>CM055313.2:85249044-90149726 GCA_029255685.2 Silene conica
TGAAAGGCTTGTGCAGTAGCCTTCAGATCCCTCTTTACTAGGTAATCATGGATATACACATCCAACCTAAAATAATTGAAAATGTACAAACATTACTCTGACATACCCCAAATTCTCATTTGTGACGGCACTATCCCGTCACAGTCTTGTGACCTCTCACAAGGAGCAAGTGGGTTGGAGGTCGGAACAGGTTACAAGCTTGTGACCGTCACAAGCAAGACCGTCTACATAGCTAAAAACACTTAAACAGTTCACTGATGCTGCAGCCACCACAAAATCAGCTGACTACAACTCTACAAGCCATGCAAATGAAAAGACAACATCTAAGCATCAAGATATGAGCAACAAACCAATTCTCATTTAAGACCGTTTTAACTTAAGACGACTCTCACACCCGATTAAAATAGAGCTGGAAATAAAAGGAGGTCCGAGAGGTCTTAAATTAAGACGGTTTTAAGTAAGACCAACTTGAACATTAATTGAACTTACAACAATGTGGTGGAAAAACTTGAATGAAAAAAACTAGGTAAACAAAATTAAAGTACCCAAGAACAAAAATCAGCAAGATTGGTCCTAAACCCAGTTAATAAAAAGGGAAAATGTGATTAAAAAAGGGTAAAAAGATGAAATCTTTGGAGTAAAAAAAAAAAAGAAAAGAAAAACTCACATTTTATCAGCTTCCCAGTTGGTTTGAGACATTGTTTTGATTGAACAGAGAAGAGAAAGCAATGCAATGTCAGTTACTCATGAAACTGCAATATTTTGAGTATTTATTAGAACTATTATTAGTATTATTTTAATTAATAATTTAATTTATTAATTACTAAACGGATGAACTATCAAAAGGACAGTAGCGAAAAGAAGTGGAGTGAAGCAGGGCCTCAAGTTTGGGTAACTGAAAAATCACAAATTCTGTTCATTTGGACGTACATTTTCCGTCAAAAGCTTCGTGATCTCTTACATGATGTAAGGTCCGCTGAAATGAGCTAAATTAAATCACAAATTCTTATTTGCAACGGCACTATCCGTCGCAAACTTGTGACGGATACCGTTTTCTCTCACAAAATACCCACTTTTTCTCTTTCTCAAACACTATTCATGTGGTCCACTTTCTCCACTAACTTATTTTCTATCCATTTTATCTCACAAAATATCCGTCACAAATGGTGACCCGTCGCAAGCAAGACTTACTGAAATTAAATTAATTGGGGCAGAACTTAATTAAACTAAATTGAGTAGAATTGAGATGAAGTGAATTTAGTTCAATTAAAAATTAATTTTGTGAAGAAATTAACCGGACATCGAACATAATTGACTGAACGTAAAAAAAACTTAACGGAATACAACCAAGCAAAATTAAAAGAAGCTGAAATTAAGCCAGAAATAACATGGTCTAAGTGCGAAAACAAGTGAGAAAGAGCTTGTGAGACATGACTGGCTTATGCCAATTAGTGGACTATCCAAACACGTCTAGCTCTAATAGTATAGATTTTAAGCTTTAAAACAAATAATTTGAACTTATATGTACATATTACGAGCTTTATTGAAAAAATCTGAGCATTTAAAAAAAATTAACTCAAAATATTCTATTAAACTCAAGAAAATTTTGATTTTAATACATTTGTATTGAACGTACGATATTCAAAATTGTCATGTAAAGTCATATTTATCGCTCACGTCACAAGAGATATTTATTGTGAAAAAAATAATTAATTAATTGAAAAAAGAATAATGAGATGTAAAAAAGCAGGGAACAAATTAAATAAAAATAGGAATAGGAACATAGATGATAGATTCACACTGTCCCAAAAACTAATTTCTTTTTCATCATCACTTTTATGGGGCCTTCTTCTCTTTGTGTCTTCCACTCTTTTCCATTCTTATATTTTGTCCTATTATACATATCCCATTTTATTTTAAACAATTTCAAATATGCAATAATATTTTTATTTTTGTTAAAAAAAAAATGTTCTAGTTATTTATACACAAGGACCTGACAAACGGGTTATTCAGATCAGGTTAATTTGACTTCAGTTTTAGTTGATTTTGATAGGGTTAATTTCAATTAGTTATTTTAATCAGTTTATGTTATTTCGAGGTGGGTACGTTTCAGGTCAAGTCGATATCGATTTAGTTGAGTTTAAGTCCTACTTTGTTAAGTTGAGGGTCCAAAAATTAGTTTAAATGTACTTTTCAATTTGGATGTGGTATTTGAAACTATTGTCAATAGACATAGAATTAATGAAATAAACACCTAAAATATGAGACTATTTATGATAAATGAATATTTTTAGTTCTAGGCAATCGGTTTAGTTCTTATCGATTTAGATATATTAAAGTTCTGTTACATTTTTCTCTTTTGCTTCTCCTTTATCTACCCGTGTAACAAAGATTCATCTTTCTCTATCTTTTCAAAAACCAGCCTTTTTTAAAACGGGATTTTCCTAGAAGGATCTTATGAGATTGTTCATAGGTATTCACTCAACTACTTAAGTGACCCGAAAGTAAACCTCTACACAATTGACGTTATATTGGAGGATTAAAGTGTTCAGAAGGTAACGGACTAATTATGATACTCGATATTACATCCTTGTATGTGTTTACATATTTTTCTTGGCAACTATAACAGAAATATCTGAGTTACAAAAAAAAATATCTAACTTATAAATTGAGGACTCGTTTCGCTAGTTATGTGTTTACATGTTTGAATTAGCATTTTAAGTGAAAAAAATGAGTTATTTAAGTTGGATTTTGTGTTGAAAACGTTTGTTTATGAAAGTTAGATGACTTATGTTGTGAATGTTGTATTTAATGTTTAAATGATGATATTTTGCCCAACATTGTCATTATGTTCAACGTTTCTATACTTTAGCTCAAGTTTTTGTGTGGAAAAGATCACAGAGTTTGGTATAACAAATTATCTACTATTGTCATTTATGGGGCACGAATTTATGGCCCAATCATTTATTAAGGCCCACTAAAAAATAACCCCATAATCCTACTGTCCAGCCTATGGCTGTTTCAAGTCGTTCCACGAGAGACGACACGACACGATTTCCAAACGGGCCGAGGTTGAGCTGGGCATTCCTTTTATTGAGGATGAGGCACAAGTCCTGGCTGTTTCAAGTCATTCGACACGACACGACACGACACGATTTCCAAACGGGCCGAGGTCGAGCTGGGCATTCCTTCTATTGAGGATGAGGCACAAGTCCTGGCGGATCTGCGGGAGAAAATATTCAGTTATATGTACAAGTTAGTATCTTTTGTTTGCAATGTAATTGAAGGAGATGATAGTACTGTCTTCATCGCTTATTATATCTATATTTTATTTCCAATATTTTATTCAAATATATGTATTCTTTTGTGATATTTAATCATGTTTGTACATAAATAAACGTAAAATAATATCGAAATTATGGTTAAAATAATTTCTGTCCACCGAACCCGAATTCTTGCCTCCACCCCTAAACACGACTACGATATTCCGTATTCACCCGTCACCAACTCACCACTGGTATCACCTCTCATTTTTCCAGGTCCTCATACTTGTATTATACATTTGTACTACACTACTAGTCTACTACACATCAATACAAGTAACTCAGTTTTCTGTTCACTTGTACTACAACTTTGTACTATACAAATATCTGCAATATGTTACATGTACAAGTGTACAACCCTTCTGATTATTTACAGTATCAATCGTCTTAGTTTAGACGGTTAAGACGAAGCCATCTCTTGATACAAATTAACATAATCTTTGACTAGGCACTAATACGACCACCCAATGTTATATACAAATTTGAAATCCTCCCTAGATTACATTGTAAAACAACTAGTTTTCGATACAGTCGAAAATCGAGTTGATGGGGCAGATTTAACAATGGAGTAAGAAGCTCCCTCCGGTTTTGTTCGAGCAAACGACCGCCTGGGAAGGTTTTCGGGAACAATAGTCTCCAACGAGTTGATATGCCATGGTGGGCATATTCTTTTATCACTCCATCTTCCAATTTTCCTTTTGTTATCGTTGTTGTTCTTGTTGTTGTTCTTGTTTACAATTGTCAATTCAGTCGCCATTGAATTAAACTCTCCATTCATATTCATATTCATATTCGTATTCATATTGGTGTTGATAAGATCCCCAACCTCTAGACCAATTACTATGGTAATTGCAATGCTTGCCATCACATTTTTGTTGTTCTTTCTTCTTCTTCTTTCATCATCAACTTTCCTAATTAATTAATCAAGTCAGTCATCAACTCATCATACAACATTAGGTTAGATTTATGGATTATTCGCCCTATAAATTAAAACAATTGAAGTCGCGAAGACGTGATCATGGGATGATATAAGGGTTCGTTTGGTTACTCACTAAATTACACATGAACTTTAGTTCATGTTCCTTGTTTGGTTACTCCAATCCACATGAATTGGAACTTCCTATGAATTACAATTCCTCTATAACGAAAGAAGTTGTTTACCTAAATCACCTAGGTAGATGGAAATACTACGTGAATTATAATGCTAACATATGTAACCAAACAACATTCTCTAATTCACGATTGTAAGGTAAAACCCTATTCCCTTTATTGTCAATTTCTCCGCCGTTTAGGTTGCGTCCAGACCTATTGTTGAATTTAACATAAACCATACGGGCTTCAAAAGAATTTGACCTAAAAAAATGCGATCATTTTATAATAGGATATGCAGTAATCGTTATTAAAATTGTTACATGTTCTTTATCATAGTTAGTGACCCGTCACAAGAGTGACCAATCGAACACTTTATTGATTGTGTGTTACCTTAGCATAAGACTTGACTTGGAAGGGGAGGAACCAGGATCAAGGGATGGTGAAGGAGGCAACGCATTAAGACTGCAATAAGTTGAGATGATACGCATTTTTATAAGTTGGTTGTTTTGGTTTTTGTTTTGATGGATTAATTAAGCAAAGAACGAGAAGGGCGAAATGCAGAGTTTATAGGAACAGCTTGATGGTAATTGGTACTGCATCCTAACTAGTTGTACTACTTTTAAGTTGCACATGTACCGTAACTAACACTTGTCTTCATTCTACCCGTCGGTCTTTCTTGTGACGGATCTAAATATGATCACTTTAAGATAAAAAATAATTACTCATAAAATATTACTCCCTCCATTCTTTTTATATCACCCCATTCCCCTTTTGGACACTATTCACAATCGAGTATTCAACGTCAGTTTTCTCTCAATCCGTTCACGGAAATATATTCATGTGAGATCTTTTTTAATTTGTCTTGATAAGTTTATTAAGAATATCAAAATTTTATAATTTTTAGTAGTATGTAGCTAAAGATATAATCGAAACAAAATGAGTATTGACAAACGTGTATAAAGAAATGGGGTGATATAAAAAGAATGGAGGGAGTATCTATTAAATAATAATTATATTTTCTCATTAAAATGGTCATATTTGGTTCGTTACATTTGTGATGAGAAAGAGTACGTCAAGCTTGCGATCAGGAGACCCGGGTTCAAGCATCCCCAAGAGCAAAATTTTGTGTAGCATCCTCGGGTGGCTTATACGTGGTTTGCAGGCTATCGCATAGTGCACATTGAAAGTAGCGGTTGCGGGTTCCCTCGTCATAAAAAAAAATTATGCAAATGAGAACTTGTGTTATTCTAAATATTGTCTTGCAGGTTATAAGAGATTTTTTAAAGTGACGAAAAATATTCTTACTTAATAAGAATTTTTAAAATTTATCAGTTAGTATTTCTTTATCATTTTCTAAATTATTGGAAACATAAATTTAACATCAGCTAAGATGATATTTTCATATGATATATATGAGGGTCAGACCCTAAGACCTTAATTTTTAAACTAAAATAGATTTCTCACGGTAACAACCTACATGACCTAAAACTTTAATAAAATAGGTATTTTAACAAAAAAAAATTGAGTCTTTGTCCTTTATTCCCTCTCACAAGTCACGAACCTATAAGACAATTAGTAAGTCTTGCTTGCGACGGGTCGCCATTTGTGACGGATATTTTGTGAGATAAAATGGATATAAAATGAGTTAGTGGAGAAAGGGGACCACATGAATAGTGTTGAAGAGAGAGAAAAAATGAGTATTTTGTGAGAGAAAACGGTATCCGTCACAAGCTTGCGACGAATAGTGCCGTTGCAAATAAGAATTTGTGTAAGACTAGTAAGTCTTGCTTGCGACGGGTCGCCATTTGTGACGGATATTTTGTGAGATAAAATGGATATAAAATGAGTTAGTGGAGAAAGGGGACCACATGAAAAGTGTTGAAGAGAGAGAAAAAATGGGTATTTTGGGAGAGAAAACGGTGTTCAAATATTTATTTGCATTTGTCATCCGATTAAGGGGGATTGGACAAAAGTCGCAGAACAAAAGGTCACTACCATTGCTATTTTCCCTAAGAGGACTTCTAACACTTCACTCTACCGTTCTCATACCACCCAATTTCAACCAATAAAAAAAATTAAAATAAATATAAATAAAACTTGATGCAAAGATTTATGCTTTTTTAAATAAATTTTTAATACATAATTTTCACACTTGTGACTATAAATACTGAATTTTTCTTTTAATAATTTTAGATTTTTAATTATTTGTTTTCCGTTCTAAAATCACTTAAGAAAGGGAATAATCAAATAGCGTGTTTTTAATTTTTTTATATATAACGTCAAGAGTGAGGATCATCTTCATTACGTCAAAAGTAATTGATAGTTCATTACTCCTAATAATCTAATATACCATTATAAAAGGGACGTGCTTTTTCACATACGAATTTTACTCTTTCACATACGATTTTTACCACACCGTCCTTGTCATTTCTCGTTCACCCAATTAGTTTTTTCTCTCTTTCTTCATCCCCTCAAACACCAAATGATGAACACCAACCAACCACTCCGTTTACCGTCTCTCCGTCACCAACTTCGTCCCCCGCTCCTCATTCACCAACTAAAAAACAAGGAAAAAAACTAAAAAACACGCATTAAACAAATTAAAATTTCAGGCTCGGATATGTATTGAACAATTATTGAGACCAATTCAATTGCGCAGGCAAGAAATAATAGAGTATGGCGGCAAAGCAAACAAAATCTAATTTTAGAAGAAAAAGGTTATCATCGCCCCCACAATAGACATCATTTAATCATTTAATTGAAAAAATTTAGGGGAAATTACCATGTCGATTAGGTAAACTATATTAGTTTAATAATTGATAATTGTAATGCATTGTTTAAGTTTTTAGGGTAATTAATTCAATTCTAGGGAAAAGATGCATATGGTTTATGTTTAGGGAAAGGGTAGCCTATGGAAATTTTATGAAAAAATGTATGTGAAAGAATAAAGTTCGTATGTGAAAAAGTAATTCCGTTATAAAATTATTATACCATCTTCACCCATCAAAATACTTGACAGTTAAGCCGTTCCAAAATAAAACCGGATCGTTGAAAGGTAATATAAAATAATAAAGAGAGGAGAATAATGAAAAAAATTAGGACCTAACACCAAAAATGTAACAAGAAGTCAACAACTAGCGAAACGACATTCTGTCAATGTTCTATTTTTCTTTTACTTGCCGTGGTGTACTATGCCTTATTCTTTGGAGTCTGTACAAGATTATATTATAACTAATAAATTTTGACTCGATTTAAATAATTCAATTGAACCCAATTTAATACGCGAACTCTAGACCCAAGTTTAAATTGAGCTGGCCTAAAGTAAGCAGACATAAATATTTATTGTTATAAACCGATTATTATCCATAAATTACTTGATAATAATTGACCTGAAATGACCCAAACTCGACCCCGAAACATACAAATTCGAAAAGACCCGACCTGTAATTAACCTAACTTAATTGACCCGTTTACCAAATCCATATGAAACTATCATTGTTTTTAGTGTTTGAATGATGAATAATCTTGGTCCAAAATAATTTAGCTTTGCTTTTAACTTCAATTTCCTCACTTCGTTTTTCACTAGAAAATGACTTATCTCTATTTGATATATATTTCTTTCTTTATTTTAATTTTATTGTCCTCTCTTACCTCAAATTTATTAGTCCCTCTATCTTAATTATTTGTTTACTTCCGATTGAAATCACAAAAAAAAAGGTAAATAAATGAATAGGTAGAGGAAGCACAAGATTATTGCTTCCTTCAATTGTCCGTGAGCCGTGTCTAGAGTCCATGGCAAATGCGACTTTACAATACCTGTTAGATTTTGAGTACTCACGAATAAGGATTGACAATAATTACACACACCGAATCGACTTTGCTTTCCTAATAGAACAATTCGACCCTATATTAGTGCCAGGGTTATACCGAATTTCCTATTAAGATAAGACGATGTCCTCTGTATTCAGGCACAAGAATCAGAGATGTAATTCAAAAGTATTTTATATAGTTTGTTATTATGTTCAGTGATGCAGAAGACATTGTTCTTTTGTATATATTAAACATCTTCATCCCATATCTATTTATATAGATATGAAAAGGGTAAGGGAATGAATTTGTGAAGAGTTGTAACTTTTCACAAATTCTGACATATTCAATTTCTAGTACGGAAATTAAATCCCATCAAAAAGTCCCCGGGCATTGCCTCGGAACCCCCGTCATAGTTGTTCAAATGAAAACTATACCATAAATTCGTAAATAATTATGCAAGTGTACACCCTGTACTACCCAAACTTACATTATATTATTCTACGAACTTATCCATCTATGAACCAAACCCGAATACGCTAAATGAACCGGTAATTACACTTAAATTACCAACATTCCTCCCCCATTTAAGCGTAATTCAAGATTTTTAATAAGTTAACAAACATACCAATTTATGCATAAATGAAAATGTCACGAAGATTGAATTTTCACTTAGTGAAATTACACATTCCAAATATTCGAGTATCGGGGTGTGACTTAGCATTGAACCCTCTCTACCCGTTTTGAATACATGAAGATAATTCACACATAAATTAATTTACTTCTAAAGTTACGAAACCGACACTTATTTATTAGCCTAGTGTCTCATATCTATTCATGAACATTTCGGGAGTCAAACCCATACTCCTTTGAAGCGACTATACTTCATGTTCACATAGGTTGATTCTTTTCATCGTGTACTTGCAAACACACTTTTTCAAAAGATCAATTAAGAAGATATACTTCAACCTTACAACATGCAAATCTAAGCACACACCTCGGGATATAGATTATTGTGTGCTTCAATCTCTCAACAATAGGCCTTCCACATTGAATTCAGCCTCTAACATTGTATTAGAGGGGAATTGGGTATCCCATTGCTAATGATTTATACGAGTTTTAGACTCATCCCGTCAACCGACTTTATAACCAAGTCCTTAATTGACCCTTTATACAAAAGTGATCAACTAAAATTGAGATCTCACAAAACAACCAACAACCCATTTTTGATAGCTTATATATCACGTTATAATAACGTCTCGGCGCGGCCATCACCATAATTCACTTGACAATAAACATAGCCAAGTTATCCCTATCAAAATCTATCGGTCACATTCATAAATGAGACTCGCAGATCAATTTCTTTAACCACCTAGCCTTTTACCGGCTATAGCTATTAGCTAACACTGCGAATTTCTACTCTTATGTCGATCTTATAAGGCATTTTTGCCTTTTGGAAACCCATTTAATAATGGTGTCTTTCTCAAGTAAAGATACACTACTATTTGTAGAAAATAACTATCTACAAGGTAATACTATTTGCATACAGCTATTCTTCTAAAACCGAAGAAAACCGGCATAGACAAACCATAAAACATGGCCATAAAACATGGCTTATTTTATACCTTTACAGTTGCTTATTAATTCTTGCCAAACAAGATTACTAGTATTCCTACTTTACTTCTCAACTACATAAGCAATAAAATGCCCTATGAGGTTGTCAATAATTGTCATATTCTTACACTCAATCCCGATAACAACAAGGATCATTATTGAGTAACAAAGAACATATTTACCATCCCAATGTCTTTCATAAAATAAAACATGATGACTAAAAGCATCTTCGTTTAGAAATTAAATTAAAGGTTATTTATCGGTGTCTTAAGTTACAATGAACCGGAACTTGACACCATCCAAAACCAATATACTTGCTAATGGGCCATACAACCAACCGTATTATACCGCTCTATCGTGCGTTACAATATATCATATATATTAAGAGAGATTCATTAGAGATAATCACTCTCACCTTGTACATTCAATAGTAAAACGCTATTGTTATAGTATACTCACACAAAAATTATACAATCAATAATATGCCAATATTATATCATAATATTAATTACAACTATATCAAAAGAACCTCTTTCAATCATGTCATACAAATATACAATCAAGTAGACACAACCACTTAATATTTCAACATATTAAGATTTCAACCATTAATATAACATGCTCTTGTCTAAAATAATTATCTAATAATCCAAGAAATAAATAATCTATACAACACAATATTAGGACTTGACATGTTTAAAAAAAAAAAAAATTACATAGTCATGTTATAGACTAACAAAAACAATAATCATGATCATACCATAACCGGTATCATAATCATTAATTCTATCGACAATAACCAAACAAGAAGACATAAAACATGGATATTTTAAACCAAATATACAGGGTGAAGAATAGATTGGCAACGAACAAAATTAGCCTTGTCATCAGCAGTACCAATAACTCCCGTAGGCCAACAGGACGATCCAGATGCACTTACGCCACAAGAGCGTAGAAAGAAAAGTGGAAGAACGAGCCGAGCAAGCTTGTCTTCAGAGGAGTCGAAACTCCTGCACCTTGAAGAACGAACCCAACAGTCCAAAGACCAATAACCCAAGAAAGCAAGTAAACTGATAACAAGGACAAAAGAGCATCCCCAGACTAAACAAACACCAACACTACGCATAGTGACTACCAACGACGCCTTTGAAAGGCCATTATTCCAAAGGAAATAATTATACTTAACGGAGAGTCTCCCATAAAAGGAGCTTATTATTAAAACATACAAGCAGAAAATAAATTGAACGATGGGAGTCATTAAAGTTGAGACCACCACATCCGACCAACCACGAACTTTGTCAAACCCGACTTCACCCTACCCAACACATCAAAAAAACTCAAATAAAAAACCCAACAACCAACAACCTCCAACAGAACCACAACATCAAAACAATCAACCCCAACATAAAACCACAAAAGGCCGCTCAAACCAAAAATAAACTACCCAGATTCCTCAAATCTAAAAGAAAGACCCGATGACCATAAAAGGACCAACAAAGGTCCTACATCCGAAAAAACAACACGAACCAGGGTACCCAACAAACCCAAATACACGAACCAGAACTGACTCAAAGATTCAAAGACACATGCATGCAACAAAAGCAGAAAGAGACCAAAAGACGCCACAAGAAGATCGAGAAAACCGTATTACCCATAGACACCTCCCAGGACCACCACACACAAGCGACCAGACGGACATGACAATACGAGAAAAGGGACCAATAGGTGGGGGAAAAGGGGGGGATCACCATATGGGACCTAAAACACGACCTCAAAAAAAGAAGACAAAATGAGCTATACTCATCAACACAACAACAAACAAACCAAAGGGTGGGGGAAATGGGGGGATCACCCCTGGTAGGAAACCAAGCGACGGTGACAGGACAAGGTGTCGCAGAGACGACAACGACCCCAAACCCGGCCGATGAAAGACATGAACGTCCTCACCAAAGGCCACAACCAGACCACCGATGTTGCATGCAAATAGACTGACACAGAGACAGCCGGATAGATATCAGAAAACAGAAAGGAGAATCCCGATCGCGTGAACCACTAAAGAAAACGAGTCAAACAAAACAAAACAGATAAAAGGAAAATATGCCACAAATGAACCATTGTTCATAAAAAAAATATGCCCTCGTAAGTCAGAGAAACAAAATTTTAGAATTAACTTAACTCCATAATGTAGGTGTTCAAAGACAATGATCAGAAAGTCATACACAAAACAATCCATGATCAATATGTCATACAAAGTACTATCAGAATATAAATATCCTTACTAATGATAACTTATCAGAATATATTATTAACCCCAAGTAAGTCATCAAATTAAAACAGACTTTTCAGAATTTTTATATGGCCTTTAAGTTTTTATTTATAACAAAACGGACGCTAGTCCTGCGCATTGTCGGTTCGCATACTTGAAGATATCCATTATAATAAAAACAAAATACACTAGCATTGATGACTAAAATTACCCTCTGAAGATAGAAATTTGTAACAAATTTCTTATGACATATTGTAGAAAAATTCCAGTTCTAATTAGTATATACATACATGAACTCATTAATCAAGTTACAAACATTCTACTTGCACGTCAAAAATACTAGTAGCATATAAACATGAAATCATCAAACAAAACAAGGATATCCATGACAGGAGATATAGATGTGCTAAACATTATGCACTACATAACAGACAAGAAAATTTCAAGATAGCATCTATGAGTTGCATTATTTACGAATTACGTAAATTCACATCAACTTAAAGTCACCAAATCAAAGCAATATCAAATGTACTTATCTCTTATGAATTACAAGGAATTCCCTTGTTGATCTTCTCAATTAATAAATATATTAATCTTGCAAATTTGCCCCTCATTCCGCAGTCCGCAGCGCAAAATCACAAACCCACATACATCAAACAAAGTAGAGTTTTTATGTCAATTCTCGTATACGGATTTCATCATTAATCTGAAAAATAAATCTGATTCCATCATTAATCGAAAACAAAAACTACCCAAGTTGTCATTCCTTAACATTCATCATCTTTGAGAGATTTCAAAATTGTTCTATTAGATTGTTAGATTTTGAGTATTCACGAATAAGGATTGACAATAATTACACACACCGAATCGACTTTGCTTTCCTAATAGAACAATTCAACCCTATATTAGTGTCGGGGTTATACCGAATTTCCTATTGAGATAAGACGGTGTCCTCTGTATTCAGGCACAAGAATCAGAGATGTAATTCAAAAGTATTTTATTTTGTTTGTTATTATGTTCGGTGATGCAGAAGACATTGTTCTTTTGTATATATTAAACATTTTCATCCCATATCTATTTATATAGATATGAAAAGGGTAAGGGAATGAATTTGTGAAGAGTTGTAACTTTTCACAAATTCTGACATATTCAATTTCTAGTATGGAAATTAAATCCCATCAAAGTTTCCCCGGGCATTGCCTCGGAACCCGTCATAGTTGTTCAAATGAAAACTATACCATAAATTCGTAAATAATTATGCAAGCGTACACCCCATACTACCCAAACTTACATTATATTATTCTACGAACTTACCCATCTATGAACCAAACTCGAATACGCTAAATGAACCGGTAATTACACTTAAATTACCAACAATACCCGATCAAGAAAATAAACTAAACAAAGATCAAATTTGAACCGAAATTTTATTTCTTATACTCCGAAAAATTCGATTAAGACTGTAATACAATTTTCGACAACAGTCAGAAAATACATTTTCAGTGTTATACATCTATTAATTCATTACAAAAATGAGAAGGAATTACAATTACAATGTTACAAAATACAAAACCTATAAAAAATAAAGTATATATACTCTTTAAGTAAAGCCTATATACTTGTATTATAACATGATCTAAAAAGAATGTGCATTCTTGAGAGCTACCATCATCATCTTCTCTGGAAATTGAAGGTCCTGACAGCGAAGGCGAAAGTGAAAGCGAAAAGAACGTTAATTCCGACAATCACTCCCGCGACCACCCCCAAGAAATCGTGTTTATAACCAAAATACTGTTCCAAATGCTGCTTCACGGTCGTGTCGTGTAAATCTAACAGTGGAATATCAAGATCACCAAATTGAGAGACTAGCAAACCGTACAGGCTCCATGAAATGGGGCAGAGCCAGTAGTACCATCTCCACCATGGTGGCATTCTCTGCGAAAATAAATTACGTTTGTTATGTTAGTTAGTACCCTTTAGTAAGGATGAAGAAGTAACGGCTTTTAGATAGACTTGACAAACAGATCGGGTCGTGTCGAGTTCGTGTTCGTGTCACAGGTAAACGGGTCACAAAACCTCCAACCCAAACCCGCCCCAATTAAATTTCATGTCGTGTTCGTGTCGACCCACTTAGATAAATGGGTCATCAAGCCTCAACCCTAACCCGTTAATTTCGTGTCGGGTTCGTGTCGTGTTTTCGTGTCCTGTCCATATTTGGAAATATAAGTATATTTATGTGATGTTCGATAGAAAAAAAGTAGGATTAATTTAGTAAACAGATCATTCGTGTCGGGTTCGTGTTTAAAGAGCTCAACCCAAAGCCGACCCAATTAAATATCGCGTCGTGTTCGTGTCAGCCCACTTACATAAATGGGTCATTAAACCTCAACCCAAACCCGCTAATTTCGTGTCGTGTTTTCGTGTCGTGTCATTATTTGTCAGCTCTACTTTTAGACATGATTTGGTATGGAAGGAAACTTACAGTTCTTGGGATGAGGAAGCCGGAAAAGACTTGCCAAATGCCGTAAAATGCAGATGAAACAATGGCAGCGACACTCGCGTTTGGGGTAACGCCAACAGCCATCATGCCGTAGTAAGTGTAGTAGAGCAAGGTGAAGTACATGAAGTATAAGTAGTAAAAGAACTTGGCTGCTGTCCATTGGAAGTCCATCATTGCGTACACTGTCGCTCCATAAAAGACGGTTTGCAGGAGACAGTATGGCATCTCAATCAAGATCTGCAGTGATTCAGCGCGTGGTTAGTTAGTAACTCGATTTCTGAACTTCAAAACTGTGTAGTTAAACTGTTGAAGTGATATTGAGAAAGTAAATATACCTGTGAAAAAGCATAGGGAAGAGCTGAGTACATTCCTGCTGCTCGTTCTCTGTAAAACACGGTTCTTTCAACAAAAACAACTGGCTGAACTCCGGCTGAGTTTTGGATGCCGAGAAATAGAACTGCTGTATACATTGAACCCATTGCATTCAGAAGCGCTTGTTGTGTGTCCCTGTAATGTTATCCAATGCGTTAGGTTAGTAACTGACTGACAAAAATATACGGAGTTGGAGGAATGAGTGTGAAGTGAAGTACTTTTTAGCTCCGAGTTTCCAGAAGATAGAACCGAACATAACACCAACAAAGATTGCGAAAAACAGCCTCATTCCTGTGTACATGGTGTTCCGCCAGTACGAACAGTGTTGTTTCCATAAACAAGCTGCGAATTGTGTAACAATTGACTGTGAATATTGAGTAGGGAAGTAGAGATCCTTTGATCCTGGTGCTGGTACACTGTACTGCTGTATCACTGCTTTGTTTTTCCTGCAAATTTTAGCGTACGTTGAGTTACTTCGACATTTCACTTTGGCAGTGTCTGTCTGTATGACACTCGTTCAGACACAATAGGACACTTCGACACTTGTTTTTTGGTCAAAAACATGAAAATTTATCATAACAGTGACACTGAGACGCACCCATATCCGACATTTGCAGTATATTTTACCTGGAAAGCTCTGAGTTCTTGTACAGTTCGGAGAAGTCGACACCAAGTACAGTTTCTTGAGAAATTGATGATACCTCCAACATCCAAGTTGCTGGATTATACCCGTCTTTGATTTTGTGAACTCCATCGATACCCTTTAATTAACAAAGTCGATAATTAATTCATGTCAAATGGAACTAATGAAGAACAGCATATGATACACTTTCTACTTACCTCAAAGTATTCAATAAGATCGCAACCATGGCGGCCTATAGGACCGAAGTATATCTGTGTTCCTCCTCGCTTGAGAAGTAGCAACTGAAATCAAGCAAATAATGATTAAATACAGACTGTGACCGTAAATATATTAGTAATTCGAGGTTATGGTGAAGCAAACCTCGTCAAAAGCATCAAATATGTCAATGCTTGGCTGATGGATGGTGCAGACCACAGTCCTGCCTGTATTCACAGTGTTCCTGACGGTCCTCATCACGATAGCTGCAGCTCTAGCATCAAGTCCTGAGGTTGGCTCATCCATAAAAATTATAGACGGGTTGGCAACGAGTTCAACAGCTATTGTTAGCCTCTTTCGCTGCTCAGTCGAGAGACCATTTACTCCCGGAAGTCCGACTAGTGCATATCTCAGCGAGTCCAATTCTACCAGGTCCATGACCTCCTCTACAAAAGTCTGCAACGGAATTTACGTCTTATTAGAGGACTTCGGATCAGAACAAAAATGAAATGAAATACTTGGAGTGGAGTTAGTCGCAGTTACCTGTCGTGCATCTGCATCGACATCAGAGGACAACCTCAGCCAGGCAGAGAAAACCAGTGATTCATAGACTGTGAGATGAGGAGAATGAATGTCTGCCTGCTCACAATATCCAGAAACTCGAGCAAATGTTTCCTGGTTTTTTTCATACCCGGAGATTTTAATGTCTCCTTCTATATACCCGCCAGTTTTCCGACCTGCTAACACATCCATAAGGGTGGTCTTTCCAGCACCACTAACACCCATAAGTGCTGTTAGAACCCCTGGCCTAAATGCTCCGCTTACACCCTTCAAAAGCGCTAAACGGTCCTCAGTTACACCTTGTGCCTTCATTTCCTGAAAACCACAGCATACTTATTTAGATTAGATGGGCGAGGCGGCCTAAACTGTGATTACAAAGCGAAAAAGAGAGAAAGATTACCCCAGGCATGTCTACTGAATATCGGATTTCATCAAAGGTAATAGCAAGAGGTTGAAAAGGAAGAGCCATTCCTCTATTGCCACTTCCTTGAACTTCTTGGATCTCTGCAACTGTTCCTGCAAATTTCGCATAAATGAATTTCAAGTAAGAATTATGAAACTAAAGTCGTAATCTTTTTTATTTTTAGGATCGATGATGACTAACCAGAGCGAGAAGACCGTCTTCCTCTTGAAGATAACTCAATGGCTTGACCAGTTAGGTTTTGTTGTTTCTGCTGCAAATCTTCTTCAGACAAAATAGCCTGAGGCTTCCCAATTGCTGCACCAAAAGAGTTGAAACTATGAGAACTTGAGAAGAAAATCGCAAACATCAGGAAGAAGTCGTTACATTCTGAAACGGGTACTTACGGTTTAGATATGTTAAAGCTAGAGTATACATCACATTGAACAGAACTACATATCCTGCAAGAGCTGCCAGTCCAATCCAATACCAGTACGCGCTTGTAAAGATCCCACGAGCTTCTAGTACTTTTATGCCCGTTCCTTGGAAGCTCCAACTATGGCCTAGGAATTCGTTCACCGATAGAGCATTCTGCCCATACATCAATGGAGAGATCCAGTATCCCCATATCCACCACTTTTTCACAGTTTCTGAGAAACAGAAAGCAGCATGTTCAGTTGATGTTAAAAAACAAAAAAAAAAAACAGACACAGAGTGAAGATTACTAAGTAGTTGATATCTGTTACGTACTTCGTGACAATATGAAACCACCCAACACGAGAAGCGTGACCAGGGCTCCCGTGCCAAACGTGTTTGCCAATATCATGTTCCGTCCAAGCCCTGCATTGAATCTAAACAATGCCGATGCCATTTGATGAACACCTAAGAGGACCAAGTATTGCTTGAAGAACCTTCCCACATTGGGATCATAGCCGATGACATAGTAAGTTATTACCACCCAAATGGCTGTTTCTACGATTGAGATTGGGATTTTGAGAATCCATGATGGCAAGGAATAAGCCCAAGACGGGTAAAACCGGAGATCCCTTTGCTTATAGAAGACGGGAAGCTTCAAGATCGTTAATGACAGCTCTGAAAACCCGTTGAACAATATTTGTACTTGAGAGAAGAAGAGAGCCCCCAAGTAAACCATACCATCTTGCACACCACCTTTCTTCAGATGAGTCCTTAGAAACAATGTCGCGGTAATAAGAGCCGTGATAATGAGCTGCCGATAAAGCAAGATAACAGTTAATATCGCCTCTATTTCCGAACAAAACAAAGGATAAGGGAAGGACATACAGATGTACTTACTTGAACAGACTTGAAAACATAGATAAATTGGTTTCTTTTCATCAACAATCCTTCTCTAGCCAAGCATGCTTTAAACAACTCCTTTTTGTTCAGACCATATTCCTGTGTTGTTAAGGCAGCAGGATGACTTTTGGACTTGTCGTATGGAACGACAAGCTCCTGTGCCCGTTGTCTGCCAACATGAAACGATTTAAACGCTTCTGCAAATTGTTTAACAGTCACAAACGCATACGGGTCATTTCTCTGTGCCCAATACTGTTCCTGATCTTTCCTTGATGTTACCTGTTCAACATGTCCGAAAACCAGTAAGTCAAAAGCGCTAAATGTCTACGAAGAACACAAATTCTGAGCAGGAACCGTACTTCTTGTAAGAAGTCAGCAACTCCCTTCCGCTGAGGGCACTTGAAACCCATCAGCTCAAAGAACTCAAGCACGTGTTCACGAGGACCCTGGTATACGATTTGTCCATCAGAAATAAGTATAATGTCATCGAACAAATCATAAGTCTCGGGAGCAGGCTGGAGAAGAGAAATGACAGCAGTTCCTTTAAGTATATGGTTGGATTGTCTGATCGAGTTTACAATCTGAAACGTTGTAGAACTATCCAACCCGGTTGATATTTCATCCATAAAAAGCGCTTTTGCTGGTCCGACAAGCATCTCACCTTCATAATAACAAGAGCGAAACTTAAGCAATAGATCTCTCTATCAAAAGAACTAAAGATAATCAATCATTCAAATGTTCATCGCGGTCATCATACATACCAGTTGTAAGACGTTTTCTTTGCCCGCCAGAGATACCTCTAATCATTTCATTCCCTACTAGGGTATCAGCACATACATCCAGTCCCAAAATCTGAAATTTGTCGCAACCAAATTAGAAATCGTTCCTCTGACTATCTACCCAATACGGAGTAGCAGACCAATGCTGCGTAATTTACCTTCATAATGTAGTCAGTAACCACACTAGCCTCCTGTCCCTCCATTGCAGCGGCCTAGCGATTTACAGAATGCAATTTAAACATTAAGTACTGTACTGTACTTCCTCCAACTGTATGATTTCAAAGACGAAACCATTTCAGCTAAAAGAATTCTCACCTTCATGTAGATATCAATATCAGCATCAGGCTTAATATTAGCAGCCTTTTCTCTTCTCGACAATTCGACCAGCATATCTGCAAACATCAGTCCCAGTCAGTAAAATTCTCGCTGTTTTCGACCAGCATATCTGCAAACATTAAACACTAACCATAGTTGGTTCCAACCCCTTGGACTCTTGCAGCAAAGGCTAATGTTTCTCTGACAGTCATCTCGCCGATGTGAAGATCATGCTGACTGATATATGCTGAACTTCTTTGAGGAACAAATTCATCCATTGTATGTCCATTATATGTTACGTTTCCCGAGAACTACAATCCCAATCCCAATTACAGTTAACTTCAGTAAGATTATTTTTCAGAAAATCTAACCAGTTCAGAAACAAAACAACATTGTTGAACACTGAAACGAACCTCAAGATCCTTAGCGAGTTTCCCAGCCAGCGCAAGCAGCAATGTCGTCTTACCAGACCCTGGCGGGCCTAACAGTAACGTCATTCTGAAAGAATTATCGAACATTTGATCATTAGACGAAGAACACATTTATATCTTATAAATGTCATTTTATTTAGACTGTCTCACCTGCCAGGCTTGATAACTCCACTGACATCATGAAGGATTGCAAATGGTTGTCGCCTATTCGGAAGAATGTGCAGAAGATTCAGTAAACCCTGCAAGAGAACATTGCTATCAGTGACATGTAACGAAACAAGAACGAACTGATATTCTGTTTTCGCGACTGATTGATTGATTACCTCTATAGTATTGGTGAAGAAATTCAAGACAGAAGGCAAGCCTCTGCTTCCAACTAAAACTTTAGCTCCAATGTTCAAATGTTCATATCGTACTTCGATTGTCGGGATATCGATACCAACCCTGGATACAAGGAAATGGGAAGTTGAGAATCAAAGTTTAAATGCAATGAAGCTTAAACTCAAACAAAAACAGTCCAGTGTTAGAAGCAAAAATTGCTGTTCTAAGTCTCAGAAGTCAGAACAGAACTGTGTTGAGTTAAACTGCACCTAGGAATTGAAAGTGATAATCTTTATGAAACCCAGATATGTTTAAGGTCCAAACTTCATGTTATTCTATCCGTGTCTTAAACTTGTGACAGATATGTAAATAGAATATTAATAATATTTGGGTTTGGTAGGGATGATTCATCTATCATGGTATGAGAGCCGGTGTGATCCACGGGTTCAAATCCTGGCAATCTCAAAATTCCTTAAAACTTACGAAGTGGAAACCCAACATACGGTATTGGGGAGTCTGTGCAAACTAACCGCTTCTCCAGCCCAACGAGCATTTGAGTGAGGGAGCGTATTAGAAATATTAATATGTCCATTAGAAACATGAGTTTGTGAAGATCCTGTGCCATCTTAGTTCAATTCAGTTCTACTTCAGACTAACGCTCACTTGCTTGGAGTTCCAAGATCGGTTTTATATTCTAACAAGTCAGTGTGATCAAAAGGTTACGGGTTCAAATTTCTAACAAGTCTGCACTTATGTGTTATATCCACACTTCAAGTTTAACGGATATTTGTGTGAGAGACGTGTTAGAATATAAATATCTCGATTACAAAATTAAACTTTTAGTTAAAGATGATATCTAAACCGTTCATCTACAAGTTCAGATAGAGCGAAGATTATTATGCTACTGAAATTGATGTTGATAGATTATTAATGCTACCACTTGAGGAGGATATTATTATGCAACCACTTGACCACATCCTTAACAACTTGGTTGACATGATTGGCTGGCTATGACTACTTGTAAATTCTAATTGAAGAAAAGTCAATATTTTCTAGTAATGGTCTTATTTTAAACAATTGGTCCCTGTTTTTCGACCATATTAATCGACAATATAGTACACTATATTCAATTTATAACGACATAAAAAGGATATGACTATTAAATTAAGTTAATAGATTAAGAAGGATGTTTGGTAAATAACAAATTACAGAATAATTAGAACGGTTTCATATATAAATTGAATAGGTTAATACACTATGCTTCTATTTCGAACAATATGCTATCAGAATATGCGGTTTACCAAACACATGAAAATAAATAGAATTTCTTTCTATATACTTACTGTTTACCAAACGGCGCCTAATTCGCTAATGAAAATATACTGGTCAAACATATCATTCGAATCTGTTATTTATAATTTGTTTGACCAATCCGCTTCTGCTAATAAGAATCTACGGACTCTAAACACTCAAACAGAGCCTATATTTAATTCATAACCATATAAAAACTTCATTTTAAATGAGCACGTTATATCACAGGTAAGAACCGAATCTGAGTAATAATAAGAGAGTTTGCATGAAGATAGAAGGCATACCTATCAATACGTTCCCTGAGCCTAAGCAAGAACTTCTCATTATCTTCCTCAGCAATCTTAACAAGTCTCTCCAAAATAACCTTTTTCTCATCAAACCCTAATTTATCAACATCAATTTCAGTAGCAGGACCAGTCATTTGAGTCAATATACCTTTTCTAACACGACTATAAGTTGGTAATTTCTCAAGTGCAGCCCATTTCAATGCTTCTTCATCATCTTCATCTCGAACCGACATTGAAAACACATCTCTTCCACTATTTCTCCATGATGATCCTCCCCCTAATCTTGCACTTGCTACCCTATACAAGTCTGCTGTACTTGTCTCCATTTTTTAAGTTTTTTACAAAATTTAACGATTTTAAGTAAAACCCAGTAATTTTTATAAGTAATATTATTAATAAATGAATGAAAAAATATGTATTAAATTAGAATTTACTATATAGTTGGTTTTTGTTGAGTTTTTAAAAGAAGAAAAAGTGTTAGAAGAAAATGTAAAGAAATGAGAATGTGATAAAATTAATGAAGAATTTAGGGTGTATTTATATAAGGTGGTGCGCCAAGTTTGACTTGTTTTTTTGGATTTAAATTTGAGAAGAACTTTATTTTTAATTTTTAATTTTAATTTTTATGTCCCGAGATGTACGTTTACGTTATGCATGGAAGCTTCCAATTGTATGACTTTTAGGCTGTAGAAATTATTCTGAAAATATTTATAATTCGATTTTGGCTGCTTTGACCGGATATTGTAGAGGCTGGCATGGATCCTCTATACTATACACAAGACAACACGGAGATATTTGTCATAAGTTTGTTTACGATAGTCGACGGGTCAAGTACTATACATATGAATAGATACGATAAAAGCACATTATTGAGGCCATTGAGGGAGTAGCGGTCTATTTTGTCTCATTTGATCTACATTGGTAGTTTATGACCCGGTAAGCTTGTCACAACGGAAACTTCGTAATAGTCATATTATTCTTTTTCTAGGTTGTTATTGTGAATGATGTTATTGTGAATAATGTGGATGGGAAAAATCAATGATGGCTCGTGATTTGTGTAATTTCTAAGTCATGGCTAAATAGTGCTTGGAAGTGATTGAATGTAAGAATAATTAGTGAATTATTTTTTCGATCATCTGTTTTCTTTGTGCTAGAGGTAGAGAAAACTTTTTTACATAATATTTACCCGACTTTTCGAGTCGACTTATTTATAACATCAATAGAAGAAGATAATAAACTAAGGGTAGGGGCAGTGGCGGATGCAGGATTTGGACATAGGGTGGGCAAAAAAAATTCTCGATAAATTTTTCTTGAATTTATAATGCAATTTTTTTTTTGAATTTTGTGCTTAGAATATTATGGTATAATGTTAAAATGAAACGAAAAAAATAATTTTCAACGTATTATTAAGAGTAACAATATCCATTTTTACAAATGTTTCGATTTCAGCGGGTGCCTCTTCCATCCTTATTCTATCACCAATAATATACGGTTTGAGTTTCTTCAAGTTATGAACAACTTGATTTCCGCTAATATTGAATTTATTTTCGTAACAAATTTTAAAAAAGAACGTAAATTATTTTATAATTTGATAAGTATTTTTAATAATGATATAAAAAAATTTAATAACCAAATCACCAATCACTTGTAATGGTGTAGTGGTTAACTAGTTAGTTTAATACAAGAAGTTCAAGGATCAATCCTTCTTAAATGCACTTTTTAATCCCAAAATAAGAATAAAAATTGATGTATAGTTTTCTGAATAAAAATGTCACAAATAGGATTTGAACCCAGGTCTCCAGAATAGAAGACAATACTACTACTCAGCTTGAGCTATAAAGATGATTGTAGATTTAATGAAACTTATATATAATTAGTTTCTGGAACTCGGGGGAGGGCACGTGCCCACCCTTTCCCTCCCCCAGATCCGCCCATGGGTAGGGGTAATACGGATGATAGGTTTCTTAAGGGGACAATTCGAGTTGACCTGATCATGGGCCGGGCTCTGACTAAATAAACGGCCCAAATACATGGGTTAGGCCGGGCCGGAAAGGTGGGCCAATTTTTTTGGCCCGAGCCCATAATTGTTCAGGCTATAACGGGCCTCGGGCTGGGCCGGAAAAGTGGGCCAATTTTTTGGCCCGAGCCCATAATTGTTCAGGCTATAACGGGCCTCGGGCCGGGCCGGAAAAGTGGGCCAATTTTTTGGCCCGAGCCCATAATTGTTCAGGCTATAACGGGCCTCGGGCCGGGCCGGAAAAGTGGGCCAAAACGGGCCAAAATAATACACTACAAAACAATTAACAAAATGGATATGTGAACAAACTATTAGCAACGAAATAAAATTTTCAAGTCTTAGGTGTTTGACTTTTAGTCTTTTGGTCAGGAAAACAATACCATAGTACCATACATAACTCATGAATTGACAAAAAATATCAGTACACTAACTAATTAAAGTTGTACGATAAAAATATAAAATTATCCGCAAAATTGATAATTCACTGCATTAACGATATTAAATTATTAGTGTGATATGATACGATTCCAACTTTTGAATTTTTTTTTTTTTAAAAAAATTATTTCGGGTCGGGTCGGGCCAAAAATCGAGCCTTTAGGTTGGCCCAAACCCGGGCCTATATTTATATCGGGCTTCTTTTGGGCCGAACCACAGGCTTTTTGGGCCAAACTATCAAGCCCAAACCCGAGAAAAAATTGGGTCGGGCCATCGGGCCATCGGGCCTGGGCCATTTGACCAGCTCTAGATCCGAGCTTTTCAAACGAGCGAAAACTTTTTTTTCTCTTTTTTTATCAATTGAGCTTCCGAGGAGTACCTACAATAAGACACACTTACGCCTCGCAGACGCAGAAATTTGTGCGAGGAATATTTACTTATAGAAAAGATAGATATATTGTGTCTCAATATTATTCATCCTTTTGGCTATGATTTTTCACGTAGGAAGTAATTCTCTTTTTTCCCTTCACATGACAAATGGGAGGACACCTGCAACTCTGCAAGGTATACAAATAGTAGGGACTCGTGACAGCTTAGTCTTGCTCGTCTTAGGACTGGCTGAAAAACGAAAAAGTTATTTATCTTATATGTCAGGCGTAAGTGTAAAGGAAGAGACGTCTAGATTAATTCTTAATAGATAACACAGAATATTGTCAGGAGAGGATCTTGTATGTTTCATCTTAAAGAATATGTGAAGAAATATCTAAATTTTATAATTTTTACCGTCATGTCAAAGGTAAAAAATAACAATTGACTTGATTAGAGGAAATAGTGTTTTACTGTAAATTATTTTAACTTATAGCTCTACTTTGCGGTAAGTTAACTAAAATGCTAGCTCAAATATGAAGTTTTATCTAGTTTGTATAAGAGATTCGTCACTTCATTAGTGTGAAGTTTTTTAGGGAAAGGAATTAAAAAATAAATATGTGCGGGCTTTGCCCATTAGTAAGTCTTGCTTGCGATGGATCATTATTTGTAACGGATATTTTGTGAGATAAAATGGATACAAAATGAGTAGTGGAGAAAGGGGACCACAGGAATAGTGTTGGAGAGAGAGAGAAAAAGTGGGTATTTTGTGAGAGAAAACGGTATCCGTCACAAGCTTGCGACGGATAGTGCCGTTGCAAATAAGAATTTGTGTTTGCCCATAGGGAACAATATCATACTAACGTTAGAGTGATGGAGGTGACAGTCCCAACAAGCGACAGTGTGTGGTGGAGCCTAAGGTAGTGGATCGCGTTTACCAATACGGATGAGCGGATTGAGCGCCCTTGAGTTTTATGGGTACCTTATATTGAAAGTCTTCCTAATAATGTGGTGACCAGATATCGAGTCCCGTTGGATGATAACGACGATGCAAGATGGACAGATAATATCGTTGGAGGGGAGGTAATGATGTGGCATTTGGTTTGAGGAGAAGATTGTTAGGGTGGTCAACATGAGTCTCGCATTGAAAAAGATGATAAATTTTACCTAGTTTATAAGAGGTTCACCACTCCACTAGTGTGAGTCCTTTTGGGAAAGGCTCAAAATCAAATTTGTGCGGGTTTGGTGCAAAACGAACAATATCATACTAACATGACGGAGTGATGGAGAGGGATGTCCGAACAGACTAAATGTCATATAAACTTGAAGACAACATATAAGCAAAATGGAAAAAAAGGTTATTTAACTAGAGATATAATAGATATTTCACTATTTTAACTCACTCTTTAGAAATAGACAATCTTATCTATATAATTAGAGAGACATTTCAGAAGCCCTGGTTGAGCCACGTCATCAATACAGGTTTTGATTTTTTTTAATTCTCTCAGGTGGGCCCCGCAATGTATTTGATGAATTTCCTGAGACATAACACCCGATATTCTAAATAATGTCTGATATCGTAGTTTCAGAAACGTAACATTTTTATATAAATTCGTAAACATGAATTTCTACGAAAAACGGTCAATTTTTACATAAAATAAAATATTATATAATCGAATATATATTTGTCCCGTCTAAAACAATTAGACAACAATTTAAATAATTAGAATAAACATTATAATAATTAACAATTTACAGCAATAAAAAACCGACCATAAAAAATTAAAAAAAGATTAAAATAACGTAGAAATTAATATACAACCAGGAACAATGTACACATTAAAATATTTTACGAAAATCAAATTATAAACAAAACTGTTAAAACTAAACTTTAAAATAAAATATAAATTTAGTTTAAAAAAACAAAAAATAATAATAATGATAAACCTCCTGCTCAACAAGTTCCCTTAGCAAAGCACACTATGCATGCATTTATCCATATTATAAACTCTTCCACAATTTCCTGTCCTTATCGGAGGATTCAAAACCCAACCATTCAATATTAGAGGACCGTAATTCATATAACTCAAAATTAACCCCTTAGACAAAAAATCAATTAATAAAAACAATATAAATTAATTAAAAAAATGAAATATAAATTATAATTAATTTTAAAAAGCATAACTACCTGAAACTCAATTGTTTACGTACAAATTAATGTTTACGAACTTATATCAAAAGTGTTACGTAATAATCGTAAATATTAATTTCTGTGTAAACTATCAATGTGTATAACATGAAATCAAATATTATATAACAAAATATAATAATTTCGAATATGTCCGGAACTATTACATAATAATTTATACCCAATAAATAATACATAATTGGCTATAAACAACAACAATTAACAATTTATTGGGTAATAGTTCGAAATTTAAAAAAAGACTAAAATGTTGCTCCAAAATATTATATAACTTGATAATAATTTCGAATATCGTCTGTCCGGAATTATTACATAAATAATTTATACTCAATAAATAATACATAATTTACTAAAAAGAACAATAATTAACAATTTATTTGGTAATAGTTCGAAATTTAAAAAAAAAAACTAGATGTTGGTCCAAAATATTATATGACTGGATTTTCGCAAAATTAAAATATTTTATATAATACAGTATAACCGTTTTATATATATATCCAATAATACCCAAAATGGTTTATTTTTAAGCATATATTTTAATTTTGCGAAATTCAAGTCATAAACAAAAAGGTTAAAACTAAACCTTAAAATAAAATATATACTTAAAAAAAGACAAAAATGTTGGTCCAAAATATATATAATGTATTCTATTAATCATCAAAATTAAAATAATAAATGTAATACAGTACAACCATTTTATATATACCCAATAATGGTTTAGTTTTAAGCATATATTTAAATTTTAATTTTGCGAAAATCAAGTCATCAACAAAACGGTTAAAACTATACCGCAAAACAAAATACGGAGTATATACTTATAAAAAGACTAAAATGTTGGTCCAAAATATATCCCACACACCATTTTGACTAAAATGTTGGTCCAAAATATATCATCAATTGTAATATTTTGCGAAAGTCAAGTTATAAACAAAAGTGTATAGACGTTAGATATAAAACAAAATCAAATTTTGATAAAAAAATGTATAGACGTTAGATATAAACCAAAATTTATGAACATTTATAATTTAGTTCTGATGATACATATTTAGAATTATACGATTTGAAAACAACCCGTACAATTTAACGTATTATCAATATAATAGAAATTGAATGCAAAATATTCACGTATTATTGACACTATTCGGTAATATTAATTATCCACCTCATTTTTTCTAAAAATATGTCCGTGCAATTTTGCACGGGTTGAAAACTATTTATTTTGTAATATGAATTGTGTAAAAGGTGGACGATAAAAGTAAAATAGAGAGAGCATTTGCTATGCCGATAAACTTATGTGTGAGTCACCTACCAGACGATAAAAGTGGAGTAAAGAGAGCATTTGTTATACCGGTTAGTTTATATGTGAGTCACCGACTGTAAGTTTAAGTTATGAAATACGAAGTATTATACATTGGCGTCTAATAAAGGCAATTTGTGTTTGTCTCCAATTGTCAAAAAAAAGGCAATTTGCGTCACTCAAGTCGGTCATACATACATAAGATTGAAGTTGATCCAATCATGTTGGTTTATGAGGCGCTTTTGATAGGTGCTTAGCTAGCCATGGACAATTGGCCTAATTGGTGACGGGTCGGGTTGGTGGGTGTTGTGACTCAATCTCACACCACGGGCTATTGTTTGTTGGGCTTAGGACAGGTTGAACCGGGATCGGCTCCATGTAGCCCAACAAATCGGAATTTTTGGACCAGATTTCGGAAAAGTGGACAAAGCGATAAATTCCAGCCCAACCGAGTCGGTCCAGTCTGGTCTCCATCCCGAGTTTTTTTAAATTCGGTATGATCTCGGTCCTAATTTTTTGTCGATTTCGGTTTATGTCCAGAACGTTTTGGTTCGGTTTTGACAGGTGCAAAACCCTAATTTCAAATGTTAAAACAATCTCTAACAAATTAAACGATAGTGAAGTACTATCCACATGAAACAAGACTCCGAAGTAGTTTTCTTTGAGAGTAATTTCTTCATAGTTCAAACCCTAATGTTATTGGTTTAAATTAATTTAATCTCCCTAATTTCATATAGCATAGTTAATAAATTAAAGTATTTAGAATTTTTACTTGATTGAGATAAGAACTAGCGTCAATAATTGCGTAATTTGAGTAAGTTGATTAATTTTTTGAGGAGGAAAATGAGAGAGAGTCAATTTATTTACTTTTTTGGGAAAACGGTGAGGTATGGAATACACATGACAAAAAATTAACAAAAGTAAAATTTTTGTTAATAAAAACAAAAGTAACCACAAAATTAATCAATTGAAATTCTCTCCATTTCATATTCCCCTTTAAATACTATTATCCATTTATTTTTATGCATAAATATACAACCGTTTAATATTACCAAAATTCAATCTAAACGATTAATAGAAAATAAACTATTTATTTCTTTTTACGAAATAGGAAGAATCGAACTCGAAACTAATAGCCTAAAGTAATTATGAATCCTTCATTTAGTAAATTGTGTCCTATTGTACTCAATATTTCTCTACATTTGGAAGCAAACTTATCTCGGACATACGATAAATAAATACAGTCCGTCTTGACAAGCTTGTGATGGTCACAAACTTGTGACCTCTCACGTTTTCTCCCACTTGCCCTCCTGCGTACCTTTTTCACTTGTTCTTTTGTCTCACATCATAAGTTCGGGACGGATTTTGTCGTTACAAATGAGAATTTGTGAAATAATAATGACTAAAATAACTAAAATAATAATATCTTTAAAGGAGTTGACTAATTTCCACACTTAGGAAAAAAAAGTTGTGTAACTAGTCAACTACGGCTAAAAAAAGTTTGACAAATTCAAAGTTCGTTACTCGTGACTTCGTGAGGCAATCTACACAATGACGTTCCCCAATTCCCTCTTCTTTGGGGCAGTTGGTCTTTCTTATAGTCCGTAGAACCGGTAAAGATGATTTGAGTTGATAAAGTTAATCGGAGATTTAAAGGTGGTTTGAATTTGCTTGCTTTGAATGGGGTTTAAAATTTAAATTGATTTGATCCGATTTAAATCTGGATTGACCCTATGTTAACCCGACTTACAATTGACCCAATTCAAAATGACTTAAAGTGATCCAAAAGGACTCAAAACGACAAGTACTAAATCATATTAATGTTATATCTATAAACAAAGAATTTCATTGGTTATAACTATTTATTAAGAATGGTTATAACCATTCTTAATAAATAGTTAAATTTTCAAAATAATATTTCGTAATCAAAATAGTACTCCTAATTAAAGTTTTTTAGCCATTAACTCGAAAACGGCCAAACCCAGATGACATACCCAAAACCGTCCTGATCTGAAATGTATAATAGTATACACGAAATCACCCAACCCCAATTGATCTGACCCATCCCGACCCAATTGACCTATTTACCACCTTCTACTTGTGACGATCACAAATTACGTCAGGCCTCAAATATCTTATCTATATTAATACGGAAACATTTCATGATTTCTGGTGAAGCCACATCATTAATCCACGATTTAATTTTTTTTTTAAAGTCATTTCTGGTGGGACCTACACCAAACTTTATTGAATTAATTTACGAATAACTGCCTACATTTAGTCTCGTGGTGTAAATATTACGTTTTAATTTTGATTTATTTTGTAAACAATAATTTCTACGTAAACGATTACATTTATAACGTCAACATATATGTTATATATTATATATTATATATTAAAATATAATGTCAATGTTAATTTTTACATAATCATTAAATAACGATTTATGACTAATAATCAATCGTACAATAAATAATATAATTATCAGAAATTACAATAAATACTGACAAATTACATTTTATAGTGATATTTACATTTTTAGGTACTCAATACGAGGTTTTAAAACTTAATTTGAATGTGTGTTTTAACGTATTGTCAACATAAAAGAAATTGAGTTGCAAAATATTCACGTATTATAGTCACTAACTATTCTATAAATGTTAATTATCAACGACAATTTTTCTAAAAATATATCCGTGCATTTTTGCACGGGATAAAAACTAGTAACTATTTAAAGATAAAAAGTAAGTATTCATAAAATATTACCTTGAACACATTTTGACCGGTCACCATTTATAATTTGAAGCATCTTCTAGATGGTCGATGTTGGTGATAATTTGATTGGCTCCTAGTGTCATAGTGATGATACTAACTCGTTGGTCACGGGTCACTAATTTGTTGGTTACATAACTTCCATTGACGTATGTTTTTTTTAATGCTTGTATTAACTGTAATTAGTTCATGTAAATGTGAAATTTACTACTACTTTTATACCCGTACAAATTGTACGGATATGTTGTTTCAAGTTTGTTAGTATAGAAAGTTAACATTTAAGATTATTGTTTTACTCCCTCCGTTCCGGTCAATAGTTATCTATTTCCATTTTGGGGTGTATCATTGAATTGTTATCTATTTCTATTTTTGGCAACATTTTGTGGATCACATTTGATTGAATGTGGGGCCATGTAATTTGTGTGGTCCAAATTCATTCATAATTGTTTTCTTAATCTTTGTGTCAAAAGCAATAGATAACAATTGATCGGGACGGAGGGAGTATTAATTAATCATCTCCTTTTAAATATAGTTATCTCTTTACATGATATTTTGAAATAAATTAATAAACTCTCTGCTCGTTTGGTTAACAATTTTAAATTAAAGGCATATTAAAAAAATTGAAATATAAATTTGGTTTGAAATTACCGTAAATGATACTCCGTATATTATAGGCAATTGGCCAAGTAATTATTGCAGTTATTGTAGTATGTTATGCTCGTGGTAACTAAATTTGAGTTTCTAACCATTTTTTACTCGGACGATTTTATATGGACTGGACTTATGTATCGAAAATATTACTCGAACGATAAATAACACAAAATTAATAAAATTACACATGTTTGAATAGTTAGATACCCGTGAAAATTAGTAAGCCTATTTTTCATTTAATCTAAGTTATGCACGTTTGTAAAACTCATGCACGGACAATATGGAAACTTTGACCCGTGCACATTTTGGATAATATTTTTTACCCAGTTTTATCTGGTATATATTTTTCTTCCAAGTATTATCTTTGGATTTTTCTCCTTTTGAATCAGTCCTATAAAAAGTTATTGTTCCAAAAATGTTTTAAACATTAAACCCATAAATAATAATATACAATGGTAAATTGGGTCTTGCCTACCTAAACCTGGGAAGATATATACGAAGCACACCATACCGAACAATATTCTACACCTCCCATTATTTGTGGGATGTTCTTAAACACATTATCACTCCCCTTAACCTAATTACTCTCTCCTTTCCGCGGTTCCCACTCAACTCCCAAGTCCCACACCATCCATTTTAATCTTTTGCTCCTCTTCCTCCTTTCTCAACTCTATTACCTTCCATGTTACTTACTTCATTTAAAAATTAATAATTATTTCAATTAAATTTATTAATTACCCAATAATTTCATAGATATAAGGTGATTAATAATTCGTTTCTTTCTTTGATGTTTTTAGAATCTTCAAGTATTTAAGTTGATAGTGAGGACACTCCAAAATATATTTATTGAAGTCGATTAATCAGTAGATCTGTTTCGTTGAGTAATGAATGCAGCGGATTGGGTCGAGGAGTGGATATTCATGCATGCAGAGAAGAATCTACCGTATTTTTGATCAATTTTTATATCTTTATTTACAAATTTTAAAAGTTTGATTTTTTTTGGTTCCAATTAAAATTTGAGTTTATGATATTACTCATACTATAGAGAAGATTACACCATATTCTATCAATTTTTATATCTTTATTTACAAATGTCAAAAGTTTTTTTTGTTTCAAATGAGATTTTAGTTGATTTATTGTAAACAATTTAATATAGTAAGAATTTATTTATGAGATTATAGTATTTGAATTTTTTTGTTTTAGCATAAAACGGTGTATATGTTTAGTTAGCAATTGAATTATTTCATTTGCTTTGTATAAATAGAAATTATTGATAGAAATTTTATTATATTAATTAATGGGTAATTCACGAAAGTCATATATTGTATCTTGACATCTTGTTCAGCTTTATTGGTGTCTATAAAGAAATTTGTTTGTGAAGAAATTAAAATGACTATGAGAAACGTGGGGTGTAGGGTGGGGACACTTATTTAAAGAAATAAAATATTATACTTTTAACCACAGATCGACACATAGGATCTGTGGTTGTTGCTTTTATATATTAGATATTAGATATTGTGTGTTTGATGAAAATGTATAATTCTGTTAAGAAAAAGGTGGTGTTAAAATATACTCCGTATAAATTATGGTTTTATTATACGTATATGATATGGTATACGGTTTCAATTATATGGAGTTTTTTTATATTTGATACGAATTTTCGTATGCCACAATACCGTTTATTAAAAATCATATCGAATACATATCAGCATATAGTTTCAACATTATGATATTACTGGAACTCAAAACTTATGCATTCTCCTAGTCTCTTTTACACCTCATTTGAATTCGTTTGATTTATCCAAAAGGTTTCAAATTGATTAATTTTACGATATCTATGTATTACTCGTATTTATTCCAAAACTAGAATTTGTGAAAGAATCAACTGGAATGGACAATCGACAATAACACATAGGCTCTGTTTGATAAACGAATTGAAAAACTACCCGAAATTTAAAAATGTACCTGAAAACTGAAAAGTTAGCTGAAACCTGAAAATAGTTGATAAGATAACTGAAAATTAGGAGCTGATAAACTGACTGATTATATAAAAAATTGTCTGGCAACTAACTAAAAAGCTAGCTTATTTTGCTAAAATGACATAAAAAAATATAATAATTATTTACTACTACCTCTTATTCGTGATCGTCCTTATTCGACATTGACACAAAATTTAATGGTTTGATTAAAATAAACATAAAGTATTGTTGTGAGGTGAGTTGATTGGAGAGAGGGTGAGTATTGTGCGGTATTGTTGTAAGTGAGTTGATTAAAATAAGTATAAAGTAGAAGGATTGTGGGGTACTGTGGTGGGGTGAAGTGATTAAAATATATATAAAACTCTACCAAAAAAGGAAATAAGAAAGGTATTGTGAATTGACGAAAAAGAAAATAGGGAAGGTTATTATGAATAAGAGGGAGTACTATATTATAGATTAAAGAGTACCTGAAATCTAAAATGTTACCTTATGTAGCATTTTATTTCAGGTAGCTTATTTGATCAAATAAACTACTTACCAAACACTCCAAAAATAATAAGCTATCTTATTCTTTTGGCAAAAACACTAGTTCAGACAAATCAGGTACTTGAAATATATCGCTAAACGAAGCTAGTACAAGGCTACAATAATAATTTTGGGCCATGGACAGCTCACAGCTAGTCCATGTATAGATGAGGCCTAATATCATAAGCATGATAAGCTGGGCCAAAATGAAATGTAGTTACCACTTACAAGAATATCATCATATAGTATCTCAATCGCTATTGGACGTCGACATATTATTTCAAAATGAACGTCTAAATTTAAAATGCACCTGTTTAATTTTGTTAAACTGAAAAAAATTAATAAAAGGTGAATAAATATAATAAAAATATAGTTTTAGTAAGTAAAGAGATTTTATACGCTTAACTTAGACGTAAATAAAACAACGCATCTGCTTTACATTATAAAAGTATACAACTTATTATTTAGGACGACGCTATCGGTCTAAGTTTAAGACGTATGTAGGTTGAATTAGTATAAAAAAAACATTATACATGTCTAAAATAAAATATTTGTCTTATACCTCATGGCTGTGATACTGACTTGTTTTAAACTTAAAACGAATAGTAGCCGATAAAAATATGTATAGATTTTAAACTTATACGTACGATTTAAATACTAAATTCCTAGTGATCGTAATGAACCCGGCCAAATTATTATTAGTCTGACCCTCTAACTACCCAAAAAAAACTCCGACCATATAGTATAAACTCTATCTTTTTTATGTACATTTAGGACGGAGTTACATACTTTCGTTGATTTCAAACTCTCAACAATTTTAATTTACTAGATTTCATGCCCGGGCGTTGCCCGGGTAATATCTTGACATGACTTTAAAGTAATAATCGTAACAATTTATCTTCTAAAAATACTTAGTATAATAGGCATATATAGATAATAATTGAAGTATGATTGTTTTCAATGACAATGAACGTCAAATGTATCATCATCAATGGAACATCGAACATTGAAACGCATGAAACGAAAACGGAAAGATGTACCTCCGATTTAATGGTTTTGGAAAGACACTTCCATATTACGTATTACTGTCGAAGTAATTTTCTAGTAGATGAAGATAAATTGAAACTCTTTTTTTTTTTTAACATTATGTCGTATTCTTTTTACATTAACTTGTATTTTTATCTTAATAGCTCGTATTTTATCGTATTAGCTCGTATATTTTTTTTTACATTAATTAGCTTGTATTCCTATCTTAATAGCTCGTATTCTTATCTTATTAGGCCCGTATTTTTCTTACATTAGCTCGTATTCTTTTAATTTATTAGCTAATATTCTTATATGCTCATATTTTTAAGTTCGTGATTCTCTTATATGCTCGTACTTTTTTTTTACGTTAGCCCGTATTATTATCTTAAAGCTCGTATTTATTTTTTTACATTAGCTCGTATTCTTAGCTTAATAGCTCTATTAACTCGTATTCTTAGGTTAATAGCTCTATTAACTCGTATTCTTAGCTTAATAGCTCTATTAACTCGTATTTTTTATTTCGCAATTCTCTCAAGTTTTTATTCCTTTTTACATTTCTCGTATTTTTTATATATTCGTATTTTGTAGTTCGTATTCTTTTAATTACACCTCATAATATTAAGTGCTTAATTTATCATGAAATTTGACGTGTCGGAAATCTGATTTTATTTTTTTTTAGCTCGAGAAGTGTTTCACGTGTTTTCGTATTCTATTTACATTAGCTCGTATTCTCATCTTAATAGGTCATATTCTTATGAGCTCATGTATTTAAGTTCGTGATCCTTTTTAATCTCATATTCATATTCATTTGTGCTCATATTTTGAAGCTCGTCTTATCTTAATAGCTCTTATTGTTTTTTCTTTAGCTCGTACTTTTTTGTGCTCGTATTTTAAAGCTCGTCTTATCTAAATAGCTCGTATTATTTTTACATTAACTCGTACTTTTAGCTTAATAGCTCGTATTCTTTTTATAATAGCTTGTCTTCTTTTTATATTATTTTTCTCCGTGATGAGTAGTTGCTTATGGGGCAGGGGCTTCAATATAGCTACAATTTAATCCACACTATTTTTTCCTTTTTCTTTTCTTTTTTTATTAATTTATTTCAAGCAGTATACAAAATTTGGACTCTATATTTTAATATAACTTAAATAATTCACAAAATTTAAACCAATAATATCAATAGCTCGTACTATTTTTACATTAACTCGTATTTTTAGCTTAATAGCTCGTATTCTTTTTATAATAGCTTGTATTCTTTTTATAATTAGTAATTGCTGATGGGGCAGGGCTTCAATATAGCTATAATTTAATCCACATTATTTTTTTCTTTATCTTTTCTTTTTTTTATTAATTTATTTCAAGCAGTATACAAAATTTGGACTCTATATTTTATAACTTAAATAATTCCCAAAATTAAACCAATAATATCAATAGCTCGTATTTCAAGCAGTATACAAAATTTGGACTCTATATTTTATAACTTAAATAATTCACAAAACTTAAACCAATAATATCGCTCGAAAACTTCCTCTTTTAAGTATATATACTAGATTTCATGCCCGGGCGTTGCCCGGGTAATATCTTAACGTAGATTCAAACTAATTATCGTAACAGTTAATTTTCTAAAAATACTTAGTATAATAGTCATATATCATATATAAAGAATAATTCAGCTATGATTGTTTTTGATGGCTAATAAAACATTAGATGTATCAGACTCGTATTATTTTCTTATTAGCTCGTATTCTTCTTACATTAGCTTGTATTCTTTTTATATTATCCCGTATTCTTACATGCTCATATTTGTAAGTCCGTGATCCTCTTATACGCTCGTATTCTTATTTTAATAGCTCATATTTTTTACATTAGCTCGTATTTTTAGCTTAATAGCTTTATTAGCTCGCATTCTTACGTTAATAGCTCGCGTATGTGTGCACGTATTTTTTAGTTCCCGAATCTCTTAATTTCCTATTCATTTTACATTAGCTCGTATTTTTTATGTATTCGTAATTTGTAGCTCGTATTTTTTTAATTATACCTCGTAATCTCAAGTGTTTATTATATCATGAAACTTGACTTCTTTCAAATCTGATTCTACTTTTTTAGTTCGAGAAGTGTTTCAATTAGCTCATGTTTTCGTATTCTATTTACATTAGCTCATATTCTCATTCTTAATAGGCCGTATTCTTATGTGCTCGTATATTTAAGTTCATGATCCTTTTTAATCTCATATTCGTATTCATTTGTGCTCATATTTTGAAACTCGTCTTATCTTAATAACTCGTATTGTTTTTTCATTAGCTTGTATTCATTTGTTAGTTGTGCTCGTATTTTAAAACTCGTCTTATCTTAATAGCTCGTATTGTTTTTACATTAGCTCTTATTCTTAGCTTAATAGCTCAGATCGTATTCTTTTTATATTAGCCAGTATTATTAGGTTAATAGCTCGCATTCTTCTGTGCTCGTATTTTTTAGTTCGTGATTCTCTTAAACTCTTAATCTTTTTACATTAGCCCATATTCTTATGTGTTCGTATTCCGTAGTTTCTATTTTTTAATTATACCTCGTAAACTTAAGTGCTTAATATATTCATCAATATATCTATTTATGCTATTAACTAAATAAGAGAAGGGAAGTAACAAATTATACCATAACTTTACGGTAGCCAAAATTCTTAGTTATCAATTATTTTATTAACTAATCAATAATTATCCAACTGATATTTTATTACTATTTAATTATCTTTTTATTTATATACTTAATTTATTTAACCAAAGTAATAGCGCATCTAATCACTCTAAAAACAATGATTATCCAACTGATATTTTATTACTATTTAATTATCTTTTTATCTTTCAATTTGTATACCTTGTTTATTTAATGAAAGTAAATCCGGTGTAATCGCTCTAAAAACAATAATTATCCAACTGATATTTTATTACTATTTAATTATCTTTTTATCTTTTTATTTGTATACCTTGTTTATTTAATGAAAGTAAATCCGGTGTAATCGCTCTAAAAACAATAATTATCCAACTGATATTTTATTACTATTTAATTATCTTTTTATTTACATACTACGTACTTAATTTATTTAACCAAAGTAATAACCAATGAAATTTCTCTAAACAATAATCAATAAAATCAATTATTTTATTAACTAATTCAATAATTATCCAATTGATATTTTATTATTATTTAATTATCTTTTTATTTATATATTTGATTTATTTAACGAAAGTAATAGCCAATGTAATTGCTCTAAAAACAATAATTATCCAACTGATATTTTATTACTATTTTATTATCTTTTTATTTATATACTTAATTTATTTAATCAAATTAATAGCCAATGAAATTGCTCTAAACAATAACCAATGAAATCAATTATTTTATTAATTAATTCAATAATTATCTAACTGATATTTTATTACTATTATATTATCTTTTTATTTATATACTTAATTTATTTAACCAAAGTAATGACCAATGTAATCGCTTTAAAAAACAATAATTATCCAATTGATGTTTTATTACTATTTAATTATTTTTTATTTATACTTAATTTATTTAACAAAAGTAATAGCCAATGAAATTGCTCTAAAACAATAGCCAATAAAATCGCTCGAAAAGTTCCTCTTTTAAGTATATACTAGATTTCATGCCCGGACGTTGTCCGGGTAATATCTTGATATTGTTTCAAAGTTCGTAACAGTTAATCTTCTAAAAATACTTAATATAACAGGCATATATAGAGAATAATTCAGGTATAATTGTTTTTGATGGCTAATAAAACATCAGATGTAACAGGCTATTCTTTTTTTATTAGCCCGTTTTCTTACATTAGCTCGTATTCTTTTTATATTAGCCCGTATTCTTACATGCTCATATTTGTAAGTTCGTGATCCTCTTATATGCTTGTATTCTTATCTTAATAACTCGTATTTTTTTACATTAGCTCTTATTCTTAGTTTAATAGCTTTATTAGCTCGCTTTCTTACGTTAATAGCTCGCGTTCTTGTGTATGTGCTCGTATTTTTTAGTTCCCGATTCTCTTAATTTCTTATTCCTTTTACATTAGCTCGTATTTCTTATATATTCGTAATTTGTAACTCGTATTCTTTTAATTATACCTCGTAATCTTAAGTGCTTATTATATCATGAAATTTGACGTCTTTCAAATCTGATTCTATTTTTTTAGTTCGAGAAGTGTTTCAATTAGCTCATGTTTTCGTATTCTGTTTACATTAGCTCATATACTCATCTTAATAGGTTGTACTCTTATGTGCTCGTATATTTAAATTCGTGATCCATTTAATCTCGTATTCGTACTCATTTGTGCTCAAATTTTGAAACTCGTCTTATCTTAATGGCTCGTATTGTTTTTTCATTAGTTTGTACTCATTTGTACTCGTATTTTAAAGCTCGTCTTATCTTAATAGCAAGTATTATTTTTACATTAGCTCTTATTCTTAGTTTAATAGCTGCTCGTATTTTAAAGCTCGTCTTATCTTAATAGCAAGTATTATTTTTACATTAGCTCTTATTCTTAGCTTAATAGCTCGTATTTTTTTTATATTAGCTCATATTCTTAGGTTAATAGCTCGAATTGTTCCGTGCTCGTATTTTTAGTTCGTGATTCATTTAAACTCTTATTCTTTTTACATTAGCTCATATTCTGATGTATTCGTATTCTGTAGCTTGTATTTTTTTTAATTATACCTTGTAAACTTAAGTGTTTAATATATTCATCAATATATCTATTTATGCTTTTAACTAAATAAAAGAAGGGGAACAACAAATTTTACCATAACTTTACGGTAGCCAAAATATTTAGTTACGAATTCTTTTATTAACTAATTCAATAATTATCCACTGATATTTTATTACTATTTAATTATCTTTTTATTTATATCTAAATTTTTTTAACCAAAGTAATAACCAATGTAATCACTCTAAAAACAATAATTATCCAACTAATATTTTATTACTATTTAATTATCTTTTTATCTTTTTATTTATATACTTGATTTATTTAACCAAAGTAATATCCCAATGTAATCGCTCTAAAAACACTAATTATCCAACTGATATTTTATTACTATTTAATTATCCTTTTATTTATATACTTCATTTATTTGACCAAATTAATAGCCAATAAAATTGCTCTAAATAATAGCCAATGAAATCAATTATTTTATTAACTAATTAAATAATTATCCAACCGATTACTATTTAATTATCTTCTTATTTATATACTTAATTTATTTACCCAAAGCAATGACTAATGTAATCGTTCTAAAAACAATAATTATCCAACTAATATCTTATACTATTTAATTATCTTTTAATTTATATACTTAATTTATTTAACAAAAGTAATAGCCAATGAAATTGCTCTAAAACAATTCCTCTTGTAAGTGTATATATATTGATTTTATTTATATACTTAATTTATTTAACCAAAGCAATGACCAATGTAATCGCTCTAAAAACAATAATTATCCAACTTATATCTTATTACTATTTAATTATCTTTTAATTTATATACTTAATTTATTTAACAAAAGTAATACTTAATTAATTAGATTAATTGAATTAATTGGAGTAGAGCTTAATTGAACTAAATTGAATGAAACTAATGTAAAGTGAATTTAGTTGAATTAAAAGTTAATTTTGTGAAGAGATTAAGTGACCATAATTGATTGAACGTAAATAAAACCAAACGAATTATAGCCAATTAAAATTGGAAGAAGCTGAAATTAAGCCAGAAAGAACATGGCCTTACTCGTCTTTCTTTTATCAATAATATACTTTGTATACATCGGTTGCAGACAAAATTATTATAAAATCGGTTTTTATTTTACTTAGTTACCCATCTCCACTAATTATCATAATTGGCTAATAAGGGTATTGCAAAACACTATCACATTGGGACGTAATGATTTTAGTTGTATGTGTTGTTGTTGCAGTTCTGCTGCTGCTGGTAAATTAGTAGAAAATTAGGATTAAAAAGCACAAATTGTAAATAATCTAGTAAAAAGAAAATTGTAAACCGTTTATATTACCAAAACGTCTAGTACATCATCAAAAAGTTAAACAAATTACCGTGACAGTTATACCAAGTTGCAAAATCAATTAGGCATGACCTCAAAATTGCAAAACATACGGTCACATTAGAATACAACCATGACAATAAAGATAAAAATATAGACATATAAGGCTACACAGGGTTAGTACATGCGTTTCTCAAATTGTTTGTCATGGATGAGATGAGAGAACCGGTAATGTATATATACTCATCTTGATAACAGTGTTTGGTCTAGGCTAGGAAAAAAAGAAAAAGATAAAAAAAAAAGTATAGAACCATAATAGGCAGTACGCTGTACGTAGGACTCTATATAAATATAACAATTATATATTTTATATTTTCTAATTTTTTTATCAATTTATTTCTTTTAAATAGATTGCAAAATTTTAAACCAATCATATCGCTCGAAAAGTTCCTCTCAAATTGCTTGATTTTATTTATATACTTAATTTATTTAGCAAAAGTAATAGCCAATCAAATTGCTCTAAAACAATAGCCAATAAAATCGCTCGAAAAGTTCCTCTTTTAAGTATATATATTGATTGATTTTCAGTATTTGTATGTTTTAATTTTCGCTAATTTATACATTATTATATTTGGTCTATGAACATTGTAACTTGATAGCTATTGAAAATCTGATAAATAAAAGAGTAAATTAATAATAACTCCCTTTTAAAATTTAGTTTTCTAAAATTACTCCCTTATATAATTGTTTTCTAAAATTACTCCCTTAAAATGTATTTTTATCAAAAATTGCTTCAAAACTCTAATTCAAGTGACTTATTTTACAAGTTTATGAATTGATTCCGTTTGTAACAAAGCCAATTTATACTTTTATAGGCATAACAATGTAGAATAAGTTTAAAAACGTACAAAATACATAATCTAAATTGGAATTTTGAAGCAATTTTTAATAAAAGTGCATCTTAAGGGAGTAATTTTAGAAAAAAATTATATAAGGGAGTAATTTTAAAAAACCTTATTTTAAAAGGGATTTATTTTTAATTTACTCTAAATAAAACTAAAACACACCCAAGTTTAGGGATGTGGGCAAAAAGCCTAAAATGGAAATGGCCCTGGAGGCAGTAATAAATAGCGGGGATAGCCATGGAACGCATATCGGATTGGGTGCCGAGTAGATAACTCTAGCCGGTTAAAAACGATCACCATAGAAAAAACAGTAGATTCAGGGGAGTTTGGAGAATTGGAAACAATAATTAAACTTTCGTTACGGAAATGAAATTGGAAAACAAGTTGAACCTTAAAATAATAGCCAATGAAATCAATTATTTTGTTAACTAATTCAATATTTATCCAATCGATATTTTATTACTATTTAATTATTTTTCATTTATATAATTAATTTAATTAACCAAAGTAATATCTAATGTAATCGCTCTAAAAATAATAATTATCCAATTGTTTATTAATATTATCATTATTATCATTTGTATCATCAGTTCTTTCACATTGATCAACGAGCTTAACGAGACTAAGAAAAACGGGAAAATCAAAGTACGTGTTTCTAGACTATGGGACGTTTTGAACTTTACAGACAACAATAGCCTTATATGCATGGATATGGTTTTAATTGATGAGGAGGTAAGATCTAACTGCCTATTGTTATCCTATGTTTCGGGTTATCTCATACATATTGAATTGTCGTATAAAGTTTGTTGTTTGTTATTAGGGAGATTCTGTGCATGCTACGGTAAAGGGTGATCATGCAGATAAATTTCGCTCGAAACTTAAAGAAGGGGGGATTTACATATTCAACAACTTTGGTATTTTACCTAACAAGTCAATGTATCGTGTTGTTAGCGACTCTAAGATTATGCTCAAGTTATTATGGAACACTTTCATCAAAGAAATTGTTGATGTTGATGGCATAATCCCAAAACATAGGTTCGACTTTACACCACATCAAAATTTAGAGCAACGACGACTTAAACCTACCGTTCTTACAGGTACCCATCCTTTTTAAATTATATCTTCCCTCTACCAATAACTAATAGGCCCAAATTATGCTGTGTTAATATCTACTTTTTAATAATTTAGACGTGTTTGGAGTTCTTGTGGATGAATCCCAAGATGCTGATGCTACTTGCATAGAAATACAAGATGAGAGGTACACTATATCGTTTCTATTTAATTTGATTTCATGCTTGATTTTTTTCATTAGATAAATACTATTAACAAGCTTCATATGCGAACTTACAGTAAAAATAGGATACAAGTCAAGCTATGAGGTAAATTTGGTACCTCCTACCATATGCACAAAGCAACTATTGGTGACGACTATAAACACTGTTTCGTAGTCGTAACATCTACTTTAGTAAAAGGGACCACACCAGGTAATTGTAATCCATCTAATTGTCTTTCAATGTTGTTATTTCTACCTTCAAATTGTAGCTTAACAATATTTCAATTCTGCTATAAAACTCAGCCTCACAATTACATACTGAACTGTTTAGTGCACGGGAAAAAGTAGAAATTAAGTATGTAATTGTCAGGCTGAGTTCAAACGTTCAGTATGTCATTGTACAAATCTAATATAATTAACCTTCGATGATAACATTCATAGGTTATATCAGATTGTTCAAACGTTCAGTATGTCATTGTACGTTCAGTATGTCATTGTTCAAACCTGATGAGTTCGGCCTGTCAATAGATTTAGTTTAAATTCATAGGCAAATTTCTTTCCTGGCCATCCACAGTCTTCGATTTGATACCTGATGCATATAACCACGAAACAACTCATTTTCTTTCCACACTCACTGTACAAATCATTTGGGGGAAATTACACCTATTTTCTTCTTTTGTATACTAACAATATTTCAATTCTGTATTACTCTCTTCTTGCTAATTATTTATTTATTTTATAGGTTCTTTAATATTATACAACTCATCAGCAACCAAAACCTACTTCAACCTTGATATTCCGGAGATCAATCAATTAAGGAAGTCCCTAAGGTACCGAAACCTATACTTTTCAGCCTTAATGCTATATTTCTATAGGATTATGAATATAAACTATAGGTTTCTGTTTACGCGCTTTCATCCTTTATTACAGTGAAAATAAGGTGGAGATAGTGATTCGCGAACATAAAGCTGGAATTTCTGGTGACATGACCGCAAATATGAAGAATATCACCACAATAACTAATCATTGCACAATCCCCTATGAAAAGGTATTATATAGTAGTAGTATGAATTATAAAGTAAAAGACTATAGTCGATCAAAGTTCAAACGTTCCCACCGCACTAAGTTATTTGATATAACCTTCGATGATAACAAGTTATGCTCAATTTTTTTGACACACCTATTGGCTGACCTATGACCAAATATAAAGAATATAATGTTTTATACTAGCCTTTTGTTGCCAGAATCTTCAGAGCTACTCTTTAACGGAAAATAGCTGCTATTCATTGCACCTAAATGTCACAAATTCACAATTTTAAACCACGAATGAAAAGCATGAAATATCAGCAACCAACTATTTAGAGATGAAAAAATCACCTGGGAACAACCCCGAAAGTGCATTAGGTGGAAGGATACTATATCCATATTGTTTAAGACCATCTGCTTCATCTTCTACAGCTACAGAACAGAAACTTTAAAGAGTTAACAACCAGAATAACGGAATTAATTTGAACCTCAGACCATACAAGTAATAGGATAGGTCCACCCAGCCGGGATTTACTTTCTGCAACATAGCACAGCCGGGATTTACTAGGATTTACTTTCTGTTGTATGTCATTATTATGACCAAATATAAAGAATACAATGTTTTATATGTAGAACCTGTTTTGTTATTGCCGAGCCAAAGTTAAAGAAGTAATGAATGAGCTACCGTGGTACAACCCATCGTGTCCTAAATGTTCTAATAAGCCAAAGAGAGGACTGAAAGACTTTTATTGCGAGAACTGCAAAAAAAGTTTTGATCATCCGACAATGGTGTAAGTAAATACTACTACTTTTTATAGTTTTACAAGAATCACTTTATAAGTCAGTTTTATTAATTTACTTAAATGTTAAAGGTATCGACTTGAGTTAATGGTTCACTTCACTTCATTTTTAATTTCCTATTTATTATTTTTGGAAATTTAAGAAATTCTGATACAATACAATTTTGTTTTATCCGTATAGAAAAATAACTTGAGTTATTACTAAAAGGAAATAAATAAAATACAATATCTAAGTCTCAATCTTCACCTTACGATTTTTTGTTGAGACGGTTCTTCTATTAGTACAATCTCATCAAACAGTTTTGGGGAGTTTGTACATTAGCCACTTTTCAAACCCAAGCATTCGAGTGAGTGAGCATATAGTAGGAAATAAATACAATAGTTAAGATTTTGATTGTGATGATTCATCTATCGAATACCTTTGGTCGTTAAAAATAAAACGAAAATAATTAATTGGGCAATTTTTAAAAGGATGAGACAATAACATTAAGACGAAAACAAGTAGTTGAATTGAAATAGATAAGATAAGATTATTAGTCACAATATTGGTATGGTGTGGTGTGGTGTGGTGTGGTGTGGTGCCATGCTAGGGAGCTTTAACGGATGTGCGTCTACATCCTTTGATTGGACAAACATACGACTATTTGGTTCAATTATTTGTTTCACCGCCTCCTAAAGTCGGAACAATACCTACCCCTATCTTAATTAATTCATTAACAAATTCTTCATTCAAAATGTTAGTCAATCATCAACCATGAATTCATAAATCATGAATCATATACATGTCATTTTGAGTGACCCGTCGTCATAAGTTTATATAATTGAAGTACTAACTACATATATGTCGAAGCTAAAAATAGGTTAAATGTAATTTTTGTATAGGATTAGCTCGTTTAAAATTAGTTATTTGCTTTATATGTGCCAACTGTTCGAGTCTAATATATTTTTGTATGGAGTGGCGAATTGTGCTTATGGACATTACAAGATTACAACGTACTCTACCCTAAGTAGTTGACAATATCTATATTTATAACAAAGTTTTAATAAGAATGGTATTTTTTACTGTAGTATTAGGGAACCATGTAAACATTGGAACATAAATAAATAAAGACAAAGGGATATATCTTGAGAAATAATGCAAGTAGAATTCATTTATTCCGTTTTGGATGAAATTTCCATATGATTTTTTTTTACAGGGCATCAATATATGTCTTTAGAGCATACTTTTGGAAAATGCTATAAATATATTATTGTCTTTGTTTTCTATTTTCTTTTAATTCCTCAAATTATTGGAGAAAAAAATATGGAAAATGAAAAAAAAAGAGGAGAAAAAAGCCTATTAAATTCCAAAAAGTTCAGTCTAAACCAATTCAAATCTCATAATTTTAACTTCAAAAAATTGCAAAATTAAATTTTAAAAACTTCATATATATTAATGACACACACAAACCTCAGAAAGACAGTCCCTCAATAGCGTTAGCGTTATTGAGAGACTTTTCACATAATGGGGTGAGAGAGACACTAAAATTTTTATTTTCTTATTATACTAGATTTCATGCCCGGGTGTTGCCCGGGTAATATCGTAACAATTAATCTTCTAAAAATACTTAATATAATAGGCATATATAGAGAATAAATTAAGTAAGATTGTTTTTTATGGCTAATGAAATATAAGATGTATCATCCTCGGAACAACATGGAACGTTGAAAGTGTATGAACAATAGAAACGGAAACATGTACCTCCAATTCAATGGTCTTGGAAAGACATTTACATATTACACATAACTGTCAAAATAATATTTTAAGCACATATATTTTTATAATAACTTTTATACTTTTTATTTGAGCATCATATTCAAGAAATTTTTTATCCAATATTTCTAATATATGAAGATAGTTGAAACTCGTATTCTTTTAATATTAACTCGTATTTTTTTTACATTAGATCATATTCTTTTTACTTTAGTTCATATTCTTATCTTAATAGTTTGTATTCTTATCTTATTAGCTCGTATACCTTTTACATTAGCTCGTATTCTTCTCTTAATAACCCGTATTCTTATCTTATTAGCCCGTATTTTTCTTAGATTGCCTCATATTCTTTTTATATTAACTCGTATTCTTATATGCTCGTATTTGTAAGTTCTTGATCCTCTAATATGCTTGTGTGTTTTTTTTACATTAGCTCGTATTCTTATCTTAATAACTCGTATTTTTTTTTACAATAGCTCGTATTCTTAGCTTAATATCTCTATTAGCTCGCATTGTTACATTAATAGTTCGCCTTCTTATGTGCCCGTATTTTTTAGTCCCTGATTCTCTTAAGTTCTTATTTCTTTTACATTAGCTCGTATTTCTTATATATTCGTATTTTGTAGCTCGCATTTTTTTAGTTATACCTGGTAATCTTAAGTGCCTATTATATCATGAAACTTGATGTATTGCAAATCTGGTTCTATTTTTTAGCTCGAGAAATCTTTCAATTAGCTCGTGTTTTGGTATTCTGTTTATATTAGCTCGTATTATCATCTTAATAGGTTGTATTCTTATGTGTTTGTATATTTAAGTTGTGATCCTTTTAATCTCATATTCGTATTCATTTGTGCTCATATTTTAAAGCTCGTCTTATGTTAATAGCTCGTATTGTTTTTTCATTAGTTCGTATTCATTTGTTCTCGTATTTTAAAGCCCGTCTTATCTTAAAAGATCGTATTGTTTTTACATTAGCTCCTATTCTTAGCTTAATAGTTCGTATTCTTTTTATATTAGCTCGTATTCTTAGGTTAATAACCCGCATTATTTTGTGCTCGTATTTTTTAGTTCGTGATTCTCTTAAACTCGCATTTTTTTTACATTAGCTCATATTCTTATGTGTTTATATTCTGTAGCTCGTATTGCGCTCTAAAAACAATAATTATCCAACTGATATTTTACTACCATTTAATTATCTTTTTATTTATATACTTGTTTTATTTAACCAAAGTAATAGCCAATGAAATTGCTCTAAAACAATAGCTAATGAAATCAATTATTTTATTAACTAATTCAATTGTTATCCAACTGATATTTTATTACTATTTAATTATCTTTTTATTTATATATACTTAATTTATTTAAACAAAATAATAGCCAATGTAATCGCTCTAAAAATAATAGTTATCTAACTGATATTTTATTATTATTTGATTATCTTTTTATTTGTATACTTAATTTATTTAAATAAAGTGATAGTCAATGAAATTGCTCTAAAACAATAGTCAATGAAATCAATTATTTTGTTAACTAATTCAATAATTATCCCACCGATATTTTATTACGTACGGTTTAATTATCTTTTTTTTTTTTTTATATAATTAATTTATTTAACCAAATAATATCCAATGTAATCGCTCTAAAAGCAATAATTATAATTATCTTTTTATTTATATAATTAATTAATTTAACCAAAGTAATATCAAATGTAATCGCTCTAAAAACAATAGTTATCCAACTGATATTTTATTATTATTTAATTATATTTTTATTTATATACTTAATTTATTTAAGCAAAGTACTAATAGCCAATAAAATTACTCTAAAACAATAACCAATAAAATATACTTAATTTGTACTCGTTCAAATTTATTAGCTTGTTATCCTTTTAATTCGTCTATTAGCTTGTATATTTGATATATTGGTATAATTTAAAAATACAAACTACGTAATACGACATAAGAATATGAGATAATGTAAAAAGATTACGAGTTTAAGGGAATCACGAACTAAAAAATACGAGCACAGAGAATGCGAGCTATTAACCTAATAATATTGGCTAATATAAAAAGAATATAATCCGAGCTATTAAGCTAAGAATAAGAGCTAATGTAAAAACAATACGAGCTATTTAGATAAGACGGGTTTTAAAATACGAGCACAAATGACAAATGAATACAAGCTAATGAAAAAACAATACGAGTTATTAAGATAAGACGACCTTCAAAATATGAGCACAAATGAATACAAATACGAGATAAAAAGGATCATGAACTTAAATATACGAGCACATAAGAATACGGCCTATTAAGATGAGAATATGAACTAATGTAAACAGAATACGAAAACATGAGCTAATTGAAACACTTCTCGAACTAAAAAAGTAGAATCAGATTTGAAAGACGTCAAATTTTATGATATAATAAACACTTAAGATTACGAGGTATAATTAAAAGAATACGAGCTACAAATTATGAATACATAAGCTAAGAAATACGAGCTAATGTAAAATGAATAAGAAATTAAGAGAATCGGGAACTAAAAAATACGAGCACACAAGAACGCGAGCTATTAACGTAAGAATGCGAGCTAATAAAGCTATTAAGCTAAAAATACGAGCTAATGTAAAAAATACGAGCTATTAAAATAAGAATACGAGCGTATAAGAGGATCACAAACTTACAAATATGAGTATGTAAGAATACAGGATAATATAAAAAGAATACGAGCTAATGTAAGAAGAATACGGGCTAAAAAGAAAATAATACGAGCCTATACATCTAATGTTTTATTAGCCATAAAAAACAATCATACCTGAATTATTCTTTATATATGGCTATTATACTAAGTATTTTGAGAAGATGAACTGTTACGATAATTACTTTGAAACTAGTTAAGATATTACCCGGGAGTATATAAATATAAAAGAAAATAAAAATTAGTTTTTAACAAAAAAAGAAAAATTAAAATAAAAGGTAATTTCCTAAAAGCGGGATTTGCAAAGAACAAAAAGAGAAAGAAATACTTCGTATATAAATATCCCTGATCGCTATCCCTGAGAGTCTAAGAGAGAAGCTGCAGTTCATGAGTTTGATCCTGGCTCAGAATAGAAAGAGTCTATAAGGAGGGCAAGTTCAAAGGGAATAGGTAAATAAGAAGGAAGACAAGGATAGCTGAAACTCTTCTGGTCTGTAGAAGGTTCGATGCTTAAGCCTTAAGCTTTTAATTCTATGGGCTGGAACAGAGTGGTCTTTCTTTTCGTCCCGTAGGTACTTGTTCCGTAGAATGATCAGTCTAGAATCTCTTTTGCAAGATTAAGGTTTGGTTTTTCTTGTATTGTTCCCGAAGGCACTTTGTCCGGGGTCTAAACCGCCTTTCCATTCCCCTTCTTCCTCGAGATAATAAAAGAAAAAGAAAAAGAAAAGTTGGAGCGGAATCATGGCGGTGTATTACAAGTTTAAAAGTGCGAAGAAGTACGATTCGATTACAATGGTTGATAATTTCATATCGGTATCGGGTCTAAAACAACGAATTGTCGAGTCAAAGCATATGAGAAGAGGAACTGATTTTGATCTGATTGTTACCGACGCTCAAACCAATGAAGGTTCGTTATGCTTTTTCAATTAGTTTAAACCTGAATTCGTTTTTGATAATCGTCTACTTATAGTTTAATTCATCAATGCATCGCCCTATTTGTAGTTATACTGTAATTATGCGCAATTTAAGTGGTTGCCACTAGTTGTAGCGTGTTGATCAGTGACAGAAGCATCACCATCAACACCGAAACAAACCAACCACCATAGCAAAGTTGTCCAAAGACAGAAGCACCACCAACAAACCACATTGTCTTTGGACAACTTTAGGGTTTAGGGTTTAGGGTTTAGGGTTTAGGGTTTAGGGTTTAGGGTTTAGGGTTTAGGGTTTAGGGTTTAGGGTTTAGGGTTTAGGGTTTAGGGTTTAGGGTTTAGGGTTTAGGGTTTAGGGTTTAGGGTTTAGGGTTTAGGGTTTAGGGTTTAGGGTTTAGGGTTTAGGGTTTAGGGTTTAGGGTTTAGGGTTTAGGGTTTAGAATCAGGCTGACTTTTGACAGGGAAACGTGTTCAATTCTGTTTTGGCTGTATTGTTTATTGCGTCTTCCTGCAACTTTTTAACAAGGTCTCTTCTTGGTATTTCAGAGTATGTTGACGAATTGATGCTGATTCCGAAAAACACTTCTGTGTCAGTACGTCGAGTTCCAGGACTGCCTCGCATGCCGATTGTTATTCCACCAGCCAAGTATGGCTCGAACTTCATTCTTTTAAATATTGATTGGTTTTAAATGCATGCAGTTATGTTGAGAAACCTGTTAATATCATCTGTTTCCTAGTGGGTAATGGCTCATGAGATTTCTACTTTGTTTGTAGGGTCAAGGTTGATGAAAACAGCTCTGTGACTGCTGATTCCTCAATGTCAAATAATGTAAATTTCCTGTTCTTAACTGTTTTACTTCCTTATTACAATGTTTCTGTGTACAATGTAACTCACATTTGGATGATCGATCATTTTCAGTTTGAACCATTAGACTATTATGATGATTTCGGGGATGATATTTACGTGACCACTCCTAAAGTCACTGCAAGAGAATCAAGCATTTTAATGAAGGATTCAACTCCTTTAAGTAAAGCTGATGAGGACAGCAAGATTAAGGCTTTAACTCAAAGTTCTGGTTTAGTCTGGCAACGGTGAGCTTTTTCTTATATCAATGTGGAAGTAATTGCAAATTTCCAGTAATATGTTTACTTTTGTACTAAATTGTTATTACGATATATGCAGACAAGCTTCTAATATTGCAAGTGGTGGAAGAAGTAGTTGGTTACGCCAAGGTTGTGGTTTGCAGCAGAAAACACCTCCACAGGGCTATATATGCCACAGGTGTAAGATTCCTGGTATGTTGTTGGCACTATATGCTTTTCTCGCTGCATCTTTTTGCATTTTGTATTATCCTTGATGCTTACTATCATGCATAATCCATTGTTTCAGGTCATTATATTCAACACTGCCCAACTAATGGTGACCCAAACTTGGACATTCGGAAAGTAAATCCCATGCTTGTACCGACACCAGATGATGGGACGTCTGCTGCTTTGAAGCCAAATGAGTATGTTTGCTTTGTTTTAGAAAGATTGTTGTATATATTGTTTTAAGCGATTCTTGAGCTGACATAGCTTGTCTGATTATGATTTATGAACAGGGCTGCTGCTTCTGAGAAACAAAGTCCAAGCCAATCTTGGACTCGATCCAGTGTGAATCTTCCACCTGAACTTAATTGTCCACTATGTAATCAAGTGATGAAAGATGCTGTATTTACCAGCAAATGTTGTTACAGTAGTTTCTGTGACAAATGTAAGTTGTGCACTAGAATTCTTCTGATCCCTTGTTGTATCTCATGCTCACTGTCTTGTTTTTATTAACATTTTTTTTATTTTTGTTTGATGTTGAGCAGGTATCAGAGACTGCATCATTTCTACGTCCATGTGCTACTGCAAGGCAGAAAATATACTCGTCGATCATCTTCTGCCCAATACAACTGTTAGGGAGACAATTAACCGTATCTTGGAGGAGTCTGGTAATAGCAGTACAATTACAGATAATGGTGGGAGTTGTGTCCATGTCGTCGAAGGTATTGAAATGATGATGCTTTTAAGATTATTATTATTTTTTTACCTTTGGAAAACTGTATAGGTTTCTGATATCCTCTTTTTTCCGTTGTAGATATGGAGTCTGATCCCTGTCTTCCACCTAAGATGTCATCACCTACTCAATCCGATGTCTCAAGTGTGGACCAAAGCACTCCTAGGAGCCACAGCCACAGCCACAGCCACAGCCACAGCCACAGGTATCATATTGCTCATTTTGTGTTTATTACCATTTGCGTGTGTCAATCTGTTTTCGCGGGCGGGTGTGTAGATGGAGAGTGAAATTATATGCCTGCCCGTTTGTGAGTGATAATTCACATGGTGTTCATACTGTAAATTTGTGTCAGAAACTCAGGTTGATGCTAACTTAGTTTCATATTCTGCAGGGATCTTTCTGCAAGTTTTTCTGATCATTGTCACCGTGAGAGGATGAAGTCAAGGGAAAGATACACCGTGGAGCATGTTCAGGACTCGAACCGGGAACGTTCCCGTAAAAGCATCCACCGTCGGCCTGACAGGGACCTTGGTCATTGTAACCGTAGAATTATGTGCTGAAATGTGCGAATTATTTCACAAACATGTTGCGTTCTGCATAGTTTTGTAATCTTGTTGTTGGTGAAATGTAATTACTCGTATTATTTATTCAAGTGCTTGTTCAATCAATATCATAATCAAAATTTTGCTTTCCCTTTCATTGCATTTTGTTTACTGCAATGTTCTTGTAAAATCGTTTCAATTTGATCTAATTCGCTACGAATCTGGGACCAAACACAGAACACCTATTTTGCGCCATTGCATTCTACAGCATGTTTTTGCTATCTTCCTTGATACTCGCCAACCAAAGCTCAATTTCGCCTGCAAGAAAACAGTCTGGTTTAATACGAAGTAGTAATATTTACATTACATGGATTTGGCAAACAATCACATGCAACAATGGTGTCTGTTCAAGTAAGAATTCTCATATTTTTCAATTCAGGTTCCACTTCCACCGATGGATTTGTTGAAATTGCTGCACCATCACTTGCTAGAATTCTTCCGGTTGGTCTATTTCTGGAAACTCTATGCACTTAGCTTGGTTTAAATGTTTAATGGTCTTTAATTCTTCTCATCTGGTTACATAGATTGATATGGCAATGTTTGGCGGAGATGGTTAATGTTGGAGCTAGATGTTTAACGGGTGGTATGGATATGATTTGTAGTCAAATGGGCTGGTATTACATTGCAGTACCTGAAAATCTGGTCACTCTGATCGGGTTTGGGTTTGGGTTTGGGGTTGTGATTATTAGAATATAATCCCTTGCCTGGGACTCTTGATATATTACTATATATATAGCAGAAGTACAGGGAGTTGCAAACATACCAAGAGACAACTATTAACTAAGCTATTAACTAAGCTATTAAGGAAGCTACAACTATTACGGTATTTACAACAAGCAATAAAGCAACTATACATAAGAGGCAGAGGCTGACTAACAGTGATTGTTAAGCTTTTGCTTAAATTAGTCATTTCAGGCTTTCCGGCTCATTTTGTGTTTGGGTCCATCTGGGCTTGTGCACAATGCATTCTCACTCGACTCTTTTTTAACATGACATCAATTATTTGTAAAGCCTTGGATTGTGGTGATTTGGCAGGAACGTGAGGGAAAACCCAAAGTTGTTCATCCAGCTAGCCGTTTTCTTTTTGGTGCCGTATGTTGTGATTATATCATCGTTATTATTGGTAGATGTATAGAACAAAGGCAGCTGGTTTTGTTGCAGTTGATTTTGTGTTGTCCTGACAATCATAGAATACTGGTTCGGGTTACATGTAATGAAATGCCAAAGAGTTTGGAACTAGAAGAAGTGCATAGAACAATCATTATTAGTTTTTTATAAGGTGATCTGGAATCGATCGGATACAAATGAACAATACATGGATGCGAGAGGATAAGAGAGCATCAGTTGAGCGTAAATGCAAATGAACAATCCGGGTAGGGTCTACCCTAGGGTCCAATGTTTTTTAACGAATCATTCAATAAAATGTACCAAGGTTCGAATTAAATTACAAAGTTTGTATAATAATGAGGCATTTAAGATATCTTATTATACCCTTCAAGTTCACTAGTCATTGACCTTCATGAGAATGTTCTGTGTGAGATTGAGAAAATCAGCTAAAAGTCACTATAGGACTAACATGGGATCGTATGAAGGTCCAATTTATCTATTGGGTATCCATGGTGGACAGTTCATATTGGTGACATATGATAACAAAAACCTTGACGGAAGGTCCAATTTATCTATTGTGTATCCATGAGATCGTATGAAGGGAAACTGGGGCAGCGTAAGTTGAGTTATAATTTTAATTAGGCCAATTTGCATATTATTACCTATTAAAGTCAACTTTTTTAAAATTACTACCTAATATAACTAATTATGCAATTTACTATCTACAATCTCACCACTAACTTCATCCTACTACTAGATTGACGGAAAATGTTAATAAGTAACATTTTAGTCACATAAGCATACTCCCCTTAATCTCTAATGACTATTATGCCCTCACTTAATAATACCCTAACATTACCTCACTCTAACTCTCATAGTAAACAATTTAACCCAAATTACCCAGAATTAGTATCTTTTTACCCCTCCATCAAAATCCTCTATCTTACACCATTGTTGAGCCATATTTCGTCTTTAGTTCTGGTAAATATCTTCCATATCTTAATTTTTCATGTTTACTTTTTATTTCTTAATTTGATACCCTAATTTCATAATGAGTATGCACAATCACGCCTACCACTTGAATGGTCAAGTCATTGTTAAGGTCCATGACTTCACCAAAGCAAGGGACTTTCCACAGTGACAAAAACAATGGACTTGAGCATTGTGAGACTCTTGAAGACATAATTAATCAGATCTAAAACTTTAACTGAAAAAGAAAAAAGATAGTTAAAGGGTGGAATGATTAGGAGGAGAGAAAGTGAGAACAAGCAAGTCGAGAAGAGCGAGAATAATGAATGAAAATAGGAATAAAATTTAAGAGAGATAAAACTCAAATTACCTTTAATGGAGGACGAAATAAAGAAGATGAATGAGAAGGCAAGGGACTGATGATAAGAGAAGAGGATTTGTATTAAAAGGGTAGTTTGGGTATTATTTAAGGTGGTACTAAAACAGGAGGGAAATAAGGCTAACTCAGGTGACTTTTGGACAATTAGTCTCAATTTCCGTCAAGTAGGTAGTATAATTAGTATTATTGCAACTTCGTGGGTAGTTATTCGAATAAATGAACATATAATGTAGTAAAATACAAGTTTTTATACTATAATAGGTAGTAATTTGCCATTTATTCTTTTAATTATTCTTTTTTTAAAAAAAAAAAAATGCACGGGTCCACGGGTCGGGTAGGGTCTCAATAGTTAGATCCAGACCCGACCCTACATTTATTTTATAGGACCCATACCCGAGCGGGTCTCAAATATTCAAATCCATACCCGACCAGGGTCCGACCCTAAGAGTCTGGGTAGGGTAGCCGACCCGCTGCCATCCCCTACCTCACACCTACCATATACCAGTGAATACCACATACCCTCCTCTCTCTTCAATTTTCCCCCTCCATTTCGACGCACCCAAGAGACTACCCGCCTGCGACGCTCACTTTAAAGCCTCCTGCGAACGATGTTTCCCTTCCTCGTCTCCTTGCAAATATTCGGTAGTAACTGTAACCTTTTCCTTCCTATGTTTTGCATATCATTCCATTTATTTACAGTAAATTATTTCCTTTTAGACATGGTGGAAACTGGAAACTATAATATCTCGGACTGTCGGACATGGAAGATTTAAGGTTTATGTAGGCCATGGTTAACATACCCTATTCTTGTAAAGCTCAGCCCTGGGGTGGCCAGCTATGTCACTCTGGCTCGGCTGCATGTGTCAGACACGACAAGTGTCGGAGTGTCGAATAGTGCAAAATTTACAATATTTTGTTAGGAAATCAAGTTTTAAAATGTCGTGTTGTGTTGGATACTTCAAGTGCCGGAAATGCGACACCCAAAGTATCTGAGTAACATAGGGTGTGGGTATGTTTTTTTTTGCATGTCCATTTTGTCTGATGTCATTATTTTTTTCCTGACTTTTAGATATTTGTGAATTCGGAATTGAAGATGGAGGTAGACATTCCCGTTGATTGAGAATTGTAGAACTCTATCATTCTGGATTCATTCATGAATTTCAAATATTTCATCTTTCGTTTCGTTTGCGGAGTAGTTTACAGCATGAAGGATAATGTTATGTTTTCGTGAGCGTTCATCAATTCATATCCTCCAGTTTTGTAATTTGACCCGGAAAAAAAGATCTGGAATAGAATATAAGCATGTATACGACCGAGAGTGAGATTCAAACTCATCTTATACTGTAGGGAATTAGGGATACCAGGGCAAATCCACGTACATGTAGTAAAGAGATGACGGACGGCCTGGTCTTGGAAAACCCGTCATCAGTGCCAAACTGTGCATGTAATTTGTGTTCATTCAAAGTTATACGTTGATACGGAGTATTCAACTTTTATGAGATTGTTTTGGAATGGGCCACTTCGTCCTCATGTTGCTGGTTGCAGCTCATTGTTGTTTACCTGATGCATCAAACGTGCTAATTTCAGAAAAGACATTAAATTTACCATTTGAACTAACTTATTATTCTCCGTAAAAAAAATAACTCTTGGATACTATCCAATATCCATATTTAAAAAAAAATGACTCGACACTCAACAATAGTTATTTTGAGCTTTGTATATTGGGCATGCATTATATATGCATTATATATTTATATTCCTATTCAAATTATATATTGTAGTAATATTTGCATTATAACTAGGTTCAATCCCGGGCGTTGCCCGGGCCAGACCGTAATAGTGGCCTTTAAGTAGACCTAGCACAATTCTGAGCTAGTTGGGTCGTTTTTCAGGTTAGCTTGCATGAATCTATACGTTGTTTAAAAGGTTTTTTGTAGAGCCATTATTTACTTGTGCTTTGGTCGCTTTGTGCGACTAATGTTATTAGCCTCTCTCGAATTGTACATTACGAAATTGGCATGATTAAAATCTCCCGTAAAAATATAAGGCATATGATTTACTATGTCTTTACCTTTTATATATTCTTCGTGAATTGCATTTTATTCAAAGGTAAACATTTTCAAACGTAGAATTTTTACTACAATTATAGTTTGTAATCATGTTAATTTAAATTGAATAATATTCCTTAACTTATAAATGATGGTAGATATTTAAATGAATAAGTAGTCATTGGTAAATATTTATCGTCCGTGTCTATAAAACTTGGAATCGTGATTTCATTAGTTTGATTACCGCACATGAAATACGCAGTACCAAATATACACTCACTCATTTAATGTCCTCATATTAGTATTTTTATACTCCGTATCTTTTTAGCACTATTTGACGACATTGTATATCTTTTTTTACATAAGTAAGCTTTTTGATCGGTGCTCTTTAATTTGTACTCTCGTGAATTAGTGAAAACCTTAGTTATCACGGGAGGGGACCCGTCCCTGCTGGTTTTTCATAATACAATTAAAATTATTAGTCGGCCCTTTCAACTCTTGATGGTCGAGTCTTGAATAATCACCCAGGAATCAATAGGTTAGATCTTGGTCCCCTTATTATTTCATCCAAGCTCCGCTAGTCATGACATAGTACTTTTGATTAATTTTGATAAGCTTTTTGACCAATCTTCTACTTTAGTACTATTTGATTTGATTTGATTAGTATTCTCATGATATTAGTACGTACACATTGACAAAGCTACTCTTAGATAAGCTCTTTGATTAACTTTCTACTTTAGTAATCCCATGATATTCGTACATACTAATCTACATAAGCTCTTTAATGACCTGCGTAGATCAACAAAGTTTTCTCCTCCATATGTTGATCGATATCTTTTTCCTTCCTTTATTTGATGGTTCATCATTCATCCATGCCCCATTTATTAGACTCGTATTTATCTACTTGACATTCAAAGACATTGTCTTGCTTCATGTACCCTCTTTCCTTTATGTATTTTATAAATTTGGATATATGTATTTCCATATTATTATACTCACCCGAAGGGGCTGGGATCGATCCATCCATGACATGGATAGGGGCATTATTACAAAAGGGATAAATCATCTATGAAACTTTTCGTATTAAAAATCTTGGCATATGACGGTTATATAAAAACAAACGGAGTACATAGTATTCTACTGACACTAAACTTAGCATTTAAAGGCTCAAAGTCTTACAATATCTATCTTTTTTTGGCCCGGTCGTTGGCCGGATGTTATCAAAAACTAATGTCCAATATTTATAATGAGGCTCACTACTTTGTTTAAAAAGGTTTTTTTATTTAACAACTTTTTTAAATCGTGGGTTTTTAAAACTGATATGATTTAACATCAATCTAAATAACTTATGATATGACATGTATACCATATTAGTATTATACTCGATAATTATTAAGATAATATAAATGAGCAATTTACTGGGCTTCCTCTCCAAAAACTTAGACCCCTCTTATTAAATATAATAGGCGAATTTTTTAAGACTAAAAAATTCACATATTAATGTTCCTAGGGTAGCCATATGTTATCCAATAAAAATTCGTCTATTAGCTTGTTATCCTTTTAATTTATACCTAATTTATATACTTGTTCATGGATTTTCAGTAAAGGTTTTTCTAGAGGAATTACTTACTTGTGCTTTGGTCGCTTTGTGCGATTAATATTATTAGCCTCTCTCGAATTATACATTACGAAATTGGCATGTTTAAAATCTCCCGTAAAAATATATGGCATATAATTTACTCTGTCTTTACATTTTATATATTCTTTGTGAACTGCATTTTATTCAAAGGTTCAAACGTAGAATTTTTACTACAATTATAGTTTGTAATCACGTTAATTTAAATCGAATAATATTCCCTAACTTATAAATGATGGTAGATATTTAAAAGAATAAGTAGTCATTGGTAAATATTTATCGTCTTTGTCTATAAAACTTGGAATCGTGATTTTATTAGTTTGATTACCGCACATGAAATACGCAGTACCAAATATAAACTCACTCATTTAATGTCCTCATGTTAGTATTTTTATACTCCGTATCTTTTTAGTACTATTTGACGACATTGTATATTTGTTTTAACGTAAGTAAGCTTTTTGATCGGTACTCTTTAATTTATACTCTCATGAATTAGTGAAAACCTTAGTTATCACGGGAGGGGGCCTGTCCCTGCTGGTTTTTCATAATATAATTTCAGATTATTAGTCGACCCCCTCAACTTAATGATCGAGTCTCGAACAATCACTCCGGAATCAATAGGTTCGATCTTGGTCCCCCTTATTTTCATCCAACCTCCGCTAGTCATGACATAGTACTTTTGAGTTTTGATTAATTTTAATAAGCTTTTTGATCAACCTTCTACTTTAGTATTATTTGATTTGAGTAGCATTCTCATGATATTAGTACGTACACATCGACAAAGCTACTCTTAGATAAACTCTTTGATTAACTTTCTATTTTAGTAATTCCATGATATTCTTACATACTAATCTACATAGCTCTTTAATGACCTGCGTAGTTTATTAGCCTCTTATTTATCTACTTGACATTCAAAGGCACTGTCTTTGCTTCTTGTACCCTCTTTCCTTTATGTATTTTATAAATTTGGATATATGTATTTCCATAATATTATACTCACCCGAAGGGGCAGGAATCGATCCATCCATGACATGAATAGGGGCATTATTACAAAAAGGGATAAATCATCTATGGAAGTTTTCATATTAAAAATCTTGGCCTAAGACAGTTATATAAAAACAAACGGAGTACCACTACAAGAATACATAAAACAGGCGACGGATATTGGCGACTGTCTTCAGTCGCCAAATTACATTTGGCGACTGTCTTCAGTCGCCAAAGTTCTGTCGCAAGCCCTAGTCGCCTAAAAAAAATTGGCGACTGTTGTCAGTCGCCAAATTTGTCGACTGAAGAAGTAGTCGTTGTAGCAGGGAAAATGGCGACTGAAAGTGCAGTAGCCAAATTGGCGACTGAAGGGACAGGTAGTCGCCAATTTGGCGACTGAAGCAATATGGGAGTCGCCATTTTGGCGACTGAAGGGCAGTCGCCAAAATGGTTTGTACAGTCGCCAACGGGGTTTTTTTTCCAGTAGCTTTTCCAGTTTTGGCGACTGACTGCAGTCGCCAAAACCCCCATGTCAGTCGCCGAATTGGCTGGAACTTTTCATGTCATTTTCGTTTTTGATCTAGCCAAATCTCGTATTTATTCATCCTAATATCCAATGAAAACCTGCAAACAGAAAATTGCAACCCATTTGCGCGAACCGCAACTTTTGTAACACGAAATTCTCATTTATTAAAAAATGAGAACATTATCCAACTACAAGCTAAACTGACTACATTATCCAAGTTCATTATCCAACCTTAAGCTAAACCAACTACATTATCCAAGTTCAGGCTAAACTAACTAAAACTTATCCAACAACCTAAGCTGCAAATCCCATGCCGGCTCCACTACCACCACCCTTACCATGCGGATCGTTGGGGTCATACCGATATTGTGGACCGGGGTTGCATTGTGTGAAGAAGTTCTCTATGGCATCCATGCGCTCCTTCATCAACCGAAACTGTTCATCTCTTTCAGAATTCACTCTTCTTTCTTGAGCGAGTTGAGTCTGTAGTTGACTCACAAGAGCCGGCTCATATGTTTGGCGAGGCTCATATGAGGATCTTCTGGCCGGTTCTTTGAAGAAGACACCATGGGCCTTTCCGGTGCCATACACATTACCCTTCTTATATCCCTTGACCAAATTAAACCAAATCTCATTATCTGGTACTTCGGGATGTTCTTCTTTTTCAGCCTCGAATGCTTCCTACATTAGTTGACAAAAAATTACCATCATTAGTTAACATTAATTTCATTAGGTAACAATTCAAAAGTATTTTAAGTAACTAATCTTACATATAAAGCTTTGTCTTTTGGCTTAATCCAAATTCTCTCATTCTTAGCGTTCACCCTTGAATGTGTGGCAAGGAACAGTTCCGGGACCGTCGCCTGAGGATCATCAGCCAACATATCATCTGGTTGATCAGCTGACTGATCATCAGCACTCTGATCAGCTGACTGCTCAGCTGACTTCTTCTTTTTATTCTTCTTCTTGTTCAGCTACATACACGAACAAAATTCAATGTTTGCTTAGGGACATTATTATTACCAATATCCAAATAAACGAGCTAAATAAATAAGTGTTAATATAAAAACTTACACCAAAAAGTATGTCCAGAAATGACCGTGAACCAGCATGATGGGTAGGCTCAGCCATTCCTTCCTTCTTGCCTCCCCTTTTGTTCATGGCCTTCTGTGCCGATCTGGCTCGAAACTCTGGGGTATCACGCCGATTCAGAAGCCCCTCAAGCGCCTCACCTACAACAATGATAAATTATGTCGTTATTAGTGGAATTTTCATCCTTTAATCAATACAATTGACAAATAAAGGTAATTGTATAGATATACCTTTAAGATGTGAGGCCTTTCCCCTTTTACCAATCTTATGGATAATGTCTTTGTATCTAGATGCTCCAACATCGCGCCACCTCTTATTGACAGTAGACTCTAATTCAGGCGGCCAGTAAAAATGTAGCTGCAGAAATATAACATTAAGTATTAGTTGAAAAACTATAACAGTGAGTAAAATAAGTAATTAATAAAAAAGTTTTTGGTTACCCGGAAGTTATTAAAGCAGGCTTCTTTTTGAGCTTCACTAGCTTCTGTCCAATTCAGGGGCACAGGACCTAACAAAGATGACTTTGTGCTGTTGGTTACACCTCGAACAGCGGTCTGATGATTAAACCTGAAACTAGAGCTGATCATCTCCGGCCAACCCGTCCAGCCCGGCCCGTCCAGCCCGCTATTGAAGCGGGCTTGGACTCGTAAAATATCGTAATAAATGGGTAACGGACAAGCTAAAGTTGGCCCGCTATTTTAACGGACGGGTACGAACTAAACAAATATGTCCATGGGCAGCCCGCTAAACCCGCTAATACTTTTATTCTTACTTTTTATTTCCAATTCTCATATAAAATGACAATAAACTAATAATAAACTAATAAGCTAATATAATAAATTAGTAACACTAAAAAAGGAAGTGAAAATCCCTTCATATTCTATCCCATTTCCTACGTCTAAGACTCCTAAATTTCTAGAATTCCTTCGTATTTCCAAGTACCAAGTACCAACTTTCTAGAGTTTGATATTTTTAAACTTCCTACCACATTTACGCTCCTTATCATTTTATTATTAGATTTATTTATGAACTTTCAGCTACTCTGGTTTTAATTTTTAAGTCTCATAAGCCCGCGGGCAGCCCGCCAATTAATTAATTGGCGGATATGGACAGGAGTAATAGGCCCGCTATAGCGGGCTCGGACACGAAAATTAAGCCCGCCGGACACATTTTTATAGCTTAGGCCCGGCCCGCGTCCGGCCCTAGCCCGCAAACGATCAGTTCTACCTGAAACATATATAAATTGTAACTTTTAATAACTAGCCATTTATTACTAATAAAATGAATAATTACAATTTAATAAAACTTATCAAAATCCTGCTGGATCAAGTATCTTCCTGCGATCCTCTGTGTACTGAATCTGTACACGTGTGTCCTCCTCAGGTTCGCTCTGAACCAACTCCTCCTCCTCCTGCTGCACTGCGGGCTGACTCTGCTGACGACTGTGCCCGCCTCGCTGTCTTCCTCTACCTCCTGCCATCTACAATCATATAAATAAAAGTATTAATACTTACAAATTAAACATGCATAAAATAAATGATTAATAAAAATATGAACAATATATAATAACATGATCAACTATACCAAATTAATCATCATCTTCATCATCCTCATCCTCCTCATCCTCGTCCTCATCCTCGTCCTCATCTTCATCCTCATCCTCATTCTCATTCTCATCCTCATCCTCATCCTCATCCTCTTCCTCTTCCTCATCCTCAGCTCTCACTTCATCTAATTCCTCCCATCCTTCAACCAACTCATCAAAATTATTAATCTCAACATCCGTCTGTTGGAGGCAAAATTGTCCCATTTGATACTATTTCTTCTTGAAAAAATGTGGTATCAACTTTTGATCGTGCCTTTGTCTTAATGACTGCCCACCATGCCTTACTATTTCTATCATTTGTCGTGCTTGGATAGGAAGCGAAATACACTTGTTGAGCCTGATGTGCTAGTATAAATGGATCATACTTAGAGTATGTTCGGGTACTATTCACTTCCACAAGTTTGTAACATTCATGTACTCTCATTCCAGCTGAGGAATTATCCTTTCATTCAATCTTGAATAAGGTAGTTTTGTAAGCACGATCACGACCATTATAAGACATCTCAAAGATGTCCTCTACAATACCATAGTACTCATGGTCATCAGTAGAAGAAATAGTGACACCATAGTTGCATCTAGCATTACCCTTACCGTGGTCAAATGTGTGAAAATTAAATCCATTAACTGAATATCGGTTCCACGTCTTAACCAAGCGTGAAGGACCGAAGGCCAAACTCCTTATCAAATCATCTTGGATATTGAACTCAATGACATGGTTCTGAAACCATTTTGGAAACTTATCCTCATGTTTGTCCCAAACATCATCCTTACTCACACTAGGATGTTCCTTACTGAAATCAGTCACGAATTTTGCTTCATATGGCTCTAAGATCTCACAATTTGATAGAACGTATAAGTGAGCACGATTGTATTCCTTGTCGTCCAAATATCTCGTTCCACCTTTTGATGAACAACCTTCATCATCTTGAGTTTGAAAAAACTCGGGTAAACTTGAATCAACATCATCTGCTTTATCAACATTCAAGTTTCGTGCTTTGGTTTCTATATGCTTTTCAAAGTAGAGAGAACAAAAATTTGCAATCTCTTCTGTTAAATAGGCATTACATATAGAACCTTCTACCTTAGCTTTGTTACCAATCTTTTTCTTCACATGATTAAGAAACCTACACATTTATTAGATCAATGTTTAATGATAATATATAGATTTGTAATTTAATATTCTAAAATTAAATAGTAACGAATCTTTTTTTTATTACCTTTCAAATGGATACATCCATCTATATTGAACGGGTCCTCCAACTTTGGCTTCGTAGGGCAAATGTACAGGTAAATGCTCCATAGAGTTGAAAAATGAAGGAGGAAAGATCATCTCAAGCTTACATAGTATTTGTGGTATTTGATCTTCGAGACGAATCATGTCATCAACACATATTGAGGAGGAACATAAATCTCGGAAAAATTGACTAATCTCAACAATTGCATTCCAAACAGTAGTTGGGAGGAGATGTTTCAAAGCAACGGGTAACAGTCGCTCCATGAATACATGACAATCATGACTTTTCAAGCCTTGTAGCTTGAGCTTCTTGAGATCAACACAACGACGAAAATCTGAAGCATATCCATCAGGAAACTTCAACTTCCTTAACCACTCACATAATACCTTCTTTTGAGCTTTGTCCAGAGTGTAAATGGCTTTTGGCTTCGATCCATCTTTGCGAATGTGTAATTTGGGACGATCACAAAATGTCTTTATGTCTTTTCTAGCAGCAACAGTATCACATGTTTCGCCTTCAACATCCATGATCATGTCAATGAGTTGCTCAAAAAAGTTCTTCTCTATGTGCATTACATCCAAATTGTGTCTGATTAGCATAGCTTTCCAATATGGAAGGTCCCAAAAAATGCTTCTTTTATACCAACCATTCTTCTTCTTTTTCAGCTCTTTAAACTCTTCATCGGTACCATCAATAGAAGATGGCAAATCACGTACCAACTCCCACAACGCATCACCCGGAAGATGAACTGGAGCATCATCAAGTACTTGTTTACCTTTTTTGAAAGATTTTTTGTTGCTCCTTAGAAGATTACCGTCTGGTAAGAAGCATCTGTGACAGTCAAACCAACTCATTTTCTTGCAATTTGGAAGCCAAAAAGCTTTACTTTCACCCATGCAATGAGGACATGCTTTCTGTCCCGCAGTAGCCCAACCGGATAGCATACCATATGCGGGAAAATCGTTTATTGTCCACAAAAGTGAAGCTCTAAGTTAAAAATTTTGCTTTCTGAAAACGTCATATGTTTCCACCCCAACTTCCCACAACTGTCTCAATTCTTCCACTAATGGTTGTAAATAAACATCCAAATGCCCTTTCGGATTCTTAGGCCCGGGAATAAGGAGAGACAAGAAAATAAATTCCCTTTTCATACATAACCAAGGGGGTAAGTTGTATGGTGTGACCATTACGGGCCAACAAGAGTATTTCTTACCAAATTGGGTAAAAGGACTAAATCCATCCGTACACAAGCCAAGTTGCACATTCCGGGGTTCCGCGGCAAATTCAGGATACAACTGATCAAAACGTTTCCATTCTTCCCCGTCACTTGGATGACACATCTTACCCGGAGTACGCGGATTTTCTTTGTGCCATGTCATGTGTTCGGAAATTTTTTTGGTAGAATAAACTCTTTGAAGTCTTGGGGAAAGAGGAAGGTAAATTAATTGGTTCTCTGCTATTGGTTTCTTACACTTTTGACCCCTTCTATTACTCTTGTTGCCTTTTTTAGGTTTCAAAACAACTTCTCCATCACTTGTCTGAAATCTATCGATTCCACATTTTTTGCACTTGTCAAGCAACGCATCATCTTTCCAAAAGAGCATACATCCTTCGGGACATGCATCAATCTTTTGATGCGGTAACTGAAGTCCTTTAACTACTTTTTTTGTATTGTAGAAACTTCGAGTCATGACATTATCTTCGGGGATAGCATCCTCAAGCAGAGAAGCAATACCATCAACGGCATTAAATGACATATTATTCTCACACTTCAAGGTTACTATCCTAGAGGCCGCTTGTAATAATGACATTCTGCTCCCTTCGTATAAAGGTTGTTCCGCAGCTTTTAACATGTCAAAAAATGCATTTGCTTGGGGATTTGGAGGTTGTTCTTCATTCATAGCTCGACGGTCGTCATCATTGAGAACATTGTACTCCAAGGCATCAACAATCATATCTCTATATGGGTTCTCATCAAGTTGTTGGATGTGAGGTTGGATGTGAGGTTGTTCGTGAATTGGAGAATATACTTCTCCATGAGAAATCCAATTATAATAATTTGGACAAAACCCGTTTGTATAGAGATGTTCTTGTACCTCAAGGACAATTGCGTATTTCATGTTTTTACATTTGTTACAAGGACACCTAAGTTGATTTTCTACCGAGTTATATTCATCTTGTTGCTTAGCAAATTCGATAAACTCAGCAACACCCTCTATAAACCTAACATTAGGATGTTTCTTCTTAATACCAACTCTTCCATCATACATCCATGAACGTTCCAATCTCTTCATTTTAATCTAAACATAAATTCATAAATTAACATTCAACAATAAAATAACTTAAACAACAACCTTAATCATATATAGGATAATAACAACTTATCAAAAATCTTCATTATTTATAAACACTAACATCAAAAATCTCCATTATTTACAACCTAATAAACTAAGGTGATTTATATTTACACACTAATTAACTTAAACAACCATAATTTACACACCCCAAATAATAACTTATCAAAAAATCCCCAATTTTTACAAACCCTAATAACTAATTTGACATAATTAACTAACAATTATAAGCATAACAACATTAATAAGGCAAAAACATCGTCTTAATCGACATATAAACCCTAACCCCCAATTTCATATAAACCCTAACCCTCAATTTATCCACTTAACATCATAATTGGCTACTACAACCTAATTGACTACAACCTAATAAGCTAAGACGGTCCTAATTGGCTACTACATTACTAAATCGAAAAAACAAAACAACAATAAAATTAAAAACAGAAATTAAACTAAAAAGAATAACAAACCTTTAATTCGATAAATGAAGGTGGTGGCGGCGGGTGCTGGCGGCGGGTGGTGGGTTGGGGGTGTGAGTGGGTAATGCGTTTGCGTTTGTGTTTGTGTTTGAAGGGGTTTGGTGTTTGCGAATAATGAAGGGGCTGTAACTTTTCTGATTTCATATCGCGAAAATTGGCGACTGTATACATCCAATTTGGCGACTGAAGCAGTCAGTCGCCAAATTGGCGACTGCGCTAGTATATTTTGGCGACTGCTTTTTCAGACGCCAAAATTGGCGCCAAAAATGGCGACTGAGATCAGTCGCCAAAAGTTGATTTCAGTCGCCATTTTCTGTCGGTGGGAAAACATACAGTCGCCAAAATAGCGACTGGTTTCAGTCGCCAAACTTAACCTTCAGTCGCCAAATTGGCGACTACACACTACAGTCGCCATTTTTCCGTCGCCTGTTTTGATTATTCTTGTAGTGTACAAAGTATTCTGTTGACACTAAACTTAGCATTTAAAGGCTCAAAGTCTTACAATATCTATATCTTTTTGGCCCGGATGTTCGGATGTTATCAAAAACTAATTTCCAATATTTATCATGAGACTCACTACGTTTTCTAAAAAGCTTTTTTATTTAATGACTATTTTAAAGTTGCGGGGTTTTAAAACTGATATGATTTAACATCAATCTAAATAACTTATGATATAACATGTATACCATATTAGTATTATATTCTGTAATTATTAAGATAATATAAATGAGTAATTTACTGGGCTTCCCCTCCAAAAACTTAGACACGTCTTATTACGCACTTTTTTTTAATCAAACTTACTATGACTCATTATTTTGGTTGGTCATGGCGCCCATGTTCTTGTGGGGTACTCCGTTTATTCTTTTTACATTTACCCCATTCGCTTTTAAAAGATTTCTAAAATGAATATCAACTATAAGGTCTTAATGTGTGTGTGAATATAACTATGTTTTCTTAAAAATAATATTTTGTGAATTTTTTTTCGTAATAGCTTTTATTCACCGTTATTTTTAACCATAAAAAGAAAAGGAAAAGATAAAACAAAATGGGAGAAATATTATTCAACTTCACTATCTCCGACATAATTTACCCTTCATCCAACTCTTTATTGGCAATAACTTTGCATCTTTTTGTTAAAATATGTTTTTTTTTGTTTTTTCATTACTACCTATTTGTCAAAATAAAATTCCATTGATGAAAATACGAAGCTAATGTTTTACTCCAAATAGATAATGGTGTTATAAAATTAATTTTGTTTTATTAAAAAAAGTACTATATTATATCAAAAGTGGCTAGCTCATATCTCAAAGTCTCCTTAATCCCTAAAATTCTACGATAGCCAAAACTCTTAGTTTAAAATCAATTATTTTATTATTTAATTCAATAGTTTACCGTCAATTATTTTATCAAATAATTAAATAATTATCCAACTGATATTTTATTACTATTTAATTATCTTTTTGTCTATACTCTTAATTTATTTAACCAAAGTAATAGCTAATGAAATTGCTCAAAAATAATAGTCAATGAAATCGCTCGAAAAGTTCCTCTTATAACTGATATTTTATTACTATTTAATTATCCTTTTGTTTATATTCTTAATTTATTTAACTAAAGTAGCCAATGAAATTGCTCTAAAATAATAGCCAATGAAATCGCTCGAAAAGTTCCTCTTTTAAGTATATATATTGATGGTTTGATAATAATTTGTATAAATTAAAAAATTACGAAAATTATGCGAACCAATTCTTTTCAATCTACACGCTTTTTATAATCAGATATATATCATCGATCAAAATTTACGAAATATCTATATTAAAATACAGTACATAAACCCAACCAAATTAGTTAAAATCGAAAATTAAAATTTCATTAGTTTAGACGTCATCTTTTATTTTTCTTATTTAACCTTATATTTTATATGGTTTGATAATAATTTGTATAAATTAAAAAAATACGAAAATTATGTGAACCAATTCTTTTCAATCTACACGCTTTTTATAATCAGATATATCCTCAATCAAAATGTACGAAATCTCTATATTAAAATCTCTATATTAAAATACAGTACATATATAAACCCAACCAAATTAGTTAAAATCGAAAAATAAAATTTCATTAGCTTAGACGTCATCTTTTATTTTTCCTATTTACCCTTATATTTTATATGGTTTGATAATAATTTGTATAAATTAAAAAATTACGAAAATTATGTGAACCAATTATTTTCAATCTACACGCTTTTTATAATCAGATATATATTCTCAATCAAAATTTACGAAATCTCTATATTAATATATAATAATTGTTTGATGCAGGTAAAAAGACATCAAAATTTTTAATATTATCTCGACGATTAAGGGCTATAGCATCGATCTTAGAGATTACATTTTATCAATTGAAATTGAAATGTGTTTTGTTTAGTTGTACTCTTGGTTATAATTAAATTGTTTGACATGTAGTTATTATTTGTAATTTGTAATTTGTAATTATATAATACAATATCCTATAACAATTAAAAATTCGACATTCGACATTCTACATTCAACCTGATTAAACAACTAAAATTAAAATAAATGAGAGAGAACTAATGTGGAGAGAGTAATTAATTTTTGAGTGGAGAGAGTAGTTAATTCACCTAGGAACGTTGGTTGTTTTTTAATAAAAAAAAAAGAAAAAATTTCAGCCAATCAGAAGGTTTGAAATGTTGTTCTTTTTATTAAAAGATGATTTGATGGAAGAAAGAGATTAAAGAGATGTTGAGCCAAGATTATAAAAAGGTCAAACTTGTCCATTTAATTTATTATAGACAATTTGAAGTAATTTATTTTAAAATTGTTTTCTGTAATTAGTTGTAGTAAAAAAAAAAAAGGTTGGAAAAGGATCCTCTCCATTACTTTTTGGTCCATTACCACTCTAAGAGAATACTATAATATATATCTCCATTTCACTCATTAATCCTTTTCTTTTCTAGTAAAATTACGACCACCGGATCGATCCAAAATCAGATCTAAACCGTTAAAAAGTAATGGACCTCCATTTCTTTTTGAGAAATGGAGATGATCCTTAGTTCCTTACTCGTAGTAGTTCAATCGTATTCGATGTGGCTTTCAATACATCAAAGGAAATTGTCCCAGATGTCAACAATCGTTAAAGGATATTTCCAATCAACACCCAAAAAAAAAGCCTTTTGGATGGTATTGGGCTAACTTTGTTATTTCTCTTGGGCTTTAAGTTTCAGACGCCACTCTTGTAGAAGACTTGCTTCTATTTTTTAAATCCGCTTCCCCTAGGATGACTTGTAGCTCTGACTCCATCTGGTACAAACCTATTTTTCGTATTTTTAGTAATTATTTTTTATCCAATTTCATAAAATTATTAATCATTTTAGTAGCCATATTAAAAAAAAGATTATAGTACCCAATTTAATTAAACTTTTAATCAATTTACCATTATTAGTTAGTCGTTAATATTTATTAACTTTTTCTCTAAGCCATAACTAGGGGCGGACTTAGGATTTTTGCTTTGAGAGGGCACAATAGAAATTTGGCGGACGTAGGATTTTTGCTTTGAGAGGGCACAATAGAAGTTTGGTGAAATAAAACAAGTTTTGAACCTCCAACCTCCGCAAACTTTTAAACATATGACCAATTTTAACCACTAACCCCAACACATTTTTTTGTGAAATTTTTGTTTAGAAATTATTACTAGTTCCGATTTCCTATGATGTTCCCCTTTTCGTTTTCGTTTAATAACATTGATGTTCCCTCTTTCCTCTTTTGGACAACTTTGTGTGGTCCAAAATCAATTTCATGTGAGGTCATGTCTATTGTGTGGTCCAAATTGATTTCCTTATTTCTTGTGTTAATATCAAAAGAGACCAACAAAAGAAATCGGAAAGAGTATTATTTATATGTTGGGGTGACACTTGCCTAATGCCTACCCTATCCACCCCAAATCCGCCAATGATAATAACCATTTATACGTTTTACAACGTTTTATAAAAGACTTACTTGTATCAGTCGAGATAAAATTCGATAAACCGAATCTGGCAGTAACCTGCCAGTACTATAAATTCACACACACTGCAGAAAAATGTAGAGACACACAAAATTATGGACAAAAGTAACATTAAAAATGGCGCAGAACACCAAACAATTGCATTCCTGGCAGTACCCTTCTTACCCCAAGGCCATCTCACTGCAATCCTCAACTTCACCTACCTCTTAACCAACTACGGGTTCCCGGTGCACGTAGCCGCACCCGGTTTGCACACCCGCCAAGCGAAACTCCGTCTGCAAGTCTCAGACCCTGATGACTTCTTGGGTAAAATTCAGTTTCATGACCTGCAACTCCCAACTTTCAGCTCACCTCCCCCTAACCCAAACCACGACCCGTCAGTTCAGTTTCCTGACCACCTCCAACCCCTTTTCGACATTATTCCTAAACTCCGCGAACCCGTTTTTGAATTAGTCGCGGAGTTGGCACAAAAGTTCACTAAACTTATAGTCATACATGATTATTTTATGGCTTATGTTGTTCAGGATGCAAAAACTATCCCAAATGTTGAACTGTATAACTTTATTGCGCCCTCGGCTTTTACGACTTTCTTCCATTACTGGGAGACTATGCCGGGGAAGCCTTTCGAGTTGGGTTCCAAAGTAATCGATCCGTCCATTGTCCCGACTAATGACGGGTGTTTTACACCCGAATTTGTCGAGTTTTTAGCCAAACAAGAGAGGCTATTAGGTTCTGAATCTGGTTTTCTGATCAACACGTCCCGGGTGATAGAAGGTACTTACCTCGAGTTACTAGAGTCGCTGTCAGTTAACCGCGGTGTTAAAACATACGCGGTGGGACCGTTCCATCCCATACCTAAACCCGCTAATGACCAATCACACGACACAAAGAGGAACATATGCTTACAATGGCTAGACAAGCAAAAGACAGAATCATCTGTCATACTAGTTGCTTTCGGATCAGCCACGACACTGCACGATAAACAAATCGAAGAACTGGCAATCGGGTTGGAAAGAAGCGGGCAGAAGTTCATCTGGGCGATAAAAAGCGCGGACAAAGGGAACGAGGTCGAGGTCGAAGAAGAAATCAGTAGCATATCAGGATTACCAGAAGGGTACGAGGATCGGATCAAAGACAGGGGAATTGTCGTACGAGAATGGCTCCCACAACTCGAGATATTAGCACATCGATCCGTAGGTGGGTTCTTAAGCCATTGTGGTTGGCTTTCATGTCTTGAAAGTATGACATGGGCGTACCAATTGCGACTTGGCCTATACATTCGGACCATCCGAAAAATGCTGTTTTTGTGACCGAGATTTTAAAGATCGGTGTTGTGGTTCGGGATTGGGCTAAGCGGTCGGAAATTGTGAAGTCGAGTACGATTGAGAATGCAGTAAGGAAGCTGATGGTATCAGAGGAGGGAGTTGAGATGAGGAAAAATGTGAAGAGAATTGGTGCTGAGGTACGACGAGCCATGGCTGAAGGTGGTGCTTCTCGTTTAGAAATGGACGCATTCGTTGCTCGGGTCACAAAATGACGTGTCCGTGTTCGCGTCCGCGGTCATAACCTATGAGATTCGTGTTCGTTTTTGAATAAACAGTGTTGGTGCTCGGCCTTGCCCAGGCTTGTTTAGTCAATGTTGTTACTTTCATTGTACTTTTCTGTTACTACTGTTATTTTTACTAGTCCCCTACTATTTTCTGTTTTGTTCCCTATTTCCTTAAACGGATTATTTAGGTTTTCTTCCTCTTTTTTATTTTGGTAATTTTTAATTATATTGATTCATTCCTCTCTTCTATGATACAACCCCACCCAACTTTTTTACCCCTCTTTTATTCATTTCAACAATATTTGGAGCCCACAATTCATTATTTAACTCCTAATTATTCATGACCTCTCTCCTATTCCAAACCCCACCCAACTTTTTCTTCATAAGGAAATATCTTTTTTCTTGGGTATCGTGCCCTCTCCAAATGGGAAGAAAACTCATGATAAGAGGGAGTATCTTGCGGTCCATCCTTTGAATATTTTGAGGAAAACCGGATATCCACTAGATCAAAAGCACTTTCGCTTATTTTTACTATTCTCCTACTTACAATTATTATTACTTTTAGTATTCACACTGCTATTACAATTACTCTCAGTGAAGGATACGTAATACTATTATTAATTTCACTGCGTACTCGATCTCGTTGTTAATATTCTTGTGTTACAAAGTTGAAAAAAATATTAGGTTTCAATTTTCTACTTGGTAATACTAAGGATGTTCGGGATCAAATAAAATTGGACCAATTTCGGTAAAAAGTGAACTGGAAACCGAACCATAAAAAAACGTAGACCATTTTGGACTGGACCAAAATGTATTATTATTGACATGGTGTAGTATACAACATAAAATTCGAACTTAAGAAAGTTTCGTAAGGATAAAGATAAGCAACGTTATATTCTTATACGATTTAAGCATATGACTTTAAATATTTTTTGTTATATAAATTCGGTTTATGGTCCATTTGATTTCGTCCAGGACCAGATCGTAGAGCAAAATAGAGTAAATAGTTAGACCGTGAATTGGACAAATAGTTGACCACTGAATGAACAACCGTAATGACAGCCTTGTGTTTATTTGAATTCTACGTGGTTCGCTATTATCTTTTAAAAATACATAAATTCTTGTTTACCACTACAAAAAAACACGCGCTCCTAATGGAAAAAATCTGTCACGAACGCCAATATCCGTTAGAAAAAGCGCGTTTTTGACGGATTTTTTGTCACCAAATTCCGTCGGTGAAATCCGTCACAAAAATCGCTTTTCTGACGGTTTTTCCGCTAGACGTGTTACATGACGGTTTTTCCGTCGATAATTTTGAGCCGAAATCAACTGGAAAATTGACTTTCCTGACGGATTTTCCGTTAGAAAAAGTCAAACAATCCGTCAGAAAAAGTCAGTGTTTGACCTTTTTCTAACGGAAAATCCGTCATGAAAGTCAATAAACAGTTGAAAATTCTGACGGATTTTCCACGCCTCTCGATCACTTGGGTGTCATCATCCCTCTTTCTCTTAACCGAGAGTTTCTATGGTGCTAACTCATCTCATCTGCTACGTACTTGGTTGCATATAGTCGTTGTAACCTTGGTGCAAGCGAGAAATAAATTACTCCCTCCGAGTCATAGTAATGGTTCCTTTACCTTTATGCACAAAAAATAAGGAAATGATTCTAAACCACACAAAACACCCTACCCCACAATAAATTGATTTTGGACCACAAAAAAGTTACTTCCTCCATTTTTATATAATGTACCCATTTTATTAAAATACTACACTCATATATTCAACAAATGGGTACATTATATAAAAACGGAGGATAGTACTAAAAATGGAAAGAGGAACCATCACTAAACTCGCACCAAAAAGGAAGTAAGAACCATTACTCCGACTCGGAGGGAGTAACTCTTTATTCGGAATTTGCCTCCCATTACTTGAAGGATTCTTACCTATGTACTAAAATGCGTGACACTTTGTACATTTCTTAAGATTAACACTTTCCTCCAAAAAAAGCATACATGATACATACAGTAGGACATACAAAGATCTTCTCATGGGGTAGTTGTAGTCCCTTAAGTACACTCTTAACCTCATTAAAAGTGCGTAACATTTCATTATGTTTTGGAATAATGTCACCAACAAACGACATAAACTCATTCTTGCATCAGAGAGATAAGTTTTTCTCACATTTGAGTGCTATTAAGTATTAACCTACCAACTGTTTGCAACAAATTTATTTTACTTTCCTCGTACAGTGGTTGTTCGGTTTTTTTAACATTTTATAGAAGGAAGAAACTTGAGAATTTGGGGTTTCATAACGCATTTCTTCATCACTAAGGTCATCGGGATTAAGTTGGTCCTCCAATATTTGTTCAATATTATCATTTAACGCATTTTCCACGAGCTTCCGATAAAGATTATCACTACTATAATACTACTGTTGCTTTCTCTGGTTGATATTTCCTCACCATGATACGTCCATACGTAATAATTAGGATTAAAACCATTTGACCAAAGATGCAATTGAACATCCTTAATCCTTTTGGGAACCCGCAGCCGCTACCTTCGATGCGCACTGGATAAACCCTTTTAAAAGTTGTGATATTGCATTTCTTACATGGATACCTCATTTCACCTAAATTTTTATACAAGCTACTTTGTGCCGCGAATTCAAGAAACTCTTTTACCTCATTTGCAAATTCAAGTTTAGGTTTTTTTTCCTCATCTAATCTTTCATACATCCACTGCCGTTCTAATCTTTTCATTTTATATTATGTATCTGCATTCAAATTATATATACATAAGGTTCATAATTAACTAAAATAAGGTAACATCAATTAACAAATAAGTATAATACACAAAAAGGCAATATCGTCAATCAATATATAATTGTTGTCAACAAATTAAATAGTCTTTGAATTAGGTTTTTATCACTCCAACATAAACCTATCAATGTACGTTTCAAGTCATTAGCAAACACGCACTTGTGATTTATTAATAACGAAAAATTTCATCAGCAATTCCCCTCTATTCTCCAAAAACAAAATATGGATTATACTTCGTATAAGTATTCCATATATATATTCAGAGAATATTAATGGAATTGTCACCGAATTTTTACTTCGTTTAAAAATCACAAGCGTGTGTTTGCTACCTAAAATCTAAATGACTTGAAACGTACAAAGACAGTGCCAAAACGGTAACTATTCAAAAATTAGCTACTATCCAATTGGTTACTATCTTATGTCAATTTATTGGCTAGTATCCCGAGGTCAATTTTTCTATCTAATTGACTATTATCCTAGGTCAATTTTTCTATCTAATTGGCTATAATTTTAGGTCAATTTGTCTATCTAATTGACTACTATCTTAGGTCAATTTCTCTATCTAACTAGCTAAGGTCAAATTTTCTAACTAATCGATTATTAACCTAAATAAATTACCCTAACTTTACAGAATTAATCAATTTATAAATAAACTAATTAAGTAATAAAGATACAAATTACCTAATTAACGTATAAAAGAACTAATAAAATACTAGCAAGATGACGGGACAACGCCGCTGCAGGCAGCGGCGGGGTGGCAATGACGACGACGGATGCAAGGCGACAACACTACGAAATACAACAAAGAAAAGAAAAAAAAAAGAGAAAAGAGTAAACAATTGAACAAAATATAAATAGATACCTATTATGCACGGTCGGGTTGATGGGATGGTTGTGATAATCACGGTGATCGGAGAAAATCGGTAGAAAAATCGAATTAGGGGAAGTTGCATAATAATAATGAACGTCGAGAGGAAATTAGAAACTATTAAAAAAAATCCTAACGTAAAACCGTGAGGAAAAATTAAACACGGGTGTCTGACGGTTTTTCCGTCAGGAATCTTTCTTCATTTTCAGATATTTTCAGACTTTGTCGGTTGCTTTTTCAAATGTATTGACGGTTTTTCCATCCGAATACTTTTTATCTGACGGAAAATCCCTTAAAAAAAATTTAAAAAATTAAAATATTTCAGTAACATAATTTACCGCTTGTTTGACTCGATTGACCAAAAGATTCTGACGAAAAACCATCAGAATTTTCTTCAAATAAATTCGCGGTGTACCTTTTCCCGCGAGCCATTTTATATTGACAGATACTGACGGTTTTTCCATCAGTAATAATCTTAGCGAAATCCGTCACAAAATCTGTCTGTTTAGCGAAAAATTTGACGAACGATTGAAAAATCGTCAATATTGCCGTTAGTAGCGCGAGTGTTTTTGTAGTGGTTATGACTTATGAGTGAAGTGTATTTAAAGTTCGACGCTCAATTCATGTACTTTGTGTTATACAGAATGACCCAAAATATTTACAATTTCAATACGGTTATTAGAATTTAACATTTGAACAAGGAAGTCCAAATCATTATACGTGGAGGCCGATTAAATTTTACTGCAGTAGCGGACAATTTATATTGTTACGACATTAGACACTTAATGTTTGCTGTTACGACCCTTATATTGTTGTATAAAACTAGTGTTATGGTAATGCTACGAGACACACCACGCGTTATCGGTAGGAGAATCATTTACCATATGTCATTATGTAATTATGTTGGACCCTAGAAAATGATTCTTTCTAAAATAAGACAGCGTTTTTTATGTGTGGCCTCCTTATATATTCTTGAATTGTACGTAAAATGTGTATAAGAAATCGTCTTGTTTGTGACGGATACTATCCGTCATAAATTAAAGACTGGTAATGGTTTAAGAGCATCTCCAGTTAACAACCACAATACATTGTAGCTTGGTTTGCCAATTCGGTTTTTTAAGCTATTTTGCTCTTCGATTACACACCGCTCCAATGGCAAGCTACAACACTTTTTAGCTCTATGAGTCCCATCATAAAATTTTCCTCCAACAAAAAGCTTTACGTTTTATTTTATTTTTATTTTTTTTAAACCAAGCTATATGCTTGGTAGAGTTACAATGCTCATAAGCTACACCAATGGTAAGCTACATGCTTACAATTTTTATAAAATTGCAAGCAAGTCCCTAAAACAAACCATTGGAGATGCTCTAATTGGAGGAAAATAGAACATTTTATGGATAATATTACTTGCATATTGGAAGAAAGATATTATCCGACTTTAACTTATAACGGATAGTATCCGTCTTCAATAAATTTTTGCGTTTATATAAAAACTCTTGGGGTCACACCAAAGCATCTATGGACAAAACATTGAGAACTAAGTGAAACACTCGCAAGCATTTGAAAGTCGAAACATTGCCTATGGAGTAAACTGGAATTGTACTTGGTCGCTCGAACTCTTAGGTAAGCCATATTTTACCTTTTTTTTTTTTTTCGCAAATTCTTATTTCGGACTAAATATATTCATTATTATCAAAATGGGTTAAATAGGTAGATGTTATTTGATAAGATTAATTGTCTAGCTTAGAAACTAGCAAAAGTTTGTTGATATTAACCAAGTAGTGTTATTGGTCTAGTAGAGATATGGATATCTTCAAAACATCGGTCTTGAGTTCGAATCTCTCTAGATGATGAGACTTGGCCATATGTGTTCTAGTGAGTGGTAACCCCGTGAATTGAGCTTCTTCCAGTGAGGGGTAACCTCGTGAATTGAGCTTACATGGTGATTAATATGGTATTGTTACGTTGGGGAAATCAAATTCCCTTTCGTCAAAAAAAACTGTTAAGGGTACACGTTAAAAAAACCGTTATCTTTATGGAGTTGTACTGGGATTTGTTTTACAAGTAAAACAATATATATACACTTTTTTTTTGGAATATTATACCATTTATCTAGATTTAAGTTATGGTGATTTCTTTATAATTATATGATAAATTTTTATATATAATCTCATTTCAGAGTATATAATAATTAAATATTCAAAAATGTATAATTTCTATAAGCATTTTGTAAGAATTCTGATGATATAAGTTTCATATTTTTTCTTATTAAATAAAACGAAATAAAATAAAAATGTCATGAGATATATCACGTGTCAAAATTAACAACCAAATATAAAAAGGCAATTAGTGCATTATACAATGAGTTGTATACATATGATAGTATAGATTGGAGCTTTATAGCAAATAATTTGAGCTTATATGTACATATTACGAGTTTTATTGAAAATAATTTGAGCAACCTTATAAAAAAAAATTAACTCAAATTAAATATTATATTGATACTCAAAAATAATACATATAAACTCAAAAAAAAATTAATTTTAATACCTAAATATTATATTAATAGTCAAAAATAAAACATATAAACTCAATTAAATTTTTATTGGATATACGATATTCATATATATCAAAATGTATTGTCCTATTTATGAGATGAGGTAATGGGAATAAAAAATGGAAAGTGGTTTTGTAGACATTTGTAGAATTTTCATGTTTGGGGCATTTTCACACGTACATGTTTTTCTTTTGAGTATATTGTTTGATGTTTGATTTAGTTGAATTTTAACCTAGTGGAATCACTAGTCTATAAATAGAACTATACATGCATATGTATAATAGCAATGTCATCTAATACAAATTTAATTGAGCTTATATATAAATTTTTTTGAGCTTTTAACAATTTTTTCTTGCACTTTAAAACTTTTAGTGTTAAAATTAAAAGTTTGGGTTTTATATATATTATTTTTGAGTTTGAATATAATGTTTTGAGTTACAATTTCTTTGTAAAGACGCTCAGATTCTTTTTAATAAAGCTCGTAAAATATATGCATAAACTCAAATTCTTTGTTATAAAGCTCGAAATCTATACTACCAAATGTATACATCACTAGGACGATAAAACTCTTTTTCATATTTTTCAGGTCGGATATTTCTTCGTTCGAAATGATTTTCAATAGTGCTTTTTTCTTTTTATGGCAGTAACTAAAGAGCAAGCAAATTGGAGGCATGGAAATGTGGCTAGCAATTACCTTAATAACATGCATTTTTGCAACATTATTCCTCAAGCCTTACATTTCATCGAAAAATAAAAATAATTTGAAAAATCCGTTACCTCCGGGTCCTCGAAGTATTCCGATTCTAAGTAGTATCAAATGGCTACGAAAATCGACCATAGAGATTGAAGCGGCCCTAAAATCGTTACACCCTAAATACGGTCCGATTATAACATTATCGGCCGCTTCTCGTCCTTTTATTTTCATATCGACCCCTTCTTTAGTTTATGAAGCCCTAATTTTGAAGGGTATCACCTTTGCTAGCCGCCCTAACGCACTCCTCACCTCGAAAATTTTAACAAATAATCAACTTAATATTAGTTTGGCTAATTACGGACCTAATTGGCGTATTTTTCGTCGTAATTTGATCTCAAATATTGTCAATCCGTTTCTAACCAAAGATTTCTCGCATGCTCGTAAATGGGCTCTTAACCTTTTACTCAACCGTTTTAAGAGTGACGTTATTAATACTGAAGTGACCGAACACTTAAGTTTTTCCGTGTTTGCTTTACTTGTGTTCATGTGTTTCGGAGACAAATTACTTGACTCCGAAATTAAAGACATTAACATTATTCAACACGAGATATTGACTTCTTTCAGTCGATTTCAAATACTCAACATGTACCCACCCGTGACAAAGATTTTACTTAGAAGACGTTGGAACGAGTTATTTAACTTAAAACAAAAACGTAAAGAAGTCTTAATTCCTCGCGTGAGAGCACGTCAAGAGTTTCAAAAACAAAAGTTGTTACCTCGTAATTACTTTGATAAAATTACGAGAATGGTCACTTCTTATGTGGACACGTTGTTTGAACTTGAAATAATCGATGAAGATCGTACGAAGCGAAAGCTAAATGAGGAAGAATTGGTGACCCTTTGTTCAGAGTTTCTTACAGCTGATACAACATCAACTGCTTTACAATGGATTATGGCCAACCTTGTTAAACATCCAACTATTCAAGATACTCTTTATCAAGCAATCAAAGAGGTAATGTTATCAACCTTGTTAATTTTTTTTTGTTTTTTGGCAACCACGACATTTTGGCTAGAGTTTGACCATTGCAGCAAGGTGACTATTAGTCGATGTTTGAAATAACATACGACATCAATTTGAGGTGTTTTTAGACTTGTTGGAAATATGGGAGTATAAACTTTTCAGGGGTTATCAAAACAGTGGTGATAGCCTGATAGGTGGCCTTACATGGGGTCTATTGGTGTGTAAAGTAAGTCCGGTGAGTGAGAGCTGCTCTAAATCTGTGTTTACATCTAGGGGTGTTCATTTGTCCGGAAATGGATCGGGACCGGACCAAACTCTCTGGACCAAAGACCAAATAAGGGATTAAAGGTGGATCAAGGACCGGACCATATTAATATTGATTTTGTCTTATATATATGGGCCAGAAAAACTTGTGGACCGGACCGAACCGAACCCAATTGACCAAATATGATTGTCATTGACGTGATTTAACATATAAAATTAGAACTCGAGAAGTTTTTAAGGATCAAAATATGTAACATTATTTTTTTACTAGAATTAGCTACATAATTATACATCTTATAATATATACATGTAAACAAAGTGGAAAATAAAATCAATAATATTACAATTTAAAAAATTTATTTCTCGTGCATATTGATAGATGAACCGTCTCAACCAAAACCTTAAGGCGATGGTTGAGGCCCAACTATTATTAATACTAGTTTTACGCCAGTGCAAAAAATGCACGGGTTTAATTTTATTAAATTGAAAAAATTAATAAGAGCGTGAATATATTTTATAAACATATGATTTTAGTATCGCAGATATATCAATGTAAAAAGTAAGAAAAATTTATACACTTAACTTAGACGTAAATAAAAACAAAGCATTTGCTTAACATTATAAAAGTATACAAATTCTTATTTAGAGCAACAATATCGGTTTAAGTTTACGACGGTTCAAATATACATATGTAGGATGAATAAGACAACATAAAAGCATTATGTATAGCGAAAATAAAGATACTGACCCATTTTAAACTTAAGACGGATAGTAACCGATAAAAAATATAAATTTGAAAGTATACTTACGGTTTAAATCATAAGTTCCTAACCATCGTACTAAACCCAAATTATTATTAGGTCGGCCCTCTACCTACCAAAAAACTCCGACCATATAATATAATATAAACCATGCTTTTTATATAATTTTATGTATATTTAAGACGGAGATACATATTTTCGTTGATAGAACTCACAACTATTTTAATTTGTTAATTTACAGTATTGAAATGTTTCAACTCTCAACTATTATATTTGGTATTAATTTTTATTTGTGTTTTATACTTATTACCACTAATTTAATTTTTCATTGCTCCATGCTAAAGTAATATTGAAATTTTTTTTAATATTGGAATACTCCATCTGTAAAGTTTCGGTGTTGCAATCATATTATTAATTTATTATATCTAATTTATGCCATTAATTTATGTAAAATTAGTTAACTTATTATCAACGATCATCAAAGATCTGATTTTTGCAGTTGAAATTGAGTTAGTACTCTATGGGACTTTATATTTCATTGTGTGATTATAGATTGTAACTTCTTTAATTAACAAAAGTAAGGAAAAATTTTAATCGATGAAAGCTTGACAAACGCGGAAAGAGATTAAATCGACGAAAACTTGAGAAAAGTTAATTAATTAATAAAGAATATGGTGGACCGTACCCTACTCTAATTATAAAAAAACTTCCTACTTTTAATCAACCAATAAAAATCCTTTAAATTATATCCCTTTTATAGTAAAGGGATTCCTAGTACGCTCCCTCACTCAAATGCCCGTTGGGCTTGAAGAGTGGTTAGTTTGCACAGGCTCCCCCATACCGTGTGCTGGGTTTCCACTTCGTGTTTTTGAGAGGTTTTGAGGTTGCCAGGATTTGAACCCGTGACCTTCGGTCACACTGGTATCTCATGATAGATGAACCGTATCAACCAAAACCTTAAGGCGATGGTTGAGGCCCAACTATTATTAATATTCCTAATACATATAAGTGCGGTCCGTGGTCCGGTCCGCGGTCCATTCGGTTTGGTCCATTGACCGGACCGAAGACCAAAGTACAGTAAATAGGTGGATCGTGGATCGGAGCAAATAAAATTTGGCCCGCGTCCGGATCAAATGGTCCGATCCGGTCTGGTCTTTCGTTCGGATCACTGAATGTACACTCCCTATTTACAACAGGTGGTAGATGAGTTTCTTGTTGGTCTTTAATGGGGTTATAATACTTTGTTCAGTATGAAATTTGTTATGTAGGTAGAGGGGAGTGCAAGATAGGTCGTAGTTATGTTTTTTTTTTTTTGTGGTGGTTGTTAGTTTCAAATAGTGGTTCAAGAGGAGTGAATTGAAGGTAAAAACAAATCAAAAGAAAATTCAAATAGGACTTTGTCGTGGGTGAATTTACTCCTCTCGAAACACCATTTGCAAATAAAAACCACCACTAATAACACAACTACAACCTACCTTACACTCCCCACTACCTACATTCCAAATTTCAAACCAAACAAAGCATCTTAATGTTCATAACCCCATTAAAAGACGCACAAAAAATCACCCGAGGCCCTGACCAATAATTGTGAACCCAGATTTAGAGCAACGCTTTTTGACCATCCTTACATTACACAAAAATAGAACCCACATAAGGCCACCTATCACCGCCGTCTTAATAACCCCTAGAAAACTTGTACTCCCACCTTTTCAACGAGTCTAAGAACACCTAAAATCGATCTGGTTTTCTATCTAAAATATCGACTGAAAGTCATCCCATTATAAGTGGTCAAACTCTAGCCAACATTTTGTGTTAGACAAAAAAAAAAAAATTATTAAAGGTTGTATTTTACAAAAAAAAAATCAAAGGTGGTGCTAGGAAAAAAAATATTTTTTAGAGATTGTGTTTGATATAAAAACCTCTTTTTAAATTCATTTTTGTATAACTTTCTAAAACGAATTTATATAAGTAATTTTTTTTGATTGAAATTATAGGAGCTTATTGTTTCAATTCTGAACTGAATTTATAGGAGCTAAACTGAGTTTATAAATGATGTAGAGAGCAGTAGCGGTGCCATGATTCATGGTTGAGGGAGGGGAAGGGGGATTTCAGTGGGGACGAATAAATAATTGCATAATGTAAATTTGAAATGAAATCGAAATTTCAACTGGATTTTTTTCTAATTTTTCATTAACCAGCAGGGGCGAGAGTCTTTACTAACCATTTTAAAATTTTAGAAACATAATTAATCTTGATAAAGGCTAGTTTGGAAAAAAAAATTAGACAATGTTAAAATTAATTAATTTTCCGTTATGATAATTAATATTACGGAGTATATGTTTTCCACCAATCCATGGATTTTGAAAGATGTATTTTTCTTAATCTTTATTTTACTTATTATTTTAAATTTTATAATTTTTCATTGAGCATATTTAATTTTCATACAAAAGTTATTATAACCGTAAAAAAAATATGTTATTTTATGACGAAATAAAAAACTAAATGAGATGATTTATGAAGGGAAGTAAAATGGTCGTAATTTTTTCAACTATTATTTTATTTGATTTTGGGTTTTAAATATTTAATTGTAATTTTATCACTTTGCTCATAATTTAAATGTTAATTTTGTTTTTGTAAGAATCTAAAATTGACTAAGGTTGATGTATTAAATAGAGAGAAAAGTTAATTTACGTCACATTATTTATTCGATATAATTATACATTACTTGTATATAAGTGTTGTAACATACATGTAACATTTATAAAAATAAATAAAAATAAAGATTGAAAAGAAAAAACATTAGTCTATTAAATATCTACGTGATGTTAGAAAATATATATGGAGTATGTATTAAATAGCTGCTATTATGAAAAATTAAATTTTAAAATCGTATAAATATCTTACCGAATTAACCATTTTGCCCAAAGTAGTTATTGCCAAAATTCTTGAGTTAAACCTTCTAATAAAATTTGTCAATTGTATTTTATTTCCTATCAGGTAATAGGGACAAACTCGAAAGAGGTGCAAGAAGAAGCCATCTCTAAAATTCCGTATTTAAAAGCGGTTATATTAGAAGGATTGCGACGACACGCACCGAGTCACTTTTCACTACCACATGCAGTAAGTGAAGAGGTCACATTTGGTGGGTACAATGTGCCGAAAAATGCCATAATTTTTTTCACATTGACGGAGATGTGTCGTGATCCAAAAATATGGGAGGATCCGATGGAATTTAGACCGGAAAGATTCATGGAAACTGATAGAAACATTGATATAACCGGAAGTCGAGAAATAAAAATGATGCCCTTTGGAGTCGGAAGAAGAATATGTCCTGCATTTCGATTAGCTATACTTCATTTAGAGTATTTTGTTGCTAATTTGGTGTGGAAATTTGAATGGAATATCCCAAATAATGGATATGAAATAGATTTGTCTGAGAAACAAGAATTTACTGTTGTAATGAAGTATCCACTCCATGCTTACTTAAGGCCTAGACAATTACTTAATTGAGAAAATAAATCAATGTCTTAATTTTTATAGAAATGATTTGTTTTGTATGAGTAGTTTTTTTTTGTGCAAATGAGGGAAAACCCCAAAAAATTAATTTGATATTATTCCTAGAATATCCTCTCGTAAAATATTACGAAGATCATTTGATGGATGCTCAACAATAGTCATAGTGAGACTCGAGCCTACTCCTACATCTGCTAACCAATTTGTTGCTCTATTCGCCTCCTTATAGCCAACGACGAAGCTAGGGCAGGCCCCGTGGGGCCACTGCCCGAGGTCTATATAAATGATTTTATGTATATTATTATTTTTAAATTAATTGAGTGACTTAGACGGTAGATGTTGGATACTACTAATCAAGAGATCATGTGTTTTATTCCCCTTATTGTCAATTTTTAATGCATTTGTTATGTTCATTTTTTTCCACCACACTTATTCTTCTTTGTTTTCAACAATTTATGACGATTTTCCAATAAAATTAATCATTTTTCTCTTTATTTTTTCAATATTCTTATCCTTTATATTTCTTCTTCATGCAAAAACATAAATTATTATAGTATTTTATATTAAATGATTTAACTGTATGACTAATATAACTTTTCGGCCCCCTCACCAATTTCATTCGAGCTTCGTCCTTGCCTATAACTATGTAAGTTTCACCTTCTAGTTAATATTGGAGATAAGGCTTTTGCACTTGTTAATTAAAGGACGGAGGTCATTGCTCACTAGTTGTTCTTCTTTTATCAGTCGAATGCATGGAGAATGCGTTGTTGGACCGGTAAGCGCCAGATGACTTCCACACGGGTCATTCTATTTCAAGGACAGCTTTCGAAGATTTAATGAATGCTAGGGCGGTTTTTTGTAATTCGGTCGAGCGAGATAATTTGCAAAACTTCCCATTTGCAGCCAGATTCTTCGTTCCACATTTCGCTTACCGTTGCTTAGAATACTAGTCGGGATTGGGCCATTGGGGCAATAGCTTTATGAGATAAACATTCATCGGCTATCTAACAATGGCCCCAAAACAGAATCTATATATATTACATTATCGTTTATAATAATTCGTTCTAAAACAGATTGTTACTTCTAGACACTTTGTTTTAGTTGTATCTACCCCTATATAAATAGTATCTAACACGTTACAAATTTATGACGAACTTGTAAAAGTTTTAAGTAGGAAGATGTTGACCTCGTGACCCTCGGGTGCAAAATGGAGTGATGGCTCAAATTTGAGCCTCATATTCTTGCTTGAAACACAAAGGGACCGATTACTGACTGCTATAGAAAGATATGTAAGAAACAAATTGCCAATTACTGTGTGACGGTCATATTCATCATAAATTTGCAACGGATCCAACATTATTCACTTGGATATAGGAAAAGATAAGTCATTTGGCATTGTGTATACTTTGTCTTATCTATCCAAATGGAAAATTTAACCTATTAACAACTTACAACGGATATAAACGGATATATCCGTTGTAAGATAGAGTTAGGAGCTGTTTGGTTGACACTTTAAAAACATATAAATTGTAAAATCACATGAATTGCAAAATCACTTTAAATCTTTTACTAGATGACTATTTTCCGTAAAATTTTAATTACCATTTTAACCATTTTAAAATTTTAGAAACATAATTAATCTTGATAATGGCTAGTTTGGGAAATAAATTAGGCGTAAAGGCTAGTTTGGTAAAAAATTTAGACAATGTTAAAATTAATTAATTTTCTGTTATGATAATTAATATTACGGAGTATATATTTTCCACCAATTCATGGATTTTGAAAGATGTATTTTTCTTAATCTTTATTTTACTTATTATTTGAAATTTTATAACATTGAGCATATTTAATTTTCATATAAAAGTTATTATAACGGTAAAAAAGTAATTAATAAATATGTTATTTTATGACGAAATAAAAAAATTAAATGAGATGATTTATGAAGGGAAGTAAAATGGTCGTATTTTTTTCAACTCCTGTTTTATTTGATTTTGGGTTCTAAATATTTGATTGTAATTTTATCACTTTGCTCGTAATTTAAATTTTAATTTGCTTTTTGTAAGAATCTAAAATTGACTAAGTCTGATATATTAAATAGGGGGGAAAGTTAATTTACGTTATATTATTTATTCAACATAATCATACGTACATTACTTATATATAAGTGTTGTAACATACATGTGACATTTATAAAAAATTAAAAATAAAGATTGAAAAGAAAAAAACATTAGTCTATTAATATATCTATGTGATGTTAGAAAATATATATATATATATATGGATTAATTAGTTGTCATTATGAGAAATTAAATTTTAAAATCGCATAAATCTCTTACCGAATTAAACATTTTGCCCAAACTAGCTATTGCCAAAATTAATTACATTGTTAAAACCTTAAAATGGTTAAAATGAGAATTAAAATTCGAAAATGCTTAGTTTAGGAAATATTTTATAGAAAATGGTCGTTTTAGTAAGACCCCATACTTTTTTTGGAAAATGGAGCAATTAAAAATTCTTAACAATGACTAAATGACGTAGGAATTGACTTACCTACTTCCCTCGATCATTAGAAATTCTTATCGAATTTAATTTCTACACGGGCAACAAAACAGTCATGTCATATTCACCCGAATTAAATGCAGGAACTTAATTTCTATAAAATTTAAATTCCTACGAAAATTAAGTTTTTTGATCAACCAAACGACTCCGAATGAACTCGGAGGTCATTGAGTTAGTCCATGACAGGCATGACCTTATCCTTAATAATGGTGCAATAAATCAACACTCATTATTTGAGCAACTCATTCTTACACAAAATTATGACTGTATTGACAGGTTAAAAATGACCCGATATTAAAACAAACAAGTTGTGGTCAGGTATTAGAAAAACATAAAAAAAATCGTAATTATTATATATGAATAATTTTTTTATTTACCGTAACATCTCTAATTATTTTTAAAAGGATCCATCGTTATATAAAAGAAAAAGTGAAAATATTTGTATTAATCGTATGTAAGTCGTCATAGATTAATTGTATGTAATGATATTGTATTATTTTTTATACGGAAATTTACGTGGTATCTCTAAATTTTGCACAAAAAAGATTATACAACCAGATGGATAAGAGCATCATACAACTATATTACATTTAATTGAGCTTATGTATCTATTTTTTGAATTTTTAAACTATTTTGAGTTATATTTTAAGTTTTTGATATTAACATTAAAATAAAATTGAATTTATATGTGTTTTTTTTTTTTGCAGAAAAGCAAAGGGTCTTATATATCATTAAAATAGGATTGAAAATTACAAAGACCCCAAACTAACTACCACGAAACCAGAGTAGCTCCCTTAACTAAAAAATTTATATGTGTTTTTAATTGTATATTAATTTTCTAAACTTAATATATTTGTAAAGAAGTTCATAAAATTTACACTATGCTCATATTCTTTTCATTCTAGCTCAAAAGTTTTATTAAAAAGCACAAGTTTAATCACTAGACCTGCGGACTTTAGCACAAGTTTTACACACTATAAGAAAACTAAAGAATTTTGGTACGGATATTTTCTTTTCCGGGTCTTTTTACAATCTTATCTTATAATAAAACGATTCAATAAATTATGTTTTGGCACTAATTGTTGATATACAACTGGATGGATATGATAACTATTTATTAAAAAATAATCACTTTTTGGTTGCTGCTGGTACGTGGAACCGTGATATAGTAGAACTTTTTTCTTTTATAATGAGGAGGTTTAATCTTTCCGGGCATGCAACAATATCATGCTAACCACTACGTATCATGCAAATTTAATCTGTGAAATTACCGCTTACCGGAAGATATATAAGCAAAGTCGCCTTATTTAGAGAGAGTTCCTCAAATTTAAGTAGCATGGAGTCACTCATGGACCCTGACTCTGAATTTGACGCAAATTGTCCACCCTATCTTTTTATAGAGAATTGCGGCTCAATTAAAGCCTTTCACACTACAAATGCTTAGGCTCCGTTTTTCAGTGCAATTCAGGTACTGATTTGTCTGAAATAATATTTTTGCCAAAAAACTCAGGTAACTTATTTTTTTGTAAGTGTTTGGTAAATAGTTTATTTGGTCAAATAAGCTACCCGAAATGAAATGCTCCATAAGGGAGCATTTTATATTTCAGGTACCTGATTATAGGTTATATTACCTTTTTACCCTTCAATCTATATTATACTTGTAAAATAATTATTATATCTTTTTTGTCATTTCACCAAAATAAGCTAACTTTTTAATTAGTTTGTCAAACAATATTTTATATAATCAGTCAGTTTATCAGCTCATAATTTTCAGCTACTTTTTCAGGTTTCAGCTACCTTTTCAGTTTTCAAATACCTTTTCAAGTTTCAGGTAACTTTTCAGGTCGTTTTACCAAACAAAACCTTATTGTTCATCACATTTGCGGATTTAAACAATAAGTCTTCTTGAAGACAGATATATCGTTATAAATTGAAGACGGATTAAGTAATATTCAGTTGATAGATTAGACAAAAGCAAATTGATTAGGGAGTAGCATTATGCTTTTGTCTTCTCTAACAACTTGGGTATTACTTGACCCGTCTTCAGCTTGTGATGATATGTCTGTATTCAATGAGAATTTGTGATATTTAAGTGGGTAGATTAAATAGTTTATTTTTGTCTTATTTACCTATAGACCGTTTATAATAATTCGTTCTAAAACAGATTGTTGCTTCTAGACACTTTGTTTTAGTCTTATCTACCCTATATGGATAGTATTTAACACGTTGCAAACTTATGACGAGTATACGGTATGCCCGTCACAAGTAAAACTTGTGAAAATTTGAAGTATGAAGATGTTGACCTCGTGAGTCGTGACCCTCGGGTGCAAAATGGAGTGATGGCTCAAATTTGAGCCTCATATTATTGCTCGAAACACAAAGGGACCGATTACTCACTGTCATATTCATCGTAAATTTATAACGGATCTAGCATTATTCACTTGGATATAGGAAAAGATAAGTCATTTGGCATTGTCTATACTTTGTCTTATCTATCCAAATGGGAAAATTTAACCTATTAAAAAGTTACCACGATATATCCATTGTAGGATAAACTTAGGGTTGTTTGGCTGACACTTTAAAAACAGCAAAATCACTTTAAATCTTTTACTAGAATGACCATTTTCCTTGAAGCATTTACCAAACTAACCATTCTCAAATTTTAATTACCATTTTAACCATTTTAAAACTTTAAAAACATAATTAATCTTTATTGAAATGGCTAGTTTGGAAAATAAATTAGGGTTAAAGGCTAGTTTGGTAAAAAAAATTAGAAAATGTTAAAATTAATTAATTTTCCGTTATGATAATATTAATTAATATTACGAGGTATATATTTACCACCAATCCATGGATTTTGAAAGATGTATTTTTCTTAATTTTTATTTAAATTTTATAATTTTTCATTGAGCATATTTAATTTTCATAGAAAAGTTATTATAACCGTAAACAAAATAATAAATATGTTATTTTTTGACGAAATAAAAAATTAAATAAGATGATTTATGAAGGGAAGTAAAATGGTCGTAATTTTTTCAACTATTGTTTTATTTGATTTTGGGTTCTAAATAATTAATTGTAATTTTATCACTTTGCTCGTAATTTAAAGTGAATTTTGTAAATAACCCCCTTTTATGTATCATTTTTTACAAATACCACCTTTTAAGTTCACTTTTACAAATAACCCCATTAAATATCACTTAAACCTAAAAATCACCACCTCTTATTGATTATTCTAACGAGTTTTATAAAACCCAATCTATAGACGATATTACGGCTTAAATTATGTAATATACCTAAATTAACCTTACTTATAACACTACCCACCCAACAAACACAACAATTCATTCACTATCTTACTTAATCCTTACGTCCCAAATCAAAATATAAACCCTGAACCCCCAAATCAATTCTCAAATCAATCAATTAAAATCCAAATTTTCTTATGTCTAACTAGTTGAATTTGCTTCGTTCCTTCAAAGTAATAAGACAATTATATAGGTCTGTAGGAGTAACTGAACAATTAGTGGTATATAGTTCTATTCAAATATTCAATGACTGGTCTGATGACTGATGTCATAGTGTCACCTGCACTAAAAACAATTCTTTTGAAATCTTTTCTTTATTGAAATCTGTAAATCAAGAACAACTCTGAAAGCAAAGACCTAAAAGGCGGTTATTTGTAAAAAATGATACATAAAAGGGGTTATTTACCAAATTCACTAATTTAAATGTTAATTTTGCTTTTTGTAAGAATCTAAAATTAACTAAGGCTGTGTGGGGAATATAACATGAATCCACCCCTAAACATGAATGATTATAACGAAATTTACAATTGTGATTATAGTCATAAGATAATTAAAACATGAAAAGAATTACAACCTTGGGTCCTTGCTTGAATTGGTCTAAGAACATGAATTAAAGTAAATTCCCTCCTATAACTTGCACCCAAGACTTTGTTTGAGACGATGCCGCGTGTGCTAGAAAGGCTCTCCAATTGCCTTGCAATATGGGGAGAGTTTTATGAGGTTTAGATGTGAGATCTGAGTTTTGGGAGAAGAATGTTCTCAAAACCCTAGTTTTCTTGAGATGTGTTTTAATCAGTAAAACAATCAGTGGAATGAGTAACCTGACATAAGGAGAAGTCTTCTCCTTATGTACTGCTCGGTCGGCCGAATTGCAGTAGGGTAAGGGTGGGCTTTCCACTCTTACCTTATTCTTTTGCGTGATTCGACCCGTTTTGCTAAAATATAATCGCGGGTTTTATTTATAAATCGCACACATGTTATCAGATATTAATGCAGTCGATACATTAATAATGGTCTGATAAGATTAAGATATTGTATAATTACCCAAATTAATATAACTGTTTATATTAATACGCGAATACAATATTCAATTAAATATAACCGTTTATATTTAATTTACGAATTAATCATGTAATCCGTATTAGCTAAAATTCTTTAATCCGTATTAAATAATAATCTCAACATCTTATTGACTAATTTAATAGTCAATACCTCTGACTAACTGTTTAGTCGTATCCGGCATAAATGTGACTGTATTTTCATACCTTCACATTTCTCAAACGTGTCCTATAGGTGTGACGTATAGGGACCAGTTGATCATCGCCATCTGTATAACAATAACGTCAAACTTATCTAGCAAGCCAACCGTTATTGATAAACGTGGATCAACTGATAATAATACTGAAGTATGCCCTTGTGATCCTTAAAGAGATTTAGTAAGTCATTGTACTAACTGTCAAGGACACCTGAAGAGTCTATTGATATAATATACTCAAGAAGGGGGGGTTGAATTGAGTATGCCTTCTTTTTCAATCTTCTTCGATGTGTGTATGGTTGTATGATGATCTTTGAGTAAAACAAATAATAAGGAGAGACACAATATTTTTGAAGTGGTTCAGTCTCACACTTTGAGACCTACGTCCACTATTCTCGATTAATAAAATTAGTACCAACTCTGGATTACAATTTTATCAACCCTACTCGTGCAACTTTGATGTTAGTCGCAACTCTATCTAGATACCGTTAAATATCTAGCTACGACAAATACCGTTAAATATTTGTCTTACAATGAGTACCGCTAAATACTCGTTCTATCTTACGTAAATAAGATAAAGTCTTCAATGTTTCTTGATGTCACAATCTTGAATGAATAAGATCAATGCTTGAGCACTTGAATCTTGAATCGGATATGACAATGAAAAGCTCGAATATTGAAGTATATGATCGGCGGTTCTCTCTCTCGATTTGCGTGAATATGTGTGTGTTTTTTCGTGTGTCTTAGTGTGTCATAGGTAGTCTATTTATATAGAATATGTATCTAGGTAATTCAAACCCTAGATGATTTAGGAATATTACTAAAACTAGGATACTAGTCTTTTAGTAATACTACCTTAAATCTAATCTTAATATATTTAGGAAAGATTTAATAATATACTATAAGTATTATATAAGGAATTAATTTCCTAATTCATATTTAGGAAAGATCTTTATATAATAAACAATTAGTATCCTTATCAAAACAATTTCCTAAACCATGTCAAAGATAATAAAATATATTATCACAATATAATCTTAGTTTATTTAGGAAGTTAAATAAATACATAATATTTATTTAAACTAATCCTACACGATTTATGGTAACGTGACATATTACACGTTTTCCAAGATCGTAACAAACTATATCTAGATTATATATTTTTGACAATTAAGATTATATAAAAATCCTTAGTTTATTTTAGTAATAAATAATTATCTCATAAGACAATTATTTATTCCTTATTTAACTAGAAGATATTTTATATAATCCTATCAAGATTAACAATTCCATATTTAGAATAGAATACCAATTACACACTAGTATGTACACGACACTAATTTGGAAACAATCGCTTCAACAAAACACATATATTTCGACCATTTCTTCATAGATATAGAGTTATAGCTACGAGCTATAACTTGAATCAATCATGTACTAAAGCTATAGTTGATAAGTATAACTTTAGTTTATTATGCGCGCTTGTGATCTTTTATCAATCTTCGACTTAGTCAATTCATTGACTAACATGCTTGAATCTTTTATACTTGATTGATTAGATCCTGTTACTAATATTCTGTACACTTAGAACACGATTATATATACGAGTATATAATATATAAATAGCTAGACTTGTCATTATCAAAACATAAACATATATACTATATATATATTTGAATATATGGTTCAACAAATTCCCCCTTTTTGATGATGGCAAGTCTCTCTTAGATTTTGTGTCTAAGTGTATGTTCCCCATCAATATAATAACGGTCATTCATAGTAAAGATTAACTTAGGGTTTCTAACTTCTATCTAACCCAAATCCTTTAAGAACCTTAAGAGACAATGAATTACGACAAGGAGCAAGCTTAGGCAAATTCTAATCTAAGTCGCATTTTTCCCCCTCTTGACATCATCGAAAAGATGAGAACAAAGACATGAAACGACTAGAATAATATACGACGAAACATAAGCAAGCATATAAAACGAGTCAAAAGATACGAACATAGAAAATATCATACAAGCACATACGAAATGTTAAAATATACACAACCAATCCGAAAGTATACTAAGCCAATGGGCCGAATCATGAACAAGAGTGTTTTAAGAAAATGGGCCGGCTATGGTTAGGATAATAAGGGCCTGCAAAAGATAAGAAAAGAAGATGGGCCAAGGTAAAAAGGAAATAGTTGTGGGGAATAAAACGTGTATTCGCCCCAAAATTGCAGGATTATAATGAAAATTACAGTCGTGAATATCGTCATAAGATTAAAAAGAATAAGAAAAGAAGTACAACCTTTAGTCCTTGTGCGAAAGGCCTAAGAACAGGAATTAACACAAATTCCCTCCTATAACTTGCACCCAAGACTTAGAATGAGACGTGGCCGCGTGTGCTAGAAATCCTCTCCAACTGCCTTGCAATATTGGGAGAGCTATTTAGGTTTTAGATGTGAGATCTGAGGTTTTGGGAGAAGAATGCTCTCAAAAACCCTAATTTTGCCTTGAGAATTATTTAGTCAGTGCAACAAGAGTGATTTACATAAGGAGAAGTCTCCTCCTTATATACTACACTTGGCCGAAATATTTGAATAGGGTAAGAGTGGGCTTTCCACTCTTACCTTATTCTAATTCATGATTCGACCCATTTAGCTATAAGTTATTCGCGGGATTTTAATTATAAATCGTAACATGTTATCAGATATTAATACAGTCGATATATTAATAATGGTCTGACAAAATACGATATTGTATAATTACCCAAATTAATATAACTGTTTATATTAATACGCGAATACAATATTTAATTAAATATATAACCGTTTATATTTAATTTACGAATTAAACATGTAATCCGTATTAGCTAAAATTATTTAATCCGTATTAAATAATAATCTCAACATCTTATTGACTAATTTAATAGTCAATACCTCTGACTAACTGTTTAGTCATATCCGGCATAAATGTGACTGTATTTTCATACCTTCACATCTCTCAAACGTGTCCTATAGGTGTGACGTATAGGGACCAGTTGATCACCGCCATCCGTATGGCAATAACGTCAAACTTATCTAGCAAGCCAACCGTTATTGATAAACGTGGATCAACTGGTAATAATACAAAAGTATGCCCTTGTGATCCTTAAAGAGATTTAATAAGTCATTGTACTTAATTGTCAAGGACACCAGCCCCAACAATCTCCCACTTGTCCGTACAAGGGTATGTGCAATGACGTTATCACACTACATGTGGAGGACACAATCTCCAACAAACTCCCACTTGTCCGTACAAGTGTAGGTGCGATAACCGAATCTCATATCCTTTTAAAATTTCTCCCACTCAATGTAAGACAATTTGCAAATCCGCATTCGCAAAGGTCGTATCTCACAAGCGATCTGTATCAAGAGTGGTTTCCCCGACTAGAGAGTAACTTAACTGATAAAACGAATCTGTATTCGAGCAAGGCCATGCATTTCAGTTACTACTCCTCGAGTGGCCCTGAGAAATGATAAAATCCTGATAAGGGTTTGGATATTTCCCTCAACTCGAATCCTGCCGATATCGCGCAGCATGAAATAACCCAGAAAAAATCCTCTTGGCCCCTGTTACGGTGACCGTGGGAAAGAAACCAAAGTTACCCAAAATCTGCCTTAATCTCAAGAGACAGTTGAAAGTCAAAAGACTCGACTCTAAGGAACACTATGGAGGTCCTATCCACGACCCGGCACCCAATGTTATAAAACATTTAGGACTCCATAACGTTGTCACGGGGTGTCCTACGAGATATCCGTATAACTCGCCTTTGTGATTGGTCAGTCATCCACGTGACTTATGGCTCGTTGAACCCACCATCAACCAACGTCACAAAATGATTACCTGAGTTATCAACTCAAGTGGGTAATCAAGGACCAAAACGATGTAATGTTAATCAGTTCACTTTGTGGTGTTCAAAATTGGCGTACAATTCCACATGAGAAACAAAACATTATATATCATAACAATAAGGTTGAATAGAGTACACGAGAAAATGAATTATTACATGAATTCATAAAAGAGTACTACAACTTAGGAACACATCCAATTCCCATGGAATGAATGTGCCCTTCATGCTTATCACGTGGTAATGCTTTTGTGAGAGGATCAGCTATGTTGTCATCCGTAGCGATCTTATCAATGAAAATCTCCTTTTGCTCCACGTAATCTCTGATTAGATGAGCTTTCCGTTGTACATGCCTAGCCTTGTTGCTAGACTTATGCTCCTTAGCTTGGAAGATGGCACCGTTATTGTCACAATAACGGTGATTGGGTCATTCGAACTAGGCACTACCGAGAGTCCTTGTAAGAAATGACGCATCCATATTGCTTCCTTAGCTGCTTCCGAGGCGGCATAGTACTCGGACTCAGTCGTAGAATCTGCTGTAACACTCTGTTTAGAACTTTTCCAGCTGACAGCAGCGCCATTAAGAGTAAAAACGAATCCAGACTAAGATTTCGAGTCATCTCGATCCGTTTGGAAGCTAGCATCTGCGTAACCCGTGGCGCAGAGCGTCGAGTCGCCTCCGTAAGTCAATCCCCAATCTTTAGTCCTCCGTAGGTACTTAAGAATGTTTTTCACGGCCATCCAGTGTTGTTCACCTGGATGAGCTTGGAATCGACTTGTCATACTCAATGCATATGCAACGTCAGGACGTGTGCATATCATGGCATACATGATCGATCCTATTGCCGAAGCATAAGGAATCCGACTCATGCGCTCTTTCTCTTCCAATGACTTAGCTTCTTGAGTCTTGCTCAAGTGAAGCCCAGGAGTCATAGGAAGGAACCCTTTCTTGGAGTTCGTCATGCTGAATCTCTCTAGAATCTTATCTATATAAGACTCCTGACTGAGAGACAACATCCGTCGTGATCTATCCCTGTAGATACGGATGCCCAAAATTCTTTGTGCCTCTCCCAGATCTTTCATCTGGAAGTGGTTTTTCAACCATGCTTTAACCGAAGATAAGAGAGGTATGTCATTCCCAATCAAGAGTATGTCGTCGACATACCGTACTAGGAATACAATCTTGCTCCCACTCGACTTGATATAGAGATATGGTTCCTCGACTGATCGAATAAATCCATTCTCTTTTATCACTTGGTCGAAGCGATGATTCCAACTCCGCGATGCTTGCTTAAGTCCATAGATGGAACGCTTAAGCTTGCAAACTTTCTTAAGATGTGCTGGATCGATAAAACCCTCGGGTTGTACCATGTACAACTCTTCCTCCAAATAACCGTTTAAGAAGGCGGTTTTAACGTCCATTTGCCATATTTCATAGTCATGAAATGCGGCGATCGCTAAGATAATCCGAATGGAACGTAGCATGACTATGGGTGCAAATATCTCATCAAAGTGCAAGCCTGACACTTGAGTGAAACCTTTAGCAACTAGTCTAGCCTTGTGGATATCTTGTTGTCCTTCCACGGCATGCTTTATCTTGTAAAGCCATTTGCATTGAAGGGGACGTACCTTTGCAGGTAGGTCCACAAGATCCCACACGTTGTTCTCATTCATGGAGTCCATCTCGGATTGCATGGCTTCTAGCCATAGCTTTGAGTCAGAACTAGTCATGGCACCTTTATAGGTTGTGGGTTCATTACCCTCTAGGAGTAAGACGTCATCTGTATCATGTTCCTCGACCATACCAATGTATCTGTCCGGAGGAATAGAGACTCTTCCCGACCTCCTAGGTTCCTCAGGAATATCTACCGCAACCTCGGTTGAAGGAACTGTTTCCTCCAATGGTTGCTCGGTAGTTGGTTCTTGAACCTCCGATAACTCGAAGGTTCTATTACTCGACTTGTTCTCGAGAAATTCTTTCTCTAAGAACGTCGCACTAGCTGCAACAAAAACACGTTGTTCGGTAGGCGAGTAGAAGTAATGACCAAAAGTTCCCTTTGGATAGCCTATAAAGTATGTCTTGACCGATCGCGGGCCGAGCTTATCCTCGTGTCTCCACTTGACATAAGCCTCGCAGCCCCAAACCCGAATAAAGGACAAGTTAGGGACCGTTCCCTTCCATAATTCGTATGGAGTCTTGTCAACAGCTTTAGACGGACTTCGGTTAAGAATTAGAGCGGCCGACAAAAGAGCATAGCCCCATAATGAATCAGGCACAACGGTGTGACTCATCATGGATCGAACCATGTCAAGTAAAGTTCGATTTCTCCGTTCGGACACACCATTTAATTGTGGTGTTCCAAGTGGAGTCAACTGTAGCACGATGCCACAGTCTTTAAGGTGTTGATCAAACTCGTGTGAAAGATACTCACCACCACGATCCGAACGTAGTGCTTTAATCTTTCTACCCAGCTGGTTCTGTACCCGATTCTGGTATTCTTTGAACTTGTCAAAGGATTCACTTTTGTGCTTCATTAAGTAGACATAGCCATATCTACTCAAATCATCCGTGAAAGTGATGAAATACCTATAGCCTTCTCGTGCGTTGATCGACATAGGCCCACATACATCCGTATGTATGAGTCCTAATAGGTCGGCAGCGCGCATTCCAACACCTTTGAAGGAAATACGAGTCATCTTGCCAATGAGACATGATTCACACGTGCCATATGATTCGAAATCAAAGGGCGATATAGCTCCATTCTGTATGAGCTGTTTTACGCGTTTCTCATTTATGTGTCCCATACGACAATGTCATAGGTAAGTTTGATCTTTGTCACCTACCTTTAATCTCTTGTTATTCACATGTAATATCTCGGTAGTTTGATCTAAAACATAAATTCCATTCATGGAAACTGCCTTGCCATAAATCATATTGTGTAAGGAGAAAATACAGCTATTATTCTCTATTACAAATGAAAAACCAAGTTTGTCAAGTGCAGAAACTGAAATAATGTTTTTGGACAAACTAGGAACATAATAACAGTTATATAAAAATAACTCGAATCCACTTGGAAGCTGGATCACGTATGTTCCCTTCGAGACTGCAGCAACACGTGCTCCATTCCCGACACGCAGGTCCACCTCACCCTTGATTAGGGGTTCTTGGTTTCGGAGGCCCTGCACATGATTACATAGATGAGAACCACAACCAGTATCAAGTACCCAAGTTCCGCAACTTGCATGGTTAATCTCAATCATGTGAATAAAAGAAGAAGAAGACATACCAACAGGAGTAACACGGCCTGCTTTAATGTCCTCGCGATACACGGGGCATGAGCGCCTCCAATGCCCAGTCTTGTGGCAGTGGTGGCATTCCATGCTAGTATCCTTGCTCTTTGTCTTGCCCTGTGAGTTGCTCGACTCACCTGGCCCACTCTTAGTAAATCCTGGTTTCATGAACCTGGGCTTACCTACTGCTAGGTCGCCCTGAGCTTTAGCCTTCCCTTTACCCTTTCCTTTACTGGAGATCATGAGAACATCCTGCTTCACGCTCCCACTTAATTTCAGATCCTTCTCAGTCTGTACGAGAAGGGAGTGGAGCTCATGAGGAGTCTTCTTCATGTCGTTCATGTAGTAGTTGGCCCTAAAGAGGGCGAACCCATCATGAAGCGAATGAAGCATACGATCAACGATTATGTTCTCACTGATCTTGCAGTTTAGGGTCTCCAGTTTCTCGATATTCTCAATCATGTTGAGAATATGTGGGCTAACAGCTTGGCCCTTCTGGAGTTTCGCCTCAAAGAAGCGACAGGTATGCTCATAAGAAACGATTCTCGGAGCTTTCGAGAATTCGTTAGAGAGCGTGGTGAAAATCTTGTTTGCACCATGGGATATGAAGCGTTTTTGCAAATTTGATTCCATTGCATAGATGAGTACGTTCTTTATCGCACCCGCTTCCATGACAAAGTCGCTATGAGCGCGAACTTCGTTGGCTCTAGCTCCAGTTCCTGGGTGTGCCGGAATGGGCTCAGTTAAATACTTAAGCTTTCCGTCAGCAATGGCAGCATTCCGTAGTGCTGCCTCCCAGTCAGAGAAGTTTGACCCATCATTCCTCAGTCTAGTTGACTGATTCATGGAGTCCATGAAGGCCTTTAGCCAGGATTCACGTGCTAGCTTGGCACTTGGCATTGGGTCTTCACCAGCCATTTTAGTTATACAGCAGTTTTAATGAACGTGTTCTACACTGAAAAAGAAGATAAAACAAAACCATATAAGCAACTTATTGTTGTGATTTAAGTCTATATTAAATTGAATTTAAACTCGTAGACTCATGCATTTATATGATTGATCTCCCTCAAGAATTATATAAACGATCCCAAGACTCAATTTCCGTATATTGATAAGCCCACAGTTTGGCTAATTCCAATCGTTGGAACTCTTGGTCGATAGATTTCCGTATATCCTATCTATTAGTCCATCTCAGTCACTAGATATTATCGAGTGACCATGATGTTGAGATAAAATAAATCATCTGTTCCCACTTACCCGACGTAGAAGGGGTCATATTATGCCTACCGACGAAGAAGGGATTCATGGGAGGCTGATTTATAAAGACTAATCTCAATTTTTGGTTATACGAGGAAGACCCCATCAACTTTTATTTATCCATATTTAAGTGAACTAAAAACTAGCATTTGCGTGAATGAATTAAATAAAGTGATGGCTTTGCAATTGACATGTGACATCTGTATTGTCACAGAAAACTAACGCGTAATCTCTACATGAGTCAGTTTTCAGGCATGATATAGGTGGTTTGGTTTTAGGCGGAATATGATGCAAGCTATTATCGATGAAAGCATAAAATGAAAGCAATAAACGTAAATAAAAAGTCCTAGTGTGGCCTATCCTACCAAAATAAACATAAAACAACTTGGAATCCACCGTTGGACCCTAGAAGCTTGTCTTGATGTTCCATCTTGGTCCTTGCAGCGGGAGTGAGCATCCGGTCTCCGTCTTTGGTCTTCACAAAATTACTAATTTAAATTACAAAAGTAGTCCTATATACATTCTAATTTAAATACAAAAGTAATTACATGGCAAAAACCCAAAACCGGAGATTCAAGATCTCAAAATTACAAGCAAGACTGTGTCCCATCATTACGGTAACACAATCTTCTAAGGCCACACTAAGTTACAACCGTTTGTAAAAATAAATACGTTATAGAAAGCATTCACTAAGCATTCACAAGACGATAAATAAAATGCATCAACTAAATAAAAATTCATACATGACATAATACTGTTATTATGATTAATAAATTTTTACCAAACCACCTTTTAAGATTAAAATTATGTGACTATACCGCTTTAATCACCAATTTTAATAAACATATAATCCTATTATCTTAAACCGTTTTAAAATAATATGTATCGAACGAGGGTGAACCGTTTCACTAAATAATATACTATTTCCGTATATAGTATATTATTTTAAGCCATGTGAAAATAAGAAACAAGTTATTTTCGAAAACAAACTGCCCGAAACGAGAGCAACAGGGGAACTCGATCGAGCAACAGGGGAACTCGATCGAGTGTCAGAGTCACTCGATCGAGTGCAGCAGGGCTCGATCGAGTGGCTCGTAAAAACTGCAAATCGCTGCACTTTTAAATCAAAACGAGTTTTTATCTTGATATAAAACGTGTAAATCAAAAATAAAAACAACAAGGGATTTACATATTGCTAGAAATATCGATTAATTAACAATATGTAAATTATAGTCGAAAACAAGATCGATTTCTCACAAAAAGAGGCACGCGACCGAAGCACTCGATCGAGTGAAGGCAGTACTCGATCGAGTGCTCGTCAAAAACAGCCCGATTTTTCAAATCTCAAATCTTATGAAAAACACAATTGTAAAATTTCATGGCCTAAGTCTCTGATACCACTTGTGGGGAATAAAACGTGTATTCGCCCCAAAATTGCAGGATTATAATGAAAATTACAGTCGTGAATATCGTCATAAGATTAAAAAGAATAAGAAAAGAAGTACAACCTTTAGTCCTTGTGCGAAAGGCCTAAGAACAGGAATTAACACAAATTCCCTCCTATAACTTGCACCCAAGACTTAGAATGAGACGTGGCCGCGTGTGCTAGAAATCCTCTCCAACTGCCTTGCAATATTGGGAGAGCTATTTAGGTTTTAGATGTGAGATCTGAGGTTTTGGGAGAAGAATGCTCTCAAAAACCCTAATTTTGCCTTGAGAATTATTTAGTCAGTGCAACAAGAGTGATTTACATAAGGAGAAGTCTCCTCCTTATATACTACACTTGGCCGAAATATTTGAATAGGGTAAGAGTGGGCTTTCCACTCTTACCTTATTCTAATTCATGATTCGACCCATTTAGCTATAAGTTATTCGCGGGATTTTAATTATAAATCGTAACATGTTATCAGATATTAATACAGTCGATATATTAATAATGGTCTGACAAAATACGATATTGTATAATTACCCAAATTAATATAACTGTTTATATTAATACGCGAATACAATATTTAATTAAATATATAACCGTTTATATTTAATTTACGAATTAAACATGTAATCCGTATTAGCTAAAATTATTTAATCCGTATTAAATAATAATCTCAACATCTTATTGACTAATTTAATAGTCAATACCTCTGACTAACTGTTTAGTCATATCCGGCATAAATGTGACTGTATTTTCATACCTTCACATCTCTCAAACGTGTCCTATAGGTGTGACGTATAGGGACCAGTTGATCACCGCCATCCGTATGACAATAACGTCAAACTTATCTAGCAAGCCAACCGTTATTGATAAACGTGGATCAACTGGTAATAATAAAAAAGTATGCCCTTGTGATCCTTAAAGAGATTTAATAAGTCATTGTACTTAATTGTCAAGGACACCAGCCCCAACAATAGTAAATTAGGCCGCATCAAAAACAGGGATACGAATTGGGCCGGTTAGGAGTAAGAAATCCGAGGAAGGCAAAACGAGAGAAAGCCTCGGATTCCTAATGGGCCAGGGAATGAGTTGGGTTACAACTAAAAAGTCTTATAAGTCCACCACCGGACTTAGCCAAAAACAACAACAACACAACTTCAATATCGAAAAGTAGAGACGGATACGAAGGATCAAGAACGAGAGCTAGAGGCCGGTGTCTTGGCATACGGGTTCACGTAATCGGGTCGGCTACGAAACTCGAGAGTCTCCAACCTATCCAAGCAACTATTCACGTTTCTCCCTTGAGCATTAAGCGCGATCTCGAAGTTTAACACTTTGAGTGAGAGTGCCTTGACGGCCTCAAGTGCTTGAGATGCATCTTCCCTCAATAACCCGTGGTCTCTCACCATGGCTCCTCCTTGAGTCGTAATGAAAGAAAGACGATCGCTTATGGTGAGCAACTCCGAGCACACCACCGAGACTTCCGAGCCTATCTTAACCAATTGTTTATCAACTTTTTCCATCCATTCTTTCACATCAACCTCAAAATCACGACCCCTCTTCTTACGACTACCCCCTGCCTCATCATTGTTCTTCTGCCCTTCACACAAGCCAATAAGTTTGTCCATTTTTGCCTCAATACCCCCGAAGGATGGAGATGAATTAGGAGTGGGTGTCGTACCTACATTCTTACCGAACGTAAGATCGATGCCCTCAAAACAAATGCCCATCAATTTTAATAACCGATCACACATACAATCTCGTGGTTTAATTCCGAAACTTGAGTCATCAACGACACCCTTTTTAAGCAACAATTCAGACACCCACATCCAATATGGAATGTCGATTGTCGAGCAAAATTTCTCCTTGGTGACAACATTCGATACTTGACAAATCTTATGACATATAAGTGATGCCAAATCAATTTTCTGACCCTCCAACCAACTATAAAGAATGACAGCTTCAACACTAGCAAGCTTGTCCCGACCACCCCGTCTAGGTAACACCGTATTCCATAGAAAATTTACGAACAATTTCAGTTTTGGACTAAAAGACGTAGTTGACAAAGGAGTAACTTCCGTAGCATCCTCATCAAAATATTTTTTGATCAACATCTTCTGATCTTTGGACACAACACTCCATTCTTTCTTAGGATCAAGATTAAGACCTTCTTGATCAATTTTAAAGACTTCACAGATTTCTGATTTTGACGCCACAACATCCGTGTCATTGACAACCGCCCTTACCCCCTCATCACAACTTTTCACGGAAGCAAAGAATTGGACAAGTTCTATTGGAAAGATTAAGCCAGAGAAATCACTAATATACTCCCACCCTTGATATTTTAGAAAATCTTTAAAGAACCTTAAAGATTTCGACCCGTCAACCCACGACTTAGGATAATACCGACCCGAATGAATAGAATAGGGTAAAACGCGGTCAATCAACATACCTTCCGTTTTTGTCATCCGGAACTTCTCAAGACCCTCTCGAGTGGCTTCGACAGAGTACTCTGGAAACAGAGGACGAGGAACTTGGGAATCGAGTTCTTGCATGTCGTCGAAATTAGAGGAAGAAACACGATTAAGTTTGCGTCGTTTGCTTTGGTCGGGAGTGGGAGCGGGTGGCTCGAGAAGGAGGCATGGTGGTTGAGGTGAAGTACGGTGGTTTTAGTCGAGTTTTTGGTGGAGGTTTCGATGAATATTAATGGTGATGGAGGTTTGGGTTTTGTGAGAGTTTAATGGAGTTGGGAGTTTGGGACGGTAAGAGTGAGGTAAATTTGAGATGAGAGAGGTTAGTTGGGGTAATAATTGAGGTTGGGTGAAAGTCAAGGGCTAGGATAGTAGGGGGGTCACGTGGCAGGTGGTAGTGGGGTTATGTGGGTCGTGGTACGTGGCAATGGGGACCATCACACATAAATTGTGTGTTAATTTTGGTAAGTTTTGTTTTGTGGATTTTTGTTTTCGTAATATTTGTATATTATTATTTTGTATAATTTTTAATATGTATGTTGTGGGTAGATTATAATATGTGACATAATATTATTTTGAGATCGGTTGTGCACACATTCATACATAAATTGTATAACATAATTATGATCACAAAATTTATCATCGAATACATACATACACATGCAGCGGAGTATACGGACACAGTCATATAATCTCATCTAAACCGTAGTCAATCATTGGGTTATTTTTGCTTTTAAGATTTGATTAGATGCCACCGATTAAACCAATTTCCAATCGCAAAGTCTCAAAGCGTTCTCTAGCCAATGGTTTAGTGAAGATATCTGCCCATTGTTTTTCCGTACTACAAAATTCCAATTTTATATTTTTCTTTTCAACATGGTCTCTTAGAAAGTGGTGTCTAATTTCAATATGTTTAGTTCTCGAGTGCTGGGCAGGGTTTTTAGATATAATTATAGCACTCGTATTATCACATAATATAGGCACACATCCAACATCAACACCATAATCATGTAACTGTTGCTTTAACCATAAAAGTTGAGAGCATACCAGTGCGGCTGCAATATATTCTGTTTCAGCAGTTGAGAGAGCGACAGAATTTTGTTTCTTGGATCCCCAAGATATAATACAAGGACCTACAAAGGTAGCAAGTCCGGAGGTACTTTTTCTGTCTAAAGAACATCCTGCATAATCCGCATCTGAATATCCTACTAGGTTAAAGTTACAGTCCATAGGATACCATAGATATAGTTTTGAGGTTCCGATTAGGTATCTTAATATTCTTTTAACTGCAATCATGTGTGATTCTTTTAGTGCAGATTGGAATCTCGCACAAACACAGACACTAAACATTATATCTGGACGACTTGCTGTAAGATAAAGAAGTGAGCCAATCATACCTCGATAAGTTGTTTTATCTACAGACTTACCATCTTCGTCTTTGGTTAGCTTCTTATCTGTGACCATTGGAGTAGGCATTGCATGAGAGGTTTCCATTCCGAATTTCTTTAGCAACTCTTTGACGTATTTTTGTTGATGAACCTTGATTCCTTCTTCAGTTTGTTGTATTTGAAGTCCAAGGAAGAACTTTAGTTCTCCCATCATACTCATCTCGAACTCAGAAGTCATCAACTCAGAGAAGTACTTTCACAACTTTTTATTAGTTGAGCCAAAAATAATATCGTCAACATAGATCTGAACGACTAGTAGATCTGAGTTTTCGCTTTTAAGAAATAGGGTTTTATCTACATACCCTCTCTTGAATCCACTTTCCAATAGGAACTTTGATAATCTGTCGTACCATGCCCTAGGTGCTTGTTTCAGACCATAGAGAGCTTTGTCCAATTTGAATACATGATCCTTGAGTTTGCTGTCAGGAAATCCAGGAGGTTGTTCAACAAATACTTCCTCTTGGAGATAGCCATTAAGAAATGCAGTCTTAACGTCCATCTGAAAAAGCTTCATTCCTTTGTGTGCTGCAAATGCAATGAGTAGTCTTATTGCCTCAAGGCGAGCAATAGGAGCAAAGGTTTCGTCATAATCGATCCCTTCCTGTTGGTTGTATCCTTGAACCACTAGTTTGGCCTTATTTCGCACAATGACTCCAGTGTCATCCAATTTGTTTCTGAATACCCATCTAGTTCCAATGACAGTTCTGTCCTTAGGTCGAGGAACAAGATGCCAAACTTTGTTTCTTTCAAATTGCTGGAGTTCTTCTTGCATGGCAACTATCCAGTCTGGTTCTGCGAGAGCTTCCTTGATATTTGAAGGTTCAATGGTGGAGAGGAATGAGTAGAATGAGCAAAAGTTATTTAAGCTCCTTCGAGTCTGAACTCCATCTGTCAGGCTTCCTATGACATTGTCCAAAGGATGAGAGCCTTTGTATCTCCAGTTCCTTGATTGATTATTAGCATTACCTGAACTTGACTCGAGATCTTGACTTGTTCCCCCTGAATCCAAACCTGGGTTTATAGTAGGGTCAGGTATAACTCTGGCCTCTTCCCTTTGGTTTTGATTCAAAGTTACAGCTTCATTAGCTGTAACTCTGGGTTCCAAGTCATTGGTTTGAGAGTTATCTACAGTATCATCAACTATAGTTTCATCTCTCGCACCATTTTCTCCCAAGTTGAGTTCATCATGAGTTTCTTGAGGTTCTCCTTCTTCAATTTCCATTTCAGGAGGATCTTCCCTTGATAACCTGAAATCAGGTTCGTCTAGGTTTTCCTCTATATCCTGTAATGGCTTATCGAAGACATTATTCTCATCAAAGATAACATGAATACTTTCCTCTATGCATAAAGTACGTTTGTTAAAGACTTTGTAGGCTTTACTGTGATCTGAATATCCTATAAAGATTGCTTCATCACTTCTAGGGTCGAATTTGCTTAATCTGTTTTTACCATTGTTGTGAACAAAGCATTTACTACCAAAACATCTTAAGTGAGATATGTTTGGTTTACGACCTCGAAGAAGTTCATAAGGTGTCTTTTTAAGGATAGGTCTAATCATAGCACGGTTATGAATATAGCAAGCTGTACTTATAGCCTCAGCCCAAAAGTATCTAGGTAGGCCACTACAAAGAAGCATTGTTCTAGCCATGTCTTCTAGGGTTCTGTTCATTCGTTCTACGACTCCATTTTGTTGTGGGGTTCTAGGGGCCGAGAAGTTATGTCCAACACCATTGGTTTTACAGAACTCAATAAAAGCATGATTGTCGAACTCAGTTCCATGGTCAGTACGGATTGTTACTAGGTTTGATTTATATTTGTTTTGAACAAGTTTCATGAGACTAACAAATTCATCGAATGTTTCGTCTTTAGAATGAAGAAAGATTGGCCAAACAAATCTAGAGTAATCATCAACTAGAACGAAAACGTACCTGGAACCACCTCTGCTTCTTACCTTCATAGGGCCACATAGATCCATGTGTACTAGTTCAAGAGCTTGTTGTAACAGCCCGCATTTTTGTAAATTATATTTTACAGCCTTTAATTTATTTTACGGAATGAAATAATATTTTGATAATAGATCGTAATGTTACCTTTAAACTTCCGGTAAGATCCGTCTTGAGAACTTTAAGTTCTTAAGACGAAATAACTTGACTAAACCAAACCCGTCTAAAAAGTCGTTCACAAGCAAGTGACCCGACTCATTTAATAAAGGACACTACATAACCCTAATCCCAATGCTAGTGTCGACATTGCATCTCCTCCAAAAAACAAATCACTGTTTCATTGAGTTCTCCTTTCCTCCTTCACTTTTCAATCTTCAAATCAATTTTCAGAGCTCATCCGAATCCCGAATCAAGATAAGTCTTACATTTTCGGAATCCTTGCGAGATTTCCAAGCTTTCTATCTCTTTTAATTCCAATTTCGTTCAACTTGAAAAAGGGGCTGTTTTGGGAAAATTCCGTTTTAAGCCTCTAAAAACCGTTTTCTGTGTTGTAGGAACGAACTTAGAAGATCTTGAGGTTGATAACTTCATTGTTGAAGAGGAGCAAGGAGCTTACTCGCTTAAGAGGTGACGATAATGAGAAACTCGGCCTTATTGTGATACTAGCATGTTTTGTTGGTTTGATGATGAAAGTTTCTGTTTTTCTTATGTTGTTTGTGTTGAATGAGCTTAGTATCATGCTAGGAACACCCATGAATGATGTTCATATGTTTGGTTTGTGTTTACATGTTCATAAGTTTATACTTCAGTTTTTCCATCCTTGCGACGGATACAAATTGTGATCAAGTTAGGAAGTATTTGTTAAGTTTATGACTTGCCCTCATACCCTACAAGTAGTGTATATACTGGGTAGTATGTGGATGTTGCGAATTTAGAAGATTAGTATCGATTTGGGCGAATTTTGTAAATCACTGTAAGTTACGATTTGGTGCTCAGGGACTCTGAGCCGGTCGACCGACCGGCCGCCGGTCGACCGGCTGGGAGTACGTCTTGGATAATTTCACGCGTTGTTTTATAGAGGTATTTGGGTGCCCAGCCGGTTGGCCGACCGCCTGCTGGCCGGCTGGGAGCCCCTTTGTGTTATTTTGCGTAAAGTAGATGTTGAAGAAATGGGTTCCCCAGCCGGTAGGCCGGCTGCCTGCCGACCGGCTGAGGGCCCTTGCCCTAAGTGTAGTGCGTATTTAGTAGAGGAAGGAGGGGTTGCCAGCCGGCAGGCCGGCTGCCTGCCGACCGGCTGGAGGCCCCTGATGCTTGTTTATTTTAAATCGTAATTAGTCCGTAACTTTTAAACGGTTGATCGGTTTTGATTGAGACTCGTTCCTTGTACTTGTGATACATGTTTGAGGTCCCCGGAGGATGGGCGATACTATATTGGGTTCGGGAATGGAGAGAGGATAGAGACCCCCCGGTCGGGTAACCGAAAGGGAAACCGGCTCTCCCTCAACTTAGTTCCCGGGGTCAATTAAGTGTTGATTAGTGACATAAAAAGATAAGAACTAAAGTTTAGTCTTAAAGTTGAATGTTTATAGTGATGCGTATTAAGTTATGCGTTAAGACGTCGCCTCTGAACTTAATACGTAGATTGTTTGTCATGTATAGGGGTATGCGTTAAGATGTCGCCTCTGAGCCCTATATGTGTTTGTTTGTCGTGTATGGAGGTATGCGTTAAGATGTCGCCTTTGAGCTCCATACATGTTTGTTTGTCGTGTCTGGGACATGCGTTGAGTTTTCGCCTCTGAGTCCAGGCATGTATGTGTGATCGCGTCAGAACATGCGTTGAGTTTTCGCCTCTGAGTCTGACGAGTAGAGCAACTGCACGACGGGGCTGTCAGGTTGTCATACCTTACCCGGAGTGCAGGTGTTTGGTGCTAGAACATGCCTTGAGTTTTCGCCCCTGAGTCTAGTATCTTGTGATGTAGTAGGGGAACATGCGTTGAGTTTTCGCCTCTGAGTTCCTTACTTGTGATTGTGATTTGAGTGATAGTCCATGCGTTGAGTTTTCGCCTCTGAGTCTAGTATTTTGTGAAAGCCGGTCCATGCGTTGAGTTTTCGCGTCTGAGTCCTTGCTTGATATTGTGAATTTGGTATATAGGTTATGCGTTAAGATGTCGCCTCTGAACCTTTATACTTGCTGAATGATTTAGTACCTAGGTTATGCGTTAAGATGTCGCCTCTGAACCTTTGTACTTGCTGTTTTATATCTGCTTGCCTTGAGTTGGTACAGTGTCAGATATAGATGTTAATATTGATGATACAGATGTTGATATCGATGAGTATGATGTTTTGACTTGTTATTGTTCATCCAAGGCATTGGATGACACTAAGTCAGTTTCGTAAATGGTTTGGATTGAAAGACCCCCCGACCGGTAACCGGTAGGGAAACCGGCTCTCCTTCCAAATAGTTTCCGAAGTTGGTTGAGAGCCGTGCATTAGTGATTGTATGATAGTATGAGATTCAGTGGATGAGATATTTATACTTCACATGTTTATATATGTTGGAGTATTCTGTTTGTATTTCTGTGTTACGTGTCGTTACAAAAGGTGGCTAGGAGAACTCTAGTCACTCCCCACTGATTGTGGCGTACATGTTTACATGTATGTAGGTACATGACAGGTGGTTGGCAGAGGGTTGCATGGAGCTAGCGAGCGATGATCCTTCATCGATTGACTTACACTTCTACGTTAGCTAGACTTTAGATTATATTTCAGTTTTGAGTGCCTGTAGGGATGTGCCATCCCGGGCTGCGTTTATATTATACTTATGTACTTATTTATGTTTCAGTTTTGTAGTAAGACACCTCGCATGTTTAGTTGTGTTAAAAAGTTTTAATTCCGCTGCATTTTGTTGGGTTTCTAAAACTCATATTATGATTTTAGTCATACTAATTATTACTCATAATCATATGGATCTTATTGCATGCATAAGAAAATAATGGCCGAAACATATGAAGATGAAATAGTCCTTACATTGCTTAAGTTTCGGCTAAATGGGCACAATCAAAGACTCCTTCTTTGATTGTTCTTGAGCTTATATCAAAGGATGATCCTCCTAGTCCCCAATATAGAAGACCTCCAATGAGTAGGCACCAAGACACACTCTAATAATATTTATGTTTGATTTTACTAGAATCTCACACAAATAACCTAGTTATTACTATTATTATCTTATAATAATTTAGTGAATGAACAATGTAAATTGTTCCTTTTGAGCTTGGTGATACACGGCTGAAAAACAAGAAGAAGAGAGTATTTTTCTCTTCAAAATCTCTCTTATGTTTTTGCATGTGTGTTGAGTAAGAATGAGCCTTAGGTAGTGTACAATACACTCTCCTTCTAGTATAGCTTGGACGGTTAGGTTGAGGTGCCCTATGCATGGGCACCAATACACCACATGTCACAATATATCTATATATTGATTAAATAATTTTTATCATATAAAAATGAGTTATTTCATAGGAATAATCCAACCTATACCTCATCTTCTCATATTAATCCCTACTAACGATTAACTGAGAAAAATCCAACCTATGACCTCAATTATATTTCATTGAACTTTGTCTATTTTTGAACTCTTATTTTCGATAAGCAAGCACGCCACCTTGACTTACTTTTTGTTTTTCCTTCTTCTTGGACAAAAAGTAAGTGAAGTTGACGTGCTAACCTACCGATAATAAGAGTTTAAAAATAGTCAAAGTTCAATGAAAGATAAATGAGGTTATAGGTTGGATTTTTCTTAGTTAATAGTTAGTATGGATTAATATGAGAAGATGGGACATAGATTGGATTATTCGCATGAAATAACCCTATAAAAATTCAAACATAAGATAATAATGTACAATGTAATTGAAGTGTGATGGACTATCACACGGTCCAAACCATATTACCATGTTCATTTTATCACATATAAAATGGACATTATAAGTTTAACTAATTTAAACTCAACTACCATGAAATAATAATCCCATTATTATTATTGGATTTTATATTAAAACATTTCTAATATAAATTAATTCATTCTTAAATAATGTTTCATAAACATATTAATTTTAGCAATGACACATCATTCACTAAAAGTTTACAATTTATAATCGTATTATAAATATATTCCAAACTCGATATAAACTAGGATTGATATGACTCGAATCATATACGACCATATCGTTTTCTTATTAAGAGAGTTGTCCTAAAGGTGTGACCTAAAGGGATCGACTGATCACCACCGTCATACGACAGTAATGTTAAACTCTAGTAAGCCAATCATTACCGATTAATGTTGATCAGTCGACTATATGAAAAGGATCATCCCATGAGTATTCTTATTGTAGATTTATCAGTACTTTATATTTTACTGACGTGATCGCACTATTGTTGAGGACACTTTTCCCAACAATCTCCCACTTGTCCTCGACAAGTGTGCGTCACCAATTCTCTTGTCCTATTACGTCATCTCCCACTCAATGCAAGGTGTCTTGCAGGTCGTACTTGCATTTGATCATATCTTGAGTAGTTTTTCTCGATCTGGAGATTTAACTGCTTTGACCGGAATTATCTACCATAGATACCTTCCGAGCGTGGCCACGCATTTTCAGTTAAACTTCTCCTCGAGTGGCCTTGAGATTTAAGACAACCCTGACAAGGGGTTGGACAATTCCTATCCTACTGTTCCCTTCAACTAGCATAGTCCATCATGACCCAAAAGAAGCCCATTTGACCCCCTTTAACGGTTGATCGTAGAGCTAAAATCAAAGTCACTCTGAAAACTATGTCACCTTAGGCGAACAGTCTCAAGTCAAAGAATTGACTAGCAAGAATGCATATAGTAGCTCTCGCCACGACCAGGCTAATTATAAAATTTCCAGAACTCTATAAGCGGTCACAATATGCCCGACAAAGTGCCTCATGCAGTCTGCCTATGTGATCGACTAGTCATACCTTATGACTCTATGGCATTTGAACTTGCCATCAATCGCCTCACATTCTAGTTGCTTCGAGACGTCACCTCATACAAGCGACTAGGGGCTATACTAAGTCTATCTGGTCCACTTAATGGGGTTCAAATCGTCTCTACAACCCATCCAGATTTGACAAAGTATATAAATAAGAAGTTTTAATGTAAAACATAAAACTTTTAAATAATAAACGCGGTTATCATATATGAACAATAAAGCTTGTATTTCATATCACATAACCTAGTACATGTTCGGCATACGCCTTAAACCCATAGATAAAATATGAGCATCATGCTTAGCTTGCGATAGTGCTTTGGTTAAAGGATCAGCAACATTTTCTTCTGTCCCCACCTTACATATCACAATTTCCTTTCTATCTAGAAAATCTCTAATCACATGATATTTTCTTTGTACATGTTTTGATCTATTGCTAGACTTCGGCTCCTTAGCTTGAAAAACAGCACTACTATTATCACAATAGATGGTGATAGGATCTTCGGCCTCGGGAACTACTCTTAGTCCCTCAAGAAACTGCCTAATCCATACTGCTTCTTTTGCAGCTTCACATGCTGCTATGTACTCTGCTTCCGTTGTAGAGTCCGCAACCACTGGCTCTTTATAGCTCTTCCAACTAACGGCACCACCATTAAGGATAAAGACGTATCCAGCCTGGGATTTCATATCGTCTCTATCCGTTTGGAAGCTAGCATCTGTGTAACCGTTTACACTTAGCTCATCCTCCCCACCAAACACCAAAAGGGAATCCTTAGTCCTTCTCAAGTATTTAAGGATATTCTTAACAGCAATCCAGTGACCTTCACCTGGATTCGCTTGATATCTACTAGTCATGCTTAAAGCATGTGAGACATCTGGACGAGTGCATACCATGGCGTACATGATGGATCCAACTGCGGAAGCATAAGGAATTTCTTTCATGCGTTCAACATCCTCGGGTTCAGTGGGACATTGAGATTTACTCAAAATTATCCCACTTCCCATAGGAAGAAATCCTCTCTTGGAGTTCTTCATGCTGAAACGTCGAAGAATCTTATCTATATAAGATTCTTGACTTAGTGCCAATATCCTTTTAGGTCTATCTCTATAGATCCGGATACCTAGTATGCGTTGTGCATTGCCTAAATCCTTCATTTGAAAATGATTTCCCAACCATCCTTTCACAGAGGACAACATTTGAATATCATTTCCAATGAGTAGTATGTCATCTACATACAGTATTAGGAACACAACTTTGCTCCCACTGAATTTGGTATATAAACATGGTTCCTCGACACTTCGAGCGAAACCATTTTCTTTTATAACCTCATTAAAACGTTGATTCCAACTCCTGGATGCTTGTTTAAGACCATAGATGGATTTCTTAAGTTTGCACACCTTGTTAGGATTTTTAAGATCCTCAAAACCTTCAGGTTGTATCATATACACATCCTCCTTTAAATACCCATTCAAGAAGGCAGTTTTGACATCCATTTGCCATATTTCATAATCATAAAATGCGGCGATCGCTAACATAATCCTAATGGATCTAAGCATAGCAACTGGAGCAAAGGTCTCATCATAATGTAGACCTTGCACTTGGGTAAACCCTTTAGCTACTAGCCTAGCTTTGTAGACATCATCATGTCCTTCTATGCCATTCTTCACTTTGAAGATCCACTTGCACTGAAGAGGTCTTACGCCTTCAGGCAAGTCAACCAAGTCCCATACTTGATTTTGATACATAGAATCCATTTCGGATTTCATGGCCTCTTGCCATTTTGTGGAGTCGGGACTAGAGATTGCAGCTTTGTAAGTGGTAGGTTCGTCACTTTCTAAAAGTAAAACATCAAGACTACTATCTCCCTCAATTAATCCAACATACCTATCAGGTAGATGTGGAATTCTACTCGACCTCCTAGGTTGAATAGGTACCGAACCAGACGAAGAAGGAACATTTTCGTTCATCTCTACTTCAGTTTGTGGCTCTTGGACTTCATTGATCTCACGAAGTTCAAAATTTCTCCCACTCTGTCTTCTAGAAACAAGTTCCTTTTCTAGAAAGACAGCCTCTATTGATACAAACACTTTGTTATCTCGAGGTTTATAGAAGTAATATCCACGTGAGGTGGTTGGATAACCAATAAAAGTGCATTTTTCGGATCTCGGAGCTAATTTGTCATCGGTCTTTACCTTGACGTAAGCCTCACAACCCCATATCTTCATATAGGACAATGAAGGAACCCTTCATCTCCACATCTCATATGGAGTCTTTTCGGTCACTTTTCTTGGACTAACGTTCAACGATTTGATGGCGGTGAGAATTGCAAATCCCCAAAATGAATCTGGCAGATCAGTTTGACTCATCATGGACCGAACCATATCTAGTAAAGTTCGATTTCTCCTTTCAGCCACACCATTAAGTTGTGGTGTTCCAGGAGGTGAGAGTTCTAATAATATACCATTATCTTTTAAGTGTGAATCAAATTCACCACTAAGATATTCACCACCTCGATCCGATCGAAGTGCTTTAATCTTCTTGTCAAGTTGGTTTTCTACCTCATTTTGAAATTCCTTGAATTTCATGAAGGCTTCACTTTTAAATTTCATTAAGTAGACATGCCCATATCTACTTAAATCATCTGTGAAGGTGATGAAGTAGTCATAGTTACCCCTAGCGGTGATTGTTAATGGACCACATACACAGGTATGAATGAGTCCCAGTAAATCACTTGCTCTTGTTCTTTTACCACTAAAAGGATTTCGAGTCATTTTGCCTAAGAGGCAAGCTTCGCATATTCCATATGATTCATAATCAAATGGTTTAATGATGTTTAGTCTTTACTAATCTTTTAATGCGTTTTTCATTTATATGACCAAGTCGACAATGCCAATAAAACGATTCATTTGGTTCACTTGTTTTTGCTCTTTTAGACTCTATGTTATAAACATCACGGAATGAGGTTGCAGTTTCCAAAACATAAATTCCATTAATAGAAGTGGCATGGCCAATAACCATGTCATTCTTAGAGATAATACAACAATTGTTCTTAATGGAAAAACAATAACCTTCAATGTCTAACATTGCTACGGAAATAATGTTCTTAGAAAGCGATGGTACATAATAACAATTATTTAAATGTAGCTCAATTCCGCTTGGCAAGGCTAGAGTGTATGTCCCCTTTGAAGTGGCCGCTACCCGAGCTCCATTTCCAAGTCGGAGATCCATCTCTCCCTCGTCAATCTTCTCGGCTCCTCTTAAACCCTGTACACGATTACAAAGGTGAGAACCACAACCGGTATCTAATACCCAAGTTGAATTAGAAGTATAATTAATGTCAATAACATAAATTTCGGATAAGGAATTACCTAACGGGATTACAAGACCCTCTTGAATATGCCGTAAATAAATCGGACAATTCCTCCTCCAATGGCCCATATCACAACAATAGTGACATCGACCTTTTTGTGATTTCTTTTCCTTCCTTTTCTTCTTTGCAAGACTTTTCTTGCTAGAGCTCCCACTAGCTTTATCATAAGCTCTTTCTTTCAAATACAAGGCATCCAACTCTTGATTTAGCTCATCAATATAAGCCGTATCAAGCAAAGGTCCCTTGGGATATGGGAGAGAAGTGACAAAGTTCACATTGCCATCCGGACCCGTTCCGAAATGAATTTCTCTAGTAGTATCAAGGTTATTACGGGTGCAAATATCGTCAAATACATTGTGACAAGAGTCAATAGTAATGAGTGTTGTAGGGTTCGATGGATCCATTGCGGTCTCAATTACTACAAAACGGAAATAAAGGAAAATATTAACGTTTATCATTTTGATTTATTCACTTGTGTAAACAAGCAAAACATTTACTCAATGATCTCTTACCCAATTAAGTAAATGATCCCGAGATCCAAATACATACTAACTTGGGCACGGTTTAGCCGATACATCCCTCATTAATATGACTCGGTGGATTAACTCCTTAATCGATTCTACTTATTTTAGAACTCCCGGTCGATAAAATTACATTAATTCTTATCTTAGCCCGAACTTATTATCACTACGGTGGCTCGAATACTTTCGTTGAGATCGACCAAATTTCTAGAACGTAATCATATTACCCCACTTCACCAACGTAATAAGGTTTGCACCCCGGTTTAGCCGAGCCTACTCCCTTATGAAGAAGATCCTTCGCGGGTTCTTTACTTTTTGGTATGGCTATGTCTCAATTTTTTAAAATCGTAAGAGATCTTGTCAATTATTATCTATCTCCTTCAAGTGAACTAATTCGGTGAATTATGGATAAATTGATTGACACGGAGTGGGACTCGAAACTCGATATGCATGTTAAGTTGATGGCGATTTGACAATGCATGCAACATATAAAATAAATACAAAACATATTTAAACTCCTAGTATGGCCTTTCCTAAGATAGAAAACAAATGTAAATTACAAATTCGGAAACCAACTCCTTTGGTCCCTTGAATTTCAAACGCGGCACGCACCCCAAGGAAACTTCGTCTCGGTCGGAACTCCTTTCCGAAATGGCACCGTCTTCAAGGATTTCGGAATTACAAATATTTACAAATTTTTCTATCTATTTTATACATTATAAAATAAAATAACAAAATAAAGTGATACGAGATCACATTTAATTACAACCAAATCGATAGCCCTTACATTACGGGAAATATCGATTAAACAACTAAGGCCATACTAAGAAAATTACATAATTCAAAATTATATAACAAACTAATAATATAATGCATCAAAATTAAATATGTTCATTTTAATGCCAAATCGCCCTAATACATATTATTAGTCTTAACTTATCCGGTTTTATGGAATTTACGATTTAACTTTTAAACATGCCATAAACTTCAATATAAATCGTATTTACATCAAAATTAACTTTCCTAACACATTTTAGGATTATTATTAGTCTATACTAACATTGGCAAAATTAATTCAAAATTAATTTATGTGTTCATTTTTGGCCTTAATATCTCATGATCAACATGGAAAAAAAATTCAAATTAAATTACATTAATTAAATTTGGATTTCGAAATTTTTAACATTCTGGAAAAATTACTTTAATAATCACAATGTTAAAATTTCATGGTTAAAATATTCGAACTAGTTTCGACAATTAATTAATTTTAACCAACATGTCAATATTACTCCATTTATCGTATAAATCGTAATGCATGCAATACAAATCTATATTGTACGAAATTTTACACACTATTTGTAAAATATGCATGTGACATAATTTATGAAGATCATAGCCAGAAACCTTTTCCATCTATTTTTAGTCTAATTTTCCGATTTTAACAATTAAATCGTCTAAAATTACTAAAAAAAAAAAATTTAAATGAACAACTTTAAATTCCACAATTTATCAATATAACCTAAAAACTATTTTAGGACCGGATTTATACACATGCAAAACATTTCGAGTGTTTTATCATATAAGTCGAAATAAGTAGTTTTATTTAAGTTACAATAACTCGGAAAAACAATACCGATTATGCATGCAAATAACCATTTGCTCTGATACCAATTGTTGGGTTTCTAAAACTCATATTATGATTTTAGTCATACTAATTATTACTCATAATCATATGGATCTTATTGCATGCATAACAAAATAGTGGCCGAAACATATGAAGATGAAATAGTCCTTACATTGCTTAAGTTTCGGCTAAATGGGCACAATCAAAGACTCCTTCTTTGATTGTTCTTGAGCTTATATCAAAGGATGATCCTCCTAGTCCCCAATATAGAAGACCTCCAATGAGTAGGCACCAAGACACACTCTAATAATATTTATGTTTGATTTTACTAGAATCTCACACAAATAACCTAGTTATTACTATTATTATCTTATAATAATTTAGTGAATGAACAATGTAAATTGTTCCATTTGAGCTTGGTGATACACGGCTGAAAAACAAGAAGAAGAGAGTATTTTTCTCTTCAAAATCTCTCTTATGTTTTTGCATGTGTGTTGAGTAAGAATGAGCCTTAGGTAGTGTACAATACACTCTCCTTCTAGTATAGCTTGGACGGTTAGGTTGAGGTGCCCTATGCATGGGCACCAATACACCACATGTCACAATATATCTTTATATTGATTAAATAATTTTTATCATATAAAAATTCAAACATAAGATAATAATGTACAATGTAATTGAAGTGTGATGGACTATCACACGGTCCAAACCATATTACCATGTTCATTTTATCACATATAAAATGGACATTATAAGTTTAACTAATTTAAACTCAACTACCATGAAATAATAATCCCATTATTATTATTGGATTTTATATTAAAACATTTCTAATATAAATTAATTCATTCTTAAATAATGTTTCATAAACATATTAATTTTAGCAATGACACATCATTCACTAAAAGTTTACAATTTATAATCGTATTATAAATATATTCCAAACTCGATATAAACTAGGATTGATATGACTCGAATCATATACGACCATATCGTTTTCTTATTAAGAGAGTTGTCCTAAAGGTGTGACCTAAAGGGATCGACTGATCACCACCGTCATACGACAGTAATGTTAAACTCTAGTAAGCCAATCATTACCGATTAATGTTGATCAGTCGACTATATGAAAAGGATGATCCCATGAGTATTCTTATTGTAGATTTATCAGTACTTTATATTTTACTGACGTGATCGCACTATTGTTGAGGACACTTTTCCCAACACATTTTTAGTACTTTGTATGTTTATTATTTCCGCTTTCGCGAGGGGTTTTACAGTTGGTATCAGAGCATTATTGCTCCCGACGCACTCATGTAACCCCCAACCTTAACTTGACCATATAATTGAATAATGAATGAGAGATGGGGTAGATTTAAGGACTTATATTGTAGTCTGTTTTGTGATTGCTCTTATTAGGCTCTAACGTGTTTGTTGATTGTCATTGACTTCACTTTTATATCTTTCGATCGACGAACCGTGGGCTTATCCATTTGGCGGTGGAGATTGGAGTTTTTACCGAAGATAGAAGATTCGTGCTATTGTTGGAGAATGCTTCTGAACCTTGAAGATACTCCTCTTTCTTTGTGCATCACCTTCTTTGATAACTCTGGATGCACATCCTTCTTTTAGAATATTTGTCTATCTTGCTTGAACAGATCTTCATATCTTTCCAGCTTAACCTTGTTGCTTGCTTTCTTAAGGTGCCCTCTAGGTAACTTTCCCTTTTATTGGATTTGGAGGAACTAGTCTTAGGATAACCGTAAGTTTTGTTATGAGAGTTATTGTTATTTGAGGAATAACTTAAGAGGTATCGAGAGACATGTTTTGGTGATCCAAAGGTCTAGTTGTCTATCCAATTGGGAGAGTGGAAGTGAGTGATAAGATACTTGCTTGAAGGTTGAGTTGTATACTTAGTATTCGGTGGAACCTACCCTGAGAACCATGCTTAGATCGTGAAAGTTTGTGGATTGTAGAGTACGGTTAAGGAGTTAGATAAGATAATTGAGGATATAGAGCGACCTAGAAGAATAGGCTTAAGATGCTAATGAAAAAGAATAGATGAGTAAAGTGAATTAGTATCAGTTGACTTAGGTGAGTGATCGAGTTAAGAAAGGTCCGTTGTTGAGGAATGCGAATCATTGGCTACAATGGTTGAATACTTGAGGAGTTTAGGACTTAAGCTTAGGAGAAGTGAACCACTATTTGACCCTAGGCTGCTTATTGAATCGTAATGTTTATTTACTGAAAAACTTAAGAGAAATTTGAGGATGCACCACCGGTTGTGGATAGGATAAAGTAATCTATTGGGAGACGAGAATTCGGAAAACTTGATGGTTTAGGAATTGTTATCTGGTGGACAGTAAGGTAAGTAAATAAAGTGGATATAACATATAGGGGTGATGACCTGAAAGTGTTATTGAATGGTCATTTGTGGAACTAGCAGAGATGTGACATCTCAAACTTTTGGGGATAGGTAGCTGTAATGATGATATTGTCTAAGGTCTGGAAGATTTGGGTGTATAAATCGCTCGAGGAATTTTTCGTGAGAACCGACAATTGGATGACCTGATTTGGGAAGTAAGAAGGGAAAACCCCATGAGAATAGTGAGAGACCCGCACCTTGGGAGATTTCCGTAATCGTTTCTTTCATATCGCTTCTCTCATTTCCTCTCCTTTGCTTCTCCTTCTGATCTTGGCTTCAATTTTATTGGAGTCCATAGCCTAAAGTTCCTTACCTTGTCATCTTGTTGTCCCTTGAGCCGTCTTCCGTTTGTCTCTCTCGAGACCTGTGTCGTGTTTATCTCTGAAGTTCGCATCTCATCTCCTCTTCCGTGATGAGACTTGTTCCTTTTCATTTAGAATAGTCGCGAGATCGACCTGTTCTTGGCGTAGAGATACATGCCTTGAGGAATGCTTGGTTCCGCGTTGTCAGGATTTGGTTGAGAGAGTTGGTGAGAATAATGTTCGGGTGATGTTGGACAGTGTGCCGTCTTGAGAGTCCATGTTAGATGGATCGGTGTGTAAGTGATAATTGTAGATTTGGAAGTACCATTTGAGGATTGGAATAGGATGCTTAGAGTTATAGATGAATTTAGAGGAATGTGCCTTAGATAGTGATGATGTGGTCAAATGGGTGAATGAGGTAAGTTAGTACTACTTGATCTTGAGGAATTGCTTAATCGCAGGAAGGATCACTTACTTGAGGAACGAGAGTTATTAGTAACTGTGTAAGAATATTGAGACATTTACAAGTGGACTTATAGAGCTGACTGAGTGTTGACCGTGAGTTACTTATGGAACCTCGGCATTTGCCTATTGATGTAATTACAGGTAACCGTTGATGTTAGAGGTAATCGTAGAGTGGAAATTTGAAACTTATAAGTGTTCATAAATATCAATTGAGGAATCTCGGAATGTGAATGCCTAAACCTTATGGGAACCGTAGGAGTGAAAGTGGTTACTTCCTTGGAACTTTTCTTGGGATGTAGATTGTTGGTAAGTGGTTAGAAACAAGAGGATTTAAGAGTTGTTACCTTAATAAGGTCTTGATTTGAATGATCATTGTGGTAATAAAATTTGGGAATTTAGGATGTCGAACCTTGTGGAATAGGTTAGCTAGGATCGAACTGTTAAAAGTTAAGGTTACAGGATGATGAATGCCATATTTTGGTTTTCGAGGTTCGGTGTCATGGTAATAGAATTCTGGTTTGAGGTGCTGAAAGTGCGTGAACCTTGGTCTGGAGTATGTGTAATAGGCTTCCACCTTGAGTGAGAGATCCTTAACCGTGGTTGAACGGATTCTAGTGTGAACTGAGTGAGAGTTTTGGAAACCTTCTTGTTGAGGAATACCTTGTTCGGTGGATGACATAATGGTAAGAGGGATCATGAAACCATTGAGGGTCTAGAGATCACTTGAATTGTCCTTCTTGGGATATATTGGGAATCGCTGTGACGGTGCTTGGATTATGGATCGAGTGGTTAGTGACCCCATGTTTAGCAAGAGTTACCGCTTTTCTTGACCTCTAACCTGGTTGTTTCATTCCTTTGATCCTTCTTCGTGTGTTCTGTCAGCTGTGAAACTTGAAACTCTCAACCCTTCGCGTCGAAAGTAATCTTTATGATCGTTTCTACGCTCCCGGTGACTGTTTTTGGAATTTGTTCACTATTGTTGACCCTAAAAGTTGTAATTTTTGGAAAATCTTAATTGTTTTGAGGATTTGGAAACTGCTCCCTCTTTTGTTGAAAGTAAATAAAAGTCGATTTTGAAGAAAACTTGATTTTAAAGAGCAGAACGTTTTACAACTTTGGTGGATTTCAGCGTTGGTTGCCACTGGAACGTGTTATTGGAGACGTCTGATAACCTGTGCCGTGTTTATCAACACCGAATCGATCTAAATTTCGAACTTTTAATGATTTAACTTTGGGACTTGTCTCAGATTTGGAATATCGGACTCTTGAATACGTAACGGGAATCCCAATATCCATTGACAAGACTTGTGCCTTGAAACCTTTCCTTCTTGAAATCTTTTTGAAAGATAAAGTTTTGGGTTACCATGAACCGTGTGATACATTTTGAGAGTTAGAGTTGTTTTAGAACTCATTTCGGTTTTCAAGTTTCGAGGACGAAACTTTTTGAAAGATGGGGTGATTGTAACAGCCCGCATTTTTGTAAATTATATTTTACAGCCTTTAATTTATTTTACGGAATGAAATAATATTTTGATAATAGATCGTAATGTTACCTTAAAACTTCCGGTAAGATCCGTCTTGAGAACTTTAAGTCCTTAAGACGAAATAACTTGACTAAACCAAACCCGTCTAAAAACTCGTTCACAAGCAAGTGACCCGACTCATTTAATAAAGGACATTACATAACCCTAATCCCAATGCTAGTGTCGACATTGCATCTCCTCCAAAAAACAAATCACTGTTTCATTGAGTTCTCCTTTCCTCCTTCACTTTTCAATCTTCAAATCAATTTTCAGAGCTCATCCGAATCCCGAATCAAGATAAGTCTTACATTTTCGGAATCCTTGCGAGATTTCCAAGCTTTCTATCTCTTTTAATTCCAATTTCGTTCAACTTGAAAAAGGGGCTGTTTTGGGAAAATTCCGTTTTAAGCCTCTAAAAACCGTTTTCTGTGTTGTAGGAACGAACTTAGAAGATCTTGAGGTTGATAACTTCATTGTTGAAGAGGAGCAAGGAGCTTACTCGCTTAAGAGGTGACGATAATGAGAAACTCGGCCTTATTGTGATATTAGCATGTTTTGTTGGTTTGATGATGAAAGTTTCTGTTTTTCTTATGTTGTTTATGTTGAATGAGCTTAGTATCATGCTAGGAACACCCATGAATGATGTTCATATGTTTGGTTTGTGTTTACATGTTCATAAGTTTATACTTCAGTTTTTCCATCCTTGCGACGGATACAAATTGTGATCAAGTTACGAAGTATTTGTTAAGTTTATGACTTGCCCTCATACCCTACAAGTAGTGTATATGCTGGGTAGTATGTGGATGTTGCGAATTTAGAAGATTAGTATCGATTTGGGCGAATTTTGTAAATCACTGTAAGTTACGATTTGGTGCTCAGGGACTCTGGGCCGGTCGACCGGCCGGCCGCCGGTCGACCGGCTGGGAGTACGTCTTGGGTAATTTCACGCGTTGTTTTATAGAGGGATTTGGGTGCCCAGCCGGTTGGCCGGCCGCCTGCTGGCCGGCTGGGAGCCCCTTTGTGTTATTTTGCGTAAAGTAGATGTTGAAGAAATGAGTTCCCCAGCCGGTAGGCCGGCTGCCTGCCGACCGGCTGAGGGCCCTTGCCCTAAGTGTAGTGCGTATTTAGTAGAGGAAGGAGGGGTTGCCAGCCGGCAGGCCGGCTGCCTGCCGACCGGCTGGAGGCCCCTGATGCTTGTTTATTTTAAATCGTAATTAGTCCGTAACTTTTAAACGGTTGATCGGTTTTGATTGAGACTCGTTCCTTGTACTTGTGATACATGTTTGAGGTCCCCGGAGGATGGGCGATACTATATTGGGTTCGGGAATGGAGAGAGGATAGAGACCCCCCGGTCGGGTAACCGAAAGGGAAACCGGCTCTCCCTCAACTTAGTTCCCGGGGTCAATTAAGTGTTGATTAGTGACATAAAAAGATAAGAACTAAAGTTTAGTCTTAAAGTTGAATGTTTATAGTGATGCGTATTAAGTTATGCGTTAAGACGTCGCCTCTGAACTTAATACGTAGATTGTTTGTCATGTATAGGGGTATGCGTTAAGATGTCGCCTCTGAGCCCTATATGTGTTTGTTTGTCGTGTATGGAGGTATGCGTTAAGATGTCGCCTCTGAGCTCCATACATGTTTGTTTGTCGTGTCTGGGACATGCGTTGAGTTTTCGCCTCTGAGTCCAGGCATGTATGTGTGATCGCGTCAGAACATGCGTTGAGTTTTCGCCTCTGAGTCTGACGAGTAGAGCAACTGCACGACGGGGCTGTCAGGTTGTCATACCTTACCCGGAGTGCAGGTGTTTGGTGCTAGAACATGCCTTGAGTTTTCGCCCCTGAGTTATATTACACATGACACCTCGCATGTTTAGTTGTGTTAAAAAGTTTTAATTCCGCTGCATTTTTAGTACTTTGTATGTTTATTATTTCCGCTTTCGCGAGGGGTTTTACACTTGTTCTGTGCTTACCACTCTTTTTGGCTTAAAGGATGATCTGACGTGTTTACATCGTGCACATGTGTCACACATCTTTTCTTGATCAAATTTGATCTTTGGAAGACCTTCGACCAAGTCCCATCTTTTCAGCTTACTTAGAATAGGTGAGCTAATATGACCAAATCTTTTGTGCCATAAACATGGATCATCTAACGTAACTTTCATGCATGATAGAGAATTAGTAGGTACAGCATTTAAATCAATCATATAAACATTTTTCATTCTGTGACCTTCAAGTATTACTTTACTGGTGCCTTCTAAGATTATACGACATATATCTGAATGAAAAACCACTTTGTTTCCTTTGTCACATAGTTGAGATATACTGATAAGATTGTGTTTGAGACCGCTTACAAGGTATACATCATTTATAGTATGAGAAGATGAAATACCTATCTTACCAATTCCGATGATCTTTCCCTTTTTTATCACCAAATGTGACTTTACCTCCATCAAAGGGTTTAAGGGTTTGGAATAGATTTACGTCGCCTGTCATATGTCTTGAGCATCCGCTGTCGAGATACCATAGGTTATTTTCCTTGGCGACAAACTGCACAAATAAGTACAAAGACAAGATTTAGGTACCCAAGCATACTTGGGTCCTTTGTTGTTAGTAATTACAAATACATCTTCCTTTTTAACCCAAACTTGTCTTACATAGGTCTTTCTATATTGGTAGTAGTTGGGTTTTGATGTTTTTGTGTAGGTCTTTGTTTGAACTCTTGGTGACCAATTTTTGTGTGTTGTTTGAGGAGTTTGTTTGGTTCTATTTTTCTTTTCTTCGTAGTCAAATGTCATGTCATAGAACCATCTGTGGTCAATGTTTCTTTCCTCAGTTTTGTCATCATTACTATCAGAGATAGAAATAGTGTCGTTTGGAATTCCTAAGGATTTAACAAACTTAACTCCGGTTTTAAAATCTTGTGCGTGTTTCACACAGTTTTCTCTGAGGTGTCCAGTATGGCCACAATAAGTGCATATTAAATACTCAAGAAGGTCGGCATATTTTCTTCTTCTAAAGTCTCTGTCTGTTGGGCTTTGCTTACACTTTGAGTGATCCCTTCTTCCATAACACTCGTGTCCTAACCCCATCTTCATGTTGTTGTCGGATTGTTCAGTTAGGAAGTTTAGAACGTTAGTGCTTCCTTCCCATTTGTCGTGAACCTTCCGAGCATGAAGAAGGAGGTCTTTTAGGGAGTCTATTTCTTTCTTACATTCACTGTGGTCAGTGTTGCTAGACTCTTTTAGGTTTTGAATGTCTTTATGAAAGTCGGATACAATTTTGGCATGTTCCTTCTTGATTTTAGATAGATTGAATTCTAGATCCATAATCTTGCTTTCGAGGATCTCAACTTCTTCTAGATGAGTCTCATCTTCGACCATAATCGAAGATTTGGACTTTAGAAGCTCATTAGCCTTTATCAAATCTGAAGTTATAGCTTCATTAGCTATAACTTTAGATTGAAGCTCTTTGATGTTGAGTTTCAGTTTTGAGGTTATAGCTTCATTAGCTATAACTTTAGACTCAAGAACCTTTTTCTCAGACATAACTGTTTCCAACTTAGTATTTGCTTCAATGCTTATTTTGGATTTCAGTTTTTTAGCTTTGGCTTTCAGAAGTTGATTTTCCTCAGCAATATCGAGGATCTGTTCCTTCAGTTCATCTAACTCAAGACTTTGTTCATGACATCGGTCTAGGGTTTCCTCAAAATATTTAATTAACATAGCCTTAGATAGATTTTTAACCTGACTTTTGAGTTGAAGAAAATTTACCTCTTCATCGTCGTCGTCGTCTGAGTCGGATTCTCCAAGGAGACACATATGAGATGCGTCATCTTCATCATTGTTGTCTGAGATTAGATCTAGGCTGACGTTGCTTAGGCATAAGTGTGTTACCTCTTCTTCTTCTGAGTCCTCGTCATCCTCAGATTCTAATTCTCCCCAGCATGACGCAAGCATTACTTTCTTGAACTCTGTTTTGGTCTTTTCTCTTTTTGACTTGTCCTTGATTTTGTCCCAGCTTGGACAATCCTTGATCATATGATCTTGTTGACCACACTTAAAACATCCTCTTTTGAAGAATGTTTGTTTGGTGTCAGTTTTCTTTTTATCGACCGTTTTGTTGTTAGGGTTTTTGTATCTACCCTTGAAAACTGCTTTCTTAAATCGTCTTGCGAATAGAACTGTTTCGTCCTCAAGTTCCTCTTCGCATTCTTCGCTTGTGGAGGCTTGTAGGGCGACTCCTTTCCCTTTAGAATCATCATTGTCTTTATTTAGCATGATCTCGTGTGCCATTAGAGATCCCATCAACTCTTGGTAAGTAATTTGAGATAGATCACGTGCTTCCTCTATGGTCGTGACCTTTGGTTGCCATTTTTTGGTGAGACTCCTAAGAATCTTTCGAATGATATCTTCAGAATCGACCTTTCTGCCAAGGTTCCGCAGTTCATTAATAATACAAGAAAATCGTGCAGACATGCTATCAATAGATTCATTCTTTTCCATATTGAAAAGTTCATATCTTTGAATGAGCAAGTCTATACGATGTTTCCTGACTGCGGATGTTCCTTCATAAGCAAGTTCGAGACTATCCCATATTTCCTTAGCGGAACTACAAGATGAGAATCTATCAAATTCTGAGGTTATCATACCGTTCTGTAGGAGGCTCATGGCCTTAGAGTTTTTCTCTGCAATTTTGTAGTCACTTTCCACATAATCGCTTTCCATCTTTTCATAGGTTGTTCCATTGGCGGCGGCGACCAAGATCTTCTTTGGTCCAGTTTGGATGATCTTCCAACATTCCCAATCACATCCCTTGATGTAATGAGTCATCATATTCTTCCATAGACTGTAGTTTTTGCCATCGAAGATAGGGCACTTGAGATGCTTGGAATCCATTGTTGAAAGAGTATATAATATAGAATCAATAGAAGGATCAAAACTCACGCGGCTAGGCGATCAAGAGCACGAGGCTCTGATACCAATTGAAGAGTCTATTGATATAATATACTCAAGAAGGGGGGGGGGGGGGGGGTTGAATTGAGTATGCCTTCTTTTTCAATCTTCTTCGATGAGTGTATGGTTGTATGATGATCTTTGAGTAAAACAAATAATAAGGAGAGACACAATATTTTTGAAGTGGTTCAGTCTCACACTTTGAGACCTACGTCCACTATTCTCGATTAATAAAATTAGTACCAACTCTGGATTACAATTTTATCAACCCTACTCGTGCAACTTTGATGTTAGTCGCAACTCTATCTAGATACCGTTAAATATCTAGCTACGACAAATACCGTTAAATATTTGTCTTATAGTGAGTACCGCTAAATACTCGTTCTATCTTACGTAAATAAGATAAAGTCTTCAATGTTTCTTGATGTCACAATCTTGAATGAATAAGATCAATGCTTGAGCACTTGAATCTTGAATCGGATATGACAATGAAAAGCTCGAATATTGAAGTATATGATCGGCGGTTCTCTCTCTCGATTTGCGTGAATATGTGTGTGTTTTTTCGTGTGTCTTAGTGTGTCATAGGTAGTCTATTTATATAGAATATGTATCTAGGTAATTCAAACCCTAGATGATTTAGGAATATTACTAAAACTAGGATACTAGTCTTTTAGTAATACTACCTTAAATCTAATCTTAATATATTTAGGAAAGATTTAATAATATACTATAAGTATTATAGAAGGAATTAATTTCCTAATTCATATTTAGGAAAGATCTTTATATAATAAACAATTAGTATCCTTATCAAAACAATTTCCTAAACCATGTCAAAGATAATAAAATATATTATCACAATATAATCTTAGTTTATTTAGGAAGTTAAATAAATACATAATATTTATTTAAACTAATCCTACACGAATTATGGTAACGTGACATATTACACGTTTTCCAAGATCGTAACAAACTATATCTAGATTATATATTTTTGACAATTAAGATTATATAAAAATCCTTAGTTTATTTTAGTAATAAATAATTATCTCATAAGACAATTATTTATTCCTTATTTAACTAGAAGATATTTTATATAATCCTATCAAGATTAACAATTCCATATTTAGAATAGAATACCAATTACACACTAGTATGTACACGACACTAATTTGGAAACAATCGCTTCAACAAAACACATATATTTCGACCATTTCTTCATAGATATAGAGTTATAGCTACGAGCTATAACTTGAATCAATCATGTACTAAAGCTATAGTTGATAAGTATAACTTTAGTTTATTATGCGCGCTTGTGATCTTTTATCAATCTTCGACTTAGTCAATTCATTGACTAACATGCTTGAATCTTTTATACTTGATTGATTAGATCCTGTTACTAATATTCTGTACACTTAGCACACGATTATATATACGAGTATATAATATATAAATAGCTAGACTTGTCATTATCAAAACATAAACATATATACTATATATATATATATATTTGAATATATGGTTCAACAACACCAACCCCAACAATCTCCCACTTGTCCGTACAAGGGTATGTGCAATGACGTTATCGCACTACATGTGGAGGACACCAGCTCCAACAAACTCCCACTTGTCCGTACAAGTGTAGGTGCGATAACCGATTCTCATATCCTTTTAAAATTTCTCCCACTCAATGTAAGACAATTTGCAAATCCGTATTCGCAAAGGTCGTATCTCACAAGCGATCTGTATCAAGAGTGGTTTCCCCGACTAGAGAGTAACTTAACTGATAAAACGAATCTGTATTCGAGCATGGTCATGCATTTCAGTTACTACTCCTCGAGTGGCCCTGAGAAATGAAAAAATCCTGATAAGGGTTTGGATATTTCTCTCAACTCGAATCCTGCAGATGTAAGCGCAGCATGAAATAACCCAGAAAAAATCCTCTTGGCCCCTGTTACGGAAGACCGTGGGAAAGAAACCAAAGTTACCCAAAATCTGCCTTAATCTCAAGAGACAGTTGAAAGTCAAAAGACTCGACTCTAAGGAACACTATGGAGGTCCTATCCACGACCTGGCACCCAATGTTATAAAACATTTAGGACTCCATAACGTTGTCACGGGGTGTCCTACGAGATATCCGTATAACTCGCCTTTGTGATTGGTCAGTCAACTGTTTGACTTATGGCTCGTTGAACCCACCATCAACCAACGTCACAAAATGATTACCTGAGTTATCATCTCAAGTGGGTAATCAAGGACCAAGACGATGTAATGTTAATCAGTTCACTTTGTGGTGTTCAAAATTGGCGTACAATTTCACATGAAAAACAAAACATTAAATATCATAACAATGAGGTTGTAATAGAGTACACGAGAAAATGAATTATAACATGAATCCATAAAAGAGTACTACAACTTAGGAACACATCTGATTCCCATATGGAATTAATGTGCCCTTCATGCTTATCACGTGGTAATGCTTTCGTGAGAGGATCAGCTATGTTGTCATCCGTAGCTATCTTATCAATGAATATCTCATTTTGCTCCACGTAATCTCTGATTAGATGAGCTTTCCGTTGTACATGTCTAGCTTTGTTGCTAGACTTATGCTCCTTAGCTTGGAAGATGACACCTTTATTGTCACAATAAACGGTGATTGGGTCATTCGAACTAGGCACTACTGATAGTCCTTGTAAGAATTGACGCATCCATATTGCTTCCTTAGCTGCTTCCGAAGCGGCATAGTACTCGGACTCAGTTGTAGAATCTGTTGTAACACTTTGTTTAGAACTTTTCCAGCTGACAGCAGCGCCATTAAGAGTAAAAACGAATCCAGATTGAGATTTCGAGTCGTCTCGATCCGTTTGGAAGCTAGCATCTGCGTAACCCGTGGCGCAGAGCGTCGAGTCGCCTCCGTAAGTCAATCCCCAATCTTTAGTCCTCCGTAGGTACTTAAGAATGTTTTTCATGGCCATCCAGTGTTGTTCACCTGGATGAGCTTGGAATCGGCTTGTCATACTCAATGCATATACAACGTCTGGACGTGTGCATATCATGGCATACATGATCGATCCTATTGCCGAAGCATAAGGAATCCGACTCATGCGCTCTTTCTCTTCCAATGTCTTAGCTTCTTGAGTCTTGCTCAAATGAAGCCTAGTAGCCATAGGAAGGAACCCTTTATTGGAGTTCGTCATGCTGAATCTCTCTAGAATCTTATCTATGTAAGACTCCTGACTGAGAGACAATATCTGTCATGATCTATCCCTGTAGATACGGATGCCCAAAATTCTTTGTGCCTCTCCCAGATCTTTCATCTGGAAATGGTTTTTCAACCATGCTTTAACCGAAGAAAGGAGAGGTATGTCATTCCCAATCAGGAGTATGTCATCCACATACATTACTAGGAAGACAATCTTGCTCCCACTCGACTTGATATAGAGACATGGTTCCTCGACTGATCGAATAAACTCATTCTCTTTTATCACTTGGTCGAAGCGATGATTCCAACTCCGTGATGCTTTCTTAAGTCCATAGATGGAACGCTTAAGCTTACAAACCTTCTTAGGATGTTCTGGATCAATAAAACCCTCGGGCTGTACCATGTACAACTCTTCCTCCAAATAACCGTTTAAGAAGGCGGTTTTAACGTCCATTTGCCATATTTCATAGTCGTGAAATGCGGCGATCGCTAAGATAATCCGAATGGAACGCAACATGACTACGGGTGCAAAGATCTCATCGTAGTGCAAGCCTGGCACTTGGGTGAAACCTTTAGCAACTAGTCTCGCCTTGTGGATATCTTGTTGTCCTTCCACGGCATGCTTTATCTTGTAAAGCCATTTGCATTGAAGGGGACGTACCTTTGCAGGTAGGTCCACAAGATTCCACACGTTGTTCTCATACATGGAGTCCATCTCGGATTGCATGGCTTCTAGCCATAGCTTTGAGTCAGAACTAGTCATGGCACCTTTATAGGTTGTGGGTTCATTACCCTCTAGGAGTAAGACGTCATCTATGTCATGTTCCTCGACCATACCAATGTATCTGTCCGGAGGAGTAGAGACTCTTCCCGACCTCCTAGGTTCCTCAGGAATATCTACTGCAGCCGAGGTTGAAGGAACTGTTTCCTCCAATGGTTGCTCGGTAGCTGGTTCTTGAATCTCCGATAAATCGAAAATTCTATTACTCGACTTGTTCTCGAGAAATTCTTTCTCTAAGAACGTCGCACTAGCCGCAACAAAGACACGTTGTTCGGTTGGCGAGTAGAAGTAATGATCAAATGTTCCTTTTGGATAGCCTATAAAGTATGTCTTGACCGATCGCGGGCGACCTTATCCTCGTGTCTCCACTTGACATAAGCCGCGCAGCCCCAAACCCGAATAAAGGACAAGTTAGAGACCGTTCCCTTCCATAACTCATATGGAGTCTTGTCAACAGCTTTAGACGGACTTCGGTTAAGTATTAGAGCGGCCGACAAAAGAGCATAGCCCCACAATGAATCAGGCACAACGGTGTGACTCATCATGGATCGAACCATATCAAGTAGAGTTCGATTTCTCCGTTTGGATACACCATTTAATTGTGGTGTTCCAGGTGGAGTCAACTGTAGAACGATGCCACAGTCTTTAAGGTGTTGATCAAACTCGTGAGAAAGATACTCGCCACCACGATCAGATCGTAGTGCTTTAATCTTTCTTCTCAGTTGGTTCTGTACCCGATTCTGGTATTCTTTGAACTTGTCAAAGTATTCACTTTTATGTTTCATTAAGTAGACATAGCCATATCTACTCAAATCATCCGTGAAAGTGATGAAATACCTATAGCCTTCTCGTGCGTTGATCGACATAGGGCCACATACATCCGTATGTATGAGTCCTAATAGGTCGGCAGCGCGCATTCCAACACCTTTGAAGGAAATACGAGTCATCTTACCGATGAGACATGATTCACACGTGCCATATGATTCGAAATCAAAGGCCGAGATAGCTCCATTCTGTATGAGCTGTTTTACGCGTTTCTCATTTATATGTCCCATACGGCAGTGCCATAGGTAAGTTTGATCTTTGTCACCAACCTTTAATCTCTTGTTATTCACATGTAATATTTCGGTGGTTTGATTTAAAACATAAATTCCATTCATGGACACTGCCTTGCCATAAATCATATTGTGTAACGAGAAAATACAGCTATTATTCTCTATTACAAATGAAAAACCAAGTTTGTCAAGTGCAGAAACGGAAATAATGTTTTTGGATAAACTAGGAACATAATAACAGTTATACAAAGATAACTCGAATCCACTTGGAAGCTGGATCACGTATGTTCCCCTCGAGACTGCAGCAACTCGTGCTCCATTCCCGACACGCAGGTCAACCTCACCCTTGATGAGAGGTTCTTGGTTTCGGAGGCCCTGCACATGATTACATAGATGAGAACCACAACCAGTATCTAGTACCCAAGTTCCGTAACTTGCATGGTTAATCTCAATCATGTGAATAAAAGAAGAAGAAGACATACAAACAGGAATAACGCGGCCTGCCTTAATGTCCTCACGATACACGGGGCATGTGCGCCTCCAATGCCCAGTCTTGTGGCAATGGTGGCATTCCATGCTAGTATCCTTACTCTTTGTCTTGCCCTGTGAGTTGCTCGACTCACCGGGCCCACTCTTAGTGAATCCTGACTTCTTGAACTTGGGCTTACCTACCGCTAGGTCGCCCTGAGCTTTAGCTTTCCATTTACCCTTACCCTTACTGGAGATCATGAGAACATTTTGGTTCACGCTCCCACTTAATTTCAGATCCTTCTCGGTCTGTACGAGAAGGGAGTGGAGCTCATGAGGAGTCTTCTTCATGTCGTTCATGTAATAGTTGGCCCTAAAGAGGGTGAACCCATCATGAAGCGAATGAAGCATTCAATCAACGATTATGTTCTCACTGATCTTGCAGTTTAGGGTCTCCAGTTTCTCGATATTCTCAATTATGTTGAGAATATGTGGGCTAACAGCTTCGCCCTTCTGGAGTTTCGCCTCAAGGAAGCGACAGGTATGCTCATAAGAAACGATTCTCGGAGCTTTCGAGAATTCGTTAGTGAGCGTGGTGAAAATCTTGTTTGCACCATGGGAGATGAAGCGTCTTTGCAAATTGGATTCCATTGCATAGATGAGTACGTTCTTTATCGCACCCGCTTCCATGACAAAGTCGCTATGAGCGCGAACTTCGTTAGCTCTAGCTCCAGTTCCTGGGTGTGCCGGAATGGGCTCAGTCAAGTACTTGAGCTTTCCGTCAGCAATGGAAGCATTCCGTAATGCTGCCTCCCAGTCAGAGAAGTTTGACCCATCATTCCTCAGTCTAGTAGACTGATTCATGGAGTCCATGAAGGCTTTTAGCCAGGATTCACGTGCTAGCTTGGCACTTGGCATTGGGTCTTCACCAGCCATTTGTTATACAGCAGTTTAAATTGATCGTGTTCTACACTGAAAAGAAGATAAAAAAAAACAAAATCATATAAGCAACTCATCGTTGTGATTTAAGTCTATTTTAAATTGAATTTAAACTCGTAGACTCATGTATTTATATAATTGATCTCCCTCAAGAATTATATAAACGATCCCAAGACTCAATTTCCGTATATTGATAAGCCTACAGCTTGGCTAATTCCACCGTTGGAACTCTTGGTCGATAGATTTCCGTAAATCCTATTTATTAGTCCATCATAGTTGCTAGATAGTATCTAGTGACCACAATGTTGAGATAAAATAAATCATCTGTTCCCACTTACCCGACGTAGAAGAGGTCATATTATGCCTACCGACGAAGAAGGGATTCATGGGAGTCTGATTTATAAAGACTAGTCTCAATTTTTGGTTATACGAGGAAGACCCCATCAACTTATATTTATCCATTTTAAGTGAACTAATATCTAGCATATACATGAATGAATGAAATAAAGTGATGGCTTTGCATGTGACACGTGACATCTGTATTGTCACATAAAACTAACGCGTATCCACTACATGAGTCAGTTTTCAGGCATGTTATAGGTGGTTTGGTTTTAGGCGGAATATGATGCAAGCTATTATCGATGAAAGCATAAAACAAATGCAATAAACGTAAATAAAAGTCCTAGTGTGGCCTATCCTACCAAAACAAACATAAAAACAACTTGGAATCCACCGTTGGACTCTAGGAGCTTGTCTTGATGTTCCATCTTAGTCTTTGCAGCGGGAGTGAGCATCCGGTCTCCGTCTTTGGTCTTCACAAAATTACTAATTTAAATTACAAATATGATCCTATTTACATTCTAATTTAAATACAAAAGTAATTACATGGCAAAAACCAAAACGGAGATACAAGATCTCAAAATTACAAACAAGACCGTGTTCCATCATTACAGTAACACAATCTTCTAAGGCCACACTAAGTTACAACCGTTTGCAAAAAAAAAAAAAAAATGTTATAGAAAGTATTCATAGGCATTCAACAAGACGATAAATAAAAATGCATCAACTAAAAACAAAATTCATTCATGACATAATACCGTTATTATGTTTAACAAATTTTTACCAAACCACCTTACGAGATTAAAATTATGTGATTATACCGTTTTAATCACATTAATCTTAATAAATTATAATCCATTATCTTAAACCGTTTTAAAATAATATGTATCATACGAGAGTGAACCGTTTCACAAAAATTAATATCCTATTTCTGTATATAGTATATTACTAATGGCCAAGGGAAAATAAATTAAAACAAGTTATTTTCGAAAAATTAAAACGCCTGTAACAGAGATGAGGTCGACCGACCGCACCTCGAGGTCGACCGACCGCACCTCGAGGTCGACCGACCATTTGACAGTCTAATCAGACTTCTTGTAACAGTACCAAGGTCGACCGACCTATTAACCAGGTCGACCTGTTGGAGCTAGTGTCCTCAACAGTTAGTGCGACAACACGTATAAATCTCTTAAAGGAACACAGGGTATACTTTGTATTTTAGCCAGTTGATTCACGTTTATCAATAACGGTTGGCTTGCTAGAAAGTTTGACGTTATTGTCATACAGATGGCGGTAATCAACTGGTCTCTAAGAGTCACACCTAAAGGATGGAATTTGAGAGATATGATTAGATGAAAATGTAATCATATTGATACCTTATACGACTAAACGGTTAGTCAAAGTAAAGATGACATAATTATTTAATACTGATTAAATAATATTAGCTAAGACGAATTAAAATGTTAATTCGTAATTAAATATAAAATGTTATATTTAATTATGTGTAATGAAATTATTTAATAAAGATTAAATGATTTAATTAAATATAAAAGGTTATATTTAATTAGTGGATTATAAATATAAGATATTTATAAGATAAAACATTACACAAGAGAGAGATATAACCGATTCTATAAAGATAGAATTTCGGTCTGAGCAATTATTAAGTTGTTCAGTTGTTATGAAGTGCTGTAGGTAGAACCAAGTACTGATTTGGGAAATCCTAGTTGATGTCTAATAGCAAGGTTGTTTGCAGCTATAAATAGGACATTCACTCTGCACTTAAAGGGCACGAGTTACACGACATACATACTCCCTCTCTCTCTCTAGCTTTCATCTTACACAAAATTAAAGGTAATTTTGCAGTTTCTAGCTCTAGAAGGGGTATTTCTTGGAACATCTTGGGTGCAACGATTAGGAGGATATCTGTTTTGATATCTGATCTTAGGCCTTTGCAAGGACAGAAGGTTAATTCTTGATCCCAATCTTTGTATCTTGTACTTCGTTTATGACTATAAATCATATATTATAAATTTGTTATAATCCTGCATATAAAGAATTGGGATTATATACAGATATTTTCCCACGAGTGGTATCAGAGCCTAAGGCTTACAAATTTTATTTTTGTATGATTTTCATAAACGTTTTGAGAAAATTGAAGAAAAAAAAATTTGGCCGTGTATTTTAATTTTAGCCGAGACAATTTTTTGTTCGTCGTCTTCCTTCTTGATTTATTGTTGTTGTTGTCTTAAACAGTTAAAATAACAAAATAATAAATTTGTAGATGTTTTAAATTAATAAAGATTGATTTAAAACGTAAAAGGAAATCGTCTCACATGTTCTTGAATGATATAATTTGCTTAGTAAATCGATCCCACTATAATCTTGATATTCGTCTTAAAATCTTAATTTGAATGATTAAGATTACAACTATATCTAATAAAGATTAGAATTTTGAAGGTTATCGATCACGTATTTAGCAACCCGACATTAGTTATTCAAGTTCATGAGTTTAAAAAAAAAAAAAAAAAAAAAAAAAAAAAAAATTGTAAACAGGCTGTTTGGCGTCTACAGCGTTTTTCCAATTTTGACGCTTTTGTCTCAACGCTTTTCTTGCTATTTCGACGCTTTTCTGCATTTATCACCTTCCAGCAACTTTTTTAAAAGTGTCGTTTCTGTTTTCCGCGGTTTTCTGGAATTTTGCGGCAGTTCATAAAGCGCAGAAAGTATTTTCTAAAAGCGCTTTTCTGGAATTTAGTGCTTCTCTGTTTTCTTCTGTTTTCTCCGCTTAGTTTCAGCGCTTTTAGAAGCGCCGAAATCAGTTTCCAGCCTGCTTTCTTGTGTTCGACGTTTTTTTAGCAGCACTTTTCTGGGTTCTTGCGACGCTTTGTGTGTTTTTTCAAAGCGCTGGAAAACGTTTTTGTGTTGTTTTTGTTCTCCTTTTTCTTCTTTTGTCTCGGCTATCTCTAAAATCTTATGGGCTGTTTTTCTTTTAAACTTTTTTTTATACATTATAAAGATAATGTGTAATTTTTGGGTGAAAAAGTTCACTAGTTTTGATACCTAATTATTTTAAAACGGTTTAAAATAATGTTGGATTAATTCATATTATACGATAATATGAATATGTTTGTTTGATTAAAATTATGAGATGAATTACGGAATTATCACATAATTTAAATCATTAAATGGTGGTTTGGTAAATTACTCTACATAATTACGGAATTATGTCTTGAAAGATTAATTTAATTAGTATGATGCATTATATATATTATATTGTTGAATGAATGAATGATTTTATTTACAATTTCGCAATCAGTTGTATTTTGTAATACTTAGTGTGGCTTTAGTAAATTATGTTTTCGTAATGAAGGAAGCATAATTTGTGATGTATTTTTGAGATCTTGAATCTCCCTTGTGTAATATTTTTTTAACGTTTTTGGGAATTAGAATGTAATAATAGGATTTTAATATGTAATTCTTCAAATGTAAATAAGAAGTCCAAGACGGAGATTGGATTGATGCTCACTCCCACTACATCACCAAGAAGGAATATCAAGACAAGCTTCCAGGGTCCATTGCTGAATGGATTCCAAGTTGTATTTTTGTTCTTTTTGGTAGGATATGCTACACTAGGACTTGCTTTATTTCCGTTTTGTTTTTCATTCACATGTTTGTTCTGCCTCATTTTTCCGCCTAAACCAAACCACCTGAATTGCATGAAAATTGACTCATATAGTATGTATGCTAGTCTGTGTCGACATAAAGATGTCACACGTTTTTCCCTTAAAGCCATCACCTTAGTTTATTCATTCTCGCATGCTAGATATTTGTTCTCTTAAATGAATTAAAATTAAAGATGATGGGATCTTCCTCTATAACCTAAAATTGAGATTAGTCTTTTATAAGTCAAATTATTATGAATCCCTTCTTCGTCGCCAGGCATATAGGACCTTACTCTCCATATGACCCCTTCTACGTTGGGTAAATAGTAGCTGTTGACTTATTTTACCTCAACATCATGACCCTCGTACGATCCTGTGGTTATGGTGGACTAAAGATAGAATTTACAGAAATTTATCGACCAAGAATTCTAAATGTAGAATTAGCCAAGAGGTTGGCTTATCAATTTACTGAAATTGAGTCTTGGGATCGTTTATATAGTTCTTGAGGAAGATCAATTATATAAATGCTAAAGTCCTCGCATTAAACTGTTTTTGCTAGACTATTTACAAAACGATGGTATGCTTATTATGTTTTAATTTCTTCTTTACAGTGTAGAATTCACCTAAACAAAACAATAATACTGCAAATACTATGGCTGGTCATAATGATGCCCCTATGCCTAGTGCCACACTAAGAAAAGAATCTTGGCTTAAGGCTTTCATGGACCACATGAATCAGTCCACACGACTGAAAAATGATGGGTCCAACTTTGCGGACTGAGAGGCTGCATTACGGAATGCAGCTGTAGCTGATGGTAAACTCAAGTATTTAACTGAGCTGTTACCACCTAACCCAGGCCCCACTGTTAGAGCTAACGTATCAAAAGCTTATAGTGATTTCGTTATGGAAGCGGGTGCGATAAAGAACGTACTCATTTTTGCAATGGAACCCAATTTGCAAAGACGCTTCATTTCCCATGATGCAAATAAGATTTTCACCACGCTCACAAACGAATTCTCAAAAGCACCGAGAATCGTTTCATATGAGCACACTTGTCGCTTCTTCGATGCGAAACTCCAAAAGGGCCAACCAGTTAGCCCACACATTCTCAATATGATTGAGAATGTCGAGAAATTGGAGTCCCTGAACTGCAAGATCAGTGAGAACGTAATCATTGATTGAATGCTTCATTCACTTCATGATGGTTCTTCCTTATTCAGGGTAAACTATTACATGAATGACATGAAGAAAAGTCCTCATGAGCTACACTCCCTTCTCGTACAGACCGAGAAGGATCTTAAATTGAGTGGGAGCATGAAGCAAGACGTTCTCATGATTGCAAACAAGGGAAAGGGTAAGGGAAAGGCTCAAATAGAGCTAACAGTAGCTAAGCCTCCTAAATTCAAAAGGGCCGGATTTAAGAGTGGGCCTGGTGAGACAAGTAGCTCACAAGGCAAGACAAAGAGCAAAGACGATAACAGTGAGTGCCACCATTGCCACAATACTGGGCATTGGAGGCGGAACTGTCTAGTGTACCGTGAGGACATAAAAGCAGGCCGCGTCCCTCCTGTTGGTATGTCATCTTATATTCATATGATTGAGATTAACCATGCAAGTTTCGGAACTTGGGTACTTGATACTGGTTGTGGTTCTCATCTGTGTAATCATTTGTAGGGTCTAAAAAACATCACACCTCTCGCAAAGGGTGATGTGGACCTGCAAGTCGGGAATGGAGCAAAAGTTGTTGCTGCTTCCATGGGAACATATGTGATCCAGCTACCGAGCGGATTCGAGTTATATCTGTATAACTGTTATTATGTACCCAGTTTATCTAAGAACATTATTTCAGTTTCCGTACTCGATAAAGACGGATTTTCATTCTTAATAAAGGATAATAGCTGTATTTTCTCTTTAAATGGAATGGTTTATGGTAAAGCGGTTTCCATGAATAGTATATATGTCTTAGATCAATTGACTGAAATATTACACATGACTAATAAGAAACTAAAGGTTGGTGACAAAGATCAAACATATCTATGGCACTGTCGTATGGGACACATAAATGAGAAACGTGTAAAGCAGCTAATACAGAATGGCGCTATATCTCCATTTGATTATGAATCATTTGGCACATGTGAATCATGTCTCATAGGCAAAATGACTCGTATTTCCTTCAAAGGTGTTGGAATGCGCGCTGCTGACCTATTAGGCCTCGTACATACAGATGTATGTGGACCTATGTCAATCACTGCACGAGACGGCTATAGATATTTCATCACTTTCACGGACGATTTAAGTAGATACGGATATGTCTACTTAATGAAGCATAAAAGTGAATCCTTTGAAAAGTTCAAGGAATTCCAGGCGAAGGTTGAAAACCAACTGGATAGAAAGATTAAAGCACTACGATCAGATCGTGGTGGTGAGTATCTTTCGCATGAGTTTGATCAACACCTTAAAGACTGTGGTATAGTACTACTGTTAACTCCACCTGGAACACCACAATTAAATGGTGTGTTCGAACGGAGAAATCGAACACTATTAGATATGGTTCGATCCATGATGAGTCACACAGTTGTGCCGGATTCATTATGGGGCTTTGCTCTATTGTCAGCTGCTCTTATACTTAACCGAAGTCCGTCTAAAGCTGTTGACAAGACTCCATATGAGATATGGAAGGGAACCGTTCCTAACTTGTCCTTTATTCGGGTTAGGGGCTGCGAGGCTTATGTCAAGTGGGGACACGAGGATAAGATCGGCCCGTGATCGGTCAAGACATACTTTATTGGTTATCCAAAAGGAATGTTTGGTCATTACTTCTATTCGCCTACCGAACACCGCGTTTTTGTTGCGGCTAGTGCGAAGATCTTAGAGAAAGAGTTTCTCGAGAATAAGGCAAGTAATAGAACCTTCGATCTATCGGAGGTTCAAGAACCAACTACTGAGCAACCAATGGAGGAAACCGTTCCTTCATCTTATGTTGCAGTCAGTATTCCTGAGGAACCCAGAAGGTCGGGTAGACACTCAATTCCTCCAGATAGATACATCGGTATGGTCGAGGAACTTGACGAACTTGACGATTTTCTCTTAGAGAGTAACGAACCCGTAACCTATAAAGGTGCAATAACTTGTTCTGACTCAAAGCTATGGCTTACTGCCATGCAATCCGAAATGGACTCCATGTACGAGAATGACGTATGGGAGTTGGTTGATTTGCCTGATAAGGTACAACTTCTTCGGTGCAAATGGCTTTATAAGATAAAGCGCTCCTTCGAGGGACAACCAGACACCTTTAAGGCATGACTAGTGGCAAAAGGTTTCACTCAAGTGCAAGGGTTGCACTATGATGAGATTTTTACACCCGTAGTCATGCTGCGTTCCATTCGGATTATCTTAGCGATTGCTGCATTTCATGACTATGAAATATGGCAAATGGATGTGAAAACCGCCTTCTTAAACGGTTATTTGGAGGAGGACTTGTACATGGTACAACCCGAAGGTTTCACAGATCCTAAAAATCCTAAGAAAGTGTGCAAGCTTAAGCGTTCCATTTATGGACTTAAGCAAGCATCTAGGAGTTGGAATCATCGCTTCGACCAAGTGATAAAAAAGAATGGTTTTATTCGATCAGTCGAAGAACCATGCTTATATATCAAGTCGAGTGGGAGCAAGATCGTCTTTCTGGTGTTGTATGTCGACGATATACTCTTGATCGGAAATGACATCCCTCTTTTATCTACGGTTAAAGTATGGTTAAAGAACCATTTCCAGATGAAAGATTTGGGTGAGGCACAATGTATATTGGGGCTCCGTATCTATAGAGATAGATCACGACGGATGTTATCACTGAGTCAGGAGTCTTATATAGATAAGATTCTTGACAGATTCAGCATGACCAACTCCAAAAAGGGGTTACTTCCGATGATCTCGGGGGTGCATTTGAGTAAGACTCAGGCACCTAAGACACCGGAAGAGGTCGAGCGGATGAGTCGCATTCCTTATGCGTCAGCTATAGGATCGATCATGTATGCCATGATATGCACACGTCCAGACGTGGCATATGCTTTGAGTATGATGAGTCGGTACCAAGGCAATCCAGGTGAACCACACTGGATGACTGTGAAAAACATTCTTAAGTACCTACGGAGGACTGAGCTTTGCGCAAACGGTTACGCAGATGCTAGCTTCCAAACTGATCGAGATGACTCGAAATCTCAGTCTGGATTCGTTTTTACTCTTAATGTCGCTGCTGTCAGTTGGAAAAGCTCTAAGCAGAGTGTTATTGCAGATTCTACTACTGAGTCCGAGTACTATGCCACTTCGGAAGCTGCAAAGGAAGCTATATGGATGCGTCAGTTCTTACAAGGACTCACTGTAGTTCCTAGTTCGAACGACCCGATCACCATCTATTGCGACAATAGAGGTGTCATCTTCCAGGCTAAGGAGCCTAAGTTTAGCAACAAATCTAGACATGTACTGCGGAAAGCTCACCTCATTCGAGACTACGTGGAGCAAAAGGAGATAGTGATAGACTAGATTGCGACAGATGACAACATCGCAGATCCTCTCACTAAACCATTAAGACATGAATAACATGAAAGGCACGTTATTTCAACGGGAATTAAACGTGTTCCTGGGTTGTATTAGTACTTTTTGTGAATTGGATATTGTATCTATTTCATATACTATTTATAACACCATCGATTTTGTTTTATATATTGTTTTTCATGTGGATTGTACTGACAACATTGAACACCACAAAAGTGAACTGAATTACATTATATTTGTTTTAGTCCATAATCAACTACACAAGCTGATAACTCTGGCAATTATTTTGTGACGTCGATTGATGGTGGGTTCAATAAACCATAAATCAAACCGTTGACTGATCGATCACAGATACGAGATTATAACGATAACTCGTAGGACAATTTTCGTGACGACGCAATGGAGTCCTAAATGTTACTGAACATTCGGTGCCGGGTCGTGGATAGGACGTCCATCGTGTTCCTTTAGTCGATTCTTTTGACTGTCGACTGTTTCTTGAGATAAAGAGCAGTTTTGGGTGACTTTGATTTCTTTCTCACTAGCTGACCGTAACTGGGGCTAAGCAGATTTTCTTTGGGTCATTTCATACTGTGCTTACATCTGCAAGATTCGAGTTGAAGGAAATATCCACCCTTCATCAGGTTTTAATATTTCTCAGGGCCACTCGAGGAGTAGTAACTGAAATGCTTGGCCAAGCTCGAATAATGATTCGTTATCAGTTGAGTTACTCTCTAGTCGGGAAAACCACTCTTGATACAGATCGCTTGTAAAATACGACCTTTGTGAATACAAATTTGCAAATTGTTTTACATTGAGTGGGAGAAATTTAATTGGATATGAGAATCGGTTATCGCACATACACTTGTACGGACAAGTGAGAGATTGTTGGAGCTAGTGTCCTCAACAATTAGTGCGACAACACGTATAAATCTCTTAAAGGAACACAGGGTATACTTTGTATTTTAGCCAGTTGATTCACGTTTATCAATAACGGTTGGCTTGCTAGAAAGTTTGACGTTATTGTCATACAGATGACGGTAATCAACTAGTCCCTAAGAGTCACACCTAAAGGATGGAATTTGAGAGATATGATTAGATGAAAATGTAATCATATTGATACCTTATACGACTAAACGGTTAGTCAAAGTAAAGATGACATAATTATTTAATACTGATTAAATAATATTAGCTAAGACGAATTAAAATGTTAATTCGTAATTAAATATAAAATGTTATATTTAATTATGTGTAAAGAAATTATTTAATAAAGATTAAATGATTTAATTAAATATAAAAGGTTATATTTAATTAGTGGATTATAAATATAAGATATTTATAAGATAAAACATTACACAAGAGAGAGATATAACCGATTCTATAAAGATAGAATTTCGGTCTGAGCAATTATTAAGTTGTTCAGTTGTTATGAAGTGCTGTAGGTAGAACCAAGTACTGATTTGGGAAATCCTAGTTGATGTCTAATAGCAAGGTTGTTTGCAGCTATAAATAGGACATTCACTCTGCACTTAAAGGGCACGAGTTACACGACATACATACTCCCTCTCTCTCTCTAGCTTTCATCTTACACAAAATTAAAGGTAATTTTGCAGTTTCTAGCTCTAGAAGGGGTATTTCTTGGAATATCTTGGGTGCAACGATTAGGAGGATATCTGTTTTGATATCTGATCTTAGGCCTTTGCAAGGACAGAAGGTTAATTCTTGATCCCAATCTTTGTATCTTGTACTTCGTTTATGACTATAAATCCTATATTATAAATTTGTTATAATCCTGCATATAAAGAATTGGGATTATATACAGATATTTTCCCACACGACCGACCGACCAAACGGAAAAACGAGTTTCTGAAAACGCAAATCGCTGCACTTTAAAACCAAAACAAGTTTTTGTCTTTGATTTAAAACGTGTAAATCAAAATTAAACAACAACAAAAGATTCACATATTGCTAAAATTATCGATTAATTAACAATATGTAAATAAGAATCGAAAACAAGATTGATTACTCACAAAAGAACACTGCCGAAACAGAAACACACACAGGAATCAGTCGACCGACCGCAACAGTGGGTCGATCGACCGACATGGCGAAAGAACGCGATTTTCAATTTTTTTTTTTAAAAATCTTATGAAAAACACAAAAGTAAAAATTTCGTGGCCTTGGCTCAAATACCACTTGTGGGGAATATAACATGAATCCACCCTAAACATGAATGATTATAACGAAATTTACAATTGTGATTATAGTCATAAGATAATTAAAACATGAAAAGAATTACAACCTTGGGTCCTTGCTTGAATTGGCCTAAGAACATGAATTAAAGTAAATTCCCTCCTATAACTTGCACCCAAGACTTTGTTTGAGACGATGCCGCGTGTGCTAGAAAGGCTCTCCAATTGCCTTGCAATATGGGGAGAGTTTTATGAGGTTTAGATGTGAGATCTGAGTTTTGGGAGAAGAATGTTCTCAAAATCCTAGTTTTCTTGAGATGTGTTTTAATCAGTAAAACAATCAGTGGAATGAGTAACCTGACATAAGGAGAAGTCTTCTCCTTATGTACTGCTCGGTCGGCCAAATTGCAGTAGGGTAAGGGTGGGCTTTCCACTCATACCTTATTCTTTTGCGTGATTCGACCCGTTTTGCTAAAATGTAATCGCGGGTTTTATTTATAAATCGCACGCATGTTATCAGATATTAATGCAGTCGATACATTAATAATGGTCTGATAAGATTACGATATTGTATAATTACCCAAATTAATATAACTGTTTGTTGAACCATATATTCAAATATATATAGTATATATGTTTATGTTTTGATAATGACAAGTCTAGCTATTTATATATTATATACTTGTATGTATAATCATGTGCTAAGTGTACAGAACATTAGTAACAAGATCTAATCAATCAAGTATAAAAGATTCAAGCATATTAGTCAATGAATTGACTAAATCGAAGATTGATAGAAGATCACAAGCGCGCATAATGAGCTAAAGTTATACTTATCAACTATAGCTTTAGTACAAGTTTGGTTCAAGTTATAGCTCGTAGCTATAACTCTATATCTATGAAGAAATGAACGAAATATATGTGTTTTGATGAAACGATTGTTTCCAAATTAGTGTCGTGTATAAACTAGTGTTTAATTGGTATTCAATTCTAAATATGGAATTGTTAATCTTGATAGGATTATATAAAATATCTTTTAGTTAAATAAGGAATAAATAATTGTCTTATGAGATAATTATTTATTACTAAAATAAACTAAGGATTTTTATATGATCTTAATTGTCAAATAATATAATCGAAAATATAGTTTGTTACGACTTTGGAAACGTGTAACATGTCACGATTACCATAATTCGTATAGGATTAGATTAAGTAAATATTATGTATTTATTTAATATCCTAAACAAACTAAGATTATATTGTGATAATATATTTTATTATCTTTGACATAGTTTAGGAAGTTGTTTTAATAAGGATACTAGTTGTTTATTATATAAAGATCTTTCCTAAATATGAATTAGGAAATTGATTCCTTATATAATACTTATAGTATATTATTAAATCTTTCATAAATATATTAAGATTAGATTTAAGGTAGTATTACTAAAAGACTAGTATTCTAGTTTAAGTAATATTCCTAAATCATCTAGGGTTTAAATTACCTAGATATATATTCTATATAAATAGACTACCTATGACACATTAATCTACACGAAATACACACATATTCACGCAAATCAAGAGAGAGAACCGCCGATCAAGCGTTGATCTTATTCATTCAAGATTGTGACACCAAGAAAACATTGAAGACTTTATCTTATTAAACGTAAGATAGAACGAGTATTTAGCGGTACTCATTGTAAGACAAATATTTAACGGTATTTGTCGTAGCTAGATATTTAACGGTGTCTAGATAAGAGTTGCGACTAACATCAAAGTTATTGCACGAGTAGGGTTGATAAAATTGTAATCCAGAGTTGGTAATAATTTTATTAATCGAGAATAGTGGACGTAGGTCTCAAAGTGTGAGACTGAACCACTTCAAAAATATTGTGTCTCTCCTTATTATTTGTTTTACTCGAAGATCATCATACAACCATACACACATCGAAGAAGATTTAAAAAGAAGGCATACTCAATTCAACCCCCCCCCCCCCCTTCTTGAGTATATTATATCAATAGACTCTTCAATTGGTATCAGAGCCTCGTGCTCTTGATCGCCTAGCCGCGTGAGTTTTGATCCTTCTATTGATTCTATATTATATACTCCTTCAACAATGGATTCTAAACATCTCAAGTGCCCTATCTTCGATGGCAAAAACTATAGTCTATGGAAGAATATGATGACTCATTACATCAAGGGATGTGATTGGGAATGTTGGAAGATCATCCAAACTGGACCAAAGAAGATCTTGGTCGCCGCCGCCAATGGAACAACCTATGAAAAGATGGAAAGCGATTATGTGGAAAGTGACTACAAAATTGCAGAGAAAAACTCTAAGGCCATGAGCCTCCTACAGAACGGTATGATAACCTCAGAATTCGATAGATTCTCATCTTGTAGTTCCGCTAAGAAAATATGGGATAGTCTCGAACTTGCTTATGAAGGAACATCCGCAGTCAGGAAACATCGTATAGACTTGCTCATTCAAAGATATGAACTTTTCAATATGGAAAAGAATGAATCTATTGATAGCATGTCTGCACGATTTTCTTGTATTATTAATGAACTGCGGAACCTTGGCAGAAAAATCGATTCTGAAGATATCATTCGAAAGATTCTCAGGAGTCTCACCAAAAAATGGCAACCAAAGGTCACGGCCATAGAGGAAGCACGTGATCTGTCTCAGATTACTTACCAAGAGTTGATTGGATCTCTAATGGCACACGAGATCATGCTAAATAAAGACAATGATGATTCTAAAGGGAAAGGAGTCGCCCTACAAGCCTCCACAAGCGAAGAATGCGAAGAGGAACTTGAGGACGAAACAGTTCTATTCGCAAGACGATTTAAGAAAGCAGTTTTCAAGGGTAGATACAAAAACCCTAACAACAAAACGGTCGATAAAAAGAAAACTGACACCAAACAAACATTCTTCAAAAGAGGATGTTTTAAGTGTGGTCAACAAGATCATATGATCAAGGATTGTCCAAGCTGGGACAAAATCAAAGACAAGTCAAAGAGAGAAAAGACCAAAACAGAATTCAAGAAAGTAATGCTTGCGTCATGCTGGGGAGAATTAGAATCTGAGGATGACGAGGACTCAGAAGAAGAAGAGGTAGCACACTTGTGCCTAAGCAACGTCAGCCTAGATCTAAACTCAAACAACAATGATGAAGATGATATGTGTCTCCTTGGAGAATCCGACTCAGACGACGACGACGAAGAGGTAAATTTTCTTCAACTCAAAAGTCAAGTTAAAAATTTATCTAAGGCTATGTTAATCAAATACTTTAAGGAAACCCTAGACCAATGTCATGAGCAAAGCCTTAAATTAGATGATTTGAAGGAACAGATTCTCGATATTGCTGAGGAAAATCAACTTCTGAAAGCCAAAGCTAAGAAACTGAAATCCAAAATAAGCATTGAAGCCAATGCTAAGTTGGAAGCAGTTATGTCTGAGAAAAAGGTTCTTGAGTCTAAAGTTATAGCTAATGAAGCTATAACCTCAAAAATGAAACTCAACATCAAAGAGCTTCAATCTAAAGTTATAGCTAATGAAGCTATAACTTCAGATTTGAGAAAGGCTAATGAGCTTCTAAAGTCCAAATCTTCGATTATGGTCGAAGATGAGACTCATCTAGAAGAAGTTGAGATCCTCGAAAGCAAGATTATGGATCTAGAATTCAATCTATCTAAAATCAAGAAGGAACATGCCAAAATCGTGTCCGACTTTCATAAAGACATTCAAAACCTAAAAGAGTCTAACAACACTGACCACAGTGAATGTAAGAAAGAAATAGACTCCCTAAAAGACCTCCTTCTTCATGCTCGGAAAGTTCACGACAAATGGGAAGGAAGCACTAACGTTCTAAACTTCCTAACTGAACAATCCGACAACAACATGAAGATGGGATTAGGTCACGAATGTTATGGAAGAAGGGATCACTCAAAGTGTAAACAAAGCCCAACAGACAGAGACTTTAGAAGAAGGAAATATGCCGACCTTCCTGAGTATTTAATATGCACTTATTGTGGCCATACTGGACACCTCCGAGAAAACTGTGTAAAACACGCACAAGACTTTAAAACCGGAGTCAAGTTTGTTAAATCCTTAGGAATCCCAAGCGACACTATTTCTGTCTCTGATAGTGATGATGACAAAACTGAGGAAAGAAACATTGACCACAGATGGTTCTATGACATGACATTTGATTACGAAGAAAAGAAAAATAGAACCAAACAAACTCCTCAACAAACAACACACAAAAATTGGTCACCAAGAATCCAAACTAAGACTTACACAAAAACATCAAAACCCAACTACTACCAATATAGAAAAACCTATGTAAGACAAGTTTGGGTTAAAAAGGAAAATGTATTTGTGATTACTAACAACAAAGGACCCAAGTATGCTTGGGTACCTAAATCCTGTCTTTGAAATTATCCGTGCAGTTTGTCGCCAAGGAAAATAATCTATGGTATCTCGACAGTGGATGCTCAAGACATATGACAGGCGACGTAAATCTATTCCAAACCTTAAAACCTATTGACGGAGGTAAGGTCACCTTCGGTGATAACAAAAAGGGAAAAATCATCGGAATTGGTAAGATAGGTATTTCATCCTCTCATGCTATAAATGATGTATACCTCGTAAGTGGTCTCAAACACAATCTTATCAGTATATCTCAATTATGTGACAAAGGAAATAAAGTGGTTTTTCATTCAGATATATGTCGTATAATCTTAGAAGGCACCAGTAAAGTAATACTTGAAGGTCAAAATTTGGCTAGACTTGTCGCGAGTCTCCAAATTCACAATTTATAATCCACTACGAACTCTAACAATAGCGAGGGTAAGTAGGGGTCGATCCCACAAGGAAGGTCTATGTTTAATGTGTGTTTGTGTAAATAATTCTAATGTAACCAAATGGGGGGTGTTTGCGGTTTTAAATCTAAATCTAACAAAGCAAAATATTAAAAGATTCGAGTAAATGAAATTATAAAAAGAAGTCTTGGGTCTTACAATTTCCACAAATGATATAGGTTTGATCATTGACACTTTTAGACTCTATTTACTCTTGAATACTTTGTTGTGAAAACATGATTTTCTACTTCTCCTTATTTTTAGTTGTTCACTGCGAAAAGCGCACATAAACAACCCTTATGGTGATGACAATCTAGTCCAAGCGTATCTAAATTTAATCATGCCATAGGTTATAACTAGAAAAGCCAACAAAGATGAACAAATGCATACACAAGCGGTTCTACACTTTAATTCATATGATTATTATTCTCCTACAATTCAACAACGATGAAAAACATACAATTGATGAACAATAGTTGCTACTAATGTCTAGGTAATTGAACAAAAGATTCAAATTCCTAAACTAGCAATAGATTAAAGATAATATAAACTAGGTGATCAAACTAGTAAAAACTATCAATAATCATAATAATTAATTGAGAATAAAAATCAATATTCAAGAGATAAAAATATAGAGTAAAGAGTCTTACAAAACACTAATTCATTTGCTTCAATTGCTTGATCCAAGACGAGTAAATTACTCTTCCATACAAATTAAACTAACTAAAATAAACTATGGAAATTATATTCTAATGATTTAAAGGTAGAGAAAGTATCTATATGAGAAGTGTGTAAGAAGTGTTCACAACATCTTCTTATATAGGTCTTCAAATGACAACTCCTTAATGTCTCTTAAATTATAGGTATTATTACCAAAATAAATGAGAATTAAGGAGTTGTTGAAATTGCATTAAGTCCCATATTGTGTCATAAAATAGTATTGGAATCCAAAGTTGTGTCATAAAATATGAGTTGAATGCATGAAATCCATGGAATCCAATGTTCATTTTGATGTGCACTTGCTTGGACCATAGTAATTGGATCTTGACTTTCTTCAAAAACCATATTGCATGAGACATCTTTAGCCCAACAACAACCTCCAAAGAAGTCTACTCCATTCATAATAACAACTCAACCCAATTATCCCATAAAAACATGCAATCCATCATCAACCCAATATCAAAGACATATGAATTAAAATCCCATAAAATGCTTCTCAACCCATCAAATAATCATCAAAATCACCTTTATTAAACCCTACTAAACTAGACTAATCAAACTACCCCACGCTTAGACCTTTACTCGTCCTCGAGTAAAACTCGAAGATAAGTCGAAGAGAACCCACACCGAGGTCTATATAGCGAAACGTGAGTAGCTTGCTCCAACTCAAAACACATCACAAACCCACTACTACTCCCACCTAAGGCCATTCACTAAGCACACCATAAAATTGACACCCAACTATCACTTCTCCTTCTAACGATCTTCCCCAAGTAGGCAAATGCATACACAAATCCAAATAGAATGACCATGTGACCTTTGCTTCCCTCCAAACAACTCAATACAACCACAAATTACATATTCAAATATGAAGATGAAAAGCAAAATGTAGTATATGTTAAATACTTAACAATCACCACGCATACCCTCCTTATCTCTCCTTAGCAAATAATAAACCTAATCCGAACCACCTTCAAACCTTCTTATGTCGCCATCTCCAAAATAGAACAAGTAACGAATTATTCTTTTTTTCTTTTTTTTTCCTAAATCTCTCATTTTGCCTAGATCGCCCGCCCTTGCGGGTTTTCGATCTAGCTTTTATTTCTTACACTACTCTCATGGCACGCAACTCAATTCTTCATTTTACCCGGACGCCCTTTCGGGTTTTCACTCCGTCCTCGACCATTTTACCCAATCTTGCCTAGGCGCCCGCCCTTGCGGATTTTCACCTAGCCGGGTTATTTTTATTCTTTTTTTTTTATTTTTTTTTAAGAAAGTATATATACAAATGGCATTTCCCAACTACCCCACGCTTAAAATTTCACATTGCCCTCAATGTGAGGTACAATAAAAGTAAGGTTAGGAAAAGGAAAAGAAATATGTGGTGGAAGTATTATTTTTTCGGTTTTTTCTTTTTGTGGATTTTTTTTTTCGTTTTTTTTTTCGGGTTGGTTTGTTTTCGGGTTATTTTGAGGTAGAAGCGGTGTAGTTTGATGATTAGTGATTTTCATCGCGACAACGACAACAATGCTCAACAAACAACCCCGGATTACACAACACCAAACAAATTCCCTTACAGCTTCAATGCTCCCTCAACAACAAACAATTCTAACAATTCCAATCCCAAATTCCGATAAGTCACCAACAAATTCCCGATAAACAATTATAGTACCTTTAAATTAAAGCTAGAATGAAAATCCTAGCAAATAATGAAAAGGTAGAGACAAAGTATAAAAATTTGACCCAAAATATGAGAGATGTGCCTCTATATAATCAGAAATGAGGGTGAATGCTTCATATTTTTGAATAAAACCGAATTTTCGATTCATCAAAACCTGAATTTCGGAATTTCGAATCCCCTGGATATGGGTTCAATAAACTCGAAAATGGCACAAAATTTGAATGAATGGCAACGGAACAGGAAATTGGAATGAGTAAGGAAAGATGAGAACCAATCAGTGGTAGCAATCTCGAATAGTTCATGTATACAAATCGGAAATAACTGTTGCCGTGGTTGTTTCTGTTTTTTTTGTTTTTGTGTTATTTGTTGTAGTTTGTTGTTGTTTGTGTGAAGGAAGAAGTAAGAGAAAAAGGAAGGATACCTGGTGGAAGTGGTGAAAGAAAAAGAAGGGAATGTTGTTGGTGTTGGAAGGAGACTGAGTAGCGCGGTTGGAGAAGCAAACTGGGGAGCCGCGGGGTGTTGCGGTGCTGTGGCCGCGTGATGCTGCTACGGCCGCACGATGCAGCTCTGGCTGCATTACAGCTTTTGCCAGGGCTGTTTTGGCCGCACCATGCGGCTATGGCCGCACCAAGCTCCCTCTTGTTTCCTTCTTTTCCTCTTTCTCGTGTTTCAGCTTCTCTATTTTTTTTTCCTTGAGAAAAGAGAGTATTGGGGCTTGCACACTTCCGTCACCCGTCACCACCCATGTAACCATATGTGGAAAATTCAAACTACCTTATTCAAAAACTAAAGCAAAAGGGTTAAATAACAAAAACGGGGTTGCCTCCCGTAAGCGCTGGTTTAAAGTCCCGCACGACGCAATTTGAAGCTCACGAACCAATTACGGGGTCACACAGTACTACCCCTTTAATCAAATTAACAATCAAATTAAGAGCGGAACATGTCAATGCCCGTAGGAGAAGATCATATAAGCTATCAAAAGAGCGAGTTAACACATTATAAAAGCTTATAACGATAAGAAACCATACATAGCTCATAAAGATATAATCATGAAAAACATTTTTTTCCGATTCTATTGGCATATAAAAAATACTCACATACTCGTAGTATGGTTCTTTATGCAATTGGGTCATCTTCGCCAACATGTTTTCTCCACTCCTAACAAAATTGTCACCTAAATCCCATAATATATCACCCGAATCTCCACCCAAAAAGTCGTCATCAAATTGCGGGGGCATGGTAAAATCTATGTTGGGTTCAATATAGGACAAGGTGAACAAATCAAAGTCATGCATATATTCTTCATCATAAATTGGAGTACTCACATCAAAAGTAAGAGAATTAGAATCATCAAGGTTGTTCATATCATCATTTTGACTCAAATCATTATTCGTTGGGCTATCAAAACAAGGAGTAAGATTTAAAGTTGATTTAGTCACTTCTAGTTTTCGGGAATTTTCAACCAAAAGATCAAGCACATCCCATTTCTTTTCATGTTTCAACTTGAAAAATCCACCCTCGCTTTCTACTTGAACATCTATTTGAGTACTTCGATTAAAACTATGAAAGAGACCAACCCAAAAACCTTGACCCTTACATAAAGATGGATGTTTTACCAAGTATATCTCTAGTCTTTGAAAGTAGTGATGAATTAATTCATGCTCTTGTTGGGGGAAATGGAAACACATTTTCTAATAAAAAGACACAAGACCTGTATTAAAAAAAAAATTTGACAAGAAATATTTACAAGCACACAAATAAAACAATTGCCTTCCCCGGCAACGGCGCCAAAATTTGGCTAGACTTGTCGCGAGTCTCCAAATTCACAATTTATAATCCACTACGAACTCTAACAATAGCGAGGGTAAGTAGGGGTCGATCCCACAAGGAAGGTCTATGTTTAATGTGTGTTTGTGTAAATAATTCTAATGTAACCAAATGGGGGGTGTTTGCGGTTTTAAATCTAAATCTAACAAAGCAAAATATTAAAAGATTCGAGTAAATGAAATTATAAAAAGAAGTCTTGGGTCTTACAATTTCCACAAATGATATAGGTTTGATCATTGACACTTTTAGACTCTATTTACTCTTGAATACTTTGTTGTGAAAACATGATTTTCTACTTCTCCTTATTTTTAGTTGTTCACTGCGAAAAGCGCACATAAACAACCCTTATGGTGATGACAATCTAGTCCAAGCGTATCTAAATTTAATCATGCCATAGGTTATAACTAGAAAAGCCAACAAAGATGAACAAATGCATACACAAGCGGTTCTACACTTTAATTCATATGATTATTATTCTCCTACAATTCAACAACGATGAAAAGCATACAATTGATGAACAATAGTTGCTACTAATGTCTAGGTAATTGAACAAAAGATTCAAATTCCTAAACTAGTAATAGATTAAAGATAATATAAACTAGGTGATCAAACTAGTAAAAACTATCAATAATCATAATAATTAATTGAGAATAAAAATCAATATTCAAGAGATAAAAATATAGAGTAAAGAGTCTTACAAAACACTAATTCATTTGCTTCAATTGCTTGATCCAAGACGAGTAAATTACTCTTCCATACAAATTAAACTAACTAAAATAAACTATGGAAATTATATTCTAATGATTTAAAGGTAGAGAAAGTATCTATATGAGAAGTGTGTAAGAAGTGTTCACAACATCTTCTTATATAGGTCTTCAAATGACAACTCCTTAATGTCTCTTAAATTATAGGTATTATTACCAAAATAAATGAGAATTAAGGAGTTGTTGAAATTGCATTAAGTCCCATATTGTGTCATAAAATAGTATTGGAATCCAAAGTTGTGTCATAAAATATGAGTTGAATGCATGAAATCCATGGAATCCAATGTTCATTTTGATGTGCACTTGCTTGGACCATAGTAATTGGATCTTGACTTTCTTCAAAAACCATATTGCATGAGACATCTTTAGCCCAACAACAACCTCCAAAGAAGTCTACTCCATTCATAATAACAACTCAACCCAATTATCCCATAAAAACATGCAATCCATCATCAACCCAATATCAAAGACATATGAATTAAAATCCCATAAAATGCTTCTCAACCCATCAAATAATCATCAAAATCACCTTTATTAAACCCTACACTAAACTAGACTAATCACTCAATTATGTGACAAAGGAAATAAAGTGGTTTTTCATTCAGATATATGTCGTATAATCTTAGAAGGCACCAGTAAAGTAATACTTGAAGGTCACAGGATGAAAAATGTTTATATGATTGATTTAAATGTTGTACCTACTGATTCTCTATCATGCATGAAAGTTACGTTAGATGATCCATGTTTATGGCACAAGAGATTTGGTCATATTAGCTCACCTATTCTAAGTAAGCTGAAAAGATGGGACTTGGTCGAAGGTCTTCCAAAGATCAAATTTGATCAAGAAAAGATGTGTGACACATGTGCACGATGTAAACACGTCAGATCATCCTTTAAGCCAAAAAGAGTGGTAAGCACAGAACAAGCTCTTGAACTAGTACACATGGATCTATGGGGCCCTATGAAGGTAAGAAGCAGGGGTGGTTCCAGGTACGTTTTCGTTCTAGTCGATGATTACTCTAGATTTGTTTGGCCAATCTTTCTCCATTCTAAAGACGAAACTTTTGATGAATTCGCTAGTCTCATGAAACTTGTCCAAAACAAATATAAATCAAACCTAGTAACAATCCGTACTGACCATGGAACTGAGTTCGGCAATCATGCTTTTATTGAGTTCTGTAAAACCAATGGTGTTGGACATAACTTCTCGGCCCCTAGAACCCCACAACAAAATGGAGTCGTAGAACGAATGAACAGAACCCTAGAAGACATGGCTAGAACAATGCTTCTTTGTAGTGGCCTACCTAGAAACTTTTGGGCTGAGGCTATAAGTACAGCTTGCTATATTCATAACCGTGCTATGATTAGACCTATCCTTAAAAAGACACCTTATGAACTTCTTCGAGGTCGTAAACCAAACATATCTCACTTAAGATGTTTTGGCAGTAAATGCTTTGTTCACAACAATGGTAAAAACAGATTAAGCAAATTCGACCCTAGAAGTGATGAAGCAATCTTTATAGGATATTCAGATCATAGTAAAGCCTACAAAGTCTTTAACAAACGTACTTTATGCATAGAGGAAAGTATTCATGTTATCTTTGATGAGAATAATGTCTTCGATAAGCCATTACAGGATATAGAGGAAAACCTAGACGAACCTGATTTCAGGTTATCAAGGGAAGATCCTCCTGAAATGGAAATTGAAGAGGGAGAACCTCAAGGAACTCATGATGAACTCAACTTGGGAGAAAATGGTGCGAGAGATGAAAATACGGTTGATGATACTGTAGATAACTCTCAAACTAATGACTTGGAACCCAGAGTTAAAGCTAATGAAGCTGTAACTTTGAATCAAAACCAAAGGGAAGAGGCCAGAGTTATACCTGACCCTACTATAAACCCAGGTTTGGATTCAGGGGGAACAAGTCAAGATCCCGAGTCAAGTTCAGGTAATGCTAATAATCAATCAAGGAACTGGAGATACAAAGGCTCTCATCCTTTGGACAATGTCATGGGAAGCCTGACAGATGGAGTTCAAACTAGAAGAAGCTTAAACAACTTTTGCTCATTCTACTCCTTTCTCTCCACTATTGAACCTTCAAATATCAAGGAAGCTCTCGCAGAACCAGACTGGATAGTTGCCATGCAAGAAGAACTCCAGCAATTTGAAAGAAACAAAGTTTGGCATCTTGTTCCTCGACCTAAGGACAGAACTGTCATTGGAACTAGATGGGTATTCAGAAACAAACTGGATGACACTGGAGTCATTGTGCGAAATAAAGCCAGACTAGTGGTTCAAGGATACAACCAACAGGAAGGGATCGACTATGACGAAACCTTTGCTCATGTTGCTCGTCTTGAGGCAATAAGACTACTCATTGCATTTGCAGCACACAAGGGAATGAAGCTTTTTCAGATGGACGTTAAGACTGCCTTTCTTAATGGCTATCTCCAAGATGAAGTATTTGTTGAACAACCTCCTGGATTTCCTGACAGCAAACTCAAGGATCATGTATTCAAATTGGACAAAGCTCTCTATGGTCTGAAACAAGCACCTAGAGCATGGTACGACAGATTATCAAAGTTCCTATTGGAGAGTGGATTCAAGAGAGGATATGTGGATAAAACCCTATTTCTTAAAAGTGAAAACTCAGATCTACTAGTCGTTCAGATCTATGTTGACGATATTATTTTTGGCTCAACTAATAAAAAGTTGTGCAAGTACTTCTCTGAGTTGATGACTTCTGAGTTCGAAATGAGTATGATGGGAGAACTAAAGTTCTTCCTTGGACTTCAAATACAACAAACTGAAGAAGGAATCAAGGTTCATCAACAAAAATACGTCAAGGAGTTACTAAAGAAATTTGGGATGGAAACCTCTCATGCAATGCCTACTCCAATGGTCACAGATAAGAAGTTAACCAAAGACGAAGATGGTAAGTCTGTAGATGAAACAACTTACCGAGGTATGATTGACTCACTTCTTTATCTTACAGCAAGTCGTCCAGATATAATGTTTAGTGTCTGTGTTTGTGCGAGATTCCAATCTGCACCAAAAGAATCTCATATGATTGCAGTTAAAAGAATATTAAGATACCTAATCGGAACCTCAAAATTATATCTATGGTATCCTATGGACTGTAACTTTAACCTAGTAGGATATTTAGATGCGGATTATGCAGGATGTTCTTTAGACAGAAAAAGTACCTCCGGACTTGCTACCTTTGTAGGTCCTTGCATTATATCTTGGGGATCCAAGAAACAAAATTCTGTCGCTCTCTCAACTGCTGAAGCAGAATATATTGCAGCCGCACTGGTATGTTCTCAACTTTTATGGTTAAAGCAACAGTTACATTATTATGGTGTTGATGTTGGATGTGTGCCTATATTATGCGATAATACGAGTGCTATAATTATATCTAAAAACCCAGCCCAACACTCGAGAACTAAACATATTGAAATTAGACACCCTTTCTAAGAGACCTTGTTGAAAAGAAAAATATAAAATTGGAATTTTCTAGTACGGAAAAACAATGGGCAGATATCTTCACTAAACCATTGGCAAGAGAACGCTTTGAGACTTTGCGATTGGAAATTGGTTTAATCGGTGGCACCTAATCAAATCTTAAAAGCAAAAATAACCCAATGATTGACTACGGTTTAGATGAGATTATATGACTGTGTCCGTATACTCCGCTGCATGTGCATGTATGTATTCGATGATAATCTTTGTGATCAAAATTATGTTATACAATTTACGTATGAATGTGTGTACAACCAATCTCAAAATTATATTACGTCACATATTATAATTTACTCCAAGAATACATATTACAAATTATACATAATAATAATATATAAATATTACTAAAAATAAAATCAAAATTTAACAAAATAAACTTACCTAAATTAACACACAAATTACGTGTGTTGGTCCCCATTGCCACGTCCCACATATCCCCTAACCACACCACTAACTGCCACGTGACCCCCCTATTTCCCTAGCCCTTGACTTTCACCCAAACCTCAATTATTACCCCAACCAACCCTCTCACCTCACATTTACCTCATTCTTACCGTCCCAAACTCCCACCTTCACTAAAAACTCTCAAATAAACCAAACCTCCATTAAAACCCACCAAAACCTCCACAAAATCTCAACACTCCTCGACTAAATCAACCACCGTACTTCATCATTTCTCACCACCATGCCTCCTTCACGTGCTACACGCTCCCAACAAAAGAAACCCTCTCCACCCTCACCGACTCCATCACCCCCACCGTCTCCAACACCCATTGCCGCCACAGCTCCACCATCCGACAATGGCAAAAGACGCAAACTCAACCGCTCGTCCTCCTCCATTCCCGATGACATGCATGAACTGGGCTCTCAGTCTGAAAATCCGCGTCCTCTGTTTTCCGAGTACTCTATAGAAGCTACTAGGGAAGGTCTTGAGAAGGTTCGAATGACTAAACAAGAAGGTATGTTAATCGAACGTGTTTTACCTTATGCTATTCATGGGGGTCGTTATTATCCGGTGTCATGGGTTGAAAATTCAAAATCTTTGTCTTTCTTTAAAGAGTTCTTGAAGTTTCAGGGTTGGGAATACATTAGTAACTTCTCTGGGCTGATTTTCCCAATTGAAATAGTTCAATTTTTTGCGTCGGTGAGAGGCTGTGATGAAGGGTTGTGTGCCGTAGTAAATGGAAAAGATGTCTTGGTGTCAAAATCTGATCTCTGTGATACTTTTAAGCTTGATCAAGATGGTCTTGTTCTTGATCCTAAGAAGGAGTGGAGTGTGGTGTCGAAGGAACAAAAAATGGTTATTAAGAAATATTTTGATGAATCCGCAACAGAGAATAGCCCCTTGTTGACCGTGTCTTTCTCTCCAAAACTAAAGTTGTTTGTCAATTTTTTGTGGAATACGGTCTTACCACGACGAGGGGGTAGGGATAAACTATCAAGTGTTGAGGCAGCGGTGTTGTATAATTGGTTAGAGGGTATAAAGATTGACTTGGCATCGCTTGTTTGTAACAAAATCTTGCAAATTTCGAGTGTTCTTGTGAAGGAGAAACCGTGCTCTACACTCGACATTCCCTATGGAATGTGGGTGTCTGAGCTTCTGCTTAAGAAAGGAGTCGTTGATGACTCAAGCTTTGGGATCAGGCCTCGTGATAGGATGAGTGATCGGGTGTTAAAATTAATGGGAATATGTTTTGAGGGGATTGATCTTACGTTTGGTAAGAATATTGGTACAGAATCCGCTTCGAATTCATCTCCATCATTCGCGGGTCTTGAGGCAAAAATGGACAAACTTATCGGCTTATGTGAAGGGCAGAAGAACAATGATGAGGCAGGGGGAAGTCGTAAGAAGAGGGGTCGTGATTTTGAGGATGATGTGAAAGAATGGATGGAGAAAGTTGATAAACAATTGGTTAAGATAGGCTCGGAAGTCTCGGTGGTGTGCTCGGAGTTGCTCACCATAAGTGATCGTCTCTCCTTCATCACGACTCAAGGAGGAGCCATGGTGAGAGACCACGGGTTGTTGCGAGAGGATGCTTCCAAAGCACTTGAGGCCGTCAAGGCACTCTCGCTCAAAGTGCTGAACTTCGAGATTGCGCTTAATGCTCAAGGGAGAAACGTGAATAGCTGCTTGGATAGGTTGGAGACACTCGAGTTTCGTACCCGACCCGATTACGTGAACCCTTATGCCAAGACACCGGGCTCAAGTTCTCGTTCTTGATTATCCATATCCGTCTCTGTTTCTTTCGAATTAACAGTTGGTTTGTTGTTGTTTTGCTCCAGTCCGGTGGTGGACTTATAAACAATTTGGAATTATGGCCCAATTTACTCTCCTAGCCCATTAGGAATCCGAAGCTATTTCTTATTTTGCTTCTTCGGATTTCTTAACCCTAACCGGCCCAAACTTTAACCTTGTTTTGATGCGGCCCACTTTATTTTGTTTCCCTTGGCCCATATTATCCTAACCCTAGCCAGGCCCAATTTTCTTAAACTCTATTGTTACATATTCGGCCCATTGACATAGTATATTCGGATTGGTTGTGTATCTTTTGACATTCCGTATGTGTTTGTGTGATATTTTCTATGTTCATATTTTTAGACTCGTTAATATGCTTGCTTATGTTTCGTTGTATATTATTCTAGTCGTTTCATGTCTTTGTTCTCATCTTTTCGATGATGTCAAGAGGGGGAAAAAATGCGACTTAGATTAGAATTTGCCTAAGCTTGCTCCTTGTCGTAATTCATTGTCTCTTAGGGTTCTTAAAGGATTTGGGTTAGATAGAAGCTAGAAACCCTAAGTTAATCTTTACTATGAATGACCGTTATTATATTGAGGGGGAACATACACTTAGACACAAAATCTAAGAGAGACTTGCCATCATCAAAAAGGGGGAATTTGTTGAACCATATATTCAAATATATATATATAGTATATATGTTTATGTTTTGATAATGACAAGTCTAGCTATTTATATATTATATACTCGTATGTATAATCATGTGCTAAGTGTACAGAACATTAGTAACAAGATCTAATCAATCATGTATAAAAGATTCAAGCATATTAGTCAATGAATTGACTAAATCGAAGATTGATAGAAGATCACAAGCGCGCATAATGAGCTAAAGTTATACTTATCAACTATAGCTTTAGTACAAGTTTGGTTCAAGTTATAGCTCGTAGCTATAACTCTATATCTATGAAGAAATGAACGAAATATATGTGTTTTGATGAAACGATTGTTTCCAAATTAGTGTCGTGTATAAACTAGTGTTTAATTGGTATTCTATTCTAAATATGGAATTGTTAATCTTGATAGGATTATATAAAATATCTTTTAGTTAAATAAGGAATAAATAATTGTCTTATGAGATAATTATTTATTACTAAAATAAACTAAGGATTTTTATATGATCTTAATTGTCAAATAATATAATCGAAAATATAGTTTGTTACGACTTTGGAAACGTGTAACATGTCACGATTACCATAATTCGTATAGGATTAGATTAAGTAAATATTATGTATTTATTTAATATCCTAAACAAACTAAGATTATATTGTGATAATATATTTTATTATCTTTGACATAGTTTAGGAAGTTGTTTTAATAAGGATACTAGTTGTTTATTATATAAAGATCTTTCCTAAATATGAATTAGGAAATTGATTCCTTATATAATACTTATAGTATATTATTAAATCTTTCCTAAATATATTAAGATTAGATTTAAGGTAGTATTACTAAAAGACTAGTATTCTAGTTTAAGTAATATTCCTAAATCATCTAGGGTTTAAATTACCTAGATATATATTCTATATAAATAGACTACCTATGACACATTAATCTACACGAAATACACACACATATTCACGCAAATCAAGAGAGAGAACCGCCGATCATATACTTCAATATTCGAGCTTTTCATTGTCATATCCGATTCAAGATTCAAGTGCTCAAGCGTTGATCTTATTCATTCAAGATTGTGACACCAAGAAAACATTGAAGACTTTATCTTATTAAACGTAAGATAGAACGAGTATTTAGCGGTACTCATTGTAAGACAAATATTTAACGGTATTTGTCGTAGCTAGATATTGAACGGTATCTAGATCAGAGTTGCGACTAACATCAAAGTTGCACGAGTAGGGTTGATAAAATTGTAATCCAGAGTTGGTACTAATTTTATTAATCGAGAATAGTGGACGTAGGTCTCAAAGTGTGAGACTGAACCACTTCAAAAATATTGTGTCTCTCCTTATTATTTGTTTTACTCGAAGATCATCATACAACCATACACACATCGAAGAAGATTTAAAAAGAAGACATACTCAATTCAACCCCCCCCCCCCCCCCCTCTTGAGTATATTATATCAATAGACTCTTCACTGTTTATATTAATACGCGAATACAATATTCAATTAAATATAACCGTTTATATTTAATTTACGAATTAATCATGTAATCCGTATTAGCTAAAATTCTTTAATCCGTATTAAATAATAATCTCAACATCTTATTGACTAATTTAATAGTCAATACCTCTGACTAACTGTTTAGTCGTATCCGGTATAAATGTGACTGTATTTTCATACCTTCACATCTCTCAAACGTGTCCTATAGGTGTGACGTATAGGGACCAGTTGATCACCGCCATCTGTATGACAATAACGTCAAACTTATCTAGCAAGCCAACCGTTATTGATAAACGTGGATCAACTGATAATAATACTGAAGTATGCCCTTGTGATCCTTAAAGAGATTTAGTAAGTCATTGTACTAACTGTCAAGGACACCAGCCCCAAAAATCTCCCACTTGTCCGTACAAGGGTATGTGCAATGACGTTATCGCACTACATGTGGAGGACACCAGCTCTAACAGACTGATGTATTAAATAGAGGGAGAAGTTAATTTACGTCACATTATTTATTCGATATAATGATACATTACTTATATATAAGTGTTGTAAAACACATGTGACATTTATAAAAAAAAATTAAAAATAAAGATTGAAAAGAAAACAATATTAGAGGTTGTTTGGTTGCCTTCCAAAATCACGGGAATCGGAAAATCATGGAAAGTGGGAAAATTGAGTCTTGTTTGGTTGCCTAATTCATGGGAATTAGAACTTACTAGGAAACTCTAATTCTTACCTAATGTAGGAAGTCACTTACCTAGCCCCCTCTAGGTAAGTGGAAGTTCCCGCATGAATTAAAGTTCCTACATTCAACCAAACAACAATTACATAATTCACGTGATTTTCAAGTTCATATGAATTTAATCTTCTCGTGAGTTTTATCTTCCCATGCCGAACCAAACGACTCCTTAGTCTATTAATATCTATGTGATGTTAGAATATATATATGGAGTATGTATTAATTAGTTGTCATTATGAGAAATTAAATTTTAAAATCGTATAAATCTCTTACCTAATTAACCATTTTGCCGAAACTAGCTATTGCCAAAATTAATTACATTGTTAAAACCTTAAAATGGTTAAAATGAGAATTAAAATTCGAAAATGCTTAGTTTGGGAAATATTTTATAGAAAATGGTCGTTTTAATAAAAGACCCCTTATGTTTTTGAAAAATGGAGAAATTAGAAGTTCCTAACAACTTCCAATGAATACATGACGTAAGAATTGACTTACCTACTCCCCCTTGATCATTAGAAATTCCAATCGAATTTGAATTTAATTCCTACATGGGCAACCAAACCGCAAATAGGATTATACATCCAGATGTCTATGAGCATCGTACATCTAATACAAATCTAAGTGAGCTTATGTGCAATTTTGTTGAGCTTTTAACAATTTTTTTTTTGCGATATACTTTTTTAGTGTTAAAAGTAAAATATTTGAGTTTTATATGTATTATTTTTCAGTTTCAATATAATGTTTAATTTATAATTTTTTTTTATAACAACGTTCAAATTCTTTTCAATGAAGCTCGTAAAATATACGTATAAACTCAAATTATTTGTTATAAAGCTCGAAATCTATACTATCAGATGTATACATCTTGTTGTATATGCAAATAAACACTCATCTCATATTCACCCGACTTAATTTCTATAAAATTTAAGTTCCTACGAAAATTAAGTTCTGTCATAACCAAACGACTCTTATCTTTTTTCGACAAAGGTAAACTCATTAATATTAAAGAAAAAGGAAAAAAATACAAAGTACTGTAACAGAAATACAAATCAGCCTGTAAAAAGACTTACAAATCAGTGACGCTACGAACATAAAAGAGTACGCATATGGAAAACAGAATTAGGTACAAGCATTGGTACTGGTACTCTTATCACTAATGAAAGAATGGGGAGGTCATTGAGTTGGTCCATGACTGACATGACCTTATCCCTAATAATGGTGCAATAAATCAACACTCATTATTTGAGCAAATCATTGTTACACAAAATTATGACTCTGTATTTTAGGTTATACAGTATTTGCATTTGGACCAACACAATAAAAATAGTGTTGGTAGTTGATAACATGGGTCACATATTGACAATGTGATATTGAAAGGTTAAAGATGACCCGATATTATAACAAACAGGTCGTGGTTAGACATTAGAAAAATATAAAAAAATCGTAATTATTATATATAAATATTTTTTTAACAGTAACACCTTTAATTATTTTTAAAAGGATCAATCGTTATATAAAAGAAAACGTGAAAATATTTGTATTTTAATCGTATGCAAGTCACTATAAATTAATTATATGTAATGATATATATATTGTATTATCTTAAATACGGAAAATTTACGTGGTATCCTTAATTTTGCATAAAAATGATTATACAATCAGATGTATAAGAGGTAAAAGCATCGTACAATTATAATACATTTAATTGAGTTTATGTATATATTTTTTGAGTTTTTATTAAACTATTTTGAGTTATATTTTAGTTTTTTATAGTTGAACTTATATGTATTGTTTTTAATAGTATAATAATTTTCTAAACTTAATACGGAGTATATTTGTAAAGGAGTTCATAAAATTTATAATAACCTCATATTCTTTTCATTTTAGTTCAAAAGTTTTATTAAAAAGCTCAAAATATGTATCATTAGCTATATATATACATCTTGTTGTATAGTTCACTCATTGTAAATTTTGCCACTTTGTATATGTTAACCAATATTTTAAATTCTTAAAATACCGTGCTTTAGCACAAGTTTTACGCACTATAAACACCTAAAGAGTTTTGGTGTGAGTATTTTCTTTTCCGGGACTTTTTACAATTCAATAAATTATGTTTTGGCATTAATTGTTGCTATGCAACTGGATGGATATGATAACTATTTATTAAACAATAATCATTTTTTGGTTGGTGGTACATGGAACCGTGATAGAGTAGAATTTTTTTTCCTTTTATGACGAGGAGGTTTAATCTTCCCGGACACACAACAATATCATGCTAACCATTACGTATCACATAAGCTCAATATACGGGATTGTCCCTCACTGAAAAATATGTGACCAACTCTCATCATTTAAGAAAATTCAAATCTAGGACCTCCCACCCGTCCATCTTTTATCTAATTGTTTTTTTTTTTTTTTGGCATTATCGTGTCGGATACGGAGATCGAAAAACTTGAAAATTGAATATATTGCGGTCCTCAAATTTAAGTAGCATGGAGTCATGGACCCTGACTCTGAATTTGACGCACATTGTCCACCCTATTTTTGAACAGAATCTGCAGCTCAATTAATACAATCACACTCCAAATGCTTATTGTCCACCACATTCGGACCGGTCAATAATATTTAAGTAGGTAGATTAAACATTTTATTTTTATCTTGTTTATCTATTTGAATATTGCTTAATCGTCTTTAACTTGTGACGTACATGTTCATTTTCTGCTAATTAATATTATTCTAATTACGATATATTATAATATATGCCTATACGGTAATCTCCTAACATTTTCAATGAGATTTATTGGTCTTACATAAATTTTATTTGTGTTGTGTATTTTTATCATAAATTTAAAACGGATTAAGTATTACTTATTCTGATAGAAAAAGATCAGTCATTTACTTTATTTTATTTACACAAATAAAAAACTTGTTCCATTAAAAACTTGCCACGGATATATCAGTAATGACTAATAAATTCGTGAATGGGACGGGCCATGGGACAGTTGCTATTATTTCACAAATCCTCGGTTTGTGTGAAATTTGGCCCCGTCTTATCACTGACGCAACTCAATAAATACCTGCTATGAATATTGTTGGGGGATGTAACTACATGGTGACAGTTGACATGCATACATAATCAAACAACTTGTATATGCGTAGTTTGTAATGGGTTAAATCAAACTCACGTAATAGGATAAGGATAAGTTATTTGTGATTACACAAATTCTTATTTGTGGCGGCGGTATCCTTCATAAGCTTGTGACGGATACCGTTTCTTCTCACAAAATACCCATGAGAAGTGAGTGGAAAAGTACATGAAGGGTACCCCACCTTGTCCTCTCTCCTTTTTTTACGAGAGGTCACAAGCTTATGACGGGATTAAGCCGTCACAAGCAAGACCGATTGTTGTGATTAATTGTGCATTTACCTTTTATTTTATCTAACCATATGAGTGATCTTGACCGGTCACAAGTGATGCTAATATTATTAAAGGTTATGAAATAACTTACATAGCATAGATATATAGAGAATATCAATCATACAATTTAACAAACATAACTACTTTGTAACAACTTCAGTTTAACTAACTCTGCTTAACTAACTTTGAGTTGGTTTATACTTCGTACGTACTTCCTCCATTCCAATCAATTTTATACATTTCACTTTATAGACACTATTCATAAGTCGAGTGAATCTTCGACATAACCCCTAATATATAATATAAAAGATAGTCATGTGAGATCTTGTTTAAATTGTCTCACCGAGTATATTGTGAATATCAAAGTTTTATAATTTTTATCGATGTGTAACTAAAAATATTAACAAAAGAAAACGAGTATTGGTAAACGTGAATAAAGTAAATGTATAGAATTGATTGGAATGGAGGAAGTAACATTTAGTAACAAGTAACAACTAACTAACTGTGAAGTAGTTCATAAAAGTACAATACTATTTTTCCAATATAGACTCAAGTGTAATTTCGTCATTTACAAACAATATTTTTATTTTTACAATTTTTTGTAAGAAAATTTTCAATAGCTTTTTTTAGTTTATTGTAAGGTAATGTTTAAAAAAACGGAATTAAATTTATTTTTATGATTTGGATTGTAGAAATTAGACATTTGAACTAAATTCGAAGTCCATATAATCTCAATATTTGTTTTACGAACCTTTGGAATTCAATTTTGTATTTCAATTTCTCAATGGTATTTAGAAAATTCATGGAATCGGAATTGAAATTGTGCGGCGTGGCCGCATGAATAAGCGTTGAGTCACCAAAGTTATTACGAAAAAATAAATATTACGAGGAAAAATATTTGCAAATGGAAAAAAAAAATCATTGATTAAAATATAGTGACGAATTTGTATCACAAAAAAGACCGCAATCAAATAATGACGGAATTACTATTATATGTTAACGACTTGAGAGACCCAAATTTTAGCTAATTTGGAATTTATAAGAAATGGAATGAAATGAGAAACCATAATGGTATGGGGTTTTAATTCCATTCCATTCAAAAATTGTTTGGTTCATTTTAATAATAAACATGAAAGAATGGAGTTGGAATCGAAGGGGGAGAGCTGGGTATGAGATTCCAAGGGGTTGGGTTGGAGTTAGAATCCATTAGATATTTAACTCCATTCCAAAATCACCAACCAAACACCCCCTAAGTTCAATCTCAATTCAATTTTTGAGGTTCTCAAACATTTAAAATGTCTCATTAACTAGCCCACATTTGAAGACCTATCTCGATCTAGCCCTACATTTTCCCGGGCTTTGTTTTACTTTTGGCCCAAAAAAATGTCCTGTGTGAGATTAGACCCCGAAATTTTAATACATAGGTAAATGCTAGTCTTACTCGTAGTTTCACACTTTCACATGCGGGTTGGTCAAACGGGAGGGAGAGGCAGGCTAGGGTGAAACGAGGGCGGGTCGACCTTGGCTAAATAAACCCTGAACCAACCCGGGATATGGACGGTTTGGGTTATGTTGGGAATGATGAGGGTGGACTCGAAACCAACCTTTGAGCTGTCAACCGCTTGGCTGGCCATGGCCTCATCTTGCCATACTTAGACAATCCTCAAGCAAACAAGAAAACAAGTTTGTGTCCCCAGTCGGTGGCATGGCAGCCTTGTGGCCGGCCATGGCCTCATCTCGCCATACTTAGACAATCCTCAAGCAAATAAGAAAACAAGCTTGTGTCCCCAGTCGGTGGCATGGCAGCCGCCTGGTCGGCTGGGACCTAGGTAGCATTAAAATGGACACGAACATGGAAACAGACACAGACACGGAAACGACACGGACACGTGACACGACATTTTATAATTATAAATGTTTGTTTTTATTTTTGTAAAAGTATTTGATATTAATTTTAAATAAATGAAGGTAAAACTTGTCCTTGATAATAACTTATTTTCATTTCTCATCTGTACCAATACTCTAATTAATCTATTTTGATAGCGCAATTCTCGTCTGAAAAACATCATTCACCCCAAGTGATGACCAAATACCGTGAACACGCAATGGACACGGCTCAAATACTATGGACACAACTCAAATACCATGGACACGCATCGGACACGTACCCAAATAAATGTAGAAACATAGACACGACTTTATAGGTGTCTAACACGTTTCGGCGTGTGTCCGTGAAGTGTCGGTGTCGGACACTGTACGACTTATTACGAGAAGCGTTTGTGCTACCTAGGCTGGGACATCCATCTTACTTAGCCAAATTGAGGAAGAAAGACAAATGAAGCAACAGGTGTTCCAAACCAGTGGCCCGGCAGCCGCCTGGCCGGCTGGGTCACCATTCCATACTTAGATTTTGTTCGAGCAAGAACGAGCAGTAGCCTGCGATGTAGTCACAGTCGGTCCTCAGTCCCACAGCCGATCGGCCGACTGTGTCTACCAGACCATATATCAAAGCTATTTTCCAAGGAAGAGGACTCCCAACCGGTCCTCAGCCCGACAGTCGGCCGACGGTCTAGAAGCGCAAGACCGTGTTTTTGCTTCTCAAATTATGGCTCATTTGTAAGAAAACTGTAAATAACACCCCTAAATACATTTTAGCATACAACCCTAAATCTTAGAATTTACCCTAATTTTCTCTAGTTTAGCTTAATCTTTCCTTAATCTTCCCTTAATCAAGCACTAAACTTTCATTAATCTTAGCCTAGAATCAGTTTCTCTCTAGTGGATACTTTGTAATTTGACTTGTATTTTCGGGATATTAAAGAATCTCTCCTTAATTAAATCAAAGTTACTTTCTTGGTATTATTTCTCTTCTTAGTTTACTCTTGTTATCATTTGTTTGCCTTTCATTGTTCATCTTTGTTTTGTCTTTGTGTTTATCATGACAATTGTTTACCTTTGTCGATCTTTGCTTGTATGGTATTCGCCAAGCCCCTCGCGTTTGGTACGCTAAACTTGCTTTCACTCTCACAAAGTATGGCTTTCAACAATTCCCGTACGATCATTCACTTTTCTCCATCTCTCGACCCAACAACGAGGTACATATACTTGTTTACGTTGACGATTTGGTAATTTGTGGTAATGACTCCGTTTTTATTACTCAATTCAAGTCCTATTTAAGCCAATTCTTCTACATGAAAGATCTCGGTACACTCAAGTATTTTTTTGGTCTTGAAATAGCACGGAACAACTTGGGTATATTCATGTCTCAACGCAAATACACCCTTGACATTTTAACGGAAACATGCCTTCTTAGCTTATTCAAAGCTCCTCTCATGTCTGATCCCAAACTATACCGCCGACTTGTGGGGAGTCTAGTCTACCTTACCATTACTCGTCACGAACTAACCTATTTCGTTCACATTTTGGCCCAAATTATGAATGCTCCAACCAAAGAACACTGGGCAGCCGCCCTAAATGTCGTAAGGTATATCCAGAGTTCCCCGGGATAAGGAATAATTTTACTCCGCTTCGACAATGATTTATGCCTCAACGCTTATTGTGATGCCGACTACGACTCCTGTCCCACAACCCGTAGGTCCCTCTCGACCTATCTCGTTTTTTTGGGGTCCCTAGCGATTTCCCGAAAAACTAAAAGCAAGCAACGATATCTCGTTCTTCCGCTGAGTCCGAATATAAAGCTATGACATTTTCGGTCTGTGAGCTGAAATGGCTCAAAGGCTTACTCCAATTCCTTGGAATCCGACATATTCAACTTATCCAACTTCAGTGTGACAACCAGTCCGTCCTTCACATTGCTCGAAATCCGATCTTCCAGGAACGAACCAAACGTACTGAAATTGAATGTCACTTTATCCTCGACGAGATTCAAAAGGGGCTTATCGCTCCTAGTTACGTTCATATATACCAAGGCTCAGCTTGCTGACATCCTCATCAAAGCCCTTAGACGTACTTCATTCGCCACATTACTTTTCAAGTTAGGTATCTCGAATCTCTACACTCCAACTTGCAGGATATTATCGAGCTAGCCGTTGTTAGCCATCCACAAGAGAGTCGTTGACTCAAAGCATCAATTGTGGCTACACAATCCTCTCTTAAGGAAACTTTACTAATTTGTGTAAATAGTTTATATCTCTTCCTTATTTTGATTGTTCATTATATTGTACATCATTCTTAATATTTTATTTGTGATTTCCCTAACAAGTCTATAAATGAACCTAACTTTAAGTCATGCAAGAGAGGGTCTATTGCTTACAATTACTCACTTCAACGAAATATTTCACAAAAATATTATGAAGTGTCGATGGAGATAGTGAGAGACTTTGTTTTTCAATTCACGTAATATACCACAAGTTTTACCAGTTATACTTATGTATAATATAAGTTTTATAATAAAATATGAATTTTGTTATAAAGTATCTGATTTCATCAATTTTTCCATTTAAAATTAAGAACTTTGACGTATAATCGAATTTTTGATTAATTAGCGTTAATTAGCCAAATAATTAGGTAATTAACATTCATTTGAAACTATTTGGGTCTATGGTGTCCACGTCATCACTTTTTATTTTTGTCCGATTTTTATATGAAACGGCTAAGAAACCTAGCAGCTTCATTTAGTTTTTTTTAATATATAAAAAAGACAAAACCGCTAAGAATCTTAGCTCCTTACCATATAGTACTGTCATGGACACCATGCAAATTTGTTGAAATTTGAAATTGGAAATTGGTGGAAGTTGCTGAGAAGTTCAGCGTCCATCTCTCTTCCTTTTTTTTTATAAAACAGATACAAATATTTGGACGATGACATTTTGGTAAAGCCGCTAGGTTTCTTAGCGGTTTCATGAAAAATCGGACAAAAATAAAAAGTGATGACGTAGACAGCATAGACCCAAATAGTTTCAAATGAACACTAAGGCTCCGTTTGACAAATCATTTCAGCTACCTGATTTGCTTATTTTTTTTTTAGTGCTTGGCAACTACCTTTTGATTGAAAAAGTTACCTGAAATAAAAAGCTACCTCAGGTAGCATTCGAAAAATCAGGTACCTGATTCATTATTATTTACCTATTCTACCCTCGAATTTTATAACCTTAATTAACAAAATCATGTCGTTTACGTCATTTTGTCAAATATCAGCTATATTTTCAGGTAGTTTCCAAACAGTTTTAACAAAAATCAGCTACCTTATCCGGTCTTAATTTTCAGCTACCTTATTAGATTTCACATACATTTTCAGGTTTCAGATTACTTTTTCAAGTTTCAGCTAGCTTTTCGATTAGTTTTGCCAAACAGAACCTAATTATCTAATAATTTTAGTAATTAACGCTAATTAACCAACAAATATTCCGTATAATCCTACCTTTTATAATATCAACAAGTAGCCCATAAATCCATAGCAAATTAACAATAATGGAACAAACATGGCTCTATGCCATATTACTAACATTCTTAGGTCTCATATGGTACTTCATCTCATCCAAACCAAACGACAACCACCAACCACCACCACCACCACCAAGTCCACCGTCGCTTCCGATACTCGGTCACCTCCATCTACTCAACACTAACCAACCTTTTCATCGTTCCCTTCATGAATTATCCTCTAAATATGGTCCCATCTACTACCTAAAACTCGGCCATGTCCCGGTTGTTGTTATATCTTCTCCGTCTCTAGTCGAAGAATGCTTCACCAAAAACGACGTCGTTTTAGCCAATAGGCCTTACAACCGTTCTTCCGTATACTTTCACTATGACGGAACTACCCTTGGTGCTGCTATTAGGAATATTAATAATAGTTGGGCCTCAACCATTACCACCCTACGGGTCCCATTGGCGTAACCTTAGAAAAATTACGGCTTTAGAGTTTTTCTCAACCACGCGACTTAACCTCCTCGCTCACGTACGTGAGCAGGAGGTTAAGTCGCTAATCAAGGGCTTATTATCCAACAACGCAAATATCCATGACCGTCTTTTTACTCAAGTCGAAATAAAGCCTAAACTATTCCAAAGTTTTTTCAACATTGTTATGAGAATGTTAACCGGAAAACGATACGATTTCGTTGAGGGAGTTGATAATGTGTTATATCAGACTTTGAACGAGCTTCTTGAGCTAAGCGGAGCTTCGAATCCAATCGATTTTTTCCCATTTTTACGATGGTTTAATTATGGGAATATTGAAGGGAAAATGAAAAATGTTTCGACAAAAATGGATGAATTTTTAGATGGTGTTTTAGAAGAATGCAAAACGTTTCGAAAGAGCGAAAATTTTCGCAAATTTGGAGATAAAATGCCATTAATTTACAAGTTATTTGATTTGCAGGAGGAAAATTCAATCCAATACTCTGATCTTGTGATTAAGGGCATTATAATGGTATGAATATCGATACGCATTTTTTTTTCGGGTCAAGTTGATAGATTATTAGTGTGTTATTAGAGTCGTATTTATGTCCGACTCTTGAGATGTATTAGAGTTATTAGAGTCGTATTTATGTCCGACATAAATACGAGAGGCTTAGACTAGCCTTTCATATACTCATGTATTTGTATTTAAACAAACGGCTTGGATGAATAAAAACAACACACAAAATAACAAATAAACACAATCAGTTTCCAACATGGTATCAGTGTCAATCCCAAACTCCTAAAAACTTTTTTCGTCTCCTTCTCACCATCTGTTTGTTTTGTTCCTTTCTCCATGGCTAAGGACGACAATCAGATTCAAAAACTTGACCCCTTATCTCCTTTTTCCCTTGCCAATCAAGAAGGCCCCGGTCAATCCGTCACTCATATTCGTCTTTGCAGTGATAATTATGAAGCATGGAGTCGCTCTATACGGACTTCGCTAAAATCTCGCCGAAAATTTGGATTTTGTGATGGATCAATTACCCAACCAGATGCTGCTGATTTCCTTTTTCAACAGTGGGAAGTCGTGAACTGTACTGTCGTCCAATGGATAATGAATTCCATCGATGATTCGATTAAAAAATCGATCTCTTATACAGAGGATCCTCGCGCTTTATGGCTCGATTTGGAGGAGCGGTTTTCTGTCGTTGATGGGTCTCGAATTTTTGATTTAAAAGAAAGATTACATGATTGTCGGCAAACCAAAGGTATGACCGTCACAACTTATTTTGGTGAATTGAAAGCTTTATGGGATGCAATTGCTTCGTATGAACCTTTGTTTGCTTGTACGTGCGGTGGATGCCGCTGTAGCATCTCAAAGGCTGCTACAACCCGACAAGAAACAGAACGGGTTTACAAATTTTTAATGGGACTTGATGTATCTCTATATAAAAACATTCGTAACAATCAATTGGGTATGACTCCTCTGCCAAGTTTGAACCGTGTTTATCATGCGGTTCTCCAAGAAGAGCGACTTGTTTCTGCTCCTGTCACTGAAGTTCCGACTGATGTTATGGCGTTTGCTGTGCGCCAGACACCATCCACATCCAATTCCAGCCAAGATTGGCGTGCAAAGCGTGATGCAGAACGGATGGAGCGTCGTAAGTTGGTCTGCACTTTCTGCCAAGTTAATGGCCATGAGACCACGACGTGTTTTATCCGTACTCAAAATTTCCCCGACTGGTGGGGTGACCGTCCTAGGACGCTAGAGGAACTGAAGGCAAAGCGGGCAGCTTCCTCTCGCACTAGTGCTCGTGTCAATTTTCTTGGTGACCCGTCTTCTATTCCCTCCTCTGATCGTCTTAGCGGTATGTCTCTTGATTGGATAATTGATACGGGGGCTTCGCATCATGTCACGGGTGATGCCTCATGGTTAGCTGATCCACAACCCATACCTCCATATCCAGTGACTTTGCCAAATGGGCAGAATGTCTCGGCTACTATAGCCGGGACTGTTCGATTAAATGAATTCCTTGTCTTACGAAATGTTTTATACGTCCCTAGCCTCACTTGCAATCTTCTCTCTGTTTCACAATTAATTGCGATTACTGATTGTGTTATTAGTTTTACTAATTCCGCTTGTCATATTCAGGACCGTTTTTTGAGGACGAGGATTGGAGTCGGTAAACAACGGGACGGTCTTTACTTGCTGCGTGCGGTGGGAAAGCCAACTATCCATCGGGTGAGCGTTGATCTTTTTGAGTTATGGCATCGACGTCTTGGGCATCCGTCTAATAAAGTAGTTCAACATTTACCTTGCGTTGATAGCTCTTGTCCTACTTTGGATAATATTTGTGATATCTGTCATGAAGCCAAACATAGCCGTAATAGTTTTGATTTGAATGATAATAAAGCAACAACAATTTTTGAGTTGATCCACTGTGATTTATGGGGTCCGTATCGGACTCCCTCTACTTGTGGAGCGAAGTATTTTCTTACAATTGTTGATGACTATTCCCGGACCGTTTGGGTTTATTTGTTGCTTGACAAACGAGAGGTTATTGACATGTTTTTGAGCTTTTTTGCCTTCATCAAAACGCAATTTAATGCCGTTGTTAAAACTGTTCAATCGGATAATGGGACCGAGTTTTTTAAAATGACCGATTTCTTTACTCAGCACGGTGTGTTTTTTCGCACCTCGTGTGTCGGCACGCCACAGCAGAATGGCCGTGTCGAAAGGAAGCATAGACATATTCTTAATGTCGCACGTGCCTTAATGTTTCAAGCCAATTTACCTATTATGTTCTGGGGTGAATGTATCTTAACGGCTGCTTACTTGATAAATCGTACCCCTTCTGCTTTGTTAAAAAACTCGACCCCTTATGAGCAATTATTTGGCAAGGCGCCTCCATATACCCATATTCGCATTTTCGGTTGTCTCTGTTTCGCTCACAACCTTCATTCTAAAAGTGATAAATTTGCAAAAAGGAGTCGTAAGTGTGTCTTTCTTGGGTATCCGATTAATAAGAAGGGATGGAAGGTTTTTGATCTTGAAACTCGGGAAATATTTGTGAGTCGAGATGTTTATTTCTATGAGCACAGTTTTCCTTACATTTTGGATACTTCTCCTTCCTCTGACCCACCTTCTAGTCCTAGTATGCATCCTGATGATGACACCTCCTCTGTTGACTCGGTTGACCCAATTGATGCTAAGGGTGCATCTACTTCTGGTGCGTCCACATCTGATAATAAAGCCTCAACCACACTTGATTCGGGTACTGTCGATATGGGTACTGGTACCTCTGCTTCGGACAGCCTTATCTCAGCCTCGACTTCGGCTGCTGTTGTTCCTGAAATGGGTCGAGGCAAGCGTACAAAAATACCATCAACTCGCCTCCGTGGGTATCAAGTTGGCACCACCGCAAGCACATCTTCCGACTCCGACTCTGCTCCCGACTCTCCTCGCTCCTCAGGTACTCCCTATGCTCTAGCTAATTATGTTTCGTGTACTAAATTTTCCTCGAAACATCAGACATTTCTAGCAGCTATTACTTCTGGAGTTGAACCTCCCACTTTCCGTGTTGCTCTCACGGACCCAGTTTGGCGCCAAGCTATGGCTGACGAGATTCAGGCTCTTGAAAATAATTCTACTTGGGAACTGTGTGATCTACCGGCTGGTAAAAAGGCCCTGGGTTGTAGATGGATATTCAAAATCAAATATCACTCTGATGGTAGCATTGAACGACATAAAGCACGGCTGGTCATTTTTGGAAATCATCAGGTAGAAGGCATTGATTACGGTGAGACCTTTGCACCTGTTATAAAAATGGTTACCATCCGCTCTTTTTTAGCTGTTGCTGCTGTCAAAAACTGGGAACTGCACCAAATGGATGTTCATAACGCTTTTTTGCACGGTGACCTTAATGAGGAGGTGTATATGAAGCTTCCTCCTGGTTTTGGCACGGGCAAAGAAGGAAAAGTATGTCGGTTGCGCAAATCTCTTTATGGGTTGCGCCAAGCTCCTCGTTGTTGGTTTGCTAAATTAACCTCTGCACTGCGACGGTATGGATTTACTCAGTCCTATTCTGACTACTCCCTTTTCAGTTTTAATCAAAATTCGACGTGTCTTCACGTTTTGGTCTATGTTGATGATCTGGTGGTTGCCGGTAATGATTCTCTGGCTATTTCAAAATTTAAGAAATATCTTGGTGATTGTTTTCATATGAAAGATTTGGGCGTTTTGAAATATTTTTTGGGTCTTGAGGTGGCACGAAATACGGAGGGCATTTTCTTGAGTCAGCGGAAATATGCGCTCGACATAATTACCGAAACTGGGCTGCTAGGATCCAAACCCGCTACTACACCGATCGAGCAAAATCACACGCTTGGCCTAGCTTCGGGTGAGTTTCTTGATGATGCCGAGTCCTATCGAAGACTAGTTGGTAGACTTGTTTATTTGGCTGTGACACGGCCAGATCTTTCGTATGCTGTTCATATTTTATCTCGCTTCTTGAGTAAACCACGAAAAGAACATTATGATGCCGCCCTTCGTGTTGTTCGATATCTTAAGGGAAGTCCGGGCCAAGGTCTTCTTTTTCGGGCTGATCGTGCACTTACTGTCACTGGATGGTGTGATTCTGATTGGGGTACTGATCCTTCTACTCGTCGATCTGTTTCTGGGTGGATTGTCTTTCTTGGTGGTTCCCCTATTTCTTGGAAGACTAAAAAGCAAAATACGGTGTCTTTGTCTTCTGCTGAGGCCGAATATAGGGCCATGGTTGCTGTTCTTTGTGAACTAAAATGGGTCAAAGGATTGCTTCACACTCTTGGGGTCCCCATTTCTTCTCCCATCACTGTATACTCCGACAGTTCATCTGCTATTCAACTTGCTCAAAATCCAGTCTTTCATGAGCGCACGAAGCATATCGAGATTGACTGTCATTTCATTCGTGATGCGATCACTGATGGTTTAATCACGCCCTCTCATGTTTCTACTACAAATCAGTTAGCTGATATCTTTACTAAGGCTCTAGCTCCGTCTCAATTTGTTTTTCTCCTTACCAAACTGGGCATTCTTGATTTACATGCTCCAGTTTGAGGGGGGGTATTAGTGTGTTATTAGAGTCGTATTTATGTCCGACTCTTGAGATGTATTAGAGTTATTAGAGTCGTATTTATGTCCGACATAAATACGAGAGGCTTAGACTAGCCTTTCATATACTCATGTATTTGTATTTAAACAAACGGCTTGGATGAATAAAAACAACACACAAAATAACAAATAAACACAATCAGTTTCCAACATAGATAGAGGTGGCAACCAGGTTATCAGGTCAATTTGATTCGGGTCCCAAACTTACGGGTCATCTCGGGTTGGATAAGCCTTAATCGGGTTTTGTTGAGTTACGAGTTTGGGTCCTGTCGGGTCTAGGCCTTGTTTGGCAAACGACATAAGCAGATTCATAATAGCAGATAACGTTAGCATGATATGGTTAGTAGATTTTAATAGCAGGTTTGACTATTAAATTAAATTAGCTGATTAAAAAATGGTGTTGGTTAAATAGCAGATTACGTGATAATATTGAATATGCTATTACATTATGCTGCTATTAGCAGCATATTCAAAAATATTAGATTTCGACCAATATGCTATCAGAATATGTTATTTACCAAACACAGAGACTAATTTCTTTCAATATACTCTTTACCAAACCGCGCCCTAATCAACTTGCAAGCTCTAGATAAAAGCTTTATGTAACCTAATTTAACCTATTTTGCTACTGTAATGATATTTATCGCGTAAAAATGCTAGAATGTAATTTTTCGGGTTAACTCGTACTATGGAATGAATGTAGGTAATGTTGGTGGGAGGAGTCGATACTTCAGTTGTGACGCTAGAGTGGACGCTGGCATTGTTACTCAACAATCGAAATATACTTCACGAGGCACGGTCCACAATCGACAGTCGCATAGGAAGAGATCGATTAGTGGATGAATCCGATCTTGACAAGCTCGAGTTTATTCAAAACATAATCAACTAGACATTGCGACTCTTCCCTGCTGGACCGCTTATAGTACCACACAAGTCATCAGACGATTGTACCATAGCAGGGTATCATGTGCCTAAGGGTACAATGGTGTTGATCAACGCATGGGCAATTCACAGGGACTCGAATTTTTGGGACGACCCGTTAGAGTTTAGGCCTAAGAGATTCGATGGTGCCAAGGTGAACGAGTATCGGACATGTTTTATACCGTTTGGGATTGGGAGAAGATCATGCCCGGGATCTTCGCTTGCAAACAGAGCTATGACAGTAACTTTGACAGCATTACTGCAATGTTTCGACTGGGATACTAACGGTGGAGCGAATGTGGAGATGATTGAAGGTGTCGGGTTAACCGTGCCTATGGCTACACCCCTTGTTGTAATGTGCAAGCCACGGCAAGATATCGTCAATGTCATCTTGAATCTGTAATTAAATGTTTGAATTCGTTCTTAATATTTCAGCGTTCTGTTTTATATGTCGTTTTAGAAAAGAAGTTAATTTGTTAGTACATTTTGAATGATCTTCTGTGTTCAATTGTTATTTTTGAATTTGAAATTAAAAAAACTAGGATAAAAACAGGACGCAATAACTCCAAGTATTAAGAAACTCGAAACAAAGTAAGAATCGATAGATAAGGACTAGGTCAAGCACTCGAATGAGACAATAATACCATACATTGAGGGTCCTGTCGTTCTTTTCGGCTTAATTTCAGCTCATTTCAGTTTAGATTATAGGCCCTGTTCTTTTCGGCTTAAACGAGCCGAATTAAATAAATTGAAGTAGAGCTTAATTGAATTAAATTGAGTGAAACTAAGGTGAAGTAAATTTAGTTGAATTAAAAGTTGAGTGTGTGAAGAGATTAACTAAAGATAATTGATTGAACGTAAATAAAACTTAACGAAATACACGCAAGCAAAATTGAAAGGAGTTGAAATTAAGCCAGAAAGAACATAGTCTTAACTCTATTTAGTTTGGTTTGGTTAAGTTTCAATCAGTTCTATTCACCTCATTTCTTCACAAAACTAACTCTTATTTCAGCTTTATTCAGTTTAGTTCAATTAAGCTCATCTGCATTTAATTCAATTCAGCTCGTTTCAACCGAAAAAACAGGGCATGAGTGATGCATTTTCGGTATATCCTCTCGAATGTATGATAAGGGCTCTACACATGATGCACGATTATATCACGCATCTTAGCGAGTAAACTGAAACTCGATACCACGTGTTGACACTCGAATTTGTGGATACATATATTAGTGTTTATTCTAGCAATTGCCTCAAATTCTTAATAAAAATACTTAAATAAGACTCTTCAAAACGTTTACAAGACATAATACGTCTCAAATTTGAATGATTAATCCTCACTTCCTTCCCCAAATCACTTTCAGGATCCATCACCTTATCGATTGCATTCTTGATGGCATGACGGTCGTAAAAGCCGTCTTCTTCTCGTGTCTCGACTTCCACTCCGATCTTTAACTCCAAACTCATTAGCCTCGCGTTGCAAAATTGGTCCCCTGCTCGCGGGATCAACACAATTTGGGATTGGCTCATTATCGCTTCTGATAATGAGCCAGCCCCGCAATGTGTCACAAAACAACCTACTGATGGATGTTCCAATATCAGCTTTTGTTGTACCCAACCGTCGTAAATCATTCCTCTGCCTCTAATTTTCTCCGCGAACCCTTCTGGTAAGGCCGACTCTATTGTATTATAGCCAGTAGGCGTTTTAAGGGCCGCCAAGAATGGCATTCCTGGAGTAATTAAATGACTTAATGACATGTACAACGATCTTACACAAGACTAAACATGAAAAAAAGGAAGTTTTTGTGTAAATGGTGTCCAAAACCAAACTATTTACCAAAATAACGCGAATTTCAAACTATTTACCAGAAATGTGTTCACGTCATCAATTCCGAAGATTTTATTTTTTTTCAGAAATTTAGAACATGTCGCTGTCCGGGACAGCCACATGTTGCTTCCATTTTCGGTGATTTGCTGTCCCGGACATGACGAAGGTAGCTTCTCAAATCACCAAAAATGGAAGCAACATGTTGCTGGACAACAACATGTTCTAAATTTCTGGAAAAAAAATAAAATATTCGGATCGATGACGTGGACTCATTTCTGGTCAATAATTTGAAATCCGCGTTATTTTGGTAAATAGTTTGGTTTTCGACACCAGTTAAGCAAAAAATTCACAAAAAGGGTACGTACGTGAGTACGTGACCTTAAAATCGTGTACTGGTACAGTCGTACATACCTATGAGCTCGAGTCCAAGAATAAATTCGTGAAATTGTTCTTCCGTCAAAACACATTCGCTGCCAAGGGCACAATATATGACGCTGCCTCGACCAAAACCGTTTAACCAGTCATTAAAACGATCATCTAATATGGAATAAACCGAGGGATCGGGGTAAACGAGTCCGGTTAAAAACACGGGTTTTCCAAATTTTTCCTCAGCTAAATCACAATATGCTCCTTCCATTTCCTTGCATGACTTAACAGCAATGGCGTCACATTCACGGAAAGACACGCTAAGGCGTTCAAGGAGCGTCATACCTCCACCACAAGGCATTGAACAAGCCGAAGCCAAGTAACGGGCCTCGTGGGGTTTGAGTCGGATCAACTGGGACGGAAAACACGGAGGCGGTTCCATAAGTTCCGCCTCCGTGTAATGGTGAGTGATAGGGAGGTTCCTTGCCTACAACAAGATTTAAAATACTTTTACTATTAAAAGAAGAGTAAATAAAATTTATTGGCTTCTTATTGGCCGTTGAGGTTTATGAGTGAAAAAACATTAATGTATGCTCACGTTTTGTTTATATATTTAATTATTCTCTCTTTTTCTACTAATTAATTGATCTCATTTCCAACACTTGTATTCATAGAATTTTCTTATATTTCGTTCTCTAAAATTAATGTTTACACAGCGCGTCGAAGAAATATACATTGCTCACAAATCATAAAAATATATTTATCTCATGATTAATTTTATGTCATATAAATTAATAATTCTCTTTTCACTTGCATTCCGTATGTTTGTTTAATATATATGAGTGTATTTTAATAAAATATACTCCCTCCTATTCCCAATAACTGTCCCATTTCGGGTTGGGTACGGGAATTAAAGAATTCATTTGTTTAATGTAAAGTAATGTGTGAGGTGGGAAGATTGGAGAGAGGGAATGTATTATTAATTATTATTGTGGGTAGAGGTGATTAAAATAAGTAAGGTTGTGGGGTAAGGTGGGTATTGTTGTGAATTAAAGTGATTAAAATAAGTGTAAACATTTACCAAAAATAGACAATGGGACATTTAGGTGAATAGACGGAAATGAACAATGGGACAGTTATTGAGAATATGAGGGAATATGAGTGTATGACATCCAAATAAACGGAGAAAACATTTATATTTTATTCCGTATATTACCGTTGAAACAAGTCAATAAAAAAATAATTGTTATCGCTAATATTCTTAATTAGTTTCTTATGACATGCTACAAGTCGTATAATTAATATATCTCAATTTGTGCATATTTTTTAGACGGACGTAAAACTAGTTTAATAAAAAGAGGTAAAATAGTCATTTTGTGACAGTAACAAGTAAAACAGGAGCGTGATACCTGGGCACTGATATGAAGAGTTCCCATTAGGTAAGTAGTAAGATAATACAAGGACTTAGCCCCATGCTTTCGGGCCATGCCCGGTAGCCAGTGGGCGAAATCAGAAAGAAGTATGTCGGGTTTGAGACGGGTTAGAAGGGAGTCGATAGTCTCTTGGGTCATGTCCATGGCCGCCATGAGGAAGGGCTCGACTGGTAATGGTACATCGGCCGTGGTCTCGACACCAGGAGGGATACCCTCCACTTGAGGGACAGTGATGGGAATGAAGGTAATAAGGGAAGGGTGGTGGTTGTCTGAAGCCAATTTAAGGGCAGTTTTTTGTGGAAGAATTAAGGATATTTGAATATGGTTTTGAGCAAGTTTGTTTGCTAATCCAAGGAATGATTTAAGGTGTCCCATTGCAAACCATGGATACATTGCAATATGTAAACTTTTGTCATTGTTATTAACACCCATTTTTTGAATGAAATGTAGACAAGTATTATTGAAGTTGAAGTTAGTATGTATTTATAGGAATATATATACCGTCAGTAGCGGTTCTTTAATGCAGTTCTAACTTCTAACGGTCGCGCGCCGATTCGCATTTATAGCAACACAAATTCTACTTTACGACAGTCGTACATGCGACCAGTAAAAAAAGTGATCACATTTTGATAAATAGTGACCGGTCACTATTTATAAAAATAATGGTCACTTTTTACCACAAAATGGTCACATTTTGAAAAAAAAATACGGAATAAGACAGTTTTACAGAAAAACTGCTATTATAATAAAAAAGAAATGCAGGAGTTGAGAGGTATCAGGTTCAATTACCAGTTGGGGCGATGACCACTTGGCCACTGCAGCTCTCGAAGGGATGACTTACATGGTCCATGTGGTGGTACGGGAATACATGGGCCCGGGGATTAAATCCCTCGTCACCAAAAAAACAAAAAAAAAATTTAAGAAAGTTTCATCCTATAATAACTAACTCGATATAAATTGCTTGTATTTCTGGTTAATAACGTACGGAGTACTTAGTTAAGTAGCCTCCTCTTTTTGCAATATGGTCTTTTTCCTACGGTATATACACTCATACTTGATATATTTTTGAGTTCAGCTCTATTTTTTACGACTTTTCTAACTAATTTGTGAACGTTTTTCGAACTATGGTTAAAATTTGTGGACAATGTCATAATATCAAAAATGACAAAATACTCCCTCCGTCCCGATCAATTGTTATCCATTGCTTTTGACACAAAGATTAAGAAAATGAATTTGGACCACACAAATTATATGACCCCACATGTAATCAAATGTCATCCACAAAAAGTTGCCAAAAATGGAAATAGATAACAATTCACTAATACATCCCAAAATGGAAATAGATAACAAATGACCGGGACGGAGGGAGTATCAGTTCATTTCTAATGTGCATATAAAAACAATTTAAGAATAAAATAGGATTTGTACCAAAAAAAAAAAAAAAAAGAATAAAATAGGAAACTTTATTAAAGTCTAAAAGGAGTCGGCTTTTCCCGATATCATTCAATTCAGGAGATTACATCTCAAAAGTAATTGATTTCTATTGAGAATCAATGAAGTAACTTCTTTATTCAGTACGCAACGTACTTAAAAAACGGATAATGATACGGCGTTATTCGGTGGGGCCAAATCTCGATACCACCCTCTCATATACACCCCTTATGGCTTTATTATTGGGATCGAGATCTCCACCTCATTTATTACATATGAAAGGGTGACGTTGAAATTGAACGCGTCACTGAATGACGCTAACTCATTTTCCTTTAAATTTTAACCTGCCTTATTTTAGGCTCATTCTATCAAGTGTTTTAAGTCCTGAATGAAGGTAGTAACATAAGAATCCTCCAAACCTTCCTTTTGCATAATCTCCTTCCACTTCAAATGGTTATTCCTCACTTCTTTCCCGGTATCCGTGTCCATAGCCATTGAGATCGTGTTGTTTATAGCATTACGAGTGTAGAAACCATCAGACGTCTTCTCGACTTCTATCCCGACTTTCAAATCCACGCTCAATAGCCTAGCATGAATAAATTGTTCGACAACTTGTGGCATTAATACTAATTGACATTCGCTTAACAATGCTTCAGATACAGAGTTCGAACCACAATGAGTCATAAAACATCCCACGGACGGATGGTCCAATATTTGTTTTTGTTGTACCCAATTTGAGGTTACGATTCCTTTTCCCTTTATTTTCTCGACCAACTCATTTGCTAAGGCTGATTCAATCGTCGTAAATCCTATAGGTGGCTTCAAGGCTGCTAAGAATGGCCTACCTACAACGATATCATAAAGCTTATTATCGTAAAGATCCAAATAATTTATTTCACTTTTTTATTCTTATTATTTGTAAAGAGTATTTTAATTATACCAAATTTATTAGATACAATTTGTTTTTAAGATGATAATGATTGAAGTAACACATTGGCCCATATTTTTTAGTCATGGCCTCTTTTTTAACAGATCTTAAAGATGACAATAATTGAAGTAAAATAAAGAGTAAATTAATAATAATTCTCTATTTCTCTTTTAAAATTTAACTAGTGTTAGCCCGTGCAAAAATGCACGGATTGTTTATTAAAATTCTAATATATAAAATTTGTTTAGAATAATGCGAATATATATCGACATTATTATTTTCATTGTTCCAAATTAAACCCAATGAGAATGTAATTTGTTGTTTTTATTTTAAAACTTTCAATTAGTTCAATTCGATTAACTTTGGCCGAGTTAAAAATATATGAGTAACATTGTGCATCCTACGTACTAAGTACTAACAACCATAGTAAAAAAAAAAACTGGGCTCAAGTTTAAATTGAGTCCGCATTAAAAATAAGTTTTTGTCACCCCATATGAAATGAATTTATATTTTATCACTTATGAACCAAAAAAACACATACTAAACTTAATCCTTTAATGTCACGCTACATTATTATTTTGCACAAAATCTTCTATATTATTTACAAAATCTTCTATATTATTTATACAATCTTCTTTATACCCTCTTTATATCTTCAATTTAGAGATCACTTTCAAATTAATCTAACTATATCTTATTATTGTTCTTTGTTCATTACCCATCAACTTTTTGCCTCAAACATATTACTTTGCATCATATTGACATATTTGGGTTAAATCATTATTAAAGATTCATGTACGTATACAAACTAATTTCTTTGCAACTTTCAAATTAATTATAACCTTTAAATTGTTTGTAAATTAATTTTTGAAATAAAAATTATATTGTATATAATATGAGTTTAATCTATTTTCATTTGTTCAAACTTTCAGCAATAAGCTTTTAAAACTCCGTAATTATTATTTTTGAAATGTTTTTAAGGTTGTTAAATGTGGAAACTTTTTTTATCTTATAATTTTTTAATATGTTGATTTTCGTAAAGAAATATATTCGTTATTTTATAACCAAAGTAAGATCTTATTATTCAAATGATATGATAATTTAATTATAAATAGCAGATTTTTTATACCAGAATATTTGTTAGATATAATTTGTATAATTCCAGTATGATAGCTATTTTTTTTAAAGAATCCGCTCGAAAATTATTTTATCCGTGTTTTTCCGACAGAGTATTCCGTATTAGTTTATTAACATTAACCGTGAATTTATATAAATTTAACTGTAAAATTTTACGTACAAACATAAACGAATAACTTTTCCAACATTAACCGTGAATTTACATAAATTTAAACGTAAAATTTTACGTACAAACATAAACGAATAACTTTTGCAGAAATAAAATCCAAATTTTCTGATGTGGGACCCATTTATCTTTTTTTTTTTAAAAAAAAAAAATGGGGTTTGATGAGGTGGATGAATGAGAGTTGTTTAAATGTTTTTGTTATAATATAGATAAGATTTTCTAAAATTACCTATATAATTTTTTTTCTAAAATTACTCACTTAAATGTATTTTTTTATCAAAAAATACTTTAAAACTCTAATTCAAGGGCCTTATTCTACAAGTTTATGAATTGATTCCGTTTGTAACATAGCAAATTTATACTTTAAAAGTTATAATAATGGAGAATAAGTTCAAAAACATACGGAATAGGTAAACTAAATTGGAGTTTTGAATCAACTTTTAATAAAAGTACGTCTTAAGGGAGTAATTTTAGGAAAAAATTATATAAAAGAGTAATTTAGTCTAAAATAAACGACGATTAAAATGTTAGACTTTACATGAACATTTTTTCTAACAGAAATTACGACAGTCACACGTATCACCACCTAAAAAATGATAAATACTTACCACTTATGATTAAATAGAGACCACATTTTAATTAAAAAATTACTTATTTTTCAGTGATTGCTATTTATCAAAAAAATGCTCACATTTTGCAAAAAGAACACGGGATAAGACGCCGCATAAGATAATTACCGTTTTTCTGAGGGAACACATTATTAATAAGCGAAATATTGAAAAATTCATAAGATATCGGGATTAATTATGGTAAAATTGAGTTTACACTTGAATTTTTCAAAAGAATTAACTTATACTAATTCTTCAATATTCGGCTTATTATCGTGTGCCCTTAAAAACCGTGCTGAACAATTGAATAAACGTATTGAATCGGATTGAACAGAGGGAGTATTGGATAATTGGAAATGGTGTAGATATACCTGTAAGCTCAAGTCCAAGAACAAGTTCTTGGAACTGTTCCTCACCCAACACAAATTCACTACCAAGTGCACAGTACACCACACTTCCATCATCAAAACCCTGCAACCATGAATCCATACTACTCTCTAATGTCGCCGACGAATGTCGAGGAATAGCAGGCCCTGCTAGAAGCACTGGTTTTCCGAAACTCCTTTCGACAAATTCGCAGTATTTCCCTTCCAATTCCCCACATGTCTTCACCCCAATCGCATCGCATTCTTCCATGCACACAGTGAGCCGTTCTTGTAGTGTTATACCACCCCAGACCAGGGAACAAGCACCTGCAACGACGCGTGCTTCGTGCAGGTGCTGTACGATGGCTGGGGTGGGAAACCCGGGAGCCGGGGTTATAAGATCTTCGACTGTTAGTAGTTTGTGTCTTGGTGTTTTCCTTGCTGGGGTGCAAGTATAAGCAATTGAGACGATGTAAGAAGCGAGATAGTACACAGTCTTAACCTTGTGTTTTCGGGCTATTTCTGGTAGCCAATGAGCAAAATCGTAAAAAATAAAGTCGGGTTTGAGACGGGCTAAGTAGAGGTCAATGTCGTCCTTGGTACGGTCCATGGCGGTCATGAGACATGACCATGCTTCAGGAGGGGTGTCATTGGTGGTCTCGGAACCCGGAGGGAGGCCGTCGACGGACGGGAGGGTGAGGGGAATGAAGGTAATGAGGTGTGGGTAGTGGTTGTGTGAAGTTAGTTTAAGGGTAGTTTTTGTAGGCATGAAAATGGAGATTTTGTGGCCATGTTTGGCTAGATTGTTGGCTATGCCAAGGTAAGATGTGAAATGGCCTAAGGCAAGCCATGGGTACATTGCTATGTGTAATGCCATGTCTTTGTTGTGTGACATTTTCTTGTTGATGATTTAATTTGGATGGTTTAATATATAGATGTAGTGTATGTCACTAGTGTGTATAGAGTCGGAGAAACGATTAAGCCAATTAATATATTTTACTTTGTAGTTGGGTTAGATTTTCGAGTGGTCTTTCATGCAACAAAATCAATTGCGGTGGTGGCATTGACATTAACCTTCACCGTGTCAATAGTAATCATACTTGTTTTTGTTTTGGAATAATACGGATGCAGAAAGGTTATACTCGTAGTAATCATACTTGTGTTCCTATCCGTTACCATACTAAATAGAAAAAAAATAAGGGTAGTATTGAAACTAAAGTAGAATCACTTGTAACTTGGCTAAATGAGGACTATTGTTGTTCCGCCTTCCACCAATATATTTTTCATTTTGTCCAACTACACATTCCCTTCGCGCCCCTGCCTACGGAGTACCATATACAACCCTTAAATGAGCTATTTCTATAGTCCAAAAGAGAGATGTAACAACCCAACCCACCACGGTCGTAACACACCCCTAATAAGATGAGAGGTATGTCTTTGGGCCCATTATTTGTCCTTATTTAAGCCCAAAAACGCAATGCCTTGTTATTAAGTGGTGGGTGGAAGTTATGATATACTCTTGGGGTGTTACAAGAGACATTAAAAAGACCCGACAAATAATGTCTTTGACATATTTCTCAACTCAAGCTCCACTCTTACTCACTACGGAGGGATATCCCCCTCAAAAGCGAGCTCCTCCCATCTAATTTAAACATGACATAGTTGTCACACCCGGTAAATTGACTCGAACTACATTCAAATTGAGGATCGAAATTGATTCGACCCTATCCTATCTGCCTTGAATATTTATTATTGCATACTAAACGTTGTCCCTAATTAAGGCTCTGTTTGGCAAACATTTCAGGTACCTAATTTGGTCAAAGTAGCTTGTTTGACTAAAATTTCAGGTACCTTATTTTTCCGTAAGCGTTTGACAAGTAGCTTATTTAATCAAATAAGTTACCTGAAATGAAGTGCTACCTAGAGTAGCATTTGTGATTTCAGGTACCTGATTTGCTTTTGTTTTACTTTTTTTTGCCCTTTAAATATACACTATTAAATAACGTAATTTAATCAAAATCAGTTAACTTTTCAGTTATTTTGGCAAATAGTTTTCGTACTTGCTAAATCCCGCACAACTTTTTACTATATTCCCACACATTTTTCACTATTATTCCGTTATTACCCTTTTATAAAAGTAATTAAAAAATAATTAAAATATAAAAAAAACTTCCAACGCATTCCCTAGCGCCGAGTAGCCGACCACCCATTCCTTTACCCCGACCACCCATTCCCTAGCCCCAACCACTCATATTCCAACCTCCACAATCACCCAACGTCGTCGACTACCCATCTCGAGTTAGATTCGTATCACAAATCGTTGACCACTTCATCCCTTCTCGCCGTGTTTAACTCGTCTTATCAACAACTGGTTTTCGATTGAGTTGGCTTGTTGTAGGGAAGGTTGTGGGTCGTAACGCCGGAGTAGGATGGTCGGGGTCGAGTGGTAGTGGCAGGCATGTGTCGTCGGTTAGTTGGTTGATGAAGCGCGGGGATGAGGTCATCGACGCAGGGATAGCGGCAAGGAGGGGTGGTCGGCAGGGGTGGGAGTGGGGAGCGATGGTCGGCGCGAGGATAGGGCTGTGGAGGGGTGGCCGCGACGCTGGGAGGGTGGTGGAGGAGGAGATGTCGGGGTTGAGAGTTTGGTATTGGTGGTTTCTGATATTTTTTTCTTTTATTTGTTCTCTCTTGTTTCTCTCACAGTTGAGAAATGGGAGGGGTATATTCGTCAGAACGTGAATAAATGTGTGGAATTAAGTAAAATTGTGTGCGGGATTTAGCAAGTCCCATAGTTTTTACATAATCAGCTACCTTATCAGTTCTTAATTTTCAGCTACCTTATTAGTTACCTTTTTAGTTTCAGATACCTTTTTAGTTTTCAACTAACTTTTCAGTTTTCATCCCTCTTTTCAAGTTTCAACTATCTTTTCAGTTATTTTACCAAACCGGGTCTAAATGGATAACAACTCATCCAAAAATAACATAAAATCAAAATGACCCAATACTACTAGAATATTTTCAAACCTGAACCACCCAAATCCAATTTAACCCTATTCATACTCGACTTATTGAGGCGTTTACGACTTGCTAAAATGCCTATAATCTAACAAAACTGTAGGGTCAAAAAAGTGAAAAACTCGAACCCAATTTTGCAACAATGTTATTCCGAACCAGGACAGGACACACACTCTTCCATTTTCTTAAACCCTCAATTCCTAAAACCCTACTTTTCTCCCGCACATGCACCGCTACCGCCACCGTATCGACGCCGTCTCCTTCGTTGTCGGCGCTGCAGCATCCATGGCCGGAATGGGTATCCTTCGTCGACCGATTGAAATCTCACGGTTACTTCCCCAATTCTTCTTCCGGTGATGACGATGGCAGTGGCGATAGCGATTTGGTTTACCGAGATATCAGTCTCTTGAAAATTCCTTGTCTAAGCTTCGCTCGTGACCATTTACACATTTTCAAGTTTGTTCTTTATCTATTACTCTCATCTTTTGATTCTGTGTGTTTGTTTCGGTTATTTGTTGTTTTTTGTGGATGAATTTTTAGTTCTTTTTCGACCCGTTGTTTTAGAGGTGAACTTCTTGAACTGAACTGAGGTGAGGGTAAAATTGAGCTGGAGTGAACTGAGGTAAGTCCAAAAGAACAGAGCTGAATCGTCACGAATATTGGGGGTATAGATGTATGATAAGGACATTAATTGATGGTGATTAAGTTTGGAATGTAGACATGTTAATGACATTGAAGGTGATGATGGACATGTTGCTTGTTTGTAATGGTGATTTAATACAAATGGTTAGGAGGGTGAAAAATGGAGTAATGAGGCGACTGTGAGGGGCTGGGGAGACGCCCAAGTTAAGTTGTGGGGTGACCAAGATTCGAGATTGAGATGGGTGTATTTAGTATAAGGGAAGGAAGTGGTGTGTTTGACGGTTTATGGGAATGAAGGAGGCTGGTTATTGACGGTTCAAATTAGGATGGGGCTTGGCTGATGACGGTGGGGTCTGAATGAAAGTAGTTGGTGGTGTCAATGGTGTGGGTGGTCGCGAGAACCGAGGAGACAGAACCGGAAGAATAAAAATGTTCAAAGATGGCGTGGATGTGAATATGTGATAGGCTGTATGCTTGAATATGGCTTATGGTTTGTGAATTATTGAGATTTTATTGTATGAGAAAGTTATGTCCTAGAACTATGAAAAAAAGTATGCCATTTGTTAGGGTAGATCAGTTGAGTGCGACGACAATAGGTGTGGGTGGTTGGGTCTCATTTTATTGTGTGTGTTTGTGTGTTTCTTTCCCTATTTTCCCCTTTCCTGTTTCACTTTTATACTTTAGTCGTTCCTTGTTTATTCTCGGTTGCTTATTATTGTTTGTTTTATAGGCTCACCTTTCCTTGTGCTTCCTCCATGTAGGTCATTGTCGAAAGATGATATTGAAAACGTCGTGGAGATTGGATGTCCTAAAACTAATCGGAAAGTTGTTACCGCAGCAAAGCGACTTAGAGACTATGTAGGTTTGGAGGAAAAAAATGTACGTCCCTTTATAAGAAATATCCTACTCCGTATCTGTGATGATATCGAGCTTTCTTATCTCTTAAATTTATTTCTAAATATATTCTAATAATCTACTTAGTGTTTTCTATGATTTCTGCTGTGATCCAAGCGTTATCTGTTAAGTAGCAGTAAGCTCCTGATCGATTTGAATTTGAAGTTGAACTACCTAGTATCATAATTGTAAAATCAGCAAAGTGCTGTCTACAAGACTAGTGTGTTAGTAGAAGGTGTTTTGCTACTTGTCTATCAGTTCAGATTGACAGGATGTGGTCTCATTGCCAGTTGCAGCCTAGCAAATATGATCTAGCATACTTATACTTGTCTTTGGCATTGAGTGAATTAATATGCATTAATATATTATTCCTTGGTTTACCTGTTTGACTTTAATGCAGGTATGTGATGTATGTAGTCTAAAAGGATCGTGTGATCGACCATACTTAAAGCCGGATGGCTCTTGTCTCGCCGGAACTGTGGATATCATGCGTCTCTTATTGGTGTATGCTCTAAACCCAATGGTTATATCTGAGGCCGTTAGAACTATCAATAATGAGCAGGCTGAATCATCTGTCAGAAGATTACTGAGCATGTTAATGGACCTGAGTGAAGCGTCTAAAAGTCCAGTCTCTGAGGAGATCCTTTATAAGAAGGAAACAATTGTAGCTTCGGCTGCTACTGTTGTGTCTCAAGCAATTGGAACACAGAAGCAGGACTGGGTTTGTCCTAAGTAAGTTCAATAAATGCTCATAAATTAGTCATTTACAATTGAACTTTTCTGTATGGTCTGTGATTACAGCGCGGATGGTGTTTGAGACTTTAAGGCATATTTTGTTTGACATATGCAAAAGTATATAAAATTCGTAACTAAGGGACTCCTGTTGGTAGTAAAAAAATGTTGAGGGAATAGACATGAACCAGGTCTAGTACCTTTGTTCGTAGTTTTGTCTTTAATCCAATCTTAAGAATCGTCTGTTGTGCTGATCCTAATGAAAGTTTTGACTGCGGTATGTTGGTTAGATGTCTGATAACCCGTATTAGTTATACACAACAGCTTTGGGGCATCTCCCATGAAGCTCTTTTAAGTTTTTTGGTATCAGTTTCTGAAGGTGTGAACTAAACAAAATACTTCGTTCTGGGTACTTGAGACATTCTTGCAATGCTTCAACTGCTTATTGTTGGCGACCAATTTACAGTGAGTAGAATGCTTCCTTGTTTATGCCTGCCTCGTATTTGTTGAATAAGATGTCAATAAAATAAATTTGATACGTTAATGACTTAATGCTGTTTATGTAAAATGACCTTTACATTTGAAATCGCAGAGGGGGTAAGTGGGTATCGACTTCTGTTCTCAAAGGCAGAAATGGAAAATTAAGGGTTACTTTGTACATTTGCTTCATACCTTGGTCTTTGCAAAAAGCAAACACAAAGAATTCACTGGGATGGAGAGAGTTGTACGTTTTGGTTGACAACAGTGAAGCATATCTTGTTTATGGGTGGGTTGATAAACTCCGAGGCTGGGTTATGAATTGGAAGTAGTATTAAATTTGTTCTGCTAGATGATATATTTCTTGTTAGTAAAATCTCTACCTTATAGTTCAGCATATTGACATCTAGTTAGAAATAACCCTTGTAGCTTGATTGCTACATCTGATTCAACCCAATCTGGCATGACTTGCAGATGCAGCTCCTTTAATTTCAAAAGGAATAGTCAGTGTCGGGAGTGCAACGAGGATCGTCCTGAAATACAAGGTAGTGCACATGACGTCAAGAAAGGCGACTGGAGTTGCCCTAAGTGAGTTTCGGAATCCTTGAACTTGCCAAGCAATGCCATTTGTCGACTCTTGTTTTCTTGTAGCATTATGTTTAAAATTTAGAGCTTTGAGAGGGCAGCATCGTTGAAGTACAACCAATGGTACATCCGTGAGTATGATATTTTTCAGACTCCGGAGTAATGACAGGAGCACTAGTGCGCAACAACTATAATAATATTGTAGAAAACCCTCAGCAGTCTGGTCAGGGTCGGTGGAGTCATTTCGTTCGACATCTTTATTTTCTATACAGTTGTTATGGCTTCTTTTTGCACATTAGCATGGAAACAACCCTTACCTTCACCAGTGAATTCTATTCCCTTGCATTTAGCCCTCTGGAAAATCAATTTTGTGAGTAAGCAATATCTGCTATAGAATTCCTATTCTTTGTCCATTAAGGAATCATCACTTCAGGCCTTGATAGTTGCCTTGAACGTGAAGTTGGCATTCAGAGAACCTGGATTTTTGCCTCTTGATCTCTATCTGTAAGGATGAAGTATGAATTCTTGTGTAATTGTTTTAAGTTCATAATGTATTGGTTTCATCCTAGACAAGGGGGAAGGTGGCCAATTCGTTATGAATACACCATATCTGATATGCGATACGGTATTATAAAGTTTCTGCTACATATTTTTAAGCGAGTAGTACATTTTGGTTGACAACGGTGAAGCATGTCTTATTTATGGGTGGGTTGATAAACTCCGAGGCTGGGTTATGGATTGGAAATAGTATTAAATTAGCTCTCTTGTTAGTTACTTATACTATTATAGTTCAGCATATTGACTATCTAGTTAGAATTAATCCTTGTAGCTTGATTGCTACATCTGATTCAACCCAAGGCTTAACTTGCAGATGCAGCTTCGTGAATTTCAAAAAGAATAGTGAGTGTCGGAAGTGCAACGAAGATCGTCCTGAAATACAAGGTAGTGCACATGACGTCAAGAAAGGCGACTGGAGTTGCCCTAAGTGAGTTTCGAAATCCTTTGAACTTGCCAAGCAATGCCATTTGTCGACTCTTGTTTTCTTGTAGCATTATGTTTAAAATTTAGAGCTTTGAGAGGGCAGCATCGTTGAAGTACAATCAATGGTACATCTGTGAGTATGATATTTTTCAGACTCTGGGGTAATGACAGGAGCACTAGTGCGCAACAACTATAATAATATTGTAGAAAACCCTCAGCAGTCTGGTTAGGGTCGGTGGAGTCATTTCGTTCGACATCTTTATTTTCTTTACAGTTGTTATGGCTTCTTTTTGCACATTAGCATGGAAACAACCCTTACCTTCATCAGTGAATTCTATTCCCTTGCATTTAGCCCTCTGGAAAATCAATTTTGTGAGTAAGCAATATCTGCTATAGAATTCCTATTCTTTGTCCATTAAGGACTCATCACATCAGGCCTTGATAGTTGCCTTGAACGTGAAGTTGGCATTCAGAGAACCTGGATTTTTGCCTCTTGATCTCTATCAGTAAGGATGAAGTATGAATTCTTGTGTAATTGTTTAAGTTCATAGTGTTTTGGTTTCATCCTAGACAAGGGGAAGGTGGCCAATTCGTTATGAATACACCATATCTGATATGCGATACGCTATTATAAAGTTTCTGCTACATATTTCTAAGCGAGTAGTACATTTTGGTTGACAACGGTGAAGAATGTCTTATTTATGGGTGGGTTGATAAACTCCGAGGCTGGGTTATGGATTGGAAATAGTATTAAATTAGTTCTCTTGTTAGTTACTTATACTATTATAGTTCAGCATATTGACTATCTAGTTAGAATTAACCCTTGTAGCTTGATTGCTACATCTGATTCAACCCAAGGCTTAACTTGCAGATGCAGCTTCGTGAATTTCAAAAAGAATAGTGAGTGTCGGAAGTGCAACGAAGATCGTCCTGAAATGCAAAGTAGTGCACATGATGTCAAGAAAGGCGACTGGAGTTGCCCAAAGTGAGTTACGAAATCCTTGAATTTGCTAAGCAATGCCATTTGTTGACTTGTGTTTTCTTGTAGCATTATGTTGAAATTTAGAGCTTTGAGAGGGTAGCATCGTTGAAGTTCAATCAATGGTCCATCCGTGAGTATGATAATTTTCAGACTAACACTAGTGCGCAACAACTATAATAATATTGTAGAAAACCCTCAGCAGTCTGGTTAAGGTAGGTGGAGTCATTTCCTTGGAAATCTTTATTTTCTAATATAGTTGTTATGGCTTCTTTTTGCACATTAGCATGGAAACAACCATTACCTTCATCAGTGAATTCTATTCCCTTGCATTTCGCCCTCTGGAAAATCAATTTTGTTAGTAAGCAATACCTGCTATGGAATTCATATTCTTTGTCCATTAATGAATCCTCACATGAGGCCTTGATGGTTGCCTTGAAGGTGAAGTTGGCATTTAGAGAACCTGGATTTTTGCCTATTTATCTCTATCAGTAGGAAGAACTATGAATTCTTGTGTAATTGTTTTAAGTTCATAATGTATTAGTTTCATCCTAGACAAGAGGAAGGTCGCCAATTCGTTATGAATACACCATCTGATATGTGATACGCTCTTATAAAGTGTCTGACTGTCTGCTACATATATTTTTTAAGCGAGTAGTACATTTTGGTTGACAACGGTGAAGCCTATCTTATTTATGGGTGGGTTGATAAACTCCGAGGCTGGGTTATGGATTGGAAATAGTATTAAATTAGTTCTGGTAGATGATTTATTTCTTGTTAGTATAAGCTCTACTTAAAGTTCGGATATTGGCTATCTAGTTTGAATTAACCCTTGTAGCTTGATTGCTACATCTGATTCAACCCAATCTGGCTTGACTTGCAGATGCAGCTTCTTTAATTTCAAAAAGAATAGCCAGTGTCGGGAGTGCAACGAGGATCGTCCTGAAATGCAAGGTAGTGCACATGACGTCAAGAAAGGCGACTGGAGTTGCCCAAAGTGAGTTTCGAAATCCTTGAACTTGCCAATTAATGCCATTTGTGGACTCCTGTTTTCTTGTAGCATTATGTTTAAAATTTAAAGCCTTGAGAGGGCAGCATCGTTGAAGTACAACTAATGGTAGATCCGTGAGTAAGATATTTTTCAGACTCCAGAGTAATGACAGGAACACTAGTGCGCAACAACTATAATAACATTGTAAAAAACCCTCAGCAGTCTAGTTAGGGTAGGTGGAGTCATTTCCTTGGACATCTTTATTTTCCAATAGAGTTGGTATGGGCGTATGGCTTCTTTTAGAGCATCAGCAAAGTTGAGGTTCCCCAGAATTTTCCTTTCCTTTTCTTATTCTTCCACCTCATTTTCTACTAAATTTTCCGTTTACTCTCCCCATTTCATTTCTATATCTATGCAACAATGGGGTTCTACTACAATATTAATTTACACCCAAAATTTTTGGAACCTCCCCAAAAGCAACACAAATTGTCCGCTTTTTCTTTGACGACCTCCCCTAAAACCTGAGGAACCCCGTATATTGAGGAGGTGTGCGCAATAATGGCGTTACTCATTTGATGACGCCTTTTCTATGACGACCTCCCCTAAAACCAGAGTAACCCCGTATATTGAGGAGGTGTGTGATATAATGGGGTTACTCATTTGATGAGAGAGGGCATATGGGGAGGTAAAAACCCACCTTTGCGGATGCTCTTGGGCGCATTAGCATGGAAACAACCGTTACATCCATCAGTGAATTCTATTACCTTCCATTTGGCGCTTTGGGAAATGTGAATAAGCAATACCTGCTATAGAATTCATATTCTTCGTAGACTAAGGAATCATCACATGAAGCCTCGATGGTTGCCCTGAAGAAGTTGGCTATCAGAGAACCTGGATTTTTGCCTCTTAATCTCTATCAATAAGGATGAACTACGAATTCTTGTGTAATTGTTTTAAGTTCATAATGTATTAGTTTCATCCTAGACAAGAGGAAGGTTGCCAATTCGATATGAATACACCATATCTAATATGCGATACACTCTTATAAAGTGTCTGCTACATATATTTTTTAGCGAGTAGTACATTTTGGTTGACAACGGTGAAGCATATCTTATTTATTGGTGGATTGGAAATAGTATTAAATTTGTTCTGCTAGATGATTTATTTTTTGTTAGTGCAATCTCTACTTTATAGTTCAGCATATTGACTATCTAGTTAGAATTAACCCTTGTAGCTTGATTGCTACATCTGATTCAACCAAATCTGGCTTGACTTGCAGATGCAGCTTCTTGAATTTCAAAAAGAATAGTCAGTGTCGGGAGTGCAACGAGGATCGTCCTGAAATGCAAGGTAGTGCACATGACGTGAAGAAAGGCGACTGGAGTTGCCCTAAGTGAGTTTCGAAATCCTTGAACTTGCTAAGCAATGCCATTTGTGGACTTTTGTTTTCTTGTAGCATTATGTCGGAAATTTAAAGCTGTGAGAGGGTAGTATCATTGAAGTTCAATGGTGGGTCCATGCGTGAGTATGATATTTTTCAGACTCCAAAGTGAAGACAGGAACACTAGTGCACAACAACTATAATAATATGGTTGAAAACCCTCAGCAGTCTGGTTAGAGTAGGTGGAGTCATTTCGCTTCTTTTAGCCACATTTGCATGGAAACAACCGTTGCATCCATCAGTGAATTCTATTTCCTTGCATTTGGCCCTTTGGAGAATCAGTTTGTGAGTAAGACATTCATGTTTTAGATATCATGATCTTTGTCCATTAAGGAATCATCATGACTCATGAGGCCTTAAGGGTTGTGCCTTGAAGGTGAGATTGGCATTCATGCTTTAGATATCATGATCTTTGTCCATTAAGGAATCATCATGACTCATGAGGCCTTAAGGGTTGTGCCTTGAAGGTGAGATTGGCATTCGGAAAACCTGGCCTTTTACCTCTTGATTTCTATCAGTAAGGATGGACTATGAAATCTTGTGCAATTGTTTTAAGTTTATAGTGTATTAGTTTCATCCTAGATAAGAGCGAGGTTGCCAATTCGTTATGAATACATCAAATTTGATATGCGATATGCTCTTATAAAGTGTCTGCCAGAAATTTTGCTAGAAATACTTAAATTTTGCTAGAAATACCCAATGCCAAATGATCTTGAGAAGAAAGAAAAAGTCCACACTGAACTCCAAAAAGGCGACTGGTACCTCCCAGTGAGTTTCTCTAATCCTGAATTGGCGAGAGAGTTATTTCATTCAGTCTGTTATAAACTTATAATGCCATTTCATCGACGATTTTGCTTCTCCTTGTTTAAAATCATTCAAGGATTCTAGCTGTTAGATGATTTTACCTAGAGTTTCTAGCTCAAATATTCATTGAACCCAATGGCAAATTTAAGCGTACTCTGTAGGGCATATATGTTTGAAGTTGAAGGGCCTATCACCTACCTCAAGGAATTTGATGGAACCAAGCTGTGCTGGGCCGGGTTTCGTGTCGTGGTTTCTTCAAAGCCACTACAAAATGGCATGGCCCAGGCACAGCTTGGAGGTATGTTGTGCTGGCAGTGCCCTGCCTTTGGAGAATTGCTTCCAAGGCCTGTGACCTGCCCGGTTGCAGAATTGTTGCCCTTTTTTATCTGTGGTTGTTCCCTCCCTCACTAAATATAATTTTGTAATAGGTGTGGAAGTTTAAATTTTTCAAGAAGAACAGCATGTTTCCAGTGCACAACTACCCGACCACCAGAGTCCCTAGATCTTGGAGATTGGATTTGTTCCAAGTAACTTCCCTTTTCTCTCCTATTGTCTCTCTTTGAGATGGCCCTTGTTTTTGCTGTGAGTTATGCTGAAGCATTTTCCTTTTGCAGGTGTAATTTCCTCAACTTTAGAAAAAATGCTATATGCCGCAAGTGTAAAACTGAAAATGTCATGCCATCTCGGCAGAATTGCTGATGCCAAAAGCAATTCAAATTGGCAATGTTGAATCAACATTTGACAGATGTTGCAGGATTCCAGCTCCGTTCGACAATTACAGATTTAGAGGCAGTAGAACCTATTTATAGGTGTGTGTATTCATCCCGTTGATTTTTTTTGTTTTTGTTTTTTGAGTGTAGTAACAGTTCATGATCAAACAGTATCTTGAATTAATTTTTCATTCGGCAGTTCTTGTTGGAAGAATCGAAGCCATTTTGACTCCAAATCTGCTGCTGCTGCTGCTATTGCTATTGCATTCCTTTTATGAGTAAAGAGAACAGAATATATTTTCGAAATATTAGGGCGCTTAATAATGAACAATTTCTTATCATTACACCATTGGGTATGCTTTCCCAGATTAAGTGTATCATTTTTGAGGTTTTCTATATTTTTAACTTTTTCTTGTTTTTTCAATTTTTTTTCTTCCGTTAGTGCTGCTTTCCAGTTTTTTTCTTGGTTATAATAATTATTATAAAGGCTAAAATTTTTAGATTTATTAGGTAGTTATTCGTCATATTTCCTATTATGAAATGCACTATATCAATATGATGTGGTATTTGATTTATCAGGCCTATTTTCCGACTTACTGGAGTATATCAATAATTTGTGTAATTATTGCTCCATCGCTTTGAGTCGATTTCATACTTTTAGTAAAATTCATCTCAAATATATTTATTTCGTATTGAATTGGATTGAATGGAATATCGAATTGTGTCTAGTTGATATCTGTAAGATCGAGTCCTAGAACAAGTTCGTGGAATAACAGGCCCGTCTAAAGGCACTGGCTTACCAAAACATCTTTCAACATATTCCCAGTACTTCCCTTCCAATTCCTTACGTCTTCAACCCTATTGTATCGCATTCTTCGTAATTTTTGACAGCAGTAAGATCATGAGAATTAAACAGATGCCTTAGTAAGATTATGGGTCATCTTGTTAAGGTTTAAGGTTTATATGAATAAAACTAATACTTAAGTAATGAAAAGAAGGGAAAAGAGATTGGATGTCCGATAAGACTCCTTGTATTTTGTTGTGTGTCTTCACCTCTCCAACCAATTGGAAGATCACTTGAATACAGTCTGAAAGGATGTCAAGATGTCGAATATTATGCTCCACAGTCCAAAATAATCTCACAAATGCCAAACACCTCCGCTTGCAAGGGGGTTTCTGCAAGAAAACCCGTTGAGAAGGATCCATAAGGAGAACCATCAGGGGCCAAAACAATCCAACCAGTCGCTGAGTGTAGACTCTGGTGCCAACGGGCTTCCACCTTAATACGAAACCTGTTGCAAGCACTAGACCCATGCACAAGAAGGAAAGGGAAAAAAAATCCGAATTTCCCATTGCATAGGGCACACAGAGAAAGGAGAAGCAAGACCAGAAGTGACACACCGTGAACGTGCTAGGCCCGCAGCTTCCAGGGCGAGACCCTTCACTTGACTATGGACGCGAAAGAAGTGCACAGGTGATACCGGTCTATCAGAAAAGAGAGCTTCATTCCGAAGGCACCAAATGCTCCAAATCATGGAAAGAAAAGAAATTTGAGCCATTGTTGTAGTGTTATGCCTACCTAGACACAGAACGTGCACTTGTAACGATGAGTGGCTCATGCTGGTAGTGCACCATGCCCCGGCTGGGAAAACCGGGTAGTGGGCTCACAAGATATCGAACCCGAGTCCAAACCCGAGCCAAGCCCATCCAAGCTCAAGCTCAAATCGGCCTATTTACAGCCCTAGTTGTGCAGCCCGGGCAAGATTTCGACTTTAGTTGACGAGCAATTTTGAGTTCGGGTCAATTGAGTCACATGTTAGGTTTTACGAATCTTGACACTACAAAAAGCGGGGTTTAGTCAAATGACGGTTATACTCTAGTCACTACGGGTGCTATTTTAACCGTTTTAATTTTCTTTGTGGCCTAAACTTTTTAATTGAAGGACCTAACTTTTTTATGGTCGCTCTTTCCTTCAAATCAACCACTTCAAATTCTTCGATTCTAACTCTTGATATATTTGACCAAAATTCATACCCATTAACCCAAATGTTCACTATTCGTTTGACTCATTTGACTGGTCAAAACCGGCTTAACAAGGGCCGTCAGATTGATGCCATCCCACACCAAAAATCGCCTATATAGCCAAAAATTACACAAAACAGTGAAAACACGATCCAAGATCCACCTAACTCAACAAAAAAGACGCTCGCCTGATAAGCTAGGTGAGCGCGTTCCGTCTAGTCTAATCTAATCTAATCTAAAATAAAAGTATGATAAATAGAGTGTGGAAAACTCGAACCAAAACTTACAAGCAATGTTTATCCGAACCACAACACCACACTCTATCTTCCATTTCACCGCTAAACCCTCAATCCCTAAACCCTTAATTTTCTCCCGCGTCTGCACCACTTCCGCCGCCGAATCGTCGCCGTCGCCGTCTCCGTCGCCGACTTCGCCGCCGCATCCATGGCCGGAGTGGGTATCCTTCGTCGACCGCTTGAAATCTCGCGGTTACTTCCCGAATTCTTCTTCTGGTGATGGCGTTGATGAATTGGTTTACGGAGACGTTAAGCTCTTGAAAGGGCCTTGTCTCAGCTTCGGTCGTGACCGTTTCGACGTTTTCAAGTTTGTTCCTTATCTTATCTCTTGTTTTTTTATCGATTTTTTATTCGTTTGTTTATTACACGTTCTTCTGTTTGGCTGGATTGTTAGTTGTATTTTGTGCCTGTTCTTTTGGACTGAAACTATCTGAATGGAGCTGAACTGAGGCGAAGGTATAATTGAGCTGGAGTGAACTGCAGTTAAGTCTAAAAGAATAGGGAAATCGTCGTGAATTTTGTGGGTATGAAATATGAATGTATTATAAGGAAAAATTTAGGAAGGACCTCAATAGGTGGTGGCGAAGTTTGGAATGGAGACGTGTTAGTGATAGTGAAAGTGATAATGGAGATGTTGCTTGTTTGTAATGGTGATATAGTACTTCATAGTCTTCATTGATGAACAGACGGTAAGGAGGGAGAGAAATGATGAAATGAGTGAGGGAATGCTTAGTTTTTATTTTTATTTTTATTTTTGTGGATGGCAAAGGAATACAGTGACACTCGCAGAGTTGCACAAATTAACAATTTATAGAGCCTACTAACTCGAAGGGGGCATTTGGTTCTTCAAATCGTAAGGGAATCAAGAAAGGGAAAAGGAAGAGATTAGTCTTAATTTTTCTTCTTGTTTGGTTACTCCATTAAACTACCCTCTGCATCAACAAAGACCCATTTACTCACCCACCACAAACCACCGCCACTGCCTGTTACATATAGTGGCTGAGCCGGCACCCTTGACAGCCCCCACACCCCCTAAAACATCAGCCCAGCTGGTGTTTTCAAGGGTCGGGGTTGGTGGTTTGGGGGGATGGGTCTTATGGTTTCGAGTTGGAGAAGAGAATGGTGTGACATTGGGTGTGTTGTCACCGACGGTGTGCTAGTGGCAGGTGACGGCAGGTGGTGGTGACGAACGGTGGTGGCCGTTAGAGGTAAAACTGAGTGATTGTTGGCGGTTGGTATAGGCAAGGGGGAGAGAGTGGGATACATTGAGTGGTGGGTGGTAAGAATGTATTGGACTTTGGGTCAATGGGAAGGGAGAAGGGAATGAGGAAATGGGTGAAACAAACTTCAACAAAAGGTGTTGTAACATTTGATTTCCTATTCTTTCTTTATCAGTAGGTCAGACGGCCATTTTCATCCGAAACCTTCACACGGGCCATATGTGACCATTTTATGGTCAGATGTGACCATTTAAAAATGGTCACATTTTTAGGTAAGAATGTGACCAAAGGCCTCTTAACTACGAAGTATATAACAAGGGTAAGTTGCACCTACATGTTATGTAATATCTTGCAGTTATATGAAGTGTATTTTGTAAATAACCCCCTTATATGTTCCTCTTTTTACAAATAACCCCCTTATATGTACATTTTTTATAATAACCCCCTTAATTCCTTCATAATTGAAATATTTACACCCAAACTGAATTACGATCATAACTTTTTATAAAACCCGTCAAATTACGACATTCCGACTTTAATTTAAGTAAAATACCTAAACTACCCTTATTAATTAATTACACTCACCTTACCAGTACCCACCCAATGGCCCCTTCTACTTCACCATCATTTCCTGGGAAAACAATGAGCATTAAAACACCTCCAGAACTCCAAAAAGACATAACCGTCCCTCTTCAGATTAAACGGATTCAAACCTTTCCGTTACCTAAAAAGTTCACAAAAATCAACCACCATAGCTTCATCAATCTGCCACATTCGATATTGATTTCGGTCAAACCCAACACCTGCAATTTTAAACCACCAACCTCCTCACGCGACATTCATCAATGGCCACCGTCTCCCCTAGGTTGTGCGACAACCACCACCAGCCTTCGCGCAGCCCAGAATCAGCCGCCAATGTTATTCACTACTTGACCTTTGTCTCGGCTTCGAAACCTGACGACGGAGTACTCCAGCCAATCAAGACACCACTCACAGAAACCCCGACATCCATCGACAACTCGGGCTTGACCATGGTGCTTCTTGACAACCACCAGGTCGAACTAACTCGGCCTCCTCTACACCCGTACGCACAATCAGTAACAGCAACAGCGACGCCGATTCCGACATTGAGCTACTCAATTCAACCCTCATCGAGCTCACCCAACCGGTTCATTAAGGATTATGAATAACTGATAAATTAAGTGGCCTTTGTCTCTCTCCTTCTCCTTTCTACAAAAATCCTAGCCTCTATAGCTGATGTGTTTAATATTTATATTAATTCTGTAGTTGTGTGGTATTCTTAATAAAAGAAGAAAACAAAATGATAAGGCCAAAACTTCCTGCAATATATAAATAAAGCTGTTCAATTACAAGAATTGATAGGCTTAAATGGAATAAGAAATGGAGCAACTGTAATTCAGAAAGTTGCCTGACTTCTTACCAGAAATGACAGATAATTAGAGGAAAGATTCAGATGCAAATTACAGATGATGCCTTTGCACTATTACCTCATCCTATTTATACTACTGGAAATACTTGGGGAATAAGTAAACTAGTTAACTAAATATGGCTGTATATTAGCCTTATTCTGCCAGCTCCACAAAAGCCAAACTCAGGTAGTACTGGTCCCATGTGCTGCAACGGATTCACACATTCCTTCAGCTGTCATTGGATTCCTCTTATCACCTAACCCCCTCTGACTCAGCATTCCCATTTGATCATCAAATTCCTCATTCCTCTGGTCCCTTCCTTTCTCATTCTGACAGTTGCTTCCCTCCAAATTCAAATGTGACATATTGGCGCTTTTCTTTTCTGTCATACTTTCTGCCTTTCCAACCTTCTGGCTTGCATCAATAGCTCTATCCTCAAATCCGGGGCTTCCATCGATAACAGTCAGTCTTAAAACTGTCTCATTTTTCGATCAATAGTTTGCATACAATTGATATGATAATGAATTTGGGGTGAATGAATGAATGAAATATTTGAATAGGTGAAACGTGAAGAAGGGGGTGGGTTTGGTAAAGGTGATTAATTAGTAAGGGTAGTTTAGGTAGATTAGTTAAGTTAAATTCGGAATGTCGTAATTAGACGGGTTTTATAAAAAAAATATGATCGTAATTCAGTTTGGGTGTAAATATTTCAATTATGAAGGAATTACGGGGGTTATTATGGAAAATGTACATATAAGGGGGTTATTTGTAAAAAAAAGAACATATAAGGGGGTTATTTACAAAAAACACTTATATGAATAATGTAAGGACTAGATAACTTGGTATGTTCAATAATTTAACACTTGAGAAAATTAAACTTGGTATGTTCAATAATGTAAGGACTAGATAACTTGGTATGTTCAATAATTTAACACTTCTGGCTGGTCAATTATTAAGAGTAGATCAGAGTTATTAAGAGTGTTGATACAAACAAACATCCACTTCTGGTTCTGGCTGGTCAATTAATCATTGATGGATCACATCCTAAATCTTTGATATCAGATACTTAAACTTTCATCTTTCATCGAACACTTTATCTGTGGAAATGAAATCCTTGTTCTTAATAATTTGTATTAAAGGTCAATACCTATTGTCTATTATCTAAAATACATAAACAGCCAAAGTGTTGCAATTTAGATTCAATTAAATAGAAGCTTTCAAATAAGTAACGTAGTCTCTTTTCGATTTACATTATTTACTCCACGGTGTACGTTTTACCCATTTTTTTTTCATTTGCATACCCTAACTAAAAAATAAACCTAATTCTCTCCATTGCTAACCCTACAACCTCTCAAATTGAATAGATCTCTTCAGTTATGATTGACAATTCGAATGTAGAACATATTTTAATTCGTTAATTGCAAAGTTATGAATCAGATTAATTGTTTTCTTTCATCTTTCCTGGACTTTTTTAGGGTTTCTGTTATTTTTCAGTGGTTGTTTGGTGGTTTTAGGATGACAGCATGGGTGGAAGACAACAAGGAAAGGGTAGTGCAGTCGGAACTCGGAAGGCAGCAGCGTAAGTGTCGCAGTGGGAAATGGGGGGCCGTGGGTTAGGGTAGAGGGTGAGAGAAGAGGGAGGGGATGTTTACCAGGTAGGGGGACGAATATTGGCGATGAGATGGGGACAGAGGTGTCAACAGCGATGAGGGTTCAGGTGGTAAGGGATGGGAGAGTAGGAGAGGGAGGGTCTGGTGTGGGCTTAGTGAGTTGGTGGGTGAATTCTCGTTGGGGGTCGACAAGTCGTCGGCGGTGGGAAAGGGAAGGGTGGTTGCATGAAGGGGAGGGGTGGTGGGGGACGATGGTCAATAGTGATGGGGAGGGTGGTTAACAATGGCGGTGGTATGTGTTTGCTTTTTATCTTTTTTCCGTTACATTTCTGAAATGAGAGGGCTAGAATCGTGCAAAGTGCACTACGATGAGTAAATGCATACTACGTAAATCAACACCACATAGATAATTTTACTTTATTAGCACCCACATCCGATATTCACATAATTCAAATTCAATTCCTTTACTATGACTAAGTTAACATTCAACATAAATAAATTAAGCCACATCTTGCTAGTAGGCGTAAAGATTACACGAGCAAACAGAGGCGATAATCAATGCTAGCTTGTGATTAACAAATACCCTAACTAGATTGGCACCTAGAAAGGTAAATATCAATTCAACAATAATTACCCCACGGCCTCAACGACTTCTGCAAAGAGTCTGGCAACAATACGTGTGGATGACTGGATGTTGAGGTTTCATTTTATTGTTTCTCCAGTTTACTTTTGTTTCTCCCTCATATTTATTTTCTTGCTCGTTTCTGCTCTTTCAACCTTTATTTCTGTTTTATCTCCTCAATATAACGGATTCTTGTGACAGCTCATGTCTGCCATCCCCCGACTATTTTAGACATACTTTTTGCTGGTTTTATAGGCTAACCTGTCCTTATGCTTAATCTTTGTAGGTCATTGTCAAAAGATGATATTAAAAATGTCGTGGAGATTGGATGCCCTTCACTTCTTCGGAAAGTTGTTAATTCAGCAAAACGACTTAGAGAGTATGTAGGTTTGGAGGAAAAAAATGTAAGTCCTTTATAAGAAATATTTCACTCCGTTTTTGTTGTTTTTTCAGGTCTTCTTTATTTGGTATCTTTAGAGTCATAATTTGTGTATAAGGAGCAGGTTGTTATTATGAATTTGCTCCTAAAATTCCGCTTAAAATTGGCGTATTACTCTGCACTTGGGTATCTCTAAGCCGCTATTTTTATGTTATTGAATTTTTTTGGTCTCCTAAATTTGTTTTTAAATATCCTAATATTTAACTTATATTGGTGTTTTCTATGATTTCTGTTGTGAACCAAGCATTGTCTGTTAAGTAGCAGTAAGCTCCTGATCAATTTGAATTTGAACAACCTAGTATCATAATTGCAAAATCAGCAAAGTGCTGACTACTAAGACTAGTGTGTTAGCCAAAGGTGTTTTGCTACTTGTCTATTACTTCGGAGTGACAGGACAGGGTCTTTATACAACTATTCCTGTATAGAAGACGTCTTATTTGCAACTCTGCAAATATGATCTAGCATACTTATAACTGTCTTTAGCGTTGAGTGAATTACTATGTATTAATAAAATATTCCTTGGTTTACTTGTTTGAATTTAATGCAGGTATGTGATGTATGCAGTCTAAGAGGATCTTGTGATCGAGCATACTTAAAGTCAAATGACTCTTCTCTCGTCGGAACTGCGGATATCATGCGTCTCTTATTGCTGTATGCTCTAAACCCAATGGTTATATCTGAGGCCGTTAGAGCTACCAATAATGAGCAGGCTGAATCATCTGTCAGAAGATTACTGAGTATGTTAATGGACTTGAGTGAAGGCTCTAAAAGTCCAGTCACTGAGGAGAACCCTTATAAGAAGGAAAAAATTGTGGATTCAACTGCTACTGTGATGTCTATGAGAACACGGAAACCGGATTGGGTTTGTCCTAAGTAAGTTTAATAAATGCTCATAAATTTGTCATTACAATTGAACTTTTAGGTAAGGTCTGTGAAGCCAGCACAGATTGTGCTAGAGACTTTAGGCATATTTTGTTGGACATGCAAAAGTACATAAAATTCTTAACTAACAGACTCCTTTCGATAGTACAAAAATGTAAGAGAATAGGGTTTGAGATAAATTTGGTGATGCCAAAGAAATTGTTAGAAAGGGCAGTAACTAGACATGAGACAGGTCTGTTACTGTTGCTCTTAGTTTTAACTTTAATCCAATCTTGAGAATCTTCAGTTGTGCTGATCCTAATGAAAGTTCTGGACTATGATAATGTTAGATGTCCGATAAGTTGATAACCTATATTCGATACATAACATCCTCATGAAACAATTTTGGGGCATCTCCCATGAATCTCTTATTTATGATATATTAAGTTCTTCAGGTTTTCAGTTTCTGTAGGTGCGAACTAAATCCGTCATACTTGGCACTTTAGACATTTTCGCAATGCTACAAGAGGCTACCCTTCTGCTAGAACTTGCTTTTTAACAAAATAATTAGTTATCTTTTGGATTTCGTTAATTCTCCTGTTTGATTCACCTTGATAGTCCATTTTCTTGGCTTGCAGATGTAAATTCGTAAATTATAGCAGAAATACCCAATGCCGAAATTGTGTGGAGGATGATCGGGATCCTAAGAAGAAAGCAAGTGTCCACATTGACCGCAAAAATGGCGACTGGAATTGCTCTCAGTGAGTTTCTCTAATCTTGAATAGGCGAGAAAATGTTATTTCACTCAGTCTGCCCTTTCATCGACGATTTTCCCTTTCCTTGTTTTAAATTTTCCAAGAATTCTAGCAGATGATAATATTTAGGGGATTTCTAGCTCAAATATTCGTTGAAATCAAATGGCAAATTTACTCGTAATCTGGAGATCATAAATATTTGAAGCTGAAGGGCCTACCAGCGACCTACCTCGGATTGATGGTACCAAGCTGTGCTGGGCCGGGATTCGTCTTCCAAGCCACTCTAATATAGCACGGCCCGCCCAGGCATAGCTTAGAGGTATATCATGCCAGCAGTGCCTTGCATCTGGCTGCTTCTGGGGAAATGCTTCGAAGGCCTGTGACCTGCCCGGTTGCAGAATTGTTTCCCTTTTTTGACCTCTCACTGGTGATCCGTAGTTACTCCTTCACTAACTAAATATAATTATGTAATAGGTGTGGAAGTTTAAATTTTGCAAAAAGAACAGTATGTTTCCAGTGCACAACTACCCGACCACCAGAGTCTCTACGTCAAGGGGAATGGGTTTGCTCCATGTAACTTCCCTTTCTCTCCTATTGTTTCTCTGCGAGATGGCCATCGTTTTTGCTATGGGCAACTGCTGAAGCATTTTCCTTTGGCAGGTGTAATTTCCTCAACTTTAGAAGAAATGCTATATGCCTCAAGTGTGAAGGTGAACCTGTTAAAGAGGCAGCATTGGAGGGCAATCGTATATGGATCAAGCCCGTGTCTCCACAGATGGACTGATGCCAAACGCATCGAGGTTTGGCAATGTTGCATCAACATTTGACACATGTTGCAGGATTTCAGCTCCTTTCGACAATTACAGATTTACAGGCAGTGTAAGCGATATATGGGTGTGTATTCAACCCGTTCTTTGTTTGGTTATTTAGAAGGCAGTAACAGTTGAAGATCAAACACTTTCTTGAATTATTTTTTCATTTGATTTTAGCTTTCATCCAAATTTACTTGCACTTATTTTTTGTATTTTGTGTGGTTGTATTTTCTAATGCTGTCGTTGCATCCCTTTTTGTTAAATGTCTGTGCTGCAATAGTTGAACTTGTGAGTTGCAGGCGTTTTTGCACATCGTACGCGCACAAGTACTTCAATTAAGCCGTTTGGGAGATTGCTCCCGGTCACTTTTCCTTTTCTTCCGATTTTTCTACTACGTGTCCGTGGTTACTTTAAGATTTACCGAATTCGAATATAGCCCCAGATAACAACTATTAATTCATTAATACTCCCTCCGTTCCGGTCATTTGTTATCTATTTCCATTTTGGGGTGTATATTGAATTGTTATCTATTTCCATTTTTGGCAACTTTTTGTGGATGACATTAGATTACATGTGGGGTCATATAATTTGTGTGGTCCAAATTCATTTATGCTTCTTTTTTTAATCTTTGTGTCAAAAGCAATAGATAACAATTGATCGGGACGGAGGGAGTACAACTTATCAGATTTTCGCACAAGTCTCCTTTATGGCATATCGAACCCCTTAGATGATTTTTGTTGCTTTTCAAATGTTGTGTTGTCGCTTAATCTACCCCTTAGATATTTATTAGTATATGATATAATGACCTTATAGACAAAAAGTTTTAAAAAAATCTCCCGGGTTTAAAAATGGCTAAAAATAACCGATTTTGAAGGTTATTATCCACGTTTTTTAGGCCGACAAGGTCCTAGGATAAAAGTTCTCGAAATTAGCACCATAGTACCTTAATACGAGTACTATATAGAAATAACTCAAGATGTTAAAATTAGCATATTGTTTAAAATAGACACAATTAAGGAACCTGAGATTACTTTAAACGTCGTGTTTGAAATAGACAAAATAAGTTTACACATTATTCTATTTTGTTTTGTGAGAAATCGGAGCATCCATTATTTATTATACGATCTAATGAGGCAATAGACAATAATACAGAAAAAAAAATCTTTGGGTTCAGAAATGACCAAAAATCGGCATTTTGAAGGTTATTATTCACGTTTTTTAGACAGACATGGACCGGGGACAATTTTTTTCGAAATTCACACCATAGTACCATAATACCGTATAAAACTATTCAAGGTGTTAAAATCGGCATAAGGTTTAAAATAGAGACATTTAGAGACCGTAACATTACGTTAAAGGTCGTGTTTGAAATAGATAAAATAAGTATTATATTTTATTCTATGTCTTTTTGTGAACAATTCGAGCATCCAATATTTATTATATGATATAATGAACCTATAGACAAAAACTCAGGAAAAAAAATCTTTCAGGTTCAAAAATTACCAAAAACGTCGATTTTGAAGGTTATTATCCACAATTTTAGGCCAACAAGATACCGGGATAAAAATTCTCGAAATTCGCATTGTACTACATTAATACCATATAAAAATGACTCACGGTGTTTAAGTTGGCATACTGTTTAAAATAGACACATTTAAGGAACCTAAGATTATTTTAAAGCTCGTGTTTGAGTTAGACAAAATAAGTTTTAGATTTTATTCTATGTTGTTTTGTGAAAAATTTTAGCATCCAATATTTATTATAATCTCTCCTAAGTCCTACCCATAACAAATGTTCCATGTGTTGAACATATGAGTGGAGTATTTTATTTACGGAATTACTTTTTCACATACGAACAATGGGACAATGGGACATTTGTTATGGGTAGGAGGGAGTACGTTATTATTCACGTTTTTTTGTCGACGCGGTCCTGCGATAAAAATTCTCTAAATTTGCACCATAGTACGTTAATATCATATAAAAATGACTTGAATACTTTACTTTTGTCCTATTTTCCCCATATACTTAGTAATATTTGACCCGTTGCAAGTGTGCGACAGATATACCCTAGGCTTGTCACGTTTTCCAAATTGAAATATTTTGCATAATCATTAACTTATTCGTTTTATTAATTAACTAGGTTGTCCATTGTCGATAGCAATGAGTAATTCTGAGCATGAATGTTATTTTTTTGCATTAACTAAAGAGCCTCCTTAAAAACACTCTTTTTTTTGGCTGATAGACGGAAAAAATGTGACTCATGTATGATAATATACGACTTTTTTTAATAAAAAGTTGCCAAAACTTTTATATGTAACTTTAGCCAAAACATTTTGTCATTGATAGTCAATTTCTTTTACAAAATGACAACATTATCTCCATGTGAATTACAAACACAAAAGACTCGTCTAAGCTGAGAATTTACCCAAACCGATAACTGTCGGCCAAAAACTCGTTGCACATCTTTGTTAAGGTACAAGTAAATAAGTAATACATACTTTTTTATAAAACGGTTTTACACAATATTAATTTACAACCAGTAATTAATTAACAAACTTAAATATTACTAAAGTAACTACTTATAAAACATTTTATTTATTATTTTTTACCTATAAAACGATTTTACATAAGATAATCTATTTATTTTTTCCACAAATTTACTAAAATGTCCTATTTCCTACTTACAAGTGAAGTGGTTACACCTTTTTCTCACTGTTTTCATTTCACAAATGCATCGTATGTTAATCCTAAACTTAACCACAATTATCGGCAACAACAAATGAAGGTTATAGTTGGTAAAAAAAAGGTAAAAAAATGTTTTTTTACCCCTCTATAAATATAGGTAAAATCTCACATTTTCAACCATTAATTAATGAACACAAAATATAATTATGAAACGAGAAAACAACAATAACAACAATAATAATAATAATCTTCATAATGGCATGTTATCAGCTTCCCCTTTGAAAATCCATAGGGCATCTCATGCAATTAAGCGATCATCGTCCTCGAGATCCGTTCCCTCGTACGTAATCCCGAGTAATAAAACCAACAACCACAACAACAACAACCAACGCGGTCCGGTTATTATATACACACATTCTCCCAAGGTGATACATACAAATCCTAGGGATTTTATGTCTTTGGTTCAAAAACTTACGGGTATGTCGTCACAATCGAAGGACGTAAATGTAAGCACGAGTCCTAAAAGAATTGGGAAATGTGGGTCCAATTTGTCGAATGATCGTATGATTAATGATAAAATCGTTACTAATATTATTACCGCTAATAATAATTGTATTAGCGATAATAATAGTAATAGTAATAGTAATAGTAGTAGTACCAGTAGTGACGATAATGAATCATCGTCTGTTATTACTGAGGAAAATGGTAGTAGCGGAGGTATGATGGGTGACCCGGTTGGTTTTTTGAACCCGTGTATGGAGGCTGGCTTTTTTGGCCAGCCTCCAGTACAAAGTTTAGGCCCATTGGTCCCTGATTTACCGTTTCTGATGAGCAATGGGCCGAATCTTTATTGCAAAACGGATGATCCACCACCCGTTTATGATCAACTTAACTACAATTTTGCTTGTTATAATCAAATTACTTGAGTTTTGAAGATTTCGCGGGTGAATAATTTTGTCAAAACGGTAAATAAGTTAATGGTTTTTTCCGAGCAATATTTCTTTTAGTTTACGAATAATAAGTGGATGGTTTCGGCCTTGGCTTTAATGGCGGAAAATGAAGGTCCCTTTAGATTGATAAAATCGTATAAACGACAAGGAATCGGGATTTTGCAGGGGTTGAGACTTTGAGCAAAGATGAATTGTTTCGAAGAAAATGTGGAAATAAAGTTTGGTGTTCAGTGATTTTCGGAGTAGTTCTGGGTGTCTCAGTCAATTGTTATATGTTGATATTGATCAAGCTTCGGGACTTCGCAGAGATGTTGGTCAAATAAATGTGTTAAGCGACCGTCATAGAGATGATGGTCGAACACTCGAGCAGCCATGCCAAGCAACCGTTTTGATACGTCAATTGTTCAGATTGTTCCGGCTTTTCTCCAAAGTGATTCTGTTGTTATTTCCGTCATTACTGTGTAGGAGTTGAGTTGATTATACACTTGTGTTCGCGGCATTTATTCTCATGCTCTGTTTTATAGCGTTGGTTGCGCCTTTGGTTGTGGACTTATCGCGGAAAAAAATGGAAGAACAGCAGACAGACAAGGGAGCATTGGCTGCGCCTTTGGTTAATTTATCAGATCAAAGTTATAAATTGGTTAAAAATCATCTTTTACACGAAAATGAAAAAGAAATAGCGAATATTAATAATGATTTTATCCAGTCGTAAATATTACATGAAAAACTCGGTATTGTTGCAATAAAGCAATTAAACGAAAAAGCGCACATATGAATTGATAAACAATACGGAGTACTATCTTAAGCTTATGACGGGTCCGTGTAACTCCCAATTGTGTTAGGAAATTACAAAGTGTTTGTCTTTTCGTACTATTTGACCGCTTGTGACGGAAACAGTTGATACAGCAGAGTTGGAGCGGTAAACACCCTGTACAAATTTGTGGGTGTGGTTACTAAGATTTTACAGTTTTTCAAGTGAGGAAACTAAACCAGTCAAAACTTTCAGCGAAATGGCGACGTCTCTATCTTCCTACTTACCGCTCTCTACGACTCCGGTGTCTATCATCTCTATCTCTGCTTCTCGGAGTATAATCAGCCTTGCTGACATCAGAACCATACGAAAAGGAGCTGTATAGGCTGTAAGCTACAGAATCTTCCGGCTCCGAAGGGTCATTTCTACCTCGTTCTCCCGTAGACCGTCCATAGGTAGGACTCCTTGGTCTAGAATCGTCCTCTCTACGACTTCTGGATGAGGAATTAAAATCTTGATCACCATACCTTGATGCATGTCGAGAAGAACGATCAAAGCCAAGTGCATCCTCTTTGAAATCTTGGTTATTTTTCTCCCTAAAGCGTCGACTAGGCTCCATTGAGGAAGAAGTATAGCGACCAGTATCGCCATTACGGTATCGATCGGGATTTGAAGGTCGAGGCGCCCAATCTTTCTCATCCGCATTTTTGGGGATTGGGGCATTTACGCCAGGGTAATTTACACTCATTTTCTTTGGCGTGTCATCTAGTTCTGCTTCAATTTCACCATCCTCCTTGTCGTCTTTGTCTTTGACTTCTTCATTAGAAAAGATGGTAATCCCAGAAGGAAGGTTCTCATCGTCTGGCTCTGCCAATTTCAGAAAGAAATTCGTATAAAAAATTGACATCATGAAAACACCAGTTTTTTCAATAATTTTCCAATATTCCTTCATAGGCCCAACATTATCCGTTCTTTCATAAAAACCTCATTACCTTCATTCATCGATAAACAAGTCAGTACACTAAATAACACTTACAGTTGTTCCAACTACCGATTTCCATTGTAAATCCTACACTAAAAACTAGGAGAATGAATGGAAAATTCGAGGAACTCAGAGCTGCAGACAGTAACGGGTAGAGAATAAGGGCAGCTAAATATCTTTCTGTTCATATTTCGTCTCAGCTATCCACTATCCACCTATAGAGGAAGGCCCAGCCAAGAGGAAGGCCAAAAAGCTCATATTTTCGGGGAGTCTACAGTCTACAATGATCGGAAAAAAAAATCTACAACCAGCTCACAATCCAGCATATATGCCTACCAGAACAAGTACTACCATAGTATCATTGCTCGAGAATAAAGGACAGGATGGAAGGAAAAAACACAATTCAAACAAGTTGATTTACCACATGCCTACCTAGATATCCGGGAGGGTAGCCGATTTCTCGCATTCTATTAAGCCATGGAGGTGGGTCAGATTCCTGTCATGTAATAAAAAAAACATATTTAAGGTAGTTTTACCAAATACTAACAAAAACATCAAGAGGGAGAGAAAGCTGATCATGATGCCACTTCCCAAAAAAATTATCAGGCTGAAGAGGTTACTAACATCACGTGCTAGATGAATCAGAGCTAATTCTGTAACCAGATAAGCAAGTGATTCGGGTAATCAAAAAACCCTCCACTATTATCCTGTCTACTCTTGAGCGTAAGAGAAACACAAATTTAAAAATGTAAGAAAGGACAATAAACAGTGAACTAGAAGAATTATTACCCCAAGACCCAAAAGTCGCCTTGTTTCAGCATCAAGGCTGCCAGGCTTCAGCCCTTCATACTTCCCTGAAGGAGTGTCCTCATAATATCTAACAGGATTACGCATACCGGCTGTTTGATTACGTTTTGACTTGAGCTGCTTGCGGGAGTTATTAACGGCGTCATTGTTTCTAGGTTTTGGGCATTCCCTTAGAGAATGACTATAAGAGCTACAGTTGAAACATCGTGGAGCATCCAAAAATTCTGATCCCCTACGAAGAATTAAAGAGAAGACATTGTATTAATGAAGCTTATTTATAAATTCAGTAACAACACACAGATCAAATTCAGTTAATGTATCAAGCAAAAGGCATGGTTCAGCAAACACATAAAGATCAACTAAAAGACATTAAAGGTGTTTAGATCTAAAACTAGCAACTCCATAGTTGGTATGCAGCACCAGTCAGCCTAAGATAAAATGCAGAACAAAAAAGATGACAGTAAAATTGACCGTCCGGCTCCAGGCAGTTACAGGAAAATACAACTGCAGAAGCGTGTATGCCGGAGTGTGACATATGTGTGAGATCATTTCCTTCACACGCCCTCTCTTACTAACACACACAACCACAAAGAAGAAGGAAAATTCAAGAAAGTGCTCTGTTTGATGACCAAGACAAACTCCTGAGCAAGCAAAGAAAAAAAGAACATCTTTAATGTGACATAGAATGTGTTACGTCTGCTGGCTCTTGTTTGAGATGTCCGGATCAATAATTGGTTAGCAGTATCGTGTAAACTAAAATTGATATAGTAACTATGATAGCTCTTCCTATGATCACAATATACTTGAGTAATTCGGTGCCATGGGATTCAATGAGATTTAGCAGATGAAAAGGAAAAAGGGAAATAGAAGTCTTACCCCTCCAAGTTACTTGACCCGTCGGCGGAAATCGATCCCAAGGAAAAGCCACGGTCATAAAGGGGTACAGAAGCATCCTCCACAGGAATAATATCCTTGTCACCTGGCTTCCTTATTTCATTCTCTAACCAGAAGGACTACAAGCGTGTATAAACCCTTTTCAGATTATAAAATTAATGAAGCTCAAGCAACTCAAATTACGCATAAAATTAGAGCAGCAGTCATTTAGGCGTTTAGCACAGATAAACAGTTGGAAGAACACTAGGAGATCCACACATCCATGAAATCTCATCACCAACATATTGATAACTCTAAAAAGTACTACATGTTACTCCCTCCATCCCATTTAAATTGTCCCCATTTCCTTATCGATACAACTCAAAATAATTGGCTCCATTCTATATCAACGATGAAGTGAAGGGAAAGTTAACCTACATTGAGGACCTCAAATTTAATTTTTTTTCTCTCATTATGGATATGTCCTTGATTTTGCTGACGTCAAAAACCTCTACCTCAGTGCTCTTGAAAAAATTTCAACATTGCAATGTAGCATTAATAATATGCCTTCAATTATAATTTGGACACTTTCTATTTCCTTAATTTATTTTTATCATCCATTTACAACCTTAAATTTCTCTCTTCTTGTCCAATAACTCTACTTACCAAGCATAACCTTAGCATCCAAACCATAATCAAATTTACAACCAAACATCCTCGAAAAGCCTCATTGACTGCCAAGGAGCTCGCCCAAATCTCAATTTTGTGTGGGAAAATGCAAAGAGATTAACTCACCACTGCAGAATTTTTGCCTGTGCCAATATCCAATGCCGGAAAGAATGTCTCTTCTCCATTTTCTGACACTCCATACTCATCCTGAACAAGTGATACAAAATTAAAAATCCATCAGCAAAACCCTATGATTCACAGACATACAAAGCTCTAATTTCGAGGTAGGCCAACATGAATGTTTAAATAGAAACATCAAAGAGGATTGCAAATAAAAGGGGTGCAAAGAGAAAATAAGCATGGACAAATAAAATAAACAAGAAACCAAAACGTTGTGAAAGAGAACTAACACGAGATTAATGAGGGAAATTAAGCTGAGAAAGGAACGAAGAAAAAAGGAAAAGGGTAAAAGAACTAGAGAAGACGTTAGGGAAAAAAGAAAGAGAAGATGGAAAAGATAAAATTAGGTGTGAATAACAAACAAAAGGGTTTTACAGGCTGAGTCTCATACACCATGTCACATCTTGCCACCAAGGTTCAATTATTGTTCCTTTCAAAGTCGTCTCACACCTAAACTCACAATAAAATGTTGACTAACCTAACCTGACTCACTCTATTCTCATAAAGTTTGTCGGCAGTGTGGTGTCAATCTAGCAACTATAAAAGCTTTCAACGGAACGGGGACTTTGCTAAGAAGAGTACAGAATGCTGAGAGATGGACAGCTCCAACAGGCTTATACCACAATGTTTCAAGGTAACTCCAGAAACAAGACCTAGCCAATGGCTACAAATGCAAGTGGCATCGGTAGCCTAGGAAGGCTTATTGCGAATTGGGCTAAGATGGAAGAATAAATTCTTCATTCATCTCTTATGAAGGAATTCATATTGGGTTTGGGGGAAGTGAAGGAGTGGATGGAGGATACGTTCTTCAAGACCTCGACCAAAGGTCACTAAATACCATTTGGGGTTGCTTTTATTTTCAACATATACAGACGTAACTGGCATAATTCATTTGGCTGTCAGCATGCAAACAACCCCTAATTTACCATCTTCAAAAGGATAGCTAAGTATACAGATATACCAAATTAATAGCTAATACTCTAGCCACTGCAACAACATCACAACCATAATCTATACATCGTAATCTTGCCAATGTACCTAGCATAAACTTACATGTAGAAAAAGACGTAACGTGCCATAAGGAGGGAACATGTACGCATTGAGTAAGGCTTACTTGTCTTTGAGAAGAATGTCGCGCATGCCATTCTGACCATTCTCGCAATAGCTCCTCAAGCTTTTGTTTACTTTCTCTGCACAACAAATGACCTGTTAATGATTGTAACAACCTAAAAAGCATAATCTATTCCAACAAAGCCATGTACATACCCCTTTGGGTCCCTAATTCATGAGTATCAAAACAATGAGATAAACATACTTTATTCAATAACTGAATATACTACGTGTATTCGGAGATGTATAAAGTGACTCCTAAAAGGTTAACACTACATATTAGTTAAGGGATTGCCTATACGTTAAAGCAATAATAGCCCTAGACGTTTACTTCCTCTACTATAAATGTCAATATTAACATGGGCACTAAGTATACTCGGTCAACAACATTACCCCAATGATCCAAAGGATCTCCCTTTCCTAAGTGTCGGGGAAGGGGGTTGGAACTGTCCGGTAAGTGTTGAAAACAGCAAGAGTTTTTTCCAAGTCACCTCTAACAGGAATATGGTCCTCTAAGTTTTACAACATAAGCAGAGAAAGTAGCCATCAAAAGTAGACCTTGATAGTCCAAAATATTTGATTTGGACAGATGCTTGCTGCTCATCGAATGTTGCCCGTGTCCTCTTAACACCTGAGGTAGCTGCTTTCTTGATTATGGATTACAAACTACGGAAATCTCAAAGTACAGAAATAGTAATTTATCTACACAGAGTGAGCCCAATAAGACAAAACAACTAAGCCAAAATCATGTGGCGCATCTGCTGTTAGTAATTGTTACTCCTCTTAAACGCAAAAACAAACAGGAGAAGTTATTGATGTGAAAGACGTATAGGATACAAGCAACATTTGTCCTTGGAGGTTCCATCATACAGCCATTTCCAGAAGGCAGATTATCAGCTTTCACATGAGTTTCTTTTTCATCAACTTTTGTGGCAGTTTCAATTTTTTTCGGCAATATAGACAAAGTTTCATCTTCAGTGTCCATATCACTCAGCTGGCCTTCTTCAAGGTCAGTATCATTCAAACACCTATTCTCTACAGGTGCCGTGACATCACCCGAGACTCGGATATTCTCAGCTTTAACGACATCAGCTTCCTCAACGACATCTGCCGATGAAACAAACTGCCCTTCCTCAACATCAGCATCATCAACACTTTGCCCCAGGCTCTTGCCAGCTGGAACATCCCCTCCATCCCCGTCCTCCCCAATTTCATGGCTCAACTCCTCGCCTACATGTCTATCTATTTCACTTTCATCGGGAAGTGGAATAACATCTTCTCCCTCCATAAGTTACTAATGGAATTCACTAAAATCGAATAAAAAAGCTCAACTCTCGGAACCCTAATATTTATTCAAACAATCTGCAATTTAAAACACCATACTCTGAATATATTCACCAAACGACATAACATTACATAAAACATATATCATCATAAATTCATAATTCTTGAAACGACGCCAACGAAATATACACCAAACATTCAAAACACATTATCCTCAAGATCTCATCTGTTTTCAGCAATCATTCAAAACAAATAAAGATATACGAAATATTCACTAACAGCTAAAAAATAGACAATGATGATATCAAAACCCTAATCTAGCGTTGATCTGCAATTCAAATTTAGGTATTCAATCCAAAACACTTGATTTCAGTTCTTGAAAATGAAATCATCCTGAAATTAAAGTTCGATTAATCAATTTGTTCTGGAAACACTTTGAGAACTCAATTAAAAACCTTAAATTGTGAAGAAAGTTCAAATTCGCAAAATTAAATCAAATAAATTGAAATCACTTAAGGTTATAGCAAATACATACATGAAATTAGGAAACGAAATTAATGATACCTTGAAATCGAAGGAATGTAAATGTGAATCTGATGAGAGAGAGAAAAGGTAGAGAAATGAGCTTACGAAGCTTTAATGGCGGCCGAGGACTCGAGGAGTAGAGAGTGGAGAGTAGAAATGTAGAATATGGAGGAAAGACGATGAGACAAGACTCTGGTTCCGGTTTGGAAATGTAAGTGAACCATACGCGTTCATACCATGTTATGAACCCACTCCGACCAACCCGGACTCGAGCTTGGACTCAGACTCAAACTGAGATATTAATTGAAATTCGAATTTAGTTTTAGACTCAGACTTGGACTCAAGCTCAAACCGATAGTTATAAAGAAACTTGGGGGAACAAATAGGTTCATAAATTGCGTTCCGACTTGAATCATGTTTGGCTCTTGGTAAGTAGTTTGTAGGCCTGGTAAAGGGGGCGTGTTCGAGTTCAAGTTAATCGGGTTAATTTTGAGTATGCAGACTTCGGATTGGGTGCGGTCATGTAGAGTTTGGATTTTTTTAGAATCAACTATTATTAAATTATTTATGAATAATAGTCGATGTGCAACAATAACAATCTAGGTTTGGTTAATGCGAGTTCGGGTCAGCTTAAGTGTCAGATGGGATACGAGTCGGATTATCCGGATTAGGTCAATTTTATGCGGAAATCTTTCATATTTAACTCGACTCTCTATATTCACTTTAAAATGACGAGTTTATGCAGACTTGTTATATGATCATTATCATTTACAACTTTAGTAGCCATGTATTTGATTTATAAAACTTAATATTTTCATTTTAAAAATTATATTAAATTATAAATCGCCTTTGATAGAAACTTTAGTATTACTCAAAAAATTTCAATAAAAAATAAGCTCCAAAATTAACCAAACTATTGATAATTTCGTATTAGTGAATATTTCGTATTAAACATTAGTGAATATTTCCTTAAGCCCTATTAAGCAAAACCTTTTCATTGAGCCCTATCAAACATAAGGAGTGGCACGAAGATTCATGTTAAACATAGTGCAACTACTACTCGCGGCTAATTTCAAGAATTTTTATTTCAAGATGTTTTCGGCCTAGAAAAACGTGGATAATAAATAATATTCAAAATCGGTTATTTTGGTCAATTTTGAACTTGATTTTTTTTTCCTCAATCTTTGTGTATAGGTTCATTATATCCTCTAATAAATATTGGATGCTTGGAATTTTCATAAAACAACATAGAATAAAGTACATACAGTATAACTTATTTTGTCTATTTCAAACACGACCATTAAAATAATGTTATGGCTTTAAAATGTGTCTAATTTAAACTGTATGTCAATTTTAACTTCTTGAGTCATTTTAATGTGATATTAAGGTACTATGATGCGAATTTCGAAATTTTTTATCTCGGGACCTTTTCGGCTCAAAAAACGTGGATAATAACCTTCAAAATCGGCTATTTTTGGTCATTTTTGAACCCGAAGTTTTTTTCTAAATCTTTGTCTATCGGCTCATTATATCATCCAATAAATATTGGATGCTTGGAATTTTCATAAAACATAGAATAAAGTATATAACTTGTTTTGTTTGTCTCAGAAACGACCTTTAAAATAATGTTACGCTTACGGCTTTTAAGTGTGTCTATTTTAAACCGTATGTCAATTTTAACACCTTAACTCATTTTTATATGATATTAAGGTACTATGGTGCGAATTTTGAGAATTTTTATCTCGGGACCTTTCGGCCCAAAACGTGGATAATAACCTTCAAAATCGGCTATTTTTGGTCATTTTTAAATCCGGTTTTTTTCCTCAATCTTTGTCTATAGACTCATTATATCTTATAACAAATATTCGATGTTTGGATTTTCACACAACAAAATAGAATTACGTATATAACTTATTTTGTCTATATCAAACACGACCTTTAAAATAAGGGACGTGCTTTTTAACCTACGGATTTTACTCTTTCACATACAATTTTTACAATTTTATCTTTATCATATTTTTCATTCCTTCCCCAAATATTTTTCTCCCTCACCCATCCCCCTTTACCTCACCTCCGTTAAATGCCATTTTGCTTCGGCCAATCTAGTCTCCGATCGACCTGACTAAAAACTAAAAAGTGAAAAAAATAGAAAAGAAATGGTGCGAAGTGGCGAATAGTCCCAAACACAATCATACAATTCCAATTACGGAGTACCGCAATGAAGAAATTAATACTAAATGCTTAGGTGTTCGCGTATTGCTAAAGTCAAGGGCACCCTGACATTTCTCTCAATACCAATTACGGAGTACCGCATCAGCAAGAATTATCGTCTACTACCGGAATCACCATGCCTTCATTAATAATTGATAAACATGTAATTAATGTATATAATTAATTTCACTAATTAACAAGCTCTAATAATTTCAGCAAAATATATTAATAACTGTTAAAACGACAATATTGCTTCACTAATTAGAGAACTATAATCCATTATTCAATTTTTAGAACAATAAGATTCGATTTTAGCGGAACAGTATGAAAAAGAGTTAGTTTGTCTAGGTTTGGAAAAAGGGTACGATAAAGAAAATTAATGAAAAAATGTATGTGAGAGTAAAATCCGTATGTGAAAAAGTAATTCCGTAAAATAATGTTATGGCCTTGAAAGATGTCTATTTTAAATCGTATGCTCATTATAACACATTGAGTCATTTTTATATGGTATTAAGACACAATGGTGCAAATTTCGAGAATTTTTATCCCGGGAACTTTTCGGCCTTCTTCAAAATCGGCTATTTTTGGTCATTTTTTAAACTGAAAGATTTTTTTCATTGATCCTTGTCTAAAGACTCATTATATCTTATAAAAAATATTGGATGCTTGAATTTTTCACAAAATAACATAGAATAAAGTATATAACTTATTTTGTCTATTTCAAGCACGACATTTTAAGTAATGTTATGGTTTTTAAATATGTCTATTTTAAATCGTATGCCAATTATAACACCTTGCGTCATTTTTAAACGGCATCAAAGACACTATGGTCGAGAATTTTTATCTCGGGACCTTGCCAAGATAAAAAAAACGTGGTAATAAGTAGGGATGGCTACATATCATGGGTCCGATTCAGATGGTTAAGATATGAATCCTTATATTTTGGACCATACGGATCTGGATCTCGCTTTCACATCACGGACCCGGATCTGGATCATATTGGACCCTAACCAGATCCGACTTGTTGTCATCTCTAGTCCGCACTCATGTACGTCTCGGAACCCTTTTTAGGAAGTCACTCATCAATATTTTTAATCCCTTTAAACACTACTTAGATCTTAAGTCTATCAATGAACCTTTTCAGGGGGCGTTTGGTTCACATGAAGGTATCGGTTTGGAATCAGGAATCAAACCAGGGTGGTATGGGTTTGGAACTCGATTCCTGATACCTTGTGTTTGGTTCAATTCAGGAATGAGCAATCAAATTCTTTTCTATGTCTATTTTATTGACTTTATACATTTACATATATACAATTTTTTTATTTAAATTTTTCTTATATTAATTATTTAAAACTTGTATATATTTTATTTTTATAAATTTTAATTTTTTTTAATATCATAATATTTACCCTTAAATATATAAATAAAAAATCGAAGAAAAATTATTCTTGTATTTTTTACGGAAACAAAAATCTTAGAAGAAAAGTTAAATATATGGATATTTCTCTTTTTTATTAGAGAAAATATTTGTTTTTTACTATATTATTTTTTCAATTTCATGGTTTAATTTGATACCCATGGGTATCAATCTCATACCCTCCTCCCCTTGGGTATGAGAAACCCATACCTCATGGGTTTGAGGTAAGGGTATCAAATTGTGAAAAGTGTAAAACAAACACAAGGTATAGGTTTAGATCATACCAAACTCATACCTCATACCTAAAATAAGTGAACCAAACACCCCCTCAAGGGGTTGCCCCACCCGAATAACATATTTAGTTCAGCGGAGTATTATAATAAATGGACCCGAGCAATTGGGAAATATTCAAGTACCTAAAAGAGTAGGTGGTGGAATTAAGTCGTATAGCTTCTCATTTGTTATGGCTCGACCCTTTTGTGGCAAATACTGGCGCGCATACCCTTTTTTTCCTATATTATCTTTACTATTGCTGCGTTTACATGATATCGAGTTTTAGCGAGGTAGTTAAGTTAGGTCAACCTCTTACCAGTTAATCTAAATGTTGACGGGATTTGGATAAAGATATCGGAATAATAACACACTAAAAATAATCTTCAAGTGGAAGCCTTAACCTTGGCCCTAATAAGTGGAAGGTTCTCATCTGGCGTATTATTACTGGTTCACTATCTGTGGGTGCGGAATTTGACATACGGAAGCTCTCTACCTCTGTATTTTGTTGATTCTACACTGGAAACTCTTGAACGCCTCTTTCGTGATTGTTAGTGGGCCAAGCGGCTTTGGGCCTCTTCCCCTTTGGTATTAGATGTGAGCTGACCTCTTCTATTACCTTGAAGGATTGGGTCATTGATTGGGTTTCCTTTCTTGCCTCAAGGATGGAGTCTTCGTACCTTCTTCTTCAGTTCCTTTAAATCCTATGGAGTGTCTGGTGTATGCGTAACAATGTTATTTTCTATGGTAAGATCCTCTCCCCTTCTTTTTTTTTTTGCAGATGCAGAATTATGCGGCGGGCTTAGCTTCTACAGCTTTGGAAAGCGTCTCTAAAGACTACATGCCAGACGACACTGTTCTCACTGCTATCAGGGATCATTTCCCTCCTTTTCTTGTTAAGGGTCATGAATCCTTCATTGCTCTTCGCGTGAAGATTGACGCTAGTTGAAATCCGTTTCTTAAGGCCTCGGTTGGTTGGATTGTTTATTTCCCTGATGGTATTTGTTTTAGTACCTTTTCTGCCAAGTTCCTTGCGGAATACCCCCTTCAGGCAGAGTCTCTAGGAATTAGACATGTTATTCTATGGGTTGTTTCTAACAGGGTTAGACATTTGAACGTCTCCTCTGACTGACTCCCTCTCATTCATCAGCTTGCAAGCGAGGCCAAAACTACGTTTTAGTATAAAGGGAGTCCTTTCAGATATCATGTCATATTTGTTGGTTTTTCATTATTTATGTTTTAGTTTTATATCCAGGAACCCCAACCAGGTTGCTCATAACTCTATAAAAACCTCTGTCTAAACTTGGTATAATTTACACGTGCCAAAAAGGAAAAAAAATATTAATTTCAAGTTGACAAGATAATACATAAAGTAGTGAGAAGGTAACTTCGTTTGTCACTAACATTATTCATTCTAATTTTGTCCTCTAAGTACTAACTTTCCAAGAGATTTTAGAATAATAATTAAGACAAATGTCATGTACTTATATAATAAGTCGCAAGTTCGAATTCTTTTCCCCTTTGTACGAGCTATTAAGCTACCGTAAACACAAGCAAAAAGACGACGTGAAATACGCTCCTCGACTTCATATGACGATCATCAACCGCGTGTTCATCCGTCTCTTTTAGCCCCCCTTTGAGATCGGTTATTAGCCCGCATATCTTGATTCTTGAGAGCTAACTTTGAACAAATCAACGAAATTAACGATCTTACATGATAATTTGTATACTTCGAGGGGCGCCCTAAACTTCAATCATGTTAGGAAACCGTTGCTTATCTAACATTTATATTTCCATTCCTTATGAGTAACCTGTCACAAATGAGAAATACGATAATGACATACCGAAAGGAAAAAATGAAACGATATGATAAAAATGTACTTAACCCGTCTTAGAAAGACCTTATGTTTTCACTATTTAATCGATCTAGAAATACATTTTACAACATTTGCAAAATTAGTCTTTTTTACGTGTTAAATGAGCGAAAAAAGCATTACTCCCTCTGAGTCAGAGTGATTGTTCTTGTTTCCTTTTTTATACGAGTTTAGTGATTGTTCCTCTTTCCTTTTTTAGTAACTTTTTTGTGGTCCAAAATCAATTCAGTGTGGAGTAGGGTGTTTTGTGTGGTTTAGAATTATTTTCTTATTTCTTATGTATAAAGCAAAAGGAACAATCCCTCTGACTCGGAGGGAGTATAATATAGGGGAGGGAGGCGGAACTGGAAACTGGGACTTAATAATGTCGACTAGGCTAAGACATGTTCGGGTGTAAAGCCGGTTTTGCTGTCGAGTAGATTAAGGCATACCAGAAGACAAGATCACCAATCCTAAGTACATTGATACACATAGGAAGAAAAATGATATCAGTCCCCTGCACATAAGCAAACTTACACAAGTAAGAAAACTGAAGTTTCGATATAAAACAAACCAGATTACCAAATAAGTATGCAGCGGTGGAGTCAGGATTTGATTTTAGGGGCCGGAAAAAAGTTCAGAGTTTTCAGTTTTCAGGGCCTCGCTCGACCACTGAAAGTATGGAGTAAAAGATTTAGTAAGATTTACCAAACAATACCCCAACCGACACCATTGCAACAGCAAGGACATTCTTCTGCAAATTTTTCTGCATCACTAGTGTGTTCTCTTCTAGATATCAAATCACCATATATATCTGTAGTTATCAGCAAATCGGAGAAAGGAAGTCACGTCTGTCGTCTACAGTGTTGGATAAACGAGATAATACGATTGCAAATTTTAAATAACTGGAAGATAGGAGGTTCAGATATCAAGCATACCACAAACTGAGAACAGGCTGTTCATTATACCTGCAGTACGCGGAAAAAGGTGATTGATATGTCTGTGTTATCCAGTAAAGCAGGAAACTGGAAACAGTCTGAAAATGAATTTGACAGTAGTATCTTACCAATGAACATGATTATATAGCGGAGGATCCGTATTTTTGTTAATTCTTGCAGGACCCAGATTACAGCGAGAAATATAATGAATCCTGCACGATAGATTACTGATAAAGCAATGCAGAATTTCTGTAATTGTCAGAATGAGCTGAATCTTGATATAATGTACCTATACACAGTCCGCGCAGTGTCCACTGCAATAATGGTATCAGAGGAAGTGATTAGTACCCGAAAAAGTAACGAAACAAGGTTGCAGGTCACGGAGAAATTAAACAGTTATTGAACTGGAAAAGTAATGATGTTATTGTTCAGACGAGACAGTATAACTGATAGATCTGTTTTTTTGTCACGCGTCATTGAATGTTACTTACGTTTTTTGCAACGAAGAGTACAATAAAAAGCGCAATGGCCAGACATCCTGCAGCGATTCTCGCTGTTAGAAGATTTGTGGATGCAAGTATCAAAGCCATTCCCCAGAATGATGAACCTAAATCTGAAAAAAATATCACAGACATGTCAAACTCGCTTCATTCATAGATGAGTTGCGTAAATGAACTCCAATCCCGAAACAGTATCTAACAGTCAAAGGCTATAGTAGTCCATTACATCCAGCAGGCAAGATGAACCAATACACACCGCCACGTGTTGTAGTCATCCCACCTTCATCAGCATGTACTTGGATCTCCTCCACCTGCGCGGGAAAATTTAACATATGATGGTCAAGTATCCCTATCAGAAAGAAAAGGGTTCATTCATGGCATGTAAAATGCTGAACGGCCGGACTTGCACAGGTCATACAGCTTTGTATTAGACCTAACACAAGAAGATAGTGTATTCAGGGAATCGAGGCTGCTGCAATTTCTCATCAGAAGACGGGTATAGTGCTGCAGCTTTCGTAATTACTATCTTCAACATACGTGTTTAAAAACATTGAGATGGAAACGGAACTTACATGACCACAAGTAAGTTTGCAAGCAATAGCATGACTTGCTTCATGAAGGAAAACAGTAACAAGCTTGAAAGGCAATAGCAATACAGTTCTCCATAGCTGCAAAATTTCGAAAAAAATTAGAACTTTATTACTCAAATTTACCCCAAACAACCTAGGAATAGTGATCACCACATTGGACTCAAAGCATCATCTTGAACACCTCAGAAAATAAACCAGGAGATTCTATCGAAAAAAGGACTGAACACTTCCGTTTAAAGTCGTCCGTTTTTGGCTACAATCCTCACATGTGGGATTATCGGGTTTCAGTATCAACTCAGAACGGACATATTCAACTGAGCAATTTTCTTTGCTCGTCCGATCTTTAGCCATGGGCTCTGATAATACCATGTTAAATTCAACAACGGGTCTGGGCCACACCGGAACGAAGGAGAAAGAATCCACGTTATAAACCAAGAGGGTTCCACTCTAAAACCAATTGGCGATAGAGGGAGTAACCCCTTGCCTTATATAGTGATAATTCTTCTCCTCTTCTATCAATGTGGGACAATCCTCACATGTGGGATTATCGGGTTTCTTCAAACCCCAAACCATTTTGGTACAAGGCTTAGTTGGTGTATTAGTATTTACCCAACTCAAATAAATCCGCTGGCAACTGATTAAACGGTATATGTCTTAATCAGGTCCTGTTCTTTCTGGCTTAATTTCAGCTCATTTCAGTTTTACTCAACTCTATTCCGTTTAGTTTTGTTCAGCTTCAGTCAATTCCGTTTAACTCATCTCTTCAGAAAACTAACTTTTAATTCAGCTTCATCCACTCCAACTCAATCCATTCAATTTTGTTTGATTCAGCTTGACTCCATTCATTTCATTTCAGCTGGTTTTAGCCGAAAAGAATAGGCCCTTACTTCGACATGCTAAAAAATTGAAAACTTGGCATCAAATAGCTGTATCCTACTTTGAGACGGTGTCAAGTCCGATGCTTGCAAACGAGTCAGAGTAACATAGGGATGGTAGAAGCAATCAAATTCTACATTCAATTTAGTCAGATTCCTAACAACCCAGAAAAAAGATTCAATCTTTTTTTCGAACCCATCAACTAAATTAAAATATGAGACAGAAACATCATAGAAATCAAGAAAAAGTATAATGGCATACCGCAAGAATGACAACTGCACAAACAGCAGTAGTGGTTAAGAAAACAATCTGTTCATGGTTACAACATTTCTTCAGCTCCCAATTTACCATTTTGGATTCGGTACTGATAACGTCACTCTAAAATCAACCGCGCAACTCAAATATGCCGTGATTTAAGGTAACAGAAACGGTTTGAGAGCGAAGTTAAGTGAACCCTTTTGTTTTACTCACTCTTTTGAATCTCCCATGGACAAACCAACAAAAAAACAGTATAGTTATTATGATACGACAAATGAATGAACGAATGAATGAATTCTCGAGATTGGAAGATTTATGGGAGTTATGTAGTAAATGTAAATTCAATCAATGCCAAATAAGACCGTTGTACGACATATAACGTCTGATAACAGCTTCTGCACCAAATAAGGTTCGTACTTCATAAGCTATTATAATGTCGTTATATGCCTCACAAGTAACCGTCTCAAATTGAGACGAGACGGGTGGTATATAGAGGAGATTCAAGATTGAGTGAAGGAATATAATACAAAGAATGTAGCAAGCAAGTTAACTAGAAAATTGTAATGAGGTAGGTGTGATTTTAACGCAAATTCTAATTTAAGACGGGTGTATTCGTGTTAAGCTTAAGAACGGTCAAATACTCTGAATAATACTAATAGAATGCATAGGATAACGTAACAATTTGTTTTATAAGCTCAAGCGTGATGATACCTGACCCGTTTTAATGTTAAAAATCTTATGGGAGAATAAACGGGTTTTAAAATGGGAAAAGGATTAAATGATGTTTGACAAGTACATAAAAAAAACAACGATTTTTCCAACGTGTGCCTAAGGCCACACGTTAATAATCTAAATATGGAAAGATTCACACCATATTTTCATCAATTATGATAAAATTGGAGTTCTACCCAAGTATCAGATGAGAATATGCTATAAATCTTTCCGTATTTAGACTATTGAGAGCACACGTTACAAAAACCGAAAAAACAAAGGTCATTTGAAGAAGAAAGGGTGTCAGATTCTTGTTTAATGAATTGTTTATGATTATGATTGGTTAAATGTCACGTAGACGGCGACTAAATGTGTGTAGTGGACCAACGAGAATTTGACGCACTGATTCCCGCTACACACTTGTTTATTTTCATTTATTACTATTATAGTCGGTATATTACGTTATATGGTATCTGTAGATCGAATCAAAATAAATTGAAATTAATTTAACAGTATGTCGTTGAGAGACTGCCTCTCAATAGGTTTATTGAGAGATTATTGTACAAACTTAAGAAAGAAATGATACTAAAGGTAATATAATAGGTACAAATTCTGATAAAAGATAAAAAAAAAATTAGTACAACAGTATGTTCTCTCAATAATTTATTAAAAATCGTTTCTCTCAAGTTTAGTATTAATTGAATATGATCTTGAAATTGAAAAGATATCATTAAAATTAATGTAGGATCTTTTTTGCATGCCTTTTATTATATTTCCGTAAGATCAGATAGGTTGTAGTTTCGAATCTCTCTTTATATACAATCGAGTACTGTCTGAGTTTAGGGATAATCGGATATGTTGAGATATAGCTTGTAAGTCGTAAGTATGTAGAGGCCGGGTTTAAAATTGTTACTGGGTAATCTTTTATGATACCCAGAAGTCCAGAACAAATACGGGTATGCATAACACTGTAGGCGAAAATCTGCAATAAAACTAAATCATGTATTAAGGTGTACAAACACTTCATTTTACATGGACCATTACGAAATCAACAATATAACACAGATATAAACAGAAGAAAAATCCCAAATTCCGACATTTAAGCTGCAGAAATCGATTATCAGTAGGTAATGTAAACGCTGATATGAGCAATGGTATCAACTCCATCAGTAGTATGCTGGTCTTGCTGAGGCAAGGCCTCAATGGTAGCATACCCCTTGGCATTTTCATACTTTCCGGTTCCTCCAACGATGGCAATCTGCGAAATTGGTGAGGCTGTACGGTGGACTCCAAAGAAGCTGACTGTGTCATCTTCCTCATGACCGTGTTCACTAGGGAACAGAGCAGTGAATGCCATGGTGTGAGACCCACCATCGAGTGAGCTAGCCAGGTAAAACCCTTGCCCTCGGCCGACTACACCTGATCCCAGCTCGTGCTCCTCTGTTAGCTCATCGTCAATGACTGTGATTGACCCGAACATAAGGTTTTGCAGGGTCACTCCTGAAGGGAGTTGACCTGGTGTCACAAACGCCTGGTTGTTGTTGTTGTTGTTGTTGTTGTTGGCGACATTGTTGTTGCCGGCATTTGAAATGACTGTCGACTGTTGTTGGTTTTGACCGTTCAGGCCAGCAACAAAGGGGACGTTGTTGTTGTTGAAAAGGGAGTTCAGGTTGCTGTTAGCTAGGGGAACTCCATTACTAACTGGGAAAACTTGGTTGTTCGGCCTTGAAAATGGGATCCCGTTCACGTTTGCCGTGGCAATTAAACCTGTAACTATGCGACCCGATGCATGAGACCCGCCTAGGACGTCATGCATATAGAAAGAGATGGCAGGGTGCTCTGTCCCACCACCCTGGGGTAATTCGGCTGGAGCTTGGGCTGAAGTCGTCGCAGCAGCATCACCACCACCCTGGGGTAATTCAGCTGGAGCTTGAGCTGAGGTCGTTACAGCAGCGTCACCACCATCCTGGGGTAATTCAGCTGGAGCTTGGGATGAGTCCTCAATTGATGGAAGTGGTGGCAAGCTATCAGATGTACTTTCATCAAGGATTCGAGCTGAGTTGGCGAGGCCAAGGACAAGAGCTGATACAAGAAGGTAAAGGGTGAGGAACGAGTAGTTGTTTGCCATCTTTTGCGTGTACACGGGATTGAGAGATTTGGTTGTTGTTGTTGTTGAAGAGAAGCGGGATTGAGAGAGATGTTTGTTGTTGTTGTTGAAGAGAAGCATGTATGGAGTGGTATATATAGGTAAAGGGGATCGAGTGTGTTTCTGAAACGAAGTGGAGCTGCTAAGATTCGAACTTGGAGGAGTTAGTAATGTGAGTAGGTTAATTGGAGTTGGTTTAATATTTGGTTTAAGACAACCTAAACTCGTTTGCTTTAGTGATAAAAAATCGTATGTATATATAACAACTCAATAAAATAAATTATATGTATAAATATGATTAGGTTTGGTAGTATAACAGTAATAGATTTAAGAAGATTTACCAAACAATGCCCCATCCGGCGCCACTGCAACAGCAAGAACATTCTTCTGCAAACTTTTCTGCATGGCTGGTGTTTTCTCTTCTGGGTATCAAATCACCATATTTATCTGTAGTTTATCAGCACATCGGAAAAACGAGATCATACGATAACAGGCTGTTCATTATACCTGCACTGCTCCAAAAGAATGTGATTGATATGTTTGGGTCATCGAGTATAACAGGAAACGGTCTGACAGTGAATTCGACATGAATGGCTTACCAGTGAGCATGCTGATATAATGCAGGATTCGTATATTTGTTGATTCTTGCAGAACCTTTGAAGTGTAAACGAGACTGTTATGATCTAACATAGAAAGAGGGGTTGTGTAGATCCATCTGTAGTATGCAGCACCGGGTTTAAGACTGTTACTGAGCAATCTGTTTCGAAACCTAGAACAAATACAGGAAGGGAAAAACTGGCAATGCTTGGAAAATCTGCAATAAAAACTGTCGAAAACTTGCTATATGACAGAATCACACAAGTGTCGTGCAGATGTGCAATGACAATACATGATGAAGCCTTAGAAACAACTCCATGATTTACAAACAAGAGAAAACAACTGCAAAATTTATAAAGGAAGTCAGGGATGTGTGATGTTATTACAGCACCGTTGGAGTTGGCCTGTTTTTGTTCTCTGTGTCTGTTGTGACGAATGCAGCAACATGACTACATGAGAATGTGTGGCTATTATGATCTGACATTAAAAGAAGGGGGGTGGTGTAAAGCCCTCTGTAATACGTAGCGCTGGGTTTTAAATCGTTACTGAGTTTATCTCTTTAGATATACCGATAAAATACCAGAAGGGGAGAATTGCAATGCATGACACTGTCAGGGGGAAAACCTGCAATAAAAACGGTCCAAAATTTGCTGTACATGGAAATTTCCATATAAAAGAATTCACAGTGAATGTTACAAGAATACATGACAAAGTACACAAGTATCATGCAACGACAATACATGATGAAGTCTTAGAAACAACTCCACGATTTCCAAACAATGGAGAAGAACTAGAAAAAATTATATTATAGAAGGAAGTCAGGGATTTGTGATGGATTTACAGCAATGACGGAGTCGCCTGTTTTTTGTTCTTTGGGTCTATTGTGACGAGTGCTGTTTTTCTTTGCCTTTCGACGTCTTTCTTCCTTTCCATCATCATTTTCACCGTTGGTGGGCTGCTTTCTCTCCCTGCCACGGCTTTTACGATTGCTTCTTTTAGTGCTTGTGTTTTGTATCTCCACATCTTCTAAATTCTCTTTCTGATAAACAAGACTATCGGTCACTTTTTCCTTCCCTTTACGTGAAGTAGACACTTCTTCACTGTTTATAAGAATTTCCCTCACGGCGCTTGAAAGTAAGTCATCAGTTGACTGTAGCATCTTAGTAGGAATGAAATTTTCACCCTCGTCCAGTTTAACTACAACTGGTCGTGGTTTTGCATGGTTACGTTTTTTCTTGGAGTTAAGTGTTTGCTCAGTCAATTTGACAAGATCATCCACCTCATTCTCCGTATCTTTAACATCATTCACCGGAGGATAATCAGTTGATGTTGAATCATCCTTCTCTTGAGAAAGATAATATAAGCCATGCCTCTTCCGGTGCTGTGAAATCAGAGACTCAGATTTTGATGACAATTCTGTATCCTCTTTATTTTGTCCGGCAGAAAGAAGACTGGATTCTATCGGTTTACATTTTTGTGAATCCAGCAGCACGTCACTATATATCGCGTCCAAATCAGTAAGGTCATCTTTGAGAATGAGACCATCAGGTACAGGAATTTTCGCTTGGGCATTTATTGAAACAGGGCCGATCTCATCAGCAAACATATCATAAACCAGTTTAATGAGTTCAGGGCATTCGGGTTCTTTCTTTTTAGAATTATCCTCATGTTGAACGGAGACAAGAGGACCTTCCTTCACTAATTGTACAATCCCAAGAACGTTCCTCGCCCTCTCTTGTACTTCAACATCATTGTCCCACAACAACGGTTCTAAAGCTGATTCGGCAAGGTTCAACATCTTACTAACCAATTCATGACCCGAAGCATTTTCAACCTCGTCTTGCTGCCCGAGATAAGACTGAAGACAAAAGACCAAAACCTTGAAGGCAGAGTGAATGTAAACAGCTCTAATTGATGGTGGCAGTAAATTGGTACGTGGCTGAAGCAAACCCTCCATCAATTCAAATGGGTTCTTTGAAAACTCGATATATTCACCAGAAACCCAAGCCGCAGCTGATAAAATTCTATGCACATGAGGATTACCAAGCAAAGCAGGATCGATAATTATGTCACGACCAACACTGACAAGCTCGGGTCTAGCATCCTTCACCCTCATACCAATATCAACAAGCTGATTTTCAATCTCCTCCCCAGTTTGACAATGTGGGATTCTTGATAAATCGCCAAGAAGCAGCACATACCAATCAAAGTCAAAAACAATTTCATAATAATTATTCGAACAAGTGGCTAATATTGACCTGAGGATCTCATTACAGAACTCTACGTCAGACTTTAGAGCATAATTAACCAAAACCTTGGTAATTTCCGCTACATTATCCTCAGAAACCATAGCCATAATAAGTTTCAAAGACGCAAGCTTAATGTTAGGATCAACATCTTTAAGAGACTTAAAAACCGCCTCCTTATTCTCCAACACCGCCCATGAGTGCGTTACAGAAAGATCAGACAATGCTTGCAAGCCAAGATACTTCAAATTTGGATCATCCGCACTCAAAAACTCCTTAATCTTCGACACAGCAAGTTTAACAGCAGACTCACAATCACTCAAGCTACTAACCACAGTCCTAATACACTCAAACACCAACGATTTAGCGATACTACTCTCCATAATCTCGCAAATTGGCTTAACTATCTTCTTAGCCAACCTAGGCTCTAAAGGTGCCAACTTTGCAAAAATCTTTAACACCTTAATCAACACCCAATTATTCTTACAGTCGATCAAAACCTTATAAAACTCGGGTGCCAAAGGCAAATAAGCCTCGGGCTCACGAGAAGCAAGCTCACAAAACACCCCAACAACAGCACACATATTATGTTGATCAAAACTTTCTAAATTCTCAACTAATCTCTTAAAACAAACCCGAACAGCATCCGGGTACTTCCGAAAAACCGTCAAAACAACAGCAATGGCTTTCTTCCTAACATAACTCCTAGTACTACACAACAATACATACACATCATTACACAAATCACGGCATAAATCAGTCGTACCAATCACTGAAAGACAATGTAGTCCCAAACTAACCTCGAAATCATTCGGGCTCGAAAGATCCTTCCTGAAATGATTAGTTGCAAGAATAATAACATCAGTATCCTCATTAAACGACGTCGTAGCAGCTAAATACCCGATTTTTTTTAGATAAAACTGAGGAAAACTAATCACTTCAACAATATTAAACGCTGCCCAACTCATATCTACACCGTAAATTGAATTTAAATAAGTTAATTTAAGAAGAGCTGTAGATTTTGTAGATGGGTCAGTTGACTTGATTTCACGACGAATTTCATCAATTGCGTTGGAAATAAAGGTTGATGAGAATTGCGTTGAAGAATCTGGGGAAAAGAGGCGAATTCCTTTGATTAAATCGTCTAATGATCGTTGGAATAGGGTTTCCATTATTGATGAGTTCGACATTTTGGGAATTTGATTTGATTGATTGAAGAGGGTTTTGTTGGATTCAGGGTTTTTGGGAACTAGGGTTTCTGATTTGATGAAGGTGGAATTGGGGATTTGGAAAATTGGGAATTGAGATTTGGAGGGAGATTGAAGAGACGATGATCAATAATGGTGTTTGTGAGTAAAGCGGGTGGTGATTCGACTGCAAATTCTGAAATTTTGTTTTGGCTGCATTACCATTTGTAATTACCCGTTTATGTAATTGGGTCGGATAAGCGGTGGGTAATGATAATTCGTTTTAATATTGACACGAACATGATGAGGTAGGATATTTTGTTAAGTTTAATTTATAAAAATAGTTAATTGTAGCAATATATTTTTCTCATTTTAATATTTTTATAAACTTATTTTTAATTTGTTTATCCTTCCCTAAAATGAAAATGATTACCTAAAATTTAATTGGTTGTTTGGTTATTATAAGAAAGAGAACTAATGTTTCACTCACACTCACTCCTACCACTAACACACCTAAGAAAGAGAACTAATGTTTCACTCACACTCACTCCTACCACTAACACACCACCACAAACAACCACTTATCTACTGGCGGCGGCAGTAATGGTGGTGGAGGTGTCATGGTAACGGTGGTGGTGGTGGTGGTGGCGGCGGCGCTGGTGGTGGCAAAGGTCACGACGGTGATGGTGGTGGAGTGTCATGGTAGTGATGGTGGTGGGGCTGTCACGACGGTGGTGGTAGGGACATTATGGCGGTGGTAGTGGTGGGGGTGGCGGCGGTGACGATGGCGTCATGGTGGTGCTCATGACGGTGATGGTGTTGGGGTGTTGTGGCAGTGATGTTGGTGAGGGTGTCACGACGGTGGTGATGGTGAGGGTGTTATGGCGAGTGGTGGCGGTGACGGTGACGGCGTTATGGTGGTGGTTTGGTGATGGCTATTGTGGTTGTAAGTGTGGTGGTAGCTGAAGAAAATGGTTGAAGAGTAACAATGGTATGAAATCTCATACCCATGGGGTGAGGGTAAAGAATTAGATGGATTGAGGGGTAAAGGATGGAGTTTCATTTCTTTGTTTGTGTCAAACAAACACCAACACAGGGAATGATTAACTTTGTTTCACTTTCCGTTTCATATAGACCCCAAACCAAACGCCCCCCTTAAATGGTGATAATAAATACAAAAATTTAGGCATTTTTTAGACAACAAGTGCGGTGATATGATATATATTTGACCCGTCTTAAATGAGAATTTGTGTTTCTTTAATTGGTTATTCGGGTTTTCTTCTTTATTTCTTTTTTTTGGGATGATTTGTCTGGTCTTAAGCCGATTGTATGTGGAGTAGTGTATTGTGTGGGATCAAAATTCATTTTCTTATTACTTGTAAAAAAATTGGAAGAAAATATATAATAGGAGGAAATTGGGGTATCTAACTTTATATTGCTAATTCTACATCCATAAAAGAAAAATTCTTCAATTAGTATGAATAATTTGAGGAAAACAAGCATCAAGTTTGTTATTTGCATTAGATTGATCAATACAAAGCTTTTCTTTAGAATTTTATATGGTGTTTGAAACTGATTTAAGATTTGAGTTAAACTTAACTAGATCAATTCCAATAATTTTATTATTGTAAATTACCAAGCGATAGGCTTACGAATGGAGTACAAAAATAAAACATGCTTGCATATATTGTAAATAACTAAGCGATCCCTGCTAACAAGGGGGTGTAATTATGTCAAGCTACATAGCTTGACCTTTAAAAGTAATAAAATATATAATTAGTGAACAACAAAAAAAAATTATATTATAATATTTATTTTGTTAGTGGAATCTTTCAAGCTACACCTATTGAAGCTTAGCATTCTCGTTTAAAAGTTTTAGTAAGTCTTGCTTGCGACGCGTTACCATTTGTGACGGATATTTTGTGCGATAAAATGAATAGAAAATGAGTTAGTGGAGAAAGGGGACCACATGAATAGTGTTAGAGAGAAAAAAAATGAGTATTTTGTGAGAGAAAACGGTATCCGTCACAAACTTGCGACGGATAGTACCGATGCAAATAAGAATTTGTGTAAAAGCTTTGTTGTTAAATATGGGGCAAGACAAGCTACAAGATCACGTAATTTACCACTGGAGTTGCTCAGGGAGGGTTGTAATGGGTGGAAGAAAAATGGAGGGTGATGACTGTCGGGCATACTGCCAGAGAGGGAGGCGAACCACCGATGAATGGTAAGTCATTGGCTGACCAGAGGAGGTTGGTCGTCGGACAGCGAGGGAGAGGGACAGGAAGGGCGAGAAAGAAAAAGAGAGGAGACCAAAGGCGCGGGAGAGAATAGGTGGCCGGTAATATTAATACTCTCCCGCGCAGGTTATTCATTAGGGGAGAACAACGGAGACACTGCAATAATAATTAGTGTTGTTCATTCCAAGCAAACCCTAATATAGCTATGAGATCGGGTTGTATTGCTCTCGGAATCAGTTTTAATCTTTAAAGAGAGAAAAAAGAGACCGATCTTCACAAGATTCTAACTATCTCCTGTGGAATACACCTCTGAAAGTGATTTTAGCTCACATGGAAGAAAATGATCTACGGAACTAATCAGCTATGCAGAGGAAAAACAGCCATTCCGGGGATCAAATTGGACTACTCCAAGGGTTATCCTTTTTCAAGATCAAACAAATTACTCGACTCCCCACAAAAACATCATTACGAAGAGAACATCAACTCCAATGCAAGGCAAACACGGCATAGTTTGCAAACACTAGCATATCTAAATATATTCCATTTACTTTCTAGAATAACGAACTCGGGCTAAACGTCAGTCTGATGAACTAAGAACAGACATACAGCTTACACAGCAACTTCTTCACAAATCAAAATCAAACTATTTATACCCAGAATAGACAAGTTACGGGAAAAGGTAGACAAGAACAGAATTGTATAAACAGACGCCAAACTAATTACAAAAACTAGTATGTGATGGCACATCCGTTACATTCTTACAAAGGGTCAACAACTACCCCACAAGTAACAAACACAGCACAACATCAGCCCTATGCCGCTAACTATACATGCAAAGATATAGCAATGAACACAAACATAACTTTACTACAAAGTGTAAGACGAGTGCAACACAGCTGAAGCCAGCAAAACAAAGATTCAGGGCTTAACAAATCACTACAATCTGCCAAGCGACAAAGAGGCAAAATAATAACTAAGCACCTTTCTACACCCTACAAAGGTGCGACAACTAAAAGGGAACAACGCCAGTAAACTACTGAGCAACGAGATATTACAATAATTAGCTTCATAATGAGGAAATAGCAAACACCTTTAACCTCATATGAAACAAACCAGTATATATAAGCAATCAGAATACTAACAAACACAGAATTAAACAGTCTAAACAGGGTAAACAAAACAACGATTTAAAACAACAAGATAAATCTAATGAAAAGCAAGTGAAAAACTGGAGAATTAGGTCAAAAGAGTGGAGTTCCATTACTCTGATGAGTCTCATTAAAGTACCAAGTCTAACAAAACCCATTACAACTAAAAAGCCGGTAATACTAAACGACATACGGTTCGGAGATAAAACAAGAAAAGCGTAAATCTAAGAAAACACCATTGACGAAACCACTCATCTCCTCCAATGTGTCTACTTGGATCGCTGTCTCATCTTTCGGCGCTTCCTCTTCAACCTCCTCATTCTCTTCTTCTTCCACTACATCCACATCAAACAAAATATTAATTACGACATTTAATAAATATTCATCAATTAAACAAATCACTAAATTCTAAATTCCAATAAATCCTTAAAATTAATCATTAAATTATCATTACGAAACAAAATTAGATTAGGATTAATGCAAATAGAACTTTAATATTTCAACAGTCAATTTTGATACAATAAATTAATGCTTCCTAGAAAATAATTACTGATTAAATTGTTATTTATGGCGAATGACTGTATTACATTACTAACTTCAAATTAAAAATCATTTAACTGTATCACACAAAATATTGAAATTATAGAATAAGACCGTCTCAACCGATTGATAAAAACAGTAAAATATGAGTATCTATTTATTCATTAAAAGACGTCTCAAACTTTACAGCGTTCTAATAATCAATTTTTGTAAGATTTATACTACAAATTTCATCAAATTAAACATTATATTGAGATAAATGAACATTGGAACAAATTAAATTACACAAATAATCTAATCTAATAAAAACGAAACAAAAAATGAAGATTCATTATCATATTGAACCAAAATAGTTAACGATAGATGATTAAAAGTAATTAAAAACGAAACATCGTATTAAGATTAAGAGGAAGATGAAATTAAAAGTAAGAAAGTGAGGGAAATTAGGGTTTACCTTGGCTCTCATGGTGACGAGTTGAAGTTATTCGGCGAAATCAAGAGTATTTTGTTGAGAGGCTGCTGCGGATGAAAGAGAAGGGGAAATAATGGGAGTGAAAGGAAGGAAGGTGTGGTGGGTTTTATAGGGTGTAAAACCCTAGTTCTATTAGTTGGGCTTTTTTTATGGGTTTGTACGATGTTTCCTTGGGTTTTTGTTTGGTGATCCAGCTTGGGCTTGGTCTTCTTTAAGACTCCCATATATATCCGTGTTTTATTCTGTTATCTTTCTTATCTATGATCTTTGTTCTGTTCTTTCTAGCTTATTTTCAATTTCTCGTTCAATTAATTATGTTTCAGTTAATTTCTTCACAAAATTAGGTTTTAATGCAATTAAATTTACTTTACCTCAGTTTCACTTAAATTAGTTCAATTAAGCTTCAATGCAATTAATTCAATTCAACTCGTTTCAGTCGGAAAAAACAGGGATCTTTGTCCGTTTTATTATTTAAATTTGTTTAAAATGAACGTGTTCATCGAACTTAAAGAATTTGGGTGTAGCCTCATAGGCTTATATTTACCCAATTGCAAGTGATTGTCGATAAATTACTTCGCCTCGTTAATAAGTATATTATACCGTTTATTTTGTCATTTGTTTCGTGTTTTTCATTTCACCCAATGAACAACTATAAAATCAAAAACTAATAACTTTTCGGCTAATGCCGTCTATATAAGGACTATAATTTTACTGCTGCCGAAAGAATAAAAAAAAGGGTAAATAGTTTGATATAACCGTATAATTACCAAGTATAAATCAAGCTCGAAAAAAACTTAACATTTTGCCACCGAAGGCCAAAATGGGGAACGACCCAGTCAGATCTCCAATGGCGTTCACGGGCTCGACCATGGCAGACCCAAAACTAGACTTAAGTTGAACCACATGGGTCTCATGAAGATGTGGGAGATCCATGGTTAGACTCGCACTTAGGTCAACTTTATATTTTGAAAATATAATTTAAAACTTAATTAAATATCATAATTATTCGAGTTGTTCTCATTAGATAAATGAATTTATTTAACTACTCACCAATTGATGTCTAACTAGTTAAACTCATCATGGAAGAACTTCTCATTTCGTACTTTCACCCCTTACCTAAAATCCTCGGATCATAAGACCATCCCCAAGCAGAAGGTCGCCTTAATCGGGTCACCAACATATTAACCCTTAATCTCACCTTATTTACCTTGACCCACTTATACCCTCCCAAGCAGAAGGTCACGACCTAGGTCACTAACCCAATCAATTTTCCACTTTCTACATTCTCTACCCCACAAAACCTCCCTCTTACTCTTTTAATTATTATTATTAACTAAATATTAAAAATAAGTTTTATTTCTAAACCAATCGTGTAATGCCATGTGGAAGGTCACCAAATGGTGACCTCTTCTTGTTCAGGGTCACCAATTGACCCCGACTTATTCAAGGTCGAGCTAATTATGGTTTAAGGTCGTGTTAATTAAGTAATTAAGGCGACCCAACAAGGTCACGACCCGGTTGGCGACCTTGCTTGGGGATGGTCTAATAATAAATCATCCTCACTAGTCACGACTCACAAGTCTCACAACACCACCAGTCGAATCACCACATCAGAAAGTGAGATTCCGCAAATTTAAGGATATCAAAATTCTTCCGGCCACAGGTTTAAGAAAGGAACTCATGCCTCGTCAATATGAAAGAAAGTATTTTAAATTTAATGTTTTACAACGACAGAGCCCATGGTACATTTACACGCCGATCAATATGATCTTTCTTTACAAAATTACCGACATAATTGACAATTACAAATCACGATTCCCCCGATGAAGAATATAGTTGGTACCAGGATGAGGAAATGAAAATAAATCACGGGATCTGCTACCAGTCATCGAAGATCTATAACATCAAACTTCACATTGGGATTCATATATACATCCGTACACTGCTTGTAGATGGGTCCTCCATCGGCTGGAGGTTCATGCGAATGAAATCCACGTCGCTCACAATGTCTAATGACTGACATCCCTCCAGGAGTTGTCAGCCGGAAAATTCCATGATTTCTGATAGTTGGAAAAAAAATGCAGCAAGAATAATCTCAAAATAATTTTATACAGAAAATAAAACTAATGAATCAAAATTAGTTAAATTACATACTTGGTACTATCCCTTGGGGCCATAACAATTGCAACAGCTTCAGGCAGCATAACCTGTTAAGACATTGAGTCCGCTTTCGAAATCAGAGATGGTATCAGGCATAAAATTCCATACAGTAGTTGTTACAACGAACGTTATCATGCAGAAATCCATCGCTTAAAAGGATCTTCAGATACTTACAATTACAAAGACGCGCAATTCCATTGAACAGACTGTTTATTGGATTAACCTTAAAGACACATCAACCTTGCCCACAAAGAAACTAGAAAAACAACTCTACCGCGAATATTATTTGAAGCATGTCTATACTCTGAAAAAACATGAAAATTCCGGTTCAGCCGGATAAACAAATGGTAGCTAACATCATGCATCCATAAAAATTTATTTTCATGGGTTGAACCCAGACCCTTGAAATTTAATCTTCAGAAATGCATTCAGAAAAACAGGACACGCCCAATTCTCGTGATTTGAAATAATTTACTCAAGTAATTCTACATTCTACATTTCTACTCCTACACCTTCTCGTAGTAGGAGATCACTCATTAAATTCTCATATCACCATGTCAGAACTGACCCAAACCCCCATAATATTGCCCTTCATAGTTCATACATCTGCTCCTTTCTTTATCCTCTTCTCAATCCTTCTCATCGCCCTTTCTTCACAGAAATTAACGACTGTTCGTTCTATAGTGAACGCCTTCGGCAATAATCCTCGTCTTCTCTTTCTTCTTTCTTCCCACCTATCTCATTTTCTGCCTCCTCGCCCACTTAAAACGTGGTGCTCTTCTTCTGACTTCAGTCTTTTGATAAAAGTTAGGTTACTTGTGATGCATATTATATTTAACTTTGAATTGTAGTTCAGTTACTAAAAGGTACAGTAATTTATGAAAATCATGTTACCTTTAATAATGTAACAAAATAGCATAATCACAAGTAAAGGACCGAGAATAGGTGACTGGAAGGGTGGGCTGTCGGGGCCATAGGGCGGTGACAATTATAAAAGAATGGAAGAGAGGAGATGTTGGAGAAGAAGTCTCAAATATTTGTGCGAAGAACAAATACTTACGAAAAAGGTGGCCACAAATGACATCCCATTTGCTCCATTAACTAATTAGCCGACTTCTCAAATTTCATTTTCTTCTAAGAAGAGGTTTGTTCTTAAAGACCACCAATTAGAAATAACTGAATCACTACACCTTCATGAGAATATCATTATCAATTTGGCACACACAATTACAGAGGTCAATTGAGCAACACAAGAAACAGAAGTCAAGAACTAACTCCACGATGTGCCAACAATAATTCAAATTCATTCAACATGCTCCTCACAGTCACAGTAACATACAAACATTAAAGCTGTAGACATAAGTTACCTGATATGAGTAATGTGTGTGAACATCAATAGAAGACATGAAGCAAGATTGTGTTGGATGAGTCTGAACATAAGCACAATATGACAGTTGATTAGAAAATTGTATAGACCAACTATAAACAAACTCGAGACCTTAGTTTATCTGCACATGACATTTTATTTAAGATGCTATTGCTCGTACATTTTAGCCTGACAAAGATTCGTTTATGAAGACAAAATAAGGTACTCATGAACAGAAAATATTTGTTTACTCCTTGAAATGAAGCCTCTGAGATGACCTTGCTAAGTGAGTTTTATCTAAACGGTGCACCTAAAGTGCATCAAGGCGTTTTGGATAGTGCCTAATCCAAAGCGCATCGTAGGCGCACAACATGAAAGCAGAAGATCTGAATGGCAACAAACCTTGCTCAGGTGAACACAACGCCATTTTTGCGTTAACGACACATGGAGGCTAATTCCAAAAATATAGAATAAAAATAGTGACAAATTGTATTGAATGACTGCTACTTCACAATAAATTAAAAACAATCGCAAAACAGCTTAACAAGTTATTTTGATTAATTCAAGCATATGTGAAAGGCCTCAAAGTCAACTAAAGCCTAACCAAGATCCCAAATATATCTTTGTTGTCTTCCCAAACACTTGTCCATTTTTTTATAAGATGTGATCTTAAATAATGGACACCAAGGGGGTGATACCCATGTACAAAAGATATCATAGAGGTCGCGTTCATCAACAAAAAGACACGACGGGGGTGACGGCCATATACAAAATACACCCTAAAGACACCACGGGGTTGCCTTAACAAACACTTGCTTAGAAGCCCAGCATCCACCAATATGAAGTTAATTACGTTCCTACCACTAATAGTCACAATGCCATGAGCATTTTCAATAACTGACAGTCTTTTAAATAACTGAAAGAATAAGGAAGCTATAAAATACCCATAAATGTGATTTGTAAGAAACTTTGTGCAAGTCCACAACTAATTAAAAAGCTTGACCAAAAGTTGGATATGTTTTAGCTTATTTTAACTTACAGCGTGCTAGTTCATGAATACAAAATGAAATAAAAGTAATCAGAAATTTCCATTGTTCTTTTCATTCCGCACACTAAAGCAAGTCAAAATGAAGGACGTTCCCAACAAAATGGGATCACAAGCCACCTCAACGCCCACACACGAAAAATGGAAATTCTGTATCAAGAATATTCATTGAAATGCTGTAATACTAGCATCATAGATTTGTACTCACATGAATCCATCCCAAAGGAAAAAGAGATTGTTTATCCTGCACATCAAATATTTCCTCCTCGTTTGTGGCCTGACACTGGTCATATCAATAAAATTTATTCAAACAAAAGATATAACAAACCATAAATTAGTCATCAACAAACCTATAAATCACATTAAACTCACAGAATCTGATGTTGATTCCTGCTTTGGTATTATCAGAGCTGTCATATAGAACTTCCTATTCTTCTGCGCAAGTATACACCAAGGATGTCAGAGATATCATGAGTTACAGTGGTTGGAAAAGGGGGATGGGGTACTATAGGAACTTACAAGTGAGCCAGCAAGAATACCACATGTCTCCAAGTTCTTCTTGGTATTAGATTTTGCCAATCTCAGGAAGGTATCCATCATACTTGTTGACTGTAGGGAAACAGCAGAACAAAGCATTTAACAAACAACCTTATGAATATGAAGAAGCTCAATATTCTGTTCAAGACGCTTTTAATATTTTATATAATATGCACAATTTTGTTTAATGGATCATCAAAAAACTTGCACCCTTGCATAGTTGCTGTTAAATCCTTGTTCTTTTGATACAAACAAACTGAAACTAAAAAGAGCATCAGATTAAACACAATACAAAATGCATATGATATTTACATTTCCATGTACGTTTTGAGCCTACTTAACAGATGAAACTTATGAACTAGTAGTTCCAAGGAAAATTTAACACAACCTTCAAGAGCTTTGCAACTTTTATATGCTCGTTTATGTGGTGTACTCCATACCCTAATAAATTCCCCTTTTCATAAGTAATGAATCATATAATCATAAATCTATGGCGTACCGAATTAATAATTACCTATACAGTCAGCCTGACACAAATAAGTAACTATTTCTCCAAAATACAAATATGTTTAAACCACGAAGTATACATGATTTCAAGCCTTAATTATGTCATCCAGCTCATCAAGAAATTATGGAACTACAGAAATTAGTCATGGAGTTACTGATCTTACAATGTGTAGCTCCATAGGAGATTCAGGCTGAAGTAAACTACCCATCAAAGAGCTATCCACATCATTATTGCAATTAACCGAAGGTTGTTCAACAGCAACTAAGTCTTGTACTTCTGCTAGAGTAGCAGGGGGGTTCGGTTGCTTGACAATAACTGTATCAGGAACATCTAATCCGTCAAATGAAATCATCGGCTTCTCGTCATCTTGTGGAAGCTGATTGTCACCCCTAGGTTCAGCCACAGTTTCTAGACTTGTCCTTTCAAAAGCTGAGGTACTACTATCTTTTCGTACTACTACGTCTATATCAGCCACAACACCATCAAACCTGCTAATCAACAAATTTCAGCAGACAAACAACACAAAATCAAGTTGGTTAAATATATGCACAGTTCACTCAATTACATGGGAAAACTAAGTTTCAAATCACGAACATGGCCAATGCAACTATGCTGTAGGAGAATAGAACTATAAATTTAAACAAATTATGAAAACCTTGCGAGAAAACATTGTCACAAATGTCCACAAAGTGCAGCAACACTGACTAAACACTAAAGAGACACGCCTTTATTTTGCAGGTCGTTAGAAGCCAACAAAAACAAAAACGGCTTGCAACTTGACTGAAAAGAAGTTTAGAGGATGCCATATTTTTCACATTCCAGCGATTTGTAATTTTAGGCAAACGAATGCAAGTAAAATGCAATGATACACATTCGTACAGTAACAGTGAGGGGAAAAGAACAAGAATAAACACAAGCAAACAAAAAACATGTACTTTCGAAATCGTCGGGGATCCTATAAACAATAACATTTGAAAATGAACAGGCATGAAACGCAAGTCACAAATCTTAGGGAATAACCTTGGAATCTCCACAGGGGTCAGATCAACATTACTGGGATACCGGACCTACATACATCAGACCAAGATCAGGGAGCATATTTCCAACGCAAAAATATCACAGATGCCACAATCACACACCTCTTTATTACTAGCCGGTGGCTGCCACTTTGCAGAAAGCCCATTTGGCCCCAAAATTGAATGTCTCAAAAGAGTTTCCTCCTTGGGGCGGAAAGTTGTCACTGATCTGAAATTAGCAGAAAGATAAATCAACAAGGAATATAACCGATACAGTAAGAAATTAAGAATACAGCTAAGCTAAACAAGAGGCGAGAGTACAGCACTACTACAGCTAGAGGATAAGAAGTCCTCAAACATTGAAGAATTGAGGAATCTTCAACCCTACTACAGTTTTGCTACACAGGTTACATGTGACTGATGTGAGCATGGATCATTAGCTGGGTCTTATTGACAATACAAGTTTCCCCAGCACACATTAAGCATTTCACCAATCCAGACTTTCTACGCTAAAATAATTCAGAAAGAGGAAATAAGAGAACTACAGAGAACACGAAGTCCCCAACAATCGGACTAAAAGTTTAATACCATCTTTGTAGCTACTTTGTTTTCCTAGGTCACAATAGGGAACTGGTCGTGGTTTTTTTCTTTAACCCGCCCTAGTTTGATAAAGGATGTACTTCTCTCTTCTTACAGTTAAACATGCCACGAACCGCACTTACAGGAACCTAATTCCCATCGGAACTTGAGTTGATCCTTCTTACTCTCTTAGGAATTTCAGCTGGTTAGTCATCCATAGAAGTAAACATTAAACAAGTGCAACATCTATGTCAAGTCCATGTCCACTGGTTATGTTGCTTCGACATCAGAAATCCAGGGCTGATCCAGGTTATCAATGAGAGGGCACTTTTTCAAACATGTACTTTGACACTTAATGAATTATAATTAGACTTCTAATGTTTGCCCAACTACACTTAGAATATGTCACCACAGGAGGAACCATCAGAACTCTCAAAAAAAAATATAGATCATCCAGTTCTGCTCACTTGTGCCCCACTCCTAGGCACATTAGTCAAGTAAGCATCTGCATCCCGCTGGCCATTGCTACAGTAGTACACTTGTACTACTATCACCATCTATGAACTACCTCAGGGCCATCAAGATCTTCCTCTACCTGGGACTTGAACCACCACTGCGTCCAACCAGATTTTTGAGCGCAGATGCAGATCATCTGTTATCACCTCTATGCATGTTGAAGATTGCTGATAGAAACAGTCGCGGCCATCTTCGCTTCACCACTGTGGTAGTTGAATCACTGTCAACCACCATTAATATTAGCTATTCCACCTAAAAAGCTCTCACCACCAGGTAGATAGCTGCCAATCTTTCTCTTAAAAGAGACTCAACTCAATAAAATAATGTCTTGAGCATCGCTTCCTGAACCACACAATGTTTCTAAAATTGTCTTTGGCCTTATCAGTCTGCCTGTAGGAAGCACTAAGCATGTCCATCGTCAAGGATTCAAGGACACAACAACCGCTAAGATGATCAAGCACTGGACTATCTTAGCTCCCTTGTCAAGACTCATAAATTGACATGACACCACCATACAGTGTTTGACAAAAAAAGAGGGGCAGTTAAACGTTGAGGGGTAGCCAGACCAATCGTAAAAGAAAAGAGCATAAACATGGGTCACAGATTAATGAGACAAAGGGTGGATCCAGTTCTTTTGCAATGTATAGGTCATGTCTGAAGCAAGGAATGGCATTGCATCGACTTGACATCACCACAACATAATAAAGTTCCACAGGTAATTGGTTAAACATTTCTTAACAAAAGTTTAATCCAATCTACACACCAGTGAAACATTCAATGTAGGACATGGTAGACTGTTTATTTGACTTCTATTTTCTTCCGAATTGTGTTCTAACTTCTAACATAAGCAAAAGCAACATTCAAGATCATTTCATGAGGGATACAGTTCACGAGATTAATCAGAGATAGATGGCAACACAATAACTAATCCTCAGGTGAAGACAATTTGAAGGTGGATTTTTATCCTTAATAATTTATTTAATTGGTATTGTGTCCAACTCTTGAAAATGGAACTATACCACATCCATATCCAAGTAAAATGAAGTCAGTGATATAGAGCAAATTAGGAATAAATTCAACGGTAATTAGCGGGACTACAGGAGAAACAGCTAAGCCATAGAAAACCCACAACCAACCGGCATGAGGGGATATTCTAGGTTCAAGAACGTTTTTGTTTTTCTAATGAGTTTTAAGAGTAGTGTAATTTAACATAGCTGTCTCTTGGCATGGCACATCAGTTAAATTTTGCTGAAAAATAGGGTCCATGCGAGTCATCCAGAAATAACGTCTTTGTATATTAAACAGCGGGGTAAGGTTGCCCACATACGACCCTCTTTACCCAGCCACAGACAAGAGCTAGAAGCCATAAGCATTGACATCATGTTGTCATAAACGAAGTTACCCAGCATTATGGGGGAGAGATTCCTCAGCTAAACATAAATATTTTATACGTAGTATAAGACTTACAATTTACGAAATCTCTCTTCCAGAGGATCGGTAAGAACTTTCTGCTCAGCATTGAAACTTCCATACGGAACACTTGTAGAATATGGCAATGCCTTGCATGACAGGTACCGTGTAAGAACACAACTACTGACACCAGATTCTAAAAACCGCCAATTGCTATTACACAAATAAATGATGAAACGTTAAAATACCTTAGCCACTTGATTATTACCCAGAGAGAGCTTAGCGACAGGAGGTGGTATAATAGAATCAATAGGAGAATAATAGTCATTGCGAAGACTGCTGCTGTTCCAGCCAAATGCTTGGTTTTCTTGTTTTCTTTGCAGTTCTTCCACTTTGTGTTTGACTGCTGGCTTTAGTTCTTCCAACTCTTTCAAGGCAACAAATAATTGCTGCAACAAGAATTTTGGAAAAAAACAGGCAAGATAAGAAATTCCCTACCTTTCCCACTTAAACTTGGCGACACACATATAAAACAACAATTAGCAAACTAATGAACATGCTACTGAGATTCATCACCTTTCTCAAAGAACTTCTTTTGATCTGACCAGATGCTGCATAATCACGGTGACGTGGAATAGTCTCGGATACCAAACTGAAAAACATCACAGCAAAGTCGATATCAGAGCATCAGTCCTCCCCAACTATCATGAAAAAAGGTATATTTGCAGTTGAAACCTTAATCACTAGCTAGATTTAATTCACTATTAATAACATATCACTCAACAAACACCCCTCAAAATCCAAAAAGTTTACCACTTTTATAGCTATTTATGGAAACACCCACTTATTCAAGTTATACAACAGACAAAAAAATGCATTTTACCTAGAGTATCTGAGGAGCATGACGTATAAATCAATGATATTCTTCTCATTCCGGAAGATAGTAGCCTGATAAAATTTTGATTCATAAAGTTATGCACTAAACAAATTAAAATATAAAGATAACTAAAAACAAAAGAATTTAATTTCGCAGAATATTCAAACCACTCAAACTGTTTATCACTTTTTTTTGCATAGCAAAGCCTAATAGCCAAGCTAGTTCTTGGAAAACAACGAATTCTCCCAATATTAAACAAATCTAGTTATCGCCATATCGACCAGAAGCAATATGACATCTACAAAAAATAAGCCGGAGATAATATCCTAGGCCATAGAAATTACACTGCCCAAATTTCCACAGTGATTGTTTACTTTCTTTTTTTAAAAACTAGACATAGGAAAGAACAACACAGCATAGTTCATGAAGTCATACCAAAGACCTAAAGGACGATGACTCATGAATACATTACAACTCCTTCCATCCATTTGGATTCACTAAAATTTACTTGGAAATTACCACAATTAGGGTGTGTTTGGATACAATTTTAGGAGGGAAAGGGAGGGGAGGTGAGGTGAGGGGAGGGGAAGGGAATTTTGGTTGTTTGGATAATAAAATTATTGGGAGGGGAATGGGAGGGGAAAAAAGGGACATGGTATAATGGATAGGGGATGTTATGGAATATGAATGAATAATTTAAAGAGTATCATTGTTTTCCTTCCAAATCTCACCTCCTTTGGAAAGAAAACTATTTGTTCTAAAGGAGGGAAAACACATCCTCCTATTTCTTTCCCCCCTCATTTCTCCCCCTCTAAATTTTGTATCCAAACAAGAGAAAACTCATCACTCCCTTTCCCTCCCCTCCCTTTCCCTCCAAATCTCCCTATCCAAACACACCCTAAAAGATTCCTAAGTGAGTGTGGGACCAATGTTCTCACATATTTTTCAACTTTTGTCCAAAAGTAGAGGCAGTGAATCCGAGTAAGTGGAAGGAGAATCAACTAAATTAGATTATAACACTATAAATGATTTTTGGTGTGTTTTCTATCTATGGTACCACATACTTTCAAGTTTTGAACATAGGAGTCAAGCATTAGTCCTGAACACAGGTTCTTCAATCAACAAACAAACAAACAAAACAACGGCCACATATAAGAGGGGATCTTGAATTCAAATTGGGAAAATCATCAGCCAAACTGATCACAATCAACAATGACTTGAGTGCTAAGACTGCTAATGGCCAACGCCTACACTAGCCTACACAACCTCGACAAAACACAAATCAAGAATAAAAAAGTACACAAGTGCATTCCTCAATTCTCCACCTGAGACAAGAGATTTTTTTACTAGCTCAACACGGCAAATCTCCCTTTCACTCATAATTTACAATTACAAAGTGACATTAGGTCCTAAAAACTTCAATTTGATCAAAACAAATCAGCTATACGCTTAAAATTTGACCAAACAAAAAAAAAATATGAAAATGATGAAAATTGTGTTGTCAGCGATTTTCATGCGAAAAAACAAGATAAATCAACAAGAGATATTCTAACCAGCTCAACACGGCATTTTTCAATTCCACACCGGATTTGCGAAAACATAGTAAAACTAGGTCATATAAACTTCAATTTGATCAGGACAACCCAGTACACGTTTGAAAACCTGATCGAACAAACTATTGGTGAAAATGATAAATAATTTTGATGAAAAATGCGAAGTGTCAACAGAATTTCAAGCCAAAAACATGAACGCATTCCACAATTTTCATCATGAAACAAGACAAAGTGACAAACTCTGACAAGCTCCACACAACATTTTTCAATTTCAATCGTAATTCACTAAGACAATGTAAAACTAGGTCATACAAACTTCAATTCGATCAGGACAAAACAGCTACAGGTCTAAAAATCGATCGAACAAAATAAGGATGAAGATGATGAATAAATTGATGATAATGTGAATTGTCGACACATTTTCATGCATAAGACAATTTTCAGTATCAAACAAGAGAAATTATAACTAGCTTAACGCAACATTTCTCAATTTCACTCATAATTAACTAAAACTAAAGTAAAATTAGGTCATAAAAACTTCAATTCGATCAAAACATAACAGCTACCGACATATTGATCGCACAAAATAGCGATAATAAACAATAATTACGATTATTACTGCAATTAAAGAGATAAAAATAACCTGTCGAAGTATACTATCAGCAATTCGATAGTAAATGCGAAGAGAAATCCGCTGATCAACTTCAACTTTCTTCGAGCTAGCGGTAATATCTATGCGACCGTAAGACGGCCTCATAATCGAAATCGGTTAATCGGAGGTGCGTCAATGGCGGACGAAGACGACGACGGTAGACGAGAGAGAAGGAAATGGTGTTAGGTATAATGAGGTGGTTTGAGGACTCAAGTCATTCAACCAAGGGTAAATTTGGGAAAATACAGTTTTTAATGGGTTTTTTTTAACGAGAAAGCGAAAGAGAGCGAGAGATTATCTCTACTAATCTACTTTCAACAAGACGGAAACTTCTATAGTCGATTCGGCGGACTCGACTACAAAAAGCGTAAATTCACTCGAAAAATAGGATGTAAAATTGGCTTTTAATATCGGAATTTCACCTTAACCTTGCTGGCTAAATGGCTAATAATTGAGCTAATTATAAACCACCGGACTCGAAATGATCTGATGATAAATAATTTGAATTAATTTTTAAAATAACTAATTTAATATTATATAATAAATTATCAAAATTAATACATATGTAACTCTCCAAAATTCACTAACACGGAAATGACCCTGCTTAAATGACCCGACTTGAGTAACCTGATATAGCCCGATGACCCGAGGTTACTCAAATGTATAACACACCCGAACGGCGCTTGTTAGGTCTACATTGCCCGATAATACCTGAAGAAATCAAGCCGATTTGAGGTATTGTTAGTGCGGTAAACCATATAGATACGAGTTGTAAAGATGATAAGAATTCAGAGGTAAGATGCCATAATGCTGAGCATGGATCACAGTAATAAATCTCGCTAGGGGACTTGATTTTACGACTGGTAGTGGCGGACAATATCAGTAGACAAATGTAGTCAACATAGACTCAGAATGTGGCCGAGGTACCCTTCAAAACCTTCACGCCTTCTCATGGCAGGGCTTTAGTGTCATGGCATGGTTTACTACCTGTATGGAACTAACAGAAGAAAGCAGCCATAAACTGCAGCTTGTCGAAACACAAGGGTGAGCAGAACGTGAAGGAAGGTCGTTCCCCAGTTCGTAATATTTGAACCCAGTAGGGGGGTCTGCAAACCGATTCCACGACCAAAGAGGACGCCGAACAATGCAACAAGGGTTCTTACAGCAAAATGATTTGCAGAGTTAACAAAAATCTTCACACCAGCACAACAGGCAGTAAGAATAGACCTTGTTTCAAATACTGACTAGCAGATATAGTGTAACTGTTTCCGGCTTGATTTGGAGATTGAGCTCCTAATTTCATTAATTGGTTTGAACTGTAAACTAAAGCTCAATATAGTCCATGACATAAATAGGCATAATGGATTAACTAATGATCAGCGATACAGAATGGCGCTACCAGTCTACCACACAACTACACTAGCTGTCCAGCTGAGCTATCTAACAAGCACGCTGAAACCTCGATTATTGGTTATACAGTTTACCTGTATATTGTCAAGGATAATATTCTCTGAATATTATTCATATATCTAATATCTTCTAATTTATGTAAAGTATATCATATTATTATCTTATTTCTATTTTTCCAATATCTTGTAGATACTAGATTAGACTTAGTCCTTATGTCAATCTCTTGTATTTATACTCTATGATGTAAACATTGAAATTCAATATATGAAAATCATAAACTTTCAATCATTCACATGGTATCAGTCGCAAACCGATCCAAACCCTAACCTAGCTATCTCAAACGTCCCTCCCATGGCTGCCTCTGCCGCCACCCTCCCCAACACCCACGAACCTACTGTTCCACTCCTCCTCGTCAATCTTTCAATGGTTGACAAACTTACGCCCCTAACCTACATGTCTTGGCAAGACCAAATTGAGTCTCTCCTCTTTGGATATGACCTCCTCAAATACCTTGATGGAAGCCATCCCTGCCCTACCGAAACTATACCCGACTCCACCGACGACACCAAAACCAAAACAGTCCCCAATCCCGCCCATCATACTTGGCGTCGTCAAGATCACCTCCTCAAGGGTGCTCTTCTAGGCACACTTGACGCCTCTATTCACTCCCTTGTCATGCGATCCCCAACCTCGCGTGATGTGTGGACTACCCTCGCCTCTACTTATGCCAATCCATCCCGTGCCCATATTTTACAAATAAAAGACCGTCTCAATTCCATCCGCAAAACAACTCAATCCATCACTGACTATATGCAATCCGTCAAAGTTTGTGCCGACAATCTTGCTGTGCTCGGCAAACCCATGGACCACGAGGATTTTATTGCCAAAATAATCCGTGGTTTAGACTACAACCAATACCGTTCTGTCATCGATGTCGTTCAAGCATGTGACGAACCAATATCCTTCGAGTCTTTACACGAAAAACTCCTCAATTTTGACCTCCGCACCACCCACAATAATACCGTTGCTCCCACGCCCTTTCTTGCAACTGTAAACGCTGCTCAACGAACCCATTACCACCACCGCTCCCCTGCTTCAACCCAGCCTGCTTCCTCTGACGCCAATCACCCGCGGCAAGACCCACCATTCAAGGGTAAATGTCAATACTGTGGCGCCACGGGTCATGTTCTCTTATTTTGCTATAAATTTAAGCGTGATTACCCTCACGGTGTCATCCCCTCCCGTACTCTTAACCGCACCAACAACACCCCCCCCCCCCTCAAGCCCACACTGTCACGGCACCCTTACTCCCCAACCCATCCTCTGCCAACAACACCTATTTGTTGGACAATGGTGCCTCAAACCACATAACTCAGGATCTTAATAATCTTGCTCTTCACTCCGCATATACGGGCTGTGAGGAACTTCTAATTGGCGATGGCACTGGTCTACCTATCTCTCATATAGGTTCCTTCACTATCCCTATCTCTTCTTTTTCTTTACAATTCAATAATGTTTTTTGTGTTCCCCGTATATCTTGCAACATTATATCTATTTCCCAATTATGTCACGATAATAACGCCACTTGTGAATTCTCATCTTCCTTTTGTCTTATTAAGGATCGTCTGTCGGGGCACACACTCCTTCGAGGACAGCTTAAAGACGGGATTTACGAGTGTCAACTTCCAGTTTCTGCCCCACGCGCTAATTATGTTCAAGCCCATCCGTCTCTTGCTTGTCATCACAAACTTGGTCATCCATCCGTTCCCGTTCTCAAATATATTCGTACTCATTTCAATTTAGCAATTAATCATGTTTCTTTTGATAATTGTAATGCTTGCTCTATTCACAAAAGTCATAAACTTGCTTTTGCCAATAATAATATTCGCTCTAATGCGCCCTTATTAGAACTCATTTACTCGGATGTTTGGTCGTCCCCCGTTCCCTCATATGATGGATTCAAATATTACATTGTCTTTGTTGATCATTTTACCAAGTTTGTTTGGCTATATCCCATGAAACAAAAATCCGACTCCACTCAAATTTTCATTCGCTTTAGAACACTTGTTGAAAAATACTTTCATAAGTCGATATTACAATTATACTCCGACAATGGTGGGGAATACATTAAACTATCACAATACCTTGCCCAAAATGGCATTAGTCACTTAACCACTCCACCCCATACCCCGGAGCTTAATGGCTACTCCGAACGTCGTCACCGACATATTGTTGAAACTGGTCTAGCTATGCTTACCTATGCCTCTCTTCCTACCACCATGTGGCCTCACGCCTTTACAACTGCTACATATCTTATTAACCGGTTACCCACTCCAACTCTAAAACACTCCTCTCCCTTCCAATGTCTTTTTGGCTTCTCCCCTAACTATTCCAAATTACGCTGCTTTGGATGCCTCTGCTATCCATGGCCTCGCCCGTACACATCCCACAAACTTGAACCTCGCTCCATTCCTTGCATTTTTGTGGGTTACTCACCCACTCAAAGTGCCTATTTTTGCCTCGATCCCACTACCTTCCGCATCTATGTCTCTCGTCATGTCAAGTTCATTGAAACCTCCTTTCCGTATCCCAATCTCCAAACAACTACTTCCTCACCCAACACTCTGACTTCTCGTGACTGGACCACTATTATACTGCCTTCTACCAACCCAGTCCCTCCATCCAATCCCAGTACCCCATCCTCTCCTCTGCCTCCCTCTAACCCTGCCTTTGTCAACCTTCCCAGCCCCTCCTCTCCTATGTCTCCCTCTACTCCTAACTCAATCACCATTCCCAGTCCCTCCTCTCAGTCTCCTGACTCCCCCTCCTCCTCATCTCCTCCCATAATCCCCCTCGATACTACCCCTTTGTCTTCTACCTTATCACACTCACCTGAAACCCCTGTTTCGTCCCCTACCCATCTGACTTCCTCAAACAATTCCGCTGCCACCTCTCCCTCACCCCTCTCCTCCCCCACCACCTCCCACACTCCACCCTCACGGCACTCGCCTTTCTCACAATATCAGAAAACCCAACCCCCGCTATGCAAATCTTGCCACCATACCCACTACCACTCGCCTTCCCAACACCATAAAACAAGCTTTAGTCGATCCTCTTTGGCGTGACGCTATGCAACTCGAGTTCAATGCCTTAGAAAACAACCAAACATAGACCCTTGTCCCACCCCGCGATACATACAATGTGATTGGATGCAAGTGGATTTTTCGTATAAAATACAAACCAGATAATACTATCGACAAGTACAAAGCAAGGCTTGTCGCAAAAGGCTTCCTACAACGACCCGGGCTAGACTACTCGGACACCTTCAGTCCGGTGGTCAAACCCGCCACGGTACGTACCATTTTGTCTCTTGCTCTCACTCACGGTTGGTGCTTACGCCAACTCGATATAAACAATGCCTTTCTTCAAGGCGCCCTAACCGACGATGTATACATGTCACAACCATCGGGCTTTCTTAACTCAACCAACCCCTCATACGTTTGCAAACTATCTAAAGCCATTTACGGTCTAAAACAAGCCCCTCGGGCTTGGTACACGACACTCAAAAACTACCTTGTGACCCATGGTTTCGTGGGCTCTTTATCCGACCCCTCCCTTTTTTATCTCCATACAAATACTCACAAAATTTACCTACTTGTTTATGTTGACGACATAATAATTACGGGCCCTAATATTAGCCACGTCAATTCCTTTATAAACTCATTTGCCTCTGCCTTTTCACTCAAAGACTTAGGTACCCTCTCCTACTTCTTAGGGGTGGAGGTAACACCTAACTCCAATGGACTATTACTTACCCAAACCAAATACATATATGATCTACTTGATAAATACAACATGTTAGAAGCTAAACCTTTCCCTACACCCATGGTCACCACTCCTCACCTTACGTCTACGGATGGCTCACCCCTCCCTAATATCACGGACTATCGAGCCCTACTCGGAAGTCTTCAATATTTATCGTTTACGCGACCCGACATTGCCTTTAGTGTCAACAAACTCTCCCAATTCATGCAATCCCCCACTGATCAACATTGGATAGCATTAAAACGGTTACTTCGCTACATCAAAGGAACATCGACCGTTGGTCTCCAACTATAGCGTGCCTCCCCTAATCATCTTCATGCCTATTGTGATGCTGATTGGGCTGGGGACAAGGATACCTATGTATCCACCTCGGGTTTCATTACCTATCTTGGTCGTAATGCCCTCTCGTGGGCCTCCAAGAAACAACGAGCATTAGCTCGCTCTTCCACTGAAGCTGAATTCCGTGCAATTGCCGATACGACATCCGAACTCATTTGGTTACAATCTATCACTACAAAACAATGCGCTCTTTGCGACGGAATTGTCCGTCGCAAAAAGGGTGAAATCCGTCGCAAATGATGTTTTTGCGACGGATTTGCGACGGACTGCATCTGTCCCATATTTTTGTCGCAAAAAGTTTATTTGCGACGGATTTTTCCGTCGCAACACTTTTGCAACGGATTGACCTTATTTTGCGACGGACTGACCTTGACTAGAAGTCAAAGTCAGTCCAGATTTGCGACGGAATTTCCGTCGCAAATAGTCCCTTTTGCGACGGATTTTCCGTCGCAAATCTGGACTGACTTTGACTTCTAGTCAAGGTTTACGACGGAATTCCGTCGCAATTGAGACATTTCCGTCGCAAATTCCTGTATGATTTTCGGGTTTCAGCCGTTTTTCCAGCTCCCCATTTCCATTGAAATGATTCATTTTTTCCCTTTTGCATGATCTGTAAACCTGCAATTTCAGAAAAACAACCCAGCAACAAAAAACTTGTCGGAGACAAGGTTTTTAAAACGTCTTTTCATAACTAAAATGAAGGTTGTACAAATGATCATCCAACTAAAAACTAAACATAATCCGCGGTACATCAACTAAACAACCTAATAAAACCTATCTAACGGTCGTGTCGGTGGGCTGTGGGGTGGCGAAATGAGTGGCCGCCCTAGCATTGTCGCCGCCATCATCGTCGAAGTCGCGTCTCGGCTGAGAAAAGCCTCCCGGGTTGCAGCTCTGAGTAGTGAACTCCGCCCCCTGTTGACTTAAGTATTCTTCAATTGCCTTCAGCCTTTGGGATGTCTCGAGATCACGTTCTCTTAGCTGAGCATTCTCTCGAAGAACTCTGCCGACGATACCTGCAATGAATAGTCAAACATGATATTATATTCATTTAATAAACGGTTAAATAATTTGTTAGTCTTAATTTTTAATAAACTATAAAATACAAACCTGGGGTGTATGATGATTGGGTCCCAGCACTTGAGTGACGACGACGCTCGTAAATGACTAGGGCTGCATTTCCCATACCGAGTATCAACCTTTTCTTGTTGAAACTGCCGTGTTCTTCGAAATAGATCTCGTTGTCGTCGATATCTTGCTCCGGGATCCCTTCACTTATCATTTTCGAATTTCTTGAAAAAACTTTTTCCTACAAAACAAAAATAAAATGTGATTAGTATACGTTAATTAATTAGTAAACCAAATTACTAAAACATAAAGAAAAGTTTTTGTTAACTTACAAAGAGTGCTTTGGGTTTCGTTGATAGCCAACCCTTCTTGGCATGCTTTTTTGTCTTCTCCAGCAACTTCAAGGCGGATGGTACATCCCTCCCATCTTCTCCAGCATGCAATTTAAATCCAACGGCACTTGTTAAAAAAAACATTCAAGATTGTCAAAGGGTGAAAATTATTCAAGACAAGAAAAAGTGAATTAAAAACTAAGAAATTACCATTTCATCCATCATCTGTAGGGTGTTTTTACGACCCATAATGTGAGTACCTAAGGCCAAGCCTCCCCGTCACTTGGATGAGACATTGTTCCACTAACACGAGGGTTTTCATAATGCCAACGCATTTCGCCCGCGATGTGCTTTGTGGCATAAAAGCGTTGCAACCGTGGTCCTAATGGAAAATAAGTTAAGAACTTTTCGGGAACTCTTTAGTCATTTGCATTTTTCTCTAATTTGTACCTATTCGTACCACATTTTCTGCACTTATCAAGGTGAGCGTCGTCCATCCAGAAAAGCATACATCCTACCGAGCAGGCATCTATCTTCTGATGGGGAAGTTGAAGAGCTTTAAGAACTTTTTTGGTTTCGTAGTAGTTACGCGTCATAAGATTATTTTCAGGAATCATATCTCCGATATATGACGCAAAACCATCTACACATTTTTCAGCTAAGTTGAATTCACATTTTAAAGTGATCAACCTTGAAGCCGACTGTAGCAATGTCATACGACTTCCTACATAAAGAGGTTGTTCGGCATGTTTTAGCATTTGGAAAAAAGCTAATACATTAGGATTTAGAGATTCATCGACCACCTCGGCGTTTAGAGCATCTTCCCTAATTTGATCAATGCTATCGCGTAACGCATCTTCTACCATATCTCTATAAGGATTGTCGGAGTGCATTGATGAGCTTCCCTCTTCCTCAACGGAGAATTTCTCTCCGTGACACACCCAATCGTAGTAATTATCACAAAACCCTCTCAAACCAAGGTGTTTCCGTACTTCTTGCTCAACTAAATACTTTGTATTCTTACACTTAGAACATGGACACCTAATTTCTCTATTCCTAACGTATTCGTCTTGTTGCTTAATATAGTTAATGAATTCATTAACACCAATTACGAAATCCTGCCTTATTTTTTTCCTAGAATCCAACCTTTCATACATCCATTTTCTTTCTAATCTCTTCATAGTAAATCTACATATTTTAACAAACAATAACAACAACTAATTAACAACAACAATTAAATAACAACAACTACATATATATATATAACAACAACTAACAACAAAAACTAGTTAACAACTTATTAACAACAACAACAACAATTAATTAACAACAACAATTAAATAACAACTACATATATATAACAACAACTAATAACAACAACAACAACAACAACTACAACTACCAACACCAACACCAACACCAACACCAACACCAACCTGCAAAAAAAAACAATTTACATATATTGGTCTGGGGTCCTTATCTCTCCAGCCTAAACCCATCTTTGAATCTTTCATACCATTAGTAAACACTCTTATATTTTCTTGATTGTAATGAGACAAAAATTGGGCAGCACTTCCCTATTGTTCTCCAAATACATTATATAGAATGTATTTGGAGAACAATAAGGAAGTGTTGCCCAATTTTTGTTTCATTACAATCAAGAAAATATAAGAGTGTTTACTACCTAAATGGCATGAAAGATTCAAAGACAGTCCCAAAACGGGGACTATTCAACAATTACACCTAATGTGTAATTATTGAACGGGTACTATTCAAGAATATTCTAAACAAATCAACAACACTAACAATCAACAACAATGCAAATTTTATATCAAAAATCAATCGTCCTAAACATCTTAACAACAATATGCGACGGATTTGGGACGAAATTAGCTACTAACCTAATATCACTAACCACCTAACAATACTAACTAAACTAATCAAATAACAATTAAACTAAACTAACTATTCCTAATAACAATAAAAAAAACAATAATACGGAATTTGCGACGGAATTTTGCGACGGATTAAACATAACTAATTAAGACGGTATATAAATAACGAAAGTTAGTATACATACATTAAGAGAAATGGAGAATGAAGAAGTAAGTGGCGGCGGCAAGGTGGCAGCGGTGTGGTGGTGGCGGCGGCGGTGAGGTGGAAGGGAGAAGGAGAAGGAGAGGAAGGAGGAAGGAAGGAAGGAGAAGGAGGGAGTGCTCCGGCGACGTGGCAGGGTGGCCGGCGGTGTCAGGGGTGGTGGGTTGGGGTAGTTTTGGTGTTCGTCAAAATCGCACTTAGGGTTTTTAAGAGAAAGATTGAAATCGATTTGGGGGAAAAAAGAAGACCCGCGGGGTCTGTATAAATATCTTTTGCGACGGAAATTTGCGACGGAATTTCCGTCGCAAATCTGGTCAAGGTCAAACTTTGACCAGATTTGCGACGGAAATTCCGTCGCAAATTTTGACTTCTGCGACGGAATTTCCGTCGCAAATCTGGTCAAAGTTTGACCTTGACCAACTTTTGGTCAAGTCTGGTCAATATGTTTGCGACGGAAATTCCGTCGCAAAAGTCAATATTTGCGACGGACTTTCCGTCGCAAACTTTCCCGCCATTTGACTTTCACTTCGCGGGTCTGGGAAATTTAGGTCCGTCGCAAAAAAAATCCGTCGCAAAATCCGTCCCAAACCCAAGTTTGCGACGGCTTTTCTATCCGTCGCAAAGGCAGCATTTTTTTGTAGTGTATGCTGACCGAATTAAAGGTCATACCGCAACATGCTCCAGTTATCTATTCTGATAATTTGAGTGTTACCCATTACTCCGCCAACCCCGTCTTCCATTCTCGAATGAAGCACTTGGCCCTTGCCTTCCATTTTGTCCGAGAACGAGTCCAACAAGGGACTTTACGTGTCCTTCATATCTCAGGTGAAGACCAATTGGCCGACGTCCTCACGAAACCGCTCCTACGCCCTCGTCATACATTGCTAATCTCCAAGATTGGTCTCGCCTTCAACTCGTCCATCTTGCGGGAGCCTGTCAAGGATAATATTCTCTGAATATTATTCCTATAACTAATATCTTCTAATTTATGTAAAGTATATCATATTGTTATCTTATTTCTATTTTTCCAATATCTTGTAGATACTAGGTTAGACTTAGTCCTTATGTCAATCTCTTGTATTTATACTCTATGATGTAAACATTGAAATTCAATATATGAAAATCATAAACTTTCAATCATTCACATATATCACTTACAAGGGAACCAAATGGCACTTCAACAACAAACAAACAATACTTAAAAGAGGATCGGTGACTCGACGATTAGGGAGCCTCAACAATTTCTGATGCTGTATCTTCTTTCCCCTGGATTCTGCGCAACTGATCCACCACTTCTTGGATACTTGGTCTCATTTCTCGTGACCCCTCTAAGCATTGAAAGGCTAACTCGGCAACCGCAGTTACCTCCTTCTTGATGGTGTCGGATCCAAATTCGAGAAATGGATCGACAAATTCATCCAGTGAAGAACTCAGGATCTTGTTCTTGAAGATGTTAGCCAAGTTAATTTCACCTCTCGGTCGGGTGATGTCAGCAGCTGCCTTGGACGAAATCAGTTCAGCCAATACCACCCCGAAGCTGTAAACGTCGCTTTTCTCATTTAGGTGGTAACACTCATGGTACTCTGGGTCGACATAGCCTGGGGTGCCTTAAGGAGCAGTCGACACGTGGGTTACGTCGACGGGAAACAAACGAGCTAGCCCGAAATCCCCAACCTTCACAGAGAAATCATCGTCTAATAAAATATTCCCTGTTTTGATATCGCGATGGACGATATCTGAAGAGTGGAGATATGCTACTGCGCTAGCCGTTTCCAAAGCAATCTTCAGTCTTCGGGGCCAGGTAAGCAGACCCAACTCAGCTTTTCTGCCACGGAGGTGGTCAGCACATCCCGTTTGACACGTACTCGTAGACGAGTACCAGCTCGCTGCATTGTTGAGATGTACAGCCGTAGAGAATTACCAAGTTCTTGTGCTGAAGATTGGCGAGGATTTCAACCTCGTTCAAGAACTGATCCACCTTTTTGTTGCTTATCTCGTACATGCGTTTGATTGCCACCTCACGCCCATCAGTTAGAGTACATATAAAAAAATATGTTGGGATTATAAGACTATGAAGGTTATGTATATTCAATGTGTAAATGACTCAGTACATACAAGGGTTTATATACAGTTTCATGAAACTAATTAAGCTAAAGAAAGGGAGCCTCTAAAATATTTATTCTATAATTACAGTATGAACATATTATTTGATTGTGGTAGTGATTGATTGCTGTGATTCTTTTGCCATATGTGCAGCCTCAGAGAATATTGTGTGATTATACACTGAAGTGGTAAAGTTTCATAAACATATGTTATGATTTCTGAGAGATTATATACCTAGGTAAACCGTGCCAAATCCTCCTTTCCCGAGTTGTCTAGCTGGACTGAAATTATCTGTTGCTTCTTGAAGCTCGGCAAGGTCGAAGACCTTGAGACCGAAGTAGCTGCTGTCATTCGGACCTAACATAGTCGACAACAACCTGTCGGGAACCTTACTTTGAATTGGAGAGTCAGTCAATTCAGGTAAGGAGTTCTTCCTGTGGCGTCGATATAATAAGCAGGCTATGCTTATTAGTACGACACTTCCGGTAAGTACTCCAACCGCAACTGCTATACCTGAGTAACATTTTCAGTCAAAACCAAATTTGCAATAGTAATAAATGAGTACAAAAGCATGCCATTCAATATGTTGAATGGATAAAATACCTTTGCTGGTGTGACTGGTGTCATTTCTCTTGCTATCATGACCTGTATCGAAAAAAGAAACCAGTGTAAGTTGTTGTCCAAATACGAGGCAGGTTCAGCCTGGTTTGTATGTTCCAGACTGGTCTGCAGTTACATTTCTGAGGTAATTGTGCATTAACAACTGCCATTACAAGTATACAGAAGACAGTAACACAGCTCCAGATGAAGAGTGCATTCATCCATTAACTCCTATATCATGTGAACCAACACAAAGGCCAATAAGTGATACCAGGGTACCCTCGTGGTCTCGTGGACAAACGATTATGAGGTTATATCAATCTAGCTATGGCACCACACCGTGTATCTAATCGTCACTGAACACTCCTGGCATGTTTCTGAATTTTCGTAACCTCCATCAACCATCATGCAGAGCCAACAGATCGATATTCAAGAAGTCATAAAATATATAGTAAGAGCACTTCTAGGCTCTAGCCATCATAGAGTAAGGGTTGGTTACTTGTTAAATTAATGTTACAAGTGTCGTCCCTCATGGTGACTTGAAGGAGGCGGCGTCTATGAAAAATGAAAATACCTCAGGGATACTCACTGACAGGCAAAATTGAGAAGAAACCAAAGGGGGAGACCGGATACCCCACATTCAAGTCGACATGACAGTTTCTAGACTCCCCGGCAATAGTACTTTAAACTCTCTAGTCTCTACCACTCTACTGAACTATGGATTTAAGCGATCACACGTTAATCACTCATCTAGTGATCTAACTGCATTTTGTGACTCGGACTGCGCTTCTTATCCTTCCACTAGACAGTCAACTACAAGGTATTCTGTATTGTTGGGTAATTCAGTTATCTCTTGGAAAGCTAAAAAGGCAGTAAGTTGTTGCTCGATCATCTGCCAAAGCCAAGTATCAAGCTATGACAATGACAGTGTGTGAGGTTCCCTAGTTATCTTCTCTGTGCAAATATTGGGGTGCGACTGAAACGAGATCAGTCTACTGCTTTAGAATGTGATATGTTAGCATATTCTCATTAATAGTTAGCATATTCCGAACATTTATGAGACAGTCTATGTTTTTCGGTTGCTCAGTTTGCTAGGTTTTCCTATGCTTCAGCAACTTGAAAGTGTATATATATACTGGCAGTCACACAACAATACAAACACACAAAAATTATATTCAAAACATTCTTCTTCTATACTCATTTAAACAACATGATAACCAGACGGCTTTGGCTATTGCACCCAACCCGATATAACGGTGTAACAGTTAAACATAAAAACGCAGAAACAGTAAGAAACCTTGCGAAGCACTGGGTTTTTGACAAGATTCGCCATAAACAGAATCTTTGCAGAAGCAGACAAAGGTCTGATTATACCCACATCTTCCTCCAGACTCCAAACAAACCTGGCATTGCCTTTGATCCGCCTTCCAATCGAGTTCAAATCCTTTGCTCGCAATGACATGAACATTGGACAATATGTCTCTTAAATCAGCGAGCTGGCTTTGAAGGACAGGAAGAAGTATCTTGTACGTACATTTCCCGAACTTGTTATCAGTGCGTATGCGTATGCCTTCCATCGTCACGAGATAACTAATAGCGCTTAAAACCGAGGGATCCAATATGTCACCAGGACATGCAAAAAGGAAGTAGGAGTTCATGTCTGAAAGAATAGCTTTGGAACAGTTGTAAAAAACATACACATTTTCAGACTTTGATGTAAAATCAAACAGGGAGAAATCCATGGTGGAATTAGACAGCTTGATTTTGGGTTCAGGACAGAGACCCTGTGACAATTCTTGTTTTGTAATAGTAAAGACATTTGAGGCGTAGTCAATGCTCAAGACATTGTAAGTCTGTTTTTTTATTTGAATTGTGAAAGCGTTAGACTGGCACTCCAGCTTGAATGCAGGATGTCCGCAATAGTTCGGACTAGAAGACTGTGGCGGATCTGGGGGAGGGAAAGGGAGGGCAAGTGTCATCACACGACTCAAAATTTTTAGTTATATGTATAGGTACTATTTTTTTTTTTACAATGTAATGATATTGGTGTAGTGGTAAATGAAGAGCATTGTTAGTTTGTAGACACAGGTTCGAACCGCACAAGTTAAATTATTTTGGTATTGTTTTATTTTCCACAATTTACTAAACATTTGTAACGGACTATTAGTATTTTGCCACGAATATTGTTACGTTTATTACTGTTTTGCCACGATTATTGTTATTATTATTATTATTATTTTTTGTTATATAATTAATTCAACCTAAAAGAACTTTGTTAAAATAAAATTTTCTAACCTTTTATTTGTAAATTATATATAATTCAAAAGAGATTGAATGAAACATTGTTATGAAAAATTAGGATAAGAATTACAATTTAATATTAGATATATATATTTAAAATTTTTATCTTTCAAAATTAAATATTTTTAGAAATAAAATTTTTATCCAAATAGATTTGAACAGTAATTTCCAGATATTTAGTTGAAGTAAAATAAAATTTAAAAACAAAAATTTTTAGTCATGATTTTGTGCATAAAACCAATTTTTATTATCATACAAAATATTATTTGAACCATAAGTATATAAAAGCAAAACAATATCGAAATTATGATGGAAGTGATTTGTGCCCTCCCGAACCCAAAATCCTGGATCCGCCCTGGCTAGAAGATACCCAAAACGGGTACGTAATGTTCATTGACGAGCCACAGGTTGAGTTCAGAGGAGCACAGTTAACATAATACTCTTCGAATGTAGCAGGGGATGAAGAAAAGACGAGAATTGCGAGTATTACTGAGGTAATTTGGACGAAGCAAGCTGAAAATTGTGAAAATGCACAAATGTTTGGACGCATTTTGTTAGAATTTTGATTTTTTACCCAACAGAGAGAAAATTAAGAAACAAAAATGAGGAGGAGGAAGAAGAAAGAAGAAAAAGCGTGAAGACGGAGTCAAGGAGGTGACAGTGACGTTGAACTAAAGAAGTAAAATACAGTAAATTAGCTTATTATTTTACTTTTAATAAAATTTACAAAAATGAGTATGGGAAAATGATACTTCGTATATTGATACGGGATCATGGGATGTTATCAAATCTCTGTATCACTTTCGTACACAATATGTAAGCATTAAAATGAATGAAAACAAATAGGATCATTTGGAATAGTTTTTCAGTAGCTTAGGTAGAAAGTGGTTTCCTTGATTAATTATAAAGAAATTTACTTCAGTTATAGAGAAACAATTTAAATTCTGATTTATTTCATAAACAGTAATTTCTACATAAACGATTATATTTATAATATCAACTAATATATATATATATATATATATATATATATATATATATATATATATATATATATATATATATATATATATATATATATATATATATATATATATGTTATATATATATTATATATTATATTTTATAATATATTGTCGATGTCGGTTTGTACATAATTATTAAATAATGATGTAAGACTAATAAATACATTGTTCCAAAACAGTTTATTACACTCTTTACCCATTACCTACATGATTTACTCGCAAACCACGACCAAAATCTCTAACCTAACTTATATATCATCAAAGAGAACATTTTAACTTATTTATAAACTACAATAATATAATATCAGTTGATTAGTTAAACAGAAATACACGTATTTAATTGTAAAACGTACTTAGATTACTAAATAAGGTTAACAATGATTAATTAATTAATTATTAGTTTAATGAGTTGCGATTTTTTTGAAAGATGAATTCTAATTCAAAGAGGTATTATGACACACTATAATAAGAGACATTATTGTTCAATTTTGAACTAAATAAATATGATCAATTGCAAAGTATATACTTCCTCCATTCATATCGAAACTACACATTTTTCTCTTTAGTCTATTAATACCCAAGCTAGCACTTTCTAAATAAAGCAAAAAAAATGTCTAAAGTGTCCTTATGGAAATCTTTTGCTTGGGAATTTCTTTGATTTTGCAATGTAATGCTACGACCGTCTAATAAATACTCAGTACTATATATACTCGAGTTTTAGGGGGTGTTATTGTATAAGCAAATTTGAGTTGAATAAATTTTGATCACAAATTTGATTTCTTGGGAAAAAATGAATATAAAACCGCTAGAAGATGTCTTTATCTGCTTAGAAGAAAGGGTTGCCAAGGTCCGAAAGACTGAGTCATCAGCTAGTGTATGTTATATCTTCAGGGTTCCTTTGAACCTAATACTTCAACTATCTCTAGCTGATGACATGAGTTATATTCCAGAGGTAGTCTCGGTTGGGCCTTACCATGCCGGCCGTGAATGCCTTTGTGGTATGAACTACCACAAAACACGCGCTCTTAACATTGTTGTTACTCGCACCAAAATACCTATAGCTTACTACCTTGATCCAATGTACCAGCTGGAGCAAAGCGCTAGCGAATGTTACCAAGCACCAGTAAATATGACAGATATTATATTTGTGTATATGATGTTACTTGATGGTTGCTCCATTATAGAGATCATTTGAGGCCATAATAGGGGATTCGATAGACTGGGTTACTCTCCGGATGATCCTGTCTTTACGAGAAAAGGGTATAATAACATGACAAGTTCGCTTATCAAGGACTTGATCAAATTCGTGAACCAAATTCTTTTCTTTGTTCTCCAAAAACTCTATGACCTTCAAGCAAATTGGGAAAAACCCGGGGAATTAGCCCAACTCGCGTTAGCCATGTTCATTAAGTGGTTGACAGGGGAAGAATTATCAATCGCCCCTCTAAAGGGTAAATTCCTTCACTGCTTAGATGTATTACAACATAGCCTACTCTTTTGCATAGGAGATAGTAGTCTCGAGGACCATCACAATCTCGATGCGAGCTTGAGTCTAAGTAGTTATCTTGATGATCAACAACATGAGTTCTTTTACTTTGCATCTGACTTACATGAATACGGGGTCAAGTTCAAGAAACCGATGAACCGTGCCAAATGAATAAGAACAGAAGGGATAATTTTGATTAGTTTTTTAGTAGCTTATGTAGGAAGTGGTTTCCTTGCTTAATTATAAAGAAACAACTTGAATTCTAAAGAAAGAACTTGAATTCCGATTTATTTTGTAAACATTAATTACTACGTAAACGATTACATTTATAATATCAACTAATATATTATATATATATGTTATATATTATATATTATACTCCCTCCTTTTTTATCCAAATGATATGTTTGCTTTATTACATTTGCCAACACGCGTTTTGTGTGGTGAATATCTTTAACTACGTATTTGAAAAAATCATAAAAGATATATATTTTCAATGTACTTGTAATGATGAATCAAACAAAACCCAACATTAATATATTTTCTCCTATGTATTAAGAGAAAATTGAATTGAAGGTTCACCTGTGAATAGTGTACAAAATAGAAACATATTATTTGGATAAAAATGGGGGGAATATATATTATAATACAATGTCGATGTCGGTCTGTACATAATTATTAAATAACGATGTAAGACTAATAAATTCATATTTCAAAAATGGCTTATTACACTCTTTACCCATTACTTACATGATTTACTCGCAAACCATGACCCATCCCCCAACCTAACGTATATATCATCAAAAAGAACAAGCGGAAATTTATTATTACACTCTTTGTGCAGAAATTTCTTGTGGGACGGGGGGCGGAGTACAAGCGGACTCCTCCTATATCTTGGGAGAGATCTTGTAGACCTATTAAGGAGGGGGGTTTAGGCATGAAAAAGGATCTCATATGGAATAAAGCAGCAGTGGGGAAACTTGCTTGGTGGGTGCACGCTAAACCAGAGAAGTTGTGGGTGCAGTGGGTTAACCATATATACCTCAAAGAGCAGAATTGGCAGGGATATAATCCTCCCCTAGATGTATCATGAACTTGGAAAAAAGTTTGCAAGACGAAAGACCTGCTATACACTTCTACAAATGCTTTTGCTGCAGACCAAAACCATTACTCTGTCAGTAACATTTATGAACAACTGAGGCCTTCCAATCCTAAGTTACAGTGGACAAATTTGATTTGGAATGATTGGACAACAACTAAACATACTTTTGTGAATTGGTTGTACCATCACGCGGCTCTGAATACACGGGCCAAATTGCTGAGAATTGGCATTGTACAGAGTGCAGAATGTTGTTTATGTGGGACTGATATTGAGCAAATTCCCAATCTTTTCTTCACTTGTAGTTACAGTACACAGGTGCTACAGAGTATAAGCGCATGGACAGGAGTCCAGATCCCTACCATGAATGTGACGGAATGGAGATTGACCAGGCGAGGATCCAAGTTAAGAAGAGGATTGTTGAATGGAATTCTGAATGCTACAGTATACCATATTTGGCTACAACGCAATAAGGCGAGGGTGGAGTTAACGATACTACGACCATCCATTTTGTGCAAAATAATTAAGGATGAGACGTGTTTTAAAATTGTTAATCGTTGTAAAAGCCATATCCCTCACAGAGATAAGGCATGGATAGATAGATTGATGATGTAATGAGGCGATGTAGAGAAGGGCTAACCTTCTCAAATTTTTCGTTACCTTAATATATTTTTACATTTAACCAAAAAAAAAAAAAGAACATTTTAACTTATTTATATATTACAGTAATATAATACTAGTTGATTAGTTAAACAGAAATACACGTATTTAATTGTAAAACGTACTTAGATTACTAAATAAGGTTAAAAATGATTAATTAATTAATTATTAGTTTAACGACTTGCGATTTTTTTGGAAGACGTATTCTAATTCAAAGAGTTATTATGACACTATAAGAGACATTATTGCTCAATTTTGAACTAAATAAATATGATTAATTGAAAAGTATCTAATTTCTCCATTTATATCCAAACTACACATTTTTCTCTTTAATCCATTAATACCCAAACTAACACTTTCTAAATAACGCAAAAACAAATGACTAAAGTGTCCTTATAGAAATCCTTTACTACAAAAAAAAATGTCATTGAATGACCCACCTTTAATCAACTACAAAGTGCTCTTTAATGCTAATATGGGCCAATAAAGGTCTCTAACCCAAACCAAACTAGAACTAACCATTCCCTCCAAAATATATGAATATTTATAATTTAACTCAAATTATACATTTATTAATTTTTATTTACTTAAGTTTTTTAATATTATATATATGTCGTGCACTCCTATGCGCATGAGCTAAATTTATCACAATATTATTATTATTAGAGTAAATTAGAAATTGCTCCCTTTTGAAACACGTTTTTTTTAAAATTACTCCCTTTTGAAATGTTTTCCTAAATTTTCTCCCTTATTTATCATTCAGGCAAGAATTTCCTCCCAAATTACATATTCAGGTAAAAAAGCAAGTTAATGGATAGATTTACCCCTCAGTGAAAATAACTCCAAATCCCTGCCATTCCCCAAACACTTTTCATCTTTCCTATAAACCCTAAATCAAATGAAATCCCTAATTCTCTTTGTTATTTTGCCAAATCCAAAACTGTAATTCACCATTTCAAATCAAATTTTTTTGTGACGATTTCAATAAGGAGATTCGAAACTACCCCATTCTGTTCGTTTTCCCCAAATTTAGGTGAGTTTGTGATATTATTCTTTTATTTTTTTTCGATTTTGCAATTTCAATTTCAGCTTCGATTTCGATTTCGATTTTGGATGGGTATATGTTTTAAACCCATTAATTCAAAAATCCGTCATTAATGAAAAAATTGAATCCAATTTTGCAGAAATTCGAATCCAATTTTCCAAAAATTCGAATTCAAATTGCAAAAATCGACTTTCGAATTTCGTAGAAGTTTACAATTGCAAAATAAATAGGATACTCACCAGAAATAAATAGGAAACTTACCTTCAATTAATTTTTCCCCCAAATTAATCTTATTTGAAGTGAATATGGGGTTTGAGCAAGATGAATATGATGTTGGGTTGAAGGAGGGGATATAACATAAGTTGAGTTGTTTGTACTAGGGGTATTTTAGTCATAAAATAACATAAATTGGCGGAAATTTTTAAAATAGTCGAAATATAGGCCTGAATACGTAATTTGGGAGGACATTCTTGCCCAAATAGTAAATAAGGGAGTAAGTTTAGGAAAACATTTCAAAAAGGAGTAATTTTAAAAAAACGTGTTTTAAAAGGGAGTAATTTTCAATTTACTCTTATTATTATTATTATTATTATTATTATTATTATTAGTAGTACTACCGACTACTACTACGTACTACAACTGCTACTACTACTATTAGTAGTAGTAGTACTACTACTACTACTATTATTTATTGTTATTATTATATTACATCATAATATTATATTATTACATGAAAACATTACACCCTAACTAATCTTATTAATTAATATATCCTGAACAATATAAGTTGAAAATAACCCGTGCAACTTTTTACACGACCAAAAACTAGTTTAAATCTAAATCAAAATTCTCATTTTTTTCGCAAGTTAATAATTCTCATTCTCATTAGTCATACACAAGTTCTTATTTGTGACAAATAATATCCGTTATAAACAACACATCAAATAAAACTCATATGATAGATAAAGATAAACTAGTTTTAACCCGTGCAAATTGCACGGATATGCATTTTAATTAATGTTATAATAAAATCATAATTAAGTTTGTAAACAATATCTAAGAATTTTAATTCTAAATATAAATTACACTTGCAATTAAGAGACTGTAAATGACACACTTAATATAAATAATGAATTAACCATTACGTCTTAATTTTTAGTGAACAATATTTGAGAAAAATTAATTAAATAAGAATTTACTCTCAATACTATATATTCGTTGCGTACATTACTTATTTTGAAGAAATTATAAAAATAAGTTACTTTAATAACATGTTTTGTAATAATAAGTGCTAAAATAATTAACTCAATAAATTATCTCATTTTTATATGTTTTATTCATGTTTGACATTAACTTTTTTTTTACTCAACATGTCAACCAAATTGAGTTGTCATTAATCACCTCAATTGGGTTATAAAAGTTGTTATTAATAACCTCAATTGGGTTATAAAAGGTTTTGCTTAAAACGATTATATATGTCTTAAGGATAAATGAAACAAATATTTCATTATTCTCAATATAGTCTACTTCTGTACTGTGAATACCACTTGATCCATCGAATTTGCTCATTTTCAATGAGAATCTGTAATTGTTTTACAGGTCTTAACTCCGAAAAAGATTGCTCTTTAATTTAAACCTTCATTTGTATACCGGGAAAAAAAATCTACAAACATGTGATTTTTGTATTTCTTTTAGTTATTAATTTTTGATTTTTAATTGATTAATATATTGGATATATTAATGATCAACTATAAGTTATAGTGATTGATTATTTGAGTAATAATATACAAATTGACGTGTTTAAAAATATTATTTAATCATGAAAATTCAATTTTAAGAAAAAAAAAATGTTGCTATGAATTTATCACTTTTCATTATTCGTTAATATTTACGTATAAAATATAAACGTAATCATTTACGTACAGAAAATAAATATAAAGGATTTTCAGAAATAAATCCAAAAACATTACGGCGGGTCCCACCTTTACTATTTTGTTTTTTTTTAAAAAGTTGAGTATGATGATGTGGGTTAATGAGAATGGGTTAAATGATTTTGTATTAATATAGATAAGATTATTTGTAAACACTCTAACTTTTATCTTATCTATTAATGTGAGAGATATTTGATCCGTCACAAGCATAATATTAGTCATAAATATTTTATTAATCCAAATATTTAAGATGACAATATCTTATCTATATTAATACAAGAACATTTCGTGTAATTTCGTGCGTTCAAATCATCACAATCATTTTTTTTAAAATAATTTGTAGGACCCACCACAAAAAATGTAATTAATTTATGAAAAACCAACTTTGATAATAAAATTTTATCGAATAATCATTCAATACAAAATTTCAATGAACCACCATCCCAAATTTCATTTATGTTACATAAATAATACAATATAAAATGCAGAATTTTTTCAATAGTTCATTAATCTTTTCCATATTACTTGACATTTCTTAAATTTAAAATGAATACCCCTACTCTGACGTTTAAGAGTGTAAATACAATAACATCTTGATAGGTTGGGGTAGTTCAGGGATACAATTGATGATTTTGTTGATAAAGTTGGTTAGTTGGGTTGTCAAGTTTCGATTTAATGAGTATAAATATATAATTATAAATAAAAATAATAAAGAACATAACGACGTACGTAAGTCAAGCAGAGTAACTGTGTTGGTGAGTTGAAATTTAATTGTGTATTAGAAGGTATTTCATAAACAACAAAGTAACGATAAATAAAAGGTGTTTTCGAGACGGATATAGTAAGCAGTAAAAAATACGAAATTATTTTTAATCATAGTATTAGATTGTAGTTATATTGCAGTCTGTATTCATTTTGTTCCTCCATATTTTCAACTTATTTTTTACAATAAGATATTGTCCTAGCTTATAGGGTAGTGGTTAATTTTACATAAGATCTGTCGATTTTTGTTTAGGAATGGGGGTAGATAGGTCTCAAGGGATGAAGTAAGTGTCTTGTGGGTAGGGTTACTCTCCAATGTTTAAGTGTGATTTGAGTTGTACAAAAAAATGTCTACAGGTTATGGTTGTTCAGGGACACAGTTGATTCTGTTGGTCAAGTTGGTTAGTTAGGTGAGAAGGGTACGAAGAATACCCGAATGGTATGAAAAAATGGTATGTGTGTACTAAGGTTATGATTAGAACATTGAGAAAGTAATAAGTAGATAAATTTTATTTCAAAGTTCTCTTTTGTAAAAATGACATAGGCATAAATGCAGTAAAAATAGGTTACAAATATTTGAAGTAACATATATATATATATATATACTCAATTTTGTTTGTTATATGATGGGGGTTGATTTTACATTAGATGTGTCTATCTTTTTTAGGGGTGGGGGTAGATAGGTATTAAGGGAGGAGATAAGTGTCTTAGCCTTTAGGGGGCGTGATTTGAGTAGTACAACTAAATGTCGATAGGCTGGGGTTTTCAGGGGTACATTTTGCAATTGATTTTGATGGTTAAATTGGTTAGGTGGGTGAGAAGGGTACTCGACAGGTAAGATTATTCTCCAACGTTTACGAGTGTGATTTAGGAGATGGAAAAATATATTCATATGTGGGGTTGAGCTTGTTCAAGGATAAATATATGGTTATGGTTGATACTGTTGGGTTTGGTTGGTTAGTCGGGTGGAAATGGCTGAATATCGAAAATGGTGGGTAACGTGAGATGTTGATTGGAGAAGGTAAATAGATAATTTTATTTGAAAAGTGTATTATATAAAAATAAGAATTGACAAATAATATAAATATTAGTCTTACTCCCGTGCAATTTGCACGGGTTCATTATTAAAATTATTGATCAACTAATTTAATTAAACATGTATATTATTTCTATAAAAATAGTTTTATTCTCGTTCAAATTTCACGGGTTTATATTTTAAAACATTGATATATCTAAATGTTAAATAAATTCACATATTAAGTTTTATACAAAGTATTATGTAGTAGTGTTATTTATTTCTTGGTTATAAGTTATATGTGTTGCATTATGAAAACGTTGTAAGATGGAATAAAATAACTACTTTTAATATGACTATGTGATACGAATTAATATTACTTGTACTTCACTTATTAGTTATATGTAAAGCTGGACAACAATGTAAGAAATCCACCATCTAACCCAGCTTATTTATTTTAGTGTTTTTACTAAGGTTTTATATATTTGAGTTTTTTTATATATTTTTCGTCATACGAAAGTCCGTTATTTTTTGAGATATATACGTTAACCTATCGAGTATTCATTTGTATTCCTGTGTACCACATTACCATCTTGAAATTTTGGTCCAATTTTTACTTTTACATAAAATTAATTAAAAAACTGTTTTTATTTAAAATATTTTAATGACTAAATTAAATAAGATCAGTTAATTACGTGTTTTTCTTGGTTTTTTGAATTCTCACCATAAAAATTGATTTATGCAAAATTTTATTTTTATACGGGATATTTTAGATTCATTTTATACTTTTAGTTCATATGAGTATGTAGTTATATTTTATTTTTAAAGTAATTAAACATTGATTTTTAAAGAATTTAGACGATCATGTTATTGTTTTTTCTTTTGAATTTGTGTTTTTAACAATATTGTTATTATATTTATTTATAGAACAATTACTTTTTTAAAAAAAATTATAGAGGTGAAACCGTGAAAGTTTAAGAAAAAAAATATAAAAGATAGTTAAATGTCGAGGAAGTAATCGTAAAAAAAATTAAATAATGTCGTGGGGTTTTAAAGACTGGCCCACCAAAGAAAAAAATGCAAAAATAAATTAAAAATTGTTGATTAATGACGTGGCTTAATGTGGATGCATGAAATGTTTTTGTATTAATATAGATAAGATTGGCTAAAAATCTTTAAAATATCATATGTATAAACTCAATTTTATTTCCTTGTTAAAAATAAAACTAAACAATCAAATGTTATACTCGTTTAATCTAATGCTCTCTTGGATCAGAGCATAAATTTTAATATTGAATAACTTTATAATGTTTTTTGTGCTATTATAATTAGAAAATAAGAAAATAATAAAGTATTTACGATTTTTCTATTAGAACTAAAATATGGTTGATTATAAATAAAAGTTATTTACCACCTTCTTGTTATAATTAAAAAATAATAAATTATTTACAATTTGTTAGTTACGATTTTTCTACCGCTTATTCAATTTAGAAAAATATATTCTTTAATATTTGTATGCTTTCTATTTAATTTTTTAAAACTTTTTCCAACTTTTTTAATAAACATGAAGGTGAGAAATGGGAAGAAAAGAACTAACACGGTTAATTTTCCTTACAAGGGAACTCCGTCTTAACATTATAACGGGTCAAAAGACGTCACAAATACTTTTCTTTATGCATCATGGTTTTATTTTATCCATATTACTTGACTTTTCTTAAACTTAAAATGGATATCTCCTCTAAATTAAGAATTTGTGGAACTAATATGGAAAAATATTTGGATATATAACTCTATACAAATTTCTGCCTAAAAGAAATGTCTACGATCAAGATACATCGACTAAGTTAATTAAGAGAAACACCATTATTATTTTTGGTGCTAGAGCAACACTACTATTCAAGTGAATATTATATACTTTCCTACTCAACAATGCGAAAAAAATGAGATTTTTTAATTAAATAAAAAAAAAGACTGATGTTAAATATATCTTTTACATAAGATAAATCAAAATAAATTATGATTTAAAAATCATATATATAAACAACATAGACCACACTGATGGCGTAGGTGGGTTAAGTCGCATAATTGCGTGGATGGGAAGAAATTTAAGTGGGTATTGCAAGATATTCATAAACAATAAAGTAATGAAAAATGAACGGTATCTTCATGACGGATATAGTACAGTGTAAAAAGATAGTTTTTTTAGTCATAGTTGTATGATAATAGTTTATAGTCTGTATTACTTTCTTTTTTTTTCTGTATATTTTCAACTTATTCTTTACCGATGAAACATTGTTTTATATATAGGGCGGGGGTTGATTTAACACTGGATGTGTCAATTTTTTGAAGGAGGGGGATACGTCCAGAGGAAGGATGTAAGTGTCTTGAGAGGTAATATTACTCTATGACGTTTAAGAGTGTAATTTGAGTAGTACAAGTTAATGCCGATACATTTGATGAATGATCAAGTTTTTTAGTTGGGTTGTCAAATTACAATCTAAGTAATATAAATATAAATAATAAAGAACACAATTATGATATAGGTGGATCAGGTGGAATAATTATGCGGATGAAATGTAGATGAGTATTAGACGGTATTTGATAAACAACAAAGTAATGAAAAATTAAAATATTTTATGAAACGAAGACGTCTTAAGAAAATCAAAGTTATTTGCTATTCATAGTTACTAGTTTTATGCCCGTACAAAAAATGTACAGGTCTGTTTCTAAAAATTTCGTAAATATTAGTGCAAATATAATTCAATATGAATTTAAATGAGAAATATATAAATTATCAATTCGGCGATGATTTTGACTCCAAATAAATGATTTATTGGTATTTAATTAATTAATTTAGTTTTTAAAAGATTATTATAAATTGAAATTAGTTTTCAATTTTAATGTTATTAACGGAAATAATCAAACTTTATGAAGTAAATGCGAACCATATAAAATAGATACTAAATTGTATTGTACTTGTATAACTTACCCCTTAAACAACTTACCCTTTAAATGAAAGTAAAATGATAGAAATTTTTTTAGCAGTAGTGGCGTAGACGGATAAGAAAATTCTTTTAGACGTCTAATTTTAAGCAGTCCATCATAATCTCTTCAAATCTTTAGACTAGTTTTAGCCCCGTGCAAAAATGCACGGGGTCGTTTTAATAATATTGTTATTTTAAATAGTTCTATTAATAATCTGAATATATTTTTGATGATGAAATTTTAGGCTATATGCTATAATTGATTAAAAATTTTGTAATATCACTGATATTATAATTTTTTTTTTTGACGTTATTGTTATTTTAATTTATTCTTATTGCTATTTTAATTAAGTACTGTCATGAAAATTATACTTGAAATTTCGATCGTGTTTTTATCATTTTCTGTATTTTGTTACATTTTCTATCAATTACTGTAATCTTGGTTAGTATTTATTATAATTATGTATTATTTATTGTAATATTGATTGTTAGTCATAACTCATTATTTAATAATTATGTATAAAACGACATCGACAATATATTTTAATATATAATATATAAGTTAGACGTTATAAATATAATCGTTTACGTATAAATTATTGTTTACAAAATAAATCAGAATTAGTACGTAATAATAAGACAACTAATGAAACGCAAACATTTATTCGTTCGATAGTTAATTCAGTAAACAACAATACGGGTCCCACCATAATTGAATTAAAAAAAGATAAAATGATGGATTAATGAGGTGGCTTCACCAGAATTCATTAAATGTTTCTGTATTAATATTGATAAGATATCTCCACCTGAATAATTTTTAGTTGACTTTGAGTTATATAGGTTGGAATTCCCGTTTTGTTTATTTTTTGTGCTGATTTTCAGTTTATTTTTTCTAATATACATGATTTTTATTATAACATTGGCGAAATGTAATCATTTTGATTTATATTGGACCGTTATATATATATATATATACATCGTATTTTACCGTATTTTATTTTGTTTGATATCTTAATTTATATTTGATTTGATTAGAAAATTGGAGAATATAATGTAATTTAATTTTTGTACTGTAATTATTTTTCGTGTTTGTAATTTTTCGTTTTTCGTATTTAGTTTTTGGATCGTTCTATATCGTATTTTATTGAAACGTTGTATACTGTTATTTATATTTTCGATGAGCAATATTTTGATCGTATCCTATTTTATTATGACAATGACGAAATGTAATACTGCAATCGATTACGTAATTAGGAATGAGAATTCTGAATTTAGGAGTGATGAAAATTAAATCAAACTAAAAGTTAGTGGGTGGTTTTTTTTCCTTATTTCTATGAACCAATCAAAATGAGTTAAATTCTATTCCTTTTATAGAGATAGATTTGATAGTATAAAGATTTCGAGTTTATTTTATTAGTATTATTATTAATTATTACTATGCAACCCGGTCCTTATTAATAAACGGAATATTATTAAATGTAACATTCGGAATATGATTTTTTTAGTTTAAATTTAAATTTTATTATGACAATGGCGAAATGTAAGTCGAATGCGTTACAGAATATAATTAAGACTTTTAATTAAATTATTTTGGTGTGTATTGGACTGTTATTCATATTTTCAATTAACAATAATTTGATCATATATCGTATTTTATATGTAAATCATATAAGAATATTACATAATATAAATAAGGAATACGAAAATTAATTCGAAAATTATGGGATGAGAAATGAGGAAAAGAGGAAAATTAATTCTAAATTTAGGTAAGAGGTAAATTAATTCATTGTAAAAAAGTGGGCCCCTTTCTTTCCTTATTCCAAGGAGCCAATCAAAATCATTTAAAAGCTATCATTATATCTATAAAAGAAAAATGTTATTCCGCCTACGTGGCACAGTTACATTGCAGAATTGGGTGTTTCGAGGACTCACATTCAACCTCAGCAATTCCACTTTTTACAGACCAATCAGATTCTGCCACGTCATGATAATTTAATAATTTAATAATTTAATAATAGTTTACTTATTTATTTATTAATAAATTATTAAATTAAATACAAAATATATACAGAATAAAATCTTTCCACTTTTGACCATCTTCATTATTATATTGTTCTGCACAAAATATCCAAAAACCTAATTCATTTCTGTTCTACACAATCATTCCTCAGCATTCAGTCTGTGCCGTTTCACAAAATATCCAACAAAATCACGATTGTTCTACATTGTTCTACACAAAATCATTCCCAGAATCACGATGTGTATGGAATTGATCCGAGTAAGTTGTTCCTACTGCTGATGCAACCTCAGACAATCATTCCTGCATTCAGTCTGTGCCGTTTCACAAAATATCCAAAAACCATTATACAATTCCATCTCTGCAACACCTATTTACAAAAATTCTAACAATAACAGATGGCAATGCTAATGCTAACGAAAAACCATTAATTTTTAATGGCAATGCTAATGCTACCGATACCAATTTAATCATTCCCAAAATCACGATTGTTCTACATTGTTCTACACAAAATCATTCCCAGAATCACGATGTGTATGGAATTGATCCGAGTAAGTTGTTCCTACTGCTGATGCAACCTCAGACGACAAGGCAAAATCTTCTCCATTAACCCGAAAAAGGTGTGCATTGTTAAAATTGTAATGCTGATAAACTTTAATGTGGTCCGTCTGTTATTGTGGCTGCATATTAATACTCTAATGTGGTCCGTCTGTTATTGTTTCGTTGTTCTTTCGTTAATTTTGTGCAATATAATCTGTGGTCCATTTTTAGTATTTTGAATTTCGTGAAATCAATAATTGTCATTCAAATCATAACCAAGAAGTTGTAAACTTCAAAATTCAATTAAATCCAGCAGAAGACTTTCTACATACTGATGTAAACTTCAAAATTCAATTAAATCATAACTGTCTAACTTCAAATCTAACGAAGGAATTCAACTTCCCAAGACCACACCAAGAATAAATAACTGTTATACTACTCTATCTTCCACCAAATGAAGCATTTAAACCGAAATTTAAGACTATCAAAGTTTTTACAGAAGCTAAATTTACACAATTGACGAAACAAACCCCATTTACATGTTGAAACCGGCAAAACTGACATAAACCAAGTGACTTGGCCTAACACCCAAATCAGACGAGAACAGGACAACTCGAATATGAACAACAATGACAATTGACCTAATTTGACCCATAGTTGACCATAACTTTGTTGAGCATGATATTTAACCAACCCATTCAGCAAAATGGTATAGTATGTTCGTTAAACTTACATGTGTAGCTTCAATAACCCGATGTTTGTCTATAATATTTGTTCATAAAAATGGTATAAATAAAAGTTTTATAGTATGTATACTCATACTATACCATTCGGATGGTTAAAATCCGAATAAAGGTATTATTTATTTATTTCTTAACTTTGTATTAAGACTGGGAAAAAAAAAACGTGTCCGATTGAGTAAAATACCTGAATATTGTAAAACTTTTAGTGTGATCCCAACATTGATGTCGTCTCCATCCTCCACGTCATATCATGAACAATCATAAAAAAAAAAAACAATCATTAGTTACTGATCCATTCGAATTATATTTGCATCATTATAATTATTTGAAAAAAAGGATTTGAATATCACGGTTAAGATAAACAAAATTAAAAATGAATATTTAAGACTAATAAACATATAAGCATCATTTGACTCTTGGCACACTTAAAATTTACCAAAAATAGAACATATAAGCATCAATTGACTCTTGGCACACTTAAAATTTACCAAAAATAGATGAGCCCATTATACACACCAAATACCATTAGAAGAATGATAAGCCCACACTTCTCTGAAAACCCTAAACATAAACAAAATCCTAAACCCTATTAATACCACTGCATAATATCTATTATTCACTTCTCTTAAAACTAAATATTATTAACAACCTATCAGGAATACCATGGCAGAAAATCATGGCCAACCAAAAAACCCTAAAAGAAAAAGTAATGAACGTGATAAAGGTCAGTTAATTTGTTAAATAGTTTTTGTGTAATTTCATTTGTTCGTCATTATATTCCTATTCTAATGTAGATTTAATATCTTTCAGGAAATACAGTTTTTGCCCTACGTGAAATAACAAACACTCATCAGCAGAGAAATGTGAATTTTCCGTCAGAAAACAGTAAACAACCACTTTATCGTGGTACATCAGGTATCGATTTTTATTATTTTACTTACTAAATGCAATTAAAGGTCATTGTGGCTGCTACATAGTCAAGTACTTTGTTATTTTTCGATTAAAGATGGATTTGTAATACTGTTTTGTATTAAAATAAAAAAACTGTAGGACCTCTCAATAAATTGTCCATCATGTTTAATATTATACTCTACGAGACATTACAAAACATACTATTCTAATAAAATAAGTAGTTTTAAAATCATGTTATTTGTTCAATAAATTTTAAGCATAAAATATCAACATAATTAAAATAAAAAACAGAAAAATATCCTAAACATAGACTATCAATCATAAAATATCAACATAATTTCACCCGAGTCAATAACTAAATTAAAATAAAAAACAGAAAAATATCGAGCATATCTATTCCATAAAAAACCACTAATTTTTAGTAAAAATCGAAATATATCATTTTATCTCATCTACTCAAAAACGGAATTCTTTTTATCTATTGATTTGAATATTTTATAATGAAATAATGATTCTATGCCATAAAAATCGTTATCATTATATCTATAAAAGTACTCTGATTGTTATTGTTATCTATCCTAAACATAAACTATATGTTAATTACACAAATTTAGAGTAAAATTAGTGAAATAAACAGTATTTAGGAGTCGAACAGTATAGAACTGAGGATTCTAATATCAGATTTTCATATTTCAAACTACACAATAAAGAGTAATTCAGATCGCAGTCAAACAAGAGCACAAAAGGAACCGATTGATAAAATCAGGAATCAAACTTCAATCATCAATGACATATTAATCCGTTTTCGTATCTCCAAGGCTAAATTATACGACATATACTATCACTACTATCAATTTAATATTTTTCAATTGAATAATGTGAAACTCACCAGATATTTTTTCACAATTAAACCCAAGTAAATAAAGGACAAACGTTTGACGTAAAAATTCACTAAATTACTAACGACGACAAAATTAAACATGATACATTACCACTACAAGTAAATTCATCCCATCACATTGAAAAAGAGCTTGCATTGATATCCAATTGTACCGGAAAAAAAAATTATTGGTTGTGTGGAAATTATTAGGAACCCATATGTTTACAAATAACCACATGATTTAATATAAAATTTAAAATACTTCCACAACATTCAAAAATTGTAATAAGACCCACCTTATGTTAAGCGGCTCCGCATTTGACCCATCAATTTGACCGCTTATTGTGTACATCCAACATGTCCACTGACTTGCGCACCTCATAGTTTCCGCATGCAACACAATCAAAATCAAATTAGACAATCAAATTAATTATCAGTTTAGTAAAAATCGAAATATCATTTTATCTCATCTACTCAAAAACGGAATTCTTTTTATCTATTGATTTGAATATTTTATAATGAAATAATGATTCTATGCCTAAAAAATCGTTATCATTATATCTATAAAAGTACTCTGATTGTTATTGTTATCTATCCTAAACATAAACTATATGTTAATTACACAAATTTAGAGTAAAATTAGTGAAATAAACAGTATTTAGGAGTCGAACAGTATAGAATTTCGGATTCTAATATCAGATTTTCATATTTCAAACTACACAATAAAGAGTAATTCAGATCGCAGTCAAACAAGAGCACAAAAGTAACCGATTGATAAAATCAGGAATCAAACTTCAATCATCAATAACATATTAATCCGTTTTCGTATCTCCAAGGCTAAATTATACAACATATACTATCACTACTATCAATTTAATATTTTTCAATTGAATAATGTGAAACTCACCAGATATTTTTTCACAATTAAACCCAAGTAAATAAAGGACAAACGTTTGACGTAAAAATTCACTAAATTACTAACGACGACAAAATTAAACATGATACATTACCACTACAAGTAAATTCATCCCATCACAGTGAAAAAGAGCTTGCATTGATATCCAATTGCACCGGAAAAAAAAATTAGTGGTTGTGTGGAAATTGTTATGAACCCATATGTTTACAAATAACCACATGATTTAATAAAAAATTTAAAATACTTCCACAACATTCAAAAATTGTAATAAGACCCACCTTATGTTAAGCGGCTCCGCATTTGACCCATCAATTTGACCGCTTATTGTGTACATCCAACATGTCCACTGACTTGCGCACCTCATAGTTTCCGCATGCAACACAATCAAAATCAAATTACACAATCAAATTAATTATCAGTTTAGCAAAAATCGAAATATCATTTTATCTTATCTACTCAAAAATGGAATTCTTTTTATCAATTGATATATGTAAAAATACTCAATTATTTATGTTAAAATACTCAATAAATCTCCTTCAAGTCGACATGCAAATGAATTTCTACTGATATACTCAATTATTAACAAAATTTACAACTTATTTATGTTAAAATACTCGAAAAATTAACAGAAATGATTAGATCTAATGATGATAAACAAAAAAATATAATTAAACCGACATGCAGATAAATAAATCTAATTAAAACGACATAAATAACGATTAACTACTTCAAATCCACATGCATATGAATTTTTACTGATATATGTTAAAATATTCAATTACTTATGTTAAAACACTCAATAAATCTTCTTCAAATCGACATGCAAGTGAATTTCTACTGATATACTCAATTATTAATAAAATTTACAACTTATTTATGTTAAAATTCTCGAAAAATTAACAGAAATGATTAGATCTAATGATGATAAACAAAAAAATATAATTAAACCGACATGCAGATAAATTCACTAAATTGTAATAAGACCCACCTTATGTTAAGCGGCTCCGCATTTGACCCATCAATTTGACCGCTTATTGTGTACATCCAACATGTCCACTGACTTGCGCACCTCATAGTTTCCGCATGCAACACAATCAAAATCAAATTACACAATCAAATTAATTATCAGTTTATCAAAAATCGAAATATCATTTTATCTCATCTACTCAAAAATGGAATTCTTTTTATCAATTGATATATGTAAAAATACTCAATTATTTATGTTAAAATACTCAATAAATCTCCTTCAAGTCGACATGCAAATGAATTTCTACTGATATACTCAATTATTAACAAAATTTACAACTTATTTATGTTAAAATACTCGAAAAATTAACAGAAATGATTAGATCTAATGATGATAAACAAAAAAATATAATTAAACCGACATGCAGATAAATAAATCTAATTAAAACGACATAAATAACTATTAACTACTTCAAATCGACATGCATATGAATTTTTACTGATATATGTTAAAATATTCAATTACTTATGTTAAACACTCAATAAATCTCCTTCAAGTCGACATGCAAGTGAATTTCTACTGATATACTCAATTATTAATAAAATTTACAACTTATTTATGTTAAAATACTCGAAAAATTAACAGAAATTATTAGATCTAATGATGATAAACAAAAAAATATAATTAAACCGACATGCAGATAAATAAATCGAATTAAAACGACATAAATAACTTTTAACTACTTCAAATCGACATGCATATGAATTTTTACTGATATATGTTAAAATACTCAATTATTTATGTTAAAATACTCAATAAATCTTATTCAAATCGACATGCAAGTGAATTTCTACTGATATACTCAATTATTAATAAAATTTACAACTTATTTATGTTAAAATACTCGAAAAATTTACAGAAATGATTAGATCTAATGATGATAAACAAAAAAATATAATTAAACCGACATGCAGATAATGAATCTAATTAAAACGACATAAATAACGCTTAACTACTTCAAATCGACATGCATATGAATTTTTACTGATATATGTTAAAATACTCAATTATTTATGTTAAAATACTCACTAAATCTTATTCAAATCGATATGCAAAAGTGAATTTCTACTGATTTACTCAATTATTAATAAAATTTACAACTTACTTATGTTAAAATACTCGAAAAATTAACAGAAATGAGTAGATCTAATGATGATAAACAATAAATTCCAATTAAATCCACATTACATTATAACTCGACGATTCGGTTTGTGAATATGAATTCGTGAATCTCAGTTTGTGAACAAAAAATTCCAATTATACAGAAACATTTAGATCTATATTTTATGAATTGTAGTTTGTGAAGATAAGTTTGTGAATACGTTGAAAATTCATTGAAGGTTTTTCGAATTATTGTATAGTGATAGAGTTGTTTTTAGATCTATTTTAGAGAGAAGGAGGAGGGTTGTTTAGAGAGAGGGACGGTTTGAGGGAAATGAATTAGGGTTAGGGTTAGATAGTGGGTTTAGTGTGTTTATATATTGGGTGGAATATAGGGTTTAATCTCAGACAAATCTGGACCGTTTATATTGTATTTGTCTAAACAAATCTGGTCCGTTCATATTGGATTTGTCTAAATTCTATTTGATTTGGGCCAGTTTTATACCCACCGTTTAAGCCCAGTTTTATACCCATTGTTTCGTCATTTGGGCCATTTTATTCATGATATTCTAGCCCAGTTTAATAATGAAAAATACGGTCCGTTTATATGGGCTTCGTCTAAACATTTGATTTGGGCCATTTTATTCGAGAATTTTAGCCCAGTAATATTATTGATTCGGCCATTGGGCCGTTAACTTAATTGAATGTTGTATATTTAATTAGTCTATAATTTAATCATAAGTAAAAAGTCATAAACAAATGATTTTTTCGATTTAATTACACATTAATTTTTAAATGATTTATTACATTCGATTTTTATATTATTCCCAGTTTTGTAATATATAAAACTATAATGTTGTTTACAAGGAGGTGTTCGAGAAACTGTAATTGTCGTGTTGGGTTATAATTTTAATACAACCATTTAATTTATATTTGTTATTTAATATTTTTGTAGTCGTCTATTGTTTTTTTCTTATATACTTTATTTATTAATTTTATCATATGTATTCCGAATATTATCATCATTACTAATAGCTATTCGAAGATTAGTGCACCAGAAAATTCATCTTTTCACCTAATATATCTGAAATTCAAACATCCCGTTAAAAAATAATTCGTCCGAATAAACAGAATTGCTATATATTAAAATAAATATACCGACGGTGTCTTTAAAAATTAGTGTACACAACCCCGTGATTTTTCACGGGTGTTACACTAGTTCCTTTTATAGAGTTAGATAAGATTATGGTTTATAATTTGTATTCTATTTTTCCGCATACATATTTTCAACTTTATTATTTTTAAAGATCGACGGGCATTGTCTTATATGCTGTGAGTTGATTTTACATTGAATGTGTCATTTTATTGAGAGGTGGCGGTACATAGGTATTGAGGGGAGAACTGTCTTTGAGGTAGAGTTACTCTCTGACTTTTAATAGTGTGTTTGAGTAGTGCAATTAAATGTCGATAAGCTATAATTGTTCAGGCATACAATTAGTTAATTTAAGTGGTTAGTTGGGTCAGAAGATATGACGAATGCCTAAATGGTGTGGAAAAAAGGTAGTAAGACAATTATTAGAAAAATTGAGAAAATAATTAGAAGAGTTTCATTCAAGATTGTAACATCTCAGGTGTGTATTGGAAATTTTGGAATCTAGGAGAAGGGTACCAAAACTACCAATGATGAATTAGATGGTTGTTTGAGGTAGGAATAAAGATGACCTAATCACAATTGGTGGTTAATTTCATGATAGGTTAGTAGGCGTGACTTTGGATTGTGGACCGTTTCATGTGTTTTTCGAAGGGTAAGATTAGTGGTTTAAAGGGTTCTTTTTGTGTGGTACTGAAGATGATTGCAGCGATTTGGGTGGTTAGATGTATCTCTGATTTAATACGATGGACGCATGATAGGTATATGACGACATCATTAATTTAATGACGTAATTGAATATAAACGAGGTAATTTTATTAACAAAATATCACATTTATAGAACAAACTAATACTACCTCCGATTTCCTATGATGTTCCCCTTTCCGTTTTGGTCTAATAACATTGATGTTCTCTCTTTCCTCTTTTGGACAATTTTGTATGGTCCAATATCAATTTCATGTGGGGTCATGTGTATTGTGTGGTCCAAATTAATTTCCTTATTTCTTGTGTTAAAATCAAAAGGGAACAACACAAGAAATCAGAGTGAGTACTATTTTTATATCAAGAAAAAAGCATTATGATTTATTTTTGATTTACATGGTGACAAATTTTATGAATATCATAAATAATGGGGGCTATAATACGTCGTCGATGTTTTATAACAAATCATCGACGTTTTTCATAAAAATTACATTCATTGCCCTTACTCTCCATCTCTCTAACTTATCTCTCCTCTAAGCTCTCCCAAACAACAACACTTCGGTCTTTTGTACGGTTCAATGAAGTCATAATGTAATCTTCGTTGTTCGACATCTGCATTTTCGAGATTAAAACATTACATAAATAAAAATAAACAACTTTTCATAAAAAAATAAAAAAATACAAAATAAATTCAAAATTACACAAAATTAACAACTTCTAATACAAAATAATATAAACTACCCATTTAAATGTAAAATTAACTTCTAATACAAATAAAAAAATAAACTACCCATTTAAATACAAAACTAGTTTTACGCCCTTGCAAAAAATGCACGGGTTTAAACTTAACAAATAAAAATAAAAGGGTGAATATATTTAATAAAAAAATCTAATTTTAGTATCGCAAATATCGATCTAAAAAATAAAAATAATTTATACGCTTAACTTAGACGTAAGTAAAAACAACGCATTTGATTGACATTTTAAAATTATACAAATTCTTATGTAGGATAAGGCTATCGGTTTAAATTTAGGACGGATCAAATATACATATATAGTAGGATATATAAGACAAAAAAAAGCATTATGCACGGCGAAAATAAAATATTTGTCTTATAACCCATGAAGAGTGATACTGACCCGTTTTAAATTTAAAACGGATAATAGCCGGTAAAAATATATATAAATTTTAAAATTATACTTACGGTTTAAATTCTAAATTCATAACTAACTATCTAAAAAACTTCGACCATATAATATAAACTTATCTATTTTATGTACATTTAAGACGGAGTTACATATTTTCGTTGATTTCCAATTCTCAACAATTTTAATTTATTGATTTCAAGCATTTGAATGCTCATTAGGTATTCACCTTTTGTTTCTATGTTATACTCATTGTCACTTAATTTAATCATTTTAGTTGATGCATGTTAAATTAATATTACTAGCTTCTTTAAATTTGGGATATACTATATCTGTAAAGTCTAGGCGTCTCAATCACATTATTATTATATTTAATTTATAACCTTTAATTTATGTAAAATTAGTTAACTTATTATCCACGATCATCAAAGATTTGATTTGCACTGTTGAATTGAAGTTAGGATTTCGGAAGATTTCATATTTCTATGTGTGATGGTAGATTGTAACTTATTTAATTAATGAAAGTACTGAAAACATTAAATTGATGAAAGTTTGAGGGGAGTTAATTAATTATGTAGAATGAACATGCTTGACCCTACTTTAATTAAATTTTTTTCTCTTTCTAATTTTGATCGATCAATAAGAACTCTCTAAAAGCTATTCCTTTTATAGTAAAGGGATGGGATTTTTATGAAGACTTTGGTGAAATATGATCATTTTGATATATATCAGACTGTTGTATATCGTATCTTGTTTGGTATCTTAATTTGTATTTGATTTGATTGGAAAATATAATGTAATTTAATTATTGGACTGTAATTATTTTTGTTGTTTGTAATTTTTTGTTTTTCGGATTTAATTTTTGGACCGATATTATTTTTGTTTGTAATTTTTTGTTTTTCGGATTTAATTTTGGGACCGATATTGTATTTTATCTGACCGTTGTATATTGTTATTTAAATATTCGATTAACAATAATTTGATCATATCGTATTTTATTATGACAATGACGAAATGTAATATTGCTGCAATCGATTACGTAATTAGGAAAGAGCAAAGATTAGAATACGTAATTAGGAATGAGTAAAGATTGAAATTAATTGTGAATATAAGAGAGAGTGAAATTAAATCAATGTAAAGTTGTTGGACCCATATATTCCTTATTTTAAGAAACCAATGAGAGGCCCTTAAAATCTACTCCTTTTAATTATAGAGATAGATTAACAACTTTTTATACAAAAAAGATATAAACTACCCATTTAAATACAAAATTAACAACTTTTTATACAAAAAATAAACAAGTTTAAATTTTAAAATTGAAAATATACGGTTAAAACGAAATAAAAAGGTCTGAACTATGGACGGACATTATATTTGGACGTTTAAACCATACTTGGATGTGAGGATTCAACATCCTAGTCCATATGGGACGTGAGGAATCAACATCCTCTCCCATATGGGACGTGAGGATTCAACATCCTCGTCCCCATAGGATGATTCTCAACGTCCTACCCACCCCACACCACAAACCCGAAATCAATTTTCTCCTTCCTTCTATCTTAGCAAACTCGAAATAACAACAATAACAACTACAAATAGCACTAACAACACTAACAACAACAAAAAATCCGAAAAATTAAAGACAAATTGAAAAAATTACAACAACATCAACATCAACATCCTAGTCCATATGGGACGCGAGGAATCAACATCCTCTCTCATATGGGACGTGAGGATTCAACTCTTCCCCACATGATGTTGATTCTCAACGTTCCACCCACCCCACACCACAAACCCGAAATCAATTTTCTCCTTCCTTCTATCTTAGCAAACCCGAAATAACAACACTAACAACAACAATAACAACTACAAACAATACTAACAACAACAACAGCAACAACAACAACAACAACAATTGAAGAACAAATTGAAAAAAACTACAACAACAACAACAACAAAAACGAATTGAAGCTACAACAGCAACAACAAAATAACATAAATGAAGAGGATTTACATACATTACTAGTCTAATTAACATCAAATCATACACCTAAAACTAAATTAATTAAACAAAAGACTTACATTGGCTCCGGTGGTCGCGTGGTGGAGGTGTTGGCCTCATGTGGCTCCGGTGGTCGTCGTGTGGTGGTGGTGGTGTCTTGGTATGGTGGTGGTGTCGTGGTGTGGGAGTCGAGGGAGAGAACGAGTAAAAGGAGATGGAGAGTTAGGGAGAATGAGTGAATAAGGGTAGGTTGGTCTTTTTTTTTAAATTCGTCGACCATTTGTTATAAAACGTCAACGACGTTTCGCAACCCGGTAAATAAGGGGAATTTGGTATCCATGCATCGCACGGGCAAAAATATTAGTTGGTCCATTAAAGCGAACCCCATTAATAAACATGCGTGTGTAATACATGTTTACATTCAAGTTTTTAAGAGTGTGTGTGAACTTTGAATTGAGAGATTTGGAGGGAAAGGGAAGAGGAGAATTGGAAGGATATAAATCCATTGTTTAGTACTTTGAGTAGCAAAATAGGTATAGATATTCGGAGGGGAGGCAAAAAAATCCCTTTATTTTTCTTTTACAAGACAAATAATTTTCACATCAACATTGTTAAGACTTAGAGACCCCTCCCATCCCATTCTCTTTCTTTCTCGCTCCCCCTCCGTCTCCCTCCGCTCTCTTTTTCTCCATTTTCCTATCTAAACAAAGTCTAAGGGTGTCTTTAAAACTGGCTAGACATGGGGCGGGTTGAGTGAGCAAAAGTTAAGGCAATTCTAGGACAAGTTTTGGTGCAAGCCTATAGCCGGTCGGACTTTGTTTAATTTGGGAGACTCGAAACCAGTCTGAGAAGGAGGACAAAGCCACCCAAAAGTGACTCGATTATACTGGTCAGATCCGGCCAACCTGAACTTTTGACCATCCCTAGTCAAAATGTCTAACATTACATATATCACTTACAAAAACACCTTCAAAACTATAACTTCAATAACTTTCATTAGGTAGAGAACAAATCTATAGTCAAAGAACTTGTTATTTGATTAAAAATTTAAAACACTAAAATTTGAGAGACCATTCTTTTGCACCCTTTTATTTGTATTTCGTAACCCTTTTGTCATTAATCGTACCATAGTAATTTCGTCGTACATATTTACATAATAAATGTACTCATTTTATCTTTAATAATGATTTGCACCTATTATATTAGTTTTAGTACAACTTTTTCTTAAATTTGTACAATAGTTCTTCAATAAGCTTATTAAGAGGCGATCGATCTCTGAGAAGACCTACTGATATAATAATAACAATAATAATAATAATAATAATAATAATAATAATAATAATGAATCATGATATATTATAATATATAATACTATGAATACTTCAATAATGTCATCATGTAACATTGTCTTCATCCCTTCCTACAAACATTATCTTCCCTATCCCTTGACTCTTGTAAGTTGTACCATCCTTCCCAAACAAAAATCCCACCTAAATGCCTCAAAAAAACAACCCATTTCACTCATATTACTCATGCATGATCATCATCCCCATAATTCTACTAACCCTAATTTCATCTTCTTCATCTTCTTCTCCTCCAAATCTTGTAGAAGAAAATTATGCAAATTGTCCTCCTCTAAATTCAACTTATTGTAATAATTTCACACAAGAAATCAAATATCCTTTCTATGATGCTTCACTTTCCGAAAATTGTGGTTATCCCGGGTTTAAGCTATTATGTGAATCGAACGATCTTACCATTAAGATCGAAAACGAAACGTATAATATAGTTTCCATAAACTATACGTCCAATTCATTTATCGTAACAAAACTACAATTTTCTCAAGGTCCTTGTCCCGCAACCAAGGCCGACTTGACTAACACGACCTTGGATTTATCGCTATTCAATTTCACGTCCAACTCGGAAAATTTAAGTCTTTTTTATAATTGTTCGTCGACAGAGTTACTCGAATCAGGGTCGTCCTTTATCTTTAGCTGCCCTGATAATAATAATGGCGTCTACAATCAGCCGACTGTGTACGACGAGGATACCAATTTCTTTGCAATCGACAAGAAATGGGAGGATAAACTTAAGGGTTTTTGCGAAATCGCGATATATGTTCCCGTTCTTAGGGAACAAAAGATCGATTTATTCAAGAATTTGACAGAGGTTAACGTTCGTGATGTTGTGAGTAAAGGGTTTGAATTGAAATGGGTTATTGATGATACTCAATGTCGTGATTGTGAAAATTCGAAGGGAAGATGTGGGTATAATACGACATTGAAGCAGCCTGTTTGCTTTTGCCGTGACGCGATTTACCGTCGGACTTGCTTTGATTCTACCGCGATGTCACCAAGTATGTCTGCGACTTCTCTTGGTAAGTAGTTATTATATAAAAACTCAAATAAGATCGTTGTATATCAGCATGCCATGTTACGTGTACACCGTACCCTTTCCCTATTTGAATAGTTAAGGCAACTATATGACATACTCTCTCCTACCCGAGATAAGTGTCCCGTTTGTTAGTGAGTTGAACATTTATGGATTGTGTATTTTGGATAGGGTAAGGGTATTTAGATTGGAGAGATAATGTATTTTATTGGGTTAGGGGTGGGTGGGTAATAAATATAAATAGTGAAGGGTAAAAAGGTAATAAAACGTTCCAAATAATACACAACGGGACACTTTGACGAATAAAGAAAAATGAAGAACGAGACACTTATCTTGGGTAGGAGGGAGTATTTATAACGGTGTTAATTATACCAGATCGATCATTCTCTATTGCCTAGCGTAAAATCGGTATAACTCAAGACATTGTAAAACCTTACTACAGGTTTTATTTTTAATAATTTGTTAAAGGGATAATGATACGGTGTCATCACATGGTACCATTGGGTGATGCTCAATATTATATTATGCTCCCTACTTATTACATATGAGAAAGTGGCGTTGAAATTGAGCGTGTCCTATTAGAAATAGAAAGAGGAGATTGCATAAACAGAATAGTCGTTTTTATTGATAGTTGTTCGTGTCTCGAATGATTACATTGTCATGATATTTATAGCACATTCGATATCTTAATCGTATCAACTATTATAGGCTACATATATTAAGTTATTCCTATATTATATTATTCCGATTACGGTACAATACAATATACCGTAATATTCTCAACATGTCCCGATAACGCTGACTCATTTATCTTTGTTAAAATATTAATAAAAAACAGATGTTACTTTCAATTTAGTGACTAAGCTTATGATGTTTTTAGTTGACTTTGGTTGGTACACATCTCATAATTTGAGCTAGCTAGTGGCTCTTGGGATAGTCTAAACTTAAGACGGAAAAATACAATTTTTTTCTAATAGAAAATGGTAAATTAATAGTAAACAAAGTTATAAATAAAATTACCAATTTCTAACATTCAACTAATGAGAATTCTTTTACTAGGAAACATGTATATTTGACCACGTTTTCTTCGTCTTAACTTTAAATGAATACCAACCGTTTGAAATGTAGTTAGGATACGGCCAACATATTTTGGACATGGTCAATTAAACACAATTTCTGGAAGATAATTACGTGGTGTAGAAAACGACTTGTTACTTGTACAGACGTTATACTATTATACGAGTAGCAGTGTAGAGAAAAATAATATAGGCATCAATGACTCATCTATCTCTATAAAAGGAGTATAATTTAACTCATTTTGATTGGTTCATTGAAATAAGAAAAAAAAAAAACTACCCACTAATTTTAGTTTGATTTAATTTCCCTCTCTCCTAACTTCAGAATTTTCATTCCTAACTACGTAATCGATTGCAGTATTACATTTCGTCATTGTCATAATAAAATATGATACGATCAAATTATTGTTCATCGAAAATATAAATACAGTATACAACGTTTCAATAAAATACGATATTGAACGGACCAAATATAAAAATCAAATCCGAAAAACAAAAAATTACAAACACGAAAAATAATTAGTCCAAAAATTAAATTACATTATATTCTCCAATTTTTCAATCAAATCAAATCAAATATAAATTAAGATACCAAACAAAATAAAATACAGTAAAATACGATATACAACGGTCCAATATATATCAAAATTATTACGTTTTCGTCAATGTCGTAATAAAAATCCTGTATATTAGGAAAAAAACTGAAAATCAGCACAAAAAATAAACAAAACGGGAATTCCAACCTAAATAACTCAAAGTCAACTAAAAATTATTCAGGTGAGAAAATTACGTTTATTAATCAGGTTGCATATTAATGATTAATGATAATACTAATTATAATACTAATACTAATAAAATACTGGAAATAAACTGAAAATCTGAAAATTATAATTTTATTATGCTTAAAAAACTGCAAATTAATCTTATTCGATCATGTAGATCTACTCCTAAGAGATTGAGACGATATTGATATAATCAAATAATTGACAATTATAAAGAACACACAAGTAGGTAATAAAAAACACGGGATCAATATTTTTAATAAAAAATCCGTTAATTCTGAAACCATAACAAATAAAATTTGCCTTTTACAGTAGTAATGAAATAGGTCGTATTTTATAGCAAAAAAAAATGGTTTATTTTAGTAATTCATGATCTATAATACTTTATATATTATCTACTTAATTTTTATTTTGAATTATATTTGTATTAATTAGTCACATATTTATGAGTAACCAATATTTAAAAACAGAACCGTACATTTGTTGTACGAGTATAAAACTAGTATTAAATTAAAACAGAAAAATAAAAATATATTTCAAAAGTAGGTGTAATAGTAGTTATCAGAATTTCGTTAGTCACGTATATTATGTTTAGGATATAAAAAACTCGTCATGGGTTTATGATTAGAGTTCGTTTTGTTTGTTAACTTTCACATCCTTTCTCACTCGTCCTCTTACTTGCCTCTCCCACCTTACCCTTTTATCTCACTTTACAAGTTTGCGACGGATATTGTCCGTAATAAATGAGAATTTGTGTATAATTAGATGGGTGGCTTGTCAATTACGAGTATTTGAATTTGATTATAACTTTTTTTTAAGTATTTCAATTATAAAATACTACATTGACATGTACATGGAGATTGGGATCCAATCTTTACTAAGTTTGGAGTCCTCTCGGATTTGGTCATCCCTAGCTCGATCTCTAACTCAAGATTGGACTGGAATGCACTTAATCCGAGTTTTGAGTTTTGACCGAATTGATTTTAGGAGCTTGTTGAGCGAATTAGAGGCATTGTATTTACTGTTGTAGTCGCGATTGTGGAAGGAGTGGCACGCGACCTACAAATTTAGTTATATGTACAAATTAGTACTCTTTGTTTGCAATGTAATAATATTGGTGCAGCGGTAAGGGTAGGACGTGATTGCTTGCCAACGCGAGTTTGATTACCATAAGTTGCACTATTTTCCAATATTTTATTAAAACATATGTATTCTTTTGTGTTATTTAGCCAAGTACAAAGGTAAAGTAATATTGAAAACATGGTTAAGAAAAATGCTGCCTGTGCCTATTTAAAATCCGTCATGACCTTGATACAGTGTTGGAGTTTTTACGCTTCTCATTGCAGTTTTGATTTGGTTATTGTTAGCCTGACTATGGTCTGTTTGTTTCGATGTAGATGGGAAACGGAAGAGTAACGGCACTGTCGTAGGTAATTACGTTCTCCCTTCATTCAATTAAATTCTCGACTTTTTTTCTAAACCTGTCGAATAAAGTCTTGGTATTTCGATAATATGATCCAGAAAACATTTTCTTAGACGAATGAAATAACAGAGACATGGGAATATTGATGCAGGGGTAGTAGTAGCAGGAGCATTAGCTGTTGGTACCATGATTATAGCCTTTCTTTTCTTCCTTAATCGGCGCTATAAGAAGAAGCAGTTATCCTCCTCTGTATCTCGCGTCTCCCAAATATATGATCGTAACACGTTCTCAACTACATTAGATCCGAATGTAAGCACCTATTTTGGAGTCAATCTCTTCAGTTATATTGAGCTTAAGGAAGCGACTGCTTCCTTTGATCCCGGTAAGGTACTCGGACAAGGAGGATTTGGGACCGTTTACCATGGTATGTTCGGCTTAACTTTTGAACTATATTTACATAATTACATTCCTGATGAGTGATGATTGATGATTGATTTTGCCGCGACCCTTTTCTAATCAGGAACCCTTAAGGATGGGCGCGAGGTTGCAATCAAACGCTTATACGAAAACAACAGCAAAAGAGCAACACAGTTCTTGAACGAGGTCGAGATCCTTGCTAACTTACGCCATAAGAACCTAGTCAAGCTTTATGGCTGCACATCATACCAGAGTAGGGAGCTTCTTCTCGTGTACGAGTTTGTACCAAATGGTACAGTTGCTGATCATCTACACGGTAGAAAAGCCGACCTTAGGCTAGTACCGTGGCCTACAAGACTACGCATTGCAATAGAAACGGCTGGTGCGCTGGTGTACCTTCACTCTTCTGACATCATCCACCGTGATATCAAAACTCAGAATATACTTCTTGATAAGGACTTCTCGGTTAAGGTGGCTGACTTTGGATTGTCTCGATTATTTCCTTTAGATGTCACCCATGTCTCAACCGCTCCTCAAGGCACTCCAGGTTATGTAGACCCTGAATACCATCAATGCTATCAACTTACAGAGAAAAGTGATGTTTACAGCTTTGGTGTTGTGTTGGCTGAGTTCATATCATCTAAGCCCGCTGTTGATGTCACTAGACGGAGAGCTGAAATCAATTTGTCGAATATGATAATAACTAAGATGCAAAGTAACGCGTTGGATGACTTTGTGGATCCATTGCTCGGGTTTGAATCAATTGACATAAAGAAGGAAATAACAGCGGTTGCAAAACTGGCTGTCCAGTGTTTACTAAGTACACGAGAAATGAGACCGTCTATGCAACAAGTATTAGAAAGGTTATACAACATTCAGGATCAAAATGACAGACATGTTAGACCAGAAGAACTCGAGATTCCGTCAGATGATGTTTTTATGCTGAAGGGTGAGTTTTCACCAACTTCACCACCTAGAGACGATAATTCCTCGAGGCGTAACAATGCTAGTGTTTGAGGATCAGTACATTTGTCGATTGCAATAATGCGGATTTCTTATAGTTAATTGTTCCATACTCGTATTTATATTATACTCGTATGTAAAAAAGCGCAGCCACCTAGCTTCATACTTCTACCAATTTTCAGATTGTTTAAAGATTGTATATATGTATGTTTGTATGGAGACATGGAGATTGTATATATTTTCTTGGAGATTATACATGTACGGAATCATAATTTAGAGTTTACTAATTTTACTCTCGTGCAAAAAATTGCGTGATTTGTAAACTACCACAAGTCCAAGAATGTCCTCATTCATACACAACCATTTTATATTGAATTATTTTTGTTTCACCCCTTCATTTTTCGAAATTCTAGTTCCGGTTAGACCTGACAAGATTGATCAGTAGGACAGTAGGTAACCGAGAGCTCAAGCATGACTCATAATGTAAACTGACTCGACCATGTTTATTTTTGCAAGCTGCCATTACTCTATGAAATTTGACGATAATAAATACGACAAACTTGAAATGACGGGTCCAGCCCAATCCAAATTTGACAAATAAGAAAATATTCCAATCCAGTCATGAATATTGGAATATTTTCTTATGGGTGTTGCTCTTTCATATACATGTTTTACTCTTTTATAAACAAAATTGACCACTTTAGCCCTCTCTTTTTTACACCATATTTTCAAGTTTCTAATCTCTCTTTCAACTTCCTCGCCCTACCTCACAAACACCGCATCACCACCACCTGTCCTCCACCGCATTACCACCAATGCCTCACCCCTCCTCCGCTCCACTGCTTCCCAAACCCGCCCCTTCTTTCTCTGCCCAGTCATATCCGCCTCCTGCACAACCCCTCCCTCCACCCCATCGCCTAACCGCCGCCTACCACCTGACATTCTCCCTTGGCTCCTTCACACACCCTGCTCACCTAAGACTAGAACCGCCCCTTGGCTCACTCAAACAGGGCTGCCCCCTTCTCTGCCACCGCTGCTCGACCTTCGCTGCTGCTTGAACTTCGCTCACCGCCCCTCCCTCTCCATCTACGCCACCAGCCCTCCCCTTCGCTGCCACCCCCTTTTCAAATAAAACCCTAATTTCTAAAAAATATCCATAACATTATGTGTGTTGTTATAAATTGATACAATAAATTGTTGTTTACAGATTTAAATGGAATTATTAATCAATCAATATTTGATTCGGATGCATAATTGTTGAATTTGCTAAAAAAATGATTAATTTTTTAGAGAGATGGGAAAGTTGAGTTTTTTTTTTGGTGAAGGGCAGGTGTTGGAAAAATTATAACAAAAAGTTTATAAAAGAGTAAACCGCGTATATGAAAGAGCAATTACGTTTTTTTTAGTTGTTAGAGTTTTATGATTGTCAATTCAGTTTCGAATACAGTTTTGATTTTGTCATAGGTAATTACTCCCTTCATTCAATTAAATTCATAAAATTTTGGTTTCATCAGTAAAATAGTGACTAGAAATACATAATTAGGTGAAAATCCATTAAATATATCACTGACCCAAACCTAATATATTACCGGGTTAGTAAACGTAATCGGCATTTTAGTAAACGTAGTCGGGTTTTTTCATAGAAAAAGACGAAAATGCCCTTGACCACTTTTTCTCCCTAGGAAAATTCTCTGAAATTCATGCGAAAACCCGACTAATTCATACTTCCTCCATTCCAATCAATTCTATACATTTCACTTTTTCGATACTATTCATAAGTCGAGTGAATCTTCGACACAACTTCTAATATGTAACATAAAAGATAGTCATGTGAGATCTTGTTTAAATTGTCTTACCGAATACATTGTGAATATCAAAATTTTATATTTTTTATCGATATGTAACTAAAGATATTAACAAAAGAAAACGGGTATTGGCAAACGTGAATAAAGCAAATGTATAGAATTGATTGGAATGGAGGAAGTATAAAACACCAAAATCATCTAAAATTAATGGCGGAATCACCATTCAACCAATTCTTCGTTTAGTTATCAAATTCTTAACATCGTTTATTAATTATGTTAGGTTTATTTTAAAGTTTCGTGTTAGATTAATGGTAGAAATCGATTTTTTTAATACGTTGCGAACATAGCATTCACGGTCTGTCGATGGAACAACATTGACATTCAATGTCTGGCCATGGACTGGACGTTGAATGTCAATGTCTGGCCATGGACTGGACAATGACATTCAACGTCTATCCATGGACATACATTGAATGTCATTGTCCAGTCCATGGCTCGAATTCTAAATGGACTTGATCTCGTACGCCTCTCGGGATCATCACGACTTTCAAATCCACGATCCGTAAAGAACAAAAGATTATAATCAACCAAACTCTCGCCAAATTCCTCGAACGAATCCTATTAAATGAAAATTTATTACTCCGTATTTGTTAGCATATATATATTTTAAATTAAGCATCATACATTAACTTAAACGGAAAATAAAGTACTAAATTACGTAAAAACGGGGAATATATAATAATCGAAATTTTTTTTTAAAAAAAGTTTGTCCATGGACCAGACATTGACATTCAACGTCATGGGCTGGACGTTGAATGTCAATGTCTGGCCATGGACTGGACAATGACATTCAATGTCTATCCATGGACAGACGTTAATGTCATTGTCCATTCCATGGCCAGACATTGACATTCAACGTCCAGTCCATGACCAGGCATTGAATGTCAATGTCTGTTCCATCGACAGACCGTGAATGCTATGTTCGCAACGCATTGAAAAAATTGATTTCTACCATTAATCTAACACGAAAGTATAAATTAAACCTAACATAATTAATACACAATGTTAAGAATTTGATAACTAACCGAAGAATTGGTTGAATGTGATTCCGCCATGAATTTTAGATGATTTTGGTGTTTTAAATTTTTTCGGATTTTACATGAATTAATCGAGTTTTCGCATGAATTTCAGAGAATTTTTCTAATGAGAGAAAGTGATCAAGGACATTTTCGTCTTTTTTATGAAAAACGTCGACTACGTTTACTAAAATGCCAATTACGTTTACCAACCCCCTATATCATCGATTCAAGTAAAATAAATAAAAATAAACACAAATACGTGTAGAAATAATAATTAACCTGGCCAAAACCCGATTCTTTACCGATTTAACAGTCGTTGGCACTTGGCCACATACCAAATGGTCCAACACGTTACATTACTTAACCCGATTTTGATACTTGAATTTGTTTTCAAGTGAAGGAGAACATCTGGAAATCCAACATCAACAACAACCAACACATCGTAAATCGCGTCAACAAATCAATTCTTTCGCGATTTCACGATCCTAAAAATGTCGTCTGCTCAAGATCCTTTTTACATCGTCAAGGAAGAGATCCAAGATTCTGTTAGTTTCTTTTTCATCTCTAATTATTCTTCATAATCTTTCAATTATTCCTATAATTAGCTGCACTAGATAGTGTGATTATTTATTTTGCTAGTTAGAATTGAGTTGATGGTGTAATTCTAGATGATTTGGGTCTGTTTCGCAATTACGACTCGTACAATCGTCTTGAATAAGAATTAGGGTTTAGCTCGATTGCGATTTGGGTGCATTTTGCTGTATTTTGAGGCGATATTGTGTTCTTATGTAACTATATTAAGATTAGGGTTCTGACAGCTGATCCCGTAACGGAACCCGATATTTGGTTATATGGTTTGTGATTTCCTGTTAGTAACTCTGCTGGGTTCTGGGGCGATAATTTCGTCAGATTAAGATTAGGGTCCTGACAGTTGATACCACGACTGAACCCAATCTATTTAAGTGATTTCCTGTTTGTAGTTTGGCTGGTATACTGTGTTTTGAGGCGATATTTGGCGTATATTAAGATTAGGTCCTAACAGTTGATACCTGCGACTGAACCCGATAATTCTATAGTTAAGTGATTTCCTGTTAGTAGTTTTGCTGGTTTACTGTGTCTTGAGGTGATATTTGTCGTATACTAAGATTAGGTCCTCACAGTTGATACCGTGACTGAACCCAATAATTCTATAGTTAAGTGATTTCCTGTTAGTAGTTTTGCTGGTTTACTGTGTCTTGAGGTGATATTTGTCGTATACTAAGATTAGGTCCTCACAGTTGATACCGTGACTGAACCCAATAATTCTATAGTTAAGTGATTTCCTGTTAGTAGTTTTGCTGGTTTACTGTGTCTTGAGGTGATATTTGTCGTATACTAAGATTAGGTCCTCACAGTTTATACCGCGATTGAACCCAATAATTCTATAGTTGAGTGATTTCCTGTTAGTAGTTTTGCTGGTTTACTGTGTTTTGAGGCGATATTTGTCGTATATTAAGATTAGGTCCTAGCAGTTGATACCACGACTGAACCCAATAATTCTATAGTTAAGTGACTTCCTGTTAGTAGTTTTGCTGGTTTACTGTGTTCTGAGGTGGCATTTGTCGTATATGAAGATTAGGCCATTGCGGCTGATACTGTGATGGTATCAGATATTTGATGATTTCCTGTGAGTAACTTTGTGTCGGATTTAGATCAGTCTCCTGCAATTTCAGGGATTGCTGTAGCTCTCGATCTATGTTTAAGTATGAATGTGGGGAATGTATGATGTACCCTTGTATTCTGTGGTTCTGCCATTTTTTTGAGTGCATCGCTCTTTTTCAGATTGATAAGCTACTATCTAGTTTCCATCAATGGGAATCGGCAGCTTATGGTACTGGGGAGCAAGCACGACTTACAACAGTGGTCATCGCTGGCTGTGAGAGCATTCAAGAGCAGGTATATATCGTAGATATTCATGCTTTGTGATGTAGTTGATCTTAGTAGCATCTTTTCTCTTACCTAGAATCATAGATGTGATACTTGCTGCTTTGTGAGAACTATGTACTTTTATCAGATGTTATCTTAAGGACAATAGATGTTCATTTTACATAAGAATGCGAGGCTAGTTTTATTTTCTTTATTACTGAGAGTGCTTGCTACGTTGCTCCCTGTAAAAACTTCTGCCACGACATGTAGATCATATTTAAATTGCTATTTTTTTTCAAACTAAAGTCAAAATACGAGAACGGAATAGCCTAATTGAAGCTAATCAGATCATGTTCAACTTCGAGAATATCAAATGAACCATACATTTCCCCAAATGCAAAGGAACCTTTGGTAGAATAAAATTCTAGCTTTATGGTTATTAGCTTCATTTTAGGTTTCCAAATCATGTTTATATAAACTATGTTTTGTCAATTTATTAAGAAAGCAGCAGCTTAGTGTATTTTTAAGAGCCACGATATCCCTATCTTTTTTTTTGGCTTCAAATAACCTAGTGTCTGGAGGATTGTATAACTCTATTCCTACATTTTGCCTACTGTCTTGTCCAGACAACGATTTATAAACCCCATTTTATAACCACTTTCCTTGTCTTCTAAACAGCACTAAAACCTGTTCTTTTGATAGGAAGGTTGATGAGTTGGACAAGGCGATTTCTGTCGCTGCCAGGGACCCTGCTTACTTCGGCATTGATATCGCAGAGCTTGAGAAACGACGTAAATGGACCAGAACAGCACGGGATCAGGTACTACTATGGCTGCTGCAAGCTTCAAAACTAATTACTAATCTTGTTAAGTGCGTAAGTGGCGATGCAGGTGGTAGGGTATTTTTAAAAAAAGGGAACTTCACGAAAAGCATCTTCTTAAGTTTTATTGGGCGTTGTTTTTAAAATGGGTTTTTTTCAGAAATAGAGGGAATTGGTAAGAAAACCTAACTAGTCCCCGCTTAGATGCATAATTCCTTTCTACTGCCACGGTGCCACCTCAATAGTCCCTTTTTTTCATTCTAACCCAATTTGAATATTGAGGTCAGACTCTGAGAGACTAAGTGAGGCAGTGTTTGGGGGTTGAAATATGAGAAACTTGTAAGATTCTGAGGGTTAGGTAAGATTCGAGAATATATAAATAAAATTGACCAGAAGTAATATGAATATACTTGGGAGTTGGGATTGAATAGTATCTGGTATTGTAAAGGGTGGAGTGGAGACACAAAATTTTTCAAAACCTCCAGATTTTTGTTTCTTAATTTTGTGTCTAATGATGAGTATTAAGATCCTCAGAACCTCAACTTATGTAGGTTTCTTATTTGGTGGTTTTTAAAGCCCTTTCAGTTTGTGTTTTGGAGTTCGTGTCTTTGTATACTTTGGTTAGTCATTATCCAGCGAGTTGCAAGTTGACACAATAAAGAGTTCATATGATTGATGTAGATAAAAGAAGCAAAATGATAAAAGGGAACTGATGTTTCGTTTCTTCTTATGATGGTCTCATGGCTAGGAGGGTAGCTTATTAAACCCTTTATGAACATAGACAACGATCAGGGACATTTCGGAGAATATTATTGATGCTTTGTTTGTGTATCCCATGTCATGTGGATGTTTATTAGGTTGGCACTGTGAAGAATACAGTATCTGCCGGCAAGGGACTTAGCTATCATGATTCACATCGGGAGCTGATGAGGCTTCCTATGGATCAGTCACGTCCAACAGAAACATCCAATCAATATGGGCAACACAATGATGATTTAATATCATCCGAATCCGATAGACAATTGCTTCTGATAAAGTAACATCTTAATTCCCTTATATACTTCCTTGTACTAGTTCTTCATGTGTGTTTTGGTATATGTGTTTGCTTATTGGTCCCCTCAATGTTAAATCTGTTATCCACAGCAACAATCAATTGCTTAGTTTCATAGTGTAGAGCTTCGAAAGTCGGCCCCATTACTTCCGTATCGATATCAGTGACTGTTTCTTGCATTACTGAAATACTGAGCCCTGAACTTGGAATGGCAGTGTTCCTGTTGATTGCGATCAATAAATGAGTGTCTTTGATCCTCTTTTAAGTATTGGATAAGTGCCATTTGGTTTCCCTTGTTATTGGTTTCAGTGTGGTTGTTACTTGTTAGATAGTTAAGAAATTAATATGCTATGCCTTTTTAGGGCATGTGCAATATTGTACTTTAGTTTACAGTTCATATGAGTATATGACTAATGGAAGGTTCTTCACTCTACCCTATTAGCATCTTCATAGACATAAACTTACTTAGTTTCATTTGGAAAATCAAAACGACAATTCCATCAATTCTAGCCTCTGACAATTATTATGATTGTCATAACTTCATGATGCCCCGTTGTGATTACCCACAAATCACAGTGGACTAGTCCCATAGATAATTTAATAAATATGTGGAAATAAAAATAAAGACTTGTCTTAGTTGTATTTACTTTGTGGGCCTTCTAAGAATTTGATTATTTTGCCTTCATCTTAAGTAACTATAAGAAAATAGGAGAGGAGATGTTGTCCGTGTGGGTAAAAGAATTGTTGACGACTAATTGAAATGAGAAGATATTCTTCAGTCTATCATGGAATTGGAGCTCAATCTCCAAGTCAAGCTTTAAACACAATACTAGATCTGTTAGTCAGTATTTAAAACAGCGAGGCCTATTTTTACTGCCTGCTGTTTTGAAGCTTGTAGTTATTCTGCAATTTATTTTGCTGGAATAACCATTGTTCGCCGTTCGCTTTGGTCAGGGAAACTGATTTGCAGAATCCTACAGGGTTCAAATATTGAGAACTCGGGAATGAACTCAAATCAGTTTGTGTTCCTAAAATGGAACAATATGTGATACATCAAACAGTTTCACTTGTTCAAACAGTTTCAATTACCTAACCTCGGAAATATATGCAGGCAACAGGATGAAGACCTTGACTTACTCAGTGACAGCGTCCAGAGAATTGGACACATTGGGCTTAACATTCATGAAGAACTGCTTGCTCAGGTTAATACAACTTAGCGTGGGAATTTAACTATTAAATCTCAGTACTATGTTGATAGCAAATCCTGCCATGGTGCTATGTTGATAGTAGTTACCAACCATATCTACCGTGTTGATAATCTGATACCATTCTGTTTAGACTTTTACTGCTACAAAGCTACATTTTATGGCTGCTTTTTTCTGTTAGTTTTGTACGTAGAAAACCATGCCCTGGTAATAAATCTCTGCCGCGAGAAGGTATGAAGGTTTTGAAGGCTACCAGTCTATCACTAAAACATTATTTACCGAGATTGACCGCGATTACCAATTCTAAGAACAAGTTCGAAGTCGAGATTTATACTGTGAATACTGTGATCTATGTTCTAGCTTTGTGCTTTAAGATTGATTATAAACTCTTGTTTTTGCTCTATTGTCTACTGCAGGAGAAAATCATTGACGACCTGGGTACTGAAATGGACAGCACCTCAAATCGGCTTGACTTTCTTCAGGTATTATAGGGCAATATCCACATACAAAGTACTTCTTGTCGAGAATGTAATAAATATATTACCGTTGTGATGCCTTTGTTTACCTTTCTGCAGAAAAAGGTCGAAATCGTAATGAAAAAGGCAGGGGCGAAGGGCCAAATTATGATGATACTATTTTTGGTGGTGCTTTTTGTAATACTCTTTGTCCTCGTCTTTGTCGTGTGAGGTAGAATTTAAGATCCTGGTATTTGAAAGGGATTTTATCTAGTTTAAAGACTGAAAAATGTTTCCAATTCGTTATCAATGCATGTATCATAGTTTCTGCAAATGCAATAGTCCTCTGTTATGGCTTATGAGAGCAAGGAAGCATCTTTCCGTTCTTTCCAAATATTCGGTGTTGGCTATACTGCCTGAGTTGAATTTGTGCATCATATTTTCAAGTTTGAGGATGTTTTTTGTTGGAAAGTTTCCGACTTGCCCTACACAACTACGCTGTACATTTTAATTTGTTATCGTCTTAAATGTGACTGGTATAACTTGGGCCGAGGATGTGCTTTCTACGGGTTTATTAACGTACCTAGTTTCATGATCTTTCCACCAGTTGAACCCGTTGGGGATCTTATTCCCGGTGTCCCTTTCTTATCGTCTCAGCCTCTCCTCTGCCGGGGACTTGGACGGAATTAAGACGGGTGGCATCGTCTGCTCTTGCATTCAAGGCGGCTTTCCCTTCGATCATCATATAACTGAACTCCGTTAATATTTGATTAGTGGGGGATGTTCTCCCCTCAGTCCCATTCGTTCTCCTTTCGGAAACTTGAACAGGTGGTTTCGGTGGCGGGCCTCGGTATACTAAATGAAATAAAAGGGTAGGTTGAATTTAGCTCATAAATTCTTTTCAACTGTAAATTAAAATCACGTCTTATATTTTCTCCCTTGTTAATAGAAGGTTCAATTAAAGTACTCGGTGATAAATTATAAATGAATGATATATGAACGTTAATTTCGAGAGTTTTAGTTAATCGAGTTCTTTTGAGAAAATAGATAAATTGGATTGATAATGAAACAATAAGATTAAATTTGTAATTTAATTAATCAAGGTTTTCTATTTTAGTGAATGAAAGTTATGTAATCCTCTTAAGAAAAGTTATTTATTGGCGGTAAAATGAAGGTTTTTAATTAATGCACAAATTTCGGAATTAATAAACCTTAATTAAAGAATTAACCGATAAATAACATATTCATGCAAATTCAAAATATGTTGCAGGAATAAATGACATGTTATGTTTCAAAAGGTATATTACTTTATAAAACAAAAAAGCGTATAGAAATATGTTTTTTTTAAAACAATTTCAACGATGGTTAGATTAAAAGTATGGTAACTTATTACAATCACTGTATGAAGACGTTTTCTTAACAAAGCATATAATAAGTTTTGAGTACATTTAACTTCAATCATTTTTTCTACGTACTTAGTATTATAAATCACATCCCACTTTTCGACTTACTATATTTCCTTGCAAGATCACAAACCACAAGTCAGTCCATTCTTCATCTTTACCTCACAAGTTTTTACCTTTTCTCTCCGTAGTCCCATACAATCAAGAGTCGAAATTGTTTAGGAAAACTGAGATGTTACATGCGAAAGATAAAATCATTACTTTCAAAACTCCTAATTGATCTTTTATCTCATATCCTCATGATCCCTAACCGCCAACAAACTTCTCTTACATTAGAATTTGCGATTGGACGATCTTTGATCAATAAAAATTAGCATACTTACCCAATTCTAAAAGAAACTAAGCATTTCCTCTAAAAAGAATCCTTATTCTTTATATAAAGCTCGTCGACTCGTGTCAGATTGTCAGGTCTTCTCCACCCACCATAAACTATCAAAAAAACTAATATATTATACCATATAAATTACCAACTAGATTCTTTAATAAAACAAGCCAAATAACATACCATTTACACAGATATGAAAAATATTAATATCCAGACACTATACCATTGTTATATCCTAATCCGTTTTAACTTCAAAACGAATACTTCCGTCTTAAACCCGTCTCCGTAACAAAACACATACCAATCCACGATTAAAACATATAACATTAACATCAAACAAAAACAAATCCACCAAATTATTAACCTAACATAAGCATCATGTTTGAAAAAACCCTATTGGAAACCACATTATTCCCTCAAACAAAATGAAGAAATCCACACTTAACCCTTAACCCTTAATCTAGGGATATTCTCTTTTTTCTCCTTTTTCCTCATAAAAACACAAACTTCTTTCATTTGTTAACCTTGTATTCCTTTCTTCATTCTCCTTTGTTTTGTCTCCTTAAACAGTCAACTCCTCTCAAAATTAACACTTAAACGCCGCAAACAACAACACACACCCACCAACACACAACACACAACACAAAAACACTCAAAAACAAAAAAACAAAACCAAAAAAACAAAAAAAACAAATTTTTGCATTATTGTTCTTGAAGAAGAAGAAGATCCTATGTGATTTAGTTACTTAAATTTTATTTATTTGAGAAATTAAAAATACCCTTTTAATTTTACTTCATTGGGTATTATATAAACTAAGAAAGACTCAATCTTTTGTGGTTTTTATATTATTGGTTTAATTCACCAAAAAGATTGAATTTTTGAATTTTTATTTATTTTTTTATTTATGCAATTTTCAGTGAAAAAAATGGTGGGTTCAAATATGAATTTTGGGAATGGTAGTACTATTTGTGATGAAGATGACTTGTATATTCCAGTAAAATCTAGAAAAAATAAGAATTTGAAGAAGAAACAAGAGCAGAAAGTGCAAAAAGAGTTGAACTTTGTTGCATCAATTGATGAAAAAGTGGAGGTTTTGGGTAATGGGAATGTGGGTAGTCCTAAAGATGAGAAATTGAAATTGGGTATTGCTCAAAATAATCTTTCTAGGTTTTTGGAATCAACAATTCCTTCTGTTGCTGCCCAGTATTTCTCCAAGGTTTGAACTTTTCATTTTAATTCTTTTGGTTTATATTTTTAAATTTAGTCATTCAATGTAGTTCTCCACGCAATTTTTATCTTGGGTCATTCGGATACAGCCTGTTTGTGCTATGTTTGTGTTGCTAGCATTAGGGTAAGACTGCGTATATCCGACCCCTGACCCCTCTATGTGGGGTAATGTTGTATTTTTGATTAATTTACTAATTTTCATATTGGGTTATCCGAAAACGGTCTCTTTGTTCTATCTTTGTGTTGCTGGCAAAAGGGTAAGGTTGCGTACATCCGACCCATACGACCCCTTCTTACCTCGCAATTTACGGGTGTGATTGAGGCACTGGGTTAATGTTGTGGTTGTATTTTTGATTATGTTGCTAAGTTTTGTCTGTTTGTTTGTTTGGTTGGTGGGCAGACAACAATGAAAGGATGGAGAACATGTGATGTAGAATATCAACATTATTTTACGTTAGGCGATTTGTGGGATTCATTCAGGGAATGCAGTGCATATGGTGCTGGTGTTCCTCTGGTTATCAATGGTATTGACGACGGGATTGTTCAATATTATGTTCCATATCTATCTGCTATTCAATTATTTGGTCAATCTTCGAAATTTGATGGCAAATCAAGGTCCTCTACTTTTGCTTTTATCCTTTACACACTAATTATTTTACTTTTTAATTCGATTTTAGAATAATTGAATGCTTACTAATCATTGATGTGTATGTTTTAGGCCTTAGAAACGTGTTGATTCATTTAAATAGTATTTTTTTTATTCTTGCTATTGTTGTGGTTGTCAATTTATATCATGATCATCTTTAGTTGCACTTTTATATTAGTGCTGTCACATTAAAGAATATGTTTGGGACCGAGTTAGGCGATGAAGTTTTATCCGTTTAGCTAATTTAATGTCAATGCCAGCAAACTGATGTGGAATGGATATGCTGACAGTTTATTTAGTCAAAGAAGCACAAGTTTAGTTTTTTAGCAATGACCATGTTTTCTAGGGTAGTTTAAGGAGCTGCGGTTTTTGATGGGCTATCATCCAAGTCGCAACTAAACTAACTCTTGGTTTAGCGAGGAACTGTCGTGTGGTTCACAATGCTCGGGTTTAAAAGTTTGTTCTGTCTTCTAACCATTTCTCTTTAATGGTTCCGACGGATCATGTAAGCCTATCTCAAATTGGTGTTGTGGTGGTGATAATGCAAACATGATTACCTTCTCTGACTATATAGCAAACAAAAAAAGTTGCGCGTGAACAAGTTTTAGATCGGTTCTTGTGGACATCACATAGGAAGGATCCCTAAACACACTGGGAAACCATTGGAACGTAAATTATTTATACTACTATTCTTATTCAGGGCAAACAACTCTCTGAATCACTTGACCTTCTTAGTAGTTTGATTCCGTAATCACGAAATATTGTTTACTGATTTTCTTCCCACATTGGTGTTTATTTAACTCGATGTGTTGACTTAGTGTTTCTCTCTATGGTAGTCAATTAATTGCATTTTTAGTAATATGGAGATGGCCTTTGTTAATTTGTGTGTATCTTGTGGTTGTCATAGCATCTCTCGATCATCTATTGTTGCGTTTTCATGTATAATGCTTTAAAACCGCTAGATAGGGAGATATGTTAATAGTCTTAAGATGGATTGTTAATTTGTTTTGTAGGTCGTTTTTTTATGGACATGAATCAGAATTTGGACATCGTTGGGGCGTCTCCTCAGATTCTCTTGTTGAGATGAGAGTTCACTCATGACGGTTCCAAACGATGATTCATGTCAGCCGACCCCAAAACATTTTGGGACTAAGGCTCTGATGTTGTTGTTGTCGTCGTTTTTTTCCGTAAGGTAAAGTGCATTAGAAAAATCACCCACACTCGAGATAGCTATTGAAGCAGTCCCGTCTCGGATACTGTATTTCAGTTATAAGTCACATTTCTAAAAATCTACTCACAAAACAGAAGACAAATTGGGCGTATTGATTAAAATTGGTAGATTATTAAATAGGGCGTGTAGAAGAAGACTTTTGAGGTAGTATCCTCCTTGATCTTCATTTACTACAAAAAGATTCTGAAAGTCAATATGTCCGACCTCACTTAGGGTTAATGTTGTTGGCAACTTCTTTCCTTTTGAAAATCCATGTACGATGTGCTTAGTCGCAGGAAGTGTTATTAATTCCTCTGAAGATCACGCGGTTTCTAGGACTTAATTTTAGAGAAAATATCCAAACCAGTGGGGTGAGCAAAAAATTATGATACGGTTTTATAATACGTATACGATACGGTACACGGTTTGAATTATACGGATTTCCGTGTATACGATACGGAAATCCGTATATACGATACGGTTTTCACAAAACCGTACCGTATCCGGATCGTGCAAAAATGAAACCGTATATACGGTCTTCGACATGGTTTGAAATTTTTGTTTAAAAAAATTAAAAAATCGCAAAGTTCATGTTTCGACTTCCACTCTTGATGTTTTTTATGGCTTATTTTACTAACTTATCTCAATAAATAAAAAATTAGTCTTTCATCAGATGTAGACACGTTTGATGTTATTCTTAGCACTTGAATAACTACAATGTTTAATTGGGCAATTCTCACCTAACTGTATCCGTATATACGGATTCCGTATACACGGTTTTTCCGGGTACCCGAAAACCGTATATACGGTTAAACCGTATCGGATCCGTATAGTGTTTTTTGCGATTTTTAAAACCGTATACCCGATACGGTTTTCAAAATCGTACCGGGTATACGGTCTTGCTCACCCCTACAGTCACCCCTACAAACCACAATGAATTTTTGTCGGTTTACCATTTTAGCACTCCCTAGCTAGGTCAATAGTAAGTTTTCTGGGTAACAACACCAGCAAGGTACTTCAGGATCATTTGGAGCGTGTTTGATTTTGTTTCACCTACTCACCTGTTAATGTCATTATGAAATTACGAGTTAACATACAGTTGAAATTAAAATTTAATTAACATTGGTATGCATAGTGGTTGGTACTAAATGCTGCCATTATATCACACAACAGTTACCCGTACCGGAATAGTACCTCAGATATTGAATGTAATCCATAATTTAATAGTTTTCAGTCGGGGTAGACTTCTGTTTTGGGACTGCATATTTATTTGTCTCCTTTTATGGCACATTGGGGTTCGTGATAGGAAGGGTTTCCCTTACCTACTCGATGTTGTCTGAACTCGAATCACCTTCTAGCTTTAGGTTATTGTGAGATACTATTCAGTGGTTTCTTAGAATGCATTTTGGAGATCTTTGGGACATAATACCTTAAATATGGCTGATAGAAGTGTCATGATAGATTGATTGCCGGGCGTGGGTTCCATACCTCTATTCTTAAGTGTTGTATCCGAGACGGGTTTAGCCCTAAAAGTGAAGTGTCAAAAGAACATAGTATAATTTGTTGCTCCCTTTTGAATGTCAGTTTATTATATAGTACTGATCGAAATGCTGGTAACAGTGGTCGGCAGAGTGATGATGATTGCAAGCTCTCAAGTAGTGATGATAGTAGCGACTATGAAGTTGAAGAAGACGTCAACTACAACACAGTATCAGAAAATTTTCAAAAGAAGGAAGAAGAGGTTGCTTCTAATACACTTCCTTCTCTAGGCATGCAGCATCAACCCCTAGAAGGGTTTTGCAGTGATGAAAGTGATGGTGGGAATTCTCGGGGTGAAATGCTTTTTCAGTTTCTCGAGAAAGAAAGTCCTTATTGTCGTGAGCCGCTGGCTAGTAAGGTCAGTTTAATCAAGCCTATAATGTATTTCCGTAATGACATTACTAGCACCAGCTTAAATCAAATTAAGTGACGTGTTTTGTTGTTGCAGGCGGGAGAACTAGCAAGCGTGTATCCACAGCTCAGAACATTGAGAAGCTGTGATTTGCATCCTAGTAGTTGGATGTCGGTGGCATGGTCAGTTGAATGTCTAATTTATATGTTCCGTTGCATTTTGTGTTCAATTTTAGTCATACACTCATGACATATGCAGGTATCCTATTTACAGAATACCCTCTGCGTCGACACTGAAGGACTTGGATGCTTGTTTTCTGACATATCATTGTCTTTCTACACCTTTGGAAGGTAACCCTCTTGACGTTTGGAACCTGTCAAGCATTAGGGTTTTCAATTCTTACATCATCTTGATCTTTAATGCTTAGATCTCGTTTAGGTAGCAGGTTACTATAGGTTTCGGGATAAAATATTGATATTCATTTGTATAGTCTTCCTCATTGTATAAATACGTAGATACTACCACTTACATACTTGCCTACCCATCCACTCTCCTTACTTCGTCCTCTACCCAGTTGCCGCCCGCCTTTCTCTTCACCCAGCTGCCACACCTTCCTGCCATACCCAACAGCCCTTCTGTTAACCACGCTGTATTTAACCAATTCTTTCAGAAGTTACTGCTATATGATTCAAAAGTAACTGATCTGGAGCATTACTAGGGCTGTTAATGAGACGAGACAGCTCGCGAGCAACTCGAGATCGGCTCGGTCAAAGCTCGACTCGTGTGAGCTCGACTCGAGCTCGGCTCGAGAGCTTAACGAGTCAAGCCGAGCAAAGGCTGGCTCGACCCGAAAAACTCGCGAGGGGCTCGAACATTTGAGATTACAAAAGATATTAATCATATTTTCTAAAAATATGCTCATATTTTATAAAAAATATTTTATCATTATTATATCTTTGTATCATATATATTAAATATCTTGTTGATTTGTTAAATATTTTTACATATAATTTTCGAACCTTGTTATTGAAAATATCGGAAGAAAAAAATAAAAAATAAACAATTTTATATAGGCTTGATTTGGGTCGAGTTTGGCTCGAGCTCGTGTTAAAGCTCGCAAGCTTTATAACGAGCGCATTTTTTTCAAGCTCGGGTAAGATCGGCTCGAGCTCGAGCTCGAGTTTTGGTAATCGAGCACAAGTCGAGCAAGGCCAAGCTCGGGCTCGGCTCGTTAACACCCCTAAGCATTACCACCGCCCGCACCACCTAGCTAGTGGTGCTAGTGCAATACGGAGTAGGTGTTAGGTAGTTAGGCTCCGTCTAAGCTGATGATGTACGGGTGCTAGATTTACATAGATAATTTTACTTTGTTGCTCACAAATTTGTTTCCTCAGGTGAAGGCAGCATGCATTCTCCCAAGTTGATCGAGTCATTGGAAACTGATGGAACTCTGAGGTTCTCATTACCAGCGTTTGGTTTGGGTTCCTATAAATTCAAGGGCGTGATATGGACTGGAAAGCGGGAGTCAGAATGCCCTCTAGTAAATTCTCTCACCGAGTCTGCAGATCGTTGGCTAAAACAGCTTCAGGTCAATCATCCAGACTTCGAGTTCTTCCTTTCCCGATCCTTATATCAAAGGTGACTTGCTACATCAATTGGGCTGATGCCACACAGATGAAGGATTTTTTGTTTTTAAGAAAATACGAGTTTTAGTAGAAAATGAAGGCAAAGGGGGAGAAAACCGCGAGTTGAAGAGACTCAAAAGCACGTCTTTATGGTGCAAGTTATCCCCTTTAGACTTCTAAGTTATCGTTGATTGGAAAAGTTTAATGAAAAAAAACAGGAAAAAAGAAGGAAAAACCATGTTATGGAAAAAAAAAGCGAGAAAAAAGAAAAAAACGAAAGAAAAATATTGATACTATGCCTGCAAATTGTTATCCCGGTGGACCCGAGAATGGTTTCTCGAGGGGCGCACTCGGAAGCTACGTCACCTTACCGAGATAGTAAGGTTGATGATAGTGAAAAGTCGATAGAAGTCCTGTGTAGCAGTATAAGGACTAAAAACATTCAGAAAGGTTTTTACTGTGAGCTGCAGATGCAAAATGTAAAGTGCTAGCAGCCGATTGAGTATATACTTCATTGAAATTTTGTTTTTAAGTATTGCTTGATATAAAAGTAGACGATATTGATACACATCGAGTTCTTAACAAATGTCGGCTCTGATCATTTACAACCTTATTGCATCATAACATAACATTAAGGCCCTGTTTTTTTCGGCTGAAACGAGCTGAATTGAATTAATTCGACTAGAGCTTAATTGAATTATATTGAGTGAAACTGAGGTGAAGTGAATTTAGTTGAATTAAAAGTTAATTTTGTGAAGAGATTAATTGAACATAATTGATTAAGCCAGAAAGAACAGAGCCTAGGTCACTTGGAGGACCGAAATGTAACAACTGTTTGTGCAATGGAGGCGACGGTTTGTATAAGTACTCCAGTGACGAAGTACATAATCGCTTTTGGCTCGTTGAAAAACTCTCGTCTAAGAACGCCTTTCAACCATCGCATATTAGGGCTTCTTCGGAATCCATTTAATCCTTTGCATATTTTCGAGTATGATGCATAGTCTGCCAGTATGTTCTTTGTGATGGAATTAAACAGATTTGAGACGGCTTCATCTGACTCGAGCCAATTCTGAATTATACCATTCTCCACGAGCAATGCAACGTCTTCTTTAGTATTGATCAAGTCGTCCATGAAGCACAGGTAATCGCTGATAGATTTATCGTCTTCTCCAGTAGCTGTATGGTTGTATAGCTCATATGCCATAGCATTCCTGAAAAATGTTTCTGTATGATGCCACATGATCAACTCAGGAATTATCAACACATGGTTCTCCTTATCAATGCCTATGTCCAAGAGTGGCTTACTACCCGTTGCTCTGAACACGACACCTGCTTCAGCGAGCTTAGTTGCAGTTGGAACTCGAGCATCAAGTGTTTTCATATCGCAGAGACAGGGAAAGTCTTTATTCACAGGCACAATAACATCCCGATGTCTCCTGGTTTCTTCTGCGCGTTCTGAATTGGTTCCTCCGTTCTTTTTTGGTCCACAACAGATCTTCAGAAAGCTAACAAGGTGAGTCGATATATCAGGTTCTTGGATTCTTTCATCTAAATCGGATTTTGTTATGATATGCTTCGTGTTAGGGATGGACGTTCTCAAGGCACAATACACAATATCCCGGAAATCTGGTTTACCCTTTTCCCCTTTGAACGTGAACTCGTAAATTTCTTTGATGACAGAATACGGGATTTGATTCTCCAGCAGCGTAAGATCACGTCTAACTTCAAATGAAGTCCTCGTACTTTGAAAAATGAAATCTTTCGAAGGATGCCACGACCTGTATCTTTCTTCTATAAACTCGTAAATTTTCTTATACTCCTCTTTTGTCGGCTCTTCATTCAAATACGTCAACTTCCGTATCTTCCTGCACATAAATTCAACGATGAAACATCCGTCTGTCAGTAACATTTCAACAAATTCCGCTTTGGTTAGCTGTATCTCCTCAGCATAGCTTAAACGCGGATCAGGGTCCAGTGTATCCAATTTTTCAATAAATTCGCGCACTTTAACGTCTGTAGAGCAGTCACAGGTCTGCACTTGCAGATTCAAATAACAATTCTCGCAGGTCTTCTTTGCAATCAAAGCCATCATGTACTCGAACTTGTGCTCATCGACGACCCTGTACCTATGATTTCGGTGATGGTAAGGACCGATTGATACGTGCCAGGGTGTGTAAGCTTGTTTATTGAGTTTCCGTAAATGGTCAGGAACTCTGTAGATAGATGGTTCGCAAGGCCGTCCTTCGAGGTATCTTCGTTTACTAGCCAACTGCGATTTTTTCAGGCCGATTTTTGCAGTCGTGGTGTCGTACCATGGTTCATCAGTACTCGGTTGCTCGCCTGCTAAACCAAAAAAATATAGACAAGAAGACGAAAAAATGATCTGAGCGATTCATAATGTACAAAGTACTTTTGCTATCGAAACACATCATAATCACGCGTAAGTTGAAAGAACTAGATTCGATGAACGTTTGTTACCTAAATTTGAAGAGCTTGTTGAGTCGGGCGTCTCAGCAACGGATAAAATTTCGTCATCCAAATTCCGAGGTTCCATTATATAACTACAAAATTACAAAATTGAAGTAAAAGGTTAAAAGTCATACGAATATGTTTTAAGATGAACAAGACGTATTGTTAAAACAGAGTGTATTAAAAGGAGGCCGTTTCTTTCTATGGTGAATAATATAAGAATTTGACACGAGATTTAAAATATACGAGTTTTCAAAATATGGCGAGTAAAAGAATATACGGGTTTTCAAAATATGGCGAGTAAAAGAGGAGAAAAATGAATTACGTACCTGAAATAGTAGGATTTGGATATTGTGCAGTTTAATTGTGTTTGTACAATTGTGCAACTATTTATGAACGATCAATCAATATAAGTCGTTGACTTTTTAAGAAAATAAAATATTGCAAGACCAAAGTCAATGTTTACAAACATGCTTTGCATCTAACACTTTGAAGGCATGGAGGTCACGTTTACCGATTTCTCATTTGCAATGGACAATATTAATTATAAGTTTATGATCGTTAAATATTACTTATATAAGTAGATAAAAATAAATAAATTATGACTTTTTAGGGTTTATTTTTGATTCGTATAAGTAATATTTGACATGTTATAAGCTTGTGACAAATATACCCTTCATAATGGAGACGTGCTGTACATTTCTATGGTACATAGTACTCCACAACGATTATTTAACTTATGTTGTCGGGTTGAATAAGTAACTTTGTTCTAATCATTTACTTCTATTGTTTTAATTGTAAGTATAATTATCTGATTATGTAGATATAATAACCTAAAAAAAATTAAAAATATGAGAACAATATGTAAGTAATAATATATTTTCAAGTCTTGATAATTGAAATAGGGAAAAAAAAGTATCATTGTAAGATGACGATTATAATGTACTTGTATTATTTTGGACTTAAGTCAGTCAAGTAAATTCAGAAATACGTATATTTGTGTCCAATCTAGTTATTAGTCTGGTCATTTTCAGAAGGGGTTAAATTGAATCCCCTCTTGGAAATTTGGAAAACCAAAATATTATTAGCAAATACACTAAAAATGAAGTATTTTAAGAAACTTATATCGTATTTTTCTTCATATTATCATCGTAAAATAAAAATATTGTGTATAAAATTGAACTCTTATAGTCTTATTAGCCGAATGACTCAACCAGACATCAAAATCGAGGTAAGCCGGGGGAAAGGGGATTCGATCCTAGGACCTATTGTGCACAATAGTACCGTCTTAACCACTAGACTAAGATATCTTTGGTTTTATTTACCTAATTTATAATAATACATCATAGAACCACTTCTGAAGTTTATACTTCCTCCATTATAATCAATTCTATACATTTCACTTTATTGACACTATTTATAAGTCGAGTGAATTTTCGACACAACTTCTAATATATAAAATAAAAGATAGTTATGTAAAATTTTGTTTAAATTGTCTTATTGAGTACATTGTGAATATCAAATTTTTATAATTTTTATCAATATGTAACTAAAGATATTAACATAAGAAAACGAGTATCGGCAAACGTTTGCGCAACATTTGAAACATGAATATCTAATTTTAGAAATTTCTAATTTGATTCATTCAATTAATCAATTCGAACTGAAACTCTAAATTAGTCTCTTTTAAGACAAATATATTCGTCTTAAAATTAAAACAGATAGAATAACCACTAACATAAATAAAGTAAATTCTTCCCAACTAAATCTAATGTATACTATATTACTATTTAACCCGTTTCACGTTCAAAATCCGATCTGACATTAAAAAAACAATTTTTCATCCAACTATCCGTCCAATAATCAACCTTCCCGTTCTCCCACGGCAATTTCATTTGATTTTGTTGGTTTAAAAAGCCGTAGTCCGTAGACATCACAACGAGCGAGAAAACTAGCCGTTGGGCATGAGAAACATTAACGTATCTTAATTACAAACAAACAAAAACGGAAACATTCACTTTCAAAAATTCCATCTCTCTCTTTCTCTCTCTTCTCACGCTCCTTTACACACACTCTTTCTCTCTCTAACTAACTCTCTTCAAATTTAGAAATTTTTAGTTTCCCCCAATTTTAATTTTCAGTTTTTTTCGTCGGATTGATTATATTCGGTAATTTTGTAACTTGTAAGTTCTCTTTCTTTCATATTACGTATATTTTCGGTTTTGGTTACGCTACTGATTTGTTAGAAAATTATTAGATAAAACGAAAATCAGCTAGAAGATGAATCCATGTGTAATTTGATAGAAATGTAGAGTAAAATATCAGGAATTTAATGTTTTTTAAAATAATTTGGTAGATTGGTAGGTTTTGCGAGCTAAGAATTTACACCCATGAATTATATGATTAGGGTTATGAATTGTTCTGGGTTTGAAATGGGCTAGTATTATTATGCAGGTCCGTACTGACCTTGTGCCTCATTTTGTAACGGAAAAAAATGATCTAGAATCGGGGTCACAATTGTTGTTCATGGATTGGGGAGCTAATTGTTCATGCTTATTTTTTGTTGCTAATGAGATTCGAACCCAGATCATGAGTATGACAGCTTAGATGTTACCAATTTAGTATGGAATTTGTGGATTTTGTACTGATTATGAATCTGAATTTCAATTATAATAATTCTTTAACCTAGCCCATTGTCTGAATGAGTTGACGCAGTTGGTTAAAATATACGATAAAATTCGCGGTTTTTGGTTTAATTCCTATGAAAGTAGTTTTAGAATCATTTCTGATTTATACTGATTTTGCAGCTTCAAATCGGATAGTAGAGTTGGTATGGAGGTCGCGGAAATTGTACTGACCTTGTGGCTCATTTTGTATCGGAAAAAAATGATCTAGAGTCGGGGTCATAGTTATTGTTCATGGATTGGGGAGCTAATTGTTCATGCTTTTTTTTTGTTGCTAATGAGACTCGAACCCAGGTCATGAGTATCACCGCTTAGATGTTACCAAATTAGTGCCAAATTTGTGGGTTTTGGTTGAATTCCTATGAAAGTAGTATTAGAATACATTTCTGATTTATACTGAGTTTGCAGCTTGAAATGGGATAGTAGAGTTAGTATGGAGGTCGCGGAAATTGTACTGACCTTGTGGCTCATTTTGTATCGGAGAAAAATGATCTAGAATCGGGGTCATACTTGTTGTTCATGGACTGGGGAGCTAATTGTTCATGCTTTTTTTGTTGCTAATGAGATTCGAACCCAAATCATGAGTATCATTGCTTAGATGTTACCAAATTAGTGTCAAATTTGTGGGTTTTGTATTGATTATGAATTTCAATTTCAATTTGTTATGAGATAATAATTCTTTAGCCTAGCCCATTGCCCGAATGAGTTGGTAACATGAAAATTTGCGGTTTTTGGTTGAATTCCTATGAAAGTAGTATTATAATACATTTCTGATTTATACTGATTTCACAGCTTGATGTGTTGGTGTTAAGGGAAATTATATGCACATTGATTTTGATGTATTCTTGAATCTGCATTTGACTTGTTTTTAGAAGCAGGAGTGAGCACAAGCAAGTGTGAGGATGACTGTGAAAGCTCCGAGTACGCCTGTTTCAAAGATCGAGAAAACACCTGTGTCAACCCCGGCATCAAGAGTTGGTACACCAGCATCAACTCCAGGAGGGCCTAGACAGAAGGAAGATAAAATTGTTGTGACAGTTAGGCTAAGGCCTCTGAGCAACCGCGAACAGGCAGCTAAGGACCAAGTAGCATGGGATTGCATTGATGATCATACTATCGTTTATAAGCCTCCAACTAATGATCGCTCAACCCTGCAATCTTCATTCACATTCGGTATTGACTTTGATTAAGTCTCATTAATCTTGAGATTGGGTTCAACATGAATGTTTTACCTATGGAGTTAGAAGTCTGCATTTTTGACGGCCTTTATAGTGAGAATGTGAGGAATATCAAAATTAGTACATATATGTTGGGGGGTAACCGGGTAAGAGGTAGATATGGGAGAGAATTGCTGTTAATTTGAGGATGGTTTCTTCTTAATCCCATGATGTACACACGAGTTCAACTACGTGTGTGTCATATAATTTTTGTTTACACCCACAGATGCTGATGATTCCATGCCTGCTTCTTACTGAGTAAAAGTTGATGATGTGATTTTCTTACATTTTGATGATTTCAGACAAGGTATTTGGCCCTGATTCCGTGACTGAGATGGTTTATGAGGACGGGGTGAAAACTGTTGCACTGTCGGCTCTCATGGGTATCAATGGTATTGTCGCTAAATCTTTTCTTGTGAGACAACATGTATTCATCATATCTTCTACTGTTGCTTGAACTGTTACTATTTTTGCAGCAACCATATTTGCATATGGACAGACAAGCAGTGGGAAGACATATACAATGAGAGGAATTACGGAAAAGGCTGTTGCAGATATTTATAACCACATAATGAATGTAAGTTTTAGATTCATAATGCCGATTCAGTTTGGTAATGAGAATGTAAACTTATTCTGCTTATTGGTACGATAGGAGTAAAATTCACACACTGTGTTTACGGAGTCAGTTTGGTGACGCCTCAAACTTACTTTTACTGCTTGGCTTGATTACAGACACCAGAAAGAGATTTCACAATAAGAATTTCTGGATTAGAAATTTACAATGAGAATGTCAGAGACCTTCTGAATTCTGAATCTGGCCGTAATCTAAAGCTATTGGATGATCCAGAAGTATGTCCTTAACAACATTTGTTCAACTACTTACTCACTTCACTAAGCACGGATTCTGTGCTTGTTGATGTCTGCATTTTCCCTTTCCAGTATAGTAATTTTCCTATTTTCGGACGTGTGCAGAAAGGTACTGTTGTTGAGAAGCTGGTGGAGGAAACAGCTGCTGATGACAAACATCTTAGACACTTGATCAACATTTGTGAGAGTAAGAACACGTTAATCCAATTTAGTTACAGATTAAAATGAAGTTATCTACTGATCTTTGTATGTGTGTACTTATTTCTGTCATATTCTGTCTACTCTTCAGCTCAACGACAAGTGGGCGAAACTGCTCTAAATGACAATAGTTCAAGGTCTCACCAAATCATTAGACTGGTAATGATTTTGCGAATCCTTCATTAAATCTTTCTGTAGTAATTTTTTGTTTAATATTTCACGCTGATTTTATCGTTTACGTTGCAGACAATTCAAAGTACACTTCGTGAGAATTCAGGATGCATTCGGTCTTATGTTGCAAGCCTGGTAACTACTCTATAGATAAATAAAAAAAATATGATATTGCAAATTTGCAATAATAGTTTCAGCATAAACATGTCATTCATTATGTGCTGTTGCAGAATTTTGTCGACCTTGCTGGAAGTGAGAGGGCATCACAGACGCATACTGATGGGGCTAGACTCAGGGAGGGTTGTCATATAAACTTAAGTTTGATGACACTGACTACTGTTATTCGGAAGCTCAGGTAAAGATGATTTTAGTTGGATGCTGCTTGCCATTTACTGAACAGTAATTTTGAAAGAAAATTACTTTTACCTATGATAGGAGAAGAACTAGACATGATGATCATTTTCACTTCATATCTTTACTCACTTCTAATAAATGTCACTCTTTTGTTGGCAGCGTTGGTGGAAAACGAAGTGGCCATATCCCTTACAGAGACTCAAAACTTACACGAATTTTGCAGCATTCTCTTGGCGGCAATGCTCGTACTGCTATTATATGCACATTGAGTCCAGCAACGAGTCATGTTGAGCAAACGAGAAACACCCTCTTTTTTGCCACTCGTGCTAAAGAAGTTACTAACAACGCTCAAGTGAACATGGTAATTTTTGAATTGTAAAACATACAAAGAGACTGTAAAATCCCTTATATAGCCCAATGCTGACATCTGCTTTACTCGTTTCCAGGTCGTGTCTGACAAACAGTTGGTTAAACACTTGCAAAAGGAAGTCGCTAGACTTGAAGCGGTATTGCGCACTCCCGATGATTCAGATAAGGACTACATAATCCAGCAGGTGAGCCCGCTACGACCATGATTAGGATTTTCCAAATATTGAACTGTTACCAGAACAATTTTAGAAAAGAAGAATTACCATGAAAGGAACAAAAAGATCAACCAGGGAAAACCCTGTAGGAAAGCAAGTGAGATTATTCAGAGAAAATAAGAACTAATAAATGGCTTTACTGATATTGTTTCAGATGGGAAGGGAGATTGAAGAGTTAAGACATCAAAGAGATGTTGCCTTATCTCAAGTGGACGAGTTACGACAGAAGTTGGAGGGCAAGGTGGGTTTCGTCTTGTTTTATTTCTTTTCTTTCACTCATATGACTCTACTCGATCTTGTTTATCCCTAACGCACAATCATTTGATGCTGTTTTCAGGTTGTAAATGCCATTGAATCTCCTAGACCAGTAGTAAAATGTCTATCCTTCACTGGCCCTCTGTCATCAAACCTACCTAGAAAGGAACAAGTAGGCCAGGCTAGGAATAAAGTCCTAAGGCAATCTATGCGAAAGTCATCTACTGCACCTTTCACACTCATGCATGAAATTCGGAAACTTGAGCATCTACAAGAACAACTTGGTGAAGAAGCTAACCGAGCTCTTGAAGTGCTACAAAAAGAGGTGGCTTGCCATAGGCTTGGCAATCAAGATGCGGCCGAGACAATTGCTAAGCTTCAAGATGAGATACGAGAAATGCGTTTGGTAAAACCTGAACTCACTGACAATGAAGTTGGGGAAGTGATTGCCACAAACAAAAGTGTTAGCGCGAATCTCAAGGAAGAGATCACAAGACTTCACACCCAAGGAAGTACTATTGCTGATCTTGAAGAGCAACTTGAAAACGTCCAACGGTCCATCGATAAGCTGGTGATGTGTCTTCCAAATAATGATAATGAACAAGCTAAAGGTGAAGTGACTCCAACAAAATCCCAATCAAAGAAGAAAAAATTGCTTCCTTTATGTTCAAGTAACGGTGCCAACAAGCAACCCCTTCTAAGGTCCCCATGCTCCCCTTTATCGGCAGCTGACCAAGTTGTGGAGACCGAAATTGAGAATAGAGCTCCGACTAATGACAATATTGTGCTTACTGAGTCTCCGCAAGTGACTGATAAAGGAATTCCATCAAAGACTGAAGGAGCTGCATGTGATGTTGGAGCAAAAGAAGGATCGGGGTACAGAAGATCAAGTTCAGTTAACATGAAGAAAATGAAGCAGATGTTTCAGAATGCAGCTGAAGAAAATGTAAGAAGCATAAGAGCATATGTTACAGAACTGAAAGAGCGTGTGGCGAAATTACAGTATCAGAAGCAGTTGCTTGTTTGCCAGGTAATATTGAATTTTATGCCACATTGACCGATACATGTATCAGAAGCTATGTTCTGTAAAATTTACGACTTAAAAATCAATTTTTTTTGGGGTTTCCTTTGTGGTTTAGGTGCTCGAATTAGAAGCAAATGAAGCTGCTGGTTACAATATTGAGGACGAGGAAGATTGTGAGGCAAATGAACCCGAGGTTTCCTGGAACATAGCATTCAAGGAACAAAGGCAACAAATAATTGAGTTATGGGATGTTTGCTATGTTTCCATCATTCACAGAACTCAGTTCTATCTTCTCTTTAAAGGCGATCCAGCTGACCAGATCTATTTTGAAGTTGAGCTCCGGCGTTTAACTTGGCTGCAACAGCACTTGGCAGAAACAGGAAATGATGCTATCCCTGCTCCTGGTGGAGATGAACCAACTATTTCTGTTTCTTCCAGGTTCTCTTTCTTTTTATATCTCATTCAATGGTATCCATAATCGTTCAACTTGGGGGTGCGCTTCGACTATAATCACATTAAACTCGGTATCAGGTCTCCATACAAAAATATCCCGAACCTCTTTGAGTTACTAACATTGGCGCGGTCTTTTCATTTGATTGCAGTATCAGAGCTCTAAGACGCGAAAGGGAGTTCCTAGCAAAACGGGTGAGTACGCGTTTAAGTGCCGATGAGAGGGAATCATTGTACATGAAATGGGGGATTCCTCTTGAAGGAAAACACAGGAGGTTACACTTTGTGAGTAAACTGTGGACAGACCCCCATGATCCTCTGCACATTGATGAAAGTGCAGAAATAGTAGCCAAGCTAGTAGGGTTCTGTGAAGGCGGCAAGGCCTCGAGAGAGATGTTTGAGCTAAACTTCGCGCTTCCAAATGACAAAAGGCCTTGGACAGCAGGCTGGAACCAGATCTCGAACCTTCTTCTCTTGTGATGAGCTAGCTACTTTCCGATTTGTAAGTAATGTCGAAATTGCATCATGAACATGTACAAAAAAGCTTTGGAGTTCTTCTCCATAGTTTCACATTCAATTCTTTCATTTCTTCGTGATTGATTGCGACAACTTCAGGGCTACATTACGTTTTTTCCGTTCACTTGTTTCTCATTTATAAAAATTTAGCCGGTTTCTCATTCTTTTTCCGGTGATGGTGACATTCTTGATTTAAGTACGACCTATGCATCGAAATTTTGCTCATTTTTTTGGTAGGAGTAACAATGTCGGTTATACCGATCTTTACTAAGAGACGACTGATCAAATACAACATAAGAGAAACAATACAGACATACAGTACTATATAATCTATAATGCATCATAATACATAAATTACACACATATGACATGAAAATATATATAATATGCATCTCGTTTTAAGATAAAGTCCGTCTTAAGGTAAGTTACAGTAACGCGTGGTAAGACCCATTGAATTCTTACCACGACTTACTGTAACTAATCAATTCACCCCGATCAAAACCCGAAGTTTAGCACTTAGGGAAAGGAGTTCCACAAGAATTCGCGACTTTACGGGCGTTCGGAGTATTAATGAACCTCTTAAGGGTAGGATTCTTCATGTAATTGCAAAGACAAGGTTTTTGCTGTTTGATCCTGGTGCAGCAAAGAGCTGATGGTGGGCTTGAAGATGTAATTGCATTTGCACATGGGCTTAGTTGAACTGGGCTACAAGTTACTGCATTTGCAAACCGGGTCGCTTCGGCCCAAAGCAACACCACCACCATTGCATAAAGTGCAATGTTGATGTTAAACTTCATTTTTGTCTAAAGAAAAAAGGAGCTCAATTAAGTGGAGGAATGATGAATTGAAGGTGCACACAAGTGTTGAGTTGAGTTTGTTTTTGTGTAGGGGATGTTGGATTTTGTCCTCTATTTATAGGTGAAAAAAGTAGATCATATTTACAAAATATTATGTATAGGATTTCAGCTGCTTTTTCGTAGACCTGATAAAGCTGACCCGATTTGATAAGGTTGAGTCAAGATTTCAAATTAATCTAAAATTGCATGATTCAAAATCCAGATTCATCCGATTCGGCTCAAATTTGACATGAACTTTGGTGACTCCGTGTTGACCCGACTCAAAGTCAGGTGATATGTAATTAATCCGATCCAAAGTGACCCATATGACCTTAAACAAATAAGTAATTTCATTAGATACTCTCATGCTCCTAGTTAGTCATGCATATTACTATTAATTAAAATGTTTTTGAAATAGTAAAAAGTCAAAATACGGTATATTTATACAAAGATTTATGTAAAACCGCCTACTACTCTACTAGTGACTAGTCACTTGTATGCCATATGACTCGTGACTAAACCTGGTAAAATTCATCTGACACCCGAAAATGACTCAAAATATAGCACCAGAAAGTAATCTGATAGTCTCAAACTGAATGTGACCCAAAATGACTTAATTAAGTCAGAATCATAACCCAAAATGACCCTAACCACCCTGATTGACCTGATCCAAAGATGACCGATCTAAAGAGACCCGATCTAGATAAACCCGAAAACGACCTGATAAGTTGTTGACCAGAAATGACCCGATCCGACATAACCCGACTAGATATATGCTACTACTTAATTGGTAGTACATGGTAAATTGGTAATGTCATATTTGTCCAATAGATGCATGATTATGAGTATGATTGGAGTAACTGTGTAAGTGAGTAAAATAATAATTAATTCGGTGCAAAGAGATTCTGGAGATTGGTTGATGTTGATGTGGGTGTCACTCAACTGTCACCTTTCCGCATTTCTTTTACTCGCAATACTAATAATATGAAGCATGCACGCCTCCAGTATCATCTTTCCATGGCTGGAAAGCTATCTACTTTTGTTTCACCTTCATTATCACTTCCTCTCCGTTGCCGCATGCTTCTTCGTGTAGGTCCTCTTCCTCCTCCTCCTCTTGTACTCATGATTTCTGCCGTTATAAATTCTCTTTTGCAACGGACATATCGATCTATTGTAAGCTTGCAACGTCAAATACTAAGCATATAGGGAGATAAGACATAAGTAAAATGTCTAATGAATAACATTTTGTCTTGTCGTATCACAGTAACATTTTGTTTTGTCTTCTAAGGCATAAATAAAATGTTTAAGGAGTACCTCACTTGGTTGACTCGATCAAAACGGTTCAACTAACCAAACTTAAAATTGTTTCTCTAAGACCATCCCCAAGCAAGGTCATGAGGAAACCGTCCCCAAGCAAGGCCATGAGAAAGGTCATGACCTTATTTGGTCATGGTTAGTGAAGTAATTAAGGTGATTAATTATTAATCAAATTTGCTAATTTGTGATCATACGACCAACCAAGGTCAATTTGCGACCACTTAGGTGGACAATTGTGATTGGTTGAGATAACAAAATAATAAAATGATCGGTAAGAGAGAGGTTTAGTAGGGTACAAAATGTGATAAATGATTGCAGATGTTGGAAAATGGAAAAATGAGTAGGTTGATGACCCGGGCCATAATCTTCTGCTTGGGAGGATGCAAATAGGTCAAGATAAATAAGGTAAAAATAAAAGTAAAATCGAATCACGACCTAATTATCGTGATCCATGTATGGGATGGCTTATGGGACAAAAACAATGAAGAGATTCAAGTACGTACATCATGGGCCGCAATAAAAGCCCAACACAATCCGCTTTTCAACAACTCGCCTATCATCCTACACACAAACAAGAGTCGCGCCGTTCACCCTATATGGTCGGATGACAAAGGTGCCCCGGTTCGAACCGGGCGAATCATATTTTTTAAGTACCTCATTTTATATATTTGTTAATTACTTGATATGTGAAAAATATTTTAATGTGATGTGGAAATCAATTGTATATTGTTTAGTGAAGAATTTTTTGGTTAATTAGTGTTAATTAGTAAAATAATTAGGTAATTATTGTTTATTTGTAACTTAATCATTTTTTGGTTATTAGTAAACAAAAATATTTTAATGTAACGTGGACACCATAAATCAAAATAGTTTCAAATGAACGTCAATTATCTAATTATTTTTCTAATTAACGCTAATGAACCAAAAAATTCTTTAGTGAATCAACTTAATTATTAAAAGTAACTTAATAACAACACGATAAATAATTGACTAAGATACTTAAAGAAGATTCTTCATTCGTACGAGGCAATCAAACGACTCCTAATAATCTACTGCTAATTTTACTATAGTTACAAGAAAGAAAAGATTAGGGTCACCTCCGCCTAATCACAGAATAGTTATCCCTTGAGCTTGAAAGCTTTAATCTATGGCTTCCATTATCAGAATCAAAATCCGAAAACGATGAATAATCAGGCAAAGTAGTATGATGATGATGATGATGACCTTTAATACAGCAACAACAAGCTTGTTTTCCCAACTTCCGACCAACTTTCCATGGCAAACTAATAAAACACCAAGCTATTGACAGAGGACATGATATACATAAAATGCAAGCACTTATTCCACATTCTAATGCCGTTTCCTTACACTTTGGCGAGGAGACGTCTACGTCTACGTCTACCACCCCTTTTCGTTTCATCGAGTTTTCTGAATCGCTTACAGAGTTTTTAAGTATTTCAATGACATATCCAAGAAAACTTCGTACTCTGTAAATAAGGGAGCTTTCGGTGTAGTGTTGTTGAAGCTGTTGCCTGCACTTTTTTAAAGCTGCTTTAGTTTAGTTTAGTTTTTTGTATGGGTTTCGGTATGTAGGAATATAAAGTGGACCATTGTTAGGGATGTCAATGAGGCGGGGCGGGTGCGGGGTCAACCTGCGCCCGCCCCGCAAACTATAGATGCGCGCCCGCGCCCGCCCCGCGATGGGTTGAACCTTTCAAACCGTCTCCGCCTCGCGGGGACCCATTGACCCGCCTATCTCCTTAAGAAAAGTAAATCGTGAATCTAAAATATACTAGTCGTACCACTCATACAAATAAGTTTTCGCAAAATGCCTTAACATTCAATTAACTAGAGTCCGTTGAGCCATGAAATGGTTTTACATACAAATATACCACGAAACACATGCCCAAACAGTAGCCCAAATTAAATTCTGACTGAGTACTAGAGGAGTAAACAAAACTAGATAACAAATAACATTGTTCTATTCTTCCTCTTCAGTGATTAGTCTGATTACGAATACGGAATACTGAGTAGTGAACTAATAATTATTGTCTTATTGGACTATTGGGTAGGGATTACTTAGTTATTTGGGCATGTCTCATGTGATACCCGCACCTGCCCCCGCGACCCGTGACGAATGATGTTTTTGAAACCCATCCCTGCCCCATGACCCACCAAATTATTACCCACACCCGCCCCACGTGAGGCGGGTGCGGGGCGAGACCCGCCAAGACCCGCCCCATTGACATCCCTAACCAATATTAAAATGGAAGTTTGCATAACAAATACTCGAGTTCAAGCTCACTCAGACCGCTAAAAATGTAGGTATGATCGAAGTTTTCATTAGCATTAATAGATATAGGTAAACATAAAAGAATCCCTTTTGGATTTTCGATACTTTTACAATCAGATAGAAAATTTAAACAGATAAATGTAATTAAGATACGAGTAGTAGAAACTAGAAAGTATAGTGATATGTCGTTTGTTACGAGGTTCTTGGGGGTTGCTTACTGCTGTCAGCAGTAGGCGACTGCATAGACGTCGCTTCAGCTATCATAGCGGCTTGTGCAGGGGTTATACTCTGATACTGTGATCCAGCTGGAACTTGACCTGTATAATACACTTGATGCTGCAATTGTTGCTGGTGACTGTAATCATAGTTTCCATAAGGCCTACCAGGAGTCGGGTTATAGGGTGCATGATAGTGATGGTACTGGGCTGAAATAGGCGGAAGTTGGGGTATCCCGGGTGGGTTGTTTGTAGGTAGACCGGCTCGTGTTTGGTATACTGGTTGATGAGACTGTGCAGCAGATGAAGTCACAGTGGATTCAGCTGGTGGGACGGAAATATTGTTGTAAGACGGTTGTGTTTGAAGTATGTATAGTGGGTACTGTGAATGTTGATGATCAATTTGGTGTGGTGGTATTGATTGTTGTGGGTTCGGATATGGTGGATAGTATGATTGTAGTGGCACGTGTGCCGGTATATAGTGCATGTTTGGTTGGATGTACTGATGCTGGTGTTGGTGTTGGTGATGAGGTTGGTCCTGGTGCTGTGGAGGAGGAGGATATATGTAGGCATTCGGGTCTTGCATTGGTTGGTTTTGGTTTTGGTTTTGGTTCTGGTTCGGAGATGTGTAACTATGGCTGTCTAGAAGGTTTTGGTCGGGGGTGGTCGCGGCTGGTGGGTGGTTCTCGACGAAGGTTACTTGATCCGCGTCTTGCTGGTTAGGGACTTTAGTGAAAGAAGTTCCTGATGTTATGCTGCTATCACTGCAAACAATGATTTAGAATGTCAACAAAAAAACGAGTTTGCCAACGGATTCAAAGACTCTAATAGGAATATTAATAATAGTTAAGGTTTTGGTGGAGATGGTTCATCTATCATGGTATCAGAACCAGTGTGACCGAAGGTCACGGGTTCGAATCCTGGCAGCCTCAAAACCCCTCGAAAACTCACGAAGTGGAAACCAGCACACGGTATGGGGGGCATGTGCAAACTTACCACTCTTCAAGCCAATGGACATACGAAGTGCAAACTAGCACACGGTATGGGGGTCTGTGCAAACTAACCACTCTTCAAGTCCAATGGACATTCGAGTGAGGGAGCGTAATAGGAATATTAATAATAGTTGGAACTCAACCATCACCTTAATCCGGACAATGGGAAATTTCAGAAAATCGGCTGAAAAGCTGCTAGTAATCAGTCAATAATCATATATACTGGTTTGGTTTCTGATGCAATTTTCGTTATGAGACGTTTAGATGTCTGTCAGTGTGATCAAGGATTAGACGGCGTCGTTTTACTGGAAGCGTAGTCAGTTGATTGAGTCATCGAAACGCAGAAAAAAGAAAGAAAGACGGAACCTTTTAACAGAATCAGGAGAAGGGAGGCTAAAACCAGCAGCATGCTTAGAATCAGGGGATGGCAAATTGAATCCTGCACCATATCTCTGGTGTCCATGCTGTAAAGACAACGGCAATGGCGGTTTGCGAGAAGCAACATGGACTCCATGGTCAGACTTCTCTTCATCCGATACAACACGAGATGGGAAGTTAATCTCGGTACCACCTCCAACAGCATAGTGTGTAGCAGGAACAGCATAATGTGCAGCAGGAACAGCATTTTGTGTTAAAATAGTTGTTGGAAGTGGAGGAGTTAGTCTCATTTGAGATGACAATTGGTCTTCTAATGGTACACCATTGGATTCGTCTGCTCGCACCCGGATTGGTGCAAGGTGCGCCATTGATGGGGATGATGTCGATGAGTCGAAAGATGATGTGTTGGTTTCGATCACCGGAGAGTCCGGCATCATTGATTGTATTAAATGTATATCCTGTCGACAAAATAATGGTCAAAGTTAACAACGGTTGATATTGCATAACTTGACCGATTTCTATAAAAGATTATTTTTTTGGGTTTTCTGCTCTAAATTAATTCAAGTATACTCATAACTCACTCCTTTCGTCAGACCAACAAAGTAACCGACTTAATAACCATTCCGAGACATTTGTATCCTATTTTCAGGCAGTGGCAGATCAAGAAATTTAGTGCACGACGAGCTCTAAATTTTTTTATGCGTTATCTAAACACATCTAAGACAACATTTAAATTAACAATAAAATTGAATCCTTTAACTTAGTTGCCTCTATAAATACTTATACAAATTTATTCGTGATTTCATGTGGGCCACCTAGCCCATCAGGCCCGGATCCGCCCCTCTTCTCGGGTAATAAAAACCCATAATAAAAAAACACCTATTTTTATCCTAAATTGATTTTCAGCTTTTTTTTTTCGGATAAAATTAAAAAGTCGCCTGTAATACGGTTTTACAGAGTAAAACAGTAACATACATTTACCTGTGGTGTGCTAATCTTAGCAGTTTGAGCAGAAACATCAGAGCCTGCACCAGCACCCTGTGTCGGACCCGGACCCGAATCAGTAAGACCACTACCAAGGCTAAGCAAATCATCCATTGCAGCAGAATCAGATAAACCTCTAGGCAACATATTGGCTCCATTTAAAGCATCCACGAACCACGTCTCCGACTTCGCATCATCCAACAATGCTCCCATGGTCACAGAAGTTTCAGGCTTCATGAAAAACAGAAACAATCTCAGTCTCCCTGAAGACGGTTTTAACGAAGAACTGACTGCCATGATACGATCATGTTCTTCAACCATATTATCAAGGTCTTCATCGGTCGCGACTGAGATCAACGAGTCTAACTCCTCGTTCGGGAGTTGGTACTTCAGGGTGAACCGTCTTCCGTCTAGTAATGTTTTCGAAAGACGAGAAATAAGGTCATGAAGACATGAGGATCGTTCTACTACTACCATGCGAGTTTCCCCGCCTACGTAGCAGAGACTTTTGTCGTGTGGACGGGGGATTATGTGTCCCCCGTAACTGCACATTAAGCGCAGTTTAGCACCTGGGAGTGGGGCGAGTGGCTCGTCCCACTCCCCGTGGTGTGTTGATTTTGGGGACGACTCGGTTGATCCGGGTTGTCCTGATGCCGATTGGGGTGGCTGAACGTCCATTTTATTGGATCGAATGATTAATGAAATTTAAATTTTTATTTACATTAGTTACAAGAATGGATATTATAAATCGAGAAATATATATGATACGATATGATATGATATGATCGTACTATGATATTGGAGCACCAATAAATATGTAAAGTCTATGCCTTTGAGAATAATATTGCCCCTAGTTGAATTTAAGATTATATAATTTGGTTACCAAGAAAAAATGTATTTAAATATGATTTTATGTATTTGAGGAGTACTAATGGTGTAAAGTGTTGTTTGGGGATATTGAAAGATGACACTTTATTTAGTACGAAATCATACTCAGTGACGGAATTAGGATTTGATTGTAGCGAGTAAGAATATTAAGAGAAATTTCAGAAAGTAAAAAGACGGTAATAAAAATCTAATTTATCTTTCTTCAATTCACTTATTCAATCAATCTCAAATTTATTGTGCAATCTTTCCAGAATATGTTTTGGTGAAATTAGCCCTATTCAATTTTTGATACACCTATTCTGGTCATTAATTTATGGAAGACATAATATCAATCCGAATTATTAAATGTCATTCATGTTTGTGAGTCGGTAAATAGTAACATGTCCTTAGTATTAATAAAAAGTGTAATAATATTATAATTCTCTCAATTTAACAAAATAGTATACTCGCGCATCCATGATTCATTCCATTCATATTCAACTTTATTCATCCGTTTCTCTAAATATAAAAATATATAATATGTATACTCAAATCGTAAAATTTGTTACGTCTAATTTTATCGAAACTCATATTTTCACATAATATTCAAGAAATACTCTCTCAATTTCGGTCAATTATTAAATGTCAAGTGAACCAAATGTAGTGTGAATGATCAAATTGTTAAACATATTCATTTTTAAAATAGAAAGAACAACAAGTACACTCTAAAATGAAATGGGACAACAATTGACCGAAAAAGAGGAAGACTCGGTTCTTTCTAACTTAATTTTAGCTAATTTCAGTTTTGCTTAATTGTATTTCGTTAAGTTCCATTTATATTCAATCAATTTCGTTCAACCCGTTTTTTTTTTTACAAAATCAACTTTTTATTCAATTTTATTCGATGTAGTTAAATTCAATTTTACTCTATTTAATTCAATTCACCTCATTTCAGCCAAAAATACCAAAACGAAAATATCACATATGGGATGATGAAAAGCAAGGGGAAGCGTGAGATGGAGATATGAGAGAGAGAGTAAATAGAATGCAAAATATATTGAATGTATAGTAAGTCTTGCTTGCGACGGGTCGCCTTTTGTGACGGATATTTTGTGAGATAAAATGGATATAAATTGAGTTAGTGGAGAAAGGGGACCACATGAATAGTGTTGGAGAGAGAGAAAAAGTGAGTATTTTGTGAGAGAAAACGGTAACCGTCGCAAGCTTGCGACGGATAGTGCCATTACAAATAAGAATTTGTGTTGAATGTATGTATGAGAGTGCATGTATTGAGTAGAATCTAATGTATGTTAGATTTGGAAGGTGAGGTGGACTACTCATAAAGCGCACTAATCAATGCCAGATCTAAAGCCAAGTACTTGTATTTCACCATTTTTGTAATATTAAGATTTGTAGCTGTATTATGATTGGCAGAATGTATTTAATCTTACAACTGTTCTTATGGGTCTTTGTAGATTTTCATGTGTCTTTATTATTTGGGACTTGAACTTCATATCTGGGTTCCCCCACTTGCCCACGTGACTCCATCCACACCTCTTTACTGTTTAACTTTCCATCAGTATAAGACCATTCCCATGCAAGGTCAATTGCTAGGTTAATTGCTTGGGTCAAGTTAATTACAATTAATAGCAAATTAGTATTGACCCATGAGTGTTGAGGGTCAATTTGTGACCCAAGGGGGAGGAAATTGACCCACCTATTGACCCTTTATTTGTCACATCCTCGTTGGTTACAAATTAGAAAAAAAAAAAAAAAAAAAAAAAAAAAAAAGATAAACTATGTTATTGACTCGATTAAATCGACCTTTTGCTTGGGAGGGTAAAGGAGGGTCAATGTCAATAAGATGAGATTAAGGGTTAATATGTTATTGACTCGATTAAATCGACATTTTGCTTGGGGATGGTCTAAATAGTGGCGAATCGGCGGATTACCAGTTAATTCTGAGTCTCAATATTATTGTTTCACGTATACTCTAATAATGTATTATACGCTTAAGCTGTTTAGGAGGTTATATTGGATAATATTTCTCTTCCTCTCTATTTTTCTACCACATATCACAGGTGGCTTCATTGATTACCTTATTTGATTTTTTAGCTCTAAATAAAAAGTACTCATCACCTAAGAAATATTTACATAGGCTACATGGTAGCCTATGGGGATTCTCTTAGGCTATGGAGTAGGGATATTTTCCTATATTATTATTACATAGGGGTGGGCAAAATCTGGTCAGGACTTGTTTGAGCCGTAATCTACCGGAATCGGATTTAAAAAATCCGGTCCTATGTGAGCGGTGAAGGTTGGAGAAAAGGTGGAACGAAGAAGGTCGTCAGGATTGCTTAAATGCTTAATGTTCTATGTTATCTGATATACTTCGGGTTTTCCAAACAAAACAATATAGAGGTTTCTGGTGACTCATATGGTCGTGTGAGCTTGTCATTCACAATTTCTCAATATAAGGCACTTTACTAATAATATCAGTACGGAGTTGTAACTATGTATTAAGGACTTCAGGAGCATGATACACCTTAAGAACGACCATTTAACTCAGCCACATAGTGAACGCGTCCATGCTTATACCCCATCCCATCAGTCTGTCCTGAGCCATTAATCTGCCTTGAGCAGAGAGCCAAGCTAAGAAGTTATATTTAGTCAAACGCTATCGTTGCGAAACCGGAGCATTTCACTCCATATTAGCCTAATCATGACCTACAAAGTTGCTCAGGTTCTCACAAAAATGTTTCCGATGAGGAAGATACATTGGATTCTGTACTAGACTTGGCTTTTTATCCCTTTTCCCCGTTGAGAGGAATATTGTCCGGTGACGGTGATCATGGTCTTTTCGAATCAATTCTTTTCCCCTGATTGAGAGGATTGTTGTCCGATGGGCCTAGTCTTTTGGATTCACCACCAGACTCTTGAACCACCATTTCATCCTCGTTTCTTATTTTCCGCAGAGGCGTACATAAAAATTTAATTAAAGTCCAGTTGTTAGCTTTCTCATTTCCGTATATTATCCAATAAAAAGTAAATGCAGCCAACATTGTAGAGAAACAGGGCAAAGAAAATGCTTTAAAATTGCACGACTTGACTTACACAAAACCATCTTTTCATACCACTTAACAAGTCTTTACGGTAGTCATATTCTCCACGGTGGATATATTTAAGAACTTGTTCTCCCTTCCACTCTTTCAAATTTGAGGAGAAACTCTCCTCCTTCTAAAGTTAATCGGGAGAACAATGTTTCGATCTCTGACAACTCCTTTTTTTTTTTGCTCCACAGAATTCGCTACAATTTTGCACTTCTACTATTTCACTGGTGATGGACAATTATTAGTCAATTACTTTATTTTATCTTCGCAGAATCTACATTTTGTTACCTGCACAATGAGAAATATGGTTTTCTGAGGGTTGAATTTAAGTGAAAAAAGTATGAGTATTGCTTATAAGGCTCTTGGTTCTCAATTTTTCCTTTCAAAGAACTATATAGATAATAGAGAGTGGAAGCACATAGTTATTCTAATCATAGAATAAATTGTACGTAAACAACAAATTTATTCGGAAATGGATGAATATTATTGCCTTAGTAACGTTTTTGATAGCTTTTAGTGCATAATTCTAAATGAATTCTCATTAAACGTGTACTGCGACATGGGGGCCGCTTTTGAGTTGTCGGGGTCGTTTTGAGGTTTTTTTGTTCTAGAGTAGAATCATGCAAATTGTAGGGTAAACAAGGGCAAAAAAAACTTTTTTGTCTCCACCTTGGCCTTCCCTTTCCTATCCCCCTGCCCCTACCCCTTTGTTGTTTAAACAATTAAGACAATGTAGTGTAAAATTGGGTGGTTTTTTTGTTGTTTAAATAAAAGAGAAAAAGTATGGATTATGGTTCACAAGTGAGGAGGAAGATGAAAAACGAGAGAATGAATGGAAAATGTAATGCATTCATATTTGAGAATGAATGGTACTTGTACGCAATTATAGAAGGAGACATCTTAAAAAGACAAAAAGGCAAAGTAGTAATACCTAGTATTCAATGTTTAAACTAGTTTTGGAGCCCGTGAAAATCACGGAATCATTAATAATTTACTGTGTTTAAGTGTTTAATTTGTGAATAATTTATACGGAGTATTCACTTTTTCTCAATCATTTGTTTAAAACGAACACGACCTAGGGAGCGGTATTTTACAATAAATGTTTTATACAATTTAATTTTTGATTCAGGAGGACAGACAAACCACAAAATGTGAATAACTTGGTTGTTTTGAAACGACCATCTAAAAATTGCATTGAAATTTATTTTCTACTCCATTAAAGAAATCACCTTTCCATATATGAACAAATTGCATTGAAATTTATTTTCTACTCCATATGCAGTTAAAAACCTCCTAATTTCGACATATATATGAAATTTTTTATTACTAATTCTCTCAAAATTTTATGCATCAAAGGAAAATAAAAAAAATATGGTACATAAATAAAGAGTATATATATATATATATAATAATGATGAAAGAAAAGTTAAAAGATCATTTCATTAATAAAGAAAGTAATGGATAAATAAATAAGGTAAACTACGAGAGGAGATCAATTACAATTTCTTTTTGTTTATACCTTTTATTTTTTTTAAAAAAATTTAACTTATACTGTATTTTTTAATTTTCTTAAATTGGTAATCCATGTCACTTTTTTTACCTTGTCAAATAAAAATTATCACGCCACAATTAAACTTGTCATGTCACATTTTTTAGGTTAGACTTTTAATACAATTTTATAGCAAAATAAAATAGTTGCATGATGTAAATTTAAAGTGATGTGTTTTTTTATTTGGGGATTAACTTATTCTAACAATAAACACATAAATTTTAAATTTAGCATGCATTTTGATTTATTAATTGCTGTCTATATAAAATATAAATTTATTAAAAATTAAGAGTCTAAACTATATTCGTTATTATGCTATTTAAAAACTTGGTATGCATTAAATGCTTTTAAATTCATTAGCTTTTTTTATTTTTTATTTTTTAATAATGATGTTATGGTATTTAAAAACATGATATGCATTTAATGCTTGTAAATTCATTAATTTTTTTTTTCTTTTTTAAATAATGATGAGGTGGCTTGCTATAATTTTTCAAAAGTGAAATGGTGAAATGTGGTGCTTTGTCTAACCTTTTTATATTATATATAGATATAGACTTGTAACTCAAGCAAAAAAAACCTAAGAGAGTAAGTGCAATGATGAGTTTTTGCTTTGACTTTTTCAATAAGAACTTTTTAAGAACAAGTGTAATAGAAGAACTTTATCAAAATTCTTTTATTGTCAGGTCATATCTCACTCATTTCAATATTTAAGAATTTTGACTCTAATAAAAGAACTTTATTTAAGTTTTTAAATTGGACCCACAAATTTCATCATACTACTTTTCATTAAATGATCTTATTAACTAATGTTATCTATTTTTTTTTTTATTTATCTTTTTATTGAAAAGTGTTTAATTTAAATAGATTTGTTTATTCCAAAATAGTTATAATTACTTACAACAACCAATATGTTGACAAACTGAGTTTTTATTATAGAACTCAATTCTTAAGATTAAGTACAAACCTTTTTTTGCAATAGAAAAACTTGTTTAAGTGAGTTCTTGGTGACAAACTCAAAAAAAAAATACCTCTATTACAATTGCTCTAAATAAAGTTCTTCCCATTGGAGGTTACATTGAATTTGTTAAACTAAAACTTAAATAACCAAGTTCTTTGATAATTTGAAAAAAAATTAAATATTAATTTAGAGATGAACAAATTAATAGTGGGTCATACTTAATAACTTACCAAAAGTTCTTCCATTACAACATAAAGTTCCGAAGTTTAGTAATTGACAAAAAATGACTTGGCAAAGGAAGAACCTGCACATGGTCTAATATTCATATTGACAACCTTTATGAAGTCAATAATACCTAGGAAGGAAGGTGCGATAAACAAAATGAACACGGTAACTGCGAATTTGAATTTATGACATAAGAAGGAAACTTGAAGGTTATAAGTTCCCTCCCTCGGGGTTATTTTCAGTTATATTTAGCCCTATAGGTCGGCGTGGGTCATTTTACGTGAATAATTCTTGGTCATTTTGTGTCGAATAATTCTTGGTCATGCAACCTTATTCTAAGATGGAATAAGTACATAACATTCTTTAATTATTAACATTTTTGTCATTTATGTATAAAATTTGGGTATAATAAAATGGTCGTTTTGGACCAAGTCATTCCTAGGACCAGGTGATTTATTTAGGTCGAATCAAATTGAGCTCCAACAAAATTCGAGCAATTCCGTCCGAGTTAGGTGATTGGCTTAATAAACCTTAAGAACATTAAATCACACACTATATCAAAAACCGAAGTTGCTGTATCTCGGGCTTATTCCTCTCTACGGTCTTAAAACACACATACACAAGGATCATAATGCAAGCACAATAGAGAAGTTCGAATTTCCATAAATTAAGTCAAAATTCAAAATCAATAACTACACTAGTGGACAAAGATGATTTAATCAAGTCACTTACCTGAATTCTCCTCTCATTTCCACTCTTTTAACAGTATCCCTGCTTTTCACCCTCTGAATCAAATATAGTCTCTCGTATGGTCCGTCTTTAAACATCACACTCATGCCTAGACATAATATGTTGCCTTACGAATAAGGAGGGCATATGCTTCGAGTGCTGCACACGCAACATGGGCACAAGAACCTGTCTATTAAAAAGTGTAGTATTTACGAGGACGTGCAGCACCGTCTGCTGGGATGAAGAAGGAATGACTATTAACGAATGAAATCTAAAAGTTCTTCAAACAATTTTCTCTTTCTAGCGTCTTTCATATCATGACAATCTTGTAACACTGAATTGATGAAGCATCTTTAATCGTTGGACTCCATTAAAGATATTGGTGAACTAACCGATGCGAAATGATTTGGGGTCTACGGTTTCAATGGATCAGTAGTTCCAACAGTCTCTCGATCATCACTATCATCACTGTTGGTGGCAGTCTCTCGATCATCATCATCATCACCATCACCACTGTTGGAGGCGGATTGGGAATATGATGCATACCAAAAAAAACAAAAACAATAAAGTGTATGGGCAGCGAAATTTAGGGTAGTAGAATTCAATTAAAAAACAATAATTTACATGTAGCAAATTCAGAGATGAGATTCAGGGATAAAGGGGCGGAGTTAATGACTCGAAAACAAATACTGAAAAAAATATACAAAAGAAGTTATACTCGAGAGATTCAAAAACTGACAAAATTACATTACTATAATTCAATTAAAAAGCAATAGCTTTAAGTCGAGTTTGAGAACTAGAGCTTTTTTTTTTTTTTTAAGGAAAAAAATCGTTTCATTAATCAAAAGTCTTATGGTAGTTACAACATATGTCAAGAATGACAGGACACAAGACGATTAAAATCAAATAAACTACATTCTCGATCAACAGAAAATTTCTAAACTTGATGGGTTCATGAGACGCTTCTGAACATCCTCTATCATATCGCCTTCTGCGGCTTTTCACGAGAGGGTCTCCAAATTTTCTAAAGCATTGACAAGAATCAAGTTTTTTTGACCAAAAAGTTTGTAACGAGCAATCTGACAGCAGTTTTATCTCCATAGGATCAACAATGAAGGCGCCGATCTTCCACTTAAATCTTGAACCTCTCAAATAGAGGGGAAAATCTCACCAAAAGGTGAGGACAAAACTCACCAAAAGGTGAGGACAAACTCACACAAGTGAGAACAAGTTTCCAATAAAGGAGAGGCAAGAGGTTTATTAGCGTAAAAAAATTAAAGAAGAACGAGACGGAGGATTTGGGGCTTACCTCCACCAAAAAAGGTAGACGGCAGCCCCCAAGAGGTTGAATTAGGGTTTAGATTTTTTTTAGAGAGAGAAAGAGGGGAAGTTTTAAAATCCTTTATTATTTTGAGAACTAGAGCTTAAATAAAAGGGAAATTCTATTGTGTACATCTTTTATCCTCTACCATCACCTCCTTCAAGCTCAATTAAGTACTCAAATAAAAATAAAGAACTCCCACATCTGCAGTTCGTTGCTCTTCATTGAATGAAGAAGCAAAACACCCATTGCCACCTTTAATTTGCCCCAAAACACCAAGAAACTAATTAACCATACTTTGACTAATTACAACCTAGAATCTTCAACTAGATGAAGGTTGGAAACGAGGAAGGTCGTGGTTGCACAAATTTAAAAGAAGAGGAATGATAGTATTGGTAGGATCAATGGTGCTCGGAGGGAGGATAAAGGCTAGTGTCTCTACAGGGTGGAAAAAAGGTGAAGAGAATGATGATTGTGAAGGAGCCATAAATGTTGTATCGGCAGTTCCGTGTAAATGTAGATAGGTTGAGTTACTGGATATTTGGGTAGGGATAACAGATACTTAAGGGTACTTTAGTTTGATTAATGGCTAGTTTAGTGAGCTATACGAGTAAGATTAAGTAATTAAAGTAGAGTGGGTGTACTCTCTTTAAAAACACTTCCAAAAAATATTGTTGCCTTCCTGCTTGGTCTCTTCAATCAATTAGAGTGCATTTTGTACATACCAACCGTCTTGAAAAAAAATGTAAACTTCTGATAAATAACAATTTTTAAAATTTATCTATTTTGGTTTAAAAAACAAAAGTTTCAAAAACTTAAATAAATTATTACCTAATAGCTCCCCTTTTAGCAAATCAATTTCCTCCCATACTGTTACATAGTATTTGAGTGTATCATTTGCAAGAGGATTGCAGTCCGCTTTTGGCCCCTTTTTCCTGAATATTGCCTTGATTAGTGGAAGACCAGTAGAAGACGGGACCAAAGTTCGGTACCCGTATTGCATGTGAATTTTGCTCGGCATATGTGCATGTGCATCAACCATGTGAATGCAGATGGTATCTCTGCATGCATTCACGAGTTGATTCAGGTATAACTGTAGATCAAGCCTATCATACAGGTTATTCTCAGCCAACACAATAAGAAACGAATAGAGAACTTAAAAAAATATATTACTTAGAAATTTTAGCGCAACTGAAAACTGAAGATGATTTGGCTCGACTTAAGACAATCCAACCCACCAATAACAAGAGGATGCTAAACAGAAGATAAATTATCTTACCCTTCCTCAAGGTTAAGACTTAGTTCAAGTCAAAAGAACGAAGAGGCAACCGGTCTCCAATTGAGAAGGCTTTAAATTTTCAACAAAGAGACGAGCTCGACGAAGAACGTATTTGATAGAACTTTTTATTGTGTTGCATTCCATTCAATTTACAAGAAATCAATTTATTTGAAGTTATTGTTATAAGGTACTCCCTATCAACTTATAGAAGTTCCTGAGTACTGACTAAATGTCTACCAACCTAAAACATATTGAGAACAACCTTACTTTGCCCAAGAAAATACTCGACACAGCTGTTAGAACCTATTAAGGACGTACAGATAAAAAATGTGTTTTTTGAATGTTCGGATAACTGGTCTGAAGGCTCAAGTAAACTCAAAAGCAATGCACTGAACTTTAACAAGAAGCTGATACATATTTTAGTTTCATTCGAAAATATAGAATTTATAGTCGTGTCGTGTCTGTGTTCCTTGGTTGCGGTCAAGACTGGAAACGAATAAGTTAGGCTAGAGGGATGTAACGAGGCAGGGTGATTGGTTATTACCGATTGATGAAATGGTGAGAACTAGGTATAACAAGTCATATCGGCAGTCTAAATCAGAAACAAGTTTATCAGTTTTAGGGATAAGAAATCAATATTACCGTATCAAGGTCGTCAAGCAAACCCGGTCGAATTCATGTGCACGGTACTTTTAAAAGCATTGCTCATGATGCCTCCCCACGACAAAAGCAAGGGTAACTCGGTCGGCAGAGTAAGTGATATGGTGTGCTTGATCAGGGGGACGTACTCCAACAAGAAGAAATTATCAACCAAGTTATTTCTGTCCAAAATATTATTCACAAACAAGAGCATAACATTCAAAGTAGAAATAACAGTTACTCATTTAGTCAAAGAACGTGTAATGAGAAAGGCCCCAAGGGTATTCGCTTTCTTATTTTTCAAGCCCTCGGCCAGCTTCTCCAATGAGGCAGTTCCCCATGCATATAGTGCAATCTCCTCAAAATTATCAAAGTATCCTAAATAATCGAGAGATATTTTTCCTTTGGAAAATCAAGTGCTATATAGCACCCAATAAAATGCAACCAAAAAGCCCAAATGTAAATTTTCCATTTCTTAGTTTGCTCTTCCAAATTTACACCCTCGTCAGCTAACATCTTTCCAAAATAAGTACATAGCCAGTGAATATTTATTTTGGGTTGTAATTTCTCATCTCTGTCTTTATCAAAACCTTCTCAGCCAGATCAAATCAAAAATAGGATTTGCACAGCCCTCTCCAATCTTTTAACAACTTACATATCACTGGTCTCCCAGTGACATGTGGACCAGTGACAATGTTAACATCAATATATCAAACCAATAAATATTTTTTTTATTGTTTATTGTGAAACACCCTTCTTCCTTATCATAATAGTTTACCAAAACATTAATGAGACTATTATCCTGCCTAAAATCCTTTACATTCTTGGCCAAGGTGGGTATAAAACTGAACCATATTGATTCCTAAAACCTTAATAGAAAGGGTGGTTGGTTTCAACAGGATAACGAGACTAAGGGCTCTACACAATCTTACATTTTTTCAATCAAAGAAGACAATTACCAATTTCAGAAATTAAGTTTTAAAAATCCCAATTTTTCGCACAAATCTCAGGAAATTAAAGGAAAAAAGTTTGGGAATTAAAAGAGAAAAATTAATGTTTAAAAAATTGTAAAGAGCAATTACCAGAAATTAAGGTTTGATAATAAAGGAATAATGGAGAAAGAGTATCGTATTACATGAGAAAATGAGAAATCTCCACCAACGGCTTAGTCTAATCTCAAACATTACATTGAAGAGCAGAAAATTGAAACTTGAAAATTGAAATCTTTTTTTTGGTACGAAAAAAATTGAAAACGTCTACCTTATTATATATATACAATGACTTTGTTTAGAAGAAGCGGGATTAGAAGAAGAAAAAAAACTTCATACCCAAAAAAAGATTTCAATTTTCAAGCCTTGATTTCTGCTTCCCACCCAATGTGATGTTTGAGATTAGACTAAGTCGTTGGTGAGGATTTCTCATTTTCTTATGTACTACGATGCTCTTTCTCAATTCTTTCATTATCAAACCTTAACTTTTGATAATTGTTCTTTACAATATTTAGACATTAATTTTCTCTTTTAATTCCCAAACTTTTATCCTTTAATTCCCTGAGATTTGTGCGAAAAATTGAGGTTTCTAAACCTTACCTTCTGAAATTGGTAATTGTCGTCTTTGATTAAAAAAAGTCTTATTGTGTAGAGCTCTTAGCCTCGTTATCCCGTTTGAACCAACCACCCTTTCTAATAAGGTTTTTGGAATCAATAGGGTTCGGTTTTATACCCACTTTAGCCAAGAATTTAAAGAATTTTAGGCATGATAATAGTCTCATTAAAAATTTGGTAGACTATTATGATAAGGAAGAAGGTTGTTTGATAATAAACAATAAAAGGTTGTTTATTGGTTTGATTGATGTTAACATTGTCATTGGTTTACCCGTCACTGGGAGACCAGTGATATGTAAGTTGGTAAAAAGTTGGAGAGGGTTGTACAAATCCTATTTTGGATTTGATCTTACTGAGAAGGCCTTTGATAAAGACATAGATGAGAAATTAAAACATAAAATAAATGTTCACTAGCTATGTACTTATTTCGGAAAGATGTTAGCTAACGAGGGTGTGAATTTGGAAGATGGAACTAAGAAATGGAAAATTTACATCCGGGATTTTTTGGTTGCATTTTAGTGGGTGCTATATAACACTCGATTCTTCCAAGGAGAAAAGTATTCTCGATTATTTAGGGGTCTTGGATAATGTGGAAGAGATTGAGCTATATGCATGGGGCTTCCTCATTGGTGAAGTTGACTGAGGGCTTGAAATATAAGAAAGTGAATACCCTTCGGGCCTTTCTCTTTGTAAGTTGTTTTACTAAATGCGTATTTATATTACTATTTTGAATGTTTTGCTATTGTTTGTGAATAATATTTTGGAAGAAATAACCTGGTATATATAACTTCTTGGCGTAGGTGTTCATGTTAAAATTTCTCCTTTCCCTACGTCAAAAGGTGATCAAACACACCAAGTCTCTTACTCTACAGACCGAGTTACCCTTGCTTTCGTCGTGGGAGACATCATGTGTAATGCTTTTAAATGTACCGTGCACATGAATTCGATCATGTAGCTGTGTAGGAGTTTGCTTGACGACATTAATATGATAATATTGATTTCTTATCCCTAAAACTGATAAACTTGTTTTTGATTTAGACTTCCGTCCTACACGAGAAGTATATATTTCCTTGCCAATATGACTTGTTATGCCCAGTTCTCACAATTTCATCAACCGCTAATAACCATTCACCCTGCCTCGTTACATTCCTTTTTCCTAGCTTATTTGTTGCATGTCTTGGCCGCAACCAAGGAACGCGACTATAAATCTATATTTTCAAATGAAACTAAAATATGTATCAGCTTCACGTTAAAGTTCATAGCGTTGCTTTTGGGTTTACTTGAGCCGTCCGACCAGCTATCCGAACATTCAAAAAACCCTTTTTTCTATCTATACGTCCTTAATAGGTTCCAACATTCGTGTCGAGTATTTTCTTGGGCAAAGTAAGGTTGTTCTCAGTCTGTTTTAAGTTGGTGGACACTTACAGTACTCAGATATTTATATAAGTTGATACGAAGTAACTTATAACAATAGCTTCTAATAAATTGATTTCTAGTAAATTAAATGGAAGGGAAACACAATAAAAAATCCTAGCAAGTTTTTTGTCGATCCCATCTCTTTGTGGAAAATTTAAAGTCTTTTCAATTGAAGACCGGTTGCCTCTTCGTTCTTTTGACTTAAACTAAGTCTGAAACTTGAGGGAGGGTAAGATAATTTGTCTTTTGTTTAGCATCGTCTTTTTACTGGTGGGTTGGATTGTCTTAAGCCGAGCCAAATCATCTTCACTTTTTAGCTGGCCTAAAAATTTCAAGTAATATATTTTTAAAATTTTCAACAATTGGTAACTTAGCTTTATTCGTTTCTTATTAGGTAGGTTGAGAATAACCCGTATAACAGGCTTGATCTACAGATATACATGAATCAACTCGTCCGCATATAGAGATACTATTTGCATTCACATGGTTGACACACATGCACATATGCCGAGCAAATTCCAAATACAATATGGGTACCGAACTTTGGTTCCGTCTTCTACAAGTCTTCCACCGATCAAGGCAATATTCAGGAAAAGATGCAAAAGTGGACTGTAATCCTCTTACAAATTATACATTTAAATGCTATGTAACGGCGTGGAAGGAAATTGATTTGCTGAAAGGGGAGCTATTAGGTAAGAATTTATTTATGTTTTTGAAATTTTTGTTTTTTAAACAAAGATAGATAAATTTTAAAAATTATTATTCATTAAAAGTTTACATTTTTTTTCAAGACGGTTGGTCGGTACAAAATGCACTCTGGTTGGTTGAAGAGACAGTCCAAGCAGGAAGACAACGTTATTTTTTTTGTAGTTTTTTAAAATAGAGTACACCCACTCTACTTATATTATTACTTAATCTCACCCGTATAACTCACCAAACTAGCCATTAAACAAACTAAAGTAACCTTAAGTACCTATTATCCCCACCCAAGTATCTAGTAACTCAACCTAACTAGATTTACACTCAACTACTGATACAACATTCATAGCTTCTTCACCATTATTATTCTCTTAACCTTTTTCCACCGTCTAGAAACATCAACCTTTGTCCTCCATCTGAGCACCATTGATCCTACCAATATTATCTTCCCTCTTCTTTTAAATCCGTCCTACCATGACCTTCCTCATCTCTAACCTCCATCTAGTTGAAGATTCTAGGTTCTAATTAATCAAAGAATGGGTAATTAGTTTCTTGGTGTTTTGAGACAAATTAAAAAAATGCATGTGTCAATGGGTGGGTTCTTTATTCAATGGAGACCAACGAACTGGATATGTGGGAGTTCTTTACTTTCATTTGAGTAATTAATTGAGCTTGAAGGAGATGATGGTAGAGGATACAAGATGTACACAATAGAATTTTCCTTTTATTTAAACTCTAGTTCTCATACTCGACCTATAAATATCTTTTTTAATATATTTATTAGGATGTTTAGAATATATAGTCCAGGTGTCATGGCAGCAGCACCTGTCGTGCATTCCAAAATTCCTTCTGTAATGGTAATGGTAAGCCATTGTTTTTTAATAGTAATATAATTTTGTCAGTTTCTGAATCTCTCGAGTATAACTTCTTTTGTAGTATATTTTTTTCAGTATTTGCTTTTGAGTCATTAACTCCACCCATTTCATCCCTGAATTTCACCTCTAAATTTGTAAGTTATTGTTTTTGAATTGTATTCTACTACCCCGAATTTTGCTACCCCTAAACTTTAATTTATTGTTTTTTGTTTTTTTGTTATGTATCAGATTCTCAATCAACTTCCAACAGTGATGATGATGATTGAGAGACTGTCACCAATAGTGATGATGGTGATGATCAAGAGACTGCCACCAATAGTGATGATAGTGATGATCGAGAGACTGTCAGAACTAATGACTCACTGAAACCGTGGACCCCAAATCCTTTCGCATCGGTTAGCTCACCAACATCTTTAGGGAAGTCCAACGATTCAAGATACTCCATCAATTCAGTGTTACAAGATTATCAAGATGTGAAATTGCTTAGAGAACTTTTAAATTCTAGTCGTTAATAGTCAATCATTCCTCATTCCAGCAACCCGTGCTACATGACCTGGTAAATACTACATTTTTCAATAGGCAGGTTCTTGTGCTCATGTTGCGTATGCAACACTCGACACTTATGTCCTCCATATTCGTAAGGAGGCACATTATGTCTAGGCATGAATGTGATGTTTTGAGACGGACCATACGAGAGACTATGTTTGGTTTAGAGGGTTAGATGCGGGGATATCGTTGAAAGAGTGAAAGTGAGAGGAAGATTTGGGTAAGTAACTTAATTAAATTATATTTGTCGACTAGTGTGGTTATGAGTTTTGAATTTTGACTTAATTCATGGAAAGTCAAATTTCTCTGTTGTGCTTGCATTATGATCCTTGGGTATGTGTGTTTTAAGACCGTAGAAAGAAACAAGCCCGAGATAGAGCAACTTCGTTTTGATATAGTGCGTGATTTAATATTCAAACGGTTCATTAAGCCAATCACCTGACTCGGACGGAATTGCTAGAATTTTGCTGAACCTCAATTTGATTCGACCCTAAAAAAATCACCTGGTCCTAGTAATGACTTGGTTTAAAACGACCATTTTATTACACCCAAATTTTATACATAAATGATAGAAATGATAATAATTAAAGAATGTTATGTACTTATGTACATCATAGAATCAGGTTGCCTGACCAAGAATTATTCGACACAAAATGACCAAGAATTATTCGACACAGAATGACTCAGGCCAACCTATCTATAGGGCTAAATATAACTGAAAATAACCCCGATACTGGGAGAGAACTTATTATCTTCAAGTTTTCTTCCTATGTCATAAATTCAAATCCGCAGTTACTGTGTGTTCATTTTGTTTATCACACCTTTCTTCGTAGGTATTATTGACTTCATAAAGGTTGTCAATATAAATATTAGACCATATGCAATGGAAGAACAATAAATAAAGTTCTTCTTTTGCCAAGTCATTTTTTGTTAATTACTAAATTCGGAACTTTATGTTGCAATGGAAGAACTTTTGTAAATTCTTAAGTATGACCCATTATTAATTTTTTATCTCTAAATTAATATTTTAATTTTTTGAGATTATCAAAGAACTTTGTTTTTTTAAGTTTTTAGTTTAACAAACCTAGTGTATCGTCCAATTGAATAAACTTTATTTAGAGCAATTACAATAGAGATATTTTTTCTTGAGTTTGTCACCAAGAACTCACATAAGCGAGTTTTTCTATTGCAAAAAAAGGGTTTTTACTTAATCTTAAGAATTGAGTTCTATAATAAGAACCCAGTTTGTCAACATATTGGTTGTTGTAAGTAATTAAAACAACTTTAGAATATATAAATCTATTTAAATTAAAGAATTTTTCATAAAATTTTAAATAAAAAATAAAAAATAGAGAACATTAGTTAATGAGATCATTTAACGAAAAGTGGTATGATGAAAAGTGGGTCCAGTTTAAAAACTTAATAAATAAAATTCTTCTATTGTAGTCAAAAGTTCTTAAATATTGAAATGTGTGAGATATGACATGGCAATAGAAAAACTTTATATGAATTTCTTCTATTACACTTGCTCTTATAAAGTTCTTATTGACAAACTCAAAGCAAAAAAAATCCATCATTGCAATTGCTCTTAGGTATTTTTGCTTGAGTTACAAGCTTAAACATTGAATACTAGGTATTATTACTTTACTCTAGAACGACAAAAAAGCCTTAAAGCGACCCCGGCAACTCAAAAGCGGCCCCCATGTCGCAGTACACGTTTAATGAGAATTTCATTTACAATTCTGCACTAAAAGCCGTCAAAAACGTTATTAAGGCAAGTATTCATCCATTTCCGAATAAATTTGTTGTTTACGTACAATCTATTCTATCATTAGAATAACTTTGTGCTTCCACTCTCTATTATCTGTATAGTATCCTTGAAAGGAAAAATTGAGAACCAAGAGCCTTATAGGCAGTGCTTATACTTTTTTCACTTAAATTCAACCCTCAAAAAGCCATATTTGTTTATTGCATTTTCCTTCCTAAGTATGATTGACTTCATAAAGGTTGTTAATATGAATATTAGAGCATCGGCCAAGTCATTTTCTGCCAATTACTAAACTTAAGAACTTTATGTTGCAATGACAGAACTTTTTCAAAGTTCTTAAGTATGACTCACTATTAATTTTTTCTTTTCTAAATTAATATTTTACTTTTTTCGAAATTATCAAAGAACTTGGTTTTTTAAGTTTTTAGTTTAACAAACTCAAGGCAAAATCCCACCATTGCACTTACTTAAACATTGAATACTAGGTAACTACCCCCTCCATTCTGAAGTAATTGACGTTTTCATTTTATGAGGTGAGTCTTTAAATTCAATTTCTACAAAAATATATTGGCTGGAAAATTATAAAAATCACTATAAAATTTCTTTATGAATAGAGCTTCAATATAAGTATACATATCAATTTATTTAGTTATATATTTTGGGAGATATTGAAGAGAGAAGTACGTGTTTCAAAAGGTGAGAATAACAATTAAAAAAGAACAGATTTATCTTTTTAAAATGTCTATTGCTATAATAATTGCATTTCGACAGAGTACCATAATACCATTCATTCTCAAATATGAATACACTACAATGTTTTAATTGTTTATAGTGAATTTTTGGTGTCAGTATTGAAAGAACGTGGATAAGTTAATGACAATGAAGTCATTACGCGCCGGCGTCTCAGGGTAATTTTTTTTACAATTTTAATGTGTTATTGAGATTTTTTTAGGATGATGATTCATGCTGATTTGTTGACTTCCTATCCTAAAATCGACTTCGACCTTACGTTTGGGTATGTCGATCCCTGGTCGGATAACACTTGTCGAGTCCTGAAATCTAAATCATAGTTTCTATCAGATGGTTAATCCATAAATAATTGTCGACGACTGTATTAAAGATTTACCTAAAAGACTTAACATTTAAAAGCAAGTGATGGGTTTTGTTGTACTAGGATTAGTTTATGTCAATGGGGCCTAAACCGTAATAGCCTAAGACTTTCGTCATAGGAATTGAATAAAAAAAGGAATATGAACTCAAATATGGAGCAAAAACAAATTCCTCACACAAGGAAAAACATCCGGGGAACATACCCATATAGTTTTATAAAATTTTACCTCGAAATTGCTACCGACGCACTCTAAATCCGATACATCTATGTGAAAACACCGATAACGTCAGAGAAAGGGAATAATTAATAGTATTATAATACAAGATAAGTTAGAGAAAGTAAGTTCACATACCTACTAGCTCTTAAAGGGACTCTTTTTGTATGAACTGTAGGTTAAGTAATAAGAATGTCCCGTTTTATGATGTTTGCTTGTGTTTTAACATCCTAGCATCTTAACCCCAAATTTAGTCGATATGATTGTGTTGTGTTGTCTTGTCCCGTCTTCTTTTCTCTTGTCTATTTGTTAGGCTGCTTTGTTGTCCTCCTTTCGTTCTCAGAGCTTGTATTCTTCTTAGGGGATGTTGGATCGGATGCCTCTGTTTATCAAATGAGTCCAATAGGGATTAAAAATCTAGATTGGGATATAGTGATTCTTATTATATTGGTTGATCGGTCACCTGCGGCTCGCTTGCCTCCCAAGCCCTGCCTTCCCTGTCCTACCCCCTCGCCCTACCAGCTACTGGTGCAGTACTGGTACTTTTTTACACATGACAAGCCGTGAGTGGTGGTGTATAAAACCCTCCCTACACCAAGTGTAACTCTACCATCTTCCACATTCTAAGCATTAACCCGTCATAATATTATTTGTGTGAATTGAATGTGGTACATAATATTATGAGAACACGAGACTACACAATATATAGATACTTTACATAACCCTATTTATCCATTACGTGACTTTAAACTCCCCTTGATCATTAATGTATATGTCTCTAAAACTCATTTTTAGTTTAATCACATTTAATATATAATAAACATTAACGTAAATATGCCGTTGAAATTCTCAAATTAATATTTTGTAAATTTTAATATTGTTCAATCGTAAATATATTTCTGAAACGATTACTAATATTAGGTAACGATTTATAAAATACGTTTATTTATTTACTATCGCAATTAATAATTTTTTCCAAATAATTTTTACCAGCTGTTAATAACTACTCTTAAAATTACTCCAATACTCAAATTAATATTTTGTAAATTTTAAAAGTGATTCTCGACAATGATCCCGCCGATATATTTTATAACGGACAAAGTTCGCAATTTAACAACGAATTTAATACTAATTAACATTATCGTTTTGATAATGAACGTTGTTTTGATTCTGCAGAAAGTGGTTATGTATTTATACTTGGTATTGGCGTAAGAATTACACGTCTCTCCCTTCTTACGTCATATTTTTTGATCTATGACGTCCTCTTTAAGAAGTTTGTAAAAAAAAACTTAACGACATTGTCATAGAGTAAAAACTTTTTACCGACATCCTCTTTGTAAAAATTTGTAAAAATGTCGTTAAGTTGTTTTCACCATAATTATCCTAGCTAGAAAATTATGTTCATAGCTAGAATTGGTAGCGTCATCATAATTTTCACCATACTCGTCATAATTTTCACCGTCCTTATCATAATCCTTATCGTCATACTTTCCATAGAATCAAAACAACGTTCATTTTCAAAACAAGAATGTTGATTAGAACTAAATTCGTTGTTAAATTGCAAATTTTATCCGTTATCATGAGTAACTAAATATTTAGAAAATACATCGGCGGAATTGTCGTCGAAATTCTTTTTTAATATTTGGTAAAGTTAGTTGGAAAAAATCATTAAATGTGATAGTATATAAGTACAGGTCTTTTAGAAACCGTTACCGAATATTAGTAACCGTCTCAAAAATACATTTACGATTAAACAATATTAAAATTTACAAAATATTAATTTGAGAGTTTCATGGGCAAATTTGGAGTAAATTGAAAAATAGGGGCATAACAAGTAAAACACAAATTCTTATTTGCAACGACACTATCCGTCGCAAGCCGGATACCGTTTCCTCTCACAAAATACCCACTTTTTCTCTTTCTCCAACACTATTCATGTGGTCCCTTTCTCCACTAACTCATTTTTTATCCATTTTATCTCACAAAATATCCGTCACAAATGGGGCGTGATATAACAATTACTTATTGTAATAAAGGTACATGGTGCAAATTTTGAGAATTTTTATCACGGGACTTTGTTTGCCTAAAAATCGTGGATAATAATCTTCAAAATCGGCTATTTTTTGTCATTTATGAATCCGGAAGATTTTTCCTGAATCCTTGTCAATAGACCCACTATATCCAATAATAAATATTAAATGCTTGAATTTTTTCCTTAAAACAATATAGAATAAAGTATAAAACTTATTTATCTATTTCAAACATGACCTATAAAGTAATGTGACGGCCTCTAAAAGTGTCTATTTAAATCGAATACAAATTGTAACACTCTGAGTCATTTTTATATCGTATTATGGTGCGAATTTCAAGATTTTTTTATCACGGAACCTTATCGGCCTTAAAAACGTGGATAATAACTTTCAAATCCGCTATTTTTGTCATTTTTGAACCCGATAGATTTTTTTGCTGAATCCTTTTCTGTAGGCCCAATATATCATATAATAAATATTAAATTCTTCGATTTTTCACAGAACAATATAGAATAAAGTATAAAACTTATTTTATCTATTTTAAACACGACCTGTAAAGTAATGGTAGGGTCTCTAAATGTGTCTATTTAAACCGTATATCAATTTTAACAGCGTCAGTCATTTATATATGATATTAAGGTACTATGGTGAATTTCGAGAATTGATGTCGACTTAAAAATCGTGGATAATAACCTTCAAAATTGGCTATTTTTTGTCATTTATGAACCCGAAAGATTTTTTCTGAATCATTGTCTATAGTCCCAATATATCCTATAATTAATATTAAATGCCTGCACTTTAGACAACATAGAATAAAGTATAAAACTTATTTATTTATTTCAAACACGACCCTCAAAATAATGTTAGAGCTTAGAGCTTCTAAATATTTATTTTAAATAGTATGTCAATTATTTTAACACCTTAAGTAAGTTTATATGGAATTAAGATATTTCAAAACTTTTTATCATAAGCCTTGCAACCTAATAATTAGACTTAGGATGAAACATTATAATTAAGTTAATATTGTATACGATAACAACCCACCATACTGAACGTTAACCACACAAAACACGATAACAACCCACCATACTGAACATTAACTTCACATAACTTAGGCAAATTCTTGTTTTAGACCAACATTTTTGGTCTGAAGTTTCAGACCAAACAGATGTTATCATTTTATAGTTAAATGTAACCACAATAGTGTAGCCAATGTTACACCTTATGATAATTTGTTTGTCAATAATGGTCACATTTGGCTATAAAATGGTAACATATGGCCCATCTGAAGGTTCAGACCAAAAGTGTGCCCGGTCTGTGAGGGAGTGGGTGGAGGATTCTTGGCGAGACTATGATGCGAGAGAGCGGGAATTAATGATGGTGGCGTGTTGGGCAATCTGGGAAGTAAGAAATAGGAGTGTCTTCGGACAGGAGCAAGTGCAGGCGGTGAAGATGGTTAGTAGGGTCAAAAATATAGTGCGAGAGATGAGGGGGGACGGAAATGGTGGGAGTGCAGGAGCTGGGAATGGGGAAAAAAGAGCAAGGGGCGAGGGTGGAGGGACTGGTGAGGGGCGAAATGAAGTGGGGAGGAGTGAGGGTGGCAGGGAGAATAATAGGGTGAGGGAGATGGGAGGGGAAGGAGGGGAAGAAGGTGCTAGGGGTGCAGGAGGCATCGGGATACAGAAATGGGAGGAATGTGGGACTGGTTTCAATGGCGAGAGGAGGCTCGGAGCAGGGGAGAGGGGGGGAGACAGGGATGTTGTGATCAATGTCGATGCGGGGATGAAGGCTGGATGGGGGATGGGCTTGGGAGTGGTGTGTCGGGATGATAGGGGGCGAGCCCTATGGGGAATGGCGGAACGGTATCTAGTGGAACGAACTCCAAGAATGGTGGAAGCAGAAGCAGCTCTCATTGGGATACAGGAAGTTGTACGAAGAGGACATGCTCATGTCCGGGTTGAAAGTGATTGCAAGAATGTCATTGAAGCGTTGCTTGGAAAGAAGACGGGAAGAAGCGATTTTTTTCTTATTATTGATGATATAAATCAGGCGTGTAGAACTCTATCTTCGGTATCATGGTCACATATTAGTCAGAATGCAAATAGAGTGGCGCATGAATTAGCTCAGTTATGTTCGTTGAGCGAAGTTCATCGTTTTTCTCATGACTCAATTCCGAGTAGAATTGTGGACCTTGTTGAGAACGATATTTCTAACTTTAATATGAGGTAATACCCACTTGTGGGCTTTCAAAAAAAAGAAAGTGTTGGTCTGAAACAAGACCAACTAACTTGCTTATAACAACCCACCCAAGAATAAACCAATCTTTAAATGACCTGAGAGTTGACCCTACCCGAAGCTTGAAAACCCGATTTAAAACGACCCGGTCAAACCGTTTGCCATGATTATCTTGTATCAAGATTTGCCGTCTATCACGTATAGATATATACAACATTTTACTGCAAAAGATCTTCATGTAACATCTAAAACAACTTTGAAAATATTGATCATTTATTCATAATGCACATTGATAATTGATCTTTATATGATGTCTAATTCTAACCCAACTTTATACCAGTAAACCCAAATGTATACTGCTCTTGAGCCAAAATAGACGAAAAACATACCCCTGATAAACCTATTTCGCTAGGCCGCAGTGAAGAAGAGAAAACAGGCAAAATTACAGCAGTAAAAGAGAAATAACTGTGTACTCCGAGAATTTACCTCTTCTTGTAACCTATAGGAGCTAGCCAAGAATATCATAAAGATACATCTAATAACCCAAAGGCTAAAGAGACAAGAGGGACGACTACGTCATCATCTTCGCTTGATTGTCGTTGACAGTTCAGAGTGCCTTTTTATATGTTCAAAGAGCTGGTTTCTACAGTTTTACAATCAGGAACTGTTACTTTCCTGGTTAACATGAAGTATCAGTTGTAGAGCCCAGCTTGGTTATTCTCAGGAGAGAACAGTAAAGGCTGTCGTCCTCTGAGGGCGCTGTTTCCCTGAAGTAATGGACAATTGCATCAACTAAACGCCGACACAAAGATAATACCTTATCAAATTAAGATAAAACTCATATGATTCAAAGAAAAAGATTGCAGCAAAAACATTGATGCAGTGGCTAGAAGCAGCATTACACCGGCAACTAATGAGCTAGCTGTTACGAGCAAGATAAATACAGTGTAAGGAGTCGTTTGGTTCGCCATGGGAATATAAAATTTCCGGGAAGATCAAATTCATATGAACATGAAAATCACGTGAATTGTTTAAATGTTGTTTGGTTGTATGCGGGAAGTGCGATTCATGTGGGAACTCCCACTTACCTAGGGGGCCTAGGTAAGTGACTTCCGACGTTATGTAGGAATTGGAGTTTACAAAGAAAGTTGCACTTCCCATGAATTAGGCAACCAAACGACACTCCATTTAGCAACTTCCCAGGATTTTCGAATTCCCATGATTTTAAGAGGCAATCAAACAACTCCTAACGCTGGTAACAGGGGTTTTAAGAGTATGCGGGTTAATAGTACTTACATTGAGTCTGCTTTTAATCCATAATCATGAGTGTGTGTTTCCTTGTGATCATTGGGAAGATGCCAGGATGTCGTGCACGCAGAATCCAAGGAATATAGTGAAAGAGAAATCAAGCAGCTACACACAAACATTGGAATAGGGCCGAATATCCAAAGCAGGAGAGGGAAAGAGAAATAAAATGCTCTCAGTCCAAGGGACCAGAAAAGGCATCCCCGGTTTAAAGTTTGGGACACGTATTCAATGAATTCGTCCCGCTGCTCTGGTGCTGGGACATTGAGCAAGAAACTGGAGTGGGCAAAGTATCTGACGCATTGCATATTGCAGAAAAATGCGGAAAGAAAGCATATCAAAACTGAAAAGTACTTGACATGGTCAATTGTAATTGACACATTAGTAGGTCTATTCAAAGTGCTGATAACTGCACTGATTAGGGAACTCAGTGTGATGGATATGGTTGCCAAAAGTGTTGATGCCATTAAGTTGTTCCGTAATGTTTGAACTCCCAGAATTCCGTTCGTTGGTTGATCCTGCAAAATTGATCTCAAATTAGAGTTGGATACAATATGAAACCGAGTTCTCAATCCCTCAGTTATACTCGGACGCAAGAATCAGAAAATGCTATCTTAGACTGCACTGCATATTAAAACATGCAAGATTATGTACAATCATAGAACAAATATGCCAAGCAGAAATCAACATGGAAGATTAACCTGTTCAGGCCAATTGAAAAGCATAACAGAACTACAATGGCATCAGCAACAACCAAAGTAGAAGAAAGCAGGAGAATATAATATCAGAGACATTGAATTTCAATCAATGTGAAGTAGCGGACCGCATACATCATAGATGAACAGGAGGAGAATTATCAAGGCCGCCGTACAGATTACAAAAAGTTAAGGTTTCGGGTAATCATAGAAGTAAAACAATTACGATGTCAATCATAAATGAATCATCAATCATCCTTTATGCAATAATGCAATCTAACAGCAGCAGAACAGAATTATCGACATAACAGGACGGTCACAAGTGACAATCAGGTGACGCCTATAAAATGTTAGATTCAATGTTTTTCAAAACACGTCTCCATCAGTATTACCAATATGACCTACTAAAAACCCAACAAAAGAATTGGTAAAAGAGAAGAATGGACTAACATTCATGATATGGTAAACCCATCGACGCCTGCACATAGTGTTAAGGCCAATAACAGTACGTGTAGGACGCCGAGTGATGGTCCACAGAAGCCAGACATGGTACATTACCAACACTAACAACCCTGAAGGAACTAATAAGTAGTTCAAATACTCCTGAATGAAGACCTCAAATGTCATTTTTAACTCCAAATTTGTACTGTGTTCCCAAAACCCCAACCCTACAGCTCAATGATTTCCTCTTTGTTTCTCCCTTTTGTGTGATCATAGTTTATAAATAAATGGTGCAGATGCATGAATATGGCCATGCTTATAAGCCAGATTCGACCACATATTCTGGGACTTGGACATAGTGTGCGATTGGCTCTTTACAAACATAATGGACAAAAATGAAAAACAAATAACAAGTGTGGTAGAGTAGAATATTCATAGACTTTTTATCATGCTTTTTAGTTGTTTTTTTTATAAGACTATGTGTCACCCTGTGATACGTTCAACCACTTAGAGCGGATTCTCTATCTCATTTTCGTGTCTTGTCTCGTGTTTCACCACCTTTATCTTCAGAGACATCATTCTCTTATGAAATTTACACATTTTTTTAATGATTAATGCTTATGTGTCAAATGAGGAGGTAGTGGGGCACGAAATGCAACACGAAAATGATCCGGACTCTCAACCACTAACCTGTAGCATTCCTTGAGTTTGATTCTTTGTATTTTTGTCTGCACCACATCTGTGAACCTGAAGCTGAAAGTTCGTGACTTTCCACTTTTCTTTTGTCTGGTGTGAGAAGCTTGTATAAAATATCTCCAATAAATGCTTAAATGAGTTAAAACTAGCCAAATAGTATAAAATAATAATACAGAAACAAAAGCTACAAGAAAATACAAATTTATTGATGGGCTGACTGCTGACATATTCAGCATTTATCAGTGAATAAGAAGGGTCATTAGCAACAAAGATGCTATACAAGTAACTATCATAATAATTCATAACAATATAAGTCAGATTAACATCTAATTACAAGTTTTAATGAACGGTTCGACAATCGACAGAATATCATGTATCAAGAAATTAAGGTTTCATAATTAGACTCCAAATTAGCAAGTCACTATTAATCAGAAGATTGTATCAGAAGTAAGTGCACATTCAAAATGACCACAGGATACTAGAATAAAAGCAGGAAAAACATTTGCTGGAACTAAATCAGGAAGACGAAGGTATGCACCAAAAATATAACAGGAACAGCGAGTATACCGTCAAATATGGTAGAGGGCACCTATCATTGCATCAATCCGGAAACGGTAAGTGCAGCTCGCTTTATCGACCCCAACCTGTTCGCGCCCCAGCTCGTCAAGCTCAAGATACTAACTCATTTAATAGTTCTAAAACTGTAAATACAGCCTCGGTCCTGAAGATACTGTTATGCCAGTTGAAGAGATTACTTGAATCGCGAAGGCAAGGCCCTGACATTGGTCATACTGAATACCATAATATCGCATATTGCAGAAACTCACTGTTTTTGCCGAGGGGGGAAATCACTCAGCGAAAATTATTACACAACCGGTCCAAACTCAATAACTACTTCATCTTAAACAAAATCTAAACGAGTTCATAAACAATTTAAAGAGGCTCAAAACTGTCTCGGATCTCAAAAACTCGGTCTAAATTTATCTCAAAATTCATACAAGCACAGGAATTTAACAAGATTTTTGTCAACAGTACATTTTATTCTATGCTCTTAATCTATGAACACAAGCACTCAAGCAGCATCCACCAGAGAATCCAGTTGCTCCACTTCTTTGGGAGTAACATATCTACAGATCAGCAAAGCTTGTCTGATACTCTATCCTATTCCTGGACCATATACTCCCGTGAACTAATCTCCTGCACATTCTGTGCCACTTAATAAATTGGGTATTCTTCACTTCAAGTCATTTTACAAGATATCAAATTCTTGTCCCACGAGGTTTTTATTCTTGTCCGCTCTCACACACGCTTTACTCTTCGATTTTTCTTAAAATATATAAAAGTATAATCAAATAAATACTCTATATAAAGCATCTTTTGTCACAAGACTCAAACTCCAAAGATCCAAATAATATAAGCTATATAAATTATCTACGGTGTCTAGACTGGCGGCGGTAGTAGCAATAATGGGCTCTAATCGGTCTGTCTTGATCCAATAACCAGTGGCCACGAATTAATCTTGGATTTCTTAGATATATATTCCGGAACACCAAGGGGTAACAACTATGTAAAAATATTATCATAGAGATGACACAATGAGGGTGATCATGCACAAAAAGACGAATGATATGCCGAAAATGGGGTCGAGAATGAATGTTACTCATTTTAGGTTTGTCTTAAACTTGTTCATAAATATTTCCGAAGCAAGAGTTTTTTTCCTGCAGAAAACACAATAAATAACCTATATATACGTGTATACAATGAAGCATATAGACATAACAGAGAAGATACAATCATACAAGTGAGGTCGAGCTACTTATCAGAAGTTGTCATTCAGACGGACAGAGAGGACTCAAGCCCATTTTTCGGCTTCTCTTTTAAAGACTTTGAATGAAGCCGCCGCGTAAAACTGGTTGTGGTATCCAAGAAATAAAAAACAACGGACATTACGCAAGAGCAAACAAGCATGGGGATGGGCCCAAAGATCCAGAGAAAGAGAGGGAAAGACAAGTAGAAGGCACGCAAGCCAAAGGACCAGAACAAGCTTCCCCTGTTCAAGCATCGAGCAGCATACTCCATGGCTTCTCGATTACATTGTGATGTAGGCACGGTTAGCAAGAAGCTTGCATGCGCATAGTATCTAATAGATTGTACATTGCAGAGAAAGGCGACAAGGAAGCAGACGATGAGCGTGAAATACTTTACTGATGCTATAAGTGGACTTTTGTTGCCGTAGATAAGCCTTGATGATGTGTTGTCCACATTTGATGTATTGCTCACAAAAACACCTATTAGAGAGCTTAACGTAATCGCTGTTGTTGCTAAAAGAGTGGATGCCATCATGTTATTGCGGAGCGTTTGAACTGCCAATACTCCATTTTTAAGGGGATCCTGAAAAAAATCATTAGACAATTTCTGAGGTTAGATTTGCAACTATATCATGAAATATATGTGCTTTATGCCATGGTAGAAACTAGAAACGACTGTATACAATAAACCACACATTCTCAATTTGTATTAGAGCTCTTTCTTACAAATAGATTCATTGCAGATATTCAGCATACATAAGAACACATGAACAATTAAAAATCTCGGCTAGTAGTTTATCACCACTGAGCCAAGTTCTCCTTTTTAAGTTAGAATGAACCCCTCATGCTGCAAAGTCAACAGGCTGCGGCTCCACGTGCATACACGTACGACTAGATTTCCCAAGGCCTCCAATTCAAGCCTCCGATTATTTTCCATGTGAACCAAGAAATTACTGAACTTTAATTTCTATGTGCTATAACATTGTAAAAGCCAGTAAGGCATTGACTACGCATTATTATAATGATACTTCTGGCCTTCCTCCTAGTATTTCAAACAGAGTAACAGATATTGGATTTGGCAGCAATTTTTATTGCCACCCTTATCGAGGTATCTCCATCATCTACCAAAAAAGGTGGATACTTAGCTAATTAGCTTTGAGTGTTTTTATGATGGGTTTTCTACAAAAAATATTCCAATCTATTTCAATCAAAGATCAAACTTTTCAATATGCTAGGTGCTTCTATCACTAGTTTCTTGAGAAGGATACAGTACCAAGACCGAAACACAAAAGTAAATGCCGGTGATGCCACTATTACCAATGATCCACAAGAAACAGTACATATTCATGTTAGAGAAATATCTTTCTCTGAAAATTTCTAACCCAGTATGTCATATTTGAAAATAAAAAACAATAGCATCATGTTGTGATTTTACTGATCCAAGATGCCTGAACTTTTCGTCATACATCAGTGAAAAAGCTACTCACTGACCATTGATCACTATACCCTAGCATTTGTGCTTGAATGTTCCACAATACGATTTTTTACGATTACAGACTCTACTTTTCCATCAAAGTACGATTCTAAACAGATGAATTATTATAGTTTGTAACACTTGGTACAAAGTATGACATTACTGCTCGTTAAGATAAAATTCACAATTACAGATATAGCAAAGTTACTTGAAGACCCTTCTAAGACAGGCTATCATCCTCCCTCTTTACCTCTAAATTATCGGCATTTACTCTGTATTTTTCAGATAAGTACACAGTCGTAATCAGGAATCCTGAAAGTATGTATTCTTTCTTTCAGCACTTTTAATGGTAACCAAGAAGGCACGAAAGCAAGAACCAAATAAGTATGCAACATCACAGTCTTCTCTAATAAGCTTTATGAAATCAATCACGGAATGTCTAAACTTAGAAGATGGTATAGGAGCTATATCATGTGAACTTCCAAGTCTTCAACCAACATCAGCTTCTCTTAGCTACATTTATTTACGAAATTAACTTATGGCAAAGATTAAAGCAGACACAGTGGACGTATACATCATACATGCCTAAATTAACATTCCACCAGAAACATCTCAGCACAGAATACTTAACTCCGCAATGTATCAAGCTGTATGTTGAATTTATTAATAAAGATTCCAAAGCTTTTAATCAAACCAAATGGTGAAAACATGACTAGTGAACCATTAACCATAGTCATAATTCTGCTTTAATGCTCCCTTTGTTTTAAATATGTAAAGATGATTAACAAAGTTACGAACACTAATCTTCTACCTGATTTGCGTTCCAACTAAAATCGCGATAGAATATAATACATAAACTATACCACTACTTCCCATTTGTATTGAGCCAACTTGATTTAAGCGCCCAAAGTTAGTAACCTTACCCTTTGTTTATTCATAATATGCAATGCCTACAACATATTTAGATTATAATATGAACATGTTAGGATTATCAATTGAAGGAGATGAAGTCCATATTGTTTGAATTATTATTAAACACCGTATAATAAGAATAAATATAATGGGATTCAACCATTACCTTAAGGTTTTGGTTGAGTTGTTCATCATCATGGTATCGGATACACTATATGACTAAAAGGTCACGAGTTCAAATCCTAGCAGCCTCCTATAACTCACGAAATGGGATTTCAGCACATCGTATGGGGGAACATGTGTACTAAGTATTAACCACTCTTGAGGACCGTAATAAGAATAAATATAATAGTTGAGCCTCAACCATTTAAGGTTTTGGTTGAAATGATTTATCTATCACAAAAGGCGTCAAAAGGAGAAGAATAAAAGTGGGATAAAAATACAATTGAAAATTGACTTCCAAAAAGTATACACCACTGCATTCATATTAAAAACAACTAAAAAACATTAACTGATAAAGCAGAAATAATCACAACATTTAGTTTTCTACATTATCATCGTCGTCATCATCCTCCTAACCTGAATTTTCGAGAGCGTAGAATATGGAATTATTGACTTTCAGTAATAATTTGATCATAAAACATCAATCCAATCTCATTTTTTTCAAACTCCACCTCATAGATTTTGCCAAAATTCCCAAATTTCACAATTCCTATGAACAAGACGGTCAATTGTTGTCCTTTGTTTTTGATACAACAAACAAACGGGAAGGGGGTTCAATTACCAAATGACAAGCCGAACAAATTGAGTGTTAATGATCAAATTACTCATCAAGTTCATTCTCAAAATAGAAAGACAACAATTAACTACGACATCCCAAAATGAAATACAACAACAAATAACCGGGACAGAGGAAGTATTAACTACAGTCTTGCTTAGGACGGTCTTAAATTAAGACCTCTAGCTACCCCTTTTCACCTTACTATTATTTTAAATCGGTGGTGAGCCCCTTTTAAGTTAAAACCGTCTAAAATAAGAATTTGTATAGTAAATTAGTCAAGTCAAAGCATCAATTGCGTACGAAAAGAATAAACTCCGGCCACATGTTAGACAACGCTATCGTCATCCCTAACCTTTGACAAAACCTAATAAAATCGATATTATAATACCATACTTTCACACAATTCTCACTTCACAATCATCACAATTTCAAATTCGATCATTTATTTACCTTTTATATCCTTATTTTAACCAAAGATAAGCAAATACGGAATAATTGAGACCGAGTACAACACAAAATGCAATTGCAATGCAATACCGTATTGTAAAACCGTCTCATACAAGACTAACAAACCGTTCCGAAACACGTAAACTGAGAAGAAAGAGAGAGATAGAAACATACAGCCATAAGAGAGAAGACCCATTGATGACGAGACTCAGCGTTGAGGCCGATAACAGTATGTCTAGGATTGCGCTTAACCGCGATGACAAGCCAACAATGGTAAATTACAAACACTAGTAATCCTAACGGTACTAATACCATATCTAATTGTTCCACCTCCATCCGCGGTGAATGAATTACTCACTGTTATGGATCGTAGACACCCGCTTAAACCCGAAAATTATTTCTTGTTTAGCTTCTCTGTACCAACTACCAAGTGTTAGGAGTTTAGGACTAGAGAAGTGTCGTAATTTGTGTATTTTGTGTGTATATATATGACACTCGTATAAGATATTTTAAACGGACTCTTCAAATTTTCTTACGTTTTTTTTTTATGAGTTTAAATGGTGCGGTTTAATTCAATATTATGTGGGCAGTGTATTTGTATTGCACAATTTTATTTTATTTTATTTCTTATGTAAAAGAAAAGGGAAAAATGCGTATTTGAGGTGATATTATGTGAATGAAGCGACGAGGTAGTTGTTGCTTTTTTGCATTCTTTATTCGCAAATTCTCATTTGTGACGGACATATCCGTTGCAAGCTTGTGACGGGTTAAATAAAATTTATGTGCGGAGGTAAGATAAAAGTAAAACACTAAACAATAGCAAACTGTTTTGTTTTATCTACTAATATAAATAGTATTTGACCCGTTACAAGAGAAACTTGTTGTTCTTTATTAGGTGGATGAAGTGATATTAAATTGGGTTTTTTGGACCGACGTGTTTATAAGTGAGTAACGTGGAATGTGAATGGTGTAGGAACATAGTTTACATAGGAGTATTTTAAGGGGTTTAGATATTTATTGGAATTTTTTGGTGTTTTGGGGTTATTTACCCAATTAATTGGGTAATTAGTGTTCTTTTGAAACTATTTTGAGTTATAGTGTCCACGTGGCAGTTTTTGCGTTTTTTTAGATTTGTTGGTAAGCCGCTAAGAAGTATAGCGGCTTTACCTTTGTTTTTTTTAATTTTGACAGAAACTTACAGGAGGTATTGTTTTCGCGAAGGAAAGGACAAGAGCAAAAGCCGTTATACTTCTAAGCGGCTTTGCCTAAGTTTTCTCATTCAGCAGATTCATTTAAAGGTAACAATTCGAAAAAAAAAAATTGAGAAATAGGTAAAGCCGCTGAGCTCCCTAGCGGTTTTGCTGGCTGTATAAAAAAAAAAACGCAACTTTTCTCATTCAGCATTCATATCACTCGAAAAAAATCCCCAATTACAAAACTTAAAACCCTAATTTTCGCCCCTTTCTATTTGTCTCAAATCCATCCTTTTTTTGTTCTTATAATTGTTCCTCTTCATCCTATTTTCATCAAAAGGTATCAATTCATGCTTTATTCATGTATTAATTCATCATAAGTTATTATTTTGGTGTGATTTAGCATTATCCCCAATTTCCTAATTAGTTTAGTTCTTAATTTTTAGCTTAGTTCATTTGTTTTATTGTTCAAATTAGTTGTTATATATAGTTTATTATTTGCAATGGAAGTAAATAATTATCCATTAACATGTTGGTGGAATGGTGAAATTGTTGTTAATGGTGAAGAGGTTAGTTATAAGGGTGGTTGTGAATGCTTTGTTTTTGTTAGTAGTAATATTAGTTTTAATGAGCTTAAGGATGAAATTTATGAGTCATTAGAGGTAGATAGAACAAAATTTGAACTTGTTATCAAAATGAAATATCCAAGTGTAAGAGGTTACAAAGTAGTATCATTGAGTAATGATCGTAGTTTGAAAGCATTGTGGCTAATTGTGTGTCAATCAAAAGCTTTATCCATGGATTTGTTCATCGAGTTAAAGTCTCTTGAAAATCCTCAAACATCTCAACAACCTTTTACTATGTCATTCACAAATATGCTTAGCCAAATTGAGGAACCTAATTGGCAAGTGTGTTTGTCAACTAATAATGTTGACGAAGCGTCCATATTAGATGCTAATATTTTTGGAGATGAGATTGAAAATGAGATTGAGGAGGAGGATGCTATGTTTGAGTTGAGTGAGGATGAAGATGATATGGTGGACGTTGTTTCTCAAGCATGTGCTAATACCCAATTTATTGAACTCGGATCGTTAGATGTGGGACTTGAAAATAATTGGTATAATTCTAGTGTGGATCCATTTAGGAGTGGGGATGAATTTATGGTTGGACAAAATTTTGGAAGCAAGGAGATTTTGCGACAACTTGTTACATCTTACAACGTCGCTAGAAATCAAGTTTATAAAATTGCCGAGTCAAGACCTCATACCGTGACTTACATACAAGTGTAATAGGCAACCTTTAGCTTGTAAATGGTATTTGAGAGCTAGTCAAAAAAATTTATACTCCAAAGTTTTCACAATTGTGTCTTACAAAGGGCCACATGAAGCTTCTTGTGTGGTTCGAAAACCATCTCTTGATCATCCTAATTTGAAGGGGGATTTCATAAGCAATGCTATTAAGCATCTTGTGAAAGAAGATTGGGGGGCTAAGGTTAGTTTGTTAAGGGCATCCATAACTAAGGAATTCAACTTCAAGATTTCGTATTGGAAGACTTGGATGGCAAAACAAAGGGCCTTAGCGGATCTTTATGGAGATTGGGAGGAGTCTTATGCGTTTCTTCCCCGTTACCTAGATGCTTTAAAAGAGGTTAATCCGGGAACCGCCGTCCATTTCGTCAATAAGCCTACTAATGATCCCAATGTCCATCAATTTGATAAAGTCTTTTGGTCATTTGGTCCTTCAATCAAAGGTTTTCGTCATTGTAGGCCCATTATTACCATAGATGGCACTCATCTTTATGGTAAATATCGTGGGGTTATGTTGATTGCAATGGGAGTTGATGCGAACGAGCAACTATTTCCATTAGCATTTGCCATTGTTGAGAAGGAGAACTATGAGAATTGGAGTTTCTTTTCGGCTTGTATAAGACATTTTGTGACAGATCGTGTGGGTCTTTGTGTCTTATCTGACCGACATAAGGGTATTTTAAAAGCAATGAGTACAGTGGGGAGTGGGTGGGAAGAGCCTTACGCTTTTCATAGGTATTGTATTCGTCATCATGCATCCAATATTAACAAGATGTTCAAGGACACAAATTTGAAATCCACTTTCTCCGAGACCGCTATGCAACACCAAATTTCTAAATTTGACTTAGGTATGATCCAAATTGGTGAGATCAATGCTCAAGCGAGAGCTATGTTAGAGAATATCCCCGCAAGTAAATGGTCTCTTGCTCACGATGGCGGCAAGAGATATGGGTTGAAAACAACAAATATGAGTGAATGTTTCAATGGTGTCCTCAAGGGGGTAAGATTTCTCCCAATCCAAGCTCTTGTAAAAGCCACTTACACTCGAGTGAACAAGTATTTCGTTGAGAGAAGAAAAATGACTAAGGAAAGGTTGTTAGGTGGTTTGAAATGGTCGGCTAAAATAAGTAAGGCGCTTGATGAAATAGAAGAAATCGCAGCTCACCATGAAGTTAGTCAACATGATTTTGAGCAAGGCCTTTATCAAGTGACTACATGTCAAGGTCGTAGGCTTGCGAATAGTGGTGGAAGAAGTCACACAGTTCGATTGAATGAAAATACATGTACTTGTAACAAGTGGCAAAACTTTCATTACCCTTGTTCACATGTAATGGCGGTATGTCGTGCATTTTCTATAGACTACGATCAATATGTTGACCCATTATACTCTTCTGGGGAATATCATGGTTGTTATCGTGCAATCTTTCAACCAATTCCGGATGTGAGTTATTGGAAACCATGGACGGGACCGACTGTGATTCCAAACGGAGAAATGGTTAGAGGAAAGGGAAGACCGAAATCGAAAAGAATTCGTAATGAAATGGATGAGAGTTCCAAATCTACTGTCACTTGTAGTTTGTGCAACGTTGAGGGTCATAACAAGCGGTCATGTGGAAGAAGTAATGCTAGGGGGTAATATGTCATGTTATTTAATTTGTTATTTATTTATTTATTTATAATATATCATGTTTATTTTGATGAATAAATATTGACAATCTTAGTTTACAGGTCAAATGGAGCCGGGCCCAGTGGATCCTAGCGTTCTCAAATACCAGAAAGATCATAGAAGTGAGGTTCTTTGGGAGGGAGAGGTAATATCTAATTTGAGCAATCCATGTTTTTAGTTTCTCAAACTTAACCTTGAAATTGTATTTAACAATTATTTTTGTTTGTTATTTGTAGGATCTTCCTCCACTCAAATGCAGAAATCATCACTTTTCCAAGGAACATTACACCGTTCCTGAAGCTGTCGTCAACTACATCAGTGGAACTCAATTTCACGGTATTCATAGGTTAGCTTACGTTGTTGCTCGTTCCGATATGATTACTGCTTTAGTTGAGCGTTGGAGACAAGAAACCCACACATTCCATTTACCGGTTGGAGAGACCACGATCACATTGCAGGATGTGAATGTTTTGTTAGGTCTCAGGGTCGGTGGCTTGCCTATTACCGGTAGGAGTGATTATTTCTGGGTTGAGTTAGTTGAACAAGCACTAGGTAGGCGGCCACCTCCCGATGCATTGAAAGGTAACACTTTAAAACTTTCCTGGTTAAGAAGTCATTATCAAGACCTTGAGGATGATGCTCCTGAGTATAGGGTCCATAGGTTTGTTAGAGCGTACTTCCTATATTTGGTCGGAACCGTGCTCTTTCCGGATAAAAGTGGGAATAGAGTACAATTGATTTACCTCCCTCTCTTGATAGATTTGACGAAATTGGATGACTATAGTTGGGGAAGTGGTGTACTAGCCTATTTGTACCGAAACTTGTGTATTGCATCTAAGGGAAGATGCATTGAGATTAGCGGTTGTCTTCTACTTCTCCAACTTTGGTCTTGGGAGCATATATCCATTGGTAGGCCCACCGTCATGACACCTCAAATAGTTGGGGAAGAAAACGAAATTGGTTCACAAGTAATCCCGGGTGTTGACCCTCTTGGTTGTAGGTGGTTAAGAGTAGACCGTGCTTATAAGGACCACTTGATTGGTTTGGTTACATGTAGGCATGCTCTTGATACCATGACCGACTCTATGTTCACTTGGGAACCATATAGTAGGCGAGTCCTAGAGCTTCTCCCCGAGATTTGTACGGAAGATCTTACCGAGTGGATTGTCAATGCACCACTCATATGCTTTGAGATTGTTGAGTGGCATTTTCCCGAAAGGGTTGTTAGGCAATTCGGTTGGCATCCCACGATACCCCCTTTTTGCAAGACGTCTAAGAAATTGCATGCTCTTGATCGTCGGGGAAATGTCACCGACTACCCGGATTTGCATAGAGTTAGCATTCAAAAATGGCATAATCGCAAATCTAGATTGACTCCTCGAGGTGCTCCGTACTTGGGTTTCATTGACTACAACGATCCATACCTTCAATGGTATCGTTCCATCACTCGCCTAGTAGTTAGCCCGCTCACTGTTGAACAACAATCAAGAGACCTATACGAGTTGCGTCACAACTTCTATCCGAATGCAGCGGATAACATGATGCTTGTAAGTCTTTTAAGTAACTTTCTCTAATTTTAGTTCCTCTATTTAATTTTAATCATCATTTATTTAATATGTTATTTGTTCAATTTTGTAGAGCGGTGGTCATGTATTCAACTGCAACAAAGCTACAACTATGTTGAATAACATGCCGGATGATGTACCAATAGCTTATATGGACTTGGCGCGTGAGATGCAACAAATGTCCCTTCGTTGCTTGCAACAAACGGGACAAGGGTACCGTGTCCAACCGTCTGAGGCCGACAATCCTAGCCAAGAGGAAGATACTCAAATGGCACATAGATATGACTTTCGTCACTTGGACCACAGACTTAGCCAAGAGGAAGATACTCCTAGCGGTTCAACCTCAAGACCGATGACAAAGAGGACTCGCAGGAGATTGGGATAATGTGAATTCATGTATTACAAACTTGTATGAAACTTAGGATTTGTGATGGTTATTAACTTTAGATTTCAGGATTTGTATGATTTTCGGAATTGAATCATGTTTTTTTACGTCAAAACTTTCTCCTTCAAGCACGAATTGGGATTTTCGAAAATGGGAGTTTGTATTTGCAACGTGTTTTTCTACATTAACTCTGTCGGAAATTTGAAGCACGGGAGTTTTTCTACGTGTTTTTCTACGTTTTTCTTCCCTGCCCATCAACCTCCTGGAAAATGTTCCATTTTTTTTTTAACTCTTTCAACAAAACCGCTGAGATCCTAGGCGGCTTCCTTATTTTTTTGGTGATTTTCCTCAAAGCCGCTGACAACCTCAGCGGCTTCACTTATTTTCCGTCTTTCTTTCCAGCCTCAAAGCCCCTGGAAAGTTGAAACAAAAAAAAATTTGAAATTCCTCAAAGCCGCTGACAACCTCAGCGGCTTCATTTCTTTTCCAACTTTCTTCCCAGACTCACAGCCACTGGAAAGTTGAGACAAAGAAAATTGCAACTGGGTAAAGCCGCTGATGACCTCGGCGGCTTTGCCTAATATCTGCAAAAAAATCCGAAAAGTGTCCACGTGGACACCATAACCCAAATTATTTTCAAACCCACCCCAATTACCCAATTATTTTCGTCAAAAACACTAATTCACCAAAAAATTCTATTTATTGATACCTAAATGTTCTTTTTAAGAGATAACACAAGGTTGAGAAAATAATTTTGAGTATTTAGCACAACGAGTTGCTTATTAAGATAGACGGCTTGATTTAAATTTGACAAGACAAATCTAGCTTAGAGATGGAAGTAAGTTGTGCTGGGTTATTTTTTGTGTCTGCTAGGAGAAGTAAATGGACGGCCCAGGCACTAGGACGTGGGTTTCGTAATGTGTCGTGCTGGTGAAATGAAAATGGCGGTTCAGGCACCGCTCATGGCCTGTCTATACACTTAGGGATGTCCAAGAAATTCCATCACTTTACCTTTATTTCTTCGTATTTTAAGTGTGTTAAAGCGTGTCGGGTATAAGTTGGTCGTGCCGTACTCGGGCTACCCGTCTTTTTTCTCAAATTCCGACTCAGACACCGCCCACAACATAACTTACCATATTTTGAGATGTCAATACCATATCATCTTAAAATGGTCATGGATCATACCGAAAGCACATCCCAACTACGAGCGAGCGTGCTCATTTCCATCATTAATCTAGCTTAATAAGGTTGACCAAAATCGAAAACAATACTTATTATTGTTCATCTACTCCGCTTAAAAAGAAACACAAATTCTCATTTCAAACGGTTATTATCTGTCTAAAGTGTAAGACGGGTCAAATACATATCAAAACATCCTACTTTCCACCTAAAATGACAATTTTTTCGTCTTTATTACTCCACAAATCCACTTGATAGTATTTGATCTATCTTAAATTTAAGTCAACCCGTCTAAAAGACCTCCAATACCAACAACAAATTTAAAAACAATCCCTCTGCAAGTCTGCAACGCATCACTTGACATTTTCGTAAATTCTCAAAATCACATGTTTAAAAACCGTCATAAGATTAATCTGCAAACTGCAATCAACATTACACACACAAACAGTTTATTACAGTTACACCAACACACACCTCCTAAAACCCAGAAATGGAGAAACATGAAAACTTTAATCTAACAATGTCACTAATACAACTATACAAGAACAAAACCCTATTAACATGGGTGTCGGACACGGACACGCCAGGGACACGGCTCCAAACATGTCCGACACTCCAAAAACCGTGTCGCCAGTTTTTCTTTTGAACCAAATGTGTCTGACACGGTCTATTTGTTATGGACACGGACTAATATAAAGAAATCACAAAATTCCTAATTCAGAATTTGTAATTGAAAACCTAATTTATCGCAAACCCCAATTCCATTCGTCAGAGTCGTCACCTCCTTCTCTCGTCACTCCGTCAGTCGTCACTGGACTCACTGCCGTCACCCTCGCCGGCCGCCGGGTGGCCGCCTTCTTCTCTCGCCGTCAGCCAGTCACGCCGTCTACTTTTTCTGGAAGTGATTTGATTGTGTGAAAAGAGTAGAATAAAAAAAAAGCAGGCGTAGACGGCGTAGAATGTTGATCCCGCTTTTGACTGCCACAACAACTGTATAACCTCTCAAACTATTCTTCTGCTGTCTTCCTGCCATCGCTATTTCTCTCTTCATCTCTCTCACCTCTTTCCTCATGGCTATCTCTGGTAATTTCTTTCTCCCCTTTTGCCTTCTTTTTAAAATAAAAAATCAGGAACGGAACCAGAATTTAAAGTTACAAATTGGAAATTTTATAGTACTAGTTATTTTAGTAACTACAAATTTCAAATTATTAGTTTTACTTATGAAATTCACTTGATTATCATCATTTGTTTAATAATTGTCTGTAAATTAGTCCCTCCGTTCCTCCTAATTATTTGTTTCTTTTTCACCCAAACAATAGAAATATTTATACTCCAGTGTTTCTTTGGAGGGTTGTTGCCGTGAAAAAGATGGAAACTGAAATTGTGAATATCTTAGACAGCTCTTCTAAACCTCATATTAGTCCAGTATAATGTTTAGGGTTAGGGTTTAGGGTTTCTTGGTCGTAAATTAATGCCTGTGAGGTCAATGTGTACTGTGTACAATTTTCATTTCACGCCGAGCTATCAGTTTTGTCATCACATATAAATCTTTTTTTCGCAGCTCTACAATTTTCGTCCTCTTCAATTAAGCATACCTTTAATCACCTTGAGTTTACCATCATGTCACTTGCTTTACTTATTGTTACTCAGTTTCAGTGACCAGTGTGTCATTTACTCATTTGAATCTGCATAATATGAACATAACTTCTGCTTTCTAATTAAGTTACTAAAATGTGTAATTGCAGCAGATGTTGGCGACTCAATCTTGGCCAAAGATAACACTCAGTCTGAGATTCTGGTACTTCACAAGCTAACCCGTTGCCAATGGTGGCTTTTGGTGGGACTCAATGTTTTCTTCTTAGTTGCTGGACAAACTGCTGCTGTACTTTTAGGAAGATTTTATTATGATCAAGGTGGCTCAAGCACATTTATGGCGACCCTTGTCCAAACAGCGGGTTTTCCTATTCTTTTTATACCTCTTCTCTTCTTGCCATCCTCATCAACTTCTTCAACCCCGTCAGGCGGCGCATTATCTGGAAAATACATTTGCCTGATCTATATTGCTCTAGGACTAGTACTCGCTAGTGACAATTTCTTATACTCAAAAGGGCTCTTATATCTCTCTGCCTCCACCTATTCTCTCATTTGTGCTACCCAATTAGCTTTCAATGCTGTATTTGCGTTCTTCATCAATTCCCAGAAGTTCACCCCCTTGATTCTGAATGCTGTGGTCATTCTTTCATACTCTGCTGCTCTACTTGGGGTAAATGAGAGTTCTGATGCACCTGAAGGAGTAACCAGGTCACAATATGTTGTCGGGTTTTTGTGCACTCTCGGTGCCTCAGCTATTTACTCTCTACTCCTTTCACTCATGCAGCTTACCTTTGAAAAGGCACTGAAGAAAGAAACATTTTCGGTAGTTCTAGAGATGCAAATCTACACATCCATAGTTGCCACTCTTGCTTCTATTGTAGGACTCTTTGCAAGTGGACAATGGAATACTTTGTCGGGAGAAATGCATAGTTTCCATTCCGGCAAAGTTTCCTATGTCATGACTCTGGTTTGGACTGCCGTGTGTTGGCAGATGTGTTCTGTGGGTGTTGTGGGCTTGATCTTTCTGGTGTCGTCTTTATTTTCAAACGTCATTAGTACAGTGGCTTTGGCTGTGGGACCTGTTGCTTCTGTGATTGCTTTCCACGACAAGATGAACGGTGTCAAGATTATTGCTATGTTACAGGCACTCTGGGGATTCGCCTCTTACATTTATCAGAATTATATTGATGAACATAGGACAACACAGTTAAGGGGGCAAATGGAACCAACTGATAGTAGGGTCGGTTCATGCTGAGCAAAACTCAGGTTTCTGGTTTTGTATTTTTCCGATTATTTCACTCTCAGTGGGGAACCATAATTTCTTGGATCTGTTTTTTTTTTTTTTTTTGATGACGAAGAGGTTGAATCCCCGCACCAGTCACCACCACATGGACTATGTAAGCCACCCCTTTGGGGCTGCAGTGGCCAAGTGGTCATCGCCCTAGTTGGTAGTCGAACCTGAGACCTCTCAACTCCTGCATTTCTGCAAGTTTCAAGGTTTAACCAGTTAGCACTGGACTAACACCACTTGGATCTGTTTTATTTCTTATTATTATTGTAAACAAATTATTTAGAGCATTTTAACAGAGAAGATATTCAACATAATAATATGACCTGGGAGTTGTGAACATGGTTGCCTTACCACTTACCAGTGTTGACATCATCTATTCTGGAGAAAAACTACAATAAGATGCTGGTCAAGTGTTTTGCATTAATTTCCTCAGTACAATTGCTCGATGCTGGTCAAGTGTTTTGATAGAAAATCAATGGTTATGTTGATTTTCCTTTTAATAATTTAATAAAATAATAAAACTTGTGGGATACGGACATAATGAGATCTTCCGAGAACCCCAAAACCAGAGAAATCAACGATAAACTTCATCTTCTACCTCAATCCAACCAACTATTTATCCAAAAATATGCAAAATGCTTCACCAATCAACTACACAAATAGCAGGTCTTGTTTGTGACGGGCTAATTCCGTCACAAGCTTGTGACCTTTAATAAAAAGGGAGAGGGGACAAGGTGGGACACCCTTCATGTCCTTTCTCACTCACCTCAAATGGATATTTTGTGAGAGGAAACGGTATCCGTCACAAGCTTGTGACGGAACCGCAATCACAAATGAGAATTTGTGCTACACAAAAACTTCTATAAAAGCTAAACATTACTTGAAAGCACAATTTCCGTCAAAATTAAGAAAAATCCAAGTTTGAAAGCGCGCGAATCAACGACAAATCTCTATGGAGGGATTGGTGACGGTCCGATGAGGGTTGACGATCCGGTGTTTTGCCGTGGATCTCATGGGGGGGGGGGGGGGGGGTTGTTGTTTTCAATGGTGGCTTGGTATTTTGTTTTTGGGTCACCACTAGTTTTATACCCGTACAAAAAATGTACGGATCTATTTCTAAAAACTTCGCAAATATATTGATTAATTAGTGCAAATATAATTCAACATGAACTTAAATGAAAAATATATAAATTATCAATTCGGGGATGATTTTGACTCCAAATAATTGACTTACTGGTATTGAATTAATTAATTTATTTTTTAAAAGATTATTATAAATTGAAATTAATTTTCAATTTTAATGTTATTAACGGAAAATAGGGGTGTTCATCCGCGGTTCGGTGAACCGAGCTGCATATTTAGTTCGGTTCACACACGTACGGTTCGGTTTGGCAAAACACCGAACCTAAATCGCACCGTTCGTAACGGTTATAAACGATTCAGTTTGGCAAAACACCGAACCTAAACCGCACCGTTCGTAACGGTTATAAACGGTTCGGTTAACCTCTTTTAACGGTTATTTGCGGTTCAGTTACCGGTTAACCTATAAACGTGCAAAGTATGCTTTTTTTTTACTTTTCTTGGACTAATTATTTTTTACTATTTGTAATTTTTTATTTTTCGGATTTAATTTTTGGACAGTTAAACATCGTATTTTATTCGACTGTTGTATATTGGTATTTAAATATTCGATTAACAATAATTTGATCATATCGTATTTTATTATGACCGTGACGAAATGTAATACTGCAATTGATTACGTAAGTAGGAATGTAACTCTGTATATAGGAGATAGGGAAATTAAATGAGTGTAAAAGTTAGTGGCCCACACATTCCTTCTTTTAAGGAGCCAATGAGATGCACCTAAAATCTATTCCTTTTATAGAGATAGATTGTTGATTATTTGTCTACTTTATTTGTTGAATATAAATTTTCACAAGAACACAAAGTACAATCCTCTGTCATGTTGCAGAGCAGGAGCCGCTCAGTTTGGAGCATAAAGAACAACACAAATTCTTATTTGCAACGGCACTATCCGTCGCAAGCTTGTGACGGATACCATTTTTTCTCACAAAATACCCACTTTTTCTCTTTCTCCAACACTATTCCTGTGGTCCCCTTTCTCCACTAACTCATTTTGTATCCATTTTATCTCACAAAATATCCATCACAAATGGTAACCCGTCGCAAGCAAGATTTACTAAAAGAACAAACACAATTTTTCATCCAATGTGTTAAAATAACCACATAGCTTGCCGGTCCGGATTCTCTGCATTACCCGAAAAGAAATGGACCTCCATTACTTTTAAACGGTCCGGATTAAATCTTGAGACGATCTAGCGGTTGTAATTATTTCATAAAAATAATGTTTTATTGGATGGATAAAGAAAATATATTAAAATAAGTGTGTATTAGAGAGGTAATGGAGAGAAAGTAATGGAGATGATCCAAATTCATAGCCTTACATGATGCTATGGGGTTGAAAGTTGAATTTTTAGAAAAATAAACATCTTTATTTTTTCAAAGTAAGCATCAACATTTAATGAAAACATTTACATCAAATAATCAATTTAATACTGGGCACCTAGGTAGCACGGACACTTCTCCTAATTAGCCGTCCCGTGTCCGACACTCGGACATATGACACTCGTTGGACACATGGCTAAACATATTACAGGTTGGACGAAGAATAAAATTTTAAAAAAGATTGATTAAAAGATGAGTTTGGATGGAAAAATGAGGATTAGTTATAGTAAAGGTCGAATTGTATATTTAGTTGTTTAGATTTAGTTTTAAATACATGATAAAAATAAAACTATACATTATTTACAACCAGAAAATATATATTTTTATATTTAAATGCCGTGTCCCGTGTCCGTGTCCGTGTCCGTTTTGGTGCTACCTAGCCAAGTGTTAGACTATTAGGAGTTGAGAAGTGTCGTAAATTGTGTATTTTGCGAGTATATATAAAACTATAATATACTCTTTAAACGGATCATTCAAGTTTTTTGTCTAACGTATTTTTTTTGTTTGGATTAATTCATGTGATCCAAATCTAATAGCACGTAGAATAGTTTATTTTATACGGTCTAAATTTAATTTTTTTTTAGGCCTTATGTAAGGAAGAGAGGTGAAGAAAATGGTGAATAAAAAGAGTAAAGATGGGCTTTTTAGATGATTTGATGTGAATGAAGGGACGAGGTAGTTGTTGCTTTTTTACATTATTTTAACGGGGTTGCGAAAGGTCGTCGGCGTTTTCTATAAAAAAGACATAGCATGCCCTTTCTCTTTATCTCTCTACCTTCTTTTCTCTGAAACTCTCTCAACAAAAACAACCTAAAATCAAAAAAACGGTTTCAACATCGATCAACAACATCAAACAACGACAACGATTCAATATCAAACGACGACAACGATTCATCGGTAAGTAATTAAAATCTTAATTTTTTTTTTCAATTAATTTTTGTTGAATTAATGTTTTAGCCCTTTAGTAGAAATTAGGTTGAATTAGACGTAGAAGCCATAGAATTAGACTACGTAAAATCAATCGTATTTTTGCAATGGACTTGAAAAATGACCGTCCTCGCGTGGAAAGGACGGCCAAACCACACGTCCAAGCATGGTCTGGACGTGAATAGTGCACGTCCAAACCATGCATGGACGTGTACTATTCACGTCCAGGCATGGTATGGACGTGCACTATTCACGTCCAGACCGTGCATGGACGTTAATCCTGGACGTCCATGCACGGTCTGGACGTGAATAGTGCACGTCCATACCATGCCTGGACGTGAATAGTACACGTCCATGCATGGTTTGGACGTGCACTATTCACGTCCAGACCATGCTTGGACGTGTGGTTTACAAGACCTTTACTTTCCGTTATTTTTACTCAGTTTTTAACAAAAATTAAGTGGTTTTTAATATTTTTTAATATAATCCTTACCAATTTTGCGTATTAACAGGATTCGTTTGAGAAATTTGGTGGAAATGGGGTTGATTACAACCGATTATTTGAGACGGATATATCTTTTGAAAGTCGGGATGAGGCGTTTGACTGGGCTCAAAAAGTTGCTATGGATAATGGTTTTGCCTTAGTGAAGGCAACAAATGGGGCGAAAAATCGCAAACAACCGGAGTTGCTTGGGTCGTACTTCCGTTGTTCAAGGTACGGCCGAACCAAAAAGAAGATCGATCCTGAGAATCCGGGGAATTCTACGAAGAGAGGGTCGGCTAAGTGCGGATGTTCGTTTAGGATTCGAGCGGTGCAGAAGTACGTTCATTTCGATGATGGGAATCCCAAGATTGCTTGGTACGTAATTACTTCGACTAACGCGGGTTTTCACAACCACGAACTAGCGACCTATAAAGATGGGGATAGACATTTTGCCCGATTGGATGCCGAAGAGAGAATTTGTGAGGCAACAAGTCCGGGCTAATATTTCGCCGAGGGATATCAAGAACGCTCTTCATAAAAGGACCCCGGAAAAACCCCAACCAAGTAGCACCCAAATTTATAGCGAGTCGAACAAGGTTCGGCGCGAGATGAGAGAAAGTAGGAATCCCGCTCAACAACTGTTGGCTGTAGCAGTTGCTGCCCAATATGTGGAGTGGCACGAATCAGACCCCGATACGAAAGAGTTGACTCATGTGTTTATGTGTCATCCGGAATCAGTCAAACTATTCCGTGCTTACCCATATGTCGCTCTTATCGACGCCACCTACTCGACCAATGTTTTGAAGATTGCACTTATTGAGATAGTTGGCGTTACACCGGTCGGATCCTCCTTCTTAATTGCCACCGTTCTCCTTCCGTCTGAAAATGATACATCTTATGGGTGGATGTTGCGGAGATTAGAGGAGCTGCTTCTGGGGGCGTCACCTATGCCTACTCTTGTCACTGACCGAGAGTTGGGCTTGATCCGGGCTATTGAGGACCTCTATCCGGACACTTCTCACATTTTGTGTCGTTGGCATGTGAACAAAGCCATTGAGACCAGAGTAAAAAATTCAAGAAAGATGATGATGTACAAAGACATGATATTGCATAGTAAGGAAACGGGTTGGTACCGGGTCATCAATGCAAGCACACAAAGTGAGTTTGGGAGAGCATGGGAAGCCTTTTCTGAAACTTGGGTGGATTTGTCTGCTTATGTGCAGAGAACATGGGCGCATTACAAGAAGAAGTTCGTTGTTTTCTATACGAACGAATACTTTCATCTCGGTAACACGGCCACTTCCCGGGTAGAGTCGTGTCATGCCCTCCTTAAAGCTTAGTTGAAGAGTCAAAACTTAAACCTCGACACTATGTGGACTCGTATTCACGGCATGCTTGAAGCTCAACACTCCAAGATTCGACATGAGTTACAGACGTCGTTGACCAACTCTGTAAGTGCTGGACCCTTTTTCTCCTTATTGCGAAATCACGTGTCTATCAAAGCCATTAGGTTACTGGAAGATGAGTTTAGGAGAGGGATTGAGTTGGGGAACGGGCTTGAAGAGAATTGTGGATGTGCGATACAGACTACACACGGGTTGCCTTGTGCCTGCATTATGATTCTGATGCAAAGAAACCGTAGGGGGCTCCACGTTCAGGATGTCCACTTGTTTTGGAGGACTTTGGTGTACGACAGTCCCGAATATAGGCCGAAGACCGATGATGATGAGTTTGATGCTCTTATAGAGCAGGCTAGAGGGGTCGATCCGGCGAAGAGACGGGTAATCATTGAGAAACTTCGAGATGGTCTCCACCCGGCAGATGAAGATATTCGTCCACCTGAGGTTCGAGAAAACCCTAAGGGGAGACCGAGGGGTTCCACTACTCGGAACAAGTCCGCTTTTGAGCATGCTGCCCGTAGATCTGCCAAGTTTTTTTCCAGCCCTTCGACGACAACTTCTGTCAGTACGGTGTCTGATTTCGGAGATGGACCTGTTGGTGCACCATTGGAGGTCGGTTACACAACGGGACCTTTGTGTTCTTGGGCAAAAAAATATGCAGTCCCCCAAGTCTTATGGGCACACTTTGATGGTTGGGCTAATGTTGTTGCTGATGGTCATTGTGGTTATAGGGTGTTATCGCATGCCGCCCGGGGTCGAGAACAGGACCACTTGGTCATGAGAGCGTGGTGTCTTAGAGAGCTTCAGGGAAACGATGTGTACAAGACATTGTTTGATGAGTCTCCTCGCACGCCTCCGCTTTTGAGCAGATGGGATCATACCTTGAGCGCTATCGAGTTTACGGGTAGCGGGGGTTGCGGTGAACATCATTGGATGTCTTCCGAGTATTTGACTGTCTTTGCGTCGTTGTTTAACTGGACTATCTGTTGTATCGGGCAACACGTCCACAAAGGAGTCAGGAATTGGAATTGTTATACATTCTTACCGCTGAGGGCCACGGGTCACGAGTCGAGGCCGTACGGTGTCATGTGGATCGTACACTACCATGACCATTGGATGAGATTGCACTACAGTGGCCCACTGAGCGAAGCACCCATGCCACCGATCGATCTTTGTTGGGCGTGGGTAAGAGAAGATGCAGTTGCACATTATGCCGATTTGTACACGTCGAACATCGAACGATGGCATACTTTGATGGGAACAACACCAAGATCTCCTCGGCGCCGAAGAAGCCTCCCCCGGGTTGAGATTTATTTGTATTCTTTAGGTTGTGATATATTTGTATTATTTAGGTTGAGATTTATTTGTATTCTTTAGGTTGTAATATTTAAATGTAACTGTTGTGATTTCAAATTTCAAAATGTTACCGTTTTTCGAATGATTTTCATGTTCATTATAATCGCGATTTCATTGTGAAACAAATTACAAAGATAACAGTTATCAAATTAAAAACGTTCAAACAAACAAAGCGATTTCATTGTTAACTAGTACATCCAATCCTTCGGACCTCATTGGCCCAAAACGAAAAATACGGAGGGATAACCCCGGTTATCTTTAAAAAAATCTTCTCAAACTCCCACCAACCACGCATCTCAGGAGAACCGCTAACGTCGGGGTGATTCTCTTCAAACATTCTAATGACGTCCATAAAGACCATAATCTTGCAATACACATGCATTGCCTGTTGAGATAACACCGGGGGTTCAAGACGTATCATGTTTCTCGCTTCAGCAAGGCGGCGAGTGTCAGGACGTCGAGGGTACGAACTAGCAGCTTCGTTAACTAACCGGACTGCGTCACGCCTCTTGATCCAGTAGTCGCGTTGATGTTCAAGAGACTCTTTCACCATCGGGTTTTCCGCTGCAGGGCTTGCGAGATCTGTCTCAGCTTCTGCAATCCGTTGTGAAAGCCAAGTTTCATCGTTCAACGGCATGTTTGTCATTCCTGAAAAAATTTAAAGAATTAAAATTGAAAACATACGGTTAGAACGTAAAAAAAAACCCGAACCATGAGGGACATGTGAACTACACGTCCCAACCCCACCTAGACGTGTTGTTCACACGTCCATTCCCCACCTAGACGTGTGAACTACACGTCCCTACCATCCATGGACGTGTGGTTCACACGTCCCGACCATCCATGGACGTGTGGTTCACACGTCCCTACCAGCCATGGACGTGTGGTTCACACGTCCCTACCACCCCTAGCCACCCCATTCCCACGTCCTAACCACCCCTAGCCGTGTAGTTCACACGTCCCACCCCCACTAGCCGTCTACACCACATCTCCGACACATACCAATATCGTGTTTCTCCTTTCCATTCATTCTAATCTTACCATTCTAACAACAACAACAATACTACTAACAACAACAACTAACAAATAACAATAAGAAATAACAAAAACAACAACTAACCTTGTTTTTTTCGGTCGTGTAGGTGGCGACGGTGGAGGTGCTCGGCGGTGGCGGTGCACGGCGGTCACGTGTGGTGGTGGTGTGGTGTGTTCTCGGTTAAGGGAGGCTAAGGGAGAGTGTTCTTAGTTATTGAATTTTAAAGAGGAGAGTGAAGAAGCTAAGGGTACTTTGGTCATTTGTCAAAAAAACGTCGACGATTTTTCGCGATTCGGTATTTATTCAATAAATCTTTCTACGACAAATATATCCATCACAAGATTTTAATGGATCAAATACGATAACTTAATTAGATAAGATAAAGTCTGAGAATCTTAAATTACTTGTCTTTTTCTATTCAAATGAGTAATACTTAACATGTCGTAGTTTTGTGATGGATATTCCCGTCACAAATAAAAATTTGGGTTATTTATTAGGTGGATGGAGTGATATTAAATTAGGGGTTTTAGACCGACGTGTTTATAAGTGAGCAATGGAATGTGAGTTCACTAATTGTATCGCAACATAGGAGTATTTTAAGAGGATTAGATGTTTATTGATACCTAAATGTTCTTTCTAAGTGAAGATTAATTTTGGGTATTTTTAGTATGAGAAATCGATAATTATTAATTACAGAGTATTTAATATCAGAATAGCGAGTTGTTTATTAAGATAGACGATTTGACTTAAATTTGATAAGATAAATCTAGCTTAGAGATGGAAGTGAGCTCCGTTGGGTCATTTTTTGTGCCTGCTAGGAGAAGTAAATGGACGGCCCATGCACTGGGAGGTGGGTTTCGTAACGTGTCGTGCTGGTGAAATGAAAATGGCGGTTCAGGTACGACCTATGTCTGTCTGTACACTTAGGAGTGTCCAAGCAATTCCATCACTTAGCTTTATTTCTTCGTATTTTAAGTGTGTTAAAGTGTGTCGGGCCTAAGTTGGTCGTGTCGTGCTCAGGCTACCCGTCTTTTTTCTCAAATTTCGACTCTAGCACGGCCTACGACATAACTTACCATATTTTGATATGTCAATCCCATGTCATGTTAAAATGGTCATGGATCGTACCGGAAAGCACAACCCAACAACCAGCGTGCTCACTTCCATTGTTAATCTAGCCTAATAAGGTTGACTAAAATCGCAAAAAATACTTATTATTGTTCATCTCCTCCGGTTAAAGAGAGACACTAGGTCTCGTGACTTCACGAGAACATAATATGAAAATAAAATCTTTCCTCACCCCATCACTTAAAATGTCTCTCAATAATGATATTAAGAGACGTCTCTCAGAAATTTTCGTGAAAGAAAAATATACCGATCATTTATGGTTAACAACAAGTCTCCTTTTGACGGGCATATTGTCACAAACTCCAATACCAACAACTTTATAAACAATCCCTCTGCAACGCAAGACTTGACAATTTGACATTTTCGTAAATTCTCAAAATCCAGTTAACACCTCCAAAAACCCAGAAATGGAGAAACATGAAAACTTTAATCCAACAATATCACTAATACAAGAACAAAACCCTATTAACATGTATGTAACAAATGGAAATGGTGATCATTATTATTTTGTTGAAGAAATGAAGAAACAAGCATGTTTAGCAGCTCCTCTTATAATGGTTGGCTTCCTTACATTTTCATTACATATAATTTCTCTAATGTTTGTTGGTCATCTTGGTCAATTACCTCTTTCTGCTGCTTCTTTAGCCACCTCTTTCGCTTACGTCTCCGGCTTCAGTTTTCTGGTAAGTTCACTGGTTTCGATTAATGTTAGCTGAATCAGATTGATCAATTAATTAGATTATGAATGACATATTTGATTCACGGTTTTGGTTCGTATATCTCAATTAGCGGATTTAGTAGAATTGTTTTGTAATCATCGGGATTTGATTACTTGATCACAAATTCCCCGTCACAAGCTGAAGACGGGCAGTGCCCATCTCACAATATGCAAGTGACACTATCCATAGGCGGCTTTATTTCCCCCATTTGCTCTAGGGTGACACTATCCGTCTTCATCAGCTTGCAAGACGTTTTGTTGATTGATTGTTGTGTACTTGTATATATGTGTGTAATGATTGACGGATTCTTTCAATATGCATTTACCACACACTGACATTATTGTAGTAGATTGGCGAGTCAAACACGTTCACAGCCTTGAGTATGCTGAAAATTTTCCGCTGGCTAATATAAGCAGTTGGGTATGGCAAATACATTAATGATCAGGTTTAGGGTTTAGGGTTTTAGGGTTTAGGGTTTAGGGTTTTAGGGTTTTAGGGTTTTAGGGTTTAGGGTTTAGGGTTTAGGGTTTAGGGTTTTCAGCTGTCTAATCTAAGCAGTTGGGTATGGCAAATACATTAATGATCGCATATACAATGTGCTATAACTTTAAGGGGTTGCTTGGATTTAGGGTAGGGGGAATGAATACGGAAGTGAAAGTAATTATTCACCTCCTGAATCTATTACCCTCATGTGAAGGGGTAATACATTACCTACCCTCCCCTGGGTAATGATTAAGGGAGTAAAACATCTTCTCGATAATCATTACTGTTATATAACCCAATTAAAATTTACCTCGTGATTATTCCAGGGATTCCAGGCAAGAGTTAAATCCATGTAAAATAATGTTCTACTGTCTAATGTCAACAGTTGGGCATGGCAAGTACATTAGAGACTCTATGTGGTCAGTCATTTGGAGCGAAACAATATCATATGGTAGGCATACACACACATAGAGCAATACTTGTGCTTACACTGGTAAGTATTCCGATTGCCATTATATGGTTTTACACGGAACAAATCCTTGTAGCTCTCGGACAAGACCATAGGATAGCGAAAGAAGCTGGATCGTATGCACAGTTCATGATTCCGAGCCTTGTTCCTTATGGAGTTATTCAATGTTTCATCAGATTCTTTCAAACCCAAAACATAATATATCCGATGGTGCTCACTTCTGGAGTCACTACTTTACTGCACGTAGTGATGTGTTGGACATTTGTGTTTGAATTTGGGCTTGGAAGTAGAGGAGCTGCTCTTGCGAATACTGTTTCGTATTGGGTTAATGCGGTTTTGCTAGTAATCTTTGTGAAATATTCTTCCCTGTGTTTGAGTACTTGGACTGGTTTCTCAAAGGCGTCTTTTCAAGGTATCCCGGGTTTTTTGAGGCTTGCTGTACCTTCAGCTCTTATGGTGTGGTAAGGTTCTTGATTGTTTTACTGATGTACATTACTTCTACATTTCACATGTGCGTCTTTTCTGTACTAGATGCAGTGTTTTCATGGATACATACGAAAAAAACTACTCCGTGTTTCCATTAATTGACTTGTTTCCATGTCTTGAACAGCTTGGACATGTGGTCTTTTGAGATGATTGTTCTTTTGTCTGGTCTATTGCCGAACTCAGCACTAGAAACATCTGTACTTTCCATAAGGTTAGTTCTACATCTGTCTCCTCCTTATCCTGTTATAAGTACATATGTTCGCAAAACCGTTTACAGTTTAGTCATTCAGACTTATCCTCCCCGGTTTTTTAGCAAAAGGGTAAAACTGTGTACACTCGACCTTGGAGCCTCTGAGATTACGCGGGAGTATTGTTTTAGTTATACATTTACATGTATAGTGTATTAATGCGCATGATCATGATCTCAATGAACCTTTGCAGTCTCAACACAACCTCTTTTGTTTGGGTTATTCCGGAAGGTTTCAGTGCGGCAGTGAGGTCAGTTCACCGACTGTAGCTTTCTACTTCTCCAAACATGACAACTATGGGTACCAAAATCCGAAAATGCCATCTGAAAGATACTCTCTGTACATGCAACAGCACTCGGATCTCAAACGAATTAGGAGCTGGGAATTCACAAACTGCACGATTAGCAGTATGGACCGTGTTATGTATGACTGTCTTAGAGAGTCTGCTAGTTAGCATAATCCTACTATTGATCAGAAACATTTGGGGTTATGCATACAGTAGCGACATGGAAGTAATCACGTACTTAGCTGATATAATGCCTTTATTGGCGTTAACCAATTTTCTTGATGGACTAACATGTGTTCTCTCAGGTAATCTCTAATTCCGTTTGCTAATGTCGTATCCGATTTTACCCGCTCCTGACATCCATTTACTTGGTAATCAGGAACTGCTAGAGGATGCGGTTGGCAAAAGATGGGTGCATATATCAATTTAGCCTCGTTCTATTTTGTGGGTCTTCCAGTCGCAATCGTATTGGCATTTGTCTTGCAAATTGGAGGCAAAGTAATCATTCACTCTCCGAGATCTTTTTTGACAGATTTGCCAATTGTCTTTCTGAAAGTCGATACATATGTAAACATTCATCGTTTGTCTCGGTTGCAGGGTCTCTGGTTAGGAGTGATATGTTCGCTCATCATTCAAGTTCTCTCTTTCATATGCATTGTAGTTAAAACCAATTGGGCACAAGAGCTAAAGCACTTGCTCAATTCTCTCAATACCGCCTTTTTCCTTTACTTTTCACCGTGTAAGATAATCATTTTAAGTTTTTTTCTGACGGTTTGCTAGGCCGAAAATGCCACGAACAGAGTGTTTGCAGCCACGGTCCCTAGAGATTCAGTCAGTTAAATTCTGATGTTTATGAAGCAGCAAAAGATGCATCTCATTTGGAAATTAAGCATTTTTGGGACTAGATTACCTGTGTAAATATTAGATATGCTTTTCATAATAGGAATCATCAGCTAAAAACACACAAAAATTGACCTCAAATAATGTACAAGCAAGCGAACAAAAAAAGTCGTCATTGAGATGGGTAGAGGGGGTCTACTCGCTAGTGGTTGTGGCCGAGAAACAGTCTCATGAAACTCGTGGTGGTGGCCAAGAAATAAAGAACAGACATTACGGAAGAGCAAACGTCCATGAGGATCGGCCAAAGATCCAAAGAAATAGAAGAAGAGACGGGTGGAAGACTTGCAAGAGAGAGGAACCGATCAGGCTCGCCTTGTACTGTACGTTCACAGATCACGCAGCATATCCATGGTTCCGCTATTATCACAATGGAGAACCACTATTATTAGGGGTGAGCAAAACCGTATACCCGGTACGGTTTTAAAAACCGTATCGGGTATACGGTTTTAAAAATCGCAAAAATCGCTATACGGATCCGATACGGTTTAACCGTGTATACGGTTTTCGGGTACCCGGAAAAACCATGTATACGGAATCCGTATATACGGATACGGTTTGGTGAAAAATGCTCAATTAAATATTGTAGTTATTCAAGTGCTAATAGTTACATCTAACATGCTTACCTCTAATGAAAGACTAATTTTTTATTTATCAAGATAAGTTAGTAAAATAAGTCATAAAAACCATTAAGAGTGGAAGTTGAAAGCTGAACTTTGCGTTTCATTAAAAAATTTCAAACCGTGTCGAAAACCGTATATACGGTTTCGTTTTAACCCGACCCGTATACGGTACGGTTTTGTCAAATAAGAATTTGTGTAGAATAAAATTGCAGAAATAACTATTTTTTTCTACAAAGGGAGCAACAAGAACGATTTTGGTGATAACCAGATTGAACATTAATTTGCCGGTTAAACTAATTAGATAAACTGAAATAAAATAATAATTACTCCTTAGTCATGGTCATTTGTTTACCATTTCTATTTTACGATGTTTCATTTATTTATCTACCTTTCATTATTGAAGGTGATTTTGAGTATTTTAATCATATATATATATATATATAATGATGGACTTGTCATTTAATAACACTAACCAGCTGCAAGTGGTCTCCTCCATTTCCCTAATAATTGCGACAATAAATGCAAAGGTAAACAACTGACACGAACAGGGGACAAAAATACGTTTTTTTTTTGTCGTGTAAAGCGAGTCACAAGCGTAAATATAATGCCGATGGGAATTGAGCCGAATGATGGATACCACCACTAATCACTTTACCCACAAAACTAGCTGACATCTACATAAGAGCACTCACATTAACATAAATATATTTAACTGTAAATCCGTCTCACATGAGAATTAATTACTCCTCATGTCCGTTATTTGTTGTCCTATTTCATTTTGACTGTCTTAGTCAATTGTAGTCATTTCTAGTTTAAGAATAAACTTGATGAATAATTTGATCATTCACACCCAATTTGTTCCAATTATCATTTAGTAATTGAGTTATGTACTCCCTCCCCAATTTTTAATCCTCATGCCACAATTAAATGACAACAATTGACCGACCCATGATAAATATTTATCCTATAAATAAAGAATGAGTAGAAGTATAATTTTGTCATTAATTGTTTGCAATACACAATAATCCTCCAAGCAAAACCCAGAAATGGACAAACAAGATGACCCATTATCACAAAACCTAAATCTCATGTTTTGTAAAGGTTTTTTCATTTTAGCGAACTTTTAAGTAATATATGCGAAACGGTGATATCAAAACTTGGTGTCATTAACGAGTAGTGACATATTTCTTTCAAAGCGTCTTGCTTGTGACAGACACTGTTCGTCACAAGGTGAAGACAGACCCCTCTCACACTAAAACAAGTGAGAAAGCAAGTGAGGGGGAAATGAAACACCATACGGTAGTGTCACTCGCATATTGTAAGATGGGCATTATCCGTCTCGAGCTTGGGATAGTTTGTGTCCGTCTTTAATGAGAATTTGTGTATTTCTTTTACCTAATCTTACACTAATATAAAACAAATTATCCATCTTGGTCTCAAACAACTATTTTAATTTTAAATTAATTCGATAATGATCAAAAGAATGACATTTCGATCACAAAACTTATACTGTTATCCTATATATAAAAGCAACAACCACAGTGCTTACGTGTCGCACTGTGGTTGAAAGTTCATTTTTTATTTTATTTTAAAAGGTGGTCCACCATGTTCTCGACTCTCTTTTATTTCCTACGCAAGCACTTTTATTTTCATCTACAATTGATAAATTACTCATATATGTGGATTGCATATTAAATAACTAGATTAAAAAAAATCATGAATACCTTTTATAGTTAAATCAATTATGGTATAAATACGAAAATTATTCAACATTCTTTTTAAAACACTTTTTATTATAGGAAAAAATATTGAAAAATAAGTCAAATAAAGAGAAACAGAAATCGTTATAAAAAAAATTAGATAGGGTGAACATTAACATGAAAAATATGTACATTAAAATTAAATAAAAGTCACTATATCTATGGTGTTCAATTGCTCATGGGTATGATTCACATAAATTATTCACATAAGATGAACTCCGTATGAGATATCTAAATAACTAAGATCGATGGATAACTTTAATTAAATAAAAAAAATCTGAAATATTTTGATAAAAAGTAAAAAAATCATAATAATATTAAAACCCGAAAATATAGACAAAAAAATATTCATATGCAATAATTTTTTATTTATTGAAATCTAAAATTACGGCAAAAAAATTACTCTGTATGAAGGATTTCAACGAGAGAGAGGAATTGGGATATTGCGAGTTCAAATGATCTTGAAATGGCGAGTGTAACAGATTAGGTGAGACGGAAATCAAATGAGAAGGCGGCAAAATGGTAGGTACAAAATATATACGGAGTCGTATGTTATGAAAAAGGTAGTTAGATTTAAGGTGAGAGATGAGAGAGCACAAAGTTGTATGCGTGGCTATGGTGGGTTGGTATATGGGTCGTTAATAACATGTCTTTGGACTTGGTCTGTTTTGGGTAACTCGCTCAAAGTAAGTCTAAGTTTCGACCCTTTGTTTCACAAAAATTACCATAATTTCAAATGGTTTTACGGGTTATAATTTTATATATTTTCTTATCACATTCATTTATACTTCAATTAAATATGTTAAGGAAAAAATTTAAAGATATGCGACAAATAAGTCTATATTTATTAAAAAATAAAAGTACAATCATAAAAAAAAAAAAAAATTTGTACGAGATTGTCTTCCATTGAAACAACCGAAAAATCATACACGATAATTTAAGCATTCTGGTGCAATTTGCAAGGTTTTGTTTTGCACATGCTTACATATTATAGTTCTAATACACGGGCCCGTATTTCAAATTCACTCATACACGTATAGTATGTGTAAATTCTATATTTCAAATTTCACAATGTGGGTCTTTACACGGGTTCAGATTACAAACTCTTGATCAATCACGTGCTTTACGCAATAAGTTTAATACATAGTATGTCCTAATTAACAGTATGTGAAAACAATAATGTGCAATTTATAGGACACTATTAATACACGAGCGCTAATTAACATTCAAGACATGTAAAACAATTACACGGGTTTATATTGTTTTATGCTGGCCTTTTTGTAATTCATGTAGAATACTTTCTTCCATTTGAATTTTCGTAATATCTTCCTAAGTCAGTGCTTACACACGGTCAGCTCTATGTGGTCATTAACCTTATTTAAAAAGATAACTTATATTAACGATATTTTTTTACAATATTTTAAAGTGCAAGTCCGTGCAATTTACACGGTCATAAGACTAGTGATGATGTAAAACAATGCATGAACACAATCACACAACCTTAATTATCTCTTAGTGTGTGTTGGTTGAATTGCACAAAGAATATAGCATGGGATATAACATTCTTGGAATGTTGTTCCATTTGAATTAATTATCATTATGTTAAAAAAAATCACCATTATTAACAAACTAATTAATAACTTCTTCTTTGTGATTTCTTCCATTTTTGTTTAATTTCTACTTTTTGAGCAAATCAAATTAGGGTAATTGGCTAGCTAGCTAGGTTGGGTTTCGAGCATATATATATTTATAGCACAAATGCAACGGCACTATCCGTCGCAAGCTTGTGACAGATACCGTTTTCTCTCACAAAATGCCCACTTTTTCTCTCTCTCCAACACTATTCATGTGATCCTCTTTCTCCACTAACTCATTTTGTATCAATTTTATCTCACAAAAAATCCGTCATAAATGGTGATCCGTCGCAAGCAAGACTTACTATATTTGTAGAGGATGGAGTGGGTTTCTTGGGTGGAGGATCATATATAACATAACACAAAGTGTTGTATAGGAGAATATTAAATTACAAATTCTTATTTGCAACGGCACTATATATCCGTCGCAAGCTTGTAACGGATACCATTTCCTCTCACAAAATACCCACTTTTTCTCTCATTCAACACTATTCATGTGGTCCCCTTTCTCCACTAACTCATTTTCTACCCATTTTATCTCACAAAATATCCGTCACAAATAACGACCCGTCGCAAACAACACTTACTAATATTAAATAACATCGACACATTATTAAATAACGTCGATAACAGTAGGTCGTTTGAGAAACCGTCTTTCAATAAGATTATTAAGAAATTTTTGTACAAATTTAAGAAAAAGTGGTACTAAAACTTACTATATAATTGGTACAAATTATTATTAAAGATAAAATGAGTACATTTATTATGTAAATAAGCGTAGAAAATTATTATGCTACAATCAATGACAAAAGGGTCACGAAATACAAATAAAAGAGTATAAAAAAATGAATGGACTTACTATTTCATCTATTAAATCGTCTATTTTATATTTTAATTACTCGACAACTTACTCAATTACTTATTAGTTCACCGAATTATAATTAGCCAACCAAACAGTATACAGATCTAACACAATTTCATCAAATTGTTGTTATTATTTCATGCTTTATAACATATGTTTTTAATAGACGTTTATGTTTATTTAAAGTTATTTGTGGTACCTCCTATATAGGATGGTGATACACATTATTAATGAGTCAAAATAAAAGTCAAATTATTACTTTTTATAGTGATAAAGTTAATGGAGATTTAAAGGAGGTCATTATGTAGGATAAATAAAAAGTTTAAGGGTATACTATGGAAATCATAAAATCTAGGGGTACAACGTAGAAAATCGAAAAACATCGGGGTACACCGTAGAATAGCCCAATTAAAAATAAAAGCAAAAATAGACTGTTTTTTCAAATAAAAACGATGACAATATAATTTATAGAAATCGTAATTTTCGATTATAACGGTCTTAATCATGTCAACGAATGACGGTAACAACGATAAAGTTAGTATCGAATTTCAGAAGATATGCTTACATTTTAATTAATTTCAAGTTTACGATTTGACATCAGATTAGTAACTATCAATGCCCGCGCCCAAAACTAATCTAAGACGGAAATTAGTTTTTTTTTTTAAAATAAATAAATATTTGTATACAAATAACTGAGAATTCCAGTCAATTAATTGCCCAAACAATTTTTTTCCTAATTTAGATTCGTTTGGATTAAATGAAGAGCCTTTTTCAGTATATATTTATAATAACAGAAGAATTTTAGACAATTAATCAAAATTCTAAATTAATTAGAATATATAAAGTAAATAAAATAAATGGTAATTAGACCGATTTATTAATAATCATATTAATTTAGATAAAGAAATGAAAAAATAAGTGGCAAAAAAAGAAATAAATTAAAACTAGGAATGAATGTACAATTAGAAAATCAAAGAAGCCCATAATCTAGGAAATGACTAAATTGCCCTTCCACCATACTCAATTATAAATACCGTAAACTCAACCTATCAATAATCACAAATTCTTATTTGCAACGGCACTATCCGTCGCAAGTTTGTGACGGATACTGTTTTCTCTCACAAAATACCCACTTTTTCTCTCTCTGCAACACTATTCATGTGGTCCCCTTCCTCCACTAACTCATTTTATATCCATTTTACCTCACAAGATATCCGTCGCAAATAATGACCCGTCGCAAGCAAGACTTACTAATCAATAATATATTTCTTATCATATTCTCCCTTTATTATCTAACAATAACCTCTCTCAAACTATTCTTCTCTTGTCTTCCTGCCATTCCGTTTTCGCCATCCGTCGTAAGTTTGTGACGGATAATGTTTTCTCTCATAAAATACCCATTTTTTCTCTATCTTCAACACTATATATGTGGTCCCTTTCTCCACTAACTCATTTTATATCCATTTTATCTCACAAAATATCCGTCACAAATGATGACCCGTCACAAGCAAGACTTACTATTTCGAGTTATTTTTCAAAATAGGCGATTTTTAACAATTAATTAACGAAATGGGTTACTTTTCAAATTTATTACCGAAAATGGGTCCACGTAGGATTGGATTTCCCGAAGCTGTGGGCAGAGTCAAGTCGCCTACCCCCATAGCGACTTGACCTTTAACAACACAAACCTAAATTGAACGAAAATTTAAAAAGAAAAACAAATAAGAGGAAAGTCGCCCAGCCGGATAACGGTTTGACCTTTAACAACACAAGCCAAAATAAAAAAAAAATATAAAAAACAAAAAAAACAAAAAGGAAAGTCGCTGTGCAGGGCAGCGTTTTGCCATGAATTAGCTAATTTGACCTTCAACAACCAAGTTTACAAAATTTTGAATTGACCATGGACTGATTTTAGGTCAAGTCGCTCCCCCCAAAGCGACTTTATCCTGCACTGAATTTCAGCTTCGGATTTTCACAACTATACACTCCGCATTTGGTCGTTATCCGGGTAAGCGACTTGAATACAATCCTAGCTTCGGTGATGACGTGGACCCATTTTCGGTAATAAATTTGAAAAGTAACCTATTTCGTTAATTAATTGTTAAAAATCGCCTATTTCGGAAAATAACTCTACTATTTCGCTATTTCTCTCTTCATCTCTCCCCCCTCTTTCCTCATGGCTATCTCTGGTAATTTCTTTCGCCCCTTTTGCCTTCTTTTTTAAATAAAAAATCAGGAAGTTTTCTCTCTTCATCTCTCAAACTATTCTTCTCTTGTCTTCCTGCCATTCCGTTTTCGCCATCCGTCGTAAGTTTGTGACGGATAATGTTTTCTCTCGTAAAATATCCATTTTTTCTCTATCTTCAACACTATATATGTGGTCCCTTTCTCCACTAACTCATTTTATATCCATTTTATCTCACAAAATATCCGTCACAAATGATGACCCGTCACAAGCAAGGCTTACTATTTCGCTATTTCTCTCTTCATCTCTCCCCCCTCTTTCCTCATGGCTATCTCTGGTAATTTCTTTCGCCCCTTTTGCCTTCTTTTTTAAATAAAAAATCAGGAAGGGAACCAGAATTTAAAGTTACAAATTGGAAATTTTATATTTCAAATTATTAGTGTTACTTATGAAATTCACTTGATTATCATCATTTGTTTAATAATTGTCTGTGTAAATTAGTCCCTCCGTTCCTCCTAATTATTTGTTTCTTTTTCACCCAAACAATAGAAATATTTATACTCCAGTGTTTCTTTGGAGGGTTGTTGCCGTGAAAAAGATGGAAACTGAAATTGTGAATATCTTAGACAGCTCTTCTAAACCTCATATTAGTCCAGTATAATGTTTAGGGTTAGGGTTTAGGGTTTCTTGGTCGTAAATTAATGCCTGTGAGGTCAATGTGTACTGTGTACAATTTTCATTTCACGCCGAGCTATCAGTTTTGTCATCACATATAAATCTTTTTTTCGCAGCTCTACAATTTTCGTCCTCTTCAATTAAGCATACCTTTAATCACCTTGAGTTTACCATCATGTCACTTGCTTTACTTATTGTTACTCAGTTTCAGTGACCAGTGTGTCATTTACTCATTTGAATCTGCATAATATGAACATAACTTCTGCTTTCTAATTAAGTTACTAAAATGTGTAATTGCAGCAGATGTTGGCGACTCAATCTTGGCCAAAGATAACACTCAGTCTGAGATTCTGGTACTTCACAAGCTAACCCGTTGCCAATGGTGGCTTTTGGTGGGACTCAATGTTTTCTTCTTAGTTGCTGGACAAACTGCTGCTGTACTTTTAGGAAGATTTTATTATGATCAAGGTGGCTCAAGCACATTTATGGCGACCCTTGTCCAAACAGCGGGTTTTCCTATTCTTTTTATACCTCTTCTCTTCTTGCCATCCTCATCAACTTCTTCAACCCCGTCAGGCGGCGCATTATCTGGAAAATACATTTGCCTGATCTATATTGCTCTAGGACTAGTACTCGCTAGTGACAATTTCTTATACTCAAAAGGGCTCTTATATCTCTCTGCCTCCACCTATTCTCTCATTTGTGCTACCCAATTAGCTTTCAATGCTGTATTTGCGTTCTTCATCAATTCCCAGAAGTTCACCCCCTTGATTCTGAATGCTGTGGTCATTCTTTCATACTCTGCTGCTCTACTTGGGGTAAATGAGAGTTCTGATGCACCTGAAGGAGTAACCAGGTCACAATATGTTGTCGGGTTTTTGTGCACTCTCGGTGCCTCAGCTATTTACTCTCTACTCCTTTCACTCATGCAGCTTACCTTTGAAAAGGCACTGAAGAAAGAAACATTTTCGGTAGTTCTAGAGATGCAAATCTACACATCCATAGTTGCCACTCTTGCTTCTATTGTAGGACTCTTTGCAAGTGGACAATGGAATACTTTGTCGGGAGAAATGCATAGTTTCCATTCCGGCAAAGTTTCCTATGTCATGACTCTGGTTTGGACTGCCGTGTGTTGGCAGATGTGTTCTGTGGGTGTTGTGGGCTTGATCTTTCTGGTGTCGTCTTTATTTTCAAACGTCATTAGTACAGTGGCTTTGGCTGTGGGACCTGTTGCTTCTGTGATTGCTTTCCACGACAAGATGAACGGTGTCAAGATTATTGCTATGTTACAGGCACTCTGGGGATTCGCCTCTTACATTTATCAGAATTATATTGATGAACATAGGACAACACAGTTAAGGGGGCAAATGGAACCAACTGACAGTAGGGTCGGTTCATGCTGAGCAAAACTCAGGTTTCTGGTTTTGTATTTTTCCGATTATTTCACTCTCAGTGGGGAACCATAATTTCTTGGATCTGTTTTTTTTTTTTTTTTTGACGACGAAGGGGTTGAATCCCCGCACCAGTCACCACCACATGGACCACGTAAGCCATCCCTTTGGGGCTGCAGTGGCTAAGTGGTCATCGCCCCAGTTGGTAGTCGAATCTGAGACCTCTCAACTCCTGTATTTCTGCAAGTTTCAAGGTTTAACCAGTTAGCACTGGACTAACACCACTTAGATCTGTTTTATTTCTTATTATTATTGTAAACAAATTATTTAGAGCATTTTAACAGAGAAGATATTCTACATAATAATATGACCTGGGAGTTGTGAACATGTTTGCCTTACCACTTACCAGGGTTGACATCATCTATTCCGGAGACAAACTACGAAGTACAATAAGATGATGGTCAAGTGTTTTGCATTAATTTCCTCAGTACAATTGCTCGATGCTGGTCAAGAGTTTTGATAGAAAATCAATGGTTATGTTGATTTTCCTTTTAATAACTTAATAAAATAATAAAACTTGTGGGATACGGACATAATGAGATCTTCCGAGAACCCCAAAACCAGAGAAATCAACGATAAACTTCATCTTCTACCTCAATCCAACCAACTATTTATCCAAAAATATGCAAAATGCTTCACCAATCAACTACACAAATAGCAGGTCTTGCTTGTGACGGGCTAATTCCGTCACAAGCTTGTGACCTCTAACAAAAAGGGATAGGGGACAAGGTGGGACACCCTTCATGTCCTTTCTCACTTACCTCAAATGGATATTTTGTGAGAGGAAACGGTATCCGTCACAAGCTTGTGACGGAACCGCAGTCACAAATGAGAATTTGTGCTACACAAAAACTTCTATAAAAGCTAAACATTACTTGAAAGCACAATTTCTGTCAAAATTAAGAAAAATCCAAGTTTGAAAGCGCGCGAATCAACGACAAATCTCTATGGATGGATTGGTGACGGTCCGATGAGGGTTGACGATCCGGTGTTTTGCCGTGGATCTCATGGGGGGTGGGTGTTTTCAATGGTGGCTTGTATTTTTTTTTTGGGTCACCATTGTTGATTATTTGTCATCTTTATTTGTTGCATATAAATTTTCAAAAGAACACAAAGTACAATCCTCTGTCATGTTGCAGAGCAGGAGCCGCTCAGTTTGGAGCATAAAGAACAAACACAATTTTTCATCCAATGTGTTAAAATAACCACATAGCTTTACATGATGCTATGGGGTTGAAAGTTGAAATTTTAGAAAAATAAACATCTTTATTTTTTCAAAGTAAGCATCAAACATTTAATGAAAACATTTGTTATCAAAAAATCAATTCAATACTGGGCACCTAGGTAGCACGGACACTTTTCCTAATTAACCGTCCCGTGTCCGACACTCGGACACCTGACACTCGTTGGACACATGGCTAAACATATTACATTTGGACGAGAAATAAAATTTTAAAAAGGATCGATTAAAAGATGAGTTTGGGTGGAAAAATGAGGATTAGTTATAGTAAAGATCGAATTGTACCTTTAGTTGTTTAGATTTAGTTTCAAATACGTGATAAAAATAAAACTATACATTATTTATAACCAGAAAATATATATTTTTATATTTAAATGCCGTGTTCGTGTCCTAAATTTCAAGGGATGCCGTGTTCCGTGTCCGTGTCCGTGTCCGCTTTGGTGCTACATAGACAAGTGTTAGACTATTAGGAGTTGAGAAGTGTCGTAAATTATGTATTTTGCGTGTATATATAAGACTATAATATACTCTTTAAATGGATCATTCAGGTTTTTTGGCTACCGTATTTTTTTTGTCTGGGTTAATTCATGTGATCCAAATCTAATAACACGTAGAATAGTCTATTTTATACGGTCTAAATTTAATTTGTTTTAGGCCTTATGTAAGGAAGAGAGGTGAAGAAAATGGTGAATAAAAAGAGTAAAGATGGGCTTTTTAGATGATTTGATGTGAATGAAGGGACGAGGTAGTTGTTGCTTTTTTACATTATTTATTCAATAAATCTTTCTACGACAAATATATCCGTCACAAGATTTTAATGGATCAAATACGATAACTTAATTAGATAAGATAAAGTTTGGGAATCTCAAATTACTTGTCTTTTTCTATTCAAATGAGTAATACTTAACATGTCGTAGGTTTGTGATGGATATTCCCGTCACAAATAAATATTTGGGTTATTTATTAGGTGGATGGAGTGATATTAAATTAGGGGTTTTGGACCGACGTGTTTATAAGTGAGCAATGGAATGTGAGTTCACTGATTATATCGCAACATAGGAGTATTTTAAGAGGATTAGATGTTTATTGATACCTAAATGTTCTTTCTAAGTGAAGATTAATTTTGGGTATTTTTAGTATGAGAAATCGATAATTATTAATTACAGAGTATTTAATATCAGAATAGCGAGTTGTTAATTAAGATAGACGATTTGACTTAAATTTGACAAGATAAATCTAGCTTAGAGATGGAAGTGACCTCCGTTGGGTCATTTTTTGTGCCTGCTAGGAGAAGTAAATGGACGGCCCATGCACTGGGAGGTGGATTTCGTAACGTGTCGTGCTGGTGAAATGAAAATGGCGGTTCAGGCACGACCTATGCCTGTCTATACACTTCGGAGTGTCTAAGCAATTCCATCACTTTAGATTTTTATTTCTTCGTATTTTAAGTGTGTTAAATTATGTCGGGCCTAAGTTGGTCGTGCCGTGCTCAAGCTATCCGTCTTTTTTCTCAAATTTCGACTCTAGCACGACCTACGACATAACTTACCATATTTTGATATGTCAATCCCGTGTCATGTTAAAATGGTCATGGATCATACCGGAAAGCACAACCCAACAACCAGCGTGCTCACTTCCATTGTTAATCTAGCCTAATAAGGTTGACTAAAATCGCAAAAAATACTTATTATTGTTCATCTCCTCCGGTTAAAGAGAGACACTAGGTCTCGTGACTTCACGAGAACATAATATGAAAATAAAATCTTTCCTCACCCCATCACTTAAAATGTCTCTCAATAATGATATTAAGAGACGTCTCTCAGAAATTTTCGTGAAAGAAAAATATACCGATCATTTATGGTTAACAACAAGTCTCCTTTTGACGGGCATATTGTCACAAACTCCAATACCAACAACTTTATAAACAATCCCTCTGCAACGCAAGACTTGACAATTTGACATTTTCGTAAATTCTCAAAATCCAGTTAACACCTCCAAAAACCCAGAAATGGAGAAACATGAAAACTTTAATCCAACAATATCACTAATACAAGAACAAAACCCTATTAACATGTATGTAACAAATGGAAATGGTGATCATTATTATTTTGTTGAAGAAATGAAGAAACAAGCATGTTTAGCAGCTCCTCTTATAATGGTTGGCTTCCTTACATTTTCATTACATATAATTTCTCTAATGTTTGTTGGTCATCTTGGTCAATTACCTCTTTCTGCTGCTTCTTTAGCCACCTCTTTCGCTTACGTCTCCGGCTTCAGTTTTCTGGTAAGTTCACTGGTTTCGATTAATGTTAGCTGAATCAGATTGATCAATTAATTAGATTATGAATGACATATTTGATTCACGGTTTTGGTTCGTATATCTCAATTAGCGGATTTAGTAGAATTGTTTTGTAATCATCGGGATTTGATTACTTGATCACAAATTCCCCGTCACAAGCTGAAGACGGGCAGTGCCCATCTCACAATATGCAAGTGACACTATCCATAGGCGGCTTTATTTCCCCCATTTGCTCTAGGGTGACACTATCCGTCTTCATCAGCTTGCAAGACGTTTTGTTGATTGATTGTTGTGTACTTGTATATATGTGTGTAATGATTGACGGATTCTTTCAATATGCATTTACCACACACTGACATTATTGTAGTAGATTGGCGAGTCAAACACGTTCACAGCCTTGAGTATGCTGAAAATTTTCCGCTGTCTAATATAAGCAGTTGGGTATGGCAAATACATTAATGATCAGGTTTAGGGTTTAGGGTTTTAGGGTTTAGGGTTTAGGGTTTTAGGGTTTTAGGGTTTTAGGGTTTAGGGTTTAGGGTTTAGGGTTTAGGGTTTTCAGCTGTCTAATCTAAGCAGTTGGGTATGGCAAATACATTAATGATCGCATATACAATGTGCTATAACTTTAAGGGGTTGCTTGGATTTAGGGTAGGGGGAATGAATACGGAAGTGAAAGTAATTATTCACCTCCTGAATCTATTACCCTCATGTGAAGGGGTAATACATTACCTACCCTCCCCTGGGTAATGATTAAGGGAGTAAAACATCTTCTCGATAATCATTACTGTTATATAACCCAATTAAAATTTACCTCGTGATTATTCCAGGGATTCCAGGCAAGAGTTAAATCCATGTAAAATAATGTTCTACTGTCTAATGTCAACAGTTGGGCATGGCAAGTACATTAGAGACTCTATGTGGTCAGTCATTTGGAGCGAAACAATATCATATGGTAGGCATACACACACATAGAGCAATACTTGTGCTTACACTGGTAAGTATTCCGATTGCCATTATATGGTTTTACACGGAACAAATCCTTGTAGCTCTCGGACAAGACCATAGGATAGCGAAAGAAGCTGGATCGTATGCACAGTTCATGATTCCGAGCCTTGTTCCTTATGGAGTTATTCAATGTTTCATCAGATTCTTTCAAACCCAAAACATAATATATCCGATGGTGCTCACTTCTGGAGTCACTACTTTACTGCACGTAGTGATGTGTTGGACATTTGTGTTTGAATTTGGGCTTGGAAGTAGAGGAGCTGCTCTTGCGAATACTGTTTCGTATTGGGTTAATGCGGTTTTGCTAGTAATCTTTGTGAAATATTCTTCCCTGTGTTTGAGTACTTGGACTGGTTTCTCAAAGGCGTCTTTTCAAGGTATCCCGGGTTTTTTGAGGCTTGCTGTACCTTCAGCTCTTATGGTGTGGTAAGGTTCTTGATTGTTTTACTGATGTACATTACTTCTACATTTCACATGTGCGTCTTTTCTGTACTAGATGCAGTGTTTTCATGGATACATACGAAAAAAACTACTCCGTGTTTCCATTAATTGACTTGTTTCCATGTCTTGAACAGCTTGGACATGTGGTCTTTTGAGATGATTGTTCTTTTGTCTGGTCTATTGCCGAACTCAGCACTAGAAACATCTGTACTTTCCATAAGGTTAGTTCTACATCTGTCTCCTCCTTATCCTGTTATAAGTACATATGTTCGCAAAACCGTTTACAGTTTAGTCATTCAGACTTATCCTCCCCGGTTTTTTAGCAAAAGGGTAAAACTGTGTACACTCGACCTTGGAGCCTCTGAGATTACGCGGGAGTATTGTTTTAGTTATACATTTACATGTATAGTGTATTAATGCGCATGATCATGATCTCAATGAACCTTTGCAGTCTCAACACAACCTCTTTTGTTTGGGTTATTCCGGAAGGTTTCAGTGCGGCAGTGAGGTCAGTTCACCGACTGTAGCTTTCTACTTCTCCAAACATGACAACTATGGGTACCAAAATCCGAAAATGCCATCTGAAAGATACTCTCTGTACATGCAACAGCACTCGGATCTCAAACGAATTAGGAGCTGGGAATTCACAAACTGCACGATTAGCAGTATGGACCGTGTTATGTATGACTGTCTTAGAGAGTCTGCTAGTTAGCATAATCCTACTATTGATCAGAAACATTTGGGGTTATGCATACAGTAGCGACATGGAAGTAATCACGTACTTAGCTGATATAATGCCTTTATTGGCGTTAACCAATTTTCTTGATGGACTAACATGTGTTCTCTCAGGTAATCTCTAATTCCGTTTGCTAATGTCGTATCCGATTTTACCCGCTCCTGACATCCATTTACTTGGTAATCAGGAACTGCTAGAGGATGCGGTTGGCAAAAGATGGGTGCATATATCAATTTAGCCTCGTTCTATTTTGTGGGTCTTCCAGTCGCAATCGTATTGGCATTTGTCTTGCAAATTGGAGGCAAAGTAATCATTCACTCTCCGAGATCTTTTTTGACAGATTTGCCAATTGTCTTTCTGAAAGTCGATACATATGTAAACATTCATCGTTTGTCTCGGTTGCAGGGTCTCTGGTTAGGAGTGATATGTTCGCTCATCATTCAAGTTCTCTCTTTCATATGCATTGTTGTTAAAACCAATTGGGCACAAGAGGTAAAACACTTGCTCAATTCTCTCAATACCGCCTTTTTTCTTTACTTTTCACCGTGTAAGATAATCATTTTAAGTTTTTTCTGACGGTTTGCTAGGCCGAAAATGCCACGAACAGAGTGTTTGCAGCCACGGTCCCTAGAGATTCGGTCAGTTAATTCTGATGTTTATGAAGCAGCAAAAGATGCATCTCATTTGGAAATTAAGCCTTTTTCGAACTAGATTACCCGTGTAAATATTAAAAACACACAAAAATCGACCTCAAATCGTCATTGAGATGGGTAGAGGAGAGCTAGTGGTTGCTGCCAAGAAACCGTCTCAACTGCTAGGGTAGAGGTTAAGAGTTTATATAGTATTCTTAACCTAATACAGATTTGACCTAAAAAAAGCCCAGACAGAAACCCTAGCGGCGACTAACAGATTCAAGGCATAAACCCAACAGCGGAAATAAAACGGGTCAAAACACGAGGGGATAGACGATATGTAGAAGGCTTGTACATTATGAGGCTCCCGATCTCTTTATTTTCAGAGTGGGACGGAGGATCTTTACTGCTTTATTTTATAGAGTACTCCGTATTATTTATTTGTAATCGTCTTAACCACGTAAAGCCAGCCAAGGCCTAGTTTCAGGTCGAATAGAACCCATTCAGATTGAATCGAGACATGTGAATTATTCACTCGTGTTTTAACGAGCTAATTGGCCAACCTATTTGAATTTCGTAACAACGTTATTTGGAGAATAACAACATAAGATTAACTCAAATAATGTACAAGCACGCAAATCGAAAATTAACAGATCAGATGACACGGAATTGAGGTCCGAGAAGGCGAGAACTGATCAAAAATCGTCTCCTAGATGGGGAGAGCAAGACTCCAATCTGATGCTATCATTCTCCTTCAAGGATTCGCAATGAATCTCTCGCGTAAAACTAGTTGTAGTATCCAAGAAATAAAGAACAACAGACATTACAAAAGAGCTAACGAGCATTGGGATCGGCCCAAACACCCAAAGGAAGAGAACAAACGACAGGTAAAAGGCTCGTAAACCAAAGGACCAGAACAAGCTCGCTTTGTTCAGGGATCGTGCAGCGTATTCCATGGCTTCTGTATTACCTTGTGAAGTAGCCAATGTAGCTAAGAAACTGACATGCCCATAGTACCGGAGAGACTCTACATTGCAGAGAAACGCGACAAGGAAGCAGAAAATGAGCGTAAAATACTTTATTGATGCTACAAGCGGAGTTTTGTTGCCGTAGATAAGCATGGATGGTTTGCTGGTGATTTCTGATGTATTGCTCACAAAAATGCCGATGATTGAGCTTAATGTTATCGCTGTCGTTGCTAACAGAGTCGATGCCATCATACCATTGCGCAGCGTTTGAACTGTCAAGACGCCGTTTTTCAGGGGATCCTGAATGCAATTAACGACTTAATCATTCTATACTTTTAAAAAAAATTTCAGAAATGGGCGATTCTAACTAATTAATTAATGAAATAAGTAAATTTTTAAAATTATTACAGAAAAAGGGTCCACGTAAGATTGGATTTTCCGAAACTGGACAAGAAATCAAGTCGTTCTGGAGGTGAGCGACTTGAGCCTTGGTCGCTCTGGTAGTGACTCAGTGAACATTATGTTATTATGTCAGTAGATTTTGATTCTGTTGGGTCTATGCCTTGAATCTGTTAGTCGCCGCTTCGAACGACTATTCGGGACTCAAAACAGAATATACACAACTCAAACAGACAAACGCTATCTGAATTCTGTATTGGGCTAGAGTTTCTGTCTAGGCCTTAATAGGTTAAGAGTACAATATAAACTCTTAACCTCTACTTAGCAGTTATCATAACACAATATACAATATACCGTTCTGAATCTGTAATCTGAAAAAACTACTCACATTATCTTTCTTTGTGCTTCCGTTATAACGACTCTATCAGGCAAAAGGTTATCAAATTCCCGTTCATCAAATTATTCACAAATTCACATGTAAGACCAATCGCCATGTTATCCATAACATTTATCGATTGCAATAATAATACGGAGTATTACATATACAATAACACGTGACCAGAATGGGTTGACTTTCAATTCGGGTTAAATGACATGGTAAACCCGGACTAATGAAACGTAAAGGTAAATAAATAATCACGACAGACAGTAAATAGTAAACAGTAACAACGAGAGAAAGTGAACGTACAGTCATAAGGGAGATGATCCATTGGTGGTGAGTCTCGACGTTGAGGCCGATAACGGTATGTTTCGGGTTGTGTTTGATGGTGTAGACAAGCCAGACATGGTACGCACCCAAGATAACGAGTCCGAAAGGAACTAGCACCGCGTCTAATTGGTCCACCTTCATGGTTGTTTATCTTTGGTTGTGTGCGTCAACTCTATTTTTTTCTGTTTCGTGTATGATTGTATGAATGAAGTTACTAGGTACTTGCTTTCCATTCTTCACATGTACATGGAATATAATATTACTCGCTCCGTCTCAGACAATTGTTTTTTTTCCATAAAGATCGAGGAAAAAAGAGGCTAATTTCTAAATGACTATTGGATTAAATTGTTAATCAAGTTCATTTTTAAAATTTAAAGGGACGTGACACCTTAAAATCCATAAAGAATAATGATATAGCGACACCGGGTGTTACTCAAATTGAGCGACACCCGGGATATTATTGTAATTTACTTACATATTTTGGGTTCCCTTCATCAACATTCAAATTTTAAATTTATTGGTGGTCAAGGGTAATTTAGGAAACTAATATTAGTTAATTAATTTTACGGTTTTAAATTATAGTCAAAGTCAAAGGCGGTCACCACCGACAGTTTGACCACCGGGTAGACAGTGATCGGTCAGTGGTGGTTGGCGGTCAGCCATCAACCGTGATCGGTCAGTGGTGGTTGGCGGTCATTCAGCCATCAAATGAAACAAGTATTTTGATGACCTCTTGAATGATGTACATTTGCCATACCACTATGAAACAAGTATTTTGTTGTAATTTTGATATCTCTTTTGTTATATATATGACAACTAAATTTTGAGTTAAATTAATATGTCCCCATAATAATTTTCAAATGTACTTCTAACTTATATTCAATATACCCATTATAAAATCAATATAATGCCTCATCTAGTTAAATGTATTTGATAAAAAATTGAACAATATATTTTTTATACTTAGAGTTTACATAATTATATTATAAATTTACATTTATTACAGGTCATATTATTATAACAAAAAAAATTTATGTACGTACAATATATTTATGACAAAGGTACATTTTATTTTTATTGGAGTTACATAATATATTACTATACGAGTATGAGTGCCCAGCTTCGCCCAGACTACCTCTATTTAGCATTAAAATATATTTTCATTAATTAAAACTATTTTAAGGTTGCATAACTCATAAATTTATCATTAATATATTTTTCTATGAGACCGGGTATATCTTAATATTACAACGAAATAAATTATGAGATAAATTCACTACTCCTACTATTAATATTTTACTTAAACCGATTACTAGCTAATTTTTCATATATCCCTTATTTTGTTCTTAGGATCGTTACTTTTATTACATTCGTTATTACTATTGTTACTTTCATTACACTCGATGTAATTATTGTTACTGGGCTACTTTTATCCACCAAAAAGGCTACACATAAACAATGTGTATGGAAAATCCATACACAATCAATCACATTATGACACGTGTCAAACTCAAGTTAATTTATTGTAGTTAGATTAGGGTTATGTTAGTAAATTAGCATATGTAGTTAACTAAATTAACTATATGTATTTAATTAATTTATGGAATTTCTATTATTTTACACATTATTTATTTTACTTAATTGTTTTACACATTATTTATTTTACTTAATTAATTTCACTAATAAATTAAATAGTAATTTTATTAGTTTTTTAATTGTTTCATTTAAATTAAATGGGAATTTTTCATTGTGTCATTTGTCTTAAATAATTTATCTAATCAATTTACCCTGAAATAGTTTAATCAATCGTGATTAAGTTCATCAAAAAATAATCGTGATCAAGATCAGAATCCATGATCAATTGTTGAACACATATATAATTTAACTAAATCATTTACCCTAAAATAATTATATTAATAAAAACATTAATCACGATCAAATCGTCAAATTAAATTTAGATAATCCTAAATTCAATCGTCAAATTAAAATTAGATCAACACTAAATTAATTTGATTAATAATCATGATTAACACTAAATATTAAGGAAAAGATATTTTTTCTTACAATTTAAACAAAAAGATAATATTTCCCTCCAAATTTTATCACCAAATGTGAATTATCTAAGGAAGATTTTTTTTTGCATAAAAATCTCAACAATAAGATATGGTCAAATGAAAAGATTTAAGCTAACAATAATTTGTTTTAAAAATAAAGAAATAAATCACTAAATGTTTAAAAATAAGGAAATGAATAGGTGAAGAACTAAATTAGATGTAAACGAATAATATGAAGTACATTGAATAATATAAAGATATGTAGTTGCTAAATAGATCTGTTGATACCCTTGCTTAGATGGATACAAGATTACTTGCAAAATACAAACATCAAAGTGCGTGCGTGTTCGAACCCCAATAGCAACATTTTTTTTCTTTTGTTTTTAAATCCTTTTCGTTTCCTTTTTCCTCAACTTTTGTCGATTTTGATGTTCATTAACGTTTTGATCAATCGAAGATAATTAATTTCGGAAGATTATTCACCTAACATTATAATATTTATTCCGTCAGATATTCAAACAAATTTATTCCGCCTAAATCAATCCAAATAAATTAAACAAAAAGATATGATTTTATTCTAAATTTAATGATATTCTAACAGAAAGATTACTTTTGGAAAAAAATCAATCTATTTATTCTAAATTTTATGATATTCTAACAGAAATATTAGTTTTGGAAAAAATCAATCTAATGTTATAGGAAACCGTATACAAAAAGACATGATTTATGTCAAGTCTGATATTTATTCCAAAAATTTACCCCGTCAGTTATTCAAAAAAAATTATTCTGCCTAAATCAATCCAAATAAACAAAAAGATATGATTTTATTCTAAATTTAATGATATTCTAACGGAAAGATTACTTTTGGAAAAAAATCAATATAATTTATTCTAAATTTTATGATATTCTAACAGAAAGATTAGTTTTGGAAAAAATCAATCTAATGTTATAGGAAACCGTACAAAAAGATATATTTATAAACTCGGTTTTTAACTAAAAGATAATTATATTTTCTAATTTTATTAATTTTGGAAAGATAATTTCAAAAAAAATATCTTTATAAACTCGGGATAATAATACATATGCTAATAAAATTTCTTAACAAAAAGATAATTATACACCACACGTGTAAATTTCTTAGTTATAGAACAAATCTTTATATGTATAACAAAAAGAATTTAAATACGTCTGAATACTACTTTCCTTTTCCATAAAATCTGGTATTATACGGTCTGATTATCGTATAATAAGTAAAATTTATATATGTGATATTTAAAAGTAAGTTTACGCAACCCCGTGATTTTTCACGGGTGTTACACTAGTATTTTCTTAAAATCGAATTGTTAATTAATTTTTTATACTCTCTCCGTTGTTCCTACAGTTACTTTCGCTACATGGGTTGTCACTACTATACTAGCAGTGTTCATTCGCGGTTCAGTTCACCGAACCGTATATTTAATTCGGTCGCACACGGTTCGGTTAGGGAAAACAGCGAACCTAATCCGCATTGTTCCTAACGGTTATAAACGGTTTGGTTAACCTCTTTAAACATTTATTTGCGGTTCGGTTACTGGTTAACCTATAAACGTGCTAAATATACTTTTTCTTTAGTTTTCGGGAATTTTATCTATTAGTTTAATTAAATTTTTATTATATATTATAGTCAACGATAAAGTTAATTAGTGAAACTTTAATATTAATCAATTTAGCAATTTTTGAATTTGAAAAGACTTAAAAAATTAAACGAAAAACACTTTATATAATATTTTAATCTTTTGCTTACTTTTTTGTGAAACGGTTCGGTTCGGTTTGCTTAACCTCTTTTCTAAAATTGCGAACCTTAACCGAATCGTGTCTATAATAAATTTATAACGGTTCGGTTCACCGAATCACTTTGTCATTACGGTTCGGTTAATCGAACTTTAAAAATGTACGGTTTTTCGATTCGGGTATTGCGGTTCGGTTTATTCTGAACACCCCTAACTATTACTTTCACTTCTCCCACTGTCATTATTTTTTCATTTTTTCATTCACTATCTCTGCATTTATTATTGTTAATTTTACTACCATGTTACTACTATTATGACTTTCATTACTCGAGTTGCTATTATTGTTGTTATTACTACTTACATGGGTGGTTAATATTATAGTAGTTGATAACATAGTTGTATTAGAGTTATATATTTAAATAAATTTGAAATATTGGATTAGAATATTATTTAAGAGTAATAATAATTATTTTATTAATTAAATTAAAAATTTAATGAATTATGGAATATATTATTTTTTTGGAAATTTGAACTTATTTACTTACTTTTAATAGTTTCCAAAATATAACATATATACTTATTTATACTCTAAGAAAACTCACAAAATAAAAAAAAAGATTTTTGAGTGATCAAGCCCCACTAAAAGGTTAAGTGATCAAGCCCCACTTATAACATTTTTGAGGTTTCATTTGATGTTTGATTATCAACCACCGTTGACGGCGACGGCCGACCATCGTCGGCCCCCCGATCAACCACCTTATTATCTAGTTTTAATTATTATTATCATTTATGTTTTATTTTATTAATATGATACATATGTGATTTACGGTTCTACCCTTTCAAAATTGGCGCAAATACGAAAATTTAATTTTCTATTTTCTATTTTTTTTCTATTTTTTATTAAGGTGTTACCGAAATCAGTAACACCCGGTGTCGCCCTAGCACTATCCTAAAATAAAATAGGATAACGACAGAAACTGAAGGAATATACTGTATAATTTGGAGTTTGGACGGCCATTACTATAATATATACTATGGAGTTGACAAAATAAGAACGAGTCTCAATTCTAAATTGAATTCATTAATAAAATGTCCTACAACACTTAGGAAATGTATCATCGAAAACAAATTTTTATAGAATGTCTGGCATTTGATTGATTACAATTGTATCCCTAAAAACGAGGAGAGGACAAATAAGCTAGTTTAAGATCGAGTGTCTTGCAGGGCTGCAGTGACCAAGTGGTCATCGCCCCAACTGTTAATCGAAACTGAGACCTCTCAACTCTTACATTTCTGCAAGCATTAATGTTTAACTCAGTTACCACTGGACTAACACCATTTGACTAAGGTTTTCTTCTTTGTTTTGTGTTTTATGCCAAAAGTAAAGAGAATAGACCGTAGATTGACTCAAAGGCAAACTGAACCTGATGTATGTCGTTTAGGTCGTTTTTTCATAGAGCAAACAGAATGGAATCGATTGATAGTTAGTCTTATTCTACAAGATACGTAGTACTTCTTTGTTATAGAGTATAAGATTTGGCCTCAACAATAATAACGATAAGGTTTTAGTTGAGACGTCTCTCACATAATATCAAAATCAGCGCGACAAAGAGGTCACACGGAATTTGCGATTCTATTCTTATCCGCGTCTTGTTGCCTATAGCATTCTGTGCACAGCCCCCTAACCAAAATTTTACCAACACATTTGATGTTCTGATGTTTATGAAGCAGCAAATTATACAGTTCCGAGAAGATCATCAGCTGGAAATTACAACAAAAATACCTCAAATATTCTACAAACTGTCAAAAAAAAAATTCCCTAACAGATAGTAGACACAGAACCGGTCATTTAGACGTGCAGAGGGGGACGCCGATCTGTTGCTATCTCATTTTCAAAGACCTGTGATGAAGTTTCCGCGTTATACTGTCAGTAGTATCCAGAAAGTAAAGAACAATGCACACTATGCAGGAGCAAACGAACATGGGGATCGGCCCAAAGACCCAGAGGAAGAGAACGAAAGACACATAGAACGCGCGCAAACCAATGGACCAGAACAGACTTGCCTTGTTCAGGGATGCTATAGCGTATTCTATGGCTCGTATCTTACCCTGTGATGTAGGCAAGGTAATCATGAAATTGACATGTGTGTAGTATCGGAGAGATTGTACATTACACATGAAGGCTACGAGGAAGCAGAGAATGAGCGTGAAATACTTGACTGATGATACTAACGGACTTGTGTTACCGTAGATAAGTATGGACGATGTGTGTGTGACAGATGATGTTTTGCTCACAAAAACACCGATGATTGAGCTCAGAGTAATCGATGTCGTTGCTAACACGGTTGATGCCATCATGTTGTTGAGAAGTGTTTGGGTTGACAAGCTCCCGTTTTTCAAAGGATCCTGAAAGCAATTAACAGTCGATTCTTACAGATTTATTACAAAATATTTATAACGGGACTGTCAAACCATCCAAACCAACGCTTTTTTCGAGGGTGATGGTGCGCACTGCGCACCACCCTTTCGTTACCAGCCAGAGCTGAAATAAGGCATATCAGCTGTGCAGTTACAGTTCATTACATTTTAGTGGGTACGCTTGCATCCCCTCTGAATTCTGAAAAAAATTGATAAGTACAAAAATAAACACATAGGGGATATAAACCTCTCCGGGTGCAGTGGATAGTAACTCAAATAACTTGTGGAGGTTGAGTTTTGAGACTTTTAATGTACACTTTTATGGTATTTCTTGAAATTTGTTCATTTTGGTATATTTCCGTCATCTTTTTAATCCTCCATTTTTTTAACTAATTTACCCCTATAGAAAAACCTAACTTATTTCAAAAGCTATCAAAACTAAAATTAAGTTAGTTGTAGTTGTAACGGTGTTTGTATACTTTATGACTAAGTTAATTTAAATAATTTCCATATTAGGATGTGGGACTTAAATAATATTTAGTATAGTTTTGTTTGAAATAATACATTTTTTTCTATTTTTAGAGGTTAATGATTCCGAAAACTACTACTCCAGCTTTGACTACAATATTCAAAAGACGCCCACCATGTTAATTTCCCATAGCGCATAATTTTGCATCTCCTATAAGAAAATCCTAGATACGCCATTGATGTCTTTTACCAAGATGAAACAGCAGTAAACCAGACAAATATGACTAATACAGACAGGAAAACAATATAATTTCAAACAGTTTTCAGAGAGAGCGGAGAAAGCAGAGAAAGAGAACGTACAGACATAAGGGAGAAGACCCACTGGTGATGGGTCTCGGCATTGAGACCGATGACAGTATGTTTAGGGTTGCGTTTGATGGTGACGACAAGCCAAATATGGTACACTGCTAACAGTACTAGTCCTAGAGGCACGAGCACCGCGTCTAATTGCTCAACCTCCATTGATGTTTTGCTCTCGTGTCGGACTTTCAAGTCGATTTGTTTTTTATTTAAATTATTCTTCCTCGATGAATGATTCTAGCTCGTAGTTGTCTCCATTGTTTAGCTGGAAGATTAAAAAAATCAAGTTCGGACGGCCAAATTATGGAATTGACATAATACGAACGAGTCAGTAATGATAAACTGGTGAAAAAGTAAGTAAAATGTTTTCGACGAGTTTTATAAAATATTGGATTAAGCTTCTTCTTTGTTATATTAAAATCGTATCAGTTTCAGTTGAGATTCGTAAATGTTCTATAATCATACCGATTTAAAGTCAAGTTGAATGGGACTCGTGTGAGTTGAATGAAGTTAAACTGAATATAAAATTTGCTGAGAAAAAAGCTGTAATAAACTGAGGTGAGGTGAACTGAAATGAGCTGAACGAGAATTGAAATTAAGCCGAGAAACGGGGCCTTAATCATGCTCGAAAGAAGCATCTTTAAGAATGCATGCTGCATGCATATCCGATCAGAGAAGATGTTCAATACCGTATCGTCCATATATATGATAAACTAGATCTAATAAAATAAATCTTAAACAAAAATCGATTTAAAATATCTGAATTTTACCTCTAAAACCACACATAATAACCAACTTTAATCCGATCAAATTTGAACAGAATTGTTTTCACATGCACTTACCCACTCCATAAGAATTTAACAAATCTTGTTTAAAACGGTAATATACGTCTCAAACTTAAGACGGCTTAAATATAACATATAAATTGAAGATATTTAGGGTTTAACAAAAGGTCTATCTCAAAACGAATACTCCCTCGTTCAAACTCATACTGCATGTTTGCATTTTCACGTTTGCCAACGCACATTTTATGCGATAAATATCTTTAGCTACGTATTTACAAAAATTATAAAAGTTACTCCTCTATTCTTTTTTTATCAACCCATTACAATATTTTAAATGTACTTGTAAAAACGAATCAAACAAGATCACACATGAATCTATTTTCTCTTATGTGTTAGGAGAAATTTGAAATTGAATGTTTACTTGTGAATAGTGTACAAAATAAAAACATGCAGTGCGTATTTGAACAAGAGGAAGTACTATCGTTTTAAGATTTTTACGTTTTTTCAAGTCGGCTCCGTATTCATATTTAAATTTGCCATTAATAATGTCACAAGTCAGAAGCAGTGATGCTACACAACAAGAGCTACAATGTTACAACTTACAATCAACTGAGAGCTGTCAAGTTGTCATTAAACACAACACACAGTTTGAACTTTGAACTCATCCAAATTATTCACGAATTTCGTGGCTGAGTCTTTAATTCCCGTGGCAATATAATGAGAATTTGTGTATTATACTTCGTAATTGACTACAAGTCTACAACCCTTTCAATTCTCATGACAAATGAAAATCACGAGTGTTAGTCACTGTTTCAGGTCCCAACAGCATGTTACTGCTGCAGTGCTGCTGCCCCATGCCTTCTAACTAAATGTCAACAATCCAATGTCACAAATTATTACGATACTCGTACTTGTATGGGACGGTTTTACAAGTGACTACGAGTAGTCGAGTACCTCGATGACACTAAGCCGACATGGAGTATAAGTTTTAGTTAGAGGTAAATCCGGTAAAACCAACCTAACCTGAAAGAGTTGTCCTAGACCAAAGATTGACGTGATTGATCTGACCCGAATTGAATTTGGCCTTATCTAATGTCACTCGGCTCGAAAATGAACCAATCATACATAATTTGAATTGACCCAAAATGACATTAGATGACAATTTGCATTCACACTTGGTATTATTTGAGTTGAAATAAACAATAAATTACTATCAAACTTAAATTTATAAATAGGTAATTCTCTAAAACACATTTCTTGGCCACCTTAACTAATAAAACCTCTATTAGTCACTGACCCGGAACGACCAAAGACTACATACTCGTAATCCGGAATAACCTGACCCGATCCAAAACTGACCCAACTCAAACCTGGAGAGATCGGGTTAGGGCAACCTCGTGTCTGAATGTCGGATCAGTTTTACCATAGAGGGTCCTATACTAACTAAAGGTCTACAGGATAGTTGTTGAACAACAAACTACAAGTCCGTACGGATTAAGGACCATAACCAGACTTAATTAACTACACAAAACTTACAGATGATCATTACACCAAACTGGAAACAGATGAAGTTTACTAAAACGAGAATAAGTACATGATCAGTGGGACAAATAAACAGATATACAGGTACGGGGAGAAGTGAAGAGCGACTGATGAGGACTGACCATCGATTTCAACAGAGTCGACAGCGAGGGGTAAACCGTCACTACTCAGGCTGCAAGAGAGCGGATCTGGGCTGTCTGGATTCAGCATTAGGACTCTCATTACTGAAGTTACAGTCGACATGTATGCATCTCTATCTTTATTAAGAAGCCATGTCAAACCCATCAGTTCGCAGTCTCTTCCACGCATCTTCTCCGTCCTGCCTTCTGATCTTGTCGCATTTCCACTTCCACTTGGACTCTTCTTAAGCTGTATCACAAGGTTTTATTAGGAATATTAATAATAGTTGGCCTCAACCATCACCTTAAGGTTTTGGTTGAGACGGTTCATCTATCATGGTATCAGAGCCAGTGTGACCGAAGGTCACGGGTTCGAATCCTGGCAACCTCAAAACCCCTCGAAAACTCACGAAGTGGAAACCCGGCACACGGTATGGGGGAGCCGCATGTGCACCACTAACCACTCTTCAAGCCCAATGGGCATTCGAGTGAGGGAGCGTATTAAGAATATTAATAATAGTTGGGCCTCAACCATCACCTTAAGGTTTTGGTTGAGACGGTTCATCTATCAGGTTTAACGCAACAATAATAAGTAGAATCGCGTAGAGTTGTCAAGGATCAACCAAGACAACTCCATTCAGGGATCAAGTCTCGAATCGAGACTTAATACCAAACTCAAAAGGGTCACATACAACTGATTTTGCCCAAGCAGCCAAACACATTCATAAAACAATGATCTAATTTCCAAATTATCTGGACAATAATTGTTAAATGTAGAACAAAGCATGTGACAATGTATGTGATACATTCAGTCCTCTTCCTCCTAATAATTTGGCAATAATTGAATTATTGAAGGGAAGAATGATTAAGGAATTTAATAATACTACCATGGCCATGTCTAAGATGGTTTAAAGTAATAATGATTTAGTAAGTCTTGCGTGCGACGGGTCATTATTTGTGACGGATATTTTGTAAGGTAAAATGGATATAAAATGAGTTAGTGGAGAAAGGGGAACACATAAATAGTGTTGCAGAGAGAGAAAAAGTGGGTATTTTGTGAGAGAAAACGGTATCCGTCACAAGCTTGCGACGGATAGTGCCGTTGCAAATAAGAATTTGTGATAATGATTAGCATTTAGCCACATACTAAATGTTTGGGAATCTTGGACTAATCTATGTTAATTTAGGGAGCATGATGTGAGAGCAAGGTTCAAATCAAGATTTTTTTGTTACCCCATCCGTCCTGGTCATTTTTGGGTGTTTCCGTCATTTGTTTTCCCTTTTAGTTTATGAATGTTTTTAATGGACAACCGACTCCTCCATGCTCAATTTCGTCCACTTGTCATCTAATAATTGACCTCTTCGTCGTTACTTGGACTTTGTGTAAAAAGCAAGCAAACAAATGACTGGGACAGAAGAGGTACTACCTTAGATTCTTTGGAATGGTTCGTTTGCTTTTTACACAAAGATTAAGGTTGTGAGCGTAGTGACGAAATATATATCATTAATAAAGTAAGGTGATTTTACTAACATAAAGTCATAAACATACTTAAAATGAAAATGGGACAATTATAGTGAATAAGCCAAAAACAAAATAAGAAACATTTCAAAGAATCTAAGGGAGTATTTAACCTAAAAGACCTAACCTAACCTAAAACAAATTTAAGTACAATCACTAGACAAATATTCACTAAGAACTCAAATTAACAAAGAACAAGGCCTATGTTTTGGACAATTTCACGTCAAATTCTCACTGAAGACGGACATACCCATCACAAGCTAAAGACGGGTCAAGTAATACCCGTGTAGTTAGATGAAACAAAAGCATAATGCTACTCCCTACACAATTTGGTTTTACCTAACCCGTCTCCAACTTGTGACGCATATAACTCAAAACTTAGTCACACCAAGCTAAATCAGCTCAAAAGACGGAGTGCAGAACGAGGAAATAAACGAATCGAAGCGACATAGGACTGGAAAAGTAGTAGCATTACCGAGTAAAGAGAATGCAAGCATTTAGAACAACGAGCAAGGCGATTCTTCGTGCCATTACCAGTACTCAAACAATGTCGTTCAAGCGAATCGACACGAGAATCACCAACAATCTCACCCTTATCATCAACCCGAAACGCAGAGGAACAAGTAAGAGGATGAAGTCGAATCCCACAATAACAATAAACAACATCACAAGTCTCATTCGGTCTAACTAAATTCAACCCTTTATCTCTCATTACATTCTCCAAAGCATCAACACAGGTTTCAGAATCGTCCGGTAAATCCGGCATTTCCAACGACATTGTTGTCTTCCTCGTTTCGTCATCGCTCTCCATGTCGCTATCGTTAAGGTTGGTGTTGGTGCGGAGAGCGGTGGTGGAGTAAGCGGAGTAGAGCCAGGAAGCGAGAACCGGGCAGCATTGTTCCCGGTTGGGGAGCTGACCGGGGTGTTGACCGGTACATGAGGATTTGACAGCTGGGAAAAGAGGGTCGGGTAGGTGGAGCGGGCAGCCGGAGAGAGCGGATTGTTCAGGGAAGGAAGGGATGGTGATGGGTTGGGATGGAGTTGGAGTTGGGTTGGGGTGGAAGGATTGAAGTGGGTTGAGGTTCGGGTCCGGGTTAGGGAGAACGGGCAGGGAAGGGAAGGCGGGCAGGAGAGAGAAAAGGATGAGGAGGAAGATAATGTGTAGGAGTAGTAGTGGAGAGTGGTGGGACATTTCTTTATCTTTTTGGGTGTTTGTGGTTTGGTTGAGTGAGGAAGGAAGTGAGGAGGTGGAGTGAAGGAGGAATAAAGGGTGTAATAAAAAGTGTTTGGTGTGATGAGTGGTATACTATCTTGAAACAATTGGGAGGGGGGTGGGGGTAAATATCGGAATCGGGTGAGCAAAATCGGATATTGATACGATTTGGAAATTGTATATGTTCGATTTTTCAAAAATTAAATTTTTTAGTATTTTTATTTGATATGTTTTTTTCGAATAAACGAAAATCTTATATATGAGGTCTCTGTAATTTGGTATCTAATTTTTAGTCTAAGTTATGTAATTTAATATATGTTTTTTTTCTTTTTCTATGTGTGATTTTTGGTTTTTTAGTAACTTAAAAGTGTTTTAAGAAGGTATTAAAGAAGGTACAAGTGTAAGTAACTTATAAAGTTTAATACTAATAAGTAGAGGTGGTAATCGGGTCACTCGGGTCGGTTATAGGTTGGGTCAAAGCGAATCGAGTCATATCAAGTTCGAGTTATGTTGGATCAGTGACGGGTTCGGGTCGGTTCGATTCATGTCGGGTCATCAACGGGTGATAATTCGGGTCGAGTCATTAGCGAGTCGGTGTCGGGTCAGTTATTGGCATATATTTTATCTTATATATTTAATTTTAGTGGAAATTTTATGTTTAAATAATGGTTAAATGTTTTTAATTGAAGTTTAAGTGAAAATAATAAAGATAAATGTCAATTTGGTATCATTTAAACCATTCTTAAGTCAGTTCATCATCAGGTTATCTATCGAACTAAGAAAATATCGGACCACGAGTCAAATCGGCTCCATTCAGGTCTGGTTCGAGGTGGGCAAAACAAGACTGGTATCGATTATCGAATCAGTTCGGGTATGTTCGATTTCGATTCACCCAATTCTCGGGTTGTATCAGGTTGGGTTTGGGGCAGATCGGGTCGAGTTCGTCGAGTCGGGTCAGCTTTCAACAGCTCTACTAATAAGGTTTAATCATCAAATATATTGGATATTTTGTAATTTGTGTATATATTCTAATATTTTATTCTAGAAAAAAGGCAACCGTATATCTAGTTTCATATTTTACCCACCCTAATCTGATACGGTTTTTAAAGAACAATATCCGATATCCGTAAATTCGTATCGGATATCCGGAAATCCATATAATTAAATTCATATAGCGTAAAGATATGCATAATAAAACCATCTCAGGGATTTACTATTGAATTATTGATCACTTTCAAGCATCGACACAAACTTCATACACCATTACAAAACTCCTAGTACGTCGTAAGTGTGGGCATTACATCAAAAATCAATTACGATTATGATGATTGTTTACACATGCTGAATTGCGGAGACGAGTATTTGAGAAATAAAGATTGAATACGTAGTTGTCCAGGGGCGCCTTATGTAGACCGGACAAAACTGACCTGCTCGAAATAATCGTCCGATCAGAAAAGGCTAATGTGAGACTTGAAACTCGAAATAGCCCGAGTGAAAACAAGAAATATCGATTCACAACACCGTCTCTTACGAGAATAACAGGAAAACCCGCAAAACACAAAATTAAGGTCACCACAACATTATATTGCTATACTCACCACTCGTTAGGATCAACCTAACCGGATAAATTGATAGCGAATGGAAAGGGGGCCGAAAAGAATGGCACTGTCAGTTGACAATACAAAAGAATTCAAGACTTCACAACAATGACAATGGACAGCAAAAGTGTGACACAGTAACAAGATAAATCGGAGCTGAATTATGATTATACTGTTTTATTATTCGTATAACAGGGGAAAAAATAATATGCATGGGTGGGGAAAACTTGAGATATAAAACTACCCTAAGAGTTGGGAGAATGAACTATGATCGATCCATTCACGGAAATTATTATTTTACAAATATATCCTCGAGAGATGTGCTAAATGTTTGATGATCTTTTAAATTGAAATGCTACCTAGCTATTCAAAATATAGGTGGAGAGAAGCTCAATGTAATCAACTAAAACAGAACTGTTGCTCAAAATCGTAGATTGCAGGCTTGAATACTGTTCATGTGTACCTGGGTCAAAAGAGGAGTCCATGTCCGAATGAGAGGCTCCCGAAAAGACTGATATTCAGACGCTTTAAGATTGTCGAGGCATCATTTATATTACTCGCAGCCGTGCAGGGGAGCTACTGGAACAAATTCTTCAGCCTCTCTGCTGAAATGGCTGCTCTTTTATTTGTTGGTTCAAGCACAAGTGCATATCTGAAATCTGCAATATACAGCATTGTTTTTCTCGTTATTTAGCTATGTGGCTTTGCATTAGATTTTACAATACCAAGCATGATAAACCTCTCTGTTATACACATCGTGGATTTTCTAGATCGTAAGTTCGTAACATATCCATTCCATCTAATTCAAGCACTGCTGTGTCAGTGTGTTTATATCTCTATTTTATAGAGTAATACTTCATGTAGAGAGTTGTTTATAGACCTTAATTCATATGATAAGCTTTCAAAATTATATTATACTACATATCTTACAAAATTTATTTATAAAATTAACTTATTCAAGGCAATAACACAAACGAAGGATTGTAAACTAGATAGTAAAAAAAGAAGTTTGGAGTGTAGGGGGAAACCAGGTGACACACCTTCAATGGCCTCTTTGTAATAACCAAGCATCTCTCTAGCTGTTCCTCTACGTAAATATGCTTTCACATTCTGTACAAACCCAAAAATAATGAGCATAAGAGTACCACACCTCTTTAATATGCTGTGCCACAAATTAACTTATATTTAAGGTAATGATGACTTTTGTGACCAGGAATCATAATTTCACACTTAACTCTGTAAATGGGAAAGAAAAGGTAAAATTCAGGCATCGTTCAGACAAAGAAGCATCTGAAATTTTGTTGACAATAGTTTTCATATGAAAATCCAAAGATAATTTAGCCTAAGGTTGAGTATTATAGATCCTTCACAACAAAAAAGAAGCCGAGTTCAAAATGTTTCGTCGTTTGAGCTATTTCATCTGAAACATTTATCACCCTAAAGTCATGAGCAACGCTAATTTCATAAGCGAGATGACATTTCTTCGTGAATCTCAATAAATCCTAACCCACAAAGATTCATAAATATTGACCTACTTTAGAAAAATGTTTTTTTCTTCAGTCATATAGTTTGAGAACAGAGAAGATAAAAAAATGATATGCAGTCCATAAATGTTCCCCTAACAAATATTATAGACGAAATCAATCCTCTTTCCGAATCTCTGCTAGTTTATGCAAGGTTACAGATTTACAGCTTACAAACGAGATGTGCAATTAATGGATTCACTGTTTTATAAACTCTGGTTTTGTTCAAACGAGCATGTTATCAATGGAAATCAAACACAATGTACATCTTGTTTCCCGGTATTTACAAGCCAGATATCCAGAGCCGTGAGCTTAAGTAGTAACATACATGATTCAAAAATATGATTGCCCTCGACCATTAACACAAATCATTATGTATCATATTTTTAAGTGAAGTAATCAGTCGCATAAGAAAGAGAATGGCATTTGGCATACCTTCTTATCAAGGCTTATGGCCTTGGTGCAATCAGCCTCAGCTTGGACAAAGCTGGCAATAGAACACACATTTAGCAGACAGCATAGCAAAACCAATATGAATAATTCCTTACAAAAAAACAATTTAAATACGAGTCTTATTTACCAGAATGGTATTACATCTCACAACCAACTGCTTCGTATTATTCATGTCAAAATCATTACATTTCCTAAATATTTTTAGATTTCTGGCTTCCTTTTTATGTTGACCATCTTCAATTTTCCTACTTTCTCTTTTTGTTAATTTTTTGTATCCCACTTTTATTATCCCCCACATCTATTTGTTCCTTCTTAATTCTTGTGTTAGAATTTCATGACTGCAAATTGTATGGGTGAATCATAGTTTGAAATACCAAGTAGTACTTGCAAACCTAGAAATTGTATAATTGGGCCAGTGACATATGTTGGAATTCACACAACCTTGTGGGCACCGCATGAATTTTTACAAAAACTACAATAATTTACCTCTTTATCTTGTGGTGTGACATTTAGAACTCTATTATCAGTAGCTTAGAAGACATAATACGATATCCATACTAGCAGGCACCCAATAAAAAAAAAGCACCTGCTAAGTTCCAGATATACGGCTGCCCTATTGCTATAGTAGGTCGCATTATTTCCATTAAGCTTGATAGCTTCAGTGTAAAAACCTATAGCTTTCGGCCATTGCTTATCTTTAAATGCTTGATTTCCCTGTAGAACCAGTCAAAAAGAGGTAAGATTAAAGTACGAAAAGATCCTATAGTGCCTCTCCCGCAAGCTACCCCCACTCCCCGGCAACATCCTTTCTTACTGTGAATCTGAAACAGCCCATGTACATAGCAAAGTGTTTACTGCTAAAGGTATTCACTTTAACTTGCAACAAGAGATTGTTTGGTTATAAATTTCAGAAACTGGGTACCTCATGATAGCACTACAAAGCACGATTGCATGGTTCGGGATCCAGTCAGTTGATCCTCAAAACGGATCACCCGTATAGGAATGAAGATTGCTTATGAACTAATTATTATATCCGAACTCGTTAGGTAGTATTCTACAAACTCCAACCTCCTCCCCCAACCAAACCCACAACAGTGGCATGAACATTCAACTGACTTAATAATGTAACAAGTGCACCAACTGTACTCCATCCAATCTCTCCACCTATTTCTATTGAAACTAACATAATTTTTGTTCGAGTCAAAACATAAACCTCGAGATAAGTTAATAGACAAGTTGATTGACCTTTTCTTTAGCAATGTCGGCGGAAGTTTCCTGACTGATCGCATTAGATGTAGATTTTGACACCGAAACATCTCCCTGCTCCTGGAGAGATGAATACATATTTTTCAAAGTGTCGAGCAAAAACCGATCACAACCGGGTCCTGCTATAAGTGACACTGACACGGGGAGATTTTTATGATTTCCAAGTGGTACTGCAACCTGTATCATGTAATCAATCAAAACGAAGGAACAATTATCATACAACCCAGAATTATAAAGAATTGGGAGCTGGCATAATACCAATACCAGAAAATAGACATATATGAAAGACAAAAGTTCACCTGACAACATCCAGATAAGCTGGCGATAGATTGCAGACTAAACAAACGGCCAAGATAACTCTCTGAAGCCAGCTCTTTTCCACCAATTTTTGGAGGAGGATCAGCAAATGTAGGGATTACAAGAATCCCATCATCCTGTTCAGAATATTCTTTTAATAATGCACAAATCAACAGCCATTAACAAAATCAAGTACGATAATTCCCAACCACCATCATAGATTTCATAGCCAAGTGACTTTAAAACGTGCAAGAAATTCTGCGATAAGTGCCCGCTATACTGACTCGTATTAGTCTTGCATCAATTTAATAGGCTAAATTGGTTTTGCTCAAATTTAACAGAACAAGCTCAATTCATTTACATCTTGTCCTTCAAAATGCACATGCAAAATTAGTTCTGTAAGTTCTGTACTATTACTATTAGTTCACTACATCTTGTTCTTAAAAACAAGCACAATTCAATGCTTTTATTAGTTCTGTAAGTGGTAACATCATGTTCTTCATAATGCACACGCAAAATGAAATTCTTAGCATGTCACACTAGATTTAACAATAATTTCAAAAGACATGTAACTATGTAAGTGATAAATCCATTTACATCTGTAGCTGATTCAGGACTGAACTCAAACAAGAGAATTACTTTGTCATGGAGGTCAAACAGATATTTATTTATGTATACCTTCAAAAGTGTGTTGAGTGCGATCCGCATTTCATTTTTAATATTATACAGTTTCTGAATGTCTGCATCCCCAGGGCCTTCTTGCAACCCTGCTCTGAATCCCAAATCAGGTTTCACTGATTTCATCCATTCGTCATGATTTTCCTTAAATTCATGCCTATGAAAACAAAATAATTTACATTAACCTTAATGATTTGGATCATCACTTGGTACCGTCCATCAATAACAGATAATGTAATAGAAAAAGAAAAAGACAAAAGAAAGGAAAACATGGTAAATAGTCAACCTACAAACTTTACTAAATGCATCAAATACAGAAACCCCAAACTTTTATTAAATTTAAGAGTCAGCAGATCTAGTATGTCCTGATTACAAAACATGTTCTTGAAGAATAAGCTATATTCCTTGGGGTCAGAAAAGACACGAGGGAGCTTAAGCTTGTAAGCAAAACAAATACAAACCACTAAAAAGCGTAGGTAGTGGGATGCAACACAGACATCTGCTAACCAAAATAACGATGAATCATGATTCATGAAACCAGCCAAGACTTAAAAAGACCATAAGAAGCGAGTAGCAATCCAAAAATCATTTTCATAAATAGCATAATGACATGGCATGCATGTATTTTGATTCAGAGTGTAGGAAAGCAAGACCAAAAACAATGTGGTTCAGGTCTCCTAACCAACAGTGGACAATAGTCCCATTTTTACTTGCCATAAAGAATCTTGACATCGATGCAGGTAGAGTTTCAAAGGTTGATTCTCGATTGAACATACCACCTCAAGACAGATAACTGAAAGATAAAAAAATATGATACTTCACGCTATAAGATAAGAAACACCTTGCTCTTTCGTAAATATGTGGGTCATGAAAGTGAACATTAAGCTTTTTCTCAGTTAATACTTTCTTTAAGAAAAGCTGCATAAAATGTCAGAACAAACATATACCTGAAGATGAGTTGCATCGCTTGTCCAAGCTGACTTAAAGTAGAAGTGTTTGTTTCACCATTCATTTTCTGATTCGACAAACTTGGGACTTTAGCAAGGAGATATGCGCCAAGGTTTTCATGCCTCAAAGCTTGCCCTAGAGCAAATTAAACTCTTCCATTGGAACTCATAAAGAAAACATGATTACGGGAATACAAGAAACAACCGCCAGCAAAAATGTCATCATTAGATCAAGATAAACAGAACTTCAGCTTTTCAATGCACTAGAAAGAAGGTCCAAGTATCTAAAGGGCAACAAGCCTCAAACTCTAGTACGGATTAAGTGTGTCAATCATGTTAGAACATCTGAAGAAAGCCCAAAAAGTCCTCGCATGGGACTCAAAGATGAGAACACACATAAATCCACAATAAAAAGTCCCGTTCAAAAACATCTAGTTCTAGCATCCAACAAAATAGGATCCACACAAGTGACATAAAAGAAAGTTTGCTGACGAGCTATCTTCCTGGCAGACTCGGTTCGTATGATATAATTCCAGCTCTCCCCAACAACCAAAATAACAAGTTGCGGTGAGATATAGCCCACTAGTCTTGGGTGATTCAAGGGAAAACATTCTTCACACCCATAATCATTGGGATTATAGAAATATAAATTGTGGGTCAATGTAGACCAAACTTTTGTGTACCCATTGATTGGATGGAGGAAAAGGAAAGGGAACAATTTTCTTTGTGTGGTTAGCATTTGAGTTTGCGGGAAATGGAGGGACCAAAAATATGAAAGAACTGAAAGAAAAATACCAAGGAACCTTCCCCCTCTCCTCCCCACAAGGAAAATAAATTTCCTCCTTTGCCTCTAATAATTTCCTGTTTCCCTGATGTCTTTGTAAAACACCTCAGAGTGACAGTTCCATACAACATTTCATGTTAGACCAACCCAAATTCATTTGTGTGTCCGACTTTGTTATTGTTGTTTGATTCTTGCTTAGAAAAATAGATCAAATCTGATTGCCATTCTACTAAATATTATCCAAATATATGTATGCAAAAAAATCTCTTGTTGAGATGAGAGTTCACTCATGACGGTTCCAAAGGATAATTCATGTCAGCCGACCCCAAAACATTTTGGGACTAAGGCTCTGATGTTGTTGTTGTTGTTGTATATGTATGCAACAAAAATAAAGAATTGAATGTCACTGAAAACGACAGTCATAGCTCTAGAAAGACCTGAAGAACATACTTCCATAAAGCTTCTCTGTTGATCTAATGACAGGCTGAGTGAGACGGTGGACAGGATACTTAACCAGCTCAAAGCAATCATCAGCCATAATAATATTCCTAGGGTTACGTTGAGTTGAAAACGGAAGTTGCATCATAATATGCATAGCCCGTCTCAAGACATTAGGATCCTTTGCGAAGCAACCTGTAAAAACACAAGTGTTATGTAAGCTATCATCAAACTGAATCATCATTTTTTCTTTAAACATGGAAGGTCATGTCACACATTGCCAAATAATAGATATGTACGGGAAGCAACAATGAACCAGCAGGGAATTTAAGAAGTGAGTCACTGTCAACAACTACATAAACAGTACTCGTATATAAACCAGAAATTGCTGTGGGAAATATACATCCCCCATGGCACAAGCTCCCCAACCAGCATACATGATAGCTCGGCTAAAGGACAATATGCTATCACCAACAGATCCAAAAGAAGACGATAGTCACTAGAAATCTATTTAAGAAACCTAATGAAGTCGACGACCAAGAAATGAAATCATTTAAATATATATGATTCATCATCTAAAACGGACAATGAGCAATTACGCTGCATCCATAAAGCGTAAATCCAAGAATAAGAGCAAGGTAAAATGAACAAAAAGTCCAATTCTATACACTAAGCCTTTCTTAAGCACGTCGTGAAATAGGTTGCATTTGAGAACTGCAGAGGTGATCTTAATGAAGTTAATGGCAGTAAAGTTTCTATGACCAATTCAAAATAAGGCATGTTTGCAGGTCACTGTGGCATCGCAGAGTGAAGCAACTTGAGTTAAGGGGCAAAGGTTTTCCCAAAACCAACACTCTGCTCAGCTGAGAATTTGAGAGAGAACCACCAGGCTTATGAAAAAGGTTTCAGGCTTACTGATCTTCGAGCACGAAATGGATTAAAACAAAATCTTAAAAAAATAAAAACCTTTTCTACAGGACAAAGAGTTAATAGTCCCACTCAACAACTACTGCTAGATGAGTCTTTAACTAGTGTGAAGCTGTAAAAACATTTAGCATCGTGATAACCCTCACCAGTAACAACTAACAAGTCTAGAACCACTCTATACAACAACTAAATCTTTAGGATTTCTGACATTTTTATCAACGTTACCAATAGCAGCATGTACTAAAAGTATCATTTTAACAATCAAATGCAAGTGGAAGACCCCCTAGAGTAACATACCAATAGAATCAAGACTTTTTGATAAAGGAACGACCCCTGAATGTGAAAGAGCCCCATGTGATGACTTAAATCCTATAACGCCACAGAAACCAGCGGGCAACCGTACACCTCCAATAGTATCAACACCTGCCAATGACAAAACGATCATCAACAGCTGTGCAATGCATTAGTAACCATCTAGATTTAAAAAACTGAAAAAATAGAATAACACGTAAAAAGTAACAAGTCAACCACTAAAAAAAATATTCTCTGTTTGGGAATTCAGAAAACACATTTCCCAACAAGCGTGATTACCCGCTCTGGGACTTCAAAGGAATAATGTTCCCAAAGTTCTCTGTTTAGGAGAAGTTACCAACCACAGGTAATCGGTTATCCTGAAGGATAATATCTCCTACACATGTCTAATGTAGAAAAAAGAACATGTATAATCTGCAGTCCCAAGAACCTCAAAGAAGACGGTATTTCCTATAAGTAGAAGATTAGTTTGTTCCTCCACGATGGAATAAAAGGACACCCAACCCGAATCGCAAGAGGTTCTAGTAACGTAGTGGGATCCGATGAGAGATCGAACATCCAAACACAAACCTGACCCCGAAAATGCAAGAGTTGAGAACCTATTAAGTCCCCAATCCCCATATCAAAATAGTAGAGCGGCAAAAATGTATTTCATAAATCATAAATGTACCTACAGTCTTCGTAGTGCAAGCACAAGTGGTAAGAAAATAACATCTCTAGGAAGTAAGAACATTTATAACAAGGGAACTTCTCTTAAGCTCATAAATATCGAAAAGAAGGGGTGAAAGAAAAGAGATAAAACATAACTGGTGCTGAGACCATTACAGTGCATACTGCATAGCTAATTTTTACTAGAAAATTGAGGTAAAAAAAAATGATATTAACAAAATTAAAATATGCTGAAAGCCTTCTTTGTTGCAATGATGAAACAATTCTGGCATGGAAAAAAAGTCTCGTGCAACTCACCAATGGAGAAATCAACAAGATTAGCAGCAACCGAAACAGCAGCACCGCTACAGGATCCACCAGGGACTCTATCAGGGGTTCCGGGATTCGTCGGTGTGTCATAGTGTTTATTTTCTCCACTTACACTGAATCAGAAGTCTCAAATGTGAATATAGTAAAACAATGACAATTGGTGATAGAAATTAATCCATAGGATAGCACATGTGGTTGCAATTTTGCAAATACAAAAATACCAGAAATTGAACACAATATAATGGACTCCAGAGTAACAGCAAACAGTGATTAAGTTCGACAAGTAGTAGGTCCTATGAACGATGTCTACCAACATGCTGTTAACCTTATGTTTTCGAGAAATCCCAAAAGTAACCAATAAAAAGCACACATTTTATTGACTCGGGATTTTTCTCTAACTATCAATGCTGAATCACTAAACTAATAGCCAATAGTTTTAAAATCCACGACAGACTTTATATGAACTACATTTTGTCACATTTAGATTCTAAACGACCAAACATGTTAAGGTGTCTTTCCCAATGTTAAGCATTACTTTGTCTGGAGTCTTTACTTATTTTTCTCATTTTCTCCTCACTAAAAAGGGCTTCTCCCCATTTCTATGACCTTCATTTCAGTTTAATCTTGTTTTCTTGTGGTGAAACTTTATTTTGTTAGTATACATCTCATGCTACAGCATGGTATTTGTAGCGGGTTGTTTTAGAGAAAGTTATAATTAAAATGTTGTCTTTAACTTATTTTTAAGTTTAAAATGTCATGAAATGTACTCGTATATAGTAATGATTTTTCTTATCGCCAAGCTAATAATTTCACTTTATAAACTTCTCAACTTATTTCAATGATATTTTATTTTCACAAATCTAATAATATCAGTTGTATTTAATGTCACTTGTTTCTTTATTTAAGTAGAAATGAAGTTTGGAGGAAAAATTGTCTCTTATTTAAGTAAATGGTGATTGGAAGGAAACCTTTTGAGAATTTTTATATATGGTAAAAAGTAACTAAAAATATTACAATTGCATTTGTGCACAAATTATAGTAAGCATAAAACAGTTATAAATCAACTAGGAGATACTATAGTATTGTACCATAGCAAAAAATTGATTAGTGGGGACCAATTATATAAAGGTTAAATATTAGATAGTAGAATGTGTCTTAGGCGCAAAAATTAGGCGGGAAAAATCTAATTTTGTTAATCTTTTAGTATATAGGGGATGTGCCTGTTTTGACTCTTAATTAAATGTTTTTTCTTGTATTCCCTTTTTTCATTTTCCTTGTTATGAGTTATGACACCTGCTGTCGATTTCAAATGACAATTTATGTTAGCCATTCCCAATCATTTTGGGAATAAGGCTTTGTGGTTGTAAGATTTATGACAATCTCAAGAGGCAGACACACAAATATGCCATAAACGCTAATAATGTGGAACACACCTGTATGCCATCTCGTCAATAATTGTTTTCCCAACACATGTAGCACCTCCTTCAACAAGTGTTGACACCACGGAAGCAGTCTTAGGAGCACTCTCATGAGTCCGTACCCAGTCTGGATGGCCAAACCCAGTCACAAATCCTTCAATGTCAAATCTGATAAACGCAAATAGCATGAGAGGGAAAGAAGAACAGTGCAATATACATATCCAAAGTGCTCATCCAAAGACAACAATAAATACTTGATGAAGTGGAAATAGAAAATATTTACAATAAGTAAAGCAGGGTAGGCCACTACGACAATTTGAAACAACTATATAGGAAAATTTCCCACGCAGAAAGAAGAACTAACATTTTGTACATCAGGAGACGAAAAGCGCCTTCTAAAGGCCAGCCTTTTGGGAATTATCTAACACGAAGAAATTTACAACAATAATAACACTAGAAACAGGTATTAAAAAGACAGCCATCACGGAACAGCTGAAGCAGGAACAAATTGCAAGGATTGACCGTGTACAGGAATATAACATTATTCAATGGACCTGTCAAGGAAGCCCTGGTCCTCAAAGCAAATGTGTATTGTACCAAAAAGGCATTTATATTAGACCTTGACTCCCACTGCCAAGTGCCAAGTAATACAACAATGAAAATTACAAATAAAATCCCCGAATCTGCTGGAATAGATAGGAGTTATCATTGAGTGACAATAAGGAAAATGTGAGCTCCGTGTTCCTTTTGACTATTAAGCTTGCTTTTGTATATTTTGAGAAGAAAAAATTGAAAGGAAGGGTCGCATATTTACATTCAGAATTGTAAGGTCCCAAACCCAATCTTCCACGTTTCTTATGTAACAGACTGATCTCAAATACAATGTTACTAGCTTAAACAATGATGCGCAAATTCCTCTTTCACATTGAAAAGGTTATATCCTTAAATCCATCAGATCAGCAGATGCAAAAGAACGTGAATATTTGCATTGTAATGTAGGATAATACACGCCAACATGCATGAGAAGATGCTTTGTAAATTTTTGGCAGAAATTTGGAGTATTCAAAGCACAAATCAGCAAATCAAAAGGACATGTAAATTGTTAGGCAATAAAATGTAAAACAGACATTGATAGCTAACATAATCGAAATTCGAAATTCGAAATCCTCGATTCCTCCCTACATAGCATTTACCCTAACACAGCGGCATCTTTGTCCCCAAGTAATTAACATTGACGTCGCGTGCCTAGCGTTACAAACAGATTGACCAAGTACTCCTCTAGGGCATGAAAAATTGTTACGCAATTGTTTCATCAACAATGATATCTTTGATTGTGCTCGCCTAACAAATTTGCGCTTTTACATTTTGAGCCCTACTGTCTAACAAGTCGTATAACTGTATAAGCATCACTACAGATTGATACACTTAAACATAGTCTCATTCTGGCAAATAAAGTCGTAAGTAACATTCAATATCAGTAACACCCAATGCCGGAGCTCAAGGGGCAAGTAACGCCCAGTTGTCATCCCTAAACGATGAAAATGTGAACTATTTAACTAAAATTTCAAAAAAAAAATCATCAAAGTCAAACCATATGGCATTACTAATTCACGCCCATAAAATTCTCAAGCCATGTTTTAGTCCCCTAACTCCATATCCCGGCTCTACCAATGCTGCCACCATAGTCAGCACTCAACAATACAAAAGCTAAACATTTTTCTCCCCAGGTAGATGGCATGCTTACAACAACAAAACTACCCCAAAGAAGCTCTTTCTCGATGACCCACTATAAAAAATCGTTTGAGTATTGCATTAAATGCCTGCTACTAGCAAGTTGATAAATAGCATCCTTACAACAACAAAACTATCACAAAGAGGCTCTTTCTAGATGACCCAATGTAAAATCTTGGTCGAGTATTTCATCGAATGACTGCAATTAGCAAATTCATTACAAATTTAACATTTTTTCCCAAGCAAATAGCATCCTTACATCAACAAAACTACCCAAAAAGGCTCTTTCCACATGACCCAATATAAAAATCTGGTCGAGAATTGCATCGAATTACTGCTACCTCCATCAGATGTCAGTCAGCACCAAAGAACAACGCAATTTTCGACAAATAAACGTAATTAGCATTCATTCAGCTTCAAGTAAGAAACCCAGCCAATCAAACCTAAGCAAACAGCCACTCCAAATCTCCAATACCACACCTATGCAAAGAATAACAACTTTTCGACTCTATTCGATATGACAGAAGCGTAATTAGCCTTCATTCAGCTTCAAGTAAGAAACCCAGCCAATCAAACCTAAGCAAACAGCCACTCCAATACCACACCTATGCAAAGAATAACAATTTTTCGGCTCTATTCAATACGAAAGAAGCGTAATTAGGTTTCATTCAGCTTCAATTAACAGAACAATCAACCAAATTGAACTAAACTAAACCAAACAAACCAACCCTAAGCATCAAAATCAAAAAAAAAACCGCTAATAAACAAAACAAAACACTTACAAATCAGAAACAGCGAAAGCGAGAGCGGTAAGCGGATGAGGAGCTTTAGGAGGAGCAGGTTGAGGAGGAGGAAGAAGTTGAAGCTTTTGAATAAAAGCTCCAAAATCAGGTTTAATGATTTTCTTAAGCTTTCTAGTCATAATTAAAATACCTGCTAACCCTAACCCTAGCATCACCCATAGGTTAGCAGATGAAGACGCCATGGATGGATGAATGGATAGAGTTGTTCAAGTATTTCTGCAGAATTTGTTAGCAGTAAGGGTTTTTTTGGGGGTTTGAGGAAAAACAAGAGTCCTTATCAACTCCACACCAATGCAAAAATGATGCAATTTTGTTTTTGTTTTTATCTTTCGTGGTAAATGATGATTGGTTATTTTTTAGGATTAAATTCTCGTTACGGAAATGCATGCGGTGTATCTGAGGTATGTATTTTACGATAAAATATTCAATTTTTTCATATATAAAGTTTGATGAGTTATGACTCGTGTTTACTAGTTAAGAAAATGATAATTTCTTTTTTTTCGAATTAATTATCTTTCCTGATAACTACGATTTGAAAAAAAAATAATTATTTTTGCATCGTGTGATTAGCAGTTTTTGTATGTCGAAGTTCTTTTCACTAAACAAACTTTGACTAATCATATCTCTTGGTCACGAATTAAAAACTCGACAAATATATGTCGCAAGTCATAATTTAAAAATAAATTTTTAGAAAGTCCTACTTTTCATTATAATTAAGTGCGATTGGGACATTGACGTTGTAATTTTAGCGTCAATCTAATTCATTACCACTTTTAAGTCCGTATAAACCATGTGGAAACTCTCAATATTACTATAGAGTTTGACAAGTACACGGCATTATTGTGTAGAAAGGCTACTAATAGACAACTCGTTTATGAAATTCTTAAGAAGTTCTACTTTTCATTGTAGTTAGAAAAGTAGCTAAAATACGGATATACAAGACACTTTTTATGATTTCATTCAACTCGAACTTTAAAACATATTTCGTAGTAAATTAAGTTACACGCTTAAATCAAACGGTTCGCTTTATTGCACATATACTACATTATGTTGCATTGTATGCAACATGGTGATGTGACGTGGAGATTTATCTTCATGTTGTACGGGATTATGAGTGAGTGAGGCATTAGGCATATGGGATGGGTTGGGGATGGAGATTATGATGGAAGTAGGATTTGAGCGGATGAGGGAACGCGGCGAGGTTGTGATGAGGGAGTAGGGTTTGAGCAGGGGAGGGATTCGGGTGTAAGGGAGTGTGTGACTTTGTTGGACCATATAGGAAGCGAGAAATAATGTGATTTTTGAGGTTGGAACAGTGAAAACACTGAATTTTCCGCAAGATAATTTCATGATAACTATATCGGGAGACACTGTAAAATTCCAGTTAATAGATAATTACTTACTTGATTTTATTTTTATTCTTTACTTTTACTAATTGTCGATTTATAACTTTTATATTTTTCATATAAAACGGTCACGTAGAGACTTCCTTCAACCGAGTGGCACACCCCACTGTAAAATCATCACTTCCCTCCACGTTGGCCCAAGTGAGTACACCAATTCAATTAGTGGGCTGTAGTCATAAGATATCCAATGCAACAATGAAGTGGCCCATTGAACCGAACCGTGGGCTTAGCCTTTACTTGATACTAGCCTGTTTATTCGGCTCTTTCAAGTCCGTTTTCGAGGCCCAATAGGTTAGGCCTCGCGATCGGACATAGTTTTTTTATACTCGTAGACTCCTGTAAATTTCAGAAATAAAACCTTGTTTTTTCCAGCTTAACTTGAACTTCAATTCAACCTACTTCAGTTCAGTCTTCAGATAATTGCAATTTATTTCAACTCAATCTATTTCAATAAATTTCGGTTTAGTTGTGTTTTAGTCGGTTGATTTTATTTCAGCTCAACGAACTAAATCTTAATTCATTTTAGCTTATCTTTTTGAAATATACCATAAATCAATACTAGAGTAAACTAAGAATACCAAAACCAAAAAAAAAGTAGGCAAAATATAGGTAAACTATACACGTATCAATGAAAGTTGACGAGGCTTAGGTCCATCGACTATCATTGAGAGGTTTAGATCCTCTCCATTTTTCTTCTCCCCATTTTCCTCACAACATTACTATATTATATATTTCAATCATTTTCATTTACCTTTTCATTTCTAAATAAATCGACAATCATCCGATTGAACCTAGATTTAATCCGGATTATTAAAAAATAATGGACCTCTATTTCTTTTTAAAAAATGGGTTCTTTTTAAGAAATAGAGATGATCCTTTTTTATGATGAGGAACCCTCAGCCGCTACCTTTGGTGTGCACTGGCCGGGTAAACCCTCGGATATATGTGAAATTTGCAAACCACGTATACCGGCAAGGTAAGTCACTCAAAGGTGACAAACTCAATGTTTGTTTAGACATGAACTCGGATCAAAAATACTCCTTAAATTTTACTCTTGAAAAGGCTTGAACCCGAATTTCTTAAAACGCTTAGTCTATCATTGAGTACCAATTTCACTTAAGTAATGTAAGAAGTATAACACAACACATCATCTAGTGCCATCCACTATGTCTAGTTATAATAACTAATAAGGTGCGGAAGCACGTGCAACTCCACCATGATTTGCTAATTTTACACTAGGTTTTCGAAACATTGTACTCTTAGTAAACCATTCAAAATATGGTCCTATAAGCTCCAATTATTATAAATCTCAAATTTTTTTAGAAACAAATAAAATACGTTTTTGAAAAGATTTCTTATAAAGAGTAAATGGAAGGATAAATGAGAAGGTAAGTGAAAAAAGGAACTACAAAAGATAACAAGTTGAAAACCGTCACAACTCACAAGTAAAACGAATTGTAAAGTAAAGTTGTTTATATACGAATGTTCAATAATATTCAATAAGAGATAGTTAGTGAAGTAGTTACGAAATGTTGATTCAGGCCTGTCTTTTTAAGGTCTAGTGAAGTTAATCTAGACTGAAACTTGAGTTGAAATGAGCTAGATAGAGCTTAGTTGAATTGAAATTTGCTTAGATAAATATTGTTAAAAGAAGCTGCGATATACTTAATTAGCGTGCGGAATTAGACTTAATTAAACTAATGTGGGTTGAAGTGAGCTGGAATTAAGCTAAAAAGAACAAAGTTTAAGTTACTATACTTTCACAATTATACTATACAAATACAACGGTTCTATAAATACAGTTGTTTTTACAGTAAATATTAGGGGAAAAGGCACTTTCGATCTCACAAAAGATTAAAATTATTAAACATATATCCTCTTCATTTTCGTTCCTTCTCCATTATTTTCTATTAATGGATAACATTTAATTTGTTGAAAATATATATCATTGTTCTGTATTTGATAAAATTATGTCAAATGTAAAGTAAAAATTAAATTATCCTAAAGAATCCAAGTTTCATAATTTGTCCAAATATAAAATGTTAAGATTATCAATAGCAAATGAATAAGTAATGAACAAACAAGAAAATAAAAAGAACCTCAAAACAATTCGACTACTTACAAAGCACTTTGAACCATCCTACATGCTCCAAAGTTTGAGGTAACTTCACTAAAATAGGAGTATGTGAATATTTGATCGTTTTATGATGCACCAATAAAATGTAATTACTTTATATTATTTTTGTCATTTTTTTAATATAAAAAATAGGAGATTGAGTTCGAAACACTTAAATACACTACTCCAGATGAAATCGAATTTGAACCGCGGAAATCAACCCAAAAAAAGAAATATTGAAAAAAACCTAAATAATATATTTAAGAAAATAAAGAAAAAAATGGTAAATAGAAGGGAGTAATAAAAATAAACTGTAACCATTTTATATAATAATATAAAGTGATCACTTCTTAAAATAAAATTATAACTTTTCATCATAAAGAGATCACTTTTTAAATAGTTGTTCTATAATACGAAGTGTGTTTCTTTCCCGATAAGTTAAGGAAGCTTGGTTGATACTCTAAGATATGACCAACCTAATTCATCGTTTTGGATAAGCGAGTTAAGTTATTTTTGTCTTGACCATGAGTATCCCCTACTGACAAGTGGGACAATCTCCTTCGGAATACCGAAGACAATTTGATGAATTGACCTCTCCCAAGTTTGCAATTTTCATTCGCAAGAGCTAGAAATCGAACGTTTAAAATAGTTTAAGAGATAAGAATCGTCGTTACCACTCACATCAATCAACTTTAACAATGAACTAAGTTAAAGCCGTCGAATTGCAAACGAATTTAAAATGATAAATTTTCATCATAAAGAGATCACTTTTTAAATGGTTGTACCACCGCATATCCACAATTTACTTGTAATTTTGTTCTATAATACGAAGTGTGATTTTTTCCCGATAATAAGGTAAGAAAACTAGGTTGATACTCTAAGATATGATCAACGTAATTCATCGTTTTGGATAAGCGAGCTAAGTTTTTTTTGTCTTGACCAGGAGTATCCCCTGCTGACAGTTGGGACAATCGTCGTTGGAATACGGAGGGCAATTTAGTGAATAGACCTCTCCCAAGGTTGCTTTTTCATTTGTAAGAGCCAGAAATCAAACCTTTAACCATCTGTTTAAGAATCATCAACCAAATTTAACAATGAGTTAAATTAAAGCGGCCGAATTGCAAACCAGGTTAAAAGAGTTCGTCGTGACAGAACCCTAATTTTATAATAAGATTAGTGAAGGTAGTAGATACATAGTATTAAGCAGAAGTGAAAAGAAAGAGGGAACACACGCGAAGATAGAAAGGGCATGAAATGAAGAGCATGAGTTGAAACATCGAATCCAAGAAGAAAGAGTGTGTAATAAAGTATCCAAAACCAAGAACAGTGTCTTCATTGTTGCAGACATTTTATACATCTTATTTAAAATACAAACCTATTTTCTCCAAACAACAACTCCCAAACACAATACACCAATTCCAACCAATATTCTTTTTACTACTATTTTATTATTCTTTTTTTCATTGAATATTGTGCCCTTTTTTATTTTATTTTATTTACCCATCTTTTACTATTTCAATAATCTTTGCTCAAAACAATACACTAGCTTACAAAAGTTATCACTTCTTCCCATTAATAATTTACATAATTTCACTCCTATCTATTTATCTCTATATATTATTATTATTAAACTAGTTTGATATCGGAGTCGTAATCAGTGTAGGATCTTAGAAGGGTTGAATCGATGTTGGTCCCTTTAATTTGTCGCCAAACATTTAACTCCGACACTCTTAATTTTAATTTTTAAATTAAAACTTAGCTCTTGGTGATAAATCGATCAAATCTCGCCTTGTTGAGTAGTCCGGCTCACTAAAGTCGAATATTTTCTGTGACACGGGTATTTTTGAATCGAAATGCATATTGTAAATGATAATTATAGGACGTTGTAAGATAACTGATCGAAATAACCAACTTATATATTAATATAATATTAATACGATTTAACATATTATACAATAGGAAACCTATCTAGGTCCATAATATTCCTATGCAAAATTTATGATCAAACATAATATTCTCTTAATATACCTGAAAAACTCTTTTCCGAATATATTATTATTTCTCTAATAGATTAGTATCAGCATCTCACATATCAGTAAATTCTAAATTATAAAGAGAAAACTGAGTAGGTATTATCATCGTATAGATACATGTGGGTGGATGACATTGATAAATAACACAAGCTATCTAATTTTTGCCGGAAGGAAAATGAGATGATGCCACTACAAATTACACGATTCCGCCCCTTACTTACGCTCTATCATTTAACAAATTGTCATGATTCAGACGATCTGAAATAAGATAGACCGAATATATATCACCATTTTTCGAAGAATATAATCATGTTTACAAAATATTATAACTAAAATTGTCACTTATTATTACCATGTGAATGATAGTAATATTTATCATAAAATATTAAGTTTTATCCTAAAATAGCAACATTTTGCCACTCTTATCTCAAACAGGAAAAAAATCCGTCTAAAATAAGAATTTGCGATCATTTAAAAAGGTGATATCGAAACTAAATACCAATAACCAAATGATCTGATTTTTTCCCCAAATGTCACCAATGTTTTAGAAGAATATAATCATGTAAATAATGACAAAATATTATAACTAAAACTACCACTTATTACCCTGTAAATGATAGTAATATTTTATCCGAAAATATTAAGTTTTATCCTAAAATAGCAACATTTTGCCAGTCTTATCTCAAACAGGAAAAAACCCCATCTAAAATAAAAATTTGCGATCATTTAAAAAAGTGATACCGAAACTGATTACCAATTACCAGATGATCTGAAATAAAACCGTTTTCCCCCAAATATCACCAATGTTTTAGAAGAATATATAATCATGTAATGACAAAATATTACTACATAACTAAAATTATCACTTTTTAGTTTTTACCCTGTAAATGATATTAACATTCAATTATAAAAACCGTCCAAAATAAGAATTTACAATCATTTAAAAAAGTGACACCGAAACTGAAGACCATCCAAAACCGATCTATCTTCCTCCCATAAATAAGCCCCTCTCCCCCTCCTAGACCCATACTCCATTACACATAGTAGACCACAACTACAAACTTTAAAACAATCTCACTACCCCCAAAGCCATCAAATTCATTCGTGTAACAACTACAATACTAAAACAATTGTATTATTATTATTTCAAAAGATCGTTCAATTCAACCACGCTTAAACCCATATGATATCCCACATTCCCAAACCCCAACACTCCCCACGCACATGCACTCTTTTTTCTCCATTTCCAAAACCTTTAACTCTCTTACCTTAATCATCATCTCCACCTTCTTCATCCCTCCTTTCTTATATCCCGCTGCTGCAGCTGTAGGAAAATAAGGACATACCTTTCTAAAAACCCGACTGTCGAAAATGATCACAATATTGGATTTTTACCATGTAATGACGGCCATGGTGCCGTTATACGTAGCCATGATACTAGCGTACGGTTCGGTTAAATGGTGGAAAATCTTTAGCCCGGATCAATGTTCCGGGATTAACCGGTTCGTGGCGCTTTTCGCGGTTCCGCTTCTTTCGTTTCATTTTATATCTTCCAATAATCCGTATAAAATGAACCTTAAGTTTATATTAGCGGATACGTTACAGAAAGTGATTGTTTTGGTTGTGTTAGCTATTTGGAGCCGCGTTAGTAAACGCGGCTCGCTTGAGTGGACGATAACGTTATTTTCGTTATCGACTTTACCAAATACGCTAGTTATGGGTATTCCTTTATTAAAAGGAATGTATGGCGATTTTTCCGGGAGTTTAATGGTGCAAATTGTTGTATTACAATGTATTATTTGGTATACTCTTATGTTATTTATGTTCGAGTATCGAGCGGCAAAGACTCTCATCTCTGAACAATTTCCCGGGACGGCCGGGTCCATCGTGTCAATCCACGTGGACTCGGACGTTGTCTCGTTAGACGGTCGGATGCCTTTAGAGACCGAAGCGGAAATTAAAGAGGACGGGAAATTACATGTGACCGTACGTAGGTCGAACGCCTCGAGATCAGATATTTTCTCGAGGCGTTCACATGGGTTTTCGTCTAACACACCTAGACCATCTAATTTGACGAATGCAGAGATTTATTCTCTGCAGTCGTCACGAAACCCAACCCCTCGTGGGTCGAGTTTCAATCACACCGACTTTTATTCAATGGTTGGTGCGGGTGGAGGAAGGAACTCTAATTTCGGGGCCGGGGATGTGTACGAGTTAGGCCTCACTAAATCGCGAGGCCCCACTCCCCGACCCTCTAATTTTGAGGAGGATATCACGGGTGCGAACAGTAATAATAATGGTAATAATAATAATAATAATAATAATAATAATGTGGTCAGGACAACGAATAAGTTTCCTGCGGCTTATCCAACCCCGAACCCGGGAATGTTTTCGCCTAGTAAAAAAGACGGAGGTATTAGTAATAGTAATAGTAATAACGCGAAAAAAGGCGGATCGAATTTGCAAAAGGGAGGAGGAGAAGAAGGGAGTAAAGATGTTCATATGTTTGTTTGGAGTTCAAGTAATTCCCCTGTTTCTGATGTTTTTGGTGGACATGATTATGGTGTTTCTGATCAAGCTATTAAGGAAGTTCGTATGAATGTTTCTCCTGGTAAAGGTATTGTTTTCTGAATTTTTTCTGTATCAGTCATTTATTTCCGGGTTACAGAATAATATACTTTGTATTTTCCGTCTCAGTTATTTATTTCTGGATAACGGAATACTATACTTTGTATTGTGATTGTTGAAAGTTTGATGTTTCAGTCCTTCCTTAGAACATGAATTAAATAATTAATTTTTAAATTATGTTTTATAAATTTAAATTAATAATTCTTTCGTCTCAGCTGATTTTTTACATTTTTATTCATTTAATGAAATACTTTACTCAAATGTAAAGGAATCAATTTCTTATGAGTTTTGAAAATACTCTTACTAAGTTTTGGTATTACCGTCTCACATATAACACGTTCTGATGATGTTCAATACTCCAATAGGGTTTTCAAAACTCAAAGATCCTTTTGTTTCAATCAATACATTTGTTTAGTACTGTTTTAAGTTAAGGCCTCTCATAACCTTCTTCTCGACAGCATTCTAGCTTGTCCAATAGGGTTTTTAGAAATCAAACATTTTTTTTTTCTTTTTTAATGACTCCCTCGTATTCAACCTATTTTTCTCCTTTCTTTTACCCAAAAATTAAGAAAATGAATTTGGACCATACAAATCAACCTGCAACACATGAAATTGAATTTGGTGAGCACAAAACTTAACAAATAAAATTAGAGGGAGGAAAACGTGATTATCACGAATAAGGAAAGAGCGAAGATTAAGCTGTATAGGAGGGAGTAATAATTCTTGGTTAGTACGGAGTACTATTTTAAGTTAAGACTGTCACAACTTTCTTTTTATTTTTGATTTATTATTTTAATCAGTTGTGACTGTTATTTAAGTTAAGACGGTTTTAACCAAGAATCAACGGTTTTTTAATAATGTAGGGGAAGGAGGAAGGGATGTGCAAGAAGAATACATGGAAAGAGATGAATTTAGCTTTGGAAATAGAGGAATAGATGGAGAAATGAAAGAACATAATCATAATCATCATGGTAATGGTGGTGGTGGTGATAAAGGTGATGATGGAAGACCTAAAGCATTGCCTCCTGCTAGTGTTATGACAAGACTTATTCTCATCATGGTTTGGAGGAAACTTATCAGAAATCCTAATACTTATTCTAGCTTGATTGGTCTCATTTGGTCCTTGGTCTCATTCAGGTACCCTCTCGGTTTTTTTTTAAAACGGTTTTAATTTACGTTTTAAATCAGTCTATTAAATACGGAGTAGGTCTTAGCCTAGTGTTTGATATGAAGATATCGTGAGTTCTTAACTATAATAGGTCACGGGTTCGAATCCTTCTCCCAAATATAATTGTTTGATTTGTTATACAAAGTGCATGTCAGAGTACTTTGTACTAGTACGGTCTACGGAGTATAATATGGTAACGTCGATAAATTGGTTGCATAAAGTATTAAAACGGTGTCATTTGGTCTTTGATCTCGTTTAGGTACTATCTCGCTTTCTTATATGTAGATCACTATATCAGTTTATTGAAGAGGTCTTAATCTAATACTCCCTCCTATTCCATATTTTGTTCCCCTTTGTGTTTGGCACAAATATTAAGGTGGAGAATAAAATAAGTGTAAAAATTTGGGTGGGGTTTGGTGATAGGTAGGGGTGTAACCGAGCCGATTTGAGTTCGAGCACGGGTGGGCTTGGAATCGGCTCAGAAGTTTGAGCTTGAGCTCGGAATCAGCTCGGAATTATCCGAGCTTAAAAAATCAAAGCTCTGAATCAGCTCAGATTAGACTCGAGCTCAACTCGAGCTCTATTCGAGCTCGGTTAAATAATTTTTTTCTTTACTTTCATAAACTTGTAAGTCAAAATAAAAATAAATATATTTTAATACAAATGAAAATATAAAATACTTATCAAATATAAAAAAACAAACGATTATAAATGTTAAAATGACATTTTATTAGGAACAATAAAAATTACAAATTGACAAAATAACTAAATAGTAGATAAAACGAGCCTAACCGAACTTCCGATTTCGAGCTCTACTAAGCTCGGAATCGGCTCGGATTTGGTCCACCCCGACTCGAAATCAGCTCGGAATTAGTTTTGACCGATTTCGAGCCGAGCTTTGACCGAGTTGATTCCGAGGGCTCTACGAGCCGGCTCAGATCATTTACAGCCCTAGTGATAGGAGAGAGGGATGAATAATTAGGAATTAAATAAGAAATTGTGGGGTCAAAAACATTAAAAATGAATAAAATAGGAGTAAAATAGTTGGGTGGGGTTTGATAATATGAGAGAGAAATGAATAAAATAAAAATAAAAGTTTCCAAAATAGGAAAGGGGAAGAAAACCTGAATAATCCGTTTTAGGAAATAGGGAAGAAAATATTGAATAGGAGGGAGTAGTTAAGATGAAGGTATCATGACAATATATAGATCACGCATTGTCTTACAACATTGTTTTATAATAGTTTAACACAAATTCTTATTTGCAACGGCACTATCCGTCGTAAGTTTGTGACGGATACCGTTTTCTCTCACAAAATACCCACTTTTTCTCTCTCTCTCTCTCCAACACTATTTCTGTGGTCCCCTTTCTCCACTAACTCATTTTATATCCATTTTATCTCACAAAATATCCGTCACAAATAATGACCCGTCGCAAGCAAGACTTACTAATAGTTTAATGCAGTGCATACCGAAGTTTAAAAAAAAAATGACCTCTGTAAATGATATAATAGTCCTAGGTAAGATTTTATTGTTACTTAATTTTGCCTGGTTCATTAAGTCGTTATTATATCTATACATTAATTTTAGATAAATGAGCGTTACTTAATTCGTATCACCAATTTTATGGTAAATTATAGAAAAAAGTCAATCTAAATCTAAATCACTGATTAATTACATACGGGTAATTATTACTCTATCTAAAAACTATTATCAATCTCTTTTGCTATTTATGATCGTCTTAATCTTAAAATACCTCACAAAATCACCGTTTTTTTAATTTCACATTTATTTTAATCAAGTATTAGAGATCGTTTAAAATTAAGACGGTTGTTTAAAATTAAGACGGTATTAGTTAAAAATTGGCTCTTTTACATATGTACCTCACGATTTGATTGGATTTTTACTTAATTTCTGTTGTAGAATTAGAATGTAGATGTGTCAACAAAAGATTATTAACATAGATGTCTACATCAATTGATCAAAGTAATCGGAGTACTTTGCATGATATTCTCTGTCTTAAAAGATTCTTTCTTCGTCCTAAAGTTATTGTTTTTAACTTAATATTTTATCACTTTTTATTCTAATTTTTAAATCGAAATGAATTACCGTCATCGAATGACACCGAATCTCAGATTTACTCTCTCATATGTAATAAGCGAAAATTCCTAAAATAAAACGTGCATGTGAAAAGGTGGTAACAGGATAGAGTATCACCCGGTGACGCCTTATTATTAACCATTTTTAAAACTCCTTTTCCTCCTCCAATTTTTACTAGTTGAAATTTTTACGTTTTTCGAGATAACGGTTTGACTCCATTTTATTGCGTTTTTATTTGTTGAAAATATAATTTTCCGAAAATTTGTTTTGTGGAGTATTATGTACATTAAATTTAAGCTTAAGGTTTTGAAAGTTTATTTGCAAAAGGTCAAATTGATTGATAACTAGGAATATCGTATCACGGGTAAAAATTTGATTAAAGTCGAGATCATCTAACCTTAAAAATTAAACGAGTACAAAACCGAATAATTACACAAGTACAAATTGTGCCCGACTATGCCATTTATTTACTAATTTACCTCCAATTTTATTATTGTACTTCACTTAACTTCAATTTTCCAAGTACAATTGTCTTCACGTATGTCGCTTGTCAATTAGAAATAATAGCGAGTTTTTTTATTTTCTTTTACCAGCACAAGTTGAATCAGGCCAAATTTACGCCAAATTTATATACCCGACTCGACTCCGTTCAGCTCAGCGCAGCTCGACTCGGCTCGGCTCGTGATCATTTTGAATGAGACTAACTCAACACTAGATATAGGCATATAGCCTTTATTATTGCAAGCTTATGATATTCGATTAGGGTTAGATCCAATAATAAAATAACAATTGTGGTAATATGACTCGCTAAACTTTATTTCGTGCTATACCATATTTATTTATTTAATATATTTAGATAAACGTATAAAGTAAATAAATATATAAATAAATAAAGGTTTGTTTTTTAGCTGAAATACTTGTATCTTTGTGTCTTTTAGGTGGCATTTAGAGATGCCGGCCATTATCGCAAAGTCCATCTCAATTCTGTCGGACGCAGGTCTTGGCATGGCCATGTTCAGTCTTGGTCAGTATCTTTCTCTATCTCTCATTTTTATATCATTAGTTGCTAGAAAGACGGTTTTGATGCTGACAGGATTCTCAAATTGTGAACCAAGAATTAATCGGCCCGGCGGGAGTGAAAAATCTTAGTGAGAGCGACCGGGTAATAGCTTTAGGAAAAACTTCGAAATTTCCGATCGCCACCGGGGGCGAGCGCCCTTGCTAGCAGGGCAAACCTACATAGTAGTAAGAGGTGACGATCGTTGCCCCAAACTTAAAAAAAGTTTACTTAAAAGACGGATTTTTTACTATCCAAATATTGTTCATTAGAAGATAAATAAATGTTATCTCATTAAATATATAGTAAATATCCCGTGATTTAATGGTAAATAATCTGTTTTTCCACCTAGTGACCTGAGTTCAAACGACCCTGGTACATGCATTTTTAATTTTTTAGCTAGCCCAAACATATAATTTTGGGTTCGCTCCTGGTTACTAGCCCCCGTAAAGCTGCCACTAATTTATGAGTATTATTTTTTACGACTTTATTGTTAAACTAGTTCATCGACAGTAAATGAATTGTTTTTTTTCCAGGAAATTGAACTATATCACGGAATGAGACGGTCTTATTTTATAATTTTTGTTTTTATTTATTTATTTTATGCTACTTTATGGAGCACTTTTGTGAGCACATGCATCTCTCTAACTTTTTTAATTAGTTTACAAAAAGGTGTTGTGTAGCAAGCATTAGACAAGTGATGAAGCATTAGTGTTAATATGTCATCTAATGACAATTTGTCAAGCAAGTGCTATATAGTGCTTGTCATTATATTTCATGTGCTTTATTCATGTCAAGAAACTACTCTACTTTATATCTTTCAAATATATAACTATTTTATAACTTGAAAGCTAAGGGTCATTTAGGCTAATGGGTTCATACCCTATATATCAAACTTATAAATATTAAAATTTAGATTATAATGCTAAAGTTAATCTAGATAATTTAAATATTTTATAGCACTCATTACTACATTTGATTTAGTTTAGATCGTTATTAGTTATCCTGAATTTGTGATATGTAATTAGACGTGGTGATCGCGGGTTAGTGTTTTATATAATTGTTTTTAATAAAAATGTAAAAATAACAAAATTAGTGAGATAACTATACAAAAATGTTTGGCAGTATAAGGTACGAGTCAATTTAGTCAATTATTTCGATAAAAGAGTGATTTATCTAGTATACATAGCTTGTATGATCGCGGGTTAGTATTGTAATTACACACCTTAACGACCATAAAACATAAAATCGAGATTACGACACATAATTGGCATCTGGTAATAAAAATCAGTAAGTCTTCCTTGTTACGGGAAAATTCGTCACAAACCTTCGACAGATTAAACGTAATTCAATTGAGTAGATAAGACAAATCAGATTGTTATTCCTAAAACAATCTGTATTTGTATTATCTTCCAACATAAATAATACTTAATGCGTTGTAAGCTTGCGATGAATATTTCGGTTTACAAATCAGAATTTGTTTGTGAATGAAATTAAAATATCTAGGGTTATTTAAAATAAGAAAATAGGAAAATGATGACAAGTTGAGCAATGATGTCGGGGACTAATAGTGGTGGTGATGATGAAAGATGAGAGAAACATGTCTGCCTTTCTGACATAAAGGAATGTTATTCATTACCCAATTTTTAATTTTTATGTGGGCATGCTTCTTTTATTCTATTTTTATCATTTCTTATAATAATATTTACTATATTATTTTATATTTTTATACTTATATTTCTGATTTAAAGTAGTACCCTGCATTAAAGTTCCAAAGTATAATCCTCAAGTCATTTTCCACTCCTTCATCACCAAATTAAAGATGTTCTATCTAAAATATAGTCTCGATTACTTCCCCTGTCTCAATCGTTCGTTAACTACTAATTACGAGTATATCTCAACATAAGATCGATAAATAATGTGCAATATAATTTCAATCCACCAAATATTGGTCTTGGTTTCGTATTAATTAAAGTCTATTATCAAGTTAAATAAAGAGAAGAGTGTAAATTAGATTTTACTCTATTTTGAAATCAATTTTTTAAAAATTACTCTTTTTGAATTTTTTCCTAAAATTAGTTCTTTATGTTGCTTTTTTTTACTAAAATTGCTCTCACACCCCACTTTTAGTGACTTATTTCATCTATTTTTGAACATATTCCGTTTGTTGCTTAACCAATCTATACTTTGGAATGTATAAATATGTAGACAAATGTAAGAGCGGTTAAAAAAACAGAGAAAAATAGAAGCGATTTTAGGAAAAAATGCAATTTAAGGGAATAATTTTAGGAAAAAATGCAACTTAGGGGAATAATTTTAGGAAAAAATTTCAAAAGGGAGTAATATTAAAAATTTTGATTTCAAAAGAGTGTAAAAATTTAATTTACTCTAAGGAAAACAAGAGTTTAATATTTGTTTGCAATTTATTTGTCTTTTATATTTGAAAATTGTTTTAAGGCAGGAAATTTGTCTTAATGAGAAGTCTTTTATTATATTTCGAACATTAAAATTAACTTAATCATTTTCTTAGAGAGAAATGTTAAAGTTTCGCTCCAATATTTATAGCGTTCGTTATTAACATAATATGAGGTGTGTAATATACATAAAGAAGAAATATACATTTTTTTTCCCTTTTTTAAAACGAGGGGGTTGAATTCCCTGGACCCATGCATTCTAGCGCCATTACATGAACTATATAAGCCACCCTTTTGAGGGCCGCAATGGCCAATGTGTAGCGAGTTCGATATTTGTTAAATAAAATGAAGATAAGCACAATACCTAATGTAACAATACCAGAGTTGAAAAGGGGCTAGTAGAGACGCTTATCTTCGGTTGCGAATAAAACTTAATTAAAATTTCTCTAAATTTTTTCGAATTTACGTAGCTTAGCTTGTACAGTTCTACTATTATGCATTTACGTTTACTCCCGTTGAAATTTTTCGACCGTTTTTAAACTTAAATCCGGACTCCGTCACAGGGTTATTTATGGCATTGCAACCAAGGATAATAGCATGTGGGAATTCGGTAGCAGCATTTTCAATGGCAGTGAGATTTGTAACTGGACCAGCTGTTATGGCTGCTGCTTCTATTGTTGTTGGCCTTCGCGGTCCTCTTTTGCATGTTGCCATTGTCCAGGTCCCTTTTTTTAACTTCACTTTTCATACATCCCATATATATTATCGGCCTAGTCGATAAATTTGCAGTTTTGTTATTCTTTTAGTGTAAATAAATCGAACCCGAGCAATAAATCTAAATATAAATCAATCGGACCAGCTGTCGCTTTTGCGACATGATAAAACGGACCTAATAAAGACTAAAGAGTGGCTATTACGTTAAGAATGTGATTTCGTATTTATGTCGTCTCGAACATTAATGTGATTTTTATTCTTGCTTAATATATTGAAACAGGCTGCATTACCACAAGGAATTGTCCCATTTGTATTTGCCAAAGAATATAATGTGCACCCTGACATCCTCAGCACAGGGTAAGCATTTATATCGCAATGATTGCGTTACTTTTTCCGTTTCAGTCATTTGTTTACCATTTCGCTGATTTATGCAGCGTGATTTTTGGGATGTTGATTGCGCTACCGATAACACTTGTCTACTACATTTTACTTGGACTGTGAGTTATGAGCTGTGAGCTGTAAGCTGTTTTTTCTTGAAGAAGAAAGATGCCGATAATTTAAGGCAGGTGTTGAAGTAAAGTTGTGAAAACGAAGCAGATACATGAATAGGACCAGTGGTAAGACGCGAAAGGAAAAGGAAAAGAAAAGTGTTATGGTTTTCGGAATTTGTTTTCTTAGAAAAGAATTTGTAAAATGATGTTTGTAGCCAATTTATTAATAGAAGTTTGTGACGAGAAGTTCTGTTTATATCTTTTATCTTCATAATACATGATTGTCGATATAGACAATCAATCCAAGTATTTTCCTAAAGAGCATTGCGCCTTTGTTAGTCCATGTTTTTATTCTCAAAAACTCGTATTATCGTGTTAGGAGCATTACACAGAAATTTTGTAAAACGGATCTTGATAACTTAAATGTTAATACTCCGTATTACTTACTAAATAAGTCTCTTTTCAAACGGATATAACCATTTTAAGACTAAAACGGGTCAAATATCACCACTTGCATAGATAAGACAAGTCTTTTTGCTAATATCTTGACATTTTACTTTTGTCTTATATATAAAGTGGTAACTATTTGACCCGTCTTACTGTTTCAAACGGACATGCTTGCTTTAAAACAAGAATTTGTGTTACTGTATGAGGTTATAAGACGGTTTTATAGAAGTCTTGAGTTGTTGGGCCGCCAACCCAATTTCCTGGAAAAATAGTGGGCTTGACGAAGACTAAATTTCACTTGGGCCCATTAAATTTTTGTCAAATTTGATTGAAATTGGCTAAAATTTTCTAAAAATTGGTGAATGTCTTGTAGAATAATTGTAGGGAATGTCACTTTCGGACGAAACCATGACGATATTAGTAAAACTCGGGCGATTTATGATACTCGGATTAACGATGTCGTAGAGAACAAGACCGAAACAATGATAATGTCGCGGTGGTATAGTTATTAGGGAACGATTAATGAAACAAGGTAAAATTCAAAAAAAAATCGATGTTTTTTAGGGTAATAAACCTCATCTCGAAGTAAATCTTTATTATTATCTCGTATTTATGAATTTACAATAAGTAAACTAAAATGCAGTAATAAAATTGTACTCCCTCGTCGATCAATTGACAAAAACTAGAAAATTCCGCAAAATTTATATAAAACTTGATACAGGGGAAGGAGCAGGAGAATCCGCAACAAGAGATGAAGAAATATCGTTAGACGAAACAGGACCGGGTGCAGCACCGGAGCTCATGAGCTCGACCATGGCGCGACGTGGGTTGCGCTGTTGTTTCTTGCACAATGCTGGTAGATACACTCCTACAATAATGCCATTCAATTCATATACTGTTAATTTTAATTTAAACGTAAATTAGATGTGAGGTCAGGTCTTAGGTCTGAACCCTAATACCAATAAACGGCATATTGAGTAAAATTAGTAAATTTCGGCCTAATTAGTTGGTTGACCAATCAATCTGCTATATTCATGTGTTTGTTAAACGACATGTTAGGTCAACATATTGGTCGGAAGCTACTGTTTCGGAATAAGCCGCTAGAAATATGTTGTTGAGCATCATATTATATTAGCAAATTTAATTTATACATGAAACCATGAGTTTTTTTCCAAACATAAAAACTTTAGAGGAACGAGAGACTTAAAAATAATATTTTATTTTTCCTTTTCTAATTATACTATGGCCTCGTTTGGTTGCCATACGGGAATTAATTTCCCATGATTTTGCAAAACACGTGAATTGACCAATTCACGTGAATTGCCTAAAACTCGTTTGGTTGACATCCTGGAATTGAATTAACACAGGAATTTTCAATTACCTAGGGGGCCCTAGGTAATCAAATTCCTCCATAATGGAGAAGTTGGGAATTCCAAGGAAAAAGAAAATCCCATGATTTGGAGTAACCAAACAACTTCATTTTTTCTAAATCATGGGATTTCCCAATTCACCCATTTTTATAGGGGCAACCAAACGAGTCCTATGTCTCTCAATTTTCTAGCAAAAGATGGTCTTTCAGTGGAGTTACTGTTTTCCAAAATGGGCGATTCTCACTAATTAATTAACGAAATAGGTAACTATTGAAATTCATTACCAAAAATGAGTCCACGTAACGTCGAATTTTCCGAATCTAGGCAAGAAATCAAGTCGCTCTAGGGGCGACTGACGAGCGACTTGAGACTTAGTCGCTTTGGCGGTGATCAATGAATTAATAAATACGCTAATTTAATTTGAATTAATATCATATAGTCTGCTAATTATCAAACACTCTTCTTTAACCAGCTACTTAAATCTAATAGCCGTATTCTGCTAACATTATACGTTATTATAAACCTGCTTCGGCCGTTTCCCAAACAGGCCCATATAAAATTCAATACGGTAAAATGTTATAGCTAAAAACCATTTCATTTCAGACGGTTTTTATTCGTCTGAAACGGGAGAGAAACGAAGAATATACCTTCTCCTTGAGCCAATTTGGAATAGAGGTCGATAACATTAGGACAATAGTTGAAACAAGCAGGAGAACAGAGCTTGGAAGTGAAACGAGGTTCCATCAAATTATCCGACGAAATCCCGACCATGTTTCTGTCGACACCGCAAGCCTTGACACATTCGTCGGTCTCTAAATACTCTGACATACTTCCGACCACTACCTCGGACGTGCTACATTGGTATTCGGTTGCTCCGTTTTCGTTCTTGTACTTCTCTAACACACACCTCTTCCCTGTTGATGATATTGCCAATACACATATGTCTGTTGGCAATTTCTCGCAAACCAAATCGCCTACATAAATTAAACCACGCATATTGAATAAATAAATGAATAATCTGGTATTGTCGGAGTTAGGATTTAAAGTATATGTGTCGGGACATTAGAAAGTAAAATTGAGAATTTTAACAAAAAGTTGTAAATATTTCCGTTTCTTAGAGAAAAGACCGTCCTTATTAATTGTTTACTCGATAAAGCAAAGTAAAAGGGTTAAAATATACTCGTAGATTAATAATTTTAAATGGTAACTTAAAAACATTTGAATTTTTTAATATATAAATTTTACTTTTTTATCGTTTTTTAAAAAGAGACGACCCGCGCTCCTACCAACTCATATTTTGCCTGTAATTCTTTACGTTTTATTAAAATTCTCACCACAAAAGAATAAAAAGGAAAAAAGAAATTGATATGGAAATTTTCACATAAAAATCCATATATTTATCGTAGCCAAACTCTACCAACTCAGTTTCCTGAGTAATTCTTTACATTTTATAAAATTCTCATCCCAAAAGAAAAACGTGAACAAATTTGCTATAGCAATTTTAACATAAAAATCCATATTTTTATCGTGGCCAAACTCTACCAACTCAGTTTCCCGAGTAATTCTTTACTTTTTATAAAATTCTCATCCCAAAAGAAAACGTGAACAAATTTGCTATAGAAATTTTAACATAAGAATCCATATTTTTATAGTGGCCAAACTCTACCAACTTAGTTTCCCGAGTAATTGTTTACATTTTTATAAAATTCTCATCCCAAAAGAAAAACGTGAACAAATTTGCTATAGAAATTTTAACATAAAAATTCATATTTTTATCGTGGCCAAACTCTACCAAGTGTACCAACTCGTGTTTCCCTAATTCTTTAGGTTTTATAAAATTCTCATCACCAAAGAATAAAAATGTAAAAAAATTTACTACAGAAATTGTAACACAAAAATCCATATTTTTTATCGTGGCCAACCCCTACCAACTCATCTTTCCCCAGAAACTTTTACGTTTAACTAAAATACTCATCACAGATGAATAAAAACGTGATTGAAGACCCAGATGAGACAGAACGAGTGACTACATTACTACTGAAACTTAAATTAAAACTTGAATTTATTATTTTACGTAATGTTTAATGAAAATACCTAGAGATCCTTGGATGAAGATGGAAATAAGGACAAAAAATGAGCAGAATTTAGTAGAAAATGCCATAATATAAATGTATTGTCTTTGATGCTAAAATTATAGAGTAATGAAGTAGTATAATTTTGGTGGAATTATGTGAAAGAGAGTAAATATAGAGAATAAGTTGTGATTTGTTTGAAATAAAAATGCAAGAATAATGGAGATTTATAGGGTTCTAATTTGTAAATCGAGACTTTTAAAAAATGTATGTATGGTTTGGTCAAGAGCTTTTGTCATGCATGAGTTGCCTTGTGCTTTTCATATAACGCGTTTGTTAGATTGACAATTGTAAATTCGGGAACAAAAATTCCGTCACAAGCACGAATATTAATCCTCTCATAATAAGGTAAGTGGGAAGATAAGTGGAAGCAAAAGGATCATTTGATGGATCGAATCAGTTGCATTATGTGAAAATGACACTATCCGTCTTCAGCTTGTAACTGTCTCCAATAAGAAATTGTAATTTGGGAAAGACTTGTGCTCTCATTTTCTCATGTGTGTGAAATTAATTTCTCGTCAAACTTGTAAACTAGGTTGGAAAAATATGACCAATTTAGGCACCTTCTTTGGTGGTTTGTTAATTATGCACTTGAATGATTATGTGCAATTAATGGTGGAATTTGTGTAGGGTTAGTAGGGACGATTGCTATGTTTTAGAATGAAAATTTTAGAGTGTAATTAAAATTTTTGAATGTTTTATTGGTTTGTTTTACATCATTATATTAGTTTTTTCCATTGAACTTTCTCAATCCCGCTATGTATGAATTTTAACTTCAATACATGCAACGTAAACTGTTAATTTTGTAATTTTAAAATTTTACAGTATAATATAGATTTAGGTCCTTGTGGTAGTTAATTAGTTGTATTACAACTTTCACTAAAATTTACTTTTTTTCCCCTTGTGGTAGTTAATTAATTTAACCCCAACACAATACAATTCTTCGAACAAATTAAGAATGTTGGATCCTACTCACAGAATAGAAATAAATATAACGAGTAAAATGTAGAGTTTAAACATGAATGTATTAAGTAGAGTTTGTTATCAGTATGGACTGATCTAACTCAACCCGCCCTGCTCCGTTTTGTTCACCCCTTCGGCGCACTTCCCCACCTTGCCCTAGCCTAGGTCACGAAACCCAAACCCAACCCACATAGTGTATCTATATAAATGAAACATATTTACATAGGTCCATTAACCAAGTCTACCCTCCACTCACCACAGTCCCTGACTCCGGCCAAGTATTCTCCCAACCCGACCCACCCCTCCTCTAACATGGTCCGAGTCTAGCCAAATGAGCTCGACCCGTCTTCGGATCAACCCGAACCCAAAGACAACTCTAGTCTCTAATATTAAGTAGTGAATATGAAGTTTGCATTAAAATGCGTAGAAAACATGACAAGTAAACGTGTTACGTAAGTCTACGTTTAAGCTTAGAAGTCCACAATGTTGAAGAACCTTCTTCTACTCCTCCTAACCGTTTTGACGGAGTCCATCCATCCATCCATTCATTCATGTTAAGTATGTAGTACTCCTACGACATTTGTCAAATTGAAAGGTGTAGTTGATAATACTATATTAAATTACCATGCATAGACTGCTTACTTAACGTTTAAGACCCTTCATTTTCATACATGGTCATCTCACTCGAATGTTCATCGTCATTGTCCACGAAGTTTCTCGTAAATTATTATATGCAATCTCGTAAATTATTATATGCGAGGACCGAGGGTGAACCCAAAATTAAAAGATTAAACTATAAAATAAGAAAATAAACATAACATAATTGAATTTAATAAATATATTTGTTAGTTATTCTTATATCTAAATATCTAAAAGTAGAATAAAAAATATGGATCTGGGTAGGGTTCGGAATTTAGCGACAAGATCCATTCATATCCATATACTTTTTTCTAGATCCATATCCTAGTATCCTACCCATATCCATTGGATCTAAAAAATGAGATCCATATCCGCCCCATCGGGTTCTGATCCAGCGGATAAGGGTACGTATGGTCTTTTGATCTTTATTGCGAGAGTGCCTCAAATATACTTGTAAATTTACTCTCCGCGATCTACTCCCCATATCTTGTGAACGAAAAAATACTTTTAATTGAATTGACCTATTATAATAATGGGTAGTGCTAGGGCGACACCGGGTGTTACTGATTTCGGTAACACCCTAATAAAAAAATATAAAAAAATAGAAAATTGAAAAGTAAATTTTCGTATTTGCGCCAATCTCGAAAGGGTAGAACCGTAATTCACATATTTAATTATTTATCAAGGTGGTTGATCAAGGGAGGCCGACGGTGGTTGGCCGTCAACGCCGCCGGTCAAAGGTGGGGGTTTGACCACTAGTCTGCGGCGGTTAGCGACCATACGATAATCAACCATTAAATGAAACATCAAAAATATTGTTAGTGGGGCTTGAACACATGACCTCTTGAATGAGTTAGACATATAATGCCACTATGCTACACAAATTATTTTGACAAATCTGTATCTCTTTTGAGATATATACATATATTAAAACTTGAACACAAAATTTTGCTCACTTATACTTATAATAATTAATAAATAATGTACTTATAATTTATAATCAATGTACCTTTAGTATAAAATCAATATAATCCTTACTAAAGTAAATTTTTTAAAAACTGAACACAAAACTTTGCTCACTTATACTTATAATAATTAATAAATAATGTACTTATAATTTATAATCAATGTACCTTTAGTATAAAATCAATATAATGCTTACTAAAGTGAATTTTTCAAAAATTGAACACAAAATTTTGCTGACTTATAATTTACATAATTATTATAAAATTTAAATTTATTATAGGTGTCATATTATTTTAACAAAAAAATGAATGCACGTAAAATATAATTATGTCAAATGTACATTATATTTTCACTGGAGGTACATAATATTTTCCTATATGACATGCGATGCATATTTCAATGTTTGATTTAACAACTTTTTATTTTCTTCAATATTTAATTTATTTTGTTTTTAAACTTAAGCATTTTGTTAGATGTTGATTTTATTTTAGCCAAAAGGAATATTCTTTTAATTTGTTTTAGCAAAAGCATTATTCTTTTATGAGCAATATCTTTTACTTATGAGGTTTCTTTTTTTCTATTTTGTGAGTTTCCTTAGAGTATAAATAAGTATATGTTATATTTTGAAAACTATTAAACGGTAAGTAAGTATGTGTTGGCCCTGCTTTCCAACTGTTTTTTCAACCAAAGAAATAGAAGCTGGGTCACTACGTTTTAAAAAACTAAAAACTAATTTTATTAAACAAAAATTCTAAAACTGACTCCTAGAAACACCTAGAAACAGAAGTAGCAAATTGTTACTTCTGTTTCTCTTTTCACGTTACTCTTAGGTTATTTGAGCGCCAAAATCCAAAATAATTGATAGAAACTAGTTAGGCAAAACACGATAAAACTGATAAAAATAATTTTTTAAAACTTTTGGCCAAACATGAACAATTTTATGAAAAACTAGTTTTATAAAAACTCCTTTACAAAAGTAAAAATTCTTTTCCATAAATAAGGCCAAACATGCACTAAATCAAATCAAATTTTCCAAAAAATATAATATATTCCATAATTCATTAAATTTATAATTTAATTAATAAAATAATTAGTATTACTCTTAAATTCAAATTTATAATTTAATAAATAAAACAATTAGTATTACTCTTAAATAATATTATAATCTAATATGTCAGATTTATTTAAATATATAACTCTAATACAACTAGGTAATCAACTACATACTATAATATTAACCACCCATGTAAGTAGTAAAACCAACAATAATAATATCAACTCGAGTAATGAAAGTCATATTAGCAGCAACAAGGGTAGTAAAATTAACAATAATAAATGTTGGAGTAGTGGAAGAAAAAAAATAATGACGGCGAGAGAAGTAAAAGTAATAGTAGTGACAACACATACATGTAGCGAAAGTAACAGTGGGAACTACGGAAAGAGTATAAAAAATAAATTAACAATTCATTTTTAAGAAAACACTAACTTATTTAAATACATGAGTTTGATAGAACTAACGGGTTAACCGCAAAAATAGCATGAGTTACAAACAACAGTAACCGAAAAATTAGTGAACATAATAGTATTAACAGGGAATGTAGTGAAAGTACTCATATTATCAAGGGGCCAGGATAGGTGAACGTGTCTCATAATTTGTTGATTAATTTTACTTCTGATCTTAATTCCAAGATATAAATTGTAAATATATATGTTAACCAAATTTAGCGAATCATATTTCATAGAAAATAAAATTTAAATTATAAATAAAAGTAGTCCGATAACAATAATTATAGCGAGAGTAATGAAAGTAATTAACAATAGTAATAACGAATGTAATAAAAATAACAATTCTAAGAACAAAATAAAGTATATATGAAAAATTAGCTAAGCCATCGATTTAAGTAAAATAGTAATACCAGGAGTAGTGAAATCGTCTCATAATTTATTTCATTGTAATTTTAAGATATATTCCGTCTCATTAGAAAAATATATTAATGTAAATTTATTAGTTATGCAACTTTAAAATAGTTTTAGTTAATTGAAAATATATTTTAATACTAAATAAAGGTAGACCGTTCGAAGTCGGGCACCTCCACTAAAAATAAAATGTACTTTTGCCAAAAATACATTGTACATACATAATTTTTGTTGTTATAATAATATGACCTGTAATAAATGTAATTTCGTAATATAATTATATAATTATAAGTACATAAAATATTTTGTTCATTTTTTATCAAATACATTTAACTAACTGAGAATTATATTGATTTTATACCGGGTACCTTGAATATAAGCTAGAAGTACATTTAAAGATTATTATAGGGATATATTGATTTAACTCAATATTATGCTGACACATATATAGCAATAGAGATACTAATATCACAATAAGATGCTGTTATGGTGGTAATAGTAATTGTATTTCACTCAAGAGGTTACGGGTTCAAGCCCCATTAGGAACTTTTTTTGAAGTTTCACTTTGAGGGTTGGTTTCAACCACTGACCGCCAATCACCGATGGTCAACGGTCCACCGGTGTTAAACGGTGGCCACCGGTGGTCAATGTTGACGGTGGTCAAACCGCCGGTGTTAGTCGTCTTTGACTATAATTCAAAATCGTTAAATTATTTAACTAATGTTAGTTTCCTAAACTATCCTTCACCACCAATAAATTTAAAATTTGAATGTTGAGTGAGGGAACACAAAATACGTAAGTAAATTACAATAATACCCCGGGTGTCGCTCACTTTGAGTAACACCCGGTGTCGCTATATCATTATTCTATAATAATTTTTTTTATTCAAGTTCGGAAGTTTAGCCTGGAATGTGATACTTGTTGATGTTGCCATTATTTAGGGGTTGTTTGGTTCTGGGAAAATAAAAATTCATGTGAATAGCAAAAATGTTGTTTGGTTGTTATGGAGAAAATGAGCTCATGTGGGAGGTTGCACTTACCAAGGGGGTTGGTGAGTGATCGACTTCCTCCACAATGGAGGAATTAAAGTTTCTTGGGAAGTTCTAATTTCCATAAAATAGGCAACCAAACATCACAATTTATCAATTTATGAGAAGTTCTACCTCTCATGATTTAAGATGACAACCAAACAATCCTTGAATAACCAAAAGTATAAACCTACGAGTGCTCTAATATCAAAATTGGTGTAAAAACTTGTGAATTCCACCACCGAATATAATAAAGAAGTGAGAAAATTAATTGGTATGAAAATATTTGATTATTATATTGCACTCATCATTAAACAATAAGTTTTACAAACTACTTCGTATCTTATATAAGTACACTAGTTTTACACCCGTGCAAATAATGCACGGGTTAGTTTTTTAAATATTTTGAAGTTTAATATATCGGGGTTGTTTGGTTGCCTCTTAAAATCATGGGAATTCGAAAATCCTGGGAAATTGCTAAATGGAGTGTCGTTTGGTTGCCTAATTCATGGGAAGTGCAATTCCTATGCCTACATAATGTAGGAAGTCACTTACCTAGGCCCCCTAGGTAAGTGGGAATTCCCACATGAATTGAACTACCCGCATTCAACCAAACAACATTTAAACAATTCACGTGATTTTCAAGTTCATATGAATTTGATCTTCCCGGAAATTTTATATTCCCATGGCGAACCAAACGACTCCTAATATTATTGTTATACCAAATTTTAGAATAAGACGGTGTCACGCCATAAGACGGTCCACTTTTATAATAAGTTTACTAATTTAATACTAATAAATGAGTTTTATTTTTATATAAATAGACCGTCTTATGTGTGAGACGGTCTCACGGAAGAGTTACTGTATTGTTATATATTAAACATGTATGAATATAATTTCGGGCAATTGAATATTCAATAACTTAACTAAATTCATATAAATAATGAAAAGTAAGTTCTACATAAATTTTAATAATAGTATCAAACAACATTTGGTATAAAGATAAACTGTCATTATGCCAAAAATACATTCATAAGGTCCATTAAAATTGGTGTGAACACCAATATTAATACATCTATCCTGAACAGTAAACAACCATAATACGAAAAAATGGGCCCAAAATAATTAAAAGGTCCAAATTTGCGGGGTCTCTCATAAGACGTCTCTTTTGGTAAATTTTGAAGTAAATCTCATACATTTACATAATACTCTGTAGCTATTTGCTTTTCACTTGCCAAACTCATGTGATTCCATAATTATAAGATATAATAAAATATAATAATTAACACATTACCCTACCACATTTTTACGAATAGACTCATATGCCTCAGTGTCACTATCCTTTTTCAATTCCTCTTGATATTCTCATTTCATCTATCTGTTCTACGAATAGACTCATAGTGACCTTCATCCATGCATATCTCTTTATTCATGTCTACAAATCCGCAACTCGTTAATCTCCTTATTTTCAAAATATGGTTTGTTTTATGATCTTATCATTCACTTCATTTTCAATTGAATCCCGAAATCTCAATTGTTTGTTACCATGAAATTATATAGCACAAATAGGATTATACATTCAGATATATATAGGATCGTACATCTAATACAAATTTAATTGAGCTTATGTGCAATTTTGTTGAGCTTTTAACATTTTTTTTTGCACTATAATTTTTTAATGTTAAAATTAAAATTTTTGAGTTTTATATGTATTATTTTTGAGTTTCAATAATGTTTTAATTTACAATTTTTTTATAAAGACGTTCAGATTCTTTTCAATAAAACTCGTAAAATATATGTATAAGCTCAAATTCTTTGTTATAAAGCTCGAAATTTATACTACCAGGTGTATACATCTGGTTGTATAACTCTCGAATTGATTATATAGTGAAGATTCATACTCCAATACTTATGGAGTTTTGTTTCTGATTTTTGTGCTATGATGATTTCCTATAAGTTTGGTCGATTTTTCAAGTTTTCGTAATTTGTTTATATTTGTATGGTCATTTTTTTCTATTTAACTAATTTTTAAAAACATATAAATAAATGCAGTAAGTTCTTTTTTTTTTTCTTTTTCTATTTTCACATCTTACCGAATTAATAATAATTCACATAGTCCAAGTAAATATGTAAAAATGTATGATCAAAAGCGTATATAATTTCTTCAAAGATACGATTTTTAAAAAATATGTACCTGTCGAATTGAATGAAGATTGATTTAGTTTTAATTATTTTCGACATACATAAAAGTTCGAATAATTATAATACTATACATTTTAATCTTGAGATATTATTTTTACTTGGTAAATATGATCGTTTTTGCGAAGCCAACAAAATTTTGGTTTATATTTTCTATGGTTACAAAGATTTTGGAAATTTTATGTTTTATATGAATTTATAATTGCTAATTTAATAAAATAATGAATCAATCATTTATTTAATAAAAGAATGAAATAATATAATTAGAATAATTAGAATAATTAGATTTAGAATATTAAAGTATAAGTAAGTAGGAGAGAAGATAATTAATTAGGGGAAAGAAAGTGGGGAGGAGAGAGAGAAATTAAATAGTAGGAATGAACGTGGGGTTAGTTTATTTTTTTTTATTTTTTTACTCCCTACAAATCAATAGCCAATCAAAATCCTCTAAATAACCTTCCTTTTATAGATAGGGGATTACAATTTACAAGGGTGGTTAATAGCCTTGTAAGTTTTACTAAACAATTGTGATTAGAATTAGTTCTATATTCACCACCATTCTATATTTCTATCTATTAGATGACAAATTCTCATTGAAAATAAATATTATTCGTCAGAAGTTGAAGACGGATAGTGTCTCGCCCACAATGTGCAAGTGGTAATCAAGTGGAACATAAATGGAGCACCCTACTTGACTTTCCACTTGTGATATTATGAGAGGGGAATTTTTTGTCTTCTACTTGTAAAGAATACTATCCATCTTCAATGAGACTAGCCGTTGTTAAATATAGTTTATTCACGCTTGAATTTCGATCGAGTCTGAGTCTTGATGCCCCTCTTGTTCAATTTGTAAGTCTGTTTATGGAGTCAACCAAACAAGGCCAGATTAGATTAATTTATTATCCGGAACTCGCATATTTGTATTTTCAACTCGCGACGTTTAGTCAGATTAAACTATCGACAAAAAACAAGATGAAATACATTTTGTTAATTTTCATGCACCTAATGTTCATTTTCATGAATCTAACAACTTTAATGCACCTATAAACTCGTTTTCGTGCATCTAAAACCCTTGTTTTCATGCACCTAGTAATCATTTTCATGCACGTAACAATTTCATGCACCTAGCATTCGTTTTGGTGGATCAATAACCGTCTTATTATATCTAATTGTTTTTTCGTACACTAAATTAATATTTTGTTAATAAAATAAATAAATTTTGTTCACTAAATTACGGTAATAATCCATCAAAACTTTTGAAACATGATTTGGAGAAGATTTACTGATTGTTCTCATGGTTCTCATCAGGTAAGTGGTTCTCCCCAAACCCACTTATATATATATATATATAGAGAGAGAGAGTCAAAGGAGAGAGAGACTGCAAATTAAATCGGTCTGTGAAAATACAGACCAAACCCCATCACATGTTAACAAGTTTTGCATACCAACCGAAATACATGTTATTGGCATAGGCATCATTCGGTAGTTAACAAGTTTGAGTTTTATGTCAAACGCTACCTTTAAAAAGAACTATCTTTTAAACACTACCTTTATAAGGGGGGCGTTTATTTCGCGTACGGGTATGGGTTTGGAATCAGGAATCATAACTGGGTGGTATGGGTTGGAACTCCATACTTGATACCTTATGCTTGTTTCAATTGTAATTGGTATAGGTTTGAAACTAAATTAAAGTTGAAATATGTAAAATACAATACTTTAAAAAATAATTTTAACATATAAAATCATGAAAATAAAGATTATATCAAATAATTATATAAAATGATTCGTTTACAATATGTTTTAGTATTTATTTTTCACATATTTGTTTATCGCAGTTTGATACCGATGGGTATGAATCTCATACCCACACCCCTCCTAGGGTATGGAAAACCCATACCTCATGGGTTTGAGACTTTGAGGTATGGGTATGAAACCCTCAAATTTGTTAAACAAACACATGGTATGGGTTTGACTCATTCCAAACCCATACATTATACATTTTTTTATTGAACCACACCCCCTAAAAAAGTTTATGAAATACACCTTTAATCATTTTTTTTTGTGAAACATGACCTTTTAGCCGGATTTCGACAATTTTTCTAATTTCCGTTCAATTAAAACTTTCGCATGTGAGAGTGTTTTGACTTTCAGTTTTGTTTTACCTCCAAATCACTTTTCCCTTTCTTTATCGTTTCCCTCCAAATCACTTCTGACTTTCTTTATTGTTTTATCTCCAAAGAGGCGCATGTGCGAAAGTTTTAATTGAGGGAAATTATAACGGTCGAAATCAAGCTAAAAGATCATGTTTCACAAAAAAATTATTAAAAATAATATTATTAAAAATAAGGTCCTTATGACCGGATTGAAAAAATAAAATTGCATCAAGATTGAAAAAACAAAATTGCATCACAGATGATCTTTTCTTGTACCAGGAAGTCAGCAACATTTTGCTGCTGATCACCGTCCAGCTGGAGAACCTGACCGAGATTTGGGTCATGAATAACGGTACAGGAGAATTGTTTGTTGAAATCGTCAACAAGTTTGGCATCAATCGTGGCCAAGCCTGCAACCGTAGTCACGGTCTTCCCAGCATCGGTCTGTAGGACACGGATGAACGCTTTAACCGTCGCTGCACCAAAAAGAGAATAAACTATGGAATTTACAATAACAGAACAACTAATAATGTGAACCAAGTCGAGATCAATTCTAAACTTAACACTACATATATAGTAATTGAGTTAGCGACATTTGAAACCAAGACAATTAACATCAATTCCGTAACAATGTATTTCAATTTTAAGTATCGTCCCTATCTAAAGATTAAATGATTACTGAATCAACGAAGCCAGGATTAGAGAGGCGGAGAATTTTACGTGAGCTCATGATTTACAAGCCGGAAATTTGGATTTCAGATCGGATCTCTGATTATATACTCGTACAGTCGTACCAACGTGTGCTAAGAGTCTAAAAAAATGTTTTATTTGTATCGATTATGAACAATGACATACATGGATTTTCATCCTTCCATCTCGGTTATTTATTTAACTTCAACATTTATTATAGTCACGAGGTAATATTCAGGTAATGAAGACCACTCCGTATTAATTGGCCACTATATTCTCCATAATTGAAAAGATTATACTATGAAATTTGTGATATGAAATTTAGTGCATACATTCATTCTGATTACAAGGTAAATACTCCGTATTAGTAATTGATAATAACACGACACCATCCTCTCCGCCTCTCACATGTACCATTTACTAAACTTTATGCAAGAGAGGGTGACGCCGAAATTGAGAATAAGTTACGCTAAGTTATTTTCCAACAATAAGTCTCCTTTAAGACGGGTCAAATTTTATCAACTTGTATTAATAAGCTATAAATAAAAAAAGTGAGCACAAAATTTATCATATCTATGCAAATGAGTTATTATTTGGTCCGAATTTGTGATTTTTCAATACTAAATACAATCATTTCGTATCTCACAACCGGTTCAGTTCAAAATTTCGAGACCTTATTTGGTAACCAAATTAACAAATACAGTGAGATTTAATCCGAAACAAAACAAAAATTTTGTTATGTTTTACCATTACTTTAAAAATGTCTTTAGAATCATGAAATTTGAGATAAATTCAAATTTGTTCGGGTTAGCATTATAGTTCTCCAAATGGGTTTGGTATGACCGTCACGAATGAGTCCCGCATAAAGGGTGTCCCACCTTATCCCCTCTTCCTTTTTTGTGAAAGGTCAAGAACTTGTGACGGGAGTAGCCCATCACAAGCGAGACTTGTTGTTGGTATGACGATTATTGAGGGTAATTTTGGTGACTATGGCCATGTTCTTTTGGACTAATTTAAGTTCACTTCAGATCCTATAAGTTCAGTTCAGTTTCTATAAGTTCAGTTCAGTTCCTATAAGTTCAGTTACTATAAGTTCAGTTCAGTTTCTATAAGTTCAGTTCAGTTCCTATAAGTTCAGTTAAGTTCAGTTTCTATAAGTTCAATTTATATAAATTAAACTCAATTAAGAAAAATTATATACGGAGTATTATTTTTAACAACCGATACAAACATTTTGCTTTAATTATTCGATACACATCATCTATAAAAAAAACTCATTAATAATTTACCCGCTTTTACTCTTTAAAATGTACGAACTATGAACAAACCATCAATATATATACTTAAAAGAGGAACTTTTCGAGCGATTTCATTGGTTCAAGTTTTGTGAATTATTTAAGTAACTATAATTATTATATGATAAAAAGAAAATTATAAATCAAATATTAAAATAAAATCAATATCTATCTATCTATCTATATTATTAAAGGAAGCTTTTTTCGAGCGATTTTATTGGTTGCTTCTTTTCCGAGCGATTTCATTGGCTAATTTTTTTCGGCCGATTTCATTGGCTGATTTATTTTAACTTTCGCGAACTACCTAATGCATTAAAATAATATATTAAGTATAGAAAAATCAATAAAAAAAAAATATTAGATGGAGTATTAACGCATAAGAAATTGAGTATCACTACAATTCTATAAATAAAAAATATTATATTGACTATCACCGTAGAAAGAAATATTAGAGTTTGTATTGGAATCATAAAAAAATAAATTGATACGTGTATATAAGTAAAAATATACAGTTTCAGTTCCTACCTTTCATCTTTTCTCTATACAAATTTTTAGTGCATATCCCTCATTCTTTCTAAATCATGATTTCGTTCTTAGTGTGATAATTCCATGCATGTTAGTTTTATTTTTATCATCATCAAGCTAATTACTCATATCTTAAATACTCTGATCTTCTCCTTTGTGTATATACAGGTTCATATAATCAATCCGGCTTTTACCGATCTCACGTTTTGTGGTGCGTTATTATCATCATTTGTTTTATAATTAACTTTATTTTTATTATCAATAATGAGTTGATCAATCCCTTCGAAAATCAACGTTCAAAAAGGGCATTATAATTCGCGCCCTATACTCCTATTCATCAAACTTTGATATTATTATACTGTTGATTATGCTATAATTTTTTTAGCATTACTTTCTCCTTTACATATCATATATTGTTAAGGTAGAATAGACCGAGGTTATGGTTCAACCAATGCTTATTCTAATGATCCCCGTACAAAAAAAAGGTATATAGGGGAAAATAGATGGACAAGATTCACAAGTATTCAATTAATACAGGGTTATTTAAACAAATATGTGCAATGAAGTTGCAGTACTTATGTTCGACTTAAGACAAATATCTACTTAAGAGAAAGTTAGCATGTATTTAATCTCATAGCAATTCAAATTACATAGCACTTTGTATGTCAATACATGTAATCGAGCCTACATTTATCGACCGAAAACATAAGACATGAGAACTACAATCAAAGTTTGTTATACAAAGTTTAAAACACCTCTCGAGTTATTGTCTAAGCAACTTGATGGTATTGTATTTTGAGTATACAATTATTAGGGAGATAAAATTGGTTTGAGGTACAACACTACTAAAATTCTAACATTAATACAATCTTATTTGCATCAAAAAAAATTGTTTGTGGTTTAGAAGACTTCAAACTCAATCAATATACCAATAGGACAATCCTACCACATAATAAAACCTACTACTATTTGTGTGTATATATATGCTTTCAAAAAATTAGTTTGGCCAATTCAAGCTTTATATTTTTAAATTGAACTGAAGGTGAACTTAATTGAGTTGAAATGAATTGAATGAATCTGAACTGAATGATTGAAGTAAAAAGTTAATTTCCAAAGAGAAAAAATTGAACTAAACTAATTAAATTGAATATAACTGAACTAAATTGAAATGAACTTTAATTAATCCAAAAGAACGGGTCTTTAATAAGTTAAGCATTAACTTCTATTATTACTTTGTTAGGGTTAATTATATAAAAAAAATACTCTTTTGAATCCTACAACTAGGCCTGTCCAATACGTCAAGTTTATTCGTTGTTAGGTTTGCAATACGTCAAATTTTATGATATAAAACGCACTTAAGATTACGAGGTATAATTAAAATAATACGAGCTACAAAATACGAAATATAAGAAATACGAGCTAATGTAAAAGGAATAAGAACTTAAAAGAATCAGGAACTAAAAAATACGGGCACATAAGAAGGCGAGCTATTAGCGTAAGAATGCGAGCTAATAGAGATATTAAGCTAAGAATACGAGCTAATATAAAAAATACGAGCTAATGTAAAAAATACGAGCTATTAAGATAAGAATACGGACATACGAGCATATAAGAGGATCAAGAACTTACAAATACGAGCATATAAGAATACGGGCTAATATAAAAAGAATATGAGCTAATGTAAGAAGAACACGGGCTAATAAGATAAGAATACGACCTATTAAGATAAGAAAACGAGTTAATGTAAAAAGTATACGAGCATATAAGAATACGGGCTAATATAAAAAGAATATGAGCTAATGTAAGAAGAACACGGGCTAATAAGATAAGAATACGACCTATTAAGATAAGAAAACGAGTTAATGTAAAAAGTATACGAGCATATAAGAATACGGGCTAATATAAAAAGAATATGAGCTAATGTAAGAAGAACACGGGCTAATAAGATAAGAATACGACCTATTAAGATAAGAAAACGAGTTAATGTAAAAAGTATACGAGCTAATAACATACGAATACGAGCTATTAAGATAAGAATATGAGTTAAAGTAAAAAGAATACGAATTTCAACTATCTTCATATATTAAAAATACCGAATCGCGAAAGATCGTCGACGTTTTGCGAAAAATCGTCGACGTTTTTTTGACAAATGACCAAACTACCCTTGCCTTACCACAAAACCTCTCAAATTCAAAACCCACCCAAACCCCTCACCCACCTACAACCACCCACCTCACGCACCACCACCAACACCGCAAGCACCCGCACCACCACCGACGACCACCAGTTAGTGTTTTTTTTTTTTTTTTTTAAGTAGACTTGTTAGTCTTAATTAGAGTTGTATTATGTTATTGTTGTTATTGTTAATGTTAATTGGGTTACATTTGTTAGTTGTAATGTTAATTGTTAATGTTTTTGGTGTTTTTGTTAATTTTTCAACTTTTGATTCATAATTTGTGTTATTGTTTGTTGTTGTTGTTGTTGTTGATGTTAGTTACATTGTTGTTAGTATTGTTGTTGTTGTAAGTTGTATTTTGAATCAAAAGTCAATAGTATGAATCAAAAGAAGTAGGAAAATCCGATTGAGGGAGGGGGGTTGGACGTGAGTTCTACACGTCTAGGGTGGGGGAGGACGTGAATTTGGGGTGTCCATGTTGGGTATGGACGTGAGGTTCCCACGTCCGTGTATGGTGAGGACGTGAGGTTCCCACGTCCGTGTATGGTGAGGACGTGAGGTTCCCACGTCCGTGTATGGTAAGGACGTGAAAAGCGTAAGTCCATCAATGGTGAGGACGTGAAAGTCGGGTGTCCATGTATGGTATGGACATAAAATGTTCATGTCCTAACCATCAATGGACATGAAATGTTCATGTCCTAACCATCAATGGACATGAAATATTCATGTCCTAACCATCAATGGACATGAAATGTTTATGTCCCAACCTACCTAGGACGGGAATTTTTCAAGTCTAATGCAAAATTTCGATCAAATAGTTTGTCGTGTTCAATGGCTTCTACGTATAATTCAACCTAATATCAACCTAATTCAACCTAATATCAACCTAACATCAACCTAATTTCGATCAAAAATTAAAAAAAAATTTAGATTTTAGTTACTAAGCGATGAATCGTTGTTTGACATTGAATCGTTGTCGTTGTTTGATGTTGTTGTTCGTTGTTCTCTACCGATTTTTTTTAGAATAGTTGATTATGTGAGGTTTTTGTTTGAGAGAATAAATTGTAGAGAGATAAGGAGAAAAGGGCAAACTTGGTCTTTTTACAAAAAAACGTCGACGATTTTTCGCAAAACGTCGACGACCTTTCGCAAACCCCTAAAAATATTGGATAAAAAAACATTCTTCAAGATCGTGCTCAGATGAAATGTATAGAAGTTATTATAAAAATACATGTGCGACAGTGATGCGTAATAAGTGTCTTTCTAAGACTATTGACTGCACTTTCAACGTTCCATATTGTTCCGATGATGATACATCTGATATTTCATTAGCCATAAAAAACAATCACACTTAAGATTAACTGTTACACTAATTACTTTGAAACAATGTCAATATATTACCCGGGCAACGCCCGGGCTTGAAATCTAGTTATATATAAAGTTGAAAATATTTTAAATTAACTTGTATTTTAGACTATATTTTATCAATGTTATAATAATAATAACAACAATAATAATAAGAACAACAACAATAATAATAATAATAATAACAATAATAATAATAGTTAACTTAAATAAAGTTAATTAAGTTCGCATTTTATAAGTTAAGTTCAGTTCAAATCCTATAAGTTAAATTCAGTCCTATAAGGTCAGTTCAGATTAGTTCAGTTCCTATAAGATCAAGTTGAACAATTTTTCAGATTTGAAATTGAAATTAACAAGTAACGAAGGGATTAAAATGTTGGATCAATTTCAAGTCAAAGCAAATCAATGTTTCGAGCCACCTAATATATCATTCAAAACTAAACTACCGTATTTGAAACTTTAATATTGTTTCCGTTTCATTAATCTTTTAATGTTTATATTTAAGAGATTAATGTAGCATGACAGCGTGAAAAAAAATCTATATACGTTCCACTGTCAATTCTTTACGTGTTATATATGCGTCGAGAGAGACGGATATTATTCCTCGTTCAATAAGAGTAGGGGAGGACGGAGGACCCGTGGACTGGGACGGATAAACGGATAATATCCGTCTTCAATGAATCAGATGGGAAGAATAAGGCAATAAAAAGCGGGTCTCAGCGAATATATTGTTAACAACATTCAAGTATTCTGGATTTTCAGTACTAGAACATCATCGACCCAAACACATCCTTTTAAAAATAAAAATAAATAGAGTAAGTCTCGCTTGAAGCGGATAATCTCAGAAATATAAATTCCCCATAGTTATCTTCATTCAAAAGTCGAAGTGCAAGGATAACAATTTGGTGATATTCATCATTGATTATATTCCCCAACAGTTTTTTTAAAAATAGTTGACGTAAATGAATAGAAACGTAAAGAACCAAATGAAACGGAACACGGAAAATTATAAAAATTGGATATCAGCGTATTGTAAATTTTCTTCGAATCCTCTAAAGAGGTGAATTCAGAAAGATAACGCAGTTTATAGCACATCATTTATCCAGGAAAAAAACAGTTAAGAATAAATCAAATAATCAATAGGAAATCAAAAATTAAAATAATTACAAAACGTAATTTTGTGAGAGAAATACGAATTTGATTGTTTGAATAAAATAGGATGGAAATGAAACCCTAATTTGGGATATTAAGATGAAGGTGGCTGCAAATTTTGCAACTATTGATTGGAAGAAGATCGGCTGATTGTGATCTGAGTTAATTCGTGTGTATTTATAATGGCCGACTGGAATTGGGCCAAATTAGGGTTTCAAATGAATATTTTGTGACCTTTTTTTAGGCCCAGTGATCAGGTAGGCCGGAACTAGCTACTAGGCCTACTACTCAATTGGAGTCTAGAGAATAGAGATGGTAGTCATTGATTTTATACGAAGATATAGTAAGGCCCTGTTCTTTTGGACTTCAAGTCACTTAACTTAAGTTAAACTTCAGATCCTATAAGTTCAGTTCAGTTCAGTTCCTATAAGTTCAGTTCAGTTCCTATAAGTTCAGTTCAGTTCAGATCCTATAAGTTCAGTTCAGTTCAGTTCCTATAAGTTCAGTTCAGTTCCTATAAGTTCAGTTCAGTTCAGTTCAGTTCCTATAAGTTCAGTTCAGTTCAGTTCAGTTCCTATAAGTTCAGTTCAGTTCAGTTCCTATAAGTTTAGTTCATATAAACTCAATTAAGAAAAGTTATATACGGAGTATTATTTTTAACAACCGATACAAACATTTTCTTTAATTATTCGATACACGTCATCTATAAAAAAAACAACTCATTAATAATTTACCCGTCTTTTACCCTCTAATTAATGTCAAACTATCATCCTCATTAATGTCAAAAAACAACTCATCATACGACGCCCTTACCCTCACCAATTGTCACTCTCCTATTAATCAGTTTCTTTATCACCATTGTTAGAGAAAATAAATGGTTAGAGAAAATTGTAATAGTGAATTATTTTTTATCTAAAGTAATTGTAGTATAATGTAGGAAGACTATGAACTATGAACAAACCATTATATATAAAGTTGAAAATATTTTAAACTAACTTGTGTTTTAGACTAATTTTTTATCAATGTCATCTATAATAATAATAATAATAATAACAATAATAACAATAATAATAATAATAACAACAATAATAACAATAATAATAATAATAGTTAACTTAAATTAAAATAAAGTTAATTAAGTTCGGATTTTATAAGTTCAGTTCAGATTCTATAAGTTAAGTTCAGTTCAGTTCAGTTCCTATAAGTTCAGTTCAGTTCAGTTCAGTTCCTATAAGTTCAGTTCAGTTCCTATAAGTTCAGTTCAGTTCAGTTCCTATAAGTTCAGTTAAGTTCAGTTCCTATAAGTTCAGTTCAGTTCCTATAAGTTCAATTCAGTTCAGTTCAGATCCTATAAGTTCAGTTCAGTTCAGTTCAGTTAAGTTTCAGTCCAAAAGAACAGGGCCTAAGAACTCGACATAAATTTATAAATTTAACTAGTACGGGTTAATGATTTGATATATTGTCCCTCATTATGTATTTGGACTGCACAAATTCTCATTTGTCACTGCAGTATCCGTCATAAATTTGTGACAAATACGGTTCGCTCTCACAAAATACTCTTGAGAGGTGAGCATAAAAAGTGTCCCACCTTGTCCCTTCTCCTTTTTATGAGAGCTCACAAGCCTATAACGGGATTAGCCCGTCACAAGCTAGACCTGTTGCTTGGTCTGATACAAATATGATAATACTGAGGAGTTAGGCCCTGTTCTTTTGGACTTCAAGTCACTTAACTTAAGTTCACTTCAGGTCCTATAAGTTCAGTTCAGTTCAGTTCAGTTCCTATAAGTTCACTTCAGTTCAGATCCTATAAGTTCAGTTCAGTTCAGTTCCTATAAGTTCAGTTCAGTTCCTATAAGTTAAGTTAAGTTCAGTTCCTATAAGTTCAGTTCAGTTCAGTTCAGTTCCTATAAGTTCAGTTAATTTAAACTAATTTAAGAAAAGTTATATACGGAGTATTTTAACAACCGATACAAACATTTCGCTTTAATTATTCGATACACGTCATCTATAAAAAAAAAAACTCATTTATAATTTACCCGTCTTTTACTCTCTAATTAATGCCAAACTGTTATCCTCATTAATATCAAAAAACAACAATTCATCATACTACGCCCTCACCCTCACCAATTGTCACTCTCCCATTAATCGGTTTTTTTATCACCATTGTTAGAGAAAATAAATGGTTAGAGAAAATTGTAATAGTGAATTATTTTTATCATAATGTAATTGTAGTATAATGTATGAACTATGAACAAACCATTATATATAAAGTTGAAAATATTTTAAACTACCTTGTGTTTTAGACTAATTTTTTGTCAATGTGATCTATTGAATAGTAATAATAATAATAACAACAACAACAACAATAATACCAATAATAATAATAATAATAATAATAATAATAATAACAACAATAATAACAATAATAATAATAATAACAACAATAATAACAATAATAATAATAATAATAATAATAATAATAATAATCCCTCTTATTCCATATTTTGTTCCCATTTGTGTTGGACACAAAGATTAAGGAAAATAATAAAATAAGTGTAAAAAATTGGGTTGGGTTTGGTGATAGGAGAGAGGGATGAATAATTATGAATTAAATAAGAAATTGTGGGGTCATAAACATTAAAAAAGTAATAAAAGATGTGTAAAAGAGTTGGTGGAGTTTGGTAATAGAAGAGAGAAATGAATAAAATAAGAATAAAAGTTTCTAAAATAGGAAAGGGGAAGAAAACATGAATAATCCGTTTTAGGAAATAGGGAAGAAAATATGGAATAGGAGGGCGTAATAGTTAACTTAAATTAAAATAAAATTAATTAAGTTCGAATTTTATAAGTTCAGTTCAGATCCTATAAGTTAAGTTCAGTTCAGATCCTATAAGTTCAGTTCAGTTCAGTTCAGTTTCTATAAGTTCAGTTCAGTTCCTATAAGTTCAGTTCAGTTCAGTTCAGTTCAGTTCCTATAAGTTCAGTTCAGTTCCTATAAGTTCAGTTCAGTTCAGTTCCTATAAGTTCAGTTCAGTTCAGTTCAGTTCCTATAAGTTCAGTTCAAATCCTATAAGTTCAGTTCAGTTCAGTTCAGTTAAGTTTCAGTCCAAAAGAACAGGGCCTTACACTGGTCAACTTAATGTTAAGGCTTTTTGATACAAATTATAACCAATTTGATTTAAAATGATTCGTAAGTTTATTGGGTTGACTTAGGCCCTGTTCTTTTGGACTGAAACTTAACTGAACTGAACTGAACTGAACTTATAGGATTTGAACTGAACTGAACTGAACTTATAAGAACTGAACTGAACTTATAGGAACTGAACTTAACTGAACTTATAGGAACTGAACTGAACTGGACTTATAGGAACTGAACTGAACTTATAGGAACTGAACTGAACTGAACTTATAGGAACTGAACTGAACTGAACTTAACTTATAGGATCTGAACTTAACTTAATTTATAGGATCTAAACTGAACTTATAAAATCCGAACTTAATTAACTTTATTTTAAATTAAGTTAACTATTATTATTATTATTATTATTATTATTATTTTTTATTTTATTTTTTTTTTTTTTATGGGAAGGATGCGCGCAGCTATCATAGAATAAGGAACAAAAATAAGAGTTTACATAAAATTGGTGGGCAGCCGAGATACAATCTGAGCTCCCACCCCCTTAGCTACAGCAAAGCTAAGCCTAGTAAAAATGTACGCAGCCATCCGCGCCCCTGCATCCTGAGATACCGAGTATTGCTGAATCCGCTTCAGCAAGGCTACAGCATTATTATTATTATTATTATTATTATTATTATTGTTGTTGTTGTTATTATTGTTGTTATTATTATTATTATTGTTGTTATTATTATTATTATTATTATTATTATTATTATCCAATAGATGACATTGATAAAAAATTAGTATAAAACACAAGGTAGTTTAAAATATTTTCAACTTTATATATAATGGTTTGTTCATAGTTCATACTCCCTCCTATTCAACATAACCTTCCCTATTTCCTTTTCCGTCTATTCACAATACCTTCCCTATTTCCTTCTTTAGTAAAGTTTTTATACATATTTTAATCACCTCACCCCACCACAATACCCCACCATACTCATACTTTATACTTATTTTAATCACCTTACTCACAACAATTACCCCACAATACATACCCTCTCTCCAATTACCCAACCCCACATCAATACTTTCTCATATAATAATTCCCTCCTTATTCTCCGTGCCTTCCCCAAATAGGGAAGGTTATGTTGAATAGGAGGGAGTACATTATACTACAATTACATTACGATAAAAATAATTCACTATTACAATTTTCTCTAGCCATTTATTTTCTCTAACAATGGTGATGAAGAAATTGATTAATGGGAGAGTGGTAATTGGTGAGGGTGAGGGCGTCGTATGATGAGTTGTTGTTTTTTTGGCATTAATGAGGATGATAGTTTGACATTAATTAGAGAGTAAAAGACGGGTAAATTATTAATGAGTTGTTTTTTTTATAGATGACGTGTATCGAATAATTAAAGCGAAATGTTTGTATCGGTTGTTAAAAATAATACTCCGTATATAAGTTTTCTTAATTGAGTTTATATGAACTGAACTTATAGGAACTGAACTGAACTGAACTGAACTGAACTTATAGGAACTGAACTGAACTTATAGGAACTGAACTGGACTGAACTGAACTTATAGGAACTGAACTGAACTGAACTTATAGGATCTGAACTGAACTGAACTTATAGGAACTGAACTGAACTTATAGGAACTGAACTGAACTGAACTTATAGGATCTGAAATGAACTTAAATTAAGTGACTTGAAGTCCAAAAGAACAGGGCCTTAATACTCTAATCATTGGTCTTATAATTACGAAATATTCATGTGTTATTTCGAGGTTAATGAGTTAAGTTAGTTAGAATAAACTGATTATAATGGGGCAACAAAAGTTAGTTCTTATGAAATTTAAATGGACTGACTTAATGACTTGTTTATATAATTGGGCCGAGTAGAAGTTCATGGAATGATGAGTTGTTTAGTTGATACGGATGCGAACACATCACAATACAATTTGATTTTCAAGTTAAAATTGTTAAAATAAATGGAGTATATTTTTTTTACAAACATTCTAGTGTTGGGGAATTATCTCAAGAACCGCCATTTTCATTTCATCTGGGCAAAATAAAGTTCATCTTCGCGAGCCTGGTCCATGCTAAAATCTTCTCTAAATACAATGGACCAGCATAACGCACGACTTGACAGGACTAAATCCCATCTCTACCTTTTTCTACACATGACAAACAGGTCGGGTCGTGTCGGGTTCGTCTTCGTGTCACACCACTAAATGGGTCATGATCCCCTCAATCCTAACCCGACCCAATTAGATATCCAGGTTACATGCATTAACCCTAAGTCAACCCATTTATTTTGTCAATAACACAACCCAAATTGTGTAACCCATTTAAATTTTAACAGATCAATTTCGACCCATTAAACCTCTTAACCCATCCAAGTTCCAACCCATATAAATATAATGCATTCAAAATTAAAATTTACAGCAAAAATAGACAATCAGCATGTCTTATTTCAAATTCAAAATAACATAACCCGATTATAACCCATTTAGACGGATATAACATAACCCATTTAAATTAATGGGTTATTCGTGACGGGTTCGTGTCGCAAGACCCCAACCCTAACCCGACCCATATAAGTTCAAGTTGTATTTGTGTCAACCCAATTGCGTAAACGGGTTGAAAAATCTTAACCTGAACCCGCTAATTTCGTGTCGTATACGTATCGTATTTTTGGATCGTGTCAATACCATTTTCCTTTGTTCCATCCGGAGGAAAGTTGTCAAAGAGAAACACACACTCGTGGAGTAACAAACTCCACGAAACCAAGTCAATTACTAGCCACGAATATAGACACCATTTTACTCTTCTATTCAATCTTCCTACAATCCTACCCCTCCCCCAAGCAACACACACCCCCAATTCCCTTATAAATTCAATTATTTACCTCTATCCGATAACCACGACCACGACCACGACTGTACAAAGTAACCCAAACCGATATTCCGTCTTAAACAAATAACCCGAAAAAATGGGCATGGTATTCGGTAAAATCACAGTCGAAACCCCGAAATACGAAGTCATAAACTCAACACCCGATTACGAAATCCGTAAATTCCCGCCATCCGTAATCGCCGAAATAACATACCACCCCTCCGAGATGAAAAAAAACGACAAAGACGGCGGATTCCTCGTCTTAGCCCAATACATCGGGGTTTTCGGTAAACCTCAGAACACCAAAGCGGAATCCATCGCAATGACCGCCCCTGTCATTACCCAAACCCAAACCTCGGAAACTATCGCCATGACAGCCCCTGTTCTAACCAAGGGTGAAGGTGAATGTGAGAAGGTGACGATGCAGTTTATACTGCCGTCGAAGTATAAAACCGTCGACGAGGCGCCGAAGCCGGTGGATGAGAGAGTAGTGATTAAGGAAGAAGGTGAGAAGAAATACGGTGTGGTGAAGTTTAGTGGGAATGCGAGTGATGAAGTTGTTAAGGAGAAAGTTGAGAAGCTTAAGAATGGGTTGGAGAATGATGGGTTTAAGATTGTTGGGGAGTATTTGTTGGCTAGGTATAATCCGCCATGGACTTTGCCTATGTTTAAGACTAATGAAGTTATGATTCCTGTTGAATGAGGAATGTACTCGTCTTTCCGTCTCAGTTATGTCTCAGTTATTTGTTTTTACCGTATGTTTTTGGAATCGGAGTCTTGTAAAGAATGAATACTGTTTGATATATAAGTGTTTTATGTTTTGAGATATTGTACTTTGTAAGTTCGTGTTATTTTTTATTTTTATATGACGACTCGGTTTTAACAAATATTGTCTGACTTGCCATAAACTTATAACATTCTATACATGTTGATTTTTTTAAATTGATCGGCTTTATGAGATCTTTGACCTGAAAAAAATCGGTTTTTAAATTCGTGGCAAGAATTATAGCTGGTCAAACTCTTTAACTGATATATTTGTACCGAGTTCTGCATGTGATATTTGTTTTCAAATTAATACAGTAGCGTTTATAATATCTTTGATTTGAAAAAAAAATCGCTTTTGAAACTCGTGGTTGCGAGTTATGCCCGATCAAAGGTGTTTTTGGTGAAAATGAGATTACCATATAAAAACACAAATTTCATTGAAGACGAACATAAATTCTCTGATAAAAAAAAGCATGGGATTACTACGTAGAATATCCCGTGTTTCCAGTGTTATTAATGAGATGTTTTGTTATTGATTGTATTCATTGAAGACAAGCACAAATTCTCTTTGATAGAAAATTGCAGGGGATTACTACGTAAACTATCCCGTGTTTCCAGTGTTATTGTGATGAGATGTTTTGTCATTGATGGTATTCATTGAACACGGATATGATTGTATTCATTGAACACGGATACAAATTATCCTTGACAAAAAAAATGCAGGGGATTACTGCGTAGAATATCCGTGTTTTCGGTGTTATTGTGATGAGATGTTTTGTTATTGATTGTATTGTTGATAAGGTATAATTCATCAAGTCAATGTCTTCAGTGTTATAAAATGAGTTCTTGTTTCTTCTTTTTAGGCGGTTAGTTACAGATATTAGCTAACTTAAGCGGTAAAATTATATGAATAGTATTCATAACTCGAGTTCAAAATTTGTTAGTATATATTGCCTTTGTGACTCCATTCGCACCAACATTAATCGCGAATATTAACAAATGAAAAAACGGAAAAAACTAAGAAAAATGGCTTTTGAAGGGAACAACTTTCAATTGATTGATGGAGGCAAACAATCCAAAACATTTATATGTATTTGTTGGTTGTATCGTACTCCGTCTCAAACAAGACTGACTAACGACGATCGACGACGATTCTACTCTTGAATTTCCTAAATTCATCATATGTTACAAAAATTAAACACAAGTCAAGTATGGAGTATGTAAAAACCTATACAATAACAACAACTCTTTCAGTCTCCTTAGAATCCAAAAGTTGTGTCCTCAATTGAACATTTGATCGGACCGTCTCAAGACTTGACCGATTAGCCTTCTTACTACACACGTACAGTCGTACAGACCCTTACTAGCCTCCCTCGCTCGCTCGCTTAGGCAATTTTGCATTGAATCAAAAGTTGTGTCCTTGATTCAACATTTAATTAACCGGATCGCCTTAAGTCTTGGATACCGGATTGTTGCTCAATTTCTAGTCCCGACTCTTGGTTGTTTGGCTTACGACAGACACAGTCAGGATAAGGGTTTGCGTAGAAATGTTCCTCGACTCTAGGTGACTCTCCTGGCTCTCTTTCGTAGGGCGCTCCTAGACGGTTTGTGTGCAAACTTTTAACTTCAGTCGAGAAATCTTCCCATGGTATCACCCCTTCATCTAGCTCGTCAACAAGTCTTACAAAATTTTGCCTGCAAATAGCGCGAGCAACCAATTCAGCATTGCATATTAGGAATATTAATAATAGTTGGGCCTCAACCATCACCTTAAGGTTTTGGTTGAGATGGTTCATCTATCATGGTATCAGAGCCAGTGTGACTGGGGACTGTGCAAACTAAACACTCTTCAAGCCCAATGGGCATTCATGTCGATATAAAAAAACGTGTCAAATTCAAAAGAAAGAAGAACGGACCTATCAGGATTGATGGTCTTCCTGAACCCCTCAAAACGACGATGACCCTGCACAGCCTTAGCCATATTCCCGTCATAAGTATAAACAAAAACATCGCTATGAAGAGCAACGATATAATCCAATGCAGCAAGCCGGTTGGAGTAATTCTTAAAGGGCTGCAACTCGTTTTCAGTAGCCAAGGTTGAATGAGTATAAACATTGGGGTACTCGGAAAGGAAAGCGTCCATACTATTTTTACCATAGCTTTCCCCCGCGACAATATAAATGGTTGTCGAGGAAGGGTAGTCCATGGCTTTAAGGAACAACGCCGCTTCCCTAGGAGTCATAGGACACCCGCCTTGTACTCTCCGCTCTTTACTGTCGATCTCTTTTTCTTTCCAGTGTTGTGTGTTATATCTCATTGTTTGAAGTTCAACTGCCTCTTCTGCTGTCAAGTTGTGGTTGCAGCCTGTGAATGCTAGCATATCCTTCTCGTATCTGTAACGCACAACGTAAGTTATTAACATCATACAAGAAATCCGAGATACAAGCAAATTAGAGTTGGCCAAATGCGGGCCAACCCGTTCGGCCTGCCCCGTTTGGCCCGCTTTGCTAGCTGGTTCGGTCAGAAAAAAATTTAAAATAAGTGGGTACAGACAAGAAAATTAGGCCCGTTAAAATTAATAGAGTTTGAACTAAATAAAATTGTCCACGGACAACCCGCTAGGCCCGCTGCAAAAGTTGTAAACTATAATGTTTATTTAACCTAACAAAAAAAAAAGATATTGAATTTGAAAATAGTACTCCCTCTGATTTCTTGTGTTCCCTTTTGATTTTAAGGGAAGAAATAAGAAAATCAATTTGGACCACACAATACACATGATCCCACGTGAATTGATTTTGGATCACGCAAAGTTGTCCGAAAGAAGAAAAAGGGAACATCATGTAATTAGACCAAAACAGAAAGAGGAACATCATAGGAAATCGGAGGGAGTATGTGTTTTATGAAAATAGTATGTGTTTTGAATAAAAATTATCGTTAGGTAAATTTTTTACTTACTTTTATTCTACCATTAAATTAATAATTTTCTCACAAAATATTTTTTTCTACTATTTTGTTATATCAGTAAGGTAGCTATTAATATACTAGTATTCTATTATATACGGAGTATATATGTATAATTACTCATGATTCTCACTAGTTTCATATCGAGGATGAAGAACAAGATATGGATGACAGATAAAGACGTGTCTTCCTCCAATGATATTTTTGTTTAGTTACAATTTTGAAAGTTACGAACACGATCTTAACTCTTAACTCTTAAGTTAATAGTTTTATTTTGTAAAATTGATAATCATGATGTTTTTTCTACCGTTTTGTTGGTTCGGTTTTTCGATAATTAGTTTCAATAAAAGTCCGCAAGCCGCGGGTTGGCCCGCTAAGGTATATAGGGCGGGTATGGGCAGTTATAGTCCGCCTGACATAGCGGGCACGAGCATAAAATAAAGGCTCGTTGGACACTTTTTAATAGGTTGGCCGACCCATGTCCATCTCTAAAGCAAATGTAGGCAGGCAAGGCAGCAGAGATGTATAGAAGAGTACCTCAAATGTAAGGCAATATAGTGATCAGCGTAACCTTTGAGCCTATCGACTAATGTAGCGCCCAAACGTTCAATCTCAGGAGTGTATCGGAGAGCCTCATAATTAGCAAGACAACGGATTTTCTGTAGTTTGATATCGAGGCCATTGTTGGCAAGACGGGAGTCCGAGTGAGTGAAGTACATCACTTTTACGCGCCTTAATCTTGTAATCAACTTTCTGTAGTACGATGCCTGCCAGGCCGAGTTCAATTTCAGATACGTCTCTACTAAGACAGTAACATTGCAGTACGGTAATTGATTCAAACGTATACATTACCGATGACCAAGAGATAGGAGCGAGTTTATCTCGCTTCACACGTCGATACTCTGGAGGTAACGAATCCACTATCTCAACATCATATTTCAATGTGTCAATGAAATGTTTCCAATCAAAAATGTCTTTAAAATCGCTGCAAAAACAAAAAATTGCTAACATGTTAAGACTTAAGACGGATATTGTCATCAATAATTAGGGCTGTGCACCGGTCCAAGACCGGACCGGACTAGAACCCGTTTGGACCGGAACCGGAATTGGCAAAAATGTTGGACCGGGACCGGACCAGAATATAAAAATTCCGGACCGGAACCAGACCGGTAAAACTCCGGTCCAAGACCGACTGGACCGGTTGGACCGGAATTTAAATATTATAGACTGAAAAAATTATGAATTGGTAAAATTATGGACCGAAATTTGAATATTATAGACCGATTTGACCGGTTTGTACCGGATTTTAATATATTTTTGATGAAAAAAATTTTAAAACATAAAATCCGGTCCAAACTGGTCCGGACAGGAAAAAACCGGTCCCGGACTGGACCGGAACCTGGAATCTTGAAAACTGGTGGACCAAAGACCGGACCGGGTTTTTCAATTCCAATTCCAGTCCTGTAGATTCCGATCCGATCCGGTCCATTTTCCAATCCGGACCGGATTTTGCACAGCCCTAGTCATCATTTCACGACTCTTGTGAAAATCAGTACGCGTGATTCTTACCTCCGGTCAGTCCAAAACGACTCGTGATCCAACGAAGGAAGTACCAAAGTTGCATTCATTATATGAGCTATAGCAACCATGTCGCATATCTGAAAATACGAATTATTTGTCTTAATTAGTTACGTAATTCAGGGGCGTTATTTTTTTTTTCGAGTTTGAGTTGAAATGTGATCAATATTAAGTTGTTCTTACGCCGGTACGCATTTGATTCAAGCCACCATTTGCATGGACTTGTAAGTAACCATGCCTCCCTCTTACTCTATCTGCAATTAGTGTAAGACGGTTTTATTCTATAATTCAAATGTGAAGTAACGAGTTTATTGGTTTCGGTGTCAATTGGAAGAACACTTACCGTCTGGATAATTGGTTTTGGAGATACATTTGTACAAGTTTTCACTATTTGGTTTCTTCCAAATTTCTGGATTCTGCACAAATATTTAAAAAAATAAATAAAATTAATTAGTTTAATCAGTGATGGAACGAGAAGGCTAATAATAGCAGATTATCTCTATGAACAATGAAAAAAAAAAAAGTAAATTTGTAGTTCAAATTATTGATCTTTATTCAAAAAATGGTCCTTATTACAAAATTCACAAGTAATTTTATTTTCACGATTTAATTAGACTCGACAAACACGTCATATGAAAATTAATTCACTATTGAACTTTGGAGATACTCATCCACTCGGACCACCCCGATATCTTATGATTACTGACCCGATCCAAATCATGCGACCCGTAACCAATCCGACACCGAAATAAAGGATCTGAGAATGACCTATTACCCAAATTGACCCAATCAATAACTCGACCCCAAATGTTTATTATTCCACGCAATCCATCATCCATTATCCCAATATAACTTGATAATAATGAATTCAAAGATGACCAGAACCCGATTTTACCCAACACAATTAACCTGTTTGCGTATATACTTATAATCCTCTATATAAATGCTAAAAGGTTAACACATCTCCAAAATTTTGGGTTTAAATTTTCCGTATGAGTGATTTTTTACTAGACAATATTTATTTCCTAATTAATTAATCATGACTATCTATATTCTATGTTTACTGTTATTAAACAGTAGTACTCCTGATTAATTTTATAACGTTAATAATAATATATCTCTTCGAAACTATATATACAAATTTCCTACTCTTTTATTTTAAAATGAAGGTAAACTGTATTAGTTTGATTAATTGTCAAATTTTCTAATATCCTCAAAAATACCGTACATCTGCACGGACCCTGTACCAATAAGTTAATAACCCTTTTAACTGCATAAGTAATATCTTTAGAATAAAACAAAATAAATGAAGAATAGAATGAGTCAACAATACATTTTAATTTATTTTCTAGATTAAGAAATAATCAACAAATACAATTAGAAAAATAAGTAACATTATGTCATTATAGTTGTATAACTTGTATTATGTAGTCGGTGAGATTACTTTCTTTGACGAATATTTCTATGAACGTTGTACAAAGAATCCAAGAGCAATTATAAGTCTTAACATGTTTCATTCATGCTAATAGCAACGTGCAACCAACACTTTTTTTCATTTTTAATTGATTGGTGTATTGACACCGTGTCATTAAGCAAAATGAGGTGGAAAAAGACAAAAGAATGTCGACCAAATAATAGAAATTTAATATAAGCATGATTAGAAAATATGATTGAAAAGTATGTTACGTAGGACGGGTTATATAATTAAAAAATTTAGGAAAAATTGAAAAGAATTGAAAATTTTAATTAAAACAGAATTTAACTGAATTGAACTGTGTAATTTTTGTTAGTCCTCTCTCGTTACATCTGCGGCCTCTGGGGTAACCAAATAAGTATATATGGTTAGGATTGCGAGATATAGGCTTTAATCGGATATGTGTAAGCAATACTGTCATTCATGTAAACAATAAAAAGTTACATTCATGTAATAAACTTCTTACCTACGCTATTAATTAACAATATAAGAAGTTTCTTTATATAAGAATAAAACTTAAAATAGAAAACAAGTTTCATCTATATAATGAATTTCGCCAATTGAGGAATTGGCGAATAAAAAGTTCCGTGTGTAATGATTCATATCATTGTCATTCCGACATCCTCCAAACTATTCCGTGTCATATATTACTTCATCAGCTTAGGTACCGGACACTTAAAGATACTTATACCGATTTTATCAATATTTGATTAGGTTGATATCAAGTCGGATTTAGGGTGAGGTCAAGATGACACTATAACACACATAATCACATAGTCATTAACTCAAGTCATCATAATTCTTGACTTGCTAAACGAGGTCAAGATGAAATTAATCTTGATTAATACTAGAGTTGACTAATCCAACTTTTTTTACCCTAACAAGCGTTTGGTAAAGTACCAATTCCAAATTTTAATCCTCTAGTCAATGCATTAAGCGTATTAACATGCTTAAAACGCGATTTCAACCCCCTAACTCCCATGACTAAATCTTTTAGTTAAACAATTTCTTTACGAAAAACGGTTTCTTAATAACGAGAGATTTATAATTATAATAATACTCCCTCCTATTCCGAATAAATGTCACATTTGTCATTTTCGTCTATTCACCTAATTGTCACATATTCCATTTTGGGACATATTTTTGACCATAAAAGGACAACCTTACCCTTAGTACTTTACTTATTTTACACTAAAACCACCCCTAACCCAACCCCTAATTGTCACATATTCCATTTTGGGACATATTTTTGACCATAAAAGGACAACCTTACCCTTAGTCCTTAAATCTTGTGCCCTCCCTTAAATGTGACAATTATTGAGAATAGGAGGGAGTATGTAGTTAACGCTTTTGTTTTATTTTAATTTTTTTTCTTTCTAATTCGTTATTTTTTTTATTATTTTTTTGGTGACAATTTTCGGTGCACACTGAGTAAACCTCGGGCATATGTGATAGCCTTCAAACCGCACACCAGGTAAGCCACCTGAGGGTGACAGACTCGAAGTCTATTCAAGATTTTGCACTTTGGAGGCTTGAACCCGGGTCTCCGGAGAATTTCAGTTAAGTTTTAACCACTAGACTCCACATTTGCAGGCTTTGAATTAGATCTTATTAATTCTAATTCGTTATTAGTTATTTATTAATTATCGCTCAATAATATAATAAGAGACGGTCTCTTAGGAGACTTACGACGCAATTTAACCCAAATAGTTAAATACAACGTGGATATCCACACCTTCTCAACTTATGTACATAATTGCATACGTATGTATTTTGTTAATAATTGTCCAACTTGCCACTAATTTCATACTTGAAATAATAATACTAGACAATTAATTAAATCAAACAAATTATTAATAATCGTTAGCCGTTCCAATTATCGTGCCCTCGGTATATTATTTGATGGAAATTATATTACTAATCATGAAAATTATTCTTCGATGCTTTGTTTTAAATTGATTAATTTATATATCGTTAAAATTTAGGAAAATTACTTTTGATACTAAACGACGCGGTTAAATATTAAATTATTTCAACATGTAATTTTGTATCTGGTTAGGATAATTGCAAAAAAAGAGTAAAATTTAATGCGTAGGTCATCAAAAAAAATTCTTACATATACACGTAATTTCTATATTATAATCTTATTTTCCGACCAATAGGAACCATATTAACCACTTGCACTTTGTTATTGTGCCTTACGGACTTACAGTACATACTCAGTTATTTACGTGAAAATTTCCCCGATACTTATCTAACCGAAAAAAAATCCTCAAACGACTTGAAACATTCAATTATTTAGATTATAGACCCCTTAAAAAAACTTTATAAACCTTTAACTAATAAAAATTATAATTTTAATCAAGAATTATAACGCTACCTACTTATTTATTATTGACGAGTAAATACCGTTTTATATTATAATTTTTATCAAGAATTATAATGATACCCACTTATTATTCACGAGTAAATACCATTTTATCTAAAAAATGTAAACAAAATAAATGTAATTTATTTAAAAAAAAACGTACGTACCATTAATTTATCATCAAGGAGATGCTTAGTACCAACAACATTCTCGCGTTTATCTTCATTAGACTCAGAAACAACATTTTCAACATAATTCGTACCTCCTACGTGCAATATCAACCCACCGTTATCGCCACCGCCGCCACCACCACCACCGCCACCATTATTTCCGTCTCCATCGACATTACTATCGATTTTAACGACATTAACACTTTCTTGTGTCTTACGATGAATATCAATCATATGGGTACCCAATAAAGACACCTTAACAAAAACCGCCACGATAATAAAAAACAAAAAGAAAGTCAAAATCCGACGGCCGATATTTTTCCCGGATCGTAACCGTTGAAAAATCTCGGCCGTATGTAAAACTACAATACCAAAAATGGAGACCCATGTCTCGGGCAAACACAATATCCTACGTCGTACTTGTTTTAACATTCCTTGTAGTTTGTGTTTGTTGTTTTGAATTTGGCCATCGCCGCCGCAGAATGCTGCAGCGATGGCCTGATCATCCTCACCATTTAAATCCAACATATCACAATTTGTATCTAATATAACATCCCCAATTCGCCGCCTTGCGGTGGTTGATAAACCGGGACTCCCACCGCTCCCACCACCACCACCGCCACCTGTCATGATCAATACCTACGCTGAATACTGATCACCAATTGGTTTTAGGATGCAGAAACACGTAGAAATTTGTAAGTTGGTAATTAATATAACCAAAGTTTATATATATTTATATATAATAAGTTTGATAAGCACAAATATATATGGGATAAATAGGAAGGTGTTTTAATTGTATTGTTTTTGTTATTAATTAATTACCTTAATTGTGTTTTGTTTTCTTTAAGAGAAAGGGAGGGGAAAGAAGGAAAGAGGAGGGGAATTTTGATTAATGAATTATGATGATTATGATTATTGATTATGTTGTGTTGGGTTGTTTACATTTGTGGCATAGGCTAGGCTAAAGTTGTGGGATTTGACTTTTTGAAAAATAATTGACTTGTTAAAAGTTCTTTTTCATCCAACAAGCCGGCATGAACTTTGTTTGTTACTTTGGTATACTACCAAAATTGAAGGATACTACAATATAAATATTCGGGATATGGGTACCGGAGCGGGATAAAATTTACCATAAAAATCGGTATGAATTATGGTAAAAGTTGAAATGAATACTCTAAGACCCTGTTAGGTAAACAGAATATTTGTCAATTTTTAGCATATTAGAGGGTTTTAGCATGTTTAGCCAGTCAATATGCTAATTTCCGTGTTTGGTAAACAGCGTATAAAAATTTAAAACATCATATTTAGGGTCGATATGTTGTTTTATAATATACTGCTTACCCCCAGCATATTGGTTCATATTGTAAAATAGGAAAGTTTACTTCATTTTATAAAGAAAATTAACAATCTACTAATCTTAATCTGCAATAACCACACTCAAATTAATTATGCTAATTATAATATGTTAGTCAAACTTCTATTAAATCTGTCATTTACAATCCGTTATTGCAATCTGCTTAAGCTAAAATTAATCCGTTGTTTATCAAACAGGTCTAAGTACGAGTTTTTTCTTAGTGTTAAGAGAATAAAAAATTTCAATAGTTTTTTCCTTCAAATGGAATTTAACTACGTAAGGAAACAAGAGTTTATTTCTCAATTGTTCAAAAACAATCTAATTAAATAAGGAAAGTGATTTTATTTTTAATAAATGATCATCTATTAAGAGGTGTTTAGTGATTATATCTTTAAACTTCTAAATTGTTTTCCTTCAAAATAAATCCCCATTACTATTAAGGGAATAAAATTTTCCAATAGTCCAAAAACCATCTAACTAAATAAGGAAAGTGATTTTATTTTTAATAAATAATTATCTGTTAAGGGGATTTGGTAAATGTCATGTTGACCAATTTTGAGCATATTCAAGGGTTTTAACTCGTTTGACGGGTTAATATGGTAATTTTAGTGTTTGGTAAAGAGCATATTTAACTAACAACATGTTGTTTGTACCGTATGATGCATATCCCCGCATATTAGTTAGCATATTCAAAATTAGGAAAATTTACTATATTTTACAAAGAAAACTAACAATTTACTAATGGTAATATGTCAGTTATCAAACACTCGAATTAATGATAGTAATTATAATATGTTAGTCAAGCCTTTATTAAAATTTGATTGTAATTTGTCATTTCAATTTTTTTATGCTAAAATTAATTCGTGGTTTACAAAAACGTGACCTTAATTACGATATAGTATTTACCATTATTTTCTTTATTACTAAATTATATTTTTTAATTAAAATAAAATAAAACTTATATAAATCTAAAAATTCGTACATAAAAACTCAATAAATTGACATTATTATTTTCACATAAAAAAAAAAAAAAAACTTACCACGTACTTAATTTAACATAGTATAGACGTACACCATGGCCACACTAACCAAAATCAGGGGCAAACCCAGCCCACTTTTATATGGGCCTCAGCCCAATATTTAACGGGTAAAGCCCAATTGCCAAGAATATACATCTTTCCCAAAAAAATATCTCTAATTAGGTAATATCATCTTATCGGTTTTTACGATCCAATATTATATGTAAAATAAGCCCTTAACAAAGATATAAAATTACAAACAAACGAGAAATAGGAACATACATCGGAGGTATTACCTTACACTTTTATTAATTTTTGAGCATATGGATATTTTTTGAGCTCATTATCTTAAACTTCATTTGTTTTTTAGCATATGAGTATTTTTTGAGCTTATTACACTAAGACCCTGTTCTTTCTGGCTTAATTACAGCTTCTTCCAATTTTACCTGGCTATATTCTGTTAAGTTGTATTTACATTCAATCAATTATGTCCGGTTAATCCCTTCACGAAATTAACTTTTAATTCAACTAAATTCAGTTCACCTCAGTTCCAATCAATTTAGTTCAATTAAACTCTACTTCTATTAATTCAATTCATCTCGTTTCAGCCGAAAAGAACGGAGCCTAGGATATGAGTATTTTTTTGAACTTATGGCGTCAAACTTTATTGGTTTTTGAACATATATGAATTTTTCTGAGCTTATTAAAATTTAAGTTAGACTTTAATTTTTTTTTTCGCTAAACTAAAATATAACTAAGTTTATATCTAATGCTTTTGAGTTTATTGTAAATTTTTAAGCTTAATGTTTTTAATAACTGCACTTAAAAACTTTATAACAATACTCATAATTTTTAAAACTAAACTCAAAAACATTATTATAAATGCTCAAAAACCATGATCCTCTTACCGCAAACAAACGGTTAAATAATTTTCACAAAATATTATCGTAAATTTATAAGCAACTTAAGCCCTCTAGATACGGGGTTCAATTCCTGATTCGCAAATCGCAATCAAAATGAATGAAAAATAACCTTGTTCAATATTTACTCCGTAAAAAAAGTTAAACCACAATTATAACAACTTGGTTTTCACCCTATCAAATTATTGACATCCTCAGTAACTTTTTTTTTTTTACCCCTTCCCCTTAATTTCACCAACAATCTCCCATTGTTGGTTGTTCATTAAAAATAAAAATAAAAAATCAATGGGAGAACAACAACAACAACAAACAGACACCACCATTACAAATACATCACCGACATCGGACGACGACGAATCGTCCGATGTCGTACAATCATCAATTAAGCCTCAAGTTTCATTAATTCAACCGTCACAAAAGAAAAAACACCATCATTACCGTACTAGACCGTTACGAGTTTTACGGTCGATATTCCGATCATTTCCGATTATTTCACCTTCATGCAAGTTTCCTGAGATAGCTCAAGGCGGACGTGTAGGGAGCAAGATTACATGCACGTTATTTGGGTATCGAAAAGGACGTGTTAGTCTTTCCATGCAAGAAAACCCTAAATGTCTTCCTACGTTAGTTATTGAACTTGCCATGCAGACTAACGTGTTGCAGAAGGAAATGAGTTTAGGTATGGTAAGAATAGCCTTAGAATGCGAAAAAAATGTTGAAAAAGTTCAGAAAATACGGCTTTTAGACGAGCCGATTTGGACTATGTATTGTAATGGGAAGAAGATGGGGTATGGTGTTAAAAGGGAAGCCATGGATGATGATTTGAATGTAATGGAGCTTTTGAAGGCGATTTCAATGGGTGCCGGAGTTTTACCCGGGAAATCGGAAATTGAAGGTTGTGATGGTGAACTTGCTTATATCAGAGCTAATTTTGAACATGTTGTGGGATCTAAGGATTCTGAAACATTGTATATGTTAAGTCCTGATGGTCATGCTAATGTTAATGCTGATGGTCCTGAGTTGAGTATATTCTTTGTGAGGCTTTGAGAAAAACCGTCTTAAGTTTGAAACGGATCTAAAAAACCGTTTCAGGGTTACAGTCGTCTGAAATAAGAATTGTATTGAGCAAAATGTTGGATGGGTGGATGGATAGATTTTTTTTTTTGCAACACGAAAGAAAGGTTTACATACAAACTACCCGACCCTCCGGGTCATACATTTCATTACATTTGAAAAAGAAAATAAACTTATGACGGACAGTTACAGATGATAGGTCTCTTGGGTGGACGATCTGAACTCTCCAACTGAGCGAAGACTTCTTTTCTCTCCTTTATCAGCTGAGCTTCCGAGGAGCCTGCAACAAGACACACTTACACCACGGGGACTTTCTGGAAGGAGATCTACTTGTAGGAACAGTAGATAAATTGTGTCTCGGAGATTCATCCCTTTGGCTCCGACTTTTCCGGATAGTTGTATCAATGTAATGTGTGTATGTAAATAGGTAGAATTTTGTACATTATGTTAGTATGATTATTGTTTTGATGTCGGAAATATAAGGATACGACTGTGTAGATCCGACTCAGTTATCCACCCCCTGCATGCTGTGCAATTTTCGGATCGCTTGAGGAATTGGATGATGAATGATGATATACAAAATGGCTTCATCGGTTTATTTAAAATTTACAAAAAAATCAATAGGAATATATATATATACTAGTGTTCAGTAAAATAGCAGCATGTTATTACAAACAGTACCCAAGAATATCGAAACATATGGTTTTAACCGAACATGAGAAACTAGGGTTTGAGCCACTCGAAGCAAGGGCAGATTCCCCAGCAAAACCGACCAGGATAGTGGTCTTTCAGATATACTTCTCGACTGAAACCGATAATATAGAAAGTGAAAGCCTGAGTACCACGAGCCATGGTGATGCGTGTCACTGGAACAACGGAGATAGTATGGCGTTCACATATGACTCTGGCAGTCGGAGGAACAGGAGCTCTATCTGCAATAACTTCTGAAGAAAATTTGTTCAAGAAATAGGAATCTGCAAAAAAGGCTGGCGTACACTGATAAGCCTGCACATTGCACAATTGCACTCCTTGAGCTCTGTGGAACACGTCGTCTGGAACTGAGGCTGCTCCTTTCCTCGCGCTTACTTTCCGTGTTGACAGCGTTTTCCTGGAAGTAAAGATTTGTTAGAGATGACTGTAATGGTTGAATGAAAAGTGATGAAAAATTAGCCTTCTAGACAAGACATTGCCGCCTCTCTCGCACATACATTTCTCGACTTCATTAGACTGAATCACAGCCGAATATATGTCGTGGCCTAATAATACACAGACGATATTTTTTTATGGTCAATACCACAACGCTATTTATTACCCAACCATTCCACGGGGTCTCTTTCAAACAAAATCATCTCAAGGGCAGGCTCCTATCTATTGTGGGTTCTGGGAAAGCCGGACGCAGAATACTAGAATCAGGTCAAATCTCGCGAATTAAAGTGCGAGTATTCCTATCATTTCCTCATAGATGTCTCATGGAGTCATGGAAGGCTAATTCATCCAGTAATAACTAATCTGTCTAAGTTTAGAGTTGGTGGAACAATTTTCAGAAGCATCAAAGTAAAATTCCAGAGATTTTCTGTCACTGTATCCAAAGGAGACCATTCTCTGAGCAATACGTCTCAGGTTCGCATCTGACAATATGTTATCTTGAAATTGGAGACCTAGCCATAGGATGAGAGTGAATTCTCAGCTAATGGCAGCTTGGATTCAACTCCGGAGACGGGATTGCGCCAGAAAGTTTAGAGGGCACCATGGCGCATGATAATAATGTAATGACTTATCAAACAGGTCACGCAAACATTCAGAGAAGTCATAACGTACTGCTCAATAAGAGAACTAAGTTGTAAGTAGCATACCATTTGATGACAGCAACACTTCGAGCAAGAATAAAGCCACTCCCTTCACATATCTTGCATTTAATCAATCCACGGGAGCCGCAAGTAGCACATGGAATCTTTCCCTTTCCATTGCATTTTACACAACTGTAAAAGTAAAACCAAAGTATATATAAACTGATGCACATTTACAAACAAGCTGCTTGGAGTCTCTTAAAACTAAAAAACATTGCAGAATCAAAAATACATTATTTACGACTTCAAACAATGACGTGATTGGTTGAAGATGAGCAGGAAAATAGTCAATATGGGAAAAATCAAACAAAAATGAAGACAATTCTCATAGAAGACGTAAGTTGAAGTTCTTACATTGTGTCAGACCCATCCCTATGTGCGCATAAACCCCTTCCATAACAGGATGGACATGGAGTCATCTGATTTTCTTTGTAAAATCCAGGTTCTTGATTTGCTGAATTGCATGTAGGACAGACCGTATCTCCTCGACCCTCACAACCTATGAATTCAATAAGATGGAGTCAAATAAAGTCCCCTCCTTTGGTTAAAAATTAAAAATATTCGCTATCCATAAGACCATAAGGTCTATAACAATTAACATACCTGTGCACTTTTCAGTGGTTTCAGAATGCGGAACTTTCGTTCTTGTTTCCTTTTCAGGTATGAATAAAACAGGGAATTGGGCCCTCAGATCCAATTCCCAGACCCCAAGTTCAAGTCCAGCATCTTTGCCATCTATTTTTCCACCGTGATATGACACTTTTTCTCTAATGATTTCTCGTTCCTCCATAAATGTATCCAACGTCCCGACATAAACATTGCAATCCTCCACCATCTGTATTTTCCATGTACGAGCAGGACGACTTCCCCAGCAACAGTGATGACCAACATGGTCAATGAGCAACTCTCTTATCTCAGCTTCGTCTAATGCTTGCCTGAGTGGGAAAATCAAATCAGGAATCTATGGCTATAACAAGACCTTGACTGGACCTGCTACCAGATGTTTATGCATCTTTCTTTTTAAAACAGAGATACATCTACATTATCAAAAAAGATAAGAAAGGATAAATCCGTTCACGACGATATTACAAATTACCCCGGAAAGTCGGAAATGCAGTAAAACTGCAAGGATCCTAGTAGGATTCCACTTGTCCCTTACAACCCCAAGCATGCTTACCACAAATAGAGGTGTGAGACAGGTAGGTTACTCGACCTTTAAGATATTTAAGAGGCGTGATGTTCCGTAAAATATATATTGATATAGGAATTCCTTCCTAGCCAATAGCCATAGACATCAATATACAACAAGGCTACTTTCTGCCTAGGCCTTCTTAGTTCTCTACCCACTCTTGTTAACACTACATTGAGCGCCTCCTTGCAGATCTTGTATCTCTATTAAGTTAGATAGAATACGACAAAGCCATTATGTGGAAATAGAAGGGGCGTTTATAGAAAATGAGTTGCCAGGCTTCCATCTCTCGTAACTCGTAAGTCTATGCCATCGATGACATCGGGTTCAAATTTCAAAATAAGTAGTGCAATCGATGGCATGTGTTATAATTAAATTTCTTACGAGTCACTGGTTAAAACAAAACGAAGAGCACAACAATTGAACTAATAAAATCAAATGGAAGGCATAAAGAAAAAAAGAAATACTCCGTATTAGGCACGATGAAGATAAATGACGCAAGTTGTAGACATTGGCATTGAGAACTAAATATAGCATTTCACTCCAATTGTAAACATACCTTTGGAAGCCATGCGGATCTCTACCAAAATCTGCACCTGCACCATATGCACCATATCCACCCTGATACACAACCACTTGATCTGCAAGTTGTTACATTCATCAAAATTAAAGACAAGGACGTTCGATATTTTGTGTCATCCAATTGGAGTTTCTCTCATCTCCCAAAAAATTAATGCCAAATATAAGAACCCCGTGAACAAAGAGATGTATTAAATAAATGCCCTTCCGCAGAATTGAAGGGACTAAGTCGTAAGACCTAAACAGTTGAAGCCTCGAGACAGTGGAAAGGTGAACAAGAACATTCAAAGCATTCTTCAATCATCAAGTTAAGGTACAAAGAGATGGAGCAAGCACAACCAAGACTAAAACTGAAGAGAAAGTTCCAGTCACTTAAAATATTCCCTCATGTTGCCATGTAAATTGCCTGAGAGAACCTCCATATGCAAGAGAAGACCCACAAAGTTATTTCTAGATAGTAAAGTATGTCTATAAGAGCTGGTAAGACAACTGCCTTCATGAACTGAGACATTTTTCTTTTTTACCATGAATACATGTAGATTTGTGATACTTAATAAGCAAAAAGTTAATAATTTGATATGAAGTTAAAAGCTCAGTCAGAAAAGAGCGTATGTCAAATTGTCAACTAGTGGCTCCATCAGAAAAGGTCCACTACGAATATTCGTTGTAAGAAGATGAACAATTCAACCATAATATCTCTACCTTTCCCTCCAAATACCTCTTGTCAAAGGAGACCTAAATTCCTATTAACACTGACAATGTGAGTCAAATTTACACAACATGCTTACGGTTAGCATAGACAATCAACTAGCAAAGTACACAACATGCCTTAGTTAAAAGCAAGAAAAACAATTGATCCACAACATTAGATTTCCATTACTTCTATAGTCAAAAACATTAAGAGGTCGTTTGGTTCAAAGTATCGGAATGGATTGAAATGGATTGTGATACCATAGAGGTATGAAGTTAGAAACCCATAGTTGCTCGTGAGTTAGAATCCATTGTGTATCTAACTCTATTCCAAGATCCTCCAACCAAGCACTAGAATGGATTGAATCCATTCATTCTAAAAGCTTTAATCAAACACCCCCTAAGACAAATTGATAGTTGCACATAAAATTGACCAAAATAGATTAATGAAAACAAGTTCTAGTCGTACATCTTTCTAAAGAAATTCACCATAGTCCACAATGAGTTGTCCTTGACATCTCAAATTGATTTCTAGAATAACCGTAAGAAAAATGAGATAGCGTCATCTGCTGGTTCTAACTTTTTTTTATCACGATCTCATATTTATGTCACTTAACACTTCAAATTTCTTGTGTTGCTTACCATACCGGATTCATCATCATTTGCCTTTGGATTACAACAACATGAACCTAATGTCTCAACACCCTTAACCCAGTGGTAATCAAAGCTAGGAAGCTATTTTCAAATAACCCAAGATGAAATTTGGGTTCATAATTGTACCCAGTGGGTATTGGAGTACTTCCCGTCACTATGTTTTATTCCATCTTAATTAGAGAATTGCCCAACTTTTGGATTCAGAATTAGTACAATACACTGTACACAAGCAATAAAAATAAACAAGAAACCAAAATGCAAGTTGTTACTGACATGAACATACCAGAATAATTATTAACAGGCTCAGGAGAAGAGATTAAAGGGGCATGAAGAGAAGGTGGATAAGGATGCTCCGATGAATAAGACGCGGCTGATCGAATTTCATCCACACTAAGATCAACCCCAGGTACTGATGTAGCTGGGATTACTGAATTAGTCCTACCCAATTGTTCATATGAGCTCCATCTTCCACTATCCTTCTCTAAAATACACAATCACCCCAATTAACACAACAACAATACCAACATCATTACCCTATTACTCAAAAACTCCCGCAATCCTGCAAATTCCGAACAGAATTGCAGGGTATGATAGCTACTTCACAATAAAAAGAAGCGCAAATTTAGTGAGTCGAATTGCTTTATTCAATTGCAATTCAGAATCAAACGATTCCGTATTTTATAAGGGGGACGAGAATTTAAACCCGTGACCTATTATCACGATACCATCATATTAAGGATTAGGCTAAAACCTCAATTGCAATTCAGAGCATCATTATTCATTACCCTATTACTCAAAAACTCCTGTAATTCTGCAAATTCCGCACAGAATTGCAGGGTATGACGACTACTTCACAATAAAAAGAAGCGCAACTTTAGTGGGTCGTATTGCTTTATTGAATTGCAATTCAGAATCAAACAATTTCGTATTTTAAAGGGGGCAACAATTCAAACCCGTTACCTATTATCACGATACCTCCATATTAACCATGGCTAAAACCTCAACCGACAATTCGGAACAAACAATCAAAGTGTGATTTGTTACTCTCCCAGTCTCCCCTTAGATAGAACACGAAAACGGGACAAAAACACGTTACTAAGTGGATCACGTGTACAAGATAAAACACGAAAATGGGACAGATGATCTGAACTCGACTCCGACCCAATTGAAAAATGATAACAAATGATGGAAAATAGAAATAGAAAAAGTGGGTATCACCTGTAAGAAGAGGCTGATCAATGCTTTCGTTAGGACGCTCCATTAAATTATACTTTTATGGGTAAAATGAGAAATGGATTAGAGGGAAAATGGAGAAATTTATGAGTATATATGCAGGTGAGAAACCTTGATTTTATGCGATTTGTTTTTCTTAGGAGGTAAGGAAAATGGGAGTGCTACGTCAAGGAATTAAGTATTAAGGTGTGATTACTGATAAGAGCGAGGGAAGACACGAGTTTTCGTAGAGACGGCAAATTCCTGGAAACTCCCTCTTTCTTGGTCGTGTCCAACATGACAGATCAACCCTATATTTCTCCCTAATTTACATGTCCGGTTTTGGTTCTTCTTTCTCGGAGATGAAAGTGGGTTGTATTTTGTGACACATCGCCTTTAATTTGTTGAACTATTTTTTGTAACATTGGCTTTGGCCAAGTATGTGGTATGGTGTGTCATGCATACTGAATCGTGTTAATTTTGAGTTGTGCTAAAATAAAATATGGCCTATAAGGGTGGCGTCGAGTGGTTAAAATCTGGCTGAAATTCCGAGGAGACCTGGGTTCAATCCTCCCCAATAGCAAAATCTTGTGGAGCATTCTTGGCGCGAATCCATGCCTAAATAGACTTTGAGACTGTCACCCTCGGGTGGCTTACTGATATATGTGGTTTGCAGGCTATTACATATACCCAAGGGTTTACCTTGTGCACACCGAAGGCAGGAGCGAGTTTCCTCGTCACCAACAAAAAAACATGAGTGATGGTGGAGCAAATAGCTCAAACAGCAATCCGAATACGATAAGGGAACTGAGGAGATGAGAATGGTGGTCGGAGTAAGGAGAACGGACATGACGAAGGTAGCTCGTCAAATCTCAAAATATGCAAGAAACATGTCGTTGTATGGGACAGCTACAACCTACAAGTCTTAAATTTTTAAAAAAAAAAAAATCGGAATTGACGACGTGGATCCATTTTCGGTAAATAATTTGAAATCCGCGCTATTTTGGTAAATAGTTTGTTTTTCGACCCCATTTTAGCAAAAATTTCTTTTTTTAGGGTAAAATGGGTTAAATAGTATCTCATATAGGTAGATAGCATAGAAGTTTTTTTGATAATTTAGGGCGATCAAATGCGGGCTTGGTCGGACATGTGGTCGAGTTCACCTTTAATTTTTGGCCACGGACAAGTGGGTTACCGGGTTTGGATAGATTAGTGGGTCGGGCCTTTGCCATTTTCTTAAAATGCGTTGTTTCTAGTCGCTTTATTTGGCGGGTGATCGGGTTTTATGAAAATGACAACCTATGGACAATCTATTTATTATTTCTTATACATTTTGCTTTTTGTCGCTCAATCTACTTGAAAATTTTTACTGTTTAAGGTGAATACCGTTTTAAACAAGAAGTTGTGAACTTGTGATAAAATATAAGCATTATGAGAGAACTAGAGTTAGTTAAAATGGTTAGAGCCCTCTTACCCCAACTATGAAGTTGGGGGTTCGATTCTCATCCTCAACTTAATGCGCTATTTTTATATGCCATTTTTTTTGCCAAACCAGTCATTATTTTAAAGTTATCAAATATATTATTTTAATTCAAATTAACGCGATTATTCTTCTTTCACATCAAATCATTTATAACTACATATTGTTGTCTTGCTTAAGGACGTGTTACGGTTTAATTTGTTTAGTATTTTTTAAGTAACAATTATTCAATTGATTTTGAAATGCATGTATTCTTTGTTTATTTACACGTCCCTTTCTCATATTGCATTAAACTTTTGTTTAACAAGAAAGACTTGTCGCCACGTAAAAGGTAGGATCAAAGTATTTGAAGTTGAATGATAATGTGATAATAATTTTTCCTCATCTTAATGTGGTTAAATTTTGCTAATTTTGACTACTAAAATAAAACAAAAATAAAGAAAATTCTAAAAATAAATTTGACAGCATAATTATTATTATTATTACTATTATATGGAATTAAAGATAATTCAAAACCACCAAATACAATAATCCCACAAAGATATTTTCGATAAATACAAATTTATATACTATAATTAGAGGGATTTTAGCAATAAAAATTAAAATATTTAGTTAAAAACAATAATAACAATTAGGGGAATTTTAGCAATAAAAATCAAAATATTTAGTTAAAACTATATTAATAAATACGGAACAATATTTTTAATTTTAATTCAAAATACATATGAAAAAACATTCGAAGAAAATACAAGGATGTTAAATTAGTAATTCACTGAAATCTAAAGAACAATATAGCAAACATAGATGCACGATTAACGTTTTACAACTAAAATAAGCAATACAAAATACTATAATTACAACTTATTTCAATATTCGTGCATGAAAACTAATAATGTACAGTATTAGTAATACGCTAAATCTTTTGAAATACCGTCTCTCCCTAATTTAGTAAAAACACAGTATTAAGAAAAAATAAAATATTATCTATAACATTATCGAAAGACCGTCACTCTCGTCTTATTTGAAAATTTGTTTCGAAGGGGGATATTGACGATGACGAGGAGCCGCATAAGGGGTGAGCTGGACATCCCGTGTCGCACGAATCCCGGAGCGTCTCTTCCCTCAATTCTTTCCATGTACAGCAAAATGGCGTGCTATAATTTCACCACTTCACTCCATTTCTCAAACCCTAGCATTCTCTCTCTACTTTCTCTCTCCGCCGTATCCGCCGCTGTATCTGTCGCTGATCTCTGTCGTGTCCGTCGCTATGTCGCCGCCAGCAACTGATTCCAGTATCTCCTTCCCCGGAATTTTGGCTAGCAGCGCTTTTGCTGCTTGTTTCGCCGAGGTTTGGTTTATATTCGTTTACTATTCGATATCTTTTATGAAACTACGTCTCGTTCAGTAGATTCTTTAGGTTTGATTAAAATGTTTCTCGCAAAAGGATGAAAACGTTAAGGATTTGTTGAATGAGAGTGATTGAAGAGAGTATATCGTTTTCTGCTTTTCGCTTCGTCGCTTTCTGTTGTCCGTTTGTTGTTTTTTGTCGTTGTCTTTTTGTGATCCGGTGATTGAGATTGGAATTGAGATGTTTTGTGCTGAAATTTGCGCTGAGAATTGGTGGAATTTGAGGCGTTTCATACGATTTTATTGGAGTTGTTCGAACTAAATTACTTAATTGGTTTGATTGAATTGAGATGTTTGAATGTGATAATTGCATCGAGAATTGGTGGCATTTGATGTGTTTCTTATGATTTTGAAGTGTGATTGATCGAACTAAATTACTTAATTGGTTTGATTTGAGTTGAGATGTTTGAATGTGAATTGCGAGAATTGGTGGAATTTGTTGTGTTTAATTTGATTTTGAAGTGATTGATTAATTTAAATGACTTAATTGGTTTGATTTGCTTCTTTTTGCAATTTTTGAGTTTAGGGCAAAAGGAACAAAATGTTGAACCCTATGATTTCACTACTAGTCATAATTTGGCGGATTTGTTTTGTGGAAGTAGTTATTTAATCGAGGTTGTGTGTTGCTGCTGTAATTTGCATGCAGGTTTTAGGGAGATTGACTTTCCCAACTCAATTATGGGCATAAATGCTTTTGGGGTTTGTTGTAGTTTGGGTAGAAAGGGGATTGTTGTTTGTTTTCGCTTGAAAGATAGTGTTTGTGAAACCTTTGGTTGTTGACCACATGACCTTACTCAAATAATGAAACACTACCTAACATTGACTCAACTAAGTTTGTTGAATGGCCAGTGCCATGTACGAATAGTTAGTAACAATGTATTGACGTTTGAGGAACTTAAGGAGAGTGGAAGGCATTAACATCTCTATTGTTGTTTACTCATTTCTGGTTGTTATAGGGTGGGATGCAATAATGGATTAAATGACCTCATAATTAACAAGTACACGTAAATAAAGTAAGGAGTCAGAGGGAGTATTATCATTATGTTGGGGTTGCTCTCGATTGGGGTATAACGTTATGGTGATTATATACAGGTGTGCACCATCCCTCTGGACACTGCGAAAGTTAGGCTTCAACTTCAGAAAAAATCTGTTGGAGATGCGGCTGCTTTACCAAAATACAGGGGCATGTTAGGTACAGTTGGCACCATTGCCAGGGAAGAAGGGCTTGCATCCCTCTGGAAAGGAATTGTGCCGGGTTTGCATCGACAATGTTTGTATGGTGGTTTGAGGATCGGATTGTATGACCCTGTGAGTTTTCACTTTTCAGTGCTGTTTTCCATGTTGACGTGGATAAGGTATACTGTATTATATAAAAAATTGAATTACTCACATAATCGTTTCATTGACACAGGTTAAGACATTATATGTGGGTAAAGACCATGTTGGCGAGGTTCCTTTGATCAAAAAGATACTTGCTGGACTTACAACTGGTGAACGACTAAACTACTATGAATGATAGCCTCATATTGTGATCATTCTTTATAATAGTATGTATTTTCAGATAAATAGCTGGATAATATGTTCATTTTTCTTTTTATTAGGTGCTGTTGGAATCGCTATTGCTAATCCTACGGATCTTGTGAAAGTCCGTCTTCAGTCTGAAGGGAAGTTGGCTCCTGGTGTGCAACGACGTTATACGGGAGCGTTAAATGCATATAAGACAATTTACAAACAGGTGACCCCATGTTTGGATTTTGATTGAAACCTTGATCTCTAAATGTTCGGTTGTCATAGTTTATGCAAAATCTCTAACATTATGGCCTTTCAGGAAGGACTTGCTGCTCTATGGACTGGTCTTGGACCTAACGTTGCACGGAATGCAATTATAAATGCAGCTGAACTGGCTAGCTACGATCAAGTGAAGGAGGTGAAGAATGACTATCAATTAGTTATTGTTTTGCTTGAAATTTCCATTTTCCTCATTAGTAGCACATTCAATATCTCATGCTTTTGTTCTGCTGCAGACAATTCTGAAGATACCTGGATTCACAGACAATGTTCTCACCCATCTGCTTTCGGGTCTTGGAGCAGGATTTGTTGCTGTTTGCATTGGATCACCAATTGATGTGGTAAGTACTTCGGCACAAACTTTCAAGGACTACGGTTTATTTATTAGAGTGTTTATTTATTTATCATGTTTAATGACTCGCTGTTGGCCTTTGATGATTTCTCTTGGTATTAGTTGTTAGCATATTAAGAAATAAATGTCGTTCCCTGATTTAGAAGTGTTCTACTTTTAACAATGTCTGTGGCTATTAGTTTGGAAATCCTGCTTACAGTTAAGTTTTGCATCAGAGCTTGTACATTCGTTTAACCGATGTGGTGTGTAGGAAGGATTTCCTAAGTTACATGCCTAGCAACTGGTTATTATACTGATTCTTGACATGAATAAGAAAGTTTATATGTATTTGAGGTATTCAGAAACTAAATCTCTACTGTTTATGAAGTTTAGATGTATTTGATGCATTTAGAAACTAAATGAATACGAAAGGTTCGATTTATTATGTAGAAACTAAATCCCTGCATTATGGAGTTTGGGATGGGAGATATACTCCACTCTTATTTGATGCATTTAGAAGGCCAATTCTAACTCGAGGTCATTTATTGAGAAATCTATTATGTCAATGGGAGTATTGAGAGCGATCTACATGCATAACATGCTTAACTGCTGGGTTTGTCGCGTGTTGACGCTACAACAGTCTTTGCTAAGCAAATTGATGCACTGCCAGCACTGTGAATGATTGTTTACAAGAAATTCAGTATTATCAAGTGTCAACGTCACTCTAACTCCTAGCAGAAGCCTTCCATGTATGAGGGAGCTAAAGGACGGATATTTTGCCGACTGCAATTAGTTTTTAGCGTTGACAATGGATTAACCTTTGACAAAATGAAAATTTTGAACAGTAAGTATTAGATGTAAAAAAGTTGTGATTAAATGAGGAACATTTACAAATATGGACTTGGCAGGATTATTGAAATTGTGAGCTGAAGATTCAGAAACATCTTTAAGACCTATGGAGTATATTTTTATATGTACTTTCCTCTTCTTTCTCATCTCCTGGTTCTTTTATTGGGACTGTAAAAAGAAACTGTATGTCTGGGCAAAAGGTCAGAAATTTGCTATATTTCTTAACAGCGGCAGCTAATATCGTTAAGTAAAGAAAATGAATATACGAGGTAGGTTAATATTTATCCTTGTGATGAATTTTTTTAATTAGAGATTGGAAGCTGAAAATGATTTCTAATAGACCAGGTGTCAGTCAAATATTTTAATTTTTTATTCGTGCATCTATAGCTCTCCTCATTTTCCATCTTCTGTCCAGCCCTTGCTCCTGTCTCTCTTGTATGATTTTTTTCCACTTTCTGCTTCTCTTCTCTCTTCACCATACTTATATCATGGACAAGTAACTGTTTGTTGAACACTGGAATTTTTTAGAATGCATTCTTTACTTGTAATGTATACTCGTCATTCATCTTATATAATTGCATCATTTTGACGTGAACATGAACTTATACTACTTTTTTTTTCTTTTGAAAACCATAACAATGGTTATACACTAATTTATATCCTCATCAGTCATCATCCTTTAAAATTGAAAATAACCAATGGAAGAAATGGAAAACTGCATTATCTCATCAGTGTTTTGGAAACTGTTGCTGACTGCCGCCTTTTGGATCCTAATGCTTATCGGTATTGTTATTTCAGGTCAAATCCAGAATGATGGGAGATCCTTCATACACAAGCACAATAGATTGTTTTGTTAAGACCTTGAAGAATGATGTATGATTACGTTCTTTTGGTCACCAAATTCCCTTCGTTTCACTTTTTCCACTTAAATGAAATGGAAGTCCTAATTGACTTTAATATTCTTTTTTATATCTCTTGCAGGGTCCTCTTGCATTTTATAAGGGCTTTATTCCAAATTTTGGACGTCTGGGCTCATGGAATGTCATAATGTTCTTGACCTTGGAACAGGTATGAACCTAAGTAGCCTCCATAGTCCATGCTCTCTCTTACATTAGTACTACGTGCTTTAGTGGCGGGGTGGCGCGTAAGGTAGCTACTAGTGCACTGATCCCTACCTTGTTTCTGCACCAAATATATAAAGGAAAATAATCAGAGAAATGGGGATCGAACATAAGTATCCAAGAAAATCTACCAGAAGTAATCCAGTTCACTGCAGACTAATATATCTAAGTGCTCCTATAGACCTATACTATATGTTTACTTCGACTCTTCACCCTGACAGCGTGTCTCGTGCCCATTACGTCACGACACTTCAACACCTAATTTTAGAAAAGAGAACATGGAACTTTACCAAATAGCTGTCTGACACTCCATTCCATACCGTGTGCGTGCGTTTCACACTTGTAGCCTAACCAGAGTAATATAACGTCTATACATATGTCATGTGGGCTATGGCCTATGATCATTTATGCACAAGGCGGTGTTTCTTTGTTTCTCAAAATTACATGTGATTATCAATTGGAAAATGTTTTGTGTTGGGCTAGAGTTAGAAACATGTTCTGGAGAAGTTATATATTTTCTGTCTCGAGAGATGAATCCAGTAGGTGTTATAAAAGGTGGGCCGTGGGGAGAAGGTCGAGGCTCGTCTGTTTCGGATATCTGAGCACATGTGTGGAAGAAAAACGATTCGGGAGGGTTGTGTTTATTGAAGTGATATTCAACCTTTAATTGGGGCTATTTTTTTTGTTAACTTGTTTTTTTGCATATATTTCATCATACCATACTGTTTTACCTTTGACAGGCGAAAAAGTTTGTGAAAAGTATCGAGTCACCTTAAGTCGAAGATTTGGAGGAAGACTCGGATGATGATTATGATGACTGGTTGGATTTTAACCTATTGCCGTCCCATGGAAGGTGAAAAGTAAACCCGTGAAAACTGCGCAACCATTGAAATTGATAAATTGTATTTTGATCCGCTTTCAAACGGTTAAATCGGATTCAATGATTGTGAATTCATCGACGGAAACAACAAAATAATACAAACAACCGATGACATCTTAGCCAAGTGGTTAAGATAAAGATACTCCGTATTGTTAACATTTTTGAATCTTCTATCCCTATTGATTGTGCTGGCCTTAGCACCTTGTTACTGAGAACGAATCTTAGCATCGTTGGGTTGCATGACGTCAGTAACAAGGTGCTAACATTTTGTAGTTTGAAATCGTGGTGTTGCATGACAGCTAACATATCGTAGTTTGAATTCGACATGACATTTGAGCCGAGTGACCAAAGAAATACCGAGGTTGGAATGGGATCGGGGATTTTCACATAGTAAACCCGTTAAGGAAACGGGCAGGTTGAATTATTGAACAAACTGATTGTGTCGGTATCTGTAACGGTAAGAAAGAAATGGAGAGGATCAAAAATGCAAAAAAAACAGATTCCGTAAGAAAATGGAAGAAAAAAGCGGAGAAATGTTATATACAAATATATAGGAATAGAAAATAAAAGCACATTAACACAAAAAATCAAGAACAAAAAAAGTTGGATACATTTATTGTATCTTTTCAAGATCCAACTTTCTTAAAATGGATATATATTCGTCTATTTTGAGGTATATCCGTTGCACGGTCCTGTATACAAAAATCGCTTTCTTATCGATCTGATCTTCATACTTCTCATAGAGTACTGGAATTGTGAGTAGTACAACCAGGCCTGCGTTAAAATGAACTTGTAAGACGGATTCAAACAAATTGAAATCCACGACATCGACAAGAAAATGAAGAAACGTATTTAAGTTCCGACTTGAGCAGCGGGAAATCCACTAGTTTGACAGGGAAATGGAGAATCAGTGAAGGTATCGAACCTAAGGTCACCTGACGCAATTGATGATCCGAGTATCTGACTATGATCTAACTTAATAATGACCTGAATGGGGTCGACTCGAGCTGATTCAACCCTAAACCCTAAACCCTAAACCAAATATGAAATGACCTAACACAATCACCAAAAATAACCAATAAGTGTATGTCCTGAACGGCTGAACCTAAATCGACTCAACCCAACAAAACAGTTGACCTAAACTGATTAACCAACTTGACCAGATGTCTAGACTTGACTTGACCCGAGTAACCTGACCATGGCGACCAACCCGATAGAGAGCTCAAACTAAAAATGAAGAGTTGATCGGGAATCTTACAAATGTAGCAGAGGGAGACAAAATCAGTCAAGCTTCCAACTGCGAAAATGAGTAAGAGGCAGGCAACAGCTCTGAGAAATAGCCTTGAATCTTTTCCAAGAGCGACATCTCGACAGGTTGAGACTAGAGAGTTAAACTGTGTACGAGCAAACTCTCCGGCTTCAGCTACCATTTCTTCTGTCAGATACAAATCTGGTAAAGGTGGTGCAGGTCTGTTGAATGTTAACTAAAACATACAATTAGCAATGTTGATTTCCAAGTCGCTTTCACTTAACTGCCGTGTCGCGTGTCAGACATGTAATGGTGTCCGACATGACTCGACACTTCAATTTAAGACCATAACATAGGAAAATTCACTCAAAGTAGCCGTGTTCGACACTCCAATAAGTATCAGACGCGACACCATGTCCGAGAGTCGGAGTAACACAGATAAGACAGACCGTAACATGTAAAAAGCATATGTTATGTACATCAGTTATCATGTGAGTGGCAATGTACTCGGATTTCAAATGCTCTAGTTTTTGTTTCAACATTTCGCTAATTGTAGCCTCTTAACAATAAAAACAGCTCCTTGATCCTGAAATGATTTGGGATCGGCTAACATAAATTTTGCTATATGCAGCTTACATTTGCCGTGATTTCCTGAATGCAGTCAACTCCATTTGCTTCTATTCTTTTTTTCTGCTTACAATCGCCATCCTATATCTATTTTATACCCTGTCAATTTTGTTGCAGTTGCGCACTTGCGCCATTCACAAGCAAGTTAACTCGATTTTGAGATTACTTGAATTGGGACATGACAGCTTATAGTTTGCAAAATTTGGTCTACATCAATTTAACATGTGCAGCAGGACTAACTTCTGGCCAAGGAGCCCGGAAATTAAAATTTAACGAACTTGAAATTCAAAAATCACGGAACAGATCCATAGCAAGTTTCCGTTAAAGACCATTTTAAGCGTGAAACAGATCCAAAAACATATCTTAAGCGTTAACTAAACCTCACTACTAACCGAGTAACCGGGTATATGAGTTTGTTTCAAATCTGCTTCACGCTTACAATCATACTCCGTATCATAGGAATTGTAGGTGTTATAACGGAAGCACAGAGAAAGATAAAAACAAACAGTAAAGAACAATACGCATAGATTTACGTGGTTCACTAACGGTGTGTTAGCTACTAACGGTTTGCTAGCTACGTCCACAGGGCAGAAGAGAGAGAGAGTTTTATTAATGTGAGGAATTTTTCAAATTACAGATTCAGAACGGTATATTAATTGTGATATGATTGACTGCTAGCGAGACCCCCGCATAGTCGTTCGAAGCGACGACTAACAGATTCAAGGCATAGACCCAACAGTAGGAAAAGAAGATTGAATCGAAAATGAAGTACCTGTTAAGAAGGGAAGCGGCTTTCGACCAGACAAAAAGAATGGTGATCAAGAGTAGCAAAACACTAGAACTCAGTGACAGTATTGTATATCCAGATCTCTCAAACACTAACCATACTGATACTCCCATTACCATTATCCCTATGCTTATATTTCTTTGCCTCCAAAGCACCACATCGGCCACTGCATCATCGTACATTAATTCTAGTATTAAAATCGTAACAATGTCACTATAACAACAACATTATCGACTCAGCCCGTCCCTTAAACGGCTCCTGTCAATGACAAGATAAGGGGGTAATGTACATAATTCTACCCCACATATAACAAAACTCAACTCAAACTAAAATCCGCATCTAAATAAAACCAATAATCTGTGAATCAGTGGCGAAGCCAGGCAGGGATTCAGGGCGATCGCCACCCTACAGTGGCGGAGCCAGGATTTGAGGTTAGGAGGGCGGAAAATTCCAATGAGTGTGAACAAGTAATACTATAAGACAAACCCAGAAAAAAAAATCAAAAATTTTAACTAAAACTTGCGAGTTTTTCATTTTCCAGCTAAAAATTCCAACGAGGGCGAACAAATAATGCTATAAGACAACTTGCGAGATTTTCATTTTCCAGCCAAAAGTTCCAGCGAGGGCGAACAAGTAATGCTATAAGACAAACCTAGAAAAAAATCAAAATTTTTAACTAAAATTTGGGAGATTTTCATTTTTCAGCTAAAAATTCCAGCCAACGAGGGCGAATAAGTAATGCTATAAGACAAACCCAGAAAAAGAAATCGGAAATTTTAACTAAAACTTACAAAATTTTCATTTTTCAGCGGAGGCGAGCGACCCTACTAACACCTAAATCCGCCACTGTCACTGCCACTACCACTACCACCCTGAACAATGATTTTTTTTTTGAAATTTACACTCTTTTTTCTACTTAACTTTATTACATTAATACTTCGCCCCACTGAAAATTTTCAGCCACCTAACGTCAAATCCTGGCTCCGCTACTATTGTCACTAATATCACTTACTCTCGTTATAATCTTATCATAAAACCGTCTCATTCGAATACTTTATATAATTATATGTCGAATAACGAATATATAAAAGAGAATGTTTCCGAACGACCCATAATGAAAATTGCGAACAGTCATAGAACAATAAGACAATGAAAATGAAGTTACCATACCAAAGCCACCGCCAAGAATCTGATGTACAGTGTTCTTCCTGTTAAACAACCGATCTGATGAACCCATTTTAATCACACCAAAATTAAATTATATATATATAACAAAAAAAAATTTATAATTTGATCCAAGGTAGTTGTTTTGATGCCCTCAAGTTGTTACAAAATTTACAAAATTATGTTTTTGCATGAAAAAAAAGTATGTAATACTGATGAATGAAATGTTTTTACTGGCGTTTAAAATGGACCGTGTTACGGCGTGAGACGGTATCGTAATCTGTAATAATTTGTGAAAAATGGGTAGATTTTGAGTGTTTTAGTTGGTGTGGTATAATTAAAATTAGGAAAATAAGAAAAAGAGGGAGAAAGAATAGTTTGGTAGGTCAGCAAATTGGACACTTTTGATTGGCAAAGTTGGACTTTATTGATGGATTAGCTGTATTTGCATTATCGTCCTATGCCCGCGCCTGTACTGTCCCCACATGTTTCCGATCTCGTGTAAGATCGTTATATGGTACGATATATGGTACGATTCTGTTTTTAACCCTAAATCCGTTATTAATATAAAAATAAGTGTAGTCAGACTAATCACCAGTCAGCATGTATTTTTATTTCTTAATTTGACACCTTGACATTATAGAGCTGGCAAGTCTGACCCGACCCGAATCCAAAATAATGCGGCCCGAAACCGACCCACCCGATGACGGTCCGTAACCCAACACATCCCGATTATCATTGACCCCAAACCGACCCGATATTGACCTGATCCGATACTGACTCGATTGAATTGATGACCTGACAATTATTAAGCTTAATTTTGATCAAAATGGAAGTGATTTTGTGTTTAGATTAATTCATTTAACTTAATAACTTAATAATGAAGTAATAAAACCAAATTATAGGTTAAAAACTAAATTTAGTGGTAAAAAATTGTAGCAATGCGGTTAAATAACCGGACCGACCCTAACCCAACACATCATCTGACCCAAATGACCTGACCCGGTAACAGCTGACCCGACCCAAAAGGGCAAACTGACCCGACATGACCCAACTCAAACCCGACCCGATTGTGACCTCTACTTGACAATGAAGATTTGTATGTGCCGAAAACAAAAAAAACTCGAGCCCAGTCTGTAGATCGTATGCAATACCGATACAAAACAGTCAAGTTCCATGCTGCAGCGCAGTGTGACAGACTGACAGTCAACTGTATTATTGTATACTCCGTATATGAATATGAATATGAATATGAACAAGGCATGAAGAACGGTCATTTCTGGTAGCAGTAAACGGAGGGTGAAGGAAATTTTTTCCTTCCTCGTAAGAAAATACAGGAACGTTTAAGAGATTATTCCACAGTGGTACAATATCATTCTAAAGCAAATGTACAATACAAAATTTTGGAAGGAAAAAAAACGCAATTATGGATACATTGCGCAAACACGGCCTTTCTGGGGCGAAAAACTCAATCATATCGCATTATAAGAAAATGTGCAGCGCGTGGATTCTTTAACGTCTAGGGCCAATGGAAAGAACTTTTTAAATATGGCAGCTCTGAAGTCTCAGTCTGACTCGGGCTTCTTTGCTGAAGGCTCGCTGGGAGTGGAATCAATCACGGTAGTGGAATCAACCGCAGGAGTGGAATCAACCGCAGGAGGAGTTGAGTCCATCAAGCTTGCAGCAATGGCGGCTTCTAAATCTTCATCCTCCATGGCAAGAAGCTCGGCCTCAGAAAGTGTATTAAATTGACCTGATGACTGACGTGCAGGGAGATCATTGGTACGTGATGACTGACCTTTTGTACTGCAGGCTTTCAAAATTCTCACACAATCTTCAGGAGTCAGCCATTGACCAAATCCGTTAGAAGCTTCTGAAGAAGAGAGTGGACACTCCTTCGGAAAGTTTCCTCTCACGAGGAAGATACTCCAGCCAGCGCCTTTTAGAGAGTCCAGATAAGCGGAAAGGTAGAACTTGGAAAGATGCTCGGGAGCTGCATATAAACTATCAAAATTATACCATTCACCATTTACCTTTCTAATACAAAACCAGTGATCCTGTAAATGGCAAATAAAGCCATTTTCTAGCTCCGGGTCGATTTGGGCTGGCTCAGCCACTGGCGAGTCCAAGGGGATCACCTGAAGATCCCAAACCTCCAAAGCCTTCTGGAGGACCTGCGTCGTTTTACATAAAAGCAAGTCAAATATCAAGGAAGAGAAGCTCAAAATTACTCCAATTACTTAAGAATTAAGATACAGAGGCTGCACCATGAGCACAGATAACTCCTCGTCAATTGGGTACGCATTTAAAACTAGATAGCTAATAAGTCCTCCTCAGCAAAAATTTCTCCGGAATGGGTATATAATAGCGCCTGGTAGTAACTACGACTAGTATTTAGTAAACCATATCATTATTGTAATCATGTCAAACAAAAAAAAAAGCAGTACTCTAAGTCTGTACCATTGTTAACAGTGCAATGCCCTCGAAACCATGAATGCCATGAAACTGTGGAAGATGACCAACACAAAAGCATTAAGCTGAAACATTTGAATTTTAATTCTGGAGTCGAAAGATTTGTATAGTTGTGCTATTCACAAAAGGGAACTATAAGAGAGAGAGAGAATATAAAGATGAATCATGAATGCAATCACAAATCTGATTTTTACCCTTTGTTTGGAGGAAGAGATTTGGAGGGAAAGGAGAAGGAAAAGGAGGGAACAATTTGCTTTATTTGGTTAGCAAAATTGAGAGTTCGAGGAAAATTGAGGAGCTCCTAAGTCCTACCAGCCAACTCATAAATAAACCATTAAACATAAGCAATATTCCGGAGGAACGTGGCATCGTTCCATTCCCCCCTCCGCTTCCCTTCAATTTCACTTTACTCTATCCTATCCACCTCCCCTTCCCTCCTCTTTTGGTATCCGAATAAAGGGTTCACAACTTCTTCTAATACAACTTCAGAAACACTAACTTATTTCAATTGTCAGCTCCAGCCTCAAGCTCAAATAGCATGACAATTTGTATCTCAAAAAAGAAAAGAAAAGAGGATACACCATATCTATCCACCTAGACCTTTTAAATTCAATTGAAGAGGAAAAATATTCCTAAACTCCAGTAGTCATAAAGCTAAGTTTTGCTTCCCTTCAAAGTAAAAGATTAAATCATTAGATGTTCCTCAAGGTTAATAAGCGAAGGATTCTGTAATCTTTCATTTACACATCTTTCACCTAAATGTTATCTAACAATCACTTCCTAATGCAAAGTGTCGAAAAGGTAAAAAAAAACAATACTATAATAGACTGCCATTAATAGCATTACCCCAATACGTTTAAAGTTAACGCTTATTACTAACCCCATATGGAAAGCGCAAAAGAAGTAAAAGAAAAAAAAAGCTAATAAATTTACTAAACTGAACATGATATGAAGGGAATAATGGAATATGAAGTCTTCATGTGCAGTCAACGGTGTGTCACTAATGAGTAATGCCCATTTTCTGATAAGCCATGCAAATTATAAGGCTCTGATATATCTACTTAATTCACCATTACACTAAAGGAAAAAACAGAGCCATAAGAATCTATCCCTCAAAACCGCCAGTAATATTATCACTCCCTAAGTCTCAATCTAAAGCAAAGCGTTAACTCATTCATAACCCAACTTCTCTACATTCCAAGCTTAGTAGATACACCACATCGTAAACTACATATTGAGAGGCTAGCGCAGTTCATAAAAATTCCCACCAGATGAGTATAAGCTCTAAAGATCACTAAATACAGCGCTTCTTAAATTAGAAGGTCTCACAAGTCACAAGAGTCACAACCATATTTCGGAATGCAGTTTCATCATGGAACATCAGCAAACGACCTCCATCTTCTAGCACAAGTATAAGGTCGCGCACATACGACAATCTTGCAATAAGCAAGCTTTCAGGCAATGTGGTAATGATGTTATTGCGTCTAAGCTAGTAATGGTGGAAAGTACTAACTACCTATTACCCCAAGGTAGAAATTTAGAGTTCAGCTAATAATGGCCCCTTATGCATACATCAAAGCTTAGAAAGTATATTTATCGGATATAGTACGAAAGATTTAAGGCTCGATTGCCACCTTAACGAAACTTCAACGCATCAATTCATTAACTTCCACCAACATTAACATAAACAAATCAAGTAACAATAATCAAAACTAATCCAACCTGGAATAAACCACCCAAAAAAAAGCACAATTATTAGTTCACATTTCACATTGCCTACCCTTCAAAGTTCTCACCTTTTGCATTATATATACGGGTACTTATCAAAAGGGCTAATTCTAAGCATGCACCATGGCTAATGAAAGTTTATTGGATATAGTTCGGAAGATCTCAATGCTCTATAGCCCACCTTAACAAAGCTCCCAGAAAATCTAAGCTCTAGCACGAGATATCATAAAATATTAACATCCAACAAGCTCCACATAAGAAATCCTTAATTGCACCCGAAACATTACCAAATATGACGTAACAAATCAAGCAACGCGAATCAAAACTAGTCCCACTCGAAATCAACTACAAAAACAAGCACAATTATCAGTTCACAGTGCAGTGATCACCTTTTTGCATTACCCTTCCCTAATCCTAAACCAACACTTCGCGCACAACAGTGAAATATCATAAATGTCCGTCAATCGCAAATACATGCACACTACTCCCTCCGTCTCAACTGATTCTTTACGTTTTGATTCAAATACGTCTCACGAGAAGAATCACAGTAATCACTTCACATTGCCTACACTTCAAAGTTATCACCTTTTCGCAATTCGCATTATAATCAATCCATTCTAATCAACCAATCCTAAGCCAACAATTCACACAACAAATAAATACATTTGATCAAAAATTCGTCACAAAAAAATAACCAAAATGTAAAGAATCAGTTGAGACGGAGGGAGTATAACTACCTGAATACTAAAATCACCGCCAAGCGAAACATTATGAGAAACCTCAGCATTAAAATCACCAACAGTAGTACCTTGAATCATCATCTGTCTTTCTTTGCGATCGAGATCCGAGGCGAGAGCAGCCAAATCAAATTCGCTAAAAAACGGACCTTGCAATACTGTATTCACACAATGTACTGCGCAAAGTTTTGCTTCCTGTACTTCGTGGTATAACATTCCTCCATTGCTGGATCCCTCCATTGTTCGATTGATCGAAATTGAAGTGTGAGAAGGAGGAATTGAATTATTAGCTAGGTTAATTGAAGTGGAAAATGGGGATTTGTTCGATTGATTTTGTCGGAGATTGGAAATAATTGGATGAAACCCTAGATTTTCTGGTAATTTGGGGAAGGAGGTTATTTATACTCCACGTATGTTTTATTGGGAATTGGGATTGTCGATAATCTGTTACTCCTATGTTTTACAGAGTGGCGTTGATTTAAAACAAAAAAAAAATGAAACTTTAATAAAGGTTAAAATATTCTTTTTCACATATACCGATTTTACTTTTTTTAGACACGTTATTATTTTTTCCCTCTCGATCAATTGTTTTTTTTTTTTCTTTCTTACTTTCACCTCCATACGAAGGTCCGCTCTGTCCGACTTACTCCATCCAGTTGACTAGTGCTCTGACCGACCATGCTCCGGCAAGATGATAACTATGATGTCGCATTTCGCACTAACGATAATATAGCGAAGGGAACAAATCTCATTGTCGGGATAATTGTTGAAGACTTGAAGATAAGTCACCAGCTGCTCCCACTGCCGCATTCAGAGGAGATGACTCCCATGCAACATCATCTAGTTAAGATTCATGGACCCGTAAAGACCCGATCAGAAACCACTCAACCCGAAAATAATCCGACAACTATGACTTTAATTGACTTGGACTGTGTTCTTTTTAGCTAAAACGAGCTGAATTGAATTAATTGGAGAAATGTTTAATTGAACTAAATTGAGTGGAACCGATATGAGGTGAATTTAGTTGAAATAAAAGTTAATTTCGTAGAGATTAACTGAACACAATTGATTGAACGTAAATAAAACTTAACGAAATCCAACTCAGCAAAATTGTAAGGAGCCGAAAATCCGAAATTAAGCCAAAAAAAAAACAAGATTTTAAAAGATTTGAAATGTCTCTATTAGTCATTAACCCGAAAATGACCTCATCCAAAATAACTCAACCCACCTAACCCGAAACAGAGCCAACTAACAACTCCGAAACATATCCGTAATCCAAAATAACCTGATCCGGTCAACCGAACAATTTTAAAATCCGAATTAACCCGATCTGACCCGTCGACACGATTTTCGAGGACTATTACTGAAAGACAGTGTCTCCTAAAATTTAGTGGATAGATGAACGCAACGAGACCAAATAATTCCCTCACTCCCTCTTCTCTCGCCTAATCACAATTTCACAATTCGCAATTCACAATTCCCACCAATTAATCCGTTTCTTGGTACAAATCCACCATCATACTACTAAAAGCTTCAAATTTCACCAACAATGGCGTCGTTATCGCTATCGTTATCGTTACCGCAAGCAAAACCGTTAGCATCAGATCAGTTGGGGAGGAGTGAAATGACAGGAATGCCCTTGATCGAGCTAGGAAGGCGTCGGTTATGCCGCCCAGTACGACGTCGTATGAGGGGAAATGTTGTGGTGACGGCGAAAGTTAGGAAGGTGAAGAAATATGAGTATCCATGGGATGAACCTGAGTTGAATCCGAAAGGCGGGATATTGTCGAATTTGTCGTATTTTAAACAGCTTAAGGAGCCGCTGAAGCCGGTTGTTTTGGACTTTGAGAAGCCTCTAGTGGATCTTCAGATGAAGATTGTTGATGTGAGTTTATTTCCGTCATTTGTTTACCTTTTATATATTAGCACATAATCTCGCTTCTAACTGTCACAAGCTTGTTACGTCTCGACACCCCCTCTCCTTAACATTATTTGAAGTGGTTATGACCGTCATAATTAAGAATTTGTGTTATATTTATCGGGAGGAGTATTTTAATTGAAGTTGAATAAATGGGATATTCTATGTATATTCCTGGGTTTTTCGGTTTTCTATGCCGTAGCTTTCTTTTTTATATTTCGCGTTAAACCTCTTGCTTATTTCTCCATCAGTATCAAATAACCGTACTTTGACCTTTATTATAACTTATTAAGGTTATATCATCATTTTATATGAGAACCATAAAAAATGCCCTTCAATTAGCATAAACTACTATTAAAACATTTGTTATGATTCATTACTTGATATTGGAGATTTGGTGAAGTTTTAGTTAGTTTCGTATACTATTTTGTGGGTTAATGAGTAATTCGGCGAACTAATAAGTAAATGAGTAAACTGTGGAGTAATTGGAATGATAAATCGGCTATTTAATAGGTCATTTGAGAAACTAAGTTAGCGAAGACAATAAATGAGGACATGAGGTATAAGATAGAGAACTAAAAACTCGAGGGTACAATATAGAATATTCCTAAATAAATTACTGGTTGGGAGGGCTTATATTAAAGGCACTTGCATTTGTTGTTAAAGTAAAATATAAGGTGTTTCTATTTGTATGTGTTTGAGGAGAAGGTTGAACAAAAAATCGAAAATAGAAGGTCCAAGCATTATACTTCGATAGTGTGACATTGATAAAAGTGTAATTTTTTTGGGTTTATTAGGAAAGTGGTAGTTTGGATATGAATGGATTAAAATGGAATATGTGTAGGTTGGATTTGAATGGAGGAAGTATTTGCTTATTGATGTTAAAGGGTTTCAATTGTAGATTGAATATTTGAAGGGGACGAATAAGTAATTCGATAGTGTGACATTGATAAAAGTGTGAAAAATTTAAGTTAAGAGGGTGACAGAGTCATGATAGTCCTCTCGCTTCATCACTATCATCAGTGGCGGAACTAGGGGTGAGTAGCCGAGTAGGGACGGTTGACTCTTGAGCTATGTAAAGATTTGAGTTTTAGTTAAATTTCCGCTTGTTTTTTAAAGTTCAACGTAATACATTGATAGTTTGCTCCCTTAAAAATTCTTGCCTCCTAGCTAAAAGATTGATAATGTTGAATTAGATGTTTTTGATTGCTTAGGGCCGTTAGGGGTGATGCCCTGATAGTCCCCTTGTTCCATCAGTGGCGGAACTAGGGGCTAGTGTTGCCTCTTGAGCAATTTAATGATTAGAGTTTTAGTTAAAGTTTCCGTTTTTTCCTTTCAAGTTTAACTTACTACATTGACAGTTTACCCCCTTGAAAATTCTTGTCCCCTTGCTAAATAAGGTGGTTCCACCATTGTTTTTGCAGGGTTAAGGTGGACATTTAGTGGATTTTGATGATTTAATGTAATATTTTGACAATGAAAAGATATTGAAAACTATGTTACTCAGACTCGTTTAGAAGTACCCGACACGAGTTTGTGTCCAAGTGTCAGACTCTGGCTATTTTATTGAAAAATATGCACATTTTGGTCTAAAATGAGGTGTCCATGTGTCATACCCATGTCCGAGTGTCGAGTGTCGGACACGGGTACGCGGGGGAATTAGAAGAGTCGGAGTAACATAGATTGAAAATGTTGAGTTAGATGTTTGTGATTTTCATTGTTTAGGGGTGACTTCCTCTGATAGTTTGCTCCATCAGTTGCGGGACTAGGGGTTAGAAGGAACAATTGCCCAACAGCAATGCAAAAATTAGAATTTTAGTTGATAAGTTGCTACACCGAAAATACTTTCTCCCTAACTACAATTTGTGATTCCAGCATTGATTTTGCACGGTTAAGGTGGACATTTGGTAGTGTTTGATAATTACTTGCTAATGTGTTTTTTTGTTTAATTGTTGATGTACTTAATTATTTTGTTTGTAGGTAAAAAAAATGGCAGACAAAACTGGTTTGGACTTCACTGAACAACTTAGGTCATTGGAGAGTAAATACCAAGAGGTGAATTAGTCTCTGCGATTTTTTGTGGCATTTCCCTTTTTATTTGATTGTATTTCAGTTTATGTGTTAGTTTGTGTGATCTGTGAATAAGGATTTAGTAGCTTTGGTAAGGTCCTGTGATATTTGCTTTGATGCCAACCGAAATGGAGGAGCAGTAGTATCGGTTGTAACCAACTATTATTAATATTCCTATACCGTGTGCTGGGTTTCCACCTCGTGAGTTTTCGAGAGGTTTTTGAGGTTGCCAGGATTCGAACCCGTGACCTTCGATCACAGTGGCTCTGATACCAGGATAGATGAACCATCTCAACCAAAACCTTAAGGTGATGGTTGAGGCCCAACTATTATTAATATTCCTATTAAGTACATCATACTGCCATGCTGAAACTTAATCATGCTGCCATTGTCAAATAGAAACAGAAGTCTTACATTTGGATATCCAGGAGAAGGAGATATAATAATGTCAGAAATTTATTTGGGAGTTTCAAACACTCGAGGTCAGTCAGTTACTGCCCTCTTGTGGGAAAGGGCTTGCACGTGGCAGAGATTGTACTCCTTCCTTCTACTCCTGAAATGTAGAAATTCGGTGTAGCTACTATCCAGCTTCATTTTTCATAAAGATCCAGAGTGAGGAAAAGGACCTAGAGTATATTATTTGACTATGTTAGTTATCTGCAAATTTTCTCCTTGAGGCTGATCTTAGCCTGTAAAAAGTTCCAAATCAAAACAGTTTACTTCTAACTATGTGAAATGCTATAAGCTATCTAAGAACAACCACTTACCTTTTGTTTGGGTACAATTTGACGGGGAAGGAGGGTTAAGCTAGGGAGAAGAGAGGAATATTGTCTTTCAAAAATCTTTCCTATGTCGGAATGATTTTAACTTGGCTTTTATAGACAGAACCTACTATCTCTACAAAACAAAGGGAAATTATATCCTACTTCCCTACTCTCTTTACAAAACAAAGGGAAATTACATCCTACTTTTTTCCCTCCTCTCCTGCTCTTTTAAATTTTTTCCAATCATCCTTCTAACAATTTTTTTTTTGGTTTTTATACATGTGATAAGTTCGATTTAAAATCTATAAAATCCCTTTGCCTTTCATTTTTTGTTTCACTCCACTTCCGTTTTTTTTCTTTTCTTTCTTTTTTCTCTTGTTGAGATGAGAGTTCACTCATGACGGTTCCAAAGGATGATTCATGTCAGCCGACCCCAAAACATTTTGGGACTAAGGCTCTGATGTTGTTGTTGTTGTTGTATCCTTCTAACAAAATGGATGTTAACTTGCTCCTGACACTTCATTTCTGGAGAAGGTTAGCCATGGCGAGTAAAACAAAGCAGAAATACCTACCGTGTAAAGAAGCATTTTACTTGTAACCTTTCACTTGTGTTATAAATACCTCAGTATCCCCGTTTTTCTTTTACTGCGCGTTTGATGTAAAACCTGTTGGCGCCTGTACTTAACAAGTTTACTTTGAAGCTTAATAGAATTTGCCAAACGGGTCACAACTGAGTTGAGTACATAGATTAATTGATTGATCTTTTCTCCAGTTTAGATTTCTTTGAAGAATCTTTTATATTGCTTCCATACTAATTGCAGAATATATTTTGTACAGGCTTTGAAGCAGCTGTACCTACATTTAACTCCTATACAACGTGTGAGTATTGCAAGACATCCCAATCGGCCAACTTTTCTTGACCATATCTTCAATATCACTGAAAAGGTTTGACTAAAATTTTTTTCCATGTAGTTTGGCTAATCTCTAATAATAGTATAGCTACTTGAGTTACGTAGATGAAATACTGAGTATCCAATGTGTCTCAGTTTGTGGAATTGCATGGAGATCGAGCTGGTTATGACGATCCTGCTATAGTTACTGGCCTTGGGACCATAGAAGGTAGGAGCTACATGTTTATTGGTCATCAAAAGGGAAGAAACACGAAGGAGAATGTTCAACGCAATTTTGGGATGCCTACACCTCACGGGTGCGTACTTTGCTATGCTGAAATTCAAATGAGTTATCAATATTACCTGACTGGGAAAGATGCCTAGCAATATTTAGCTTTCTGACTTGCGTAAGTTAATAGACATTTAGCCATATCAATGAATTAACGTGATATTATGATTAAATTGACAACTATGAATGTCACATGGTCAATCAACCTCCGTCCTCCTGTATCTGGGTCAGAGACTGCCCAGAGTCTTGGCCTTGCTCTTTTGGACTGAAACTTTCTGAACTGAAATGGACTAAACTGAATTAAATTGTACTGAAGAACAATAATAACTAAGAGGACTTGAACTGAACTGATATTAAGTCCAAGAGAACAGGGCCTAAACTTGAACATCAAGAAATTGTCAAGTTCAAATATGAGCACGTTTTTGTTGTCACAGATATCGGAAGGCGCTACGCATGATGTATTATGCAGATCATCATGGATTTCCCATTGTGACCTTTATTGATACTCCAGGTGCATATGCAGATTTGAAATCAGAGGAGCTAGGCCAAGTATGTATTATATTTATCCGTAGATTCCTCACCCCTTCGCTTTGTGATGACATTGTTGTTATTTGACTTGTTTGTCTGCTGTAACTTAATGCAGGGAGAAGCCATCGCCTTCAATTTAAGAACCATGTTTGGGTTGAAGGTACCAATTGTCTCCATTGTCATTGGGGAAGGTGGCTCTGGTGGGGCACTAGCCATTGGATGTGCTAATAAGTTGCTTATGCTTGAAAATGCTGTCTTCTATGTAGCCAGGTTAGTTTCATGGGCTATGTTGAACCATCTCAGTCAAAACCTTAAGGTAATGGTTGAGACCCAACTATTATTAATATTCCTAATACGCTCCCTCACTCAAATGCCCATTGGGCTTGAAGAGTGGTTAGTTTGCACAGGCCCACCCATACCATGTGCTGGTTTCCACTTCCTGGTTTCTTTGAGGGGTTTTGAGGTTGCCAGGATTCGAACCTGTGACCTTCGGTCACACCAATATGTTCATGGTATTATACTAATGCTTCAGTTGCCAGTCGCCACCATTCATCTTACTTTTATATGCATGTGGTGTGTGCGTTCGCAATGGGTCATAACTCATATGTCCTTGCACAAGACTTGCTATTTGCCTTTGTTGATTGGCTGTATTTTCTCATCTTATGTTTTGAACTGTATACTAAAGTATTTTCTAAATCTTTTTCAGCCCAGAGGCATGTGCAGCTATCTTATGGAAGGATGCTAAAGCTGCTCCCAGGGTCCGAAAATTTTCTTCTTGTTTATTTGAATGGAATAGGAGTTGCTTGATTATTTACGACTTCTGCTGTTTTACATGCAGGCAGCAAAGAAGTTTAGAATAACTGCACCTGAATTGTGCAAGCTGCGGGTTGCAGATGGCATCATTCCTGTAATTCCCCCGCAACTTCTTTCTTTTTCTTATTTTTCTTTTTATTTGATGATCGCAGTAACCTTATCATACAAATGCCGTATGGAAAAAATTGATTGTATTGCTAGCCATTCATCAGCATTGCTAGAACTATCCTCCTCTATATCGTATCGACAGGCTCCTCATTGTTTAGATATTAGGTCAACAGAAGATAAAAAGTCTCTTCAATAGACCTAACAGGGAAATGCAGGGGGGAAGAGAAAGATCATTAGTAGGCAAGTGATTGCATACATCGATAAGTAAACTGCATCAACTTAAAACTTCTTTTCCCTGAAATACGAACTGTCAAGAATTGTTCTCGTATCCTAACTACTTATTTCTATGATATATCAGTTTACTATGCTTGATTCGCCCCCCTCAACGACACTGGTATCAGAGCCAGTGTGACCGAAGGTCACGGGCTCGAATCCTGGCAACCTCAAAACCCCTCGAAAACTCACGAAGTGGAAACCAGCACACGGTATGGGGGGCCTGTGCAAACTAACCACTCTTCAAGACCAATGGGCATTTGAGTGAGGGAGCGTAATAGGAATATTAATAATAGTTGGGCCTCAACCATCACCTTAAGGTTTTGGTTGAGATGGTTCATCTATCAGTCACCCTTTAATAATTCACTAGGTATCCAATTTTTTTTTGTTCCTGTATAAATTCACTTTGACGGTTCCAAAGGATGATTCATGTCAGCCGACCCCAAAACATTTTGGGACTAAGGCTCTGATGTTGTTGTTGTTGTTGTATAAATTCACTTCTCTACAGGAGCCACTAGGTGGTGCACATTCCGATCCGTCATGGACATCACAGCAAATCAGAACGGCTATCGTTAAGAACATGGATGTAAGTTCTAGACAGATACTAGACCGTAGTTGGCACAAATCCGTTTTATGCCTCAAGGAGCTGAGAAGCTTCTATCTATTGCTTGCAGGAGCTTTTGAAAATGGACACCCAAGCACTATTACATCATCGTACCCAAAAATTCCGTAAGCTTGGTAGGTTTCGAGAAGGAGTTCCAATTGATCCGATTCTGAAAAGGAGGATGAAGTTAAAAAACGAATACCCTGTTGGGACAACATCAGTCGAGGAACTGGCGACTGAGGTCGAAAAGCTGAAAGAGAAAATCCTCGAGTCCAAGGATCTGTCAGCAGAAACTCCGCGTTTGGGTCTTAATGAGATGATAGAGAAGTTGAATGCTGAGGTTCGCCATGAGTACTCTATAGCTGCTGAAGCCTTAGGATTGAAAGACAGGCTGATCCTTCTGGGAAAAGAACTTGCAAAAGCACGGAATCCTAAAGATGAACTCCTTCATCCTGCAGATCAGGATAAGTTTGAGAAGCTTATGAAAGAGTTCACTCAACAGTTGACATCGGCCCCTAATCATGCAAGCCTCAGTAACAAGCTTGATTTGCTACAAGAATTATTAAAAGTCAAGAAAATGGCAGACACGAAAAGCAAGTCAACCTTATTGCAGCAAAAGGTAAACGAAAAATTCCAAAAGGCGATTGATCAACGCTCTGGTTTGAAGGAGAAGCTTGACATTATTAAGTCTGAAATTGAGAATTCTGGAGTCACAAATCTAGATGACTTGGACAAGGAATTGAAAACAAGGATTGCGGAGGTAAGGAAAGAGGTACAATCAGAATTTGAAGCTGTTCTAAAGTCGATGAATTTGGAATTGAAATCCGTAAAATCAAAAGCTCCTGATGATGGGGAGAGTTTACCCTCGAATTTGAAAGAGGTAGTAGGAGAATTCGACGAAAAATTGCAGGGAAAAATTCAAGATGTTGTTAACTCAACAGATCTAAAGAATAAAATTAATTTGCTGAAGTTAGAGGCAGGGAAAGCCGGGATTGATGCTACTGACGTTGAACTGCAAAACAAAATCCAAGCATTGACACGAGAAGTAAAGGAGAGCCTTGCAGAGGCTCTTACGAAGTCTGAGTTAGCGAAGGAGCATGAGAAACTGAAAGCTGAAATCGACGAGGCAGTCAAAGCCAATGGCAATAGACCTCATATAAAAGATTCAAAAGTAGAGATCAATGCTGGAGCTGCATAGTTCGATCCATTGTTCTCCGTCTTGTCCATCCCTGTGTTTTAGATTTATTTTGTACTGTACTGTAAGATCTATTCAAGAATGTTACGCCTTTTATTCGAGTCTAGGGCCTTTAGCTTGTTGTATATGTTAAGAGGTATTTTTTTTGGTTGCGATAGAGACACAATCGGGAACGCTGCTACACCTTGTAACTTGTATCTGAACATAAGAGATTGCATTGTTTTGGATGTGTAAAGATACAATATGTGCCTTGTTTCGGGGAACACCTACAGTTACAGAGACGAGTTATTATAATTTTAAGCAACGCATGAAGAAGTGATCAACAATTAAACGAGGTTGAGAAGCATTATATAGCCATATATGTTAAAACTCGACCCGACCCCAAAATCCAACCCGTCCGACCCGTTTTTTAATGATACAAACCCGGTTTTTTCGACTCGACCCAAAATGACTCGTTATTTTAGGGTCGAGACCCGACCTGAGCCGACCCGTTGAATCAAAGATAAATCGATAATTTCATTAAAATATTAATATTTGTATATTATATTTGAAAAAATAGTTGATTTTTTTTATTATTAAAAATTGGAAATACAATTAAAAAGTCAATTTTTTAAAACTTTTATAATACTTAATAAAAAACCAATTATTAAAAAAACTTTATTTTAATAATTATGTTAAAATAAATAATGCGAATGTAAATGTTAAATATGATAAAAATATTAATTTTAATGTTTTCTTATGTTTTAAAATTAGTCTTTTGATTAAAAAATTTATTTAAAAAGACCTTAGAAATTATTTATTGGCCTGTATTTTAAACCCGATCCTGGACCCGTCCAACCCGTTTAAAGTCGAGATCCGACCTGAATGGGTCGACCCGTTGGATCAAGATAAATCGATAATTTTATTAAAATGATAATATTGGTATGTTATATTTGAAAAAATAGTTAATTTTTTTTATTATTAAAAATTGGAAATACAATTAAAAACTCAATTTTATAAAACTTTTATAATACTTAATAAAAAATTAGTTATTAAAAAAATTTATTTTAATAATTATGTTAAAATAAATAATGTAAATGTAAATGTTAAATATGATTAAAATATTAATTATAATTTTTTTTTATGTTTTTAAAATTAGTTTTGTGATTAAAAAAATTATTTAAAAAGCGTTAGAAATTATTTATTGACCTATATTTTAAGCCGATCCGTCCAACCCGTTTAAGAGGTGTAGTTACTACAACAGCTAAAGCAAAGTTGACACTTTGACACAATTCTCCGAATTGAATCACGGGAGTCAAACCTAGAGATCCTTCGTCGTTAAAATTTATAGAACCCTTTCTCCTTCAAAGAATTAGGGTTTATAATATCCCCAATTTAATCCCTCAATTCAAATCAAATGCAGATATTCATTAATTAATTTAAGGAATCGCAGCGCATTTCGCAATTTCATCCTCAATCTGCAAATCTCGGTGCTCAATTTCCGCTAAATCAAATCACATGACATGACATTTTCGGCGATTAAGAAGAACTTATTGATCTTCGCTCTCATTTTCTTGATTATCAATCGAAACGATGTTGTTACGCAGCAGGATTCGAGTAGTAACAAGTTTCGAAATCGAGGTGCTACGGATGATGAAGCTGCGTACCCTAATTTGTAAGTTTTATGCAATTTGTTTGTTTTAATCGGGGTTAATTTTATTTGTTTGATGAAAATTGGGCGAATTTGATTTCGTTTTAGGGATGAGAATGATTTGTTGAATACGCAATGTCCTCAGAATTTGGAGTTGCGATGGCAAACTGAAGTGAGCTCTAGTATTTATGCATCACCTTTGATTGCGGATATTAACAGGTTAGTTGTTGATGATTTTGTTGCGACTTCGATTGCTTTGCGGCATTTTTACTGGTTTCTGTGTTCCTTCCTGCTCTTTTTAGCTGTTACTCCCTCCGTCCCTGTCAATTGTTTAGCTCTTTTATTCTTTGTAATGAGTATTTTAATCGGAGGTAAACAAGTAACTGGTACCAGAGTACTTTGATTTTGATCCTCCAGGAAGTGCATCGTTATAACCGTAATGCTACTAGAATCAGGCTTTTTATTTCTTTTGCTGTGAACTTGGTCCAACTCTTCTTTGGTGTTGAATTGAGTACACATTAGTAGGTCATTGATAGCGTCAAATTGTGTTGAGTCTTTAGAACATTTTTATAGCTTTAAACTTCATACCTTGTGTAACTCAGACTCCATTCGGAGTATCTGATCCCATTAGCATACGCCTCTTGCCACGTTTATCTTTTGAAATGATGCTATTGCACCGGCGCACATCTCTTTGTCATAAATAAACTTCCTTTCAATCTGAGGTATTACGAGCTCAAAACTATAGGCAATCCCGATTTTTTAGATCATGGTATAAAAACTTGGCTGTTAAGTTTTGGAATTTGTAGTTGCCGTCAAAGTATTATCTTTTACATAGCAATCTATGCCAACCAATTCTTCATAATACGACCCCATTCCTTACTGATATATGAGTCATATGACTCCATTCCTTAATTATCCATTAATTTTCGAGTAAAAATATTGGTATAAGACTCAAAATACATACGAACAAATGTGGCGGGTATGTGTAAAAAAGACATAATAGTGACAACATAGACGGCTGAAGGCAGTGGCGGAGCCATGATTCAAGCTTAGGGGGTGGGGTGAGCTCCACCACTGGCTGATGGTGAATATCTACGTAATGTTGTGAGCACTTTTGGTAAACGTTTTATCCACAACACCTCATACCACAATTTTGTAGCTGGATTTTGACCCTTGACGTTTCATCAACAACACCTCATACCACAATTTTGTGACCCTTGACGTTTCATCCACAACACCTCATACCACAATTTTGTGACCACAACTATTATTGGCTCTACATTTTTGTACATGGATGGGGTGTGTTCTTTTATGATCTCCTCTTATTGAGATAATCATGCATTGTGACAATGCGAGTCTTCTTATACTTGCATATATTAATATTGTCAATGATTTTGTGTCCAGTGATGGGAAACTAGAAGTTGTTGTTCCTTCGTTTGTTCATTACCTGGAAGTACTAGAAGGGTCAGATGGGGATAAAATGCCAGGTTATTTTCGCTCATTTTGCTCTCTTTTTTGTGTGCAATTGGCAACTACTATTCTTCTGCAGTTTTTGTAGGTGCTGAAAGATATCGTGGCTTTTAAATTGGTTTTACTATACTATAACTTTCTTTTGAGACCCCTAGCTTTTTGTTGAAGAGAAGCTTCAGTGGCTGTTTAACTTGGTAGAAGTACATATGGTTTCTTCATTACAATTCCTTCATTTTTAATGCAATCATCTTTCTTGATTTTTGAATTTGCCAGGGTGGCCTGCTTATCACCAATCAAATGTTCATTCTAGCCCTCTTCTATTTGATATTGACAAAGACGGCGTTAGAGAGATAGCCTTGGCTACATATAATGGTGAAGTTCTCTTTTTTAGGTCAGTTGCCATCTCTAATCTGTTCATCTGTTGAGTATCTTCAGATTATGACTATATGAGCATATGGCTTTGTATATTGTCTAATTGATGGATATGTCTGTGTTAAATTTCCGCGTATCTCAGAGCTTCAGGCTATATGATGCAAGATAAACTGGTTGTACCTCGAAGGAGAGTTCTTAAAAACTGGCATGTTGGATTAAAACCAGATCCCGCTGATCGCTCTCATCCTGATGTTCAGGATGAGGAGCTCATGCAGGAGGCTGCTGAAGCGGACTTGGTGTCTCGTGAGCTATTCTGACCTTACCTTAGTAGTATAATGTTGATGTTGCATTGTTTATTTATATATCGTGATTCATGGTGGACAAGTTTCACAGCAAATCCTGTTCTTAATGGGAGGTCCTTGCGTCTTAGTTACAAATGTTTTTGCTGATTCACTCTTTGATCTTTTTTTCTTCAAAATTTTCTTAGTACTATTGGACATAACTTCCATAGGACTTGTAGTTGACTCAATCAACTTCAGTACTTCATGATATTCAAGTATGCACAGAGAAGTGTTGCATACAAGTAGGTCACATGAAGATGAAGGTTTGACATGATAGAAGATTTTTTATTTGTATTTAATCCCTCTTCCATGACATTTGATGGATGTGTATCTATGGATCTAATAGCGGTGAAGCTAAATATGAGTTGTCTAAATCAAGCATTATTGATACTCTTTCTTGTTTAATCAACTTCTGACACCGGGTAATTCCCAACACTCCCATTGGTGCTATCGCAGATCTAAAAGATTCCAAGATGGGGTCAAATTTACCTGTAAATCAGTCACATCAGGAGCAGCCCATGATGGCAAACTCGTCTGTTACTGACACACAGAGTAAAAATGATAGTCAGGGAGAAGCAAATCTGCAAATGCCTAAGAGTGTGAATTCATCTGTAGATTCTGAATTAAGTCTGCATGTTGAGAATATATCAATTTCATTGAATGAGGGAAAAATGAATGATAGCCAAGTAGAAGCAACTGCAAATGTAACAGCCAATAATTCTACAAGTACAAGGTCAGATGGCACTATTAATTTGGGGGATGAGAAAAGTAATGCTTCTGTAACTACTGGGTTAGATAGTGTCACAACTGCGGAGAACGGAACAAAACCCGGAAGACGGCTGCTGGAAGATACTGGCGCCAAAGGAGTAGATGGTAGTGGAAATACTCATACTGCAACTGTGGAGAATGATGATGCTCTTGAAGCAGAAGCAGACTCTTCTTTCGAGTTATTTCGTGATAGCGAAGAACTGGCAGATGAATATAGCTACGACTATGACGATTACGTGGACGAGAACATGTGGGGAGATGAAGATTGGATTGAATCTGAACATGAAAAAGTGGAAGACTACGTTGATATTGATGCTCATATTTTGGGGACTCCTGTAAGTGCATTTGTTCTGCAGACAGATTTAAATGCATATTTTTAGTGAGATACTAGAGATGAAAGTGTTACCTTTTCATCTTTATCAGGTCATTGCTGACATCGATAATGATGGGGTATCAGAGATGGTGGTTGCTGTGTCTTATTTCTTTGATCGCGAGTAAGTTCTTTTTGGAGTCATCTCGTTAATTTCAGCCATAGTGAGTGAAACATTTATGTAAACCATCCTACTCAACTTTCAGGGAGCTCCTTCTATTGCCACACTATCCCACTTCACTAAATTTCTGGATCTAGGCCTCTTTTAAGTTCTATCCTTAAAATTTGAATTAAAGTAGCAGATTTATCCTGCAGCCCACCAAATCAATTTTTAATATTCCTCTTTTACTCTTACCAATTGCCTACTCACTTGTTCTCCTATATCTTTATGACAAAAGCAAATGGAGCAATTCCAAACTATAGGAGGGAGTATTGAAATACTATATATAACGTCAATCAACTCGCTGTAGTTTATTTTTACATGGAGAACTGTGTTCGAGGGTTCAGTTTCTAGTGTAGGAACAATTGGAACTGTCTGTTATCTGTGGGATGTTCTTGTCTGTATTGCTATTATTGGTCTGCATATATTGCATTTTTTATTGCCTTTGTGGAGTTATTGGAGTTTTTGTTCATGAGAAATTTGTCTCTCTTATTTAAATATTTTTTTAAACAGAGGTAAAATTGTGTATATCAAGTTTTTAAGTCTCTTGCCTTGCCAATTTATCCTGCCATTGGCAGGAGCCTTCGAGGCACTGGGTTTTTTTTTCTCCTTGTATAAAATTAATTTTAGATTGGCTACTTATGTTGGTGCTCTTTGCTTTGTTGCAAGCTGACAGTTACTATGACAAACCAGAGCATGGAAAAGAGTTAGGTGATATTGATATTGGAAAATACGTTGCCGGTGGGGTTGTTGTCTTCAATCTTGATACAAAGCAAGTTAAGTGGACTGCTCCCCTGGATTTGAGCACAGACTCCGCAACATACCGTGCTTACATATACGCTACACCAACTGTGGCTGATTTGGATAATGATGGGAATCTAGACATTCTTGTTGGGACTTCATTCGGCTTGTTTTATGTCCTTGATCATCATGGTAATGCCTTCTTTATTCCTTTACAGGTCCTATATTTTCTTTTATATTCTATTTAGTATTTTAATGTTTCTATGGTTTTAAGATAGGTGTGTTTTCATCATTTTGCCTTGGGGCATTTATAGTTTTGAGTTCTGACAGAAATAGTGGATGTGCAATTTCTTATTTTATTCTTTTAACTCCTGTTTTTGCCTGAGTTCCTTTTGTGATATGAAAAGTCGGCTGCTAGTTTGCTACATCACATTGTACACCAAGAAAAGCCCATGGGCTGGCTCGTTATTAGTTTTTTTAAATGTTTTGAAGGTTTTTGCCTCATGAATTTTTGTCAACTTGCGCGGGAATTTTTCTTTTTGACATCAAATATATGATATTAATTAAGGGACATTTTTCGGTGATAAAATTTATTATAATTGTATTGATAAATTCAAATATCTGTTTTCAGTTAATGTTAACTTGGTATTAAGACTTGTAATTTTTATTTTTGGTTGTCTTCATAAAAATAAATAATTGCTAGCAATCCTGTGGCTAACCCGGCCTCTAGAAAAAAGGAGAGTAAGGGGACATCATTTGTCTCGAATTAAGCGAGGAGGCTTTGGTGCATCAGGGCCCAGACCCTCTAGGCAAAAGTTTTCATCATTCCCAAGGCTGGAAAATCCCACTTCTAGAAATAACATGATATCATGTTAAAATGGTTTATGTATCACTTTGATCATGATATTAGGTTGTATGCAGGCCGCGATTAGGCCACGTCAATTGCATTTAGGCCATTACGGTTACTACTCTGATTATGACTGATGTGTTACGACGGTTGAAAATCACATATAAAACTAAGACACCTGCGTGTGCTGCACTCACGCTTTTTTATTAATTATTGATTGTCATAGTTTATTGTGGTGGTTTTAAACGTTGAGTATCCTTTTTTTGCAATTAGTTATTCCTTTTTTTTTTGTCGGGCTACAGGTAAGGTCAGGGATAAGTTTCCTCTTGAAATGGCTGAAATTCAAGGGGCTGTGGTGGCAGCAGATATCAATGATGATGGTAAAATTGAACTAGTGACTGCTGATGTACACGGAAATATTGCAGCCTGGACTGCTCAGGGAAAAGAGATATGGGAAACACATGTCAAAAGTCGTGTTCCTCAGGTAAAATGTGATTTTGACTTCAGTTATTTCAGGTTATTTCTATATAGGTAACAAGATTTTTCGTGTTTCATTTGATGGGTTGTTGGAGTTATCCTGTCAAAGACCAATCTTTAGCGAGTCACAAGATACTCAAGAGATGTTTTTGTATGTCTAGTTTATGTGGGTTAAAGTCACTGAACATTTTCTCTAGGATGCTGAATATGGCTTTTTCACTTGTTCTGTTTAAGTTATTTCTCTAAACTGTTTGTGATTCAATTCTTTGACGGACACTTGGTTTTTCTGCAGAGTAACTGCAATTAATTCCCTCGTTTGTAAAACATACCCTAGTTTGTGGTTCTTTAATAGAGTGATAGAGGAGAGTTGTGTTGTCTGGTGAGTGGTATTACAATGCTCTCGTTACGTTACAGAACCCCGTTTGCACAACAGAATTCATGTTATCATTATGTTACCTCGTTGTATAACACACTATAGAAAAAGCCAACATTTTGGGAACATCCACCTTCATGGTTAATTTACTTGTATTTTTGCATCTTTTCTATACGATCTGCTATCTTACAGAAACAATTGGTTATTGGCAAGCTTCGCCTCTTCCCTCAGGTCAATTACACCTGTGGATTTGTGTACTCGTTGCTTGTTACTTTACCACCTTTTTGAAGCACCCAATATCAGAATATAATTAGTCCATGATAACTATCTCACATTTATATTCTGGTGTTTTGGTTTCAAGGGTCCCACTGTTGGTGATGTTGATGGGGATGGCCATACAGATGTTGTAGTTCCGACTTTGTCTGGAAATATATATGTCCTCAGCGGAAAGGATGGCAAAATGGTTCGACCGTACCCTTACAGAACTCATGGAAGAGTGATGAATCAAGTTCTGCTTGTTGATTTGAGCAAAAGGGGAGAGAAAAAGAAGGGACTAACTATTGTCACAACATCTTTTGATGGTTATTTGTATCTTATAGATGGACCCACTTCTTGCGCTGATGTTGTGGATATTGGAGAAACATCGTAAGACTTGCTTCTTCTGCTCGTTTAGGTTGAATAGTTTCTCGCAAATATCCAGATTCTTATTTGTCAAATGTTCTGGCAACAGATACAGTATGGCGTTAGCAGACAATGTCGACGGTGGTGATGATCTTGATCTTATTGTAACGACTATGAATGGAAATGTGTTTTGCTTTTCAACTCCATCTCCTCATCATCCACTCAAGGTTAGTGTACTCTATGTCTTTTATAGTTTTCGTTATTGTTTGTTCATCGTTGTCTCTTATATATTGTTCCTTTGAATTACTGTGTATACAGGCATGGGGATCAACCAACCAAGGAAGAAACAATATTGCCAGCCGGATCAACCGGCAGGGAATTTATGTCTTACCTTCTCATCGCAACTTCCGTGATGAAGAAGGGAAAAACTTCTGGGTTGAATTTGAGATAGTAGATTCATATAGACGTCCTTCAGGAACACAAGCGCCATATAATGTCACGGTATTTTGCTTTTCATTTTCCCTCTTTTACTTTGGCGTCTTACAAAAAAGTGGCGCAAGATGTAAGAAAGCACAACTGGAAAAGTCTTTTGGCCACAACAAATCAACAATATCTCTTTTACTTCATTTGCTCTCAATTTCTCGTCTGGTGGAGGGTGAAGTAGTTTCCCAGCTAGACAATTGGAAGATACCTAGTATTTCGAAAGGCCTTATGGGATCCTGAAAATGTCATAGGGAGTCAGATGTACACAACCATATCCTTGCATTAACAACAGGGATATTGTTTCCGAATGAGCCAATATGAATACTGGAAATCGGGAAAATCTAAGAAACAGGCGTAGTTGGTTCCTCGTGGTGCAATCTTTCAGCAAGTATCACATTTTTCTCTATTTTATGCAGATAACCTTGCTGGTTCCTGGCAATTATCAAGGCGAGAGAAGTATCAAACAAACTCAGATCTACGATAAACCAGGTAAGTATCGTGTGAAGCTCCCAACAGTTGCGGTGAGGACCACTGGCACAGTGTTGATCGAAATGTTGGACACAAATGGTCTCTATTTCTCCGATGAGTTCTCGCTGACATTCCACATGTATTACTACAAGCTACTAAAGTGGCTTGTAGTACTCCCTATGCTTGGGATGTTTGGCATCCTTGTAATCCTTCAACCTCAAGAAGGCATGCCATTGCCTTCCTTTTCGAGGAATACTGACTTGTAGTGTTAACAACTATTACTGAAAGCTACATCATTTGACACTTATACACCCCAATGGCCTGAAATTGCCTCATGTACACATCTTAGCGAGAAATGCGAGAACATTATGCCACCCTTATACAGCACGAGATCTTTTATCTGCGTTACCAATAGTTCTTTTGAGAGTTTACAGTGGTATAGAAGTCGAGGGTGGCCATAATTCTGATTTTGTGCCCAATTAGTACCCTTGAAGGGGCCTTCCGATGATGAACGTGTACTCAGAAGAAGAAAAATTGTATGTTCATCCTTCAGGGTTTAAGGTATTTATGGAATTTGTAGCCTGAACATTGTAGATTGTAATTCTTTTCAGAGACATGGTCTTTTAGGGGTGCTGTTCTCTTCTCTTGTTAAATTTTTTTTTTTCCGAAGTGCTTTGAAATCACGTCACAAACTCGCAATCAATGGACGGAGTATACGGTTTGGGTATTAGCACAATTTGTCTTGTGGTATTACAAACACTCTGTTGGGTAGCTTAGTTGTTAAAGTTACGAGCTGCAGCGTTTAAATTTTGCTAACACTAAAACAGCTTATTCTGGTTATATGAGACTTGTCATCTCCTATTTACTTGACTCGATTTTGATTTGCTCGCGTAGAAAATGGTTTCGAAGAAAATTACGAAAAACAAATATAATTGTTCCTTTCCATATTTCAACCATTGTTATACATCTATGAAATATGTGTGAATTCAATCCATCTTGTTTCCAACGGTCGAAATAAGACAGAATAAATATCAACTTTTTTTAAAAAAGAATGTAATCATCTAAACAAAATGTTATAACTAAAGTTGTCATTTTTAACCCCGTAAATGATTCTAATATTTTATTGTAAAATGACAACATTTTCTCCATTTTTCGTTTGAAATAAGAATTTGCGAAGTGAATTATACTTATGGGCGGACCCACCTAGTAGCAAGTGACAATGGCTGCTATCCTAAACATCAAAACTTGGTTTAAAAGACGAATTTTTGCTACCAAATATTGCTGAATAGTAGATAAGTAAATGTAATTTCAACAAGTGTAACATAAACATTTTGTGTTTCAATGATAAAGGTTTTAAATTGCAGCCCAGTGTTTGTGGGTTCGAATCTTACTACTTGTATATTCAATTTAAATCCTGGGTTCGCCCCTGATTACACTAGAACAGAGGAAATAATTAAAAAACCGTCTTTCAAAAGACTTAGTTACGCACATCCCGAGAAAAGAAAAAGAAAAAGAAGAGAAATGTTCCCGAGGTTGTGGTAAGGTTGAAAGTGAAGTGAAGGAGGTGAGTGAGTGAGTGAGTGAAGAAGGAAGAGATGGGCGTTGGAGAAAGAGCCATTGTGTTGTGTATTTGTGTTTGTCTTGCTTTTTTGTTTTTCTTTAAACTTTGGTTTTCTTTCTTTATCTTTTTTGTATTATTATTCTCTCTTTAATCTTCTTTTTCACAACAGTATCGTGAAACAGCGTGTTCTTCACTTGTCCCCCTTTCTTTCCCTTTTTTGACTTTTTTGTCCGATCTACTTAATCCCCCTTTTCTAACCTTACCCTAATTACTTTCATTAAATACATCCCACTATTTAACGTTAAGAGTTTAGACATACTCAAAATCGATGTACATAAGGTAGAAATGAAAAAACGGGTAGTCAAAAGTGTTTATTTAGGACGGTCTTAAGCAAATTCTGCTCTAAATATCGACTTGAAATCACATGTTTCATCTTGTGTCCCTTCGTCTTAAGATCTTGAGACGTCACACTTAAAATATAGAAATGGTAATAACATATATTAAAGTGTTCATGTGTCAATAGGAGGAGAGATGGGACACAAGATAGGATACGAAATGGGACAAAAGATCTGCATTGCTTAATATCATCTCAAAAACCGTTTTAATAGTATAAGACCGCCATTTAATTGGTTAAGTCTTCGTTATTACTACCTACTATTACTGGATATTGTTACTTGTTACATATGGCAAAGGCGTTAATTTGATCTGATTTGGAAGAGTTACTTTGGGTTTTGCAAGGAGTTCAAGTCTGGTAGGGTTGATTCATTATGTAAGGTACAGGTTGAGTCATTTGAGGTTACTAGTCAAGCTTGAGCCCTCTGTTCGAATGTCCTGTAAGGTATAAGTCAGATCATTTAAATCAAGTCAGTTCTATCAAATTTACACTAAAAAAATTACTAGACGGAGAAAATTTGAAACAAAATATGTAGTAATAGTAGCATATAAAAGAACCGTTATACATTAAACAATAATTTTAAACGATAATTACCAAAAGACAAAGTGATTAAAATAGGATTGGTGAGAAATGGTATTGGTCCTCTAAAGCATAAAAAAGAGCACTGATTTAGGATGGTAATCATTACAAAATAAGCTTTATTTGATCTCACGGGGATTTGGGTTATTATTATTATTATGATCATCAAACTCAAACTTAAGTTGTTCTCGTGTGAACATTATTTCAATTTTCTTTCGTCTATTTTTGATTTATAGACTCTAAAGTAGCACACTATTATCTACTTCTTACTTCAACATTTCATGCTTAAAGTCTCATTTCTCAAGCACTCAAAATGGATATATTCTATCCTAACTTACTTAAACATGTACTTTGGCACCGTTTTTTTAAATTCAATTCAGCTCTTTTTAGCCCAGTTTAGTCCGTTCGCCTCTTTTCTTCAGAAATTAACTCTTGTTTCAGTTCAGTTTAGTTCACTTCAGTTCCGTTCCAATAAGTTCAATTCAGTACAGACAGTTTTAGTTCAAAAGTACGAGGTGTTCCTCTCATGTTTTACGTGCCATTACTTGATTAAACAAGTTTTCTAGTTTGTGGGAAAACGGTACAATAAAAAACTATTTGTAACGCTAAATTTTAAAGAGGGAACAAGACATTATAGTCTATAATATCGCATTAACTTTTTCTTAATAAATTTATATCAGACGGTCACATGAGAAATGCTTCATAAAAGTTTTTCTCATTTTTTCATACATCAAGCTTTAAAATAATACAAAACCGTTACACTAATGGTGAAAGTGTTAGTACAACAAATACCCGAGTATTCTACAACGAAATTGCAAATTTTTATTCTTGAATTATAGTACACGTAATTACAACACTACTCACAATTATACTACACCGCTCATTTTTATTCTTGAATTATAGTATAAATTAATTAATTAATTAATAAACTCGCAAATAGAGTGGCACATGCAATTTACCCTTTAGCATTATCATAACCAAAATTAATGTCCTCATTTTTTTTAAAAAATAAATAAAAAACTATTAAAAAAGGTGCTGCAAATAATCAAATATGATACACTTGTCTGGTCATGCACATACAACTTTTGTCTCTCCGATTTTGTACATACAATGTAACATTAATATTTGAGAAAAACACAAGACTAACACCAAAAAAATAGAAAATAAAAATAAAAATAAAAACCGCATTGTTAATATTTACTGTAATTACGTATGTCCGATATACGGGAATTTACCTATATACATCTGGTAATAAGATAGTAGCTGCAGGTTATTATTGAATTACGTATATCCGATATACGGAAATTTACCTATGTACATCTAGTAGTATAAGATAGCAGCTACAGGTTCCGTCGTTATCCCGATTCCCGAATAAAAATTTGTTAGTTGGGTGATCTTTAGACTTTAGTTTGATAAGATGCAATAAAGAACATCTTTTAGTTTTGACTGCACTGTAAGAATGTAAATTTACTGTGGTTTACGTCATCACCCAACTTTGTACTGACAGTAGTTTCTGCAAGACAAGGTAGAATATTTTTATAAACACCTCAATCATTCAATTCCTTAACTGCATCATCATTCATCATCTTGCTGCTTTGCTGAATTGCTTCAGCCTTTGCTTATCTAAGAATATGTTTCATCAGATCAGATCAGACCCCAAAATGAACTTACTAGGATGTAATTTACTGCAGATCGACTCCGTTTATCACAGACATGGTTTTAAATCTCGGTATCGGTCGCAATCGCGGTAGCGGGTATAACCGGACCTTAATCGGCCATCGCGGGCAGATGACGGTGAATCTCGGTGATTTCTCGTGCGATATCTCGTATCGGTAGAGTGAAAATCCGATACAACTCGGCCGAGATTTAAAACCATGATCGGAGATAAATTTATCGAACGAGTTATCGGGATACGGTATTAGATCATTTTCGTCCGAGTTGGGCATTTTTAATCGCGACTTAATCTGGTTTAAGCAGTGAGACAAGTTGAAAACCCTGTACAAAACGACGACGACACATCAGGAGACGAATCCAAAGACTGAAGCGGGTACAGTACGGTATTTTAACATGCATTCACGAAAACACGAAAAAACATCACCGGAAAACAGCAATCAGATGACATATCCTGAGATAGGAGTACAGTGAGGGCATATCAGAATGCTGTCACAAAAATTCTCCAAATTATAGGACCATGAGTATACATACTGTCATACAGATACAGACAGATTGCTGAACTAATTTAACTGTCAATAACACGCGTGGTTTTTTCTTCATTTTTCTGTAGTACAGTACAATTGTAATTGTTTAATCATATAATTAAGGCTGCAAATCTGCAATTAGTTTGTGTGCAATATCTACTAAATCAAGTAAACAGTTCTGATAAAAGTTAAAGTTCTGTAATGCTTAGAATATCTAGTAACTATATACAGTAAAGTATTATGATCGGAATAAGACGGTTTTATATCGTGAGACAGTTCATATTGTAGGACCTTATCATGTAGAGACAGTCCAATCTGTAAGTCTGTAACCCACAAGATCACAAATTCCACCCACTTTGAAAAAACACAATTATTTCAATCTCTAAGACAGCAAAAAGGAATGATGTTATCATTCATTTTTGCTTGTGTAACAAAACAATCATGTAAGTATCGACATGATTTGGGTTCGGCTAACCTGTATCGTTCTTTCAACAACTAATCCCGCTAAATATGGAAAACGGGTTTCCGACTAAGATTAACCAGGCAAAAATTAGCAGAAAAAGCATAAACAAGACGAGTAATGGAAAGAAAGGGAAGATGGGTAGTTATTAAAGTCATTGATAGATCGAAAAAAACCTTGTTGCAAGGTGCATTTGTAGGATATACTATCATATAGGATTGCAGGAGTTCAGGACAGAAATGATTTTGTTTTCTTTGATACACTAATTGCGAATTAAAAGAAACGAGCTGATGACGAATTCTTTGATTCAATACAATCTGAGCATATTCCTTGCAAAGGACTGAGAGTAAGCAGGCTTAGGTTTCCCTGAGCTGCCTCTCCGGCTACCTCTCATAGGCGTCAAGTAGAATCGCAGCATTCCGTTATTATTATCAACGTGTTTTGGAGAGTATCGTGCACTACGATTTCTCTCCAACACGAACTCGTCTCTTTTCTTTCTACCATGTCCTCCACCACCATTCACTTCAATGCTACCTTGTCTAATACTACTACCAAATGATCCACCCCCACCCCCATTCCCAACCCCGGCCCCGGTCCTCCAACTGACACTACTATTGCTTCGAGCCACACTCCGACCACCATAACCGTCTCTTCTATAGTCTTGCCAAGATTCCGACAATGATCTCCCAACCCCATTTGATCTACTATACTTATCATCATCATCATCCTTTGAACCACTACGACGGTACAACAAACTCCATATGTTCCAAGCCCTCCATTTCCTCGGTTTCTTAGACCCTTTTCTATCACCATTACCATTATCTCTAAAACCCAAATCAAAGCTCTCCGAATAATTGTCCCTAAGCGAGTTAGAACTCAAATTCAAATCCCTAATCCCGCCACCATTCAAGTAATCAACACAACTAGGTAACGGTTGTGGTTGTGGCATTGGTCCTGCAACTTTACCATTACACCCAATACCCTTCAACTCATCCATTTCCGCCACAACAGCAGCCGCGGTCTTCCTAATCGAGCTAGATCTATCAAGACTCTTCCTCCTCTTCGACGAGGAATCCGAGTAATAATCCTTAGTCTGTGCAGCTCCACCAGGAACACCACCAACACCAACACCACACTCATCCCCGCCACCAATCGTCGACACAGAGCTCCTCCTAGGCTCCTCAACCGGTATCTGCATATCATTCCTCGAAACCCCAACCCCAACCCCGACCCCAACCACAGGGGCATCCTCCACCAAAGACACCATAGGCGGAACCATCCTCGAAACCCCTAACCCGGTCCTCCCACCACCAATCAAATACCCGTCCCAAGACGCCCTAGGCTCGTCAAACGACCCTCTAGGATCGTCAAACGACATTCTCCCTGCATCAACCGAGTACCTCCCTGCATCAACTGAGTACCTCCCAGGACCCACAACATCAACAGAAAACCTCCCAGCATCAAGAGAAAACCTTGGATCCGTATCACAAGACCGTCTTCCAAACCCGTAATCAGCGATTTCCGACTGTGTATCCCGACAATTTCTACCTGCATTGCCTTTCTTACCACTCACAGTCATCAATTCAACCCCATTACCCTTCTTCCTTTTATGATTCTTCTTCGTCCATGCCTTCAATTTCTTACTAAAAACCGATGCAGCAGACCAAAAACTCCCTGATTTTTCCTTCAGATCTTTCCCTCCACCACCACCACCACCACCATTACTCTTCTTCTCGCTTGTATCGATTTCGATATAATCTTTCATCGTCTTAAAGTCAACACATCGCTCATTTCCCACATTTTCTACCCTAATTTCCTCGTCTTTTACGACTTGTATCTCGCTTTCTTCCCCCTCTTCTTCAACCTCATCAACGGTCGAAACATCAACATTACCCATTTCAGCGTCAACATCAACATGAACCCTAGCCTCATTCACGTGATCTCCACTTTCGCAATCGAATTCAATCACATTCCCAACCCCTGAATTCCCTTCCCCACATTTATTATTAACAACATTCCCACTAATTTCCTGATTAAACAACGAGAAAAGCGTGCTCCGTCCACGAACATCACACGATTTCCGTTGCGGTTCAACCCCACCATAAAACCCTAAAAACCCACCACCACTACCATCACCGGAAAACGACTTAGTCCGTCTCAACTCCGGCAAAAACGACGTCGTACTAACCCTACCCCTCTCATTCCCATTCCCATTCCCATGCCGAAACAACGACTTCAAAGCAGCCGAAGCCGATTTCCGACCCGGATTCGTCCCACTCGACCCAGCGCACTGACTATCCAACACAACAAGACGCTCACACAAACAAGACGGACAAAACCCAGTAAAAACCTCATCTGGGTGCCGCTCACAACTCGTCGAATTACGATTTGGTAGCGGTGGCTGCGGTGGAGGCGGTAATTGTTGCTCCTCCGTTGTTATTTGATTCATTACCGGATAATCCAAACAACAAAACGGGTAAATAACTAAGCTTGAACAATTATAAACTGGTAAAAGAGGTGAAGATGAAGATGGAGAAAGGGTAGCATTGTTAAAGTGGGGAAAATGAAGTGTAAATTAATGGAGGAGAAAGAGAGAAGGAGAAGGAGAAGGGGAGGAGAGAGTGTGAAAAGGAAAGGGGAAATAGAGTGTTGGATTTTGGGAAAAAGATTTTGTTTTTATTTGTGATAAGAGAATTTCTAAGTAATGAAGAAAAAGGGAAAAAGAGTGTTTTGTGTTCCTGATGTGTCTCTTTTTTTCTTTTTTTCTTTTTCAGATTTTTTTTCGCTTTATTTTTTTTTCCTTTTGCTTTTGGTTTTTTTAAAAAAGAAATTAAAAAAAGATGAGGGGAGTATACTTTTTAGGGTCCCGGTATAAAAATAGACGGTTTCTTGAATTAACTGAAGCGGTTAATCAAATTTTAAGTAGGAAATAGAAAGAACGGATATTTGAGTGACGGATATCCGTCTTCAGCTTGGGAGGATATTTTAGTTTCTTGCCGGGAGAGGAACACTATTCGCCCGACTTTGAAGGCAATTTCACCCTTTCACTCAGTTTCATACTACATGCCTATGGATAGTTAGACAATAGACACCCACCTCATAATTTCTTTAAGAAAGAGCTCTCGTTTTATAAAGGGTATAGTTAGGGGGCGTTTGGGTGTGGGTTTATAAAAAATTTAAAGGGAAATAAAGTTATGAATTTACTTTGTTGGTGTTTGTTTGACACAAACAAAGGGAATGAAACTGTAATATATACTTCATTGAACCGAATAGAATATTCGGGTGGGGTAACCTCTTAAAGAGGTCCATTGGTAGACTTATATGACTAGTGCTTAAAGAGATTGAAAGTACTCCTCATATCAACAAAGTGCACTTTCTTTTCTGGTTATTTATGCGAAAGAACTCCAAAGTTAAGTGTGCTTGGCTGGGAATAGTCTTAACACTTCCACCACCATCATCGTCGCCAATAGATAAGTGGATGTATGTAAGGGTGTGTTAGTGGTAAGAATGAGTGTGAGTGGACCATTAGTTCACTTTCTTGGCGTAACTAAAAAACAAATTAAATTTTAGGTAATTTCTTACCTTTTCCACTCTTACTTTTTTTTATTTCATTTCCCTTTCCTCTTCTCTAACCAAACACTCTCTTATTTTATTTAAGTGAGCGCACTATATCCAAAAAGTCGAGTCATTACTTCATAGTTAGGATTGATGAACGTATGGACTCACGTTTTCCGCAAGGCCTCCTGATCCTATCAGAACCTGATCTAATATAATTAACAAACATTCCCGCAAAAAGAAGAGCAAATGAACATTATTTTTAGGATATATTTCTCTTTAATGGATAATTTACACCAATTAAATGTAAAATGGTTTTATAAAAAACCAACTTGGCACACGTTAAGAAAAAAAATGAAGAGAATTATATTCCCTTCTACCCATAACTAATGTCCCATTGTACATTTCGATTTATTCATCAAAGTGTCTCATTGTCTAAATTTATGCTTGTTTTTACCATCATACCCTTACCTATTTCCATTTATTACCACCCCTAACCCAACAAATCGTAACACACTCTATCCAATCTACATACTTTGTTCAACCAAAATATTAAACAGCTAATATTTGATATATTTAGTCATTTCTCTACAATGGAAAACTAATTGTGGGTAGGGGAGAGTATTATATTTCTTATGTGAATTTGAAATATACAAATTATTTTTCCTATTTTTTTTTAAAGAAAACAACAACTCTTTCTTTGTTTCTTTGTTTTTTTTAACAATTATCTATAAACACATATCAAAAATATCGTTATTATTATTTTTTGGTATAAATTAGTATAACATCCGTGAAAATTCACGGGATTGTTCAAATTTACTTTTTTTAAGAGAAGAAAACAATTAAGTTGTTAAATATATTAATAACCGAACGGGTGTATTGGTAAAAGTTTTAATAAAAGTGAATAAAAAACTTTATATATAATAAGATATATAAGAATCATTTGACATATAACTTGAAACAACGAAAAATATAATTAAAAAATGAGAAGTTATGGCTTTTTAATAAGGGAGGTTTTAGTTAAATAACTGAAACAAATGGTTTAATAAATACTTATGATTTAAAATTTAATGAAATTATTAAAATTAAGTAATCTAGATACATAAAACAAAATTATAAGAACCCGGCTTTAATCAATTCTTGAGTATAATAAGTTAAAACAATTTGAGGAATTTGTTGAAAACCCGACTTTAATCAATTATTGATAATAATTAAATGTTACATGATTTGTCATGGCAATTTGTGAAATTAAAAGAATTTGTTGAGAATTTTGAACACTTTTTAAAAAATTGTTTTACAGGTTTAAAGATGGACGATGAATGAAAATGAAGTGAAAGAGATTTAAGAGGAAAAAAAAAGTGGTGGAAGACAACTGTGATTTTCGAGAAGTTTATGGAAAATGCAAAAAATTTATGAAAGAATTAAATGAATTAGGAGAGTGTTTGGCTACATAAATGAAAATTGATGATTAGTTATTTATGATATTGGTATTTTGTAATTAAGTTTTTTTATTAGGTTTTGAGAATTGGTACCCATATTAATTAACACAGTTATATTAATTAATACGGTTAATTAAGTGGTTGTATAATTAATTTCAGTTTTTTATTTGTTTTTGAGAATTAGTACCCATATTAATTAACACGGTTATATTAATTAACACGGTTAATTAAGTGGTTGTATTGGACTATTGGTACTCATATTAATTAACACGGTTATATTAGTTAACACTGTTAATTAGGTGGTTGTATACTTAATTTCATTTTTTTATTTGGTTTTGAGAATTGATACTCATATTAATTAACACGGTTAATTAGGTGGTTGTATAATTAATTTCAAATTTTTATTTGGTTTTGAGAATTTGTACCCATATTAACTAACACGGTTAATTAAGTTGTTGTATAATTAATTTCAGTTTTTTATTTGTTCTATTTCGCTGATGTGGAAAGATGGTCAATACGGTTTTGCATGATTGACTAAAACGAAGCATAAATTTATGAGGTTAAATGAGAGAGCTTGGATACCCCTCATTCTTACACCACATTATGCCATGTAGACAAAAATACAAGATTTTTTTATATATAATGATAATATCGTTATTATTGATAAACAAGAATAATCGGTTTTAATTGCGACTACGATTTTATTGGGAGCAGGGAGTAGAGTGTGCGTAGGATGTCTAGAAGAGAGGATTGCTTTTGGGTTGGAAATGCTTTAAATTGGTACTAAAATTTAATAGAGACGGTCTTTTAAAAACTTATTGAGAGATCATTCTTTTGTGTCATTTTATTTGTATTTCGTGACCCTTTTGTTATTTAAGTAAATATACACATTTTATCTTTAGTAACAATTTGTACCTATTACATTACCTTTAGTACCACCTTTTCTTAAATTTGTACAATAAAATCTCAATAAACTTATTGAGAGGCGGTCTCTCAGGAGACCTACTGATAAATTAAGTACTTAATTTTTAAAAAGTTTTTCATAAAATACATATATCCACCTATTACTTAATTAACATTTTATTTGCTAAAATGAATCAAATTGCTTGCTAATTACAATATATTACGATTTTACTTTAGGTGTAATATCCTAAACTGAAAACGAATATACCCGTTTTAAATAAGAATTTGGATTAATATAATATTATGGGAGGACAAAATTCACATTAAACAGCTTGAAAAGGACGGATTCTCTCTTTTATTGGGGTTTGGTGCCTACTCTCCTCTCTACAACGGACCCTTTTACTGTTTCTGTTACTCACATTTGTCTTTCTTTACTTTTTTTACTTTTTGTATTCGAATATCATCTTCATCGATCAATATACGACGGATAATATCCATAATAAATTTATAACGGATTAAATATAATTTACAGGGGCAAATAGATAAGTCATAAGTCATTTATGATTTTCTAGATACTTTGGTTTTTGTCTAATATACCCATGTAATATTTAATCCGTCAATAAAGGCGATTAAACAATTACTAACATAACGAACCCTTTTACTTCAAGTCAGGTGATAAATTAGAAACAAAAAATTACGGAGCAATTACTAGCATAACGGATTAATGGATCCAACAGTTATTTGTAATATTTTGTTCCCGACTTATTGGTTCATCAATTATCGTAGGTTTTGAAAAAATTATACTCCCTAATTATAGTGAAAGATATGTTTGATAAATTTATTTCTATTTTCTTGAAAAATATTTTATTTTATCTAGTAAATATTCTTTAAACAATGGCGGAGCTTGAACTTACAATTATTTGATAATTTTTTTAGCAGAGATGAACAAGTAATAGGCATAACATAAAACTTGAAAATAATTCGGAAATTAACTAAAAGTTTTGAATTTTTCCTAGCCACCAGGGGCGATTGAACAAGTACTAACAAATCGTAAACTTGAAAACATTCAAGAAATTTAACTAAAACTTTTGATTTTCCTTGATTGATGGCTTGGGCTTCTAGCAGGGACGAGCGTTCCTGCTAGCCCTCCCAAAAAACACCGCTATTTTGAAATACATAAAGTCATACTATTTTTTTATACAAGGCATGCTAAAAAATATTGTCCTTTACAATAAATGTGGAGAAAACGTTTTTTTTTTTCTTCGGGTCAGATGATAAGTTAGGAACAAAATATTGCATGAAACAATTAATAATTTTCCAAACCTATACTAGCTTATTAGGCATAAAAACCTTCTGTAATTCAATCCTATTAGCGCAAAAAGAATGTGGGTAGGAATCTCATTAGTACGCAGCGATGATGGATATATGCTCTTTTTTAAGCAATTTTCATACTTCTATCCACCTCACCATTTACGGTGGGGATGCCATCGTGCACCGGACTGCCCTTTATATGCTACATTGGACAAATTTTGAACCGACCCACCATTTTGGGCAAAAAAAAGAAATTAACACAGACCCGCTAGCCCACCGCACCCGCAACCTACCAAAGGCCCGTTGGGGGCAGATCCGGGTCACATCCCGTTGCAGCTCAACCAGACCCAACAAAACGCCTTATTCACGGGTCGATTATGGTTCAATGTAGTGTGCCCGCCCGTGGCTAGTTCTTGGTGTTGATCTAGGCCGGTTATTCAAGTTTATGCCGGTTCTTTTGGGTTAAATGAAGATGAGCTGAACTATACTTAAATGAGCTGAATGAAATTGAAGTGAATTGAAATTTACTGAGATAAATAGAACTAAAATAAGGTGAACTAAATTGAACTGATTTAAATTAAACGAAAATACCCTGAATTCCTGAAATGAGCTGCAATTAAGCCGAAAAGAACAAAGCCACGTATAATCCCAAAACGCATTTCAAGTTAGGCAAGCCGGATCGATCCATGTCTCGAACCGGTCTTTTCGAACTAGGTCATGACTCATTAGTCTCATGGGCTCATTTTTTTTTGTGGGCTTCTTTGCCCAACAAACATTTTTCACAACCTAACAAATCACAACGGTACTAAACACATTCCCTCCAACACATTCATTCATGGTTGTTTCAATGGCATCCTTCAAAAATTCACACAAATTAATCAACGAAATCACACAACTTCCTGCAAATCTCTCACCCAGAAAGCTTCTAACACTCCTCAAATCACAACCCAATACAAAACTCGCGCTGTCGCTCTTCGATTCCGCTACCAATCTTCCCAATTACACCCACAATGAGAATGTTTTCCACCACATTCTTCGCCGTCTTTTTGATCCTAATCTTGTGAAACAAGTTAATCGTATAGTAAATTTGATACAAACCCAGAAATGTATTTGTTCAGAAGATGTTGCATTGACTGTACTCAAAGCTTATACTAAGAATAATATGGTGGAGCAAGCTTTAGATGTTTTTAAGCGAATGCCGGTCATTTTCGGGTGTGAACCCGGTATACGGTCGTATAATTCTATGTTTAATTGTTATGTGCAGGTGAATCAGTGGGAAAAGGCTGAATCTTTTTTTCAGTATTTTCAGACATTGGGTGTTATGCCTGATTTGGAGACTTATAATATATTGATTAAGGTTTCGTGTCGTAAAGGGCAGTTTAGCAAGGCGAGGAAGGTGTTGGATTGCATGTGGAATGAAGGGTTGTGTCCTGATGTTTATAGTTATGGTACTCTGATTAGTGGGTATGTGAAATGTAGGAAATTGGGTGATGCATATGAGGTGTTTGTTGAAATGTCTAAGAGAGGTGTTTCGCCTGATGTCGTTTGTTATAATGTTTTGATTGATGGGTATTTTAAATCAGGTGATGTTGAGAAGGGTAAAGAGGTTTTTGATATGTTAGTGAGGGATCCGGCTGTTTATCCTAATGTGGTTACTTATAATGTTATGATTAGTGGGTTGCTTAAATGCGGGAATGTTAGCGAGAGTTTGGAGTTTTGGCGGCGCATGAACTTGAATGGTCAGAAGTTGGATGTGTTTACTTATAGTAGTTTGATTAATGGATTGTGTAAAGCTGGGAATGTTTGTGAGGGTTCAAAGGTTTATGCATCGATGATGGAGAATGGTGTTTTACCGGATGCTGTTACGTGTAATGTAATGCTTGACGGATATTGCAAAGCGGGGATGATTGATGATGCTTACAAGTTATGGCAGTTTATGAGGAAAGAGGACCGCTGTAATACTGTTAGTTTCAATATATATATCAAGGGTTTGTTTGAAAGCAAAAAGGTGAATGAAGCACTGTCCATTTGGGATTCACTGTCTGAGAGCAGCTTTTATGCTGATTCCACTACTTTTGGGGCGCTGATGCACGGATTGTGTAGATTTGGACACCTGAACAAAGCATTAGCCATCTTCAGAACTGCAGTGGATGGAGGTAAAGTAGATGATTACGTATATTCTGCATTAATTAATGGATTATGTAAGAATGGACTGCTGGATGATGCTGTTAGTATACTTGATACAGCGAGTGATGTCGAAAATAGTTTAAATTCATATGTTTTCAATGCCGTAATAAATGGGTATGTACGAGCATATAAAATTGAGAAGGCCACTGGAACTTTTAGATCAATGGTCGATAAGGGTTGTCTTCCCACGCTTGTAACGTATAACACCCTGATAAATGGTTTATGCAAAGCAGAAAAATTTGAAGTTGCTTATGTATATATAAAGGAAATGCTAGAGAAAGGCCTAAAGCCAGATGTAATTACATACAGCTTGTTGATAGATGGCCTTTGTCGAAGCGGAAACATGAAAAAGGCACTTCAGATGTGGTGCCATGTTCTTGAAAATGGTCTCGAGCCTGATGTTATGATGCATAATATCATAATTCATGGGCTTTGCTCTGCCTGTAGAGTCGACGAAGCAATGAAGTTATTCTCAAATATGAGGCATATAGGTTGCCTGCCAAATCTTGTAACTCACAATACACTTATGAAAGGGCTTTTTGAAGTTGGAGCGTTTGAAACGGCAGAAGCCATCTGGGGATGCATTTTGAAAAGGGGGTTCCATCCTGATATTATCTCATATAATATAGTGTTGCATGCATTATGTTCTCGGAATAAAATTGCAGATTCCATGGATTTCTTACATGATGCCATTAGTAAAGGAGTGATACCATCTGTTGCTACGTGGAATATTCTCGTGAGAGCTGTTACCTATAATGCGATCCCAGTGCTTTGAATGTAGGCTATTGTCGTAATGGTTCATGGTTTCTGTGGGAGGGTTTGGTATTATAAATATCTGAGGGATAATCAATTCCCCGACTGAATTTGTCATCACCAGCGGTCTGGTATCCAATCTTTATGTGAGATATCTGGGAATTGGAAGCTGTGCGTAATATCAGTTGTTGTGCAACCTATACTGCCTTAAAATGCAGTCTCAATAACCTTCAAAACCTTGATAAGTTGATCATGATTCAGTTTTTCAGATGATATTTATAAAATGATAAGCGTAATATTTTGTCATTCATTTTGAGTGGACCTTAATATGAATTGTTACCTCCCAAGGTAGCTTTGCGTTTGAGAAGTTCTCTTTTCAGGCATGTGGCAGTTCTATTTCTTCCTTTTCTTTTTTATGTGCAGTTGTTAATTATCCATTTCCGTGATGCTAATTTCATGATATTTTGCTCTTCTCCGCTGTACTGTCCGTAGATGGAGTACACTACTTGAATTTTGTACCACTGATATGAGGATTCCTTGCACTGAAAGACTTGCCTTAATTTGAAGGTGAGCTATGGAGAAGATTATCTACTTATTTTTCCTAAAGTCGTTCACTCGGTTGTGACTGTCAGTGGCTCAGTGCCTGATTCTGCATTGTCAAACGCTTCAGAAGTATATTCTTAGTTTGTTACAATAATTATTTGTCACTTTTCACATGAAGAACACTTTCAGTGTTTAAAACAAATCTTGTATTCATCATTTGATCTGCTTAGAGGGATTATGTTCTGATACCCAAGTTAAGCTAGATTATGTCCTATTGACACTTTGGCTAATCAAAATAATAGCATCAACGTAACATTTTTTGCGATTTTTTAGTATCTGAAACATTGAAATCTGTACGTTTTGACTTCAGTCCGTTACTTACATCATTACATGTCATTGAAGGGTCTGCAGGTAAGCCTGAGTTTTTTATTTTTAATTATTTTTTTACTGAGTTTTTTTTTTTAATTATTTTTTTATGAAATTTAAACAGGTGTTAATAAGTCTTTGTTATGCTGTTCTCATATGCATGCCTCTCTTATTTTATCAGATAGTCTGAAAAATTTGCTGTTGAAATTGAAGTTCCTGGCAGTGGAGAACCGGTTTCTGAAAATGAATTCAAGGTAAGTAAAAGATTGTCTGGTTTTATTTTTAATCTATATATTGTGGGTTGTATTCAATACTGCAAAAAATTACCATTATTATAATTTTCTAGGACATTAATATCCTGTAACTTACATTCGAACACCTAACGATTCATACCACATCTTCATATCCCTCACGCTTAGCTATTCACCATTGTGATGATGAGTTTGAGAGATTGTGGAGCATAAAGTTATAAGATCACTGCTCTCATTCTTCCATGCGTGTTTCACACTTTCACAGAGATACTGCACTGTGTACCTGAAGCATCGATTATGTGTAGGTTTGGTGGTTCCAAATATATCACCAAATTGAGTAGCGATGCAATAGTAAGCTAGCATGAGATATCAAGCCTAATGGATGAGCAATACTTGGGTCTATTAATCTTGCTACATAATTAATCCAATCAGCACTTAACTTCACATTGCTTCAGTGTCGAGTTAAAATCTTACGTGAAAATTGCACTTTCACGGTTTTTTCCCCAATCTAGTTGTCCTTTCCCTTGACCCTGCGTAATTTGCAACGGTATTTTCTCTATTTAGCTTTAGTATTTGGGAAAGTATCCTTTTTTGTTCAATCTTTTGGTTTGGAGCACGTGTTGGACACATGCACTCTTGTGAGTGCTTTGGATACAACTTTTTTACGAATTTTGTGATGTTCTGGGTTCTAACAAGAGGTATAGTTGAGTCCTCTCCCATCGAAGATTTTAACAAATGTCATGTCAAGATGCCACACATGACCGAAGTTGAGTCCTCTCCCATCGAAGATTTTAACAAATGTCATGTCAAGATGCCACACATGACCGAAGTTGAGTCCTCTCCCATCGAAAATTTTAACAAATGTCATGTCAAGATGACACACTATGATTGATGCTAATTGCCGGTCGTACTTGTCTATTGAGATGTGACTTGCGAGTGCTCTATTTAAATATTTTGTTAATTTCTAGTCACATTCCTGCATATTTTCAAGCGTCGATCATGGTTTTGTTGGTTTCAGAAATATCAACAAAACTGAAACGATGCAAAAGAAAGAGCGTGACGTATTATGCCCAAGGGATGAGGAACACTTTGGGTTTATTAATCATGCTACATTCTATATACTGATTTCTACATTACTATATGCATCTGTTTGAGTTTAAAACTTACTTAAATGCAAACTTGTTTTCACTTTCTTACTTCAACCTTTCCCTCACATTGTCACAATTTTGTGGTTCGGGATTCGCTCATTCTAACCATGTGGGTTTCACAGTGGTACTGCATTACATAACCTGAGGCGTCCATTATGAGAAGGTTTGGTGGTTCCAACATACCACCAAATTGAGAAATGATGGAAAAGTAACTAGCGTGACATATCAAACCTAAGCGATGAGCAATACTTGGGTCCATTAATCATGCTACATAATCAAATTAAATCAGTAATCACTTGAATTTCACTTTTTCACAGAATTTAATTAAAGGTATTACACTAAATTAACTGTTCCTCAGCTTTCAGATCCTGCATGTTGACATACCCCTGTTGGACTTTCTCTATCAAGCTTTGGTTTTTGACGACAGATCCTAATCTTTTCATTCTTTTGGTTTCGAGTAAGTATCGGACACGCTTGCACTCTTAAGTCTTATCGGTGTGTTGAATACAATTTTTTGTGTGAATTTTTTCCTGTTATGTTTTTGCTCGAAAATGTAGTTCATCAGTTGTTGAAAGACATGTTGTGTCATGAGTCATCACATCAAGAAGATGATCGTGGGGGAAAAGGAGTAGGTTGTAACTTGTAACTCCTTCATGCTAATTGCTGCTTAATGATCTTCTATATAGATATGAGTTATGACTTGTGAGCCCGCTCTCTTTGAATATTTTAGTCATTTGTATGAGTTTCATAGTATCCCTGCATATATTCAAGCATCGATCAGACGTTCATGGTTTTGTTGGTTCCAGAAATATCAACAAAACTGAAGCGATGCAAAAGCAAGATAGCATGAGTTATCAAGCCTAAGCGATGAGGAACACTTGGGTCTATTAATCATGCTACATTTCATTTACTGAATTCTACATTGCTATGCGCCGTTATATGAGTTGAAATCTTACCTCATATGCTGCACTTGTTTTCACTATTTTACATCTTACTTTCTTTCACCTTGATCACGGTCCTGTGGTTCTGGATTAATTGTTCATACTGGAATGGAGTTAGTTAGCAAACTAGGCCACCATAGTGCTTTGTATTCGAACCCAGAACCGCCCTACAATTTGAACTTGTTCCCCAATCAGTGTTTGTGATGTTAATTGCTGGTCATTTGCTACAATGCTACATAATACGTTGCCTTATACTGCGTTGTAAGTGCATTGTCTGAATAGTTTGCTCATATATACGAGATTTCATAGCATTATTGCATATTTTGAAGCATCGGTCATGTGTCTTGTGTTTTGTTGGTTCCAGAAATATCACCAAAACTGAACAACGATGCAAAAACAAGCTAGCATGACATATCAAACCTAAGGGATGAGCTACACTTAGGTCTATTAATCATGCTAAATTTGACATATACTGAATTCCGCGTTTCTATATTCATCTATACATGCAGTCTTATGTAAATGCTGTAAATGCTGTACTTGCTACTCTTTTCTATCTTCCTTTCCCTCACTCTCAGTCAACATCTTTTGCTCGTAGATCAGCTGAGTTATCAGTCCTACAAATATGGCAGCGAGAACACCTACCTTCCGCCAGTCCACTGAAGGAGAGATATACGAATCAGCAAGACCAACAACGACAATGCCAGTCAACGCAAGGTAAACATTTCTCCTGGTTTTAGACCCTGCACTTTTTTTAGTAACATCCATTATCTTTTTAGCCTCCTCCTTCGCTTTTGCCATTTCGACAGGTGGTTTATTATCTCCTAGACTTTGAAAGAATAGACCTTCATTTCTGCCACTTTCGACTTCACCTTCAAAATCTGACAATTCTTTATCCGTCTTTTCAATCTCTTCTTTGCTCATATCTGACATTTCTTCTAATTTCTGCATCCTGGCTTCCATATTCTCCATTATCTGTTTTTCACATGAAAAAATACCCGTTAACCCATCAACCCATTAACTTAAAAAAAACAATATTGAGCAGTCTCATCATAATATTATATCATACGATGAATTTTGAAAACATAATGAAGAATAAGTTGATGGGCAGACCCGAGCACTGGCTTCATCGAGATCTTTAAGCGCGTTTTCACCAATAGCATCTATCTCAGCACTGGCTTCCTCAGCAAACTTGGTCAAATAAGCAGAACGCTCGTCCAAGTAATCAGTAAGCCGGTACTTCTGAGTCTGAATCATTGCTATTCTGGCCAGTAACTCCTGCTTTTCGCGGTCCCCTTCAGGAGGGGAAGTCCCTGAGCTCGAGTCATTCGGTTTGGACCTACAGACAGACAGAGTGAAGAGCTTTCCTGAACTTCTCGTGTCGAATGTCGAGCACTGAGGACTTCCGGTAGCGTTCAACTTGAACCCGGTTTGGATAATCTTAATAGTAATCATATTGTGGAATTTTTTCCTGAACAGAGAGAAGAAGATGCAATCATGCAACAGTGGAGTAAGTTACAAGCATGTATTAACAATTGGGAGTCTTTGGACCTCTCACTTGGTTGCTTCAATGTTATCCTGTTAAGCTCTTAGGGACAATAATGTCTTTTCCTAGTTTCGTATCGTAAACAAAGTCATTTGTTTTTTTTTGTTTTTATTTTTGACAAAGATGAACTCTTTGTTTGCTAATTATACAAAACAAGCTGGCAAGTGGCAAATAACACATTTTTTGCCAAATAGGATTCCAGATATATATAAGTATCGTACATCTAATACAAATCTAATTGACTTTATATGCAATTTTTTTGAGCTTTTAACAATTTTTTCTTGCACTATAATTTTTTAGTGTTAAAAATAAAATTTTGTGGTTTTATATGTATTATTTTTGAGTTTCAATATAATGTTTTGATTTACAAATTTTTTATAAAGACGCTCAAATCTTTTCAATAAAGCTCGTAAAATATATGTATAAGCTCAAATTCTTTGTCATACAGCTCGAAGTCTACACTACCAGATTGGTTGTATAATCTTCTAATTGCATTTTTTGGCATCAAAATCATTTGGATTTGTAAATTAACTTAAATCCGTCAGCCAGCTTTTTACGGATTGAAAATTAATTTAATTCCATAAAATAGGACTAACCTATCAAATTTTTTTAGATGAGGGAGAAAATGGAAAACCATTCACTTTTAACCGACCCGAACCCCATCCATATATAATACCGGTTAGCCGACTACTATCATGCTACAACCTCCTTCGAGGGATGATTTTTTTTTCATTTTTTTTTACAGTTGAATATAAAAAGATTTAAAACAACCTAGCCTTTCCTGCCGTGTTACGAGCATGGAAATTCATTTCCCTTGGAATAAATCTAAAGCCTAAGGAACGGAAATTTGAGCTTAATTTTTTAATATTTCCGATTTTAGTCTTTAACCTTGTGTATGTTTTCAACCTTATAGAATTCATCCATGGCCTCTATCCATCTTTTTTTTTGGCAACCGTATCCATCTCTCTTTAAAGTCGAAACAACCTCGAGATTTCCCCATACCCAATCCCATCATCCGAAGGTCTGTAGATTACACAAAAATGTCGAGTTCTCGACCATCACGATGGTATCAAAACATGTGAATTGGAGATAGCCGTCCTTGGCCACCGTCTCCCTTTCATCGGAGAAGTATTTTTAGGGTCGCGTAATGCAGGGCCGCGACCACATTACAACCAAAAGAATAACAAGGGTTTAATCCCAATTGAACACAAAGTTTCAATTTCAATACTTAAATTCCTACATACAATATATTTAGGTACATTTTCATTTCCGTAATACAGTAAAAAAAAAATTACTACTACAAACTACACCTTTACGACAATTTACCTGAAGGCGGTAAATAAACAATTTAACCTCTTTCATGCCTGACCTCACTGTTTCACCTGTTACTCAGTATTACCTAACATTGCTGAGGATCAACACTTGATGTTTTTACCAAGGTGCCTCACACTGTCACACAGTCAACACTTTTCCATACTACAAGCTTCGATGATCCAGACCGAGGGAAAATACGTTTATTAAGCACACAACATAACACGGGGAAATTCCTTGAACACGGTGAAGCCTCACTTAGCTACTCCTGTAACCTTCTTGTATGTGTACCACTTTGAAATCCAGAGATACACGAGAAAGTTGGCGACACTGAGAATAGCCAAAAGCCAAAAGAAGTAGTCTAGATGGCCTCGATTGAGGTTATCCGGGATCCAACCTAGTTTCCCGTCTCTTGTGCTTATGTCTGTGACTATTGTCACAAGTAATGAGCTCAGGTAGTTTCCCAAAGCTACAGTTGTGAGCGATAGAGCCGAGCACAGGCTTCTCATTGCATCAGGAGCCTGATCATAGAAGAACTCAAGCTGTCCGATAAATGTGAACACTTCAGCACACCCAATGAGGAAATACTGAGGGATTTGCCAGAATATCGACAACGGGATGGTTTTTAAGTCGTAGTAATTGTGCTTCTTCACCATGTCTAGCCTTACGACTTCTAAGATCCCGGCTGTAACCATGGAAAAGATTGAAATGACCAGCCCGATTCCCATTCTTTGAAGCTGACTAAAACCACGCTCGTGACCAGTTAGTTTAGAAAAGACCGGAATGATCACAAGGTCATATACTGGGGCCCAGAAGATGACACTAAGCGTGTCGAAAAGTGAGAGTGAGGCTGATGGGATTGTGAACTTTGGCCCTATGTGTTGGTCTAAAGTGTTCCCTTGCAAAACAAACATGGTGCTCATTTGACTATAGACGGTTGCAAATACGATCCCAGTTGCCCAAACAGGAAGCAACCTGACTAGGCCTTTCAGCTCTTCGACTTGTGTTATCGTGCAAAGCCTCCATGGGTTTGGCGTGCCCTTGATGTCGTCAGTGTCAATTGGCACAGCAGCTTTGTCGAAACATCTGGGAATTGAAAAAAATTCAGTATTAGTAACTTTATGGTTTTTAACTTGCTACTAGTCTGCTACTGCAATAAAGTGCAGAATGCTCTGAGTAAATAATCTTTTCCTGATATTTTCTGGCCTAAAATAAGTCGTTTTCAATTGTCGTGTCCTGTTGGCGGCACATGACAAATGGCCAAGTAAAGTTATTTAGCAGGGCCAACAAAGGTGCAGTCTAGTGGTTAAAACTTGGGTGAAAATCCCAGGAGACCCGGGTTCAAGCCTCCTCAAGAGCAAAATCTTGTGGAGCATTCTTGGCCCGAGTCCATGCCTAAATAGACTTCGAGCCTGTCACCTTCGGGTGGCTTACCTGGTGTATGTGGTTTGCAGGCTATTACATATACACGAGGGTTTACCTAGTGCGCACCGAAAAAAGGGATTAGCAGTATAGACAAACCTCATATTACGCGTATGCTCCATCTTGCGACTTCCTTCAATGCTTGATTCCTCGTCAGCTGTCTCATACAGAAGGCTTTTGTCCTCGGGAACTCTTACCTTCATTTTTCTAAACATTGCAACCACCACCTGAGCAATCCGGGTCAAAGGACTCCCTCCCGGCTTCTGGAACCGATACAATCTGGATCCAGAAAAGAAGGACACGACAGCAAAAGCCATGGCTGCAGCGGGAATGCCGAACCCCCATCCCCAGCTGACATTTGTTTGGACCCACACCAGAACTGAAGAAGCAACAAGAGCACCCACATTGATCGAAAAGTAAAACCAATTGAAGAAGGAACTTTTCTTTTTCCTTTCTTTGTCATCAGTTTCATCAAATTGATCAGCTCCAAACGATGAGACGCATGGCTTAATTCCGCCAGTTCCAAGCGCAACCAAGTACAGAGATAGAAATGCGACTGCAATTTGTGGTGTTGTTGGGTGACATCCGTCTGCACTGCACGATGGTTTTAGTCCATTCACTGAGGCACTCAGTGTTAATAGAACCATTCCCTGCAACATACATCAACCTTGAATTAAACATCAAACTGGAATAATTACGTCAAACAAATCAGGAAAAGTGAAGCTGAAAGGATCAGACGGAAACTCACGACAACATAAATCATGGAGAAAATGGCAATAACCCAAAATCTACCCCAATAAGCATCAGCTAAAAAGGCTCCAAGTAAAGGCATGATATAGCAGGTCCCTGACCAGTTGTTTACGTTCTTAGCTGCGGTAGCATTGCCTTGATGCAGACGAGTAACGAAATAGTTCACAAGATTTGTACTCATTCCATAGTAGGCCAACCTCTCACAGCATTCATTTCCTGATAAAACAATACACTCAATAATTCAGGCAATAAAGAAACACACAGCCATGAACTGCAACTGCGATATAGCGAGCTTCTAACAACGTCTATATATATTCAACATTACCATAACTGACATGTCCTGTTGGGTCTATGCCTTGAATCTGTTAGTCGCCGCTTCGAACGACTATGCGGGGTCTCTGAATTCTGTATTGGGCTAGGGTTTCTGTCTGGGCCTTATTAGATTAGGTCAAATCTGTATTGTATTAGGTTAAGAGTACTATATAAACTCTTAACCTCTACCCTAGCAGTTATCATACAATATAGCGTTCTGAATCTGTAACCTGAAAACTCCCTCCCGTCTGCCCTGTGGACGTAGCTAACACACCGTTAGTGAACCACGATTGTGTATTGTTCTTTATTGTTTGTTTTTATCTTTCTATGTGCTTCCGTTACAACATGTCCGTTAAGCGGCTACTACGTAAAACGAGGCTATTCATTTCCTGATAGTATTGCTTAATGCTACTAAATACTAATGTAATGAAGAAAAAAGGTGTACCGAGAATAAATGTGCAAGCCCTCCAGTTTCCAGTTTTCTTCTTATCAGCAGGATTCCCGCGGTAATCCACTGTTCCATCCATCACAAACGATTCATCTCCTTTTTGAGCTGTTTCCATTCTGCAGGAAGAAACCTTCAACTGTTCATAAATCAGACATTCGTGAATCGTGATCACACAAACACACTTATATAGAAATACTCGATTCTGAACCAAAGAAAAATAATTCTCAGAGTCGTGACTGAAATCTCCACAGCTAACTTTATAACCAGATTCATCTGTATCAAAGAGTTTAAAGTAGAAGAAAAAGCTGAAGAACATAAGATCCTTACCTAATCGTACTGAAATTAAGCTGAAAAGAATGTCTAACTTATTGATGTTGAATGATAACAAACACACAGAAGACAGTCTGCTATTTAAGTCCCACAATGTTGCACATCAGTGAGGTAATCAAAACCCGGAAAAACTATATAGTATACTACTCCGTATCTTCTACGCATTGGCCGAAGAGGATCATCAGCATTAAACATAGATGAAGAAGTACCCAATGAAAAGCGAACACTTGTGAGTCGGGTCGAGTCGTTTAATATAGAAGATTAGATAAAGCCGGATTCTTTAATAGATTAATGTTATTTTCCATAGATGATATCTAAGGGAATCTAAGCAAATAATTGGGATTCAATTGAAGTGTAAGTCTGTAAGAATGATGCAAGAGTTTCCTTAGAAAAAGCAATGATGCTTGTTGCTGCTCGCTCACACATTTGTTTAGAGTCAACATTTGAGGAGTCTTCCATATAATACAAGTCCATGTGAACACAACTTAGTTTCCCACGGTTTGCGTAAGTTGACCAAATTTGTCACCCAAGTAAGTCCAATAATGATGGGTTCATCACAACAACGTTATCCCGATGCCTTAAAAAACGTACTATTGAGTACGGTATTTGTTTATGTTGTTTTCTTTGTACAAGGATATAGTATATAGTTTATTAGATGAAGCTAAATAAATGGCTAGGACGGAGAAAGTGCATAACTTTATAACGGTCGTGAGCTAAACTTGATGATAAAATGGATACTAGCTCAATCCCACGTCACCAAAATAGAATCACCCAAACTTCAGAACACTAAGACCATCCCTAAGCAAGGTCGATTGGGAGATCGATATGGGATCGAGTCAAGTTAATTGTAATTAAGAAATCGATTAGAATTGACTCAAGTCGATTTGAGTCACAAATCGACCCAATTTGCATGAGGTAAATTGACTCACCAATCGACCTAGGTCGTGACTTTTGTTTGATTTCTTAATTAAATTGATTGGGTTATTGACCTAGGTCGTGACTTCTTGCTTGGGAGGGTTTAAGTGGATCAGGTCAATAAGAAGAGATTAAGGTATAATATGCAATTGACCCGATTAAATTGATTTCTTGCTTAGGAATGGTCTAAAGTGGAATTAGCCTACACATCTAGATTCTAGACACCAAAGTGAAAAATATTACATTAATAAATTAGGCTTGCTTGTGATGGTCACACGCTTGTGACTTCCCACAATCCCTTTTACTTGCCCTCCCACTTACAAGTTTGTCTCACGTTATAAACTTGTGACGGATTTACCCGTCACAAATGAGAATTTGTGTAAATTATGATAATACAAAGGTGACTAAAATTCACTTGGAAAAGAATGCAAAGGATTCTCAATCTCATCTCATTAGCTAAGTAAATCACTATAAGTCTATAACAAACTTGTGACTGTTACAAGCAAAGACGAATTGAACTTGATATACAAAGTTTTTGTATTATAATAAAAATTTTGAATTTTGTTTTAAAAATTATAAGTTTTTGCAATAAAGTTTCTGTATTTATTTATTAAAATATTAAACTTACGAACATTATATACAAATAGTTAAAAAAATAAAATTTAACTTATAAATTTTAATAAATTCAGGAAAAATAAATATGTTCAAAAAATAAATAAAATTTGAGATAATATTGAGAAAAAAAATACTCGTAGGTAGCAAAAAAAGCCTAAAAAGGGAAAATGCAAGTAGTGGGTTCGAACTCGGGGAAATAGGCAAGAAATCAAAAATTTTCCCATTGAACCACAAGTTGTTTATTGCATATTTAATGAGATATCTTTACTTATCTATTATTCAACAATAGTAGGGTAGCAAAAATCCGTCTCTCAAACTAATTTTTGTAAAGTTTGGGGTAGCAGGTGTATAACTACATATTCCTTTTTCTATTCCCATTTCCAACCCACATCGACAAGTAAAATGTAAACAAATATACCAGACGCTCAAAAATGGAATACCTAAACGGCTAAAGTGCTAAACAAATGAGCGATATAATAATAGAGATTGACTTACGACTTAAAAGAGTGCAATGGATTCTGATTAGATAAGAAAGTTTGCAATAAAATAATCGAGAATAATCGGAATCCATTGCACTCTTTTACGACGTCGCAAGTTTGTGACGGGTCAAATAAAACCGTCACAAGGAAAACCTATTGATGGTAAAAAAGTTAGACAATCCAACTCAATTAAGCATAGGTAAGGTCGTAAGGAATCAAATTTATCAAAATCATACCAGTGTGAACCTTACTAAGAATTTAATGGTTTTCGAGAACGATACCAAAGATAAACAAATGAACGAGACGGAGGGAGGAAGCAAGGAGGGTGAATGCTCCGATGTCAAATTTTGCCAATTTTGTTGTAGGAGTATTATTTTGACTATAATAATAAGGTATACGAGGAGAAGAGAAGAGAAGAGAAGAGTATTATTTATGGAGCATTTTATGAATTTATGATTTGTGAAATTGTGTGCCCACAACTTGACGACTGTTGTTGTAGTGGACGACCGTTGTTTTCTCGGTGTTGGTAATCCCAGCAATTAATATCATCATTCTAACATATTAGTTTTACGCCATGCACGGGTTGTAATGAGTTCAATATCTTTAATAAAAATATGATTTAAGTATTATAGTTATATTGATTTAAAAACTGAATAGTATTTAGATACTAATTTAGACGTAAGCAAAAACAATGCATTAGCTTGACGTTATAAATATACACAAATTTATTTAGGACGACGCCATCCGTTTAAGTTTAGGAGGGGTCAAATATATACGTAGGATAATAAGATAAAAGTAAAATATTTGTCCTATATACCCATGAGAAGTAGAATTGGTCCGTTTTAAGCATAATACGAATATATATAGATATGAAAAAATAATTGCTGTTTAAATCTTAAGTTTTTAACCATCGTAATTAACCCAAATTATTATTGGTTCGACTCTCTAGCTACCCAAAAAATTTCGACCATATAATATATTTTTTATTTTTTGTTTTTCAAATTTATTTTTTGAACCGTTCTATATCGTATTTTATTGAAATGTTGTATACTATTATTTATATTTTCGATAATAATTTGATCGTATCGTATTTTATTATGACAATGACGAAATGTAATACGGTAATCGATTATGTAATTAGGAATGATAATTCTAAATTTAGGAGTGAAGGAAATTAAATCAAAATAAGAGTTAGTGGTGATTTTTTTGCCTATTTGAAGAAACCAATCAAATTCACTCAAATTCTATTCCTTTTATAGGGATAGATTTTAAAAGACGATTTTTTATTAATTTAGTGAAAGATCGTTTTTTACAAGAGGTTTTTGAATGAGCTAGTTTTCTAAATCAATGAGCTAGTTTTCATCATTCTAACATGTTGTAATGAATGAGCTAGTTTTCTAAGACCATCCCCAAGCAAGGTCGCCAACCGGGTCGCGACCTTGTTGGGTCGCCTTAATTACTTAATTAACAGGACCTTAGACGATAATTAGCTCGACCTTGAATAAGTCGGAGTCAATTGGTGATCCTGAACAAGAAGAGGTCACCATTTGGTGACCTTCCACATGACATTACACGATTGGTTTAGAAATAAAACTTATTTTTAATATTTAGTTAATAATAATAATTAAAAGAGTAAGAGAGAGGTTTTGTGGGGTAGAGAATGTAGAAAGTGGAAAATTGATTGGGTTAGTGACCTAGGTCGTGACCTTCTGCTTGGGAGGGTATAAGTGGGTCAAGGTAAATAAGGTGAGATTAAAGGTTAATATGTTGGTGACCCAATTAAGGCGACCTTCTGCTTGGGGATGGTCTAACCATCCCCAAGCAAGGTCGCCAAGGAGGTCGCGACCTTGTTGGGTCACCGTAATTACGTAATTAAGACACTAATATTGGTGACCTTGTATTAATTTTGGTGACCTTGAAATTTTCACGGTCAATTTGTGACCCCGAAATGGGTTGGTGACCTTCTTGGTGACCTTCTTGGTGACCTTTGACGTGTCGCAATGTTATTGGCTTATTATATTATTTGGTGGGGTAGAGAATGTAATAAATGATTGAAAATGTTAGAAAATGGAAAAAGAGTGGAAAATAATTGGGTTGATGCCCTTAGGTCGTGACCTTCTGCTTGGGAGGGTGAAAGTGGGTTAAAAGTGGGTCACGATAATTAAGGTGAGATTAAGAGTAAAAATGTTGGTGACCCGATTAGCGCGACTTTCTGCTTGGGGATGGTCTAAATCAAAACAAATTTGTTTTGTAGTTACACGTCACTCTCACTTGCATGTGTTTGGTGAAATGGTGTATCTGGTGAATTGAAATTCACTCGATTTGATTTAAGTTTGAACTATATTTACGATTAATTCTATTTGCTCTAATTAGGGACGCTTGTCTTCGCTGATATTCGGAATTTTGACATTTTTAGTTATACTTTTTGTAGTTTTCCGAAATCACCTTATAATAAGGTTAATACTTCTGCGCCATTGAAAATTTTCACCCCGTTAACCTCAAATCCTGACTACACCACTGTTTCTAACTTAAGCAAGACTAAAATTAGCCCGGAATTCAAGTGTCAATTATATAACTGCTAAATAACTGCCGTCCTAGGGTTTTCCTAGGTTTTGTCCATTTCTTTTTGGTTTTTCCTCGTTTTTGAGGTTGTTTCTCACGTTTTTCATCGTGAGTTTGTTGTGTGTGTCTCTCCTGTTGTTTTGTCTTTCTGTGCAGGTGCTAGATGGAAGGTTCGATACGGGGCTATCGTCGGAGTGGGAAAGAGATAATGGTTCCAGAGGGAGAGGGTGCGGATATACCGCTAGTTTGGGATGAGGCGGGAATGGAGGTGATGAATTCTCATAACAGTCTTCTAGTGGGGAAGTTGTGGGCGTCCAGGGCTATCAATGTGAAAGCTGCTATTGATTCCATGATTAAATTATGGTGTCCTCATTACCAAGTCTTGGGAAACGTTATTGATGATAAGGAGAATATTTTTGTGTTCCGGTTCGAAGTGGATCGAGATAAGGCTAGGGTTCTGGAGGGTCAACCATGGCATTTCGATAAATTTATTTGGTGCTTCAACGAGCCAAATCTCTCGGGTAAGCTTTCTGACGTTCCGCTGTTCCGTTTTCCGTTATGGGCATGTGTTTACGATCTTCCCATTGCTGGGCGTACGAGTGCTTTGAACGCTCGAAAAATTGGAGATTACTTGGGCTCTTTTATAAGTGTTGAGGTTGGCCCTAATGTGGAACTTGATAGAGCTATACGTATTCGCTATCTACATGATGTCCGTATGCCACTTAAATCCTCTGTGTCGTTTATGATGAAGCATGGTGTGTTGATGAGCTTTGATGTTAAATATGAACGTTTACCCATGTTCTGCTATGGGTGTGGTCGGTTAGGACATGGGGAAAAAGAGTGTGAAGAGGGACCGTACGAGGAGGCTGATTTATCTTTCGGAGATTGGCTTCGTGCGTCCCCATGGAAGGTAGTGAAGACAGTAAAGCCAAACCATACTTCGGCTGCTACGGATCTTAGAGCCAAGTTTGATGAGGCAAGCTCTGAGCATAATGAGGAGGATATATCTAAGATGATAGATAAACTTAAATCTATTGCCCTGGATTTAAAGAAGAAGAAATGTAGGGAAGGGAGTCCGTCTAGGGGTTGGGATGAGGAGAGCGTGCAAGGGAAGCGAATGGGAGCTATTCAGTCAGAAGGTGGAGTCTCAGTGGAGGTTGGTGTGGAGAGGATTGAGGCGGGTCAGGGGATTATGGGGGGGGGGTGAGGGATGATAATGGGCAGAGTGTTAGACAGCCTGTGGACACTTTGTTGGAGGATGTGGAGGAGCTGTCGGGGGGGTATGTGGGTCAGGGGGTGCTGATTTGGGTCACAGCGGGAAAGGGCGGAGCTGGAAACGGTTGGCGAGGGTTGAGTCTTCGAAAACAGTGGCTGGCGAGGGCATTTCAACTGTTTTACGTGAGAGCCAAGGGGAGAAGAGGGCTAGAGAGGTTGGGAAGATTTCGTTATCGGCAAAGCGTGTGAAACAAGTTGAGGACGGGGGCGTCAATATACCTGAGGCGGAGGTTGGCATGGCCCAACCACGCCGGGCCCAATGAATATTCTAAGTCTCAACTGTCGGGGGTTGGCAACCCTGACACGGTGATTGCTCTTCGCGATCTTTTACGAAGAGAGGCCCCGGCCATGGTTTTTCTGTGTGAAACGAAACTAAGTGGTCGTGAGATGGAGAGAGTCAGGGAGAAGTTGGATGGATATTATGGGTTGGCTGTGGACTCGATGGGTAGATCAGGGGGGTTAGCGTTTCTTTGGCGTGCTGAGGTAGAGTGTGTGTTTATGTCGGCATCAGTTCATTATATGGATTTTACGATTCGAGATCCTACTGGGGAGTGGAGGTTGACGGGGTTTTATGGGTGGCCTGCTGTGGGGGATCGTGTGTTGTCGTGGGAGCTCCTTCGGACTCTTCAGAGGCAATCTTCGTTGCCGTGGCTGTGTATTGGAGATTTTAATGAGATCTTGTATTCTACGGAGATGCTTGGAGGTAGTCGGCCACAATGGCAGATGAATAATTTCAGAGCTGCGGTAGATGAGTGTGGGCTTAGGGATATATCGTCGGAAGGGTATCACTATTCTTTCGACAATGGACAGGTAGGGGAGGCTAATAGGCAGAGTATGTTGGATAGGGCCATGGGTACGGGGGAGTGGCAGGAGTTGTTTCCGTTTGCTAAACTTTTCTATTTGGATCGGGAATGGTCTGATCATGCGCCAATTAAATTAGTGCTAAACCGAAGGATTATGGCTGGTCCCAAACGTCGTCTATTTCGTTTTGAACATATTTGGATTGAAAGTGAGGAGTGTAGGGAGGCTGTGGAGCGTGGGGTGGCTAGAGGCGGTGGGGATTTGGTTGGGTTGATCCAATCTTGTACGAATGAGATTCGAGCTTTGAAAGGAGCCACTATTGCTACTATCCGTCAAAAAATGGAGAGGAAGCGTAAGCAATTGGCGAGGCTGAATGGGGGGGGTGCGGACGCCTGAAAATGTTCAGAGGCGGAAACGAGTGGTGGCTGAGTTGGCGAGTACTCGGAAACAAGAGGAGCAATATTGGAGACAGCGGTCACGGGCTCTTTGGTTGCAGGATGGTGACCGTAACACTAAGTTTTTTCACTCTCGAGCTTCTGAGCGCAAGAGGAAGAATACGATTATTTCAATCAAGGATGAAAATGGGGTTGAGCAGACGGATGAGGGGGAAATTGCAGCAGTTGTTAATAATTACTTTCAAACGCTCTTTGACTCTTCGAACCCGTCCCATTTTGATGATGTTCTGGTTGGGCTTGAAAATAGAGTTTCCGCAGGGATGAATGATGGGCTTCGAGAGAGGTACACGGCTGATGAAGTTACGGAAGCTCTTTCTCAAATGCATCCGCTGAAAGCTCCGGGCCCGGATGGTATGAATGCGCTATTTTTTCAGACTTACTGGAATGTTATTGATAAAAAAGTGGTGGACACGGTTTTGGCTATTTTGAGGGGGGAGAGGTCTGTCCGTGAATTAAATAAAACTAATATTGTCCTTATCCCGAAAAAGAAATCGCCTGATAAAATGCAAGATTTTCGCCCCATTAGTCTTTGTAATGTGGCCTATAAACTCGTTTCTAAGGTGCTTGCGAATCGGTTAAAATGTTTCCTCGGTGAAATTGTCTCGGTGAATCAGAGCGCTTTTACTCCAGGGCGACTTATTTCAGATAATGTTTTAATTGCATTTGAGATGTTTCATCACATGAAAGGTTCAAAAGCGCAGGAAGGGTATATGGCAATTAAGCTCGATATGGCGAAAGCTTACGATAGGATCGAATGGGTCTTTTTGGAGCGATGTTTGGTTTTTATGGGGTTCGACAGAGAGTGGGTGGATAGGGTGATGGATTGTGTTTCGACAGTGTCGTCCTCGGTACTTATTAATGGGGTACCTTCTACTGAATTTAGGCCAAGGCGGGGTTTGAGGCAAGGGGATCCGCTATCACCTTACCTTTTCATATTGTGTGCGGAAGCGTTATCGAATCTTATGAGACGGGCGGTGGAGAGGGGGGTGTTGCATGGTATTCGGGTTTCAAATGGGGCACCTGTGGTTTCCCATTTGTTCTTCGCTGATGACAGCATATTTTTTCTTAAATCTAAGGTGATTGAGGCGGAGATGGTGGTAGCGATTTTGCAGCAATATGAGAGGGCCTCGGGCCAACTGGTGAATCTTGATAAGACCACGGTCTCGTTTAGTGGTGGAGTGCCGAGAGAGAGGAGGGACCTTGTGATTTCGAAGTTACGTATGGTTGAAGTTGGGGCGCATCACCGTTACTTGGGGCTGCCCACGGTGGTAGGGAGGTCGAAAAAGGAGTTGTCTGATATTATTCGGGATAAGCTTAGTAAGAGGCTTTCGGGTTGGCGCGGGAAAATGTTGTCTAGAGCGGGTAGGGAGGTCCTTATAAAGGCTGTGGCCAATTCACTCCCTACCTATGTGATGAGTGTGTTTAAAATTCCTGTCAACTTTTGTAATGAACTTCGTAAGCTTGTGTCTCGGTTTTGGTGGAATCATGAGGAGGGTCGTAAGGGGATATCTTGGGTAGCGTGGAAGAAGCTTTGTCAACCCAAGGAATTGGGGGGTATGGGGTTTAAGGATTTTAAAATTTCTAATTTTGCGCTCCTGGGCAAACAAGTTTGGAGGTTACTCACTTCTCCGGAGAGCCTTTGGGTTCAGATTATGCGAGCTAAATATTTTCCGAACGGGGATGTGCTTGAGGCTAGCTTCGGGTATAATCCTAGCTACACTTGGAGGGGGATTGTTGAGGCTCAAAATGCGTTGCATCATGGGCTTCGTCGACGTATTGGGGATGGGCTGTCTACCTTTGTGTGGAAGGAGGCATGGATTCCGAGTACAAAGTCGGGACGGATCCTGTCTCTGTGTAGTCCAGGGAGGGAGTTGATGAGGGTTGCAGATCTGATGCGCGAGGGGGGGGCTGGCTGGGATGTGTCTAAGCTAACGGCTGTGCTGCTCCCTTTTGAGACGGATAGAGTTTTAAACATTCCACTCAGTGACCAGCGGCCTTCTGATTCGTGGTATTGGGGAGAGGAGAAAGATGGGGAGTATTCCGTGAAATCAGCCTATAAGCTACTGTCGGGGAATGCGCGTGGTGTTGGGAGGGGGATACTTCGAACTGGGAAAGGGAAAAATGGATATGGAACTGTCTCTGGAAAACTCCGGTGTGGCCCCGTATTAAGCTCTTCTTTTGGCAGCTGTGTAGCGAAGCTTTAGCGACAGGGGCAAACATTGCATTCCGAACTCAAGGTGAGTCTTCTTTTTGTCCTTTATGTATGTCTTCTATTGAGTCGAGTCTTCATTTGTTTCGCGATTGTTGGGTGGCTGGGCGGGTCTGGGAGGCGTTAGGGATTGAGGGACAGAATGAGGAGTGAAGAGTCTATTGATATAATATACTCAAGAAGGGGGGGTTGAATTGAGTATGCCTTCTTTTTAAAATCTTCTTCGATGTGTATGTAGTTGTATGATGATCGTTGAGTAGAGCAATAATAAAGTAGAGATACGATATTTTTGAAGTGGTTCAGTCTCACACTCTGAGACCTACGTCCACTATTCTCGATTAATAAAATTAGTACCAACTCTGGATTACAATTTTATCAACCCTACTCGTGCGACTTTGATGTTAGTCACAACTCAATCTAGATACCGCTAAATATCTAGCTACGACAAATACCGTTAAATATTTGTCTTACAACGAGTACCGCTAAATACTCAATCTATCTTACGTAAATAAGATAAAGTCTTCAAAGTTTTCTTGGTGTCACAATCTTGAATGAATAAGATCAATGCTTGAGCACTTGAATCTTGAATCGGATTTGACAATTAAAGCTCGAATATTGAAGAACACGATCGGCGGTTTTCTCTTGATTTGCGTGTATGTGTGTTGTGTATTTCGTGTCCTTTAATGTGTCATGGTTAGTCTATTTATATAGAATATGTATCTAGGTAAATTAAACCCTAGATGATTTAGGAATATTACTTAAACTAGAATACTAGTCTTTTAGTAATATTACCTTAAATCTAATCTTAATATATTTAGGAAAGATTTAATAATATACTTTATGTATTATATAAGGAAACAATTTCCTAATTCATATTTAGGAAAGATCTTTATATAATAAACAATTAGTATCCATATTAAATCAACTTCTTAAACCATGTCAAAGATAATAAAATATATTACCATAATATAATCTTAGTTTGTTTAGGACATTAAATAAATACATAATATTTATTTAGGAAAGTCCTACACGATTTTGGTAATGTGGCATATCACACGATTTACCAAAATCGAAACAAACTATATTTAGACTATATATTTTTGACAATTAAAATCATATAAAAATCTTTAGTTTATTTTAGTAATAAATAATTATCTCATAAGATATTTATTTATTTCTTATTTAACCAAAAGATATTTTATATAATCCTATTAAGATTAACAATTCCATATTTAAATAGAATACCATTTAAACACTAAATCACACGACACAAATAAGGAAACCAATGTTTCAACTTATCCACATATATATTTCGATCATTTCTTCATAATGTAGAGGTATAGCTACAAGCTATAACTTGAATCAAACTTGTACTAAAGTTATAGTTGATAATTATAACTTTACTTCTTTATGCGCGCTTGTGATCTTCTATCAATCTTCGATATAGTCAACTCATTGACTAATATGCTTGAATCTTTTACGCTTGATTGATTAGATCTTGTTACTAAATTTCTGTACACTTAGCACACGATTATACATACTAGTATATAATATATAAATAGCTAGACTTGTCATTATCAAAACATAAACATATATACTATATATATATTTGAATATATGGTTCAACAAATTCCCCCTTTTTGATGATGGCAAGTCTTTCTTAGATTTCGTGTCTAAGTGTATGTTCCCCCTCAATATAATAAGGGTCATTCATAGCAAAGATCAACTTAGGGTTTTTATCTTCTATCTATCCCATATCCTTTAAGGACCCTAAGAGACAATGGATTACGACAAGGAGCAAGCTTAGGCAAATTCTAATCTAAGTCGCATTTTTCCCCCTCTTGACATCATCGAAAAGATGAGAACAAATACATGAAACGACTAGAATAATATACTTACGAAGCATAAGCAAGCATATAAACGAGTTGAAATAATATGAACATAGAAAATATCACATAACCACATATACGGAATGTAAAGAACTATACACAACCAATACGAGAATACTAAGCCAATGGGCCGAATGAGAAGAGGCTAATGTTTAGAGAGAAAATGGGCCGGCTTAAGTAAAACGGATATCAAGGCCTGCAAAAAAGAGTAAAATAAGATGGGCCAAAGATAAGAAGGGAAATTGGGCCACAGCAAAACAATTATAGAGTCTGGATGGGATTCCTAATGGGCTAGGTAATAAGTTGGGCCATAAAACTAACAATGTTTATAAGTCCACCCCGGACTTAAGCAAAACAACAACAGAACAACGGCAAACCAACAAAACAGGGACGGAGATGTCGAATCAGGAGCGAGAGCTGGAAGCAGGGGCTTGGGCATACGGACTGACGTACTCGGGTCGGGTCCTGAACTCAAGGGTGTCCAAACGATCGAAACAGCTGCTGACATTCCTTCCTTGAGCATTTAGAGCCAACTCGAAGTTGAGTATCTTCAATGAAAGCGCTTTAACGGCTTCAAGAGCGTGGCTCGCATCTGTGCGCAACAACCCATGATCCCGTACCATAGCACCACCTTGAGTCGTAAGAAAGGACAACCGATCACTCACGGCCAGCAATTCCGAACAAACAACCGATACTTCAGACCCAATTTTCACCAAATGCTTGTCGACCTTCTCCATCCAATCTTTTACTTCTACTTCAAAGGCACGACCACTTCCTGCATGACTCCCTGAGGCACCCGAACTCTCCTTTTCTTTCTTAATTTGACACAACCCTAAAATCTGATCCATCTTGGCTTCTAAGTCTACAAAAGATGGAGATGGATTAGGACGGGGTCCCTCCTCACCCATCTTCCCAAAAGCCAAATCAACACCATCAAATGTAATTCCCATTAATTTGAGTAATTTGTCACACATACGGTCACGAGGCTTAACACCGAAACTACAATCGTCCACAACACCCTTTTGCAACAAGATTTCGGAGACCCACATTCTGTAGGGAATATCTAGAGTCGAACTTGGTTTTTCTTTAACCAAAACAGAGGAAACTTGACAGATTTTCGAACAAAGCAAGAAGGCAAGATTGATTTTGTTACCCTCTAACCAATGATAAAGAACAATGGCTTCGATGCTTGACAGTTTATCGCGCCCTCCCCTCCTCGGTAATATTGTGTTCCAAAGAAAGTTGACAAATAGTTTTAATTTGGGGGAGAAAGAGTTGGTTAGGAGTGGTGAAGTTTCAGTAGCAGTAGAATCAAAATATTGTTTGATAATCATCTTTTGCTCTCGGGTTACCACTCCCCACTCCTTACTAGTATCAATTTCGACACCATCAAGATCAAGTCGAAAAATTTCACAAACATCACCTAAAGACACTTCCACCTCCCTTCCATTCACAACAGCCTTTATCCCAGATGCACATGGTTTCACAGAGGCAAAGAACTGAACTAGTTCAATAGGGAATATTAAACCCGAAAAATTACTAATGTACTTCCATCCTTGAAACTCCAAAAACTTTTTAAAGAAAAGTAAAGATTTCGACCCTTCGACCCAAGATGTTGGGTAGAATCGACCCGAATGAATGGAGTAGGGAAGAAGACGATCAATGAGCATACCTTCATGCCTTGTCATTCGGACTCTCTCGAGTCCTTCCTTGGTAGCTTCAATGGAATAATCTCGAAACAGAGGACGCGGGTTCTTGAGATTCGACCCTAGTTCTTGCATGTCATCAGATACGGAGGAGGCAACGCGGTTAAGTTTTCGACGCTTGCCGTTGTCTGGGGTTGGACTTGCGGTGGCTATGGGAGTCGGAGATGGGGGAGGTGAAGGAGTTGGTGAGGGTGGTGAGGCTTTCTTTTGTTGGGAACGAGTTGCTCTTGAGGGAGGCATTTTTATGATGATGAGAATGGTGATGGTGGTTGTTAGGAGGTGGTTTTTGTGGCGGAGTTTGTACGGAGGTTTGATGGAGGTTTGTTTTTATGGAATTGTGGTTATAGGATGGTAATAAGGAAGAAGGGGTTAAATGTGGTAAGTGAGGTAATAATGATGGGTGAAATTAGTCAAAGGCTAGGTCTAGGGGGTGAGGTTTAGGGGAGACGTGGCACATGGGGGGACCACCACACACATTGTGTGTGTTGGTAACTTTAGGTAAGTTTTGTAATTTGTATTATGTATGTATTATTATGTTGTATATGTCGTAATATGTATGTTATAGGATAGTTTTAATATGTGACGTAATATTTTTTTTTTTTTTGATTAGTTGTGCACACATTCATATGTAAATCATATAATATAACTATAATCACAAAATTTTATCATCGAATATATACATACACATGCAGCGGAGTATACGGACACAGTCATATAATCTCATCTAAACCGTAGTCAATCATTGGGTTATTTTTGCTTTTAAGATTTGATTAAGTGCCACCGATTAAACCAATTTCCAATCGCAAAGTCTCAAAGCGTTCTCTAGCCAATGGTTTAGTGAAGATATCTGCCCACTGTTTTTCCGTACTACAAAATTCCAATTTTATATTTTTCTTTTCAACATGGTCTCTAAGGAAATGATGTCTAATCTCAATATGTTTAGTTCTCGAGTGCTGGGCTGGGTTTTTAGATATAATTATAGCACTCGTATTATCACATAAGATAGGCACACATCCAACATCAACACCATAATCATGTAACTGTTGCTTTAACCATAAAAGTTGAGAACATACCAGTGCGGCTGCAATATATTCTGCTTCAGCAGTTGAGAGAGCGACAGAATTTTGTTTCTTGGATCCCCAAGATATAATACAAGGACCTACAAAGGTAGCAAGTCCGGAGGTACTTTTTCTGTCTAAAGAACATCCTGCATAATCCGCATCTGAATATCCTACTAGGTTAAAGTTACAGTCCATAGGATACCATAGATATAATTTTGAGGTTCCGATTAGGTATCTTGAAATTCTCTTAACTGCAATCATGTGTGATTCTTTTGGTGCAGATTGGAATCTCGCACAAACACAGACACTAAACATTATATCTGGACGACTTGCTGTAAGATAAAGAAGTGAGCCAATCATACCTCTGTAAGTTGTTTCATCTACAGACTTACCATCTTCGTCTTTGGTTAACTTCTTATCTGTGACCATTGGAGTAGGCATTGCATGAGAGGTTTCCATTCCAAATTTCTTTAGTAACTCCTTGACGTATTTTTGTTGATGAACCTTGATTCCTTCTTCAGTTTGTTGTATTTGAAGTCCAAGGAAGAACTTTAGTTCTCCCATCATACTCATCTCGAACTCAGAAGTCATCAACTCAGAGAAGTACTTGCACAACTTTTTATTAGTTGAGCCAAAAATAATATCGTCAACATAGATCTGAACGACTAGTAGATCTGAGTTTTCACTTTTAAGAAATAGGGTTTTATCCACAGACCCTCTCTTGAATCCACTCTCCAATAGGAACTTTGATAATCTGTCGTACCATGCCCTAGGTGCTTGTTTCAGACCATATAGTGCTTTGTCCAATTTGAATACGTGATCCTTGAGTTTGCTGTCAGGAAATCCAGGAGGTTGTTCAACAAATACTTCCTCTTGGAGATAGCCATTAAGAAATGCAGTCTTAACGTCCATCTGAAAAAGCTTCATTCCCTTGTGTGCTGCAAATGCAATGAGTAGTCTTATTGCCTCAAGACGAGCAACAGGAGCAAAGGTTTCATCATAATCGATCCCTTCCTGTTGGTTGTATCCTTGAACCACTAGTCTGGCCTTATTTCGCACAATGACTCCAGTGTCATCCAATTTGTTTCTAAATACCCATCTAGTTCCAATGACAGTTCTGTCCTTAGGTCGGGGAACAAGATGCCAAACTTTGTTTCTTTCAAATTGCTGGAGTTCTTCTTGCATGGCAACTATCCAGTCTGGTTCTGCGAGAGCTTCCTTGATATTTGAAGGTTCAATGGTGGAGAGAAAGGAGTAGAATGAGCAAAAGTTGTTTAAGCTCCTTCGAGTTTGAACTCCATCTGTCAGGCTTCCTATGACATTGTCCAAAGGGTGAGAGCCTTTGTATCTCCAATTCCTTGATTGATCATTTGCATTCCCTGAACTTGACTCGGGATCTTGACTTGTTCCCCCTGAATCCAAACCTGGGTTTATAGTAGGGTCAGGTATAACTATGGCCTCTTCCCTTTGGTTTTGATTCAAAGTTACAGCTTCATTAGCTGTAACTCTGGGTTCCAAGTCATTGGTTTGAGAGTTATCTACAGTATCATCAACTGTAGTTTCATTTCTCGCACCATTTTCTCCCAAGTTGAGTTCATCATGAATTCCTTGAGGTTCTCCTTCTTCAATTTCCATTTCAGGAGGATCTTCCCTTGATAACCTGAAATCAGGTTCGTCTAGGTTTTCCTCTATATCCTGTAATGGCTTATCGAAGGCATTATTCTCATCAAAGATAACATGAATACTTTCCTCTATGCATAAAGTACGTTTGTTAAAAACTTTGTAGGCTTTACTATGATCTGAATATCCTATAAAGATTGCTTCATCACTTCTAGGGTCGAATTTGCTTAATCTGTTTTTACCATTGTTGTGAACAAAGCATTTACTACCAAAGCATCTTAAATGTGATATGTTTGGTTTGCGACCACGAAGAAGTTCATAAGGAGTCTTTTTAAGGATAGGTCTAATCATAGCACGGTTATGAATATAGCAAGCTGTACTAATAGCCTCAGCCCAAAAGTTTCTAGGTAGGCCACTACAAAGAAGCATTGTTCTAGCCATGTCTTCTAGGGTTCTGTTCATTCGTTCTACGACTCCATTTTGTTGTGGGGTTCTAGGGGCCGAGAAGTTATGACCAACACCATTGGTTTTACAGAACTCAATAAAAGCATGATTGTCGAACTCAGTTCCATGATCAGTACGAATTGTTACTAGGTTTGATTTATATTTGTTTTGGACAAGTTTCATGAGACTAACAAATTCATCGAAAGTTTCGTCTTTAGAGTGAAGAAAGATTGGCCAAACAAATCTAGAGTAATCATCAACTAGAACGAAAACGTACCTGGAACCACCTCTGCTTCTTACCTTCATAGGGCCACATAGATCCATGTGTACTAGTTCAAGAGCTTGTTCTGTGCTTACCACTCTTTTTGGCTTAAAGGATGATCTGACGTGTTTACATCGTGCACATGTGTCACACATCTTTTCTTGATCAAATTTGATCTTTGGAAGACCTTCGACCAAGTCCCATCTTTTCAGCTTACTTAGAATAGGTGAGCTAATATGACCAAATCTCTTGTGCCATAGACATGGATCATCTAACGTAACTTTCATGCATGATAGAGAATCAGTAGGTACAACATTTAAATCAATCATATAAACATTTTTCATCCTGTGACCTTCAAGTATCACTTTACTGGTGCCTTCTAAGATTATACGACATATATCTGAATGAAAAACCACTTTATTTCCTTTGTCACATAATTGAGATATACTGATAAGATTGTGTTTGAGACCATTTACAAGGTATACATCATTTATAGCATGAGAGGATGAAATACCTATCTTACCAATTCCGATGATCTTTCCCTTTTTGTTATCACCGAATGTGACTTTACCTCCGTCAAAAGGTTTTAGGGTTTGGAATAGGTTTACGTCGCCTGTCATATGTCTTGAGCATCCACTGTCGAGATACCATAGGTTATTTTCCTTGGCGACAAACTGCACAAATAATTTCAAAGACAGGATTTAGGTACCCAAGCATACTTGGGTCCTTTGTTGTTAGTAATCACAAATACATCTTCCTTTTTAACCCAGACTTGTCTTACATAGGTCTTTCTATATCGGTAGTGGTTGGGTTTTGATGTTCTTGTGTAGGTTTTAGTTTGGACTCTTGGTGACCATTTTTTGTGTGATGTTTGAGGAGTCTGTTTGGTTCTGTTTTTCTTTTCTTCGTAGTCAAATGTCATGTCATAGAACCATCTGTGGTCAATGTTCCTTTCCTCAGTTTTGTCACCATCACTATCAGAGACAGAATTAGTGTCGCTTGGAATTCCTAAGGATTTAACAAACTTAACTCCGGTTTTAAAATCTTGTGCGTGTTTCACACAGTTTTCTCGGAGGTGTCCAGTATGGCCACAATAAGTGCATATTAAATACTCAGGAAGGTCGGCATATTTTCTTCTTCTAAAGTCTCTATCTGTTGGACTTTGTTTACACTTTGAGTGATCCCTTCTTCCATAACATTCGTGACCTAAACCCATCTTCATGTTGTTGTCGGATTGTTCAGTTAGGAAGTTTAGAACGTTAGTGCTTCCTTCCCATTTATCGTGAACTTTCCGAGCATGAAGAAGAAGGTCTTTCAAGGAGTCTATTTCTTTCTTACATTCACTATGGTCAGTGTTGCTAGACTCTTTTAGGTTTTGAATGTCTTTATGGAAGTCAGACACAATTTTGGCATGTTCTTTCTTGATTTTAGATATACTGAATTCTAGATCCATGATTTTGCTTTCGAGAATCTCAACTTCTTCTTGATGAGTCTCATCTTCGACCATAGTCGAAGATTCTGACTTAAGCCGTTCATTAACCTTTCTTAATTCTGAAGTTATAGCTTCATTAGCTATAACTTTAGATTGAAGCTCTTTAATGTTGAGTTTTAGTTTTGAGGTTATAGCTTCATTAGCTATAACTTTAGACTCAAGAACCTTTTTCTCAGACATAACTGTTTCCAACTTAGCATTTACTTCAATGCTTATTTTGGATTTCAGTTTCTTAGCTTTGGCTTTCAGAAGTTGATTTTCCTCAGCAATATCGAGGATCTGCTCTTTCAAGTCATCTAACTCAAGATTTTGTTCATGACATTGGTCTAGGGTTTTCTCAAAATATTTAATTAGCATAGCCTTAGATAAGTTTTTAACTTGACTTTTGAGTTGAAGAAAATTTACCTCTTCGTCGTCATCGTCTGAGTCTGATTCTCCAAGGAGACACATATTCGATGCGTCATCTTCATCATTGTCGTTTGAGATTAGATCTAGGCTGACGTTGCTTAGGCATAGGTTTGCTACTTCTTCTTCTTCAGAGTCCTCGTCATCTTCAGATTCTAATTCTCCCCAGCATGACGCAAGCATTACTTTCTTAAACTCTGTTTTGGTCTTTTCTCTTTTTGACTTGTCTTTGATTTTGTCCCAACTTGGACAATCTTTGATCATATGGTCTTGTTGTCCACACTTGAAACATCCTCTTTTGAAGAATGTTTGTTTGGAGTCAGTTTTCTTTTTGTCGAACGTTTTGTTGTTCGAGTTTTTGTATCTACCTTTGAAAACTGCTTTCTTAAATCGTCTAGCGAATAGAACTGTTTCATCCTCAAGTTCTTCTTCGCTTACTTCGTTTGTGGAGGCTTGTAAAGCGACTCCCTTTCCCTTTGGATCATCATCGTTTTTATTTAGTATGATCTCGTGAGCCATTAAGGATCCAATCAGTTCTTGGTAAGTGATTTTAGATAAATCACGTGCTTCCTCTATGGCCGTGACCTTAGGTTGCCACTTTTTGGTGAGACTCCTAAGAATCTTACGAATGATATCCTCAGAATCGATCTTTTTGCCAAGGTTCCGCAGTTCATTAATAATACAAGAAAATCGTGCAGACATGCTATCAATAGATTCATTCTTTTCCATATTGAAAAGTTCATATCTTTGAACGAGCAAGTCTATACGATGTTTCCTGACTGCGGATGTTCCTTCATAAGCAAGTTCGAGACTATCCCATATTTCCTTAGCGGAACTACAGGATGAGAATCTATCGAATTCTGAGGTTATCATACCGTTCTGTAGGAGGCTCATAGCCTTAGAGTTTTTCTCTGCAATTTTGTAGTCACTTTCCACATAATCGCTTTCCATTTTTTCATAGGTTGTTCCATTGGCGGCGGCGACCAAGATCTTCTTTGGTCCAGTTTGGATGATCTTCCAACATTCCCAATCACAACCCTTGATGTAATGAGTCATCATATTTTTCCATAAGCTATAGTTTTTGCCATCGAAGATAGGGCACTTGAGATGCTTGGAATCCATTGATAAAGGAGTATATAATATAGAATCAATAGAAGGATCAAAACTCACGCGGCTAGGCGATCAAGAGCACGAGGCTCTGATACCAATTGAAGAGTCTATTGATATAATATACTCAAGAAGGGGGGGTTGAATTGAGTATGCCTTCTTTTTAAAATCTTCTTCGATGTGTATGTAGTTGTATGATGATCGTTGAGTAGAGCAATAATAAAGTAGAGATACGATATTTTTGAAGTGGTTCAGTCTCACACTCTGAGACCTACGTCCACTATTCTCGATTAATAAAATTAGTACCAACTCTGGATTACAATTTTATCAACCCTACTCGTGCGACTTTGATGTTAGTCACAACTCAATCTAGATACCGCTAAATATCTAGCTACGACAAATACCGTTAAATATTTGTCTTACAACGAGTACCGCTAAATACTCAATCTATCTTACGTAAATAAGATAAAGTCTTCAAAGTTTTCTTGGTGTCACAATCTTGAATGAATAAGATCAATGCTTGAGCACTTGAATCTTGAATCGGATTTGACAATTAAAGCTCGAATATTGAAGAACACGATCGGCGGTTTTCTCTTGATTTGCGTGTATGTGTGTTGTGTATTTCGTGTCCTTTAATGTGTCATGGTTAGTCTATTTATATAGAATATGTATCTAGGTAAATTAAACCCTAGATGATTTAGGAATATTACTTAAACTAGAATACTAGTCTTTTAGTAATATTACCTTAAATCTAATCTTAATATATTTAGGAAAGATTTAATAATATACTTTATGTATTATATAAGGAAACAATTTCCTAATTCATATTTAGGAAAGATCTTTATATAATAAACAATTAGTATCCATATTAAATCAACTTCCTAAACCATGTCAAAGATAATAAAATATATTACCATAATATAATCTTAGTTTGTTTAGGACATTAAATAAATACATAATATTTATTTAGGAAAGTCCTACACGATTTTGGTAATGTGGCATATCACACGATTTACCAAAATCGAAACAAACTATATTTAGACTATATATTTTTGACAATTAAAATCATATAAAAATCTTTAGTTTATTTTAGTAATAAATAATTATCTCATAAGATATTTATTTATTTCTTATTTAACCAAAAGATATTTTATATAATCCTATTAAGATTAACAATTCCATATTTAAATAGAATACCATTTAAACACTAAATCACACGACACAAATAAGGAAACCAATGTTTCAACTTATCCACATATATATTTCGATCATTTCTTCATAATGTAGAGGTATAGCTACAAGCTATAACTTGAATCAAACTTGTACTAAAGTTATAGTTGATAATTATAACTTTACTTCTTTATGCGCGCTTGTGATCTTCTATCAATCTTCGATATAGTCAACTCATTGACTAATATGCTTGAATCTTTTACGCTTGATTGATTAGATCTTGTTACTAAATTTCTGTACACTTAGCACACGATTATACATACTAGTATATAATATATAAATAGCTAGACTTGTCATTATCAAAACATAAACATATATACTATATATATATTTGAATATATGGTACAGAATGAGGAGGATAGTGGAGGGCTGCGGGATTGGGTTGAGGCTGTGTGGAGGCTGTCGGGCGAGTTTGAACAGAGGAAACTAATGGTCGGATGTTGGGCCATTTGGGAACATAGGAACAAGGTTCTTTTCGAAGGAAGGGGAGTCGATTCAGAGGTTATTGTTAGGAGATGTATGGATGTCTTGCAGGAGGAGAGTGGCGTTCGGGCAGGGATTTTACAGGCGGGTCATGCGAGCGGTGTTCGGGTAAGCAGCGATGCAGCGATTCAGGGATGGCAGCGTGCGCCGCCAAATTTCGTTAAGATAAATGTCGATGCGGGTTCGAAGGAAGGGGTGGGGGTGGGGATCGGTGTGGTGTGCCGGGATGCTGACGGGTTGGTTTTGTGGGGGCTTGCTATGAAGGTCAGTCAGGTTTGGGATCCGTTATTGGCGGAAGCAGTGGCGGTCTTGGAGGGCATTCGTGAAGCGCGTATGAGGGGCCATCTGAATGTGATCTTGGAGAGTGACTGTGCTGTTGTGGTGGAAATGCTTCGGAAGCGTGCGCCAGGAAGGAGTATTTGTAGTTTAGTTTGTAATGACATTTTATCGCTTTGTTCTAATTTTTCTTCGGTAGTTTGGTCTTTCACTAGTCGGGTTAACAATTCGGTGGCCCATGCTTTAGCTCATTATTTTACTTCGGAATCGGGTAGAGAAGTTTGGGAGGGCTCTCTACCGAATCTGACAAGTACTGCTGTTTCTTTTGATTTATCATTAATAAATTAAGCTTCGGCTTTCCCTTCAAAAAAAAAAAAATTAGCCCGGAAGAATTGTAAGTTAAATAACCTTGATGAGAGCAGTCGGAATTCATAGTTTCGTAGATAACAAACGACAGAATATTAGAAAAAAAATCATTCATAGTTTCGTAGATAATAAACGACAGAATATTAGAAAAAAAAATCGAAAAGTAAAGTAAAATAAAATAAAATAAAAGCAAGTAGTTGTTAACAAAATGGAGTAAATAAAAGGTACACAAATGTATTCTCATTTGTGACGGCGGTATCCGTCACAAGCTTGTGACGGATACCGTTTTCTCTTATAAAATACCCACTTTTTTTCTCTATTCGACACTATTCATGTGGTTCCCTTTTCTTCACTAACTTATTTTGCATTCATTTTATGTCACAAAATATCCGTCATAAATAGTGACCCGTCCCAAGCAAGACTTAAGGTAATCCTTACAAAAATTACTTTAATTGAGTTTAACTAAATCCAACTCGACCAGACATATAGATGATGACTGACTCGGCCTGAAATCGACTCAACTCATCCCGCCCCAATGATACTCCGTATTTATTGATATAACCCAAACTCGATATAACCGCGCGACTAACCAAAAAGAACCCTCTTGAGTCGACATAGAGGCATGTTTAAACATTGAAAGGGCCCAAACTTTTCGCACCTTAAATGGCGGCTTGAAATCGACTCAACTCGACCCGACCCGATGATACTCTGTATTTATTGATATAACCCAAACTCGATATAACCGAGTAACCAGATAGAAACCTCTTGAGTCGACATAGAGCCATGTTTAAACACTGAAAGCCATGAAACCAGACTGAACACTTGATGTTTTCAGCAATGTGCAGCATCATTCTATACTATGTTTACTGATCAATACACAACTCAAAATTAGCTACACCTGCGCGGCTACGACCTTCTTGTACGTGTACCACTTAGCAATCCAGAGATACGCGAGGAAGTTGGCTACACCGAGGACAGTTAAAACCCAAAAGAAGTAATCTAGATGACCTCTATTTAAGTTATCCGGGATCCAACCTAGTTTCCCGTCTCTTGTGCTCACGTTTGTGACTATCGTCACAAGCAATGAGCTAAGGTAGTTTCCTAGAGCCATGGCTGTGAGCGATAAAGCTGAACACAGGCTTCTCATTGCATCGGGCGCCTGGTCATAGAAGAACTCCAGCTGCCCGATACATATAAACACTTCTGCACACCCAACCAGAAAATACTGTGGAATTTGCCAGAATATCGAGAGGGGGATGGTTTTTAAGTCGTAGTAATTGTGTTTCCTCACCATGTTTAGCCTTACGACTTCTAAGATCCCGGCTGTAACCATGGAAAAGATTGAAATGACCAGCCCGATTCCCATTCTTTGAAGCTGACTAAAACCACGCTCATGACCCGTTACTCTTGAAAAGACCAGGATGATCATAAGGTCGTAGACTGGGATCCAGAACATGACACTTAGAATGTCGAAAGTTAAGAGCGTTGCAGACGGGATTTTGAAGTTTGGTCCTATGTGTTGGTCTAAAGTGTTTCCTTGCAAAACAAACATGGTGCTCATCTGACTATAGATGGCTGAGAAAACTATCCCAGTTGCCCAAATCGGAAGCAATCTGACTACGGCTTTGAACTCTTCAACCTGAGTTACGGTGCAGAGCGTCCATGGGTTTGGGGTTCCCCTGGTGTCATCACTGTCGATTGGTACTGCAGCTTTGTCGAAACATCTGAGAATCGGAAAATGCAGAGTCAGTGATTCAGAAAACACAAATTCTCATTTGCGACGGCGGTATCTTCTCACAAAATACCTACTTTTTCTCTCTCTCCGACACTATTCATGTGGTCCCCTTTCTCCACTAACTCATTTTATATCCATTTTATCTCACAAAATATCTGTCACAAATGGTGACCCGTCACAAGCAAGCCTTACTATTCAGAAAATATGTTATTGATATACTGTAAAAGAAATGGAAACAATGAAAACAACACCGAATCGCTACGCTTTCCTTATAGAACAATTCATCCCGTATATCAGTACCTGGGATATTCCGAATTTTCTAAGAGATAAGACGGTATTCCTCGGTTTTTGGCTAGAAAACAGATATATAATTTCGAAGTTTTATATGTAATTCGTTTTATATGTTCAAGATGTTTGATTATCACTAATTTTTCTCTAGGAAAAAGCTGATCCATTTTCGTCCTATATATATAGGGAAATGAAGGGAAAAGGGAAGGATTAAGTCAGATTTCTGAAGAGTTGCAACTCGAGTTGCAATTCTTCGAAATCAACCGCCAAAATCCGTTTTATTCGGATAAATTATTTGGCGCCAAAGTTTCGGGGCCGTTGCCACCGAACCCCCATCGGGGACCACATAGCGTCCCCGAACCCCTGCCAAAGTTGCGAGACCCTCGCATAGTCGTTCGTAAGGCAACTATACTGCGAACTTGTAAATAATAGACTAGTGTACACTCCATACTTCCCGAACTAGCTTTATTATTTATAACTTCGTCCGTCTTTGAACCAAACCCAAAATACGTAAAATGAAACGGTAATTACACTTAAATTACCAACAAAATACTGTGTGATCGTGTATAAGAGATCAATTATTTTGAATTCGCAGACCTTAATTCGTGTGTATACTCCAACTTACGACTTCCTCTAATGCTTGATTCCGCGTCAACTGTCTCAAACAGAAGGCTTTTCTGTTCGGGAACTTTGATCTTAATTTTTCTGAACGATGCAACGAGCACCTGAGCAATACGAGTCAAGGGACTCCCTCCAAGGTTCTGGAACCGATACAAACGGAACCCACAGAAGAAGAGCAGTACAGCAATAGCCATGGCTATAGTTGGGATGCCGAAACCTGTTACGATATTTATTTTGTACATGTTTGTATATGGGTAGTTTGGGTATTTCACAATGTGTAGGGTTTGTTTTCCTACCTTATATATATGTTTGTATTTTATCTCAGCACACAATGAAAAACAGACAACACAATTTTCCCCTGTTCAACGTTTAACTTGGTATCAGACGTTCTAGTTTTTTTTATGACCGGTAACGATAGCGGTGCCGACGATCCAAATTCTTCCGATCATTCCTCTGCCGCCTCTGATTCTGGTGATTCGGGTGATATGGCTAAAGGCGAGAAACTCAGTCCATATTTTCTCTCAACCACTGACAAACCCGGTGACAAAATCATTCATGTTGAGTTGCGAGGCGATAATTACGATGAATGGTCCGTCAAATTGAAAGGTGCTTTTCGTTCCCGGAAGAAGACTGGTTTTATCGATGGTTCCATTCCGAAACCTGCCGATGATTCTGACGACTTGGAGGACTGGTATATGGTTAATGCTATGTTGGTCAATTGGATTTTTAACACAATTGAATCTGGTCTCGGTTCTACCATCTCGTACGTTGAAGTGGCAAAGGATTTATGGGATGATATTGAACAACGTTTCAGTGTCGGAAACGGTTCTAAATTACACCGCATCAAGGGTTCGATCGCTTCTTGCAAACAAGGCGAAAAAGAAACGGTCACTGAATATTATGGTCGTTTGAAAAAGCTTTGGGATGAAGTAGACAAGTATGATCGTAATCTGATATGCAATTGCGGTGGTTGTTCCTGCGGCATCAACAAGCAACTCGATAAGAAACGCGATGAAGGTAAACTCCACGATTTTTTATTGGGCATTGATTCCGTCTATTCTACTGTTGCGTCCAATCTCCTTCTCCAGGACCCATTACCCTCTCTTAATCGTGCATACTCTACCATGATTCAAGAGGAAGGGGTGCGTGGTCAGGCTGCGCGTGCTCCTTCGGTGCGCGGGGGGGAGAATAGAGCTGAGCCAATGAGTTTTGTAGCTAGGTCTATGCCTGCACGTTCAGAAAACAATGGTGATAAAGATACAGAGACTGATTCTCGTCCCTGGTGTGACCACTGTAACAAGTTTGGACATTCCCGTGCTCGGTGTTTCGAACTTATCGGTTATCCTAAAGGCTGGCGTGACAGAGGAAAAGGTGCGACGACTGGAGCAGGCCGTGGTGGTCGCGGTGGTCGTGGTGGTGGATACAATAATTCACTTGCCAGAACCGTGGCAAATGCAAGAGCCTCTGACGATACTGCCGACACGAAGGAGCCACAACAATTTGTTACGGTACCTAAGGAGCAATGGGAAGCGTACACAAATCAAAATAAAGTCTCGGCTTCTCATGTGCGAATGACCGGTAAGACGGATAATACTGTTTTATGGCTTCTTGATTCCGGTGCAACGCACCATATGACAGGGAGTTATGCAATTCTACAAAATATTCAGGATGTAGACCCTTGTGTGGTTACTCTTCCTAATGGCAAATTTTCTAAGTCCTCAAAGCAAGGATGTGTGAGCTTGGGAGGGGATTTACTGTTGAAAAATGTTCTTTTTGTGCCCGATTTTAATTGTAATTTGATTTCGGTTTATCAATTGAGCATAGATCTTAATTGTGACGTGAATTTCACTAACACTTCGTGCTTGATACAGGACCGCGTATCGAAGAAGACGATTGGTGCGGGTGAGCAGAACGGGAGGCTATATCTTCTGAGAGGAGTCACAAGTGCCAGTGTCAATGCGTCGTCGAAAGATAATACTGATGTCGAGGTTTGGCATCGTAGATTGGGGCACCCCTCTAGGAGAGTAGTTACGTTACTGCCTTTTATTCATGCTAAATGCAACAAACGTGTTAATGAACTTTGTGACATTTGTTTACGTGCCAAACAAACACGGGAGAAATTCGTTGTCAGTGAAAATAAAGCTAAATGCATTTTTGAATTAATTCACTGTGATTTGTGGGGTGACTACCGTACACCTTCGTCTTGTGGAAGTCGATATTTTCTAACCATAGTTGATGACTTTTCTCGTGCTGTATGGGTTTATTTGATTAAAACCAAAGACGAAGTGTTTCAATTGTTGCAAAATTTTATCGTGATGGTGAGGCGTCAATTTCTTGTCGATGTTAAGGTGGTTCGTACAGATAATGGTACTGAATTTACTTGTTTGGCGTCTTACTTTGCTACCCATGGAATTTTGCATCAGACGACTTGTGTCGGTACTTCGCAACAGAATGGTAGAGTGGAGCGGAAACACCGTCACATATTAAATGTGGCAAGGGCCTTACGCTTTCAGGCTGGTTTACCCATCGAGTTTTGGGGTGAGTGCATTTTAACAGCCGGTCATCTTATTAACCGGACGCCTTCAGTTTTGCTTAACGGAAAGACTCCTTTTGAGGTTTTGTTTCAAAAATTACCTTCTTACGACAATTTGCGAATTTTTGGTTGTTTGTGTTATGCTAAGCATCATAGACGTGATGGTGACAAATTCGCATCACGTAGTCGGAGATGTATTTTTGTCGGATATCCGTTTGGTAAGAAGGGTTGGGAAGTATATGATTTGGACTCAAAAGAATATTTTGTGTCACGTGATGTCGTTTTTGCCGAGTCGGTTTTTCCTTATCTTGTTGAGTCTGTTAATTATGAACAATTCCTTCATAGAAAACGGGTTGATATCGAGCAGCACATTCATGGTGAGGGTGAAATTATCTTAGGTGATGTTGGTGTTAATGTGGAGGAGGCAATAGGGGATAACGAGCAGACTATAGAGCAGCCTAATGCTGCTGCTACTGATGATGGTCACGGACAGATTGATTCCTCCGCAGAAACATCCGATGCGAGGGTCATTGCGCCTGATAATGGACAGCAGCTTACAGCCACAACACGTCCAGGAAATTCTGGTCGTTCCGAGGGAGTTTCTGACCCAGAATTTGGGCGTGGCAAGCGCCCCCACATACCATGGTCGAAATATTCTGATGATGAATATGTTACAGTCGCTGCTCGGGTTCTTTATGACACCGATGAAGCATATAGCCTCCTTCTCAACCAGCCCGTATCGTCGTCGACTTCAGGTATGTCGTATCCTTTAGCTCACGTTGTGAATTGCCATAAATTTTCTGTACCACACCGTTCTTTTCTCACCGCAGTTGATGCTTGCCTTGAGCCTTCCTCGTTTCGTGAAGCTATGAAAGATGAACGATGGAAAGATGCTATGCAGCTCGAAATCGATGCATTGATTCGAAATGAGACTTGGGATATTGTTGACTTACCCGCTGGTCACAAGGCGATCGGAAATAAGTGGGTTTATAAAATTAAATTGAGAGCTGATGGTTCGGTAGAGCGCTATAAAGCTCGACTCGTTGTGCTTGGAAATCGACAGGAGGAAGGGGTTAATTTTTTTGAAACCTTCGCACCCACTGCCAAAATGGTTACTGTACGTATTTTCCTTGCTCTTGCCGCTTCACGCAATTGGGAATTACATCAACTCGACGTTCATAATGCCTTCCTTCATGGGGATTTGGACGAAGAGGTATATATGCGTTTGCCTCTTGGATATTCTGTGGATGAACCCAATAAGGTGTGTCGCCTTAAGAAGTCATTATACGGTCTTCGTCAAGCCTCTCGTTGTTGGTTTGATAAATTATCTGCTTCTCTTATTGCTTATGGTTTCTCGCAATGTTTATCGGATTATTCCTTATTTTCTTACACGGTGTCCGGCATCGAGGTATATATTTTGGTTTACGTTGACGATTTAGTGATTGGCGGGAACGATGCGACTGGCATTCGTCGTGTCAAAGACTATCTTGCTTCCTGTTTTCATATGAAAGATCTTGGGGTGTTGAAGTATTTCTTGGGCCTTGAAGTCGCTCGGAGTTCATCCGGTATTTTTCTCTGTCAGCGTAAGTATGCACTTGATATATTGAATGAGACGGGTTTAATCGGCAGCAAACCTGATAGTGTTCCTGTTGAACAAAATCACAAGTTGGCATTGGCTGCTGATCCCTTACTTTTGCATCCCGAGTCCTATCGTCGTTTAGTTGGTCGTCTCATTTACTTGACCAATACACGACCGGATTTATCATATAGTGTGCATATTTTATCGCAATTTATGCATGAACCACGGGGGTCACATTGGGATGCGGCTTTGCGGGTTGTTCGGTACATTAAACAACATCCCGGCCAAGGTTTATTTTTTCGGTCCAATTCGGTCCTTGAGTTGTCCGTTTATTGTGATGCGGATTATGCTAGTTGTCCGTTAACGCGACGGTCTTTAACCGCTTATTGTGTTTTTCTTGGTGGTTGTCCCGTGTCTTGGAAGACCAAGAAACAGCCCACGGTCTCTCGTTCTTCCGCTGAAGCTGAATATCGCGCCATGGCGGCTGCTACTTGTGAGGTCAAATGGTTACATGGAGTGTTAACTTTTCTTCGTGTTTCCCTTCCTCATGCCGCGACTCTTTACTGTGATAATAATGCGGCTTTACACCTTGCGCGTAATCCCGTTTTTCATGAACGGACCAAGCATATCGAGATTGATTGTCACTTTGTTCGCGATGCTATTCAAAGCGGTTTGATTTCTCCTACTTATGTCCACACAAGTGATCAGGTTGCCGATCTTTTAACCAAAGCCTTGGGTGCTCGACAGTTCATGCATTTGTTATCCAAGTTGGGCGTTGTTGATCCCCACGCTCCAACTTGAGGGGGGATGTTACAATATTTATTTTGTACATGTTTGTATATGGGTAGTTTGGGTATTTCACAATGTGTAGGGTTTGTTTTCCTACCTTATATATATGTTTGTATTTTATCTCAGCACACAATGAAAAACAGACAACACAATTTTCCCCTGTTCAACGTTTAACTAAACCCATCCCCAACTAACATTGTTCTGCACCCAAACCAACAGTGAAGAACCAAGAAGAGCACCCACGTTGCTCGTAAAGTACAACCAATTAAAGAACGAGCTTTTCTTATTCCTTTCTTTGTCGTCTGTTTCATCGAATTGGTCTGCTCCAAATGACGAGAAACAAGGCTCAGTTGCACCAAATCCAAGAGCAACCAAGTACAGAGAAAAGAATGCGACTGAAATCTGCAGTGTTGTTGGGTGACATCCGTCTGCGCTGCATGACGGTTTTAGGTGACATCCGTCTGCGCTGCATGACGGTTTTAGTCCGTTCACTGAAGCACTCAGTGTAAACAGAACCATTCCCTGCAATATACATCAGCATTGAATTAACCAAGTGGTGTTAGTCCAGTGATAACTGAGTTAGTTTGCAGAAACTCGGGAGTTGAGAGGTCTTAGGTTCGATTACCAGCTGGGGCGATGACCACTTGGCCACTGCAGCCCCGAAGGGTGGTTTACATGGTCCATGTGGTGGTGCGGGAATGCATGGGCCCAGGGGATTAAACCCCTCGTTACCACCAAAATAAAAATAAAAAACTGTCGATTTAACATTAACAGATCAGGAAAGATTTATTACGAAACTCACAACGAGATAGAGCACCAAGAAAATGGCAGTAACCCGGAATTTACCCCAATAAGCATCTGCTATAAATGCTCCAAGTAAAGGCAAGATGTAACAGGTCCCTGACCAGTTGTTGATGTTGGTAGATGCAGTAGCATTGCCTTCATTCAGACGATCAACGAAATAGTTCACGAGATTCGTACTCATTCCACAGTTTGACAAGCTCTCGAAGAATTCACTTCCTGATACAACAATGCCACACTGAAGAATTTAAACAATCAACCAAGAACTGCAACAAACCAACAACAAAGGCATACCAAGGATAAAGAGGCAAGCCTTCCAGTTTCCGGTTTTGTTCCTGTCAGCCGGGTTCCCGTGAATGTTAACAGTTCCGTCCATCACAGTGTCGTCTGGTATTTGAGTCGTTTCCATTCGGCCATTCATAAATCATACATTCGTGATCACATAAACACGCTTTGGACAAGTACGTAGAACGAAAAATCTAATTTCACTTAGTCGATTAGACTCCAAAGGTTACGTGGTCCTGATACAAGCATACTTTGGACAAGTATGGTCCATGGTTGATATCATGGAAGTACGACTCATGCGGGATTAGACATTAGTGAAAACGATAATTCGATAAAGACGGACCCGATAATAACTCGTGATATTGACCGACCCGATCGGGCGGATCCATAGGGGTGATGCGGTAAGCCCTCACCCCATTAATCAGGAAAAAAAGTTATACATATTTATCTATATGCTAATATTGCATTAAAGTTTAGTGGTAGAACCATTGTCTCACTGAAAGGATTGAACTTGCATCGTCTTATTTACTTTTTAAATTAATTAGAATTATCGATTATCAAATTGTATTAGTATTTATAAATGATTTGTATATTAGATTGACTTTTTGTTAATACTCCGTAGCTATTATCATTTAAATATCGCATACGACCCCAAAATTGTTAGGGACAATATTTATTAACTTATATTTTGATGGGAAGTCCGTTGCTAACATTGATTGACCTTGACCGTCGATATTTGCGACGGATTTCTGGTCGCAAACGTTGACGGAACTTGACTTTGACCAGGGTCAATTTCTGCGACGAGAAATCCGTCACAAAGGTTGACTAACTTTTAACCTGGAGATCCAAAAAAATTCCGCCAATTTATGATGCAACGGATATCCGTCGAAAAAATCCTTTTTTGCGACGGAAATCCCGCCATATCACTTTTTGTTCGCGGGATTGGAAAATTACCCTCTGTCGCAAATTTCATTGCAAAAAACAATTTTGTTGCAAATTACACTGCAAACAATAATTTGCAACGCCATTTGTGTCTGTTGCAACAATAGAATTTTTTTTATACTGTAATCACCCCCATTTCATACATCCTAGATTCGTCACTAGACCCGATAATAATTAATAACTCGACATGAACTTGATTTAATCGAGGAAAGATATTAGCCCAACTTTAAATGGACTCAAACACGAATACAGATCTACACCATTAGTACACAACAAACTACAAGGCCCAAGCCCATCACACATTCACACCTTTAGATTAGTCGTTTATTTTTTATTTTTTTTGATAAGGTAAGGAAACAGATTAGTCGTTTATTGGTTGTTGCCACTTGGGCGTGTCCGACAAGATACTCGTCGAGTCGTCGGACACGTGATAAATTTGTCGGATATCTATAAAGTTATTAACTTTCTTCTTTTATTTTGGTGTGTCGGACACGCTTTAAATATTTCGGATAACTATAAAGTCGTATCTAACTTTTTTTACTTGGGCGTGTTCGGCACGTATTCATGATGTTTGGACACATTTTGGAAAACACCTTCCAACAGAATCAAATTGAATTTAAGGTGAAGGACGTGAGTTGTTTTATGGTGGAATATGGTGGAGAAATAAGTTTTTTTTTTTTTTTTTTTTTGGACAGCTGTAAAACAATCAAAGACTACAAACTCCCCGATGCAGTCCTAGCCAGATTATGAGCAATATGGTGGAGAAATAAGTTGGATTGAGGGTAAATGATATTCTTTAGACGAGTAATAAGATGTTGAAAGAGCGAGATTAGTTATAAGTTAAGTTTTGGTTTTTGAAAATGAGAATTGAATAATAATTAACAACTTTTAACTTCAATTATTTAAATTTAATATTAAATATTTTTGAAAGTAATATCTTACATATATATATAACTATAAAAAAATATATTTTATTAAATTTAAATAACTTATTATTTGTCTCAAATTCTATTGAATGTCGTGTCACTTGTTCGTATCCGTTTCGGTGCTACACAAGGTGAAAGTTGCATCTAGCTAGTTTAGTTTCCCTTAAATTATTCACCAAAAGCATAGGAGAGTATGAGATACGGTACCTCACCAAATTATTGAGATATCATTCTTCTATATTTCGTTGTGTTTTCCATGACTTTTTTTTATTGTTAATTGTAATTCAAATACCCTTTATTCCGATTATTTATTTGTTATTTTTTATTTTAACACAAAGACTAGACAAGGATGAGGAGATTAATTATAACTCAGTTGATGACAAAGCGATAAATTGAGTGTGAAATATCCAATTGTCCATAAAAAAATCATATTATAAAAAAATACACAAAATCTTATTTGCAACGGCACTATCCGTCGCAAGCTTGTGACGGATACCGTTTACTCTCACAAAATATCCACTTTTTCTCTCTCTCCAACACTATTCATGTGGTCCCCTTTCTCCACTAACTCATTTTCTATCCATTTTACCTCACAAAATATCCGTCACAAATGGTGACCCGTCGCAAGCAAGACTTACTAAAAAAAATAAACATTTGATTAGACACCTCAAAATAGAATAGGTATGTAAACAAAGTACCGAGATAGAGGGATTACATAACAAGCAAGTCTGCCCATATTATCATTAATCGATTTTTATCTATTTTAGTGAAAACCATCTTGTTTAACATTTTAATATTTGACGAGGTATCCTATATATAAAAGCAACAACCACAGTGCTTACGTGTCGCACTGTGGTTGAAAGTTCATTTTTTAATCTATTTTATTAAGGGGCCCACCATGATCTACCTTTACATTTAATTTAGGAGCATGAATTTAATTCGATGAAATAGTGTGCCGCAGGATTTAAATTGCTCAATATTAAAACAAATTTGTTAACTTGATTTTGATAAAAAAAAAAAAATAATAACAAATCAAATGCTGAAAATCCAATCTTCAAATTTAATATACGGTAACATGAATTTAATAAAAACACCAGTAAATATTCAAATATGTTAAATAGCACTTTGTCAATTTGATGGAAAAAGGAAAAAAAAAACTCGAAGAATAAAAAATACAACTACTAATAATAATAACGTAAAAATGAAAAAAAGAATTATAGAAATTATTCAAAAAAACAAATTTATGAATAAAATATTACATAGTTATATCTATGAGTAAATTATTCACAACATCACAAGTATCACAAATTCTCATTTGCGACGGACATATCCGTCGCAAGCTTGCGACGGATACCGTTTTCTCTCACGAAATACCCAAATTCTCTCTCTCCGACACTATTCATGTGGTCCCCTTTCTCCACTAACTCATTTTATATCCATTTTATCTCACAAAATATCCGTTATAAATGGTGACCCGTCACAAGCAATACTTACTACACAAGTATTAGATCTACAAAGCTATAAGTAAAATATTCACATAAATAAATTTTAAATAAGGTGCAAAATATTTAAATATGTTAACTTTGTATCAAATGAAAAATAATATAGAGTATAAAAATTAATAAGATTGTAGAAATTATTAGAATTTTAAAAAGGCAAAACAACTAATTCCCCTAAAAATAAAAATGATTGAAAAACGTTGTAATGATATTCATATACAAAACTACCTATTGAGAATGAGGAATCGTCGTCTAGATTAGACAAGAATAGTTTGAGTGATTATACCCTTAGATTAAATGGCATGATTAATGATGATCTTGAGTAAAGGGGAAAAGACGTTTAAAATTTCATGTATTTTGAGTGAAAGGGTGAATTTATCAGGGAAAGTAGAATTAAAAGTCAGGAGTAATGTACGGAAAGGAGGCGCATTATAGGTGTAGCGAGATTAGGGATGTGAATTTTTGTTAAAGCCATTAAAGAAGATTGGGAAAGATGGTGGGAAGTGGTAAGACAAGAGTAAAGTAGGTTAAAATTAAATAGAAAAGTGTAAAAAAATAGGTGATGGTCATATTGGTCAATGCATAAGCTCAAGATATTTACGTATCAATTGGACGAGTTATCAAATTGGACTTATCGCTTCGTTTGGTGGATTGCATAAACGCGGGTTATTGGTTCACTGTATTAATTCATTTCGATACCCAATTGTTAAAGATCGTCGATATATTTTAACACATTAACAATATATTTTTGTTAAAATATCGAAGTCTTTGTTAGGTTCGATGTTTACATTCTCTAAATTTTTTAAATTGCAAAAATTCAAATTTAAAATTGAATGGCTTGATCATACAAAACATATTCATCTTTTTTAATCCCTTCTAAATAATAAGAATATTTAAAATAACATGTTCGTGCAATTTGACCACGTCTTTGTTATGTTTGTATTTAAATAGAAGTTTTGAACTAAATGAGATATATATTTTTGTTGTTTGTTTAGGTAGTTTGAATATAAATGATTTTTTATATAATTAGAAGTATGTAACATTATCGTTTACTTTTAGTTACTGTATATTTATTTAAATATTATATGTTAATTTCACGGGTTTAAGGATTAACAATTTGACTATTTCAATTTAAACGTGCACGGGTCAAAATTTTACTTTTGTCCCTGATTACTAATTAAAACATTATACTTAATGAACCATGGGTCAAAATTTCTACTTTAAATATGCACGGGTTCACTAAATGAAAAAAAGGGTTTAACAATTTGTACAGGTGTGCAATTATTCAGATTCATGCATTTCCACTAATTCTGTGTTAATTTTTATCCCAATAATTTTATTTCAGCTTATACAAGGCAATTTTTTTTAAAACCGCCCAAGTAACAAAACATAGTAAAACTCAACATTAGCCGAGAAAATGACATATTATATTAGAAGTACTACCCTAAAGTATCATTTATGTTAATTGCAAATAATTTTTTTAATTCACATCTATATAGTCTTAAATATGACTTTATAACACAATTATTACATATGCAAATTAAATTTGTTAACAAAAAAGAAATTTATTTTACTACTTTACTTTAAAATTTATTTCCAAAGATAATTAAATTTAGGAGATAAAAATTAGTGTACAAACTAATCTCAAATATTTAGATTTTCGTATAGTAGCAAATTTTTAAAAGCTTACCCGTGCAATTTGCACGGGTTTAAGACTAGTTTCATGTAGCTTATTTAACCAAAAACTTGAGATTGCTTATTTTTTGTAAGTGTGTAGCGATTGAAATAAGCTACATAAAATAAAATTTTATCTATGATAGTTTGTGAGAAATAAGCTAATACATCATTGTATTTTACTTTTCTTCTTTACCTCCTCAAGTTCAATATGTCTCTTTGAAATGGATATCTGAAACGGGTTAAATAGCACATAATTTGCATAAAGAAGACATGTTTTTTTGCTAATATTTATACATCTCCGTGTCTGTCTTATTCATACAAGTGATATGTTATTTACTTATTTGACATGTTTTAAGTTTAAATGGATACTTTCGTTTTAAATGGGATTTGTGAGTTTATCAAGCACTTCTAATTTAATCTACCAATTTTTTAAAATTTTCTTGTTGTTGTTGGAGAGCTTGATCTTTACGAAAATAATACAAATAATTTACTATATTGTTGTTGGATAAACCAAATCTTGATGTCAACTTCGAAAATGAAACATTCCTAAGACCTAAACAAAGTTGGTTGCATGGTGATGGACACGTAAAATCTAAAGTCTAGTTTTTTTCTCCATTATCCACCTTACAACATTCAATATAAATCGAATGATTTATTTATTTATTTCTTGTTACAAATACTAATAATTTACAATATTGTTGTTCACCAAACTAAAACCTTGTTTAGTAAATCACAAATAGGATTATATATTCAAATATATGTGTATCGTACTTTCAATACAAATTTAATTGAACTTATTTATATGCAATTTTTTTGAAATTTTAAAAATTTTGATATCTTTTTTTTAATTTGTAGGTATTAAAATTAAAATAAGTGAGTTTATATGTATTATTTTGAATAAATTAAAGCTCATAAACTGTACATATAAGTTTAAATCTTCTGTTATATCCAAATCTATATCATTAAATGTATAGAACTAGTTGTATAGTCCACTAATTATAATAAGTAAACACTAGAAGCATATTAATTATAATGAATAACATTAACAAAGTTTAGTAGCATGTTATATTATGAAATTAAATTAGCAAAATTAAGAAATAACCGTTTAGTAATTAATAAATTATAGGATAATTAAAATATTTTCATGTATAAATAAAATATACTAATAAAATATGATGTTATTAAATATATCATTTATCAAACACATAAAATTAATATAAATTTATTATTTAAGCCGAAATATATTAAATTTATTCAATGTAGTTTATCAAAAACGGCCAATCGACATGTCAACTTCAAAATGAAACATTCTTGAACAAAGTTGGTGTTAATTTCCGTTGGTAATATTATCTTAAAAACTAAGACATGGACTCTCCCCTTTCAATCACCTAATAAGGTAAAACGACTGCGTATCATTGACATTCTATCCGCCATTAACATACCCTTTATAAGCTTGCTGCGTTCGTCTTAGTAATTAGTATAACATTTACCTTAATTAGAGCCATAATTACCTCAAATATACAGTTTTAAAAAATTAATTAGAGAGAAATTAAGCTTAGAAAAAATGGGATTAATTAAGGGTTTAATTGTTTTGGTCTTCTTTTCATGTGTTGGTGTAACTTTAGTGGAATCACGGGTTCGCCATTACAAATTTGACGTAAGTTCATGCATACGATAATTAGTTGATATGGAGTCGTAGTTGTTTTTATTTATGTTCATGTTGAAGTACAATTTTAATCTGCATGATAATTAGTTGAGACAGAGTCGTAGTTGAAATCTTCCTTCTCTTTTATATATATTGTATTGATTTTGCGTCTTATTTTAGAGATAATAGCTATACGGAGCAATAGGCAAAAAAGATGATAACTTTATTATAATTTTAAAAAAAAAACTATATCTTAGTTAGTGAGTATCATTGCTCGTGAGTCGTGACTGATCTGCTTAATGCCCCAGAGTTTCTGTTTCTTTTTTTTTTTAGAAAAGCACCGAAACCGTTGGTTAAAAACCAGCGGCTTGCTTCTAAACTGCTTTGCTTAATGCCACCAAGTTTTTGTTTCTGTCTTTTTTTTGGAAAAGCACTGAAACCGCTGGCTTAACCAGCGGCTTGCTTCAAAAACTGGTCTGATTGTTTCTGTGTTTTTTCAAAGAAAAGAGGTATAGTCGTCAATTTAACCAGCGGCTTTGTTGAAATTTCTGAAAATAAAATAAAAGTGATGACGTGCACCCATTTAGAAGAAATAGTTTCAAATGAATTCCAAAGCGATAAATAATTTGCTTAATAACACCATTTCGTCAAAAAGTTCAGTGAATCGTGTAATTAATTGTATATATGCATTTGCTTTACGATAAAAGTTGTGAAATGAGCAGGTTGTGATGAAGAATTACACCCGACTGTGCCACAGCAAGCCTATAGTTACGGTGAATGGTCGATTTCCAGGGCCGACTCTCTATGCTAGGGAAGGTGACAACGTCTTGGTCCGGGTTGTCAACCGTGTCAAGTACAATGTCTCTATCCACTGGTACGAGTCCATAATAAAATAACATCCTAACTTATCGTGAATAGTTCATGTATTACCATCTCTATTTCGAGTTTACTTCAGCTTCATTCCGTTGTATTCAAACTCATTATAGGAACGTATCTTAACTGAATTGAACTGAAACGAGATATTTGCGCAGGCACGGAATACGACAATTAAGAACAGGATGGGCTGATGGACCAGCATTTGTAACACAATGTCCAATTCAGCCTGGACAAAGTTACTTGTACAACTTTACAGTAACAGGGCAAAGAGGTACTCTTTTGTATCATGCACACATTCTATGGCTAAGGGCTACTGTCCATGGCGCCATTGTCATTTTGCCCAAGCTCGGCGTCCCCTATCCTTTTCCGAAACCCCACAAAGAGGCTGTCGTCGTCTTAGGTACGCATTGTTTTTTTTTGGATAAGCGCGTTAGAAAGAATCAGTATGACAATATCAGACGGCTAATCTTTGTCGTGGACTCGTGGCAGCTGAATGGTGGAAATCGGATGTGGAAGCCGTTATTAACGAAGCCTTGAAGTCGGGTTTGGCACCAAATGTCTCAGATTCACATACTATAAATGGCCACCCTGGTCCTCTGTCCAATTGCCCTGGTAACGGTATGTGCAATCAACATAAAACCACGTAAAACCGCCTTACGATAATCTTTTCATGAAACTGTTTCGACAATAAATATGAGTGAACTGCTCAAAATACTCTAAACTTTACTTTAACTACCAATATAACCAACTAACGACCTCATTTGCTTTAAATAAAATTTGTTGTTTTGTTAACTTACTGTAGCATGTTTTAATGGTGTGATTAGGTGAATAGATTAATAGAGAACTAAAATGAGAAAGACATGTTAAAGAAGGGTTAGAAATTTCTTCACTTACTTAGCAGGTAGCAGGTCATATATTATAGAGCTAGCAAAAGCTGACCCGACCCGACCCGCCCGAAACCCAACCCGATACAACCCGAGAATCGGGCGACCCGAAACCGAACCGACCCAACCCGAGCCGACCTGCTAACCGATAGCAGCAATATTTTGTCCAACCCGACCCGACACGACCCAAACCGACCCGGCCTGTGACCCGATATTTCTCAACCCGATAGATGACGTTACAATGAACTGGCTTAATAATAGTTTAAATGACACTAAATTGATAATTCTTCTTAATTATTTGAACTTAAACTTCAATTAATACATCTATCCATTAATTAAAGATAAAATTATCATATAAAATTAAGTATATGTCAATAGCCTGACCCGCTAATGACCCGACCCGAATTGTCACCCGCCGATGACCCGACATGAACCGAACCGACCCGAACCCATCACTAACCCGAACCCGATATGGCCCGACCTGCTTTGACCGGACCCGTAACCAACCCGAGTGACCCGATTGCCAACTCTATTATAATAAAAGCGAATGACCCTCATTAGTTTGTTATATTGGTAGTTAAAATGAAATTTGGAGTATTTTGTGCAGGACACCCATAATTCAGAGTATTATTATCAATTAATCCTATAAATAAAACCATTTTACACAATCGTTAATCACTGCAGGAGGATTCAACTTAAAAGTCGAAAGTGGGAAGACATACATGTTACGAATCATCAACGCTGCACTCAACGAAGAACTCTTCTTCAAAGTAGCAGGACACAATCTAACAGTAGTAGAAGTCGATGCAACATACGTCAAACCGTTTCAAACAAACACCATTGTCGTCGCACCTGGCCAAACTACTAACGTTCTCGTTACAGCTAACAAAAACATCGGAAAATACTTAGTCGCTGCATCACCGTTCATGGACGCACCAATTGCAGTCGATAATAGTACTGCCACAGCGACATTAAATTATAACGGTACCCTTGGACCGTCTAATTCAATCTCAACGACTTTCACTAGCGTTCCTCCTAAAAATGCCACCCCTGTAGCTAACAATTTCCTTGACTCGCTTCGCGCACTTAACTCGAGAAATTACCCTGCTAAAATCCCTTTAAAAATCGATCATCATTTACTTTTTACTGTCGGTCTAGGGGTTAATCCTTGTCCGAGCTGTAAACAGGCTAATGGGAGTCGCGTTGTGGCTAGTATCAACAATGTCACGTTTGTCATGCCTAAAACCGCGTTACTCCAAGCACATTACTTCAACATTAGCGGGGTTTATACTGACGATTTCCCCAAGAACCCGCCTCATGTTTATAATTTCACGGGGTCTGGACCGAAAAACTTGCAGACAAATACCGGTACTAAGGTCTATAGGTTACTATACAATGCGACTGTACAACTGGTTTTGCAAGATACCGGAATTATATCCCCTGAAAACCATCCTGTCCATCTTCACGGGTTTAATTTCTTCGCGGTTGGTCGAGGGTTAGGGAATTATAACCCGAATAAGGACCCTAAGACGTTTAATCTCGTTGATCCTGTCGAGAGGAATACGATTGGTGTCCCTTCTGGTGGTTGGATTGCAATCAGATTCCGAGCTGATAATCCAGGTAAATTAATCAAATCTTAACATTTTGTTAAGTACTTTCTTAAAGATTTACGAGTCACAAGGGCAGTGATAGATGAACCATCTCACATACCGTGTGCTGGGTTTTCACTTCGTGAGTTTTTCAAGGGGTTTTGAGGCTGTCAGGATTTGAACCCGTGACCCTCGGTCTGGCTCTGATACCATGATAGATGAACCATCTCAACCAAAACCTTAAGGCATGGGCGAACTCACCTAGTGGCAAGGGCTGACGGCCGCTACCCCAAATCTATATTCATTTTTTTTTATCCTGGGTTCGCTCCTGTCTTAAGGTGATGGTTGAGGCTCAACTATTATTAATATTCCTAATAGGCTATACAATATGGGGATGGGGAACTCGAACCAGAAACCTATTTTTCAGTATACGTCATTTTTAACTACTAGGCTAAGACATTTTCCGTAATGCAGGTGTTTGGTTCATGCATTGTCATTTAGAAGTGCATACAACATGGGGACTAAAGATGGCATTTCTAGTAGACAATGGAAACGGTCCGAACGAGTCGATATTGCCACCGCCGAAGGATCTTCCTAAATGCTAATAATATGTTTTGTTCCGTCTAATGGATGCTGGTAAACATGTCGCGAGGCGACGAAGGCGACTCGATAAGCCGGATAAAATGCGAAAACTAAGATCAATGTTGAGTATGTTATTTTTTTCCTTTTGGTTTAACGGAGCGTGCACTTAGTCGCATTACAATAACGGAGGGGATTCGCTTGCACCTATTGTCCACAATATCTCCGTCTTAACCACTAGACTAAGACATCTTCGGTTTATATGTTATGCTCTTGGAGTAAGCAAATGAAGCTGTGTTAAAGACGAGAACAACTTAACAAGAGCTGAAATTTTTTTTATTTTTTATTTTTTAAATTTTCAAGGAAAGAATTGTGTAATTTCATTCTTTTTTTTGTTTATTACAAAGAAATGTAAATTATAAGAAAAGCTCAACCATTGTTTTGTATGAATTATGATAGGAAAGTTAAACCTGAATTAAGAGGTCATGTGGAGATTTTCTCGGATTGCCTTAGTGGCAAACTAGTGTAACACCCGTGAATTTTCACGGGGTTGTTACTAATTTTTAGAAATTAAATTTTTGTACTAAATTTGCGAAATAAGTGTAGCACGGTGAGTTTGATCATTATACGCATATATATAGTTTTCGACTTTTGATGTCCCCACCTTCCTTGATATAAATATTAAATTGAGTTGAACTGTCTAATTCATTAATTTAAAATTTATGATACATGTTTTAAACTATGATTAATATAACCTAAAATTTATCATTTTGATTATGAGACGTATTCCCTTGTCTTTCGTTGTTGCGTACTATTGTTACCTCACTACTTATTCAATTTATATCGTTAGTTTCTTTATAATTGTTGTATAACTATTATTTTCACAACTAATTTTGTTGTTAATACGTATTATTATTTTACTACCCCTACAACAAATAATACGTACTAACATCGCTACTCAGGTTGTTATCGCTACTCTTGTTGATATTATTGTTATCTTTATTACTCGCATTATTGATTATAATTAAGAGTTTTTTTTGGGAGAAACTACCTTATATTTATGTCCATTTGTTAACAACTACCTTACTTTTTATTTTTTGTTAAACACTACCTTACATTTTACTTTTTTGTTAAAACCTACCAAAAATATGACTCGGACCAATTTTTGACGATAACTTGGATTTTTTTTTTGCTAAAATATTTTATATTGTTTATCCGCTTCCCCATAAATCATTTTTAAAGCTTTTTCCTTAGCATAATATGCCATGTAATAGACTAATAACCACCTCAATCCCCTACTTTTTAACAACTTCTTCTAAAAAGTGTTTACCTTTGTCTTAAGTTGAAGCCTTCAATAATCTATGCATCTTTCTGCCAAATAGAGGGAAGTACACTTGCTGTTGTGGTCAATTCAACCACAATTATCATCGGAACTTGGCCCGAGTCATATTTTTGGTAGGTTTTAACAAAAAAATAAAATGTAAGGCAATTTTTAACAAAAAATAAAAAGTAAGGTAGTTGTTCACAAATGAACATAAATATAAGGTAGTTTCACACAAAAAACCCTATAATTAAATTTACGACGTCAATAATGAATTAATTTCATATTGTAAAGATTTTGAAATGAAAATAGAGTGTAAAAGTGTTAACAGTGAATATAACACATATAAAAAGAAAAAAAAATGATTTAATGTTAGTATCTAATTTAAGCTAAGTCGTGTATATCCGGTTTACGAAATTATGATTTTTAAAGCACACGTGTACTACATCTAGGGCTGTAAATGATCTGAGCCGGCTCGTAGAGCCCTCGGAATCAACTCGGTCAAAGATCGGCTTGAAATCGGTCAAAACTAATTCCGAGCTGATTTCGAGTCGGGGTGGACCAAATCCGAGCCGATTCCGAGCTTAGTAGAGCTCGAAATCGGAAGTTCGGTTAGGCTCGTTTTATCTACTATTTAGTTATTTTTGTCAATTTGTAATTTTTATTGTTCCTAATAAAATGTCATTTTAACATTTATAATCGTTTGTTTTTTTATATTTGATAAGTATTTTATATTTTCATTTGTATTAAAATATATTTATTTTTATTTTGACTTACAAGTTTATGAAAGTAAAGAAAAAAATTATTTAACTGAGCTCGAATAGAGCTCGAGTTGAGCTCGAGTCTAATCTGAGCTGATTTAGAGCTTTGATTTTTTAAGCTCGGATAATTCCGAGCTGATTCCAAGCTCAAGCTCAAACTTCTGAGCCGATTCCAAGCCCACCCGTGCTCGAACTCAAATCGGCTCGGTTACACCCCACCCCTAACTACATCTGTTCGTGTATCCGCTTTGTTGGATGAGTTCTAAAGAAAAGATTGAGATGATAATCTGATATTGTAAAATTGTTTGAGATTTATTTTGGAAAATGGTATATTTTGAAAGCACCATTTTTATTTTTGGGAAATATTTTTGGATGATTTTCGAGAACATTAATTAGTGGTACTATAATTAATTTTCGAGAAAGTAAACCGGTTTTTATTAGGTTTTGAGAATTGATACCCATATTAATTAACACGGTTAATTAGGTGGTTCTATAATTAATTTCGGTTTTTTATTTGTTTTAGTTTGCTGATGTGATGACCAACATGGTTTTGCATGATTGGCCAAAACAAAGCATGATTTTTGAGGTTGAATAAGAGAGCTTGAATACCCTCATTCTTATACCACATTGTGCCACATAGGCAGTTTTACAAGATTCTTTTATATATATAATGATTGCAGATCGTGGATCTGGAGCCGAGGAACTATCCGATCGAGGATGTCGTGGCGGACTTAAAGTCTCTTTATAAGTTCTTCCATTGTCTTAATATTAGCTTTATTCCTGGATCTTAGTAGACTGTCACATAATCAGACTCATAGGGTTGTGTGCATGTAGGTCTTTCACTTTCGAGTTCCAAAAAAAAATTTATTGGAAAGTTTGGAAGGGTTCGAGTTCGACCATTTTCGACTAAAGGTACTACGTTCTAAAATATAAACGAAACTTCATAGATAACTAGAACGGAGAAAATAAAAGCAGGAAATTAGAAACTAAAACGGAAATAAATTATAGCACAGATTCTTGTTTAAGAAGTTTAAGAGGAGTTGAGTAGTTGGAATAAAACAAAAACATAACGTGTATAGAATATAACACATTTTTCTTATATGCACAAATGGAAAGATATTTGACACGTTTTAATGTAAGAAGTATTCACGTACATGTTTTAACTCCTATGGGGGACTAAATGTAGCTCTAAGAAGTCTAGAGGGGACTCTCGGAAATAAGGCCGGCACAATCGATTCAAGCCGATCCATTACTAATTGGATAACCAATTGAATATAGATTTTACATTTCAATTTTTTTTTTACCAAGTCGATCGTCGTCAATTTTTTCTTACCAAATTGGCGTTCGTGCTCAAGATCGGCAATGAATCAAGTTTTACGAGATCAATTGATCCACATACTTATTGGACCGATTTATATTTAAATCGGATTATCAAAAACTTTAAATTTCTTATCTTGATCGACTATTTTATTTACTTTACTATACACGATCCAAATCCGTAGTCGTAGTCAATCCACGATATAGTCCAACACTGTCACACAGTCTCAATTCGATAGATTTTCAGCTTCCCGCGTGTTTCCCTGAAATGAGTACCGTATCGATTTAATTTCGGTCAATTGCTCTTCAATTTAACTAAACCCTAAACCCCCAAATTTCTAGGGTTTCAATTTTGAGCATAAAAATGGAGGGATCTCTCAGTCCTTCTATAAGGAAATTCGTCGGCGAAGTTGTTTTTAAACCTAGACGCAGCATTACTTCACCCACCGAGGTTTGTTCCCCGATTTTTTATTTTCTCAGTTTCGCCGTACTCCCTTCGTCCCGATCAATTGTTTATCCTTTTTATTCTTTGTGAGTTACATAGTACTCCGTATTTTAATCAAAAGTAAACAAATGATTGGAAGACGGGTTTTAATTTCTTTGTTATTTGTATGTTAATTAATGTGGTTAGGGTTTCAGGTTTGTCTTGAAGATTGGTGGCTTTCGAAACCAAAAAACGAAGAAGGGATTGCGGTTAGCGGTCGACCGAGTGAGATTCGGAAGTAATTATGCTTTCGATTCTTAATTTCCTCCTTTTCGATTTATTTACTTTGGCCCTTTTTCTCATTTTTTTTAATGCTGTATAGTGACGGTGTCGTAAGCTTAAGACGGTTAGTGTAGCACTACCTCGGTATGATTGTGTTAATCGTCGAAGTTTCCTAATGGTTTTGTCATTCCTCTTTGCATTGCCACAATAAGTAGAGGAGGGTAATTGATTAGAGTGTTTGATGTAGTGGCATTTGTTCGATTTTTGATCTATTTAAACACCATTTTATCTAGTGAGGTTAATCCCTTCCTCCTTTGATTTCCCTTTATTTTTACTTAAAGAGGCCTACTTCGATGTAATGTAGATAATCGCCAATCAAATAGGTATCATTAGGTCGATTTTGCTGAGTATTGGATGATGGAGTTTCACTGTGACTTTGGCTCGCCAAAGTTTTTATTTCAGTATTAGAGCTACTCATTTCAAACATAGTTCTCGTACTTTTGTTTCATTCAGTATTTGGTTTAATCTTTGGAGAGGAAACTCAAGGATAATATTTATTTGGTTGAAGATCTTGTTTGGTCTGTGTAAACATAGGCAATTAGCAAAGAAATGGATGTGGTTTTGTTATTAGTTAATTTGGAGCATCTTACCGTTGGTTTCCTTCTGGGTTTTACTTCAAACTTTCATAATTCGAACAAGGGCTCATGTAGAGTGATTTCTTTGATTGTCAAGAGTAGTGTAACTGGTGTGATTGAAAGAGCATATGAGTGAGCTGACAAGTTTGGTGTTTGTGATAGTTTTTTTTTAAAAGTTTTTCACTTTTGTGCCATATCTAGATGTGAAGATGCGGGGCCAAGTTTTAACGTTGCTTCACCTGTGAGGAGATATGCTTCAAGAGAATTTCACTCTACGAAAGTTGTGAAGAGACATGCCGCTACAATGCTCGAGACTTGTGAAGGCATTCTTATTTCTCTATGTGGCTTGATAAACAAATCTCGCACACAAGAAAATGGCTTCACTTCAGAAGTAAGTAAGAACAGTGTGATCCATCCATTGTATTTGCTGTACTTTGTACATAACTGTCTCCTGCTTACTAAGGGGTTGTCTGGTTCGAAGCATTGGAATGGAGCGTGATACCATGGGAGTATGGAGTTAGAACCGCATACCTATTTATAATTGTTTGGTTCGGTGCGGGAATGGAGAATAGTAATAGTGGTGGGTGGAATGGAGTTAAGAACTTGGGGGGCTGGGGAGGTGGATATTGGATTTCAAGGGGTTGGAATGGATTGAGAATCCATTAGGTATCTAACTTCATTCCAAAATGCTCCTACCACACATTGGATGGATCCATTCCAAGAGCTCCAACCAAACATCCTCTAAATTCACATTTGGTGTCTGATCTATTCTGTTGTCTATATCATTGCTCAATGTGCTCATAGCTGCTACACATCATCCAAAAGGCTGTAATAGTTGCAATTGGTCTTAATAAGGTTGCTTTGAGGGACTTTCCTGCCGTAGACCATAGAAGACCAGTACCTCTCAAATCTGTGTGAACATCATGTTTGAACATTGCTGTTGTGTTGTTTTGGCACCATCATCAGTTTGTATTACTCTTTTTTCGACTATTTCTGTAACAGTCCTATTTACATGACTTCCTTTTCTATTTTATTTTCAAGGAGATGGTATAAATTCAAATGGGTTCTTCTATATAGTACCCTTGTGTTCTTGTGACTTGTACATAGTGTCTCTTCACTTTTCGAAAAATCTATGGTACTCCTGAGTCCTGACTTCTATTATTAACCATCAACTGTAACCCCAACATCCTATTTTGTCAATTTTGTTCCGTTAATTAATGACATGGCTACATATGTGACATTTCTTTTGATTAAATCACATAATAATTAGCGTAATTAGTCATCTCACAGCAAACACCCTAAATTCACGCATAACCACCTAACCCCACGAACTACCCTCTACCACCAGTAGCCCACCGAACCTCAAACCCCTAATCACCAGCCATCTTACCCCACTTAAGCACCACAACTATCCCTTGTCAAACACCCCTCGGATTTTAATTAAGTTCAAGATCAAGAGTGTTCCTTCGAGGTTTGAGCTTGTGTGGCGCTGCCACGCTGATGGTGGTGTGAGGAGGGCAAGGCAAAAGTTGGTGGTGGTGTGACGAGGGCAAGGCAGAAGCCAGTAGTGGTGCAACAGTGTGAAAGTGGTACTGCTCGTGATGGTGGTGGGATTGAGTGGGAGTTCGACGATGGGGAAGCTAGTGTGGGTGGTTGATGATGCTCGTGAGTGGTGGTAGTGGTGCAATGAAGAAGGGCTTGTAAAGTTGATAATTGGTCATCTTTGGTGAGAGAGGCTTTTTATGGTTAATTTAAGGGGGTAATAAGGTATGTAGAAAGAAAAGTGTTTGATATGTATTCAGTATGGTTTGCCAAGTCATAGCCATGTCATTGCTTAGTTAAATGTCCACAGGTAGCGCTCTTAAAACGTAGTAGTTACACCAAAATCAATGGATTAGATTAATAGGGTAATTGTAAAATTTGTTCAGGTTGCGAGTAGACAGTCTTAAACAATATTTTTCAGATGTTTATGCATCTTGATTGAAATGATTGAGTAAGGATTGTGGCAAAATTTGAATGGACTCGTTGAGATGATTGCTTACAAGCTTGTATCAAAATTAATTTTAATTATATTGTTTATTGAGTCAATTGATTACGAGATTGTGCCAATCTATGTGTCTCTCATCCCAAATCTCTGTTATTGTCTTCTTGACATATTACATTAAAGCCATTGTTCCATTTTCAAATGAGTCTTTTTAAGTCTTAGATGATGGAATAAAACTAAACGACTCAATAAACTTATTGTGCAATTCTATACACATTTTTAATCATGGGTCATCCAGGAATAGCCTCTCTTTGTTTTTAACATAAGCACATTGGGGTAAGTCTGCCTACACCCCGACACCTCTTATATTATCTTTTGCGGGAGCCTTTGAGGCACCAAGGAAACCTTGTTGTCCACTTGTTATTCTTGTCAGAGCTTCTCCTTCACCATGATTCTTTCGTGTAAATAGAAGTTTTGCTTTAATGTAGGTTTGCAGGGACTTTATTTATGGATTTCCTTGCAACTGGGATGACTATACTGCACAATCTGCTGATGAAGAACTGAAAAGCAATGAAAATTTTATAGAAAACTTCACACCAGGCGTTTTCGACTCACTCAATGGGGCTCAGTTGCATGATTTTGTGTTGTCTCTCACTGACACAGAAAGAGATCTTTTTATCGAAAGGGTTAATAACAATTTAGCGTTAAACCCGAAAACAGAGCCTGGACTTGATATTCAAAGCCCAAAATCTAGCCGTAGATCATCGTATTCCTTAAGATCTGGTTCCTCACGGCAATGCGTGCGTGGTATATCCATGGCTAATGAGGATGGTAAGGCTAGCAAGAAGCAACGGCTGAATACTTCAACAGATGTTTACTTGGAGCAGGTAGTTGTGCAAGGGTTTTATAATTTTTCCCTCTTTATTACTTCGTCTATAACATCATTAACCCGTTGCCCCAAGGGCTTCCACAAATGACAGGGCAAGGGGTCAAGATATGTGCACTGTTGCTTCAGTGGCGCACGTTTTGGCCTGTGCCCACTGGAAAAATAACGTGTATATTTCCATGTCGAGTATGTACAAATGTTTGATTCACGAGTTAGTTGTCCCATATTTCACAAGACTAGCCCAGGTTCAAGTCTTTGTAAAGGCATTTTGTTTTGCTATTTATAATTATGACCCCCCATTTGGTTTCGGTTCTGCTTTCGCCACTTCCTTGCCCTTGTGTTAACAACACCAAGATGCCGTTTGAAGATCCGTGATGTAATTGCTTTGAGCATCACCTTAAAAGACTTCGCCATAAAACAAAAACAAGATCAATTAGCTTAGTGAGTTATATTGCTTCATTCCATCACAAACCAAAATCAAAACCAAAGATTCACGAGTCTTTGACTCCATTTGCTTGACTCATATAGGTATGTTTATAACAAGTCTTAAAACTGTCAATGTAGGTTCTATAACATCGTGAGTAAAGGTAATAAAGAGATTCGCTGAGGTTATTTTTCTATATGCAGGACTCAGGAGGATGTTTAGGCGCAATCAATGAAGACGATGAACATGCCTTATAAATATGTACTCTGAAATCAAGCACCAACTTCATCAACAGCCACACCCAAGGAATTGTCTATATAGTAGTGGCAAAGCTCAAGAATGAACTGTTACATCATTTTCTGGGGTCTCCTTTATTTGACGACTGTTCAAATCGAGTAGGTTAGTGCTCAAATTTCTCGATTTTCATTTTCCGGTCATAGTTGATATATGCAGGTTTTATCAGTTCTGGAACGATCATCGATTTGTGTAGAAGTTATAAGTATGTTGCGTACAGATTAATTGTTGAGCTGCAATCAATCTATTGTGATTTGTGATACGGAATCCATATTAAATATCGCTGGATACGAGTGTTTGTTTGCTCTCTACCCTCGTTCGGGCCGAGAAAATATATCTTACCCTATTTTTTGATAATTTGTGACGGGTTATCTTGATAGGTTTTCATCTTGGGTCATTCAGTAACAACGAACAACTTTTTTGTGTTGCTAACACAAAAGCGCACTTTCAAATTTATATTTTATCCTAAAAAAGGAAGTCTTTTAAGCATAATAAGTCATGCACACAAGAATTATGTTAGTTTTTAGTCTCTCAATCTCTGAATTTTACCATTTTTGAATTTAAAATGAGAATTTTAAGAGTATAATTCAATGAATGAGAAAATATTTTAATATTTATTTTTGCACTTCATATGTTAATTAAATTTAGATGAAATTTGACTAACTTACACTTTAGGTCACCAAAGTGATAAAAGTTTGACATTAAGTCAGACCTTAATAAATTATTTCTTGCAGAGCACCCTTTCTTATTTAAGACGGTCTTAATTTTAAAGCGACTCTTATACACGATTAAAATAGACGTGGGATGTTTTAAGTTAAGATTGTCTTAAAAAGACCAATTTCCCGTACTAATGCATTTGTGTCGAAAAGAGGTTACATTTTTTGATGTAATTTTTATGTTCTATATCCCGTCCTTGGTCTTGGGTCATGTTCTTTCTGGCTTAATTCCAGCTCCTTTCAATTTTGTTTGGTTGTATCCCGTTAAGTTTTATTTACGTTTATTTTCAATTAATCTCTTCACAAAAGTAACTTTTAATTCAACTAAATTCACTCCACCTCAGTTTCACTCAATTTAGTTCAATTAAGCTCTACTCCAATTTATTCAATTCAGCTCGTTTCAACCGAAAAGAACAAGGCCTTCATCTATTTTGGAGTGCCAGAGTCGATTGTTATTCTTTTTTATTTTATTAAAATTGATGAGAAATTTAATAATTTTGGTATAATTTTATCCACTTGTCATCTAGTAATTGAACGGATAAGAAGAGGGTAATTACAAAGAATCGTTCTCCAAACAATTCGTTAATATTTAAATTGTTTTTCAACGGAAAATAAAGACTAAATAAAGTAGCTGAAAGAGAGTAAGCACTGCCGCTTAAAAAGTGAAGTGGAACTTATAATACGACATCGTTTGGTCAACGATGTGGAATGTAATGAATTGAATCGCATATCGTACAAGTATTGATTTATAATTCGATATTACAATGGAGTCAGAAACTCGGGGAAAAAATAATGTACGAGTTCCTTAAAAATTAAAATAGAGTTCAAATTTATCAAGTATCTAGCTTAATTTATGATAAGTCAATCATACGGTATCTTACGTTGAGGGGTTAATTGATTTGTGTGTAGTGGCTTAGATCTAGAGTTTAAAAATTGTCCTTATTATTACAATTTTGATAATATATCTAAACGGATCAAATCTCGGATACTTGATCCGAAATTTTCGAATAATTCGGATAGTAAATAACGCATATCCGATCATCTCGGATAGCTTCGGATAGTAAATAACACAAATTTTGGATTTGTGGATCGGATATCCGAACTGAAGTATGGTTTTGGATCAGGTATCTGATCCATCGTTAGCACAACTGCAAATGAAAAAATCAAACTTGAAAAGTGTTTATCTATTAAGGCCATATTTTTTTGAATTTTATTTCAACTCAGTTCAGTTTTTCTCTTCACAAATTAGATTCAAGACCCTATTTTTTCAGACTTAATTTCAACACATTTCAATTCAGTTTAGTAGAGTTCAATTTTAACTATTTTTTTCACAAATTAACTCATAACTTCATCTCAGTTTAGTTCTACTAAATTTAGTTCAACTCAGCTTTATTAAATTCAATAGAAACCGTTTCACTTCAGGTTAAACAGAACTCAACCTAAATTCAATATTTCAGAGAAGATTACCCAATTACTGCTAAAAAAACTCGAACCAACCCCAAAAAAACAAAACTTACCATCTACTTTGAACAACATTATTTCACAATATCACCTACCATCTACTTTATCAAGAGTCATATTTAGAATAAAGTTCATTAATTTGAATATTATTGATTTGATATATAATAAGTTGAGCGTGCAATAGATTAACATTATTTACAATAAAGTCTCTTTTTATATTTTTCTCTCTCAAAACCTACCCAAACTAAAAAAAGGATCACTACTACTTACAATTCTATATCACTACTTAGACAGCCGCCCGTACGACCAATAAAAAATTATCAACTTTTAATAAATAATTATCACTCTTTATAGTTACAGAAAAGACCTATTTTATCAGACTGATTACTATTTATCAAAAAAATGGTGATATTTTATCAAAAAAATAATTATATTTTATTAAAAAAACACAGAATAAAACGGTCACATCCCGTCTACCTAGGATAACTAGTGTTTAAGTTATTATCCTTCTTTTAAGGACCCTCACTCTCTTCCCCTATTATTGCTCTTCTACTTTCTGCATATATTGGTGGCTCATTTAAGGTGGGGTTTTATTTGATTAAAGCAACTTGATTCCTTCCCATTTATTACACTAAAAAAAATTAAACTAAAAATTAAAAAATTAAATTAAAATTAAAATAATTTTATTGGAAATTACAAAAAATTATTTATTTATAAAGGGTTGTTTTCATTTTCATTTTCATAACATAACATATCCATACTTCTACTTTTATCATCACTATAATTATTCCTCCCTACACTCATTTCATTTTCTCTCTTCTACCCTTTTCTTTATTTCTACTAGTTATTTGGAAACCGTCTCTCTTCATTATCAAATACAAGGTAAGACGACATACATCTGACCCGAGTCATTGAGGCACTGGGGTAATATACTAATATTGTTCGAATTGTTTTTTCTGATTTGTTGTTGTTAATTTGATGATTTTTTGCAGAAGAGACAGATCGAAGCTAAGGAGTAAAAATGTCTGAAAAATTTGGAGAAGAAGCAATTGTATCGAATTTCAGTGAAAATGATAATAACAATAACAATGGTGGTGATGCTAATATTCAAGATGATGATAATGCTATTTTTAGTATGAAGAATGCTCTTTGGCATGGTGGTTCTGTTTGGGATGCTTGGTTTAGTTGTTCTTCTAATCAAGTAACTTCTTTTTCTCGACAAATTCTCCTATAAAACCGTCTCAAACAATAACGCGAAAAAAAAAAAAAAAAAAAAAAAAAAAAAAAAGGTAAAATGCTTGTAATGGGATTTGAATCCGGGTCACTATGAAGAAAAACAAAACTTTTACCATTGATCTATAAGATATTTACTATATATTTAATAAGATTACAGTTATTTATCTACTAATCAACAATATTTGGATAGCAGAAATACGCCTTCTAATTCAATTTTTTAAAGTTTGGTAGCGGCCGTCACCCCTTAACTGTTATGTGGGTTCGCCCGTGGCGCAAGTATCACTAGCTTCTTTTTACTCGCCAAATTCTCATAGGAGACGGTCTGAGTAATTCTTTTTGGTTTTATTATTTATTTATTTATTTCAAGATTCGCCACTGATGTCGAGTATTGGCAGGTGGCGCAAGTGTTACTAACGCTACCGTATTCGTTTTCGCAATTGGGGATGGTATCAGGGATAATTCTTCAGGTGTTCTACGGAATTTTAGGGAGTTGGACAGCTTATTTGATTAGTGTCTTATACGTTGAATATCGTAGCAGAAAAGAGAAAGAAGGTGTCAGCTTCAAAAACCATGTCATTCAGGTTTTTAACTCTTCCCCGTCCCCGTCCCCGTCCCCGTCTATACGTTTTTTAAAATCCCGTCCCATTATCTGGAAACGGGATTTTAAAAAACGTATACAACTGGGTGGATCCGAGGAATTATGATTGTATTAATAACTCTTTAATTAAGTTGTAAAGACGTAAATTAATGAAATTAATGTTTTTTTTTTTGAAGTGGTTTGAGGTATTAGATGGATTATTGGGACCATATTGGAAAGCAGTTGGGTTAGCATTCAATTGTACTTTCCTGATCTTTGGATCTGTCATTCAACTCATTGCTTGTGCAAGGTCAGCCTCTGACTCTTTTCTTGGCCTTTTCCGTTTCCGTCTCCGTCTCAGTCTAGTGGTCGAATCCACGGTATGGGGGCCCGGGGGCTGTGCAACCTCGAAAACTCACGAAGTGGAAACCAGCACACAGTATGAGGGGGTCTGTGCAAACTAACCAGTCTTCAAGCCCAATGGACATTCGAGTGAGGGAGCGTAATAGGAATATTAATAATAGTTGAGCTTCAACCATCACCTTAAGATTTTGGTTGAAATGGTTCATCTATCAGAAACTTGGGTTCACCTCGAGTGGTCGATTACCTGATGGTTTTATATCAGGTTAACTGAATTGGATTTATTCCAACATAAGTTTTGGCTGATTGTTTCGTATTGTAAAATTTTGACAGTAACATATACTACATCAATGATCATTTGGACAAACGCACTTGGACTTACATATTTGGAGCATGTTGTGCAACAACAGTGTTCATACCTTCATTCCATAACTATAGGATTTGGTCATTCCTTGGACTCGGAATGACCACGTATACCGCTTGGTATATGGCTATCGCTTCTCTCGTCCATGGTCAGGTATCAAATTCCGATCCTGGCCTTCAATATTAATTAACACGGGTAACTAAGTGATTGTTTATCGACTGAATTGTATTATAACGTGTTAATAGGTCGAAGGCGTGACGCATTCCGGGCCGACGAAATTAGTACTGTATTTCACCGGTGCGACCAACATATTGTATACTTTTGGAGGGCATGCTGTCACAGTGTAAGCTTTTCAACCTGTCAATTATGATTACCTTATTTGCATACTTTATCTATTTGATTATTATAATTCCGTTTTATTTTTAATTGAAAATTGGGATGAATTATTACTTTAAATAGAAAGTGTTCAAGAATAAATCATGATTTCAAGTGTGTATTTTACCTTTAAAACATGCCCCGAAAAACAATATACGTTTAATTATCGGTATTTCTAAAAGTTAATTAGATAAACATTTACAAGGTTATTTCATTAATTATGGTAAATATTAGCTTTTAAATGAATTTCTGATGATTTATTATAAAAAAAAATTGTAATTAGTTTCTTATCAATTTCCTTATTAATATAGTAAATACTACAGGTATTTCTAAAAGTTAATTAGATAAACATTTACGAGGTTATTATTTCATTAATTATGGTAAATATTAGCTTGTAAATTAATTTCTGATGATTTATTATTAAAAAAAATTGTAATTAGTTTCTTATCAATTTCGTTATTAATATAATTAATTTTTTTACTTATGAGAGTGCAGTCTCTTTTAAGGCAATCGTATTCACTTTAAATATAAAACGAGTCAAATACCACCATATATAAATATATATAAATATTTTTTAGGGATTTTGTATTTTTTGCGTCTGATTTATTTGTTCCGTTTTTAATTTAAGACGGATTTATATATGATATAAAATGAGGGGAAAGTGCCCCCACATTCCTTCACAAAATTCAACCGGCTTGGTTAACCAGCTTTTGCCGGGTTTCTCGGATTCCAATGGCTTAGTTGAGTACAAATTCCATTCCATTAGACAATATCCCTCTAATCAAGTAAAATACCCCCCACTCATATTTAAGACCAATTATATATACCACTATACTATTATTATTATTATTATTATTATTATTATTATTATTATTATTATTATTATTATTATCATCATCATCATTATTATTATTATCCGTCTTACTTTAAACGATTCGAAATAAGAATGACAAAATATCACCATTTTTTAAAAGAATATAATCATTTAATAACAAAATCTTATAAGTAAAATTGTTACTTCTAACCCTGAAAATACAGAAAATAACAATATTTCGTTCGTCTTATTTCTGACGGAAAAAAGCATATCCGAATTAAGAATTTGTATTATTATTATTATTATTATTATTATTATTATTATTATTATTGACCATGTCCTTTCAAAAATTATATATTATTGACTTGAAAATATCTTTACACAAGTACAAGTATAGTTGACTAAAATAATCATGTAAATTTGTTCTTATTAGTTTGTTGATCATAGGATACATACAAATGCTACAAAACCAATGTCTTGAATCAAATGTATAAAGTTTGGTAACATTCCCATAAGATTTTGTAGTTACCACTTACTTTGTGAATCACTAATTCCAATATATTTGTTACCAATAAGATTATTGTTTGGTGGATATATAATTCTAAATAGTCTTTTTAAGACGGAGAAATCTATTTTATAGTTAAATGGGTTCAGTACTGTACTATTCGGTTATACAAGTGGATAATACTTATTTGTTTTAATAATAAATCAGATATTTTCGTCTAAAATAAGAATTTGTGATAATTATATTATAATATTTTATTAAGAGATGTCTAAATCATCTTCCCATAAAGATGGTCCTTTGTCCCATAAAATACTCTTAATTAACATTTTTTTAATTGAGTTTTTTAAGTTTAGAATGTTAGCTTCGATAACATTGTAGTAATATTTTACAATGGTGTGTCTTAATCTTTTGACTGTTTAGATGTTTCAAAAGCTCCTATAATTAACTAATTTCGATAATCTATCTATATGATAGATTGCAAATTACTCATATAATTAACTAATTTCGATAATCTACTTGATAGATTGCAAATTATTCACTTTGTTAAAATAGTCTTAACTCCTAATGAACCATGGACCAACGAGATAATTCAGTTAGATCTTGTGTTAAATTATTTAGTTTCTAAAACTCCTGTAAAATGTTAATTATTTCGTAAACTATTATACTATAAAAAAAAAATGGTTGTAAAAGAAATAATGATTATTAAATTGAGTCAAAAGAAAACAGACTTTATAATAAAAAAAATATTTTGAAAAAGGGAAAAAAAGATATTTTAATTGATTGCCTATAATTAGTTAGAGGTTAGGTGAGAATCAAAAATTGTCCGCATGACAACTTCTATACTTATGCTGACACCCATGTGTCCTCCAGAATACAGTCCAAATTATCATGGCAATTTAAGTCAAACTAGAATAAAACTTGATTATCATTATTATGCATCTTAATTACTCTATATATATAATCATTACATTATTTATCTTAAATGATACCTTATGATTGATTAATAACCCTTTTTAGATGATAACGAGCTGAGCCGAGCAACACATTATGTTTTGTATCTAGTGGCGGAGTTAGAATTTAAGCTTAAAAAGCTGGAAAATTTAACTAAAAAATTCGAAAATATCAACTGATCCCTGTTAGCTCCTCTAGTTTCACCACTGCTTTTGAGGTGTTTGGTAAACGATAGATTGATGAATTTTCAGCATATCCAAGACTTTTAGCATACTTGACTTACAAATCTACTAATTTACGTGTTTAGTAAATGATGTATTGAAACAGTAGATTGAGTTGAGCTTCAATCTATTGTTTTCCAATATGTTGTTCCCCCCATCGTATTCACTTTAGTAGATTGTGAAAATTGAATTTATTCATCATTTGTAGATAAATAACTAAATAAGACAATCTATTAACTTAAACCCGCTATTTATCAAACACTTCTATTAAATCTGCTAATTAAGATATACTAGTCAAGCATGTCATTCGAATCTGTCATTTCCGCTTCTGCTAATAAGAATCTTCTTATCTTATTTGTACTATTTAACTTGTTTTATATTTAAACGAATGCGTGTTATAAATACCGTCTTAAACAAGAATTTGTGTTTAATTCAATGATGTTATTGAAAATACAGGGAGATAATGCATGCAATGTGGAAACCACAAAAATTCAAGTACATATATTTGTTGGCAACATTATATGTATTTACATTAACACTTCCGTCATCAGCGGCAGTATACTGGGCATTTGGTGATGAACTTCTTAATCACTCCAATGCTTTTGCAATTCTTCCTAAATCTGGTTTCCGTGATGCTGCCGTTATCCTAATGCTCATCCATCAGGTCCACCCCCTTTTCTTTCTTCTCACTATTACATTACTTACTTCCAATCATCTCGGGTTTCGTGTCATCGTATATCTTACTCCGATACTTCACTTTAGTGATCGTATCGGACATGACAGGATAGGATAGTTTCACACTTTATATTAGACTAAAAGGTTGAAAACTTAGTAGAAATAATCAGAAGAGAAAGACGAATTAATTACACGATGACGTGGTATTTCCGATGTACAGTATGTATTAGAATACGAAAAATGCACGCGCTAGCTTGAGGTTTGAGATTTTGCGCGAAATACCCAATTTTGTGATCGGTAAAGTTTTAAGAGGTCATAACTCGTGGTTACGACATCAGAAAGTGATGATTTTTTTTAAAAATCAATCTTCTTTTCGAAAACTACGACTTGGAGACAAAAATTGTCGATTTTGGAATTCGTGACCAAGAGATATGGTCACCTCAATGTTTATTCAGTCAAAAAGTCAAAAAAAAAACTTTAAAATACAATAACTCTTAGCTACGGTATCCAAATACGATAATTTTTTTTTTCAAATTGTAGTTTCGGCAAGGTGATCGATCTAAAAAAAATTATAGTGTCTGAACTTATAAACATGAGTTATGACCGTTACAATTTTCCGGATAAAAATTTGGACATGTAAAAGTTTAAACAAAATATCAAACCTCAAAAACAGCGCATGCATTTTCCGATTAATTTTTGATAGAAATAACATGGAGTATTCAAAGTCAATGGAGAATTAGATTAGATGATTAAGCAAATTTCTCACTTTACTGTCAGATCTAGTACATTACAGTACATCTAATTCTGTCAGTGAAAAAACAAAGTATTTTACTTACTAAAGTCTGTCTTAGAGTTTGGTTGACTTTGATGGATTAAACGTACAAATACGTTTACTTTTAGTCGTACCACTTTTTTTTTTACGTTAAACTAATTAATACTTCAACAAGTTGTTTTACTTAAATTTAATAAATAATCGTTCACATTTACCGGGTCTGAAGTAAGATTGACTATTTCGAAAGAGCCGTTTATTAGGGAAAATATAGACATAATTTTCATTTCATTAGAATTAATTAGTTTTTCAGTTAGTTTGCTAAACAGTTTTTTACCTAATCAGCTACCTTATAAATTCTTAATTTTCAGCTAGCTTATCAATCACTTTCTTAGGTTTCAGTTAGATTTTCAGTTTTAAGTTATTTAAGTTACCTTTTCAGTTAATTTTATCAAATATAGCGCCAGAGCCTAAATCTAGACATAATTTCTTTTTTTTTCGGGTTGTCTGAAATAGCCAACCTTATTTCAGACCGCCTAACATCTATGCAATCTAAAATAAAATTTGACTATCTCGAAATTCTCGACGGACCCCAAAAATAAAATTACGTTGAGATTTACCATACATCCGAATTTGAAATTTATATTTCACATTCATAACTCGAATTGTACCATGCATATTGTCTTATATTATCGAGTCGATAATGTTAATAACTAACTAAAATGTACTGTAATGGGTAAAAAATGCAGTTTATCACATTCGGATTTGCATGCACACCATTATACTTTGTATGGGAGAAAGCAATTGGAATGCATGATACAAAGAGCATCTGTGTAAGAGCAATTGCAAGATTACCGGTTGTGATACCAATTTGGTTTTTTGCAATTATATTTCCATTTTTTGGACCAATTAATTCTGCTGTGGGTGCTCTTCTGGTTACCTTCACTGTCTATATCATCCCTGCTCTTGCTCATATGCTCACCTACAGATCCGCCTCGTCTCGACAGGTACGTTTATATATAACGTTACGGTTTCATGCTGTGAGACGGTCTTTATTAAGTATTTAAACTTTTATTGTTGAGTATATTGATAACATGGTGCATGTGTATCTTTTTTTTCCCATGTGAAATCATCATTATCATGTCCTTGCAAATTGCATTGTTAATACTTTAAAAAAAGAAACTAGGGATTTGAGTAGATTGCAATTCAACTATTTTATCAATTCTTTTTCTTTACTTGAGTTTGTCTAAAAGGTCGTTTTCGCCTAATGGTTAAGACTGAAGTATACTGAACAATAGACCCTAGGTTTAAATCCCCGTACAACCCTAGGTTCGAACATTTTATGAAGATAGAACATATACTTGGGTAGTTTGAATACACGTTATAATTAAACAAACTCGGGATTATTTAGGGTCTTTTGTGACGTGAAGAAGTAAAGAACAAGTTGTTTTAGGGAATTTCTTAACCCCGATTGTGTCGGGATTAATTTAGGAAGATTAGAACATATACTTGGGTAGTATGGATAATAACACGTTATAATTAAACAAAATTCAGGATTATTTAGGGTCTTTTTTGTCGAGTGAAGAACACGTTGTTTTATTAGGCAATTCCTTAACACCGGTTGTGTCGTGATCAATTTAGGAAGATAAAACATAAACTTGGGTAGTTTAATTTGAATGATAACACATTATAATTAAACAAATTCAGGATTATCTAGGATCTTTTTATCGAGTGAAGAACAAGTTTTAGGCAATTTCTTAACATCGATTGTTTCAGGATCAATTTAGGAAGATAGAACATATACCTGGGTTGGGTAATGATAACACGTTATAATTAAACAAACTCGGGATTTTTTAGGGTCTTTTTGTCGAGTGAAGAACAAGTTGTTTTAGGCAATTCTTTAACACCGGTTGTGTCGTGATCAATTTAGGAAGATAGAACATATACTTAGGTAGTTTGAATGACACCACGTTATAATTAAACAAACTCGGGATTATTTAGGGTTTGTTTGTCGAGTGAAGAACAAGTTATTTAAAGAAAAAACCTTAACACCGGTTGATTCGGGATCAATTTAGGAAAATGGAACCAGATTTGAATGACTTAATTTAAACAAAACTCGGGATTGTTTAAGGTCATTATCTATATAAATTAGCATGTAGGAAATTCAATAAATAAGTGATAAATCGGTATGATTTTATGATTGATTAAAAAATACGGATTAATAATAATAATAAATAGAATTCCCTGAGAAGAAGGGAGATACATAAATGCAAAAGCATAAGAATCCTGACATAATCTTATTGAGGTTGCAATACAACGTCGCGGTTCAAATGTCATTACTGTCATCCTCGTGCCATTTTCCCCATTGCTTTAATTAGCTCGGCCCCTTTACCCTATCTTCTTCTTCGGTTTGAGTTGTCTATTTATTTCTGTCTTTTTACGACGGATAATTGGAGTACGGATTTATATTATATCGGATTCTCTATCAATACGTTTAGAAAGAATAATTTTTTTTTCGACAAAGGAAATGTAAAATCGATTTTATTATTGTTTTTTAAGTTGAGTTTTCGATTTTTCAAGCAGTATTTGATTTAAACTTTATTTATTTGGATTTTTATTTTATTATTATTGTTATTATTGTTTTCGTCAAAATGTAATTTGTGAAATTTTGATATTAATACTTCAAAAACAAAGATTTTATTTAAATTTGAGCGTCATATATCTTTTAAAACCTCTCTCACAAAATGATGAATCCATGCAGATCCGTTAGGTAAAATTATGTAAAAGGTTACCTGATTAATTATATTAAAAATGTTTGGTAATTAGCTGGGAAAATAATTGATATTATTGATAAAATAAAATGCTTTCTCCATAACTTATTTCTAATGTATTAGCATAAGCAACAATTTTGTTTCAGCTAGTTTATTTGGTTAAATAAATTACTTATCAAATACTTCTGGAAAAAAGAAAAATAAGTTACCTAATTTTTTTTTCAAATAAGTTATATTTTACTAAATGAACTACATTAAATGTATTGCAAACATAGCTTTAGATATGAAGATGAATGCATTAATTTTGTAAAGAATATTCTAATGTGAATTGACCAACATAAATTTCATAACTTTGGTTCTTGGCCAAGTATTATTGTGTGTTAAATCAACACTCAATTCTCTATTTCAATGTATGGCCTTGGACAAATTTAAAACCAAAGACAATAAACCATTTCAAAGTACAGGCTCAAATTCTATTATACAACTGGATCACGTGTGACAAGAAAATTATGACCATTTTTCCATAAATAGTGACCATTTTAGGTTAAATAGTGACCTGTTTTAGAACATTTTTTCATGGTGATCACTATTTATTAAAAAATGGTTATATTTTACCCAAAAAAACGGAAAATAGACCGCACGAGAGATTTGGTGTAGTTTCTTGATGGTTACCCTATTAATTGGGGATCCGACATATCCTTATAGGTCCAACACTTATACGGACATTTATTGATGGGTTATATACACATATGTGATAATTAAGAGATTATATGTAGCCATGTAGGTGGTGTGTCATTTTCATTTAGTTAGTTCATCAATTTGGTATCCTTCTAAATCAACTAATTTTATCTTGCCTTACTTTGGGGATTGGTGTCATATGCACCACTAAATTTGACATCCATGTTTCCATATTCCATTAAACTTCCGATACTCTTTTCGTGTCAGTCAATAGTTTACATTTGTGTTATTTTTCACTCGAAAAATAAAATAGTAATTATAAACTATTTACTGGATCAGAGGGAGTATCAAACGTAGTTGTTTACACCTTTGAATGAAAGGTAATAAAGTCATGTAGGTTTCTATAAATTCATCGATGAGTGAAGATGATGTTCTTCTAAGTAAAGTTAGTAGTTGATAAAAGTTATTTTAGTAAAGTTATTTGTGTAAATTAATATTTCGTAAGATATTAAATATAGTTGACCGATTTTTTTTATAACTTACCCTCATTTGTTGATTTTAAGAGTTCTCGAATGTTGAAATCAATTTCTAAAATAGAAAATCAGTTTCATTTATACACATAACTTTTACCATTTAGAGGAATAGAAAATTATATCACTACGAAGGCGTAAAGAGTCTCGTGTATAATAATATGTATTTGATACGACAAAGAATTAAGTTGGTACCCGAAACTTCTACCATTACTATTATCGAAATAATAATATTCAAAAACTAATAATTTCACTAATATTTGACTTATTTCCACTTTGAAAAAGCTAGAAGTCACTAATCATAATTTAAAAAGTAATTAAATTTAAATTTATATATGATCTCATGCTGATCTTAGCATGTGGTAATCACTAAGAAAATCTAATTATTCCATTTTGTTAATGGAACCATATATATGTTTCCAATCCACACCTTTTTCTTGATATATTTGAACCCAATTCTTTTTTTCTTTTTCAATTTGTTTATGTATTTATCTAAGAATCTTTTTACTTTTCAAATGATTATGATTATTAGTGACATACGATTTTGATAACTTTTCATTGATTAGATATTGGTTCTATTCTCAAATAGTTTCTCCTCATGTCTTTAAAAATTATTGCTAATGGTATAAGAAATATTCATTGGATAAAAGTTATATTTGTAGGACCCGATAAAAGTTCAAATATTCTCCTTATTTTAAAACGACATTTTATTAACCACTCTTTATTTTCTGTACTTCGATATGATGATAGATTTTGCATATATAACCTAGTTTAATTAGAAAGTTAGAGTAGTAGGTCAGTAGTATCCATAATCTGGGTTCAAATCTCGGTAAAATATTCTCCTTATTTTAAAACGACACTCTATTAACCACTCTTTATTTTCTGTACATCGATATGATGATAGATTTTGCATATATAACCTAGTTTAATTAGAAAGTAAGAGCAGTAGGTCAGAGTAGTATCCATGATCTGGGTTCAAATACCGGTTCAAATATTCTCCTTATTCTAAAACGACACTCTATTAACCACTCTTTATTTTTTGTACTTCGATATGATTATAGATTTTGCATATATAACCTAGTTTAATTAGAAAGTTAGAGCAGTAGGTCAGTAGGCAGTAGTATCCATTTCGGTTCAAATATTCTCCTTATTTTAAAAGTAATATGATGATGGATTTCAATGGGTTAAATTCGACTTCTATCTTAACACAAAAAAAAAAAAAAAACAATATTTATGTATTGCTCTGTTTCATTCAGTTATCCATATTTGCATTAACTTGCATTTTTACATGATATATATACATGTTATCGTGTAATACGAATTATACAATAATGGATTTCATTGGAAAAAATTCGACTTCTATATTAACAAAAAAAACGATTATTACCTACGTTTCATTCAGTTATCCATATTTACATTAATCGATAGTGTTTTAACCTAATATATATACCAATTTATCGAGTAATTAATAAAATTTTCGTGGCTAAAATATTTTGCAGAATGCAGCTGAAAAACCTCCATCATTCCTACCAAGTTGGACAGCAATGTATGCAATCAACATATTCATAGTAGTATGGGTGTTAATAGTAGGGTTTGGATTTGGAGGATGGGCAAGCATGACCAACTTTATCAAGCAAATTGACACTTTTGGCCTTTTTGCAAAGTGTTATCAATGCAAACCTCAAACACCACCTTCACTTGCTCCCTCTCCACATTCCCACCTTCATTGAATTAAATTAAAATCCGTCTCTAATTAAATTCGATATAAATTATTATCCAACCGATCATCCATCCACCATGCGGATTCAATGGGACCTAACCCCTCCGTATTTTGTACCATAAAACATCCAAATTTATGACTTTATTTAGCATTATTATTATTTATTTTGGTTCTTTTTTTTTACGATTTGTATTTGTAAGTTGTAACTCGGTTTTATTTCTTTTTTTTTGAAGGATTTGATTTCCTTTTTTTTTTCGATTGATATAGAAATTTAAGTGTAGGAGTGTATTCAAGTGTGTTATTCTATATAGAAATATATATCTAGTTGTCAGCTGATTTATTATGTTTTTACTGTTTTATTATTTCGTGTATTAGTATAATTTTTGAGTAGAGATGAGTTGTTGTCATTCTTGTCAATCGATATAGTGCGATCATAACCAAATGAACAAGACATTTATCAACCGATAATACTAACTTTTTTAGGTAACTATTTAAAATTTTGTCGCTTATCTTTGTAAACGCTATAAAAAGTCAAATATTGCACAAAAAAAGTCACTAATTTGATTTAATTTTGACTTTATGAAAACTCGATAACAATCGAAACCTTACATTACATCGAAAATGTACCTTTACATATTACATGTATCTAAAATATCGCTTTCTAATATTAATTGCGATCAGGTCTACATATATATAATATATGTGAACAACCTTTGTAAAATGTCATAATAAGAAGCATATTGAAGGCATCTAGACTGATTAAAATCATTTTCACAATTATAACAAGTTTTGTACAAGATTTAATTAATTATCACAAATTCTTCTTTAAGAAAGAAAGGTATATCTTTTTTAAATAATAAAAACGGTCAAATAGATAAATGAGATTAAAAAACCAGAATGTATGTCTAAGGAAAGGCAAATCTTTTCTCATCTACTTATATATCGGTAAGTGGATTATACATCGTATTATCACCAGTTTTATAATTTTGTAGTATTACTATAAAGTTTTTGAATTTTACTTTAAAAATTATTAGTTTTACTATAAAGTTTCTGAATTCATTCATTAAAACATTAAGTTCAACAAATTACAATAAAATTCAAAATATTACATACAATTGATACAAACTTATATAAATTTGAGTTTTTGACAGGAAAATAAATAAAATCTAACTTATAGACTTTAATAAGCTCAGAAAAAATACACATAATAAAAAATAAACAAACTTTAAGGTAATAAACTCCAAATAAAATTACCCATATGCTCAAAAACAAGTAAAATAGATAATATATCTCATTAATGTTCCTTTTTCTTGTCTACATTTACAATTGGATGATATTTAACTCGTTTAAAACTTAAGACGGAAACAAATAAACTTTGGAGTCAAAGATTTTGGCCTTAATGACATTAAATTTGAGCTCATTATTAATCCCCATAATAATAATAATAATAATACACAAATTATCATTTCAAACTGTTATTATCCGTGTTAAGTTTAGAACGGGTCAAATATATACCAAATTGTCTCACCTATCACCTTAAAAATAACAACTTTATTACCTCCACTTAATAGTATTTGACCCGTATTAAACATGACTTGCTTGTAATAATAACCAAAATAATGGTAGTAGGGAAGATGAATTAGTTGGTCACGTGGGTTCCATGTTATGGTATGCCTCTTGACATTTGGTGGTCACGTGCCATTAATATGTGAATCAAGATTCGCTCTCCTTGTGTTATGGTCTTATAGACTTATGGCACATGTTTTCTCTTATCTCTAATTATCAATTTCAGAGCTCAATATAATTCCATTTATGCACTTTTAATGGCAAGTTAATCACTTGTTCATGTGGTCATTGGTTTTGCTTAGACGAGATCGGCGACGGTTAGTGGCGTAACTAGGATTTGAGTTGGTAAGAGAAACGTTAATCGTGTGATTAAGATTTGGTTATTAGGGTTTAAAGTTGGGGAAAGAAATGTTAATTGTGTGGTTTAGATTTAGTTAAGATTTAAAGTTGGGGTAAGAAACGTTAACGACGTAATCAGGATATAAAGTTGGGGAAAGGAAAGGAAAATCGAAAATACGTAATATTTTTACATTGTACTTTATTCGAACCTAACCTCTATAATTTATTTGCTTAATCTTGCATAGACAAGACGTTCACAATAAAAAGCTATCGTAATACTTACTTGCAAAAACTGTAAAATTATGCAAATATTATTTCCATTACTATTACTCGACTTACTTTTTTCTTTTGACAACAATAAAATTTTAAAAACTCAAAAATCTACTAACCTTTTAGATAAGACTATCAGCCACCTTTTTATGTGACTTACTAATTACTCGGATTTTTTAACGTGTGCCCTTAGGTTACACATTAATAATCACCTGATTCTTAGGTAGAAACTCATTTTTACCATAGTTAATGAAAATATGGTGTGAATCTTTCCGCATTTAAATTATTAAAGTGTGTCCTAAGAGCATACATTAGAAAAATCGTACTTAAATTCATAACTCTTCACCTCATATATAAATAAATCTGTAAAAATAAGAGTTAGTTTAAGTGATAACACTTTTAAATCGAAAAAATAATTTAAAGAAATAGATGTCCGTACATGTTTGGAGAAAAAAAGGTATAGCTTAAAAATAGAAAATGGAAGCACTAGCAAATATCAAATGGGCGCAATAGATAATGTCGGGGGCTGAAAGTACCCCAATAGCCCAGCATATTAGCCCAGTCACATTTCTTGGATAGTCAAACTGTAATATGTCATATCATCGTGATGGTCCTATTAAAACGAGAAAAATGTTATTATTTTATAGTAATAAAAAGTGATTATTTATTGATGAAAGAATAAGCACAATTGTCACTTTTGGATAATAAAGTGGTTGTAACTTCTTATCACAAAAAAAATTTAAATCTACAAGTACGATCAGATTTTTCTTAGTGACAAGGGCAATTTTAGTTAGATAGTAGCTATATTTTGTATACACTTGATAAACGCTCAGGCACGGTATTAAATCTTGGTAACAATCATAGTCGCGAAAATGGTATAACCAGACCTTGATCAGCCACCGCGGACGAATCACGTCAATTCTCGGGCAATATCTCATATCGGTAGAGTGAAAATTCGATACAACTCGGCTGAGGTTTTGAACCATGCTCTTAGGTATACGTGATAGCTTGGAAATAGCGACACTAGGCAAGTCACACGAAAATGAAATGCTCAAAGTTTAAAAGGCATAACCCTAGCGCATAGATACTCCACAAAATAACCACATTTTTTTTGATGACGAGGGAGTTGAATCTCCCCAGGCCCATGCATTCTCGCACCACCACATGGACCATATAAGCCATTTCATTCGGAACTGCAGTGGCCAAGTGGTCATCGTCCCATTTGATAGTCAAATTTGAGAACTCTTAACTCCTACATTTTTACAAATTTCAAGATTTAACCCAGTTATCACTGGACTAACATCACTCGTTAAAATAATCATATTTTATCGTAAAATTTTTACATTATTCGTCATAATTTAAGATCGATACCACCGATGGTGACTTTTCGATGGGCCAATACCCCATTATGGTGTAATCTAGATGCACAGATGACCATGTATGACGACTAAAGTGGACAAGAAGAGGTGGACTGGGCTAGTGTGAAGCAGCAATGTCGAGAGATATTAATTCAGAAATCAATGTTAGAATGAATTGAAATTAGGAATGTTAATAAGAATGTTGAGTGGATATATTGAATATATAAGTAAATATAAGTAAGTCTTGTTTGCGACGGGTTACAATTTGTGACAGATATTTTGTGAGATAAAATGGATAGAAAATGAGTTAGTGGAGAAAGGGGACCACATGAATAGTGTTGGAGAAAGAGAAAAAGTGGGTATTTTGTGAGAGAAAACAGTATCCGTCACAAGCTTGCGACGAATAATGCGGTTGCAAATAAGAATTTGGGTTGGATATATATTGTAATTGTATGGTTAATGGGTTAAAGTAATGATTAGGGTTTGAAATTTGATGAAAATCTTGTCCACCCAATATATCATTCTTCGGAATATGTTCCATCCTTCTCCTTCAAATTGGTCCCATTCATCATTTCTGTTCATATTATGCTACTTTCACCACCTTCATTATATGATAATAGTAAATTTTCGTTTGTAACGACATTATTTTGTCATAAGTTCATCTCGAAAAAGTTTGTAAGAGGTTAGAAACTTGTTACGATCACAAACAAAATTATCTGTAAGATGAGATTTATGTAGGTAGTTAATAGCATGGTTACCAGATTCTCTATGAATATATTCATACAGATTCATCGTTTGTGTTCATATTATGCTACTTTCACCACCTTCTTCATTCGAAGATACGTTTGTAATGACATTATTCTGTCATAAGCTTATGATCTCATCTCATAAAAAACAAGTGGAAAAAGTTTTTGAAAGGTTACAAGCTTGCTATGATCACATACAAAACTATCTGTAGGATGAGATTTATGTAGGTAGTTAATAGCATGGTTACCAGATTCTCTATGAATATGTCCGTACCAATTCGCGATTCGCGTTTATAGAATGTGTGTTAGCTGTGTTTTCAATAAGCAACACTATAGAATTTTACCAAAAAAAAAAATAAGCAACACTATAGAATTTAATTCGCTTTTGGTGATTTACGATTTGCAGGCTATTGAGCGAATTCGGTAACTATGGTTAATAGTATTATGAAAAATCGGTGTTTGAACAAATAATGTCCGTCACAAACGAGAATTGTGTTTAAACAAGTTGGTTTGCTAAGGCATTTAAATGCTATATACTGTATAATATAATTGATAATTCAGTTTTGTTTGTCAATGACTGATCCGAGAAGTTTTAGACATGTCCACATTTTTTATAAATAGCTCCACAATTCGAGATAACTACGGTATACTTCGTACATCGTACTCCGTATCTAAACGAACGCGTAGAAGCAAAGGCCGTAAACTAGATTATGTTATTCATGGCCGGTGTAAGCGCGTAGCTGGTTCAACTCCAGTCAATCCGGTCATAGCTAGTTCAAGAGTTAATAACTTAATTAGTGAGCAATTTTCAAGGAAGACTCTGATCATATGATCAGTATCTCAATCAATGATCAAGACGGAAATGGGTTTGATATTCATCTGTACTTCCCTGCCTTAGTTAGCCCTGATTTTGCGAAACGCAAACCTGCGCTGGCATAGCTACACCGTTGGCGGCGTTTTTCACTGGATTCTGCCTTTTTCCATTCGTTTCTTCTTCTTGCCTTAATTCCTGTCTTGGTTCAATAACTTGCCAAAAGTTTCCAAAGACAAGAGATACATAACTTGAAATTACAACTACAAAATGCAAACGATAACTACATAAAAGTTAAACTAAAAAAAAGGAACGAATTTAGCATGTTTAAAATGATAAAAACGTCGTATTGACTCGTCATTATTTGATAATATCAATCTACCTTAACCCATCCTTTCACTCCTCGTCGTCATCTTTTTTCTCATCATCCATTCATCCCTACCTCCATAGTCCACATTCTTCCCTAATTCCAAATCGTTTACCCTAACCCTAACCCTAACCCTAAACTCCTCGACTGCCACTGTCTTCTTCTCACCCTATCATCATTACTACAAGAAATCTTAGCGCGCAACATCTTCAAAAACACTATTATTCACCAAATTAAAAAAGCAGCAGTAGCCAAAAGCGCGGCAAAATTAGCAGAGGCCTTCTTCTTCTCATTCTCACTCTCAAATTTTGCCGAGTCCTTCTTCTCAGTCTCAGTCTCACTCTCACTCTCACTCTCATTCATCTTCTTCTATTCTTATGGATCGGAATGGAGGATTGATATATGATTATAAAGGACAACCGACCTGGCGACTGGTGAGTAAAGCAGTGGTATAGGAATTCACAAACACTATGAAATCAGTAATCAGATGTTCTAGGTGTTCTTCACTTCCTCCACTCCCCCAACTTAAATGCAGGACTACTATGGCGTTTAATCAAAGTCGAAAATATAAACGGAATGAAGGGATGAAGCTACCATGAAGCTACCGCTTCTGATCTTTCCTGCGTCTAGATTCTGACTTCTGCCATTTCTTTTTCGGCACAATTTTAGTTTTCGGTTTCAACTTCAGTTCCGGAGAAAACTTGTAGTTTGGATCCCTCATTTTTGCCTGTATGTCCTTGAAAAATTCCATGTTCAGTTTCTTGGGGCCTCCTTGCCTAAGCTCAGCGTATTCTGGTCCAGAAACGATATTTTCAAATGCACCAATCAATATATCCAAGTCGCTCATTACTTCCCAGACATTCACGTACCTTCAAAGCAGCAACAACCACAAAGCGTGTTAGTTCTAATGCTAACATAAATTGATTCGGAACCGGTTAATATGAATCATAATTAGATATTGTCAATGACGACTAAAATATGTCACAGTAAAACAAAAGATACAGCAAAAGGTAAAACGGAAGGAAAAACAGTTGGTCTTGTTTCATACCAACACTTATGGTCTGAAGCTTCAGACGGGCAATATGTTACCATTTTACAGTTAAATGTGACTATTATTGACAAACAAGTTATCTTAAGCTGTAACATTGACCACATTATTGTGATTACATTTAACTATAAAATGGTAACATATATCTGGTCTGAAGCTTCAGACCAAAAGTGTTGGCCTGAAATAAGAATTTGCCGAAAAACAGATAAAAGATGTAAAGGACGATAAGCCAACTCAACAGCCAAAGCCTTAATACCCAATTGATTTGGGGTCGACGAACATGAATCATCATTTTATACACTAAGTAAAAACTTATATACCTTCCATCTGGCCCTTTCTTCAGCTTTTTCAGGGCATTCTCGACAGCAAGTTTTCTGGCTTTCTTCCCAGGAGACAACTCTTCGGGCTCATCTTCATCTTTGAATACCTCCATAAGAGTCCTATATTTTGGAGTTTCTTCAAACTCGAATATTTTATCAATATATGCATCACTCTTCTCATTTGGAAATGCTTCAGTAGGAAGATCCAGGTCAGAATCTTGTTCACTACCAGTCCAAAGAGTCTTTTCCTCATCACTCCCAGACCATACACTACAAAGCTCATCGCTATCATCAGCATTTATACGATCCGAATGCTCTTTGGCTTTCTGTTTAACTTTCCTAATTTCTTTCTGAAGAGGGGATAGTTTCTCAGAATCACTTTCATCTTCACTCCCCGTCCAAACACAGTCATCTTCACCCAGCTGCTTCGTCCATGCTTTCCTGAATTCTTTAGTACCTGGTGCTCCTTGCCTAAATAGATCGTAGTCTTTTCTATTACCTCTAGCATACGATCTTGATACTGCGAATATTAATTCAATTTCAGTTTACTCCACAATGCAGCTATATTACATTAAAAGGGCAGCCCGGTGCACGATGGCGTCCCCCGCTAGGCGAGGGTCCGGAATGCAGCTATATAACATTAATGGCATATATTTCCAATGTTTTCTTTTTCTTTTTTTTTGGTGATGAGGGGTTTAATCCCCGCGCCCATGCATTCCCGCACCACCACATGGACCATGTAAACCAAGATTAAAAAGGTAGGTAAAATGCTATGAAGCGATTCGAACCCACGTCAATAGGTTGGAAAACAAAGCATTTACCATTGCAGCACAAGATATTTAATCTACAATTCAACAATAATTAGGTAGCAAAAATCCGTATTTTAAGTCAACTTTTTTAAGTTTGGGGTAGCGCCCGCCACCCCTTGCTACTCCCTAGGTTCGCCCCTGCCTTTTTGGGACTGCAATGGCAAGTGATCCTCACCCCAACTGGTAATCTTACCTGAGACCTCTCAACTCCTGCATTTCTGCAAGCTTTAAGGTTTAACTCAGTTATCACTGGACTAACGCCACCTGGTTTACGAGAAATGAGGAATTTCCAATGTTGGAGTAAATGAAGTAATTGAGGAATTTCAACAAACAGATGGAGTCCATGATTAACATCCAACTAAAAAAAATAGAATACCTTGGAATGAAGTGGGGTGAGAAAGTTTATATACAAGTGAATGGGTGATATTAGCAGCAACGGAATCACGTAGAAGTTGAGACCTGAGAAAAACAGATTAAACTCAACAGAAATGAAAAAAGCCCTGAATACTCGTGTAAGACGGTTTTACAGATGATTGATTTATAAAGTATAAGGAATAGAATAGAATACCTGTAACAAGAAGAAATGTCTGAGAAGAAAGTTTGGAAATTTAAGAAGTGAACAGTTAGCCTTCGCGCCATTTACGAACGCCTTCGCGATTATTTGAAGGAAGGTGACAACTATATCAATCCTTGGCTTTTGCTGGTATCAAAACAAATATAGGTTCAAATAGTTGGATGGACAAACTACTCCCTTCATTTTTTTTCCATTTGATACGTATACCGTTTTGGTTCATTCGATTCCATTTGATACATTACCATAAATGGAACAAAAAAAGCCCAAACTATCCTAATTACAAACACCTATTTAAAACTTTGTCATTGGTCCCCACATCTTTTCCACCTTAAAAACTAGGATTAATTGATAAGAATACTCTTAACTATGGGTGTCCTGCTCAAAATATTCCAAACTTTATTTTAACTACCAATATAACCAACTAATGCCCTCATTTGCTTTGAATAGAATTTGTTGTTTTGTTAACTTGTTGTAGCATGTTTTAATGGTGTGATTAGGTAAATAGATTAACATAAAAGTAAAAAGGGAAAGATGGGTTAAAGAAGGGTTGGAAACTTATTCACTCACTTAGCATGTAGCAGGTTATATATTATAATAAAAGCGAATGAGAGCATTAGTTGGTTATATTGCTAGTTAAAATAGAGTTTGGAGTATTTTGAGCAGGACACCTATAGTTCAGAGTATTCTTATCAATTAATCCAACCCATTTCCCATAACCTTTCCCTCCAAAAATTCTCAAACCCAACTAACTCAAATAACCCAACAACCCAAACTCATCTTCATCCTCCCAACCACCCCCCATTAAAGACCCTCTAGATCCTTCTAAAATCAAAACCCTAAATCCCCTTACCTACCGTGTGATTATTCATTTCCTCCTCTCCTCTCTCTCTTCTGTCTCTCTCATCTTTTCTTAAAAATACGGATTACAACCTAAAACCTTAGATCTACCCAGTAACACTACTTTCTCCTTCTTCTCCTCTACATCAAACCTTCAAAATCACGATTTAAGATGAACATTAATCATCTTAACTGTTCAAAAAATTGTGTTATTGCTGCATCTCTCATGAGATCTTCAGATGAGTTTGAATATTCTGGGGATTCAGGTTGTTCTATTCCAACCACTATTGTCCCTGATACTTTTGACCCGTTTGATTTTGGGTCTGAGGTTGAAGAAACTGAGTTTGATGTTGAAGTTGGTGAAAAAAAATGTGATGTTGGTGATGTCGGTGGAGATTTAGGCCATATAGGTGGTGTTGTTGGTAGAAGTTATGTTGATCGGGTTGATGATGTTGTTGTATCCGATGTTAGGGTTTTGGGTTCACCCAAATCTGACCCTAAATCACCTAAAACTGTTAGGTTCAACAACTTTGTGGCTAGAGTCATGAAGAGAGAAGCTGAGAAAAGGAAGGTTGTTGAAAACTGTTAGGTTCAACAACTTTGTTGGCTACGGTTGTTGGTGAAGATCTGGGTCTATATCCTCAAACGTTATCTGAATTTAAACGCCATAAATTTATGGAGAGACATCTTGCACGGCAGAAGAAAGAGAAGAAATAGCTAGGTAGTTTTAATTTTCTTAAAAAATTTTAATACTCCTTCTGCCTCTTTCTTTGTTTTTAATTACCTTTTGATGTTTTTTAATTCTACTGAAATCTAATTAGGTGTTTTTTTTTTTGCATGTTGCTGCTGCTACTACAAACAATGTCTTCTGCATGTTCGTTTTTGGAAATGATTTATACGTTGTTGGTGAGCCCGTCATATACTACCCTCTTCTTCATTTACTGCTATTTTTTTAATTTACTGCTGTTTGTTGCATGTTGTTGCTGTTTGTTTTTTTACTAGTCTCTAGTTAGGTGTTTTTTTTGTGCATGTTGTTGTTGTTTGTAATTTACTAGTCCCTTGTTCTCTATATGGAATCATTCTTTGATTACTTTGTCAAGTTTCACTAGTAGAAAAAAGTCTTTTTGCGGCGTCAAAATAGTGCCCATTTGCGGCGTTTTTGGTGCAGCAGCAAATAAGGGGGCCGCAAATAGAAAATGTTATTTGCGGCGAAAAAAAACGCCGCAAATAAAACGCTATTTGAGGCGTTTTTTTAGAAAAACGCCGCAAATAACATATATATTTGAGGCGTTTTTTTTAAAAAAACGCCGCAAATAGTATTGCTATTTGAGGCGTTTTTTGGGAAAAACGCCGCAAATAGGTCAAAAAAAAAAATTTTTTTTTTTGTTTTTGACAATTTAAATAATGCAAACAAATTATTTAAATAAAATAACTCTCAATATATTTTTCCATAAAAGAATCTTACATGATTTTTGTAATTATTCTAATAACACATACAAAAGTATACAATGCTCAATGGCTATATAACTAAATAACTGTGTTGAGTTCTATCAATCTGCTATGTTGAACGCTCTGCAATGGCTCACTCAAGCTCAAATCCTCATTTACGACACAACAGCCTCTTAGCAAACCAAAACTGCTGCCTCTGAAAGCAGAGTCAAATTACAAGGGAAAGCTAGATTAAATAAAATTCTAAGCTAGGCCTTGTGTATCCGCAAAGTCGCTTTCCTGACTCCAATCACTCCATATTTGCTCAATTCCACATTCATTATCACCATTTCATCAGCTACAAAAGGCTGCTACTCTGCTTCTATTTCCAGCACAACTGCCAGCCTCATAGAGCCGAGTCTACGGCCAACCAACTTTGCAGACTCAAATGAGCACTGCCTGAACACGCCTCACAGCTATCCCACATCAGACCTCGTCCCTGCAGCACAAATACTTCAGTATTAGACCCAACAACTAACTGCCAGACTCATGCAGATTAGTCTCAACTGCTATTCCAGACTAACAAAATAGCAGCCGCAGACTTTACTACTATCAGAACTGAAACAGATCTGCCAACATCATTTGCACTCTAAATGTATATGATAAAGAATCACTTAGTTCATCCAATAAACACATAACAGAAAAGGATAAATACAAAACCAAGTAATATATAAGTACTAGTATACCTAAGTAGTCATAAAGAAGTTCAGTTTATTCGATAGCAAATAACCATATGAACAAAAAAAAAGGGAAAGCGACTGGAGAAATAATGACTAGTTTTGTGATGCCTTCTGCTAGGCTGTGCATTGCTCCGAGGAGAAGCAGAATCTGAATACAATGACATTTATCAGCAGCAGCAGGTGCTAGCATTCGTTATACGGACACAATACACTATTGGCTACCTTCTATTGCAATTTTGAGTTTGAGTTTGAAGCACTGCAACCACAGTGCAGTTTCTGCATTACCAAGTCAAATCAACAACCAAATACTGGCTGCTGGTTGCTGCAAATGTCATTTGACTCAACTCCTAACATACCAATTTAATAGATGACAATCAAAGAAGACAATGTTTTACCTTAAATCTAGTGAAGATAGAAAACAATATCCTGGAGTAAGTCAGAAAGAGAATTCGGGGCATGACAAGGCAGAATGAGCATACTGTGTTATTCTACGGATTACTTTTGAGTTGTGTAATTTTACCTCATATTTATGACCAGCTAGCTTGCTGGTATAGTCAGTAGGAAGTGATAGGAGTATATCACCCATGTCTGCATGAATTCAGTTGTCACAGATACAAGCATCAGACTACCTGCACTGCCCACCCAAATAGTTATAGTACAGTCAAGATAATTGGAATAAGCTAGCTGAAAAGCGTTGTATGGGTGACATTAAGAAGTTGTGTCAGAGACAGGATGAGGCCGGAGGGTTGAAAAGTTGTCTAGCAATAGAAAATTCGACAGATGGAGACATAACCTCGGTCCTTCAATCCATCGACCCCTGCAACTCTATTATCACTATTACAAGTTTCGGACAAGGGACAATGGATAATTGGAACGAATACATAGACCAGGCTCCTAAGGAGCTCATAAATGATACTAAGGAAGATAAGGAAGTAGCGCTTAATAAACTCGCTTATTATTGTCACTCTCTGACTATAAATAATCGCATTAAAATGACTTTGCATGACCGCGGTTCCAAAACCTTCATCGGTCGGATACCAATTGTCAATGAAGATGCCCAATTTCAGATCCCAGACGAGTTTACAACCATCGACAGTTTGACTTGGAATTCCAATGGTATGTATGCCACCACCTTCGAAACTTCTGTAAAGGTGGTTGTGCCTGCAATGACTAAGTTAACAGTACGTGTGATGGCCAAATCAGCGCGTTGTTGGGCACCCTTTTCTTACACCGAAACTAGCCAGTTTGGTAGTGTGGATCTTACCGATGGCACGCTTTATGCTGTTTATACGTACGCCCGCTACCCTGATATTATTGAATCTCAACCTCTTTATGCTGTTTATACGGCCTCATCTGTCGAGTATAATGAGATAACTGTCGACTGCAAGCAGGTGGCTGGGAGATAAGAAGTGAGAGAAGCATAGGACCCATGTCTGTATGAATTGAGTTGGCATGTATATGAGCATCAGACTAGAGACTAACAACCCTGCGCTGCGCACCAAAAATCAAGGATCTTGTTATCAGATATGTACAACTTATACTAAATCAGACCGTTTTCACGTGCAATCTAGACAACTTTTATGAAGGATCATGGTTCTGGACAAATAATTCCTATAACAGAACAGAGAAAGCAAAGTTGAAGGCCACTACCTTTGGTAAATTAGCAAAGTCTCAATTTTATGAAGACTGGCAATTGGTAAAACATACAGGTTACTGACCAATTTTGTGAACTGCAGCATCCTGGAACTCACTACACATTGGCGGTGACGTTCCTCAATTAAAAGGAGCCAGATTTTTCTCCTTTAAAGAGCTGTAAAGATGTACCGACAATTTTTCAGAAGACACAACATTGGAGAGGGAGGTTTTGGAAAGGTTAGATATTACTTTCCTTCTATGTTACTCCTACCTACTTCTCATATTACCTCATACACTTGTGTCTGATATTTGGACTTTTCTTCCTAAGCCGAGAGTATGAGACTTATGTATAACGTAACCAAATCTAACCCTTGGATCCCTCTCACAGACTTTTAATCTGAGTATGAGACTATGATTAACATAGCTTTTCATTTCTCATGGACCTTTTCTTGTTGCCATTTCCGCTACTTTTTTAGCACTCATCTTGTTCCAAATGCATTTAGAAATCATCATCAATTCAATGAAACCTGCATATAACTTCCCTTTAACTATCCTTCTTTTCTTTCATCTTGTTTAATGTCAGTGGATAATATGACTGTTAAGGTCTTGTGGACCAGCTTCTGTAAACCCGCTGCAGTGGATTTAACAGTGACACCTTCTGAAACCCTTTCTGGGCTCACTCTACATCTTCAAAATTAAAGCTTTTAACATGAAACTCTTAGAAAGGTGACATAGTTGTTAGGTTTTCACGCTGTGATCGGAACACTAAGTTAATAGGATCAGAACTCACCACGCTACTGTTTCCTCCATCAACATCGACCTTATTTCCTATAACAACAAACTGAAAGTTCACAAATTTCACAGCCACTAGATTCAACTAGTCTAAGGAAATAAGATTCTGAGTTTTTTTGAAAGACAAACCTCGAGCAGTAAAAGCCCTACAACTCTAAGCAACAACCAATTGACTCACCAAATAATAAAGCTGCAAGAATGGCCACAAATTAACGATATGATAAGTAACCCTAATCAACAATAATCTGAAGAAAAACTTTATAACGATATGTTAAGTAAACCTAATCAACAATAATCTGAAGAAAAACTTTATAGCGATTTGATAAGTAACCCTAATCGAAAATAATTTAAAGAAGAGACACTTACAAGGCGAAAGCTTTCTGTCGAATTGAGCGGCCAGTGTTGGATAAGGTTGACGAATGTGGATTTTAATGTAGAGGAATTCGACGGGGAAGATAATAGGGTCTGAGATCTACGGCGTTGAAGAAGAGGGTTTCAATTTTGACGGAGAACTAGAGCTTCGCGAGAAAAGAGAGTGAATTGCGAATTGTGAAGTGTGAATGAATTGTGAATTGTGTGATACAGTCTGGCCATACAGATATCTCTCTTTTCGCTCAAATTTTCTTTTTTGCTATTTGAGGCGTTTATCAAGTAAAACGCCGCATATGTCTTATTTGAGGCGGTTTTTTGAAAAAACGCCTCAAATAAATTTATGCTTAAAAATAAAAATAAAAAACTAAATTTTCTATTTGCTGCCATTTGCCAAAAACGCCGCAAATGAGGAGCCACAAATGAATGATTTTTCTACTAGTGTTTGTTCACCTTTTCTGATCTGATGTTGCCTCTTTGTCTACCTATTCTCATCTGATAATGCCTCTTTGTTTACCTTTTCTGATCTGATGGTTCCTCTTTGTCTACCTATTCTCATCTGATAATGGCTCTTTGTTTACCTTTTCTAATCTGATAATGCCTCTTTGTTTACCTATTCTAATCTGATAATGCCTCTTTGTTTACTTTTCTGATCTCATGTTGCCTCTTTGTTTACTTTTCTGATCTCATGTTGCCTCTTTGTTTACCTATTGCAGTCTGTGTTTACCTATACTAATCTAATGTTACCTCTTTATTACTTATTCTGATCTGACATTGCCTCTTTGTTTACCTATACTAATCTGATATTACCTCTTTGTTACTTATTCTGATCTGATATTGCCTCTTTGTTTACCTATTCTCATCTGATACTACCTCTTTGGTTCCTTTTCTGATCTGATGTTGCCTCATTGTCTACCTATTCTCATCTGATAATGCCTCTTTGTTTACCTTTTCTAATCTGATACTGCATCTTTGTTTACCTATTCTAATATGATAATGCCTCTTTGTTTACCTATTCTAATCTGATAATGCCTCTTTGTTTACTTTTCTAATCTCATGTTGCCTCTTTGTTTACCTATTGTAGTCTGTGTTTACCTATACTAATTTAATGTTGCCTCTTTGTTACTTATTCTGATCTGATATTGCCTCTTTGTTTACCTATACTAATTTGATATTGCTTCTTTGTTACTTATCCTGATCTGATATTGCCTCTTTGTTTACCTATTTTGATCTGATGTTGCCTCTTTGTTTACTTATTCTGATCTGATATTGCCTCTTTGTTTACCTATACTAATCTGATATTGCCTCTTTGTTACTTATTCTGATCTGTTATTGCCTCTTTGTTTACCTACTCTGATCTGATGTTGCCTCTTTGTTTACTTATTCTAATCTGATATTGCCTCTATGTTTACCTACACTAATCTGATGTTGCCTCTTTGTTTACTTATTTTGATCTGATGTTGCCTCTTTGTTTACCTATACTAATCTGAAAGTGTGGTGCACTGCTGCTGGTACGTTTCTTTCACTCATTGTACTACTGGTATAATGTTCCTCAGTCATGTATGCTCCTCACTCTTGTTTGTTGTCTGCTGTAACTTATTCATCATTGTCTGTTGCCTCTTATTCACTGTTATGCTTATTCTTCTTAACTGTAAGATGTTGTCCATTTACTATTGTTGTTGAGACATTGCTCATGCTTATTCAGTCACTCATGTATGTCGTCTGTTGTTGCTTATTCACTGCTGCTGGTTTAAGGAAATGGATAAAGCTCAATGATGAATGACGACCTTACTGCTTTGAGAGCAATATCTAGTAGTAGTAGTAGTAGTAGTAGTAGTAGTAGTAGTATAGTAAGGGGTCTGGCCATGTAGTTTAAATAGTTGTGCCACCACATGGTCTACCAATGACTGGGTGTGTGCGCATGTTCATTTGAGTTACATACATGTATGTCCACATTATGTTTGGGGTCTCAGTGAAAACAACCTTTGTTTGTTTGAGAGATGTGTTTGTTTACTCTTTGAACATAGTGTCTACCAGTATCATTGTGTGTGTAGGCGGCACTTCTATTTAACATAACTCGATGATGAGGCCAAATTAGGCCTGAGAGTTAATGTCATTTGATTTGCAATTGTATTCTTGTTTGCTGTATGATATGCTATGATTTAGTTTACTCAGAAATTCACATGAAATTGTACTAATACTTAACTAAAACAATACCATTACATTCATAATCTGATTACAAGTCAAACATATCTTCTGTAGACATGTTTACACCCTAAACAAAATTGTGCAAAAACAAGTTTGTATGCTAATATCTTAGCCTACCCTAATAACCTAATTCCCCCATTAGGTATTCTAAACCTTGTGTTTCACCTAGACCTTGTAAATAGTCAATACATTCCCTAACTAACACTTCACTTATATCCAAGTTCCTCGATAATATTCCTAAATGAGCTAGATGACCCTTCTTCATGTGTGGTATTGCAAAATCATTGCGACCCTTAGCTTTCATAATCGCAACCATAACTGATTGTAGTGTCAAGAATATGTTGTTTAATTTTGTTGGACTATAATAAATAAAGGCTTGCATCACACTGTTGACTAGCTCGTCCACTGACTTCGCTGCTTTCCTTGACTGTAATGATTGCAATGCCCTGAAATAGCCTAGGTCGTTGCAGTTCAAATCTGGTGAGTTTGGGGGTTGAAATATCAACTCTATATTGAACCCATCTGTGTTAGCCACTGCCATAAAATTTGGGTCGTCGTTCTTGATATGTGGTCTAGCGTTATCTTGTTGAATTAAGATATGTTTGCTTGCACCTTCTGGCCATTTGGTTTTGATGGCTGTAATCACTTGCTGAATGATGCATTCCTTAATGACTTGTCTTGTTATTGATTCAATAGCTTTGGTTTTCAAAGTTCCCCTTGGTCTGTTTACACTTGATCTTGCTGTTGGTACCTCTCTTGTAAAGGGAAACATGCCTATTTTACCGTCGAATAACATTTCCCCATCTTCCGAGTATACTGGCCTGCTTACTGCGCACATGAACATTACCTTTGTAATGTATCTCTTCGACTGACAGCTCCTATATGGTAACTATTCCCCGTCGACTACCTAAAACTTATGACCGTCGTATTGGATGAAAAACCATTTTTCGTCCATGTAGATGACATTACTCATTTCTGCAAACTTGATTTTTGTTTCTGGAATTGCATTTAGATCCAGAAAATCTTGGATAGCTTGTTCCACCATTAAGTACTTCAATGCGTGCTTCAATCTTCTTACTTTGGTCGCGTCTTTGAGTTGAGGATGTAATGGGCTTGAATGGGGCTTGAGTTTTACCCATTTGTGAACCGTGCCCACTGAAACTCCAGTGTTCTCTGCCACTCTTTCCATCGTATCGCGCTTTTCCCATTCAAGCGATTTAATAAATTCGAGATCAGGTAGTATACGTTTTCTGTTTGTATTTCCGACTTCACCGCTTTTAACATCTAACCCTTCACCAATATTTCTGGTTTTTTTTGTTAATTTCCAGATTCTGCCAATGACTTGTCGATTTATACCAAACGTTGCCACCGCTTCCTTTAGCATTCCGCGAGTAAGTTGCCGTCCTTCGACTTACTTAGAAGAAACACCGCTATTTCCTGTCGTCTCTGCTCCGTCACGCATTTGAAGCTCATCTTAGTTTCTGGTTTTTAGAATTTTTTTAATTTTCAGAAATCTGTAATTTTTTGGGACTATGTAATTTTCGAACTGTATTGAACTTCTGATTCCTGAACTGACTGTGGTTTATAAAGGGGCTGGGAAGTAGTACTATGTGGTGGACAACTAGTTGATGAGATGGTTTATAAGGTGGAAAATGTAGTGTTAGATGAGTGTTTTTGAATGGTTGAAAATTTGTGGGAAAATTATGTAATTAGTTGAATGTTTAACTTTATAAATCTGGTTACTTTTTAATCAACTTTCATTAACTTGTTAACGGTCTTGAAAAAAACCCTAATAAAGCTGTTTTTGGTACAACTTGAAGTACTTTTGATAATTTTCTATTGTTGTCTTAGTTATTGTGCATAAAGGTAATGTATTAAATGGAAAAAAAATGGAGAGAGTATTCGTAAAAACATAAGATAAGTAAGTAGAGACGAAGAAGAGTTTGACATTTGTGTGAGTAAATTATCAATTACACCCACCTCAACTACACTTTTTAAAACTTACTTCCACCTCAATTTTTTTTTAATAAATTACACCCAAATTAATGGATCTATATAAAAGTATAAAACAGAAACCACTACCTACTCAACTATACACGTGTCCTTTCCTGAGCAACTTTTTTCCCGCCCACAAAAACAATTGTTTATCTAATAAGTTGACTAACCCTAATGTGCTATTGTTCTGCATCATCTCTCTCCGCCTCTTTCTACTCATTCAATTTCCAAATTCAATTTTGCCCATCTCTGAACTCATGGAATGAACATATTGTTTTAGGTAATCTTCTGCAACTACCTTTGATTTGTTTTTCATTTTGATTTTTCTCTTTCATATTTTCATGCGATTATTCATCGGTTATTTTTAATTTAATTGTTTTAATAACATTTGTTCTTAAACATCCGCTGCGCCGCCATCTTCTGCTTTTTCTCGCTGCTTCCTCTACTTATCTTTTTTAATGAATACTGTATTGTTATATCTGGTTTTTTTTTCATTGTTTCGATATGTAATTTAAAGAACTGGGGCTACTCATTGTTTAGGGATATAATTTGTGGGATTAAATAGATTGGTTGAATTTTTTTTAATAAAAGTTTAGTTTATTATACTTAGATCAATTGAACAATTTTGGATATGATCGATACCTTATTAATTTGCAGAGTGATCTCGAATTGAACGTTGACAAAGATTCAGAATATTAAGGAGCTCTCAATTGATGAAGGTAGGGGATTTTTTTCCCAGGTGTTTCTATGCTAGATGATTTGTAGAGTATTTATTATTCATCATTTTTTGTCATTTTATTTGGAAATTGTTTTAAAAAAACCTAGATGAAATGAAACAAGCATCACTAATGAAAGTAATATCCTTTAGTAACTTTCTTTTCATAGCTAAATATTTGAGTTCTCCAAAAGGTTAAATATGGTGTGAATGGTACTGCGTTACTCCCGATTTTGCTTACTTAGATCTAATTATAGATCTTTAATAGAGGATAAGTTTCTTGATAATAGTTTTTCTATGCATTACCATGGTTATCATATGTTATATTGATTATTTATCCAATAACGTTATCATCTTCGTCACACTATTATATTGATGCTATGTAGTCCGGTCACTGTTGGCTAATGATGCGGGTCCAATTCCATCTTTACTTCACATTTATCATGTGAATCATAAAAATCTTGGTTTGACTTGATTACCATCTTTAATTCTTGGATGAAAGTATAAATCTGTAATTCATATTGCTATCAGTTTCATTTAGTACAACATTGTCTAATGCTTATACACGAAGTAAAGACTCAATCTTTTACCGACTCTTTCTCTCAAATTGTCCATATCCTCTATGCCCATGAAATGACATTGTTTTAGGTAATTCGCCCTAACTACTTCCAATTCAGTTTATTTGGCTTTCTATATTTTTTCATGATTGCTTATTGAATTCCCAGAATCCCAGCCTTTTGTATGATGACATGATTTTTCTCTATTTGATTGACTCAATTTTTTTTATCCCTGCCTTCATAATTTTATTTAATATACTATTTTTGATGAGTAATTAAAACTTTTTGAGACGAACACAGTAGGTCTTAAGTCTGAACTTTTATACTTCATCCTTAACATGGTTTTAAATCTCGACCGAGTCGTATCGTATCGGCTGAGTTGTATCAGATTTTCACTCTACCGATATGAGATATTGTCTGATAAATCACCGAGATTCACCGTGATCCGTCTACGGTGGCCGATTAAGGTTCGGTTATACCACGACTACGACCGATACCGAGATTTAAAACCACGATTCCATAGTTTCTTAGAACTTAGGGAGAAATTCAATATTAAATCACTGGTCTATTATTCTTGCAGTTTTAGTAATTATAATTTGACTGCCCGCAACATTGGGTTTTAGTTACTTTGGTTGCATGACTTAGAGGAAACATTACAATGTTGTACTCCGTAGGTTATTTCATTTTTGTTCGACATTGGTGTTTCTTATTTTTCACTTTAATATACGTAAAACTTTTGTATATCAATAATATAATTGATTCAGAAGCATAGAAATGGGTGGATGGGCATATTCCTTTGGTTAATCATTTTTTTAGCAATCTATAGATATTGTTTTCAATATCAACCTACTGATATTGTAACACTATTGTTTGTGTTCTCAATCTACATACATTGTTATAGAACTAAACTAAATATGTACCAGTGAACCAGTTAACCAAACAATGAGTTGATTTAAAACTAAATATGCCATTCTCCCTCGAAAGTCAAAGCAATTTAACTACTATTCTTTTTTTTCGAAAAGCTAATAATGAGATTCCTGCAATTTCCGAGCCTCCTTGGCTAATTATTTGCGTGTAGGTTTAATGATCAAGCAATGTGAATTAATAAACAACTATAATTTCCTACTCATTCGGGGAACCACTTTGCTAGAGTTTTGGATATTATAAATAGTTGTGATTCATGAACGTTGGTCTGTGTTTTTATATTATGGAGTACTAATAATTTAACTCATTTTGTGTTCTTTACCTTTGTGTTTTCTCCAGATATATCACACATATTGGGGAAAGATAAATGACTGAGAACGATTGGAAATCAAACTGGCCCTACTTGGAAGCAATACTAAGTTAAACAGTTCGATGGAGCATACCTTAAACCATTGGGGTTAAACCAAAGTAGAATTGATGAAGTTATTTTGGTTATCAAAAAATGGTCATTAGACAAGCTCAGATCAAATTAGAAGCAAACAGTTCACACCATTTCACACTTGCATTGAATTTATTTTATTTGATTCTGTAAGTTTTCGATGGGTTTGATAATGATTCTTGATTTCATTCATTATTCGAAGAATCGATGTAAGTTTAATGTGTGATACTGAATTTTACTAGGATCATGTAGATATATCGATTACTCTATTAAATAGAGCATTATTTATTCTAGGGGCTTGGATGTTTTTTTGGTTTTAGGGTGAGAATTGAACCCTAACTCTTTGGTTGCGTTAAGGAATGTAGTATCACTAGCAGAAATGCAATGCAAATGGCCATTAATACTTCGAGTGAGTAAATATATACCCGGGAAAATGATTTCAATTTATATTTTTTTTTCCAATAATGTAAATCATTTATCCGGTTTACATGTAAGCTAACATAATATTAATTATAAAATTTAAAAAGATCATCTATAAATTTTTAATATGTATGCTCGTGCAATTTTGCACGGGTACTAAACTAGTTAATTTATAATTTGCACCCAAAACCATTTTCCGACATAATTTCCGTCAATTTTGAATTTTTTGGGACTATTTTGCCCTTCTCTCCTGTTTTTAATCTCTTCCTTCATCTTCTCCATTCTTGAATCTTCATCTTCTCCATCATTCAATCTTCATCTTTTTCATCATCCATTTTCCTCCTTTTCATAATTTTCACTCATTTTCCCCAAATTTCAATTTCATTTTACTCAATTTCAATTCCATTTTCCTCAATTTAATTTTCCCCAATTTCATTTTCATTTTTCCCAATATCATTTCCCCAATTTCGTTTCCCCAATTTTCATGGTTGTTTTCCCTATTTTTCATCTTCTTCATCTTCAAAGAGGACAATTTGTATTCATTCATCATTTTCCCCAATTAGGGTTAGCAAATTGGGGAAATTGCTTAGCTATTTTGCTAATGTACTTCGGGTACGATGTATATATTATGACATCGAGTCTATTTGCGAAATAAAATACAACGATTGTTCATATCAAAATTAAATTGAGGAAAATGAAACCCATAAAACATAATTTAAAACCCAGAAATTAGGGTTAACAAATTCAGTTTTCAGAAATCGTAAAAATTAAAACCTACAAATTAGATTCATGCAATTGAAATTATTTAATGTCCATAAACAAACAAATTAGGGTAGACAAACAGAATAATTAACTAGAAATTGACTACATTACCAAATTAACAAAAATCAATCAATAACCTAATAATAATTAATAAAACAATATAGAAGACAACTTAGATAATTTGGATTACTGACGACTTGTGAATTGTGATTGATGAACAATGATGCGTATAGCAGATGAATTATGATGAATTTTTGCGGATTTTTTATGGTAAAATTTTTTGGAAAAAATTGAAAACAAGGTAAAAGTGAAATGGTTACGGTAAATGAAGAGGCACACTCAGGGATTAATAGTCGTGAGGGTAAAATGGTCACTTCAAGTGGTTTTTCATCTGAAAATGGGCTTGGGTGCAACTTTTAAACGGACATATTAAGTTGGGCGTAATTTAATAAAAAAATTTGAGGTGGAAGTAAGTTTAAAAAAGTGTATTATATAAGAGCGTAATTGGTAATTTACTCGTAAAAGTAAGTAATTGGAATTGAAGAAGGAATAATGGAAGGAGGAAACAACAATAGCAATAGCAATAAGAAGAACGGTATGACGACGACGACGATGATAAGCAACAATGGTAAAGAGGAAGTTGTTGAAAAGGGTGACGAAAACCTAAGTGATGTTATAAAGTCTATTGAGAAGACGTTGGGGCTTCTTCATCAGCTTTACCTCACCGTTTCATCTTTTAACATCGCGTCTCAGCTCCCTCTCCTCCACCGCATGTACTGGCTTACTCTATTTGTTCGTTTTTGTAAGTAATTAATTAATTAATTATTGATTGATTGATTGAATTAGGGTTTGTTGTTTTACTGTTGAAGTAATGCTTTGGTTGCGGAGTTAGATAAGATGATGAAATTGTCAGACAACTCCAATATCCAAGTTCCATTGGAGATTCAGAATTTAATCGACGATGGTAAGAACCCAGATGCCTTTACCAGGGATGTTCTCAACTCCTGCATCTCCAAAAATCAAATCACCAAAGGCAAAACAGATTCCTTCAAGGTTCCTCTTCATTCTTATTTACTGTCCTTTTTTAATCACAAGCACTACCTTATTACAGGCTTCTAATTATTACTTCCTCCATTCCAATCAATTCTATACATTTCACTTTTTCGGTACTATTCATAAGTCGAGTGAATCTTCGACACAACTTCTAATATGTAACATAAAATATAGTCAGGTGAGATCTTGTTTAAATTGTCTTACCGAGTATATTGTGAATATTAAAGTTTTATAATTTTTATGGATATGTAACTAAATATATTAACAAAAGAAAACGGGTATTGACAAACGTGAATAAAGCAAATGTATAGAATTGATTGGAATGGAGGAAGTACTATATAATAATCATCATATGATGCAGAGCTTACGGAAGCTACTCCTGGAGGAACTTGACCAGGCATTTCCCATTGAAGTTGATGCATACAGGGAGATTCGCGCGTCTTCTGCTGCTGTAAGTTTCACCCCCTTAGACCATCCCCAAGCAAAAGCCCAATTTAATCGAGGCAATAACATATTAATACTTAATCTCACCTTATTGACATTGACTCTCTTTTACCCTCCCAAACAAAAGGTCGATTTAATCGAGTCAATAACATAAGGGGTCAATAGATGAGTCAATTTTCAATTTACTCCACCTTGGGTCACAAATTGACCTCAACACCCTTGGGTCAATCCTAATTTTTCTATTAATTGTAATTAACTTGACCTAAGCACGCAATTGACCAGGCATTTCCCAATGAACTTGACCAGGCATTTCCCAATGAACTTGACGAGGCATTTCCCAAGCAACAAGTCGATTTAATCGGGTTAATTGCATATTAGGTCTTAATCTCTCCTTATTGCCCTTGACCACTTAAACCCTCCCAAGCAAAAAAATCACGACCTAGATCAATAAACCCTCCCAAACAACCACTTTTTTAGCTTTTCTTTTCTTTTTCTTTTTCTTAAATGGTAGGAACCAATTAAAATGTGTCATGTATGAGGTCGATTGGTGAGTCAATTTACCTCAAATGGGGTCGATTTGTGACACAAATCGACTTGAGTCAATTCTAATCGATTTCTTAATTACAATTAGCTTGACTCGACCTCAAATCGACCTTGCTTGGGGATGATAACTTCATTCCATGCTTCTCTAGACATCGCAAGTTCTGCCCCCTCAATCTATTGTCTTCTTCTGGACCATCAAATCTATATAGTATATACTATATTAGTATGTGTCTAGTTAGGTATGATCTCACCAATACTCTTTGCACAATTGCACAGGAAATGAAACGGGTGGCACAAACTCAGGCTGTTCTGCCAAACGGTGACATAAAGGTCAAGAATGAACTGTAAGTCCAGATGTCAGCGATCAAATTTTTTTTTTTTCTATTCTTTCTATTTTCAGTGGACTTGCTTACTTTCTACAACTACGCGGAGCTTCGCGATGTATATTTGACTCATAAATGAGCTTCTTTTTGTACTAATTCCATCTTTTCTTCTAGTCTTCTACAAGTAATTTGATCCCATGATCTTGTTTCTATTGGGATTTGGGAATCTCATCTACCCTACACCAATTATTAATTATGTTGATTATGTGATCAATTAAAATTTAGGGTGGTTCAAGGGTTTTACTTTGATTCTTTTGAATTATTATGAGGGTTTAACTTTGCAGTAGGGATGCTTGACAGTAATTGTGATGTTTAGTGCGACATGAATAATTTCGTTTGTAGCTTTTTAGTGTCCGTATGCAATCGAATACTTGATACTGTTCTACATTTAGCTTCTGATAATGGAAAGGCTTACAAGGACTAAGAAGGTAAAGAATTGAGTTGCATAGAAGCAGCAGCCAAAGAAGCTTGTGAGTTGTGATGGAAAAATGTTGGTGTAACGAGAATTTGACAAAGTGAGAAGTGGAAGTAGAAGTCAATTAGCCCATGTAGTTCATAAATGTAAATTATGTCTACATTATCAGCTCGAGTGATAAAATTGAGCAGTGGGTGAGGATGATGTTGCTTAAGGGTTTTGAGTCCTGTCTTTCTTGGTAAAATATGTGTAAAAAGTTTGTCGTGTTGACATGGAAAATTGGCAATCGAAAAGAATTGTCTATTTTGGTTATCTGCTAGACTTTGACATTGATTATAGGCTTAGGATGATTAGCTAGTAGAGATGTGTCTAATCCAGTCCACACGAGGGGATAGTGCGCTTTTTTTAAGTCGGAAATTTATGTGAACCCATTGCTTTATGAAATGGTAAAAATGCATTTATATGGTGAGTGCGAGTGAAGGTAGCTTACTAGCATTATTAGGATGGTTATGTGTTGGGAATTTAATCGCAGTTAGAATATTTTTGCACATTGTCCCGCAAGTCTTGATATTTATTACTCCGTAGCTTGTAATTTGCCATTCTATGCATCCAACGTTTGTTGTTAGTAGCCGTGTATCGCAGGCCGTTTAGGAGATGCTAGGCAAGCATACCCACTTCCTGTTTTAGGATTTGTTAAAGCTTGTTGCTTTTCAACATTAGAATAGTGCCGTCCATTGATTACAGAAACTAGGATTTGACACACTCACCCCAGGCCGCAACCGTTTGTGTACTGCCTACTGCCTACCGCCTACTGCTACTGCACAATCCCTCTTAAAACAAGCTTGCATTCTTCCCGCATTATAAGATTAGGGTGCACAACCGCGTTATTTAAAGGGAAAACTCAAGTACCTCGGTGTTCGTCTTCCCCTCCCTGTAATAGTAATTAGATTATGTAGTCTACAAACTGTCTCTTATACCCATTGAAGTTGGAGTGGTTGAGTATCAGAAATTCAGAAGGCATGGGATTGGAATAAGATGTAAGATGTAAGATGACTCGAGTTTTTGGGTTGAGGAGCGTTTATAGAGAGGAGTAATTTGAATTAAATAAATTTAAGAGATTCAGGAGAGAATAGAATAGATTCTTACAGTTGGTCTTGTGACGGGTCGGGTGGAGAGACGGATAATGATACTTACAAAATGAATAGGGGGACAAGGTGGGGCTACCCTCATGTGCTTCCCTCTCTCCTCTAAATGAGCATTTTGTGAGACAAAATAGTATCCGTCACTTCGATATCTCCCGTCTTCTTTGAGATTTTGTGATTCTGTTATGAGGATGTGAGTGACCCACCAGGCCACCAGCACTCACTCACTCTCGCTCGCTCACTCACTCACTCACATGAGCTTCTCCTTTGATTTGCACATTTAATCCTCGGCCAATCTGTGGATGAAAAGGTGTCCCACCTCGTCACCGACCGACCGATTCACCTATTTGTATTAATGAATGAAGAAATGAAGACCCACCTCAGTATCCTCCCCCCTCTTACTATACACACATAGAATAGACTAAATACACACATAGAATAACTAATTGTCGTAATATAGACTAAATACTCTCTCAAACATACAATTTATAACCTAAACTCGACTTTACTAACTTCTACACAAACAATAGTAAAGCGAAGTAAAGGGTCGAACCCAAGAGAGGGATTAAGCTAAAGCTTGAATTAAAACAACTAATCAAACAATAATTATGCAACTAATGACGATTATGACTTAGTAACTAACCCTAATCACCAACTATGACTATTCACAATGAACAAACAAGGGAAAACATAAATGGAGAAGCAATGATTTGGAATAGCATAAAATATGGCATTAAGAAACAAACTTTCGGGTGAGGCAATAACACAAATACTAAATGTGCACAAATAAGTACTATGAGAGAAAGTCTTGGTGCCATCTTTTCTAAGTAACTCAACAATGACAAAGCTTGACTCAACAACCCTAACTTATTTATCCAAAACAAACATCTTAAGAAAATGATTTACACGACTAAACCCTACATGTAAACCCTTTAATTCCAACCCTAATTCATTAAACCACAAATGGGATTGCAACCAAGCATTAAAATTAGTTTAATTTAATGAAAATACTCTGAGCTATTGCACTCCTTCTCAAAATACTCTATACTTTCATTTAACTATGAATATTACCAACTAATTCACCTCCTCCCTTATAATAGAATTGTCATCTTTTTTACCTGATACAGCAGGTAATCTGTGAAATCGACCCATTTTTTTTATATATATATATTTACAATTTAGAGAGTACTGAATGGTATACTAGAATTGCTCTAGCACGATGTTTGGTAGAAAATCACTGACTATGAGGTTTTTGATTTTAATAGTTTAATAAAATAATAAAAAAATGTGGGATACTAATATGCTGAGAATTTTTTGAGAACCCCATAATCAGAGAAACCAAACAAGAAACTTCATCTTCTTCCTCAATCCAACCAACTATTTATCCAAAAAAAAAACTCCACCTATCAACTACACAAATTCATCTACGAAATATAAACATTACTTGAAAATTTATCAAATTACTTTTGCTAAAAAACACAATTTCCGTCAAAGTTAAGAAATCCAAGTTTGAAAGCAAGAGAATCAACGGTGAATCTCGATGGAGTAGATTGGTGACGTCCCGATGAGGGATGACGGTCCGGTGTTTTGCCGCGGATCTCAGGGGTGGGTGTTTGTAATGGTGGCATAATATTTTGTTCTTTGATCATCATTGTTAAGTATTTGTCCCATTGTTGATTATCTTTAATTTTCATTATTTATGATATTAAATGGGTTTCATTGAGTGACCTCTATTAACGGAGAAGGCTTGATGATGGAACAAAACTTTGAGAAAGAAGGGAATACATAGGACAATTTTTGATTTTTTCGATAAATCATATCCAGCCCAGCAATCTATCATAATTATCAATCACCACTGATTAGTTTCATCTAGAGCTGATCAAATGGCCCAGGCCCGATGGTCCGACTCGGCCCAACCCGATTTTTTCTCGGGTTTGGGCCTTATAGTTTGGCCCAAAAAGCCCGTGGCCCGACCAAAAGAAGCCCAATATAAATATAGGGCCGGATTTGGGCCAACCTAAAGGCCCGATTTTTGGCCCGGCCCGACCCGAAATTATTATTTTTTTAAAAAGTTCAAAAGTTGGAATCGTATATCAGATCAGGCTAATAATTTAATATCACTAATACATAGAATTATCAACTTTGCTAATATTTTTATATTTTTATCGTACAACTTTATTTAGTAAGTGTACTAATAATTTTTTGTTAGCTCGTGAGTTATGTATAGTACTATGGTATTGCTTTACTAACCAAAAGACTAGAAGTCAACCACCTAAGACTTGAAAATTTTATTTCTTTACTAATAGTTTGTTCAAATATCCATTTTGTTGATTATTTCGTATTGTATTATTTTGGCCCATTTTGGCCCGAGGCCCATTATAGCCCGAACAATTGTGGGCTTGGGCCAAAGAATATGTCCCGCCTTTTCGGCCCGGCCCATGCATTTGGGCCGTTAATTTAGCTCGAGCCCGGCCCAAACCCAGCCCAGCCCAGCCCATGATCAGGTCTAGTTTCACCCGCCCCTGTCATTACTAACCGACAACCAAGCATGTTACTGATATCCGCTACCACTATTATCCTCACTGTTTTTACCAATAGTCGATTCTGACTGAGCCCACCCCAACTCATTCCTGACCACAATCCTTAGATTTCTTCCCATTTCCTTATCCCACCCCAATTTTTACAAATCACCATAATCACCACCTTTAGAAAACTCATCGCGACTCTTGACCATCAGCGTATTTTAACCACGATTGACCACCACAAAGCTCTAATTACCCAATATCTACCACCATAACCTTTGATAATTGAAGAATCTCAATAAATCCATGAGTAATTTGTTAAGAAAGAAAAAAATGATGGAATTTTAATGCAGGCGTAATTTGATTTTGGGAGTAGGTTGATTGAACATGGTTTTTGGATGGGGAAGTTTGGCAAAAAAATCCAGAAGTTGAAGTTTGAGGAATGATGAGTAATGAAGATTGAAGAGTGAAGACAGGAAAAAAAGCGTGAAGTAGAACTTTTAAGGATGAACGAAAGGAAGATGAAAAGGTAAAAGAAAGAGAGAAATGAAGTTAGGTAAAAACAAAAGAAAAGAAAGAAAAAGGGTAAATTTTTGCGTAATAATAAAGGTAACCGGTAGAGCAGGTAGCCCTTCCACCTATTTTAGTAGATGGGAGATTGTGCATTAGTTAATAATATTCGTAGTTAAATAAAAGTATAGAGTTTTGAGAAGGGGTGCAATAGTTCAGAGTATTTTTATCAAATAACCCTTAAAATTAAACAAAAAAATGTGGCTAGAAACCATTTTTATCAAATTAAACCATAATAGCAAGACAAGTCATATAATTTCCTACTCAATACATGTATCTTTTAAACCAATTCAACAAATACCAAGCTTGCTTCAAACAATTCCAAATAGACTAAACCGTTATTTCCTTAGAATTTGCTATGTTCCGAGTAAATAAAATGTTATGGTGATCAGTCCATACAAACATTCACTTAAAATGTAAATTAAAACACAAAGGAAATAACATTAGATTAATTAAACGGGTAGAATTACACCAAAATTAGAGAAGATTAGCTCCTCATAGTAGAATTACAACCCAAAAATAAGGAAAGCTTAGCATAAACAAAGAAAAATTAACTATTTTATTACAAGATTAGTATCTTAATTAGGGATGTTGTAGTCGAGCAACTGAGCTAATGGGCTTTTTATCCAGCACGGTCAACAAAACAACAATTTGCTCAAACCTGGACGTGCTCTGGAACAAACTCACGTCCCATAACCGCCTTAAAGGCCTCGCACGGTACATACTCCTGCCCCATCTCCAAGAAGTAACCACGGGCCCTTTCTTTCTCTCGTCTCCACCATCCCCCGACCAAACTGCGCAGGTAAAAATTAGCCTGGTTTACCTTGAGGTTGTCATGCAACTGTCACGACACTATATGAATGAGTGAGATCCCATGCTCCCCGAGCTAGCAAGCATCAACATCGTCGCACCTCACTACCCACCATTACATAGATCATCAAATTCATCACAGTAAAAACAACAAGCGTCCAAAACTGCTGAATAAGACGCTCACAAGTCACAACATAACAAACTATTGGTTCCGTACAGGACGTAACTTTTCCTCCAAGCAAAATGGCAAATATTTACAATAACGCTCTAGTAATTAACGGTCGTGATACTGCTAACCAACCCATTAATGTGACTTGTGAGATACAACATTATTATGACATAATTGAGTTAGAGTCGTAGCAATGAATGTCATAGATGGTCTAACGCGAGAAATGGAAGTTATTGATACATGAACCCCCCAAAGCGTTCTCGTGGGTGGAGCAACTCTTGGACGAATTTTTAACGTGCTTGGGGCCCTATTGATAATTTAGGGCCTATAGGATCTCATAAAAAAATCCCCTGTTTTAGCGAAAGACTTTTATGTCCTTGTTGTGAAAAGTGGTGATTGGTGAAAGTTATTATATGCCTATCTAAAACGGTTATATACAATAATTATTGCCAAACTATTTCTAACAAATATGTAGGCGACCTCCCAAGGGCAAAAGAGAGCTAATTCTCCACATTATGTACGAGATTATACAAGTTAATTTGTGAGAGACGGTATATCTTTATATGTATATAGAATAAAAATAAATTTTGTTGGAATAAAGTAAAAGGATGCAGAATATGCGGAAAGATTTTGAAGGCGAAAAGTGCTATAGAGGCGGGAGAAGGGATTTCAGGGGCGGGGGAAATTTTCAAGTAGTCGAGACGATGGTTATGTTGTTGGGGTTTGGAATTTTGAAGGGCGGGAAAGAACAGATGACAAAGGTCATTTGGGTAGTGGTAGTGACTAGTGAGACAAATAAGGAGGCGCGGCTGGCGGGAGGACAAGTTGCAAGCCGAGGGTACAGTAGTACTCATGTCAACGAGGATGTGTTGGTGATGACTACGCTGAAAATATATTTTCAGCGTAGTCATTTGTTATCATTTGCCTTTTACAGTATAAGTCAATGCTCATTCTGTTTGTTACGAGTATTAATTTACACGTATATCTATAAAACAAAAATCCACACGACTAAACCGTTGAAATACTTTTAGAAAACTTTCTTTAATTACGAATAGTGCCCGAAAAGTCGATGGTAAGAAATAACTAAATCCAACATAAACCTAATTAAAATGCAAGAATATTAATGTTTTGTCACCATTAGATTAAACAAACAATCCCAAATATGGTGTTAGAGGAAAACATGGAGCATGTGGCCTCACATGCTTCTGGCAGCAGCAAGCAGGAACATCACAGATAAAGAAAAGGGAAAGCTGTGTGCAGAGTACAGGCATGCAACATGATATCCACATAATTCTGCATATACTACACCAGCATAGCCAGCAAATACAAAGCATCCTGCTTGTCACGGACATTATCCGTTACAAACTAAAAACGGATAACGAGTGGGAGGAGCGAGGAAATGGTAGTGCCACTTGCATTTTGTGACGGAAAATGTCCGTCTTGGATGAGTATTTAATTCAATTTCTGCAGATGAACAGTTATTGCATGCACTTTTGACAGACCAAACATAGTTAGACCCACCAGACTGTACACATGCATGATATAACCAAAAACAACTGTAAATTTTGATTGGCTTTTGCTGATTAACGGATCTAAACCAGAATCTTGTTTTCAAACAAAAAAATGGAAACTTTTACATCATTAAACTGACAAAATTCTAATCAAAATAAAAACTATAGGTTAAATGACTGGCATATTTGCTTTTAACATAATGCCAACCAGAATTCCACACTAACGAAAAAATACACATCACATTTGTACCGGAAGGCGAAATCACGGAAAAGCACTCAATTCAGCGACTATCCACCGTTCATTGCGTTGTCGTTGTGTGCGAGTCCATCTTCGAGAATCTTCCCGTTCATTCCGTTTCTTTGTCTCTGCTGGAAAAATAAAGCAAGATCAGCCAGGTATTATTACACATGCAAAGAGAATAAGTAAGTTATGAAGGAGTACCCTGTCCGTGGGATCTAGACCGTTTCCATTTAGGAGCTTGTGGTTTTCCTCCTTGTTCCAGCTATCCTTGTCTTTGTTGCTTAAAGGTAGCAAAAGCGATGCTCCACCACTGGACCGATCAGGCATTTCTGGAATGATAAAAGAAAAAGTTAAATATATACGTAATTAGGATGGGATCGTAGATGAGGGCGAAGAAGCTACAAAATGCTCTAAATGGAGAGAACTCGGGTTTTACTGACCTGGAAGTTTACTGTCAACAAAGAATACCACCAAATTAACGGTGTACCTGCAAAGACAAAATCGATATGATGTTAGTTATATCACAAATTCTTATTTCAGACCATCACTTTTGGTCTGAAGTTTCAGACGGCCCTTATGTAACCATTTTATAGTTAAATGTCACCACAATAGTGTGGTTAATGTTACAGCTTATGATAACTTGTTTGTCAATAATGGTCACATTTGGCTGTAAAATGGTTACAAAATCCCGTCTTATTATTTCAGACCAAAATTATCGTCTGAAGCAAGACCAACTGTAGTTATATTTAAATTCAGCCAAACTATGAAGTTTCGCAATAGGGATGTAAACGGGTCATTCTCATTCATACCATGCCACAACAACATCCACAGTGTAGTGTTTCCGAGAAGCTATGATCAATAAACTCTGGACCACAGCGAGCAACCAAGCCAACTGTTTAATCAATCTGCAATGGGGTCCAAGAAGATTTGTCAATAACTCCAGCCAAAGCTAATTACAAATCACAATGTGCGGAACCGAAATTACCTCTTAGTGCCATATTTTTGATATGTCCGAATGAAAACCAGGGAAAAAATCATATGCGACGAGAAAATGAGGTCACCACAGCCATAAAGTACCCCACTAGGAACTGCAGGTTAAACAACAGAAATGAGCACAAAGTTGCACTTCAAAGCATGACTAACAAAACCTGACTACTTAGATACTCACAGTTGATTATAAAAAGCTCAATAGCACTTCGTGGAGGAGGAAGGGTGGCCAATTTTGATCCCTGCACACGTGAAATAACAAAGTTCAGAGGACCATACATCGGTTAATGAAGCTAACATTGTCACTCATAATCACGTATCAAAAGTGAAGTGACCAACACAACAACAACAACATCAGAGCCTTAGTCCCAAAATGTTTTGGGGTCGGCTGACATGAATCATCCTTTGGAACCGTCCACGGTGAACTCTCATCTCGACAAGCGGAAAAAAAAAAAAAAAAAAAAAAAAGGTGAAGTAAAACCGAAAATGAAAGATAAAGGGGTTTTATAGATTTTAAATCGAACTTATCACATGTATAAAAACCCAGAAAAATAAATCAAGAATAAAATTTAAAGTAATTTTGAAAAATGAAGTAAAATTTAATATAGGAGTTTTGGAGGGAAAATGTAACAAATCCAAAAAGAAAAAAATTTTAGAAAACTTAATAAAAAGGAAAAATAAAATGGGGACAAGAAGTGAGAAAAACCGCAAGAAATTTACCTCACGGCAGTGATAATTTGGACCAGGCAGCTGTGTAGAATAAAATGTTATAATCCTAAGAAACTGTGATGCCTGGAGAAGAAAAGTCAAGAGAAGAAATTTAGCATCATCAACTATTTTTTAAGGTAATACTTAATAGTAAGAACATTTAAAAGCAAACACACGACCCTAAATCACCAGAAAGTATATGGAGAGCAATTAGCCCCTGAAAAAAGCCGCTAAGCAAGTAAGCTTTTTATTTCTTTAGATGCAGTAAAAGTGACGAAATGCCAAAATAACGAACATAAATTTTAGGGCTGACTATTTTCAACACTCTTTTTGCTTATATCCACGTCTCATAAAATGAATTTGCCGGCTTTAGCAAAGTTCTACAATACGTCTCCAATAATTTCGGTAGAAATTCAAGACATGATGTGGGACTCGAGTCAATTAAATATCAAACGTGACGTTGCCCCCTCTGAAAATGTGGAGACTTGGGTGTATATAAAGATGAATAATTAATGTGTTGCCCACAAAGCTCTGAAGAAGCATTCACTAATAAAACAGAGAGTCTACTTAAAGGAGATAATGTGAACTTACAATTAAAAACGCGAGGACCCGGCACCATATTAGAACTGTGTAAATCTTTTTACTTTTGAAAATGAACGGATAGAATGTCCACTGCACAAAAAAAATGGGGTCGTCAGAGATACGCGCAAAAGCAACACTAGGTAGAATCCAAGCTTAAGCGAAAGTTATCGCCTTGGTGCTATACAAGGACATGTTCACTGCCCCGGAAAGCAGATATTCATATGTCGGGAAGGAAAGCTAAGTTCGAAGATCGAAGTGGCAACCAAGGAAACATCATGAAAAGTCCGCTTAGAAATTAAATGAATGTAAGCAAAAACTAGGAGATGAAGGAAACCGTACCAAGACAAAGGAAATAAAGATGGAGGTAAAAACAGTTTCACTAATGTAAGCCTTCTCTTGCCCAAGTTCCTACAACCAAAATGTATAATTGTAAGCATACCAAACAAATAGAAAAATAAAAAAAACAAAACCTTGTGTGATAAGATTTGGTCATACCGGAAGAAGGAAGAAACCAGCGTCCTGAAGTGTTGGGCCTGGACGATGTATATAATGAACTCCCCGAGCAGCCAATCCATGTATATACTGTTCATTAATATGAACTCCACTTGTTAGACATCGAATAAATTACTTCAACATCAACCACATAATCATAATCTCCGATATACATGGCAATCCACTTGTTAGACATCCGATTAAAGTATCTCGACATCAACCAGATACTCACAATCCCACATGACGATCTCCAATTTACATGGCAATCCATGAATATACTTTTCATAAATATATGACCGCAATAACTCCGGAAAGTCCTAACACAACTCGTACCAAATCACAACCCCTCTTAATTGATCCCATATCAGTGATCACTACGCCGTCCTACAACTTGCTTAGCAATGCTCAATAAGAGCCAACAACATTAAATGTTCTCAAAAAGACACCTCACTACAGCACATAATGCAAGACCATAACAATCGTAATCGCGACCAAACCAATACGTTTCATCAACATATCATTCAGACAAATACAATGGCTATAATTCCGAAAACAATGAATCAAATTGCAAAATCACAACCCCTCTTAATTGATCCCTTATAAGTTATCACTACGCCGTCCTACAACATGCTTAATGCTCAATAAGAGCCAACACAATTAAATGTTCTCGAAAAGACACCTCATTACAGCACATAATGCAGATCATAACATTCGTGATCGCGACCGAACCAATCCGTTTCATCAACATATCATTTAAACAAATACAATGGCTATCGTATAATTCCGAAAACAATGGATCAAATTGCAAAATCGCAACGAAATTGATACTTCCTCCGTTCAAATCCCCTAAAAACGTATACAATCAAATAGAATAGCGGCATTTGTGATAATACAATACAACGACATTATCGAAAATTCATGCATATCAACAGATCTATACACACAATCCGGTAAACAAAAACGGAAAATCCGTCAGCAAAATCATCAAAAACCAACCTGACAAACGAGACCGCCGAGAATGTACTTCCAATTCTCCGCAAGCAGATGAACTTCCGTCGATACTTCTGCACCAAATCTCTTCCATAGCTTCATCACATCAAAAACATAAAATCGTCAAACAAATTTATTCATAAATTCCAGCTTAACATACAAGATTAATACATAAATGAACAGAATCATAAGAAAAGGACGAACCTTTGAAGCTTCGCGACCGATGTAAAGCGACATATTTTATTCCAGAAACTACAAATTCCATAGTACTTTACAACACATGATTTAATTTCTAGGTCAACATCGTTTCATCATCAATTGATCAACAATTTGTACCCAGAAAATCCCCAATTAACCTTCAAAAACTCGTTTTTTTCCACAAATAATCGCAATTCACAAAGGGATCAAACACAAACTACGGAACCCAATTTAATAAATTAAAATTAAAAATGCATAAACTTAAAAACCCTAGATTTCTTTGCGTAAAATTTGATTAAAAACTGATTTTTTTTATGGGTAAAAGAGTGTGATTATTTGAATCTGGATTTTTGAATTTGGGAAATTTTTTTATTTTTATGGAAGTTGAAATAAATGAGGGTTTGTTAAGAGATTGAAGAAATTAGGGTGTGATTAAATTGAAGAAGAAGAAGAAAAGGGGGAAAAACAAATTAGAAATTGGATTCGTCGATATTGGCTGCTTGAACGCGAGTTGAACACGGAGAGACAGTTGAATTAGGAATGAGAGGGAGAGATAGATAGAGGGGCTTTTCTGCCTTTTTATTGTCGATACGAGACCTGATAAAATTGATCCGACTCGTAATTATTTAAATCTTAATTATATTTCATTCTTGTGGGATAAATTTATTTATAATACTAGTCCACATTGGAAGACATGTGGTCGAGAGTTCATCGTCTACGGAGATTCGGTCTGCTTGTTTAGGCAGATTCGAACCCAAACCCTCGCAGCCTATTCTTTGGAGGTTTTGAGAACCGGAATCTCCACTAGACCAAAAACACTTGGTTCAATTACAATTGTTAGAGAGACTAATAATTTATGTGATGTATATATGTAAATGTTTTAATAAAAATAAATCAAAAAGTCTATATATAATTAAGATATATATAAACAATTTGACATTTAAGGTTTTACATGTAATTTTTCAAACGTTAAATATAATTAAAAAATGAGAAGTAGTTTATGAGCAATACACGTAGAGTAGTTATGAATTAAAAGTTAATAAAAATATAAAAATTAAGTAATCTAGCTACCGAATTTGTTCTTGTGGGATAAATTTATTTTTCTAAAATATGAGTATGGATATTGTTTACTTCATTTAAGTGTTCGTCCAATTTCTCTAATACGTGCGATAAATATTTTATTGAAATGAAGGAAAGATATGTGTTTGCAGAGTGTAGTGTGCATTGAAAAAATAGGATCATAAATATTTATTTTGAGATAATAAAGGGTAAATATGATAAGTTGAGAGTATTTGAAGAGATTATACCTTAGATGGATGGAAAAAATATTGTGTTAATATATTAGAAAAATTATAATTGAACTGATAAAAAAGTCTTTGATTATTGAATTATACCTCAGAAAATTTATTCGATTTATAATTTTTTGTATCTTAATTAGTTCATCAAGATATTTTCTTATATACTCCGTATGAACACTTTTTAAGAACTTGTAGAATTTGAATATGTAATTATCTATTTTGAGTTATTAAGCAGTTAATAGTACAAGTAAAATACTAAAAAAGGAAGGTAATTAAGTACTAAAAAAGGAAGGTAAGTAAGTATTATACTTAGGCTCTGTTTGGTAAACAGCGGATTGATATTAGCAGAAGTAGATTGTAAAAGCAGATTTGACTAGCAGAATTTGTTGGCAGTTTTGACTAGCATATTCAATTAACAGAATTTGTCAGAGGTGTTTGGTAATTAGCAGAATTAAATTAGCAGATTATCTCAATCATGTGTCAAATGACAAAAAAAGACCTGAATAAATTATTGAGTAATATTTGTCAAAAATAGGGCTAATATTTTTTTTAAGGGTAAAAAGATAATTTTTTAATTTTGCCAAAATACTCTTTGAATATGCTGGGTGGAGCAGCATATTCCAAAAGAGCATATTGAAGCTCATTCTACTCTTCAAATATGTTGTTTACCAAACAGTCCAAATAGCATATTGTTTGGTCAAACCTACTAATTACCTCAATATGCTAATTTTTTTGCAATATGCTGTTTACCAAACAGCGTCTTAAGAATTGGGTTGATAATCTGATTAGGACTACATAATGGGCGGATACTAAAAAGGGAAGTAAGTAAGTAGATAGAAAAATCAAAGTTAGCACGACTATGTAAAGTATGTAATATACTAATATATACATAACTTAAAATCTAAATTGATCCAATTTAGCTCAAATTGGTCTAAATTTTGTTGATTTTGGAAAGCCGTGATTGTATTTCACCTGCCATTGTACTCCACCTGTCTTAAAAATAGCCCGATTTAAAATGACCATAAGTGATAAAAAATTGATGCCCCAATGCTATGTTTGAGATACTTGACATAAGGAAAAAATGATATGTAATAACGAATTTAAAAATAATTCAAATTAATCAAACTCTAATAATTAAACCGAAAATCAGTAACCTAACTCGAAGTGACATGAAACAAATTATAGCAATTCTACAAAATTTATCTAGCCCATGTTTATCCTAAGATTGTTGGTAAGTCTGTTTGGTCGGATTTACTGTCTGTGACCCGCAAACTCTGCTCTAATTTTGGATTTATCGTTATTAAAGTTGTGCCCTTCGTTTGGGGTCATTCCTCTCGGAAAAAAAGTCTGACAATCATCCAAAAAAAGTCGGATGGAATTTCTCCGTCCAACCCGTCCGTTTCATCCGTCCGTTTCATCCGTCATCCATCTATCATCAATTTAATTCGGATTTTCACCATTTTTTAAAATTGGGTGAATCGGATTTTGATCGGTTGCAGGGTTCTAGATAAGTAGTTGAAAAAATATAAAAATGGTCAAGAATGAAGACTAGATGACTCAGGGAGGGAATACTTGCAAGATAGTGACCGAAAACAACTCTTGTTTAATTTCAAGTATTGAACGGTAAGACATGGTGGACAAGTCTATTTTTTTCAAATTCAAATATTTTGTTCTCTTTTTGGCATAGCTACCCAATTGGCATGGGTTTAACGCCTTACACTTGTGCATTATTCATTTAATTATTTTTTAGCCGACATTCGCTATCATTTTGTTAATCTCATTTATTTCAAACAAAGTCCTGTTTGGTAAACAACGGATTAAAATTGGCAGAAACAGATTTAAAAAACAGATTTGACTAGCAGAGTGATTTAGCGGATTTGACTAGGAGATTTATTTAGCAAAATTATTTTAAACGTGTTTGGTAATTGACAGTTTAGATTAGCAGATTGTCTAGAATCTTTGTAAAATGATATATAAGGACATGTAATAATTATTTATTAAATATATAAAAGGAATGTTAATATTTTATTAAGAGCGTAAATAAGACAATTTTTTTCTTTCTAATATGTTAATCCAATATGCTAGTAGGAGCAGCATATTGTAAAATAGCATATTGGATCCTAATATACTATTTCAATATGTCATTCACCAAACACTCTAAATAGCATATTGGTAAGTCAATCCTACTAAATTTCTCAAATATGCCAAAGTGTTAGGAATGGATTAATCGTATCCATCGTAAGCTGAAAATGAATATACCTCATTTTACAAAAAATTAAATGAAAGTAAGAACGAAACACCAATATTGTAAGAGGGATATTGTTGATCTTCAACTACTGATGAATAGTGTAGGTTCTCAATGAGATTTTGAGTATTTGAAAGGTGGATAGAATCCAAACTAAATTATCAAAAAATCAATCAGAAAATTATAATCCCTTGAGAATTTGTCGTTTATCCTTTCGAATTATTTTAAAAGAGCATTAAGAATTGGAATATGTAGTATTTGTATAATTGTATGTTTTTTGTTTTATAAGGAAAAATCCTTTTTTGGCGAACCAGGTTTATCGACTATAGTTCTTAGCCACAAACTTAAAAAACAATGTTTTTTTTCAAATTGAAAATTTCGTAAAAATGATCGACTTGGAAAAAAGCGTCCCTTTTTAAATACGCGACTCGATCAATTTTTTTGATTAAAACCGTCTGATAGAATAACTCATGCAACGAGTTTAAAAAGTGACAATTTTTATGACAGAACTATGTACAAGTAGGGATGTTAGCGGAACGGATATAGGCAGGTATCGCCTCAGTCAAGGTCTAGTTGTGGCCCAGTTAGGGTGGATATGGGCCATATGGCTACAACTTTCGCGGGTTATAGGACGGGTACGGGTACATTTATTCCACCTAATACCTACAAATTAGATAAATCATAAATGTATGTATATAAGTATATTACTATGAGACTCTCCTACCCTTCTTTTTTTTCTGGAAAGATGGAAAATACTTCGTAAGTGTTTATATAATTGACATTTGACTCGTATTGTCAAATGACACTTTTATATCGTACAAGAAAACCTAAGACATAAGAGTAACTACAATAGTGAGAAAATATGTATTGATGGTACACGGCTAACATAGACCAGGAGCCACCATCGTTATCCTCCAATTTCCTAAGGGGGTGAGCAGAACTTGACCTCCGACAGCACTTCAGATCCTATAAGTTCAGTTCAGTTCCTATAAGTTCAGTTCAGTTCCTATAAGTTCAGTTCAGTTCAGATCCTATAAGTTCAGTTCAGTTCAGTTCCTATAAGTTCACTTCAGATCCTATAAGTTCAGTTCAGTTCCTATAAGTTCAGTTCAGTTCCTATAAGTTCAGTTCAGTTCAGATCCTATAAGTTCAGTTCAGTTCAGTTCCTATAAGTTCAGTTCAGTTCAGTTCAGTTCCTATAAGTTCAGTTCAGTTCAGTTCAATTCCTATAAGTTCAGTTCAGTTCCTTTAAGTTCAGTTCATATAAACTCAATTAAGAAAAGTTGTATACGGAGTATTATTTTTAACAACCGATACAAACATTTTGCTTTAATTATTCGATACACGTCATCTAAAAAAACCAACTCATTAATAATTTACCCGTCTTTTACTCTTTAAGTAATGTCAAACTATCATCCTCGTTAATGCCAAAAAAACACTTACTCATTATACGACACACTCACCCTCACCAATTGTCACTCTCCAATTAATCAACTTCTTCATTACCATTGTTAGAGAAAATAAAGGGTTAGAGAAAATTGTAATAGTGAGTATTTTTTATCGCAATGTAATCGTAGTATAATGTATGAACTATGAACAAACCATTATATATAAAATTGAAAATATTTTAAATTACCTTGTATTTTAGACTATTTTTTATCAATGTCATATAATAATAATAATAATAATAATAATAATAATATTAAGAACAACAACAACAACAACAACAACAACAACAACAATAATATTATAATAATAATAACAACAACAACAACAACAACAACAATAATAATAATAATAATAGTTAACTTAAATTAAAATAAAGTTAATTAAGTTCGGGTTTTATAAGTTTAGTTCAGTTCAGATCTTATAAGTTAAGTTCAGTTCAGATCTTATAAGTTCAGTTAAGTTCCTATAAATTCAGTTCAGATCCTATAAGTTCAGTTCAGTTCCTATAAGTTCAGTTCAGTTCCTATAAGTTCAGTTAAGTTCAGTTCCTATAAGTTCAGTTCAGTTCAGTTCCTATAAGTTCAGTTCAGTTCAGTTCCTATAAGTTCAGTTCAGATCCTATAAGTTCAGTTCAGTTCAGTTCAGATCCTATAAGTTCAGTTCAATTCAGTTCAGTTCAGTTTCAGTCCAAAAGAACAGGGCCTAAGACACAAACCAATTAAATCTATGTCCAGCGGAGTCGAGACTCCTACACTTTAGAGCCCGCATAGGACCAAGAAAATCAAAGTCCGAACCATCAAGCGAGAAAAGTCGAGTCAAAAGAGCAATCTTTTACTAAAAATCTTAAATTCGTAATATAAAGATGAAAATTTGCGAAAATCATAGTAAGTATTAACTACATTTTATTTTAAAAAATATCGACAATAATTAAGACATAGGTAGTTGGTGGGTAAACGGGCCAATCTATGAGTCTAAATTTTCACCCAGTGGAACAAATAAGGGTATAGAAATTTGTACCCGTTAAGGGTAGTGGGACGAGGATGGGTAAGAGAACTACTTGACGGTTAGAGGTACATGAGAGCTTATATTGACCACCTTCCCGCCGATGACATCCCTATCTACAAGTGGGCGATGACTTATTTACCATGTTAATTCATGCAAAAAAAAAATAAACGTAAACATCTACTTGAATATGAATAAACATAATTAAGTTAACAATAATATATAGAGTACTTTTTAAAAGAAATTTAATTAGTTTCCATCCGAACCATATTAACGGCTATGTGCCTATGTACCTATGCGGGCATATGGAAGCTCGGACCCAGACTCGACTCGTACGCTAATATTGGTCTAACCGAGCCTACATCTAAAAATTTAATCGTAACAATTCCGAATAATATTCGACCCGAATCATATGCACATAACTTCATAAGTGACATAACCCTTATGTATTAACCGCACCATTTCTCAGACTCAACCACCATATCCTTGAACAGTTGAACTATCGAAGCTCCAGATAACAATGGCGGCGGCTTCTCTAACTTCCCCTCTTCTCTCTCTATCGTTACCCAGCGTATCCAACGCTCAAGTCCTTCATAGCAACCCTCGAAGCACCACCAATTTGACATATCCAATCAATGCATATCCATCGTTTGGCAATAAAGGTAACAAATTTTCTTCTCGATCACATTATTCTGCTTTTAATTCTACTGATTTAATTAATTTTTCACTGATTATTTGCATTGTTTCTCTAAGTTGTAATTAGGGTAGCTTTGATTTTTGGCTTAAACCCGTTAAAATTCGGGATACTTATATGTATAGGTCAAATGGGTTAGTTTATTGATTTATCGTTTATTAGGGTTTTGGTTAGGGTAAGTGCCGGAGCGGGGGTTGTCGCCCTGTTTTTCGATTGAGTATTCCGAAACCGTCTCTTTGTGTTGCTAACACAAGTGCAAGACTGTACATTTGACCCCCTTACCCCGCAATTTCCGGGATCGGGGAGCCATTGAGGTTCTAGGGTAATGGTGTTCTGTATTACTTACTTCCTCCATTCAACTCGATACCACCACTATGCTTTTTCACGTTTGTCAACGCGTGTCGTTAGCTGAGTACTTGCACAATTAAAGACAAAGACGAATCAAACAAGATCTCCCGTGAATATATTTCATTGTAATGAGAGAAAATTGAAATTGAATGCTCAGTTCTGATCAGTTGTGAATAATGTACAAAATAGAACGTGCTACTGTGGAGTTGAATGGAGAAAGTATCACTACTTCGCCCCGTAAATTTTTGATCATGTTCAGTTAGCCTCTTAGTTTTGTACCCGGCTATTTAACTCTCATACTTCCAACCTACTTTTTTGCGTAGGGCAATTTAATCGTACCTTGATAGTGATCTGGGATCGGTGTTAAATTGAATGGGTGTTTGATTACTTTAGTGTGTGTTTTTGGAATGTAAACCGTTTATATTTTTTTCGACGAAAACTTAGCTGTATGCGTTGGCGGGAAATTATTATTTCCTTTCAATCGTCTCTGCCCTCTGGACATTGATTAGTGCCTACTCGTAAAACTTGTAGCCTTTAACTGTGGATCAAACACGACAATATTTAATTTTGCCTGATTAAAATTCACGGTAAACTAACGATAAACGGAGGAGTATATCTGCACGCTATTCGCTTACTGTGAGCCTGTGTTTAGTTTTCTACCGTGGTGGGATATTATTTCATTTTATTTACTGTGATGGGTAGATGATAATACTGACCGAAGTTATCCAAATGTTATTGCAATGCTAACAGCGCGAAACGTTGTTGGTAGTCATGTCTTCTGAATTACTAAAACTGTAGTCAGATTAGTTGAATGTAACCGTGCTTTATATTTTGTTAACGGAGTATATCAGTGTAATGAAGTGTGTTAAATAAATAATTCAGTCTCCATAGGTATGATTTCTTTTCCCCTTTGGGACCTACGTTGATGACATAAAACGTCCGACTTTATGTCAATTGTGATTATAGACATAATAGAGCTTTAATAAAAAACAATATTTGTGATCATATTGGTCACTTGTGCCATAGTTGCTTTACTTTATGTTGTTTGGTAGGTTATATGTGGGGGACAGATTTGAGCTCATTGAACGCCGTTGAAAAGTGGATCAAATATCAACCACTTTTATGACCTAGTTTGAAACAAACCCCGCTTCAATACGGTGCTTGAAATGAAAATGTATTGTCGTATTGTCTAGTACGCTGATTCTGCTGCAATAGCAGGGCCAGTAATCTTATGATTGATCACTACTCACAGTTTTTGTATTTAAACGGTCTGCACTGTGTATTACGTATATATAAGATAGAGGTGTAATGTTCTTATACTTCCAGTGCAGCACTCAGAGGGAGAGCTCCCCTTTCTGCATTCCGTCCCTGTAAGGTGACCAGTGATGACTCGGGTAGAGCAGTGAGTGGAGAAAGCGTATTACTAAACGCGCAGACTCTGGACCGGGAACTACAAATCGCTATTGAACAAGAAAACTATGCTGAGGCTGCAAAGATTAGGGATAGAATCCGAATTCTCCATGAAGACAGTGAATCGTCTGTACTTGCTGTTAATGCCAGGTTTTACAATGCCTTCAGGACTGGTGACCTGGCATCGATGCAGTCCCTGTGGGCCCAAGGAGAGCATGCATGCTGTGTCCATCCTGGCGCGAGTGGGATATCCGGCTTTGACCTGGTAATGAGGAGCTGGGAGTATGTTTGGGTGGACTACGAGTTCCCGTTAGAGATTGAGCTTAGAGATGTTCAAGTGCATGTTCGAGGAGATATTGGCTATGTAACTTGTGTCGAATTGGTCAAAACGAAAGGAAGCAGTTGGGGAAGACAATTTGCAACTAATGTATTTGAAAAAGTCGATGGCCGTTGGTTTATCTCTGTTCATCATGCATCTCCGGTTGACCTCTGATTTATTTCTACGTGACTACACGAAAACTTATCCGAGGGTTGGTCTCACATGAGAGACGTGTATGAGACCGTCTCATACAAGATTCACTGACGGGACCAACTGTATAGAAACACCACATGTTTTGTAGGTCGATTCACATACCTTTCGCCTGATACCCTTCAGAATTTGTTACTGGTCAGCTCGCAGCAGAAGATACATATTTATCGCTTTTTCCTGCTAGTTTTACTGTGAGATTAGTGTTGTTACGAGATGGATATGGTGTATCGCATCTGGTCATGTTGGCGGAATTTGTAGAAAAATAGTGTATCGTTTTGTTCATTATAGACACTTGGGTAATGTTGTTCTTGATTATAGACGTGAGACGTCCATGCTTTCCTGATTTCGGCTTCCAAACCTTTGTTCTAAGATTACAGATACTTCAGTTTTGTTCACTGATAATAAACAACATAACTGGAAGTGGGTAAATAGTAAAAAACAGAATCATGAATTGTTGATGATAAAAACTTGATTGAGGTCTGACAGTAAAAAGGTAAACTTATTTTTACCTAATCTTTTGCATGATCTATATACTTAATTACTCTACTTATTCTACTTGGAAGGTGCTTGCTATACATGTTTAAACTACACACTCAAAGGTGGGTAAACTACCTACACCTCACTTTTAAGCAAAGACTAATTAATTACACTCTCCCAACTGGAGAGACTGGTGGATGAGGATGAGGATGAGTATGATGTATTGCAGCCTTTGCAGGGACGAATGACGCGTTTCCTGCACCAAACTCGTGTTTCGACTCATCCTGTCGTGTTGCAGAACATGCATCAGATGAGATCGTTGGTTGTTTATTGTTGATTACTGCAACACATATGGAGAATGCTTGCAGAGACGACACTTTGGGATCGAACTCCACTGAATACAGTCCATCTCGGAATGGAACCAGCCGAAACAACGCGCTGTTTTCCTTGGATTCTCCCTGAATAAATAAGCATATAATATTAGAAATATTAATAATAGTTGGTCCTCAACCATCACCTTAAGATTTTGGTTGAGATGGTTCATCGATCATGGTATCAGAGCCAGTGTGACCGAGGGTTCGAATCCTGGCAACCTCAAAATCCCTTAAAAACCACGAAGTGGAAACCAGCACACGGTATGAGTGGGCCTGTGCAAACTAATCACTCTTCAAGCCCAATGGGCATTTGAGTGAGGGAGCGTATTAGAAATATTAATAAAAGTTAGGCCTCAACCATCACCTTAAGGTTTTGGTTGAGAAAAATGACTAACCTGATCATAAAGATCACATCTAATATCCATCAACCCTGATCGAGGACAAAACCGTCCCCTGCAGTCATCCTGGTCTGCAAGAATCCGTAGTTTGCAGCCCTCGTCCCATCCTCCGCAGTCACACAACCCACCAGTTCTCCAGCGGTTGATCAAAGACGAAGCCACACCCTCGTGAGGCTGGCTGTGGTCTCCACCTGGTAATATAACTACAGTTTGGGGTAGCGGTGACTTCTCGTCTTTCAAGTTATTGACAACAATAGCTGCAATCTCCCTGCCAGTCACAATCTCAGCCGAGGCAGCATCTGATTTGCTTACATCCACGCTATACAGGACCGACTCTTTAGAAACCTTCATCTGACCTACAACATTGTACCCATATCGACAAGGTTTATTAGCCTTCTGATTCTTCCACCCATTACTCTTTTTCCGAACTTTTTGAACAGAATAGAAGGTGTACATCAAGCTGATCTCATCCTTATTCAATGAACTCAAACTTTTCACAGTCGATGCAAGAATCTCGTTGTTGGTTTCCACGACAAACTTGAATAACGGTAGCCCACCCTTCACAGTATGATGAAGAAGTGCTTTGACAGTAAATTCCTCGCATATTTCAACCTCAGGCACCACAACAGGAACTGGTAGTGATTCCATTACCGACTCATTTGATTGTTTCCTCACCTTCGACTTCAATATTGGGTCGAGCAATCTTTTAAATGGGTTCGCTCGTGCTTTGACATGAACATTCAAAAGATCCTCGGTTTTAGCAGGACCCGACTTAGCTGTCACATACGTAGAACTTAATGGCGGGTGAACCGAACCTTCCTTGAGGCTTAGGCTTCTAGTCATCCTACCCAAACCAAAACCAAACCGTTGATGTATCGAGCTCTGTGGCTTGTCCGGACACTCTACGCCCTGAGACTTAATAAGGGTATCGAGTTTCAAGTCCAAATCTTTCTCGGTCTCAACTATAGGGTCAGCTGAACCAGAAGACGGAATATCAGAAAAGGACTCATCCGCGTAGATCTCATCAATGGAGAATAAGTCTGAGAAGCTACCCCAATTATGTTGCCCTGACTTTGCATGAAAAGCTGCTTTCCGAGGTAACTCTGAGCTAGACGGCCTAGAGAAATCTTTCGGTAAGAGCAGAACAATGCTATCTTGCTCATTAGAATCTTCGGAACCCTTCTTTTGTCGAGCATCTGCACTGTCGGCTTCCTTGTTTGATCTTACAGAAACTTCAGTATCTTGATACAAGCACTTCTCTTTACCTTTAGCCGATTTCAATCCTACACCTACTGCTTTAACTTCATCTTTCCTATGATTTACATGCCTCTTACTCGTGTGAGACGTTGAAGACGGGCTCTCCTTGTGGGTCCACTTCTCTAAGCGCCCCCAGTCAAGAACACCGAAATTGAGCACACTATCTTGGATCTTTTCGCCTTTTTGGAGGTACCCGGGAACTTTAGACATGTACTTGACCAACTCATCCTTGCTAGTGTTGCTACTGTCATTTTTCAAAAACTCAGGTATTAGACGGGCATTTGGAGGTCGACTAGGGTTTTCAATTCGCGCACCCTTCTCCTTAAACTTCAAACTCTGACTAGCTCGCGGAGACAAAGGCATCTCCTTTGCAAACCTAGATGGTTGATGATGTCTTGAAGTCCTTCTGAACTCGGACCCTCGCCCTGTGTCTCCTAAGGACGCTAAATCCCCGCTTCTGGCAGGCTCCCGAGCAGGCATATTGTTGACTGTCTGGTTCTAAACAAGGCAATGCACTAACAGAATTCCCGGAACTTGGGCTTCTTTGAACTCATGTCTTTACTCCTGACACTAAATCAGAAAAAAAATCGTCACATACAATGGCAGAGCGAGGCCGCGAGGGGACTAGCATGGCCGCCCGCCTCCCTAAAGTGATAAAATTTCCGATCTTTTTCTAAGTTACATTTCTATATTATCACAACAGCAATCAGAGCCTTAATCCCAAAATCTTGATGGCAGAGCGAGGGGACTAGCATGGCCGCCCGCCTCCCTAAAGTGATAAAATTTCCGATCTTTTTCTAAGTTACATTTCTATATTATCACAACAGCATCAGAGCCTTAATCCCAAAATCTTGATTTGGGGTCGGCTAACATAAATCATCATTTAAAACCGTCCAAAATGCAAACGGAATCCAAAATCTCCAATCTATGTATAGCCTCCCTAGCTAACTTCAAATCCTGCCCCCGCCACTGTCTACTAAGCAATAATGTGAAAGCTAGAACCACGAGGGCAAATTTGATGTTGACGGGATTTGAACCTGGTTATAAGTACCACCTCACACGAGTTTATCGGCTTAGCTATTCTTAACCTCATACCTACCCCACCCGTCTGCATCATTTGTTTGCCTTTTAGATTCTTCGCAAAACACAATACCCATCAATAAGATTGTACAACAAACTAAAAACAATGTTGAGTTACGGAATTGTAATGTCAGCTAGTTTAGTTGGTACTTGGAACCCAAAGATCTTCACCATTAATGAAACAATCAAAGGTTCAACAATGTTGAATATTGACATTATGAAAAAACAAAGATCTACCCACAAAATTTACACAAAAAAAAACATATTTACATATAAAAAAAGAAAAAAAAAAAAAGCAAAAAAAAACAAGAAGATGGTTGCTCAAACCAATGAAGATAACAAGCTAGCATACCTTTACTTTGTGTTTGTCTTTGTGTTACTTTTTTGTGCCGCGAAATAATAATAAAAATCTTGAACAAATGGAAATATATAGTTCGTATATTATTAATTTAAGTACGTAAATTAAAAGGAAAGTAAGGTACTCAATGCTTTGTACTACACGCTTGTATGTGACTCATTATTTGGTGGGATTGGGGAGGGATGTGAAGCGGAGGGTGGAAAATTAACGGAATTACGGAAGTTGCGGATTTAATGTTTTTATAACGGCTAATATAACAATTTATTATGTGATTGACAAAATATATTTAACACAACGGATAAAAAAAATGTTGAATAAAAATGTTTACAAGAAGTGTTGAATGCAACCTTAAAGATGAAAAAATCATATACGGTTATTAGAGCAACAAAAAAGACCAACATAAATAATCTATCCCCCGATAACACAAAATTATATTTATTTTATGATAAAGAGGGTGCAGTCGTGCAGGTGCATGCTCTGCACCCATTTTATGAACGCCATTAAAAGGTAGTTGCAGAAAGTCGTTGTATAAGTAACAGGGTTTTTAGTTTTAATAAAAAAAATTGGATAGTTTGTAATGTATAATGTTGAAAATCTTTATAATCATGTCAATATATTATATATATATATATACCTTGCTATTTTTTCTACTTCATCTTGTATGATTCTACCTGGTTTCAAACGATTTTGTCACTATCCAACCACCATAAAGTCCATAATGTCCAAGAATCATTTTCACTCTCTTTTTATGGATCGCAGTATCATATGATCCTAGAATCGATATCCCGATCTTAACAACAATGATAGGAAGAGATCTCAACAATTTGGTATTTGCGATCAGGCACATGAATACCGTATCAATGATATCATTCTGTTAACACTAAACACGATAGATATTAACTGAATGAGAAGATTACCAAAGAATTTCCACTAAATCACCAAAAATTATAAATTTGTCATGAAAATTTTGGTATTAAGTGAATCTTTCAATTAATTTCATTCAAATCACAATAATCACAACTAATCACAACATAATAAAAATTTAGGCACGACCTCATTCACCATCCTACTAATAAGTATCAAGACTATCAACTCATCTTTAATAATTTTTGGATACTTTCAATATACGATTCCGATTCAGAAAATAATTTCTCCTTCCTATTAATTCAAATTTTCTTATTCTTTCATATTTCCAAAACAATTACTCATTCCCCATTTTAATATAACTCATTCAGCTACCAAACGACAGAACCTCAAATTCTAATTTCGTCACTAACCCGTATAAAAATGAAAACAGTAAAAATGGAAAAAGGACCCACAAAATGAGAATAAATAATAATATTAATAATCACAGATCCCAATGGACTGGGTATTGGGCCCAATTAAAAAGCAAGTGTGACTAAAATGAGGCAAAATGCAGTGCTCAACATTCAAAGTGTGTAATTTTTTCAATAGCTCGAAAGCGATGGATATCTCCGTCACAAATCTGCGATGGGTTAAATACACTCGTTTGATTAGATAAGATGATAAGAATGAAATTGCATAAAAAATGACAAATAATTTATCTTTATCTTCCAGATAAGTTGTATTTAACCCGTCGCAAACTTGCTACGAATAATGCGGTTGCATATGAAAACTTGTGCTTTTTTTTTCCTCTTTCGTCCTTTGATTTCTTTTTCTTTCTTTTTTCTGTTCTTTTGAATCTCTTTTTCTTAATCCTTCTTAAACACTTCACACTAGTCTAGTCTAACTGTCTAACTAATGTTCTCTCCTTCTTTTGGTGGGTGACAAACGGCTTAATTCACAAAAAAAAGTACCCTTATTTCTTTTTTGTGGGGGTACCTTTGTTTTATCTTTCAAAATTAAACTAGAGCTAAACATCGGTCCGGCCTCGCCAAATCCAAAGTAACCCTCTAACCTGCCGGCCTCTACCACCTGCTTAGAGTAGACTAGGTTCATCATCGACCCGTGGTTTGGCATCGGGCCTTATCCCTTATAGCCTGATTAGGTCGCCTAATTCGGTCTAGTGTCCAAGTTTACACTTTTTTTGGGCAACGGGAAAGAAAGTTTTTATACAATTGTTATATGATGCATTCGGTCAAATGCAATCCAAGTTGAAACTTAATATAGTCTAATACGTTTTTATTTACAATAGATATGCAAATGTGAGCTATTTTAACTGGTAAAGTCATGAGAGATTGTATCATAATTTGGCTTCAAAGTTCAAACCCTGTCAAAATAAAGGTTACCCTTAATTTAAATTTGATGTTAGAGGTTATTATTTGTGCCTGAATTTCCAAATTTTATAAGAACGTACTATTATATGACATTTTCGATTACATTAGTTGCTTTTAGGGACGAATCGAATTTATAAGTAAGAACTTGACATCAGGACGTGGATGAATGCATTGGCGTGAGCCAAATGTACACACAATCAAGGTCTTATCGTCGTTGAAAACCAGTTACCGATGATATAATATGTGAATTTCACGATTACCATCGCATATATTTTCCGTCAAAAAAATATATATAATTTATTTATAATTTTAAGTTGGTCAAGTTCTTTCTTTTTGTATCATTGGACCGGCTCAATGACCAAAGTGTGACCCATCTCATGATCAAAACTCCAGAGCACTCCAAAAAAACAATAACTAAACCACAAAGAATCAAGATCCCTAATTTTTTTTAGGTTGTTTCCTACCGTTCGTACCGTAAGAAAATTCGCACGAAATCTTGACCCATTAAACATAACTACAAATGAAACCACAAGTAAAACTGATGATTATACAAACACACTTCAATTTTACATAAATATTATTTTACGTAGATGTAAATACATTGGAAAATACTATTATTGATAATAAAACTGTAAATAACATGGACAAGGCTCTATAGGAGCTTTGCATATCTTCTGTTACGTGTATCGATCCCACGCTCTCTTAATCACAATCGTCTTATGGCACCGTGTAAGCTGCACGACAAAATTATATAAGTAATTATTGTGAGAGTGATAATAAAACGAACACACATATTGTTTTAAGAATTAGTTCGTATTCTGTTTGTCTTAATCATTTATTTGCCTTACCTTTTTTTTACGAGGAATATTTTAATTTAAATAAACTTACGTCCACACTTGTAGCCAGCAGGGCGATTAGGCATATTGCAACGTTTAGGGACAGTAAGAGCAATTTGAGGCTTAACCCCGGACATCTTGGCCATGTTAGACATAAGTACGGCGCAAAGACAACCCGGGTTTTGAGCGATTTTGTCGGCCGCATCACAACAATCACTAGAAACCGGGGCACTTGCATCTTGCACCGCGCTAGCACACGGTGCAAGCTTGAATGCCTCTCGATCAGGACTTGTGTTTTTCCCACATTCCCCTGCACTATCAACCTTCGCAATGCTTGCAACAAAGGCAAGCATTCCGATAATTAAAATCGTCTTATATTTTCCTTCCATTTCCTCTCAACGGTCGCGATATGTGTACTATCTATATATGTTATGTTGTTTTTGTTTTTGTTTTTGTAATTTGAACTATGAAGTTAGTTTAGAAGTGACATTGTTTTATAGTGCCTTAGCATGGGTGGGTGCACAATAGTTTATTGTAGTGGAAATTCCATTATATATGTCAGTGGTAAGGGAGGTAAAGGGCCGCTCGCTCTTGTTGAAAAGTTAAAATTTTAGTTAATTTTTGAATATTTTTTCGAGTTTGCCTCGTCAGCATTACTCGTCGGTTTCTGTTTACATTTTACGCCCTTTTTTCTAATTGTAAATCCTGACTCTGTCACTGATTATGTTGGATAGATTGATAAATACTTTGGTACAAAAGTGATTAGTTTAGTTACTATTTTTCTGGTTAAGAAAGTATCACTTGAAAAAAATCTTTTATTCACCGGAACATTTGTACTCCTTACACTCAAGCTATTATAATACTCCGTATTCTATATTGGTGGATTTTGTTTAGGTGTGGAGAGTACGATTCTTCCAGAGGACACAAGAATTTTTCATCACTCGAAACCCAACTAAACTGATCAGCTCGAGATAACAATATAACATAAACCAATCAAAAAGCCGGCCTTATCAAAATGAACAAGAAACTAAAATGAGGTTAATCGAATTTAAATCGATTCAATTTAACCTGATTTAAAACCGAACTGAATGACCCGTTTATGAAATCTAAATATTGTAGTGATTATATTTTGGTGACTTGAGTAGTTTGTATGTAATGATGAGTTATTTGAGTAATTGAGCCAGTAGATAGTCAACATTTGTAATGCATAAAAATGGTGTTGTAGGTGAAAGGATTATAAAATGGAAGTGACCCAATTTCTTGTGACAGGAATCCCACAATCAAAAGGATGTGGGTCTCGTACCACACTTATGTGGCTACTATTGATCATGAGTTAATAAAAAGTCACTAAATTGACAAATATTGCGTAATATATATATAAGACGGTTTTACATAAAAGTACGTTGTAGAATGATTTAGATTTCAGACACTATATGATTATTAAATGGATCGTATAAAATTCGCTTTATAAAGAACTAAGTGCTTTGTGTTAGGCTTTGTAATGAACGAGTTTGTACAAGTACAACCAAAATTGATCCCGGGAGGCCGGGAGTGTGTCTAAAGGGTTCTCTCCGATACCCGCGATGTTGGTTAATGACGGAAACAAGAAAACATAGATGAGTTGTTCTTAATTTGAATATCCAAAATAGACGACTTCTTCTTTATAGTCATCCATTAAACTTAGCCATCCGACCTGTTAGATTAGCATGTGTGCATAAGATATTTCGTGAATTTTACTAAGACACGACCCATTAACTCTTCCCAACCTGCAAGCTCGCTTATCCATGGGTTAAAAAGAGAACATGAGTCCAGCCGTGTCTGATCCAAACATACATTTAATCATTTCTAATTTAGAGAATTATACTCGTAGATAAGTTTAAAATAAATTACCTTCTCAATGATTAACGTATTATATCTTCTCAAATCTCATTATCGATATTTATGTGAATTTACCCTACAATTCTTTACTCAAATATAATACAGTAGGTGAGTAGCGTTTTAACTCGACATTGAAGCCGTCCGAGGTGTCGTAGCTGGAGTGCTGGACTTGGGTCTCGTGGATGACCTATCTTTCACGGAATAGGCCCTTGTAAATACTCCTCTTCATATTTAAGCTCTCACATTTTTTGGGCCTCAGTACTCCTTTGGCCCAAAATTATATAGCCCATGAACTTTAAATCAATTTTTTTTGAAAGGAAACTAGACCGTTTTAAGGCTAAAGATAAACGTATACTTCTATTCTTACGGATGAAAGCGGTAAGAAAAATCAAAGATTTTCTTGATCGTGGTTTGTGAATTGTGAGTATCAAAATTAATTTGGCTTGTGAAAGTTATCACTTTCCTATTATACTGTACATAAATTATTTTTATATAATAAAAACACTCGTCAATACCATAAAAAAAAAATGACGTTTTCTTGTTATAAGTGTATCACACTATAATTAACATGAACTTAAATTGTTCTAAGTGCTTTCCATTTCAATTATTGCTTTTGATAAATGTTGGGAAAAACAAGTTTGAAAATACGTGTAGGTTTATTCTTTTATCATCGAAACTACTTTATTCTGTTATTCAAATTGATTGATAATTGAGAGGAAATACAAGGAGAATATGACCGAATATTTCGACACTATTAATTTCATATCATTAGTATTGTCAATTCAATTTACTTAATTTAAAATAATTTTCTACAGCTCCACCACTATAAATAAATTTATTTATTGAAATTTGATTATATTTTATAAAGCTCTTCTTTATTTTTGCCGTGTTGTCGTATCCTAACTCAAACTCTTTAATCACAGAGAATTCAAGATTGAGTTCTAATTTATATATTTACTAGTATATATTACACAACAATGCCTGCACGGTATATAGAGTTTTAATTCTTTAGAATATTATTTATACCTTTTAAATTTGTAGCTCATTAATATTGAATATTTCATTCTATTGTATTATGTTATTAAACAAAAAAAAAATTGAAATGGAAAACTATTTAAAAGAAGTTAAGTTAAGTTGTGAATTGTTTTTGTTGTTTTTTGCCATGAAACTAATACTTTCTCGATAAACTTCTATTCATTTGACACAATAAATAAGGAAACAACGTAATTATATTTTTATAGTTTATACTTTATAGTGACTAATATATACATTGATGTTGAGTAATTTGCAGGAGGCTTATAAAATTAGATGCACGAGAGTGACCCTCAATTGGTGATAGAAAATATATTCGACTTGCTTATAAGCTAATTTCTTCCCTATTATGAAATCCCAAATTTACCTACGCCCTGTTTGGTAAACAACGGATTAATATTGGCAGAAACAATTTTTGAAAACAGATTTGACTGGCAGAATGATTTAGCAAATATAACTAGCAAATTTATTTAGCAGAATTATTTTAGAGGTATTTGTTAATTGACAGTTTAGATTAGCAGATTGTTTAACATTTTTGTAAAATAACATATAACGATATGAACAAATTATTTTTTAAATACTACTCCCTCCGTCCCAATGATATGTTTACCCTTTCTTTATTTTCCCTCACAAAATAAAATAAGTGTAAATATCCCATTGGGACAGAGGTAGTATATAAAATGAACGTTAATCATCATTATTACTATAAAAGAAGAATGTAAAACTGCATACGTGGCGCAATCAGGTTTTAGCGTTGAGTGTTTCGAGCTCTCACATTCATCCTCAGAAATTTTAGTTTTGTAGACCAATCAGAATTACTCATCTACGCCACCTCATATTAATTTAATAATTTAATAAGTTAATAATAATTTAATTATTATTATATACAAAAATATGACCAGAATAAAATCCTTCCAAATTTGACCATGTTGATTATTAAATTGTTGTGCACAAAATAAAATCATTCTCAGAATCATTCTCATTTTACCAGAATACAATCATTCTGAATACAATCATTCTAAATCGTCTCTTTCCTATATCCAATTCTCATAATCATTCCCAGAATCATTCCCAGAATCATTCTCAGAATCATTCTCATCGATCACTTTTCCTGAAATCATCTTCAGTTTTCCTGAAATCATCTTCATAGTTGATACACATCTCTTTCAGAAAGCCAAAAAACGCCTCCATTGTAGTTAACCTAAAGAAATGAAATTAAGTGCCCAGAAGGTCTTTTTCAATGATGGCGGGATTCAAGCCTGGGTCATGATTATCGTCCATGTCGCTTTACAGGCTATCGTAACTAGCATCAGCAACTATAAGGTTATTCTGCAACACCACTATAAGAGTATAAGGTTACTTCAGCACTTATAATTTCTTTTACAAAATTTTTTATATTAAACGTAATTTATAATCTATAATCTCGAAAAAAATAGGAATATAGACCAATATTATTAAATTAAGAGTCTGACCGTATTATAATAATTAAATTCAAATACTCTGATTGTTATCTATCCTAAACATAGATTATCAAGCATAAAAAATATCTATTCCATAAAGTAAAATTTCAAGATGAAAAACAGAAAAATATCAAGCATAATTTGACCCGAGTCAATAACTAAATTAAGAACTCTATAATAATATTGTGAAGATTTATTAGGAATATTCTACACGGATATTTTAGGAATTAATATAATAAATATATAATACATAATATTCTATTCTATGCCATAAAAATTGTCAACCCAAAATCAACTAAACTGAAATTAATAATATTGTGAAGATTTATTAGGAATATTCTACACCCCGTGAAAATTTATTACTGCTATTAACATATTTTAGGAATTTGCTGATACGTCAATTATTATACAAAGAGTCCAACTAAATTAAGAAACTTGAGATACACCTTTTAAAATATTCTACACGGATATTTTAGGAATTAATATAATAAATATATAATACATAATATTTATAAATCATATATAGCAATTTTATTACGTGAATCAGTTATTATATTTAATATTTAATAATGATTCTATGCCATAAAAATCGTCAAACCAAAATCAACTAAACTGAAATTAGGAATATTGTGAAATATCTGTGAGATAATAATTTAATAGGAGTAATCAGCTATTATATTTAATAATGATGCCATAAAAAACGTGTTACCTAAATACAGAGTCCTTAGGGGTGTTACCAAATCATATTCCATATTACATATAAACTTGAGATACACCTTTTAAAATATTCTACACGGATATTTTAGGAATTAATATAATAAATATATAATACATAATATTTATAAATCATATATAGCAATTTTATTACGTCAATCAACTATTATATTTAATATTTAATAATGATTCTATGCCATAAAAATCGTCAAACCAAAATCAACTAAACTGAAATTAGGAATATTGTGAAATATCTGTGAGATAATAATTTAATAGGAGTAATCAACTATTATATTTAATAACGATGCCATAAAAAACGTGTTACCTAAATACAGAATCCTTAGGGGTGTTACCAAATCATATTCCATATTACATATAAACAGAGATTTACCTCCTAGAGAATTCCACTTGATAAGAACTATCCCCGAATTATAAATAGAGACTTCAAGCCGTGTAATACAAAGTACCTGCATCCACAACATATTATTCAGCCCTAATACACACTACCTGCTATCACACCTCAACAAATATTCATATCAGATGGCTATGACAAGTTTTTTGACTATTAGCGACCTCAAGTACGGGGTTCGCGTTACTCAGATCAACGTAAGAGTTGTACACAAATGGGAGAGACCTGAATTAGCTTTCAAAAACAAAAATTTTGAAAAAAAATCAGATACTTCTAACAAAAAGAAACTCGATGCAATAGAGTTGCTATTTGTGGATTCCAAGGTTTGTCTTTCTTCTACCATTTATTCTACAATAATTTTATATGTTATGTGTTCTTTTTATTTATACATTCTAAATTTTATTTCTATTGTTTTCAGAATGATTTTATCCAAGCCACCATAAGGAAACAATTGATTTCTCACTTTGGATCACAGTTGTGTGTCGGTGAAGTTTACACTATTCGTAACATGACCGTAGACAACAACACAGGCCTTGACAAGGCAACCCCTCATCCCTATCGATTGAGGTTTGAATACTCAACACGAGTCCAGAAAATCAGTGATCCTACCATACCAAATAGTCTATATCGTTTTTCAGCTTTTAATGACATATTGGATGGTATAATTCCACCCACACTTTATATATGTACGACTCTTACATATTATATTCATTTACTCTATTTTATTAATTGTCGACTATGATTTTGATTTTTTACATATTTGACAATGCAAATGTTATAGGAAAACCGTATGAGATTGGTCCTATAACGGAAACTCCGAGTAAGCATGTGTGTCGCACAATAAGGCTTGAAGACTATCAGTTAGTTCATCTTTACATCACTATTTAAATCATTTTCTTATATTTCGAATATTCTTTAATTGTCGCCTATCTATTTACAAAATTATTATTTTGTTTTAGGGGAACAAAGCTCTCCTGCACATTATGGGAACCATTTGCAAGTCAAGTACCCGATCTTATATCCAAACTCCCCAATCCCGAGCAGTCAAAAGTAATCGTCATCCAATGTGTGCAAACAAAAAAGTTTGAAGGTACGTGTAAAAATCGTAATTTTAGATAGACAATATGTGTTTTTATGGCTGAAAAAATCCTTCTAAGTCGTCTGAAAAAATCAAAAATTCAGCAGCAAAAATATAAAAATGATTAAACCATGCAAATGAATAATGAAAGCAATTTCTTTTCTAAATTTATACGATATGTGTTTTTACAGCTGAAAAAATTAAATTATTAAATGGATATTTGACCTCTTATAAACAATTTCTCAGGTTCTTGGCGGATCCAGCCAACCTTCAACGCCACATTGTTTAACGTCAATCCGGATTTACCAGAACTTAGGGAATTTGAGCCTAGGTATTAATTTCCAAAATTATCTTAGAGAACTAAGATATCTAGGGTCACGAGTAAGAAAGGTCTAAAAGTGCTACTTCTTGATGAAGAAGGAGGGATGACTAATACAACAACAAATGTTGTTTACAAGGAGGTTTTCGAGAAACTGTAATTTTCGTGTTGGGTTATCGAATTTTAATACACCCATTTAATTTATATTTGTACCTGATTAGTTATTTTGTTCATCGTATTTGTCCGTCAAATTATGTTCCGTAAGTAATTCATCAAAAGACAATAACTTTCCAAACTACTCATTATTAGTTATTTAATCTTTTTTTAGTCGTCTATTGTTTTTTCTTATATACCTTATTTATTAATGTTATCATAAGTAATCCAAATATTATCATCATTACTAATAGCTATTCGAAGATTAGTGCACCAGGAAATTCATCTTTTCACCGAATATATCTTATATTCAAACATCCCGTTAAAAAATAATTCGTTCGAATAAACAGAATTGTTATATATTCAAATAAATATACCGACGTCGTCTTTAAAATCAAGTGTACACAACCCCGTGATTTTTCACGGGTGTTACACTAGTATTTTATTAATAGGGTAAATAAGATTTTTTTTTTCTTTCTAATCTGCTAATCCAATATATGGTATGAGTAACATATTGAACCTCAATATACTATTTGAATATGTCATTAACTAAACACTATAAATAACATATAGTTAGGTCAAACACCAATATATCATTTACCAAACAGTTTCCTAATCTTAAACGCAAATCGACTCGATTATACCCGTAAAACCGTATAGTTGTACCCCACTAAAAACCCTCGATTCCCAAAAAAGTCAAGAGAGAGGTTTAACTAGGGTTTAAACACCTCTCCACTCCTATTTTCCCTCCTCTTCAACTCAAAACCTCCATTTTCACACCTTCCTCTTCTCTCCTAATTTAATCCCCTCCATCCACTCCACTTTCGCTTCGCTTCGGCGAAGATCGAAAACCTTAAGATCACAACAATGGAGGCAAGAGTTGGTGTTGGCGGCGGTAGCGGCGTTGTTGTGGAAACCGCAGCTACGCGTAAGCTTTTTCAACAATCTCAATCACAGTTAGGCACTGTTCCGCAGCTTCTCGCCGGCGGCATTGCCGGCGCTGTTAGTAAAACTTGTACTGCTCCGCTTGCTCGTCTTACTATTCTTTTTCAGGTAATTTAATCTGATTTCTTGTGGTTTTGTTTGTTTCGTTTTGATTATTACTGTATTGAAATCGTTTATTTGGTTTCCGTTATCAGCTTAAGCTTTTGATTGAGACGTAGAAATTTGTGTGGTAAAAAAGGTGACTTTTTTACAGGAATTTTGATTGGTAATTTGTTTGTAAAATGGCTGGCTAAATTGGTTGCGCTTCTTTTTATTGTGGGTCATTCGGAAACCGTTAAAAATCGGCTCTTTATTGCGGTTTGCCCACTTGTGAGTATCAGACAGAATGACGGAGTTACTCCGTCTTGTCACCAAATGGTTTTAGGATGAAACTGCGCATTAGGCTCTTTCCCCATTACATGAATTTAACAGGGGATATAATCCATTGTTTGGTTAGCGGTTTGGTTGGAGGGAAAGGGAGGAAACGGAAAATGGACGGATATATTTTCAATCCTACAACATTAATCACAATCCTCATATTTGAGTTGATTTGGCCTTGTTCTTTTTGGACCGAAAATAATTGAATTTTGCTGAACTTCTTTGTTTTTTTCTCGCTTTGCTGGAACTACAGGCTTTCAACGTGTGATGCCTTTTAAAACTGTCGAATTAGGGGTATGTTATGAGATATTAGGATTTAGGAACAAAGATCATTGTGTGTTGCATGGGTGAATGAATGGTGGTTGAAGTAGGGACTGGTGGAATGCTATTAGCCTCGTTTCACGGCTAGTTATCCCATCGAACCTATGTTACTTCGACACTTCATATGAACTCACGTACACGTGTCAAGCACTCGATCCTTGGACACTGGTATGACGCTCGACATTCGGACACTTCATTTTAGACCAAAAACTTGACAATTTTTCATAAAATAGCCGTGTCCAATACTTGGATACGCACCCATGTGCAACCCTTCAAGCGAGTCGGAGTAACATAGCATCGAACTTGAGTGAGGACTGTGAGGACTGAGGATTGAGAGACTCTTATTGTATTACCTTAATTCCGTCACTTGAGTTTCCTCCCTTCTTTATTTAAGTTCCGAGTTTACTATACTTCCACCATCTCATCTATGTTACTCGCACTTCTTTTTTCATCCATTGCAGAACAATTGGCCTTGTTGGCCTCTTTCTATACTAAGTAAGGGAAAGAAAGATATCCTTGCATGTATAGTGTCCCATGCAATTCCTACTTAAGTACTCCAAAACAGACTCACAATAATAATAATGGTCATGTGTTTCTCTACAGATAAATTCCGTAAGTAAAGAAGTGATAGTAGGGTCGGGGGAAGGCAGAGATGTGGTGACTTGGGTGGAGATTTGTCGACTAATGTTTGGGAAGTGGTCAATGTGGAATAAGATTGTGGTGGGATGAGGAATATGACAGGATAACTGAAGTGAGGGGAGATGGAAAAGAGAACACAGGGTGAGGACGGTTGAGCAAGGATATTGTAGTAGCTTAGCTAGATTAATGTTTTGCCAAAATTGAATTGTAAACAAATGACTTAAAGTCTTAGACATACCTAAATGGTAAGTAAAGAACTGATCGGGATAGAGAAAGTAACCCTTTATGCTGTTTTTTTCGGTAAGCTTAGGACTTAAGAAGAGGGAAAACTTTTGAGCAATGGTTTGCCTAGGTCATGTTAGCGGCCTTTGTTTTGTACTAACAAACAGCGTGATCAATGATCATCATTTATCAGCTGTAAACCAGAATTTGAAATTTGAAGAAGGTACAATCTACAGGACCAAACGAATATAAAAAAATCCAAGCTTTGGTCATAATTAGTAGACCGTTGACTTTTTCATTTCTGTATATGCAGACTACTGATATAAAAAAATCCGAATACAAATGGACGTTTAATGAAAACGCCAACAGGCGTACAGCCTTAAGTAGCCTGCTAGAGGGAAAATAGCAAATGTTGTTCCATTCTTCTTGTGTCCAGATGGAACACTGGTGTTCTGGTATTTTTTCCGAGGATTGTTTGTTTAATCTTCACGTACTCTTATGTTGGTCTAAGCTACAGATGCTTGATCAGTAGGCATATGTATGCGGCATGATAGTTCTATTATCTCTCTATGTTAATGTGGCATTGGATGAGAAATTTTTACTGCCATTCTGTAATCTTTAATTGTGTATATACATACATACGTACCAAGTTTAAGTCGCTGTTCTTCGTCCCTCTTTCCAAATGAATGAAATGATCCTTACTCAATGTATTAGTAGGTGCAAGGAATGCATGCAGATGTTGCCGCATTAGGTAAAACTAGCATATGGCATGAAGCTTCTCGTATTGTTAACGAGGAAGGATTTAGAGCATTTTGGAAGGGAAATCTGGTTACCATCGTTCATCGCCTTCCATATTCCTCAGTTAATTTCTATTCTTATGAACGCTACAAGAAGGTTTGTATTATCACTTCATTTGTAGTGGGTACTTGGATTTTATTTTTATATTAATCATAGTGTATCTAACCACATTTAGGTCTTTTTTGTTTTAGTTTCTGCAGTCGTTCCCTAGTCTCAGTAGCAATGGTGAAACTGTCAAAAAGGACATGTGTGTTCATTTTGTTAGCGGTGGACTTTCGGGCATTACGGCAGCTTCTGCTACATATCCACTGGATCTTGTTAGGACGCGCCTTACAGCACAGGTATGTTATCAGCATATTGTGGAATGGAGCTCCTAATACCGTTTTTTACTGCTCTTTGATGGTAGGTGAACTGTGTTTCGAGATCCTAATGTGCTTGTTTAGGATTAGTAGTTTCAAATGTCACAAAGATGGAGTTCCCTTATCCCCGTTCATAATTATTTTAGGATATCACAGAAAATCTGTTATTCAGTACTCCATATAGTCAAAGTTGCCGAATAAGAAGAGAATCTGCTATATCGAATACGTGATAAGCTCTTTAGAGTGTCATATGAAAATGGTTATAAACTTGTATAGTTTTATCTGTCTGCATAGATACTATATGAAAATTTTTCCCTAATATTACAGGAGTATACAAATTCATGGTAGGAAATGGTAAGAAAACAATTTTTCTTTTAAAATTATGACTTGTTAGCTTAGGATATGGGCTGGCGGGACTAGGTCACAAGTCACAACCTTCGCAACTTTATCCTAGTTGCATCTGCTTGATGTTTTGTTGTTCTATAATTACTCCTTTTCAGTGTTACGGTATCCAAAATATGTTTCTTGGACTCTATTCTTCTTGGCAACAGTATCTCTAACAATTATGTCAACATATGTAGAGAAATGCCATTTACTACCGAGGTATTACACATGCTCTTCAAACAATAATCAAAGAAGAAGGGTTCCCCGGCTTGTATAAAGGTCTTGGGGCAACATTGATGGTATGTCACTAACTGACCTTTACATTGAAATTGCTAACCTACCGTAGTGTCAACGCTTAATATGTATTTCTTGGTGATGCAGGGTGTTGGCCCCAGTATAGCGATAAGTTTTTCAGTTTACGAGAGCCTACGAACCTACTGGCAAGCTAGAAGGTAAACTCTTAAAACTGTCATCGATCTTTTTAGAATTTTGCTAATCGATAACTTCCATTGATAGTTGTGGGTGATTATTGTTAGGCCAAATGATTCCACCTTGATGGTTAGCCTTACTTGTGGAAGTGTTTCGGGTGCTGCATCTTCAACAGGTTAGTTATATCGGACATCTAAGCCTTTTACTTAGGCATTGCCTTTATCATAGGGAAATTGCGGAGTCTTTCCTATAAGCATTCTGCAAATCTTTAGAATGTTATTCCAGGATTTCATTTGTTTCCGTATCATGCTCACAGCTCACCGCATCTCCGTGATTCTTTGATGTAGTAATCTTCTCAGTAGGCGACTTTTAAGACTCTCACCTACTATAGGGGCTTTAAGGAGGGGATTGATCCCCCTAGAGAAGCCAGGTGGGTCGGCCACTTAGGTCACATTTATCTCAGCCACTGGTCCACCAAAAAGAGATATATGCTATATATCGAGTAGGAAATGATATGGACCATCGTTTGCTATCAGTCTCCCATGGTTTTATCTAATTATTCGCATCGCATTATCGAAACTTTATATTTTTTCATGAGCATCAGAAATCGGATAGTTTAGCTAGCTGTATTACGCTTCTTTTCTCATGCTTTATCCCCTACCCTATCTAGTATCGACAATCTAGCCCCTCCTTTAAACTACCTTACCTTAAATGTGATAGGCAAGCAAAGAAGATAGACTTGTTCAGATTATCACCATCAGGAACCCTGTTCCTCTTGGGATTCTGTCCATGTTTTTTTCTTCCGGAGTCCTGTAATTTGTGGCTACCACGTTGAGGGACCTACTGTCGAGTGACTTCATTTGACTTTCCACTGAGAGAGGCATGTGCGATTTCAGCAAGAGAACCTACCATAGTCTCTACACTCTAGTCAAGCCAACTAGTCAAACCACCAGTAGATCCTTCATTGATATTTATTCTAATTTCTTGAACCCTTACAAGTGCGCCGAAGTTCACAGACGTAATACACTTTGACTCGGTTCCTAGATGTTGTGATGCCATGAACCAGATTACACTCTTGAAACGTTGTTATCATTAGGTTCCTTAATGACAATGCACTGTGTATAATCTTTTTAATTTACTTTCTAGATTTTTGTAGCCTTTGAGCAAGCATCTTCTATAAAGGCTCTCGTGGTACCTCAAAGTTAATACCCGTTCTATCTCATTTGTGTTCCATTTTGATTAGAGGTCAGATAGATACTGCTTTACCCAGTTTTAGCTAGGGGGGTTGATTCTGAAATGCATTGATTTTATAAGATAACAATAATAACATTTCTCCACTGACTCAATGGCGTCTGCAAAGCCGTTTCAAGATAACCATAGTGAAAGCCGCGTCATGAACTGTTTTGAATGTCGCATTGAAACTTGAATCAGAAATTACGTTGCTACTTTATATTATTTCTGTACTGCACATTTCAGCTACCTTTCCATTGGATCTTGTGAGAAGAAGAATGCAATTGGAAGGAGCAGCTGGGCACGCTCGGGTCTATAAGAGTGGCCTTAGTGCATTTGGACACATATTCCGTATGCAAGGCTTGCGCGGCCTCTACAGGGGTATCCTACCAGAATACTACAAGGTTGTTCCAGGAGTTGGCATTGCATTCATGACCTACGAGACGTTGAAGTCGCTACTGTCGCGTAGTGAGTCTGCCTAACAATAGAACATTTTGAATGTACAGATTGACTGATTAGCATAGAGTTCAACTGTAGCACTATCTTTTTTCACTCGGCGTTTTCGCTTTTGCAGTAGCATAAGCTGTAAGGGGATTAGATGTATGCAATCTCGTAGTCCCAATCGTATCATTAGGTCATATTTTGATGTTTTGACATCATAACTACTTTGTTGTTTCGATTAATTTGTATAAACTGGCCGTGTTGAGTCGTGTTGCACTGATTCGATATTTTAGGCTTTCTGAACAATTACCATTGCCTTCATGCTTTCTTTTCTCTTAAATTTTCCCTATTTGCTATTGATCGAGACTGAGAAAGTACCAGTTCGCTCCCACAAATCGACGGTCCATTTTGTTACAAACATCACTTCTGTGCAAAAGAGAACTAATAGAATAAACTAAAAATATATTCCAAGGATAATAAATGATTGGCTCCAATTATGTCGATATTTATATTATGAATATAATATGTGTCGATCATATACGGAAGTAATTTACGTGTTAAATTGGACAAGAACTATTTTTTTTGGTGCTTAAATTGGACAAGATCATTTTAAGCATCCAAATTAAATCCTAAAAGAATGTATTTTACTTTGCACAAAAAGCAGTCAAGTCTTAAAAAACATCCCTTTTCCTTAAAAAAACAACTAAAAATGACTTATAATTGGTCCTCTAAGGACATATTGATGCTAGATGTTCATGAATCTCATGCCTTGTGTCCCACATCTACTTACTCAGTTGGTGTTGTTTCAGACAACAATTTTAGTCTGAAACAATAAAACGGAATTTGTAACCACTTTACAGTCAAATGTAACCATTATTGACAAACAAGTTATCATAAGCTGTAACATTGATCACACTACTGTGATACATTTAACTATAAAATAGTCACATATGGCCCGTCTGAAATTTCAGACCAAAAATGGCGGTTGAAACAAAAATTTGCCCTACTTCAATAGCATCATAGTATTATACTCCCTCTGTTCTAATGAGATGTTATTTATTATCGAGTTTTTTTTTAATGTGGAGACAACAGACAACGTTTATAGTGGAAAGTATCCATCTATTCTCTATTAAATCCTGATTTTTTGAACTGCATTTGTCTGAATTGAACTGAACTAAACTTAACAGAGTTGAGCTGAACTGAATTGAACTTTATGGAGCTGAACTGAATTGGAGTAAGAGTTAATTTGTGAGGAGAAGAGCTGAACTGAACTGAACTAAAATAAGCTGAAACTAAGTCTAAAAAAAAAGAGTAAGTTATCACTTTCTTTCTACCCTCCTTCAAACCCGTATAGGGATCAACGACAAAGGTAGTATAGTCATTTACTCGCGTTTTGTTTTAAAAAAAGAATAAACTTTCCAAATATTAAAATAGTTTAACAACAAATAAATAACTACTGACCATTACGAATAGTACAAAATATTTTGAATTGAGTATGCTTTGGTAATATACATTAATTAAAAAAAATACAGGTTACACAGTGCGTTATATTTCTAGTTAGTCACGACTCATGATTTTATCATAAAACCGTTTCATATATATTAGTTGTCGAACATTTTAAAAACAAAGTGTTACGACATTATAATGCAATGCTAGAGTAATTGAAAGAAGTACAAAAAAAAGTGTGACACAAACTATTCAACATAGAAGATTTTTTTGGATGCCAATCATGCCATGATTTATGACCACATCTAAGAATCTTGTTACGATTAATCTAAAAGCATATTTTTTTATTGATTATTCTAAAAGCACATTTTAAGATAACAAATGAAATGATATATATTATTTCAAAAAAATTGGTAATATAAATACTTATTTTTTTTAATTTCTGGTTAGAGTATTATGAGAATTTTGGTGTTCCTCACACGGCAATGGCGAATTTAGGATTTATATAATAGGGGTGCTATAAAATTTAGGGATATTCTACATAGTCTCTCTCAATTTTTCGATTTTCTACATGGTACTTACTCCCACACTTTTTAAAATATAGTACATAATATCCCTAATTGTTGTCATTATCACAAAGTGTACTCTTAAATTTTATCTCCCGCCAATTAAACTCAGTTTTAGGCACTACATTATTACCTGGGCACGTAAACAAGTTTTTCATTTATCATCCCATGGCCTAAACACTCTATTGGAATCAATATCCACCTGTGAACGTGATAATTTAGCAAGGAATAAATAATTGTTGTGTGAAAATTTTTTAGCCAATATATTATATATATATCTATAAATATTAAGACCGAGATGGTTATTGAGCAATCAATATCCATCTGTGAACGTGATATTTTGGCAAGGATAAATAATTTTTCCGTCAAATTTTTTAGCCAATATATATTTATAAATATTAGGATCGAAATGGATATTGAGTCTAATGGAGTTCTTATGTCACGTGCTAATAAATGACAAGTTTGCTTGCATGTTAAAGTCATCACTTAACGCACAAAAATGAGTTTACTTGACTGAAAATCACTTAAAATCGGGTTGCTTGAAGGTAGGTGATTGATTCTACCACTGAATAGCTAAGGTTTTTTGTAATATAAGCACCCAAATAAACATATATATTTTATTTTTCAGAATTAACGGGGGTTAGGGGTTACCCCATCATCACCTATAAATCCGCCAATGTCACACGGCCCTTATTCCTAAATGCACTGAGAGCATATTTTCAAACGATAGAAATTTCGTGTTACTAAGATTACTAACTTCAATTTAAGTTTAAGCAGGATGTCCAAATAAGACACGAAAATGGAAAATGAGAATTCAAACACTTTCTAAAGCTAAGCCTTTTTTTATTTAGTCTTTTTTAATAGACACAATGTTGCCTCCTGACTCTAAGATAAGTGCTTCCTTAAAACATAATAAGATTTGGGAATAAGAACACAATTTTGTAACATAACATAATGTTAGTGCTTCCTTAAAACATAATATCTTAATTATGGTAAAACTTAATTTTATTTTGTATTAATAAATTCATAACTAATTATGGTGGAACTCCACAAGTACTCCCTCCGTCCCGATCATTTGTTATCTATTGTGTTTTACACAAAGACCAAGGAAAGGTTGAAAGGTACACAAAAGTAACATTAAATAAAGAACAAAAGACTCACTTGCACAATAATTAAATAAAGAACACTTGACCCACTTGCCCCAACTTACCCTATTTAGAAATAGATAACAATTCATTGATACACCCATTTAAAGAAATAGATAACAAATGACCGGGACGGAGGGAGTAATTAGTATATGAGGTGAGAAAATAAAAATTATCATTCGTTTTATTAATTTACGAGTAAAACTCAATCGATATACATATCACGTCAACCAGTTTTTCTTTTTTTTTTTTTAAAAAATGACGTACTTTGATGGGAGACGATGATGAGTATAATTTGAGGAGTTTGAGGCAATATACCTTAAAACGGTTCGAGCTCGAGACACAAATAGACTAACCTTTTTTTGAGGTAAACGAGCTAGTAGTCCAAATCTTTAGCATTGGAGTATCTAATTGGCACAAAATAAAGGCACGTTCGACCTTTATTTTTGTGCCAGTAATGTTAAAATCACACTCCGAATTTTTTTTTTAGATCAAATTTTAGGAGTTTAAGAGAAAGCTGATTGTGCTAGTGATTGGTTAGCCAACTATGTAGTTAATTCGTCGACAAATATTACCATTATGAATCATCCACCTTCAGAGCTTCATTCTATTCTTCAGGAGGATGCCCTAGGGGTCGCCATCCCTCGTCTTTTAACTAATTAGTTTTACTTTTGGGATTCGTCCACCTTATTATACCTAAACAAAATCATACTAGTTCATTTTTTATTAGAATTACAAGATTTACCACTTAACAACTCTTTTTCAAAAATAGGTTCTAGGCGGGATTTTATACGTTTTCCTTTAAATTGTTAATTAGTTATTTGATTTAATAGAAAGACAAGTATGATTCTTCATTAAAAAATGGACAAGAATAAACATCAAAAAATCATTTCTTGATTCTCAATCAAAGAAAGGGCTGTTGAGCAACAGAAAACGACTAAAGAGGTAGCAGAATATTGATCAAAGCAACTCGATCATGAACACTTATATTAACTGATAAGGGATTGTTTTATTTTAAACAGAAGTCTCGTGCTCGAGTCTTAAAAATGCAATAGCGTTGAAACTCATGAAGGAGAACTATACTTACATACTACCCTAGTAATTCTATACGACTCAAATTCGAACTGCACCGAATAGTAAAAAAAAAAAAGAATAGAATATTGATGAAAGCAATCAAGGTGGCCCCAAAATATGAAGATATAGATTTCATGACAAAATATGAGGACAATTGGACAAATCAGAAAACTGTGGCAAATAGACTAGGTTATTATTAAGGCTGTCTGCCTTTGTTAAAAAATAACCAACCATGATCAATGGTATCAATTTTGGCAATATTAAAAGCATGCCCAACTTCAAAACTTATATTCCGCAACATTCCGGTCAATCGTTGTCTTTTGATTTTGATTAAAGACCAAAAAAAGAAGTCAATTACTAAATGACAAGTGGATTAAATGAAGTGTCAATGATCGGATTGTTCATCAAATTTATTCTTAAAATAGAAAGAACAAGAAATGACCGGAACAAATGAAGTATTGTATATCATGACTACCTTAGGGTCGTGTAATAACGTGTTCCAATAGGTTCCCAGAACACGGTCCTTAACTTTTTGTGTGAAGAAGATGTCAATTAGTATACTTGGGAAAGTTATAAGAGGTGATGTTCATGACTTGGTTCAAATTCCGTCAGTAACAAACTCGTCGTTGTAGCTCCATCCAAACAAAAAACTTATGAGGTAATCAAGAATCCAATATTTCATAAACGTCGTTACACAATTTAGTTTGTACCGGCGTAAAATATTTACCTCTAGTAAGTTAATTACTTTTGAAATTCACTATTGCCTATCCTATTCTAAGGTAAATCACATTTATTAGTTATTACTCAATGTGCCATATTATAAAAGCCCAACTACTAATTGTGAGATCATGACAACTGCCTTACTAATGATCACCTGTCTCATTTTTGTGTCTCATCTTCTTTGACACATAATCACAGATTATATAGAGATCGTATAACTCACATTAAATGGATGATATATCAGAAGCTAAAGGCGATAAAACACAAAATAGAGTACGAAGTGATGTAAAACACAAAATAAAACACGAAAATGAATTAGCGAATCCGCTCTCAGAAAACCGACCTTTAATAGTTAAATGAGTATTGTACCAAGGATGATGCCCAAAAATTAAACTTTGCATGAGATGAGTAGTAATGTCACAACATCCTTTTAGAAATGATTGGCTAAATGAAAAAAGAACCTTATACCATGAGCCCTACATCTTACTAAACTCAAGATAGTATAAATGGCCGATTTCAATTGCTCAAATAATAAACAACAAACTCCATTGTTACTTAAAACATACATGTGTTATTTTTTTAAAATTGTTTTTTTGTTGTCTGTGTATTGGTTAGAAACGGGTAATCTGCATCCTGAGGCTCACGAATGTCGTGTAGTGTTCTACTACATACTCGATTCTGTGAGCCTCTAGATGCAGATGATCTCTTTCTTGCCAAATACTAATGCAATAATAAGCCAATAATGCGTAATGGTCTACTCTTTCCGCCTCTAGATGCAGATGATCTCTATCGATGTTTTATAACCTATATTTGCTACTTCTCTGGGTATGTTGATTTGTCATAATTATATACACATTTATGCTTTTTTTAGTTGTTTTTGAGACATTTTGTGTTTTTTTTGTGACGAGGGAACCCACAACCGCTACCTTAAGTGCGCACTGGGTAAAACCCTCGGGTATATGTGATAGCCTACAAACCACATACACCAGGTAAACCACCCGAGGGTGATATGCTCGAAGTCTATTTAGGCATGGACTCGGGTCAAGAATGCTCCACAAGATTTTGCTCATGGGGAGGCTTGAACCTGGGTAATCTGCATCTTGAGGCTCACGAATGTCATGTAGTGATCTACTACATACTCGATTTTGTGTTTTATTATGTTGATTATTTTTCGTTTATAATAGGAATGTCGATACTTCCGCTTTTTGGTGTTTTAATGCAGATTGATCGCATTGGTGGAGCAATTGAATGGTAATGAGCACCGTGGAGTCGATCGGCAAACGAAAAATAAGAAAGTTAAGCACGGAAACCAAGGAGAATGGAAGAAGAGAAGAAGACCACGGAGAAATGGCCGAGGGTGAGCTCACTCGACCGAGTGTTCTATTTTTACTATACTCTCCGCGAATCTCACTTAAGTCGGTTATTTGTATTATAAATAAGAAATTGTGCTTCATAATTAGGTTACGCTTTATTTACATCTTAAAACTCTAAGAAAACTTTAGACCTAGTTTTTATTTACACATTGCCTTCGAATTTACGCTCTCTTCTTACGATATTTGTTAATCTTTCATTAGTTATTATTAATTGAAGTACTCAATACCATTATTACTTTCTTGTTCATCTTTTACATATTTTCAATTATGACTTTTGTCAATCTTATTGTTGTTAATTAGATTAATTAATATGAGTAGCTAAATTCCTCATCTAGTTTGAAACGTGATTTAGGTTGTTAGATAGGGGTTAATAATGAGTTAATTGTTAAATTGTTTTAGTGGTTGTTCAATTATTATCTTAAATTTTATTGATTAATTAATGGCCGATATTAGTTAATTAGTCTTGCAAATTATAATTATATATGACCTAGCTCAAACAACTTAATTGCTCTTTTAATTTATTTAAATCACGGATAACTGACCTAGTGAACTTAAAACCTAAATTTTTTTAATATATTTAAATTATCTTTATTTACATTGTAATTAGTTATAGCTAAATACACCAAACTTTAAGAAATTGTTCCTTTAAGAGAGATTATTACATTAGCAAATAGATTATTACCGACTCTTTATAGATATGATATCAACCACATCATAATATTTATGATGGTGTGTCCATCGATAGAAAGAAGTTCCATTGAAGGCACTCGTTAAGAACGTAACACGTAATGGTAGAGATAGGGGACTAGTAAGAACGCTCGTACCCCAACATATGTGATTTTCGGATATTTTTAGTTCAATTTGTTTACTCATTTGTTTATACAGGTAAGAAAACAAATTCTAAGGTGCATTACATGAAACTTGAAAGAGATTATTGGTGCTAGTCTGCTAGAGTCCGTGTGACTATTGGTTACGGCCTTACGGGTTCGAATCCCACCCTCCTAATTTTAAAGTGAAATATTAACACCCGGTATGGCCGTATGGGGAGACCTGCAATTGTAACCACACTTTAAGTACAAAGGGCATTCGTGTGAGAAGGGTTGAACGGGGCTTTATAACAACTTATTAACACGTCCGTTGTTGCTATTGCTGGGTACATTAAATAAGGTGAATACGCTATTATGGGCCGTTACAATATCCGTCTTAAATTTAAAACGGTTAAATATAAGACATGTGGAATCGTATGTCAAAAGAAAAAACATGCGTATAGGATATCCCAGTAATTCTCAGTCCCTGTTCTTTAAAAGAAAATCTTCACTATTCTAGCACTAGTTGAGACTTGGAGAAGGAACAAAATCATCGCGATTAAATCTCTTTACAGAAGTGCACCTTAGATAGAGCTTGCAAAGAACGATACGGTGCGAAAATATGACACGAGCTTGACACAAAATATTAACGGGTTTGAGGTGGGATTTAATGGTTCATTTATATAAGTGGGTCGATATAGACACAATACGAGATTTAAGTGGATCGTGTTTGAGTTGAGCTTTCCAGACACAAACCCGACTTAAATAACTTATTTCTTTCATTTAATCCTGAACTATTTTAAATATTTTTAATCCTCATTCATTTGCTTACCAAACATTGACATAAAACGAAAACATGATGCGAACCTGAACCTGAACGACATCAACTTATGTAATAGCAATCGCCAATCGGTCAGTCTGAAAACAACAGTTTCTGACCGAGCAGAAGGATTGCCAAATGGCAATATTCAATCAGTTCCGTCGCAATATAAGGGTATGGGTCGTAACATGCAAAGTTGATTCCGAATAATGCAGAGCAGGACTGCATACATAGTATAGCAGGAAATGTAAATGAATGTAACATGCAAATATTTGTAAAGATTAAACCAGACATAAAAAGAACGTTCGACACAGCTGTTGAAGGAAATGGCTTCACACTTCAAAGGCTCTTGGTACCGACATCATCAATAACTACATAATGTCGATTCACTTGTGACTACGGGTGTTAACGAGCCGAGCCGAGCCCGAGCTTGGCCTTGCTCGGCTTGTGCTCGATTACCAAAACTCGAGCTCGAGCTCTAGCCAATCTTATCCGAGCTTGAAAAGAATGCGCTCGTTACAAAGCTTGCGAGCTTTAACACGAGCTCGAACCAAATCGAGCCTATATAAAATTGTTTATTTTTTATTTTTTTCTTCCGATATTTTCAATAACAAGGTTCGAAGTTTATATGTAAAAATAATTAGCAAATCAATAAGATATTTGAATATATGATACAAAGATATAATAATGATAAAATATTTTTATAAAATATGAGCATATTTTTATAAAACATGATTAATATCTTATGTAATCTCAAATGTTCGAGCCGCTCGCGAGCTTTTCGAGTCGAGTCAGACTTTGATCGGCTTGACTCGTTAAGCTCTCGAGCCCGAGCCCGAGCCGAGCTTTGACCGAGCTTTAACCGAACTGTCTCGTCTCATTAACAACCCTACTTGTGACGGTTCAAATCTTTCGGATGAAGAGACATACCTGATATATATTACCAAATGCAACTTTCAGAGGTACAGCCACGGAATCATCATCCAACAAGCCAACAAAAGCATTGCCCCGTAATTGCATTGCATGATCGGTACTTCACCAAAAGTTGAAGCGTACATAGTTTTGCAAGTCATTTTGCTTTATTACGAAGTACATCCTAATTCACAGCCAAAAACCAAAGAACGGAGAGTCGAGTCGAGTCTTTGGCTGAAGTGCATATGAAAACTCAAAGAACAATGATCCAAAACTATGAAGACGAGATAAAACTCGTATAAAACAAAACGATAGAAGAGATGGCGATGAATTCAAATCGTTAACTGCAAGCGGTTGGCATGAAACTTGCCAGCACTGATATTTTTGGATAGGTACCACGGTTTACTCCCGGGAAGGAATGCAATAAAACCAGCAACAGCAACTGCATAACCGCCCCTCACATTGTTCGTAACAAAACAATTAACTGTCCCGCCCCTCCGCTGCAATTTCTTCAACTCCAGCCCAGCCACTTTCTGCCTAAACTTCCTTGGGAGAAGCAACGATGGTTCGCCCGGGACAGCATCCATACTGGGACCAATCAATGCATTCAGCCTTGTCACCGCCAATTCCTTCTCCTTCGAATCACCCGTCATAATATTGATGAAAAATCTCTCCAATATAGCCTTTGATATATTTTTTTCACCAGTCACCATGTCCAAAAACCCGATCTTATTATTGAACCTAGTGACTTTAGGGTCGGTCGGCACTCTGACAAGCTCATCTTTCGAGCAACGTCTAGGGTTTCCTAATCCAGTATCAACAAAGAACTCTTCTTTATTTAATCGTACAACCTGGGATTGTAATGCCTGCCCAGATGTCAGTAGAAAACTGGAATTCGATTTGGGGAATAATCGACTCATATACGAACTCATCTTCACAAAATCTTGATCTCTACAATCAACATTACACCAATCAAAGTTCAAACAATGAAATTCACCAATTTCTCAATCAATTACAAATAAAATGCCAAACACTCAAACCAATGTAAAATGTAAACGAAGAACTAAACTAAATTAATTACTGGTTTGTAAATTATGACTGAACCATAATCAAAATAAAAAACAACCTTGAATTCTATAATCAAACAGATACCCATTAAAATTCAAACAACGAATTACACGATACCTTCAATCAATCACAAATTAAATACTGGAATTGTAAATTATGAACAAACCCTAAATTAAAAAACGATAATGTTAAACAAACTTGATTTCTACAATTAACAAGATACCCATTAAAATTAAGTCAATGAATTAACGAAACCCTCAAACCAATCACGAATTTAGTAACAATCGAACTAGTTAAATGTACCTTAAAAATCAAATTAAAAACTGGGTTTGTAAACTATGAACAAACCCTAATCAGATTTAAAGTAATCAACACGATAATGTTAATCGACTTACCTGACGAACGTCGGCGGCTGGAAACGGCAGATAGCTCAATCGACGGTGAATAGTGGCGGAGATGTTGAGTGTTATGGAAGGTCGTGTTTTTGGTTGATTTTGCAAGTTGGGCTTTACCGTTGGTATTGACTACTTGACCCAACTTCAAAGTTGTAAGGGTAAGATCCCTCAAAATTTCCAAAGTATTAACATTGGGTAAGCTTTTCACTAACTTTTATTATTTCTTTATTGTTCAGACTTACCTCAGACTCCCCTCAGATTTTATACATTATTCGTCAGACTCGTCTCAAACTTTACTTTTCCATTTTACTTTCTTTCTTAGAAACTTATTAATTAATTCTAGTTTGTATTAAACATTACTAATTAAAATGCATAAACTTAATTATATAACCTAACGGAACTTAATTATATATATAAAAAGACAACACACAAACTATGCTAATACGCTTAATAATTAATACATTACATATTTGATAACATACGTTTTTTGGCAACTTAGATAACATAATTAATCATGGCAACTTAGATAACATAATTAATCATAACATAATTAATCATGACACTATGTGCTAAAAGAGACAACAATAAGCGAACGAGTTAACCATCTATTGTTCAGTTCTGATGAGCTAATGCTCAGCATTTTTGAGAAGCTCAATCATCAGGACAAACGTAGTATGTCTGAAGTGTGCAGAAAGTGGTCTTCTTTATTCGCAGTTGGAAAAGATACATCTAAGATGACGGCTGATTATAAGAGTCAGGTGAAGAAAGAAGAAATAGAGGGGTTAATAGTCAGATCAAGATGGGGTCGCGTGTTTTCGATCCAATGTAAATGTCTTGATTTACCGACAGAAGACACAAGGTATATCTACCATTGTTGGATGGAGGGAAACAGAGATATCGATGATCCAACTGTCCATGACGATGGCCTCTTTAATATATTGACAATTGATGACGTGTATTACAAATCAGATTAGTATGCCGAAAATGGTAGGTTTAATGTAATAATGTTAAATTCTAAGCTGAACCAATATAGTAAAAAAGTAATAATTGTAACTTTATTAGTACAATTCGGTGGCTTCTCCAAGAGGATGTAAGTGTACACCTTGTAATAACTATTTTGTGGTATTACGATGACCTCTTTTCTGGTTGTGTCTTCCGGTTCCATAGCGTGGGTCATAGTTTGCTGTATAGTCCTGAACCAAACATTGTAGTACTTCTTTACTGCTAGCACCCTTCACAAACGTAAAGGAACCGATCAAATTGACACCCCAAACGTGAGCTTTCCACAATGTACAAAAGTTATAAACACAACTTTGCAATTGTTGACGCATATTTCAAATCAGTTTAGTACGCCAAAAGCAATGAAATTAATGTAATAATGTTTAATAGTAAGCTGAAGTACTGTAGTCAGAAACTATTAGTTGAAACTTTTCTTGAATAACAACGGAAAAGAAATGTGAATAAACATGTTACGTATCATCATATATTAAATTGCAACGCGCTTTGGTACATTTAAATATGCTATACTCGTGTTCAATTTATACTATGCATTTGTACATAAATTTTGGACTTTATCCATATACGAACTGTGTAAGTCTAAAGATGATACCTTTGAAATAATCAAAAAATTGAGAAAGTCCTATTTCAACAACTAACGAATGAGACATCTATTATAAATATGTTTACATCTAGATTGTTCCTACATTACATGCATGTCTTAGTTATGTTCACATAATTTACACAAAGTACTATGTTCATAGTAATTGTTAAAAATACAACTTACGTAGGTAATGTTTATCAATTCACCCAAAAAATATTATACGGATAATTTGGTGGATCATGTGCGCAGCGGTCATTTCACAAACGCAAATATCAAATATGTGACAACATCAATTTACAATCCACTTCTTATTTTGTTGGGATATGTTGATCATTCAATATATCAAAAAAAAAATGAAAAGAAAAAAAATGTTGAAAGTATGAATATTAACATGATGGTGGATCACGTCCCTTGGAATTCCGCGCGCATCGCGCGCGGAGTAACAACTAGTATATATAAAAAGACAACACACAAACTATGCTAATAAGCTTAATAATTAATACATTACATATTTGATAACATACGTTTTTTGGCAACTTAGATAACATAATTAATCATGACACATTATAATAGAATTTAAATCAAAATTTTGGTTGGAATCCATTTTGTAATATGGAATTAGTTGAATCAATATATATATATACTTAAAAGAGGAACTTTTACAGCGATTTCATTGGTTTAAGTTTTGTGTATTATTTAAGCTATAAAATATTGAAATAAGATAAATATATTAGTACACAGGGACGAAGCTCGGCAAAAAATTGTACCTGGGCCGATTTTTATTTTATGGATATATATATACTCATTATTTACTAGGGAGACCTCAAACCAATATGTCAATGTCTATGATAAATTAAAAATAAATCACAAAGATAGCCTTCAATCCTCGAACCCATGACCTCTTGCACCTAGACTATCTTAGCATCTTAGTTATTACCACTATGCTAGTATGGTTTATTGATTATTGTACTAGTCATTTAATACTTGTTCTCAAAATGCTACCCTGGGCCTAGGGCTGAGCAAAAAATCTGATGATCCGAATTATCCGACATTCGATCCGTATCTGATCCGAATTAATGGATATCTGATCCGAAAAGTGGTTTGGTTTGGATACCCGTTTGGATATCGGATCAAATATGGATATTTGGCTTAAAAATTTGGATATCCGATATCCGAAAGTTATCGGATCGGATATCAAATATCGGATCGGATAACCGATATTGTAAAACCCCTCGCGAAAGCGGAAATATAAACACATAAAAGTACCAAAAATGCAGCGGAATTAAAACTTTTTAAAGATAAAACATGCGAGAAGTCTTAGACTGAAACGTAAACTGAAACTGAAACCAAATAGATAAGTAACAGTTCTAAGTACTGAAATGAAATATATACATCAGCCGGGGATGGGACATCCCTACCGGCACCAAAACAAATGTAACAAACTACGAGTCCAGCTAAACGACATAAGGTAAGTCATGATGAACGGATCATCGCTCGCTAGCTCTCGTGAACCCCTGCTCCAACCAGCATGTACCTACATACATGGAAACATGTACGCCACAATCAGTGGGGAGTGACTAGAGTTCTCCTAGCCACCTTTTGTGACAACACGTAACATATAAAACAATACAGAATACTCCAACATATAACAACATGTGAAGTATAAACAACTCATCATCTGATCTCTTACTATCATGCGAATACCATGCACGACTCTCAACTAACTTCATAAACAAATAGGAGGGAGAGCCGGTTTCCCTATTGGTTACCCAGTCGGGGGGTCTTTCAATCCGATTATTTATGAAACCGAACTAAGAGTCATCCAATGCCTTGGATGATTTAACCACAACTCATATAACAACAATAACATACTATGCATATCTGACACTGTACCATCTACAAGGCAAGCAGATATAAAACAGCAAGTACAAAGGTTCAAAGGCGACATCTTAACGCATAACCTAGGTACTAAATAATTCAGCAAGCATAAAGGTTCAGAGGCGACATCTTAACGCATAACCTAAATACCAAGTTCACAATATCAAGCAAGGACTCAGAGGCGAAAACTCAACGCATGGACCGGCTATCACTGAACATTAGACTCAGAGGCGAAAACTCAACGCATGGACTAACATTCAATTCACTATCACAAGTAAGGAACTCAGAGGCGAAAACTCAACGCATGGACCCCTACCACATCACAAGATACTAGACTCAGAGGCGAAAACTCAACGCATGTTCTAGCACCAAACACCTGCACTCCGGGTAAGGTATGACAACCTGACTGCCCCGTCGTGCAGTTGCTCTACTCGTCAGATACAGAGGCCAGCTTAAGGCATGTCCTGACGCGATCACACATACATGTCTGGACTCAGAGGCGAAAACTCAACGCATGTCCCGGACACGACAAACAGACATGTATGGAACTCAGAGGCGAAAACTCAACGCATGTTCCCATACACGACAAACAGCTCACATATTAAGTTCAGAGGCCAGCTTAAGGCATAACTTAATACGCATCAAACAATATCATTCAAGTCTATGAACTAATCTATAGTTCTACCTTTAACTTCTAATCAACACTTAATTGACCTCGAGAACTAAGATGAGGGAGAGCCGGTTTCCCTTTCGGTTGCCCGACCGGGGGGTCTCTATCCTTACCCTATTCCCGAACCCAATATAATGTTGCCCATCCTCCGGGGACCTCAAATACATGTCAAAGGTACACAAAACAAGTTTCAAGTAAAACCGATTAACCGTTTGAAAGTTACGATCAAATTACGAAAAACCTCAAAATAGCCTACAGGGGTCCCCAGCCGGTCGGCAGGCAGCCGGACGGCAGGCAGCCGGACGGCCGGCTGGTGACCACCTCAGCCTTCCTTCTTTCTTTTCCAAAACGCGACAACGCAAAGGGACTCCCAGCCGGTCGGCAGGCAGCCGGTCGGCCGGCTGGGAACCCATTCCCTTAGCTTTACAAACTCGCAAACCCACCCCAAATGTACTCCCAGCCGGCTGGCAGGCGGCCGGTCTGCCGGCTGGGCTCCCCTCTACGTAAGTCTTTCGCAAAAACACAAACACAACACAAGGAGCGACCACCAGCCGGTCGGCAGGCAGCCGGTCGGCCGGCTGGCAGTCCCAAGGTCCAATCCTTTCAAAATTTACAAAACTCCCAAAGACGCTCCCAGCCGGTCGACCGGCGGCCGGTCGGTCGACCGGCTCAGAGAGCCTGATACGATTTTCGCAACTTTCAGCCTATTCGAAAACATCACAAATCGACACCAATTCTTCACAATTGATACAAGTAACGTTTACCCAACATTTCCAAACATCCAATACTACATATCTACCAGCAATTAGTTCCCATAACAATCCTCAAATGAATATCTCTTGTATCCGTCGCAAAATGAGAAAAACTGAAATTAAGCTTAAGAACACATATCAACCAATTCAAGCATAAATTCATCAACATAACCTCATCCTAAACATGTTACTAAGTCTAGAAATCATAAACTCAAACATAAATCAGAAACCATGACAAGATTAACAACAAAAGTGCTAATATTCACAAATAGGCCGAGTTTCTCATTATCGTCACCTTTAAGCTTATTCCGGCAGATGATCCTCCTCAACCACGTAACTATCGGTGTCGGGATCGCCCAAGCCAACACCTACAACATAGAAAACGGGTTTTTAAGACTGAAAAACGAAATTAGGCAAAACAGACCGATTTTCGAAGTCAACGAAATGGAAAAAGAAAGTGATAGATGACTTGGAAATTTGATGAGGATTCCGAAAATGTTATCGTTACCTCAATTCGAGTGACGGATGATGAAGAAAAGCTTGAAAAGAAGAGGGTAAAAATGGAGGTTTTGAAGGAATGTTGTTTACTGTAAAAATGTTGAAGATGGAGGATGAAATATGACAACTTAAGGGTTTTTAGGGATTTAAGTACTTGCCCTTTCCGTATTTAAATAAAATGGGTCGGACTTGAACGGATATTTATCATTCGAGTTTAAGTTCGCCAAGTAGTATTCGTCTTAAGGACTTAAGGTTCTTAAGACGGATCTCACTAATTAAATAAAATCTTTCGAGATAAATTATCAAATTATTATTTTATTACTTAAAATAATTAAAAACGCTTAAATTAGATTTTACGAAAATACGGGATGTTACAGATATCCGTGTAATAACCGATCCATACCGAGATTTGATCCATAAATATTAAGTAGCACTAGCTAATTTCATCTCACTCAATAACCATCATTCACAAAATCGTAAATAACCCTCGTCTACAAAACCGTAAAGTTTAATTTCTTTTCATTAACAAAACCAATAATCAACAATTCCACGTTCACAAACCCACATTTTCATTTTTATTACGCTACTTTTCTTTTTTATTACAGTTTTGACAATATATATTTACATTGATCGGATATCGGATATCGGATAACCGATCCGAAATTTCCGGATAGTTTCGGATACTAAATTTCGGATATCCGAACATTTTGGATCAGATCATGGATACTAAAATTTTGGATTTTCGGATCGGATATATCCGATCCGAAGTAGGGTTTTGGATCAAATACTCGATCCATACTCTGCCCTACCTGGGCCGTGGCCCGGCCGGCCCAGGCGTAGCTTCGTCGTTGTTAGTACATAATTAAAAGAAATATATAACAAGATAAATATTCTAAGCAACTTAATAAAAAATGTTAATTTAATTTGTAAAGAGTATTTTATTAGCAGTGAAATACTTTGGAATCTCTAAATCTCTCATTAACAATATAAGTTTTAAAACTGCAGTTGTGTTTCAACTACATAAGAGTTTTGTTGGACTTCAAACATCTACAATTACATATAAATAAGGTTTATAGAATTGGTTTATCAATTGGCATTATTCACTTTTGCTTTTCTATATTCTTTTCTTTTCCATGTTATGATTAAACCTATGTTTTGTAGTTAGATTTATATACAATACATGCCAGTGTTATAAGCTATTTTATTTGTTTTGTTGATGCAATTGTTATAAACTATTTGCGAATTGCTTTTTTAATCATCTTTCGTTCATGGTTCACTAATTATCTTCATTTGCTTATTTATAGGTCCTCTTATACCAAGATGGCATGATTCTCTTCTTTTCCTTGAAAAATGGTTATATTTTATTATTTTTTTCTTTTCCTTCAAAAATGGTTATATTTAGCATAAAAGTGTATTGGTGCTTAATTTTTATTTCAAGTACGTATTTATATTTGTTAATTATTTTTTTTCGTAAATTTTCAGGAATTTTTTGAGCGATTTCATTGGCTATTATTTTAGAGCAATTTCATTGGCTATTACTTTAGTTAAATAAATTAAGTATATAAATAAAAAGATAATTAAATATTAATAAAATATGAGTTGGATAATTATTGTTCTATTACTTTGGTTAAATAAATTAAGTATATAAATAAAAAGATAATTAAATAGTAATAAAATATCAGTTGGATAATTATTGAATTAGTTAATAAAAGAATTGATTTTATTGGCTATTGTTTTAGAGCAATTTTATTGACTATTAGTTTGGTTAAATAAATTACATATATAAATAAAAAGATAATTAAATAGTAATAAAATATCAGTTGGATAATTATTGTTTTTAGAGCGATTACATTGGCTGATATTACTTTGGTTAAATAAATTAAGTAAATAAATAAAGAGATAATTAAATAGTAGTAAAATATAAATTGGATAATTATTGAATTAGTTAATAAAATAATTGATTTCATTGCCTATTGTTTTATAGCAATTTCATTGGTTATTACCTTGGTTAAATAAATTAAATATATAAATAAAAAAAATATTTAAATACTAATAAAATATCAGTTGGATAATTATTATTTTAGAGCGATTACATTGGATATTACTTTGTTTAAATAAATTAAGTATATAAATAAAAAGATAATTAAATAATAATAAAATACAAGTTGGATAATTATTGAATTAGTTAATAAAATAATTGATTGTAAACTAAGAGTTTTGGCTACTGTAGATTTATGGTATAATTCGTTGTTTCTCTTCTTTTATTTAATTAAAAGCATAAATAGATGTATTGATGAATATATTAAGCACTTAAGTTTACGAGTTATAATTTAAAAAAAATACGAGCTACAGAATACGACCACACAAGAATATGAGCTAATGTGAAAAAAAAAGTTTAAGAGAATCACAGACTAAAAAATACGAGCACGGAAGAATGCGAGCTATTAACCTAAGAATACGAGCTATTAAGCTAAGAATACGAGCTAATGTAAAAACAATACGAATTATTAAGATAAGACGAGCTTTAAAATATGAGCACAAATGAATACAAGGTAATGAAAAAATAATACGAGCTATTAAGATAAGACGAGCTTCAAAATATGAGCACAAATGAATACGAATACGAGATTAAAAGGATCACGAACTTAAATATACGAGCACATAATAAGAATACGGCCTATTAAGATGAAAATACGAGCTAATGTAAACAAAATACCAAAACACGAGCTAATTGAAACACTTCTCGAGCTGAAAAAATAGAACTAGATTTGCAAGACGTCAAATTTCATGATATAATAAGCACTTAATATTACGAGGTATAATTAAAGAATACGAGTTACAAAATACGAATATATAAGAAATACGAGCTAATGTAAAAGAAATAAGAACTTAAGAGAATCAGGAGCTAAAAAAATCTGAGCAGCGCATATAAGAACGCGAGCTATTAACGTAAGAATGCGAGCTAATAGAGCTATTAAGCTTAGAATACGAGCTAACATAAAAAAATACGAGCTATTAAGATAAGAATTTGAGCTAATGTAAAAAAACATACGAGCATATATATAAGAGGATCACGAACTTATAAATATGAGCATATAAGAATACATGCTAATATAAAAAGAATACGAGTTAATGTAAGAAAAATACGGGCTAATAAGATAACAATACGAGCTATTAAGATACGAATACGAGTTAATGTAGAAAGTATACGAGCTAATAAGATAAGAATACGCGCTATTAGGATAATAATATGAGTTAAAGTAAAAAACATACGATCGAATGTAAAAAATACGAGTTAATGTTAAAAGAGTATAAGCTTCGACTATCTTCAAATATTAGAAATATTGGATAAAAATTTCTTCAAGATGATGCTTAAATGAAAAATATACAAGTTATTATAAAAATATGTGTGCTAAAAAATTATTTTGACGACAGTGATGCGTAATATGTAAGTGTCTTTCCAAAACCATTGAATTGAAGGTACAAGTTTTCGTTTCCATTGATATTTCATGCACTTTCAACGTTCCATGTTGTTCCATTGAGGATGATACATCTGAGATTTCATTAGCCATAAAAAATACATGAATTATTCTCTATATATGTCTATTATACTTTTTAAAAGATTAACTGTTACGATAATTATTTTGAAAACATGTCAAGATATTATCCGGGTAACGCCCGGGCATGAAATCTAGTATAATTTTTATTGAGAGAAATGGGTGAGAAAAAAAGTTTTGGCAATAAAAGTAAAACAAAGCAATGGTAATAAATTCTATTAATGCATTTAACGTACAAATAAACACTAACTAAAAGAATATATATAATATTAAAAAAATAAAAGACGGTGGGGTCAAGACTCAACAAAGTCTTAAGTCGAGTCTTGGATTTTCAAGACTCGACTTAAGACTTTGTTAAGACTTTGGTAGATTATTGGTAGTCTTGAGAAAAGTCTTGTCTTAAGATTCGTCAAAGTCTTGTCTCAAGACCCCCAATAATCTTACCCTAAGACTCTCAAATCGAATCGGTTTATGGTAGTCGGACTTTGACGATTAATTCGATTCTTAATCGCGAAAGTGTTGATTGACCCCATTACTTTTACTAATTGTGAGATTAACCATCTCAAGTTTATGTTGTAGTAATTAAACCTCGTAAGTTAATGCAAAAGGTAAAACACAAATGAAGGCCTAGGTAGCATGGGCACTTTTCGTAATGAGTCGTACTGTGTCCGACACCGACACTTTACAGATACACACCGAAACATGTCGGATACCTATAAAGCTGTGTCTAATTTTCTACATTTATTTAGACACGTGTCCAACGCGTGTTCTTGGTATTTGAGTCATGTCCATCGCATGCCCACGTTATTTGACCATCATTTGGGGTGAATGATGTTCTCCAGACGAGAAATGCGTTATCGAAAGAGATTAATTAGAATATTGGTTCGGATGAGAAATGAAAATGAGTTATTATTATCGACGCCAAGTTTTACCTTCACTTATTTAAAATTAATATCAAATACTTTTACAAAAATAAAATCAAATATTAGTAACCATAAAATGTATCTCGTATCCTAAACTTTATTAAATTTAAATAACGTATCTCATATCCTAAATTTCATGACATTCCATGTCACGTGTCCGTGTCATGTCCGTATCCGTGTCCGTATCCGTTTGGTGCTACCTAGATGAAGGCCTTACCCAAAATCTCATGATAAATTCAATATATCATAGTATCATATTACATAAATAAAATTGATTTTACTCTTTACCATATACAATCAAAATAAGAGTTAATAATGAAATCAAAATTTAAAATGAATTAACATCATTTAGAGAAAATTTTAAATTATCAAAAAAATAAAACATATTATCTTTTATTAAATAATTGGATATTTTTCCTAAATTTGTAACAATTTTTTAACAAATAAAAATATGTATATGTAATGATTTTTAACCTTTTGTTGTGAAAGAATGAGTAATGCAAAACATATCACATATACCCAAGGATTTACCCTGTGCGCTCTAAAGGTAGTGAGTAGCAACTACGGATGCCCCCGTCGCCAAAAAAATACGTATTTTTCCATAATTTTAAAATATTCTATTTATTTACATTTATAAAAAAACAAAAAGAATTTCGCAAACAAAACATAACCTAATTGAGTTTTTGTGATATGAGGAAATGAATTTTTCATGAGATTAATTGCTACAAAAAAAGAATTTAATTTCACATTTTGCATAACTTATGGAGTCTAATTGCTACAATCTAAAACTAAGGGCTTTATTTCCCAATTAGTCTGAGTTATGAGGCTTAATTGCCACTCTCGCGGATTCTTAATTATTGCGGAATAAAAAACAAAATTTTGAAGGAAAGTACCCAAAATGTGGGTAGATAAATAAGGAAAGTACCCAAAATATCGGTAGATAAATAAATGATCAGAATGAATGAAGTATGTTTTTATTGTCGCTTTTAGAGAAAGCCGCATATAGTTAACAAATGTTATATTTAGGTGCATGATGAGATTTAGGCAGCGAAATATCATTCTAATCTATCTCTATAAAAGGGATAGAAAATAAGGCTCTCTTATTGGTCCCTTAAATTAAGGAATATATGGGCCCACCATTTTTCACTCTTATTTAAGGGACGTGCTAAATCCCGCACATCATTTTACTTAATCCTACACATTTTTCGCACTTATGTCAAATATACCCTCTTCATTTTTTTCATCCCACCAAAAAAAACAAGAGAGAGAAATACTTTTCACCCAATTTCTACTGTAAAATCCCCAAAAATTAACTCCATCCGGCATCATTCCCACCACTCTCCCTGCGCCGGCGACAAAAGGATCACCGTAAGATGATCAACTTATTCTATTGAGAACGAAACAAATTATATGGTTCTATTTATCTATCTGTCTGACTTGCTCCTACGGAACCCAGATCGAAAAGATTGAAAAACTCACACTGCGATAGATATAGAGTAATTGTTAATCTTAACCATAGACTTAAAATTGGTGTTTCTAATTGTGTCGTCAGTATAACATATTCCTCCTTCAAAGAAAGGCTGGAAGTGTGTTAGTAATTGTTAATGTCCTCCATACATGCATCGATTAGTATTGTTTAGTATACCAAATATTATTACAGATTAATTATTTTTGGTGTCACTCAGGGAAAAAAAAGTAAAAGTTCTCCCTGTAAATCTGCAATTAGCGATAACGCGGACTATACTAAAATCGGAAAATAGCACAAACACCCTTCCACGCCGCCCGTCGACCAGTCGACCACCCTTCTCCGGCCAGCCGTCCTAACAACTACTCATTCATCAACCAAATTCAATCCAAACCCTAATTGTTAAAAAACACTCATTTAAGGGAAAAAAAATCAACTAAATTGAATAAAGACGGAACTTAATAAAAAATTACGATATCAGGACGAAGTTTCGTTTGATATGTGCGAATTAATTACGATCCATAATAGTCGATAAGAGATTGATTAGGTTAAAGAGAGAAAAGTATTTTAATTTCTTTAGAACTCTTTTTTTTTTTTACTAAGGGCAAATATGGAAATTTAGGATGAAAAAGTGTTGGATTAAGCAAATTATCGTGCGGGATTTAGCAATTACGTTATTTAATTTCCATCCTTCTTATATTCGGAATTAATTATGATCCGTAATTCCGTATTTTGATCTTTTATCATTCCTATTTACGTAATCGATTGCAGTAGTACATTTCGTCACTATCATAATAAAATACGATATGATCGAATTATTGTTAATTTAATATTTAAATAACAATATACAACAGTCCAATAAAATACGATATTTAACGATCCAAAAATTAAATCCAAAAAATAAAAAATTACCAACAACAAAAATAATCTTTATGTTTTCCAATCAAATCAAATACAAATTAAAATATCAAACAAGATAAAATACGATATACAACGGTCCGATTTATAAAACTCCTGCATATTGGAAAAAAAAAAAACAAAAATCATGTATATGAGTAGAACAAATAGTCTTTATGTTAAATTTAAATCTTTTAGTTGAATCTTATATAAATTCAACTAAAAATCTGAAAATATACAGAAAAAACAAAAATCTTGCACAAATTCGTCTTTTTGTTGAATTTAAATTAAAATACGATATGCAACACAACGGTCCGATATATATCAGAAAGATCATATTTCGCCAATATCATCATAAAAATAAAACAAAAATCCTGTATAAAAGCACAAAAAATAGTCCTGTAAATTTCACAAAAAATCTGGAAAATTCCTTTACTATAAAATGAATAGATTTTAGAGAGTTCTTATTGGTCGATCAAAATTAGGAAGAGAAAAAATTTAATTAAAGTGGGGTCAACCATGTTCATTCTACATAATTAATTATCTCCCCTCAAACTTTCATAAATTTAACCTTTTCACTACTTTCATTAATTAACTAAGTTATAATCTATAATCACACATTGAAATATGAAATCTTCCGAAGTTCTAACTTCAATTTCAACTGTAAAAATCAAATCTTTGATGATCATTGATAATAAGTTAACTAATTTTACATAAATTAAAGATATAAATTAAATATAATAATAATATGATGGAGACGCCTAGACTTTACAAATATAGTATATTCCGAGATTAAAGAAATTGTTAATATTAATTTAACATGCAACAACTAAAATGATTAAATTGAGTGACAATGAGTATAAAATAGAAACAAAAAGTGAATATCAAATATAATACTGGAATATATAAATTGGCGAAAATTAATGCATTCACATACTGAAAATCAACAAATTAAAATTGTTGGAAATCAACAAAAATATGTAACTCCGTCTTAACTCTTAAATGTACATAATATAGACATGTTTATATTATACAGTCGGAGATGTTGGGTAGTTAGAGAGTCAGACTAATAATAATTTGGGTTCATTACGATGGTTATGAACTTAGAATTTAATTAAACCGTAAGTATAATTTTAAAATCTATATATATTTTACCGGCTATTTTCCGTTTTAAAATTAAATGGGCTAGTATCACTCCCCATGGGTTATAGGACAAATATTTTATTTTCGTCATACATAATGTTTTTTTTTGTTTTATTCATCCTACATATGTATATTTGATCCGTTTTAAACTTAAACCGATAGCGTCGTCGTACATAAGAATCCGTATAATTTTATAATGTCAAGCAAATGCGTTGTTTACTTACGTTTAAACGTATAAATTTTTTTTATTTTTTACATTGATATACTTACAATACTAAAATTATATTTTTTATTAAATATATTCACCTTTTTATTTTTATTTTTTTAGTTTAATAGAAGTAAACCCGTGCATTTTTTGCACGGGCGTAAAACTAGTCTACAAATAAAGCTTTCGGGACTCACTAAGTTTAGTAAGTTATATATTGATCACAATTTTTTCCATCGTGTAAAACAAGGCTTGATGTAGTAATACGTTATTAGAGTAACGATATTATTTAACACATTCTTAACATTTTTATTGATATTTTAATTATTTATAGCAACGTGACACAAGCTTATCCAGTAAATTTGATTTTAACCGAAACAAATGAAACGTTTTATAAGACAAAACAAATGGGGTATATTATCACAAGCTTATCCTTTTAAAGTGGACTAGTTTTACGCCCGTGCAAAAAATGCACGGGTTTAATTCTATCATATATTTATCTAAGGCAGAAGCCAAGCTGTTGACGTGGCATCACTAGAAAAAAGCTTTGTCCTACGTGTCGCGTTGTAAAGCATCCTAGAGCTATTGTCCAATTAGATTCATTCTAGAGCTATTGTCCAATAACATTCAAGATATGGTATAATGGTATAATGGTATAATAATAACTATTCCAAGATTTCACGGCTTAAATCTATGAATTCACAAGATTTCATTCCATATATTGAAACAATAAATAATGACAGTTTTGGCTAAAGATTAATTCCGTAGCACGGCCTAAATCCTAGAGCTACCAATCTTGAATCAGAAAAAAGATACGCCATATATGACAAAAATTTTCTCTAACAAGATTTCATCATATATTTATCTAATGCAGAAGCCAAGCTGCTGACGTGGCATCACTAGAAAAAAGCTTTGTCCTACGTGTCGCGTTGTAAAGCATCCTAGAGCTACTGTCCAATTAGATTCATCCTAGAGCTATTGTCCAATAACATTCAAGATATGGTATAATGGTATAATGGTATAATAATAACTATTCCAAGATTTCACGGCCTAAATCTATGGATTCACAAGATTTCATTACATATATTGAAACAATAAATAATGACAGTTTTGGCTGAAAATTAATTCCGTAGCACGGCCTAAATCCTAGAGTTACCAATCTTGAATCAGAAAAAAGATACGCCATATATGACAAAAAATTTCTCTAACAAGATTTCATTTCATATATTCCATTTTACTTTGACTCAAATTAACTCCATTTCAATTAACGTCCAATACATTCAAGATATGGTATATGGTATACAATATATGGTATATTCTAGAATAAAGTTGTTCAATATTATTTTTTCATTTTTGTTTTTGTTTTTTTTAACTTTTATCAATGTATGCGTCTTAATTTATGCGACCGTATTTTAGTTATAATCTTACACGATTTTTAAAATAACGCTACGTAATTTTTAAACTAATAGTATTTATATTTTAGATTAATATTATTAACAATATTAATTTCATATTATTAAAATACTAAAATAATCAATTTCTTTATCTTTATATTATTTAATAACTTTTATCAATGTATGCGTCTTAATTTATGCGACCGTATTTTAGTTATAATCTTACACGATTTTTAAAATAACGCTACGTAATTTTTAAACTAATAGTATTTATATTTTAGATTAATATTATTAACAATATTAATTTCATATTATTAAAATACTAAAATAATCAATTTCTTTATCTTTATATTATTTTCATATTTTGAAATTCTAAAATAATTAATTTCTTTATCTTTTAATTATTAACAATCATCATATATTTATCTAATGCAGAAGCCAAGCTGCTGACGTGACATCACTAGAAAAAAAGCTTTGTCCTACGTGTCGCGTTTTAAAGCATCCTAGAGCTATTGTCCAATTAGATTCATCCTAGAGCTATTGTCCAATAACATTCAAGATATGGTATAATGGTATAATGGTATAATAATAAATATTCCAAGATTTCACGGTCTAAATATATGGATTCACAAGATTTCATTCCATATATTGAAACAATAAATAATGACAGTTTTGGCTGAAGATTAATTCCGTAGCACGGCCTAAATCCTAGAGTTATCAATCTTGAATCAGAAAAAAGATACGCCATATATGACAAAAAATTTCTCTAACAAGATTTCATCATATATTTATCTAATGCAGAAGCCAAGCTGCTGACGTGGCATCACTAGAAAAAAGCTTTGTCCTATGTGTCGCGTTATAAAGCATCCTAGAGCTATTGTCCAATTAGATTCATCCTAGAGCTATTGTCCAATAACATTCAAGATATGGTATAATGGTATAATGGTATAATAATAACTATTCCAAGATTTCACGGCCTAAATCTATGAATTCACAAGATTTCATTCCATATATTGAAACAATAAATAATGACAGTTTTGGCTAAAGATTAATTCCGTAGCACGGCCTAAATCCTAGAGTTATCAATCTTGAATCAGAAAAAAGATACGCCATATATGACAAAAAATTTCTCTAACAAGATTTCATCATATATTTATCTAATGCAGAAGCCAAGCTGCTGACGTGGCATCACTAGAAAAAAGCTTTGTCCTACGTGTCGCGTTGTAAAGCATCCTAGAGCTATTGTCCAATTAGATTCATCCTAGAGCTATTGTCCAATAACATTCAAGATATGGTATAATGGTATAATGGTATAATGATAACTATTCCAAGATTTCACGGCCTAAATCTATGGATTCACAAGATTTCATTCCATATATTGAAACAATAAATAATGACAGTTTTGGCTGAAGATTAATTCCGTAGCACGGCCTAAATCCTAGAGTTACCAATCTTGAATCAGAAAAAAGATACGCCATATATGACAAAAATTTTCTCTAACAAGATTTCATTTCATATATTCCATTTTACTTTGACTAAAATTAACTCCATTTCAATTAACGTCCAATACATTCAAGATATGGTATATGGTATACAAGATATGGTATATTCTAGAATAAAGTTGTTCAATATTATTTTTTCATTTTTGTTTTTGTTTTTTTTAACTTTTATCAATGTATGCGTCTTAATTTATGCGACCGTATTTTAGTTATAATCTTACACGATTTTTAAAATAACGCTACGTAATTTTTAAACTAATAGTATTTATATTTTAGATTAATATTATTAACAATATTAATTTCATATTATTAAAATACTAAAATAATCAATTTCTTTATCTTTATATTATTTAATAACTTTTATCAATGTATGCATCTTAATTTATGCGACCGTATTTTAGTTATAATCTTACACGATTTTTAAAATAACGCTACGTAATTTTTAAACTAATAGTATTTATATTTTAGATTAATATTATTAACAATATTAATTTCATATTATTAAAATACTAAAATAATCAATTTCTTTATCTTTATATTATTTTCATATTTTGAAATTCTAAAATAATTAATTTCTTTATCTTTTAATTATTAACAATCATCATATATTTATCTAATGCAGAAGCCAAGCTGCTGACGTGGCATCACTAGAAAAAAAGCTTTGTCCTACGTGTCGCGTTGTAAAGCATCCTAGAGCTATTGTCCAATTAGATTCATCCTAGAGCTATTGTCCAATAACATTCAAGATATGGTATAATGGTATAATGGTATAATAATAAATATTCCAAGATTTCACGGTCTAAATATATGGATTCACAAGATTTCATTCCATATATTGAAACAATAAATAATGACAGTTTTGGCTGAAGATTAATTCCGTAGCACGGCCTAAATCCTAGAGTTACCAATCTTGAATCAGAAAAAAGATACGCCATATATGACAAAAAATTTCTCTAACAAGATTTCATTTCATATATTCCATTTTACTTTGACTCAAATTAACTCCATTTCAATTAACGTCCAATACATTCAAGATATGGTATATGGTATACAAGATATGGTATATTCTAGAATAGAGTTGTTCAATATTATTTTTTCATTTTTGTTTTTGTTTTTTTTAACTTTTATCAATGTATGCGTCTTAATTTATGCGACCGTATTTTAGTTATAATCTTACACGATTTTTAAAATAACGCTACGTAATTTTTAAACTAATAGTATTTATATTTTAGATTAATATTATTAACAATATTAATTTCATATTATTAAAATACTAAAATAATCAATTTCTTTATCTTTATATTATTTAATAACTTTTATCAATGTATGCGTCTTAATTTATGCGACCGTATTTTAGTTATAATCTTACACGATTTTTAAAATAACGCTACGTAATTTTTAAACTAATAGTATTTATATTTTAGATTAATATTATTAACAATATTAATTTCATATTATTAAAATACTAAAATAATCAATTTCTTTATCTTTATATTATTTTCATATTTTGAAATTCTAAAATAATTAATTTCTTTATCTTTTAATTATTAACAATATTAATTACATATTATTAAAGTTTTAAAATAATTGATTTCTTTATCTTTTAATTATTCACAATATTAATTTAAATTAATAAAAGCAGACCCGTGTAGTTCACGGGTTATAACCTAGTTAAACTAAGAAAATAAAAGTAAAAAGGTGAATATATTTAATAAAAAATATAATTTTAGTATTGTAAGTATATCAATGTAAAAAATAAAAAGAATTTATACGTTTAACTTAGACGTAAGTAAAAACAACGCATCTGCTTGACATTATAAAATTATACAAATTCTTATCTAGGACGACGCTATTGGTTTAAGATTAAGACGTATCAAACATACATATGTAGGATGAATAAAACAAAAAAAAACATTATGTATGGCGAAAATAAAATATTTGTCCTATAACCCAGGGGGAGTGATACTGACCCGTTTTAATTTTATGACGGAAAATAGCCGGTAAAAATATATATAGATTTTAAAATTATACTTACGATTTAAATTCTAAGTTCATAACTATCGTAACGAAACCAAATTATTATTAGTTGACTCTCTAACTACCCAAAATCTCCGACCATAACATATTTTTGTTGATTTCCAATTCTCAACAATTTTAATTTGTTGTTTCCAATATTTGAATGCGTTAATTTTCGTCAATTTATATATTACAGTATTATATTTGATATTCACTTTTTGTTTCTATTTTATACTCATTGTCACTCCATTTAATAATTTTAGTTGTTGCAGGTTAAATTAATATTAACAATTTCTTTAATCTCATAATATACTATATTTGCAAAGTCTAAACGTCTCCATCATATTATTATTATATTTAATTTATAACTTTAATTTATGTAAAATTAGTTAAGTTATTATCAATGATCATCAAAGATTTGATTTTTACAGTTGAATTTGAAGTTAGAAATTCGGAAGTTTTCATATTTAAATGTGTGATTATAGATTTATAGATTGTAACTTATTTAATTAAGGATAATTTGTGAGAAACTACCTGACATTTATGTCCATTTGTGAACAACTACCTTACTTTTTTTTTTTTGGTTAAAAACTACCTTAAAAAAAAGTTTTGAGATCAATTTCTATTTATGAGTTGGATTTCACACGTGTGAGTTCTCTAAATTTCATTCTTATTCACGAATAGCATAGAGTTCATACGATTTAGCCCATGTTCATCATCCAGAGCAATTATTCCACATGCTTAAACAAAGAAATTGAAGCTAATGGCAAGAATTTCCTTTCGTTTAGAACTTTAGATAAGAAGGATAAGCTTGGATATCAAGTTTAACGACAAAATAAGAATGAAAATTTAGAGAAATCAAACATGTGAAACCAATAATAAATAGAAATTGGGCTCGAAACTTTTTTTAGGTAGTTTTTAACAAAAAAAATAAAATGAAAGGTAGTTTTTAACAAAAAAAAAAAAGTAAGGTAGTTGTTCACAAATGGACATAAATGTAAGGTAGTTTCTCACAAATTATCCTTTAATTAATGAAAGTATTGAAAAGATTAAATTGATAAAGTTTGAGGAGAGATAATTAATTATGTAGAATGAAAATGGTGGACCCTACCAGTAATTCTCCTGTACGACCGTCTCACCCGTGTTTTTTTACAAAATGTGACCATTTTGTGGTAAAATGTGACCACTTTTTGATAAAAAGTGACCACTTTTGAAAAATAGGTCATTTTTTTCTTAAAAAGGTGGTCACTATTTACTCAAAAGTGGTCACTATTTACTCAAAAGTGGTCACTACTTATCACAATATGGTCACTTTTCAACTGGTCGTACGTGCGACGATCTTATACAAGTTTTTGTGCTATAGTAAAAGGATTATATACCACATAATTTGATTTCCGGGATTGCTCAAATCTTCAGGCTTCAGCTATGGAATTATAACACGTTCTAAAATCCACGAGTGTTCAAATGTGCAAGAGACGGATAACTCTTGATTCACTCCATTTTGGCCGAAAATTAAAACAATACAGTACTATTTAATAAATTTTTTTGTTAGAAAATTATTTCTTATTAAAAAATTACTTAAATTTAGTAATATCTCAAAAATTTATTATTATAATGGTTAAAATATTAGAGTTAAAAGCTTAAAAATAAATATAGTAACGTTATTTGTTTTATTATTTATATTTTTATTGTCTAATAATGTTTTTTGTTCATTTTTTTTATTTTACTTTTTTATTATTGATAAACTATGTGGATTATTGGGAAAATTCTTCATTCTCATATTATGTTATTTATGCAACATATATGGAATTGAGTATGATGGTTTATTGAAGTTTTGTATTGATTATTAGATGAAATTCTATTAACAAATTATAGTTGGTTTTATAAACAATAATATCCATATATTTGTGACGGGTTTAAAATAAAAAATAAATGAAAATGGATGTGATGATGTCGAAGCACGAAATTGCACAAAATGTTCTTCTATTAATATAAATAGAGTAAATTAAAAATAACTCCCTTTTAAAATAGAGTTTTTTAAAATTACTCCCTTATATAATTTTTTTCTAAAATTACTCCCTTAAAATACACTTTTATCAAAAATTGCTTCAAAATTCCAATTTAGGTTACGTATTCCGTATGTTTTTGAACTTATTCTCCATTGTTATACCTTTCAAAGTATAAATAGGCTATGTTACAAACGAAATCAATTTATAAATTTGTCGAATAAGTCACTTGAATTAGAGTTTTGAAGTAATTTTTGATAAAAATACATTTTAAGGGAGTAATTTTAGAAAAAAATTATATAAGGGAGTAATTTTAGAAAACTGGATTTTAAAAGGGAGTTATTATTAATTTACTCATATAAATAAGATGGTGAAAATTTCGAGAGTTTTTATCCCGGGACCTTTTTGGCCTAAAAAACGTGGATAATAACCTTTAAAATCGACTATTTTCTGTCGTTTTAGAACCCCATCTTTTTTTTTTCTTTTTTTTTTTTTCAGAATCCTTGTCTATAGGCTCATTATATCCTATAATAAATATTGGATGTCTGGATTTTTCACGAAACAACATTGAAATATAGAATAAGTATATAACTTATTTTGTCTATTTCAAACACGACCTTTAAAGTAATGTTACAGCCTCTAAATGTGTCTATTTTAAACCGTATACGAATTTTAACACCTTAGGCGGTCATTTTTATATGGTACAAAAGTACTATGGTGCGAATTTCAAGAATTTTATCTCGAGACTACCTTTCCGGCCAAAAAATTGTGGATAATAATCTTCAAAATCGGCTATTTTCGGTCATTTTAGAACCCGAAATATTTTTCTGAATCATTGTCATTAAGCTCATTATATCCGATAATAAATATTGGATGGTTGGATTTTCCCAAAACAACATAAAATAAAGTATACAACTTATTTTGTCTATTTCAAACACGACCTTTAAAATAATGTAAGAGTCTCTAAATGTGTCTAGTTTAAACCGTATGCCAATTTTAACACCTTGAGTCATTTTTATATGATATTAAAATATTATGGTGCAAATTTCGAGAATTTTTATCCCGGGACCTGTCGGCCTAATAAAAAACGTGGATAATAACCTTCGAAAGCGACTATTTTCGTTCATTTTAGAAAACGAAAAATTATTTTTCTGAATCTTTATCTATAGGTTCTTTATATACTATAATAAATATTGGATGCTAGACTTTTCACAAAACAACGTAAAATAAAGTATATATAACATCGTCTATTTCAAACACGACCTTTAAAATAATGTAAAAGTCTCTAAATGTGTCTATTTTAAACCGTATGCCAATTTTAACATTTTGAGTCATTTTTATATGGTATTAAAGTACTATGGTGAGAATTTCGAGAGCTTTTATCCCGAGACCATTTTGGCCTAAAAAACATGGATTATATATATATAACATTCAAAATCGGTTATCTTCGGTCATTTTCGAACCCGATATATTTATTTTCTGAATACTTGTCTATAGGCAAATAGGCTCATTATATCTGATAATAAGTATTGGATGCTTGAATTTTTCACGAAACAAGATAGAATAAAGTATACTCCAACTTATTTTATCAATTTCAAACATGACCTTTAAATTAATGTTAGGGCCTCTAAATTGCTTTATTTTAAACCGTATGTCAATTTTAACACCTTGAATCATTTTTATATGGTATTAAACTATTATGGTCCGAATTTCGAAATTTTTTTTTATCTCGAGACCTTTTCGGCCTAAAAAACGTGGATAATAACCTTTAAAATCCGCTATTTTCGGTCATTTTAGACCCTTTTTTTTTCCGAATCATTCTCAATAGGTTCATTATATCCGATAAGAAATATTGGATGCTCGGATTTTTCAGAAAACAAAATAAAATAAAATATACAACTTATTTTGTCTATTTCAAACACGAAATTAAAAATAATGATAGGGCCTTTAAATGTGTCTATTTTATAACGTATGCCAATTTTAACACTTTGAGTCATTTTATATGTTATGAAAGTACTATGGTGCGAATTTCGAGAGTTTTTATCCCGATACCTTTTCGCCTAAAAAACATGAATAATAACCTTCAAAATCGGATATTTTCGGTCATTTTAGAACGCGAAATATTTTCTTTCTGAATCTTTGTTTATAGACTCATTATATCCTATAATAATAAATATTGAATGCTTGGGTTTTTCACAAAACAACATAAAATAAAGTATATAACTTATTTTATCTATTTCAAACACAACCTTTAAAGTAATGTTAGGGTCTCTAAATTTGTCTATTTTAAACCGTACGCCAAGTTTAACACCTTGAGCCATTTTTGTATGGTATTAAAGTATTATCGTGCGAATTTCGAGAATTTTTTTTTATCTCGGGACCTTTTCGGCGTAAAAAGCGTGGATAATAACCTTCAAAATCGGTTAGTTTCGGTCATTTAAAAACCCGGAATATTTTTTTTCAAAATCCTTGTCAATACCCTCATTATATCCGATAATAAATATTGGATGCTCAGATTTTTCACAAAACAAAATAGAATAAAATATATAACTTATTTTAATTTGTCTATTTCAAACACGACATTTAAAATAATGATAGGGCTTTTAAATTTGTCTATTTTATAACGTATGCCAATTTTAACACCTTGAGTTATTTTTATATGGTATAAGTACTACGGTGAGAATTTCAAGAGTTTCTATCCTGAGACCTTTTTTGCCTAAAAAACGTGGATAATAACCTTTAAAATCGGCTATTTTCGGTCATTTTCATATTCTTCATATTGTATTGTTTATGCAATATATATGGAATTGAGTATGACGATTCATTGAAGTTTTGTATTGATTATTCGATGAAATTCTATTAACAAAATTGGTTTTTCATAAATAATATCCGTATTTCTGTAGGACTCTAATTAATCCACAAATAAAGCTTTCGGGACGCACTAAGTTATTATATATTGATCACAACTTTTTCCATCATGTAAAACAAGACTTGATGAAGTAATACGTTATTAGAATAACGATATTATTTAACACATTTTTAACACTTTTACTAATATTTTAATTATTTAGAACAACGTGACACAAATTTATCTCATCATTATTACTATAAAAGAAGAATGTATAACTGCATACGTGGCGCGCTAATATTCCACCGTTCACTCTTTCGCTCACTCACATTCACTCTCACAAAAATCAGTTTCGTAGACCAATAAGAACCCTCAATTTATGCCAAGTCATATATTTTTATGTATTATAATATTATAATAATAATATTATTATTATTATTATAATCATTCCAAGACTCCCTAAATATTATACCGAGATTCCCTAAATATTATAATATTATACTAATAACAACCAATCAGATTATACTAATAACAAATCCTAAATATTCCATATATATTCCCTACCAATCAGATTATACTAATAACAAATCCTAAATATAAAGTTCGAGAATCATCGAAGATAATTACGTTGTAAACTAATAAAGTTGCCTTTAATGGTTTGCAAATATAAAGTAATTTTTATCGAATCCTCTATTTTTCACCATTAACTTATTTTGCCACATAGTTTCAAATTCGTACAAAATATGACGGGTTAATTTAAGAATGTAACAATACCTTATTAAATTGGGTTAATTTAAATTTTATTAAAAATATGACGCCCTCACATTCACCCTCACAAAACAATTTTTCCGAAAAATATAATACTTTGAAATTTGACAAGTCAGATTTCCTAATTGATTTAAAAAACGTGTTTTATCTATCAAAAAAGACAACGTAAAACAAGTCAGATTTTCTAATTTGCATTTTGTATTCTCTAAACAATTATTTAGAGAATATTAATTATTTAGAGAATATATATAGAAAGATTTCGTATGATACATAATCGTATTATTTAATGACGGGTACAAAATATGACAGATTTAATGACGGGTACACCAAATATGTCTATTATTTTTCTAGCTTATTAGATTTGAGTTAATATTTCAATTTTCAACTACAATTGATTTACCAACTACATAATCGTATTAGATTTACCAAATAGAACCGAAGGCATGTCTAATACCACTGTCAAACTATCGTGAACCATGCATTGTAAAGAATTTTATTTTATTTAAGCGATATCAATTACTTTCTTAGTGATCCATGATGATTGACAAATATATTAATGTGGCATTACGAGGAATATAATATAGCTCCTATGGTATTTTGGAAAATGTGGTATATAATATGATATAATATATTTCATTGCTGAAATTATGTTAATGATTGTTAATATTTCTGAATCTGAATTAAGGTAACAAAATATCCTAATTATACAGTTCCTGGACTATACCACTAGATGTACAATGCTATTGTACATCGGGGTTATTTTAGTCTTTTTCTTAATTATTTTTGAAAAAAAAGTCTGTAATCTCATTTTTCTCCATTTTCCTTTTTTATATAACTTTTTCCCTATTTTTCTAACTCATCTTTATCCATCATCCAGTAATTGATTTTTCTCATTAATTATTATATCTCCATCTTTCATTAATTATTATGTCTAGGTAATTTTTTATTTTATTAGTCCATATTTTTTACATCAGCGAATGTTGTTTACAAGGAGGTTTTCGAGAAACTGTAATTTTTGTCCTAGATTATCGAATTTTAATACACCCATTTAATTTAGATTTCTACCTAATTAGTTATTTTATTCATCCTATTTGTCCGTCAACTTAAGTTCTGTCACCAATTCAGCAAATACAATAATTTTCCAAATTAATCATTATTAATTATTTTTTTTTTTTTTAATCGTTTATTGTTTTTTTCTTATATATCTTATTCATTTATGTTATCATAATTAATCCAAATATGTCCATCATTGATAACAGATATTCGAAAATTAGTGTACCAGAAAATTCACCTTTTGACCGAACATATCTTATATGCAAAACAACCCCGTTAAAAATCAATTTGTTCGAATAAATAGAATTGTTATATAATGAATTGAATTTGCTTTTGTCATCTTTAAAAGTAAGTGTACACAACCCCGTGATTTTTCACGGGTGTTACACTAGTCTCTTCTTAAAATTAATTCTTATTTCAATTCCATTAAATTTGATTTAGTTCGCTCATTTTAATCGAAACAAACAAAACGCTATTATAAGACAAAACAAATGGGGTATATCATCACAAGCTTATCTTTTAAAGTCGATTATATACCACATAGTTTGATTTCCTGGGATTGCTCAAATCTTCAGCTTTGGAATTATAACACGTTCTAAATTCCACGAGTGTTCAAATTTGCAAGAGACGGATAACTCTTGCTTCACTCCATTTTGGCCGACGCAAAAAATTAATGTACCAATGTGGTAGTTGGTACCTGTAATGTTTTAAAAAAAGTAAAAGTTATGACCGTTTTAATCATAAAATGGCGTATGTCTCAAGTAGGTCGGGTTGGCAATGGGTCGGATCTGGGTAAGGTCCAACATGATTCGGATCCAATCAAGTCACATACCTTGTAGCCATACCCTAAATGGTCTGAAACTAAAGGATACATACTCGACCTAGAGTAGTGTCCAGGTCCGGATAGGGTCTAACCTAGGATCTGCTTTTTTCTTTGGCTAAGCAATTTTTGCCCTAAATTATAGCGTTTACCTAGTACCCAAACTAATCATTTTCATCAATTTCCTCACTATTTTTAATGAATATTTGGATATGTGTATAGTATATTAGTGATAACTAATAAGCAAGGGTCGTTTGTATGTGAGTTATTTGGGTTATTGACGTTCGTACTTGTGTTATTTCTTTTTTTAAAATAAATATAAGGGTCGGGTAGGGTCCCAATCCATACCCGAGCGGGTCTCAAAAATACCTTCGAATCTTTGATCATCCAGTTAATCTTACTTCAGACCGGCCATTTTGATCTATAGCTATAAGACGTGATTTTGTAACTATTTTATAGTCAAATGTGACCACTATTGAAAAATAAGTTATCATAAGTTATAGTAAAACAGATGCTTTACTATCGTGGTTACATTTAAGTATAAAATAATCACGTATACGGTATATCTATATGAATCAACAATAGACGAAAAGTAGTCACGTGAAACAAGATTTTGCGTTGATTATTCCTTACATCGAGAGTCTATAAATAAGGGCAAATGAATAATTAATTCATACAACAAATAAGAACTACTCATAAATCAAAATCACACATTATTTCCAATCTTGTTCGATATATCGATTGTAAGGATGAATGCTTCTTCCCAAATCAACGACCTGAAACTAAGTTTTGTACAGCAACCGGCTGAAAATCCCAACCAGGTAGCAATTTTAGATACTAAAATTTTAGCAGAAAATGCACGCGGTGCTCTTAAAGTTTGACATTCCATCCGTATACTGACAATTTATTTATTATTAATGTTTTGCATGTAGGGTTCAAGCAATGGAGATAATGCTGCTGCGCCAATTTAAAAATTATATGCATGATGTTGCATGCATGCATGCATGCATGTACGTAGGCCTTTAGATTTCAGCATATGAGAATTATCTCACTACCTATTTCGAACCTATTTTTCATAATTTTCATGTTTTTTATTTGTTTTTATGTGCGTTTGTCTCCGAGTTATTGTACTTTGTGAGAGCGTAGTTTGCTTTACGTTTTTACTATTGTACATACCTATGTACTTTCGCTATCATGTACTTGTTTTTTTCGTTTATAAATACAAATCTAAAGGCTAATGGATTAAGGAATGGAAATTGCAAAATATTATTAGTTAATATTTTTTAAATTTATTCGAGTTCCCTTTATATCATTTATCCGTCCGTGTCCATTCGAATTATCTGTGCCTGCTAGATTCAATTCATATGGTACAAAAAACTTTTATATATATATATTTTACCCCATATTATTTCTAATAATTAAAAAAAATTAAAATCACTTATAAAATGAAAAACTAACAACTTAGAACTTGTTTGGTTGACATAAGGAAATTAAAGTTTCCAGGTAGTTCAATATCACATTAATTTTCAATTTATGTGAATTTGCAAAAAGTGTTTGGTTCGCATATGAGAAGTTAATTCATGTGAGAAGTTCTAATGACCAAGGGGGACTTGGTGAGTGATTTCTCATGTGGGGTTCTATTTACCATGATCTTGGCAACTAAACAACATCATAATTTTACATTTCTTAGAAAATTCAACCTCCCATGATTTTAATGGGTAACCAAATAATCCCTTATATTATAGAATTAAGAAAGTACTAAGTATAAATATACGATGATTGATAATACTAACGATCAATTCAAATGAGTGTAGAATAAACATTCGCGATCATCTCATTACACTTTTTACCATTTTCGCAATTTCGCAATCCCTGATGTTAAAGCAGATGGAATCTCGCAGTACATGTGCAGTTTACACAAGTTTAAAAATAGTTATTCTAATTTCGGCCAATCTTATTATTTGAGGCATAGTTTTGTGGCCTCCCCATCTTTTAATAATAGCGGAATTAGGGTTGTCTCCGAAATTTCAGGGATCCTGTGCGGAATTTCGAAAATGGGCCCGTGACCACTATTTACGTTAATATCTGTATAAATATAAATGTTATTTTGTTATAGGATTTATTTTTTAATATACGGAAATGTTTATGGTCTGGTTTATTTGTTTGATATTATTATACAAGTATAACGTATAGATTCTATTAATATGTTTTTTCTCGACAACTTTGCATAGTAAGAGAAAAAGTCAAAGAAAAAAGCAAATAGTTTTAAATGAAATGAAACCAATAAATTATAAAATATAGGCAAAAGCGTAGTTATGAAGAATTGAACCATTGTGTGATTCTACATTTTATGAATACTAACCTCACTAATTAATACATATTATTAATTTAACTTTATCGGGCCCTCAAAAATTAGGGGCCCTGTGCGACTGCGCGGTCTGCACACCCAAATAACCGGCCCTGAGCGGCATAAGAAAATTATAAATAACGAATGCTTACAAATAGTTGGTCCATAAGCCTTTTGATTTTTATTTATAGATTAAAGAAACACAAACATGATAACGAGTACATAAAATGAAGGAAACACATATAACTTGATTAGGACTTTCGATGACAAATATATAGGGATATATAATTCTCCATATGTTAAAAATTAAAGGCTATTTAAAAACGTGAACCAGACACTATATATATATATATATATATATATATATATATATATATATATATATATATATATATATATATATATATATATATAGACTTGAGATCCGGTGAGAACCACCTTACCATGAGAACTTTGTGAGAACTCTACTTTACGGATTTTTTTAGAAAAAATTAATGACATATTTGGATTCGGCATCACATTTTATAGCTAGAGAACATATTTCTTGGTCTAGAAAATAAATACTAGTGACGGAAATCAAGGTGAGATACGTTTTATTTATTTGCATGCACATACTATCTATTTTTTCGTACCTATCATTTTTCCGCCACTAGTATTTATTTTCTAGACCAAGAAATATGTTCTCTGGCCATAAAATTCCATGCCGAATCCAATTATGTCATTAATTTTTAAAAAAAAACTCCGTAAGGTAGAGTTCTCACCGGTTTTCATTGTAAGGTGGTTCTCACCGGATCTCAAGTTTATATATATATATATACATATATATATATGTATATATATATATATATATATATATATATATATGTATATATATATATATATATATATATATATATATATATATATATATATATATATATATATATATATATATATATTTTACCCCATATTATAGATGCGTGCAAGATGCACGCATTTTAAACTGGAGCCGAAATATTTTCTTCATTGCTCGAACCCTACATATCAACAATAAATTAATACCAAATTGTAAGTATAAGAGTATAACAATAATTCTAACATTATACAAGTACAAAGCAAGAAAGTGCTATCGAATGGTTTTTATTTCCATTGCCACTATAATTTATTTGTCAATTATTTCCATTTTTCTCTTATTTAAACACTTTGTTACATCGAAAGCATAATCTTCTATATATAAAAAGAGAGTTTTTTTATAAGCTTATGATTGACGGCTTGATTTAAGGACTAGGTGACTGCAAACTTTATTTTTTATTGTGATTACAAGAGAGAAAGAAATAACCTTATTAAAACGAAATAATTAGAGTTTAATTATATAAACTAAACAAATATTTATCTTTAATTATATTTTATAGTGTTCACAATATAAATATAAAGTATATGTATTTTTAAGAATAATTTATATAGTTTGATTTTTTCCTGTAAAAAATCAAAAATAATTTTAAATTACTTAACTCTAATTTTTCCAGTAAAAAATATAATTAAAAACAAAAATATGGATACTTGCTAATTACGTAAATATTGACGATAATATTATAATGTAAATCAAGTATTCATACTATATTATGTATTTACTCAAATTTTTTCGATCTCGTGCAATTATGCATGAGTATAAAACTTTAGCTAATAATTTCATCCACATAATATTAAAAAGAAATACAAAGAAAAGAAGAAAACAAAGTAAAAGTATTATGTACCTCCAAAGATAAATACCAATTCAATAATAATTGAATTTATATATAACTTAATTTGTTGAGCTTTGTTACAATATAAAATCGATCTTGGAACTTAACCATTAGTTTAATTTCTCACAAAACTCGAAAGGCTTATAAAATTCAAAAATATAAAACAATATAATTGGTGATATAAATATATAATCCAATTTACGGTAAATAATACGGAATATATATTATCTGAAATTATTACCTGGTTCGGAAAATAAACAAATCCAATATGCCCTTTACCACTTGGGTTTAGGTCGTTGGTTAGTGAAAAAGCATCCATCCTTACAATCGGTATTATGAATAATGATCGAGTATTAGTTTTTGGTTGGTATTATTATGAATCCGTTCATTCTTCGTGGCCTTATTTATAGAGTCGAAGACATGTAAGTGATGATCAAATATATTCCGTTCTTTCCGATCATTTGATATCTATTACGGAATATTTTTTTGCACAAAAACTAAAGTAGACCGAAAAGAAAAAAATATAAGGTCTTTGATTAGAATGACCATTTTTCTTATATTATTTACCAAATTAACCATTCTCAAATTTTAATTACCATTTTAACCATTTTAAAACTTTAGAAACCTAGCTAATCAATCTTGATAATGGCTAGTTTGGGAAATAAATTAAACTTAAGGGCTAATTTAGTAAAAAATTTAGACAATGTTTTTTTTTCTTTTTGCAAGAAAGCAAAGCATCTTTTATATCTTAAAAATGGTGAAAGTAATACAAAGACCCCAAACAATGCTACAAAGGAGACCAGAGTAGCCCCTATTCTAAAAAGAATCCCTATGGGAAAAAACCGAAAAAAGAAATTGATCCAAGGATCAATTTTTTACAGTCAGAAATTTAGACAATGTTAAAATTAATTAATTTTCCGTTATGATAATTAATATTACGGAGTATATATTTTCCACCAATCATGAATTTTGAAAGATGTATTTTTCTTAGTCTTTATTTTACTTATTAATTCAAATTTTATAATTTTTCATTGAACATATTTAATTTTCATATAAAAGTTACTATTACCGTAAAAAAAAAATTAATAAATATGTTATTTTATGACGAAATAAAAAATTAGATGGGATGATTTATATATGAAAGGAAGTAAAATGGCCGTAATTTTTCCAACTATTGTTTTATTTGATTTTGGGTTCTAAATATTTAATCGTAATTTTATCACTTTGCTCGTAATTTAAATGTTAATTTTGCTTTTTGTAAGAATCTAAAATTGACTAAGGCTGATGTATTAAATAGAGGGAGAGGTTAATTCACGTCACATTATTTATTCGATATAATCATACATTACTTATATATAAGTGTTGTAACATACATGTGACATTTATAAAAGAAATTAAAAATAAAGATTGAAAAGAAAAAAATATTAGTCCATTAATATCTATGTGATGTTAGAAAATATATATAGAGTATGTATTAATCAGTTGCATTATGAGAAATTAAATTTTAAAATCGTATAAATCTTTTATCGAATTAACCATTTTGCCCAAATTATTACCCAAACTAACTATAGCCAAAGTTAATTATATTGGTAAAAGTTAAAACCTTAATAATGGTCAAAATGAGAATTAAAATTCGAAAATGGTTAGTTTGGAAAATACTTTATAGAAAATGGTTCTTTTAGTGTAAGACCCGAAAATATAATTATATACCAAGGTCTTGTTACATGTGTACTTACATATATAAAATTTGCCAAAAATAAAAATAGATAGTAACTAAAACTACTATACTCAAAATAAAAATAATGTGAACAATAGTAGCCATGTCATCTTCCATTAACCGATTTTTATATTGTTTCCATTTTCTGCAATATATAGAATATAATTATCTTAATTTTGTTTCTCTAATTAATTTACATATATCTTTTTTTTACAGGAAATTTACATATATCTTAAAGTTCTCAAATCTGAATTTTATAGTTTTCTTTTTTAACTATGTTTTAATAGTTCCATTTTTATACCACCTCACAATTATTACTCCTATTAATATTATCATATGTTATCTTATTATATATTATCAACAATTTTTTCAGACACCATGCAAATGTGACGCGTTTTGTGACGCTTTAAAGTGTCACATTTATTTTTATCGACGCTTTGAAAAAGCGTCAATTTTTGGGCCGTCGTTATTTATTGACGCTTTTTTATGTCAACATATGTGACGCTTAAAAGTGTCTTCAATGACTGTTGACGGTTTTGTTCGTCAACAATTGTGACGTTTTAAAGCGTCTTCACTAATTAGTGACGCTTTTATGTGTCAGCAAATGTGACACTTAAAAGTGTCTAAGTGCGTATTGACGCTCTTATTTGTCAACAAAGGTGACGCTTAAAAGTGTCTTAAGTGCGTATTGACGCTCTTATACGTCAACAAATACGATGTTTTGAAGCGTCTTTAGCAACTATTGATGCTTTTATGTCTCACTTAATAAGACATAATTAGGCGTCAATTTTCTAAATTTTGACTCTTCAAACTGTCAATCTCAGTGATGCTTTTGTTTGTCAACGTACCACATTCTTAAGTATCACCGATGCAGTTACTCTTGGTATTAGATTTTTAGAAATTTGATTTCCAAATAAAATCGTAGAGATTAAATAAACCTATATGTAGTATTCAATTAAATCATGAATAGAATAACAAAATACCCACGTACTTGTATAAATAATCATCGTACGTCTAAAATATCGTCTTCATCACAAACACTACCATTAACAATTAAACTATTATAAACTATTACTTTACAATACGAAAAACTCAAAAATATTAATATGGATTCGAATGATACTAAAATCCAACATAATGTTGTAAAAATATCGTAAATAGTGCTATACGTAACTAACTCGAGACCAGAACACTCGTTGTAGGTGCTTCAATCATATGTAGTTGGCACAATGTCAAATGGGCTTCAATCAACATATGAAGGCGCATCGTCATCACCATCTAGCAAATCTCAAAACCTATAAACATCATACAAAATATAAAACAAATTAAGTTTGATTTCAACAGTATAATTTTGATACGGTTTAAATGAAGCAACTAATTGAACATATTTGTAGGTGGAATTTTTGAAGAATGAAGCCACAAACAAGTTCATAGGGAAGTAACAAATAGTTACTAGCCAAATTGCACTTTTGTGAGCATTCCAAGATAGCCTTGGTTGACAGTAACACTCGAGCTTTACTTCCATTACTAGAGAAAAACACAATGACAAATTGAAAGTGTAGCAGTGACTAGTCGACGAGTCACACTTCTCAGAATCCCAGCTACTTGAAGTAGATTCTTGAGAGTGTCCGATAACCATGGTTGACAGTAACACTCGAGCTTAAAACTCAATAATAAGAGACCTTAAGAAAACAACACTCAATAATAAGAGACTTGCAATTCGTAAGTTTCTCCTTCAGACACCCTGCCAATATCTCACTAAAAATTTGGACAGGATCATGCTGTAGAACACCAGAAATTGAGTTCTAGGTTAATGGACTTGACAACATCATTCCAAAATTCCTTTTTGTGGGAAGGGGAAATTTACCTGGTTTCCCTTTTTCAAAGAAGTTAGCAAGTTGGCATTTAAGCTCTCCTTGGAGTCGGCCATATTTTGTGAAAGCGCTTTGACAAATAATTCTACAAAATCAAAGGAAAATATATGATAGTGAAAGTAGAGTTGTACTGTGTGGCTATGGAAACAGCCCTTAATAATCTTATTAATGTAAACATCAGAAGACGAAAATGGAAGATCTACTGCCAAAAATCAATGGACAATGGACAGGCACAAGTAAAAACTATACTGTCAGATAAGGATAAACCTGGTTGAGTACTAGTCATCGTTATGTAGTGGACTGGGCTCCTCTGGCTTGGAGCAAGTGGAACTACCTTAAGCATTCAATGATACTTGGTTGGTGATGCATCAGGGTCTGAATCTTAAAACTAAACTCATTAGTTTGGCTGGTGCACAGAGGACAGCTACTGTATCTGTGCCACTGAACTTACCCGGACAGCTGTTGTAAAATAAAATGAGTAAAATCAATTTTTGGACATAAAACACAAAAAGTTACGACCAGAATACAGCTAAAACAATATAGGAAAAGTAAATATTAGAACAGATATTTAGGCAAAGAAGGTTGTTCATTAAGTTAAAGTCATTGACAAATACCTACTAATCCAAAATGCAACAAATAAAGTTAACCAAGGATGCTATGTATCTTATGAATGTAAATTGCATGTCATACCTTTATTCATTGCTGACATTGCTTTCGTGGCACCCTTTAAGCCAGAAGCAACAGAAGTTTGAGCATCCGTAGTGGATTATAGTTGAATTGAGTATACCATAAAGAATTAAAGAGATTAATAAAGAAGTGAAATCCCAATATAAAATTTTGCAAACTATACATGAAATAGCACAAAGAGATTAATAAAGAATTAAAACTTTTAATATGATTTTGGGCTAGAATCTGGATTTTAGTAGTGTTAGGCAAAGTCACAAAACATCAATTAAACACCCTTCCACGCCGCCCGTCGACCAGTCGACCACCCTTCCCGGCCAGTCGTCCTAACAACTACTCATTCATCAACCAAATTCAATCCAAACCCTAATTGTTAAAAAACACTCTTTTAAGGGAAAAAAAATCAACTAAATCGAATAAAGACGGAACTTAATAAAAAATTACGATATCAGGACGAAGTTTCGTTTGATATGTGCGAATTAATTACGATCCATAATAGTCGATAAGAGATTGATTAGGTTAAAGAGAGAAAAGTATTTTAATTTCTTTAGAACTCTTTTTTTTTTTTTTACTAAGGGCAAATATGGAAATTTAGGATGAAAAAGTGTTGGATTAAGCAAATTAGCGTGCGGGATTTAGCAATTACGTTATTTAATTTCCATCCTTCTTATATTCGGAATTAATTATGATCCGTAATTCCGTATTTTGATCTTTTATCATTCCTATTTACGTAATCGATTGCAGTAGTACATTTCGTCACTATCATAATAAAATACGATATGATCGAACTATTGTTAATTTAATATTTAAATAACAATATACAACAGTCCAATAAAATACGATATTTAACGATCCAAAAATTAAATCCAAAAAATAAAAAATTACCAACAACAAAAATAATCTTTATGTTTTCCAATCAAATCAAATACAAATTAAATTATAATATATTTTCCAATCAAATCAAATACAAATTAAAATATCAAACAAGATAAAATACGATATACAACGGTCCGATTTATAAAACTCCTGCATATTGGAAAAAAAGAAAACAAAAATCATGTATATGAGTAGAACAAATAGTCTTTATGTTAAATTTAAATCTTTTAGTTGAATCTTATATAAATTCAACTAAAAATCTGAAAATATACAGAAAAAACAAAAATCTTGCACAAATTCGTCTTTTTGTTGAATTTAAATTAAAATGATATGCAACACAACGGTCCGATATATATCAGAAAGATCATATTTCGCCAATATCATCATAAAAATAAAACAAAAATCCTGTATAAAAGCACAAAAAATAGTCCTGTAAATTTCACAAAAAATCTGGAAAATTCCTTTACTATAAAATGAATAGATTTTAGAGAGTTCTTATTGGTCGATCAAAATTAGGAAGAGAAAAAATTTAATTAAAGTGGGGTCAACCATGTTCATTCTACATAATTAATTATCTCCCCTCAAACTTTCATAAATTTAAACTTTTCACTACTTTCATTATTTAACTAAGTTATAATCTATAATCACACCTTGAAATATGAAATCTTCCGAAGTTCTAACTTCAATTTCAACTGTAAAAATCAAATCTTTGATGATCATTGATAATAAGTTAACTAATTTTACATAAATTAAAGATATAAATTAAATATAATAATAATATGATGGAGACGCCTAGACTTTACAAATATAGTATATTCCGAGATTAAAGAAATTGTTAATATTAATTTAACATGCAACAACTAAAATGATTAAATTGAGTGACAATGAATATAAAATAGAAACAAAAAGTGAATATCAAATATAATACTGGAATATATAAATTGGCGAAAATTAATGCATTCACATACTGAAAATCAACAAATTAAAATTGTTGGAAATCAACAAAAATATGTAACTCCCATCTTAACTCTTAAATGTACATAATATAGACATGTTTATATTATACAGTCGGAGATGTTGGGTAGTTACAGAGTCAGACTAATAATAATTTGGGTTCATTACGATGGTTATGAACTTAGAATTTAATTAAACCGTAAGTATAATTTTAAAATCTATATATATTTTACCGGCTATTTTCCGTCTTAAAATTAAATGGGCTAGTATCACTCCCCATGGGTTATAGGACAAATATTTTATTTTCGTCATACATAATGTTTTTTTTTGTTTTATTCATCCTACATATGTATATTTGATCCGTTTTAAACTTAAACCGATAGCGTCGTCGTACATAAGAATCCGTATAATTTTATAATGTCAAGCAAATGCGTTGTTTACTTACGTTTAAACGTATAAATTCTTTTTATTTTTTACATTGATATACTTACAATACTAAAATTATATTTTTTATTAAATATATTCACCTTTTTATTTTTATTTTTTTAGTTTAATAGAAGTAAACCCGTGCATTTTTTGCACGGGCGTAAAACTAGTCTACAAATAAAGCTTTCGGGACTCACTAAGTTTAGTAAGTTATATATTGATCACAATTTTTTCCATCGTGTAAAACAAGGCTTGATGTAGTAATACATTATTAGAGTAACGATATTATTTAACACATTCTTAACATTTTTATTGATATTTTAATTATTTATAGCAACGTGACACAAGCTTATCCAGTAAATTTGATTTTAACCGAAACAACTGAAACGTTTTATAAGACAAAACAAATGGGGTATATTATCACAAGCTTATCCTTTTAAAGTGGACTAGTTTTACGCCCGTGCAAAAAATGCACGGGTTTAATTCTATCATATATTTATCTAAGGCAGAAGCCAAGCTGTTGACGTGACATCACTAGAAAAAAGCTTTGTCATACGTGTCGCGTTGTAAAGCATCCTAGAGCTATTGTCCAATTAGATTCATCCTAGAGCTATTGTCCAATAACATTCAAGATATGGTATAATGGTATAATGGTATAATAATAACTATTCCAAGATTTCACGGCCTAAATCTATGAATTCACAAGATTTCATTCCATATATTGAAAAAATAAATAATGACAGTTTTGGCTAAAGATTAATTCCGTAGCACAGCCTAAATCCTAGAGCTACCAATCTTGAATCAGAAAAAAGATACGCCATATATGACAAAAATTTTCTCTAACAAGATTTCATCATATATTTTTAGTAAGGGATTTGTTGTAGTATATATATATTAATTTTTTTCGTTTTTTATTTTAAGTATACATGTTCAATAAATAAAATTTCTGGTTATATATATAATAAATATAATTTGTCGTCTTCTTTTAAAATAAAAGTACACAGCCCCATGATTTTTCACGGGTGTTACACTAAAAAATAAAATGCTGAAGACAACTTTCATTATGAATGAGAGACGTTCATTATGCTAGGACTGTGTTGGTTGTAAAAACGTATTTTAATGCCCACCATTTTACAGAATTTGAAATATCAACACTGATATTAACTCACCATTATTTTTTCAATAAGTTTAACAACTTTAAGACACTTACAAAATATTAAACGATCCTAATAAAACGAAAATTTCAAGGTGTACTTATGAACAATTTTGATTATATAATAACTATAATTTGTCGTCTTCTTTTAAAAAAAATACACAACACCGTGATTTTTTCACAGGTGTTACACTAGTTTGTTTATAAAAACATTAGATTCCATTTATTGGAAAGATTATGGTAAATTTAGACCAATTACGGAGTATATGGCAGTAAATTTTAGAATAAATCTATCTCTATAAAAGGAGTAGAATTAAACTCATTTTGATTGATTCATTGAAATAAGAAAAAAACTACCCACTAACTTTTAGTTTGATTTAATTTCCCTCTCTCCTAAATTCAGAATTCTGATTCGACATTCCTAATTACGTAATCGATTGCAGTATTACATTTCGACATTGTCATAATAAAATACGATACCATCAAATTATTGTTCATCGAATATATAAATAACAGTATACAACGTTTCAATAAAATACGATATAGAACGGTCCAAAAATCAAATCCTAAAAACAAAAAATTACAAACACGAAAAATAATTATAGTCCAAAAATTAAATTACATTATATTCTCCAATTTTCCAATCAAATCAATTATAAATTAAGATACCAAACAAAATAAAATACGGTAAAATACAATATACAACGGTCCAATATTTATTACGTTTTCGCCAATGTCGTAATAAAATCCTATATATTAGAAAAAAAAACTGAAAATCAGCACAAAAAATAAACAAAACGGAATTCCAACCTAAATAACTCAAAGTCAACTAAAAATTACTTTGGTGAGTATATTACGTTTATTAATCAGGTTGCATATTAATGATTAATGGTAATACTAATTATAATACTAATTATAATAAAATACTGGAAATAAACTGAAAATCTGAAAATTATAGTTTTATTATGCTAAAAAAGTGCAAATTAATCTTATTCATGTACATTTACTTTTAAGAGATTGAGTCGATATTGATAATAATCAAATAATTGACAGTTATAAAGAACACACAAGTAGGTAATAAAAAAATACGGGATCATATTTCTAATAAAAAATCCATTAATTCTGAAACCATAACAAATAAAATTTGCTTTTTACCTTAGTAATGAAATAGGTCGGGTTTTATAGCAAAAAAATGGTTTATTTTAGTAATTCATGATTTATAATAATTTATATATTACCGACTTAATTTTTATTTTGAACTATATTTGTATTAATTAGTCACATATTTATGAGTAACCAATATTTAAAAACAGAACCGTATATTTCTTGTACGCGTATAAAACTAGTTTTGTTTAAAACCGATCAAATATATTCGCATTGGATAATACGTAGCACAAAAACAGAATATATTCTATTTGAGATAATGTTTTTCTTAACTTTTGTGTCCAATCACGATTAGTTACAAGTCTGCTTGATTTGTTGGAATAAATGCAGGGACGTAGTAGTCACGATATAATCTTAGGTAGGGTTAAACTTTAAAAAAAGACGAAAACGAATACTTTACTCTTATAATATACGGAGTAGTAAGTGGACCGGTGGATGTGTAAGTGGGAAAAAATGGAGTATCTTATGGATATTGTCACCAGAAGCGAACCTACATATTAGCAAGGGGTGGCGGCCACCACCTCAAACGGCCAAACTTCAAAAAATGGACATAGAAGATGGATTTTTGTTAACCAAAATATTGTTGATTAGTAGATAAATAAATGTTATCCCATTAACTATATACTTCGTAGTAAATATCTTTTGATATAATGGTAAAAGCTTTGTTTTCCCTTCTAGTGACGTGGTTCAAATTCCATTACACTTACGAGTTACGATTAACAATTTATCATTAAAGCTAATCAACTATTCTCATTTTTGAAATTTTAGACTTTGAAAAAATAAAATTTCGAGTTACGGCTATTATAAGTACCTTTTTAAATTATAATGTCAATTTTAGGCCCTGTTCTTTCTGGTTTATTTTCAGCTCGTTTCAGTTCAGCTCAGCTCTATTCAGTTCAGTTCAGTTCAGTTCAGCTCAGTTCAGTTCAGCTCAGTTCAGTTCAGTTCAGCTCAATTCAGTTCAGTTCAGCTCAGCTTCATTCAGTTCAGTTCAACTCAGTTCAGTTCGGCTCAGCTTCATGTAATTCATTTCAGTTCAGTTCAGCTCGACTTTACTAAGTACATCCCACATTATTATTATTATTATTATTGTTGTTGTTGTTGTTGTTGTTGTTGTTGTTGTTGTTATTATTATTATTATTATTATTATTATTATTATTATATTTATTTATTTATTATTCTATTTATTATTATTAATTAATAATTCTTATTATGATTATTATTGTTATCATCTTGACGTGCTTTATCTTTGAGGTCATTATAGACATCAATATCGCACTTTTTTTTTCAATTTCTTTTCGAACTTTGTCCATGAATTTCTTCCGTTCTTTATCATCCATGTTTGAATCTGTTCTTCCTTGAATATTTTGATGTTGTATAACTGGAATACCAGGTTTATGCATTCGAATGAAATTATGAAGTGTAAAAGCGGATACGATAATTGACATTTTATATTTCGTTGTCATTTGTGACATGTTTTTTAACACCTTCCACCTTCTATTCAGCTGACCAAACACCGTTTCAACCGTCATCCTCAAAGATGAATGTCGATAATTAAAATCTTCAAATATTCCGCTAGGAGGTGCATGCTTATATTGAGGCATGGGCGGATTTGGGGTGGATAGGGCAGGCAAGTGTCACCCCCCAACATAAAAATAAGAACAACTTATGTATATAAATTTCACAAAAATGTGTTGGGTCTAGTGGTTAAAAATGGTTATATGTTAGAAGTTTAGTGAGGTTTAAGGTTCAAATCCCACAAGAGGGATTTTTTTACAAAAAATTGCTTTATTTCACCAAAATTCACTTTTTTTTTTCTACTAATTACGGAAAGAAAAAAATTGTGTCATCCCAAAGCAAAAATCCTAGATACGCCCCTGTATTCAGGCACATGGTTTCTTACGTTTGGATGGTTAATAGGAGACAAATACCCAAGTGTATTCGGGTATCCCGAATTCACCAAATAATAAATACCTATAAATGTTTATATATATAAAAACAATTAATGTTTAGATAATAAAAAAAATGAAATACATGCCACATTTACCACATTTAGACGTAAAATGTTTAGATAATAAAAAAAATAATTTATGTTAATTAGACGTAAAATATTTAAATGTTGCTTTTGTTAATTTTAAAACACAAGAAAAGAAAAAAAAACAAAGTCCATTAAAGTTTACTACAAAAAAATACTTAAAAATTAATATTTTTTAAATATAATTGTTTTTTAATAAATCACAAATTTGTATTAATCAAACATTTTTTTATATTATTATTATTATTTAGTATACTTTAATTAAATTTAAGTTATTTCTAATAATTTCGGCTTCATTCAGCTCAGTTCAGCTCGATTAAATTCAGTTCAGTTCAGTTCAGCTCGATTCAGTTCAGCTCAGCTCAGTTCAGTTCAGTTCAGTTCAGCTCAGCTCGATTCAGTTCAGTTCAGTTCAGCTCAGTTCAGTTCAGTTCAGTTCAGCTCAGCCCCATTCAGTTCAGCTCAGTTCAGTTCAGCTCTAAAAAGCCAGAAAGAACAGGGCCTTACTTTCATTTAGAACAGTCCCTTAGTCATACTATCCGCGAAAAAATTAAAAACTCAAAAGACAAAAAAGAAAGTTTAATCAAAATGTTAGAAAGCATTTAATATAAAATATATTTTTGGTAGAAGAATAAAACCTAATTTTTTTAAAAAAAAGTATGCTTGGTAGAAGAATCGAATTAAGATGGATAAATAAATTTAAGTTGAGTTGGATGTGATAGATGTGGTTAATCTTTACTTAAATACATCGAATAACATGATAAATTGAGAATTGAAATTGATTCTAGATAAGTTAATTTGAATCGAATTTTATTCAGTGGAAATACATAATCTTATTCTTAACTTACTTTTCTAATAAAAAAGGTGAAGACAGTGGCGGATGCAGGATTTTTACTTCGGGATGGCATAATTTTTTTTCCGTAATTAGTAGTAAAATATTCATCCCATAAAAACTCTCTCATATATATATTTTTGTTTAGAATATTTGAATTTGAGATAGATTAAGCATTTACCAAGAAAATTGTGTGAATAAAGATGTCACTAGGGTTGTGAATGTCATGGAAAACAGAAAAAGAAAAAATTTGGTGAAAATAAAGCACGTTTTTCTAAAAAAAAGCCTCTTAGGGGATTTGAACCTCCAACCTCACATAATTCATATTTCCATAGCCATTTTTAACGACTAAGCCCAACACATTTTTGTGAAATATATACTCAAACATAGTTCTTATTTTTACGTTGGGGGTGGCACCTGCCTATACTATCCACCCCCAGATCTACCCCTGGGTGAAGATAGAGATAAGTGGAATCTATATGGAGTATATATATATATATATATATATATATATATATATATATATATTAGCCATTTTATCATTTGGTGACAAATCACATCTCAAAGTCGCCTACTAAAGCTCATAGGTAGAGCTAGAGCTGATCATATGGCCCAGGCCCGATGGCCCGACCCGATCCAATCCGATTTTTTCCCGGGTTTGGGTCTCATAGTTTGGCCCAAAAAACCCGTGGCTCAGCCCAAAAGAAGCTCGATATAAATATAGGGCCGGGTTTGGGCCAATTTAAAGGCCCGATTTTTAGCCCGGCCTGACCCGAAATTATTATTTTTTAAAAAAAAATTCAAAAGTTAGAATCGTATATCAGATCACATTAATAATTTAATATCACTAATGCATTGAATTATCAACTTTGCGGATATTTTTATATTTTTATCGTACAACTTTAATTAGTTAATGTACTAATACTTTTTTGTCAACTCGTGAGTTATGTATAGTACTATGGTATTGCTCTCCTAACCAAAAAAGTATAAGTCAAACACTTAAGACTTGAAAATTTTATTTCGTTACTAATAGTTTGTTCAAATATCCATTTTGTTAATTATTTCGTATTGTATTATTTTGGCCCGTTATGGCCCATTTTAGCCTGAGGCCCATTATAACCCGAACAATTATGGGTTTAGGCCAAAGAATATGGCCCACCCTTCTGACCCGGCCCGACTCGGCCCATGATCAGGTCTAGGTAGAGCTGTATACTGGGTCGAGCTAAACCGGGTTGGGGTGAGCCGGGCCAGGCCGGACTGGAGGCGAATTGGGCTAAGAAAAATCAGCCCTAAAACAACGCCGGGTTGGGTTGGACTGGGCCAAGAAAAATCAGCCCTAATCCAGCACTGTTGGGCTGTTAATTATGTTAGTTTTGTTAGTGGGTTGGGTCGGGCGGGGCTTGACTGTATCTCGCACAGGGCTACTGATCGTGCTGCACTGGCAAAATCGTCTGGCCCTGACCCTATTCACAACCCTAACTCTATGTGGGCAAAAAAATTGGCCCATATAACATGATTAGGCTGGACCGGGCCGAACGGGCTCGCTACATTGTCTAGCTCTACTTGTAGGAATCAATATATTGTGAGCATTTTCCTTTATTTTTAGTGATGTGCAATAAACACTCACAAATTTAAAATAAAAGATAAAAAAGGTTATGTTGTGAACCATATAGACTCAAGGGAAGCTGAGAAGTCATACACTCATACGGCATTCATCCTATTTTGAGTATAAAGACGCCACGTACAATCATGAGAGGTTATGATATATTGATCACAATTTCTCAAGATGACACACCCCGTCTTAAATTTAGAACTTCTCAAAGATAATATATAAATTTTCACTGAAATAACGAATATTCATTAACCAGTAGGTCTCGTGAACCCTAAACCCTAAAACCCTAATTTAGTAATATAGTAATACCTATATAGAGTAACCATTCATTAACTAGTACATCTCGTGCGACACCGTCCCTCACTAATTTAGTGAGAGGTATAATAGAAAAACAAAAATTTCAATTAGTCCGTTACCCCATCATGTAAGAGATCTCTCAATCACGCTATTAAGAGGCTGTCCCTCAGAAGTTTTTTCGTTCACTAACACAAATTTAACACTTCTAATGATGTTTTAATATTTACAACAACTTGACACAATACTACCCAAGTTATGTTTTTTCTGGTTTAATTTTGACTGTCAACTCTATTTATTCAATTTTATTTATCTTCAAATTCTGCTCGTTTCAGAGTTCAGACAATCAATCGAAAAAAAACGTGATGTCACTATAAGACAACGCGGATGGGGTATATAAACACAAGCTTATCTTTTAAAGTCCATTATATACCACATACTTCGATTTCCTTTGGGTTGCTCAAATCTTCAGCCATAGAATTATCACACGTTTTAAAATCCACGAGTCATCAAATGTGCAAGACTCGCTTGCTTCACTCGTTTTTTGTCGACGACTCAACATAAAAAAAATAAATAATGTACTAATGTGTATGTCGGTATGTGTGACACGAAGAAATAATGACCATCTTTTAATAAATAGTTATAATTTCTTTTGCTATATATTTTTAATTTTTTTTTTTAAATTGACCTTTGGTTAAAAGTCGGCTATATTTAAAGAATACCCCGAATTTTAATTCAACCAATATCTCGCGATCACGATAAATACATTTTTTCGGTCCTAAATGTTAAAATTGACAAATTCTCTTGCTTTATCCACTTGCCAATTCAGTTTATCTTCGCATAAACCATTTTAATTAAAACTTCGCAAAACCTCCTTTTATTTTCACCTTATTTTAATTGGACGAGAGCTGTTTTAAGTTATAACGGTCTTAAATATAAAATGGCGCATGATACCTCTAATTATCCGGCTAGTTTTGTTTCAGAAGAGTCATTTTGGTTTGGAGCTATAAGACGTGATTTTGTAACCATTTTACGGTCAAATGTAACCATTATTGAAAAAAATATTATCATAAGTTATAACATTGACATTACATTTCACAATAAAATAATCACATATGTCTGTCTAAAATATTAGACTGAAAATAGTCATCTGAAATAAGAATTTGCATTCATTGTTTCTTACATGATGTTGTGTCTATAAATAAGGCCAAATGAATAATTTATACTACAAATAAGAACTACACTCATAACTGAAAATCATACATTTCCGATCTTGTTCGATATAAGAATTGCAATATCGATTGTAAGGATGGATGCTTCTTCCCAAATCAACGACCTGAAACTAAGTTTTGGAGGGCCACAGGGTGATCTCCCCAACCAGGTAGCAATTTTAGATACTAAAGTTTTTGCGGGAAATGCACGCGGTGTTTTTAAAGTTTGACATTTTGTCCGTAAATCCTTGATTTTTTAATCCGGAAAATTTAAAAGTCATAACTCTTAGGTATGAGCACAGAGAGTGACGACCTCTTTTTTCAAATCGATCATCTTTTCGAAAACTACGACTTGAAAAAAGGAATTTGTCGAGTTTGAAAATCATAACCAAGAGATATGGCCAGGCCACTCAAATTTCGTAGAGGCCAAAAATAGTTTGATATATAAAAACTCCTAGCCACGTGATCCAAATAAGACAACTTTTTTTCACTTTCTGAACTCATAAACATGAGTTATGGCCTCTAAAAGTTTTTCGGATAAAAGAATTGGAATTTTTGGGAAAATATCAAACCTCTAGAATACTACGTGCATTTTCCGAAGTTTTAAAGTTTTGTTATAAAACCTGTGAACTTTGATCGATGTAAAGTCCTTAAAGTCCTTTATTTATATTTCTTTGTACATTAAGCTTAAAAAGTTAAATTACCCTAAGTTTATAAGTTTATTTATATTCCTTTGTACATTAAGCTTAAAAAGTTAAATTACACTAAGTTTATTTATATTCCTTTGTACATGCGGTGCAAAGTGACCTTAATATTAGAATTATTTTGATTATTATGAACGAAAATATTCGATGAAGTGCATAGGCTTCCAACAACAGTTACACTTTGGGATAGTAGTAGGTCGGGTCCCGACCCAAATCGTTAGGGTTTGACCTTAACGGGTTGGGTATGAGTCTGAATTTTTGAGACCCTCTCGAATATGGGTCGGGTATGGGTCTTGTATAAAAACTTAAGGTCCGGGTCCAGGTCTTGGTGTTGAGATCTTATCCGATCCTTAGACCCTTATATATATTAAAAAAAAGAAAAAAAAACATATACGAATGTCAATAACCCAAATAACACATACGTACAAACGACCTTTATTCGTTATCACTAATATCTATACGCATATCCAAATACTTATTAAGAATAATGAGAAAACTTATGAAAATGATGAGTTTGTGTACTAGGTAAATGATATAATTTAAAGAAAAAATTGTTTAGTCAAAGAAAAAAAAACAGACCCTGGGTAGACCATATCCGGACTCGGACCCTCTAGATCGGGTATAGGTCCAATTGTTTCAGACCCTTTAGGGATTGGGTCGGGTATGAGTCCAATGTATGTGACTTAGGGTCGAGTCGGGTCTTGCTGGACCCTACCCAAAGGTGGGATATGGATAAGGTGGAGCCATATTCATATCCATATCCATTTAATTTGTGGTCATCCATATCCCACTCTTATCCGTTTAATATTTTTCCATCCATCCATATCCATATCCACCGGGTGAAACGGGTGGAGTGGGCACCCGTTGGATAAATTCACGCTCATAAATTTGAAGGCGATATATAAAAAATATACACCTTAAGACGATAAAATTTAAAGCGTACATTACCAAACAATTCCGGATTACATAGTTTTTTGAGAAAATTGAACATAATTTTTAATCCTGTTTACCGGACTTACAATTTTACAACTTACAACTGCGAAATTACAATTTTACAACTGCGAAACTAATTTACACAAGTTTTACACGCCCATAAACAAAAAGTGCAACAAAACACTAGCGAGTAATTTCTAAGTTTATTTTTTAAAAAACTTCATAAATTCAAAGTATTTTTTTAATCAAAATATTTATTAAATTTTTTTAGAAAAAAATAATTGTACTTATTTATTTAGGATATCCACCGGGTGATTAGGCGGGTGATAGACCATGATCCATACCCCACCCTAAATTCACCCATATCCATATCCCACCCTAAATTGTTAAAAAATCACCATCTATATCCCACCCATTTAATTTCGGGTGGATGGGATATCCTCAGGATTAGGGTGAAACTGTTATCTCTAGATCCTACTCATTGCCAATCTTAGTTATACTTCCACAAACTTATAAGATACTTTATCCGTTTCAATCATTTATTATGCATTCGTTTTGGTATCAATGAGATGAGAAAATTAAGTGAGAAATAATGATAAATTAAAGGGTTGTATGACTTGTCTCAAATGTCCACTTATACACATTACAAGTCCATTTATCCACTAAACTTTAACCAAAAAAAAAGATAATAATTGAGTGATATACCCAAATTAAAAATAAATAACAATTGACCGAGCAAAAGGAAGGAGCGCAAAATAAAAATAATAGACAAATAAATATAGTGTAACATTTGAATTAAATACAATTTATAAACTATACAACCAATTGTACAATATAAACTTTATTAAAAAGTATATCTGAGCTCATTTATTTACAACCTTGATTAGCTCAGAAAAAATACATATAAACTCAGATACTTATAATTTGATTACACAATACTTATATTCATCTTTTAATTCACGAACACTATATCTTGTTTTATACTTTTATAGTATTACGGTTATTAATTTATTACGAAGTATTATACTTTTATCAGGGGATTTCGCCCGATGATTAAGATTTCAAAAAATTTAACTAAATTTTTAAGAATTTTACAAATGTACTTTATATTATTACTCGTCCGGTTCATTTTAAAAAAAATTGACCCCTAAATCTAAATTTTGGCCATTGACAATTTATTATTCATCTTTGGCATGTAGGGTTCAAGCAATGGAGATAATGTTGCTGCTCCAATTTAAAATGAATGCATGATGTTGCATACTTTGCATGCATGTAGGCCTTTAGATTTAAGCATATGAGAATTATCTCTATATGTATTTCGAACCTATTTTCATAAGTATTGTGTTTTTTATTTGTTTTATGTTCGTTTGTCTCCGAGTTGTTGTATTACGTGAGAGCGTAGTATGTACGCTTTTATCATTGTACATACTAATGTACTTTTGCTGTTATGTCTTTGTTTCTCTAGTTTATGAATAAAAATCTAAAGGCTAATGGATTACGGATGGAAATTGCAAAAAATTACGTAATTAGTGTTTTATAATTTCTTTCGCGTTCTCGTTAGATCATTTGTCCATTTGTCTCCGTTCAATTCCTAAATACGCCGCGGTCCAGAAACTCACTAAATGAGCCAAATAAGAGAAGACACGAAAATAGAAACTGAGAGGAATGAGGATTTATTGGTTGGGCTGATTAATAGTAGGCACCAATGAACCATTCGGCCCAGCCCACTGTGATTGGGCCATGCCACGAAAATTACATGGCCCATTTATCAGCCTTGCTGGTATGTTTCATGCCTCATTCGGCTCACTTAATATTTTATGATCAACATATTTAAATGAGTAAATTACCGGAATTAAATTATTGAGTTTTCAAAATAAAATATTTTGGTACAATTATATTCACTAATTTACTTGATTTTTCTGTTATTTTTCTGTTATTGGATTGGTCATATGCATAAAATGGCGAGACTTTTTTATACTTTGTACATAAGATGATAGATTGACTTAATAACTCAAAGCCCAACTAAATTATTTACTATACTTGTAAAAATATATATTTTATTTTAGTTATTTTTATTTTAAAACTGCATATTTTAACATATCGATTATCTGAAAATATCGGGTTATTAAAATAAAATTAATAATAAATATAATTAAATGTTATTAAGTGCGAGTTATTTCCTCTTAGATCACGCCTATGCTATAAAATGGTATAATAAGGGTATTATGGTTAATCCTTTTGTCGCCGGACTCTTATGTAGAAGTAAAGGACTGGTAAAAAAAAGTTTACTCCATTTTCATGGATAGAGATCAAATCTTTAACCTTATAGTTAAGGAATGCGGTGAGCAACCACTCCACCGAAATGATTTGATTGACACTAAAAGGATTATACAACCAGATGTATAAGAGTATACAAGCATGATGCATTTAATTGAGCTTATATATTTTATTTTTTTTGAGTTTTTAAACAATATTGAGCTATATTTTATTTTTTTATATTGAAATTAAAATATTGTTGAAATTATATGCATTGTGTTTTAATTATATAATTATTTTCTAAGTTCAATATTTTGCAAAGGAGTTCATGAACATTGCGATAGCTCATATTCTTTTCACTAAAACTCTAAATTTTTATTAAAAAGTTCAAAATATGTACAGCCGATTGTATAAATCTGGTGGTCTAATCCACTAATTAATCGATTGAGGTGAAAATAATTAATACATTTTTTTTAAAAGACAAATAATTGAAAGAAGATATAAACTCTTTGCAAAAGTTAGCAAATCATAATTTCATTTCCTGAAAACATTCAGGGAGATAGGATCACTTTACTTATACTATGATGCCATGCATGTTTAAAGTATAGCCGCATACAATAATCAAATGTAAAGAGACAGTCAAATGAGTGCATTTATAGCATTTTTATTTCTAGGAAATGTAAATGATGATGTTGGTCTTTTTAATTTACTTGATGATGTCATCGGCGGAGTCAGAATTTGAACATAAGACGGAAAACTATAGGTATAATGAGCCATGAGCGGCTAATAACGGAAGTTATAAGATACATTGAAATGAAAGTCGAGAAATTTAACTAAAAAGTTCAAAAATCTCATCTGTCGGAGGCTAGCTCCACCATCGGATGTAACTGTGTCGTTTTTGTTCTTAACCAATTTAACGTATATGACACTAATTAGTTCGCGAGTTCATATTCCAGTTAATCTAAAACAAAATAATGCAAAAATTTCACGATGTCGGGAAACAAATACAATGCCAAAAAATATCCCATGCTATTATCTTCTATATAGTATATATTAAAACGCAAATTCTTACTTCAGACGGTTTTAAGTTAAGATGTGCTCACAATCGATTTAAATAATGTTAAAATGACGGAATTGTGAGAGGTCTGAAATTAAGATCGCCTGAAACCCGTATAAAATAAGAGGGAGTAAGTCGAAAGCATGCATGGTAATTATTGGTATGTAGTGATTATATTTTTCAAAATTTTCAGCAACTTGATAACACTAATCATGTATGTGTAGGTTCAACTAAAGATGCCTTAATTATTGTTAGAATAAAACTAGAAAAGTAAAGTAGTCTTATAATGAGTTAGACCTTGTTTTTTTCCGAGTTAATTCTAGTTTAATTCTGTTCGTTTAGTTTAGTTTGGATATAGTCAGTTTAGTTCAACTCAACTCAAACCTATTCAGTTCAACTGTTAATTCTAGTTTAGTGCTGTTCGTTTAGTTTAGTTTGGATATAGTTAGTTTAGTTCAACTCAACTCAACTCTATTCAGTTCACTAATGTCCGTTCGACTGTTTTCAGTCAAAATAAATAGTCCAGGACTTACTTAGTTTCCATTCAAGGCTTGTGACATGAGACACGGGGACAGATGAGAGAGAGTTATTGCGAGAGGTTATGTCTGTGACTAGGGATGACAATGGATTCTGAATTTGGTTCGAATCCTACCCGTAACGGACCCGACTCCGAACCGTATGTGTTGGATTAGGATCTTGATCTCACATATTTGGACCCGTTGGATCTGGATCCAGGGTATACAATGCGGATCTGGATATGGATCATATTAGACCCTGTCCAAATCCGACCCATTATCATTTCTATCTGTAACTGCGACAAGCAAGACGGACGGTAATCGAATAGAGATAGTGAGGACATGATTAGAATAGATAGATAGAAGAGAGTTCTAATGATGAGGTAGACGTAGAAGTGAATGAATAGGATGATAAACAAAGATAGAGGAGCAGCTTTATGACCTATATATACATAAGTGATTCCCAACAAAGTTTAGGTCTTTGTTTTACAATCATTTTGTTTCTTCTTTTGCATTATTTACTGTTTTAATGTTTTACTGTGTTGTGGATACAAGACAAAACTTAACTTCCCTGTATTTCACTCTATAAAGCTATGTCATGTCATTTTCATATATACTTATTACGGTCTTAAATGAAAAAACGTAAAAAAGTTTATATTTTGGATCGAGCTGGATCGATTTTGTCATCTTAAATATAAAACAGATAGGTCGAACACAATAACAAAGTGGTTTTTTTTTATCTAGCCTTGACCAATATTTGGTCTATAGAGACCTACCATAGAGACCTACCATGAATTTTCTGAAACAAACTTTAGTTATTGTCGTAAGGGCGGAGTCTAATGGTTAAAATTTGGGTGAAATTTTTAGGAGATCTGGGTTCAAGCCTCCGCAAGAGCAAAATCTTATGGAACATTTTTGGCCTGAGTCCATGCATAAATAGACTTCGAGTCTGTTAAAAAACTTTAGTTATTGCATTAACTATCATTTGCGGTGAGACAGCCTCACAGTATAAGAAGATAACTCATTTTTGTTTTTTTACATGAGCAGAACAATTTACCTTGTAAAATTACGTGATACGGTCTTATTTTAGAGTTTGTGAAAATGAAAAGTCTTATTCCTTCTAGTATTCTTGTTGATTCCTAAAAGTGCATGTCAATTAATTTAAGTTGGTTAAATATAGTAAAGGATGAAGAATTAAATGCATTGAATTAAATGGTGGATGATCACCTGTACAATGCTGGAAGTTATGAATTCTAACACAAATTGTCCTGTGACAGTATTATTCGTCGCAACCACGTAACGAAAAATAAAACTTATTTAAAAAGATAAAAATAAATTATTTGTAATTTACTTATCTTGTTAAATGAATATACTTAACTTGTCGTAAACTTGTGACGAATATACACGTTATCAGAGATCTATTAAAATTGTAAAGGCATCAAACTCAGTACAAATGGACAGATGGTCAAAGATTCAAGTATCACCAGAAAAAGAAGGTCAAAAAAGTTAGAAAAGATCATCTGAAACAAAGTCAGAAACCAGAATGTTATTAAAAGCAATCACATCATAAATTACATTTACAACTTTCACAAAAACAAAAAAAAAAACGTCTACATCTAATTTAACCATTGTTGATAATTTTTGTATAAATCCGTCTTATATTATGATACAATTTTCTTATTTAGTGTAAGGCTACTTTAACCGATTAAGGACTTGAATTCAAGACTCGAGCTTGATCTGAATCCAAATTAAACCGATCCAATGTAACAAAACCTGAATCTCCATAACAACACATAAATAACTTGATAATAGTTGACCTGAGAGGATCGACTCTACTAGAGCTGACCCTAACACTTACAATCCCGAACGTGACCCATCTTGAGCTGACTCATTCCATACCCAACTCATTCATTGTTTAATAGGTCGGTTCAACATTGATTTCGAATAGTTGTATATCGAATAATGGTCTTATCAGAAATCAGTTATCATTCTTTAATTCGATAACTAACCTATAAACAACCATGTAAATGATTTCAACAACATAATAGAACATGATGTATTCATTGTGATAGTATCATTAAATTGCAAAGTAAATTCCAAATCTCCAATCATACAAACATTTTCAACCAGCAATGTAACTCGACAAGAAAGTCTATTGCGGGACACTAATTACTATTCAAAAATAACTTGATAATAGTTGATCCGAAATGATTCGGTTTGACCAGAACTGACCCTAACACATGCCCGGTTTGAGCTGACCCATCTCGAACCCAACTCGATTGACCTATTTGGTTGACATGATTTCAATAACACAATAGAACATGACTAAATTAAATGGCCGTGCGATGCACGAATCTATAAATATTGTTGTTTGATTTTCGGTTTAACCAGGTATAACCCTAACTCATACCCGACTTGAGCTGACCCGTCGCAAACCCAACTCGATTAACCTATCTGGTTCACATGATTTCAACAACATAATAGAACATGATGTATTATCATTGAGACAGTAACATTAAATTGCAAAGTAAATTCCAATCATACAAACATTTTCAAAAGACATAAACTTTCATTTCAACAATTCTTTACATAAAAAGAATTACTCCTACATACTATCTTACCAAAAAAGAAAGCTATCTATCTAATTCAATTACTAGTCTTCTACACATACAGTTGTCATCTGCAAAAAGTAAGTAAAAAGAAAATGACATTAACAACAAATTTTAAAAAAAAAAATTACAAACTCAAAGTCCCATAAAGTTTGCAATCTCCTGCTTCAAGGACTAGTAGTCGACTCGGACCGCAAATATTCTTGCGTAAAACCGTCTTAATACGAGACTTTTAATGAATTATACGTGTATCAAAATGTCACGGTTTATCGAACAACCACCGTGCCAACTGCTAAATACCCAAAATACCCTTGATCAAGATTCATTTAACATTTGAACCTCAACTAGACCTAACCAAGAAACCACTCAATCCGGAGTTCCGGACCGTGTCGATTACCATACCGAAAATACCCTGACCGTGACGATTTCCGTTTCCACCATGTAAAATACCCAAAATACCCTTGATCAAGATTCATGGAACATTTGAACCTCAACTAGACATAACCAAGAAATCACTGAATTTCGGACCGTGTCGATTACCACCGTAAAAATACCCAAAATACCCCTAACCGTTCCGATTTCCGTTTTCCGTTTTCCACCATGTAAAATACCCAAAAATCCCCGATTTTGCAAAATTAACCAAAAGAATCGCAATCGTAACGATGTGAAATACCGAAAATACCCTCGACTCGGAAAATTAATCGAATTAATCACCTAGACCTGAGCAAGAAAACAGAGAGTTCTTGACCCGGACAATCATCAGGACTAATTAAATGAAACGATTCAGAATCGAATCCTCCAATACTCCACTCGTAATTCGCCCTCATATACATCATTTCTTCGCATTTTTCGCTATTATTATTATCGTTATTATTGTTATTGTTATTATTATTATTACTATTTCGCGGGATTACTCCGGCACCAACGGTCATATTCTCCATTTTCTTGAGCATCAATTTAGTATCTTCCGACGGTTTTCTCCGAGCCGCAAACCCGACTCGACGACCATTACAAAACAATGTCCAAAGAGGAATAGAATGTAAAGGACAAGACCCTAATTCCGTCATCTTACACTCCAAAGCGATCCGAACAAAACCCGACCGAATCTCCCGCGCAAAATTATGCGTAGAGAGGGATAATTCAAGAAGAAGAGACGGTTTAGACGAAAGCCGGTCATGCTGGACGCAAAACCAAATATGAGAACCGTGTCGAGGGCCGAAAAATGTGCAAATGACCATGGATTTTGAGGGTCTAGGTGGCGCGTGGGAGAGCACGCTTTCTGGGGAAGACATGGAGTCGGGTTTTGGAGACGGGTTTGAGTCGATATTATCGTCTCGTAAAGAGGTGCTGAGGCGTTTCTTGGTGGGAATGGGAGTGGTTGTTGTGGTGGTTGGATGGGTGGCGGGGAAGGTGAAGCATGGGAGGAAGAGACGGCGGAGGGAGGGTAGTTTCGTCATTTGACTTGAAGTGGTTTTGATGATGGAATTGATTAATTGTTGAAATTGTTTTTGGGTGGAATGGTGTATATGTACAGTATATTTATAGGAAATAAGGCGGGAAAATTATAAATTATTAATAGCCGTTTTTTTCTTTTTTTAAAAAAATTATTTTAGAAAGAATTGTCTTTTTTTATTGGGCTTTTTTTTTTGGTTTTCCGAGAAAAAGTAAATATATATCAGATGTATTATGTTAAACTTTACTTGTTTTTGAACATATGAATATTTTGCTTGAATTTATTATCTCAAATTTTATTTATTTTTGGGTACTGAGTATTTTTTATGGGTTTATTAAAGTTTATGAGTTACGTTTTTATTTTCCGTTAAAATTAAAATTTACGCAAGTTTATATGTATTTTTTAGTTTTATTGTAATGTTTTAGCTTAAGTTTTTGATAAATGGACTCAAAATTTTAGAGAAACAGAACTCAAAAACTGCCTCAGAAGTCAGACCTGTAAAACTGCTGATAGTATATCGATATATAATCCACGTATTGGTTTCGGTTTATGGGTGTCTTTTATTTGTTTTCCAAATGAATGCACTATGTCGCGGGTGAGAATCGAACCCCAACTTCATGGTTGGGGTAAGAGAGCTCCTACCACTTGAGCTAACTCTTATTCTCTCTTTTATTCGTTTGTTGTATGATCCGTTTGGTATATGTTAAGATTCGAGTTATACGATATTGTAAGAGCGTTGCTCATTCATACACATGTTTTACTCAATTATAAACGCAAATCACTTTAATACCCTTCTATTTTTATAATTCTCTCTCCTCAATTCACTCCCTCTAACTGCAACTATTCAACCACAATTCGGCCGCCACTTTCCACCACCCTCACCGTCCTCTCCTTGCACCACCGGCCGGTCTTGACGACCTCCTCAGACCGGTCCTCACCCATGATGATGTTAATCAGGTCTGTTTTCCTCACTTGTTTATTCAATTCGATTCAATCCATATTTTCAATCACTAATGATTCGATTTGATTCAATTTATGATAGTATGAATTCTGTAAAGACGGATGCTCTTGTAAATGCACAACCTTTTATTCAATTCGATTTGATTCAATTCGATTCAATTCCATATTTTCAATCACTAATGATTCGATTTGATTCAATTTATGATAGTGTGAATTTTGTAAAGACGGATGCTCTTGTAAATGCACAACCTGAGCTGACGTGCCTTCTGATCCACGAATTATTGTTGCTGGGTCTGAATGTGGTACTGAACTTTCAATTATTGTTGCTGGGTCTGAATGCGAGCTTGAAAATGCACAACCTGAGCTGCAAGTCAAGATTCCGGAGATGTCTGTTGGTTGCGAAACCAACCCCATGTGTGATGTAAGTTCTGAGACCACCCAGCAGGAAGAGGTCCATGAGTTCCCGGGTTGTTTGTCTGTTAGCGAAGTTGTGGCAAATGTCTTGCCTGAGATGGAGCAGAAATCTGAGATAAGAGTGTCAGATGAGTCGGTGAAGACATCGGGTTCCCTGCTTGCTGAAGATGAACCTGATGAAGCATTATGCAAGGACAATGATCCCGTGAAACAGGCCGATAATCCTGCTGGCGGTCAGCTTGCTGTCAATAATGTTGACAACCCGTTTGAGACTCTCTGTGTTCAGTACGAATCAAGGATTAGTAGACTGGAGAAGACAATTTCCGCTTTCTTAGATAGCAAGTACTAACCTTGTATGACATACATGTAAATGACTAAATGTAATAGATGATAGATAACTTTTGCTATTAAGCAATTGCAGGTAGAAAATGCTAGTTGTAGCATTGGAAAACAGTAATTAGAAGTAGTACTTCAGAAGCTTGGTTATAATGTCTCTTAGTCTCCTTTTTAATATGTAATGGCCTGTAATTGTTAACATATCTGAAACTTTAAACTAGGTTGGTTTCCCCTTGGTTCATTTTCTACAACTGCGTTCTTTATATGTTTTGAAGCAGTAAGGCAAGCCAATGTCATCTTTGTATATTGTCTGAGTCTCTTCGAAACTAAATTTTGATACGCATTCAGGTGGAAGATCATCACGCATATGGCCGTGTGCGTAACTTCATGTCTTCATCTGAGAATCAGCTCAATACCTTAAAAGTTATAATTAAGTTTTAGTAGTTCATGGCTAGTGAGAAAGTGGCTAGGAGTATAGTCGTATACATGTGTTAATGCAATTCTCATGTTGCTCTGGCAATGTTACCATCTTCATTTTACTGTAAAGCTTGGGTTCACTCACCCAAAATTTATGCAGTTTACTGAACAGCTCGTTATTTTCGCTTTCAGGGATTTGCAGTGTGCACACTGCATTTTCCAGTCATTTCAGAGAAAAATCGAGTAGTCCGATTTTGTGTAGCAGCAACTGCACAATTCTCATCTTAAACTGACGGGCTTGTTAGCAGGAAGGAAAGACTTGAAGAAATTTGAAATGGAAGTTCCCAAGTCCTGCCTATGGTCTAACTCGTTTATAAAAAAAATAGAACAAAAACATACAGAATCTGAGAATTAAGAAATTTGCATCCTACGACAAAAACATACAAAAACATACAAAGATTTACTCCTCATCATTAGATTACAATGTGTGGATACTGCATAGTATCGCTGTCGCGTTTTCTAGTATTATGATGTACATGAAACATTCAGGCATAGATTGATACAAGTTTGACTATGAAATACAATTCTCCGCTAATCTGATGATATTAAGGTAGACAATAGAATTTCTTATATACTAGTGCTATGGCTTCGGGAAGAGGTGTTTGCAAGTTCGTCAGATGGATCCCAATTTAATGATGAGGAGTAAATCTTTGTAAGTGTCATGGAGACTTCGGCCATTGATGGGCGGGAATTCATGTCACGGTCTACACACTTATGAGCCAATTGAGCCATTGAATATGCCAAGTCCAATGGGTATTCCTTGTGTAGATTAGAATCCATGAATTCCGTCAGCTTCTCCCTCACGTTGCTGCCCTCGAACACCTTCCTAATTACGATGAACAACAGATCATCTGCACCTCCATGGTTTGTTCCTGATGGTTTTACAGCTGGTTTTCCTGAGAGAAGTTCTAAAATTACTACCCCAAATGCAAACACATCAAGTTTGGGAGTGACGGCCCTGTTTTCTATGTATTCGGGTGCCAAGTAACCATGAGTGCCAACCACATGTTTGGTTAAATGTATTACTCCACTTTCATCTTCTCTTTGTATTGTTCTTGCTAATCCAAAATTTGTGATCTTTGCTCTGTTGGTGGCATCTAAAAGTATATTGCTGCTCTTCAAATTCTTGTGAATATAGGGTGGAGTGATGTAGCTGTGCAGGTAATTGAGAGCATCCGCGACATTGCAGGCGATCTGGACCCTTTGTTTCCAACTAAGAACAGGCTCCGCCTGAGAATCGTCTTCAGAGTGATGTTTCTTTTGACTGAAAAGCGAATCATCAATCGACCCCTTCTCAGCATACTCATAAACCAACTAAGTGTTTCCCTCATGAAGGCAATACCCAGATAGCCGGATTATGTTATAATGATTGATGCGCTTTAAAATATTAATCTCATCATTCGGTACATTGCGCCTTTAAGGATCTTAATTGCTGCTTCATCACCATTAAACTCGCCTCGATACACACAGCCTTTGATCCGATGCCCATCACTGAAATTTCCAGTTTGAGAAGACGGTGACGAAACAAGACGCAACAACCACATACCATTCCTCTTTCATACTTGTCAGACTACTGCTTGAACTTACAAATCATACATTCATACGTCATTAGACTAGTTTGCTTTTTCTTCTATCTTTAATTACACCTTGCTACATACCTTAATTAGCTTAAAATTGAAAACGATTTAAAGAAACCCTAATCTAATTAGTCTAAATCAATTTTTTAATTTCATATAATATAATTGATAAAGGTAGAGATTAGAATTATTACCTGATCGATACGAGAGCTAGCATCCATAGTTGTGTGGTTTAGGTTTTTTTTTGGGGAGAGAATCAGAGAGAATTAGAGAGGAGAACTTTTCTTAGGCAGAGGGCATAAAATGGAAAACTAATGAAAAAAAGTATGAATGAGTAAAACTCGTATATGAATGAGCAATTACGTATTGTAATATGTATATTTTATATACATAAGTGAAAATGACTTTTGATACTAGAAAAGTGTCAACAATTGTCAAAGCATTTTGTTAGATGGAGAACACAGACAAAATAAGAAGAGGTATAAAAAAAGGCGCAACAAATAGCTGCCAAAGAAAATTGGTTTTGGTTGAGACGGTTTAATTTTAGAGTTCATACATCGCAGATCACTCATTTGATTCTAGTTTATTTAAATCGGATGTAGTCTTGTCGGTATAGTCTCAACTTAAGACGCTCTTAAATAAGAATTTGTGATACGTTAAATATTGGTTGATCTAGACAGTATTCTGTTGTCTGAGCTCATGGTCCTGTACTGTGACTAAAACTAAAAAACTTCAAAAATATTTGTTTCTGTGATTATTTTTCCAAATTTCATTCTATATGTGAGACATATAACTACAAAAAAAACCGGGTAAAATTCCGATATTCCGAGGAATAATCGATTTACATATTATCTACACTAGGAATTGTTTCATCTTCACATTCTGCAAGAACTTGTGCAACTGATTCCATTGTTGGCCTCATATTTCTATCTTCTTCAACACAAGAAAATCCAACCTTAATCATCAAAGCTACTTGTTTTCTGCTAAACTTCCCTTCTAATCTCGGGTCCGCGAAATCATGTACCCATGAATCTTCCTCTCTTTCAGCCTCCCCTTTAGCCAATCTCACAAAATTTGCAAGTTCCGATACAGCTTCCGAACCAACATCACTGTCCACCACCCAATTCGACAGTCGAATTCCTTTTACAAGCTCTAGGATTAATACACCATAACTGTAGACATCAACCTTGGCTGTAACCAGAAGGTTCAGTGCCCATTCAGGAGCCATATAACCTTTTGTGCCTCTAATTCGGGTCAATTCAGATGATCCTTGACCCTGTCCACCTCTCTGGCATAGCTTAGCTAACCCGAAATCTGAAATTTTTGGTTCAAAATCCTTGTCTAGGAGTATATTTTCAGGCTTTACGTCACAGTGGATGACCCATTCTAGACACTCGTGGTGAAGGTAGGCCAGGCCTTTAGCAGTGCCAAGGGCGATTTTGAATCTCTCTTTCCATCCGAGAACTCCATTATCGGGGAACAAGTGTTTGTCCAAAGATCCGTTTTCTATGTACTCGTAAACCAAGAGTCTATGCTTCCCTTCTGAACAAAAACCCCACATTCTCGCTAAGTTCATATGGTTGATCCTACCGATTGTGCTTACTTCGGCCCAAAATTCGTCCTCTCCTTGAAAAACATCTCCTAATTTTTTCACAGCGACAATCCTGTCATCGTCTGTCAGCACACCCTTGTAAACGGCACCGAACCCTCCAACACCAAGAACTTCCTTGAATTTGTCAGTTGCCCTCTTAAGCTCGCGGTAGCTAAAGCTCCGAAATTGACTAGAGATAGCACGATACCCGTCTTCCATTGAGGAAGAGGTGCCATGCTTCCTGAAAAGAAACCACCACCCTGCAACAAAAACGATAACTTCCAAAATCCCAATAGCAAGAACAAAGGAATATGGATAAACCCACTTAAACCTTTGATTACTCACGTCATACGAACCGGGAAGAAGTACGAGTTTACCCTCTGAATTACTACAAACAGAACCAGACCCGTTGAGGACAACATGGTCCAATTGCTCTGCGCTATTCGGAACCCTCAAGTATATGGTAGCTGGGAAATCAACAGCCCTATACCCATTAAAAAGGGCACTTTTTGTGAAACAAAGCCCTTGACCAAGGAGTCTATAACTAAACGCTTGACAACGGCAATCTGTCAAGCAAATTTGTCTGCAAGCTTCAAAAGAAACAGGTTTGCTGTAGTTGAGATCGAAACCATAATAATCAACATGGCTCAACTCGACAAAATGTGAATCTGAACAACTTCTGTTAAATTTAGGTTTACACCCTTTACTCCAATCGCTCGAATCAGTGGGTTCATAATTTGGGGGACATGAGCATCTTGGTCCTGGACTATATTCACAAATCCCATTTCTACCACAGAGACCATGGACATCACACTGACTCGGAATAGCTTGCCATGTTATAACCCACATTCCAGATGAATCATTCAAGCTATAAACTCTCAAATTCCCATCATAGTCTAAAGTTAACCTTCTATTTATCCCTAAACCCACATCACTTGTTGTAAACTGCATTTGATCACTGGAATTAAATCGACCCGTCTTATCAAAAGACGCGATTCGACTACTATTATAATTTGTTCTCCCATTAGCAAACACATTAACTGCGTTAATATTCGGCCAATAAATGCTACTAATTTCAGGACCATCATACAGCAGTCTCAGCACATTATCACTATCGAAAAAGAAATTAAAATACCCGGAACCAAAATTTTTTGGACCAAGGTTAGAAACCAATGATTTCTTCTTAGTTATAAGTTGAGTAGGAAGCAAAGTATCAGTAAGATAATCAAAACTTTGCCATAAAATATTACCATTTATACCTCTGATCACAAAATTACCTGAATTAAGCAGCTCAGCTTTATCAACACGAGCAGAAGTAGTATTAGTTGCCCAGGTTATGGACCCATCAAAGTCAGTCAAGACCATTGAACCATCTTTCCTTAGAGTAAGCCTCGACTTGCGGCGGTTAACTGGGTTGTCCCGGTTAGCTGTCCAGATAACAGTTTTCAGGTTCGAGTTAGTGTACCAAATTGAAAACCAGTATGCATTTGCTCCAAATGAATAGAACCCACAAGTGAATGTATTGTCAGGAGAAGTAAGAAAGTTTGATTTTGAAGTGCTTTCGGCTGTTAATGAAGAGCCTCGAGCGAGAATGTTTCCTGCTAAAACTGAAGTTATAGAAGATAGGAAAACGAACACGAAGGTGAAACGCTGGTTTTTCATGGTTAAATAGGATTCAAAAATTGTTTTGAGCACATTTTGGTTGTTTTTATAGAATCAGAGGGTAAGTTGCCGTGTTTGACTTGCTACAGATGGAGACTAATAAAATGCAAGTTGTAGCGTGAAAGAAGGACGACATATAATAGAAACAGCAGATAACAGATTATAGTATGTTTAATATGTCCACTGAGAATTTTTTATGATGCATGTTTGGTTTGTTTCAACTGTCTCCGTTGAAACGTCACGGCAGGGTTTGGCAGTCTGAATACCATAGCCCAGAGGAGAAGGGATAAAAACCGTCTGATTGTATACACAGAAAAATGGAAGTGGCACGTGGGCCGTTGGGCTGGCAAGTCCCAACACGGCCCATGACCCATTTTAGCACGAGCACGGCACGGTGAGTCATGGGCCATGCTTGGACCGAAGTCTAATAAAAAAGGCCGTACCTAACCCAAGCACGTTACGCCTTGGCACACTCAAAATACAAAGAAATAAGGGTAAACTGGAGGGCTCAAACACGGCACGGCATGGGTTGTGGGCCGTGCTAAGGCCGCTATTTCCATTTCACTGACACGGCACAACAAGTCGACAAGATGCCCACTTTCCCGTACCTGGGTCGTGACATTTAGTTTTCCTAGCACCGTGGTCAGGCACGAGGCCTGGCCCGGTCCGGCACGAACTGCTTTCATCTCTACTGTGAACACCCTAGACAATGCTCCACGGCCGGGAATCGCATAGGCCTTACAGACAAAAATGAGATAAACCAAAGAAAAATAAAACTTGAGCAGAACAAATTTCTGAGAAAAGATGTACTTTCCCATTAATGAATATATTGATAAAAGTACAGCCAACAAAGCAAACACAAATACACAATCATGTATACTTCAGTCAACCACCAAGAGTCACCCAAAAGAATGTAAATGTATTATCAAACAAATATAATACACAAAATAAAAAAGGAAAAACCGAAACAGGGTAGACTGATGGAAGTCATGTTAGAAGCACACTGTTAAAGCAAGGTGGGCGGCCGGGTCTGACTACTCCTCAGTCCTCCGGCTTAAAGACAGCCAGGCCATGGAACCTTAAAATGCCTTGGCTATCATTTAATATGTTAATGTAGTTTCGAAGCCTAAAGCGATCCGAGTTAGTAAGAGAGAACAGAGGATTTAGTATTAAAAATGGTGCTTCAACAAGAAGGGAGATTAACAGGCTTACAGCTTTTGAGTACGAGGAAGTTGCGCCTCCACCTCCATCAGCTCATCAACCTGTCAGCAATGTAGGAGTTTGTTAATGGCTGATTGTAGGAACCTCTGAGGATGGGGAAGTTGTATTAACAGTGAGTTTCCTTACGCATAGGACTCCTCATAACTCCATTTTGCGACACAAGAACTCTATTATACTACTATGAGGATGGAGGAAGACCGCGTACAGCAGAATTCCCTCAACATCGTCATACATACAAGCCTTTGAGAGTCAAACGCACCTGAATAATGTGGTTGTTGCTAGTTTGAGAACTTAGCTTTCTTGGGTTTTCGTAAGCATCAACTACAATCAAGGTTTAACAGCAAGAAAAGGTGATTGGTCAAACACCAAACGAAATCATCATTCGGGAAGAGCTTTTCTAGAGATCATAATGATTATTCACCTTTTTCTTTCACTTCGACTCTAAGGTTGTGATTGGATTGAGGGATTTGAAGGGAAAAGAAAGGGAGGGAGAGTAGGGGATTTAAAATCCCTGGTTTGGATAGCAAATGAGGGTGGAGGGAAATGGAGGGGGAGATTTGGGGGGATTCAATTCCCCTCCTCCAAGGCAAATTAAAATCACTCCAAAATAGACAAGATTTGGAGGAAAATTGTATCCAAACACCCACACCCCATTCCCCCTCCCCTTCCATTCCCTCCCTTTCCCTTCCCTCCCCTCCCTTTCCCTCCACTTTTGCTATCCAAACACACCCAAGAGATATAAAAGATGAAAACACATTGTGTCACTTAAGGAAAAAGGCATTCTTTCGGGATATGTATTCAAGGCAGGGGATAGAAACAGCAAAGGTAGAAAAATTACCGCGCCATGTCTGCCTAATGCAAAAGCAGACTGATATATGGTTTCCATGGCATCCGGCATTTCCTCGTTACCTGAAATCAGGGTAAGCGTTCAAGTGAGAAACAGAAGGACAACTAGCTAAATGACTTGAAATAAGATGAATTAAACAAGTGACTCACACTCAAGCACGCACACACAAATTAATTCGTAAAGGAAGGGGGGTCCAACAGTCACCTAGACTCTTACGTTTGTATTGCCCTACTTACCTAAATCAAACTTCACGAAACTCCTTAAACCTTGATTACACTAGAGTCGAGAGCCTCCAATGCTTTCCAATAATTGTCAGCAGAGCACAGACCGACACTCCTCGAATGGCAACCCACTACAAATTCCAATCCACGTAAACAAACACACGCAAAACCAGAAACAGAAAGCCTTGAGTGGAAAATTTAGTGGAAGAATACCTTATAGATGTTGGGCCAAAACACTGAATTTTGCGATTATTTAGTGGAAAAATACTTTGGGCCAAACGCATACTTCACAGATGAAATCTGGATGCTACTTAACCAGCTATTGATAGCTACACTTTCAACAAATTTGTGAAGGACAATCATTATGAGCAGGCAACAAACCATAATTCCATATTTACAAATGATTTATTTGCCCAAAAAAAAAATAACGCAAAACAATGAGCGATGCAAAGTGACCTACCTGGCAAAAAAATGTAAGAAAGCAGCAACCTTTAAAAGCACTGAAAGCATCACATACCTGGCTCCACAAACTTTGCCAGTTCCTGAGCATGCCCTACTTCGCTGAGAAATTCCCACTTGATCTCAGCAGATTCATCCTCAAGTGCTTGGGAGGTAACAGCATGAAGATTGAAGACCTTCACGAAAGTCAGGGTTATTGTCCATCTTGTTTATGCTACCTTTGAACTTCAAAATATCTGGTGAGGGACTTCCATCAGAGGAGGATACTGCCTGAGTATGGCAAATGTGCAGTGCTTGCTTCCGTACTGCAAGAAGGACAAGCTGAACGGAAAATGCTCCAAGATGTCTACCAGCTTCAATCTACAAAAAAAACCCACTTCCTGGGATAAGTATCTCTATCCATAATAGCCCTCTTAATCTTCGCCACAACCCCGTGATCACAATCGTCATCTCAGCAATCCCAAGCGCAATCGCCTCCCCTTTAGTATTCATTACTCGTTAACACAACCTCCTCACCAGCCTCAACATCATTCTCAAACCTCAACAACCCTGGAATCATCAACTTAGCACCATAACAAATAGCATTCACACCCGAATCCTTTACCCCACTAACCTCTTATAACTCGTCAGCAACACCTCCAACGGCATAATAACCCGTCTCAAATAACCCTCATCCCTCTAATTATCATACATCAATTGCACATCCATAACATCATGCATTGTCACCATATTATCCTTTTTCCCCATTAATCCCAGCTCGCACCCATCTCAACTCCTGCATCGCTGCATATGCCCACCAACACTGAGCAACAACCCTAAATGAACACACAATGTCCTCACATACACCCGCCTCGGAACTAATCCAAAACACAAATAGTCGCTACTTTAGCTAAATCCGAAACACCGGAATGCAACCACGCAACACAAACATACTCTTTTCCAGCACCCTGTCGCAATTTCACTAAACGGGTCGCACGTTCAATACAAAGTTACAAACAATCAAATTACCGGTTACTTTCGGGTCAAGTAGTAACACTATGACCCGTTTTCTCAACCCTAAGAATTCGTTTAATCCAGGCGACAACTTCGTTAGACGAGGGATTAAGAACACCATACCTTATATACTCCGCTAATGGAAGCTTCAATGGCGAAAACTCAGAAGGTAGAGGAGCTCAATGATCGATACGGGAGTTAAGACGATTGTAATTGTTCAGTAGAATCCGCCACTCGGAAATGTCAGTCGGTGGAGTGATTTGTGACGGTTTGATTAGGAATTCGACGGTTGAAGGTATAGACGGTTTCACAACGGTGTCGTTTTGCTTGGATTTGTTCTACCAGGCTAACTGAATAACACTACGCCCAATTAAATAATCAATCAATGAATATATATATATATATATATATATATATATATATATATATATATATATATATAGATTTAGGATCGGGTGAGAACGAACATTCGGTGTATACGGTGAGAACGAGTCTCCTCCCTTAGATGAGGGTGAGATTAAAGGTTGAGATCACCAACTCACACCTTAACTACATCTTTATCCAAACTACTTTAGCTTATTGTACACACTTTTTACATAAACCTAAATACATTTTTTGACGGACTAAATATATTTTTTTTTACTTTTTTTACATAAACTTAGATACATTTTTTGACGAGGTAGATACATTTTTTTACTTAAACCTAAATACATATACATTTTTTGACGGAGTAGTTACATTTATTTTTTATTTTTTTACATAAACCTAGATACATCTTTTGACGGAGTAGATACATTTTTTTTACTTAAATCTAGATACATTTTTTGACGTAGCAGATACATTTTTTTTTACTTTTTTACATAAACCTTATACATTTTTTGACGGGTAGATACATTGTTTTTTACTTAAACCTAGATACGTTTTTTGACGGAGTAGATACATTTTTTTTTACTTAAACCTAGATACATTTTTTGACAAAGTAGATACATTTTTATTTTGACGGGTAGATACATTTTTTTTTACTTAAACCTAGATACATTTTTTGACGGAGTAGATACATTTTTACTTAGAGCTAGATACATTTTTTGACGGATTAGATACATTTGTTTTTTACGTTTTTTTTTATATAAACCTAGATACATTTTTTGAAGGGGTAGATACATTTTTTTTTTACATTTTTTTTTACATAAACCTAAATATATTTACACAAATTATTTGTAAATTGAAATTCATAAGCAATTTTACAACTACCGTATAGAATCGAACTAAACCGTCAACAACAGGTATATAGTCACAAACTGACTACGGGTTAAATACTAACCAGTAACCATGATGGTGAAAAACAAAACAATTTGCTATTTGTCGATATATCAATCACAAATTAATAACCTTGAGCATGATCTTGGATCGAAGAATGAATTTGGAAAGCGGCTAAAGACGAAAAACCAAGAACTCATCAAGCTCACTTCAGAGAGGGAGTTCCTGCAGAGAAGGGTTAGGGAGCTTGAAAATAAACTGAAAGATAAAGGTGATGAGTTGTCGAAGCTAAGTAATGAAATGTCCGTTCAGATAGCGGCGTTAACAAGGCAAGTAAACCAGCTACAGGAAGATACGGATATAAAAAAGAAGCTTGATGTACCATTATTTAGTTTGATTGGTTTAATTTAAAATTTAATCTCAGCCTTTCAATTAACTCTCATCTAATGGAGGAGACTCGTTCTCACCGTATGCACCGAATGATCGTTCTCACCGTATGCACCGAATGATCGTTCTCACCGTATATATATATATATATATAGATATATATATTCGTTTGTATTTTAATAATAGTATAAAAGAAGCCCACTGTCCACGTGACAATCCCACGTTTAATGTTTTTCCGCCAACATTTTTCCTAATACTAAATACATACAGTTATTTAAGGAATGTATAATACACTCTATTATTTTAATTATTAAGCGAATCAAATCAATAAGGAAAACCCACTAAAAACAATTACACAAAGAATTGTACAGAATATTAATGCATAAATATTGCATTATCTTTACAAAAATAAATCATATCTCATAGGTCAATTTTATTTTAGCTTTTATTTTTTTTATTTCCAACTTTCCACTTATTTAAATCACAAATAGCAATATTATTATTCTGAGTATGCACCATGTAGTTTGTTGTCATTTTATTTTGCGGCAAAATTACCATATAAAAGTCATTTAAAAAAAATAATAGTAGCACTATACTGACTTTGTGTTTTTATGTGACGTTTTCTATTCTTAAATTGAATTTTTGACTTTAAGTTTTGCTAAAATATTTTTGAAACATTATTAAACAATTAGAAATTCATAACAATTTTTTTAATAAGAGTAGACATATTATAATGTTTATATTTTGAAATAATAAAAAGAAATATGTAATTGTCTTTAAATATAAAAATTAATAATGATATACTTCATCGGTTCCGAACATTTTTTTACCTTTGATTTTGGCAAAAAAAACCAAGGGAAGAGAAGAGAGATATTTATTTGATGCTAAATTAATCAAATTAAGTGTGCGGATTAAATTGTTCGTTAAAAGATTGTCACAATAGGAATTTAAACAATTGACCGAGACACCCAAAAATAGAATAAATAAACAAACGACAGGGATGGAAGGAGTATATAAAATCAAAGGGAGTGTCTGGAATATCATAGTAAACCGTCTTCACTTTTTTTTTATTAACGGTCGGATGTTCGCTAAGAAACTATGCGCACCTTTTTATGTAGACTAACAATCCTAATTTATTAACACATATTCTTAAGCCAATTGCGGCCCACTGAGACTTATGAATTATTCAGTTGTGTATAAATAGTTGAGAAAGACTTATGCATTATTCAGTTGTGTATAAATAGTTAAGAAAGCACATTTTGACAATTATATAAAGAGAAACTAGTTTTACGCCCGTGCAAAAAATGCACGGGTTAGTTTTATTAAACTGAAAAAATAAAAATAAAAAGGTAAATATATTTTCCAAAAACATATAATTTTAGTATCATAGTTATATCGATGTAAAAAATAAAAAAGAATTTATACGCTTAACTTAGATGTAAGTAAAACAACGCATATGCTTGACATTATAAATTATACAAATTCTTAGATAGAACGACATTATCCGTTTAGGTTTAAGACTCATCAAATATACATATGTAGGATGAATAAGACAAAAAAAAAGATATTATGCATGGCGAAAATAAAATATTTGTCCTATAACCGATGGGGAGTGATACCCACGCATTTTAAATTTAAGACGGATTACTCTCTTAATTAGTTCATCTATCAAATATCAAAATCTTTTACCCAAAAAAAATGATCAAATGAAGACTAAAAAATCTTGTGAAATATTTTTAATTTTGATTAAGTCTTCTTATTTATTAAAATACTTTTTTGATGATTTCGAATGATGGTGGTAAATGTTTTTATGAGTTTGATCGATTCATCAACTTGGGTAAATATACGCATGTGGTTAATGTGGATTTATGAGATCCGTTGAGTATGATACTATGTTTTAGCATATTTTCGAGTTCTTAATTTTTATAATGGTTTAATATTCGTCATATTTTATAAAAAAATATGCATTTTATTTTGGATAAAAATTTTTTGATTTTAATGATTTCAGTCGAAAATAGAGTTATTGATACTTATATTAATAGAAATGTAAACATTTTTTTTTCAATTTTTATACATGTTCTAATGGTTAAAATTAGTGAAAATTAATTTCTTATTGCACATCGATACTCTTTTATTGCTGATGATTATTTTAAAATATATGTTTAAATCAACAAAGTTTTTTTTTTAAGAAACTTGTTTATTTTATGTATAAACAATTTTTACTGCTAATGATTTTAAAACTTTGTTGAAAAATTGATAAGGTAGAAAAATATGAAAAATTAAATATGAAAATCACAATTAATTTGGTCTAGTTTGAAACCATAATATATTTAACAAGTTGGAGAGAGTAAATTAATTATGAAAAACATGAGAGAGTGCGATTAATTAGGTAAGTAGAACGTGGGTGCCTAGTGCAATGAAAGATTTTTCAATCCCTAAAAATAAGGGACCAATGAGAAAGCTAGAAATGAGCATCCTTTTATAGATAGGGGATTTATGTTTTTTTAACATCCTCATTAATCTTTATACTTTCCAAATTTAATCATTATCTGCATTTTTAGGTACTCTTTCAATAATTTATCAAATCAGTATACAATTTGTATGTTTTTAGAGATTTTTCGTAATGGTTATTACTGATTGAGGAAGATAATTTTGTAAATATTAGTCTTGAAAGGAAGCAAACACCAATATGATTGCAAGACATCATAGAGTACATAATACTTTGTGATTTTTTGTCACTAGAGTATATAACGACCAAAATCCAAAATAATTTTATTATTTAATTACCTGGAGAGCATTATAATTGGCCGACAAAAGTCTAACAATTAAAATTGATGGCATTGGTAATATATAGGACATATATTAATAATTTAAGTAATGGAGTATGCGTTCACGATTACCGCTACCAACTTCAAAAGAGTAAAAACATAGTATATTCACTTAACTACTCCCTTTGTATTTTAATAATTTCCCGCTCAAAACTTAAAATCCTAAAATTATGCTGTGAATCTTATACTTGAACAATATGTATATGGACAATATCTTCTTAAAAGATTTTTCTACCATTTTTATATTACACTAAAAACTTAGCCAAGTTACCCTCTTATTGTATCTTTTATTTGGCAATTTCTTTCCGTATAAAAATATATTGCTCATCTCTACTCACATGGAGATTTATATTTAAAATTGTATACTCATAAAATTAATAATCAGCTTTATTAGATTGCAAAGTTACACGAGAATGTATTTTGTTAACATTTCATCTATAAATTTTTCTCACATAAGTATTACATAATAGAATTTAAAGAATATAATTTATAAAATGAACACCTAAAAAAATTTGTGTAGTAAAATTAAGAAGGTGCGATGTTAAAGTATTACATCTTAATTATATATTTTAAATTATGTTGCATGACTGATAAAATATATTTAACATTATATTAAGAGTCCATATATTTAACATTATATTAAGAGTATTTGTTCCTGTTAATTTATATGGACTCTTAATATAATTATTAAGAAATGTTATAGAGCAAAGTTAAATATTTATATCCCACATTTAAAATATTGTATAATTTTTAAATATATGGACTCTTTATATAATTATTTATATATTTTATAAAAAATGTTATAGAGCACGGTTAAATATTTATATCTCATATTTAAGATATAACAACCCAATTCTATCAAATACTCATGTTAATGTATTAATAAATAAATATATCTTTGTAAAGACCAAATGATGCGTGCATATATCAATTAATTTGTAAAATATATTCTATCTCTACTCAAATTAGATTTATATTTAAAATTTTGTTTCACATAAAGTATAGACTATTACACAATATATCGAATATTAATTTAATTTTTCGTACTTTATGATATATTAAGGGCTGTTAAAATAATAATAGTTTTGCGTAAAAAGTATCGCATGTTACATAAAATATAAGATGTATAAAAAATAGTTTATATTTGACTAATACTTGACAATACATGGCAAACACCATGTTTATTTACAAAAAAAATAAGTCTGAAAGATGTCAAAAATAAAAGCAGTGGCAAGATGACCTGCAATCATAGTTAGATAAGTGAATTAAGATAGTTATGAATATACGTAGGGTTAATCTGTCCCCTATGCAGCTACGCCATAACGATTATGTGCCCGTTTGGCAATGGTTTTGTTTTGGACCCATAATTAAGAATAAGTTTACAAGTAAAAAATGAATGTATGACGTACCAAACTCATCATGGATATATAATTGTACTATATCGTATTGACAATAACATAATTTTATGTGCCCTCAAAATCAATTGATTTACGAGAACGGACATGGTTTATACATTTGTACTCCACAATTTATGTATTCTATCTTGAGATGCAAGTTAAGGGACTTGAAATAGTTATTTTATGGTGGATGTATTATGCATAGACCTGTCAAATGGCTCGGGCTAAAATACGGGTCGGCTCATATGGGTTATGGGTCGGTTTAGGTTTAGAATACGGCTCAAGAAAAATTTCTAACGCTTTTTACATTAATTTTTTTTAAAAAAAGAAACTAAAAATATTTCTAAAATAATATTTTAATCATATTCAATTTACATTAGTATTTTGTGAAAACTAATCATAATTTTTTCCTAACTCTTTAGCTTTGGTGTAGTGTAGAGCTAATACATGTTACCCAACTAATAGAGTTCGTTTTTAATCCATACGTGATAAGGGAGTATCTCTTAATGACGATATTATTGTATTAAAAAACAAAAAAAAAATAGATTATTTAAATATTTTGATTATTATAATGATTAGAAATAAGTATTTGTTCTAAACTATGAAAATTAGCTAATTAGCAATGGAGTGACTAATAAATCTTTTCTATTTGTTAATTACATCATGTAATTCATTAAAGTTGATTTCGGGATACATATTTCTATGTAATATCGTTTATAGAAAAAGTTTTACATTTCGACTAATATCATATTACAGTATACGAGTTTAAAACTTAATTACAAATATTATCTACATATGTCCGTGCATTTTTGCACGGGTGCTAAACTAGTATGTATATATATATATATATATATATATATATATATATATATATATATATATATATATATATATATATATATATATATATATATATATATATATATATATATATATATATATATATATATATATATATATATATATATATATATATATATATATATATATATATATATATATATATATATAGAGGCAAGATCCGGTGAGAACGATCATTCGGTGCATACGGTGAGAACACTTTTCAACCATTGATTTATTATAAGATGGAGGAACCGGATTTCATTAACTAAACAACCAAACACTCCGTCTCTCTCCAATTTTGCAATTATTAACACGCCTACTCAACCATTGATTTATTAACTGGCAATTAAAAATGACGGGTTTGTAAAATTAATTAACATGCCTCGACATTTTGTGCGTGGGGTTACTAGATTATTTATCATAATTGTTAATTAAGTCATAGGTTTCAGCAACTTTACCCATGTAAAAATATGTGCCGGCCAACGGGCCAACGATAATTTACAGTTATTTTTCACAGTACATTGTAATTTTTTGTTTGATTTAATGATGGTGGATTGAATTTGTTGTCGGCGTCATGATTTACAGCTGCGAATTTATTCGTTATTTGAATTTCTTGTCATCGATTTTTGTCACTGATTATCGTTGTTATTATTGTCGTCTATTGTTAATATTGTTTAAAATCTTGTTCATTGTAACTATTTTTAATCTCGAACACACTCTTTTTTAAGCATTAGCTCATTCGATTATGTCAAGTTTTTAGAGCCGGTTTCGCAAAAAGTTTGTATAACGGAACTTGTAAGTAACCAATATTTCATTAAGTGAAAAAATGTATTTATTCCATCAACCAATGTATATAAGTTTATATAAAAAGTAAAAAAAATGTATCTACTCCGAAAAATGTATCTACCCCGTCAAAAAATGTAAATACTCCGTTAAAAAAAGTATCAACTCCGTCAAAAAATGTATTTAGGTTTACGTAAAAAAGTAAAAAAAAATGTATTTCCTGCGTCAAAAAATGTATCTAGGTTTATGTAAAAAGTAAAAAAAATGTATCTACTTCAAAAATGTATCTAGGTTTATGTAAAAAAGTAAAAAATGTATCTACTCCGTCAAAAAATGTATCTAGATTTATGTAAAAAAGTAAAAATAATATATCTACTTCGTCAAAAAATGTATCTAGGTTTATGTTAAAAAAATGTATCTACTCCGTCAAAAAATGTAACTAAGTTTTATGTACAAAAGTAAAAAAAAAAAATTATCTACTCCGTCAAAAAATGTATCTAGGTTTATATAAAAAAGTAAAAAAATATATTTACTCCGGAAAAAAATGTATCTAGGTTTAAGTAAAAAAAAATGTATCTACTCCGTCAAAAATGTATCTATAACTTCAAAAAATGTATCTAGGTTTATGTAAAAAAATAAAAAAAATGTATCTACTCCTTCAAAAAATGTATCTAGTTTTAGGTAAAAAAAAGTAAAAAAAATGTATCTACTCCGTCAAAAATGTATCTAGGTTTACGTAAAAAAGTAAAAAAAAATGTATTTACTCCTTCAAAAAATGTGTCTAGGTTTATGTAAAAAAAGTAAAAAAAAAAAATGTATCTAACCCTTCAAAAAATGTATCTAGGTTTATGTAAAAAAGTAAAAAAAAAAAATGTATCTACTCCGTCAAAAAATGTATCTAGGTTTACGTAAAAAAGTGAAAAGAAATGTATTTACTCCGTCAAAAAAATGTATATAGGTTTACGTAAAAAGGTAAAAAAAAATATATTTACTCCGTAAAAAAATGTATCTAAGTTTGTGTAAAAAGGTAAAAAAAAAAATTATCTACTCTGTAAAAAAATGTATCTAGAATGTGGGTTGTGGGTATTTCCTAACTGTTGATTGTGTTTTAATCCAATGGTTGTAGGTCGTTCTCACCGTATGCACCGAATAACCGTTCTCACCCGATCCTAAATCTATATATATATATATATATATATATATATATATATATATATATATATATATATATATATATATATATATATATATATATATATATATATATATATATATATATAGAATTGGGATCCTATGAGAACCACCAATATAATGAGAACCGTGAGAACTCTACCTTACGAACTTTTTTTAAAAAAATTAATGACATATTTGGATTCGGCATGGAATTTTAAGGTTAGAGAACATATTTCTTGGCCTAGAAAATATACACTAGTGACGGAAATCAACACTACAACAAATTGACACTTGCGCCACGATTTATGCCACGGGCATTTATAATTTGTGGCTAAATTTTGTTTAGCCACGGGAAAAAATTCATTCACTATTTTAGAAAAATTTTATGCCACGGGAAAAATTTTCCCGTGGCAAATAGTCAATTGCGCCACGATTTAGGTTACAGTCGTGGCTAATAATCATTTTTGCCACGAACAATGTCACACTCATGGCAAATATATATTTAGCCACAGATCATTCCGTGGCCAATATTTCTTTAGCCACGGCTTACATATTGTCCGTGGCAACATATTTGTTTAGCCACGAAACTAGTAACAAACACCAGTGGCTAAGATTTTCTTCAGACTTTTATCAAGATATTTCATATTAAGGTAAACGTAAAAACTTGGTTTTGTAAGAAATAAAAGGAAAATACAAAAGTTGCATGAAACTTAATCAAATATACATAATATGAAAAATTTAAATGTAAAATTTTGAAAATATTTTGATTAATTTAATAAATATTTGGTATTTGTTTTTTTTAGTCTAATAAGAAATGTAAAACTTCTATAAAATGATACACACGTAAAGAAAATTACCATCGTCTTAAATTTTTTATTTTTTTACAGACTAGAATAATATTTATTGATTTTTTCATAACATCGATAATTTAATAAATAATTAATTCTTTTTTTGTTACATTTTATAATATTGAATAACATTATTTAGAGACCGCATCACATTTAAAGAGAAAGTATGTCCAATTAAATATTAACTTATTAACACCTATCATTGAGAAGTCTGAAACTAATATATTGTTAAGTTTTTCATTAGAAAATTGATTTACAACTTTATTTGTAAAATATTTCTAGAAGAACTTGAATTTGAGATGTTAAATTGGAAAAAAATTGGGAAAGTTTTTAAGGAGAAAAAATAAAAAGAAAAGACAATTAGATTTATAATATGATTAAATAAAAAAAAAATAGTCTAAAGAATTAAATTTAAAATGATTTCCAATAAATCATTGAATAAAATGGAAAAAAAAACATATTGATAGAATAACCGATATAAAAAAAATCAATATAGAAAAACATTTTAATTATTGAAAATGAGCGTACGAGCGTATCACACCGAAAAGTAAAATGGAAATTAAAATAATAGATTTACATGTGTAAATAATGTGAAATTTTATTAACAAAAAAAAATCAAGAATAATGAAAAGAAATCAATTTAGAGAAGACAAAAATTTGTACGATCTTTTCTGTGTTTTTTGGCAAAAACTGATTATTTTCGAGTTAATAATGTCTTGGTCATTTTTTTAAAACTCGGTCATTGATACCCATATGTGATCATTATTCAAAAGTGATCATTACTTAGTAAGAAGTGATTAAACTTTTTTTCGTTACAAATACGACGATCTTATAAAATAGTATTTGTGTTGAAAAATATATGAAAAAATGGATAAAAGAGAATAAAATAAAAATGCCGACAAATGAAAAAAAATAAAAAAAATATATTAGGGAAAAAAATATAAGGAAAATTTGATTAAATAGTTTGGAGAAAATGGTTTTGTTGACTCGGGCAAAAAATAACCCGAGCATCATTAGTCGGGAGGTCAACATTGAAAACTCGAGTAATTTGAGAAAAATTATATTTTTTTTGCAAAAATATGTAAATCATTTAATTTTTTTCGCAAAAATAATAGTGAAGGTAATTTAGAAAGAAAAAAATATAATTTAAAAAGGTTTCAAAGTGTTAACTATATCAACAAGCTTAAGTTTCAATTTCGGTAGCTCATCATAATAACACCATAGTTAAGCGTGCTCAGGTTTCGGTATGGGTGACCTCCTGGGAAGGATATATGATTCACAAAAGTGAATGACTTCTGATTGTAAGTAACGAGTTGAGATAACTAGCTAAACAAGGATTAAAGCTTGACAAGATTCCATATCTAACCAAATGTGTTTGGTAGTGTGGTGGTTGCTCACCTCATCCCTTATCCATGAGGTCAGGGGTTCGATCCCTACCCATGGGAATGGAGCAACTCTTTAGCCAGCCGTTTACCTCTTCGTGAGAGCACCCGCGGCGAGGGGATGATACACCGTTGTCGACCCCGGTTTATTTGGAAAAAAAAAGATTCCATATGTGAAAATATTTTCATTATAAGTAAAAAATAATATTTTACATTAGTTTATTTATTTTTTATTTTTTTGTTTGCCACGGGAATCATTTTGGCCACGAGAATTAATTTTTGGCCACGGGAATTATTAGCCACGTGAGAATCTGTGGCTAAAAATATAATTTTAGCCACGTTCTTGTTTTTCCCGTGGCTATCTGTTAGCCACGGCCACTTGGGCCACGGAAGGTATTTCCGTGGCAAAGAGCTTTAGCCACGGGAAATTAGTACTTGCGCCACGAATTTAGCCATGGCCCAAGTGCTCAATTGTAGTAGTGCAAGGTGAGATACGTTTTATTAATTTTCATGCACCTACTACCGATTTTTACGCATCTATCATTTTTCATGCACCTAGAACTCGTTTTAATGCACGTGCAGCCTCTTATTTCATGCACCTAGTAATCATTTTCATGCATGTAAAAAATTTCATGCACGTAGTGGTTGTTTTCGTGCATTTATAGCCATTTTAGTACGCCTAATTTTATTTTCGTACACTAAGTATATATTTTGTTAATTAAATCAATTTTTTTTGTTTATTGATTCTAAAGTGTGTATTTGAATAAGCTAAACTAATGGCAAATGATCCAACGAAACATTCGAAGCGAGATATGGTGGAGATTTAGTGAGGGTTCTCATGGTTCTCATTATAAGGGTGGTTCTCACCGGATCCCGACCCTATATATATATATAGGTTGAGATTCGATGAGAACCACCTTACCATGAGAACCGGTGAGAACTCTTCCTTACGGAGTTTTTTTAAAAAAATTAATGACATAATTGGATTCGGCATGGAATTTTATGGCCAGAAAACATATTTCTTGGTCTAGAAAATAAATACTAGTGACGGAAAAATGATAGATACGAAAAAATAGATAGTAGGTGTATGCAAATAAATAAAACGTATCTCACCTTGATTTCCGTCACTAGTATTTATTTTCTAGACCAAGAAATATGTTCTCTACCTATAAAATGTCATGCCGAATCCAATTATATATATATCAATCAATATATCAATCAATCAATATATACACTTAAAAGAGGAACTTTTCGAGCGATTTTATTGGCTATTGTTTTAGAGCGATTTCATTGGCTATTAAATTTGTTAAATAAATTAAGTATGTAGATAAAAAGATAATTAAATAGTGATAAAATATCAGTTGGATAATTATTGTTTTTAGAGTGATTTCATTGGTCGTTAATTTGTTTAAATAAATTAAGTATATAAATAAAAAGATAATTAAATAGTAATAAAATATCAGTTGGATAATTATTGAATTAGTTAATAAAATAATTGATTTTATTGGCTATTGTTTAGAGCAATTTCATTGGCCATTACTTTGGTTAAATAAATTAAGTATATAAATAAAAGAATAATTAAATAGTAATAAAATATCGGTTGGATAATTATTGTTTTTAGACCGATTACATTGGCTATTACTTTGGTTAAATAAATCAAGTATATAAATAAAACGATAAAAAGATAATTAAATAGTAATAAAATATCAGTTGGATAATTATTGTTTTTAGAGTGATTACATTGGTTATTACTTTGGTTAAATAAATTAAGTATAAAAATAAAAGGATAATTAAATAATAATAAAATATCAGTTGGATAATTATTGAATTAGTTAATAAAATAATTGATAACTAAGAATTTTGGCTACCGTAAAGTTATGGTATAATTTGTTGTTTTCCTTCTCTTATTTAGTTAAAAGCATAATAGATGTATCGATGAATATATTAAGCACTTAAGTTTAAGAGGTATGATTAAAAAAAAATACAAGCTACAGAATACGAACACATACGAATATGAGCTAATGTAAAATGAATAAGAGTTTAAGGGAATCACGAACTAAAAAATACGAGCACAGAAGAATGCGTGCTATTAACCTAAGAATAAAAGCTAATATAAAACGAATACGAGCTATTAAGCTAAGAATAAGAGCTAATGTAAAAACAATACGAGTTATTAAGATAAGACGAGCTTTAAAATACGAGCACAGATGAATACAAGCTAATGAAAAAACAATACGAGCTATTAAGATAAGACGAGCTTCAAAATATGAGCACAAATGAATACGAATACGAGATTAAAAGGATCACGAACTTAAATATACGAGCACACAAGAATACGGCCTATTAAAATAAGAATATGAGCTAATGTAAACAGAATACGAAAACATGAGCTAATTGAAACACTTCTCGAACTAAAAAAGTAGAATTAAAATTTGAAAGACGTCAAATTTTATACGAGCACACAAGAATGCTAGCTATTAACGTAAGAATGTGAGCTAATAAAGCTATTAAGCTAAGAATACGAGTTAATGTAAAAAAAATACGAGTTATTAAGATAAGAATACGAGCGTATAAGAGAATCACAAACTTACAAATATGAGCATGTAAGAATACGGGCTAATATAAAAAGAATACGAGCTAATGTAAGAAGCATACGGGCTAATAAGAAAATAATACGAGTCCGATACATCTGATGTTTTATTAGCTATCAAAAACAATCATACCTGAATTATTCTCTATATATGCCTATTATACTAAATATTTTTATAAGATTAACTGTTACGATAATTACTTTGAAATCATGTCAAGATATTATCGGGCAACGCCCGGGCATGAAATCTAGTATATACTTAAAAGAGGAACTTTTCGAGCGATTTCATTGGTTATTGTTTTAGAATAATTTCATTAGCTATTACTTTAGTTAAATAAATTAAGTATATAAATAAAAAGATAATTAAATAGTAATAAAATATCCGTTGGATAACTATTATAAATTAAGTATATAAATAAAAGATAATTAAATAGTAATAAAAATTGATTGTAAATTAAGAGTTTTGGCTACCGTAGAGTTATAGTATAATTTGTTGTTTCCCTTCTCTTATTTAATTAAAAGCATAAATAGATGTATTGATGGATATATTAAGCCTCTCTTATTTAATTAAAAGCATAAGCTACAGAATACGAACACATAAGAATATTAACTAATCTAAAAAGAATAATAGTTTAAGAGAATCACAAATTAAAAAATACGAGCACAGAAGAATGTGAGCTATTAACTTAAGATATGAGCTAATACAAAAAGAATATGGGTTATTAAACTAAGAATATGAGCTAATGTAAAAACAATATGAGTTATTAAGGTAAGACGAACTTTAAAATACGAGCACGAATGAGGACGAGCTAATGAAAAAATAATACGAGCTATTAAGATAAGACGAGCTTCAAAATATGAGCACAAATGAATACGAGTACGAGATTAAAAGGATTACGAACTTAAATATACGAGCACATAAGAATACGACCTATTAAGACGAAAATACAAGCTAATGTAAACAGAATACGAAAATACGAGCTAATTGAGACACTTCTCGAGCTAAAAAAATAGAATCAAATTTGCAAGACGTCAAATTTCATGATATAATAAGCACTTAAAATTACGAGGTATAATTAAAAGAATACGAGATACAAAATACGAATATATAAGAAATACGAGCTAATATAAAATGAATAAGAACTTAAGAGAACCATGAACTAAAAAATACGAACACATAAGAACGCGAGCTATTAACGTAAGAATTTGAGCTAATAGAGCTATTAAGCTAAGAATACGAGCTAATGTAAAATAAATACGAGTTATTAAGATAAGAATACGAGCCAATGTAAAAAAAACATACGAGCATATATATATGAGGATCACGAATTTACAAATATGAGCATATAAGAATATGAGTTAATATAAAAAAAATACGAGCTAATGTAAGAAGAATACGGGCTAATAAGATACGAATACGAGCTATTATCATAAGAATACTAGCTAATGTAAAAAGTATACGAGCTATTAAGATAAGAATACGAGCTATTAAGATAAGAATATGAGATAAAGTAAAAAGAATACGATCTAATGTAAAAAAAAATACGAGTTAATGTTAAAAGAATACGAGTTCCAACTATATATCTTCATATATTAGAAAGATTGGATAAAAAGTTTCTTTAAGATGCATGTCAAGATATTACCCGGGCAACGCCCGGGCATGAAACCTATTATATATACTTAAACGAGAAACTTTTCGAGCGATTTTATTGGCTGTTGTTTTAGAGTAATTTTATTGGCTATTACTTTTGTTAAATAATAAATAATAAATAATATTTTCAAGCGATGTGATTGGTCGAACAATATAATAAGAGATTTCAAATTATATAGGAAAAGATAAATATGCAATTGGAAAGATTAGTAGTAATAAGTGTTTTGTAACTTACATAGAGTCCAACTTGATAATCAAAATATAAATTAATAATTAATAATTGAAGAAGAACAAATTTATCGCATCATACGAGATAATATTTTAGCGGTTATCTAAGACAACTCCTATTGTATATTAAACTCTTTGATAATAATGGGTAACAACCCTTGAATCCTTGGTATTTTTTGTCTTCATCAACACTTTCTCTTTGTATTAAAGTTATAAATTCAACCCAATTTTTTGGAACACACTTACCCGCCACGCATTTTCTTTCTTGATCAACTGCCATAATTATCAGACTTTTACTTGCATGCGTGATTAAGATCAAAATGTCATCATTGTAGAGGGGATGCCACTGCCTGTTCCCTTTGGTTAAGGCTTATGTTTCGTAGTTCCACATCTTGTTGTGTGGCTTGATGATGTGGCAATCGAAGGAGGTTAATGTTAGTCGAAGTTTTGGCCGATGAAGTTCCATTTAGAGAGCTCAAGGGAGGTCGCTTGGCTACTGGACGGAGGAAGTCAGGCAACATGTGCATTATGGTTGTGGTGAGTGGATGGTTAGCGTCCATTTGGCAGGGGTAGGAGAGGGTCGTACGACTGAACTTTAAGCTTCCTATTGAGGACTGAAGCTGGTGACAAACACTCGTGTCTTTGGTCATTATTTATTAGTTTGAGTTATAAAACATCCTTCATAAGTTCTTTAATCGACGCAACTAACTGAAACAAATATTCTGGTCTCTTCCTAAAGTGTGCTCTGCTTGTCTCCTTTTAAGGATCTGTTTCTTCTCTTTCTAAGGTTTTATTTGGGATGGTAATTATAAACTGCGGTAATGGATCTAAGAACGAACCAGGGGAAAGTGGAGGAAATTAGTGGCAAGTAGAGGGTGGAAAGAGGAGATGATGAAGAATTATTAGTTTATTACGGTCATATGGTGGGGTAATCATTACCTAAGGGAGAGGTGGCTAACTATTCCCTTGTTTATGGAGTTACTATTATACTCTCTTTCTCATTTTCACATGCTACTACCGCCTCTCTCCATTGTCGCAAGCTCTAAGGGTGTTTGCTTGGTTGAAGTTTTTGGAATGGGTTTAAACAATTATGGTATTTGGTAAATCCATTCCACCCTCCAATCTCATACCCAACCCTTATCCTAAGATTTTGATATTTCATTCCATTCCAATGTCTAACCGTACAACCTAAAACAAGTATGAGATTTAGAACCCTTTCCTTAGTGGTATGACATTCCATTTCATTCCGTTTCTTCACTTTGAACTAATCGCCCCTTAAATTGTTGCTCCACTTTTTTTTCTTCCAAAATTGTTGATCTAGCCTAAACTTCTGATTAGGCTACCGTGTTGCATGTGCCTTGTGTCACAAGGCTCACATTGTTTGGGCATTGTCTATTAGCTTCTCATGCTACATAGTACATATCCTTGTCCAATATTTCTACCCAGATTGTTCTTATTTTAAGTATATATATTGATTGATTGATTATGAAATGTTCATGTAAATTTGTAGAGATTTATTTACATGTTTTATTACAAAAGTTCAATTAAAATGTCAATATTAATTATAAATTATGAAATGTTCATGTAAATTTGTAGAGTAAAGTTACATAAATTAAATTATTTTATAGAAAATTGAATTAAATCTATAAAATAAGACAATTACGTGGCAATGAGTTTACGTGGCATTTACGTGTCATTTTTAAATCCTATATTTACTAGTTATTTTAGAGTAGCCTTTTAATTAGATTTTATAAATTTGGGAAATAGAGAAAATTCAACTCTATAAAATGAGTAGCAATTGAGTTTGATTAGTAGTATCATTGGTTTTATTAGTTTGGTTAGTAGCATGACAATCATAATCTCATAAGTTATTATATGTCAATCGTATTACTCTATATCATTCAACCCCTATCATTCTCATGTTTACACTATTTGAAATACATAATTTTTATGTATAATAATATAATATATTACCTCCTCCATCTTAGGCTCTTAGTTAATGATTTAACTATATTTTATTCCCACTCATAAAATAAAGCTAATGTAAATTATGCGATGTGACAGAAAAATTATTTAGTTATATACATTGTGATGGTAGACTTTCGGTTGTGATAAATTTATCAATAGTGTTCACCGTAAAAAAAATTAAGTTAATATTGTTTACCGACATGACCGAGCCTCATTTATAAGCAATAAAAATCCATGATACGAAACATTAGAGAGAAAACAACCATGATACGAAGCATTGGATAGTAACAACAATCGTAAATAATCTAGCTAATTAAAAAGGAAAAACAAGCATTCAACATTTAAGAGAAGATAAGAGCTAACATCCTCACATCACCCAACTCTCCCCTAAGACTTCGGGTTCACACCCTCAGATGATAAAACACAAGCAAGAGACATGAAAAAACCTATTCATAATCACCTACGGTTCATACAGAACCTACTATTTCAATAATAAGATTATTAAAGTAGGGAATTAGGATAAAAGAAAAGAACAAAGATTAGGCTTTAATAATCTTATTATTGAAATAGTAGGTTCTGTATGAACCGTAGGTGATTATGAATAGGTTTTTTCATGTCTCTTGCTTGTGTTTTATATGAATACTCTATTAGACACCTTGAACAAAATGAGAACTAAATTCTATTGATTTTGCATCCTATAAGTTAAAGAGTGAATTAACATTTAATCACTCTTATATGAGTAAGTTTGTAAAAATTTCTTTTATAATTCATTTTTTCTAAATTGCTCCCTTATAATCTATTTTTATCCAAAATAGTTTAAAAACTTCAATTTAGTTGACTTAAGTGACTTAAGTTGGAGTTTGAAGTATTTTTTAATAAAATTTTATCTTGAGGGAATAATTTAAAACAAAGATTATAAGAGTTATATTTTAGAATGAAAACTGAAATGTAAAATGGAGTAATTGTTATCTGGCTCTAAGTTAAATCCACATTTTTCTGCCACAAGTCCATCACGGGTCTCAAGTAAGGGTTAGTTTATTAATGTATATAACTATAATTTATCTGTTAAATGAAAATAGATTAAAATATGGCCGTGTTTTTTTTTCTTATTTTCAACTCATTTTAATTTATCTAAATTTTATTTAGTTTAGTTAAGCTTGGTTTCATTCAGTTCAACTTAAATTTAATTCAATTCAACTTAGTTGTATTCAATTCACCTCAACTCTTTTTAACTGAAGAGAATATGGTATAAATATGAATTATTAAAGTCACTCTCTTTAGATTTAGTTTAGCTCTTACAATTTCATTTTAAAAAAGTTTAGCTCAACTTCTACAAATTCAGTTCAAAAAAATTAAGTTCAATTCATAACCATTTTTCTATAGGTTCAGCTTATATGAGTTCAGTTCAACTCCCTATATATATGTTCACTTTAGAATATTTAAGCTCATATGAGTTCAATTCAACAAAATTGAGTCCAAAATAAGAGTGTTAGACTATTATTATATCAAAGTCGTTGGATATTACAAATTGGCCCGGGCGTTGCCCGGGTAATATCTTGACATGGTTTCAAAGTAATTATCTTAACCTTTAATCTTCCAAAAATACTTGGTATAATAGACATATAAAGAGATTAATTCAAGTATGATTTTTTCGATGACTAATGAAACATCAGATATAGAAATTTTTTAAGCACATTTATTTTTATAATAACTTGTATACTTTTCATTTGAGCATCATCCTAAAAGAATTTTTTATCCAACATTTCTAATATATGAAGATAGTTGAAGCTAACTTTTCAAATACTTGCGGGAGCACATGGATGAAAATGGCTGGGTTCATGTTGACTTAATTTCTAAGTTCAACAAGGCGAGTTCTCCTTCATGACGCTCTTTCTAAGTTGTAACAATGTTCGTGGTTGCTATGGTTGTCACCTGAATCTTTTCGCGCCTTTAAATATGATCGGGTGGGATGTAGGCATCTGTTACTATTATATTATATTTGATTAATGCTTCCAAGTGCTACACCGCCTTGCAGTATTATGTAATACGGTTTTTCCTTTAATACTCATCTTAATCTAAACAAGCTCGTGGATGGAATAGGAGTTGACAACCCCTAAAGATAATAGGATTTGTGGCGACATTTCTTGTATTTGAACCCTGCATATGGTGTTAATCATTTTTACAAAATCCCTTACAACATTTTCTCACTCCATTAGCCTACAGTACTGGAAAACTAAAACTGCTTTGTTTATTCAATAAACACGAGGAAAGAAACTCTGATAGTTTTTAGTGTCTAGGAATTCTAGTAAATGACTGGAAGAGAACAAGGTAGAAGTGGCCGTTTCATTCAAGTGTTACCCTCCATTTGAGTTAAACGGTAAAACTTCTTGCAGGATTTTTGCACAAGAATCCAGGAAACCCAAAACCAATACACAAAAGTAATAAAAAATGTCGTTTAAAGTAAAGTCGAAGAGAAAGTTTACGCGAGTTTTGCTTACGTCCCTCCTATTACATACTCCATTGCTTGGAAGCCCATTAACACCACTATTCCATTAATAACCGTACAACTTGTAAAGTGACATCCCCTTCAACTTCATCCATCACTCAAAGTTCTAGCTAGTAGTCTCAAACAACCCTTGAATCCTTGATATTTTTTCTTGAATTCAACCAAACTTTTTGGAACACACTTACCAGCCACGCATTTTCTTTCTTGATCAACTGCCATAATTATCAGAGTTTTACTTGCATGCGTGATTAAGATCCAAATGTCATCATTGTAGAGGGGATGCCACTGCCTGTTCCCTTTGGTTAAGGCTTATGTTTCGTAGTTCCACATCTTGTTGTGTGGCTTGATGATGTGGCAATCGAAGGAGGTTAATGTTAGTCGAACTTTTTGGCCGATGAAGTTCCATTTAGAGAGCTCAAGGGAGGTTGCTTGGCTATTGGACGGAGGAAGTCAGGCAGCATGTGCATTATGGTTGTGGTGAGTGGATGGTTAGCGTCCATTTGGCAGGAGTAGGAGAGGGTGGGTAGGTACGACTGAACTTTAAGCTTCCTATTGAGGACTGAAGTTGGGGACAAACACTCGTGTCTTTGGTCATTATTTATTAGTTTGAATTATAAAACATCCTTCATAAGTTCTTTAATCGACACAACTAACTAAAACAAATATTATGGTCTCTTCCTAAAGTGTGCTCTGTTTGTCTCCTTTTAAGGATCTGTTTCTTCTCTTTCTAAGGTTTTATTTGGGATGGTAATTATAAACTGCGGTAATGGATCTAAGAACGAACCAGGGGAAAGTGGAGGAAATTAGTGGCAAGTAGAGGGTGGAAAGAGGAGATGATGAAGAAGAATTAGTTTATTACGGTCATATGGTGGGGTAATCATTACCTAAGGGAGAGGTGGCTAACTATTGCCTTGTTTATGGAGTTACTATTATACTCTCTTTCTCATTTTCACATGCTACTACTACCGTCTCTCTCCATTGTCTTCCTACCATTTACACCATCTCAAGCAAGTTCTAAGGGTGTTTGGTTGAAGTTTTTGGAATGGGTTTAATTAAACAATTATGGTATTTGATAAATCCATTCCACCCTCCAATCTTATACCCAACCCTTATCCTAAGATTTTGATATTTCATTCCATTCCAATGTCTAACCGCACAACCTAAAACAAGTATGAGATTTAGAACCCTTTCCTCAGTGGTATGACATTCCATTTCATTCCGTTTCTTCACTTTGAACTAATCGCCCCTTAAATTGTTGCTCCACTTTTTTCTTCCAAAATTGTTGATCTAGTGTAAACTTCTGATTAGGCTACCGTGTTGCATGTGCCTTGTGTCACAAGGCTCACATTGTTTGGGCATTGGCTATTAGCCTCTCATGCTACATAGTACATATCCTTGTCCAATATTTCTACCCAAATTGTTGCTCTTTTAAGTATATATATTGATTGACTGATTATGAAATGTTCATGTAAATTTGTAGAGATTTATTTACATGTTTTATTACAAAAGTTCAATTAAAATGTCAATATTAATTATAAATTATGAAATGTTCATGTAAATTTGTAGAGTAGAGTTACATAAATTAAATTATTTTATAGAAAATTGAATTAAATCTATAAAATAAGATAATTACGTGGCAATGAGTTTACGTGGCATTTACGTGGCATTTTTAAATCTTATGTGGCTTTATCTACATGACGTTTACTAGTCATTTTAGAGTAGCCTTTTAATTAGATTTTATAAATTTGGGAAATAGAGAAAATTCAACTCTATAAAATGAGTAGCAATTTTTGCAGACAATAACTAAAATTCTTCAATGTTGTAAACATTGTGCCAATCCAATGAAAAGCCGTAGATAATCAAAGCTATAGTAATGGCCAATTTTTGGATTGAGAAAAGGTTAACTTTCCACCATCTAATGCCACCTTCATATCAATTGTCCCTTAGCCACATAACTTAAAAAATAAAAGCTTTTTGTCTTTATTCCTCATTGGGAATAAATGAATAACATCTAATTTTGCTCGAAGTGTAGAATTACCTTTTATAGTGTTGCATTTATTAATAATTTCAAGGTAATAGTCTATTAAAATTAATGTGTATTACACATTAAATACTAAGGGCACGAAATCTAATACTACAGCAAAAATCAATTAACACATTTAAACTCTCTATAATCGTTCGAAATCAATTAAGCATAACTATTAATATTGGACTGATATTATTATCGTATTGCTTTCTCGATTATTTGTCCAAGGAAACCCGGTAATGGATTAGTAAGAAAAATATGTCAATTGTCCGACCATAATACATAAATATTAAGGATACATCTTGCATTTACGTACGTAAAATAACCAGTAGTCCAGTACCTCATTGTTTTTGAATTTCAAAAATTTAAAAATAATACACAATCATTGCTTATCAAATATATGGGCACAATTAGGCGGAGAAGATAGCTGCTCTTGCAATTATACTCGAACGTTATTTCTAATAAGGAGTATTTAGTAAACTTTACATCATGAGATTAATGTACGTAAAAATTAAAAGAAAAATCATCCATTAGTAACGGGAAATTAATTAAAGTATCTTTAATTAAATCAATTACAAAAATATTGAATTTAAATTTGAGTATGAATTTGACTAAAATATTTTAAATTCTTACAATATTGTGACTTTTAAAACCATCCATTAACAATATCTAGTATGCTTGAGTTAATTCTAACTGAAATACGATTACAATCCACTAACTAAATTCTTTTAAATCTAAATTTATACCGTAAAATATAATGGACCCTTCTGAGTATACCGTAAAATATAAAGAACAAAAATATTGTTTGGTTGAAAAAAAAACATACCAATTATAACTCGTTAGGAATTAACATCTTGACCTCATTTCAATCGACATAAGCCTTTCCAATTTCCATCCATAGAGGTTGTCAGGTTGATGCTAATTAAGGACGTAGAATCATAGCTCAAATCAAAATGTATGATGAGTTTTGAACTAACGTAATCTTTAATTATTTTTAAGGGGTAATCTTTATCTATTACGCTAACTTATATTTTAGGATTTTGGTAGTAAAAACAAAAAAAACCAGGCTTATTAGTTCATTATTGTCCTCTGAAATAAATTTATTATTCTATATATTCTAGAAAAAAGATTAATTTAAATATTTTTAGATAGTTCATAAAAGAGAGAATTCAAAATTAATCATCGAATTTATGCGCGAACATTGGTCTCTATTATCGCATGTATTATGGAGTCTTTAAATAAAGATTAAATTATTTAAATATTTTGTAAAACTCGTACATACAACTTTAATCTTACACTTTCTTTGTATAAAAGAATGACTTAAACCAACCCTTAATTTCAACTTTATAAATATTAATAACCAATAAACCACAAAACTTACATAGTTACTCGTATACCCTCCTCCACACTAAATTAAAAGCACTTATTTTACACATATGATAAGCATCAAAATAAAATCTTCTAATTACCTTGCAACGAAATCGGAAAAAAAAAACTTTGTAATTCCTAAAAATGCATTAAAATACACTGTCAATTTTAAAACATCAATCTATTGACATAATGAAAATATGTAAAATATAAATAAAAATATTATACGGTATACCTAAATAATAATGTAATACACCTCATCCCTTGAGTAACAATAATGTATATGATTAGGCCTAAAATCACAAATAAGAAGAAAAAAAATCATTAGAACTTTGTAGATTAATATAATAAGGACTAAAGCTTTGGGATAAATGCCAATTTAGCAATGATAAAAACAATCAAACTTTTGTACATCAATTAACGATTAATATGGTTTTGTTCGAGTTCTCACATATCATATTTATATGCATATTATTCAATGTATTTGATTTTGTGTAGATATCTAATCTTATAATTTATGAAGAAGAGGTCTCTCAGTCCGACTTTTTTTAGTAGTTGGTAAAATTTGGAGATTTAAAAATAGTTTGAAAAAATTGGCTCTTGTTTTAGAGCAATTTTATTGACTATTACTTTTGTTAAATAAATGAAGTATATAAATAAAAGTATAATTAAATAGTAATAAAATATCAGTTGGAAATACAAAACAATTTAATATAGTAATATAGTATATAGTACCGCATTTCATGCCGCGACTGATGGACAGTCCGAGAGGACTATACAGACATTAGAGGACTTGCTCCGTGCTTGTGCACTTGATTTTCAGAGTTCTTGGGAGCAGTGTCTACCGTTAGCACAACAGTTGCCATTCATCTATTGGTATGGCTCCGTATGAGGCGCTCTATGGTAGGAAGTGCCGTAGTCCGATCTGTTGGGATCAGGCGAGCGACGTGCACGACCTAGGACCGGACCAGTTAGCTGTTACGATTGACCAGGTTCAGCTTATCAGAGGTAGGATGAAGGCCGCACAGGATCGGCAGAAATTCTATGCTGATGTCCGCCGTAGACCTCTCGAGTTTGAGGTGGGTGACAAAGTTTTCTTGAGAGTTTCACCAATGAAGGGCGTTAAGAGGTTTGGAGTTAAGGGCAAGTTGAGCCCTAAGTATATTGGGCCATTTGAGATCGTGAAGAGGATTGGTGCTGCTGCTTACCGTTTAGACTTGCCTCCTAGTTTGGGCAAGGTTCATAGTGTCTTTCATGTTTCTCAGCTCCGTAAGTATGTTAGTGATCCGAGTCATGTTCTTCCTAGAGAGATCGAGAACCTAGAGTCGAGTCTTGCTTTCGAGGAGCGTCCCGTGAAGATTTTAGACCGTCAGGACAGGAAGCTTAGGAGCAAGGTGGTGCCTTTAGTGAAGATCCTTTGGCGTTGCGGTGATGTTGAGGAGCAGACGTGGGAGACCGAGGCATCGATGCGTGCTGCGCATCCTTCTCTTTTCGATTGAGGTACAATTATTTAGAATTTATCTTCGTTCGAGTTTCGAGGACGAAACTTTTTGAAGTTGGGGTGATTGTAACATCCCGTATTTTTATAAAATATATTTTAAGGGTTTTTAATTATTTTAAGTAGTAAAATAATATTTTAGTAATTTATTGAGAAGGTATTTTAATAAATCGTTAAGATCCGTCTTAAGAACCTTAAGTCCTTAAGACGAACTCAACTTGGCAACTTGAATTCATATCCTAAAACCCGTTCATGTACCAAACCCGTTTTCCTTGAAACGGGAAAGGACACATATAAACCCTCCTAAAGCCTCAATGTGTCGACATAAACTCTCACCCAAAATAAGAACACTGCAAACTTAATTCCTCATTTCTCTCCTTAAATCTTCATCTTCTTTTCCAATTTCCGTCATCATCCGTTCACCGAATCAAGGTAATAAATACATTTTCGGAATCCTCATGAAATTTGCAAGTCATCCGTCACTTCCGTTTTTCATTTCCTCCAATTCGAAAATTGGGCTGTTTTTGGAGAATTCGTCTTTTGATCCCTAAAACTCGTTTTCTTGGTTGGAGGTGAAGGCTTAGACGACCCTAGTGTGGATAGCTACGTGGTGGAAGAGGAGCTTTGATCGGAATTTGCTTTTAAGGTGACAATTATGAGTAACTCGACCTTTACTTGTAATATTAGCACTTTTCATGTTTAGTATGGTTTAACCTTCTGAATTTTCATGTTGTTGTCGTTGATTGAACTTAGAAACATGATAGGGAATGTTCTTACATGATGATTATATGCTTAGATGATGTTTCACATGCTTAGTGGTTGAATTTCTGAAATTTGTGCTTAAGACGGATTCAAATCACGTTCTTATTGAGGATTGTTTGTGGGATTAATTGTTGGTAGTTAGTATATTTGGTGATTTTATGTGATGGGTAAACATTGTATGTTGTAAATTTAGAAGTCTTGAATCGATTTGAGGAGTTTTGATTGTTATTGAGAATTTGCGATTTTGCGTACAGGCGACCCTGAGCCGGTAGGCTGACCGGCAGCCGGTCGGCCGGCTCAGAGTCGGGGTTGTGTTCTTTTGAATGTTCAGAAATTTGAGAATGGTTTCTGAGCCGGTCAGTCGGCCGCCGGTCGACCGGCTCAGGATCCTTCTTGGGTATTTTTCAAGTTTTGCAAAGGCTTGGGAAGTGACTCCCAGACGGCTGGCCGGCAGCCGGTACACCGGCTGAGAGTCACTCCTCGTGTTTAAGATTTGAAGTTTGGCTATTGGGAAGGGACTCCCAGCCGGCTGGCCGGCGGACGGTCCAACGGCTGAGAGCCTCTTTTCATTGTTTTCTTAGACGGTTGTTTGGCATGGGAAGGGACTCCCAGCCGGTGGACCGGCAGACGGTCTTGGACCGGCTGAGAGCCCCTGTTCTCATTACTTTGCTTTTAATTTTCAAACGATTTATCGGTTTTGTTTGAGATTCGTTCCGTGTACCTTTCATGTGTGTTTGAGGTCCCCGGAGGATGGGCGACACTATATTGGGTTCGGGAATGGAGAGAGGATAGAGACCCCCCGGTCGGGTAACCGAAAGGAAAACCGGCTCTCCCTCAACTTAGTTCCCGGGATCAATTAAGTGTTGATTAGAAGTTAAGAACGTAGGACTATAGATTAGTTCTTAGACTTTGATGACATTGTATTGATGCGTATTAAGTTATGCCTTAAGCTGGCCTCTGACCTTAATACGTGAGTTGGTTGTCATATATGGGGATATGCCTTAAGTTGGCCTCTGAGCCCTATATGTGTATGAGTGTCGTGTCTGGGATATGCCTTAAGTTGGCCTCTGAGCCCAGACATGTTTGATTGTGATCGCGTTGGAACATGCCTTAAGTTGGCCTCTGAGTCTGACGAGTAGAGCAGCTGCACAACGGGGTAGCTAAGGAACTGACACCTTGCCCGGAGTGCAGATGTTTGATGCTAGGACATGCCTTAAGCTGGCCTCTGAGTCTAGTATCTTGTGATGTAGTGAAGGGACATGCCTTAAGCTGGCCTCTGAGTCCTTTACTTTTGGGTGCTAGTCTATGCCTTAAGTTGGCCTCTGAGTCTAGTGTCTTGCTGATTGGCAGGTCCATGCCTTAAGTTGGCCTCTGAGTCCTTGCTTGCTGAATGTGTTTGGTATTTAGGTTATGTCTTAAGTTGACCGCTGAACCTTTATACTTGCTGAATGTGTTTGGTATTTAGGTTATGTCTTAAGTTGACCGCTGAACCTTTATACTTGCTGAATGTGTTTGGTATTTAGGGTATGTCTTAAGTTGACCGCTGAACCTTTATACTTGCTGAATGTGTTTGGTATTTAGGTTATGTCTTAAGTTGACCGCCGAACCTTATACTTGCTGTTTTATATCTGCTTGCCTTGAGTTGGTATAGTGTCAGATATGTATGATGTTAGTGATGTTTACAGTACTTTGACTTTGATATTGTTCATCCAAGGCATTGGATGATTCTTTAGTCAGTTTCGTAAATGGTTTGGATTGAAAGACCCCCCGACCGGGCAACCGGTAGGGAAACCGGCTCTCCTTCCAAATAGTTTCCGAAGTTGGTTGAGAGCCGTGCATTAGTGACTGCATGATAGTTGGTGATCAGTTATCGAGATATTGTTATACTTCACATGTTTATATATGTTGGAGTGTTCTGTTTGTATTGCTTGCTACGTGTCGTTACAAAAGGTGGCTAGGAGAACTCTAGTCACTCCCCACTGATTGTGGCGTACATGTTTTCATGTATGTAGGTACATGCAGGTTGGACGGGGTTCATTGAGAGCTAGCGAGTGATGATCCACTTGTCATCATATGACTTACACTTTCGAGTAGCTAGACTCTAGTTTGATATTGTTATCTTTTGGTGCCTGTAGCTAGACTCTAGTAGCTAGACTCTAGTTTGACTTTGTATATATTGGTTTCCAGTACTTAGAACTGTTATACTTATCTATTTTGTTTATATCAGTTTCCAGTTTCCGTTTCAGTTTAATTCACCTCGCATGATGTTTATGTTTAAAAAGTTTTAATTCCGCTACATTTTTAGTACTTTGTGTATTTATTTATTTTCGCTTCGCGAGGGGTTTTACACATCTGATATTTCATTAGCCATAAAAAACAATCATACTTTTATGCCTATTATACTAAGTAATTTTCAAAGATTAATTCTTACGATAATTACTTTGAAACCATGTTAAGATATTACCCGGGCAACGCCCGGGCATGAAATCTAGTTTAATAAAACTTTTAAAAGAGTAGTTTATTTTAATAATGTATTTAACATGAAATATCGGATAATTAAAATAAAATCGAGATATGAATATAATTAAATATAAACTTTGAATTTTTTAATTTAAGTCAATTTTATGCTATTAAACGGTGTTTTATACGAGCTGTTGGATTTGATATTACGCGCCACAGTTAAAATAGAAGTGAGTTTGGAGGTTAAAATGGGTCGGGCATGGAAAAACCGAAAACGGGATTCGTGTCGCACCGCTAAAATGAAAATGGCGGAATAGACATGGCCCTTGTCCTTGGCGTGTTAGTCGATTTAGTCCTATGTCTTATTAAAATGAGTAAATGACCGATAATCACGCTGAGGTGTGTAAGTTGAACAGTTTGTGATTCAAGGTAGATCACAACATCTTACAATAACTACTATTCTTTATGATAATTTGTTTGACGTATCCTGTGATTGTTGTCAATACGGAGATATTGTTTTTTTGAAAAAATGAGTTCTGAAGATGAGTTTTATCTTGTATGTGATGCATAATATTTATAAACTTAGATTAAAGGTGGCAGCTAGGAGCTATATCACTGTAACAGAAAATATTAAAAATTACAAAATCAAATATTAGATTAAAAAAAGGTAGGAATTGATGATCAAAGGAATTTCTAAGTGAAAGCCGAAAAAAACACCAGTATTTTCTTATGATGTCGCGTCTCATTTTGTGTCTATTTTCACTTCATTTAACACATAAATATTAACCAGTGAACATATTTGTGTAAATATAATAAAATGATTATTTGTCACAAGATAAAAGGAGTGGCATGGTGGGATACAAGATGAGACACGAAAATGAGACAGATAATCTGCGCTCACGAAACGGTTGCTTTAATTCTTGTAAACTAGAACTTCAAAAATATGATTTTGAGAATACATGCTAACAAAAACCTTATAAAATCTTATGGAGACGCGTTAGACGGGTTATACGATGACATGATACACTCAACTACGAATAATCGATTTACATGTTATCTACACTAGGAATTGTTTCATCTTCACATTCAGCAAGAACTTGTGCAACTGATTCCATTGTTGGCCTCATATTTCTATCTTCTTCAACACAAGAAAATCCAACCTTAATCATCAAAGCTACTTGTTTTCTGCTAAACTTCCCTTCTAATCTCGGGTCCGCGAAATCATGTACCCATGAATCTTCCTCTCTTTCAGCCTCCCCTTTAGCCAATCTCACAAAATTTGCAAGTTCCGATACAGCTTCCGAACCAACATCAATGTCCACCACCCAATTCGACAGTCGAATTCCTTTCACAAGCTCTAGGATTAATACACCATAACTGTAGACATCAACCTTGGCTGTAATCGGAAGGTTCATCGCCCATTCAGGTGCCATATAACCTTTTGTGCCTCTAATTCGGGTCAATTCAGATGATCCTTGACCCTGTCCACCTCTCTGGCATAGCTTGGCTAACCCGAAATCTGAAATTTTTGGTTCAAAATCCTTGTCTAGGAGTATATTTTCAGGCTTTACGTCACAGTGGATAACCCATTCTAGACACTCGTGGTGAAGGTAGGCCAGGCCTTTAGCGGTGCCAAGGGCGATTTTGAATCTCTCTTTCCATCCGAGAGCTCCATTATCGGGGAACAAGTGTTTGTCCAAAGATCCGTTTTCTATGTACTCGTAAACCAAGAGTCTATGCTTCCCTTCTGAACAAAAACCCCACATTCTCGCTAAGTTCATATGGTTGATCCTACCGATTGTGCTTACTTCAGCCCAAAATTCGTCCTCTCCTTGAAAAACGTTCTCTAATTTTTTCACAGCGATAATCCTATCATCATCTGATAGCACACCCTTGTAAACAGTTCCGAACCCTCCAACACCAAGAACTTCCTTGAATTTGTCAGTCGCCCTATTAAGCTCGCGGTAGCTAAAGCTCCGAAATTGACTAGAGATAGCACGATACCCGTCTTCCATTGAGGAAGAGGTGCCATGCTTCCTGAAAAGAAACCACCACCCTGCAACAAAAACGACAACTTCCAAAATGCCAATAGCCAGAACAAAAGAATATGGATAAACCCACTTAAACCTTTGATTACTCACGTCATAGGAACCGGGAAGAAGTATGAGTTTACCCTCCGAATTACTACAAACAGGACGAGACCCATTGAGAACAACATGATCCAATTGCTCTGCACTATTCGGAACCCTCAAGTACGTGGTAGCTGGGAATTCAACAGACCTATATCCATTAAAAAGGGCAGTTTTGGTGTAGCAAGCCCCTTGGCCAACGAGTCTATAATTAAATGCTTGACAACGGCAATCTGACGAGCAAAGTTGTCTGCAAGCTTCGAAAGAAACAGGTTGGCTGTAGTTGAGATCGAAACCATAATAATCAACATGGTTCAGCTCGACAAAATGAGAATCTGAACAACTTCTGTTAAATTTAGGTTTACACCCTTTACTCCAATCGCTCGAATCAGTTGGTTCGTAATTTGGAGGACATGAGCATCTTGGTTCCGGACTATATTCACAAATCCCATTTCTACCACAGAGACCATGGACATCACATTGCTTCGAAATAGCTTGCCATGTTATAGCCCACATTCCAGATGAATCATTCAAGCTATAAACTCTCAAATTCCCATCATAGTCTAAAGTTAACCTTCTATTTATCCCTAAACCCACATCACTTGATGTAAACTGCATTTGATCACTGGAATTAAATCGACCCGTCTTATCAAAAGACGCGATTCTACTACTGTTATAATTTGTTCTTCCATTAGCAAACACATTTGGCGCGTCAATATTCGGCCAGTAAATGCTACTAATTTCAGGACCATCATACAGCAGTCTCAGCACATTATCACTATCGAAAAAGAAATTAAAATACCCGGAACCAAAATTTTTCGGACCAAGGTTAGAAACCAATGATTTCTTCTTAGTTATAAGTTGAGTAGGAAGCAAAGTATCAGTAGGAAAATCAAAACTTTGCCATAAAATATTACCATTTATACCCCTGATTACAAAATTACCTGAATTAAGCAGCTCAGCTTTATCAACATGAGCTGAAGTAGTATTAGTTTCCCAGGTTATTGACCCATCAAAGTCAGTCAAGGCCATTGAACCGTCTTTCCTTAGAGTAAGACTCGACTTGAGGCGGTTAACCGGGTTGTTCCGGTTCGCCGTCCAGACAACAGTTTTCTGGTTGGAGTTAGTGTACCAAATTGAAAACCAGTATGCATTTGCTTTAAAAGAGTAGAACCCACAAGTGAATGTATTATCAAGAGAAGTAAGAAAGTTTGATTTTGATGTGCTTTCAGCTGTTAATGAAGAGCCTCGAGCGAGAATGTTTCCGGCTAAAACCAAATTTAAAGATGATAGGAATATGAAGATGAACGTGAAATGCTGGTTTTTCATGGTTGGACAGGTTGCAGAAATTTTTCTGAGTAGATTTTGTTGTTTTTATAGTATGGGAATTGGGAGGATAAGTTGCCATGTTTGACTAATAAAATGCAAGTTGTAACGTGAAAGAAGGAAGTTTGGTTTGTTTCTACAGTCTCCGTTGAAACGTCACGGAAGGGTTTGGCAGTCTGAAGACAGTAGGAGAACGGATGAAAACCGTCTGTATAAAGGCAAAAAAGGTTGGTTTAAGATGGAGTATCGCTTGACTATAGATCTCAAGTCCGAGTCTCCTCAGACAATCGGTTTTATGTCTGAGTCTCCTCGATACTTTATAAAGGGCAGCCCGGTGCACGATGGCATCCCCGCTAGGCGAGGGTCCGGGGAAGGGCCCCACCACAAAGGTGTAATGGGGGCAAGCCTTCCCTTACCATTTTGGCAAGAGGCCGCTCCTCGATACTTTATAGTGTGAAAAAAATAAAAACAAACAAAAATGGTTGGTTTGGAGTTAAGGGATAGGATTGGGAGAGAGGGAACTCAGAACATTACAGACTTACAGTAGTTGACACTTGACTATGACAGTATCCAGGAAATATACACCGAATGCAATAAATGGGTTTGTATATTTTGAGGTCCCAAAACCCGACTCCCCTCCACGCTGAATTTGACGCGAGTAAAAATCCAAAACCATAAGAAATGAAGCAATGTAAAATCAGGTAAACAAGTCGGTCGGAACTCAGAACAACACTAGTCGGGTAATCGAATCAGATCTGAACAGCAGAGGTCGGGTAATCCAGACGGAACTTTTTCATGTGGGCTATGCGGAGTGGATCATGTATCCGTGTTGGATTATGTCCTTTCCGGGTTTATTGAGGGTGCATGTGGTTTATTACAGTTCTGACTTCTGAGTCAGTGAGTCCACGTCTGGTCTTAAGGATCAATTACGGCAAACTGGTCATTCTTGGTCAACTGAAATAATCGTGGATTTTTGAGACATTTCAATTGAATCCATGCCAGATTGGAGTGTTATTTATTCTTCATGTGGGCTAAAGATGGAAGGGGTACGCGGGCCATTGAGTTGGCACGCCCCAGCACGGTCGATGGCCCATTTTAGCACGACACGGGATTGACACAAGCAGAACGACACGTCTTGGGCTAAGCCTTGTCAAATTTGATAAGAAAAAGACCATGACTGGCCCAGGCACATCACAGGTCACCTGAGCATGATATGCTTTGGCAAGCCTAGGCACACACTCAAAATACAAAGAAATAAGCGTAAAGCGGAGGAATTGTTTGAATGCATAGCAAAACACGACACGGCACACCATGGGCCGCGGACCAGCATGAGGCACGGCATGGCACGGCCCACTTCCATCTCTATTGTGAGTTCGTGACCACACTAGAGAATGCTCCACGACAGGGAAATCGCATTAAAATGAGAAACCAAAAGGCCAAAAAGAAAAAAAAACAGGACAATTTTCTGAGAAAAGATGGTACTTTCCCATTGATGAATAAATATTGATACAAGTACAGCCAACAAAGCAAAACACAAATACACAATCATGTCTACTTCAGTCAACCGCCAACAGTCACCCAAAAGAATGTAACTGTACAATCAAACAAATATAATATACAAATTTTAAAAAAGAAAAGAAACAGGGTAGACTGATGGAAGTCATGTTAGAAGCACACAGTTAAATCAAGGCGGACGGGCATGACTACTCCTCAGGCTTAAAGACAGCCAGCCTCTGAGACCTTGAAACACCTTGCCTATCATTTAATATGTTAATGTAGTTTCGAAGCCTAAAGCGATCCGAGTTAGTAAGAGAGAAAGGAGGATTTAGAATTAAAGATGGTGCTTCAACAAGAAGGAAGATTAACAGGCGTACAGCTTTTGAGTATGAGGAAGTCGCGTTCTCCATGTCCCCCATCAGCTCATCAACCTGTCAACAATGTATGAGTTTGTTACTGGCTGATTGTAGGAACCTCTGAGGATGCAGAAGTTGTATTAAAAAATGAGTTTCCTTAAACATTGGACTCATTATAACTCCATTTTGCGACACAAGAACTCTATTATACTACTATTTGGATAGAAGAAGGCCGCATACAGCAGAATACTCTCAAACATCATCTTATAAACGAGCCTTTTGAGAGTCAAACGCGCCTGGATAATGTTGTTGCTAGTTTCGGAACTCAGTTTATTATTGGGTTTTCGTAAGCATCAATTATAATCAGGGTTTTACAGCTAGAAAAGGTGACCACAGGAATAAATCTTTTGAAGTACGCTGAAATTTAAGCGGTGATTGGTCAACACCAAATGAAATAATCACTCAGGGAGATGTTTTCTAGAAATCAAAATGATAATTCAACTTTCTTTCACTTCGATTCTAAATATGTATACAAGAGATATAAAAGATGAAAACACATCGTGTCACTTAACGAAGAAGGCATTCTTTCTGGATACGCATTCAAGGCAGGGGATGGAAACAGTGAAGGCAGAAAACTTACCGCACCATGTCTGCCTAATGCAAGAGCAGACTGATATATGGTTTCCATGGCATCCGGCATTTCCTCGTTACCTGAAATCAGGGTAAGCGTTCAAGTGAGAAAACTAAATGACTTGAAAATAAGATGGATTGAACAACTGACTCACACTAAAGCACGCACATGCAAACTAATCCGGAAAGGAAGGGGGTCCAACCGTCACCTAGACTCTTACGTTTGTATTGCCTTACTTGCCTAAATGAAACTTCACGAAATTCCTTAAACCTTGATTCCACTGGAGTCGAGAGCCTCCAATGCTTTCCAATAGTACATTGTCAGCAGAGCACAGACCAATTTCCATACACTCCTCAAACGGCAACCGAATATAAATTCCAATCCCCGTAAACAAACAAAAACCAGAAACAGAAAGTCCTACATGGAAAATTTACTTGAAGTATACCTTTTAGATGTTGGGCCAACACTGAATTTAAGTAGGAGAAGTGGCATATTCTAGCACTCAAATTCACTTGTGATTTTCAACTTCTCTAAACACTACTAACTACTCTTAGACTTGACTTGTGATTATTTAGTGGAAAAATACTTTGGGCCAAACCCATACTTCCCAGATGAAAGCTGGATGCTACTTAACCATCTATTGGTTGCTGAACTTCTAACAAATTTGTGAAGGACAAGCATTTTGAACAGGCAACAAACTATAATTCCATATATGCAAATGATTGCCCAAAAAAGAGCAAAGTGATCGTGACCTATCTGGCAAAAAGATGTAAGATGGAAAGCAGCAATCTGTAAAGCACTAAAAGCAACACATACCTGGCTCCACAAACTTTGCCAGTTCCTCAGCATGCCCTACTTCGCTGAGAAATTCCCTCTTGATCTCAGCAGATACATCCTCAAGTACTCGGGAGGTAACAGCATCAAGGTCTTCAGGAAAATTTGGACTAATGTCCATCTTGTTTAAGCTACCTTTGAACTTCAAAATATCAGGTGAGGGACTTCCAACAGTGGAGGATACTGCCTGAGTATGACAAATGTGCAGTGCTTGCTTCCACACTGCAAGAACAACTAGCTGAATGGAAAATGCTTCCAGATGCCTAGAAGCTTCAATCTACAAAGAAGCAAACAACACAAACATCTTCAGTAAAACAATATACTTGACTCCATTCCTATAGTTCCCAACTTCCCATTTGTTGCTTTCTAAAAATGTACACTAGCCTTAAAAAATTTCAAAATGATATAATGAAAGAGGTTGACTTGGTCGATCACATTCTCTACATTGTATATCTACATAAGAATCTAAAACTAATTGTAAAAGTTGAAATCTTTTGAACAGTGAGTCAAATGGGGACAATATAAATGGGATGGAGGGAGCATCGTTTAGTTTAATTAGAATCTGACATAAACACTTTAACGAACCATGTCATTTGTCAGTTCCTTGATGCTAGTTGCACACTCCTGCAGTGACCTAAGCCTCGTCATGAAGTCATTTGATGGTTGCTCATCTGCAGCGTCCAAGGACCCTTGTGAGGTCCCAGAAGGAGCTGAACATTGACTTTCTAAACTTCCTACATTATACACATTTCTCGTTGATTGCCCAACAATTGGCACGGGAGCGGACGATCTTGTGCCAAGAGCTGAAGATGCTGGAAGTGGATAACTGGGCTTGGTTGGAGATACACTTGGCTTCGACATATTTGTAGATGAGAATGAAGTATCCAAAGGAGGTCCTGAGACGAGAACATAATCTTGATCAATGAACTCTGAAAAGTCCATAACTGCAAATTAATGAAAAAAAATGTATGAGTGAAAATGTTGACAAGATATTCAACATCTATTAGATTGGGGTACATAAAATGATGATCACAAGAAAAATCTATGATACCTCTTGAATGAGAGCTCACCGGTCTCTGCTCCTTGGAAATACGTGGACGTGCAACATAATCTGTAGGTCTACTGTTGTCTATTCTAAAACCACTAGTTTGCATCCTCTGGGATATATTGGTATGCCTTGATGAATTGTCAGCGTACTTCATGGTGCTAGATGGTGCTTCTTTCCTTAAATCAGGAGAGAACCCATGAGAAGAATTCATCGACGATTTCCTCCCCAGAAAAGACGGACTCCCATCAGGACCACTAGAGTCATCATCCAGCAAAAACGGCAAACAATCATCTGAAGAACTTTCCTCCCGGTTCTTCATGAGATCATCAGACAATGAGTGACTATCTACTCTTCTCGATGTTGTTCTTCCCCTACATGCAACAGAAAATATGGTATTAACTATAAAGGATTATACCTCAAGATTGAAGGAGGAAAACAACGGGGTTTTTTTGTATTTTAAATTTACCTAGATATTTCGTTTTGCTGGTGCCGATACAAATAAGGGTGATTAAAGAATTCGTCAAAGGTTAGTCGTTCAACTGCAATACAAGCAAAAAAGGGAGATCAGAAAAGCAAAATTACCGCAAGCAGTATCCAGGGAACTATGCACAAAATATTTCCTGTATTCGTATTTGAGGTACTACCAGATCCTCAATTTAACCACATTAACAGATAGAGAGCTGCATAATATACCCGAAATCTTTACCAGTCATTGTACAAAAAAATTGTATTGGATTTGGCCGTGGTATTGCGACATCACTTTTATAACGCTACAAGTCGCAAAAGATGCAGATGCTATATCAAATGCCTTTTTTCTCGACTATTTCGAATCTGCATTCTGAGTTGATTTTAGTAGTCTATGATATTGTTCATGCAACCTCTTTTATATCATGTATCATTTGCAAATTCATAATCCCATTGTTCTCTTTAAGAATGTAATAGAGTATTATTTAAGAATCGGCGTTATTTTCTGAAATATTGATTGTTGTGTCCACAATTCCGTACTTAACGGGGGCATTTTGTATCATGGTACCCACTTACAGCAAGAAAATGTTTTCAGGTTAAACAGCAACCTCTACTCTGGCCTCAGTACTCAGTAGCACGTAATTACTAATATTAACTTGAAATGCTACACTTTAAAAGCCTAAGAGTCATACTCACAGCACCAAGAATTATCAGTTTAATAGTTATAAATGGGTTACTGAGCGACAAGTTTACTGTTAAAATTCGAAATTCACAGCCCTAATTGAGTTACCAGGATTACGACGCAACAGCTTCTGACACAAATCTACACATTCAGCAGATAAATCTTTCAGATCGGGCGGAAAACGCAGTTCCGTGGCTTTGATAATATTCTGGAGCAGCTGCAGAATATTAGATAATGAGTTACACATTGACCTCAATTAATAAATACTGTAATAAATACGAGCAATAATAATAATAACAATAATAGAAAGCCCAACAACATAACTGACACATTTTATATTTAAAATAAAACAAAAAGAGGTATAAAAACCTGAATTTGATTGTTTCCAGTAAAAGGGGTTTTTCCAGTTACTAGTTGATACAGAATCGTACCAACACTCCAGAGATCTGCCTGCATGTTCAATTCAGAAAAAGAGATATTTAGGTTGTAGCACTTAGAAGGCAAAAATAAGCAAGCAAAACATTGAGAATCACCTTCGCATCATACTTCTGCAGCTGCATTATTTCAGGAGCCATGTACAGTGGAGAGCCACAGAGTGTTTCAGCAAGCCCCCTAGGCTGCAGAGATCTGTGAAGAAAGGAGAGTCAAGCTTACACAGTTCATCATAAATATCAAAATGTCCAACCCCATGCGTGAAGCAGTCTACCCTAGATCTTTTAGTCATTGGTCTTTACCAGCAATCATCTTTCAAACAATTTCTTGTGAACAATCGCATCTTAGAGCATAATATTATCATAATGTTAAACTTTTGTCAACATAAATTCAGCCATGTAAAATGTAAATGGACACAAATGTCACTCAACCTTCACTTACCTTTCATATTTAAGTGTCACCTTGATGATACCACATTTGACATTCAACCCACCTTTAATAATCAACATATATGACTCGAGTAAGCCTAACACTTACACATCAAGATTCCTATTTTATGCTTGTGAACAAACTAGAGTTACATGTTTCAGTGTGAACAGCGTTTTATTTCCAGTAAAAAGTACTCATGTAGCTAGGGAGCATTGCTCACTCATACCATCGGTTAGTTATGACCAGAAAAAAGAAGTAAAAGGGAAAAAAGCAAAACCCTAGCTAGCAAGATAAGAGACAGTTTTCAACTTTGATTTGTTCATGTTGCTCAAAATCTTCAATTTTCTCAGAGTATTCATGGGATCAACAAATATGGAAGTCTAACACTTGATTTTAGCCAAATGCGAGAAAAGGAAACAAAAAAAGTGAATCATGTCCAACAGGATGGTTGAATGTATTTATGTGTGTTGTGTATTTGTAGCAAAGGAAGAGCAGTATAGCATTCTTTCGAGTGCTATAATTTACCGACACACCCTACAGTTTAATTATTATATAGCTACAGACCGTATAAAAGCCAACTTTGGCAGGTTGGTTTAGCTAGCAAAAAATTATACAAGAGGTCCACAAATTCAACTTGTTTCCCTCCACATTTTTACCAACATCTGTTGTTGCCTGAGCATATACTGCAGTATGCAAATAACCACATATCAAGCAAAGAAGCCTTGAATTGACCGCCTATATTTTAACTTAAAACCAAAACTGAATGACAAAATCAGCAGAAAATTTGAACCACCACCACCAAGACTTGGTTCTATAATGACTATCCAGGTTGGCAAAAGTTGTATTACAACTAAAGAATTTCTGGAGGACATTTGTCCAGCAATTAAGCTACATTTGATCATTACATTGGAAATTGAAGATCAAAATATCAAACGGTAAATGTGGTCTGTATTAAAGGCAACAAATGGATAAAGTGAGCTAAACTTGTGAAATAAAGGTTGTAGCCCACTATTCTGAAAGGTGGTCGCTTGCAGAAAATTTTACAAAAGGTTTTTTTACAAGAACGTTGCTAGAAAAGCTTCTTTGCAGATTTTGCGTCCAAGAACATAAAAAAAACTACTTGAGTTAAAAGGAGAAAAGAACGTGCTCATGCAACTAAATTGGAATGAACCTTTACCTAGCAAATCCAAAATCTGCAATCTTCAAGACTGAGCTACTGTCATTTGTGGACAAAAGAAGATTCTGTAGCACAAGCAATAGAATATTTAACAATTGTTCCAACAGTACAAGCATAGAACTGAAAGACTTATTTTAAGGTAAAAAATCTATTCTAAAACTATTGTATTTATAGCATAAAGAGACACTTTACTAATTTTCTTGCTAGAACCACATGGAAAAAGAGCATGACTATTTTTCTTTTCTTGAAAATGATAAAAGAGAACAAGATTGCCATCCTTTTTATAGAAGATAATAGGTTCAATTTTTTTTTTTACCATGTTGACTATTAACCCTACAATCCTACATGACTTATGTTGACCTCACCACCTGATCATATAAGGCACAAGGCCCAACAACAAATCCCAACTCTAACACCAAGTTCCTTCTCAAACTTCAAGGGCATTAAGAACTCTCTGTCTCTCTGGTTTATGGCACAATAAGAGCTTCAGTTGAACGTGTCATTTTTATCCATTGAAAATAGACATAAATATGCCTCAACCATTTCCAGGAAAGCTACAGACTCATTATTCTTTCTGGATGCCTTATATCTAGAAGTACCCATCATTTCATACAATTTTCAATGCAACTTTCAACGCAATTTTCAACGCAATTTTCATTATAAGTTATCAGTCTGTGTGTGTTGCTAATTCAGGGATACGGCTGCGTACATAGAGCTCCCTCTTATCCTGCAATTTGCGGAGGTCCTTGAGGCACTAGGGTCAAGCTTCTGAATGATAATTTCATTATACCCCCACAAACTAAACAATCTGTTGTATAACAACTGTTTCTAATTTCAGAAATGAGATTTTCAACAAGCAGTCTATTATCACTCCAGATTGGGTAATGATGAGACGTACAGTGAAACGCCATACATAAATGCCAAATACTACTTATAAAGCTATTAAAAAATCATAGATGTCGCTGTCATTTCTGGAAATATACTGATTGAAGAACAATGTAGAGATTGGTAGGGATACTAATCTAATTTAAATCACATTCAAACTAGTTGCAAACCAAAATACAAAGGAATACCTTTCTAACTTTCTTTCCAATATGGTTCAGCCACAGCAACAACAAAGCACTAGTCCTAAGTTGATTAGCTACATCAGCTTGCCAGCTAGACTAAAGTTCCATCTCCTTACAACTTATACAAGCTAAGACTTGAAAAGGGAAAAAATTATCAGGTTGATGCCTGCCTTTGATGTATCAGATTTGCAAAAATAATGATTATATGATTTTTGCCCACGAACAAGTATAATCAACATAGCAGAAGCTTTTTGCCAAAAAAAACAACAATGGGCGAGTAAATACCTACAACACTAATTTTTAAAAACTCAATGAATACCCAGAATATTGTGTCAATTGGTCAGCGACATATTTTAAAGCCAGGTGGTGAAAAATAAAATTATTCATCTGGTGTTCTTGTCAAAGATGACCACAAATAATACCCTTCGAAAAGAAAAAAAATGTTCCATTATCAAAACTTGTAATGCAAGCCTTGTAATAGACCATAAACGAAACAGCTATTACCTAATCATGTCAGGATTACATAATGTAGATATCGAAATATCATAAAGGAATAACACAAACAAATGCACACCTGGGGCTTCAAGTCTCGATGTATAAGATTATTTTCTCGGAGAACCTTCAAACCAGCAGCTACAAGAGATAAATTCCAACTAAGGACATCTTGTCTTCAACAATAATTGAAGTAAGCAGAAATAACAGATAGCAGGAACTCAGGAAATACCTAGCTGTAGCATAAAGTGTTTTGCAGTAGCCTCCGGGACTCTGCCATGGCGCTGTATGTACATGAAAAGATCGCCTCCACGGCAGTATTCCAGTACAAGATGTACCTTCCCCGGAACCTAATAGTCATGTATAACATAAATCAAACATATACCCTAAGCAAAGATGCCCAAATAAAGCACATAATTCGCATTGGGGATTAGGGAAGAGTGGGAAGAAATAAACCAACTCAAATAATAGATCTTAGATATATGACCCCTCGACAACATTTCCAACGAAAATAATACTCCCCACCTCTCTTGAGCTCTACTTAGCCTAAACCCACGAATCTCCAAAGTATGCCTCCACAATACCAACTTTCTCTCAACCCCCTCTTTCATCACAATATCATCCGCAAACATCATACACCAAGGGATGTCGTCCTGAATACCCCTTGTCAACTCATCCATACTATAACAAAGAGAAAGGAACTAAGTACGGAACCTTGGTGCACCCCAATGGTAAGAAAATTCTTCCGTTCTCCAAACATTCTTGCACCAGCCCCCTCATACATGTCCTTTATGAGGTCAATATAATTTCGAGACACACCCTTTCTTGCCAAAGCCCACCAAAATACCTCTCTAGGTACCATATCATATGCCTTTTCCAAGTCAATAAAAACCATATACAGGTATTTCTTCTTGTCCCGATGGTGTTCCATCAACTCTCTCATGATAAAAATTGCATCCATAGTCGATCTCCAATGCATAAAGTAATAGTAATTTAATAATAGTTGGGCCTCAACCATTACTTTAAGGTTTTGGTTGAGATGGTTCATCTATCATGGTATTGAGTTCGAATCCTGGCAACCTCAAAACCCCTCAAAAGCTCACGAAGTGGAAACCCAGTGCAAACTAACCACTCTTCAAGCCCAATGGGCATTTGAGTGAAGGAGCGTAATAGGAATATTAATAATAGTTGGGCCTCAACCATTACCTTAAGGTTTTGGTTGAGATCGTTCATCTATCATAAAGCTAAATTGGTTATCCGAGATGTCTACACATTTCCTAAGCCTTTGCTAGATTATCCGCTCCCATAATTTCATCGTATGACGCATAAGTTTTTTTCCCCGAAATAAACCAAGAATACGGAAAAAAAATACTTTTAGAGCATATCCTTTTCCGATACCACTAGTCCAGAACATATTAGAAGCCAAAGAGAACAACAATACAAGCAATACTTCCATTCGCATTCAAAATTATGTTCATAAAAATGAATAGTTGGTTATATAAGTACTCCCTCTGAGTCTCACAAACATAATTTTTCCCCTTTTTCAGCTTGATCTGTAAAGACTTAAAATTTCCTTGTGGGTAATTTACTAATTTTGAGTTAGAAAAAGTTTATGTTAACCTCAGACCACTTGCACTTTTATATTCATTATTTTTATCGGTATCCTTAGTTTGCGTCATTCTTGATATGGCAAGTCTCTCTACATCGCAAGGAATAGAATTTAAGATATGACAATGGGATTTAGAATCTCTTACGATAAATAGAATGTCAAAAACTGTGAAATCAAGAAATCTATTTCACCTAAAAGACTGCTAAGTGTGCTACTGCTAACTAACCACGAACAACCTTAGTTCACTGGATTACTTTCAACACTTTTTTTTGTTTACAAATGAATTAGTTCTTAATCAAAGTACCTCTGATTCAATTGAGTTAGCTACCTCTGTTCTAGTTGTATATACGAATGTGCTTATCTTCATTTTCTACTTACCAAGCACAATAGCCACTCTACTCAACTACTGCTGCTAGGTATTTTCAGTCATTACAGCAAAAAGAGCACACACTATGTAAATGACAGCTAAATTTCATATATAGATGATACTGGGTGTCTAGATTAGAGGACGTAGAGACATTTTCCCAAATAACAGCATACTTAACCAGACTGTAGTTGAGTAGCTACTCTACTCTAATACATTGTCCCGGTTTTTCAATCATCACAACAACAAGGGCATACGAGATAGGTTGCTTTCCATAATGGAAGGACAAACATAATGTACGGAAGCACTGCATTATGTCTATACAGCTTTATGTTTCTAGCATCCTCATGAAGCTCACTAAAGGTAGTGATGCAATAGAGCACCACAACTCCCTGCCAACAACTATGATCCAAAGGGTAAGATCTATGCACTGATGGACACTAGTAGTTACACAGTAACCCACAAGCATACTCGCTGAGCTCCTTCAGACAGGACAGAAAGTGTCACAATGAATCAACATAAAGATGTTGCAACAATTCTGCCATTATATCCATAATCCAGGAGGATGTAAACAGTTGTCAGCAATAAGAAATAATGCGATCATTTCTATTAATAACCAAGATGACCTCGCAAAATTCGACCACAGAATTAATGTGACAGTCTGAGACCAACCAATCAAACACAAACGCCCAAAACTTCTCACAAAACAATAACTACCCATCATTTAGGTCCATCTCACAGCAACCTTATTATTACACAGTCTCATTCTAGAATTTATCTTAATCCTAACCAACACAATTCCTTGCCTCGTCACAGCTCAAGACAGTTAATCAACCAACCATATTTCAAAATTTCATGTTAGTTGACCAGCAAATTATACCAAAAAAAGGGCTTTACGATTCAGAATCCTCTCCAATTCCGACTCAACCAACAAATTATACCAAAAAAAGGGCTTTACGATTCAGAATCCTCTCCATTTCCGACTCAACGGCCGGGATTTAATCTTAGGCAAATTTATTCCCTCCCAGGCTCCTCTCATCCATTAACCAACCCAATCTAGACCATTGATTAGGAAGTGAAGACGATCCTAATCCAATCCATTTTTTACCGCATGAAATAAACCCCACAATTCCCCGCAAAGCGCTAATCTCCCTTAAACCCGTCAAACCACGTACTCGTTCCGTCTCAATCATTTGTTTACCTTCGATTAAAATCCTTCCGTCTCAATCATTTGTTTAACTTCGATTAAAATACCTTGCAGAGAATATAAAAGGTAAACATTCACCTTCGACTAAACTCATTCCGTCTCAATCATTTGTTTCCCTTCGGTTAAGGGAGTAACATGAAAATATATCATCTTAAGCTAACGGTTACAAATCAAAGTACTAAACTACAATCACACAACACTAAAAAGCGCAATCAAATCAGGTTAAATGAATCAAATACCTCAATAATCTCATGCAACCGAATAATATTAGGATGAACAATCTGCTTAAGAATGAAAATCTCAGATAATAAACTCTCTTGAAGCTTCTTATTCAATCTTGACATAGAAATCTCTTTAATAGCAACTTCAGTACCATGAATTCGATGTCTCGCATGCCATACTACTGAAAATGATCCACAACCTATTTGCTTTCCTACCATATATTCCCCAATCATTCTTCCTGATTGCGCCATTTTTAATCCCTAATTCTATAATTTCCAGTAATTATGAACAAACCCTAACTATTTGGGGATTTTTTTCAAAGTTGTAGATGATATGATTATGTTGATGATGATGATGGTGGTGGTGGTAGTCGTCGTCGGCGTAGATTATTTTTCATTATTATATTATTATTTCATTATTTAATTAATTATTGTAATTGGATTAGTTTTGTTGTGTGAAGGTAGAGATTTTTGGTTTTTATGCTTAAAGAAGAATGGTTAGTTAAATAGTGTGATTTTGAGTTGAATTGATTTTATTTGATTTGGTAAATTTAATTAAATTAATGCACGTGGTCGTAATAATAGACATTATTATCGACACGGGTTTATATAAATGATTTTATTAAATGTGAATATCGCGAGAATATAAATAAGTTTATATCTGGAGATTCGGCGTGTATGTTATTTCATTAACGTAATACAATTTTCATAACAGTAAATCACCCCTTGTGTGTATATAACACAAAACATTAAAAATCTAAGCTGCCTTGTCTTTTCCTATCCAGATGGGTAATATTTGACCCGTCATAAATTTCGATTATGGTTCACCTAGTCTTCGAATTGTGTCGGGTCAAGTTTCGGCCATAAATGATTTTTGATAAGTTGTTTAAAAAATATACTCCCTCCAGAGGGATTGTTCATTTTGCTTTATGCAAAAGAAATAAGAAAATGATTCTAAACCACACAAAACACCCTACCCACACTGAATTGATTTTGGACTACAAAAAAGTTACTAAAAAACGAAAGAGGAACAATCACTAAACTCGCGTAAAAAAGAAAACATTAACAATTACTCTGACTCGGAGGAAATATTATTTATCAAAGTAATAAATGATTTTTGTTAAGTGATTAAAAAAATGAGAAGTTTAAGGATAAATTAATCCTTTGAGTCCGCCTATCCTATCGAGTCAAAATAAAACTTTAAATCGCTTTCATCCTGATCAATACCGAGCTTGGATAATAATCAAAATTAGGATAGTAATCTATCGAATCTCGTACCATGATATATTAGGTCATCTGTTATTTTACTTCTACAAACAACATTAGTTTTTTTTGTCATAGTTCATAGTTCACACGACATTAGTGTTAAACACATGTTTACCGATCTTCTCATGTTTAAAAAATGATTTAGGCATGTATTTGGTAATAGTCTTCCTTATGACGGACATCCGTTATAAATGTATGACGAGTCAAATATTATTCGTACAGTTACATAAAAGAAAATACAAATGCTATTTCTTAGACACTTTACCGTACGAGATTTGGTACTCTTAGAGCTAAAATGCAATTCAGTCGCGAAATCACGGCGTGCGAGAACTTTTTCCCGAAAACAGACGCTCTCCGGGCAGAAAAGACATTCGGTCGGAAAAACGCGGGATTTGGCAAAAAGTTCAAAAAAAAGTGCCGCTCATTATTTTATTTTTTTCATTTGAATAGTATTTAATCCGTCGTAAACTTTCGACGTATATACCCGTTAAAATAGAAATTTGTGATGTATTTGGCTGCTTTCTGAAGCTTCGATTCTTCGAAGGAGGCTACGATATCAACGGTTTGCTTGCTTGTTTGTTTACAATAGAATAATTCAAGCAAGTTCAAATGTGCACGATGTTGCTAAGTTGAGATTCCAAAAAACAAGTAGACAATAGTCAACCTTTTTAAGAAAAGAAATGTTAGTTTTGAATCCGTGTAAAAAAAATATATGGATCGTAATAGTTAACACCATTAACGAAATGAGAGTATAAATAATCTTATTATAAATACAAATGTGAATATCAACATTTAAGAAACTATTAATTTAATAAATAAAGACGGTGCTAATTTTTTCATTTAAGTAACACAAATTAGGTAAAAAAAATACGTAGATGAGGTGATAGTTGATTAGTTGAATCGGGATTGAGTCTGGTCAAGCAAGGTCGTGTCATATTAAGATCGAGTCAACCTATATTTTTTGGGTCATAAAACAGCACATTAAATTGCCTTCATTTTGATCAATAACAAGCTTGATAATTGTCGGGTCATTAATATAACCAGATCAATATCGGGTCGTAAACTTGTCGAGTGGAGTCGGATTCGGGGTGTTAATTATTTTATCAATATCAAGCTTGATGATTGTCAGGTCATTAATCTAATCAAAATTTAGATCAATATCAGACCGTAAACTTGCCAGTGGAGTCGGTTTCGGGTTGTTAATTTTCAAGTTTTGTTGGTTAGGACCATGTTTGTCGTCTCGAGTCGTTGGTCAAGTATTCATGAGCATGTCATTGACTTTTTAATTTTCATCTTAATTGATCAATAACAAACTTGATAATTATTAGGTCATTAATTTAATCAGATCATACTGACTCGTAAACTTGCCAAATAGAGTCAGCTTCGGGTTGCTAATTTTTCGAATTTTGTCGGCTAGGAGTTAGGACCATGTTTGTCGGGGCGGTCAAGTATTTATGAACATACTTTTACCTTTTAATTTTCATCTTATTTAACCTCTGTTTAGTAAGACATTTCATGTAGTTTATTTAACCAAAATTTCAACTAACTCAAGTAACATCTGAGAAATTGTCTACTTGAAATGAGGTATCATCCAATTTTGACCCCTTTAATCTATAAAAAATAATTATCGTATCCTCTTATGTCATTCTTACAAGAAACTTATCTTATCAGCTAGTTTGCCCAACATATTTCAATATCACTCATTCTTATTTCAGACCGCAAGATCCGCCTGAAATAATAAGACGGATATCATTTCATCTCACAAAATACTCATTTAGGAGTGAGTGGGAAAGCACATGGGGTGTCCACCCATGTGATTGTGAGAGGTCTTATTGTTTCAAATGGAACTTACGGTCCGAGGCAAGACGAACTGTTTCAATATAATGAGTTACCTCATTCGTTTCTAATTTTTAGCTACCTTCAGTTATCTTTCTAAGTTTTAGTTAGTTTTCCAAATTTAAACTATCTTTTTAGATTCAAGTTATTTTTTAGCTAGGTTTAACAAACAAAGCCTTGTCATTGACTTATCTATAAAATCTTATTAAAAGGGTAACTAAAAAAAGGTGACATGGCAAATTTTAATGTGACGTGGCAAAATTTTAATGTGACTTGGCATATTTAAATATGACATAGCATATTTTAAATGTGACATGGCGTATTTATGTGATGAATTATCAATTTATTATCACATGACATTAATTTATTTCATTTATCTATAAATTAATTTAATTCACTTATCTATAATAATAAATGATATTATCAATATTCTTAAATTAATTTTGTATATTAAATATATTGTTTTCCAAAATTTATGTAACACTTCAAAATTTAAATCAAGATTTCGTAATTTATAATTAATATTGTCATTTTAATTGAAAATTTTGTAATAAGATATGTTAATAAATTTTATAATTATAGTTACAATTTTTTTTAATAAAACATGTTAATAATTAATAAAAACTACTCATATTATTTAACACCCACCATTTTTATTAACATTTTTACCTATTTATTTCATTTTTATATTTAAACATGGTAATAAATTCATTAAAACTCTTCATAATACTTAATCTCCACCAAATTAATTAAAAGTTTTTTCTTATTTGATTAATTTTTGTAATATAATATGTTAATAAATTGATCAAAACTCTTTATATTAATTAACACCCGTAATTTGTAGTAATATTTTTTCCTAATTAATTCATTTCTTGAATTTTTCAGCAATCAATTATCTAATCTAATAATATCACAGAATTAAATAAATTAAAATTAAAATTAAAATATGGAAATATATGGTTGTCTGATGTCTATAAAAAACCATAATAGTTATAATAGTTTCTATTCACTCTATTTATTTAAAATATATTGTCCATGAGTTTTTATGTTGTGGATTATATTTCATGGTTTAATTTATTTATTTGACGATAATGACTATATTGAGAATTATTGTTGAGTGGTATTGTCGTGGTTGTTGTTGTTGTTGCTGCAGTGGTGATGCTCAATAGAAGATATTTTAGTTTGCGATATATTTTAAATCACTCAGCAATTTTCTCTTAAGTCTTATTATTATATACTTGCTCAATTTCGTTTAATTGGATTTAATTTCATTAAATTAAATACATATATAAATCTATAAATATAATATATAAATAAAAGGCAAGACAAAGAATGACTAAACAATTCTCATGCAAGCTAGATTTTGTAAAAAAAACTATATAAAAAAGGGAAAAAATAATTAAAGCAAACTTTTTATATTTAATTTCTCTCTACTTCATATTTATGTCCATTAAATTTGCTAATAATGAAAAAGGATGATTAAAAGTCACAAAACATTGCTACATGTTTATGTATATATTAAATTTGATAATAATAATAATAATAATAATAATAATAATAATAATAATAATAAATATAAGTCGTCCAAAAGTCATAAAATGCATCATAAATTGGCTATAAATATTTGATGGAAGACAACCTTTGTAAGCCACAATTCAAGCCAATATTTTGTTTACCTCATCACAGACAGAATTGTATGTGTAAATAATCATTCTTATCAATGTTTTTTTATTTAAGTTCTATTGGTTATGACGTACTATGACATTTTTGAACTTCACATATATGTTGTTTTGTTGTTATTTAGGAGCTATCAAGATTTGTGGAGTTGTGCTCTTTAAAGGTAAATATACTTATATTTTTATTATTCAATGTCATATTTATATAATTATTTAAGGAAAAATTCAAATTAAATAATTATAATGTAATATTAAATAAATCAAATTCAACCGTTTTGTTTGTTATTAATTGCTCAGTGGATTTTTTTTTGTAGGATGCTTCATTGGAGAAAGAGAACTATATGAAGAAGAGAATACTATATTTGCTTAAAAAAATACTCCCATATATTTCCCTCAATTTTATATTATAAACTAACTACAAGATTGACAACATGAATGTTAATGATTTATTATTTTAAGTTTCATGAAAAAAATTAGTATTTCATAACTTTAAAATGTATGTTTTATTTTTGTATGTGTTATCTTTTTATTCATCATTTTCCATTTGAAAAATAGCTCTCATAGAATGAAATTGGAGTTACAAAGATCTCAATCGTATTAACAAGTTGGACAAAATAATTCTTATTGATATGAATAATGACTAAATGTACATTATTATTTATATTTATACTTACAATATAGTTAAAAGGTTACTTAAAACATTTAATTTAAATTCACATGACATTTTTATATTGGTTAATACATAATTCATCTATATTGATTACTAGGTATTTATTTATACTATATTGTAAAATATCAACTGAGTTATCTATTAATTTATACAATATTATAATATGACAAGATTAACTATCTTATTAATGCCACAAATCTCGATAACCCTTAAATTTGAACAAACCAAATGCGTACGATGAAGTTTGATGTGATGAATATTTCATAACCAAACAATGGAACTTACATAAAAAAATAAAAAAAATTATATAGTTAATTTAAAACCTTAACCCACTTAACTCTTGTGAATAGATAGATAAGACATATAAGTGGCATATACAATTTTATTGACGATGTTGATAAGAAAAATTATTGCTTACAAATTTTGCCTCTATAAAAATATTATAAACAATTGAGGATACGTTTTATGACTTTTGAACATTTTTTTCTATTATTCTTATTATCAAATTTAAGATAGACATAAATATCAATCAAAGTTCATCACTTTTGAACATTGATGTTAAAAAGACAATACTAAGTATCTTACGATGTCATGTGTGAAAATAAAGTCATATCTAAACTCACGTATCACGTGCTTATAAATAAAATAAAAAATAAAAAAATGTTAGTTGCGAACACAAAAATAAATTAATACAAACTATTTATTTTCCTCTCCTAAATCTGGTTATTAACTAAATATTTATTTAACTTTTATTTCTTTTATTTAATAGGATGACTTTTTGGTTTCCTTTACCATTTGTAGTAGGTTACTATTTAACTTATTTTATCAATTTTTGCAACAGTTAAAATTTAGGATTTTTGACAAATTGACTTAGATGATATACTAAGACTATCATTTATTAAACTTCATAACTATGCTATTACTAAAAAATATGATTTATAAGAAATAATAGATAAAAGACATCTAATTTAATTAAAAAGTATGTTTTAAGCTTTTTACACTAGATAATTTATCATTTTAAAAAAAGAATAATAATCAAACATTATGCCTTAATTAAATAACTTTTAAGTATTTCGAAAATCAAAACTGTATATTTTTAAATGGATAAACTAACTGCTCGAACAAATCTTAACAATACGATAAAATAACAATACTAAAACATATAAACCCGTGAATGTCACGGGTCACAAAACTAGTTTATGATTAAAGACGATCTTTTTACAGAGCTTTTTGCTCTTAACAACATCATCCGTCATTATCCGTCAAGGCAAGTGAGGAGTAGAAATGAAGCATCCATTAATAATGTCACCTACTTACCGAGGGTCGGGATCCGGTGAGAACCACCCTTATAATGAGAATCATGAGAACCCTCGCTAAATCTCCACCATATCTCGCTTCGAAAATTTCGATGGATCATTTACCATTAGTTTAGCTTATTTAAATACACACTTTACTATCATTAAACAAAATTTTTTGATCTTATCAACAAAATATATATTTAGTATCCCAAAATACAATTAAGCATACTAAAACGGCTATATATGCACGAAAACGACCACTACATACATGAAATTTTTTACATGCATGAAAATGATTACTAGGTGCATGAAATAATAGGCTCTACGTGCATTAAAACGAGTTTTAGGTGCATGAAAAATGATAGATACGTAAAAATCGGTAGTAGGTGCATGAAAATTAATAAAACGTATCTCACCTTGATTTCCGTCACTAGTATTAGTAGTATATATTTTATAGACCAACAAATATGTTCTCTATCCATAAAATTTCATGCCGAATCCAAATATGTCATTATTTTTTTTTAAAAGGTCCGTAAAGTAAAATTTTCATGATTTTTATTAGAGTTAATTATAAATTACTTCCTTTTAAGTTGCACTTTTCTAAACTTACTCCCTTATATGTTTGTTTTTTTAAATTACTCTCTTGCGTTGATCTCAGGCCAAAAGTTGCTACCATTTTCCAACTCCGGTGAGTATTTCCGTTTCTTTATGAATTTTCCCTCTATTTCTCCACATTCTTGACAAAAATACCCTTGCCTGTTAAAGTCACCCCATTTTCCTCCATTATCTCCTCAACTACCCCACCATCCACCACCCCTTCTTTCCTCTCCAACACCTCACCAACCGCCGTTCTCCTTCCTCGTAAGAACCCGTCATCTGCCCCTATCTTTCCATTCTCAACCCTTTTGCGTTTGTTGCCAATAACAACCACCTCCAATGTGCGACATCATTGGTGACTCAATCACGAAAAACATCGACGAAATCGGTTTCAGGCTATAATTTTACCCACAACATCGCCGAAGCAGTTTTTTGAATTTGTGGCTTTTTTGTAGATCTAGCCTTTTGAATTTATACCGACATAGTTGGGGCCAGTTTGGATAGTCGTTGGTGTGTTAGGTGGGGAAGGGAGTGAGGTGTTGCTTGTTGTCGACAAATTCAGATGAGGATTATGGCGCGTGCGATGGGGCATTGTTGTACGTTAGGTAGTGGGAGGGACGTCGCTGGGGTGACGGTGGCGTGGTGGTGGAGATTGTGCGGTGGTCGGTGGCAAAAAGGTGGATCTAGGAGAGGAGGAAAAGAATGAAGAGATATGAGAGTAGTTTTTTCGAAGGGCAATTTCGTCCATTTACTTATTTTTTTCACCTGAGAATTAGCTTGGTAGCAACTTTTGGCCTGAGGTCAACTTAAGGGAGTAATTTAAAAAAACAAACATATAAGGGAGTAAGTTTAGAAAACTGCAACTTAAAAAGGAGAATTTATAATTAACTCTTTTTATTATATTGGTAGTTTTCATAAGATCTCAACTCTATTCACCCATTATATTATAAAAGTGACGCTATCCGTGTTCACTTTCCAATTTGAAACAGATAGTCTCGGTTTCCACGAAATTTTGTGATTTTTTAACAATAACACCCTAATGACAATAAGCGGATTATACCACCAGAGGTATACAATTTTCTGTACATATTTTGAGTTTTTTAATAGAAAATTCGAGCTTTATTAGAAAGAATATGTGTTATATGATAAAATTTATGAACTCATTGAAAAAATAGTGAGAATCGAAAATTATTATACAACTAAAACACAATACATATAAGTTGAACTATATTTTAATTTTAATATAAAAAACTAAAATATAACTCAAAATAGTTTAAAAGCTCAACAAATATACATATAAGCTCAATAAAATACACCAGAGATGTACGATGCTATTATACATCTGGTTGTATAATCTTTTTTGCTCTAATGACTAATGAGTAATGATTTTTTTGGTAAAGAAGACTAATGAGTAATGATGATATTATTTGTCCTCCGGTAAAACCCTCCTACTTCTTACATTTCAACCGAGGTTTAACATTTGTCACCAAAAACCCAGAAAACACACCAGAATCTTCAATCTTCATCTTCATCTTCCTCTTCTCAACAAAAAATCCCAATTCAAAATGCTACGTACAGCACTACGCCGTCTCCACCCTACCACCGTCGTCAAAACCACCGTCAACGCCGTTTTCCAGCGTAGTATCCGACCGTTACAACCACCATTAATGCGTTCATATTGCGAACACCATGTACCTAATGCTAACCCAGTTGCACTTCAGATGATTAATTACGCTCTTGACCTTGCTCGATCACAGAGAACTGGTATATAATTAAATTCTACATTTCTTTTCGGTTTTTTAGTAGCGGAACTAGTATTTGTCGTTAGTCAGCGATAGTTTAGTACTCCCCGTCCCACTCATTTGTTTGTCTTATTTTTTTTGTTCGGTAGGTCTATCTTGTGACGGATATATCCGTTATAAGCTGCCGACGGGTTAAGTACAATCGATTAGATAAGACAAGAATGAAAGCGTATAGAGAATGGCAAATGATTTGTCTTTTATCTACCCAAATGGTTAAGTACACTCGATTAAATAAGAGAAGAATGAAAGTGCGAGAATGACAAATGATTTGTTTTATTTCCTCAAATGGGTTTTATTTGACCCGTCACAAGCTAGGATAATGGTCGTGACAAATGAGAATTTGTGTTTGTTTTATTTGTTGTGACGGTATTTTAATCAAAGGTAAAAAAAAGTTCGAAATTTTTAGGTAAAAGTCTCAAATTATGTATAATTGTTCCATTTGTAGCTGATTTTGTAGTTTTCGGTTTTCTGGGATTACGGGTTATGGCCTTTAATGGAATGTATGTGTTGGTGGTGACGGAATGAGGGGGCTAGCAGAGGCGGTTGTCCCTGTGGAATCAAAATTGAAGCTTTTAGTTAAAGTTTCGATCTTTTTTTAGTTTACCTTATAGGCATTACTAGTTTGGCTTGGCTTCAAATCCTGGTTCCGTCACTGTATATTGGGATTATTTTGAATAGCAAGTTCCGGGGGATTTAATGAAGAGTTGCACAATTTGAGTCAATCAATGACGAATTAACAGTCGTCCATAGTTTCAAATGATATTTATGTCAGCCGACCCCAAATTATCTTCGGATTAAGGCTCTTATTGTGGTTGTTGACTTCCTGTTGTTGTCGTTGTTTAAGCGACGAATTGTGGAATTTGCCAAATTATTGCTTAGTTAGGTTACTTAGGTATAATAGACTTTAGAGTATCTGATTCCTGTTTAGCTAAACATTTGCTAATGTTGATGGAGGAATATTTTTGCTTCACGGTATTGTGTACTGATTTTGATGGGGACGTATCAATTACTTAAAGCTTGTGACTTTGTTTCTGTTGAGAATAATTAGTTTCTTTCGTCGACATTTGGGCTGGGTTTGGCAGATGAATCGTACGCACAAGCTTTACTGGTACTAGAGCAAGGACTGTCTTCTCAATCACAAGAAGGATCTGATGCCACGATTGAGAATTCAAAAGGGATGGTTTTACTTGCCATTTCTACCTTATTGATGGAAAGGTCTGTACAGTCGGCCCGTCATTGTTTGTCATTTGGAATAACAATATGTTCAACACTAATAGTTATGCTGATTGCTGACCCCCCTTTTTTTATTCAGAGGTAATATTGATGAAGCAATGCGGGCATTGCTTTTGATACAGGATTTAACGAGCTCGACACTAGGTGTAAGAGGTAGGAAAAAAATGATGTTGCGTAAGTCGATGTTATAGGGATATGTTGTCAGTTGGTTTGGGATTTAATTTTAAAATCTAATGATCGAACAGTTGCTGCAATGGAAGCACTTGTTGGGCTTAATTTAGAACTTGGGCTGGTATGTTTTCTGAAGCCTGCTTATTCTTTTAGCGTTGTAATTAGCTAACCATTTTCAGATGCCATACTTCAATTTATGGTGTTTGAATCAGCTGCAGCTGCATATAATAATGGTGATAAATATATGGATTATAGTTACCTCACTGAAAATACTTTCTGAATCAAACTTGATTTTCTTCAGCTCTAAGTTGGCTAACTTTAGAATCTCCTGTCTTATATAGGACGACACCTCATCAGTGCTTGCAGACAAGTGCGTGCACCTTTTGGAGAAAGAAAGCATGGAGAATAGTGACGAATATGGATATAAAGTCTTCAATGCTCGATCTAAAGCTATTAAAGGATTGGTTGAGATTGTTCGAGGTGATATGGGATCAGGTAATAGCTTTACTGTTTTATTTATCGTTTGTCAAGTTTTTTCTTTACGGAAGTTTCTTCCAACTGACTGTCTTTCTTTGGTTTAGCCAAGGCCTGTTTTGAAGGGTGCCAAGATGAGGGATGCATTGGTAAGTTTCGTCTCTTCTATGCTACTGCCTACTGGTGCATTTTTAATATACTACCCCTTCTTAATGAATTATGATAATTGTCAGGCAACGCAACCTTATCATATGGTGAGTTTTTGCATGCCAAGCGTGACTTTGATGCAGCGAAGGAGTTGTATAAAAAGGCCATCACTGAATCATCTGAAAAGAAGGATTTCAGTGATCCATATCTTTTGGGTGCATGTAACATGGCATCAGAAGAAGTTCTTTTGGGAGCTACCTGTGCTCTGGGTCAGCTTGAGTCACATTTGGGGTAACAAACGATCGAATTTTCTCTGTTTTTTCATCCGCTTGTTGCTTCAGCTTTTTATTTTTGGGCTGATATGAGTATTCCTTTTTAGGAATTTCGGGGAGGCAGAGGAAATACTTACCAGAGCATTAAACAAAGCCGAAGCAAATTATGGTAAATAACTGAATAATTGATATACTTTCTAGTTTTGCTGAATCCGCTCCGATTCTCTGAGAATCCCATCTTAGGATTAGCAATGTTCACCCTATTTGATCCTGTGCAGGTACACATCATCCGAAAGTTGGCACCATCTTGACGTGCATAGCTCTCATGTTTCGACAAAAAGCAACTGCTGAACGCTCAAGCTCGCTATTAATTCAAGAGGTTAGATGGCAGGCCATTGATTGATCTGAAAACTTTCTACTCTAGTTAGCTTTGCTATCCTTCACTTTCCTATTCTTCTTCTTCTTTCCTCTCGTCTATTGTTCACTTAGCTTCTATTTACTGTTGCTGTCCTCTTTCTTTGTCTATGTAACTCGATTAAAATGCAAATGCCAAACTTGAATGTTGTCCGTAAGACTTTCCTTTTTTATTTTTAGCATAAAATGAAATGTCAAGTGTAGTGTAGTGGCGACAGATCACAGATGTAGTGCACTGTCAATACCACGGCCATCTGTTGCTTTCTTCATTTTCTAGGTTTCCTGTTTTTTCCCTTCTTATTTTCTTTACCTCTTCCAGCGACGGTTTCTGCATATTGTTCATGTGACCCCCCATTGGTTTCCATTTTGTCTATGTCAATTTTCTTCACGGTAATATTACGTGACCTGTTGTATTGCTAGTTTCGTACAGCAAGGATGAAATATTTACTATTCCCGTCACATTTCTGGATTGCAAAGCATAAGATTTTCTCAGTTGTTTAGTTTTTGTTTGCAGGGTCTGTATAGAAAGGCGGTTGATTTGCTGAAGGCTCCTGCATTAGAGAAAAAAGGTTTTTACTTATCGAGCAGTACTTTGATGGTTTTTCTGTCTGAATAAATTTTCTTGTAGAACAATTAATCTAATGAATAATCTAACATTGTCGGTTTTTAATTGTGTAAGATGAAAATGGGAATTTCGAGCACTTGCAAGAAGACGTTGAGAAAAAGGACATTGTTGCTCTTGCAAGAGGTAGGCTTTATTGCACTGTGAATCAGTGTAGGTAGGTCTGTAGGAGCATACTTGCATGACTTGTTTGCTTGTGCTATTGATTTATTCTTAATGTGATTTGTGTCGTTCAGTGACTCCGCCTGTGTGAGGAGGAGGGTTGCGGTAGGTCTGTGGCAGCCACGTAAAAATCAGTCACATTTTATGGACATGAATCAGAATTTGGACATCGTTGGGGCGTCTCCTCAGAGTTGAGATGAGAGTTCACCCATGACGGTTCCAAAGGTTGATTCATGTCAGCCGACCCCAAAACATTTTGGGACTAAGGCTCTGATGTTGTTGTTGTTGTTGTTGGTGGTAGTATCGACTATTTTTGCAACTATGTTTCTCGTGGAGTCGTGGTAGCGTGTTAGGTCAAGGGTTATGGAGAAACTTTTAGTCCAGTTTTCCACATGCTTCATAGTTCACGGTAACCAGTGAGCTGATAATAACTGTTTTCCAAGTAGTGTTTAAGACTTTAAAGGCTTAAAAATCGGCCAAACGAAATCTATTTGTCGAGAAGACCTATTGGATTCTTAGAAAAACTAGGACAGGCCGACAGGCATGAACCTGCCTCTTTGCGTGATAGTGTGATACCTCTCTGCAGTTAAAGCTTTGACGTACTATGCTAGCTAAAAAAATGATAAAATAAATGCGAATGCCAATAAAGTCGTGTATGGTAAACTGCCTGTGGGGATGACAGTGTTTTTTTAGTTATCCGAAAAGCACCGCATGAAAATATGAAATAGCGGGGTTTTAGCTTTCCCGTGTGTGAGCTCATGATCGTCGTTTAAACATCTTTCTTGCCGATGCAGGTGGGTATGCGGAAGTACTTTGTGTCCAAGAGAACAGAAAGACAGAGGGTGACAGAATGAAGAAATGGGCAGAGTTCGCATGGAGAAACCGACGACTGTCGCTGGCAGAAGCATTGGATGTATCCGAGTCTCATTGCAAAGTCCCGGTGGTCGATACTCGAATTTGCAGGGCCCTCTAAATCCTGGATTTCTGGTCTGTGGTGCACAGTTTACACTTGTAATGATACTGTAGAAACTAAGCTTACTGCAATTGTGTCATTCAATGCTGTTAACGAATGTCGCGTAGATGAGAGTCTTTTCGAACTCAAAACTTGGAGGACACGCGAGAGGATTAAGATAACTGCACCCGATAATTTTGCACAGGTGAGAATGATATCGGGAACATGACATGTTTTCCAGGATTCAGATTTCAGATTTCAGGATGATAATACAGATTGTAGTACCTTCAGTGGTTGTTCGAAATCAAAATCATATTTTCTGATACATATAGAGTAGTTATTACTCCCTCCATTTCGTTGGACGGTTTTGTGTTTGTGACGGTAAGTATGAATTTACCAGATCGACCAAGACGGTCTAAAATGGAATAGATAAACGATTGATAGTTTGACAGTAACGCTTGTACAAAGAATGATGCAGAGTACTCTGTACCCGATTTTGTATTTTTGAAACCAAAGATTTTACATGCCGAGTCTACAAACTCTCAAACTGATTTACCGGATTTACAGCTGAATTTGATAATTTGATACATTGGTACGCGCAAGTAAAAAATTTCAGAGGGGAATATCGAGTCCTTTGCCAATCTCCACGCCTATAAGCTCGAGTATTCCCTTGTTCAGTATCTGCAAAAGCCACATTACACATATTACGGGAATGCAGCGATTAAAAAACTGCGGGATATCGTTAACTGGTGATCGACGAGCATACAGGAAGCCAAAGCGGGTTAAGGTGAGGTTACATACCAGTTCAACAATGAAAGTGCCAATGAGGCCCATCATGCATGCCCTTGAGTTCCAGACTTCAGCAGTTTTAGTAAATCCCAAAAACGGGGGCTTGAATGTCGGTTCTGCCTTCGGCAACACCACCTGATCGTATGTATAATGTTAGCCGATATGCATCTATTAACCCATATAGTTTTGAGTCTCAGGATCGAATGTTGCAGCCTTATCAAGCATTTTTTTTATAAGTAATCTATTAACCCTAATATCGCTGCATTCTTGAAATCAGATGCTGCAAGCCTGCAACATAATCTCGGTCTATTCTTAGCCGATATGCATCTATACAGTTTTGAGTCTCAAGATCGAATGTTGCAGGCTTGCAGCCTTATCAAGCATTTTTTTGTAAGTAATCTATTAACCCTAATATCGCTGTATTCTTGAAATCGGATGCTGCAAGCCTGCAACATAATCTCAGTCTATTCTGAGGACGTTGCATTATACATGTACCCCCTCCGTCTCAGTCCTTTATTTCTCCCTCACAAAATAAAGGAAGTGTAAACATATGACCGAGACAAAGATAGTAGATGATACCGCCTTGAAATGCTATGTGATGACCATCAACTCATCAAATCTGTAATGAATCGGTCGCAACCCAGTGGCGTGACCAAGATTAAACACAACACAAATTCTCATTGAAGACGAGCACTATCAAGACGTGACGTCAAAAGCTGAAGACAGATAGTGTCCCTCTCACATTATACGAGTGACAATATTATAAGGTGCTCCATTTTCCCCCACTTGCCCTCCAACTTGCTTTATTGTGGGTGGAGTCTATCCGTCTTCAGCTTGGGACGGATAATCCATTTTATCGAGTTTGACAGTAAACCAGTTATCGACCAGTTAGTCTCTCTGAAGAGTGAAGACGGGTATTATAAAACAGGTCTCTTATTCTCGTCTATCTAAACCGTTTTAAGTGTAAGCCGAATAAATCTGTCTTAACATACAAAACAAGAACATAATAAAAACAGAAAGTACAGAAGAAGAGGAGAGGCAAAAGACATACACCAGGAGGAAGCTTGGCAGCTTGTACTAACAAAGAAACACGTTTTAAGGAAACACCACTTCCCTTATTTAGAAACCCATATCTAAATTTAGAAAGCTCATGTTTGTTATGCTGTTTCAACCCTAAATTTGCAGAAGAATATGCAACTGTTGCTGCCATTTTTGCAGTTTCTGAAGAATTTTCAGGCTAAAATTTGACTGAAACGAAACTATTGGTTACAATGGTTAGATTATCTGAGCTTTATTTTGAAGATGATGTCCAAATATCCACCTTGTTTTATCTTATCCATTTTTCTGGATTTTATAATGCCACGTTACACAACAAAACTTCTGAATTTTTCGGCTTAAATTTAAAACGGATCAAATAAATGCACAAGACTAAAAAGAGATGATCTTCTAATAGGAGATTAATTCCAACGTTGCATAATCATAATGACTTAATGAGCGTGTCTATCCACCTTCTCTTTTCGGCCTTTTTTTTCCCTCTTACAATCAATTAAACTGGAAATATATCGTACGAGATCGGAAGGAAAGTGAATCAAGCAAAATATGGGGTATTTTAATCGGTTGTGAGAGAAGAAGGTAAAAGAGAACGTAGAAAGGAGAAAGCAGATAGTTATTCTCTTTCACAATACATATCTGGTTGCCTACCGAAGATGTCTTAGTCTAGTGATTATCGAATCCCCCTCCGCCTATTGTAATGCGACTAAGTGCGCGCCCGTTGTACCAAAAAAAATACATAATATGCTGGAGTAAGCAACTGTAAAACATCTAAAATTAACATAATATATTGTTTCAATATACTGTTTACCAAACACTAAAATTAACATATTGATCGGTCAAACATGTTAAAACCCTTGAATATGCTAAAAATTGACCAATATATCGTTTACCAAACACCCATATAGTTACTTTAGAATATGCGAGTTTTTCGAGTTTATAAGTTTACAAGTTAAGATTTGTTGTTCATAATCCTTGAAGAAGTGTCTCACATCATTCTCTGTTCTTTTTGTCACATTTTTATCGATTTTTACATCCAAATAATCAAATAATTGGGACAACGGGAGTACAACATTCAATGACAATGTTGAGAAATACGAGTAATAAATAAAATAAAACTGATGTTATACAACATTTCATCAAGAATTTTTCAGTGTCGGTAGATTTACAACATGATGCATCCGACATGGATGCACAACCATATTTGGGGTTGAAGCTCTAGTAAATTTCTGAACTTGTGGCATTTGGAGTTTTTCGGACATAACCAGCTCGATTGATCGATCAACTGTCGGTTTCATGCAGCTCATGTCATCCATCACTGCAACTCATATGTTGAAAAGCTGAAACCAGACCTCCCTTCGTTACTCGATTTCAGTTCAAGCTTCTGAAACGGACTGCAAGTGAAGTCGGAATCAGGTTTCATCAGAGATATACATACAAAGTTCAATACAACCTACACGGCTTACAGCAACTGTCAGCAACAGCAAGGGCACAATGTGCAATCCATGGCTCATGTAAAAGTGTGCAAGTATAGGTTAGTGGGTCTGACCTATATCTCGAAATACATATAGTCCGCACCCGCTTTTTTAAGGCCGGGTTCTGATGGACAGGACAACCCATAAACGTGTCTAAAATGTAGCAAACCAAAAATAGTGGGACGAAGTTCAAGAGTAAGCCACAAAGGCAGATTAAAAATCAAAAAGCCCGTTAATAACTTTCTTCGTTTTTTTCATACCAGAAGTTCAGAATTACGGAGTGCAGTAAGATGCGGATATACAGGTTGAGTAAAGATGCAGGGTCATAAACCATAGCGACAGCGTACAAAGTAGAAAATTAATACATGAACAGCAAAAAGGAAACCAAAAGGTTTATTATTCATGGACAGAGGGAGTACCTGCTATTTGGGTCATAATAGAAGCCATTGATGGAGCCATCACTACACGAGAAGCACACGTAATAAAACCCAGCTATAGTTAAGCCACAGTCTGTACCGACGTTTACAAAATATTGCTCCTTCCATCTCTGCATCACAAATGTATAAAAAACGAGGCTCTGGTGTCAATTAGAGTACAACTATCTAAATATTGGAGTACATCATTTCATATGACTTTATGATACATGAACTTACCATAAATATGTAAGGGTAGTTACTCAAGTCCAGTGACTTGCCGCCATCAATCTCCACTTGACTCTAATAAGAGATCACAACAAATTATGCGAATTTGTCATGCGGAAGCCGGAAGCTCACGTAAAACTGTGGGATTTACATACCAGAAGCGGTGAAAAAGAAGGAAATTTCGTCCAGTGCCTAATATCGTCTTCTGGCCTAAAAAAGAAAAATTAAATTACGACTAAATGAGAGTCCGCGCTTTTAGAAGACGATCCCCCTCAACGGGAGGAGAAGAATAAAGTTTAGAAGAATTGTTTTCAGTTATGCAACAAAAGGAAGAGAGGGAAGAGAAGGAAGAGATTACGCGGCCTCCCATTTTCCGGTGTAGAAGGTGTAGTTCAGGGTATCAACAATTTCCCCTTCCCAAAACGTCACCACCTATTACACGACATCACACGAGATGAGTAGATGAGAAATCAATCAAGGAAAGCATATACACAAATGAAACATATAACTGAGATAAGGTGTCATATTTCTAATTACTCGGAAATTTCCTAACGAAGAACTGAATAAAAGCAAAGACCTATTCAGAATAATTGTACCCAGACATTGTTTTATATCCACTACTTATCAAATGGCATGGTAATATACCTCGGCCAAGACAATCCATCTCTGCGCGCACAGTGGTTTAATGAATGTATATTCTAACTGTCCATCTATTCGGATCAAAGGGATAACTAAAGGGGTTAACTCAAAAACTTGGAGCGGCAATGCGGCATCATCAAGGTGAAAGACGAAATAATGAATTCCACTGGGTCATATGCCTTGATATAAACGAATTGCATAATGTTGAGACACTCAGCAAAATTATTTGAGACCTTGCAAATCTTCCAAATCACAGTTTTGTTACATCATTCGTGGTTTTCTTGGAATGATTGAGAAAGTCTGTAAAAGAGACATTATTGTGGTGAACAGATGCATGTTATGCAAAGAAGCGGCAAAAACACATGCCCGTCATCTGTTCTTCTCCTACCAATTCACTTCATCCGTATATCATTTGGAGAAGAGTACTGGACTAGCTAAGAATTCAACGCAGGGGATGAAACCTCAGAAGACAACTTGCTTGGTCTATACACCCTTAATCTTATGCACTGGATGACAAAATGGTGACATTTGCACTAACAGTAACAGAGTAAATGATATGGCATGGAATCAGAGAATTGTTTTAGACTTTTAGGTGCTGAGCGCCATGTTTGAAGATATAAATATATCAAAGTAAATGCTAGTGTGAGAATGATGAGCCGAGCTAGTGGAGACAATAGGAGGGTGTCGTCAATTACTTCAATATGTGATTGTTGCCTAGCGTGTAACTTTTGTAAGAAAATGCATAGTTGCTATTCCACATTTGTGGATGATGAATAAGCCACTACCTTTCTTGCAAAAAAAATAACTAGCCATGGAAAAGAAGAGGCTTACTGGTGTATCTGCCATTGGGACATTAAGAGCCTCCATAGTTCCGCATAAATACCCATGTTCTAGGTCACACCCTTGTATTCGTACATTAACTCTCCACGCCTCATCCTTTTGCACACTTGAAACATTTTGAGTTCCCGAAAATGCCTGAGAAATTTAGAAAGAGATTCGTGTCACACACTGAAATCCCATTAATGAAGCACTGTCGGAAACTAGGAATCAACAAACCATAATGTAACTACTCGAGATTCGATGTGGCTCAATATCCCAACTTCATATAATTTCTTATTCCCTCGTTCCAACAGAATCAACTACATTTCTTTTAGGATCAAGGTTTTAGGGGATGTAAATATTTGAAAAGAAATTAAGGCCCCACATCGAGTTAGCTTCTTCCTGATCCATACAGATACTAGAGTTAGCTGATGGTTGTGAGAGGTGAGAGCTAAAGATGCAAGAGTTAGTGAAGTACGAGTACTGACTTTTATTTTTAAAATTTATAAAATGTTAGAAAAGATTCTCTTGTCCAGATGAGAGTTCACTCTTGACGGTTCCAAAGGATGATTCATGTCAGCCGACCCCAAAACATTTTGGGACTAAGGCTCTGATGTTGTTGTTGTTAGAAAAGATGTGGCCCACAGACACAGTTGTTAAGCATCGTCACGACACTTTCATCCTAACACAATTTCAACTACTTATCAAGGTTAGAAGAGCAGCATAATCTCCTTACTTCATCCCTACTCATAATGAAGGCTTGCAAAAGCTCAGTAAAAAAGCAGAAGCTGAGCGAGTGAGCGAGGAGGACTAAGACGTGCTTTGCCCTCGTGAAATACTCGAAGGAATCCGTCCTAAACACAAGCATTTCAACGACTAATAACTAACTACTCAATACAGTGACAGAACTAGGAATTGATACGAAATTACGGATTGAGGGGAAGCAAGCAATTAGCACGGCAGAGTAACAAAAAAAATCGGAAATTTGAACACAAAGTTCCAATCTGTTTATTATTCGGGACGACCACCCCTGCTAACCCCCGCCAGGTTCCGCCACTGACTCAATAGCATCAATTATACCCACAAAATTATACAGAAATCGCTACCAATGCAATCAAAGTATCAAACCCCATGATTATAACAGCATTAAATCAATTAATCAATCAATCAACAAAACCCAAATCAAAATTATAACAATTAACAAAATTAAACACAGAATTAGTGTTAATCACGAAAAATAATACCTGCCCAACACTCAATAAAGTACAGGGTGCAGGAGAAGTGTGCCCAGAACAAGAACCTGCATCAAATGATCCAAAAGTTGCATTAACAGAAACCCTATTGAACAAAATAGCAGTAATTGAGCAGATAATATGATCATAATTGATGAATTAGAGGAAATGATAAATATAATTACCTGGGAGTTGAGAAGGTAGAGATGTATCACAAACTCTAACCGGCATTTTTGTCAAGGTAGATAATTGGGATTCAGATTAATGATTGTGTTACTTACAACTGGGATAATATGCACGATGTTATTCTGTATGCTGATTGGATTTGAGTCGGAAAAGGATCATTAGCGTGGTAAAGTTTTCAATAATGGAGTTGTATTTTTAGGGCTTGAATCGAATGTTTAAGTTAGAACAATTCTTTATCGGTGATTTATAGTGTTCAATTTGTTCATGAATTACGTATTTACCGTAATTAATCCTAGCAAACGGGTCAATTGGGTTGATTCGGGATAATTTTGAATTTGCAGGAGTTTGGTTCAGGTCGGGTCAGCCCGAGACTCTCAGGTTTAGATTATTGTGGGGATAAACTATTATCATGTTATTTATGGATAATGATTGATGTACTATTCCCTCCTATTCTGGGTTTTCTTCCCATTTGGAGGGGACACGATACTCAAGAAGTATTGTATTTTAATGAAGAAAGGGTGAGGTGGGGTTTGAAATAGGAGAGATGAATGAATAATTAAGAGTTAAATAATGAATTGTGGACCCCAAACATTGATAAAATGAATAAAATAGGGGTTAAAAAGTTGGGTGGGTTGGGTGATAGGAGAGAGGAATGAATAAAATATAATTAAAAGTTACTAAAATAGGAAAGGGGAAGAAAACCTGAATAATCCGTTTAAGGAAATAGGGAAGAAAACAGAGAATAGGAGGGAGTATATAATAAACATTTTGACTAAGTTTATATTAGGTTCGGCCTTGAGTTCACTAGTCGGGTTGGTCATTGGCGCGAGTCGGGTAATTTAGACCAGCTCATTCCGTCTGGTCAATTTTATCGGGCCTAATTGTAGTGTTGGCTATATGATCGCAATAATGTGCAATTGTGCACTATACTTAAACGTCTTTTTAGGTGTATTATTGATTTATCTGGAACTTTATATATAGTCTATATTATAAGTCGTAACCCTCCGTTATTCATCCTTAACCTTTTGTCTACATTGTAAGTCGTAACACATTATTTGAACTTTTATTTTTATTCATCACATTACATCACCTATTCGCCCTCATGTATGAAAGTCATCACAATTATTTTACAATAATGAATCAAAACATCGATTAGTATAATCCAAAATAACAGAGTATGTACATAGTGATGTTATTATTACCCTAAAACATGGACAATATTACACATCCAAATTACAAACTCCGAAATTAAAATTATAATCCATAATCTTTCCTTCAAATTTCGAAACTTTACAATGATCAATCGAAACCATTGTATCAAATAACAACCCCCTAAAATCAATCAATCAATCAACCAACCAATCAGTATAAGTCGGAAATTCTACGATTTTCGAACCAAAACACACAACTCAAACCAACAAGAACTTCAGCAATAACAACTTCACATTTTTCCAAATCTGCATAATGCAATGTTTGCATTAATAAAACCGTTGGTTTTGCATCAAATCTCTGTTTTTCAAAATTCCTCTCTGTTTGCCAAGTTAACGTGTCTTGAGCCATAGGCACTAACCACCCTAATATCTCATTCAACGCCACCCGCCACCCGTCCGCCATCTCCTCATCGTCTCCATCTTCCGCTTTCCACGCCGCCCTCAATTTCGATCTCACATACGTTTTCAAACTCACGGGTAACATGTTGTACAATTGGTCACGAGCATTATCTCCAATTAATGAATCCGAGTATAAATACTTGGCAGATAATAAAACCACGTTCGCATATCTATTAGCCAAACCAGACCCACCAACAGTCGATGTTGGAGCTGAATTAAACACCTTAGTTTTATGCATTAACAAACTCGTGCTTGACCTAAACTCAACCGGTTCACTCACAAACACGTTACTATCCTGGCTTAGGAACCGGACTAACGGCCCTTTCGGGGCCGAACCATAAATCGGCCCCGACATCGACTTTTTAGGCACGGTTGGACGATCGAACACGTTATTTGCATTTTGGACGTATGTTTTGTGACAAAAATGAGGCCCGAAAAGATTACATATTCGAGCGTAAAGAACGCATACCATTTTCGCCATAATCCCGACAATTTTATCGTAACATTGATTCCAGAGTGAAACCTCCTTTAAATGACGTACCAATTTCCGTTGATTAACGACTTTTTGATCAAATAAATCGTAATTCATACCTTTACTACCATTCCCTTTCCTCCATTCATTTAATTTCCGTTCCGACGTCTCTAATTCCGCTAACGATTCAAGCTCGGCGTATAATTGCCCGGTTAACGACGTAAATTTCTCCATTTTATCGACATTTTTTTCGACTTCCTTACACCCGTATTCATTAAGCTTTTCCATGTCAATATACCCGGCCTTAAGATCCTTATAAACCTGACCAAACCTGACCAGACCATAATCCGAGCACTTAAGGCCTAACCGAGCCACAGCAGAAGCGGCTCGGTCAAGGTCCTCGAGTCGCTCGGCACAAGCCAAAGTCAAAAGAAACCCTTCGTCTTGCGAAACCAAAAACGAAATCCCTTTGGATTTAAACGATTCGTTTTTAAGACGTTCGAGTTCCTTTTGAGAAATGGATTTGTATAGGGAGACTAACCTCGACATGGCTTTGGCCGTGTCGAAAGCTAATATCCCTAACGAATCCAACTTCTCGTTCTTGAACATCCATGCATCGTGGTTGCGGCCGTGGCTGTGGTTGCGGTTGTGGTTGTTTTTAGAGGGTCGAGGGTCGGAAAGCCAATGAATGGACCCCACCCCCATGGTTAAAGAAGAGATTATTGAAGAAATGGGGGTTTGGTTGACATGGTAGGGAGATTAGGGATTGTGATTAAGGGTGGTAATGAAGGAGGTGAAGAAGGAAGATTAGGGAAAATAAAAGGAAGGTGCATTTTTGAGGGGATTATGGGAAAATAATGATGATTATGCATTATGAGACGCGTTTAGACGGGGATGCAAGTTATGTGGGTGTTAGGAAACGGTTCGGATCGTCTATCCCATTTTCGTGTCTTATCTTATGTCAATAAATACTGAAAATAAGTATGCAGATATAAGTTAAGGATGAGGTGTCAAAACTCAAAAATATTAAGGCAATGAGATACAAGATGAGACACGAAAATGGGACAGAGGATGTTGACTGGTTAGGAGTAATATTGTGAGATTATTGACGGTGTGTGAGATGCAATAATGGTGGTACCACAAATATGAGACGGTTTTATGGTAAGATATAGATTGCGAATGAGACAAATTTATATGTTGGTGTAAATATTAGAATGGTGATTAATGATAAGTGAGATTATTATTCTATCATTAGTGGGTGTTTGGTTCAAGCCTAAAAGTATAAGGTAGGAGTTTGAAATGAGTCAACCCCATATTATGTGTTTGTTTAGCAAATTTGAGGGGTTTCATACTTTCATACTCATAGCTCAAACCCACGAATTGTGGTTTTCTGACTACTTTTCTCATACCCAGGGTGGGGTGGGTTATAGATTTGACAAACAGGTCCGGTCGTGTCGGATTCGTGTTCGTGTCAGCATTAAATGGGTTATGAGTCCTTATGACCCCCTCAACCCTAACCCGACCCAATTAGATAAACGGTTACATGCATCAACCCTAACCCAACCCATTTGTTTTTTCAATAACCCAACCCGACTTGTTTAACCCATTTAATTTTTAGAAGATCTATTTTCACCCATTAAACTCGTTTAACCCGTCCAACCCATATAAATATAATGCATTCAAAATTAAATTTTACAGCAAGAATAAAACATCTTCATGTCTTATTTCGAACTCAAAATAACAAAAGCCGATTATAACCCATTTAAATGGATATATCATAACCCATTTTAAATTAATGGGTTATTCGAGTCGGGTTCGTGTCGCAAGACCCAAACCCTAACCCGACCCATATAAGTTCGAGTCGTGTTCGTGTCGACTCAATTACATACGTAAAAGGGTCGAGACACCTTGATCCAAACCCACTAATTTCGTGTCGTGTTTTCGGGTTGTGTCAATGATTGCCACCTCTAAGTGGGTATGAGTTTGATATCCATGGGTATCAAACTACAATTATCAAAAATGTGAAAAATATATATTAACACGTATTATAAACGAAACTTGTTATATAATTATTTGATAAAATTTTATTTTCATAATTTTATATGTTAAAATTATTATTTAAAATATTGAATACATATTTCAACTTTAACTTAGTTTCAAACTTATACCACTTACGATTGAAACAAACACAAGTTATCAGGTATGGAGTTCTAACCCCATACCACCCAGGTACGATTCCTGATTCCAAACCCATACTCATGCGGGAAACAAGGTTAAGTTTTCGGTAAGATGGTTTTTAGGGTTGTTTGTTTGATTAAGAAACGGTAATTATAAGAAAAGTCTAGTTCATGTGAATTTGGTATATATAGAAAAATTACTCACTTTTGAAATACCTTTATTTAAAATTACTCTCTTTTGGAATCTTTTCATAAAATTACTCTCTTATTTTATATTCAGGCAAGAATTTACTCCCACATTCCCAATTCAGGCCTATCTATATTCCGACTTTTTAAAAAATTTCATCATTTTATCTTTTTTTATGACTAATATACCCCTAAAACACTTCACCCTTATGTTCATCAAACCCATATTCATCTTAACTCATATTTATAATTCATCTATTATAAATCACTACAAATTTCTACAATTTGGGAGACAAATTTATTGAAAGTGAATATCCTATTTTGTTTGGGTATTTCTTCAATTGTCAATTTATACAAATTTCAATTTTAATTTCTGCAAATTTCAATTTCAATTTATGCAAACAATCAACATCATTATAAGGTTTAAATTCGGGTTCTGGGTTACAATAATTATATTAGGATTTTCTGAAAAGAGAACATTGACAATTACAATTGAAATTAAAGGATCAAAATAACAATATTCAATTCAATACAAACAAAATCGAAATCAACGGGTGATGTTGCGTTTCTGGCGAAACTTTGGGAGGTCGATGTTCTACTGAACACACAGCCTAATCCACAAAAGGCCTTTGGGAGATTGTTTGATGGCGGAATATGGTGAAGAAGATGACTGATGAAGACGACAGAATCAAAATCTAAATTGATGAATATTCTTACATTTTATAAAAAAAAGACAAAATCGAAATCAAAATTGAAATTCCAGAAAAAGAAAACAAAGAATATCACAAAAAAATTGAAATTGAAATGAAATGATGATTTAGGGATTTAATTTTGGCGAAATATTATAGGGAATTAGGGATTTGATTTGGGTCGATAGAATATGAAAATGATTTGGGAAAAGGTAAGAAATTAGGGATAATTTTGTCCATTAACTTCTTTTTTCACCTGAATTGGCAAGCGGGAGCAATTTCTTGCCTGAATAAAAAATAAAGGAGTAAGTTTAGAAATTTTTTTTCAAGGGAGTAATTTCAAAAAAAATATATTTAAAAAGAGAGTAATTTCCATTTTACTCTTACATTTATTTTAAAGAATGGTTTTCTCGACACAAAATTACTTAAATTGTTATAAATCTAGTAACTACTTATCAAGTACATGTAGTATGCAACTACTATGCAAGTCTGCAACTAGCCAACTAATTGATATTTCGCAGATAATTATAAAATTTAAGAATACGTCTAAATTAAAGAGAATAAAACATTTGTCAAAAATGTGTTAATTCTACTCGTAATTTGAAATAAAACTCGTATAAATCTGATACGTTTCATATTTTCCAAACTCAAAATACACATGTCTCACTAACTTTTTCTAACAAAAAATTAGCGGAAATTGCCATTTTATTGTGGTCATATTTTAATTATTTTTTTTTCCAATAAAAAAGGTTGTATACATGATTTATTATAACAACCTATCTAATAATTAAATTACTAGAAAAATGAACAACAATGTCATTCTAGGCTTCTAGCAGTTGAGATGTCAAGTCATTAAGTTAGAGACCAAATTTTCTATTCCCCTTCCCTTATTATATGAAGACTACGAATACTTGAAGTCTATATTATTTTTATTACTCTAAATTAATATTTTTCAAATAAGGTCCGACTTAATAAATAAAGAAACATTATCGTTTGAATTTTGAATGCGTCTACTCATAAAATTAATTAGACTATTATTAGCTGAGTTAGAACAGCTTAATTATAACGGTTTTTATTCCAACGTCAATAAACCGAATATGGAAAGATTTATAAGATATTATCATAATAATTAAATTCAAGTATAAACTCAGGTTTACCATAATTAGTGAGAATATCTTATAAATCATTCCATATTTGATTTATTAAAAGAGCACACGTTAGAAAAACTGTAATTATAATGTCATTCAAAAACATGTTATCTTGTCTATTTCATCGAATTTAGCCTAATTTTAGATTCGAGTCCAACAACTGGTCTAGTAGGAGTCTAGGACCGTAAAAAGGGTAAAGTTTTTCTTGATGAATTTTATTACCACCGATTTCAGATTAAAAATGAGCCCAAGTACCAATAATATATGAAAATAATATAGCTATAACCCTAAAATGGAAACTAAAATATCTAGTTATTACACCTATATATCACAGTATCATGTAGATGTTAGATTATGATTTGAGTATACGTCTCTAGTTGTAAATGTCGACTGCCTTAACTGGTAAAATCACGAGTGGTGATACTCATATAACCTGGGTTCGAAATTCTCAGAATCCAAGTCGCCTTTATGCTGGCTCCTTTTATACCAATATCAAGAAATAATCTCAACCAAAAGCCTAAAAGCGTAAACTGATGGTTGGAGTTCCAAGATCGGTTTTAGGACTAACTGGGAAAAGGAAAAAAATCCTATATGCTAGCAAAAACCCTCATATAAACATACAATATAAATCAAAACAATATATAGTTTGTTTGAATCATAGTTTATCTCATGCACAGCTCATTTACACGTTCAACCAGCAAACTTATTATTAACAAGTCTACAATAATCAAAAAACATTTATGTATTAGGAGATTTATCTAGGGTAGGAGACCCTAATCGAAGTTCCAAGTCGATTGAACCCAACTCGACCTGTCTAACCCTAGACGACGTACCACTTGTACCCTCCATGCTTGTCATAACACCATCAACAAACAAAGGAAGTTCATGTCTCTTTGAAACAATAATACCATTATCTTCTATATTGTTCCGAATTTGACTCTGATTATCTGTACTCGGAGTAATACAACATTCATCACCACCCGATATTATTGAAAACTCATTAGCATCCTCGTTATTATTCATCGATGATTGTCGAAGCTTAGCTCGATCTCTTCTATGGATATTCATGTGTCCTCCAAGAGCTTGTGCATTTGAAAACCCTTTTTTGCAAAAATTACAAGTATAAGATCTTATGTATGTTTCATCACTTGAAAATGGTTGATTAATTTGGTTTGCTCTTTTGGGTTGTTGATTGAGGTTTTGTTCCATATGATGAATAAAATTGTAATTTGGGCATTGAAATTAGTAAGGATATTATGAAGGAATAATGAATGTGGAAGAAGTATACTAGAAGATAAAAGAAGAAATAGTAAAATTAGTTATATGTTTGATACTATTTGATATATATATATATAGAAAAAAAATTATCTTTCCCTATCAAACTAATATGAGACAAAGAGTTATTATTATTAGTAACAGTTTTTCTAACATGTGTTCTGAGGACACGGTTTAATAATTTAAATGTGGAAAAAATCGCAAGATGTTATGATAAAAATATTTAATTATAAACTGTGTTAAAAATATATTGTTAAAAATGAGTTTTTGTTTTTAGAGCTTAATTTTTTAAAAGTAGTTTTCAAGAATCAGAAACATCAAATTGTTGCTTCTATTTTTATGAGCAAAAAGAGGGTATTTGAGTTTTTTAGAAAATATTTTTAACTTTTAAATAAATGATGTGTTTGGCCAAAAAGTGTTTTTAAGTCTGAAAACACTTTAAAAAGTTAGGCCAAACACACACATAATATGTTGGTATTACTATAATTTATAACATAAAAGCAAAATGAGATGGCCTTGATACCGAGTTTTAATATCATCCACTCGCATACAAATATATGGATAAAAAAGCTGTATTTTTTATCGTAAATTGTTATTAATTTGTTTATGCTTAAAATATATTATCACATTGTTTGAAATTGTCCCATTTCTAAAATTTCCTTCACCCATTTTGACAAATCGACTATTTTAAAATAATTATTAATTTAAGAGAAAATAATGCGTAGTAAATTAGCTCATTCATGCAATAATTCCTCAACTTTATATATATCGTACAATCATTAATTAAAAACCCTTGTTTTGAGAACTCTTGTCCATTATTTCGTTTTTACAATTTCATTATTCATTATTCATCATTCATCATTCAATCCTACTGATTCGATCTTACATCAATTTACTTTAGAATATCGATCCAAACATCATAGAATATTGTACATGTATAATCGATAATATATTATAAAGAAAAATATATGTTTGAATTTAGCCTAGGTCAATTACTAAACTAGTCGGTTGGCCGGTAGAGATGTCAAACATCATATTACTCAAAGGTCGATGTATCTTGCATAGCTTTTGAGTTTAAACACTAATACAAAACATTGATTTGGTCTGTTAGATTAGTACATGAATAATAAAATAATTAGGATGATTATGCATCACAAATTAATACAAAACCAGTTTTTGGCCCGTGTAAAAAATTACACGGGTTGTTTTCAATTCGTAATATTCTAAATATATATCATCGAAGTTAAATTATAAATGTTCATAAATTTTGTTTTATATCTAACATTTATACACTTTTGTTTATGACTTGATTTTCGCAAAATATTTCAATTGATGATATTAATTTGTACACTATTCCTTGTTGTTATATTAATATTAAGTTATTTTTATTATTTTTTAATTTAGTGTTGTCGCCACAGTTTTTTTCGATTACTGTAAATTGTTAATTATTATTGTTGTTTATTGCAATTATGTATTGGGTATAAATTGTTATCTAATAGTTTTAGGCGGAACATGTTCGAAATTATTATATTTTCTTATATAATGGGGTATTGAACTTCATGTTATACATATTCACAGTTTTCGAAAAAATTCAAATTTATGAACTTATACCAAAAGTTTTACGTAATAATTGTAAAACTATTATTCCAGGCATTTATTTCGGATTAAAATCATTATACAACTTTGTCTCACTATGATGAATTAAAAAAAATGGATTAATAACGTGGCTCAATTAGAACCTTCTAAATGATCTTGCAATTATATAGATAAGATAATTAAATTACTTAATAATAAGTCTAAGTTGATGACAAAGTGACACTACATAACCTATCGGAAAAGAGATATAACTCGAAACTGAAAAAAAAATGTAGAATTGGTACATGTTGGTTGTGTGACTAGGTAGTATTCCGTGTTTCACATGCACAACAATCACATCACGCGTATGCTTAATTAGGTCATTGGTGTACTAAATCATTAAAACTTCTTTTTCTGTCTTATTTATTTGCTATGTTTTTTTGTATTTATTGTACTTGTTTGGGTTATTTTAAATTATAATCACAAATTCTCATTTGTGACGGAGGTATCCGTCACAAGCTTGTGACGGATATCGTTTCCTCTCACAAAATACCCACTTTTTCTCTCTCTCTCTCTCCGACATTATTCATGTGGTGCCCTTTCTCCACTAACTCATTTTGTATTCATTTTATCTCACAAAATATCCGTCATAAATGGTGACCCGTCACAGGCAAGACTTACTAAATTATACAGTAATAGCGATGTAAATACTTGCATGTACAACAAGTTACTTGAAAAAGTTGGAAGTTTCAAGATTAAAACACAAATATACTCTCAATTAGAGGATTATACAATCAGATGGATACCACTGCTGGTAGAATAGATTTCGAGTTTTATAACAAAGAATTTGAGTTTATGCATATATTTACGAGTTTTATTGAAAAGAATCTGAGCATCCTTATAAAAAAAAATTGTAACTTAAAGTTTTATATTAAAACTCAAATCTAAAAATTTATAGTGACGAAAAAATTGTTAAAAGTTTAAGAAGATTTGCATATAAGCTCAACTAAATTTGTGGTTATAGTTACGATACTCATATACATATGGATGTATAGTCCTATCTGTCATATCTGTGAATTGCGATATACTTTCGTAGTCATTGATTCATTGATGGTATTGTAGATAACAACTACTTGTTGATGATTCGACTATCTCTCGCAATTATCAATCTCATCAATTCTATTTTATATTAACAATATATAATCAATTTTACAAATAGCGCTTTAAAAATCAACTCTTCAATTTCCGATGATAATTAAAAAAAGAAGGAATTAATCAAAACACACAATATGATAAAATTTTAAAAATTGTAAACACGAGTCGGTGAATCATTAACTCAAAGTGGGATTCAATCAAACCGTAAATTAAAAAACTACTCACTGAATAGTTACGAAGTTATTTACCCAAATAATAAAAGCGGAAAAAAAATTAATCATCCATCTCAAAATATCCTCAAAATTAATCATGTCAAATGTAAAAAAAATGAAAAGTTTAATAAAATAAAAATTACTAATTAAATAAGTATTTTTTTGCCAACGAAACCTAAAGAAGAGTCAACGGCCCAAACTAGGTAAAAACATGGTATTTGTTCATCAACAGATCTTCAGACATACCGGCCCACTCATTTTCCCACATAGCTCTTGCATGTGCGTATTCAACAGTGGTGTTTATGAGTCGAGCCGAGTCCGAACTTGGTTATACTTTGGTTATGCTTTACCCAAGCACGAAAAAAATGTGCTTGTTACAAAGCTTGCGAAATTTAACACGAGTTCAAGCCAAACTCAAGTCCAAATTGAGCCTATGTAAATGTTTATTTTTTAACTTTTTTGTCTTCCTATATTTTCAATAACAACGTTCGAAAATTTTATCTAAAAATATTTAACAAATCACCAAGAGATTTGATATATAATGATACGAAGATATAATAATGCTAAAGTACTTTTATAAAATACGAGCATATTGATTAGTCTAGTTTAGTAGGGCTTAATAAAGGTGATTTTGATGGTTATTTGATGGGTTGAGAAGCATTTTATGGGATTTTAATTCATATGTCTTTGATATTGGGTTGATGATGGATTGCATGTTTTTATGAGATAATTGGGTTGAGTTGTTAATATGAATGGAGTAGGCTTCTTTGGAAGTTGTTGTTGGGCTAAAGATGTCTTATGCAATATAGTTTTGAAGAAAGTTAAGATCCATTTACTATGGTCCAAGCAAGTGAACATCAAAATGAGCATTGGATTCCATGAATTTCATGCATTCAACTCATGTTTTATGACACAACTTTGGATTCCAATACTATTCTATGACACAACATGAGACTTAATGCAATTTCAACAACTCCTTAATTCTCATTTATTTTGGTAATAATACCTACAATTTAAGAGACATTAAGGAGTTGTCATTTGAAGACCTATATAAGAAGATATTGTTGACACTTTTAGGAATGTGCTTCCATATGCTTTTACATACTTCTCCATCACTTTAATCATTAGAATACACAAAAATATTTTCCAATTTCTATTTATTTTAGTTAGTTTTATTTGTATGGAGAGTTAAGTTCTACATCTTGGAACAAGTTCTTGAAGCCCTATTAGTGTTGAATTGTAAGACTCTTATTCTATTTCTATTTTATGCTTTGAATATCAAGTTTAATTTGGTTTAATGTTGGTTTGTTAATTAAGCACCTAGAGTGATCAACTAGTTGTTGTTATTAATTCATCATTGCTAGATTAGATGAATGAATCTTTTGTTTGTTTATCTATTTCATTGTAGCAATTATAATTCATCAAGTAGTATGCTAATTCATCATTGTTGAGTTATAAACGATTAAACTTGTATGAATCAAAGTGAAGCATCGCATGTTTTCTTCATTATTTCATCTTTGCTAAATTCCATAGTTTTTATTCTACAATTTTGATACGATTAAGCGCTTGACTAAATTGACAATTTTGTAAGAGTTATTTGTTTACGCTTGTAGCTAATAACTAATCATATGTGGAATTAGAAGTCAACAAACTTCATAGCAAAGTATTCAATAGTAAAATAGATTAGAAGAGTCAATGATCAATTCATAACTAATTGGTGGAAATTACTTGGTCCAAGAATAATTCTCATATTTATTTACACCTTCATTATTTACATCGTTTTTATATTTATTGCATTTTATTTTCGTCTTAGTAGATTAAATCAATCAACACATCAAAAACCCCCTTTGGTTACTTAACTTTAGCACACATTTAATCGACAAAAGACCTTCCTTGTGGGATCGACCCCTACTTACACTTGCTACTAGTTTGAGTTTGTAGTGGATAAAAATATTAATTTGGAGACTCACGACAAGTCTAGCCAAATTTTGGCGCCGTTGCCGGGGAAGGGATATTGTTTGTTTATTTTTGTGTTATTGTTTATTTTTATTTCTATTTATTTTTGCAATTTTATTTTAGTGTTTGGTTTATGCCGAACACCCGTTCTACTAATAAGGAATTGTTGGATTTTGATCCAGAATTGGAGAGAACTCTTTTTCGTGTTAGAAGAGCGATAAGGCAAAGGCTTCAATTTGACAATCAAGACAAGAAAGAAGAAAAAGAAAAGATCAACATGCCAAGAGAAACTAGGACGATTAGGGAGCTCACCGCCCCCGATCTCACTCAACAACCTTTATGCATCACTTTTCCGGCCTTGGAGGAAGGCACCACATTTGAATTGAAGTCGGGTTTGATCCACTTATTACCCGCATTCCATGGGTTAAGTGGTGAAGATCCAAACAAGCATTTATCGGAGTTTCATGTGGTGTGCACTAGCATGAAACCTAATGGTGTTACCGAAGAACAAATCAAGTTGAGAGCATTTCCGTTCTCACTCAAGGACACCGCTAGAGATTGGTTATACTACCTTCCACCGGGTAGTATCACCACTTGGGCGGCAATGAGGAAGGCGTTTCTTGAAAAATATTTTCCGGCTTCCAAATCATCCGATCTTAAGAAGAAGATATCCAATGTTGAGCAAACGGATGATGAAACACTTTATGACTATTGGGAGCGGTTCAAGAAACTATGTGCAAGTTGTCCCTACCATGGTTATAATGACCAAGATCTCATCATGTATTTTGTTGGAGGGTTATCGCCGGAAGATGCTCGAATGGTGCATAGTGCTAGTGGTGGAGGTATTTTCAACAAAAATCCGGATGAAGCCAATGAACTATTGGGTGAGCTTGCCGAAAGCACACGCCAATTTAGTACGAGATCCAAAACAAAAAGGGTGAGCATGGCTAACTCTACCTCAAACACTTCCTTAGAGAGCAAGGTTGAAGATTTGACTTCCTTGATGAGGGAGATGCTTGTGGGGAACATGCAACAAGTGCACGCTTGTGGTATTTGTTCGTCCAATGGGCATGCTAGCGATCAATGCCCACATATCCAAGAGGAGACCGAAGCAGTGAATGCCGCGGGTACTTTTGGTCAAAGGAGATTTGAGCCTTACTATAATCCTATGAGGAGAGACCATCCCGGTTTCCAATATGGGAACCCGCAAGGCGGTTTGCAACCAGGCCAAGGCTCATCATTTGGTCAACAAGGTCAATCTCAAACTTTTGGCCAACAATTTGGTCAAACTAAAACAAGGTTCATTCCAAGGCCACCAGATCAAACTTCTACTCCATCCATGTCTACGGAGGACATGATTCGGGCTCTCACCTCTAATGTGGCTACTATGCAAGCTAATCAAGTACAATTTCAACAAGAGACGAAGGCTAGCATCCAAAACTTGGAAAATCAATTTGGGCAAATGTCTAGTGCTCTTGGGAGGCTTGAAGCTAGGGATTCCGGGAAATTGCCATCTCAAACCATTCCTAATCCCAAGCCTAATGCAAGTGCCATGACTTTGAGAAGTGGGAAGGAGTTGCAAGGATCAAAAGCAAAGATTAATGAGATCATAGAAGAAGAGGAGTTGATCGTTGAGCCTAATGTCAACCAACCATTGGTTCAAGAGGAGGAAGTAACACCGGTTGTCACACCAACTTATGTGGATGCTCCACCATTTCCCGAGGCACTCAAAAGGAGAAGTCGTCCTATGCAAGACAAGGATGTCTATGAGACTTTTCGCAAATGTGAGGTAAACATTCCTTTGTTAGATTTATTGAAAAGCGTGCCTCGATATGCTAAGTTTCTTAAGGAGTTGTGTACCATTAAAAGGAATCAAAAATTGAAGGGTGTCCAAAAAGTTAAAGTCAATGAACATGTGTCGGCTTTGTTTCAACATAAGTTACCACCCAAGTGTAGTGATCCGGGTATGTTTACCGTACCTTGTACCTTAGGAGACACCACTATTCCTAATGCTATGCTTGACTTAGGTGCTTCAATAAATGTACTCCCATATTCCTTATACAAGTCGTTGAAATTAGGACCTTTAGTTAAAACGGGGGTGGTAATTCAATTGGCCGATCGTTCAAATGCTTATCCTAAAGGGGTAGTTGAGGATGTACTTGTAATGGTTGATAAACTAATATTTCCCGCTGATTTTTATGTACTTGACATGGAACATGATTCACAAGCGGCTCCTATACTTTTAGGTAGGCCATTCTTAAGAACCGCAAGTACAAAAATTGATGTGTCTAATGGTTCTCTTACTATGGAGGCCGATGGTCAAGTGGTTAATTTTAATATCTATGATGCCATGAAGTATCCTTGTGATGATCATTCTTGTTTCATGATTGATGTTTTGGAACCTTTAGTGCAGGATGTGTTCAATGTGAATGAAGGAGATGATTTGCTTGTGGCTATTGATAATAGCTTATCTTTTGATGAATTGGATTTCTCTATATCTAATGATTTGAAAGAAGTTGTGGCTTCCTTAGCCAAGATTGAAAGTTCTCCCATCATGCCTTCATTTTCTAAACCTCTAACACTAACTTTGCCCCGTGAGAAATTGTAACCCTCAGTTTTGCAGGCACCCGTGGTTGAGTTGAAGCCATTACCGAACCATTTGAAGTATGTTTTTCTAGGTGATGAAGAAACTTTACCGGTGATCATTTCAAACAAACTCACCAACGAGCAAGAGGGAAAGTTGATAGAGGTCCTTAAGGAAAATAAACTTGCAATTGGGTGGACTATTGCCGACATCAAGGGTATTAGTCCAACCACTTGTATGCATCACATATTCCTAGAGGATGATGCCAAACCGGTGAGGCAACCACAAAGGAGATTGAACCCACCTATGATGGAGGTGGTGAAGAAGGAGATCCTTAAGCTTTTACAAGTGGGTATGATTTACCCAATATCCGATAGCAAGTGGGTGAGCCCCACACAAGTGGTACCTAAGAAGAGTGGAGTAACGGTTGTGGAAAATCAACATGGAGAGTTGGTTCCCACCCGAGTGCAAAATGGGTGGCGAGTTTGTATTGACTACCGTAGACTCAATGTGGTGACACGTAAGGACCATTTCCCTTTACCATTCATTGATCAAATGCTTGAGAGGCTTGCCGGTAAGTCTTATTATTGCTTTTTAGATGGATACTCGGGTTACTTTCAAATTGCTATTGCCCCAGAGGATCAAGACAAGACCACATTTACTTGTCCTTTTGGCACCTTTGCGTATCGACGCATGCCATTTGGCTTATGTAATGCTCCCGCAACTTTTCAAAGATGCATGGTTAGTATATTTTCTGAATATGTTGAGAATTTTATTGAAGTTTTCATGGATGATTTTACCGTGCATGGTGATTCCTTTGATAATTGTTTGTCTCATTTATCTCTTGTGCTTAAGAGATGCATTGACACTAACCTTGTCTTGAATTCTGAAAAATGCCATTTCATGGTAGAGCAAGGTATTGTCCTTGGGCATGTGGTCTCATCTAAAGGTATTGAAGTTGATAAAGCCAAAATTGATACTATTCAATCTCTTTCTTACCCCACTAATGTTCGTGAAGTTCGCTCCTTCCTTGGTCATGCAGGTTTTTATAGGAGGTTTATTAAAGATTTCTCCAAAGTAGCTTCACCGATGTGCAAATTATTACAAAAGGAGGTGGACTTTGACTTTGATTTAGCTTGTAAGGAAGCATTTGACAAGTTAAAAGAGAAGTTGACATCGGCCCCAATCATTCAAGCTCCAAATTGGTCTCTTCCATTAGAGCTTATGTGTGATGCTAGTGACTACGCCCTTGGTGCCGTCTTAGGTCAACGAGTTGGGCGAGTACCTCATGTGATTTACTATGCCTCCATGACTCTCAATGATGCCCAAAAGAATTACTCTACTACCGAGAAGGAGATGTTGGCGGTGGTATTTGCTCTAGAGAAATTCCGGTCCTATCTCCTTGGTACTAAGGTGGTGGTGTTCACCGATCATGCCGCTCTTAGGTACTTGATGACAAAGAAGGAGGCCAAGCCAAGACTTATTCGATGGGTATTGTTGCTAAGTGAATTTGATGTAGAGATTCGGGATAAGAAGGGAGCCGAGAATGTGGTTGCGGACCATTTGAGTCGGCTAGTGAATGTCGAGAGGCTTGAAGTGCCTATTAATGGCACATTTCCCGATGAGACACTCTTTGCCCTTACTTCCGTTTCTCCTTGGTATGCTAATATTGTTAACTTTCTTGTTTCCAATGAATTTCCTACAGGTTTTTCAAAGTCACAAAAGGACAAGATAAGGAGTGATGCCAAATACTATGTTTGGGATGATCCTTACTTGTGGAAACATTGCTCGGATCAAGTGGTGAGGAGGTGTGTTCCCGAAAATGAGATGAGTTTTATTCTAACGTTTTGCCATTCATATGCTTGTGGAGGCCATTTTGGAGCTAGGAGAACCGCAAAGAAAGTGCTTGATTGTGGTTTTTATTGGCTAAGCTTGTTTCGGGATGCTCATGGATTCGTCAAAACTTGTGACAATTGTCAACGAAGTGGTAACATTTCTCGTCGTAATGAGATGCCTCAAACTCCTATGCTTTATTGTGAAATTTTTGATGTATGGGGTATAGATTTTATGGGTCCATTCCCCATATCTCATGGTTTCTTATATATACTTCTTGCCGTTGATTATGTTTCGAAGTGGGTGGAAGCTAAACCCACTAGGACTAACGATTCTAAAGTTGTTACAGATTTTATCAAGTCTAACATCTTTTCTAGGTTCGGAATTCCAAGGGCTTTGATAAGTGATTGAGGCACTCACTTTTGCAATCGGACGGTTGCAGCGCTTTTAAAGAAATATTGTGTCACTCACAAAGTTTCTACCGCTTACCCTCCTCAAACGAATGGTCAAGCCGAAGTGTCCAATAGAGAAGTAAAGTCCATCTTGGAGAAAACGGTGAATCCAAGCCGGAAAGATTGGAGCTTGAGGTTAGAAGACGCGCTATGGGCCTATCGAACCGCCTATAAAACTCCAATTGGTATGTTGCCATATCGGTTGGTGTTCGGTAAGTCTTGTCATCTTCCCGTCGAGCTTGAGCACAAAGCTTTTTGGGCGGTGAAAACCTTTAACATGAGAATGACTGAGTCGGGTGAGTACCGAAAATTGCAATTACAAGAGCTTGAGGAGATTCGGAACGAGTCGTATGAAAATGCGGCGATTTTCAAGGAGCGAACGAAGGCATGGCATGATAAGATGCTTTCTCGGAAAACATTTACCATTGGTCAAAAGGTTTTGCTCTATATATCTCGTCTTCGGTTATTTCCAGGTAAGCTAAGGTCGAGATGGGTTGGTCCATTTATTGTTACTCAAGTATTTCCACATGGAGCGGTTGAGATTCGTAGTCCTTATACGGAAAAGATTTTTAAAGTGAATGGGCACCGTCTTAAGCCATATTATGAGGGTTTTCAAACAGAATCGGTCGAGGGATTTGATCTTATCGACCCAATTTATGAAAATTGATCTTCTCATTTTCATGTCGAGCCACGACATTAACTAAGGCGCTTTACGGGAGGCAACCCGATTTATGTTCTTTGTTATTTTCTTTTAAATTTTAGGTAGTTAGTTTCAATTTCTTGTTTTTCTTAGATTTAATTAATTTACTTTTAAATTTGTTTTTGTTTTATAGGTAATTTGATAAAAAAAAAAAGAAAAAAAAGAGAAAAAACTTGGCTGAAGCGCGAGAACGGGTAAAAGAAGCAAGCAAGAGGCATTGTGCGGCTATATCCGCATCTTGCGGCCAAAACAGTCCCAAGCATAAGCTTGGTGCGGCCATAGCCGCATCGTGCGGCCAAGTCAGGCCTTCTCCCACGACTATGTGCGGCTATATCCGCATAGTGCGGCCAAAGCAGCTCGATGCGGCCCAACAACCAGGTACACTCCTTAGTCCTTCCTTCTTCATTGCAATCTCAGTTTCACAACAAGTAAAACCAAAAAACAAAAAAACACATCAACAGGCAGCAATTCATCTTCTCATTCACCCTCTTCTTCAATTCACATCTCCTATTTGCAATCCCCTCCAACAAAAATTCGAAACCCAATTTAGGGTTCGAAATTGCAAACGCCAGTAATCTCGAATGGGAAGAAGGCGACATAGGATTGGATTCGAATTTTTGTTTGCAATTTCGACTTGATTTCGCAATTTACGATAACTGGTGTTTGCAATTTCGAATTAATTTCGAACTGATTTCGACTTGCTTTCACACTGATTTTCGAAATGATTTTCGAATTGGTTTCTTTGAGCTTTCGAAAATTGTGTCTTCTGGCGTTTTGATGCAATTACTAGCATTTGGGATTTCAAATTTGCTCAGACACTAGCAATTAGCAACTGGGGTTTCGAATTGATGCAAACGAGCACTTGGGGTTCCGATTTCTGGCGTTTACATGGCCATTAATGGGTTGATTATAATTGGTAATTAGTTTTCACTCCATCAGGAGGCAATTGCACTGCTAAAGGTAAACTTTTCGAATTCATTGTTCTCCAGTGATTTCTTTCGAAATTTTCGATGCTCATAACTTACTTTGTTTCGAAATTTTCGGATTGCTAGTTCTGGGTTTGGTTATATTTGATAATGGTTATGGGTAATTTTCGACATTTCCGGCAATAATCGACATTTTCAAACATTCATCATTTTTTGTCGATCACTGTGTTTTATTCAAGGAGCGATTTTTGTGAGGAAATTGAAGTTCTTATGAGGTTGGTGTGACTTTTGAGTAGCTTTGTGTTGTCGTATTCTTGTTGTGTTTGACCATGGCTCGCACCAAAGGAACCAAAAGAAAAACTACTTCCACTTCGACATCCAAAACTCCCGCAAAAACTAGAAAAATAACCACATCCACCACCAAAAAGCCAACTAAAACTACCACCCGATTTCCCATTTCTAAACCCGCTCATTTAACCGATGCCCAAGGGGTTATATGGGATGATTTGCATGAGAGGTTGGTCATGGAGACTAAGTTTCTTAGTATTCCGACGTTGGAGAAGTTGGGTTTGCTTGAAGTGATGGAGGCTTTGTTGAAAAATGTTGGGTTGGAGGGGTTCATGACTAAAGGAGTACCCACCTATCGTCGATACACTTTGGAGTTTTTGTCTACTTTAATGGTGGAACGAGAGAGGGGAGTGGTGTCCAACATCAAGTTTAAGTTGAAAGGGAGAGTGTGTGAGATGAATATGGATCAATTGAGAGATGCTTTTGGTGTTGAAAAGAAGGATGAGGAACTTTATACGGGTCTTAACTCCTATACCGCCCCGAAATGGTGGTATGAGGTGACCGGAAAATATGCTACCAACAAACAAGGAGAGGTGAGTTCTACCATTCCCCACCCATGCCTTCGCATTGCTCACCGCCTTATTGCTACTTCATTTCTTTGTCGTGGGGAGCCTACTAAGATGCCTAGGGTACATTTTGGATATTTGTGGTCCATGACTCCGGAAGGGAAGGGTGTTCCGGATTGGGTTAATCTTTTTGTGTCGGCTTGCGAGTCACAACAAAAGCCCGGAGGAGGAAAGGTCGGTGGTGGGGGATTAGTAACTTTGCTCATGAAATACTTTAAGATTGATGTTTCGGCAAATGACCTTCCTTTGGGAGATCATTTTCTTATGGATGTGAATTGTTTGGTGGGCATGGATATGTTGCGACATCGTACGACAGTTAGTACTTATGATTGGTGTAGGGGGACGGATCATGAGCGTTACTTGTCTTTGCCTCAGCCAAAAGACAAGGCTCTTACCTATGGTAAGATGGCGGTCGATTACTTTATTCCACTTGATCCTGAGTTTGCTAAACAAGGTGATCAGAGTACTCCTCCACGGGTTGAGGTTGATGGTGATCGTGAAAGTGAAGGGAGTGCTAGTGAGAGTGAAGGGAGCGGTAGTGATGAAGAGAGTGGTGATGTTGAGAAGGAGCGGCCTAGTCCACCTCTTTCTAGAGGGCTCTTGTCTTTCCAAGCCTTGCAAGCTAGTGTGGATACTTTGAGGGCGGATTTTGGTGAATGGCGGAAGATAACCGATTCTCGACTTGAAGCACTTACTAGTGTAGTTTTGGAAACTCGTGAGCTTGTGCGATCTCTGGTTGTTCCACCCCGAGAAGTTAGGAAGGAGGTTCATGCCTCTCACGGCCATGGTACGGGAGATTCCTCCGCTACTTGACTTGTGTTGGTATGTCTTTCTTTTCCCTTTTTCCCTCTCTTAGTTTTTGTTGTTCCTCCCATTGAGGACAATGTGAAGCTTAAGCGTGGGGAGGGCATTTCATTTGTATATATACTTTATGTTATGGTTTAAAAAAAAAAAATGAAAAAAAAATGAAAAATGAAAAAAAAGAAAATAAAAATAACCCGGCTAGGTGAAAACCCGCAAGGGCGGGCGCCTAAGCATTATTGGGTAAATGGCCGAGGACGGAGTGAAAACCCAAAAGGGCGCTCCGGGTAAAATGAAAAATTGAGTTGCGTGCCATGAGAGTAGTGTAAGGAATAAAAGCTAGATTGAAAACCCGCAAGGGCGGGCGATCTAGGCAAAATGAGAGATTTAGGGAAAAAAAAAAAAGTTACTCCGTTACTTGCTCTATCTTGGAGATGGCGACATAAGGAGGGTATGGGTGATTGTAATGAATTTTGACATCTACTACATTGGACCTTTTCATGTTCATATTTCACATGTAGTTTGTTGTTGGAGGTTCGTTGATGAGGAGGATGTTTGTGTGTGGTCATTATTTTGAAGTTAAGTGTTTTATTCTTGTGATCATATGCTTATTTGAGGGAAGGTATAAAGAGAAGTGAGGTTGTTAGATGTGTTTTGAGTTGGAGCAAGCTACTCACGTTTCGCTATATAGGCTTTGGTGTGGGTTTTCATTGACTTATCTTCGAGTTTTACTCGAGGACGAGTAAAGGTCTAAGCGTGGGGAAATTTGATTAGTCTAGTTTAGTAGGGCTTAATAAAGGTGATTTTGATGGTTATTTGATGGGTTGAGAAGCATTTTATGGGATTTTAATTCATATGTCTTTGATATTGGGTTGATGATGGATTGCATGTTTTTATGAGATAATTGGGTTGAGTTGTTAATATGAATGGAGTAGGCTTCTTTGGAAGTTGTTGTTGGGCTAAAGATGTCTTATGCAATATAGTTTTGAAGAAAGTTAAGATCCATTTACTATGGTCCAAGCAAGTGAACATCAAAATGAGCATTGGATTCCATGAATTTCATGCATTCAACTCATGTTTTATGACACAACTTTGGATTCCAATACTATTCTATGACACAACATGAGACTTAATGCAATTTCAACAACTCCTTAATTCTCATTTATTTTGGTAATAATACCTACAATTTAAGAGACATTAAGGAGTTGTCATTTGAAGACCTATATAAGAAGATATTGTTGACACTTTTAGGAGTGTGCTTCCATATGCTTTTACATACTTCTCCATCACTTTAATCATTAGAATACACAAAAACATTTTCCAATTTCTATTTATTTTAGTTAGTTTTATTTGTATGGAGAGTTAAGTTCTACATCTTGGAACAAGTTCTTGAAGCCCTATTAGTGTTGAATTGTAAGACTCTTATTCTATTTCTATTTTATGCTTTGAATATCAAGTTTAATTTGGTTTAATGTTGGTTTGTTAATTAAGCACCTAGAGTGATCAACTAGTTGTTGTTATTAATTCATCATTGCTAGATTAGATGAATGAATCTTTTGTTTGTTTATCTATTTCATTGTAGCAATTATAATTCATCAAGTAGTATGCTAATTCATCATTGTTGAGTTATAAACGATTAAACTTGTATGAATCAAAGTGAAGCATCGCATGTTTTCTTCATTATTTCATCTTTGCTAAATTCCATAGTTTTTATTCTACAATTTTGATACGATTAAGCGCTTGACTAAATTGACAATTTTGTAAGAGTTATTTGTTTACGCTTGTAGCTAATAACTAATCATATGTGGAATTAGAAGTCAACAAACTTCATAGCAAAGTATTCAATAGTAAAATAGATTAGAAGAGTCAATGATCAATTCATAACTAATTGGTGGAAATTACTTGGTCCAAGAATAATTCTCATATTTATTTACACCTTCATTATTTACATCGTTTTTATATTTATTGCATTTTATTTTCGTCTTAGTAGATTAAATCAATCAACACATCAAAAACCCCCTTTGGTTACTTAACTTTAGCACACATTTAATCGACAAAAGACCTTCCTTGTGGGATCGACCCCTACTTACACTTGCTACTAGTTTGAGTTTGTAGTGGATAAAAATATTAATTTGGAGACTCACGACAAGTCTAGCCACATATTTTTATAAAATATAAGTAATATCTTATGTAATCACAAATGTTCGAGTCGCTCGCGAACTTTTCGAGTCGAGTCAGTCTTTGCTCGGCTTGATTCGTTAATCTCTCGAACCAAGCCCGAGTCCGAGTCGAGCTTACACGAGCCGAACTTTGATCGAGCCGATCTTGAGTTACTTGCGAGTTGTCTCGTCTCGTTAATAGCGCTAATCTTCGACCATTATTGTGTGGACGTTTTTGATATTGTGAAACGATTTGATTATGTGAGAAGTTATTTAATAACATCAGATTAATAATTTTTTACAAAAAAGAAATGCCAGACCGTATAATTTTATAATATGTGCAAATATATAGAATTGTATAAAATTGCAGTTGTAACATATATATTTCTGTAAAAACTACTTAATAACAAACCAAAATATAAAAAATAACTATGTAAATTTACAAAAATTAGAAAATGAGATAGCAGTATCAGTGTGGAATTGTTTGGTGAACAGCATATTGCTCAAATTTCAGCATATTTGAGTAATTTAACATGTTTGACTTATCAATATGTTATTTAGGGGCCGTTTGGTTCAAACAATTGGAATGGAATGGAATGGATTCTAATACCAAGGAGGTATGGAGTTAGAATCTCATACTTATTAATGTTTGTTTTGTTTGATCTCGTAATGGATTGTAAATGTCATTCTTATTGTTTGATTTACATTTAGAATGGATTTCAAATTATTTCATTTTCTTTATCATAGATAACTGAAATTATATTATTTTGAATTAAAATTAACTACAACAAAGCCAAAATTCAAATTAATCCATAAAAATCAAATGACTCAGGTTCATTTAATACGACAATAGCAAAATTATTATAAGACCGAAAAAATCCACATAAAATGTTTTACGAAAAAAATCCACATAAAATGTTTTATGAAAAAAATTCACATAAAATGTTTTATGAAAAATACGCAACTTTTTTTTATGACAAAAATCCGCATAAAATGTTTTATAAAAAAATTCACATAAACTGTTTTACAAAAAAATCCACATAAAATGTTTTATGAAAAAAAAATCCACATAACATGTTTTATGAAAAAATCCACATAACATGTTTTATGAAAAATAAGCAACTTTTTTTTTATGAAAAAAATCCACATAAAATACTTTATGAAAAAATTCACATAAAATATTTTATGAAAAAAACGCAACTTTTTTTTATGAAAAAAATTCACATAAAATGTTCTATGAAGAAAATCCACATAAAATGTTTTATAAAAAATATATAATTTGGGATGGGATGGAATGGAGTTAAAACTTTGGGTTGAGACATGGGTATGGGATTCCAAGGGTTTGGAATGGATTTAGAACCCCTTGGGTATCAAACTCCATTCCAAAAGGCTCCAACCAAACACTTGAATGGGTGGAATCCATTCCAATTACACCTGTCAAAACCTGACCCGACCCGAAAACCGACCGTAACCCGACCCGTAAAGAACCCGTAAATGACCCGAGTTTTTCAACCCGAACCCGAAAGATACCCGAACCCGTCTTGACCCGTAAACAACGGGTCAAAACCCGACCCGCAGCGGGTTGACCGTTGGGTCAAGACAATATATCATTTTTAAAATATACAATGTCATATAGGTATTGATGACATATAAATTTTTGAGGAGAAATATGTATATATATGCGGTATGTCACGTCATCACCTCAAAAAACATGCCACGTCATCATCTCAAATTGTGTGTCACACCGTCACTTTCACCGTAGTACGCCAAATTGTATTCCACGTCAGCACCGCCAACTCATCACCTTGTACCACATGCCACGTCATCACATCGAAGTGTGTGTCGCGACGTCACTTACACCTCATTCCACGTCATCATTGTCACCTTATTGCCTAGGACCACATGTCACATCATCACCTCAAAATGTGTGTCATATCGTTACTTTCACCGTATTACGTCGAACTGAACCACTTCGCGTCCACACTTCCACACTTCCACCTCATCACCTCAGATCACATGACACGTCATCATTGTTATCTTATTTGAGTCTCATTATCGTACTTAGCGAGTTAGTAAGGGTGATGATGAACGATAACGATGGTGATGTTGGTGGTGATGGCGAAAATGGTGACAATTAAGTTAACTAAGAAGAGTAAGAGGAGAGAAAACGTATAAAGGGTAGGAATTACGATATAAAAGAAGTTTTAAAAAATGTGAGGAAAAGATGTTGATTGACCCGTATTTTTACCCGAACCCGACCCGGAACCCGTATAGACTTCACCCGTATTTTTCCCGACCCGAAATACACCCGACCCGTATTTTACCCGAACCCGTATCTACCTGACCCGCAACCCGTCCGTTTGACCCGTTTGACAGGTCTAATTCCAATCCATTCCAAATGCCTCAACCAAACACCCCCCTAGAGTATTTGGTTAATGGTATATTGAAATATTATATTGGGGTCCAATATGCTATTTTACGATATGCTACTCCTACCAGCATATTGGATTAGCATATTAAAAAGAAAAAAATTATCTTATTTACCCTCTTAATAAAATACTAATATTTCTTTTATATATTTAATAAATAATTTTTTGTATCCTTATATGTCATTTTATAAAAATTTTAGATAATCTGCTAATCTAAACCATCAATTACCAAACACTCCTAAAATAATTCTGCTAAATAAATCTGTTAGTCAAATCCACTAAATCATTCTGCTAATCAAATCTGCTTTTAAAATCTGCTTCTGTCAATATTAATCCGCGGTTTACCAAAGAGGGCCTTAATTTAATCACGGTCTTCTTCAAAAATAAACAAATTAAACAATCAAAACTCAAGATTTTCCTTATTACAATATAATTTTACACACATTCTTAAATTTAATGCTACATGAATCAATTACGGGTTTCCATCAAAGAAATACAAATTCTCATTTGTGACGGGTGGGTCAAATATTATCCATAGGATAAACACAAGCTTTTGAGATTACCTATGCATTATCTTATCTACTCCGTAACTAATAAGTTGGAGAACTTGACCATTAAAAGCTTGCGACGGATAAAATGTGTTTCTGTTGTAATCCAAATCATGTCTTTCTTGCGACAAGTTAAGTACTACCCAAATAAGCAGATAAAACAAACAAGTCATTACTCTCTACTTCTTTACCCACTTTATTTTTATCTTATCTATTTTACCGTTACCAGCACCGACACAAATAAGAATTTGTGATCACTGGATACACCTGGACAATATAAATCGTCATCTCTCAAAAAAAAAATGGAGGTAAAATAGAAATTGAATTGAATTAATCAACTTGCAAAATCAATGTGATGTTGAAAAGTAATTAGAAAACAAATTGTAAGCATCAGCAACGCCTGCCCAATGTTTTTCCAATTCACTTTCGTATTCCACCTAACCTAATCTATCCCCCTAAATAATAACATTAGCTTCTGTAATCACTCGTAACCCTGTTTTAAAACCATAGAAACAAATTTTTTTTTTTTTGGTAAATAGAAGAGGGTCGAGCCCGAACAAAAACAAACAAACCAAAACAAGAGGAAAAGAAAAACAAAGAACAAAGCAGACTAAAAAAGAAACACAGAAGGCAGGACTCCAGCTACACGTTCCCAGCAGCCGCGACTAGGCGCTCAAACTGGCTGGCACCATCCGAGGCCATGCTACACCACTGATATCTTGTTGTGCAAGCTTGAAGAGATTTATAATAACACATAATATTAACAGAATATAATTGGTAAATTTTAATAGTATATTTGATTATTAAACTAAATTAGTGGATTAAATAAAGTTGTTTGATAACTTGCACTTAGCAGATTTCATGATAATTCAGATTTAAGAAGGTTTATGTATAAATTGAATATGTTAATACAATATGTTGTTATTAGCAACATATTCAAAAATGGCAATTCCGACTAATATGATACCAGAATATGTTGTTTACCAAACACATGAAAATAGTAGATTAATTGGTCAACCCACTAATTATGCTGAAATTTACTAATTTTTCTCAATACTGTTTACGAAACAGGGTCATGCCCTTAAACCTAAACTTCACACGAATGCTATTAAGTTTTAAAATAAGTATGGATACGACACCTGCTTTCTCATACCCGATGCTAAGTTTTGAAAATAGAGGTGAATCAAATTATTTACCATGACCAGGTTACGCTGGCATGATCGATCATGCCATCATGACTCTAGTATTATACGGAGTAACATAAAATCAACTCAACTAAAAGATTAAGTTAACGGTCAATGTGTCATTTAAGTCTTACAGTTGACTTTATTCTTACATATAAACTTAAAACCTTAAATTATCATCTTCATGATGGCTCAATGTCATTTTTATTATCTTTTACTCAACTTTACCCGTTAGTCCGTTACTTTCTTAATACAATTTTTACACGCTATATTCCTTATTCATACTTAAGGTAATTAATGACTTATTATATTGAGAATAAGTTAATTTAATAATACCCCTAATTCGAATCGTTATTTTTATCTTTATAAACCTTTTGTAAAAAAAATTTGAGATATTAGTCAAAGTTAAACAATTAATTGAGGCTAATTGATGAAAACATTTAACATGTTCATTAATTGTTAGAAATACTTAGATGAATTTCATTTTTTAACCCAAGATTTGGTTACTACAAAGGATAATGGATATATTGCTCTAAACTACATATTTTCTCGGTTATGCTCATTTGTTGCTCTATTTCATTTTCAGGTGTTTTGGTCAATTGTTACTTTTTTTGGAATATATTCTAATGCTCTGTTTTGTAAAATTAACTGAAAATGTAATTAAAATTATAAAAGTTAGCTGAAAACTGAAAAGGTAATCGATAAGGTAGTTGAAAATTAAGAACTGATAAGGTATGTTATTATGTAAAAAACTGTTTGGCAAATTAAACTAACTGAAAAGGTAACTGGTTTTGATGAAATAAATGACGTAAATGTATATGATAATTATTTAATATTATAGATTTAAGGATCAAAAAGTAAAACAAAAGTAAATCAGGTACCTGAAATCTCATATAAATGTTACTCTAGGTAACATTTCATTACAGGTAGCATTTCATTTAAGATAACTTATTTGATTAAATACACGTGGTCAGATAAGTTACTTTGAACAAATCAGATATCTGAAATACTTTGCCAAACAGAGCCGAAGAAGAAACTGATCAGCAAATTGATCATTTACATTATTGCTCTTATTATTTAGTTATTAACCGACTTCCTTTTCTTCATCTTTGTGCTAAAACCAAAACACGCAAAAACGTCCGGAATATAAAATATAAATTACATTAGACATTAGTTTAGATAGAGCTATCAATAGTACGTGTGCATTTGCGTTGAAGTCTACCCTTATCACCATGTCTTACCTTACGTACAAAGCTAGACTATTGACCTACACTCCACGTCATCAATCCCCTCCCTCCCTTCTTATATAACTCAACCCCTTAATCTCTTTGCCTCAATTAATCAAATAATAACAATAATTATTATAATTACCATTTCACTCTCAATTTAATTAAATTAATTAAATTAATTATAATGGAAGGTTTAATTCCATACCTTTACAAAACCATAGTGCAACACAAGGAAGCCCATAATCAAGGTTCAATTGTCGGGTCGTGGGTTAACGGGTCGTATACACGACTTCCTAGTGGTGACTCGGGTCGTCTTCAGTCGGGTTCGGGAAACCCGAGTGGCGACGTTGTATTCGCCACCGGGGTTACTCGAAGCCCTAACCATTGTTTGGTTGCTCGTCAAGGGATTAACGTGCATGAAAGTCAAGGTATTATGATGCGATAATAGTACGTACAGGGTCGAACACGAAGATCTTTGTTAAAATAAATATGTAAAATAATATTCTGGATGTTTTATATACTGGTTTTTTTAACGTGTAATTTTAGATTACGTGTTAGAAAACCGTTTGTATATTTATGTTATGTATTGACGTATTGTCTCAAGTCAGAAGTGTATGAAAAACCCAAAGGGTAGTCATACGCTTAATTTGGATTGTCTTAGAATAATTAGGCTTTTGTGTAAAAAATTAAGGATACTTATGACCACAAGGGGTCATGGACTCATGGTGTCGTAATTAAAAATATCGTGATTATTTTGTTGATTAATCCTGAATACGAATATCGTACTTTTATAAATTCATTTTTTTGAATGATGAGGAGGTTTGATCCTCTGGAATCTGGATACACAATAGTCCTAGAGGTGTCCAATGATAAAAAACAGAAAAGTCTCTTTAAAATTGAGATTTTGCTGCCCAAAGGAATTGAACGCTGGAGTTCTGGACATGTCGTTGAAAAATAATGTTCAAACCACTACATTCAAGCATATTAATACTTATTTAGTACAACAAAAATCTAATGTATTCTAAACATACTGAGTTTTGGGCCCCAAAACGTTTGGACCCCAGTTCTTCAAACCGGTTGAACTTGCTGATGGACGGCCCTGAATAGTCTATCATTTGGATATTTTGAAGGAACTCGCATCTCCACTATACCGAGAACCCTTGGTTTATAAATTTATATAGTTATTTATTCAATAATTTGTTTATCTTTTATTAGAATATCTCGTTCACAAATAATAAAAGAGTAAATGATTGACACGAAATATTTAATTAAATTGGATTGAGACTTTATACTAAAATTAGAGTCGCAAATGATGGATTCTAGAAATATAAGTGGTTAGGTTGGAATAGTCGTACACAAAAACATTAGGTTGCAACTACCTCTATATATAATTCAATTTTTATCATTATTTGTTTGGCAATTGTTAGATTTTAACTTCTAACATTAAAAAACTAAACTATAAATAAAAAATTATATACAAGAGTTCGATAAAAATACCACAAATAGGATCCTACACCCAGGTGTATAGAAGCATGGTACATCAGGCACACCTGATATATAATTTTCTAATTTTCTATTAGAGCCCAATACAAAACAAATATTTAATTATCAATCAACGTAAACATTTTCTTAATTCTCTCTTGACGACAGTCACAACAAATTTCTCCCCCACCAAAATTTGATTCGAAGATGGCAGAAGGGCAGCGATTGGTATGTTCAACAAGGCGGAAAAATGCATCGAATAATATTTCATTGAACGAGAAGCAATTTGCATCGAAATCAAGAAGGAAAAACGCATCACACAATACTAATTTGAGGTAAATATTTACATCAATCATAACCCTAATGAATATTTACATACACCAATCATAACCCTAATGAATATATTTAGGGTAAATTTTCTGACCCCAAAGCACTTAACAAATGAATATTTACGATAAGAATATGATCTAACGTAAAAAGAATACGAGCTAATAGAAAAAGAATACGAGCTAATATTAGAAGAATACGAGCTAATATAAAAAATAACGAGTTATTAAAATAAGAATACGAGCTAATATTAAAAGAATATGAGCTAATATTAAAAGAATACGAGCTAATATTAAAAAAATTACGAGTTATTAAGATAAGAATATGAGTTATTGATATAAGAATACGAGCTATTAAGATAAAAATACGAGCTATTAATATAAGAATATGAGCTAATGTAAAAAGAATGCGAGTTTAAGAAAATCACAAACTTAAAAAATACGAGAACAAAAGAATGCAAGTTATTACCCTAATAATACGAGCTAATATTAAAAGAATACGAGCTAATATAAAATATGAATACGAGATATTAAGATAAGAATACGAGCTATTAATATAAGAATATGAGCTAATGTAAAAAGAATGCGTGTTTAAGAAAATCACAAATAACTAAAAAAATACGAGCACAAAAGCATGCAAGTTATTACCCTAAAAATACGAGCTAATATTAAAAGAATACGAGCTAATATTAAAAGAATACGAGCTAATATAAAAAACTACGAGTTACTAAGATAAGAATACGAATTATTAATATAAAAAAAATGAGTTATTAAGATAAGAATACGAGCTATTAATATAAGAATACGAGCTATTATTATAAGAACACGAACTATTAATATAAGATTACGAGTTAATGTAAAAAAGAATATGGACTATAAAATAAAAAAAATAAAAAATTACCTTGACATAATAATTAAATAAATTGAAAGATGAGATATAATAATTAATGAGAAAAATCAATTACTGATGATGGATAAAGATCAGTTAGAAAAATAGGGAAAAAGTTACATTAAAAAAAAAAAAAAAAAGTGGAGAAGAATGAGATTACTGACTTTTTTTTCAAAAATAATTAAGAAAATGACTAAAATAACCCCGGATGTACAATAGCATTGTACATCTGGTGGTATAGTCCAGGAACTGTAAAAATACATATAAACCCAATTAGATTGGTGATTAAGGTTTGATTTCCTCCTTACTTCCGAATTTGAAAGAACAAAAAAAACCAAAAAAGTCTATTTATATTCTTTACTTAGGCCATGTTTGGTAAATAACGGATTAATATTAGCAGAAACAGATTGTGAAAGCAGATTTGACTAGCAGAATTTGTTGGTAGTTTTGACTAGCATATTCAATTAGCAGAATTTGTCAGAGGTGTTTGATAATTAGCAGATTATCTCAGTCATTTGTTAAATGACAAAAAAGGACATGAATAAATTATTGAGTAATATTTGTCAAAGTACATCACACGAACAACTTTAATAATTAATGTCGATTTCTTTTACTAGATATCAAGCTAGAAGTAATGTTATCAAGGACAGTTGACATTTCTTTGGTTCCCGAAGACTCGGTTGCAGATTACGAGGAATGATTAACCACATCTTGTAATAGATCCGGAGGTATAGAATTCGGGTGTTCATCAATGATTCTAAAAGTTCCATCCCTAATTGCATTTCTTCTTATATAATTATGTAACGCAAAAATTCCACGAATAATCTTATTTTGATCTTGTAGCTAGTATGTATCGAGGCATCCTTCCCAAAATTTTCCATCGCGCTTTGAGAACACCAAATGCCCTCTCAATACAATTTCTTAACGAAGAATGAGCCCTGTTAAAAAATTTCTTTGAACCCCTCGGAGGTGCTCCTCTAAACTCATTTTCATGATACTTAACCACAAAAACACCGCATAAAATGGATTTAACGGAAATCATTACTCCCTCCTATTCTGAATAACTGTCACATTTGCCGTTTTCGTCTAGTCACGTAAATGTAACATATTCCATTTTGGGACATTGTTTATACTTATTTTATTCACTCTAACCCACAATAATATCTCACTTTACCCCACAACAGTACTTATTTTAATCACCTCTACTCACAATAATAATCAATAATACATTCCCTCTCTCCAATCTTCCCACCCCACACATTACTTTACATTAAACAAATGAATTCCTTAATTCCCGTACCCAACCCCAAATGTGACAGATATTCAGAATAGGAGGGAGTACTCTATAGGTTTTGAGTTAAGAAAAATCAAAGCATAAACGAACAAAAACAAACAATACACATTACACATGGAATATGCTACTAAATAATTTTTAGAAAAATTGAAAAAACAAGTTAGAGGAAAAAAACTCGTACATTTTGCATAGATAGGAGAGAATGAATAACTGTAAAACAAAAATAAGGTTAATATTTTTTGAAGGGGAAAAAGATAATTTTTTACCAAACAGCGCCTTAATTAATCCGATAACAAGAAGAACAACCGAGTTGACTACCTTCGATCGTCCCCACAAGAAGCCTAATTTGAATATGGCCCGTATTCTTAATTTAATTTCTGTTTAAAATAATGTAATAATAAAATTCGATCCTTAGAGTCGGGTATGTAGTGTATAAATTACTATCTTTGCAGCTGTCAAAAAAAAGAACAACTGAGTCATCGCACATGAAATTTTATAATCCTAGGCCAATATAAGATACTCTATAAAGATCCCTTCAAGAAATTAAAATAATGTCGTATTAAAATACGTAAATTACGAGTTATTGAAATAATTGTCTTATTCACATAAGTAGCATATTATACATTTAGAATCGTTTAATAGCAACTTTAGTCCCAATCTTTTTACTCTAATTTATTCCACATTCAAGTTCGTGCATCTTGTACAAAAAAAATATGTTTTTCTATTACATGTTGAATTGTTGATGTGGCCTCAAACAGTTTTTTAAAAACCGGGCATCTCAAAAACTAGAAACGGATTTTTGGATGTCATTAAGAAGTTAATTAAAGGACGATTTACATGATTATCGTATTAATTATGGATAATATTAGTTTCCATGTCAATTTCTCATAATATATTCTTATAAATTTTTTTATAATTACTTTTTTTAAGGCGTGTTTTTATGGCACATGTTTAAAAAACCATATCAGAAATCTCTATTTATTTCTAACATTCTCTGGCTGATTTGGAGTAGTGGAATTTATGATCAGCTCCGTACATAGGAGATTTGAGGCCTTACAAAAACATCTCCTCACTCTTTAATTTCGAACAACAGGTCTTACTTGTGACGGACAACCTTTCACAAAAAGGGAGAGGGGACAAGGTGCAGCACCCTTCATGTACTTTCCCACTCACCTGTCATGAGTATTTTGTGAGAGTAAACGGTATACGTCACAAGCTTGTGACGAATACCGCCGTCGCAAATGAGAATTTGTGAATTTCGAAATATCGATCGTTATTTGTGTGTTCTTTCTTTTGTACACGCTATTTCATTTTCATACTTCTTCTAAAATAAACTAAACTTAAATATTTGCGATAAAAAAAACAAATAAATAATTGAAACGGAAAATGATAAAAAACCAGCAAATATTTACAATAATTGAAAGGTTAAAGTCTTAAAGTTACGCCCACGCAAACGCAAATAAAAAAATTCAAATTTAAAGTACTTAATTTTTATATTGAATATACATGAAAATAATCACATTAGAAAGTTCAAGGAATCGAACCTAATGACATTACAATTTACACAAACGTATGAAAATGAAATGAACGGAAAATTTATACTACACGCCGCCAGAGCCGGCATCACAAGTACAGGTAGAAGCATCATCCCCATGAATACCAGGTTGAGTTCTTAAACAGCAGCAAATTAATCCTAAAACTATCATAATTATCCAAACTGAGATTAATGCTTCTACCCAATTCAAGTAATAATCCACCATTTCTCTCTTTTTTCTTAATTTCATATACATAAAATAATCTTCGATATTTTAAATTTACACTTATGTAATATGTTGGTATTTGATAAAAGAATTGAATTATAAACTCGTTTTTTAATCATAATTAATGAGAATATCTTGTGAATTATCACGCTTAGATTATTAATGTACGGAGTATATATTTAAACTATATTATAGTAATTGTTGTGCGGAGGGGTGAATACTGAATACATTGTGTTGGGCCTCTGCTGCGCCACTGTCCACTGTCCATAATAATACGATATTGTTCGAAATGGGCCAAGCCTCACGGATTTACTCTTATACTCCTTCTCAAAAGGCCTCGTACTATTATATTTTCAGGAGACCTATAAAGATGATATTCAGTACCGATGTGGGACATGGGTTGCACCCTAACAATAATGTTTGAACTGCCCATTTCTCAAATTTTCTTCCGTGTTTATAACCTTAAACTTTATTTGTTTTAGGGCATGTGTATTTTTTTGAGATTATTAGAATTTGTAAGTTAGATTTTAATTTCCTCCTGTTAAAACTCAATTCACTAAGTTTGTACGTAACTTTTTTGAGTTTTGTAGTAATTTTTTTAGCTTAATATTTTAAGAAATAAACTCGAAAAATTTACGATAAAACTCATAACTTTTAAAACTAAATTCAAAATTTTTATTATAATGCACACAAAATATAAAACCGGGGGAATACATTAGATCTATAATTCATTACATTTGGTTCTTGTTAAGTTGAATAGGCATTATTAGTTTCAGAATATTATTAAAAACAGATTTTTGGATGTCATTAAAAAGTTTATAAAAAAAGATTTGCATGATTGTTGCATTAATAGTTATGGTAAACATTAGTTTGCACGTCAATTTCAGATGATATTTTCTTATACATTTTTCTCTATTTAGCTTTTACCTTCGGACTCGTTTGTTTGATTAGGGAAGTTAATTCCCCTAGAAATTTAGAAGTCCTGGGGAATAAGTCTTCACGTCCAATTCGCGTGAATTTGAAAAAAAGTGTTTGATTGTTCATGTAGAAATTAAATTTCACAAGAACTCCAATGACTAAGGGAGAAGTAGGTAAACAAGTTCCTATATTATGTAGGCATTAGAAATTCATGGAAAGTTGCAATTACTGTATTTTCTAAAATTTATGTCAACCAAACAACTCACTTTTTTTTAAAATCGTGGGATTTTGGAATGTCGGTGATATTTCAGCGGCAACCAAACAGCCGTTTAATATACTCTTTTCGATTTCCTGTGTTGTTCCTTTTTTATTTTAACACAAGAAATAAGAAAATTAATTTGGACCACATAATACACATGACTCACATGAAATTGATTTTGGACCACACAAAGTTGTCCAAAAGAAGAAAGAGGGAACATCATTGTTATTAGACCAAAACGAAAAGGGAAACATCATAAGAAATCGGAGCTAATATATTTTTCACAAATTCTTATTTGCAACGGCACTATCCGTCGCAAGCTTGTGACGGATACCGTTTCCTCTCACAAAATACCCACTTTTTCTCTTTCTCTGACACTATTTATGTGGTCCCCTTTCTCCACTAACTCATTTTGTATCCATTTTATCTCACAAAATATCCGTCACAAATAGTGACCCGTCTTAAGAAAAACGGACTGTATATTTTTAGGACATAGGAAAGAGTGAAATAGAATAACCGCAATGCATTTAGAAGAATATTCATTTTAATATTCTCTGGTTGATTGGCAGCCGTGCAACTTGTGATCAGCTCCATCGCCGTGCAAAAACATCTCTTGTATCTTTAATTTCGAAATTTTGATTGTTTGTGTGTTCTTTCTTTTGTACGCGCTATTTTATTTTCATACTCGTACTAAATTAAGTTTAAATATTTACAATAAAAAGTCAAATAAATAATTGAGATGAAAAATGAATATTAAAATATTTGCAATAATTCACCTACCAATGTAGAAGTTGTTAATGCGGGTCAAAAACCAGCAAATATTAGCAATAATAATTGAATTACAAATGCAAAAGTTCGAAATACGGGTAAAAAACTAATAAATTTACGCGACGCGAACTCAACCCAGAAATTCAAATTAGAAGTACAATAATCCATAATTTCTATATTAAATTTACAAGAAAATAATCACATTCGAAAGTTCAAAGAAATCGAGCCTAACGAAATTACAATTTACAACCACTACACCATAAATAAAAAACAAACAAGTCCTAACTAAACTATCACTCTATTCCGATACGTTTTTTCATACTTGTATTAAACAAATGTATAAAAATGAAATGAACAACTAAGCAGTGTTAGTACAGTGGTAACTGAGTTAAACCTTAAAACTTGTAGAAATTCAGGAGTTGAGAGGTCTCAGACTCTCAGGTTCGATTACCAGTTGGGGCGATGAACACTTGGCAACTACAGCCCCGAAGAGGTGGCTTACATGATCGCTTACATGTTCCATATGGTGGTGCGGGAATGGATTAAACCCTCACCACTTAAAAATAATGAAATGAACATAATAAATAAACGAAAGACAGAAGAATTTACACTAGACGCCGCCATAGCCAGCATCACAAGCACAGCTAGAAGCATCATCACCATGAATACCAGGTTGAGTGCTTAAACAACAACAAATTAGTCCTAAAACTAACATAATTGCCCAAACTGAGATTAATGCTTGTACCCAATTCAAGTAATAATCCACCATTTCTCTCTTTTTTCTTAATTTCATACATACGTAACTCGGAATCCCGAACGGTAAAACTAATTATTAGCTATTACACGGGAAACGGAATGAATAAGTTTTTGGAATTGTATGATTATTGACAGCATAATTAGCTGATGTTTCATGTCTGTGTTTAAGTAATGACAGCAATTGTGTACTGCTAGTTTAGCTTGTATGGTTTGATTTAATTACAAAGGTGTTATTCAATATTAATATATTATAAATGTCATTATCTTTTGGGTGCGTTGTCTTGTTAGGTGTCTTCAGAGTTTGCGTCTTTTTTTAGTATAATTTAATTAAATTTAGGGATATTCTGCCGCGTAATTTTAAGTTTTTCAATTTTCTATATTGTACCTCTACCTTTTTAAATTTTATGGTATATCTTTAAACTCTATACATTAGTCTATACAATGACCTTATTTATTGGTTTTGTTAGCTTAATTTCTTAATTTATTTATTAAGTCGTCTATTTAACATTTCAATTACTCGATAACCTACTCATTTACTTATTAGTCCGCCGAATTACCATTAACCAACCAAATAATATACAAATCTAACTCAATTTCATCAAATTGCTGTTATTATTTCATACTTCATAACATATGTTTTTAATAAAAGTTTATACTTATTATTTAAAGTTATTTGTGATATTTATGAGTAGGAGGGAGTATATTTTGGATAAAGTAATGAAATTTGATTAATAATAGTCGATATATCAGTCTTACAAGTCATACCCGAAAAATCTTGGTCCATGGCAATTGAATATCAAAATTATGCAAGGACATCCCATCATTGTTTGTTGGATGATGATAGGCACCACAGCCTCGTATACAATTTCGATATCACCTTCTCACATACACCAATTATTTTAGGAGTTTTCATTTAATAAATGTGAGATGGTAACGTTGAAATTGGGTGTCAGAGCTGGTGACACTAGGACTGGTCAAGAGTGTGGATCGACATTGACAACGCGGACCCGACCCGCCACTGAACCCGGATCTAACCCGCCCCGCCTCACCCGGGTACAAACCCGTCCCGGCCAGTGTGTAGTAACCGGATCCGGGTTCAATTTTTGGATCCCGGCCCAGAAGCTGACCCGTAGACCCGCCCCTAGACCCGCCCCGGGCCGGGTTCGGGTTACACTTCCCAAGAACCGGACCTAACTCGTCTCGGATCTGTCCTGACCCCGGGCCGTGTCGGGTCCCCATACCTTGGACCCGCACCGCCCCTCAACCCGTCCCGAACCCGACCGACCCGCACCTAGGTGACGCTAACTCCTTTTCATTGTTTGGACTAGGGATGTTAGCGAGCCGAGCCGAGCCCGAGCTTGGCCTTGCTCGGCTCGTGCTCGATTACCAAAACACGAGCTCGAGCTCGAGCCGATCTTACCCGAGCTTGAAAAAAATGCGCTCGTTACAAAGCTTGCGAGCATTAACACGAGCTCGAGCCAAACTCGAGCCTATATAAAATTGTTTATTTTTAATTTTTTTCTTCCGATATTTTCAATAACAAGGTTCGAAGATTTTATCTAAAAATGTTTAGTAAATCAACAAGATATTTGATATATATGATTCATAGATATAATAACGATAAAATATTTTTTATAATATATGAGCATATTTTTATAAAATACGATTAATATTTTATATAATCTCAAATATTCGAGCCGCTCGCGAGCTTTTCGAGTCGAGCCAGCCTTTGCTCGGCTTGACTCATTAAGCTCTTGAGCCGAGCCCGAGCTCGAGTCGAGTTCACACGAGCCGAGCTTTGACCGAGCTTTGTTCGAACCGATCTCGAGTTGCTCGCGAGCTGTTTCGTCTCATTAACAGCCCTAGTTTGGAGTAAGCAATGTTTATGTGCGAGGTGAGGTATGTAGTGAAAAAGTGGGACTGTGGCAGATTGCCAATTAGAGGAAGTAGAAAGGTAAAGTTGGTGGGCACATGGGATTGAGCTTCAAACACGACGTGAAACATGGGACAGACTGTGTTCTAGACTTATTGTATCAAACAATAACTCTTTTAGATGGATTACTTTCCGTTATAAGTTGAAGACGAAGATAATATGATCGATTTTCAATAAATTGTTAGTAAAGCAATTTTCTAAACAGTAACACTTTATTATTAAGATGGTTGCATTTTGTCGTTAAATGACGACATTTGCCCGTCTACAAACTACAAGACGAAAAATGCCCGCTTACAATGTGAATTTGAGTCACATGAATCCCTAGTTATAAACCATATACCTTTTTCGACATTTTCCGGTGAAAAAGGCCGGTCGAATACGCTGCCCTAGACGGGGGAGATTAAAATTGCTCCTGATAGATGAATCATCTCAACCAAAACCTTAAGGTGATGCTTGAGGTCAACTACTATTAATATTCTTATTACGCTCCCTCACTCGAATGTCCATTGGACTTGAAGAGTGGTTAGTTTGCACAGGCTCCCATACCGTGTGCTGTGTTTCCACTTCGTGAGTTTTCGAGAAGTTTTGAGGTTGTCAGGATTCGAACCCGTGACCTTTGGTCACACTAACTCTGATACCAAACATAAGAAAACCAAACCCGAAATGATTTATGCCGAATAACCTGTCGCAACTCACAAGTACATAATTAGGCCTGAACAGACTCGTAGTCACCTGGTCAATTTGACCCGTGTTTGAAATGACTCGATAATAGCATATCCGAAACATACTCTGAAGTAGAAATTCTGAAGTAGAAGTATTCTGAACCTGTTTGAAGTTGACAGAAGACCTAAAATGAACTTTATTCGTAGCGAAAGGACTTACACAATCTAACACATACGCGACTCAGATGACTCGTTTGCCAGGTCTTAATGAAACGGAATAGGGAGTTTATTATAGAAGCGACATAATGAGACCGACTTTACAATCTCATTGTCTGCAACTAAAAGCCAGAGGAACCAGGCTGATGCAATCCATAAGAAGTTCAGAACATAACCTAACAAAAATGTCTTCTTTGAAGAACTTACAGCTCCCTCTGCAGCTCTGCCTGAGCATTAATTTAGTCAAAAAACGACGACTGACGATGATGAAGAAATCAGATGGGGTTTGTGAGTTCTGTGAACCAAGCATTATTGAACTGTCTGATTCTACAGACCAGTCGTTAGAATCGCAACACTTTCAATCTTTACACTGTCACTGTGCATTGTTGAAGATGTGCAATTCTCAGGCAAAGATTCTGCTGATAAATCTCAAGAATCGTCACCAAGTACAGAGAACGACTTTGTCGACACTGTAGAGCCTCTACCTGATTACATATGGAGGTATTGCTTCCTTCATTCTGTAGTCTTTTACTTGTAATATTTGACCACAAATCAGAATCATCCTACATTGAAATACATTCTGAATATCTACACAACATTCGAACATTCTAACTCTATAATGTACCTAGCTTATTTGGACTCGGATTTAGCTGCCATAAGAGTCGCAAATTCTGCTTCGAGCAGACATAACCTTTCTTCCAACTTCTTACAAAGAGACTCTAGAGGGTTATCAGTCTCATCATCACCCGTCTCGTCTACATCAACCATAATTACATCCAATGGTGAAGATTCTTCACCAGTCTCTCTAGTACCCCTACCCGTATCTAAACCAGTACAAATAGGAGTATTACACGGGACAGGAGAACTCGGGGGAGTTTTAATGTCGGTCTTTTCCATATCCCCACATACCCTTTCAACCAATTCCGTATCTTTGCCAGTTTCCAACCCCGAAATCAATTTATTCACAGTCACAGGATTCACAGCATCGGTTTTTTCACTAAAGACGGGAATATGCTCATTGATTCCTCCGTCCTTGGCGGGACTGTCAGGAACCAAGCTCAGACTCTGAGATACCAAGTTCTCAACACGGCCTAATTCCTTCCCCTCACAACTCACTGCATCTACCTGCATTGCATCATTGAGCAGTACTTTCCTCGAGTCACTCTTCAGGCTCGAGCAAGCAGCTAATACTTCATTGTCACATGAAGCTGATGCTCTTGCTCCCTTCCACCAATTTAAATACCGGACTGTGACATCTCCCTCGAGCAAACGAGGAGGTACATAACAAGCAACACCGACTTCAAGTTCCAAGCACAGATTATTCCTAGGAACGTCTTGATCGAATCCAAATTGCATCCCTACTCTATGTGGCAGATACCACTCCACACAGTCCACACCTTCCAACTTACAGTCTCTCAAACACTTCACAAATGACAAAACCTCGTCATCTACATCCGAATCAATCACCACCGACATCCCCTCGTCACCATAAAACCTCGGAAAATCCCAATTCTCCAAGCACAAACCATAAGGCCTCCACAAAAACAATTCTTCAGCAAAACCCTCATCCAACAATAATCTCGAGCTAGAACGTACATTGTGCCAACGAGCTATTCTCGGCTGACCACGGGCTAAACACAAGGGTTTCGGACTAACTGTCCGAAACCTTTCCCAAGCCCAAACCTGAACTAACTGCAATAATGACCAAAGATCAAGTTCACCATCCCCATTGTTGAGAGCTACAATTCTACCTTTCAACAAGCTTAAATCTCGATATATACAAGCTAAAACAGCACAACCTAAGGCAATCTTAGTACCCTTAACAAGCCGAAAAGCGAGGCTGAAAACATCAGTAACATTATGAACAGAATCAGTACAGAAAACATATCTAGACAGCCATAAAACAAGACAAGCTATATGCTCTAATTCACCACCTTTTCTTTGAAAATGCATAACCCATTTATCCAAAGCTAAATTCCCAAAATTTGCTCTTTTTATTGCATTACAACCTCTTTCAAATTTCTCCTTCATAGCTAATTCTTCAGCATTACTATGTGGAAAGCAACTAAAACCCGATTCGCCTAAACCCGAAAAACCACCCAAAATCATGACATCTTCTAGGGTTATACTACACTCACCCCATGGAAAAACAAAAGTGTTAGTCTCAACACACCATTTTTGACCTAAATATATAATTAACCTAACATCTTTGTTAATTTTGTAAGTAGATGCCCTAATTGCATCAAAGATTCCAACTTTCTTCCAAATTCTTTCATGGGTTTTTTCTAAATTCTCAACCCATAATTTCCAACTATTTCTAGGGGATTTTATACCTTTTAAATTAATTTTTCCTTTAAGTTGATGAAAAATGTTGGGATTTGAAGTGAAATGAGGTGGTTTTTTAGGGAATTGTTGAATTTTTGTTGGGTTAAGGAAATTTGCATTTCTTAATGTTGGAATTGAGTCACCATTAAGAGAAATCATCAACTCTTCTCTTTGAGAAATCATGATTTTGTTGTAAAAAGATTGATTTATGTTGAGTAGTTGAAGACTTGAAGTCATGCAAAGAGGAACTCTTCTGCTTATTGCTAATTGCATGCTATTTTTGGCAAAATTAAAAAAATGTTGACCATGAAATCTTGTCTTTACGATGCACATGCATGAAAAGTAACATTTTTTTAAATGAGATAGCGACATCTGGTGTTACACACGCGAGATGTTTTAGTGCCAACAATTTTTACTTTATCGTTCTATTTTTTGAATTTCAAATTGTAACACGAGTTTTTCGGTCATAAAGTACATAATATTTAGACTAATTTGCACCAGGGTACCTAATATTTTTTTTCTTCCTCAGAAGTATCTAATGTTTATGTTTTGGTTGTTAACTTATTAGAATATTGGGCCTATATTAGTATTAGGATATTGGGTCTACATTAGGCTCATCTATTAGGTATATCCTAAGGTTTTATTAAGCGATGATATATTATAAATATATCGTCACATATCCATGTAAAACACCAATCAATAATACAATTCATTATGTTATTCTCTCTCTAATCTTATCAGGATATCATTGAGTTCTATTATCCTAGGCTTTTATTAATAGGTTCTATCATCAATTCATTAAGTTATTTTACTTCTATTATCTTAACATAACTAGTACCGAACTGATTTTTTCAGTTAAAAAAGTCAATACTCTGTCTTGACTTGACGGAAAATCATGATGTAAGCCTAATTATACTAATTTACCTCTTTAATAACTTGTATTTCATGCTAATAGTCATGAATATAACCTCCGCTTCTCCACCTCCAATCCAACATTCATAAGCCAAGAAAAGAGCTAAAGTAAATTGATTTTTGTAGGGAAACGTAAAAAAAGGAAAAGGGAGGGAAAGTAACAATTAATTAAGAAATTTCGTTAGTCAATTGACGGAGTAAGAACATCAAAGTGCCTTTGGTACCATGCGACAACTAAAACAAAAACATTAGGTTTCTGGTAAAAAATGTTGGATAGTTTGGTACTTTGTACAAACTACCCTAAATATTAGGTACTTACTGATTAAAAAAACCCTTGTTTTATTTTTTTTTGGTAAACTAAAAAAAAAAAACCCTTGTTTTATTGAAAAAGGTTAATGTGAGAAATATAATTCTTGTCATAAAATCGTTAATGAAATTGATTGGAGAAAATTAGATTTAGCTAGTTCGATTAGTGGAGAAATAATTGTGTTTTTTATTTAATGGATGAAATCTTTAAGAAATGATTCACGAAATACTAATATATTGTAAAATTCAGAAAAATAAATTCATAGACTTCGTTTCCGGAGCAATGGGTTCTATGTTTTATGACAAAATAGGATGATTTACGAAAAATTGTTTTACAACAAAGCCATGAGTAAAAGAGAGCAAACTATCAGGCAACCCTATCAACCATGGTTGTATTTACTAGGACTGAGCAAAAGCGGTATACTGCACCGATATTGCTTTAAAAACCGGTATTCGGTTTTTAAAAATGTTTATTTCATGATACCGGTACCGCACCGGATTTATTCGGTATACCGGTTTTTTCGAAAATGGAAACCGTATCCGAAAATCCGGTTTTGAAACCGGTTTCACAAAACCAAGAAAGCCATGTTTTCCTTGTAGAAGGTGTAATAAACTACAATAGAATTTGGGAAAATGATTTCCTAGGAAAAAAAGAAATTAAAAGCAACGCTTTGTGTTTGTGTTGGTATAAAAATATACAACTTTGAAAAATTTCAAAAAAATATATAAACGAAACACTGAACAAAAACAGGAAAATCGAAATATATCTATAAAATACGAATGAAACATCTCATTAAGGAGCAAACATCTCATTACTTTAAACTTAGTTAGACAGCTTAAGTTAAATCGGGGTTCGGTTTTGAATAAATGAGATCCACATCCGCTCCGGTTTAACACAAAAAATGCGGTTCGGATACCAGTTTCATAAAAAAAAACCAAAATTTCGGTTTTTTTTTTTGCGGTTTTCGGTTCGGATGCGGTTTAAAAATTCGGATCGATTTTTTTTGCTCAGTCCTAGTATTTACCGTAGATGTTGAGGGGGGTATGTACTCTAGTGTCGACATTATTATGAAAAATCACAAATTCTCGTTTGTGACGGATATCGTTTTCTCTCACAAAATACCCACTTTTTCTCTCTCCGACACTATTCATGTGGTTTCCTTTCTCCCCTAACTCATTTTGTATCCATTTTATCTCACAAAATATTCGTCACAAATGGTGACCCGTCACAAGCAAGACTTACTACTGGAAAATAGTGTAACTGCAGGTTTAATTTAAATGCAAATTTTGCTAATTTTGGCACAATTTTGAAACATAAAAGTTTTTTAGGTGGGAATATTAAAAGGAAAGATATAATTTTATCCCAAATTCTTATTGAAGAGGACACTATCCGTTACAAGCTGAAGACGGATAGTGGTCATCTCACATTAAGCAAGTGGCAATATTCATAGGATGCTCTATTTTCACCCACTTTCCCTCTCACTTGCTTTGTTGTGAGAGGAACATGACCCGTTCTCAGCTTGTTACGAATAGTGTCCGTCACAAGCAAGACACATTGATAATTTTTAATTTATATTATGATTTTAATATTATTATTTTAATAAGGGTGTTACTTAAACTCGGTAACATCGGAGGCCACCCTATCACTTTCCTTTTTTAATTGTTTAGAAGGATTCGACACGGATGCGTAGTTAAGTGTTCAACTCGATCATTTTTATGAAAAATATGCATTTTTTGATTTAAAATGAGGTGTTGAAGTGTTATATCATTGTCCGATTATCGAGTATCAGATACGGGTACATGAGGAAATATAAAGAGTCGGAGTAACATAGGTGTCAGACACTTGACATTCGGTTGCAACTCTTATGAATAGCTCTTTCTAATTATCAAGAGACCAATTATAATTTTAAGAAAATACGGTTTCAAAAGTTAATTAAACGAGTAAGGGGTTGTTTGGTTGCCTCTTCAAATCATGAGAATTCGAAAATGATGGGTATTGCTAAATGGAGTGTCGTTTGGTTGCCTAATTCATGGGAAGTGCAACTTCCTATGTAAACTTCAATTCCTACATAATGTAGGAAGTCACTTACCTAGGCCCCTAGGTAAGTGGGAATTCCCACATGAACCGAACTTCCCGCATTCAACTAAACAACATTTAAACAATTCACGTGATTTTCAAGTTCATATGAATTTGATCTTCCCGGAAATTTTATATTCCCATGGCGAACCAAACGACTCCTAAGTATGGTGGTTATTAATATAGGGGGTCACATTTACGATAAAATAATTATGCTTGTTATAATTAGGTACAAACGAATAAAAGAGTCACTTTAAGTAATCAAAAATAATATAGTTGTGTTTTTCATATACGAATTTTACTCTTTTATATTAACAAATAAAAAATTGTGATATTTAAAAGAATTACTAAATCAGACCTTTATATAAAAAACAAAAGCTTATAAAGGATAAATCCAATAGAAGGTTGGTGAAGAGAGGTGCGTGATCCAGAGATACCAGTGTGTATCGTGATTGTCGTTTTCGTAAGTCAATTACATTTTCTTTCTAGTACATGGCTATTGCCATTAAGTTATGAAACATTTAGTGCACGACTTTCACAAAACAAAAAGTCTAAATTATCGGTTTAAGTAGATTGTTAGCTAACAATTTCAACTATAAAACCGTCTTATGTAATAAGCTAATTAATGATATCATAATACAAACCAATTTCAAATTATTATTAGTACAATTTTACGAGCTTTCTCACGACACGTACCCTTCTCGACTGCAGTAGGTCTCCTGAGAGACTATTGTACAAATTTTTAAAAAAATGGTACTAAAGGTTATATAATAGGTACTCCCTCCTATTCAACATAACCTTCCCTATTTGGGGGAAGGCACAAAGAATAAGGAGAGGATTATTACTTGTATATGGGAAAATATCGGTGTGGGGTTGGGTAATTGGAAAGAGAGTATATATTATGGGGTAATTGTTGTGAATAAGGTGATTAAAAGAAGCATAAAATATGAGTATGGTGGGTATTGGGGTGGGGTAAGACGATTAAAATATGTATAAAAACTTTACTAAATAAGGAAATAGGGAAACATTGTGAATAGACGAAAAAGGAAATAGGGGAGGTTATGTTGAATATGAGGGAGTATAAATTATGATTAGAGATAAAATGAGTAAATTTATTATATAAAATAAGTACGAAATTAGTATGATACGATTAATGTCAAAATGATCACGAAATACAAATAAAATGGTACAAAAAAACGTCTCTAAATAATTTATTAACGACCGTCTCTCTTAAATTTTAGTGTCTCCACTGTTGAAAAAAAATGAGACCGTCTCACGTAATAATTAGTAACGAAAAAAAGCGGTAAACCACCTCATAAAGTCATAACACGATCACTAGATTCCCAGATTTACTTGGCTGCAACGACACTCTAAACCCCCTCAATTCTTCATCTCGATTCCTAAAATTTAGGGTTTCACCTCGATTGTTTTCGCTAATTTGAGTTCGATTAAGCGTAATCAATCAAGAACAAGCTATGGATTGGGGAACAGTAACCGCAGAAGATTTAATTGATGCATTGAGAGAAGTTGATTGGTCATCACCACCGCGTCCGCTATCGGAATTCTTTTCTCGATTTACGCTTCCTCGATCTTCCGCTAAATGGAATAGTCGTCTCAAATGCAATCTCTACTAGTACGATTTCCTCTTTTTTAATCAATTCCGAATTTCGTAGTTTATTATCATTGTTTAGTGATCATCTTGATTGAAATGTTCTTTAATCACTGCTGTATGTAGTGCGAAGCTTAATTATTGCGATGAATTCAGCGATTTCAGTGGAGTTTTATATAGATTAGATAGTTTAGACGAATGATATTGATTGTTAGGGTTTTTGTGTTATGATGATATGCTAGTAATGTTTTGTATAGATGCTTGTTACCTGTAGTCGACAGTGGCGAACCTAGAAATATTATTTTCGAGTTCCTCTCGAATATAATTATAGTAGTATTATCAACATTTCCGAATTCCAGGTGTTTTAAGGATAAAGATCGGATAAAATGCACAGAAATGTGTCGCAATCCGTTGTCGTGGACTCTGTACCATTCAAGGTACGTCTGCCAGGGCATGTGGGTAGTTAGGTTGAGCTTAGAAGTTATGTCTGCGATTAGTGGCAACGAGATCTTTTGGCTGGCGGAAAAACTAAGATGTCGTAGACGGCTAAAAAACTAAGATGGAGCGAATACCATTTTGTTATTTGCCATCTTTATTGTTTGCGTTTTTTTCACGGAGGTGGCCATTCTTCCTTTGGAGTTCATTTGTAGGTTCTTGAATGTTATTTTCATCTTGTTCCGAGTCGTTATGTTCATATCCATGTTAGTGGAAAAATAGGAGTGTATGCCTGATAAAATGAGGAGAAAATTCAAAACGCATGGCAGTTACATTTGCAAGTTTGGTCACTGAAAATGGAGTGATCATTAGGTATTTACATTTAGTAGCACCTCTATCAAATGTCTATATCTCATCCGCTACTATTTGTAGTTCATAATATAGCCAATACTATTGTTGATATTACCACAGCTTAATTTTAAACTACTTTGCGAAAGTTTGGAAGACATATCTAAAAACAATCCCTTCAATTGTCAAAAAGATGCATAAAAGAGTTAGTGTAGACCATAGAATATGAACATGACAATCTGCTCAAATTTCCAGAACTCAAGAAGTCGTAAACAAAGAAATTCAATTTTGATTGTGGTGGTTGCCTGATTGGTCATCTCATCCCTTTAGCATGAGGTTCGTGGGTGGGAAACTGGGAATGGAGCAAACTTCTTGGTCAGTCGTTTAACTCTTTAGAAAGCACTTTAGTTGAGGGGTTTACACTTTACACCAAAAGAAATATTGAACAAAAAAGTTGAAACTGTGCATGACTTTTCTTTCTCGGCCATGCATAAACTTACACCGAATACTTCGATGGCTCTAAATTTTTAGTACATGTCAACATTTATTTTCCCACATAAATTTCTTTTAATTGAGTTAGTGACCCTGGCACTTATCCTGATAAAATTAAGTGGATCAAGTATTACTTGCAGAGTTAATATAAACACTTTTTTTGTTCGATAGTCTAAGTAAATGTCATTTTCTCACCCCGACCCCCACACTTATTTGAAAATTGTGCAACTGTTGTACGATGTCTCTCCCATATCTTGAAATAAAGTTTTTGCTACAGTTGAGTTAGGTGTTGGCTGTTTCAAAGCCCTTGACTTCGTGAGTTTCGCTGATGTTTATGCTTATATTTTGTATTGGCAGCTACCGGACAAACTACTTCATCATGATCATTGTTATTCTTGGTGAGTGATTTGAGCATCCAAGCTCTTAAATTGCTTCTCTTTTGTGGAGTTTTGTTTTTTTGATTCTTTAAGTGTATATTTTGTATCTGTGTATACAGGTCTGGGTTTTCTTCGAAGACCACTTGCTATTGTCGCTGCTGCTTTAACAGCTCTCACTGTTGCATTCTTGAATGACAGGTATCTGATGTTTTTCCTTTGCATCTAGTTCCATAAATAATGATTCTTGGGGTGCATGTGTCTTCACGTATGTTCATGCGGTCAATGGGGGAAATAATCTGGACTTTCAACTCATTTGTTTTATATTACCATATTGGATACTTTGAGTTAAGGGGTTCTTTTCTCAGTTGAGTCAGTTCTATACTCAAAAAAACGTATTTTGCTCTCAACTTAGAGAACTTACAGATAGCGATTCTTCTTTACCCTTGCCACTTTTAAATTTTTTTTAGTATCATAGATATAGAAATGGGCCAAGTAGTTTGAGTGTTCAAAAAGGAAAATGTGGACAATATTATGGATGGAAAGAATATATAATTTTACCTTCACAGTCCATTATATACCTGAGCTTCTTGTTGTATGGATCAGAAGCCTGGTCACTAGACTAAACATCTGTTTTGTTAATTTTGTTACTTGTATAAGAGCTTTATGTTTCTTGCTTTTTTTCTTCTTTCATCCTCATTACTTATCAATGATTTTCTCAGTTTTGCTGGTACATTCAGCGAGAAGGTAACAAGAACTGTAAGGCAGTTTTCTCCTCATATGGCTGCCAAAATGAGGCCTCCACTTACGTGAGTTAGCTCATTTCTTCCTGTCTTACGAAATACTGTTCCAAGTATAATGTGTAACAAAACTTGGTTTATTTGTCTGACAAATCCGCCAAATGTACTAGGCCTGTAATTCGTGGCCGTCCTTCAGCTAAAAGGGCCATATACATTTGCGGTCGGCCTCGTTGGATGTTTGTGTTTGTTTTCTCTACTGGTAAGTGAACTCTTTATAGTCTTTTATAATCAATGGTAAATAGATTTATTTAAAGGGATACTAACAGTCTTTCTTACTGTGTTCTTTCAGTGAGTTTCCTCCTTTGGTTTCTTTCTTGTGGTTTATTGACTGTTCTATTGGCATTTACAATTGGACTTCTCGGTAAATTCCTTCATTTTTTTAAATTTTTTTATGTTTTGTCTGTTTATTACTAAAAAGGACTTCAGTAATTATTGATCTTTCTTCTTACTCTTTTGTTGTCCTCAGCTACCATTCTACATGCAAGCTGCAGGACTCCCAATCTAAAAGCTCGGTTGAACACATTCCGCGAGGAATTTCGTCAAGTTTGGCGAAACTACAGTGACCTGTAGTTTCATGCTGTATATAATGTGAGTAGATCATAATTGAGCTTTCTTCAAGATTGTTTTCTTATTTTGGTATACACATTCCTGCATTAACATGATAGCGCACAACTTTCATCATCTGCGTGTATGGGCAAGCTAAGAGCCCATCTAGTTACATAAGAGTTAATTATTTTTTGTTCAAAGCGTTTTGCTTGTGACGGACACTATCCGTCATGAAGACGAATAGTGTCTCTCTTACAATATGACAAGTGGGAGGGCATGTGGGGGAAAAAAGGAGCACTTCACAGGTAACAAAAAGCACTTGCATATTGCGAGAGGGACACTATGCGTATTCAACTTGTGACGGATAGTTTCCATCTTCAATAAGAATTTGTGAATTTTGTTAGTGCTGTTAGTTGGTTTGTGGGGATGCTGCGACAATATCATATTGTGCTTTCTTGGCCTTCCCATCAGAAAGAAGAGTGGCATAATTAGTGGCCATTTTGCCTCACACGATTCTAAACCAAAGAGCAAATCTGATGTACCATCTTATGCTGCTCATGCCTAAATTTGTTATCGATTTGTTATTACAAGTTACAGTAAATGCTGAGCAGTGTCAAATTACCCCAGTCCTGCTAAATAATAGCTTTGTTATAGAGAAATTGCGCCACTGAAATGTTTTTTGCAATGTCCATCTCTTTTAGGATTACGCATTGATAGTGAAGCTGACGATCTTGATTTGCAGAAGAATAGATGCGTTGTTTTGCTGGGATGCAGAGGTATAATCATTGCTGAAAACTCGACACCATCAGAATTCAGAATGTGGGATTGTAAATTGTCCTGAGCATCATCTTTTTTTTCACGAGTAGATGCAATGTTGTATAAACACACTGTAGTACATGCCTCCATTGACAACTTTTGTAGTCATTTTAATGGTGGACTATCTCTGTATTCTCCCTTTTTTTTCCGTTTGTGTCATTAACATTTGCAGTAGCACTCTTGAACGGAAAACTGTTGAATTATAATACGTTTTTGGTGCTGTAAATGCTTACTCGCACTGTAACCAATCTGAGTATGGTTAATCAAAAGGTAACAGAATCGTGGCTACTAACATATTTGCAAATAGTTCATATACGGAGTATTTTTCTCAGTGAGTATCACTATTAATGTTGGGAGGCATGCAAGATGGAAACAGGAACCACCGGAATACTAGAGCCCAAGTTACACAATCCTTAAATTGAGATGTTTTCTCAATGAAGTGTGAAATATTTCACGTAAAAAAGCGCTTTCTTTTAGACGTCTCTCAGATGAGAAAACACGCAAGGTACGCAAAACTATAGATGTTCGTATAGCCATCATACCTAGGACTGTTAATGAGACGAGACAGCTCGCGAGCAACTCAAGATCGGCTCGGTCAAAGCTCGGCTCGTGTGAGCTCGACTCGAGAGCTTAACGAGTCAAACCAAGCAAAGGTTGGCTCGACGTGAAAAACTCGCAAGCAGCCGAACATTTGAGACCACATAAAATATTAAATCATATTTTATAAAAATATGTTCATATTTTATAAAAATATTTTATCATTATTATATCTTTGTAGCATATATATCATATATCTTATTGATTTGCTAAATATTTTTATCATAAAATCTTCGAACTTTGTTATTGAAGATATCGAAGAAAAAAATAAAAAAATAAGAATCCTTATATAGGCTCAATTTGGCTCGAGTTTGACTCGAGCTCGTGTTACAGCTCGCAAGCTTTGTAACGAGCGCATTTTTTTCAAGCTCGGGTAAGATCGGCTCGAGCTCGAGCTAGAGTTTTTATAATCGAGGGCAAGCCGAACAAGGCTAAGCTCGAGCTCGTTAACACACCTAATATTCATACCACAACCTTCATTCAAGTCTTTTGCCTAAACACGATTAGTTTCTTTTGATTCGCTAACAAAGACCCAAAAAAATGAACAAGAACGAAACACTTCTTCCCTAGTTTTGAAAATGATTTAACTCGAGACCAGTTTAAAATGTGGTCTAGAGGTACTAGATACAACATACACGCGACCAGGAAAAAAGAAATAACATACGAGGTTTAACCAACCCGTTTCTGCAAAAGCGCATACTAAAAATTGAGCATTACACAACCATAGGGAAAACATAAGACAGTGGCGCGAGTTTTTTAATATTTCAAAAAACAATATTTTGTTGGTTACTCTACACCATTAACACTTCAACTGGAACTATTAGAAGGTCCGGGCCCAAGCAACAGAGGCGCTTCTTTCTTCTCCGGCTCAGAATTCTGCTCGGGTTCTCGCTTTGCAGCCCAGGCTCGAAGAGGTGGCTCAAAAAACTTTCCAGCCACATCTGGTGGAGGTTCATCATCGTTCTCACCAGGAAGAACAAGGAGACCCTTCTCCCCGAGGGAAGAAGGCTCATTGTAGAAAGACCTCCATAGTGTATCGACGAGATGCCTCTCTTCTTTATTAGCACTTAGTTCTTCTTTTGACATTGCACTTATGCCTTGTATACGTTCCTCGAGAAGTTTTTTCATTTTCCCGTCTTCATCTGCAAAGCTTCCAGGCATGTCGCTGGGTTTTCCACGGGTAAGTTCTAGTAGACCTTGCATAGCCGCTTCTCTTATGGTCGCATCTTCACTAGAAGCAAGGTGCATCATGATACGAGGGAAACCGAGTTCTGTAACAACAGTACAGTCGGCTTGGTTTTCCTTTAGAAGATAATGGAGCAAACTTAGGGCTTTCCTGTAAAAATGAGCGGTTGACAGTGAGAGCGAGGTCCTCTAAGATCAATTAGCACGAACATAAACATCGACGGTATGCATTTAAGGGTAAAAAAGAGTCGTAAGTGAGACTAAAGACAGACATACGATTCATCTTTAACAACCAATTAGGGTTTAGGGTTTAGGGTAAAAAGAGTCGTAAGTGAGACCAAAGACATAGACATACGATTCATCTTTAACAACCAATTAGGGTTTAGGGTTTAGGGTAAAAAGAGTCGTAAGTGAGACCAAAGACATAGACATACGATTCATCTTTAACAACCAAATTCCAAGAACAAAAAGAGCAACTTGGCGGTGCCTTTTTCTTTTTCTTTTTCTTTTTTAGCTTCGGAAGCCTACAATGACTCGTGAAATTATAGACGCGCGCAGTTTGTGGTAACACTATTAGTCTATTACTGCATTTTGTACCATGGCTACAACAAGAAAAAGTTACAAAAAGAAAAAGTGAGAAAGTAAAAGGTAAATGTAATGTGCATGCATAATACCAAAACGGAAGAAAAGCGGAGGTGCAACGAGAAATAAAAGTGAAAAAGGTAGGACCTTAGGATATGCAATTTCACATGTATGTCAGTATTTCTCAAGTAAAATAGCAACTGTGTCAACCAACTAAGAGTTAGGCCCTGTTTTTTTCGGCTGAAACGAGCTGAATTGAATTAATTGGAGCAAGCTTAATTGAACTAATTTAAGTGGAAATGAGCTGAAATGAATTTAGTTGAATTAAAAGTTAATTTTGTGAAGAGATTAACTGAACATCATTTATTGAACGTAAATAAAACTTGAACGGAATATAGCCAGGCAAAATTGAAAGGAGCTGAAATTAAGCCAGAAAGAACAGAGCCTTAGTACCTCTGAAATCGTACACTATCAGAGCTCAAAGCGTCTTTCAAAGCTGCATACCCATTTGCAAGACGGAATGCTGCAATTCCAGGCTTATTATGGCGGATTAAAGCTGCAAGCCACCACATGAATCACTGTAAATATTGTACCCGGGCAAAAAGCACAGATGCCATAATTTTAGGTAATGTATCACCGTAAGAAAGAAAGAGTAGCATACTCACATGATATCGCACCAAGCGCCTGTGTACGAACATGCATATCAGGGTCTGAAGTGAAGTTCGTAAGAAGTGGTTCGAACCCATTAGCTTCCATTACCAGTTGCTGACTTTTTGGATTGTTTTGGACAACAGTTGTTACAACATCTGCTGCCTTTGCTCTAATATTAGCATGTCGATTCTTAAGATACCCAAGAAGAGGACCCAATCCACCAACTGAATATAGATCTGCCATACAAAATATAAATCTATTGCTTAGTCTAAAAAGATTAGTATGTCGCTGCCCGATTTGAAGATTGCAGACAGTGTTAATATCAAAGTTGCGAAGGTAATCTCACAACTCATTTGCCTCAGATATTATATCAAAATGCACATTCTCCAAGCGTTGAACAAAGAGGGTGGGGAACATTCATGGTCGTGTGAACTTACCATTTGCCATATCAATCGATTCCACATGCTCTTGTAGCTCATCCAACATGTCTAACAAAAACAGCACCAAGATAAGTTAGTGACACTCATTTAATAATTACCAAGTTAATGCTTTAAGGCAAAAATCATGAGTTTGTGATGTGCAATACCTTCAATTTCCGTGGGAGTTACTCCTTGAGACTCCAAAACTTCCTCTGGAGTTTGCATAACTAGACTGATCTCTTTCATGCGCTTCACTACGTCAACAGTCTGAGATTGCATAGCTTCCATGAACCACCTCCGGTCCTCCTCGCTGGTAGTCACAGATAAAAGAAAGGTTATGTATGCTGAGCAAGTTACTTGGTTAAATTCTATGCCATTAGCGACTATAATCCGTTAATACAAAATCAAATAGATAGACGGAGTTTGAAGCTCTTGTCAAGTCAAGAGTGGCACGCTTAACGAGTTTCACATGTTTCTAAATCATTAGATACCTCTATATCTATTTTCCATGAGTTATGTACCCCCCACGAGATAAATTATCATAGGTGATGAACTTTAGTATAATTTATTTTATTAACGCTGCCTACAAACAACGGCCATCAAATCACTCCCGCCATTGGTTTTTGCACAACTTAATACCCCATAGTCCATAGTAGAGACCCCCGTATCCCATTAAAACCTAATCTCTGAAAAGATTTTCTCCACAATGTCACCCAACTCTATATCAAAATATCATGATCATTCCCGCATTTATCACTTACTAGTTACTACCGATACAACTACACAAGCAAGAACTTCTACTTAGGAAAGCTGAATCTCGCTTCCCCATCCTCATTTTCTTATTGTTGCTTATATTAAATCACCAAATGATTGCAACTTCAATCAATAGTCTAGTTCATAGTTTCTCAATGCATACAAACTTGCTACAGAGTACTTTAGTTCAACTATAACAATGAATCACCTTCGACATTTATTCCCACCACACCAAAATATTGCAACTTTAATAAAAAAATTCTTAGTATTATAGTATATACTACCCTGCTATTAGCCTCATACATTATTTCTCAAAACACAACGTGATTTTTTCCCCTTATTCATCTAAACCAACAGCTCACCATCAACATTGTTTCCAAACTTCATCCCCGAGATTGCAATTCTAATCGATAATTTCATATGCTACCACTTACCACCCTGCTATTGGCCTAATACAATGGTACTCAACTACAACAACGAATCACTTCCAACATTGTTTTTGCCCAAAGACAGCAACTTCAATCGATAATCTTCATATATTGTCACCCTGCTATCAGCCTAATACACTGTTTTTCCACTTACCACCCTGCTATTAGCCTAATACAGTGGTTCTCAAAACCGCGATACAAATTTGCTCCCTCATTCCTACAACAACGAATCACTTCCAACATTGATTCTACCCAAAGATAGCAACTTCAATCAATAACCTTCACATGTTGTTACCCTGCTATCAGCCTAATACACTGTTTCTCAAAACCCAACACAAATTCGATCCCTTATTCAACTATAACAATTAAAAACAAATCACTTCCAACATTGCTTCCACCCAAAGACCACAACTTGAGTCAATAATTTTCACATTTTGCTACCCTGCAAAGCTGCTATTTTAGCATAATACACTGTTTCGCAAAACCCGATCCAAATTTGATCCCTTATTTAACTACAAGTGTACAACAACAAATCATCTTCAACATTGCTTCCACCCGAAAATAGCAACAGTAATGAATATCTTCGTATTTCTCGAAACTCCATACCAGATTGCAACGTTACTAAACCATAAAAACAAATCGCTTCGAACATGGTTTCGAGACTTTCGACGAAAAACAGCAACTTTAATCAATAATCTTCATAATTTACGGAGTACAATGCTAGTAATAGCATCATATTTCGCTATTCCATTTGATTGTATACGAATTTTAAACTACACGGTTTCTCAAAACCCCAAACTAATTTCTACCTAATTCAACTACAACAACAAATCATCATGTAAACCCTAATTTTCCATTACCAATAAAATACTACAAGAAACCCAACAAAGTAACAATTTTTAGGTTAAACCCACATAAAATAAGACGATCAATTACAAACCCAGATTAAAAAAAAATCACAAAATCATACAGAAAAACAACAAAAATTGCCTAAAATATGCTGAATTAAATTAAAGGGGGAAACCTGAGTTGACGCTGAGGTGCAGTACCATCAGTATGCGAAAGACTCCATTTGAGAAGACCATCCCAGTTTGGTTTATCTTGGTTCATCTTTGAAGGTTGAATTAATTGCAACAATGGCAGATTTGAATTAAATGTCAAGGTTTAGGCGGCCTTTGTTCTTCTTTTGGCTCAAAGATTGGTGGATTATTTATAGTCCCAAATCCCAATCAAGTTATGAAGTACTCATTGAATCGTTGGTATGAACTATGAAACGAAATGTTTCGAGATTGTACTAGATGCTTCTACGTAGTCCACTCTTTTTCCTATGTCGACCATGAATGGCTTGCCGATTCGGGTTATTCGGGTCGGATGTGGCTCGGTTTCTTTAAGTCAGGTTTATTTTGATTTTGCAAAGACTTGTGTAATTGTGTTAGGTCTTATTTTTTCGATTGGAGTTTTCAGTTTTATTAAGTTCGGTTCAGTTTGGTTTAGTTTAGTTCAATAATTCTCTTTACAAATTAACTTTTAGTTCCATTCAGTTCAATTTTAGCTCTCCTTTTTATAAATTATTCGTGCTTCAGTTCAATTATGTTAAATCCATTCCAGTTTAAACAGTTTCAGTCTAAAAGAATAGGGCCTTAAAGTTGAGTTAGATCGGATTGCTTTTAGTTTAGGTGATTATTAGATGTCGACATATTTACCATATAACGTAATACGGTAATATCACCCGTTGACCACCATTATCTTCTTCTCACTCCCCTTTATCATACACACATTTGTGCAAAAAACGATCCGCAATACCGTTGTTCGCTAATAACGTAAAGAGAAATATGTATTTGATAAAGGCAAGTGAGCAGAAGATAACGATGGTGGTATTACGTTATTTGGTTGGCTGGAGCAAGGAGAATGAAGACGATGAAAGTAGCTTGTCAATTGTCTTTTACGCAAGTCTTATCACTAACCCGAACAGCAACAAATTCTAGATTTTTGAAAAACAAATCCAAAAATGACACATGCACCTATTTTTGGTTTGAAACCAGTCTTATTTTGTTAAATAGTTTGAATTTCAACCCCAATTAAGCAAAAAAATTACGAACAACCAGACCCCAAACATGGACCAAAAGTTATAACATACAATAGCTCAACGCCTCAACACGAGTTTTTCTTAAATGTATTTTACTAGGAATTCACCGATCCTAAAACCATTCCGCAACGAATATATCTTTTATACTCCCTAAAAATTCATTTAAATTCTTGAGAAGTAGTACCACACTCCACACATACTCCACACATACTCCTACAAACTCTTTTCCCGAAACTCTCCTCTTTCTCCTCCATCCTCCACTAACATTCGAGTTTCGGACCATCGACAACAGTGAATAATCTCCGTCTCCATTAAAATGAACTCAACCGGGTACACCTACTGGTGCAACACATGCGACCGTTTCGTAAATCTCCACACCCACCATTTCTCCCTCTGCCCACTCTGCTCCTCCACCCTTTCCGCCATCTCCCCTCCTCCACAACCCGAATCCGAACCCGAACCCGATACCGTTTCTGATTTCGTCGTCACCTCCCCAATCCACCAGCTTCTCCACCAACTCGGCAGGGCCGCTGTAGAAATCGACAGCGGCCCTGCAGCTAAATCAGTAATCAACACCATTCCTCTGCTCAAAATCGACAATTCTCAGCTCCTTTTCCAATCGCATTGCGCCGTTTGTAAAGAAATCTTCGATTCCGGCGATGAAGTCAGGGAGTTGCCGTGTCGCCACGTGTACCATCCGGGTTGTATTCTGCCTTGGTTGTTGCGGAGCAATTCTTGCCCTGTTTGCCGGTTCAAGCTGCCTACTGAACTCAACCCGAACCCAAACCCGAACCCGAACCCGGATTTGAGTTCTGAGGATGAGAGGGTTGGGTTGAGGATATGGAGGTTACCGGGTGGCGGGTACGCCGTTGGAAGGTTTTATGGTGGAGAAGAGGAACCGGAGAGGGAGTTTCCGGTGGTTTATACTGAGATGGACGACGGTGGTGGCGGTGCGAGGCGGGTGTCGTGGCGGAGTAGTCAGCGGAGCGGGAATCGAGGGAGGTCGGGTTTGGGTCGGGTTTTAAATGGGTTATTGTCGTTGTTTCGACGTAAAAGTGAGAGTACAGTTTAATATACAATTCAATAGAACAGAGGGAGTACGTTCGATAATATTATAGTTAGTTTAAACTTTAAAATGCATGTAAGTTAAATTGTCGGATTTTCTCAATAATAAAAACGATATTCAATAATAAACGTGATTGTTACTTGTATGAAATCGATTTCATTGTTCTATAATTACAATTTTATGTTTTAATTTCCAATGTTTTATGGAGCTTACAGAGTATTACATGCTTTCCTTGAAGCATTATTCAAGTTTGTGTGTGTGACTAGTAGGGCTGAGCATAGGTCCAGAACCGGACCGGACCGGACCGAACCGGACCGAACCCGAAACCGAATTCTACTAAATTGGGGACCGAAGACCGGACCTATAAGGAGTCGGTCCTGGACCGGACCGGACCGGTAAAAACCGGACCAACCCGAGACCGGACCATTTGGACCGATATCCCATTTGATCAAATTTTCTTATTTAACTAACGATAAAAGTCTTGAATAAAAACGCATACTCTAATTTGTATTACTTTCCACATCACGCAGAAGAACGCATAAGTAATAACTAGCCAAAATAACACATTAAACAACTTTACAATTCAGAAGTCAAGAGTTCAATAATCACAATTTTGACTCAATTCGGTCCTATCGGTCTGGACCGAAAATTTTCGGTTTTGGACCGGACCGGACCGAAACCCGAAGAACATAAATTGTTGGACCTAGGACCGGACCGAAACTCAACCTGTCCGGGTTCGGTCTGGACCGAACGGTCCGGTTCGGTCCATTTTTCCGGTCTGGACCGAAATTTGCTCACCCCTATGTGTGAGAGTGTGAGACGATGCTTGTAGCATATTATGTTTAGTCGTAAGCTAGGTAACACGGTCACTTCTCATAATTAGCCATCATGTGTTCGACATTCGTTGGACACATGGCTAAATATATTATAGTTTAGACGAGAAATAATATTTAAGAAAAAATCGATTAAAAGATGAGTTTGGGTGAAAAAATGAGAATTAGACACGTGGCTAAATATATTATCCGTGTCCGTGTCGGTTTTGGTGCTACTTAGGTCGTAAGTGTCAAACGCGACAGAGTGAAGCAAAATGAGATATGACTCAAAGGATTTCGGCCATGTTTGTGAAATTAAAAAAAAATAAAGATTTGACTCGACCTACAAGGCTACAAAGTTCACAGATTTATTTAGTATATTCGAATTTCACAATACAGGAAATACAGTTAAATGAGAAAACAATTATACTCGATATTTTTATTTGGGTTATTAAATGAAGTGGTGGAGAGAGCATGATTAAAATCAGCAAGAAATGGTAGAATCACAACACATGTTCAACTAAAATGTGAATATTCGATGGCATATTACGCAGCAGAAAAAAGTGTAAAGAATTGAAAAACAATAAGCGATTCGTAGCCGAACAATAGTCATGAATCGTGATGCACATGAATAACCCAAATTCAGGTCGCAAATTTACGACGGGTGAAATAATACTTATGTGTTGGTGATTTAAGTGTAATTATCGGTTCGTTTTTGCGTAATTAGAATTGTTTTAGATGGGTGATTTCGTAAATAATATAAAATAAGTTCGGGAAGTACAGAGTGTACGCTTATTAAATTATTTACGGAATTACGGAATAATTGTCGGACGAATAATCATGACGAGGTCTCGCAGTGATGGTAATTCATTAGGAATATTCAAAGAATGCAATTAAACGGAATTCCAAGAACTGCATTGTTTCGCAAAATTCGTTCCCCTAATCTTACCCTACTTCTATATATATATCCCTCAAAATCTGATGAGAATGTTTACAGAAAAAACTTCATCAAATTTTGCATCTAAAATCATTAACAAACTTCGTAAAATACTTCTAATTTTACGTCTCTGTTTTTGTGCAAAAAACCAGAGTGACACCGTCTTATCTCAGTAGAAATTTCGGAGTAACCCAGACACCGATTAAGGGTCGAAATATTCTATTAGGAAAGCGAAGACGATTCGGTGTGGTTTAAAATTGTCAATCCCTGATCCGTGCATATGCGTAACTAATACCATGTAGGGTAGATAAGACAAAAGTAAATAAACTAGGCAGTAGCAAACTGTTTTGTACGAAGTATTATTTATCCAATTGTTAAATGAATAATTTACGTTTGCGGGTGGAATATGTCTATAGATCCTCTATATAGTGTGTCATTTTACAACTAAAACAATCAACTTTAATGATGTGACTTCACCTATTTGATTATTTGAAGGAGTATATTCCAAATTCAAAGTTGCTTCATTTCTTTACGTTTTATGTGTGACATCAATTTTATGATTGTGAATATATATATATTGTTCTTTTTGAATCATGGCTTACATCACTCCACTTTTATGTTTCTAAGTTGATTGTCGGGTGATAATGACACGAGATAGTTCATGAATAATGTTTTATTCATAACAATAAAAAATTTGAGCATTGGATTTAGTGGTTTAGTCATGTGTTGTGCGAAAGCGTGAGTACTTTTTGTTGGGTCTCTGTTGCATGCCTGCATCTTTGTTCACTGGCCGTGATAGTACGATATTGTCGAATTTGAGTCAAATTCTCACAGATTTACTATTGAACACAAATTTACTATTGAACTCCTTCTCAAAAAGCCTTGTACTATTATCTTTTGTGGCATTTATAAAGACGATTTCCATCTTCACACTATTGATGTTGGGTATGAGTTTGCACCTGTTGAGGTCTATTTCCATATGTGTGAGGGGCATTGTCCCACATCGGTAGAATAATAGTGAAGATATTAGCTTATAAGTAAGTGGGCTACTCCTGCTATCACCAATTAATTTTAGGATGGAACCTCACTTGCTTATGGGCCGGTTTCATGCACCTAATTCTATAAACCCATTGCGGAGAACTCAACAACACCCTAACACGTAACACCAAGTTTACTATAGAGGGATCCAAAGTAGATTAAACCCAAACCCAACCTAGGCGGCCTGACCTTCCGTAAAGTCTACAATTGTCGAACCACTCGACCAATTTCCCATCTCTTTTGGACCTAGGTGGAGACTTGTAGGTTCGATGATGCGGACTCGAATTAGCCGTTAGTACTCTCAGTCCAATTGTACCTTGATGTTAACGGTTAAAAGCCTTGATCGGTTAGACTATTATGCGGCTCGTAGGGCGTTTAATTAGGTTCTCGGAAGTTGGTCCAAAGAGTTGAAAATATTCAAAAATTGGACTAACTTTTTGGAGGCTCTCATTCAATGGATAACGAATGAGTAAATTACCTCTAGGCTATATCTACCCTAAACTCAGGCTTAATTTGACGCGATCTCAATGTCCCTAACATGATTGCAAGTCGTGTAAATGTCAATTAGTCTAATTGCTAAAGTCATAATAAGGGGTCGTGTTCATGACCTAAAATCAAATTCCGTCAGCATTAAAATCGTCATTATAGCTCCTTTTACACCAAAAAAAATTACTCCACACGACTTTTTTTTTATATCACCCAAATCCCCTTTTTGACACTATTCACAAACGGGTATTCAACGTCAGTTTTCTCTCAATCCGTTCACAGAAATATATTCATGTGAGATCTTTTTTAATTTGTCTTGATAAGAGGATTAAGAATATCAAAATTTTATAATTTTTAGTAGTATGTAGCTAAAGATATAATCGAAACAAAATGTGTATTGGCAAACGTGTATAAAGAAATGGGGTGATATAAAAAAAAAATGGAGGGAGTATAATTGTAGACTAGCCGTACTTGAGATGGTACTAACTACCCTCACAGTGGTTACACGACATGGCCATGGTTCTGTCATGTAATCCACACGACATGGCCATGGCTCTGTCACACGACATGATCATGGCTCTGTCATGTAATCCACAAGATAAGCAATTTTCGTGTAAAAACCGTCTCAAAAATTGTTTATTAAAAAAACCGTCTCAAAAACCATCTCAAAAATTGTTTATTATTCGTAAAAACCGATTACAATTGTTTATTATAAAAACTGTCTCAAAAATTGTTTATTATTCCTAAAAACCGATTACAATTGTTTATCATAAAAACCGTCTCAAAAATTAACCGTAAAAACCGTCACCAAAACACATGTTTACTAATTTGGATGTAAGGGCAAAATAAGAATAAATTGAAAAATAAGGGACGTAACAAGTAAAACAGGGGCGTGATATAGCAAGTCCCGCGTGATATAGCAAGTCCCATATTTATACAGGAATGATTGAAAATAAGTCGTAACAATCGATCACAAAGTCGAAATAAACCCGACCAAAACCGATATTTAATAGCATGTCTAAAAGGCTCAATTCACCCAAAAGATGTGGGTATGTGACCACTAAAATGTAGGACAAAACCTTATCCAAATAAACTCAAACTATCTTAGCAATCTCCATTTCTGACGTGTTCATATCCATAACACCACAATTATTTCTTCATTTTAATCCCTTTTTGACACAAAATCATCAGAAGTTGAGAACATCAAACTGTCAGTCTGTCAGAAACAACTAACAGCATTACCTGAAAAAACCTGAAATGGCATCAGTAACATCCCTGAAGTCTGCATTCCTGATTACCAACAATTCTACTGCAGTCAGTAACTGTAACTCCCTTGTGGGTCCATCTGTTATTCGGGTCCGACAACCCGGGTTTAACAGGAAGAAACAGTTGACAGTAACAGCTGCAGTCGGGGATCTGTCGTCCGACAGCACCACGTATCTGATTGCTGGTGCTGTTACTGTCGCTCTGCTAGGAACTGCATTTCCAATCCTTTTCTCTCGTAAAGATACGTATGCTTGCTACTCTCAATCTCTTCCTATACTAAATTGTTTACGCTTCTTATGTTGTTCTTACATTGTGAACTGTTTGCGCTTCTTATATTGTGAACTACTTCGTATCCAGTGGTGGAAAATGAAAAATTCGGAACTTTTAGGTAAACTAGTTGTTTCTCCGCGTGCGATGCGCTCGAAATCCCAAGCTAGCACGTCGTATCAGTAAACCTTTGTTGTGCGGAAGCGTGAATACCTCGTGTTGAGCCTCTGCTGCGTCGGAGTCCATTGTTCATAATAGTACGATATTGTCCGCTTTGGGCCAAGCCCTCACGGATTTACTCTTGGGCTCCTTCCCAAAAGGTCTCGTACTATTATATTTTTAGGACACTTATAAAGGTCGTACTATTATATTTTTAGGACACTTATGAAGGTGGTATTTCGCCTTTACGCTATCGATGTGAGACATGTATTTGCACCCTAACAATCCTTCCTTCAAACCAAGGACCATCATCGTAACTCGGACCTCGATCTTCATGGAGAACTCCCACACTCTACAGCCCCAACTTCTAGACACCCGAAACATCACCAAATCTTGATAACCTCCCTTAGTCGACACATCGTGCTATCACGAGTCATGTCTTGCACTACATGATTCTTGGGGATTTGCTACACATGCATATCGAACATCCTCTGCATCCAATATACCCTGGACCGGGTCCGCCACTTCAGAAGTTCTATAACACAATTGGTTTCTCTGGCATCCAACCTGGAAATGACCCACCAGACCTGTGGCACCCAATCTGATAAGGGTCCAGATGATCAACAGTTCTAGTACACAAATGGTCTTTGTCCCACAAGACCTATGACGCCTTTCATCCATACGGGGCTTGCTCAAGGACTCACCCCTGAGCTAGAAGTTCCATGCCTTGCAGTGTTCAACTTCAAGTCTTGGGCCTGCTGATTCATCCTCGTGTCTAGCCCAAGTAGAATCTTTGGCTCTGATACCACTTGTTGTGCGGAAGCGTGAATATCTCGTGTTGGGCCTCTACTGTGTCGGAGTCCATTGTCTATAATAGTACGATATTGTTCGCTTTGGGCCAATCTCTCACGGATCTACTCTTGGGCTCCTTCCCAAAAGGCCTCGTACTATTATATCTTTAGGACACTTATAAAAGTGATATTTCACTTTACACTATCGATGTGGGACACGGATTTGCACCCTAACAACCTTTAAAGATGCGGACATTATCTATTGAATTTTTTGTATAGTATTTATTTAAACCGCTTAGACATCTTATCTGTTATTGAACGAATTTGTACTAAATTTCATTCTTAATAGACGCTGGATAACCATTCTTAGGTTTAGTTACTATCTCAAATATCAAAATTTGCCACACCTCCCACATATGCAGTAAAAGTACCCTATTTTGCATAGCGTTTGAGCAACGAATGATCCCACCACAATTGAATCCAAACTAAAATAAATGGTTTACACCACCGGACTTGTCCAAACTTCTAAAAGCCAAGAAACCAAACAGAACTACAAAAGGCAATAGACTAACTCTAATCGAATCATGGGATACAAACAAAACCGTTATCTATCTACAACGTTTGAATGGGTGATGAAAAACAAGCATTTCGTTATTCAGGAAATGCATCATATTTGCTCTGTTTCTCCTCAAACACCATTGCCATTCTAGACACTAAACTCCCATAATACAAATACTAAGGAGTCGTTTGGTTGATTAGAGAAGTTAATTTTCCTAGAAACTTACAATTCATGGGAAATAAGTTCCCACATCCAATTCGGGTGAATTTGAGAAAAGTGTTTGGTTGCGCATGTAGGAATTAAATTCCACAGGAACTTCGAATGACCAAGGGGGAGTAGGTAAATAAGTTCCTACATTATGTAGGCATTGGAAGTTCCTAGGAACTTCTAATTCCTCCATTTTATAAAAATTATGACAACCAAACAACTCATGTTTTTGTAAATCATGGGATTTTACAATTCACGTGTTTTCAAAGTGTCAACCAAACAACCCCTAATACTAATATTAATATTGATAACCTTGTCTTCTCATCTTTTACGCCGACAATTAACAGAAGAAACCGTCATTCATGGCGGGTTTCAGCAACCCGTCATTCGTGGCGGGTTTCAGCAACGGAACAAGAACCAAAGTTCGAGGTCGACCAAGAGAAGGCTAGACAAGCGCTTAATGACTTGGACTTCCAGCTTGAGACTCTTTCTAAGAAGCAAATCAACCCACCTAAAATCAAAGGTTGTCTCGTGTTGTCTTTTATATTCACCGATACCATGTTCATTGAGCTGCATATCTAAGTTCTAACATTATGCAATTAAATTGCAGCGTCCAGTCTTGCTAACTTGAAGGTGCAAATGAGAGAAGCGCCACCAGAAATTACAGGATCGATGTTAGGATACTTGGCATTTATTCTATTTGCTTTCAGTATTTTCTACAATATACTCTTCGCGACTGTCATTAAGCCCTACGTTGATGGACCAGACGACATTACTGTCGCTAATGTTTCCACGACTGAAGCTTCCGTTGATAGATAAGGGTAAGTAATCCATGCCCGATATCTGTAGATAGTATACAAGCGAGACTGGGTGTTTTGTACATTAGATTTACTCATATGAGTAGATATTAGTTATTGAGGAATAAATGAGTTTATTAAAATGCAAGAACTACTTTTATGTGGAAAAAACAGAGGGTATACCGTATACATATCCTCAACTGTTTCTCGTATCAGAAAAGACTCGACCATGTTAATTTTTAATCAATGCTGTCAAAGCTCTTAACAAGCTTAAGATTTGTTAGGATTATGCAGAGGGTACACATATCTTCTACTATTATGCCTCTCCAAATGTGAGACATTACCAATATCCTTAAAGGGAAGCCTCGAGTCAGGCCTAATGTTGTCGTTACTGTATAATCTCTTCTCTTCGCTGTAATCAACCGCCTTTGTTCTCTGAAGTCTTGTTTTCCGAACTCCTTTGTTTAACACGGCACGTTAATGGTCGTTTCTCTTTTGCTAGCTGCGCTCCAAGTGATTTAGGTGTTGACTCTTTACTTGCTTTCGTTTTGGCTTCACAAGTTTCCTCATCCTGAACCTTTGATTTTTCCAGCTCCTCAAGAAGTTCTTGTACTTGTTTCTGCAGTTTACTTTCCTTGTTTTTAAAAGAAACTGCTTTTTGATTCAATTCCTCCACCTAATTAAAAGAAGTAAGGGGGCGTTTGGTTAAAGAAAGGGAAATGAAATAAGAAAGGGTAAGAGGGGGAAGGAAAGTGATTACCTAAAACTTAATTGGTTGTTTGCTTACTCTAAGAAAGAGAACGACTAATGGTCAACTCACACTCATTCCTACAACTAACACACACCACTAAAAACAACCACTTATTTACTGGCGGCGGTGATGGTGGTGGTGCCTAGAGGTGGCATGGTGGTGATGAAGGTGGTGTAGGTGTCATGGCGGTGGTGACGGTGGTGGGGTGTTATGGCGGCGGTGGTGATGGTCATGGCGGTGATGGTGGTAGGGGTGTTATGGCGGTGGTGGCGATGGTGGTGGTAGAGATGTCATGGCGGTGACGGTGGCGGTGGTGGTCACGACGGTGATGGTGGTGGAGTGTCATGGTAGTGATGGTGGTGGGGGTGTCACGGCGGTAGTGGTTGTGGTAGGGGTGTCATGGTGGTGGTGACGATGGTGGTGGTAGAGATGTCATGGCGGTGACGGTGGCGGCGGTGGTCACAATGGTGATGGTGGTGGATTGTCATGGTAGTGATGATGGTTGGGGTGTCACGACGGTGGTGGTAGTGATGGTGGTGTTATGGCGGCGGCGGTGGTGGTAGTGGTGGCTGGTGGCGGCGACGGTGACGGTGGCGTCATGGTGGTGGTTTGGTGGTAGCTATTGTGGAAGTGGGGTGGTAGGTGATAAAGTGGTTGAAGGGTAACAAGGGTAACAAGGGTAATGAAATCTCATACCCTTGGAGGGAGAGGGGTAAGGAATTAGAGAGATTGAGGGGTAAGGGAGGGAGTTTAATTCCCTTTGATTGTGTCAAACAAACACCAACAAAGGGAATAGGTAACTTTCTTTCTCTTTCCCTTTTATAGACCCTCGACCAAACGCCCCCTTAAAATTTCTCAAATTGAATCACTTACAATACACCTTGGGAATAAAAGTGTCATACAATTTGAGGTTAAAGTAGTACCTGTGAAATGAAGTAAAGGTTGGACACAACGACGGATTAAAGAATGATGGGTATGTTGGAAGTGTAAAATAACTTGATTGGATACGAACCATGCTAACGACGAGCATTCTTTCATCTAACAGACAAGACAACATGGAATCCTTGGAAGTAGATGACAATCAGGAAGATCAAAACTGTGGCCAGCAAATTGGTCACGTTTGGAAGGTTTTGCCGATAAAATGCCTCTTGAAGAGCTCAAACTTTGTCATTCCTGGTGATTAGCAGACGGAACAAGGCAATGACAGCCCAAAATAGCCCAAAAAATATGAACATGGCAAGAAAAGAGATATCTTGAATAATAAAACACGATAAAAAGAGCTCGAAATTAAATCACGACACCTAAAACAACCCAGAAAATGAAAATTAATAGAAACTCTATCAAAATTCAGAAAACTTAATTAAAAAAGAAGATTAGAACTAAAGAAATGTCAATAACAACACAGGAAGTCAATTTAAAACCCTAGAAAATCAAAATCGATGGTAATACCACCAAAAACCCCCCTTACTGTTCTCGGGTCGAATAAATCTTTGTTCATCACTCACATTGAGTTTCCCCTCTTTCAATTTAGGGTTTTGAATTTCCAGGTAATTTGATAATTTGTGGATCTTATGAACCCTAGAAAATTGAATTTTCCCTTACTGTTTACTCTTAGTAAAAGTTTGCACATTTATAAGGGTTATAGATTTCCAGACTTTTAAAATTGTACCTTATGGCCTTGCGTTACTCTTCGCCCCTGCTGAAAATTTCCGGCCCCAATAAGAAATCCCGTCCCTGCCACTGTTTGTATAAGTTTGAGAAATGACGGGTTTTGTGATGATAGACTAACTAATGTATTTCTTGTAAAATTGTCGTACAATATACAATAGTCTTATTTGGTAAACGGTGTAGACTAATAGTGATACTGTCGTCTTAACTCTTAATTAACGCGATTATTATCTGAATTTGTTACAGCTGCCCGGAATGTGATGGAGCGGGTTTCGTGAGGAAATCGGGAGTACAACTGCGAGCGAATGCTGCTCGTAAGGATCAAGCACAGATTGTTTGTCAGAATTGCAATGGCCTAGGCAAGCTTAATCAAGTCGACAAATAAACTTGATTTAATTATAACCATGTTTTCATACATATGTGCTACCTATATGCTACTACTTCATAAATTTCATTTTGATTCGAGTTGAAGATGAAGTTGGAGTTGGTTTCGTGTTTTTATCGCGACAGACTTGTGACACGGTCTCAACAGATTATATTTCTAGTTCAATTGTGCTTGTTTTGATGGATTATAGAAAGCTCAAGTGTAATAGAAATACGATTGATTGTTGACACCAGAATCTATGTAAAATTCGGAATTTCGGGTCTAATTCGTTTTCATGTGAACCAAATGGCTTATCCTTGTAGAAGGGATGTTCTGTAGTTCGGACATAGTCGTTACTTGTTACGTCTTATCAGTCGATGCTGAAGAGATTTAATCTTAAATTTATCCATGTGATACGATTTTCACCCAAAAAGGGAAAAAGAAAACAAATCTTATTACTTGAGATTTCAAAGACTTGATAAAATATACAACGGCTATGTTTGCTTGTTTAATTAAATTAGCAGATTAAATGAGGTGTTTGCTAATTAGCAGTTTATTCATCCGTAAATTGAATATGCTCAAAGAATATCCTGCTAATAGCAGCCTATTCAAAACACTAAAACTTGAGAGAGACGGTCTTTCAATAAATTATTGAGAGACAATTCTTTTGTACCATTTTATTTGTATTTCGTGACCCTTTTGTCATTGATCGTACCATAATAGTTTCGTACCTATTTACCTAATAAATGTACTTATTTTATCTTTAATCATGATTTGTACCAATTTTATTACTATTAGTATCATTTTTTCTTAAATTTGTACAATAGTCTCTTAATAAGCTTATTAAAAGGCGATCTCTTAGGAGACCTAGTGTATTCAAAAATAATAGATTCTCAATATTCTATGAGAATATATTGTTTAACAAATACAAAAATAGTAGATTAATTAGTCAATCTACTAATTATGCTGAAATCTAGTAATTTCTCCGGTTGTTTACCAAGCAGAGTCAGCCTAATATTCGATAATGTATCAACCCAATTTTTTTGACAGTTGGATAGATAATGAAGACGTTTTTACAATAAGTGAACCTTTCTATAAATTATACGGTACGCGAATCGAGAATCATTCCACTGATCAAGATCTAATATCTTGATTTCAGCAGCCAGCATGATAGATTACCCTAAATTTATATAGTAAGTCTTGCTTGCGACGGGTCGTTATTTGTGACGGATATTTTGTGAGATAAAATGGGTAGAAAATGAGTTAGTGGAGAAAGGGGACCACATGAATAGTGTTGGAGAGAGAGAAAAAGTGGGTATTTTGTGAGAGGAAACGGTATCCGTCACAAACTTGCGACGGATAGTGCCGTTGCAAATAAGAATTTGTGAAATTTATACGTTATATTTGGTCCTTGTTCCTTGGTTAGCCATCATATGCACGAATTATTTGCTCTTCATTCCCTTAAGTTTGCCTTTTCCCAGATTAGTACACACTCCACTAATTAACTACACAAATTCTTATTTGTAACGGCACTATCCGTCGCAAGCTTGTGACGGATACCGTTTCCTCTCACAAAATACCCACTTTTTCTCTCTCTCTAACACTATTCATGTGGTCCCCTTTCTCCACTAACTCATTTTGTATCCATTTTATCTCACAAAATATCCGTCACAAATGGTGACCCGTCGCAAGCAAGACTTACTAAATTAACTAAAGTATACTTAGTATTAGATTATAATAATTCCTTGCAAAAAAAAGATTATAATAATTAAGTCAATTAGTCAAAATGGATTATCCAAATAGAGTAATAAAAATATGGGTTAAAGTCAAATAATCATATTAAATTAATATTTTGGTCATGTTTGATAATCAGCATATTAGGTAAAATTAGTAGATTTCTCGTTAAATAGTGGTTTGACCAATCAATCTACTAATTTTAAGTGTTTGGTTAATGGCAGGTTTAGATACTAGCATATTGGCCGGGTTCTACTGTTTTTTAAATATACTGCTAATATTTTAATAGCATATTGAGTTTATACCTGAAAGGCTGAAATGGTAGATTTGTCACGTAATTGCTAATTAACAAATACATTTTCTTAATTCAACTAATTTAATATCGTCAAACCTGCTACTAAAATCTACTAACGATGTCCTGCTAACGCAATCTATTAATGTGGTTTGTCAAACAGGGACTTTATCTTAAATGGGGATCCATCGCTACTTTTAGGGTCGTATGATTCTATATGATCCGGATGTAGAATTTAACAACTGCAAATAATAATGAAGTCTTTATTTGACTAGTGATTAAGATCGATTAGTTCGTGCATAAGGTTGTACCAAAAAACGAAAACCAAAAAAGCGTGCATCTTCTTTTAATACGATTTCCATCCCCTTACAGCAAGCTACAAGAGCGATTTTAACGTTGACGGGATTGGTTCAAACTCAAGGTCGTAATACCTCTCCAATCTCATAACATTAACAACTAAACTAGTTGACATTTGTATTTCCCTCATAAATTACAATAACGGAATTTTCGTTACTTAATTAATACGAATTTTAAAATTGTCTTTTCTGACTCGGTCAATCGATCCGATATTAGAACTTATAATCCCCTAATAAAACCATTAAACCAGTAAGGTTACAGCCATAAAGTGTTGCTTAAAAATAAGGAGAGCACATTGCACATACCATAAGTTAGATGCAAATATGCATTGTTCTTCACAAACAACCCAAATCTTTCTTCAAAATCAAGCACAAAGTGAAGATAACATAAGTTACGTTACTGCGAATACGCAGACGGATCATTTCAGTCGATAAATCAGCTGATTCTGGTACTGCAGCAGCCTGCAGGAAAACATGAGAGCCACACTTCTTCCTTTGCTACTGCTTCTGGTTTGCTCTGTCTTTCGAGTTTTGAATGTAAACGCTGACGGGATCACTCGTCATTACACTTTCAATGTAAGTACGATATGCCCTTTTGATCTTACCGTCTTTAGTTTTTTGTAAGACGGTTTTATACTGTCATGAGCATGAACTCATGACGGAGTTTAAGAGTATTTATTCGTGTTTTGTAGGTCGTGATGAAAAGCGTGACACGACTGTGTCATACTAAGAATGTCGTGACAGTGAACGGACAATTTCCAGGGCCGTCGATTGTAGCTAGAGAGGGAGACCGCCTTCTTATACGAGTGAACAATCGTGTCCCAAACAACGTCACTATTCACTGGTATGTCGACTGTCGACTGTCGTCTTTTTTTGTGCATTTTCAAGCTAAGTATAATGGCAGGGATTGTTTCAAGCAGGCATGGGATAAGACAGATACGGAATGGATGGGCCGATGGACCGGCCTACATCACGCAATGTCCGATTCAAACCGGACAAAGCTATGTGTACAACTACACTATACTTGGACAGAGAGGTACATTGTTCTGGCATGCTCATATCTCGTGGCTTCGAGCTACAGTTTACGGAGCCTTGATCATTCTTCCGAAACATCTGTCTTCTTACCCTTTTCCGAAGCCTTTCAAAGACGTTCCTCTAATCTTCGGTATGAGCCCAATCTCATGGCTAACTGCAATTTCTTACACAATGCTGTTGGGACTATGCCTTGAATCTAAAACGGTATCTGAATTCTGTATTGGGCTAGGGATTCTGTCTGAGCCTTATTAGATTAGGTCAAATCTGTATTGTATCAGGTTAAGAGTACTATATAAACTCTTAACCTCTACCCTAGCAGTTATCCTATTATATATCGTTCTGAATCTGTAATCTGTTGTGGACGTAGCTAACACAACGTTGTTATCTTACATCTAATCCTGTTTTGTAATATGTTGATAGGAGAATGGTTTAACGGTGACATTGAGGCGATGATTAGTCACGCTACATTAACCGGAGGAGGCCCAGATGTTTCCGATGCTTACACGATCAACGGACTTCCAGGACCGTTGTATAGCTGCGCCTCTAAACGTAAATATTTTCTCTCAATCAATTCATAATTCGTACATATTCTGAACTCGGACAGTGGAATTCCGAACTGATGTGCCCTGTAAACTTGACTTAACAGAGACATTCAAGCTGAAGGTGAGGGAAGGAAAGACATACATGCTTCGACTCATCAACGCAGCACTGAACGATCAACTCTTCTTCAGCATCGCAGACCACACCCTCACAGTTGTCGAAGTTGATGCAGTATACATCAAGCCATTCGACACACAAACCCTAGTCATCGCGCCTGGTCAGACCACAAATGTTCTGCTAACCACAAAACCTAACTTCCCTCGTGCCGTTTATTTCATGACTGCAAGACCTTATGCAACGGGCCTGGCTAATTTCGACAATTCAATGGTCGCTGGCATTCTCGAGTATGCATCTCCTTCTAATCCGCATCATCAAGCCCTTCGTATGAAAAATCTTCCCTTCTTAAAACCAACTTTACCTGATGTCTATGACACCGGGTTTGTCACCGAGTTTACTGCTAAGCTTCGGAGCTTGGCAACCCCACAATTCCCTGCCAACGTCCCACAAAAAGTCGACAGTAAATTCTATTTGACAATAGGGTTAGGGACGTCTTCCTGCAACAGTCGCGACAAAACTTGCCAAGGACCGAACGGGGCTAAATACGCTGCCTCGATCAATAACGTCTCGTTTGTTCAACCTAACATAGCTTTGCTCCAAGCACATTTCACAGGTCAGACAAAGGGTGTATACAGCCGTAATTTCCCGACTAGTCCACCAGAGTCGTTCGACTACACCGGGAATCCACCAAGTAACACGTTTGTTACGAGTGGTACGAAACTGATCGTCCTGCCATTTAAGACTAATGTAGAGATAGTGATGCAAGATACTAGCATTCTCGGTGCAGAGAGTCATCCACTTCATTTACATGGATTCAACTTCTTTGTTGTCGGCCAAGGGTTCGGAAACTTTAATGCTGATAAAGATCCCGGAAATTTCAACCTTATTGATCCTGTCGAAAGGAATACTGTCGGAGTTCCTGTTGGCGGTTGGGTGGCTATCCGATTCTTGGCTGATAACCCAGGTAACCATTTGATGTCAGATTCGACATACATACAGAGAAATACGATACTGTAAATGTCTGTAACATCGGTAATTTGCGAACTGATGCAGGAGTCTGGTTCATGCATTGTCATTATGAAGTGCACACAAGCTGGGGACTGGAAATGGCATGGCTGGTCTTGGACGGAAAACACCCGAACGAGAAGATGCTTCCTCCACCTCCTGATTTACCCAAGTGTTAGTCTCAAACATGGCTCGCGGCTTGTGAATCTTTTATGAATCTTTTATCTGGTCTTCTGTGTATATAAATTTGTAACATTCATTTTTACAGTTGATTAATATTTTTTTTCGGGGTCGAAAATCAATAAGACAGGAGTCGGAGTCGGGGCCGGAGACGGAGACGACTCGTTTCGTATAGAATTCAGGAAAATGTGAAGTGTAAATGAATGAAAAAGCATTGCTGCATTTTTAAGACATTCTGAATTTATGATTGCTGTAATAGTACTCAAAGCAGTAACATTCTGAATTCAAACATTCTACTGTATTATTTAAGTATTCAAATAGACGGGTCGTAGCGTCGTAGAATGCAGCTAATAAAGAGAGGTCGGATCCACGCAACTCGAGAATAAACATTCAATAAGCTGGGATGACAATTATACAGTTCCGAAAACCCTATTACTCAAAATAACAGTTATAACACATAACACGACATTTACTAATTTATTTTCTTTTCTTTTCTAACGTTGTCATTCCTATGAAACAAGCGATACAAATTTCTAAAAAAAATGACGATGACCATTCTGTTTCATAATACAAATATACACATACATTATAAATTGCCAAAATTACAAACCCATTGACGTGATGCGTGTCATCAAGGAATTTTGTTCATCTAGTAGCGAGATGTGCAGTAAAATGAACTTGGGTTTCCGGGATCATGTCCAAACATCAGGCCACGACAACATTCAAAGGTTTTCGTATTCTACCATCTTGACACTCCCCCTATCCACATAACTCCTAATCAAGTAAAACCTTTAGCAATATGTAGTGTGAGGCTAAGAATTGTGACACTCGACTAAATCTATTCACTGTACCAGGCAATGCAAGAACGCTCGGAAACTGATGATAAGGGGGCTTGACGATGGCTTTTGCTAATCAGCCGGATGAGAGTGATTTTTTTTAGTCTGAGGCTGGTCCGGTAAGTTTATCATAAACCGTGGGAAAGCGTGTACCTGGCCCAATGTGTCCCGAAGTAGGGCATATCCAGCCAAATATATTAGGACCGAGTACCTAGTTCACAGCAACCGAATAGGTCAGAGGTACACATGATAAAAAAAAAGGGCAGCCCGGTGCACGATGGCATCCCCGCTAGGCGAGGGTCCGGGGAAGGACCCCACCACAAGGGTGTAATGAGGGCAAGCCTTCCCTTGCCATTTTTTGGCAAGAGGCCGCTCCCAGGGCTTGAACCCGTGACCTCACGGTCACAAAGCAACACCTTAACCAATGCGCCAAGGCTCCCCTTCAGAGGTAAACATGATACCATCACAAAATCCTCCTTCCAAATCTCTTCTTTCAAAGTTTCAAACAATAAGAAACCGACAAAACACAAACTCACAAATCAACGGGGCAGAGCAACTTACCGCGATTAAGTTGTCATAAGGACCGAGATCATATGGATGCCTGTATACTTCTCCTCCTTTTTGAGCAAGCCACATAGCTCTGACTCCTTCATAATACTACATGTATCAACGAAATGATGTGAATTCATTTGATTATAGGGTAGAATACTAAAATTGATGTTGCATTAGTATGAAGACTGCAAACCTCGATGGTGGTCTTGTTTCGTAGGATGAGGTAGATATGCCATCCGAAGAGAACACTGAGTGCTATAGTCAAGGGGACTATTAGAAGGCACGATATCACCTGAGAAAAAAGACATGACATCACTGAACGGACACGGGAATCCAAAGACATTCAACGAGTAATCTAGCTTGGATTAAACAAGAAACGACCAATTTCCAACATAATAAGGTTAATTTTGTTCCGAAAGTTAAATCAAGGGCCTTACATATAAGGTTCTTGAAGATCCTTCGTTTTCTGCTTCTTCCTTTCCAAAGTCACTAGCTATACTGCCGACAAGTAACACCTGAAATTGCATAGGATCAAACCCGACTTTATGATATTAAATATTCCCTCAAAAGATACGGAGTAGATAATACAATCCTGATATTAAAGTTGAAGGTCCTAGCAGTAAACCAACGAACACGTAATATAATAGAAACAAGATTCATGAAAACAAACCGTAGAGTGTACGCATGCAATTACAGCATACATCACGAATACAAAGAAGATCTTGTAGTTTGCATGGCCTACACAGTTGTTTATCCAGATGCAGTGGTGGTCCTGGCATTCATAAGGGTAACAGACAACAATTCAGTACATCACCCTATCGATATAAATGTAGGTAGCATAACAGAAACTGGACATACCATACGTAAAACACATCTTTTGCAAACTCTGCAATGATGTGCACGAGGTGGCTTATATTGGGAGCACTTCTGACAATATCTTAAGTCACCTCCCTGTAAATGATAGGTAACATAAGAATGAGCCCTAACATCGTCACCAATTGAAAACAACGATAACATTACCCTAGTGCCTCAATGGTTCCCGCAAATTGCGGGGTAAGGAGGGGTTGGATGTACGAAGTATTACCCTTGTGTTAGCAACAAAAAGAGGTTGTTTCTGAATGACCAAGATGACATTTACGTCTAGAACTAAATTCGGCCTAGCTAAGTAGATCAAACAACAAGAATACGGCCTAGACAAAGGCTTGAGCTCTTTCTACTTTATTACAACCAATTAGCAACTAACAAAAATTGTAAGACAACAAATTAAAATAGTCACTCTATAAGAATTTATAAGATTGTGAAATTATGTTATTTAAGTGCCCACATATGTCTTCATATCCAGCTGAACGTATGTCTACCACTTCGTTAAGCACATCCAAATACGCCTATGCAAAATTCGTTCATTGAGAAACCCAAACCAAATGTAAATAGACAAGGGTCTAAAAGATGTACATTGAGTGCCTCTTAATTCATCTTAATAACTAAATGAGTGTTCAATTCACCAAAAGTTTGTCTACATTCTTTATTTTTAGTGTATCCACTATTATACTCAACTGTGTATATATCACAAGTAGGTAAAGGAATTCAGAGAAACAGAGAAAAATAAAGGTTTTTGTAAGTTGTAGAAAAATGAGAAGTGTGAGAGTAAAACTATAAAAGCACCAAAGGGGGACGGCCGGACGGGTCAGATAAGACATAGAGAAATGAGAGTTCATAAAACCATCTAAGCCGTATCTTGAGCTTTTTATCTCAAGTCGATGATATTAGCAAGCTATCTCAAAGTCGATTCCTTATATCTAAGGCTTTCTGCATAATCCTCTATAATGATGGCCCAATCTCCCCAATGCCATAAAAACAAGATAAATCACACTCACCCATAATAATGCATATCACCTATATTCGATTAACTTGCCAAAAGCATGGACGCCCAATGTTCAAACCTAATCTTTACATCCTCAGCGTCAAATCCGGCAACTTTAATATTACTATACACAAGACAAATTGACACTATACTAATGTTAACATGATGATCATTACATCTAGGTTCAACCAAAACCTTCTCTTTCAGGTGTCAAAGCCCAAATGTTCCAACAAAAACCATACCACCACATTGCTAATGCTAACCAGGAGATCATTTCCATTTTCAAGTACAGTTTAGCCAAACCCTCTACCTCAGCTACGACGAATGTTTCAACAAATACCCACACCGGCCACACTGCCATCACTTTACTAATGTCAACTAAGTTCATCCAAAACCCTATACTTTCAATGTCAACAAAAACAACAATACCATCACTTCATAAATGCTAACCTGGTGACCATTTCACCTAAAGTTCAACCAAAACCATCTGGTTGAGGTGCCAAAGATTTCGACAAAGACCACAAGACCATAGCATATATAACAAAACCACGAAAATCGCTCAACGAATCATAAAATCCCAACATTTCATTATTTGTGCAAAATGAGACCATAAACCATAACTCATAACAGTCTGTCTTGCTTGTGACCTCTCACAACCCCTTTAACTTGCCTTCCTCCCAAGCTTGTCACAGATTTAGCTCGTCACAAATGAGAATTTGTGAACTCATAAAGCTTTCACCTTTGCAATTTATCCTGCGATTCCCTTCAGCTTTACAAAACCCGAAACAATCCAAACCATAATAACAATACTACTACAACAACAACATTACCCTAGTGCCTCAATTGTTCCCGAGAATTGGGAGGTAGCAAGAAAGGTCGAATGTACGCAGCCTTACCCCTATGTTAGCAACACAAAGACGACGCTATTTCCGAATGACCCAAAATGAAAATTGCGTCAAAAACTGCATCAAAACACAAAAATTAAAGGTACCTTACGCTTGATCTCCTGAATGGGATTATCAGCATCTTCAATATCAGGCACAAAAGAACCCGGAACACGACCGGGGTCCGCATAAATGGCAATAACATAATTATAAACACAAGCAGCAGCAACAATGGTGAAAGCAAGAGCATTAATAATACCAGGAGAAGACCAAACACCAAACCAACGATCGAGAAACACAAAAACAGTAGTATAATAAATGTAAATAATTGATGAAATTACAACAATTACTGGTATTGTAACCCTACACTCTCTTTTCTCTCGATTTCTGCTTGAATCTTTCATCATTTGGGGAATTGATTTCTGGGTTTTGTTGATTGATTGAATTTAGGTCAGGAAGTTGATGGGTTTTTGGAGATGACGGTGACTCGGTGAGTCGACTCACCGTCGGAGGGAGAGGGAAAGAGGAAGAAGGAGGGAAAGGAAGTAGTTTGGTGAAGAAGGAAGAAGGGTGTGTTTGAGATCATTTTTTTTGGTTAGTTTTGATGATGTTCTTCCCCTTTCGAGAGGGATCAAATCAGTTTTCACTATTTTTAATTTTTAATTTTCCTTCCTTTTGTTTTTAGGAATTGGATCGGATCGAACGTGAGTCGTGAGTCGTGAGTCGTGAGTTAATATAGTTCGTGGATGGTTAGTCGGGTGTAATGGAGGAGGTGTGTGACGATGGATGGTAAGTTCGGAGGATCGATGTGGGGATCTGATCGGTCATGAGCCGTGAGCCGTGAGTCGTGAGTCGTGAAGTTAATATAGTTCGTAGATGGTTAGTCGGGTGTAATGGAGGAGGAGGTGTGACGGTGGGTGGTGAGTCGGAGGATCGATGTGGAGATCGCTTGTGAGATTATGATGATAGGAAATTTGATGATGCGTTAAATCACATTTGTATTACATTCATCAATAGTTTTTTGACCATATCCCGCTAAATTAGTCGGAGAATATAAATTAAATAACTTTTTCTTCTCATTAGGTGAGAAATCTCTCGTTATTAAGAGACCGTTTCTCTGATTTGTGTACATTTATTACCATGGGAGTATGTGACATTCTGGATCTTTAAGATTAGTTTATGCTCTAGTGAATAGATTTTATCGAAGTAACTAACATCGCAAATCTTTAGGTATCTGAACAATTACCTACTTATTATAGATAAGTATGCGTATAGTTTATCAATAAGAATCTATCATATAAACGCTTTTAACCTAATAGCTAAAATCTCAATATTCAGTTTACAGGTTGTTTGACAAAACTACTTGTATTAGTTATCACGGTGTAGCGTTATTTTTGAGAATTGGAACAATATTTTGATGTATTTAATCACTTTTGTTATAATGTTAACCTTCGTAAATGGCGTGTACATAGCTATAATTGTAAACCATAAAAAATGGCTCGGGTTATAAGAACAATTCACATATCAATTATCACACCAGGCCGTGGGGCTTTTATATGATAAATTGTTTAAGACTTCGAGGAAAAGTATGTTAATATGTTGGTGACCCGATTAAGGCGACCTTCTGCTTGGAGATGGTCTAAAGGAAAAGTATTCTTTCACTTACTTTCTTGTCCAAACTATTGATATTCATCATAATATTATTGGTTATCTTGTTCGATTGAAGGCTACAAAGTGAGAATACTTACTCATTAATCATTATGTACTATAGACATGCTTGAGCAACGGGTTTTTGTACTAGAAAAGGCACTCGTTGTCATGAAAAGAATATCAAGTATGAGATGTTTTGTTTGTTCGTGTCAAGGAGTGCATGCTAAGGGCATCCACAATAGATAGACCTCTAACGAGTTTATCATGTCACATCATGCCGTGTAAACTAATAAATAAACATATTTACCTTCAAACCTCATCCCAACAACGGAAAAACCTTTACAAACATATTGATATTTGTTGATAAACCTCGAGTGTGCTTTGTGGATACCCTGATAAATGATCATTGAATTCCGATGGGACATCAATATCATTTGGTACTAGCTGAGACATCAATATCAATATCAATATCAATATCAATATCAATATCATTTGGTACCCTCGATTATCAATAATACAATTGCTTGGATGAAACTCTCCTCTCATAAATTAAAAAACGGTATCAGAGCAAGGATTTTATTCTAATCAAATGTTATTATTTTTGTACATCAACAATAATTTGTACCTGTTAAAATTTAAATTTAAATTAATCAAAATAAAGAAAATAAAAGTCTAATCGAGGTTGATTTTAGCTTGAATAGATTCTTTGCCGACTCCGAACTTTAAACTGGAATATATTGATGATATTGGAGTGTACCGATGAAAACAACGCATACACAAAACACGAAGAAAGATGTTAGTATCCCCTTGGTTAGAGATGACAATGGATACAAGCTGAAGTGACCATGATTGTAATAATAATTAATTAATCAATTCAAGCTCAGCTCAAATCCCGAGACGATTCCAATCCATCCGAGTTTGACCTCAATCTAGCTCAGTCTCTCGATTATACTTTAAGCTGAGGCTCAAATTTCCGAACCAATTTCAATCCGTCTCGATTAGGTTCAAACCCGAGAATAGAAAATAAAAATAAAAAATAAAAATGGGAGATAAGCCGATAAGGCAAGGATCGATCCAGTATACTACCTTTAATATTCTCGTCTACTAACACAACAATGGTGGAATAATCATCTAATTAACCCAACAACAACAAACAATAAACAACCAACGTCTAACCATTAGCCAACAACCCATACAAATAACTTGAATGTTGATCCAACCATTAATAATGGGCTCATTATCTTCGGCTAATGGCCCACTTCTTTCATTTACGTACAACCATTTCTCATCCTCTTCATCTCCATCATTACATTCTTTCTCAATTTCCAACAATTTTACAAGGAAAAAGTGTTTTAGAGGTGTTTTTGTTGCAATGGCTACTGATTTGAGTAAACCCACTGTTCTTGTTACTGGTGCTGCTGGTAGAACTGGTACGTATTCCGTCTGTCTCGGTCAATTCTTTACGTTTTTTTTATTATCGGGTTTTGTTGGTTATTTTCTTATGTTTTCTCGTATTAACTGAGGATTATGCTTACGGGTTTGAACCCAGATCATGAATACTGCACTCGTGACTTTACCAAGTTAGTTTATGATAACATGTGTGAGTGACGGGTTTGAACCCAGATCATGAGTATCACCGCTCGTGACTTAAGTTTATGATACCAATTACCATGTGTGAGTGACGGGTTCGAACCAGGTCATGAGTACCACCGCTCGCGACTTTACCGACTAAGTTTATGATATTATGTGCAAGTGCACCTTAAAAGAGTAGAGGAGGGAAAGTGGACTTATTTCTGTTTTGTTATTGAAATGTTATTGATTTATTTACCCGATTATTTGTTAACCTTTGGTCGTTGTTTGAAAACCCGACAATTTTCCATGGTGGATTGTTGTTAATACCGTAATTAGAGGCTAGTAAAGGCGGTCGTTCCTGTATTAAATGGAAAAGTTGGAAGATTTAGTCAAAAGTATTGATTTTTTTTCCATGGTTTAATATTAAAAGGGGACGAACTAGTAATGCAATGGTGGATAGTTGTTAGTAGCTTAATTAGAGGCTAGTAGAGGCGGTCGTTCGCCTTTTTAAATGGAAAAATTGAAAGGTTTAGTAAAAGTATTGATTTTTTTCCATGGTTTAATATTAAAAGTATTGAAATGTTATTTATTTATTGGGTTATTTGTTAACCTTTGGTTGTTGTTTGAAAACCCGACAATTTTCCGGGGTGGATTGTTGTTAGTAGCGGAATTAGAGGCTAGTAGAGGCGGTCGTTCCCGTATTAAATGGAAAAGTTGGAAGATTTAGTTAAAAGTATTGATTTTTTTTCCATGGTTTAATGTTAAAAGGGGGACGAACTAGTAATGCAATGGTGGATAGTTGTTAGTAGCGGAATTAGAGGCTAGTAGAGGCGGTCGTTCCCGTATTAAATGGAAAACTTGGAAGATATAGTTAAAAGTATTGATTTTTTTTCCATGGTTTGATATTAAAAGGGGGACGAACTAGTAATGCAATGGTGGATAGTTGTTAGTAGCGGAATTAGAGGCTAGTAGAGGCGGTCGTTCCCGTATTAAATGGAAAACTTGGAAGATATAGTTAAAAGTATTGATTTTTTTTCCATGGTTTGATATTAAAAGGGGGACGAACTAGTAATGCAATGGTGGATAGTTGTTAGTAGCGGAATTAGAGGCTAGTAGAGGCGGTCGTCCCCGTATTAAATGGAAAAGTTGGAAGATTTAGTTAAAAGTATTGATTTTTTTCCATGGTTTAATATTAAAAGGGGTACGAACTAGTAATGCAATGGTGGATAGTTGTTAGTAGCGGAATTAGAGGCTAGAAGAGGCGGTCGTTCCCCTTTTAAATGGAAAAATTGGAAGGTTTAGTAAAAGTATTGATTTTTTTTCCATGGTTTAATATTAAAAGGGGGACGAACTATAATGCAATGGTGGATAGTTGTTAGTAGCGGAATTAGAGGCTAGTAGAGGCGGTCGTTCCCCTTTTAAATGGAAAAATTGGAAGGTTTAGTAAAAGTATTGATGTTTTTTCCATGGTTTAATATTAAAAGGGGGACAAACTAGTAATGCAATGGGTAACTTGGGAAAATTGAACCAAGTTAAGTATAATAATCATGGTTTTTATTGCCTGGTCTCTCGCTTTGTCGTTGGGTGATGACTTCATGCTATGGGGTAACTTGCCTTGGAAACTAGGTTGTCGGATTGTAGGATCGTCCTAATCAAGACTAGCGTTACAGCTTACGCTATGCCTGGTTGTTTTGTGATCAGTGTTGGAAAATTTTGGATTAGATAGAAGAATTTCAGTGGATGAACTGTTGCTCTCTTTTTATCGATTCCAAAGGAAACCGGGTTTTGTGAATGAATGAATAGGTGTGGAGAAAATCAAGTTTTGTGGTTGAAGTTCAATGTTCTTACTTATAACCAAAATCTTAGAAACTGTATCTCAAGATCGTCTTACCCGTGGGTAGTGTTGCAATTGATCCCCTAGCTTCTTATGCTCATTTGTAAGCAATGGTCGCAATGAGTTATCGCTTCTTCAATTAAAGATCATGATTTTTGTGTAGCTTCTTCAATCACCATGTTCGTTGGATTATTACATATGATTTCTCATTTGATACAAGCTTCTTCTTTTGTTTTTTTGTGTCAAGGACAAATTGTGTACAAGAAGTTGAAGGAGAGATCAGACCAATTCAATGGAAAGGGTTTGGTCCGAACTAGTGACAGTAAGCAGACAATTGGAGGAGCAGATGATGTTTTTATTGGAGATATTAGAGATACTGACAGCATAACTCCTGCAGTCGAAGGCATTGATGCTCTTATTATTCTAACGAGTGCTGTACCCAAAATGAAACCAGGGTCTGATCCTGCTAGAGAAAGGCCTGAATTTATATTTGAGGACGGCGCATACCCGGAGCAGGTTGCTGCTTTAGACAGTTTTCTACTTTCAATTTTTATTTTCTGCTTGTCATGTCTCATGTCTCGTGTCTCGTGCCTCGTGCCATATTCCATTTGGACAAAGACTCGCTATTCTTCGGTTTGGGATATGAAGCCTTGTCAATTTTATGACGCAATTTTGTATGGCTGTTTTTAGCACATGAGCAAGGTTGCACGCATCTGCCCCCATTACCCCACCGGAAGTGGGAGAATTGAGGCGTTGGGCCGTTGGGGTAATGTTATAGTTGTTAACTTGTTATTGTTATTAATATCTCATGTTAACGGGAGCTTTCTGCTTGCCAGGTTGACTGGATTGGACAGAAGAATCAAATAGATGTTGGTAAGAGCCGCCTTGCCAATTAACTTCTCTTATTATTATTATCAGTTTGTCTCCCGTGAGTCCGTGACTGCCTCACACGTATAAATGGCGACACATACTGCTTTTTGAAATGAAGCGGTGTCACAAAAAGTATTGTGTGAGACTGTGAGCCCGTCTCATCTGTGAATTTGTGTATTAACATATGTGGGTGATGGGTTATTGTGCATAGTAAACCTCATTCGAATTGTTTTCTTATGAATAGCTAAGGCTGCTGGAGTAAAGCACATTGTGGTGGTGGGATCAATGGGCGGCACAAATGTCAATCATCCTCTGAACAGCCTAGCTAACGGAAATATATTGGTATATTATTCTTTCTCGGTTTCAGTTTTGTTTTCTTAAATTACCCTTCTTATGAAGATTCATGTCGGACCACGGGTGTAAGTTTTTGTTAGTGATGCTGTTTCATGAATGCAGAAGGAGATACTGTATAAGTTTATTTTCCTGCGCAATTTATCTTTGTATTTGGTTCTTTCTCGGATCTCCTCTGCTTTATGTTTGGTCATGATTATTTACTGCAAATTCATAATTTAAGTCTGGACAAAATGTGGAGCTTACTGGCAGAATGTCGATGGAACAGTTCAGTGGATACATATAAACATATTATTTACTGCAAATTCATAATTAAACTCGGGACAAAATGTGGAGCTTACTGGCAGAATGTCGATGGAACAGTTCAGTGGATACATATAAGATGTTCAATGATATAGAGACTTGATATATGATTGGAAAGGCTATTTATCGAGGCAGTCATGAGCATGCTCGTCTGTTTTCCCGTTTATTTCTAGATTGGAAACTGACTAGTTTTGCTACTGTTACAATATTACAGATCTGGAAGAGAAAGGCGGAGCAGTATCTGGCTGATTCTGGAATACCGTATACAATTATAAGGTATTTACACAATTTGACTTGCAACTGAAGCCTTATGTGAAAGTCTGAAACCAGTGTCGGAACTTGAGTTAGCAACATTTAGCGATATCAAGCATCATTTATCAAAAAATCTGTGAGACCCCAACAACTCATACGTGTCTATGCCGCTGTGTGAAACAAATGTTTATCATATGGATGCAATGCACTGATGCCCATGACAATGAATAAAGTTTGGTATTTTGATTACTCTTAGTAGGTTCTCATTTTACACGTCGCATGGGAGCATTCACATTTCTTAGATATAATTCAATTTTACATACGGTCGCAACATTCTAGATGTGTGTAGGTATTCAGACTACCCTACTCAGGGACATCGTGAGTTAAATGACGCATCACCTTAAAATGTCCGATGATAAGAGCGTCACAAGTCCCAGACCAGATAGTCTGAGCATTGCGAAACACATTTGAAAACTACTTTCTATGCTGTCCTCACCAACTCAGTTTTTCCACTCAATTAGTTACGAGCTGAGTGTGGAAATGCCGAAATGGAAAAGAAGCAGATACTAAAGGGAAAACCAAGTTTTTTTCCATTAAAACTGACTGAGTTAGGTCATGTAGCTGCAAAGGCTGCCATTTTGGTTACTACATATCTTAGAATAAGTGAAGCTAGGGCAAAGGAGTAATTTACATAAATTGGTCGAAACAGGGCCGGAGGCTTGCAGGACAAACCAGGAGGTGTTAGGGAATTGATCGTTGGAAAGGATGACGAACTTCTTCAGACTGAGACAAGAACTATCTCTAGAGCCGACGTGGCAGAAGTCTGCATTCAGGTAGATATCTCACTGTAACCTAATTTTCTGTTCTTATTACCAAACAACCTTTTCTCGTTTTGGTTTTTGCAACGGTTGGATTGGTGGCTGAAAAAGGAGAAACAAAGTTAACAGAACATAATTGAAATAAAATGCTACCAGTGAGAATATGACTTGCCAAACATTGTTTAACATTTACTCATTTAGCAGCCGTCCTAGTCACGGTCTCGGTCTCATAGATTAAATGGTAAACAGGGTGTATATAGAATTAGATCTTTCAGTGGTTGAGAAATGCCTTTGGAAGCTTTTACTTACGGTGCATTTTGGGATGGTATTGATAGATGAACCGTCTCAACCAAAACCTTAAGGTGATGGTTGAGACCCAACTATTATTAATATTCCTAATACGCTCCCTCACTCAAATGCCCGTTGGGCTTGAAGAGTGGTTAGTTTGCACAGGCTCCCCCATACCGTGTGCTAGGTTTCCACTTCGTGTTTTTGAGGGGTTTTGAGGTTGCTAGGATTCGAACCCGTGACCTTCAGTCACGCTGGCTCTGATACCATGATAGATGAACTTAATATTCCTAATACGCTCCCTCACTCAAATGGTATGACTGTATGAGTATGTTTTGTTTAGTGTTTACGGGTGGGGGTGAGCCTATGTCAACCCCTGCCTTCACCAAAGACAGCCCTTCCGAGAAGACAATGTTTCCGATTGATACACTGCCATTATCTCATCTTATGCTTTTTCGAGTTTTATATAAAAGCTGCAAATGTGGAAAATGGTTGACGACTCTATATCAAGTCCACCCTTTCGTGTCTTGCACAGTACAGCTCGAGTGTGAGCATAAGCTCACTTGTTTGTTTTACCTTGACAGGCTTTACAATTTGACGAGGCAAAGTTTAAGGCGTTTGATTTAGCTTCAAAGCCGGAGGGAGCTGGTGAACCAACTACAGATTTTAAAGCTCTCTTCTCTACGATAACCAGTCGTTTTTAATTCCATGCCCAAACTGTGTTAAACCCCCCTTCTAAATGACGCGATCTAAGTGTATTATCTACTGATTTCGATTTCTACAAACCTATCTTAAAGGTTTATGTCGACTGCCATTGTTCGGCCTGATTTGCTGGCGACTGTACTTCTGCATGAAACTCTTTACTGTTTGATCAATAAAAAGTGGCCTTTTTTTCCGGCCAAAGTGCATTAGTCAACTTATATGGTGTTTTTTGTTAGCCTGTGCTGCATTATATGTAACCAGAGTTACCTCTGTATGTAAGTATGTAACCAGAGCTACTGCTATAACGTTTTGCCCAAACACTGTGAAGTACTGTGGATAAGGTCGCGGTGGTTGGATGAGGCATTGTAGGGAAATAATATCAGACGAGGAAAATGAAAAGGAAGTGAACGAAAGGATTTGTAAATAAAGGGTTGTCGAAATGACTTGGGAGATAAAGGGCGCAGTTAGGTTTAAATTCTAAAACACTAATCTTATATTTTAATTAGTTATTTTTTATTTTTTAACGGAAAAAAAAAAGTTTTTTATTGTATTGTTTTTCTCCCTAAAAAACTCGCCCGGACCATGGCTTTATTTTTAACGAAAAAAAAAGAATTTTATTGTATATGTTTTTCTCCCCAAAAAACTGGCCCGAACCCTGGCTTTATTTTTTAACGGAAAAAAAGAATTTTATTGTATATGTTTTCTCCTCAAAAAACTATCCCGGACATTGGCTTGGTCGGCTTATGCTTAGCTCCGTCCTTGCTGAGTTGCTGGAGATCATCATCAAGTAGTAAGACAAAGTGTGTGAAATAAAAGAGCACCGAAATTTGACATAGCTTGAGATTTATCCTAAGCTTAAACCGGATCAAATACTACCAAAATGTGATAATAAACACAATTTTTGGCATTTTCTAGACAAAAAATGAGTGATGTGGTATGTATTTGACTCGTTTTAAGCTCAAGACGAATAATACCCGTCTTGAATGAGAATTTGTAATTCAATTTTTTTTCCTCGTATATTCAAGCAACGCAGTATATTGGGGACTTCCCGAAACTTTAATGAACGACTTCTCGTAGAGTAATTATTCTTTTTGGTTTCTCATAAATCCCTTTATCTGAATTTTTGTATAACGTTACTAAGAACCCGATTTAGTGGCGGAAAAAAAAAACCAACTCATAAAACACAAAATGTTTAGTAAACTTAGGAGTAGTTTGGTTCGGCATGGGAAGACAAAATTTCCGGGAAGATTAAATTCATATGAACTTGAAAATCACGTGAATTATGTAATTATTGTTTGGTTGGATGTAGGAACTTTAATTCATGCGGGAACTTCCACTTACCTAGAGGAGGCTATTCCCATTAATTAGGGCACCACCAAACAAGACTTCATTTTCCCACTTCGCATGATTTTCAAATTTCCGTGATTTTGGAAGGCAACCAAACAACCCCTTAATGTAAAATGTTACTAAAACCCGATTTTAACCGCTTAAAAAAAAAAACAACTGATAAAACACAACACGTTTAATCGTTTACTAGACTTAGTGTGAAACCGTCTCTCGCGAGTCTCGAGAGTCGAGAGTTAAAAATCCATGAGACATCATCAGATAGGGGAATACCGCATACTGGATTAAAATTATAGAACCCCACACCTCCAATCTCAAAACCACAAAATCTCGAAACCATCCCTTAAACTTTAAACTCCGACAAATCCACGGCGGCGATGACGGTCGAGATAGCGAACACCGCCGTTGACGTTACGGCGTCGTTACACAACGGTTTCGCAAATGGCGGTGTCGATAAACCAAACCCTAACAATAAAAAATCAAAGGAAAACGAACGCCGCCGTCGCCGAAAACAAAAGAAGAAGAAAACTAAGGTTCAATCATCTACGACGGATAATAGTTCTGTTGATGCTAACGATGATGTTCGTGCTGATGACGCCATTGATGGTGCGAAGAAGGTCGATTCTCTTCCTTTGTTATTTTTGTTGTATCGTTGATTTTAAACCCTAGAAATTAGGGTTTTGAGTTCGTTTTAGGTTTTAGTAGGAGTTGACGAGATGAAGCGATGATAATACGGACGGTTTGGTTTAGATGCTTGATGTTATTCGTTTCGAGTTTAGTTTACTTCATTGCGTTAGTAGCTTGCTTTCGTAACTGTAAATCCTTGCTCCGCAACTGGTGGCACGACTTTTGCTTCACAACTATAAATCCTTGCTCCGCCACTGGTGTTTGAAAGTCGTGTCCTGATTGTTTTATTTGGGGATTATTGGTGTATGAGTATCATGTGCATTAATTAGATTGTATATACTCTAGTTAGTGATTTTTGATGTTATTATTCCATCACTGTGTCGCATCCATAATTGTAAATCCTTGTCCCGCCATTTGCGACAGTTAGATTATGGATTCCGAAGTAAAATTTCATGCTATGTGAATGGGAATTAATCTTATTAGATTGTGGATTCTGAAAGTAAAATTTCATGCTAAAACATGTTTTGAATGGGAGACTGGGAGAGTGAGGCATCATTTGAATTAATTAGATTGTATACTTTATTGGTGTTTGATATTTGTTGAATTGTTTATCACTTGAGATGTCGGCCTGTCAATTTGAGTGTTTTATGCTCTTGTTCATCTTTTATATACTGTCAATGATGTGGAAGTTGGGCTATAAGGTTGTATGATTTTATTTAGTATCTTGTTGGGTCTAGTTGTGTATAGTGCGAAGCAGTTAGTGAGTTTGTGTACTAGAATAGGGTAGCTTTTTGTAAACTTATGTTGGTTTTTGTGGAACTATGTTGTGTTGGGTTATTTGGTGTCAGAGGTAACGCAATGGAATCGTACTAGTTCAAAGTCTATTTTACCCATATGTTGAATTACAAATCTTGTACTTGCTCTGAGTGCAAACCGGTTAAATGTTTGGTTGAATATACAAATCGTACAAGTGTTTTGAATCGAGGTGCAATGTCAGCTTTATGCGCCCTCTTTGAAAAGTAGATGACAATGACTTTGTTTTGCATCAACGTATAGTAAGGTTTGTTATGCATAGAACTGGCTGGTGGGACTTTGTTGCTTACATCATGTTGGTATATATGTATGTGTTGTTTAGTTAGAAGTTGTTCCATTAAGTGTTTGTTTTCCGTTAGTATAGGAATTTATGTAACCGTCTCTGTGCATGGGGTGGCGGGAGATTTAGCGTTATGGTTCTGGAGAATGGTGGAAGTTTGTGTTTGGTTTTGGTATGCTACCGGAAATCCATCTCGTTGAAAAAGATAGATAGATGTTGCTTACTGATCGTAATAGAGGAAGTATTGTTTTTCAACATGTATCTCATCTTTTGGAGTTTGGACACTACCCTCACTTATATTTGCCATGTATTCCTTTCGCTTACTCCGCTTTATTGAAGTTTGTAGAAATAGATGTAGGTTTTGAATTTTTTTGTTCTGTTTGTGGGAGTATGTTTCTTTATAAGATTGCAGTACAGCAGACTTATCGTAATTGATTTTCCAGATTGTGGAGGAAGTTGAGATTAAATATGTGCCAGAAAAGGCAGATTTGGATGATGCCATTTTCGAGGATTTCAAAAGTGTTTTTGAGAAATTTTCCTTCAAAGAACTTGAGGATGAGGTAAATGTTCACCTGTCGGCTGTGTGCCTGTGACTCTTATGGCTCTGCTTTATAGCTCTGTTGATGTACACAATCTGATTTCTTTCTCATCAACTCAGGGTGATGACAAGAAAGATGAAGCGGATCAAGAACTTGCAGCGAAGAAGAAAGCCGATTCCGATTCTGACGAGGAAGAACAAGAATCCCAACAGAAAGAGAAGGGCGTTTCAAATAAGAAAAAAAAGGTTTCGAATTGTTATTTCTCCTCTCTGTTATTCTATTTCTGGCTAGTTTTGAATTCGTACGTTTAGGTATATTTGGTAATTTAATCTCTCGCTGAACTGCCTTATGGTTCAACACTTCTTACTTTCAGCTGCAAAGGAGAATGAAAATTGCTCAGTTGAAGCAGGTGTGCCGTAGGCCTGATGTTGTAGAGGTATGGGTATCTTGTTTAAAACAGTTTTAGTTAGCATATACTGTCAACTTATGATAAATTGATAAGTGAGTGGAAGGGGGTTGAGTCCCTTGTGGTGGTAAGCTTAGTGTATATGGTTCAAACAAATGTCAATCAATTGGACTCTCAAATTTATTTTCATAAATGAGTTGATATGAGTATCTTGTGTAACTTAGGCACATGATTCATTTCATTGGTTTCTTTTTATTTCTGAGAGTTCATTTTTTTTATCTTTTGTTTTATATTAGTGAGAAGACGTGGTTCAGCATGTCTTATGTGTTTTTGTGTGCCAACATGTTTAATAGACTCGGATCTTTCTTTTATTTTTTTGTTGTTGCTCTTCTGCAAATTTGTATGTTTAATTTATTAGTGTGTTGAACTTCGAAAATTTAATCAACTTCACTTCAATTTTCGTAAACAGAGTGGTTGATAAGTTAGAAGGTGGGGGTCAGTTGCATGATGTGTCTTTTAGTTGCTTGTGAACTACTCCCTCCGTTCGATTCCACTTCGCATGTTTGCTTTTTGTACACTATTCACAAGTGGACATTTAATCTCAATTTTCTCCTAATACGTAAGAGAAAACATATTCATGTGGGATCTTGTTTGATTCGTCTTTACGAGTACATTAAAAATATCTAACTTTTATAATTTTTGCAACTACGTAGCTAGAGATATTTAACATCTAAAACTTGCGTTGGCAAACGTGAAAAAGCAAACCTGCGAAGTGGAATCGAACGGAGGGAGTATTTTTTAAAATTTAATTTCATATTTAGTCCATATTTGTGTTAATATGTGTGTTCTTTTGTTCTGTATATTTGCTTAAAGCTAACGTTGATTAATGATTTTAGATCTGGGATGCTACTGCGTCAGACCCTAAGCTTTTGGTGTTTCTGAAGTCATACCGAAATACAGTTCCTGTTCCTAGGCATTGGTGTCAGAAGCGGAAATACCTACAGGTTAGTAAATATAATTGATCATTTGGCTTCACTTGTAGAAGTATGCATGTTGTAAACACACATGGATTCTTTTTTGCTTTTAAGTCTTGGGGAACTGGGTGAGGGTTGGTAACGCTCGATGAGGTTTATCTTATACGGATATACATGGTTCTTGCAGGGTGGCTGTTGTGACAATCTTGGAGGCCAAATGGGTAGGTGTTTGCTAAAGATGACCCTTGAGTGGTTCCTCGATTATGTGTTTGCTGGTGTTGACTGGATACCTAGAATGTGGAACCTGATTGACTAGAATTGTAGAATGATTCTTCAAAAAAAAAAAATGAATTGTTGTAGTATGTTAATATGCATTTAGGCTTTCTTGGGAATTTTAGGGTTTGTTGTCATGAGGGTGTATGCTTCACTAGTCATTCTAGCTTGTCTAATATAGGCTGTCCTGAAGATGTTCTAATTTATTTCAGATGCTGTGGGACATTATTGTTTTTAGATTTTAGATCTGGCAGACTCTTGCTTTGCTTTTCCAATTTTCGTGGTTCATTATTGATGTGAATTTGTACCTCATCAGATCTTGGTATTCTTTTTGCAGGGGAAACGAGGTATTGAGAAACAACCCTTTCAGCTTCCTGATTTCATTGCTGCTACAGGCATTGAGAAAATTAGACAGGTAACTGATTAAGTATTCGTCTTGACACAAGCATAGTTGTCCATAGCGTGGGATAATGGAATGTTTTATCCTCATATTTCCTATAGTTGTTTGTGCTGTTTTCAGCATGCTTTGAATTCAAAGTATTTGATGCTTTATTAGTTTTGTTATTTTTAAATTCTTTAGCTACTTTTTTTGAAAAATATAGTTGTCATCCTACCTCGATTTGTTTTAGTTACAACTATTGGAGCAAATGCGACAATTTAATTACACCCTTTGATTCTATGATGAGATAATTTAAGGAACTTAATAAAAAGATTGCTGTTATAATAATATCAATCTTTCTTCCCCATCTTCTAATCCTACTTGAGTCTTGGGTGAACGGGTATTTTGGTCAATTTCCTTGTTCATAAATGAAAGTAGCGGAAATAAACATTACTTCCTCCGACTCATTTGATTCTTTACTCTTTGACTTGAATACTCACAAGAATATTAAAATGCAAAGAACTGAAAGAATTAGAGCGCGAATAAAATAAGGCTGGTGATATTTCAAAGAGTAAAGAGAGGATTATATCAATTAACATATGTACTCTGGAACATTCATTTTGGCCATAAACATTATTTATTTCCACTACCTTGCCGCACGTACAGTCAGTCAAGCTTGAGTAACATAAGGGTGAATACCCTCAAGGCCTCAATATGTTGCATAGTTCAAGTCATCCTCTTATTGTTTATGTGGTCCCTTATCTATCTTATGTACTACTTCTGCTTCTTTGGAAATGCTCCATTTGTTTTTTGCACAAGGATTAAGTTTGTGAGTGGGGTGGTGACTGGTGAGTCTCATCATTAAAGCAGGGTGATTCTACTAAGTAAAGCGTGCTCAAAATGGAAATGGGGCAGTATTACTGAATAAGCTCAAAACGGTATATGGGAAAATTCCTGAGAATTAGGGAGTATTAATTGGGCCCTACCTTTCAAGTTCGTGCATGAACCACTGCTGAGCTGTTCCCCTACTGGTGGTCAAGTCCTCAGAGGTGGGGTGGGGTGCTATGAGGGCTTGCTCTAGTTGAGCTTGGGTCTGTATAGTAGGTGTAGCTTGGTCCAATTCTTACCTATGAAAAATGAACAATCTGATTTAGAACATTTTTGTGCAGCTGCTTATATCCTTGTCGGTATTTATTGCTTTTCTCTTGTGCACTGCTTATCATGCGACTTCTTATAAAATTTGATGTCTGTCATGTCACCATGAGAAATGTTTCTTCTAAGTATTTGCATGACAAAGTAGTTTATTGTGGCATTTCCAGGCGTATATTGAGAAGGAGGATAGCAAAAAGTTAAAGCAGAAACAACGTGAACGTATGCAGCCAAAGATGGGCAAGATGGATATTGACTATCAGGTTTGTTGTGTTGTCACACTTGTCAGTGTTTTTGCTGTTATAACTGACTGCAGCTGGAGTCAAGGGAGATATGGAAGTGTTAAATTTGTTTCGGGTTATCCGCCTCCGGTTGTTGATTTGCTGATATTGTTCCTTATTGCACCCTACAGGTTCTGCATGATGCATTTTTCAAGTATCAGACAAAGCCAAAGTTGACAAGCTATGGTGATATGTACTATGAAGGAAAAGAATTTGAGGTATGAATTGTGTGCCCGCATGTGGGTTTTTATTTTAGTGCCACAACCTAGGTAGCCTTCATCATTCTCAATCCCTTGAATATATTTGTAGTTTTGGTGTGGTACCAATTGAGATTAAACGAGTTCAGGATTTCCTGCTTCAGCTCAAACTTAATAAGATATTCCATGATGCACAAACGAAGCGAGTATCAGATTACTGTTGTGATGTGACACCTTTGCGAGTGATGTTTATTGCTGCTTAATATTAATTTTGATTATAGAGTGGTAACTCCATTATATGATCTTTTTCTCGTGGTTCTCTTGTTTGATTCAGAGATAAAGGTAGGGGAACAATTTCCCTGTTTGGACTTTATATTGGTTTTGGGGGTAAAAGAGTGATCCAATTCCCATTCAGCCAGCCAAATTAAGTCTCCAGTATAGGATATATTTTGAAGGAAAACACTAAGGCTCCCTTCCTACGTCCTCTTTTCTATCTTTCAACCCCTCATCTCCCCTTCCCCTCGTACTTTGGTATCCAAGCAAGTCCTAAGATAGCAACATAGTATACCTTTACTTTCTACTACTTTTTCATGTGACCCCCAATAAACAATGGTGATGGTGGAAAACATTTATCTGGCTTGTTTACTTCCTTGGAGGTGAGTTGCTGGGTGATTTTTTTATCACTATGCTCGTTGAAAAATAGTTGGATAAGCCTCCTGGTGTTAGTAACTTTAGATGTGGATCAAATACAAATGTGACACTGGGTGATCTGCTAGAGATATCGGTGTCATTCTATTTTACTTTTTTTGCACAGGTAAAACTGAGAGAGATGAAGCCTGGTACCTTATCTAAGGATCTGAAGGAAGCTCTTGGCATGCCAGAGGGTGCCCCTCCACCATGGCTCATAAATATGCAGGTTACTGATCTATATATATGTTTCTGATTTTCCCTTCTATATCATAATCATATTATATTTTAATTCACTAGTAACTTAAATAGTTAAATTCTAGGTGATTTTAAAACTCAACTATATTAATTGAGATCTAAATTAAGATTGCTGCTTCTCAGTTTCACTCCTTCAATTATCCTCTCTTTCCTCTGCTAAATATCAATCCACCCTATTTCTTTTCTCCACTATGTTCCACGACGATAAGCTCTTCAACTACCCTCATAATGCGGATCACCTTGTTACCCACTAAGAGGAAATGATCTAAATTACAATGTAATTTTTTTCATTATAATTATTTTGTCAAAGCCAACAAATTTATCATAAACAATGGTCAACGGTGGCAGCATGTAGGCCAGTAATGGTATAGAACTTTTAAACGGAAGGAGGGTGGCTACTTGGTTGAGTTATGATTTATACCTATGAGGAATCTATTAGTTATGGCCATAGGTAGTATTTTCAAATTGTGACACACTAATGAATATCATTATGAAAGCTTGCGAGTTGAATATATATTCATATGAGAATCTTTTTTACACATCGATAAAATACTTAACCAATGCACTAAGTGCATTGTTTATAAAGATCCTGCGTCATTGTTTGTAAAGATCCTGCGTTTATTGCTGTTTCCCGGCTCTTGGCTAACAGACTTCTTATATGCATTGTTCTTCAACAGAGGTATGGTCCTCCTCCGTCATATCCTCACCTCAAAATCCCTGGTTTGAATGCTCCAATTCCTCCTGGTGCTAGTTTTGGTTATCATCTTGGTGGCTGGGGAAAACCTCCTGTTGACGAGGTTGGTGCTTTGTATGATCAATTGTTTTCTGGTAAGTCTGTAATTGGGAGAAGAAGCTGATTCAACCTATGAATTTATGTGCTTTTACAGTTTGGACGTCCTTTGTACGGGGATGTATTTGGTGTACAGCAGCAAGATGAGCCAAATTATGAGGTATCCTGGCCGATTTCTTTACTTGTTTCAGTGTTTCACCTATATTTCTTTCTGTAAAGACTGTTCTGAGTGTGAAACGGTTGCAGGAAGAGCCTGTTGATAAGTCCAAGCATTGGGGAGATCTTGAGGAAGAAGAGGAGGTGGAAGAGGATTTCGAGGAAGAAGAGGAACCAGAAGAGCTTGGAGAGGACGAGCTGGCAGATGGTATAGAGTCTATGGATAGCCTCTCAAGGTACTTTGTTCATTGAACTTTGTGTCTCGCCCAAACAAACTACACTTGATGGCTAGTTTGCTCTATTTGGTTATCAAGTATTTTCTGTTCGCAATATGTTTCTGCAGTAGTCCCTCCCTTTATTTGGGTAGAAAGAGAAAAGACACCTTTAGTGAAACCAAGTAGGTTCCTCTGAAATTGAGCTTGATTGACTTCAACTCTCCTCAAAACTTTGTTGGTGCCATTTAGATCCTTCCTGTTTATGTTAACAAATTATAAGAAAAGAAGCTTCTTTATCGAGCACTAAAACCCATGAGAAGGTATTCACTCCCTAGACCTATAAAAGATAGATTGACAGACTCGCAAAACCCCATTCATGGTTATTTTTATTAGCATTTCAATGTTTGCAAATGGAGCAGTAACTTTTAGGGCTTGCTCAGGATGACGGTAATAGAGCTAAAATGAACTAAAAAATGGGGGGGAAGGGATGGGGGTTGGAGATAGAAATGGAGAAATATAGTGTAATAGTCCCTCTATTAAGGGAGTAATTGTTACCTACCTCCCCCCTCAAGTAATGCATTACCTCCCTATGGAGGTAATTATAATTTCTCCCTCACTTCCTCTTTCGACCCTCCACAACCGCCACAAAGCACCAATCTCCTCCCATTTCTTCTAAATTTAGCTCCCATTACTCTCTTAATAACTACTCCCATCCAAGCAAGCCCTTAGTCCTATAAATGGCTGATATGTGTCCTAAAATGTTGCCTATATTCATGGTAGGAATAGTAAGAAGATAAGGGAAACATATTTCTCCATCTCTTTAATTTCATTATGCAAGGAGCTTAAGTTGTACGGAGTATTTTATTACTAATGAGCTTGCTTGTACTGTACAGTACCCCTACCGGAGTTGAAACACCTGATGTCATTGAGCTTCGTAAGCACCAAAGAAAAGAGCCTGAAAAACAACTCTATCAAGTAAGCAAGGATATATATATATTTACCAGTTCTATGGCTCTGTGATTTTGTACTACAAGTATAATAGCATCTGTTTACTTAGTTATAAACAAAAATTTCTTATGTTTGTGAAGGTACTTGAGGAAAAAGAAGAAAGGATTGCCCCTGGCACTCTACTTGGAACAAGTCACACGTATGCGTTTTGTTCCTTTTTACAATTGTTTGTTCTATTTAATGTTCTAGTGTTTTCCTACTCATGTGTGTCTTCTTTATTGGAATCAGTTATGTTCTTGGAGGTGCCACCCAAGACAAAAATGCAGCGAAGAGGGTAAGTAAATTTGTGTTATCCCAGTTGCTTTCTTTCAGTCTGTTTTCAACTTCGCAAATTTTGGAGCTTGATTAATTCATTATCTATTTATTTAATTATTTGTTTGTTGTTCTCGCCTTCTTTCACCTCAATTTTCGTTGCATTAGTTGTATATTCGTTGTTGATTATAATTTACCCGTTGATCGTTTCAAATAATACGATCATGTTATCCGACCCAAATCTATGGGATTAAAACACCCTTTTTGGTGGGCAGGGAGGCAGCAGACATAGTCTACTTGCAGGTGTTGTTCATTGATCAATCTTTTTGCTTTCTTTCGTTCGTCATAGGTTGATCTTCTTAGAGGGCAAAAAACAGATAAAGTGGACGTCTCTCTACGACCAGAAGAATTGGAGGCCATGGATGATGTTTTGTCTGCCAAGTAAGTTTCTAATCCTATAGGCCTGTTAATCTTTTACTGTAGCCTTGTTTCGATGCAAGTATGTTGGTCTTTTTGGTGTAATATTAACTCCAATTTATTTCCTTCATCAAATTTACAGGTACGAAGAGGCAAGGGAGGAAGAGAGATTACGCAACCAGCGTGAAGATTTCAGTGATATGGTAGCAGAGGTCAGTAAGCTATTCCAAAGAGCGGGGTTCAATTTCTCGGTTTCAATTTGTGTTATATTTTAACGTGATTGATCATTTGTTCCGCAGAATGAGAAAAAGAGGAAACGAAAGGACAAGGATGTGAAATCAAAGAAGAAGGATTTCAAGTTTTAGGCTTTCTGGTAGCCAGCCAGCCAGGTTTGGATCATGTTCTATCGACTTTCCTAAAGGTTTTGCCTGTGCATTATGGTAGCAAATCAATCTTGATCCACCAAGTCTTAACGGTTTAATGTTTCAATGTGTTGTACTAGAACTCTGATGTAGAAGAAGGGTGGTTGTAGTGTTTGAGAAAAACATCAAAGTTGAAACGGATATTCAGTTAGCTTTTCAAACTCTTTGGGGGCAAAAAACCTTCTAGTGGAGTTTACAATCGTCTTCACTAATTGAGACATTTACGGAGTATAAGAAAATGTTTGGTTTTGTAATTTTGTATCCTACAAGACGAGATAAATTTAGATTCTGATCGAGAAAGGATAAACTTGTCGTGACGAGATAGAATGTCAGTGAAGGTGATGTCTATGACGTGCTTTTTTCTTTGTTTTATTAGTACACAAATATTACATGTACTGTATTTATTCAGTAAGTCTTGCTTAAGACGGGTATTATCCATCTTAATCTTAAGACGGGGGGTGATTTGGTATGTATTGACCTGTTACGGTTAAGACGGGTAGTGATGGTTTGAAACAAGAATTTGTGGTATTTGGTTGGTGTTGGAATGAATGCTTTTTATACTAAAAATCAAGAGGAAGAGGTTGTGAACTTGTGATTATCCTATTAACGAAGTATTAGTAGCAACGTTTGGTTCCACGTTCAGTCGATGATTTAGGCCGTCTAATGAGTTGGAGAGGCTTAGTTCAAACACAAATTCTCATTTGTGACGGATAGTATCCGTCGCAACCTTGTGACGGGTCAAATAAAATCAATTTGAGAAGATAAGGACAAACATTATTGTAGTTCAAAATGTTTATTTGAGGCTCCAAATTATTACGAAAATTACATTTGGCATTTAACTTAATAACTGAGAGCCTTTTGAGCTTGTTGATGGATGGCCTTGTCTGATAGACGGAGTACCTATAAGCTAACGAAGACGATTTTGTAAGCCTCAATAACATGTACTTGTAACTTGGGTTCTTGTGTGTTGTTGATTTGTTCTAGGAATGTAATGTGTTCCGCTTCTTGTTATTGTAGGGGTCAATATTAACTTGATCACAAGTTCTCGAATTTTGTTTTTCTAAACTCATGAGTTTTATTATAATAAAATTTAGGGTTTTTTTGATAATTGCTACCACAAGTAAATTACCAACTGCTACCAAAGTAATCTTTGTTTAAAAAGTGCTACCAACATTGTTGGTTCGCTTTAATACTAACTATCCACCGAAGTTCCAAAGTAATAAAAAAACCCTATAGTTAGTATTAAACCGAACCAACATGTTGGTAGCAGTTTTTAAACAAATACTCGTATTACTTTGATAGCCGTTTGGTAAAATCTGGTTTACTTGTGATAGCAGTTACAAAAAATCCTAAAATTTATGAAAAAAACATCACCATATAACTCAAAAACATTATATATAAGCTTAGAAAAATTAAGTTTTAACGCCAAAAAAACTAAAATAAAACATACTTAAGCTTAGAAAAAATACAGATAAGTTCATTATATATTAAACGCGATGTAATATTTTCCGTAAATCACACTTTACTTAGGGATTATATTTTAGAGATTATCCAAAGGTCACAAGTAACCACTTGCTCCAACTTATGATTAACCTGAATTCTTACCATAACTTATAATGATTGAGCCTTAAATACTCAACTCTTTGATTTAAGATTAAATGAGTCTGGTTTCATCCAGATTCGAGCGATCCTATCATTAAACGAGAACAATTTCTTGTCAGTTGATCTAATTGGCATGGACATGGTTAAATCATGACTTACGAGCTATGATCAACCCTTGACCGGCCAATCTAAATCCGATATAATGTTCTGGGTGGCTTTTTTTTTTTTTTTTTTTTTTTGAGATGAATTAATACCTAGTTATTGATTGAGTGCATGTGAGCACGTTCAGTAAGCTTAAAAGAAGCTGATTTTTATCAAACGTAACAAACCCCTAACTAATTAGTGCCCATGTGACTTGCACATGCTAAGTTTGCCTTCCTATTCTTTTCCAAATTATTCCATCAAATTAATTACCTCATGTTTGTGACATTTATGAAGTGTATACCTAGGTAGCACCAAAACGGACACGGACACGGACACGGACACGACACGGACACGGGACACGACATGCCTTGAAATTTAGGACACGGGACACGGCATTTAAATTTAATAAAATATACATTTTATAGTTATAAATTTTTGATTTTATTTTTATAAAAGTATTTGATATTAATTTTAAATAAGTAAATTTAAAACTTGCCCTTGATAATAAATTTATTTTCATTCCTCATCCGAATTAATATTCTAATTGATCTTTTTCGATAACGCATTTCTTATCTCAAGACATCATTCACGGCAAATGATAACCAAATATCGTGGACACGCGACGACACGGCTCAGATACCATGGACACGCGTCGGACACGTGCCCAAATAAATGTAGAAAGTTAGACACGGCAGTTTAGCTGTTGGACACGTTTCGACGTGTGTCCGTGGAGTGTCGGTGTCGGACACGGTACGGCTCATTAGGAGAAGTGTCCGTGCTACCTAGGTGTATACACAGTACTCATATTAAGTAGCGGATTCGGAATATATTCAGAATAATTTTTGTGGCGTTTCATGGAAAATATAATACCTATTTTGACATGAAACTATAAATGCACTTTATTTTTAACCAAAAATTGGCCTAAACTATACAGAAAAATCCGTCTACGGGGTGTCGGGATTCCGAATAGAGTCCCCTGGTTCCGTCACTGTTGATATTGGAAAGATATTTATAATACACAAATTTCATTTTAGACGGTTTTAAATTAAGATGAAAAAAATATCACTATTTTATAATAAAAAATGACTTTTTAATGAAAAAAGTTGTACAATTAATATAAAAAATGTCGCTTTTCAACAATGCATTGGTGGTATATTTTATCAGCAATATTTACATTTTATTTTATCATCTTAAGTTAAAATGGTACGGTATTTCTTCAATAGGACTTGTTGATTTATAATTTTATATAATCCCAAATTAGTCAAAGAATTGACTTCTCATTAATAGCATTAATTTAAGAAGGTTGAGTGTAATTTGTTTAAGATTACAACTACAAGTAGTTATTAAGAGACCACTATCTTATGGGCAACAAGACTTGGCACATTGGTTTACGTAAATACTTCAACGATTTTTTCAACTTTTGTCTTATTCTATGATCTAATTTAGAAAAATAAAATAGAACAATTCATTACTTTTTATTGAGTACAAAAATGTATGATTTAGTTTAAATCAGGTCAAGTCATTTCGGGTATCCTTAGTTGCTGCAAAAGTATCAATCTTGCTTCGTTGGGCTATTTCAAATGGTCATGGGTCGTGCATAAATACGATTAATATTTGACTATTATGGATGCGTACTTGTTTGTACTTGGGAGTTTAGAAATATATCTCATAATAAACCATATGATTTATTTGACTTATTCATGCGGAAGCATTGGGTTTTAGACAGGTGATGCAGTGGGCTACGTTGAGCAAGATCCGTCACTTTGATATTTATTCTGATTGTCTCCAATTGCTCTTTTAGTTAGCCGGAACGGAGAAACCATCAATCAAGACGAAAGGCGACATCTCTAATATTATCGCACTCATAACGTTTTTTCATTGTTTTTACATTAGTTTTGTTCCTAGAGGCTTTAACATAGTTAACAAGATTGCCCACAATTTTGCAAAAGCTACTGCCTAACTAGGAATGGTTTACAGCTGTAAAAAAAAAACAAAATAATGTAATTACAATTGAGAATTTGTGGATGCCTTCAGCATGTGGAAAAATCAGTTTCCTACAATTAGTTAATTTGTCACATATTTTTATAAATGATATCGGTTGAATTGAACGAAATGAGTATATTATGAACAATGTTGTGTTGCTTGGCCCGATTGAAATGTAATCTACAGATCCGGTGTCATGGTATTAAATCAAAATATCGGTTTCATTATTGTGGCAACAATAATGATGCTATGGTTACATATTGTTGAAATGCAATCTACAGATTCAGTGTCATGGTAGTAAATCACATTAAGAGTTGCAATATTGCGGCAACAATAGTAATGCTATGATTACAAGTTAAAACGATTGTGTTTGATATCGCAGTTTTATCTTTTGTGACCTCTCACATGTAACAAATGGAAGGACACGCGATAAAAGAGACTTTGAGAAATCAGCTCACTAGCTTTAGCCAATCAACTTGTAACAGTCACAAACAAGATGATCTGAATCGAGTGCAAGTTTGCAAGTATGCAACGTAACATGGACACTTAAAAGCTATAGTGGAGTTGGAGTTGTATACTTGTATGTACTATGAAGAGTACTTGTGAAGATAAGTAACCGTACTTAGCATGTTCCAAATGGAGTAAAAAATGATCAAATGTCATTTGCACAAACTACAATGCAAAACAATAATAAAAAGTGCATTCAATTTTGCTAACATGAAACTAAATGGAGATCCCCTCATCCTATGGGGAGGTTGCTAGTTATGACTTTAAATACTTTAAATAATCACAAATAAGTATTTGTGACAGCAAAATTCGTCGCAAACTTATAACGAGTCAAATAAAACGTATTTTAAAAAATAAAAACAGGTCATTTGTGATTTTTTATGCACTTTTATTTGTGTCTTATCTAGACAAGTGAGTGTACTTGACCCGTCGCAGCCTTGTGATGAATCTACCCGTCGCAAGAGAGAATTATTGTTAAATAATTTGTAAGACCATCCCTTAAGAATGTGCACACCATAAATACTCCCACCTCACTTTCTACTTCTTCTTACTTCCAATTTTTCCTTCTTTATTTTTGCTCAAATAAAAAGAGTGATTTTGAGCTAATAATAATATTATTATTATTAGGGCAATAACTAATTAATATGGAAGCTCATAATAATAATGTGTTATTGTGCTTGGTTATATTATTAAGTGTCTTGTTCATTAGTACTGTCCATGGTCGAGTCCCGGGGACTTACCAAGCCGGTCCTTGGACCGGTGCCCATGCTACCTTTTATGGTGGTGATGACGCGTCTGGAACTATGGGTACGTTATTTTATTCTTGTTTTTTTGTGCTATATCAGATGCTGTTATTATTTTGTTTAAATCGTCTTTATTTAATGTTAGCTAACTAACCCCTCAAAATCAAAATCCATGTAATAATTAGTTACATCTATTTTTATCCCTCAAAAAGAACTACTTAACCTTAATGTATTCTTTTTAGTGTGTATATATATACTACTCCGTATTAAAGTTTTACGCGTTAATAATCAAAATGTAATCGTAAAAACATATGAGCTACCTTGGCATTAATATATATTAGTGTAACACCCGTGAAAATTCATCTATTTTCATCTTCAGAACTAACGACCTGATATAAGCTCAAGTGAAATAGGCAATGACTAATGAGCTTGCAATAATATAAGCAAACAAAAATTCTCGGTTCCAACGGACACTTTTTGTCTGAAGCTTCAGCCAGATTTACTGTAGCCATTTTTACAGTAAAATGTTACCATTTTTGATAAAATGTTACTATTTTAGTTTAAGGTAAAGAGTAACTAATTTGCGATATAACATTTCGTTATTAAATGGTTACATTCTATTAAATAAATGGTGACAATTAATCCGTCTAAATCAGACGGTCCGAATCAAGAATTTCTGCCAAGCAAATAGGTCAATCCCTAACCATTCAAATTAAATTAAATAAACAGTCAGTTAGTCTCTCTTAACACGAAATTATATCATAAATTCATACAACAAAATTATCATCGATAATTTACTTACGAATTTGATGTCGATATATTATAGGAGGAGCATGTGGATTCGGAAACTTGTACAATTCCGGGTACGGGACCGACACGGCAGCATTAAGCACGGCATTATTCAATAAAGGATTAACATGTGGTGCGTGTTTTGAAATTAAATGTGACAATGATCCCAAATGGTGCACTCCCGGTAACCCGTCTATTCTGGTTACCGGGACAAATTTTTGTCCCCCTAATTACGCTCAAGCGAACGACAATGGCGGGTGGTGTAACCCTCCTCTCCAGCATTTCGATCTCGCTGAGCCCGCCTTCCTTAAGCTTGCCCAATACCATGCCGGAATTATCCCGGTTCAATTTCGCCGGTTAGTAGTCTTATTCTCAACATTTTGCTTCGTATTTTGTTTAATGTGAATGTTAACTAAATTAACTGGTAAAGTTATCTAATAATGTTATTCGTAAACCATGTTAAAAAGACGATTAGCACTTAAAATTTGGAATGTTCCGATTTGTAATTAGTTTTAACGTAAATATATAATACGTTAATTTTAGTAGTGTACTACCGCATTAGTTATTGTGGACGATCGAAAAAATGACTATTTTACGTTTAAATGTGATCGTTTTATAATAATACGAGCGATTTTTTTCGCTTTTTTTTATAAATCTAAAATAATCCGTTTTAAATTATTAAAAATGGTCCTAGTATACAACGGTTTTGTGATCGTTATCGTTATCGAGAATGATGGAAACACGTGAAAGAATAATCAACTTAAAAAGAAGGAATCTGAGTCGCCGCTGTACATTGGTACTTGCTGATTCTTTGTCCTTTACTACTAAAACAAAAATACTCAAAAAACAAAGAATAAAAAAATCCTTTAAAAAATCAAAGAAAAAGCCTTAAAGAAGCTTCCTTAATTATTGCCTTTTCAAGAAAAATGACATAGTTTGTCTAACCAAAACCCGACTCAATTGATAAATATCGTACCTCATCCAAAATAGTTCAAATCAATTAAACTGGTTAACCTAAATAAGGTCCTGTTCTTTTTGGCTGAAACGATCTGAATTGAATTAATTGGATTAAAGCTTGATTGACTAAATTGAGTGGAACTAGGTGAAACGAATTTAGCTGAATTAAAAGTTAATTTTGTAAAGAGAATAACTGAACATTTTATTGAATTTAAATAAAACTTAACGGAATACAGCTAAATAAAACTTAAATGAGCTGAAATTAAGTCAGAAAGAACTAGTTGATTGAAATTGATAACAAGGTCAAACTTAGTTAAACTGATTTAATCCAATCTAGATTCCGAAACCATACTTTATACTTCGTAACCTATTTGTCAGGTCTACGTATACGTGAACACTTAAATAAAACGGTCTTATATCGCGAAAAATATCAAATTAATCAGAAAGTGAGGAACTACGTGAATTAAACAGTGATAGAAAACACAAATATAAACACAGAAGAAACAGAGTATGCAGAATCATGCAAGAGACATGAGCGGTGCACGGGAAATACGCTACGTACTTACGTAGTGTATAATTTTAATTAATAAAATCTCACCGCCATATATTCTGGTCAAGAAAATCCGGGATATAAGATCCGCTCCACATGCATCCATCATTATGGCCTTTCTTTTCTTCAATCATTATTTCAACAATGACCGTTAATTTTTATGGTGACGGGATTTGAACTCGGATCATGAATAAATGAATATAAGGGGTTGTTTGGTTGCCCCTTTAATTCATGAGAATTGAAAAATCCCATGAATTACTATTTTATAAACTTTGTTTGGTTGTCTAAAATGGAGGAATTAAGTTCCTCCATGAGTTAACACTTTCCACATGATGTGGGAAGTTGCTTACCCAGTCCCCTTGGTAGGTTGTACTTCCCATATTTTTATTAGGCAACCAAACACTTTTTGCTATTTCCCATGAAACTCAATTAGGAATTAACTTCATGTTAATTCTATCTTCCCACATGAATTTACTTCCCACATGAACCAAACAACCCCTAATACAACTCATGATTCTACCAACTAAATAAGTTAACATCTACTAGCCTTAGAAAATTAAAACAACTTCGAAACGTGTCCAAGTATTTTTTTTCGAATTTATCGGCTCTAGAATGTCATAATATTTTTGTTGTCATGAAACGCACACTTAGGCTTTGTTTTTTTTCTATTGAAAATGTCTTAACTAAACTGAATTAAGTTGATCTGAATGGATCTGAACAACAGAACTAATTAAGTTGATCTGAATAAATCTGAACTAACGGAACTAAACTGAAATTAAGTCTAAAAGAACAAGGTCTTAGTCGTATTTCAATAGAGGGGAGGGAGGATTCGAACATGAGATCTATTGTCTACAATACCTCCGTTTTAATCACTAAACTAAAACATCTTTAATATGTAATAATATTCCGAATGTTTTTTGTTTTATCTTAAAATAATTTAATTTTTTATCGGTTAATGAACAGGGTACCCTGTAGAAAGAGTGGTGGAATCAGATTCACAATCAACGGGTCCAAGTACTTTAACTTGGTAGTTATAACCAACGTCGCTGGAGCCGGAGATATCGTACGTGTTAGAATCAAGGGTTCGAACACAAATTGGTTGAGTATGAGTCGTAATTGGGGCCAAAATTGGCAATCTAACGTGGTACTAGTAGGTCAAGCCCTCTCGTTCCGCGTCACCACCAGCGACAAGCGGACCTCCACGTCTTTGAACGTTGCTCCGGCTTCTTGGTCATTTGGGAACAGTTACGTTGGCAAGAATTTCAAAGTTCGCTAATTCATCCTTTATTCAGTTAAAACATAAAAATATAAAATCATTGAAATACCGTGTATTTTTAGTGTCGTTTTATCACCATCTCGGTTTTTCCCTTATTTTTACGGGGAAAAATCGATGGCGTCACGACCAAATATAGGGAACCTATATTATATACTTTGTTGTTACAAGTTCTTATTTGTTTGTGTTTACTATCTTAGCTGCAGTGGTTGCGAATAATTGGAAAAATTAAAGTAACCCGCAGTAATTTTTATTTTTTTAGAGATGCAATAGTTATTTATATATATTTTTCATTTGCTACATACCTAAGTTGTAAGTCGATGTACGGGTTATTTGTTGTACGAAATCGTTGTGTGGCGATCTCACTATAATAATAAAAATCGAGTTCAATTATGTTTTTTTTTGTTTACGGTGTGTTTTTATGGGAATCCATAGTGGACACGATGATGTTGGGATTCAAGTCCACGTTACCATTACCGTTACCATTTCAGGTGACTTCATCAGTTAAATTAGCTAAAAGCTGCACGTGTATAGTGTATGTTGAGTACGAGGGAGCGGAACAAAACGTCTTTATGAACATAAATTTTCATTCTTGACGTGTATAGTGTATGTTGAGTACAAAGGAGCGGAACAAAACGTCTGCAAGAACATAAATTTTCATTCATGACGTGTATAGTGTATGTTGAGTACAAGGGAGCGGAACAAAACGTCTTCAAGAACATAAATTTTCATTCTTGACGTGTATAGTGTATGTCGAGTACAAGGGAACGAAACAAAACGTCTTCAAGAACATAAATTTTCATTCTTGACGCGTATAGCGTATGTTGAGTACAAGAGAGCGGAACAAAACGTCTTCAAGAACATAAATCTTCATTCGTGACGTGTTATAAGCCTGTGGCATCTCGCATCCGGTTAAAATGATGTGAAAGAGGGGAGGATACTTGTCAGATGTCACAGGTCACTTTTCGTTACAAACAAGATTAACCGTTTCAAGAATATCATACACGAAAGAGAGAAACGATCCCGTATTGGAGAGAAAAATAATGATAAAAATTATCGAGTGTAGAGGGCGAGTTCAGTAACCAGGGAGTGTAACAATGAACTATCAAAAGCCATGTTCAGAATTTCAGGCTTTCAGCTCCCAATCCCTATTTATTGGCTAAAACCCGAAACAATGGGTATAAAACTATAAAATGATGAAAATTATACAATGATCGACATTTCTACCTCAAATCTTCTATGCGTATCGGTATGAACAATTGAAGCTTGTAAGAAAATGAGTAATTCCACATAATTGTTATGGATTGTTACTAATGTACATGCTGTTGTACAAATTCGTGGTTTCGGGATCTGATTGAGGAGGAACCCGTCCCCAGATCCCGCTTGAACGTCACTTTAAATGGTTGTATGCTCCAAAAAAACTTGTAACCTGAGACAGAGGTACGCGCAAAGGTAATTGTAAAAAGTGGAGGAACAAAATTCCAGCACGAATGCATAAAGAACATCAAATATATTTAAAACAGCAGGAAGAAGAAGCAAGGTCATGGAATAACGGCGCGCTCATAAACATCAGGTAGAAGAACGAAGTTTCAGAAAGAATGGTACATGTAGATTAGAACACCAAACACATTAACATCAGCAGAAAATATAAGCTAGCTTCATGGTAAAGTCATCGAGTAGTGATAACCATGACCTGAGTTTGAGAACCTGTCGGTATTAAAATTGTCTTTGTGCTTCCTTGATACCAATGAAGATCGTGGACAAGAAAATATGAGGTCAAGCGCATGAGTCACCGGTAAAAAATGGAGACTTAATAAGAACGGAAGTGTGTGAAAAGCATGTTGTTGAGTAATGGTACTGATGACATGATTCGAGATGTGGCTTCAAAGAAAATGTCATTGTTGCTTCCTTTGTCAGTCATGGTCACAGCAGAAAAATTGAATAGGGAAGTGTCCTTGACTAGAAAATGGCATGGTGTCAATAAAAATACAAAATTATACTACTCGATAGTCATCAAATACCGCCTAACGCCTGGAGACACAACTCCTGAAATGACTAGCTTGGAAAATAGGGTAAACACAGAGACTCGCACATCACAGTAGAACAAGCAACAAAAGATGACGAACCACACAAAACATTTCACTTAATAGCTCTGTTTTGGTAAAAATCCAAGCGTCGGTAAGAAACACCACCAAACGAAATCAGCATACCGCACAGACGAGGAATTTACAAAACCAAAGACTACAAGAAGAGAACAACCCAAAAAAAGCCAATGTTAAAAAGTCACAACACTAACAAGGACCCCATTAATTTGAATTTTGATCACTGCATAACACTCTATAATATTTTCCTAAAAGCGTGTGCTTGCATGACATATGCGATAATCACACATCTCCATGTTCTACTGAGAAATACACGGAAAATCGGCACCAAGCAGAATCTATTATATGTCTCGAATATTTTGAGTCAGACTCGTGTAACAAAGGTTCTAATCTAATGGGGTATATCCATGCTCTACATTGTTCTAAGGCTCACGGTGTTCTTCAAGGCCCCCATTCAATTGCCTTGTGTCACTCTTAAAGCTAGGTTGATATCAAACAAAGATTTCAGCTTATTAAGGCAGGGGGTAAAGAGTCTCATATAAGACGTTTTCACGTTTGATATTAGGTACCGTGCAAAGACAAATTGATACACCAAATACGAATCAAGTATTGGCAATGCATGAGAGCAATTCAACATCTTTGAAAATATAAAAACATACCAGACGAAGGTACTGTTATTTTGTCTTTGACAGATGTTCTCTGATCGGAGTATTGCCATTGGATTGTAGACCTAACGATTTTGCACCTTCTGTCTCTTTGTCTTTGTCTAATGCAAACTCTAGTTGTTTCTCGAGAGATTTAAGCAAAGCCGTGCGCTTCGTTCTTAACCGATATGGAGGAGATGCATTAAAAGACTTGCGATTAAAAAACTCATCAACCACAGAATAAGGAATTGGAGTTGGACTCATTCCTCCATTCTGACATGCAGATTGATCGTATGCTATTTGTTGCTCAACTGAGCATGAGTGCTGACTATTACGGGAGGCTACATCAGATTTTCCCGTCTTCTGGGTTTGAGGGGTTTGGAATTGTGCCCTTCTCTTTCTAATTATGGAAGGAGTATTTGGAAAAGTCTTGGCTGCCATTTTAAGTATAGATTCCGGGCTGTGCTCTGAAAGACTATTGCTCTTCACACAAGGTGGAGTGAAGAATCCTACTTGTGATGTTCCTCCAGCTGGAGTGCAATCCGCTAAGTTCGATCCTGAGAGGCCACAACTTTCAGATTGAGGAGGTTTATAAAACAATGAACCAAAGGACCGATTTTTCTGCCGAACAGGTGTCTCAGGAGCCTCATTTCCATAGAGCACATCAGGCACTGGCACAGAATTTGATTTTCTAAAGATGGAATCAATATTCGGTGATCGTTCAACAATTTCCGAATTGGAAGATTCATCAGCATTACTACTGCATGGACCCACGTACTGGAGTTTACCGGACAAATCCGCTTTGATTTTATCATCTTCTGTTCCATAAAAATTTGCAGCACCGGAGGTAGTCTGAGCAGATGAATCGGAATCTTTTTTTATAATGCCACCCGATCTCCCATTGCAAGTGGACCTCTCTATATCTCGTGGATTCATTTGAAGATTATTCTTTGAAGCAGGTGGGAGTTTACCAGTAGCCAAGTAAAAATCTAGCTTCTTCTTGAGGGAACTATTCCAGTGATTCTTTATTGCATTATCAGTCCTATACGACCATATTTGAGGAAAATATAAATTAGATATCAAAGGATATAGTAGAGAACCTTCAAAAGTAAGAGAGGATTGCGACAAGTATAGCTAGAACTGTACTGAAATTCAGATATATTGGAGTAAAGGCAACTAAGGTTGGCATACCGCATACTGGTAGCATATAAGAATAATCACGGCAACCATTAAACAGAGAAGATATCAATCATCATTTAAAAAACGGGCTAGTCACCTACCACAAGATTATAGTTATGTATAAGCACTTTTTCAGTGAAAATACCTTCTTAGTGAAAATAAGCACTTTTTCAGTGAAATCCTCAGGTCATACAGGAGTGCAAGAGACTTCCATTTCTATATGACTTAAACCCAATATTCTCAGAGAACATTAACAGTGCATTATTTCATTATTTCAGAGTCATCTAAAGTTTGATTTGATGTTCTCTTAAATTAATATTGCCAGTATTCACTACTTGGTCATCTAGATTGGAAGAGCCTACAATGCAATCCCTTATATCAAGCTTACCATAAAAACTGTTTTCTCTCGTGGTAAAATAAAGTATTCCGGAAAAGGATAACCGCCAAGGAAAATTTGATGTCTTGTGTAAAACTGCACCTTGATTAAAACATTTCTTTCTAATAAATTTGTTGTACATGTCGAGCTAACACAAATTCTACATAAGAAACGCATAAAACTTGGGAGAGGCCAGCAGGAGAGAAAAAATGTAAACTAGCAGCATACTACTGTCTGCCTAATAGATAATGAAAAGTGTCCACCCAAAATTTAGTTCCTCGTACTTCATAGAAATATCAGGTGTCGTCAGAATTACCTGCCCGGCAGATATTTAGCTAGCTCAGCCCACTTATTGCCATGTGTTCGATGAGCATTCACGAGAGATAGTTCTTCCTCAGATGTCCAAGCGTCTTTTTTTATATCAGGATTTAAGTGATTGTGCCACCTACCAAAAAAAAATTCTCAAAATGTTTAAAAGTCACAAATTTGTCAAATTTGATGATTTAAATTAAAATTCAGAAGTAGTTGAGGAGCAAACCCCCACTACGTGTGAGATGTAGACTAAGACTATAGACATTATCAAGAATATAGAGCCAGCGTGGATTAACTATGCTCATGCATAATAGTTACAGGTAGTATAAGGATCTGTTACTTTGATAATTCACTTATATATCATTCCGCACATCGGACACAACTCGTCAGACAAGACAAAGGACAAATGTCCAACACGCCAACATCAGAGACAACAATACATCATTGAAATGAGAGCAAGAAGAGAAAGAAAATAGCAAAATGGCATAATAATTAAAACACATAGAAAAAGAATTAGAGGATGAAGAGAATTCTTTATATTAGGTGCATGGACCTTTGTTGGTTGTTTTCCTTTAGATAACTAGTTTATACTATTTAATTATATATCAGAAATGTTGCATAAATATTTATAAACAGGATAGGGGGTTATTTCAGTATTTTACAAAAAGAAGTCACGCCCGTGTCGGCAAAGTTGGTCTAAACAGTTGTTTGGCTTTATCCGTGTGTCGCTTAATCTTACAGCAGATACAAACACTCGAAAGCTTGTTGCATCCAAATGTTGGCGAGTCTCAGCAATATAGGTATAAATGGTATTGCAGTAACAAACTTGATTGTAACTATGATTCATGCTATTGTGTTTGTCAGTTTACCTTTCTCGGCATTGTTTTCCTATACGTCCTGGTAAAGACTTTGCAATGATGGACCACTTTGAAGGGCCATATCTTGCCACAAGTTCAATAATCATTTCATCTTCCTGCAATAAATGGTATTTCAAATTTTATACAACTATATGTTGCTTCTTTAAGAATTGCCTAAGCAATGAAAGGTAGTTCTGACCTCTGGGGTCCATGGTCCCTTGACAAGCTCGGGATTAAGAACCTTCTGCCATCTATGTAGGCACTGCACTTCAGATCTATCAGGGAAGAACTCAGCTGCAACAGACAATTAGATATTTCACTGACTCATCAACAAAAATAGTACAGCCAAGCTACTTTATATTTATATAAAACTAAGGTTGACTTACAACCTATGGAAATACAGGATTTGACATCAAACAAAAACGTAAGGCCATTTCAGTGCATATCTACTAGCTTTACATACGACAGGATGAAACATCCTTGCAGTTTTGTAATTTCTTCAAGTAAGAACTACAAACTGAAAAATAGATAATTTACGGCATAAAGCAGTTATGAATCACAGTGCTTTCAGACACGTTTGCCAAACCATCTCATGTTTAGCTACACTTGATAATCTTGAAAACATGGATACAGTCAAACAGCCACGGACAGAAAAATCAACATACTCCAAGAACTAATATTGAGCCAGTAATACACATACGAGGCGCATCATATGCTGCTATATAGAAATACTATAATTCACTAATCATAAAATACCCCTCTTCAAAGCTATACAAGGTCACTAATCAGCAATCCAGCATACACATTATTACTAAATATCAGAACATAGTCCAATATCAGTGTTTAAATTATATCATAGTTATATCTCCCTTTCCAGTGACACTGAAGGCCCAAAAACTCATCAACCTTTGGCTCTAGTTATGTGAAGCCAAGCAAAATGGCTCACTAAATTGGTTGCACTTTTATTTATAGTGAGGTAGCAGTCATTACCCTTTTTGAATAAACTGGAAACAACCTCTATGTGTTGCTAACACATGGGTAAGGCTGCGTATATCCAATCCCCCTTACCCCCACTATATCTGCACTCCTATTAGAGAATGTCAACTTCTCATCCAAAGGGCACCATGCCAGTATAAAGGGAACAGCTGACATTCTGTGCAGAAAGTAATTCAACCGGATGCACAAAAATATTTTTACTTTGTTTTATACATAAAACAAACCCCTTAAAATGATTTGGCAATTGATACTTTAGAGGTGCAAAAATCAACATTTTCTGCACTAAGCTAAAGATAAGAGCTCACTCAACATTATGACAGGGCATATTCAGACTCATTATCGCTGGGTTTAAATTATAAGTTCGCTGGGTTTAAATTATAAGTCTAATCATATCCAAGCATCAATTAAAACTAAAAATTATGTTACAAAATGAAGCAAACCTATTTTCTTCCAGCTCTTTCCCTTGAAAGCATTGACAGCATTTTTCAAAGTTTCGTCCTGCCAATAAACAAACTCTCTTAGAAAACAAATAACTAAAGTCACACAAAAGAACTAAACGAAGAAATTAGTAGAACATGTGCATATAAGTTGCAAAAAGACAATTTTCTGCACAAGTATAGAGCTACATATTGTTTTCAGCCACGATGTAGAAATTGATCTGGTCGCGCAAATGCGACTGAAACTGCTTCAAACTATGGTCTTGCTGACCCTCAAACTTTATACAGCGGTATGAAATCTCATTGTGAGAATTGATCTCGAAAATCAGTTGGCCTGGCCTAATTGCTGCGCCATAAACACAGCCTAACACCCCAGAATATAGCTATGGGAGCCTTTAACACCTTCCTAACATAGTTGAGAAGATGCCATGTACCAGATATAGTATCATGGCCCCATGAAAAAAGTCGTCCATAACCATATAGCTACATTTGTCTACTTACGGAGAACAAAATTTCGAATAGACAACGAGATATGTCTGATAATATAACTTAACACCAAAAGCTTAAAAATAAAATAGAAGGTTTCAAGTTTAAAGTAACGAGAAAAATAACTTTAGAACTAACCTCTTCTGGTGTCCATCCCCCCTTGGCTCGCCTAATTGGTCCAGTGATCCTCCTACAAAGAGAGTTCTTTGAGATTAAGCCAAAAGGCATACATGCACAGTACACGTCTGATATGCAGAGAGAAACTGTGTAGAAAGCTAAAAAAACTAAATCGGATAAATTAGGATTCAACGATGTAAACAATGATACAACTTGAACTCTGGCCTCAAATAAATTAGAAAAAGAAATCCATTTACTCAACAAGTATTTTATCAATCAACAGAGTAATTGATTAAAAAGAGAAGGCCGAAATTATATTTAACAAAATAGATCACATAATCTTTTACAAGTACTATTATTAGTAGTTACGCGCCATGGATGTAAAATCAGCCAGTTTTATATGATCACCACGTAGAAGATCTCCAAAAAGATTTCATAAGAAACTTTACAGTGTAACTCGATTCACCCAAAATAATAAACATATCAAGAATTTTGATCGTACAAAGTCATTCTCAGCTTCACTAGTTATCTCACAGTAGGAACTGCTTCAAAGGCACAAAATATCTTCAGAAACTAAATTCTAATGATCCAGCATAGCATTGTTCTCCAACTAATCCTGATCTTCACGATACAGCATTGACCAGCTATAGTAACCACACATTTCTATTGAAAGATCATTGCCTCCACAATGTTCAGAAGTGAGAACTTCTTAGCATCAACAGCACTAAAATTTAAACAATTAGAACAGCTATCCTAAAAAAGTAAAAAGTGTCTCATTGCCCTTCTTCAAAGTCCGCTAAAGTTCAAATCTTTTATCCTAAAAACTATCACAAGCGACTGCCTTTAAATTGCCACAAGTTCTATGATATCATTAGTTGTTAAAAATGTGTCTCATTGCCCTTCTTCAAATTCCGCTAAAGTTCAAATCTTTACCCTAAAAGGTATCACAAGTGACTGCCTTTAGATTGTCACAAGGTCTATGTTATCATCAGTTGTTAAAAACCTTCTTTGAAAGATCTATGTCATCTTTGAACAACTAACTAAAAGCACAACTATTACTATACAAGAGAAGGATCACAAGCCATAATTAGATGAAGTTTTTCAGATTCTAAAAACTGCCCGTGCCTGCCACCAACACTCTTAACAAGAGAACAGCCACCTGCCCACAAATTGTACCAAAACTAGAACTGGATCCATCCCATAAGAACAATTGCAATTCCTTTTCGGATCGTGCCAAAAGAATCAGCCATCTTAAATCCAAAAGACCAAACTAGAAAGAAAGATTTGAGGTATCTAACACCATCTGAACAATTAGAGTAATAATTCAAATTATATTATATCAAAAGGACCAAATTAGAAAGAAACGTCTGATGTATCTAGCATTATCTAGGGTTCCAGACAATTAGATTAACTATTCAAATTATCTCAAATCAAAAGGAACATACTAGGAAAAAAACGTTTGATACTTTAAGGTATCGAGCATAATCTTCCTTACATAAAAACCATCTGACGAATCTTTCCTCATTCTCCTAAAATTATCTCCTAACTGAAAGTATCAATCTAGGGAGTCAATGAACGAATACAACCAATAACTTATCCAGTTTACTAGGGCAACCGCCAACAAAGATGCCTGCTTTGGCACACGGATCCTCCCCCATAACTCCTAGTTATTAGTAAAGAATTGAACTAAGAAAGAGGGATCTTTTCCCATATAATCGGGATCTACTTAACAGGGGTAACCTCACTCGACTAAAGCAAACTTATAAACATACTTGAAGGTATCGAGCATAATCTTCCTTGTTTAAAAACCATCTGACGAATATTTCCTCATTCTCCTAAAATTATCTCCTAACTGAAAGTATCAATCTAGGGAGTCAATGAACGAATACGACCAATAACTTATCCAGTTTACTAGGGCAACCGCCAACAAAGATGGCTGCTTTGGCACACGGATCCTCCCCCATAACTCCTAGTCATTAGTAAAGAATTGAACTAAGAAAGAAGGATCTTTTCCCATATAATCGGGATCCAACAGGGGTAACCTCGCTCGACTGAAGCAAACTTATAAACATAATTTATTTGCAATCCTCGTACACACGCATCAATTCACACGAAAACTACCAAGCTATACACTTCAGACAAAACTACATCTTTTCCTGCACTACAACAATCTCATAAACATACTTGATTCGCAATCTCGTTACCAATTCACAATTCAAATCGCTCAAACAACACACATAAAACAATCAAGCTATAAACTTTACAATTGAAAGAGTACATGAGTGGATGAGTAATATACCTATGAGAAGACGACGACGCGACAGGGCTACTAACACCAGAAGACTTGAGACTAGCACTACCACAACCACTACCACTTCCTTCTTCAGAATTCGAACTCGAAGCCGTCGTCGTTGTCGCTTGTTTATTCTCCAAACAATAATCTTCACCTTCCGCCATTTCCTCTCACCACATCCTAATTCCACACAAACTCACTTACTTATAAACCCTAACAATTCACAAAACATCAATTCAATTCAACTAAATCAAAATCAAAATCAAAATCAAAATCAAAACTTCAAACCACAGATCTTCCAATCAATCATACATCACATCAAATTCAAATTAATTCAACAATTTACCAAAAAAAAACCTAAAATATTACCGTTGAAGATGGAGGAGAGAGGAATTGAGGAGTGAAGGTAGGAGGATTGCGATGGCGCGACGAAGAAGGAGAGAGAAATAATTAAAAAAAAATATAAAGGAAAAATGGAAAAATAAAAATTAGGGAAAATTGAAAATCAAACGGCTATGTTTATGGTGTTGTTATGGAAGAAGCTATACGACTAGTAGTCGTTAGTTGTTGAGGGAAATTATAATAAGAAACAGATATCGAAGGGATGAAGATTAAAGATCCTTTGCTTTTGCTGTTATTTAGCCGTTAGATTTGAAACCTCTCTTAGATTGGATTTGGGCTTTCATTAACTTATGGATGAACTCGCGATTAGATTTACTCTTTCCGTTTCGGTCGATTATTTAAGAAGTATTCCGTTTTTGTTCGACACTAGTTTATCGTCTATCGATGCACTTAAATGTTGTTTGTTTTCAGTGAAAATTTGTGTGGCGGTTTTATCTGACGTTAGAACTGACGAACTGTTTATATGATTTACGGGCGTTTTTGTTCTAGGACTTGATATCCCGAAAATGTGTATTATACTCAAATGTTTTTTCCCTCCAATTTTCTACCACGTGTCACGGGTTGCTTTATGAGTTATCACAATTATTTTTCAACCCTAATTAAGAAGTATTCATTTATCTTTAAGGAGTACCTGATTTTCGTCTGTGACCTGTTTAACGCGTACCGGCGCCGTCAAATGTCCTGTATTGTTTCTCTAAGTTTGTGTAGTTGTTTTATCTTACTTGAGGAACCGTCTTTGTAATTTACACATTTTTGCTCCGGGACCATGAAATGTCAAAAATCATGTATTATACACTTGAATTTGAGTCGTTTGAGAGGTCGTACCGGGTCACATTACTTTTCCACCTAGTTTTTCCAAAGTGTTGAGGTCACTTCATGAGTTATCGTATTCGATTTTCACCCTAAATTACAGATTATTATCTTTTTTGAGGAGTACTTAATTTTCGTTCCGAAATCATTCCAGAATCAGTTTATCGCATACTAACACACTCAAATGTCCTCTATTTTTTACTCAACATTTATGCACCTACTTCATCTAACCCGATAAACCATCGATTACAATTATGGGCCAGAACCCTGAAATCACAAAATCAAAGGTCGTACCAACTCATAGTAATCGATATGATACACCGGTCATTGGTCATATTAGAGAGCAACATTCCATAAAGGTGATATGCGATGATTGCTTTTGGTTATGGATTGCTTGTTGTCTTGTTGAGAGAGTATGAGACTTGAACCCTAGTCGATTTGGATTCCTTCGACAATTAGTAAAGACTTTCACCGATAATAAATCGACACGCTCAAATATCCTCTATTTTGTCGATAGAATCGAAAACAATATTTATCAATCTACCGTTAACTGATCTCATAGCCAATTATCTACCATTATTATACTTGTCACATGTAACATGTTATGGCTCTTATTTCTTAGTAACATAATTTGACCTCAACAAATCAGAGTCGTCATCAGTTCCGTTCCAATCAATTCTCACCCGCTAGACGATCTGCTCTTAAGCTAGCTGACATCTGCTCCTTTCGATTTCTTACAAAACAAGTGAACATAAGTACAACATCATAGAAAGAATTTGAGATTTTTTATATATCACGATAATAATTTAGAAACAACAATTAACGTCATAGTGAAATCTAATACGGAGTATAATTCAATGTCATTTAGAAAGTGCTTAATAATACACGTAACTGAATAATTAATTGATTGATTGATTGATTAATTAACGCCTCTGAATTCAGAACCCGAGTTAATCATCTTCTCACTAAAATCCCACAATTTTTTCGCCAATTTCTCGTCTCTTGTAAACGCACTAGGCTCGAACTCGTTACAATCCACAAAATATTTGCCAGTAACATCTTTCATTTTCGGATTCAGAGCAACAAAGCATGTTGTTGCAGCACCCTGAGAGCATACAGTACATCAAAATATTACTGCATTGTATATTTGTATGCGATATTATGATTTATGGTGGTACTTAGAGGTGGCAATCGGGCCACTCAAGTCGCGGGAATATCAGGTTTGGGTTGTGTCGGGTCAGTGTCAGGTTCAGGTTGGTTTGTTCCATGTCCGGTCATCTTGGGATCGGATCATCGGCGGGCGTCAAGTCGGGTCGGTCGGGTCATTAGCGGGTCAATATATTTAATTTTAGTAATTTTTGTTTAAATAATGGGTAGGTGTATTAATTGTAGTTTTAAGTGAAAATAAATAAAATGAATGTCAATTTGATGTTACTTAAACCATTATTAAGCTAATTCTTCATCGGCTCATCTATCGAGTTGAGAAAATATCGGGTCATGGGTCGGTTCGGTCGGTTTGGGCTCGACTTGGAACAGATAAGACTGCTATCATTAATGGGTCGGGTTTGTTCGATTCGGGTTATGTCGGGTCAGTTTTCGGGCGGGACGGGGCGGATCAGCTTTTGCCAGCTCTAGTGATACTGAATTCGATATTATCTGATGTAACAGCATGCTTTCGAGATTACCTGAGGGACGTTCTTCCAAAACAGGACTCCTGTCAGAACATTCAGAAAGCCTGTATAGTAATCAAACAAGCGTAAAGCGTAATCAGCTCGAATGCTCCATCATATTAGTCTACTAACCATGGAAGATCAGAGTACGGAATTGAAATGAAGAAAATAAGAGAAAGCATACGCATTAGGAAGTAAGAGTGTCTCATGAGATTTGTCATGATGATTCCTGGATGCACTGAGTTTACTGTTATATTTGCGCCTTCCGCCTGAATATTTACATTTCCGACTTCAGTCATCAGCTTAAGCTTTTTAAAACACGAGGGCTGAGGAAGGGAGACGCTAACCTTGAGACGACGAGACAATTCATTTGCGTGCAGAACGTTTGCGAGCTTAGACTGACCGTAAGCCCTCTTGTCGGAGTATCTGAAACCGAAAAAAAAAACCAGTAACAAGTTTAGGGATGGCAATGGGTAGGGTTTGGTAGGGTCCAGCAAAACCCGACCCGACTCGACCCGAAGTAAAAAACTTTAGACCCACCCGACTCAGACCCTAAAGAGTCTGAAATTAATGGACTCATACCCGACCCTAATTAATGGGTCTGGGTCTGGGTCCGGGTAGGGTCTACTCTAGAGTCCAATTTTTCTTAACGAGTCCTTCAAGAGAATGTACCAAGGTTCGAATTAAATTACAAAGTTTTGATTAAAATATTACAAAGTCTGGGTACCGTACCAAACTCATCATCTTCATCAATTTACTTGTTATTCTTAATGGTTATTTGGATATGTGTATAGTATATTAATGATAACTAAAAAGGGTCATCTGTTTGTGTGTATTATGTGGGTTATTGACGTTCATACGTGTGGTTTTTGTTTTTGTTTTTGTTTTTCTTTTTTTTTAAATAAATATAAGAGTCTAAGAGTCGGGTAGGGTCCCAAGAGCAGGACCCAGACCCGGACCCGAAATTTTTATATAAGACCCATATCCGACCGATATCCGAGTGGGTCTCAAAAATCCAGACCCATACCCGTCCCATTAGGGTATAGTGGAAATCATTCATTGTAGTTACAATATATAAGATGTGGAGGAACATTCATACTCCTTTTCATCGTTAATTTTGTCGAACCGAATCCCTTCTTTATAAGTATGAACTTGTGCTATCGATGATAAATTCACAATCCGTCCTTCAATTCCGGTTTCCTTTGCAGTTTGCTTCATTTTGTTTAGCAGCAAATTTGTTAGCAGGAAATGCCCTGTCACAAAACAGAGAAAAATAATTACGAGTATTCATTATATCAGTCGTAAATCTAGTTCTATATATCGAGAGTCGAGACTGACCTAAATGATTTGTCGCGAATTGAACCTCAATCCCGTCTTCAGAGAGTTGGAATGGACAGAACATTATACCAGCATTATTTCTGCAAAGGAATACATCATGCAAAAGTATACACTACGGAAAATTAACATACAAATACTATTAATTCTAACAAAACTATACTAAATATTATTTAACTACCACATCCTAATATGAAAATTATTTAAATTAACTTAGGCCATGTTCGGTTTATAGTTACTATGTATTTCTTTCTATACTTATCATACTGCATCGCCTAGCTACGCCTATGGGATACATTACAGGAAGAAAAACCGTTTACAGAAACACGTTGGTCAAACAGATTTCAAGCACGAGTTTGAGTCGAGTATGACCAAAAAAGCGAGAAATAAGACGGAAAAAGAGGAGGCGAGGATTACATGAGAATGTTAAGAGGAAGATTAAGAGCAAGAAATTGTTTGGCACATTCTCTGATGGAGTTGAAAGAGCAAAGATCAAGCTTAAGAACGTCAACTCGAGCTGATTTGTTGTCCTTAAGAATGAGCTCCTTAGCTTCATTTGCAGACTTGATGTTCCTTGCTGCAATGAAGACATGAGCGTTTCGAAGGGCTAAGACTCTTGCTGTTTCGAACCCGATTCCACTTGCTCCTCCTGCAATTTTTCGCAAATTTGATGTTTAGGATCATCGAACCCAATACATGTCTTACTCGAGATTTTACTAACATATCTATAAAGAAGTTTTTGCTTAAATAGGGTCGAAACCCAAACTATTTAACAAAATAGCGCGGGTTTTAAACTATTTACTAAAAATGGGTCTACGTCATCTCTTCTGATTTTTAAATTTTTTGTTTTTTCTGAAATTTAGCACTTGTTTGGCGGACACTGACTAGTTGCTTCCATATTCAGGTATTTGACAAGCTAAATTCGTCATGTCTATTCTCCTTACTCCCACCACCAAATAATGAAATACAACTATAATTCTCTTCTTCTAACTTCCATTATGGTATTTGTTCCATGGTTTGAGTTATTTGTGATAGATGAAACGTCCAACCAAAACCTTAACATGGTATCAGAGCCAGTGTGATCGAATGTCACAGGTTCGGATCCCGACAACCTCAAAACCCCTCAAAAAACCCACGAAGTGGAAACGAGCACACGGTATGGGGAGCCTGTGCATACTAACCACTCTTTAAGCCCAACGGGCATTTGAGTGAGGGAGCGTATTAGGAATATTAATATAAGTTGGCCTCAACCATCACCTTAAAGTTTTAGTTGAAATGGTTCATCTATCAATTTGCTCCCGTGTATTAAAATTGTAGACTGAATATTTTCTTTACAAATCGATTAAAATTCAAAACAGATTGACTCGAAAGTGATTGCAACACCTTATTTATATCCTAGTCGATTACCAATTTACCATATATAGAGTAATGTTCAACATACATAATTTCTAACATACGAGTTTTACTTTTTTTTTTTTTCTATCATATATTTATCTAATGCAGAAGCCAAGCTGCTGACGTGGCATCACTAGAAAAAAGCTTTGTCCTACGTGTCGCGTTGTAAAGCATCCTAGAGCTATTGTCCAATTAGATTCATCCTAGAGCTATTGTCCAATAAGATTCAAGATATGGTATAATGGTATAATAACTATTCCAAGATTTCACGGACTAAATCTATGGAATCACAAGATTTCATCATCATATATTTATCTAATGCAGAAGCCAAGCTGCTGACGTGGCATCACTAGAAAAAAGCTTTGTCCTACGTGTCGCGTTGTAAAGCATCCTAGAGCTATTGTCCAATTAGATTCATCTTAGAGCTATTGTCCAATAAGATTCAAGATATGGTATAATTTTGGAACCCGTGAAATTCACGGGTCTGTTTTTAGTATTTTAAATTAATATGGTTAATAATTTTGGAATGTCTTCGTGTAAGATATCGTGCGTAATAACTGTTATTTATTATATGAACATCTTTAATAAATATAATTAAAAATACGTTTTTTAACCCAACTATACATTTACTACTCAAGTCTCATCAGATTATTTACGTTTTGCTTTTATTGTACGATATGTAATATAAAACTTTATTTTATATATGGGTTACATATTTTAAAAATGGTGCAATGAGTAATTAAAAGTATACAAATTCTATTGTAAGTCTTAATCATCTTACTGAACAACTATATGATAGCTCATGTATACCGTCATACCGACATGTGTCATAAATAATTCAAAATTTATTTATATGTATATAATTAATCAGCTTTCTTTTATATTATTAATTACGGTATTCATCTAAAGTTAAAAACAGGCCACAGTAAATAATTAATTTGCTTATCTCCAATATTATTAACTATATTCATCTAAAGTTTAAAAAACAGACCCGTGAATTTCACAGGTTACAACCTAGTTAAGTATTAACACGATCACAGGTCATCGATTCAAACAATCTCGACCCGTATCAAACTCAAACAATTTTTTTTATCAAGTGTACTGATCATACATGGATTGTGAAGTAAGCAACATGGGAGTAACGTTGAAATGAAGGTCACGAAATTAAAATTGCTCAACCATGCACGGATATGGACATGTATCGGTTAAGCATTAAGCAACACGAGAAGAAACCACTTCTGTACTTGTAATTTGTAACACTCAACAACTTAATTAAATTGGGGAATACTCTCAACCAATGTTGATCGGTCCGGAATTAAATAATTGTCGTTGCTGGTTATATAAAAAGCCTTGAAAAAAATTCAAGAAAAGAAAAATATTATCTCATTATATAATACCGATTTTAAGGTGAGACTCGGAAAATTTATTTATAAAAGAAAATGAGCACGAGTAATTTGCATTATGCTAACACGAATCGGAAAATAACTTTTTAAGTGTAAAAAGATTATAAAGGCGATTTTATACTAACGGGTTTAAACCTAAATTATGAGCATCACGTCTCATAAATTTGTACCAACTAGGTTAGTTGATATCTGTAATATGAGTCCTCGTAAATTATACAAGTATTTCCTTATATAATTTTGATTTTCTTAAATTTAATAGCGGAATGAAAATAATTTATAAGAAAATGAGCACAAGTAATTTGCATTATGCTAACACGAATCGGAAAATAACTTTTTTAGTGTAAAAAGATTATAAGCATGATTTTATACTAACGGGTTTAAACCCTAATTTACGAGTATCAAGTCTCATAAATTTATATCAACTAGATTAGTTGACATTTGCAATACTAGTCCTCTTAAATTTTACTAGTACTTCCTTATATACTTTTGATTTTCTTAAATTTAATAGCGTAGTGAAAATAATTTAATACTCCGTAGATAATTTATATCCTAAGTAAAAATAAAATATACGTAGTACTATTATATTTCACCATACTTTTTATACGTTTGTTTTTTGAGCACTATTTATAAGTAAAAAGAATTCCAATACAACTTTTAACATATAAAGTAAAATATAGTAATGTGAGATCTTGTTTAAATTGTTTTACCGAGTAAATCAGAACATAAAACTTTTATAACTTTTGTGACTTTACAACCAGATGTATACCTCTGATAGTATATTTGAGTTTATAATATTTTACGACCTTTATTGAAAAAAAATTGAATGTCTATATAAAAAATTTAACTCAAAATATTATATTTATACTAAAAAATACTCGTAATACATATACACTCAATGAAATTTTGATTTTAACACCTAAAAATTAAAATGTAAGTCGAAATTTTTAAAAGTTCAAAAGAATTGCATATAAGCTCAATTAGATTTGTATTAAATGTACCGATACTCATATACATCTGTAGGTAGAAAGCAAACGTATAGAATTCAATGAAATTGAAAAATATATAATACGAGCTCGGAGAAACTTTTATGATCCGTCATTATCTCAGACTCGATACATTATACGATGATGAATGTTCAATTATTATGCTTTAACTTTCCTAGTCTATTCATTTAACCTACTTGTTTTTAGTAAATGAAAGAAAGGATAACTTGCACAATTTGCACCATTTGAGACGATTTATATTTGGTGGTTAACCATCCTTGTCAGGGTATCAGCATTCAGCCACATTAATTAGTTATGGGACTCGTAATTTCATTGTCACACAGTCCTTGTCCAAAAAAATAAATCGAAATTAATGTCGCCAATTCAATATGGGTACCCGTAAATTAAACGGGTCCTCGTTAATATTTTATTTTCGTAATATTGATTGTGATTATATAACCCTAATTTTGAAAAAATTAGGTAATATTGCGTGATATCCTAATTTTAATAACAGTTTGTGTCTCGACCAGTTGCGGAGCCAGGTGGGAGTAGAGGGACTGTCACCCATTAGAATAATAAAAATCGAAATTTTTAGTTAAAATTCATTTTTTTCTAGCTTATTCTGTTATTTTGTACTTTAGCAGTTGAACGTGTCTTGAACGTGTCTTGCTATAGTTTTTTACCCGAAAACCCCAAAGTAAATCCTAACTCCATCACTGATCTACGCGTACCAGCCGACAACTATCAAGAGTCACATTGCATTATAACAAAGAAAATTAAACAAAAAATTCGGGTTTCTAAATATTGCTTGCTTTTTATTTATCAATTTTTCAAAAATTAAGGAATATGTAATGATTTGCGTACCATAATTTTATATTAAAATTAGGGGTCGTTGGTTTGGCATATGAGAAGATAAAATTCACGGGAAGATTAAATTTATATGAATTTGAAAATCACGTGAATTATGTAAATGTTGTTTGGTTGAATGTAGAAACTCCAAGTGGGAATTTCCACTTATCTGGAGGGATCTAGGTGAGAAATTCTAGTTCCCGTGAATTGGAAAACCAAACAAGACTCAATTTTCCCACTTACCATAATTTTTCAATTCCCATGATTTTAAAAGCAACCAAACAATCCCTAAAATTACATTAAATCATTAATAGTATTGAAGACGTCGGCTTTGGACTAATCCGATCTTTTATTCTCGAATGAAACATGTCGCTTTGGACTATCACTTCATACGGAAAAGTCCAATCTGGACTCGTGCGTGTCGTGCCTATTGCTAATGCCAATCAACTCGCTGATGTTCTCACTAAACCTCCCCCAGAGGCCGAAGGCACGGTTCTCTAAGCTAATGCCTAATGTCCAAGCTCGGCCTGTCGACCTGTCGTTCAGGCCGTCCGTCTTGCAAGGGGATGCTAAGATTAATTAGGATATTCTCTATATATCTTTTAGTTATCTCTATCCTAATTAAACTCCTCAAATCATGTCAAATATTAGTCTCTTTATCGTGTACTTAGGCAACAATTTTTGACTAATTATCCTAACTTTATCGTATAAATAGATTAAAGCGTAATGAAATGAGTAAAAAACGTATTGTGAAAACAAATTACGTTATTTTATGAAATTATTCACACTAACCTAGAGATAATCAAATGCGAGCTTAAACCAGCTGTCAGACAAGCTGACTATAAGTTTTCGGACAAGTTAACGGGTTCAATAGACGGGATGACCGGGAATAACCCTAGTTTAAGCAAATGTAGACAATATAAGAAAGAGATACGAAAGAAAAACGAACCGGTAACGATAGCAGTGAGACGGGAAGCGTCGACGCCTTGAGTAACTTGTTCAGCAGTAGAAGAGGATCCGAAACCGGTTGGACCCGGGTATCCGGTTATCAAAGTGAACATATTCACCATTGTCACCTGTTTTTTTATTTTTTCTAATTTTTTTAATACGGGTTTGGGACGGACACGAGTTATTATTATCGGTTATCCTTGTTGTTGTTGTTCAGGTAGTATTTATAAAGGAATAGATAGGTGAGCGTTACAATATGTTAAGCTCTAAAAATAGGAATAGTTGATGAAATATAGAATAAATGTAGTTAAGAGGTACGTAGAATTTAATTAAAATTAGTGGGTATTAAATTATGGATTAAGAACTGTAAATTGACCTAAAAATGAATAATTAGGTGAATGTAGTTGTGTAAGGAGTTAATGTATGAATTAATGAATATTGTGGATTTGTGGGCACCTTGTGTTACTATATTTGGACAGTTACGCTATGTATTTATCGGCTGAAACGAGTTGAATTGAATTAATTGGAGTAGAGTTTAATTTTATTAAATTGAGTGGAACTACGACAAAGTTTTTGTGAAGAGATTAAGTGAAGATAATTGATGAACGTAGATAAAACTTAATGCAATACAACCAAGCAAAATTGACAGGAGCTGAAATTAAGCCAGAAAAAACAGGGCCTTAATCTGTTTTAAGACGGAAGTATTCGTCTTACCATTAAAACGGATAAAATATTAGTATTATATAGTTGAGTATATATAAGATAAATTTGTTAGTTTTCTTTTTAACTATTACTTGTATGTATTATGGTTTTATCTTATTTATATTATTTGATCCGTTTTAAGTTTAAAAGAGATACGTTAATTTTAAATACGGAGTAAGAGTTTGGGTACTTGGGAAAGGGAGGGTTTTCATGGACAACCTCAACTACCAACATTTGCATGCATTTACTACTTGCTCCTTATTAATTCACCGATTTTCTGTATGAGATAAGATGTTGAGTATCGCAATGTTGGAACAAAATTTGTCATTTGTCGGTAATATCCGTCATAAGCTTGTGACGAGTCAAATAAAATCTACTTGGAAAAATAGTGATAAATCATTTATAATTCTCTATGCACGGTTGATTTTGCCTTATTTACTCAAGTGGATGTACTTGGCCCGGCGCAAACTTGTGACGGATATACCCGTCACAATAGAGACTTATTGAGGGTGAAATATGAATGGGGTGGAGCCTCTGTATCCATATCTATTTAATTTATAGTAGTCATTTATATTTTACCCTTATTCATTTAATCTTTTTTCATTCATTTATATCCATATCTACCGGGTGAAACGGTGAATTCGACACCTGTTGGATATTTTCACGCTCGTAGAATTTATAAGTTGTATATGAAAATTATACGCCTACGACAATGAAATTAAAAGCGTACACTACAATTTTTTTTTGATAAAATGGAACATAATTCTTAATCTTGTTTACCGGAGTTATAAATTATAGCTGACAACGGTTGAACTAATCTGCACAATTTTTACATGCCTTTTGAAAAGAAAGTATAACAAAACATTAACGAGGAGTTTCTAACTTTATATTAAAAACTTTATAAAAACGAAAGTATTTTTTTAATCAAAATATTATTATTAACTTTTTTATAAAAAAAAAAAATAATTACACACATCAATTAGGATACCCACCGGGTGATTAAGCAGGTGACGGACTATAATCCATACCCCACCCTAAATTCACTCATATCCATACCCACCCTAAATTTAAAAAAAAAAAAACATCATTCACATCCATTTAATTTTGAGTGGGTTAGATATCCAGCGGGTCGGATGAGACTGTTATCCCTACTTATTGTGGGTTTGGGAACTGGGATGGGTATGGCTCTGAGTTACGATAAATGATAGGATTAGTGAGTTTGGAACGGGTTATTTTAAAAGTTTGGGTTTTGGATTTCTTTGTTGTTAATTTTGACGCAAAAAAAATAGTCAATTATTAAATGACAGGTGAATTAAATTTAAGTTATACTCGTCATTATATTTGTGCTGGACAAAGCTATCCAACTCTGAATAATCCGATCATAAAGGTAACCTGAGATCTCAAATATCTATCGTTATTTATTTTAGAGAAAATTCAAGTTAATATAATATCATTAAATACTGCCATTTATTTATCGTTTATATTATACAACAATGTGAATTTTCCGTTTATTTTATAGAAATTTTCGTGGTAAAAAAGTTAGACATGTTGGATAAATGATCCAACTATAACAAAGGATGATCCACGTGATTGTATATTTGTAGCCCAACGAAATATTGGGGAACTCCTTTTTTGAGCATTGGAATAAAGTCCAATATTCCCGGGTTAGCCTTTATAAGTTAGGGGTATTCACCGGTCCGATTCATTACTTATATGGGCCCATATCCTTAAGGCTTACAGTCCGGTCCGCTTCATAACTTACATGGGCCTCCGGTCCAATATTCCCGAGTTATAGGTTGTATAGTACTTTTTTCGCTTTGGCTATTTTCGATCTTTGATTTTGGTACAAACTCCAAATAGAGGGGAGGGCGGGGGAGTTTGTGGAATTGTGGATAATGTTATTGAATGAAAAGTGAAAAATGAATACGTGGATGATTAAATTACTCTCGAAAAAATGCTGAAATACGAAAAGATAAACAAAATAATGATAAATCAATAAATGGAATAGGTAAGTATAACTTTACACATCATGAAACAGTCTGCCAGGACCAGATGAACCGAAGGACTAGACCACCCTACAATTTAAACATGCAGACCAGATCAATAAGAAGGGGGGCTAAATTGGACATGATTGGAAGTGTCTAGGTTGGTTCTTTCATCTTCGACAAGACTAGACTAGCAAACAGGGCGGAGCGAGGCGGGTAGGGGGAGTGACCGGGGACTAATCACCAACTTTTGAGGGATTCGGGGTAAGATGAAAATGTATCCAACTTGCTCCACTTTACCAATTCGAACCACTTTTTAAATACCCCGATCATTTTATATAACAATTTATCAACTACGTTCTTTCTAACCTTATGAACTAGATTATGTTTTGTCCACAAAAGATTAATTGAATATCGTTTTTTTTATCGCTGCTTGATTTACTAAATAAACTTTTTATTATTGCTGATTGCCTGATTTGCGGAGTTATTTTATTTACCGACTACTTTGTTTGATTACTGTACTATGAATGGGTTATTATTTTTTATAACTCAACTAATTATTTACATTTGACTAAAACACTACTCAAAAATTCTTTGTTATTGTGTGAAAGAGTCATGTAGAATTTACGAGGAACATCAAAAATAGCCATTTTAAATTTCTGCCAAATATTAAAATTACAAACATTGTAGTTCTATTCTTTTTGCAAGGATAAAACATTCACTCATTTTTTTTAAGTGAATTGTTATTGTCTCTCCAACTTATTATTCAGTCGATCAATTTATTTGAAATTACACAATTTATTTGAAATTACATAATTATCCGAAAATTAAAAATTTGAGTATTATTTGGGTGTCGATGTCGATTGCCGACTCGTGAATTCGTGATGTTCTTCATACTATAAGACTGGAATATAAACTCGTTATAAATTATAATCAACTATTGGCCATCTTAAAGAGACAATTCCATTTTATAATTTTATCAATAGAAAATTAAAGGAATCACTACATTTTGAAATTATCATCTATTTCCTAGGATAAAGGAATATTTTAATTAAATGTCAAAATTAACAATACTTTGATGCAACAAAACATTATGAGACAAGTGGAAGACAATTATTTATGCAATATAACTACATCGCCAAAAAGAATCAAAATAATACACGTAGCCAAAAAAATCAAAATAATACGAGTAGATAATATTAAAATTCTATATTTAAATGGCAAAAATAATAATAATACGAGTAGATAATATTAAAATTCTATATTTAAATGGCAAAAATAAACGATAAATAAAAGGTATTTAAGAAACAAATGAATTTTTACATGTATACAAATTAAAAAATTTAAGAATATGAATACAAATTAAAAGAATCAAATTAATACAAATAAGTAATATTAAAAATATTGCATAATTTTACATTTGATAAGCGGGATTACCTCCAATTTTTACATAAATACAAATTAAAAAACACTGAGATAGTTTTTTTTAGGCGACGAGAGAAGCAACACCCGCTACTTTTTAACCAGGTGTGCATTGCCATGGATAAACCCCCAATATTATAAGAGCTTGCAACGTGTAAACTATGTATACGAATTTTATCTTCGATACCAGAGTGACAGGCTCCGCTTATGACATCATAAATAACCTCATAAGATTGTTTGATATTATCCTATATATTACATTGTATGTTTAAATTAATAAACAATCTTACAATTATATACAACATTCTATGTTAGATATTTAGATGTGTCGTTGTACGATAGGCTTTCAATCCGAAAACGACGAATATAATTATAAAACTAGAAAAAGATATGATAAGTTATATAAAGTAGCTATTTAGCAATTATCAAATAAGTTAAAATATACTTTTGCAAGAGAAGAATTGATCAATATGAGCTCCAATCATTCAATCAAATACAGATGTATTCAATCAAATACGTATGTGGCGGTTAAAAATATATTTTTATACATTAGAAAACCCGTTTATATATCGCTTCTTTGTATCATAACTTTTTCAACCAACAATCAGCTTATGTCTTGATAAGGAAAAAAAAGGCCTAATGATCCCCAATCTCATTATCGTAACGCATGACATAATCATATAAAGTGTGTGAGTAAATTTTAGTTTAGGATCTATTTGGTAAAACTAACTAAAAAGATAAGTGTAAACTTATAACCAAAAAAAAATAGCTGAAACCTGGAAAAATAGCTGAAAGTTAGTAACTCATATAAGAAAATGTTTTGCAAATTAACTGAAAGGGTAATTGATTTGGGTGAAATAACGTAAAAATATATAATAATTATTTAATAATATTGATTTAAGGGGCAAAAAAGTAAAATAAATGCAAATCAGGTACCTGAGATCTCAAATATTACTCTAGATAGCATTTCATTTCAGCTATCTTATTTGGTTAAATAAGCTATTTGTCAAACGTTTATGAAAAAATAAGGTACCTGAAATTTTGGTCAAATAAGTTATTTGACCAAATCAGGACCTGAAATATCTTGCCAAACGGATCGTTAGTACTCCATTGACAACTCTGTCCGAGTTAATAATTTACGTTATTTTGTAAAGAGAAAAAAATGTAATTAAATTGTTGTCGGTACAAAGAGTAATCTAGAATATATATAGTTTTGTAAATGATTGGTTACATCTTTGAAATACATCGAAATTAATTCTTTGATTGTTTATTTATGATATTATTTGAAAATGTCAATTAAATAGCTTAGTTGATAATTTTGTAGGAAATGATAATTTTTGAGCTAAATATTTATTTACAGAACTCGAAAATTTCACAATGAACTCCATTGAGATAGTGAACTTTGTATAAAAGCTCGAATATTATACCACCAATGATATGTACAACTGGTGGTTGGGTGGCACTTTTTTTTAATAATATTTTATTATTTTACTCTATCTTTTCGGCTAATTTAATATCATAAAAAAATTATACAGTATATATTTAATAATTTGTGAGTAGTATTAAATTCAGGATTTCTTAGTATGAGCGATAAGATTTGTAATCGAGGTGAATAAGTAATCATATATTTATCTAATGCAGAAGCCAAGCTGCTGACGTGGCATCACTAGAAAAAAGCTTTGTCCTACGTGTCGCGTTGTAAAGCATCCTAGAGCTATTATCCAATTAGATTCATCCTAGAGCTATTGTCCAATAAGATTCAAGATATGGTATAATGGTATAATAACTATTCCAAGATTTCACGGACTAAATCTATTGAATCACAAGATTTCATTCCATATATTGAAACAATAAATAATGACAGTTTTGGCTGAAAATTAATTCCGTAGCACGGCCCAAATCCTAGAGTTACCCATCCATAATCACCGAACAAAAAAATACCTACAAGTATTTTTTAGACTACATTTTCGATTTACATATGGGTCGGAATAATTACGGGTCGGAATACCTACAAGAATTTTTTAGACTACATTTTTTTATGGTTTAATCGTTATTAAATATGGGTCGGAATAATTACTCTTCATCGGTATATATACTTATGTGAGCGTCGTGATTTATTACACTACATTTTTGATTAATTGTAAGACATCTGACTATTCACGTGAATGCGAAACATTTTAACAACTACGGAGTATTTATTTAATATAGTAAATAGTAAATGAGTGGTCATTTAATAATTTTGGAATGTCTTCGTGTAAGATGTCGCGCGCAATAACTGTTATTTATTATATGAACATTTTTAATAAATATAATTAAAAATACGTTTTTTTAACCCAACTATACATTTACTACTCACGTCTCATCAGATTATTTACGTTTTGCTTTTATTGTACGATATGTAATATAAAACTTTATTTTATATATGGGTTACATATTTTAAAAATGGTGCAATGAGTAACTAAAAGTATACAAATTCTATTGTAAGTCTTGATCATCTTAATGAACAACTATATGATAGCTCATGTATACCGTCATACCGACATGTGTCATAAATAATTCAAAATTTATTTATATGTATATAATTAATCAGCTTTCTTTGATATTATTAATTACGGTATTCATCTAAAGTTAAAAACAGGCCACAGTAAATAATTAATTTGCTTATCTCCAATATTATTAACTATATTCATCTAAAGTTTAAAAAACAGACCCGTGAATTTTACGGGTTACAACCTAGTTAAATACAAAGTGTATCAGCAATTATTTCAAAGATTTTAACTAAGATTTTTAATTTTTTAATTATTTTTTTGTTGGCCGCCGTACAAGTGTCCTAGCTTACATAGTACAAACTAACTCTCCGAATCAACTTTTATTACATTATTTGAAAAAAAAACTAAAGTAAGGATAAGGTTGACAAGCAAAGGAGGCTTCCTGCGGGGACGATTCAAGCGGCTAACCGTGTAAATTTTTCTTTCCTCTACTTTTTTAGTTGAGTTGTAGAGGAGTAACTGAGACAAGACACACCATATTACACAGACATAGAAATTTATAGGAATAAACTGTGTCTTGAAAATTTATATATCTAATAATTTATGAGGAGTATTAGAACCAAGATTTTTTAGTACAAGTGTCAAGAACTTTACAAGGTTGAACAAGTAATAAAATACATAGTGCATTAGGAAAGACTTTTTAAAGAATTTAACTAAATTTTCTAATTATTTAATGGTTGACTCTCCACTTTATCCCTTTAGTATTATTGGGTAGACTTTTTATTCCAAACTGTAACACAAACTTTGAACACAAATAAATTAATAAAATTACATTGTATGTACAAACGAAACAAGTATTTCATATAACTGACCCTATATTTTTACTTATTTACTTATATAAATAATATTTAATTCGTTATAAATTTGCTACAAATATGAATATCACAAACGAGAATTTATAATCTTACAATAATCATATATCTTAACTATTGTTGCCCTTTCAATCAGGTACAAAAATTATTATAAGATGGAGACTAACTACACTAAAGCCTCCTACCAATATTGTTTAGGGTGACAATATATAGGCTGACGACTTGAAAGGGAGAATTAACTTAACTTTATAAATTCTCAATGTCTGGATTATATCACGAGATGTATACAATTTATTTTACATATTTTGAGCTTTTCAATTGAAATTTCGAGCTTTAATAAAAAAAATATGAACTATGTAAAGTTTATGTACTCATTTATAAAATATTGAGCTTAAAAAATTATTATACAATTAAAACACAATATATGTATGTTCAATTATATTTTAATTTTAATGTAAAAAAATAAAATATAACTCATAATAGTTTAAAAGCTCAAAAAATATATAAATCAATTAAATGCATCATGATTGTACGATGTTCTTATACATCTGGTTATATAATCATTTTTGTGATAAATTTTTATTTAAGGGAAAGTTATCTGTTTTAATTTTAAAACGTATTAAGTACATGACAAATTATATACAAATTGCCTAAAAATATCAAAAGTTTTATCTTTATTTAGGACTTTTAATAATTAAGAAAAAATTAAGAAAAATACCTCTTTTTGGTCTATGTATCTACACAAATTCTCATTTGTGAGTTGCGACGTCAATATACTTCGCATGTTTATGACGGGTCAAATAAAACCCATATGAGAAGATAAAAACAAAGCATTTGTGATTTTTTATGCACTTTTATTTTTGCTATATCTAAATAAGTGAGTGTATTTGACCCGTTTTAAACTTAGAACGGATATACGCGTCATAAAAGAGACTTATTTAAGTATAATTGATGAATATTTTCAACTCTTATCCAATAAGAAGTGACACAATGTCTCCATGTCACCCTCCCAATATTTCATGGAGGCTACAATCATTGTTAATGTTTGAGTGGCTCAAATCTAACAAGTAACACCTTTTGATTGAACCCAAACAACAAAAATCCAATTAGGTTTCACTTCCAAATATCAATAGTAATTTAAATAGTCGGCCAAAAAAAATATATTCACTTTTATAGCATGTACGATGTAATTCTCTCTTTTCGTTTTCATGCTAATTGCGTTTTTTTTTATTATTTCCTTATTTCAATTTCATGTGGAGATGAAGTTTAATTTAGAAAATTCATTTCTTTAATTTTTCTACAGAAAAAAGAGTAATAAACTGAACAGTAACGAGAATAAATCTTAAAACGCGCCAAGTATGAATTTAAGTAAGAATGTAATTTCGAATTTATTAACATATGTATTTATTTATTGACCTATTTTATGAGAGAAAGAACTACTTAACGAGCAAGTAGATAGGTTGTGTCTTGAAGAGCTATCCCCTTGCAATAATCATTCTTGGGAGTAGCAATTATTTTATGAGAGAAAGATCTACTTAACGAGTAAGAATGTTGTCGCATAAACGGGTCACGCTTAAACTTGTGCAATAAACAACGGATTTAGCATTGATGTATTTTGATATCTAAAAAAGACAGGTCTTCTTTTATGACTATCAATCGTCTTAAAATTTCTCCCGAATTATCATGGCCAATAATCAATATATCCCTTATTACTGACTGTGTGCCCAAATTATACCCTTTTTAGTACTTTCCAAACTGGAACATATATTCCTAACACAAATTATAATAACATTACATTACTCCGTATTGTTATTTTTATAATAGTTTTATATCTTATTTATGGTGTCCTTTAGCTAAGGTACAAAAGCTCTTACTAATATTATTTGGAGGGCCGACATAAAAGTTGAGAGGGACATCCATAAGTTTGCCAATAAGAAAGGCTGAAATCTTATTTTAGATGGATCAAAATAAGACGGATTAAATGTCACCATTATTTAATAACAAAATGTTATAACTTGAAAATGATTAATAGTCGCTACTTTTTACCTTGAAAATATTGGTTAACATTCTATCAAGAAAATGGTAATATTTTATTGTAAAATGACTATATTTGATCTGTGTTATTTCCGTTGAAAAAAATAAGAATTATGGAGAGGCAACTTATCAAGTTAGTGCAAAGTTTGGTCTATGTATGTAATGTATCAATTAATGAACATTTTCAAACTTTGTCATATAAGGTGAAATAATGTATGTGAGTATGTCATGCTCCAAATAATTCATGGACATTACAATCATTATTATTGATTGCACCCAAACAACAAAAGTCCAATTGAGTTTCACCTTTCAACTTATTATAGAGTAAATTATCAATTACACCCATGGTTAATGCACATTTTTAAATTTACTCTCACCTCAATTTTTTTATTAAATTATACCCAACTTATTACCTCAGTTCAAAAGTTACACCAAAGTCCATTTTCAGACTAAAAACTACTTGAACTGACCATTTTGCCCTCGCGACAATTAACCCCCGACTCTTTCACTGTGCCTTTTCATTTACCAAAACTCTTGACTTTTACCTTGTTCTCAGATTTTCCCAAATAATTCTACCCTAATTCATCATAATTCATCATCGTTCATCATAATTCATCCAACAAAAGTTCTCAGCAATCCAGTTTACGTAAGTTCTCAGTAGCTTGGTTACAATTACCTGATTTAACTGATTCCAATCATCCTGAAAATTGATAACTAGCAAACTGAAAATTTCTAGACTTAGAGTCAAAGTAATGTGAGAGAAGCAGGAAGAAAGGCGTGGTGGGGGAAGAAAAGAATCATACACTATATAGGGGAAAATTGAATAAGAGGATGAATGAAATTGGAGAAGAAATTAAATTGGGGAAAAAACTAAATTGGGGGAAAATTGAATAAGAGGACGATGAATGAAGAAGGGAGGGAGAGATAAATAGAACAGGTAAGGGCATAATTGTCCGGAAAAAAATACTTTTATGGAAATTTTTTATAATTGACGGAATTTCTGCCTGATGGTGCAACTTTTGAAAAAGGTAATAAGTTGGGTGTAATTTAATAAAAAAAATTGACGTGGGAGTAACTTAAAAGAGTCGGACAAAACATATATGAATTTTAAAAGGCGTTAAGAGTACGTCTATAAGTAGGTCTAACAAGGGTTAAGTCTTGCATAGGACAAAAATTAATTAAAATTAAAAAGTAAAGTAAAATGAATTATAGGAACTAGTTCCGTTCCAAATGATCTGCAATGTACCTGTTGGGACATGTTTAAGAACTTGGTATTTGCATGTGATCCCCATACGTGATTTCAATTTCACCAAAAATAATGTCGGAATTCCTAGGTCAACCAGGACTTGATAAAATAACAAAATCAGGAACTAGGACTAGTAAGTAGGTTAAGAAGTACAGTATATATTAGTATTTTAATGCAGGAACTCGGTTTAGGTAGGGCTGTAGGAACGACGGATAAACATGGTCTAAAAATGAATTTAACTAAGAATGTAATTGATTTTCCAAGGTTAGGGAGGACTATCATTGAATATGAGGCTAAATATTTTGACAAGTTTATCCATTGCAACAAAAAGTCTTAATTATTGAAATTGTTAAAATAGGATATGGTAATGGAAGAATTTTTTTTAATTAGAAGATCTGTTTTGCAAATTCTCATTGTTAGAACATGTTTGGACATGTAAAAGGGTCGGATCATACCCAAATGGAGGAGAGACGGATCACTTGATAATACAAGGGAGGTTCCGTCAAAAACCAATTGGTGATAAGATGAGTTGATTATAAACTAGCCAATCTCTCATCCGTTTGTGTGTGACCCAACCCGTTTTCATGTTCTAACGCACATGTTCTAACATGGTATCAGAGCCCAATGTTTCATCCTGGGTTTCGAATTTAACGGGTTTAAAAGATGCCACTTGTGGATGGTCTCTTTGAGGATTCGTTAAAGAGATTGGACTAGTTTATAATCAAATGGGCTACTCCTCCTATCACCAAGCGGTACGGTGTCAAGATAGAACCTCTCTTGTGTTATCAAATGGTGCGTCTCTCCTCCGTTTGGGTGTGGCCCGACCCGTTTGCATGTTCATACCTGTTATAACATGGTATCAAAGCTCAAGATTTCGTCCTAGGCTTCGAATTTAAATTGGGCATAAAAGATGTCACTGGTGGAGGGACTCTTTGATGATTCGTTAATTTCCACACCGGTGCGCTCCATGGTTTCGCCCTGGGTTCGATGGGGACCTCATATGTGAAGGGGCGTGTTGAAATATATAAACTCATACGTGAGGTTGTCCCACATTGTTGGAGAAAGGGACATTGGACTAGTTTATAAGCAAGTGAGCTACTCCTCCTATCACTAATCGATCGATTTTAAATAAAACCTCCCTTGTGTTCTCAAGCGGTTTGTCCCTGCTCTGTTTGGGTATGGCCGGTTCCGTTTGCATGTTCTAAGGCACATGTTCTAACACTCACATATAAAAGAAAATGTTATAAATTTTTATGATTAAAAGATCATGTTTCGTAAATTCTCATATTTATAAAAGAGAGTGTTATACAATTTTTGATTAAAAAATTCATCTAATTTTTCACCATGTTTGTCTACCTCTTCTCCTACTCACAATCTTTAATTTTCCCATGTTATTGGTCTAACCGCAACATCATAAGGTTGTTAAGTATCCACTTATCATAACGTTTTCTAGTGGTTAATTAAAAACAAATTATTTATTATCGCAACGGATTATTAGGCTCAAAAAATTGCCCTATGAATTCACGTGGAACCGTATTTTAATTATCGGGTTTAGAGTACAGTGGTTGTTTATAAAATAAAATGTTTCGTTAATATGTTTTTTCTTTTGTCAAATGAGATAGCAGAAACCTAATCGAATATACAAAGTATGAGAAAAAGGACTCAGCCCGTGAATTATTCTCACGATATCTTTATCGTAAGTTAAGATGAATACTGTCAAAAAAAAAAAAAAAGTTAAGATGAAGGTATCGTGATAATTTTTCGATATGAACATGCTAATATGGTACTATTAGGCTAAAAAATTTCCATATGAACATGCTAATATGTGGACTATTTTATACGAGTAGTATTTAATAATTATTTTGGAATTCAATCCAAAAATGACGAATAGTGTGCTTGGGACCATGTAAAAAACGTCCCTCTTTATGTAAAAATAAGTAATTTTTTAATCTATGTGTTTAGAGAAATTAAAGAGATCCTCTTATTTACCATCTTTTTATATTAAGAAGCTTTTATAAATAATTTAATCATCAAGTATATATTTATTAAACTCCACTTGTCATCCACTAACAACAGCCGCAATGGCCCTGTAAGGGCTGTAACGGAAGTATTTTTTAATTAATTAATTATCATTATTATTGTTAGGTTTATGCCTTGCTCCGATTAGTCGCCGCTTCGAACGGTATTTATATATGTTATTGGATTAAGTCTTTGGGTTTTATCAGGTCTTTGAACTTTATTAGGTTTCTCTATATTAGGTCCTAAAAACTAATATATAAACTAGCTAGGGGTGTTCATATGCGGTTCGGTTCACCGAACCACGTATGTAATTCGGTTCGGACACGGTTCTGTTGGGAAAAACATCGAACCTAAACCGCACCGTTCTTAACGGTTATAGACGGTTCGATTAACCATTTTAGAGGGTTATTTGCGGTTCGGTTACCGGTTAACCTATAAACGTCCTAAATGTACTTTTTCTTTTGTTTTCGTGAATTTTATTTATTATTTTAATTAAATTTTTATTGTATATTATAATCAACAATAAAGTTTATTAGTGAAACTTTAATATTAATTAATTTAACAATTTTTGAATTTGGAAACACTCAGAAAATTAACCAAACAACAATTTTTATATAATATTTTAGTTTATTGCTTACTTATTTATTTGTGAAACGGTTCAGTTCGGTTAACCTATTTTCTAAAATAATTGCAAACTTTAACCGAACCTTATCCATGATAAATGTAACGGTTCGGTTCACCGAACCGCTTTGTCAAAACAATTCGGTTAAACGAACCTTAAAAATGTTCGATTTTTCGGTTTTTCGGTTCGGTTTATTATGAACACGCCTAATATAAACTCTCTAAGCCTTAACTTAGTAGATATGCTTATCATACCGTTTAAATCTGTAATTTAAAATCTTCTCGTAAACAGCGTAAATCTTTATGTTCCGTTCTTTATTATTTTTCTTTATCTCTAATAATACCAAGTCCATGCAAAGATACTAATGTGTATAAATACCCCAACACAACACAACACAACACAACACAACACAACACAATTCAAAATCAACATCTTCATTATATATAGGAACTTAATGCATTGTTAGAAATCACTCTTTCCTTCTAATTACATACAAAATAAAAAAAAACATGGTATTTAACGTAACAAACATAAAAACTTCATCAAATGGAATTTTAGAAGGTGATAATGCCCTACACACAGCCTTCCCTTTGCTCATCATCCAAACCACCTTGATCCTCATCGTCACCCGTCTCCTCGCCTTCGCCTTCAAGCCTCTCCGTCAGCCTAAAGTCATTGCCGAAATTGTGGTACGTTGTCGCACTTTGTTTTTTCTAGTTCACGGAAAATGAGTTCACGTTATGTGAATGCTCCGATAATAATATTCAATTTCATAACTAACTAACGTCCCTTTACTCCCTTACATGTTACATGTATGTTTTAAAATTATGATTGCTTAGCCCATAAACTATCTATTATGGTGACTAATAGACTATCGTGTCATTAAACTCATATGAAATATTATCCATTGAATTTACGATATTAAACTCAATTTTGTTTCAAACGAGTAATATTTATCTGAAATTAAAAACGATAAAATGCCACCATTTAAACAATAATATATAAATATTTTTCGCTAAAAATTTACCGTGACCCTATTGATAAAAATTGGTAATTTTCCAATTTAATTTAGAAACTTTTTAATTAGTTGACCCTACACATACAATCCTGAGTAATATTTATCTGAAATTAAAAACGATAAAATGCGACCATTTATACAATAATATATAAATATTTCCTGATAAAAATTTACTGGGACTTTATTGATAAAAATCGGTAATTTTACAATTTAATTTAGAAACTTTTTAATTAGTTAACCCTACACATACAATCCTCTAAATATTAAATTTTGAAAATATAATTAATTTAGAAAATCAGAGTTAGCTCGAGTGGTATTTTTACCCCAACAGTATGATGGGGTGCGAACTCCCTTACGATGCGAACCCTTAGTAAAAAAAAAAAAAATCAAAATTTTTTTCCAATTTTTTTTTTTTTAATGTTGATTTGCACCGTAAAAAAGTTTGCACGGGATCTTGATTCTGCTCTCATTTAAACCAAAATGAAAAAATATAATTACTTTTTTTTACTCTTTTTTTTTGTAGGGAGGAATATTACTCGGACCATCCGTGTTAGGAAGAAACCACACGTACCTAAGCAACGTATTCCCACCATGGAGTACACCAATTCTAGAATCAGTAGCCAGCATTGGCTTACTATTCTTCCTATTCCTAGTAGGTCTAGAGCTAGACCTAGCCTCGATCCGTCGCAGTGGACGCCAAGCCTTCAGCATTGCCATGGCCGGGATTAGTCTTCCTTTCATCACGGGGGCCGCGTTAGCCCTCCTTCTTAGACGGTCAGTCCCGGGGGCTGACGCGGCCGGGTACGGCCCGTTTTTGGTTTTCATGGGGGTGTCCCTTTCAATTACGGCTTTTCCGGTTTTAGCCAGGATTTTAGCTGAACTGAAACTCCTTACCACCCAGGTGGGTCAGACAGCTATGGCGGCCGCTGCGTTTAATGACGTAGCGGCCTGGATCCTCCTTGCCCTCGCTGTTGCCCTGTCTGGGGACGGCGAGGAAGGAGGGGGACATAAAAGTCCTCTTATATCAATTTGGGTTTTGTTATGTGGGGTCGGGTTTGTTGGGTTCATGTTTATTTGTGTGGGACCCGTTATGTCTTGGATAGCAAAACGTTGCTCGTCCGAACATGATACGGTCGATGAATTGTACATAACAATTACGCTAGGTGGCGTCCTGGTAAGCGGGTTTTTAACCGATTTAATCGGGATCCACTCGATATTTGGAGCGTTTATATTCGGGTTGATTATACCAAAGGAAGGCGGGTTTGCAAAATGTTTAATTGAAAGAATTGAGGATTTTGTTACGGGTTTGTTGTTACCGCTCTATTTTGCTTCTAGCGGGCTTAAAACCGACGTGACTAAGATCCAAGGCGCAATCGCTTGGGGTATGTTGGTGCTCGTGATCGCGGTGGCGTGTTTCGGAAAAATTGTAGGGACGTTCTCGGTGGCATTATGTTGCCGGATTAAGTTTAGGGAGGCGTTGACTTTGGGGGTGTTGATGAATACTAAAGGATTGGTTGAACTCATTGTGCTTAACATTGGCAAGGAGAAAAAGGTTAGTCTTCATGTTAATTTTTACTCTTATTATTTTATAAATTTACACGGATTTAATACTAGTGTTTTTTATGTTAGGTTCAATCTGATATACTCAAAAAATGTTTAAAAGTTATTACAAAAAAAAGGACTAATTAATTAAAGGGTATTTTACGTGGAAATCTCGTGTTTTTATTTTTATTTTTATTTTTTACATGGTAACCTCGTTAAAAATACCTTTAGCTGATCATACTGAATGTGGCATTTTTTGTTTTCAAATTGACCGGTTTTACGAGATATTTGTTCTTGAAAAAAATGATTTTAGTTTCTGAACTCGTGGTAAGAATTACGGTAAGTAAAACTTTAAACTTTGATTGACGGTACCTCTTTATAGCGAATTCCGAGTATGTGTGACATTTTTTTTCAAATTGACCGCGTATGATATCTTTGATTCGAACGAAAAATTGCCGCGTTCATAATTCATGGTTGTGAGTTATAACCAGGTAAAACCATTTTTGGTAAAAATAAAATTATTATATAGAAAATAAAAAATACGGAATTATCATGTAGAATATTCCTCAATTAAATCTTTACCAACGATATTTCTACTCAACAAAATAAAATTTTATTTTGTTGGTTGCTAAAATAAGATTATGACAACAAATTATGTTTGACCCAAAAGTTTTATTTAATATATTAAGTGTCAATTTTGATATAAACTATGGAGTATGATTGAAAATGCAAAGGTCATCTCTAAGAAAATAATGTACCTGGACGAGTCTAACAAGCTCCAAACAAGTCGGTTGTACAACGTGGAAAAGATAATAAAAATAACCTAGTTGATGTCTTTATTTTAAACTATAAACAAAGAAAATTATTAGTCCGATTAGTGGCGGATTTAGGAAAGTTAGCAAGGCGGTTACGCTCGGAGAATATTGAGAATTTCGAAATTTTTAATTAAAATATATTGTATGAAGAAAATTAGTTTGTCTTAACCTCGAGATTATAGGAGGAGGATTTGAACTTGTAATCGATTATCACGATATTATGATACCTTGTCTAAATTACTCTTATCTAAATTAGATATTAGGCTAAAAATTCTTCGATATATAATAATAATGATTTAATAAAGTTTAATTAATTCAAGTTTAATATTGTGGAACTTTTTATGGTGTTACATCAAGTTAATTATTAAGTATAATTAGTGAAGTTATGTCAAAAAATGTCATCATAAAAAGTCGACCCCACACACGAGGCTATCGTGATATAATTATATACACTAATATTTGTAACAAAAAATTATTTGTGACATCTTATAACCACCTCCTCTTTTAAATATCGTATAATGCATCATAATATTCATAAATGGGAATTTATTTATCGTAATATTGTCATTCAATAAATCCAATGATAATAATAAAAGAAAACATGATCATAGTAATTTTTCTATATATAAGTGAATTTAAGTTGCCCTTACTTGATTAAATCAAATATAAAAAAATCGAAACTATAAAATTTCGTTTTAGATATAAGGAAAATCATCCATCATTGGCATCAAATAAAAATTAATCATGTCACCGGAGTTTACCTATATGGCATTATATATTTTTTTTATTAGAAATTCTCGTGAAACATACAGGGTGAATAATTAAACGAAATTCTGGCAATATAATTGTCAATTCATACTACCAAACAAATAATGATTGAGTCGGATTTGCAGTAAGGGGATGAAAAATTTCAGTAACAACAAACAAGTAACGTTTATACAATAGATTTAAATTTTCTTTTGAAATTTATTATCTACGTAGAATTTAGAAGATTTTTATTTTCGAATGAAAATAAATGCTCTTACTAACCCTTTAAATCCGTCACCAAACAAGTAAGTTGTCATCACATTGTGTGGTCCTCGTGATGGTATACACTTTTACTTGAAAAATAGCATAATCTATTTTGATTAGACTCTTGATTGAGAAAGTTCATGTGTCATCACCCATAAAATTGGATGAAATACTATTCTTACACTATTCCAAATTCAAACAATTGGCCAAAATGGCTTTACTCGTGATTCCTTCCTATTCAATAAAGAACAAATGATAACTAAGTATATCAATATGCACGGGTGATAATATGAGGATAAAGCCGAGTAGGACGGACACTTTTTTTTAATTAGCCGTTTTGTGTTTGATACCGTGTCCGACACTCATTGGACACATGGCTAAACATATTATAGTTTAGAAAAGTAATAAAATTTTAAAAAAGATCGATTAGGAGATGAGTTTGGGTGGAAAATGAGAATTAGTTATAGTAAAGGTCAAATTGTACCTTACTTGGTTAGATTTAGTCTCAAATACATGATAAAAATAATATTATACGTTATTTATAACCATAAAATTATTAAAATATATATTTTACTATTATTAAATGCCGTGTCCCGTGTCCTAAATTTCATGGGATGCCGTGTCCCGTATCCGTGTCATGTCCGTGTCCGTTTTGGTGTTACCTAGAGCATAAGTCATGGTGGTAATCGGGTCGGGTTCGGATCATATCGGGTCACGACTATCTGTTTACGCCTGGTTCAAGTTTAGGTCAGTTACGTCAATTTTTAGCACGGATCGGGTTCAGATCATTCTCGGGACGTGCCATTTAGATGGATTTGTAGGGTTAATAAGGGTTTAGATCGAGTTTTGGTCGGGTCAGGTAATTATCATTTATCAGGCTCATTTATCCGGATAAGTTAGATAGTTCTTATAATTAGTTAGATCGAGTCGGGTTTTACTTGGTTTATGTAATTAATTACTTATCTGGTCGAATTTTCTTTACTATTCATTCTAATTCAATAAAGATAAAGAAAAAAATGATAAGTAAGTATGTACACGGGTAATGCGAGCATTAGATAAGGAAATCTACTTTTATAATCAAGAAACGTAACTATCTCACCTGTTATTGCGATCTTTTTCGTAGGTTATATTATACTTTTCAAAGTATTAAAATAAGCTTAGTTGCCCTTAAGGTGGCAATTAGTCATCAAATATCCAATTATTGAACTAAATAATAAATTAACTAAAACCCATTGCTCTCATGGCTTTTTCAAATATATTATACATGCATTAATTTTCCAATTATTGTGTTTAATTGTCTTGTATGATTGTAACCTCTAATTTAGTTTGACTAATTGTTTCATGCATATCCAACCTACCTAATGCTTCCACGTTATCATAACGGTAGTGTGTGAAAAATTATTGAGATTGACGTTGCCCGGTGGTAAAAAAATTCGAAATCATCCTCTTACGGACAATATAATATATAAGGAATAAATATTAAAATTACGGGTCTATATGAAAGCACATGAGAGAGTGACGAATGGTATCCACTATCGAAACTAGGTATCTTACATATAAAGTATTCAATATTAATTTTTTAATAACCCTTTTAAGCCCTGTTCTTTCTGGCTTAATTTCAGCTTCTTCAATTTTATTTGGCTATATTCCGATAAGTTTTATTTACGTTCAATTAATTATGTTCAGTTAATCTCTTCACAAAATTAAATTTAAGTCAACTAAATTCACTTCACCTCAGTTTCACTCAATCTAGCACAATCACACTCAACTCCAATTAATTTAATTCAGCTCGTTTCAAACGAAAAGATCAAGCTTTAAAGTCTAATCTTTTCATTAATTAAAGTGACCTAAGTAAGGTTAAATTTTATTTTATTTTTCTAAAATGTGAATTCGTGCCCTAGGCATGTCGAATTAAATATCTTACTAACTATGATAGATGCATAATAATTATATATTGTATGAATTAATTAGTTTTAATATTTTATAATACATGTTTTTGTTTTAAAATGAATTTCATTGCTAACAAATATCCATCATGATTTTTGTTGTCATCCAACCAAGGTGCTCCTACACATGGGGAAGGTGTTAGTGAATAAGACATCTTATTTGGTTAGAGAGATCGATCACATGGTTCATGAACTTTTAATAGATACGAGATTTTTTTCAAGAAACCGTTTCATACTAAATTTTTATAAATATATACCAATTAACACACATAAAATGGATTACAAACGAAAAAATAAAAGTCAAATTTAGGAGATATTTTACATTAACCTTATTTTCAAATCGTCTTAACTGAGGATTAATGATAATACAAATTGAAATTTTATGAAAAAAAATATACTCTATGAATCCCTTTTCTATAAAAGAAATAACATTTAATGCATTTTTATTAGTTGATTTTTTTAAGGGAATAAATTATTTTAATTTGCGTAGACCCCACTTTCTATGAGGTATTTAATTACCTCTTTCATCTTATCATTTTTAATTATTCTCTCTCCCATACAATTTAACAATAAACTTTATTAAATATTAAAATTTACAAATAATTATTACAAATAAAATATGAATAATAAAAAGTTACATATACGAGTTAAAAAAAATTAAGATACAAAATTGACAATTTAAAAAAAATACACAAGTATATAGATAATAAGAAAAACACGGGATCAATATTTATAATAAAAAATCCGTCATTCTAAAACCATGACAAATAAAATTTATCTTTTATATTAGTAATGAAATAGATTGGATTTTATGGCAGAAAACATGACCTATTTTAATAATTGACAATTTAAAATAATTTATATATTTTTCTCACTTAGTTTTTATATTGAATTATATTTGTATTAATGAATCTAACATATTTATGAATAATTTGTTGTACATGTATAAAACTAGTTTTTTTCAAGGAAAATTATGCTTTTCTACAATTTGAAAATGCCTTCGTCCTAATCTTCAGTTTTTTTATGATGCGAACATTATTTTATGAAATATATAAAAAATTAAATAAATAATCGAGATAGAAATAATAAATCACAAACTCTTATCTGTGACAGACGAGTTATAATATTTAACTTTATCTATTTAATTGAATTTTATTTGTCGCGTTTGTCCGACGGATATTACTCGTCAGATGAGAAATAGTAGTGGGCCAATGGACAGAGAGTTGAGAAACTGCAAAAATATACGAATCCAAAACAAGAATTGTTATTAAGATTCCAAATATTTGGTTGGTACCACCAAAATCTACATTTCTTGTCTACACGTTCTTCTCCTCTCACGGCTCATAATTTCCCATGATTTTGCAAAATACGTAAATTGACCAATTCATGTGAATTGCCTAAAATTCGTTTGGTTGACATCCTGCAATTGAATTGACACAAGAATTTGCAATTACCTGGGACCCCTAGGTAATCAAATTCCTCCATAATGAAGGAAGTGGAAATTACTGGGAAAAAGAAAATCCCATGATTTGGAGTAACCAAACGTCTTCATTTTTTCTAAATCATGGGATTTTCCAATTCACCCGTTTTTATAGGGGCAACCAAACGAGTCCTATGGCTGTCTACTTCAATTTGATCTGGTAAACGGATTAATCGCGTCGAGTTTAGGTTAGCTTCATTTTTTAGTCGGATAATTTTGGATTGAGGTTCATTTCTGAGTCAACCGGTATCAAGTTATTTGTGGATAATAATCAATTTGCACAATAAGCATTCAGGTTGGGTTATACTCGGTTAGGTCAATTCGGGTTTAGGTCATATTCGGGATGTAGGTCGGGTCAATTTTCCCAGGTCTAGTTTCGGTAATTAATTGGTTTTTCTTAATGTGTGCCCAAAATGACAAAAAAAGTTAGAAAACCAAGTGACGATATTTGGCTAACTTACCACGTGTCCTTAATTAAAGCACACGTTAAAAAAAACCGTAAATAAATTAAGAAAACGCCAAAGGTTAAACTCTTTAAATTTGTACTATGTAGCAATGACAAAGGGCTCAAACAACCAACATATTTTACTAGTAAGTCTTGCTTGTGACGGGTCACTATTTGTGACGAATATTTTAGGAGATAAAATGGATACAAAATGAGTTAGTGGAAAAAGGGAACCACATGAATAGTGTCGGAGAGAGAAAAAGTGGGTATTTTGTGAGAGGAAAGTGGAAACGGTATCCGTCACAAGCTACCGTCGTCACAAATGAGAATTTGTGTTTTACATGATACAGTATATTTTTTATAAATTAATAATGTCGAAAATAATCAGGAAAAAAAACTAAATTTCGACATTTTTTTATTGATTTCAGGTGCTTAATGATGCAATGTTCGCAATTCTTGTGTTGATGGCTTTGTTCACAACATTCATAACCACCCCAATCGTCATGGCTATCTACAAGCCCGAAAAACGCGAGACTTACAGCCCAAAACGTAAACTTCAGCCCGACCCATCTCAAATGGATCCGAGTGTAGCCGGCCCTTCTACCAGCAAAGATGTGTTCAGAATGCTAGCATGTGCTCACGGACCGGGTAACGTTCCTGGACTTATAAACTTAATCGAGTCGACTAGAAGCACGGTCGACAAGAGCAAACTTAAGTTATACATTATGCACCTAGTTGAGCTCACTGAACGCTCTTCATCAATCATCATGGTCCAGAAACTCCGTAGAAACGGTCTCCCGTTCATCGACCCGACTCGTCGAAGGAGTCGAGTTGAGGTCCATGACAAAGTGGCCTCTGCCTTCCAGACATATGCACAGTTAGGTAAGGTTATGGTCAGACCTGTAACAGTCATTTCTGCCATATCGACTATGCATGAAGACGTGTGCCATGTGTCCGAGGACAAACGGGTGATGATGGTGATTCTTCCGTTTCATAAAATGTGGAGGGAGAATGAGGAAACTGGAGCGATGGAAGTCGACAATGTGGGTCATGGTTGGCGGGGGGTGAATCAGAGAGTGCTTAAATACGCACCTTGTTCAGTTGCGGTGTTTGTGGACCGTGGATTTGATATGGTCCAAAGGCAGAGGATCTGTGTTGTTTTCTTCGGTGGGCCCGATGACCGAGAGGCGTTAGAGCTTGGTGGACGGATGGCGGACCATCCGGCTATTCGGGTGTCTGTTATTCGCTTTATGGAGCCCCAGATGACTGAAGCTAATAATGTCAAATTGACGCCGTCTCCTGAAAAAAATAGAGATCACCATTACACTTTTTCCGTGGCTGCCGTAAATAGGGTGGAAGAGAAGGTAAATACTAACCTGAAATTCTTACGGTACAATTCTTTTTTTTTTTTTTGGTGACGAGGGGTTTAATCCCCGGGCCCATGCATTCCCGCACCACCACATGGACCATGTAAGCCACCCCTTTCGGGAGCTGCAGTGGCCAAGTGGTCATCGCCCCAGCCAGTAATCGAACCTGAGACCTCTCAACTCCTACATTTTTGCAAGCTTTAAGGTTTAACTCAGTTACCACTAGACTAACACCACTTGGTTAATTGTACAATTATTATTAATACCTGCAGGCGCTAGATGATGCAATGGTACAAGAATTCCGCAACAAATGGGAAGAAACAGTAGAATACACAGAACGAAACGCTAACAACATCGAAGATGCAGTACTTGAGTTGGGCAAAAGCGGTAATTATGAACTCATAATTGTAGGCAAGGGACGATTTCCTACAGCCATGGTAGCACAACTAGCAGATCGTCAGGCTGAGCACGCTGAGCTCGGGCCAATCGGGGATATTTTATCTGCAACCAATAGTGGCGTGGTGTCGTCTTTGCTAATTGTTCAGCAACATGACTTAGCTCATGCAGACGATGTCCCCGTTTCAAAGGTGGTTCATAGTGAAGACGTTAGCCCAAGTTTTAGCGATCAAGTTTAAGTTTACTGATGATCTTGTATGAAATACAAGTCCCTAGTCCTTACCACTTATTCACTTACACAAATTTATACTTATAACCGTCACAATCTTATGACAACTCGCCCTGGTTCAAATAATGTTAAAAAGTAAAGGGTTTGTGAGACACCACAGCTTGTGACCGTGCCAAGCAAGATTTCCCGTATCACTTACGGTTGTATATGTTCAATGTTTAAGCATACTAAGTGTATAAAGGTTACCATGAACAATATGGCGTACATTTCTTAGTGGAAAATGAGATGTTGTCACCGAGTGATACTGATTTCCAGTGTCACGTCAAGTATATTTGTACATTATATTGTGGTTTCATTTCTTTTCCAAGTTTTTAACTTCAATATGGACTATGGAATATATTTTTTTTACAAGGTAAAATTGTCAAAATGCAAACTAGAGAAAATAATTCCTTTGCCGATTTATAGCCGATCTCAAATATTTGTGAAAGCGAAATTATATGGATTTTGGGAACATTTCATCTTTTCCATTTGACATGGACGGCTTAATATTCTAGTCATTTAGAGGTCGAAGTTCATCTATTGTTGTACATTATCAACTCTTCAATAAGACCATCATATCATAGAACGAGTTTAAACCTACGAACCCCCAAAATATTTACTACTTACTATTTTGTATTAATTAACTCATGGTTATATTTTAACATGATTTTTTAAACGATAACAAATGTTCTAAAATATATCATTATTTAAAATTAAAAATTAAGTAAATAATTAAACAACTGTTTACTACTTTAAGGCCGATATAAAGGGATTTGAGTTTCTAATAAATTAGTTTCAGCTTTCGGAAAAAAGATTGTTTGGCCAATTTGTGTTTTTTACTCCGTACAGATTATTGAAGAGTAAAAAGGTAATTTATTTACTATATTATAGATTGAAGAGTAAAAAGGTAATTTAACCTAGAATCAGGTACCTGAAATCTAAAATGCTACCTTATGTAGCATTTCATTTCAGATAGCTTATTTGACCAAATAAGCTACTTGTCAAACACTCCAACAAATAAGCTACCTAATTCTTTTAGCAAAAAAGCTATTTCGGGCAAATCAGGTACCTGAACTGCACTGTTACAGAGCCTTAATGTAAAACATTTGATGCTGAAAAAATGTTGAAAATTTTGTACTAAGGGTTTGTATGTGCCTTGAATCTTCCCGTTATTATGGGATTAAGGGATCTTTATTACTAGTTCAACAAATTTAAAACAAAAAAAGCAACTACCCAATTAAAATTGTATTTCACTACTAATTTAATGTATTTTCAATGAGGTTGGTACTTCAAATGATGGACCATTTGGTGGTGCCCTATTATCATCTTTTCTCGAGATCAAATTTTTAGGCTCGGTTTGGCAAAACTAGTGCCAAACCAGCTGAAAAGTTAGTTAAAATCCGAAAAGGTAACTTATAAGAATAACTTGAAATTAAGAGTTGATAAAGTAGCTGATTATGCAAAAAGTATTTGACAAATTAGTTGAAATGGTAGCTGATTTTTTTGGTACGAACACTATTCTATTTATATTTGTACATGATTATAAAACCCAGTATGCGTACAATTAATGATATATAGAATCAAAACAAAACGAGTAACAATCGTAGATTAACTTGTTTCTAATAATGTTGTTATTGTCAATTTGTCATATATCATATTTTTTTCAATTATTTCTTCCTAATCTTATATTAGCAAATTATATTCCCATTATTAATCATATCTAAATTATTAATATTTTAAAAGCAAACGGATGAATTTTTTTTGCACTGTTTTTATAAATACTAAATAGTTAAAGCGGAATAAAAAAAAATTGTCAACAATTTAATTCTAGAGTCCGTACGAATGTACGATACATGTTATATAACAAAGTAAAAAAGATCCTACCTTAAAGATTCGTAGTTAAATTAACAAGAGGGGTATATACATATGTATATTTGTATATGTTCCTATGACTTTCAATTAAAAATGTGTAGTTTAATGAACAAGAGGGATTAAAATATAATCTTTCATATTCAATGCTGATTTATGGTATAATTATTTTGTATAATTATATTTGTTGTCGTATTCTTAAGAGACAAGTACTAAATCCGCTTCATTTAACTATTCCATAACGCCATGACTATATATACTAACTTTGACTGAGTATATACTTTCTTCGTCGACGGTAATTTGTTGTCATATTTTATTTTGGGTGTAAATTAATTGTTTTCCTTTCTATATTTGGATTCGGATTCTATTTGATGCACAATTTAATATTTCACTGCTAAAACCTAGAGCAATTTTTTTGTGGAATGTTGTTTTAGATTGATTTTAGCGATATTGTATTTCGTCAATTTTAAAATTATTTGTTGATGCCGTATGTCTTTTAATTATTTTTGTTCATATAAAAAAAATACCTTAGTTTCGGTTATTTGTTACCTATTCCATTTTTAGGTATCTTATTCATTTGTTACCTTCTTTATTTGAAAATATTTTTCATGAGTTATTGATCATCCATCCCATCTTAATCCACTTGTCATACGATATGTGAAAGTGGTTTCTTTTCCTTACTTAGTCTGTATAAAAAAATCAAAGGTAAATAAATGACTCGAACCGAAGAAATATCCTATAAGGCTACAAATGGTGAAATGCATATACTAAGTTTGACTAGGTATATACTTTAAGTAATTTAGTTTAGCTTGTACCAACTACAAAATCCATGCTAGCTAGAATTTAGCAATGCAAGATTTGTATATAAATACCCCAACCCAAATATTACTCAAGTGCACACCCTAATGAAGCTCAAACAAAGCTAGAATTTAGCATTTCAGTTTAATCTTCTAACTTTTTTAGTAGTATATATAATATAATATATTATATAAAACACATAATTAAAAAAAAAACATGCCTGTGAACATAACAAGTATCAAAACCTCCTCAAATGGAATCCTTGAAGGTGATAATCCGCTCCATACCGCCTTCCCATTGCTCATCGTCCAGATGACATTAATCCTCGTCGTCTCCCGCCTCCTCGCCTTCGCTTTCAAGCCTCTTCGTCAGCCCAAAGTCATTGCTGAAATTGTGGTATGTTTTACCTTAATACATTTCTATTTGTAATATCATAATTGACGGAATACAAACACGTATACATGCTACAAAGCCAACTTTTCTCAAAAACAACGTATTAACATTTTAACTGGTCCAAACCAAAAATAATGTTGAAAATTAGGAATTTAAAACGGACAACGCATAAAACTTTCGATGATTGAAGTTGGAATTATTCACAGTGAATTTCCCTACTTATAATATATTGTACTATTCTAATTTTGTGTAGGGCGGGATATTACTAGGGCCGTCGGCCTTAGGAAGAAACCACACATACCTAAACAACGTGTTCCCGAAATGGAGCATGCCAATTCTGGAGTCGGTAGCGAGCATTGGTCTCCTATTCTTCCTCTTCTTGGTGGGCTTAGAGCTGGACTTCTCCTCAATCCGCCGCAGCAGCCGACAGGCCTTAAGCATTGCGGTGGTAGGGATCAGTCTTCCCTTCGGGACTGGGGCCGCATTGGCCATCCTTCTCCGCCGTACCATAGATGGAGCCGACAAGGCAGGGTACGTCCCCTTTGTGGTCTTCATGGGGGTCGCCCTCTCAATCACTGCCTTCCCTGTCCTAGCCCGAATCCTAGCTGAACTGAAACTCCTAACCACCCACGTGGGGCAAACAGCCATGGCTGTCGCAGCATTCGATGACGTGACGGCCTGGATATTGCTTGCCCTTGCTGTCGCTCTTGCAGGGAACGGCGTGGCTGGAGGACCGCATAACAGCCCATTAGTTTCTGTATGGGTGCTCTTATGCGGGGTCGGCTTTGTTGCTCTCATGTTCATTTGTGTTAAACCCATCATGGCTTGGGTAGCGCGTCGTTGCTCAACCGAGCAAGATGCAATGAACGAGCTCTACATAACAATCACCCTAGGGGGAGCCCTGGTCTGCGGGTTTATAACCGATTTGATAGGGATCCATGCGATATTTGGAGCGTTCGTTCTTGGATTGATAATTCCAAAGGAAGGAAATTTTGCAAAAACTCTAATAGAGAGAATAGAGGATTTTGTGACGGGTTTGTTGTTACCGCTCTACTTTGCAGCAAGCGGGCTTAAGACAGATATAACAAAGATACAAGGGGGAACGGCGTGGGCGATGTTGGTGCTTGTGATCGCAGTCGCATGTTTCGGCAAGATTCTAGGGGTGTTCTCCGTGGCTATGTGCTATCGGATTCGAGTTCGGGAGGCACTGACCTTGGGTGTGTTGATGAATACTAAAGGCTTGGTTGAGCTCATTGTGCTTAATATTGGCAAAGAAAAAAAGGTCTGGTTTTTCTTATATCATATCCATTGTTTGCATTTCTATTCTCTATTATAATGCTTACTTATTGTTAGCTTACCTAAAATCGTCTTAGAATTAACGAGTTTGAGGATCAAAATGTTTACTTATTTACATTATTAATACAACAAAATTAATCTAGAAACCCGACATTAAGGCCCTGTTCTGTTCTTTTTCAGCTGAAACGAGCTGAATTGAATAAATTGGAGCAGAGCTTAATTGAACTAAATTGAGTGGAGCTGAGGTGGAGTGAATTTAGTTGATTGAACGTAAATAAAAATTAACGGAATACAACCAACCAAAATTAAAAGGAGCTGAAATTAAGCCAGAGAACAGGGCCTAAGTCTATAATGGAAAACTAGAGGTAATTTAGTTTGTATGCATCGAAAATATTTGTATTTAATATAACACGAAAAAGCTACTTTTACCCGACCGTTATCACAAATTGCATTCTAAACTTTGCCTCGCCTAAAATTAAATTTTAATAATATAAGCGTCGTTTTAGAGATAAGTAAACTTTAATCATGATTATAAAGAAACTTTAATCATAAAAGCTAGCTTCAAATCCTCTAATAATGTACAAGTAGTGAAGTTTGACAAATGTGAATGAATGCATCGTGTGCTTTTAACTTCAAATCAAATTATTATGGAGTAATAAATAATAATATATCACCAAAGCCACTAGGTAAAAAAAAAAAAAAAAGGATATTCTACATGGTACCCCTCAATTTTTCGACTTTCTACATGCTATCCCTACACTTTTTAAAACCTACATAGTACCCCTATTTGTTGTCATTATCACTACGTGTACCCCTAAACTTTATTTTCCGTCAATTAAACTCATTTTTAAGCGTTAAATGATTACTTAGACGCATAACCAAACTTGACATTTAATCTCATGACATAAGGACCCTATTAGAATTAATCTCCATTCTTTGGACGTGATAATTTGGCAAAGATCAATAATTTTTCTTTCACTTTTTTTTTAGGTCATATATATCTATAAATATTAGGATCGAGATGGATATTGAGCCTAATAGAGTCCTTATATCATGTGATAATAAATGACAAGCTTCCTTACGCGTTCAAGTTATCACTTAAAGCTTTAAAATGAGTTTAATTGACGGAAGATAAAGTTTAGGGGTACGCGTAGTGATAATGAGAACAATTAGGGGTACCATGTATGTTTTAAAAAGTGTATGGCTACCATGTAGAAAGTCAAAAAATTAAGGGGTACCATATAGAATATCCCTTAAAAGAAAAAAAGTAAAACAATTGGAGTGCAAAGTTGGTTAATCTTCTTTTTTTTCGGAAAATGAGTTAGCGCCACCAACCCCAATAGTAAAGGGTACATGTGAGAGGGTGTCGCCTGAGATTGGGCGGCATCTGGTGTCGCCGTATCATTATCCCTTTTTAGTCCGGACCAAGTTTGATTATTCGAAAAGATTCATAGGAGTGACGAACGTAATAGAATTACTCTTATCTCAAATGAGCCCTTAATATATATTCATGGGGTATTTTTATTTGAAAATACAAATTACAAAAATTTACTTCATCTAACAGAGTCTAATACCTAAGGACGGACAATGCACACAACTTTCTCCGTTTTAGAGATTCAGAGTTACTACGAATTTCTAGATACTATTTTCGATAATTCTATGTTTTATTATTTAGTAAATGTAAGAGCGATTTAAGAGAGTCAAATGCTACTAGGATGTAAAAAAAAGATTTTTTTACATCTATCCCAACAAGAAATTTCTAATTCTACTTCCTCAATCTCGTTGAATTGTTTACTGTTTTCAAAATATGTAAAGATAATTTTGAAAACGTAAACAATTCAAATTCAATGGAACAGAGAAAATATGAGTTATATCATCCAAACAACATATACTTCGTATCACTTTATAATGTAATAATATACTCTTGAATACTATTATTGTGTTCTTGCAAGGGTAACCTAAATTTGGTCATGTACTCAAGTCTATACGGCAGCTATTGACTTCTATAAATTAAAATATTTAAGCCAAATAATACGCTTTATGAAATATTGAAGCAAATAAGTCATCTATGACATCATATGAAATATAAAACGGTTTTACGAACAATGAAACTATTTTACTACAAATAATATTGTCTTTCTCACAAGATTATTTACGTACAGTACAATAGCCCTTTGTTTTAACATTGTAAGAAACGGGTTTTTTAACAATAAGCGGATTATACCACCAGAGGTATACACTTTTCTGTACATATTTTGAGCTTTTTAATAGAAAATTCGAGCTTTATTAGAAAGAATATGAGCTATATGGTAAAATTTATGAACTCCTTGAGAAAATATTGAGAATCGAAAATTATTATACAACTAAAACACAATACATATAAGTTGAACTATATTTTAATTTTAATATAAAAAACTAAAATATAACTCAAAATAGTTTAAAAGCTCAACAAATATACACATAAGCTCAATAAAATACATCATGGTTGTACGATGCTATTATACATCTGGTTGTATAATTTTTTTGTGGTTTTTTAATCACTTTATTTTCGATTTTCTTTTAAACTAATATGATTTGTTTTGTACAGTATTAGTGTTAAACCGCATCACAACGAGCACGTAAATTAATGAAAAGTAGTAGGGGGATTTTTTCCATTTTCCTGCCAAGTCAAGATAACTTTGGATAATTTCTTTTAATTAAGTGGTTTTATACAAACCGTTATTGCGAAAGCGACATTTTGTGCATTATTGATGTTAATACTATTACATTTATTCAAAGATGTGTATCCTTTATCCCAGGCAAGAGTGCACGCGACTATCAAATATCTTACGAGAGGGACATTTGTGAATTATTAATAAATATCGTATTAGTTTTTTTTGTATTCTATAAATAATTTTTTTTATTTCTAATATATGCACTAATATCCTTACCACTTCGGCCCAAAAGTTTTTTATTATATTTTATTATATTTAATTCATACAATTTTCTTGATGTAGCTTACATAAACATGATCAAAATATTATGTATAACCCAATTTTACTACTCCGTTGCATTCAACTAGTTGTTTACTTTCTATTCGTTTGTGAGACGTATTCTAATGAATCGTAAACAACTATTTTGAAATAGGAGTTACCGAGGGAGTATATAAAATATGATGCGTAAACAACTCAAGAAGTTTTAGCTATCGAGATTATCCAAAACCCGAAATTTAATTTACTTGATTAGAAGTATTAACAAAAATAATATGAATGATAATGTATTAGAAGAACAATAATCAAATTATGTTTTTTTATCAGGTGCTTAATGATGCAATGTTTGCGATACTTGTGTTAATGGCTCTATTCACCACTTTTATGACAACTCCTATTGTCATGGCTATATACAAGCCCGACAAGCGAGACATTCGATCGCCAAAACGTAAACTACAATCAAACCGATTTCAAATCGAACCCGTTCCAGGCTCTAGTCCTAACACCAGAGACGAGTTTAGAATGCTAGCTTGCGCTCATGGGCCGGGTAACGTTCCTGGACTTATAAACCTAATTGAGTCGACAAGAAGCACGGTCGAAAAGAGCAAACTAAAGTTGTACATCATGCACCTAATTGAGCTCACCGAACGTTCCTCGTCAATTATCATGGTTCAAAGACTTCGTAGAAATGGGCTCCCGTTCATCGACCCAACTCATCGAAAGAGTCGGGTTGAGGTTTATGATAAGGTTTCCTCGGCCTTTGAGACATACGCTCAGTTAGGAAAGGTTATGGTCAGGCCTGTGACGACCATCTCAGCCTTAACCACAATGCACGAGGACGTATGCCATGTAGCCGAGGAGAAATTGGTAATGATGGTGATTCTCCCATTCCACAAAATGTGGAGGAAGAATGAGGAAAATGGAGCGATGGAAGTTGAGAATGCCGGACATGGTTGGCGAGGGGTGAATCAAAGGGTGCTTAAAGATGCTCCTTGCTCAGTTGCCGTGTTTGTGGACCGTGGATTCGATAAGATCGACGGGCAGAGGATTTGTGTTGTTTTCTTCGGTGGGCCCGATGATCGAGAGGCGTTAGAGCTTGGTGGAAGGATGGCAGACCATCCTGCTATTCAGGTGTCTGTTATAAGGTTCATGGAAACCGACGTGACAGAAGCTAATAGCATCACATTGACGCCATCTCACGAGAAAAAAGATGAACATCATTACACATTTTCAGGGGTGGCCATGAATCGGGTCGAAGAGAAGGTATGATTATCATCCATTAACGACTATCTCTCTAATTTATTTTTGCACTCGTATGATTTTCAAGGAAAATAATCTTATTGCTCCTCATATATAGGCGCTAGATGATGCAATGGTAGAAGCATTTCGCAAAAAATGGGAAGGAACAGTTCAATACACGGAGCGAAATGCTAATAACATCGAAGAAGAAATACTCGAGTTAGGCAAAAGCGGAAATTATGAACTCATAATTGTAGGGAAAGGCCGATTTCCTTCGCCCATGGTATCACAATTGGCAGAACGTCAGGCTGAACACGCTGAGCTCGGGCCGATAGGGGACATCTTATCGTCATCCCATAGTGGTGTGGTCTCCTCACTACTAGTCGTTCAACAACTCGACTTGCCTCGTGTAGAGGAAACGCCAGTTTCTAAGGCGGGTCATAGTGAAATTGAAGATCTCGGTAATAATAACCAAGTTTAAATTTTATATAAAAAAAGGATGTGTTTCTGTGGAAGATGATGTTTGTATGAAATATTACTTCCTCTGTGTGTATTTCCATAGGTTCCTCTCACTTGACCTTAAACGGTTTTCAATCCCTACCCTTTGACGGTTTGACCACAATTTTTGCATTTATATGTTACTTATTTTTGTTGAACATAATGATTTTGTGAAACATTCCTCTGTTAAAAGTCGGTGTTTGATATTCAGAAATAGAAGGCGCGTAATTTATGTACTAATTGTAATATAAGATTATATGTACATGCACAAATTCTACTTTACGACGGTTGCACATGCGACCAGAAGAAAAGTAACCACATTTTTATAAGTAGTGACCACTTTTGATTAAATAGTGACCATACTACCTGATCCTATCCGAAACCCCCATCATTCCATAGACCCTATTGCCGCCACCCTGAACGGTTCTCCTCTACATCTTCACCTAATCTATTCCATACCCAACTTGTTCGTCTTTGAAAGCCAGTCCAAAATAAAAACTTTCCGATGTTCATTTACTATAGTTTCATACTTTCATCTACCCCAAAATATATTTTTTGGGTATGGTATTGTTGTATGCCAATCGTTATATTCTATGCATTGCAATGCTCATTATTCGCAAAATTTATCTTACTCGGTTTTTGCACATCGTAACACACCCGATAACAATAAGAGTAGATGAGTATAAGACTATTAAGTTCAAGACTCGAAAGTACATACATACCTCTGCAAATAGATTATTGTATCAAGTGCTGGGTGTCCGGAAACCCAATTCAAGCTTCAACATAACCAAGTCATTTTGAAAAGCGGCATTCTGAAAAAGAAAGCAGGGTCGCTGTAACTACCGAACTTTCCAATACTTACAATTAAATAGTAGTCACAATGGCGCAAACAGGCTAGACAAAATTCAAATCAAACAGAGAACTTAAACAACCGATCTGAAATTTTAGCTAACAAAAGGAAAACAATTATTTTAGCCAAGGGAACATGTCGAAAGTCGAAACACAAGCATACAGACAACCACTTGATGTACCACAGCCACACGGCCATCAGCCAAGACCTGTAACCTTGGCAAGCAACCTGCAGGTCTGCAACCTGCAACAGCGAGACTCGTGGCCAGCAGAATCGTGCCAGCCGAGAGCCCGTTCTGGTTGTCTATAACCCAATTCCCCAAAATTTTAGTACCCAAAACACCAACATGTACTACCCCGTTCACCAATCATTCCATAAACCCGACTCCACCACACCCTTACCTACAACACACAGATATATATCACCACTTCAAAAACATTCAATTGCTTCCAAAATTTGAATTTTCAATTAAAATTTTCCATTTTCCTTCTAGTTTATAATTTACCCCCACTGAAAATACAAAGCGTCTTGCTTATGACGAACATTATCCGTCACAAGTAGGAAAATGGAGCACCCCATGGATAGTGTCACTTGCATATTGTGAAAGGGGCATTAGCCATCTTCAGCTTGTGACATATAGTGTCCGTGTTTAATGAGAATTTGTGCGGAAAATATTCGCCACACCTAACGATAAATTCTGACCCCGCCTGACATGAGCAGGCATGCAAGGGCCGTCATTCCGTCAATGACGGTTTCAAAGGATGATTCATGACAAACGACTCCAAATCATTTCGGGATTAAGGCTTGGAAAACCATTAACATAAATATCACAAACAATGGCTTAGATGACCATGTAATAATCAGAATAAACTACATAAACCATACATGCAATCACAATTATGAGTACAGTAAAAAAAACATCAAGTAAACTTAAAATTGGTTGGATTTAATTACCTTGTAAGAGGTAAAAGACAGAAAATTTACTGTCTTTGGTGAAAATGGTACCTCCAAGTGGTCTCATTCTTCTTTTTTAATTGCTTGAATGATCAGAAAATGGGGAAAATTAATACCAAAATAATTAGGACCAAAAGGGTTGAAACTTCCAAGTAAAGGTGGGTTCTTTGGGTGCGTATCTCGTACTCCGATTAAAATACGGGTGGAATTCATGGAAAGTTGGGAGGCGTGAGGGTTTAAGTTAAAACGGTTTTAAATACGGTTAACTGATGTGAAGGAGGTAAATTGGTGACTAATAGCGGATTAGCGATTAAGATTTAAGAGGTGCTATGACTGCTATCAACCTTCTCTTTCCAACCTTCCCCATTAGATCATCCCCAAACAAAAGGTCGATTTAAGCGAGTCAATAACATATTAACCCTTAATTTCACCTTATTGACATTGACCCTCTTTTACCCTCCCAAGCAAAATGTCGATTTAATCGAGTCAATATCATAGTTTTTCTTTTCTTTTTTTCTTTTTCTAATTTGTAACCAATGAGAGTTTGACACATAAGAGGTCAATAGGTGAGTCAATTTGTTCCACCTTGGTCACAAATTGACTCTCAGCACCCTTGGGTCAATTCTAATTTTTCACTAATTGTAATTAACTTACCCAAGCAAGCAATTGACCTTGCTTGGTGATGGTCTTAGAAATCAAGTAAAATAAATAATATTTTAATTGGTTTTAAGAAGAGAAGGTTGTGGGGAATATAGCATGTATTCGCCCCAAACTTGCAGGATTATAATGAAACATACAATTGTGATTATAGTCATAAGTTAATAAAAAGCATGAAAAAGAAATCAACCTTTGGTCCTTGTGCGAAAGGCCTAAGAACAGGAATTAACACAAATTCCCTCCTATAACTTGCACCCAAGACTTAGAATGAGACGTGGCCGCGTGTGCTAGAAATCCTCTCCAATTGCCTTGCAATATAGGGAGAGCCCCTGAGGTTTTAGATGTGAGATCTGAGGTTTTGGGAGAAGAATGCTCTCAAACCCTAATTTTACCTTGAGATTTATTAAACAGTGCAACAAGAGTATTTGATATAAGGAGAAGGACTCTCCTTATATACTACACATGGCCGGCCGAAATTGATGTCGGGTAGGAGTGGGCTTTCCACTCTTACCTTATTCCAATGCGTGATTCGACCCATTTAGCTATAATTTATTCGCGGGTTTTATTTATAAATCGTAACATGTTATCAGTTATTAATACAGTCGATATATTAATAATGGTCTGATAAAATACGATATTGTATAATTACCTAAATTAATATAACTGTTTATATTAATTCGCGAATACAATATTTAATTAAATATAACCGTTTATATTTAATTTACGAATTAAACATGTAATCCGTATTAGCTAAAATTATTTAATCCGTGTTAAATAATAATCTCAACATCTTATTGACTAATTTAATAGTCAATACCTCTGACTAACCGTTTAGTCATATCCGGCAAAATGTGAATGTATTTTCATACCTTCACATCTCTCAAACGTGTCCTATAGGTGTGACGTATAGGGACCAGTTGATCACCGCCATCCGTATGACAATAACGTCAAACTTATCTAGCAAGCCAACCGTTATTGATAAACGTGGATCAACTGGTAATAATACAAAAGTATGCCCTTGTGATCCTTAAAGAGATTTAATAAGTCATTGTACTTAATTGTCAAGGACACCAGCCCCAACAATCTCCCACTTGTCCGTACAAGGGTATGTTCAATGACGTTATCACACTACATGTGGAGGACACAATCTCCAACAAACTCCCACTTGTCCGTACAAGTGTAGGTGCGATAACCGAATCTCATATCCTTTTAAAATTTCTCCCACTCAATGTAAGACAATTTGCAAATCCGCATTCGCAAAGGTCGTATCTCACAAGCGATCTGTATCAATAGTGGTTTCCCCGACTAGAGAGTAACTTAACTGATAAAACGAATCTGTATTCGAGCATGGCCATGCATTTCAGTTACTACTCCTCGAGTGGCCCTGAGAAATGATAAAATCCTGATAAGGGTTTGGATATTTCCCTCAACTCGAATCCTGCCGATATCGCCCAGCATGAAATAACCCATAAAAAATCCTCTTGGCCCCTGTTACGGTGACCGTGGGAAAGAAACCAAAGTTACCCAAAATCTGTCTTAATCTCAAGAGACAGTTGAAGGTCAAAAGACTCGACTCTAAGGAACACTATGGAGGTCCTATCCACGACCAGGCACCCAATGTTATAAAACATTTAGGACTCCATAACGTTGTCACGGGGTGTCCTACGAGATATCCGTATAACTCGCCTTTGTGATTGGTCAGTCATCCACGTGACTTATGGCTCGTTGAACCCACCATCAACCAACGTCACAAAATGATTACCTGAGTTATCAGCTCAAGTGGGTAATCAAGGACCAAAACGATGTAATGTTAATCAGTTCACTTTGTGGTGTTCAAAATTGGCGTACAATTCCACATGAAAAACAAAACATTTTATATCATAACAATAAGGTTGAATAGAGTACACGAGAAAATGAATTATTACATGAATTCATAAAAGAGTACTACAACTTAGGAACACATCCAATTCCCATGGAATGAATGTGCCCTTCATGCTTATCACGTGGTAATGCTTTTGTGAGAGGATCAGCTATGTTGTCATCCATAGCGATCTTATCAATAAATATCTTCTTTTACGTGGACTCAGTAGTAGAATCTGCTGTAACACTCTGTTTAGAACTTTTCCAGCTAACAGCAGCGCCATTAAGAGTAAAAACGAATCCAGACTGAGATTTCGAGCCATCGCGATCCGTTTGGAAGCTAGCATCTGCGTAACCCGTGGCACAGAGCGTTGAGTCGCCTCCATAAGTCAATCCCCAATCTTTAGTCCTCCGTAGGTACTTAAGAATGTTTTTCACGGCCATCCAGTGTTGTTCACCTGGATGAGCTTGGAATCGACTTGTCATACTCAATGCATATGCAACGTCAGGACGTGTGCATATCATGGCATACATGATCGATCCTATTGCCGAAGCATAAGGAATCCGACTCATGCGCTCTTTCTCTTCCACTGACTTAGCTTCTTGAGTCTTGCTCAAGTGAAGCCCAGGAGTCATAGGAAGGAACCCCTTCTTGGAGTTCGTCATGCTGAATCTCTCCAGAATCTTCTCTATATAAGATTCCTGACTGAGAGACAACATCCGTCGTGATCTATCCCTGTAGATACGGATGCCCAAAATTCTTTGTGCCTCTCCCAGATCTTTCATCTGGAAATGGTTTTTCAACCATGCTTTAACCGAAGATAGGAGAGGTATGTCATTCCCAATCAAGAGTATGTCGTCGACATACAGTACTAGGAATACAATCTTGCTCCCACTCGACTTGATATAGAGACATGGTTCCTCGACTGATCGAACGAATCCATTCTCTTTTATCACTTGGTCGAAGCGATGATTCCAACTCCGCGATGCTTGCTTAAGTCCATAGATGGAACGCTTAAGCTTGCAAACCTTCTTAGGATGTTCTGGATCAATAAAACCCTCGGGTTGTACCATGTACAACTCTTCCTCCAAATAACCGTTTAAGAAGGCAGTTTTAACGTCCATTTGCCATATTTCATAATCGTGAAATGCGGCGATCGCTAAGATAATCCGAATGGAACGTAGCATGACTACGGGTGCACAGATCTCATCGTAGTGCAAGCCTGGCACTTGGGTGAAACCTTTAGCAACTAGTCTTGCCTTATGGATATCTTGTTTACCTTCCACGACATGCTTTATTTTGTAAAGCCATTTGCATTGAAGGGGACGTACCTTTGCAGGTAGGTCCACAAGATCCCACACGTTGTTCTCATACATGGAGTCCATCTCGGATTGCATGGCTTCTAGCCATAGCTTTGAGTCAGAACTGGTCATGGCACCTTTATAGGTTGTGGGTTCATTACCCTCTAGGAGTAAGACGTCATCTATATCGTGTTCCTCGACCATACCAATGTATCTGTCCGGTGGAATAGAGACTCTTCCTGACCTCCTAGGTTCCTCAGGGATATCTACCGCAGCCTCGGTTGAAGGTACTGTTTCCTCCAATGGTTGCTCGGTAGTTGGTTCTTGAACCTCCGATAACTCGAAGGTTCTATTACTCGACTTGTTCTCGAGAAATTCTTTCTCTAAGAACGTCGCACTAGCCGCAACAAAAACACGTTGTTCGGTAGGCGAGTAGAAGTAATGACCAAACGTTCCCTTTGGATAGCCTATAAAGTATGTCTTGACCGATCGCGGGCCGAGCTTATCCTCGTGTCTCCACTTGACATAAGCCTCGCAGCCCCAAACCCGAATAAAGGACAAGTTAGGGACCGTTCCCTTCCATAACTCGAATGGAGTCTTGTCAACAGCTTTAGACGGACTTCGGTTAAGTATTAGAGCGGCCGACAAAAGAGCATAGCCCCACAATGAATCAGGCACAACGGTGTGACTCATCATGGATCGAACCATATCTAGTAAAGTTCGATTTCTCCGTTCGGACACACCATTTAATTGTGGTGTTCCAGGTGGAGTCAACTGTAGCACGATCCCACAGTCTTTAAGGTGTTGATCAAACTCGCGTGAAAGATACTCACCACCACGATCCGAGCGTAGTGCTTTAATCTTTCTACCCAGCTGGTTCTGTACCCGATTCTGGTATTCTTTGAACTTGTCAAAGGATTCACTTTTGTGCTTCATTAAGTAGACATAGCCATATCTACTCAAATCATCCGTGAAAGTGATGAAATACCTATAGCCATCTCGTGCGTTGATCGACATAGGGCCACATACGTCCGTATGTATGAGTCCTAATAGGTCGGCAGCGCGCATTCCAACACCTTTGAAGGAAATACGAGTCATTTTGCCGATGAGACATGATTCACACGTGCCATATGATTCGAAATCAAAGGGCGAAATAGCTCCATTCTGTATGAGCTGTTTAACGCGTTTCTCATTTATGTGTCCCATACGACAATGCCATAGGTAAGTTTGATCTTTGTCACCTACCTTTATTCTTTTATTATTCACATGTAATATCTCGGTAGTTTGATCTAAAACATAAATTCCATTCATGGAAACTGCCTTGCCATAAATCATATTGTGTAAGGAGAAAATACAGCTATTATTCTCTATTACAAATGAAAAACCAAGTTTGTCAAGTGCAGAAACTGAAATAATGTTTTTGGATAAACTAGGAACATAATAACAGTTATATAAAAATAACTCGAATCCACTTGGAAGTTGGATTACGTATGTTCCCTTCGAGACTGCAGCCACACGTGCTCCATTCCCGACACGCAGGTCCACCTCACCCTTGATTAGGGGTTCTTGGTTTCGGAGGCCCTGCACATGATTACATAGATGAGAACCACAACCAGTATCAAGTACCCAAGTTCCGCAACTTGCGTGGTTAATCTCAATCATGTGAATAAAAGAAGTAGAAGACATACCAACAGGGGTAACGCGGCCTGCCTTAATGTCCTCGCGATACACGGGGCATGAGCGCCTCCAATGCCCAGTCTTGTGGCAATGGTGACATTCCATGCTAGTATCCTTGCTCTTTGTCTTGCCTTGTGAGTTACTCGACTCACCAGGCCCACTCTTAGCAAATCCTGGTTTCTTGAACCTGGGCCTACCTACCGCTAGGTCGCCCTGAGCTTTAGCCTTCCCTTTACCTTTTCCCTTACTTGAGATCATGAGAACATCCTGCTTTAGACTCCCACTCAACTTTAGATCCTTCTCAGTCTGTACGAGAAGGGAGTGGAGCTCATGGGGAGTCTTCTTCATGTCGTTCATGTAGTAGTTGGCCCTAAAGAGGGCGAACCCATCATGAAGCGAATGAAGCATGCGATCAACGATGATGTTCTCACTGATCTTGCAGTTTAGGGACTCCAGTTTCTCGATATTCTCAATCATGTTGAGAATATGTGGGCTAACAGCTTGGCCCTTCTGGAGTTTCGCCTCAAAGAAGCGACAGGTATGCTCATAAGAAACGATTCTCGGAGCCTTGGAGAATTCGTTAGTGAGCGTGGTGAAAATCTTGTTTGCACCATGGGTTATGAAGCGTCTTTGCAAATTGGATTCCATTGCATAGATGAGTACGTTCTTTATCGCACCCGCTTCCATGACGAAGTCGCTATGAGCGCGAACATCGTTGGCTCTAGCTCCAGTTCCTGGGTGTGGCGGAATGGGCTCAGTTAAGAACTTGAGCTTTCCGTCAGCAATGGCAGCATTCCGTAGTGCTGCCTCCCAGTCAGAGAAGTTTGACCCATCATTCCTCAGTCTAGTTGACTGATTCATGGAGTCCATGAAGGCTTTTAGCCAGGATTCACGTGCTAGCTTGGCACTTGGCATTGGGTCTTCACCAGCCATTTTAGTTTTACAGCAGTTTAATTGAACGTGTTCTAGACTGAAAAGAAGATAAAACAAAACCATATAAGCAACTCATTGTTGTGATTTAAGTCTATATTAAATTGAATTTAAACTCGTAGACTCATCCATTTATATAATTGATCTCCCTCAAGAATTATATAAATGATCCCAAGACTCAATTTCCGTATATTGATAAGCCCACAGTTTGGCTAATTCCACCGTTGGAACTCTTGGTCGATAGATTTCCGTAAATCCTATCTATTAGTCCATCTCAGTCACTGGATATTATCGAGTGACCATGATGTTGAGATAAAATAAATCATCTGTTCCCACTTACCCGACGTAGAAGGGGTCATATTATGCCTACCGACGAAGAAGGGATTCATGGGAGGCTGATTTATAAAGACTATTCTCAATTTTTGGTTATACGAGGAAGACCCCATCAACTTATATTTATCCATTTTAAGTGAACTAATATCTAGCATTTGCGTGAATGAATGAAATAAAGTGATGGCTTTGCATTTGACATGTGACATCTGTATTGTCACAGAAAACTAACGCGTAACCTCTACATGAGTCAGTTTTCAGGCATGATATAGGTGATTTGGTTTTAGGCGGAATATGATGCAAGCTATTATCGATGAAAGCATAAAGTGAAAGCAATAAACGTAAATAAAAAGTCCTAGTGTGGCCTATCCTACCAAAATAAACATAAAACAACTTGGAATCCACCGTTGGACCCTAGAAGCTTGTCTTGATGTTCCATCTTGGTCCTTGCAGCGGGAGTGAGCATCCGGTCTCCGTCTTTGGTCTTCACAAAATTACTAATTTAAATTACAAATATAACCCTATTTACATTCTAATTTAAATACAAAAGTAATTACATGGCAAAAACCCAAAACGGAGATTCAAGATCTCAAAATTACAAGCAAGATTGTGTTCCATCATTACGGTAACACAATCTACTAAGGCCACACTAAGTTACAACCGTTTGCAAAAATTAAATACGTTATTGAAAGCATTCATTAGGCATTCAACAAGACGATAAATAAAATGCATCAACTAAATTAAAATTCATACATGACATAATACTGTTATTATGATTAACAAATTTTTACCAAACCACCTTTTAGGATTAAAATTATGTGATTATACCGTTTTAACCACTTTAATTTTAATAAGTTTATAATCCTATTATTTTAAACCGTTTTAAAATAATATGTATCAAACGAGGGTGAACCTTTTCACAAAATTAATAATATACTATTTCCGTATATAGTATATTACTAAAGGCCATGTGAAAATAAAACATGTTATTTTCGGAAAATAAAAAAAAACGAGTCTGTTACAGGGGTGGTCTACCGACCGAAAAAACAGGTCTACCGACCACCTGACGAAAAAAAAAAAATTTTTTTTTTTTTTTTTTTTTTTTAAAGCAGAATGGTCGACCGACCCGAAAAACAGGTCGACCGACCACAAAACACGAAACCGAGTTTCTGAACACGATTTCTCACAAAAGATAAACTGTCGAAACAGAAAAACACGCAGGAGGCGGTCGACCGACCGCAACGGGGGGTCGATCGACCGACTTAGCGGCAGAAGACGATTTTTCAGGTTTTAAAACTTACGAAAAACACAAAGGTAAAATTTTCATGGCCTGGCTCTGATACCACTTGTGGGGAATATAGCATGTATTCGCCCCAAACTTGCAGGATTATAATGAAACATACAATTGTGATTATAGTCATAAGTTAATAAAAAGCATGAAAAAGAAATCAACCTTTGGTCCTTGTGCGAAAGGCCTAAGAACAGGAATTAACACAAATTCCCTCCTATAACTTGCACCCAAGACTTAGAATGAGACGTGGCCGCGTGTGCTAGAAATCCTCTCCAATTGCCTTGCAATATAGGGAGAGCCCCTGAGGTTTTAGATGTGAGATCTGAGGTTTTGGGAGAAGAATGCTCTCAAACCCTAATTTTACCTTGAGATTTATTAAACAGTGCAACAAGAGTATTTGATATAAGGAGAAGGACTCTCCTTATATACTACACATGGCCGGCCGAAATTGATGTCGGGTAGGAGTGGGCTTTCCACTCTTACCTTATTCCAATGCGTGATTCGACCCATTTAGCTATAATTTATTCGCGGGTTTTATTTATAAATCGTAACATGTTATCAGTTATTAATACAGTCGATATATTAATAATGGTCTGATAAAATACGATATTGTATAATTACCTAAATTAATATAACTGTTTATATTAATTCGCGAATACAATATTTAATTAAATATAACCGTTTATATTTAATTTACGAATTAAACATGTAATCCGTATTAGCTAAAATTATTTAATCCGTGTTAAATAATAATCTCAACATCTTATTGACTAATTTAATAGTCAATACCTCTGACTAACCGTTTAGTCATATCCGGCAAAATGTGAATGTATTTTCATACCTTCACATCTCTCAAACGTGTCCTATAGGTGTGACGTATAGGGACCAGTTGATCACCGCCATCCGTATGACAATAACGTCAAACTTATCTAGCAAGCCAACCGTTATTGATAAACGTGGATCAACTGGTAATAATACAAAAGTATGCCCTTGTGATCCTTAAAGAGATTTAATAAGTCATTGTACTTAATTGTCAAGGACACCAGCCCCAACAAAGGTAACCTAAACCCTAAACCCTAATTAGTACTTCGTCCATTTTTCTATTTTTTCCCATTTCCTTTTTTGGTAAATTATTTTTTTTTCTACTCATCTTTCCTTATTTGACCATCTAATTGACAATATAGTCTTTGTCTCACTTGTGTATTTACAATATTTGTCATTGTTTTTTCATTTTTTAATCTCTTTTAATTGTTTAATTTGGCTCACATACAAATCTACCATTACTTTTTCATAGTTTAATCAATTTTCTTAATAGTTGTGCAAAAAGAAATGGGATGAAAACAAAAAAAAATGGACGAAGTATTTTTTTTATGATTTTAAAATAGTTTACTCAAGTATTAAATTTAATTCGGATTTTGAATTAGAACTCTCATCACCAGAAAATTAAGATTAGCATACGGTAAAAACAAATCTTTAATTTCCAAATATTAATGTTAACATTTGGCTTGTTAAACTATAATCAAGGTTAGCATACGATAAAAACAAAAGAAGTCTGTTTAGTTTGTTTAACGGGTAGTGTTATTAGAGCTTTACACATAATTTGATTATGAATCTCATCATCATTATATACATCGCAAGAGAGACTTATTGTATCTTTTATATACTTTGTACAAAACAAAACAATATTAGGATATGATTTAAGTTATGCCCAATCTTTTAAACTTATACTTCATATCTAATTTGTGTCGTAGCGCATTTTAGTAACCATTTTTTTTACTTATTAATAAGTAGTACCATTGATTCAACCTTTTCTCTCCTTTGTAACATGAATCTCGTAAAATTAACTTAAAACTCTGTTTTTCAGCAAGAGTTGAACGAAAATGAATTTAATGAAGCTTAATAGAGGTAAAAGCAAGTTATGAGAAGATGAGATCAACTAAATTAAATTGGACTTGAGTGAACCGAAAAAAACAAAACTAAACTAAAATAAAATAAACTGAATCGAGCTAAACTGAATTGAACTCAACGAAGTTAAACTCGACTCGACGATACCCTCTTGTTCAACAATATTTTGGAAAAAAAAAAGAACCTCAAGAGTTCAAAGTTTCAACATGTAATCCCATTGCTCACTCCAATACACAATTATTGCATCAATCAATACAAAGTTTACCTCCACCAATTAATTCTCAATTTCCAACTTTCCACCATTGATGATTCACTATCAAAACCCCACACCTCAAAAATTACAATCCCTAAATTCATCCCCAATTCTTAAACCCTAATAAAAAAAACCTAGAAATAAATCATCCACCAATCCAAACAAAACCAACAATCATGGCATTCCAATTCCAACTTTTTCCCTCAAAACTCCCAAAACCCATTTTCAACCTCATCTTACTTTCCCTTCTCCTCTCTCTTTTCTACCTCTTTTCCACCTTGCCAGCAACAACAACAACAAAAACCGACTTATTAAAACACGGTTTTTTATTTAAGACGAATATATCCGTGTTAACGGAAACTAACTTAACAACATTACAAACATTAGAAACATTAGAAACAACAGAAACAAACTCCTCTGTTTCAAACCCTCTTGATTTCACTGCACACCATTCAACTGAACTAATCATTCCTTCACAAAATGAGCTCAGACCCATCAAAAAATGCTCAAAGAACTTCACTTTTTACTGCCCATGTCAAGATTCAGCAAGAATAAGGCGGTTTTCAAGTGGTACTTACTTCAATAGGGAGAGACATTGTCCTGAGTTTGAGTATGAGAAGCTCAACTGCTTGGTTCCGGTTCCAACCGGGTATCGAAACCCGTTTCCATGGCCGAAAAGCAGGGATATGGCTTGGTTTAATAATGTGCCTTTTAAGAGGCTGGTTGTGGATAAAATGAAGCAGAATTGGGTTAGATTGGAAGGTGATCGGTTTGTTTTTCCGGGTGGCGGGACGTCGTTTCGTAAGGGTGTTAAGGGTTATATTGATGGTATTAAGAAGGTTTTGGATTTTAAGTCTGGGAGTATTAGAACTGCTCTTGATGTTGGTTGTGGGGTATGTTGTATGTTTTGCTGTTTTTTTGGATTTTAGTAGCTCCGTCTCTGTCATTTGTTTACCTTTGGTTAAAATATCGCTTACAGATGATGAAAAGAGTAAATAAATGATTGAGACGGAAAGAGTGTTTTTCTTATTGATTCATAGGTTATGATAAATTGATAATAGCATTGATATGTTTGTTTAGGATGTTAGCTAGTAAAGGTAAAGCCGAGTAGTTACTATTAGGAATATTAATAATAGTTGGGCCTCAACCATCACCTCAAGATTTTGATTGAGACGGTTCATCTATCATGGTATCAGAGCCAGTATGACCGAAGGTCACGGGTTCGAATCCTGGCAACCTCAAAACCACTCGAAAACTCACGAAGTGGAAACCAGCACACGGTATGGGGGGCCTGGGCCTGGGCCTGTGCAAACGAACCACTCTTCAAGCCCAATGGGCATTCGAGTGAGGGAGCGTATGAGGAATATTAATAATAGTTGGGCCTTAACCATCACCTTAAGGTTTTGGTTGAGACGGTTCATCTATCAGTTACACTGTTACCTAGTACCTGCCTTGTAATGTTAGAGCTGAATAGGTGTTAGCTAGCTGAGTTGGTAAGGTTATCGAGGTTTGAAACCCGTCGACATTTGAACTTGTTTAGCTTGGTTCTGGATTATGATGGAATAAATCAAAATGGCTCACTAAAGTAGTTACACTTCTTGCTTTGGTGAAGTAGCGGTCCTTCAATGTAGTTCTCGACACAATTTTTATCCTGGTCATTCGTAAACCAACCTTTTTGTATTGCTAACATAAAGATAAGACTACGTACATACCCACCCCCCACCCACGATATCACGGGAGCTATTGAGGCAATGGGGTAATGTTGTACTAGGTTACAAGGTATTGGGTGGAAAAGCTACCTCACAATATCACGGGAGCTATTGAGGTAACGGGGTAATGTTGTACCAGGTTACAAGGTATTGGGTGGAAAGGAATTGTATTTGATGCAATTTCCGGTGTTTGTTTGACATATTAGCATTAAATTTGTAAGGAAAAGATTAAGCAAATGATAGGATGCTTGTTAATATGTACTGTATTAGAACTCTAATCTTCATTTTCTCCTAAATTAATTCGCTGTCGTTTCATTCGAATTCTTGCATGATTTGCGAGAGTGCAACTTCTCTTGCGTGAGACCAAGCGCCTCGTGTAAGACGGCTTAAAAGGTGTCGTCTTAGAAAGTAACCTTTAAAGATCAAAACTTCAAAACTATTGTCACTACTCTTATATAGCAGTTACTATTGAAGTGTAGGATTTTTCGTTTCAATTGTGAAGGGGAAGGTTAGATAGGCCATTGACGGAAATGTTTGTGACAAAATTAATTAGAAGATGGAAGTAGTTAACAGGAAATGAAATTTGACAACTATAACCTTCTTGTTAATCATAGGTGGCAACATTTGGAGCTGCGTTGTTGGATTACAACATCTTAACAGTTTCGGTTGCACCATTAGATACACATGAAGCTCAGGTGCAGTTTGCATTAGAGAGAGGTGTTCCAGCAATGCTCGGAATCCTAAGTACCTACAGGCTGCCATTTCCATCACGGTCTTTTGACCTTGCTCATTGCGCGAGATGCCTTGTGAACTGGACTAATAATGGTAATTCTTTTTCATTTGCTTATATAGGTGCATTAATCGTCCTGCTTGTGGCACCCTTCTGAAATATTTGTCTACTGCTATGTTACTCAGACTCGTTTAGAAGTACCCGACACACGGGTACGTGTCCAAGTGTCGGACTCGGCTATTTTATTGAAAAATATGCACATTTTAGTCTAAAATGAGGTGTCCGAGTGTCAAGTGTCAGACACGGGTACGCGAGAAAATTAGAAGAGTCGGAGTAACTCTACTGTTTGGTTCTCTGGACTTCGAAAATCTGCTAGTTACGACATCAACGTCAATGCGGTCATATGAACGTCATAGATTCATAGCTAATTGTTGCTATGTGACCTTTGGCAAATTCTGTTGTAGATGGATTGTATCTGTTGGAAGTCGACCGTGTTCTTCGTCCTGGTGGCTATTGGGTGTTATCCGGCCCACCGATTAGTTGGAGAACTAGTTTCAAGGGTTGGGAGAGATCAGCTAGTGACTTAGAGACAGAACAAACAGACTTGGAAAACCTTGCTAATAGATTATGCTGGAAAAAGGTTGCAGAGAAAGGGGCTGTTGCAGTGTGGCAAAAACCAACCAATCATGTTCATTGTGCTCAGAAGTTGAAGAAATTGAAATCGCTTAATTTTTGTGAAGAACACGACCCCGACTCTGCTTGGTGAGTTCTACAACTATTGATGCAGAATAGTTAATCTGTCATTTGTATGCGGTTACCTGATATCGATCTGAATTCAAGTCCAAGACAAAGACTCGCTATTCTTTGATCTCGAAGTCTTATCATCTGTAGTCTGCTAGAAATTGAATGAAAACTGTGACACACTGACATCCATGATAAGTCTGAGACATGAGACTTGAGAGGTTGAATATCATCCGATTTAGCACAATGACCGAAATGAAATCGTGGCTTTTGATTTCTGCACCGTTTTCTATTTTCCCTTGTTTCTTATATCTTGGTAGTTGTCTATACCCGGTGACTTTGGCTGGCTGGCTCATGAAAGCATGTTTTTATAGGAATATTAATAATAGTTGGGCCTCAACCATCACCTTAAGGTTTTGGTTGAGATGATTCATCTATTATGGTATCAGAGCCAGCCAGCCAAAGTCACTGGTTCAAATCCTGGCAACCTCAAAACCCCTCGAAAACTCACGAAGTGGAAACCCAGCACACGGTATGAGGGAGCCTGTGCAAACTAACCACTCTTCAAGCCCAATAGGCATTCGAGTGAGGGAGTGTATAGGAATATTAATAATAGTTGGGCCTCAACCATCACCTTAAGGTTTTGGTTGAGATGATTCATCTATCAGTTTTATGGATTTGTAGCGATGGTGTAGCATTAGTCGAAAAGTATCTCTCTGAAGCTCATTTTGTTTCTGTTAATATTTTTGCAAGCAGGTATAAAAAGATGGAGTCTTGCATAACTCCGCTTCCACAAGTCAGAAACATCAAAGATACATCCGGGGGGATTCTTCAGAAATGGCCTAAGAGGTTAAATGCTGTGCCGCCAAGAATACGAAACTCAATGATTGGGGCAATTACCTCAAATACCTTTAACGAAGATAATAGATTGTGGAAGCGGAGAATTCACCACTACGGAGGGGTTCTTACTTCCCTCTTCGATGGTGGATATAGGAATGTCATGGACATGAATGCTGGCTTAGGAGGATTTGCTTCTGCAATGTCTGCTTACCCTGTCTGGGTCATGAATGCTGTCCCATTTGACTCGGAAAACAACACTCTCGGGGTTATATATGAACGTGGCCTTGTCGGGACTTACATGAACTGGTATGATCCATCGTGCTTTGGTATTGATTTCACAGACGGTCTGATACCATGGCAGAATTCTAAATGTCTTCAGCATCTGACAGGGTTTGAACATCTGTACTGAATTAGTTACATTATCACGCAATCTTTGAAATTTCGTCATCTATTCATACACGAAAATGAAAAAAAAAAGTAAAATCATAGGAAAACTGTTTAATGTTACAGTAATGTCCTGACTGTCACAGGTGCGAAGCCTTCTCAACGTACCCTCGTACATATGACCTGATACATGCAGATGGGATATTTAGTTTGTACACGAGAAGGTGAGTGCTTCGATCCCTAATAACTCCATGACTACATTCTCAGTTGCATTCATTGTTGTTGTCATCTATGTTACTCCGACTCTTCCAATTTTCTCGTGTACCCATGTCCGACACTCGACACTCAGACGTGGGTATGACCCTTGGACACCTCATTTTAGACCAAAATATGCATATTTTTCAAAAAATAGCCAAAGTCCGACACTTGGACGCGTACCCATGTCGGATACTTCTACACAAGTCTGAGTAACATAGGTTGTCATTCTAGAACGAAACTAATTTCTCAGTGTTTCGACTTTCGACAGGTGTGATGCTGTTGATATACTGTTGGAGATGTACAGGATACTGAGGCCTCATGGTGCTGTAATTGTGAGAGATCATGTAGATGTCATTATAAAAGTGAAAGATATAATGGAAACAATGGGATGGAAGACCCAGCTTTCCCATAGTGAGCATGGACCATTCCACCCTCAGAAAGTGCTCTTCGTTGACAATGCTCAAATACATGACTAAATACTACCTCGGTCCTCGACACTTCATATCAGCTCATGTACCTGCATCTGACACTTGGTTTTTGGACACTGGTATGACACTTTGACACTTCATTTTAAACCGAAAGATTGTCAATTTTTCATATAATAACCGTGTCCTACACTTAGGTACGCATCTCCGTCCTACCCTTTAAACCAGTCGGATTAACATAGACTATGAGCACTTGGGTACGCGTCTCTGTCCCACCCTTCAAACCAAGTCGGAGTAACATAGACTATGTAATACTAGGAAATACTATGTATGATTGTAGGTAGCTTCGGTGGCCGAGATTTTGTTGTATCAAAATCATTCAGGATCATGTATCACCAGAAATATCAGTATTTCATGTAATTAAGGATTTAAGGCCTTCTTTTGTTTAAATTTTTAGCTGGTGAAGGCTTTCTCTGTGTATAAATTTGTCTTACCTTCTCAAACTGATGACTGAATCTGTTGTAACGGAGGCGTCTCGTTACCCATATAGTTAATTGATAAGGTGATGAAAACAATAAATAACGAATGTAAATAAAGTTGACACGGAGAAGTATTATGCATCTTGGTATGTACGCGACATTTCAAATGCAAATGCGATTGAAGGTTGGCAAAGAAAGACCATTGTGTACTCTTGTATCGAAAATCGACTAAAATAAAAACCTTAGTCAATGACATGGAGGAAACAAGATCCTGATCAGCGAAAGTAATATAAAAGTCACATGTTCAAAACTCACCCCCAACGTTTTTTTTCAGCAAATCTTCCTTGTGTTGGGTCAAATACTGCCCAAATGATTAGTATTTGACTTGTCGCAAGCTTACAACAGATATGTTCATCAGATGAGAATGAGAATTTGTGTGTTTTTTTAGGTCAACCTTTTGGCTTATCATAAACTAATTGATTCAAATATTTCAAATCATATTTACAAGAGTTCTTTAATCATTGGATAAATAAAGTCTAGAGTACTACTTTTTTAGTACTTGCTTACATTTTCACATTAAAAAATTTATGAGGTTTGATATAGTTAAGGCAAATGGGTTGAGCACTTGAGCACTTGTATAAAGTATGCATTTGGCAATAGTCTTCCATTTCCACTTAGTAAATGTAAATGGTATCCTTAATACATAATGGTTTCCCATTGTTCATAGTGCTTCAACCCATTCAACCACTTAGAGGGTTCATACATGCTTCATGTTCATGGTGCATACCTCCCTAATTGCAGTGGTGGAGTGAGGGGGTCTAACAGGAGGCTCGCCTTTGTTGAATTGCTGATATTGAAAAATTTCGAGAGTTTTAGTTAAATTTTGCAAAAAAACAATTTTTTGAGTAACTTTTTAGCTCAATCTAGCATTAAATCTTGGCTGTCACTGCCTAAAAGTAACTTTACCATTGTCAACCATCACTAAATTTCAAACAGTTAGTCTACTTTAATACGTTATATCATTGTATTAAAGATAAAACAGGTAAATACTATTCTGCGTAAATAGATATAGAATAAGAATTTGTTATTCCCTAAACATTTCGCAACGGTCTTCCACTTTTACTTACTATACGTGAATGGTATCCTTAATACATAATGGTTTCCCATTGTTCATAGTGTTTCAACCATTTGAACCACTTAGAGGGTTCATACATGCTTGCTTGGTGCATACCTTCCTCATTGTAGTGGTGGAGCGAGGGGTCTAATAGGAGAGCCCACCGCTGCTGGTACTGAAAATTTTTGAAAGTTTTAGTTAAATTTGGCAAAAAAATAAATAAATTTTGTGAGTAACTTTTTCGCTCCATCTAGCATTAAATTTTGGCTCAATCACTGCCTAAAAGTAACTTTACCATGGTCAACCATCACTAAATTTCAAACAATTAGTCTACTTTAATACGTTATATCATTATCTTAAGAATAAAACAGGTAAATACCATTATGATTTATGCATAAATAAATATAAAATAAAAATTTGTTATTCCCTAAACATTTCGCAACGGTCTTCCACTTTCATTTACTGTATGTAAATTAATATCCTTAATTCATTAGGGTTTCCCATTATTCATAGTGCTTCGACCATTTGAACCACTTAGAGGGTTCATACATGCTTGCTTGGTGCATTATTCCTAAAAAGGTAACTTTACCATGGTCAACCATCCATCACTACACTTCAAAGTGTACGCTAAAAAAACAAGTAATTAAATGTGTTTGGTATGGTGATTGCTTACTCATCCCTTAAACATGAGGTCAGGGGTTCGATCCCTGCCTATGAGAATGGAGTAACACTTTGGTCAGCCGTTTCTTCGTGAGAGCACCCGCGGCGAGGGGATTATACACTGTTGTCGACGGTAGACACCCGTTTTAAACCAAAAAAAGTGTGCACTAAAAAAACAATTAAAATTAATCGTTTAATATTAGGCAATTGAACTGTTTGGTTGTTCGTTGACCCGTATCTTTCAAATCATTCCGTATTAAGTGAATGTGAAAGACTATTCAGATCACATTTAAGTTTTAATCTATATAAAATAATAAAACACAAACCACTAACATGCTACTTTTCCCGCCTATTTATCCACCTTCCAACCTTAATTCACTAAAGATATTATTATAATTATTTACAAAATCTTATACTAACTATCTTCCTATAATATAGATAGTCTATTATCTATTACTCCGTATTCATTATTCATAACCAACTAAAATTGTATAAGATGCCTAAAATTCTTAATTTTACTTATCATAATTATCTTCCTAGAATATGAATAGTTTGACCAATGGATGAGAATTTAGAGCCTTTACCGCTAAACCACGAGATTTTTATTATACATTTAATAGGATAAGATATACTTATCAGTTATTATAGCATATCTCTTTTTCGTATACGTGTAAATTGAATAATTTAACAACTAACAAATTATATTATAAAAGCATTGGATAAATGTTTTCAGGTACGGTTTCACATAATTTATTATGAGATTGTTTAATATTATAATTCCAAACGGATAATAAAGTAGGTGAAAAAACGGTTAGAAATAAAATGAGTACACTTATTATGTATATATACGTATAAGTATAATAAAAGAACAACTAGACACCTGCAATCCCACATTAAATTATCCCCGCCTAACATTCTCTTAACATTATTTTATTGTTGCAAATCTACCCATATTTGCAAAATGGAAAAAATATTTTTAAAATATTTCATTTGAATATTAATTAATTAGTAATAGCAAATACTCATTTCATGAGATGGGATGATACTGAAAGACGGAAAACTGTACCTATTTTTAACAATGGAAAGGTTTTATAGCAATTGTGAAATTAAAGTGGTACATAATTACATATTACATAATATTAACCTTTTGATTCATTATAAAAAAAAAGACTTGCATTATAAAATGAGCTTGAATTTTTTAAAAATATTATTTTGGTTAATATGTTATTACTTCTGGAACAATGTTAAATCATTGATTAATTGTACAAATACTCAAATGCTCTTAGAAAACCATTTTTTACCCATCAAACATATTTTACGGCATATTAAAATTTTCTACAGTAATGATTTTATCATAATTTAATAACGTAAAATCGTTTTATATGAGATTTATTAGTTTTTTTAATATTTAGAAATAACAAATCTTTTGTAAACGGATTTTCAATTTCACAAATTCTTAGATAAGACGAGAGTCACAATCAATTTATTAAACAAGAAAAAATAAATAGAAGGTGTGTTTTGAGAAGTCTTAATTTAAGATGGTCAAGACCACCTATTATAATAGTTTATTTATGTTAGCTAATAAATTCATTAAATGTATGTTTTACATGAGATACAATCAAAATTGACCATATTTTACTCTATATAAGATTGTCTTAACATAATAATAAGTCAAAAGAACAACCTAACCGATTTTAACTTTTAATTTGAATTAATATTAACTACTAATATTATATTGGTTCATCGACCTTGTGATAAAATAGGTATAAAATACTATAAATTCTACAATTTTGTATTATTTACATTCATATAATTATATAAGTATCAAACTTATTATAATTTTGGGACATTCTCTTACAAGGGTATATATATTGGTTGTTCTGAATGACACAATTAGCTAATTACTAATGAGTTGTTTTCAACATAACTATGTTCTATCAAGGGTGGTGGATAAAAATATTTATATTAATTTAGTGTAAAATCATATAGTAAAAGTGTATATGCAATTCACCAAAAATATGGTTAGTAACAGGTTTTACACTCTGTTTTTTTTTTTTTTTGCTGAAAAGAGTTGAACTGAACTGGTCATAGTGAAGCTAATTTGAAACAAACTGAATTGAAATAAGAGTTAACTATACATAGCCTATCCCGTTCTATGTCATAATAATTATACGAACGTTGTTGTATTAGTTTAAGAACATATTGAAAACATACGATATTTATTTTCTATGTGTACCTTTTAATTTTAATTATTTTGATCACGTGTATTTTGATTATTAAATCAAAATAGAGATATGATGATTTCAGTGAGGCATGTACCCTTTAATTTGATGTTAAAAATATAATAAACGTTGAACTTAAATTTAATATACTTTTATTTGTATGTGTAAAATGTTGTACATTTATATTTAAATGAAATAATATTACAACTATAAAATTTTAAATAACTATTTTTATATTTTTTTTAATGCAATTGCACGGGTCCTAAACTAGTTCAAAATATACATGTTACGCAGAAAGTCTACATATACAATTTCCAATTATACTTAATATGATACCGTATTTAACTTCGAACGGATAACACAAAAAACTCGGAATATGAAAATTGGCCAATTATCATTAACTTATCTCGAGAAGTGACAACTTCACTTACTAAAACAAATGGATGAAGTAATCATTTGCAAGTCATAACACTACTTTTTCACACAAGTCAAAGATTTTTTCAATGAATGGTGTTGGGCAACATGACACATATTATTCCGTGTGACGGTTTCATTCCGTATTTTTTAAAAAAGAATTGACAATTTTTTTGGTAAAAAGTAATAATTTTTTATAAATAAAAACAACTGAAAATATATAGGTCGCTTTTTTATTAATCGCACGTACGACCGTTGTACAGAAAAATTATTCATAGTGTAATAATTACCAGATATCAGATAGTTTTTTCGCAAAATCATAACTAATAAGATTCATAACGTAAAATAAGTCACTCTTTTCTCACTAGAAAAAAACATATAAAAATGAGTAATGGAGATCAAGTAGAAATTGAGAATGTGTAGAGGTCAAGCATTCATACTACATCTTAAAATTTACAAAATTGAATATGAAAACAATTAATCAACAAAAGAATTTATTATGCAACCGTTTTTCCTTTGACCATCTTTTGGTAAATAATGACCATCTGAAAAAACTGTTTATTTTTCAGTCATAGAAACAAGTCACTATTTACCCAAAAACGACATCATTTATCAAAAAGTAGTCATATTTCATGAGACTTGGCGGTAAAATAGAGTTTGCGAATAATCAATCAATCGCTCATATTAATTAATATACTAGAAATTGAATAGATAACATTAGTTACCAACTATTTTTTTGTTCTTTATTGTTCAAATTAAAGGAAAAAAAAAACAATATATAAAAAAACATTTTAATTAATAATCTCAATTTCATCAATCATTTTTATTGGGACCTCCAATGCTTAGCCAATTCAAACCCATTCTTGCAAAGTTGATAATCTTCAAAAGTCTTCTCAATTTCAGCTTGTGTGTTCATCACAAACGGACCATATTGCACAATCGGCTCGTTTATCGGCTCACCGGCAATTAGCACGTATCTCAGGACATCGGATGACTTGTTCCAAACACTTAGCCCGTCCCCCGGGCCTAAAACAACACAATTATGAGCCGGGATAGCCTTTGACTTGGACACTCCGAATACTCCTTCTCCCTCGACAATGTAGACAAACGCGTTAAATGACTCGGGTATTGGTTGAGCGAATTCCGCCCCTGGTTGAAGGGTGAAATCAAGGTACATTGTTGGTGTCCGGGTGTAAACGGGTGATTGAACGCCCATCGACTCCCCTGCTATTATTCGTACCTCTACACCGTCTTTCTCTGCTCTCGCTATGTCTTCCTTCAACAATTCTTGGTAATTCGGCTCAATCCTAGACAAAAATATGAGCGTATTAGTATAGATGGGGTAACTAATCAAGACGGTTTTAAACCAGAATTATCGAAACATACATTTTCTAAGACGAGGTAACTAATCAAGACGGTTTTAAACCAGAATTATCGAAATATAACATTTTCTAAGACGAGATAACTAATCAAGACGGTTTTAAACCAGAATTATCGAAACATACATTTTATCCTTAGACGATAAATTGATCCAAAGTTGTAATCCTTTGTTGACTCCGTCACCAACAGGCATTTCAGAGTGGACTATTCCTCTTCCTGCTGTCATCCACTGGAAAAAAAAATGGAACCCGTTTTGATTCAGTCTTACAAACACGGGAATTAAATTAAGACGGTTTTAAACTAGAATTGACTTTACCTGTACATCCCCGGTTTTTATTACATCTTTGTGTCCTGAAAAATCCTGATGTGCAAATGCTCCCTGCTCAACCAAAAAAACGATTATATATAAAACCGTCTCATTTTATGTTATACCCGTGTGGCCGTGTATAGTCTCGTATTCATAACCGTATTCAAGACTTTACTCTATGCTAGCACATAAACATTCAATGATGATATTTATGTTTGACTCGGAATATGAATAAAAAAAGTTATTCACTTTTTAACATATGACATTTTTTTTCTTTTTTCGAAGTGACGTTTACAATTTCAATTTACCCCAAAGTCATTCCCTAAAAGATAATTGGAAATTGGAATACTCGAACTTTGTTATTTTTACTTTTATATTTTCGGAGATAAAACAAGGATTTAAATTCCGATCAATTTGCTCGAAATTTACGACACACGTAAAAATTACTTTAGATAAGTTAATATTTACCTCCAGCATGTATGTCACAGTTTCGAACCCTCTGTGAGGATGATCAGGAAATCCAGCTGGTTTCGAAACTGCAGTAAAAATAGTAAAATAAAATTTAAAAAAAGAGCATTACACTATTTACCCAATTAAAATCTACGAGTATATCTTTGCTAAAATTGAAGAACTGTTTCATTAAAAATTACCTGAAAATTCATCCAACATTAGAAAAGGATCAAAATTCTTTAATCCAGGCCTGCATTTCACCAAATTCCAATTTTAAATATTTTTAATTCCATAAAAACACAAAATAAATTAAAAAACTAAAAATTTATTACCGTCATTAGGAAAATCATCTAAAAGGCATCGAAATAGCGTAAATTATCTACCATCAACAACCGTGAATAGAAATAACACTAAAACTTGAGAGAAACGATCTTACACCTTTATTTGTATTTCCAGACCTTTTGTCATTAATCATACCATAATAATTTCGTACTTATCTACATAATAAATGTACTCAATTGATTTTGTACCTATTTTTTTACTTTTAGGACCACTTTTTCTTAAATTTGTACAATAATCTCTCGATAAGCTTATTGAAAGGCGGTCAACTCGTAAAAATTAGACGGCTACCCACCTACCGTACATAGGCAACAAACAACAACGTAGACGGAAACGACAATCTCACAAATTAATCAGTAAACCAAATAAATAATTTACATTAACTTAATTTTTTTTGTAACGTCTACTCATAAAAATTAATTAGAGGGCTACATAGCCAACAAAAGCAACGTATACAGAATCGACAAATTCAAAAATTAATCAGTCAATCAAATAAGTAATTTACGTTTACTTTATTTTGAGACGGAAAAACAAACCTGCCAATGCTACGACGAACGGTAGCACCATCACCTTCACGTTGAGATTCAGCCAAGAATTTCTTAGCAACCAATCTAGGATTGTTAAATTCACAATTAATTTGAGATGCAGACATTATTCTTGTAATAAATCTTGTAAAATAATAATTATTATTACCAAAAAATAATTTATTTTTATTTGATGATTTTTGTAGAATAAATAGTTTATTTGTAAAATTATTGATTGAAATTCCAGCTCTCATTCAAAATAATATTGAGTTTTTTCTTGTTTTTTTTTTGGGTGTAAGGGTTTATGAATTGTGTGTTATGGGTTGGGTTTGGGTTGTTTATATATGGGTATGTGAGGTGACAAGAATGGAAGAAACAAGAATGTTTCCAAATTATAATGGTTCTATTTTGTGGGATTTCTAGAAGATTTTGTAGTTGTTTTTTTTGTGATAATGTAGGGACCTAATTACATGTGCATGACATAAAGAACTAATCACATTAATATTTCCAAGTTCTATGGCTTTTTTAGGCTTTTAGCTTAGTTTGGACTTCAAATATGTTGACCCTATAATTAATGAATGGGTCCGTCTTGTTTCTGACGGTTATAAGTTTGTCGTTAATTTCTCCCAATTACCCAAATTAGAGGATTATACAATCAGATATATACATCTGAGCTTATGCATATATTTTACGAGGTTTAGTGAAAAGAATCTGTGCGTCTTTATAAAAAAAATTGTAAATCAAAACATTATATTGAAATTCAAAAGAAATACGTAAGAAACCCAAAGATTTTAATTTCAACACTAAAAAATTATAGTGTTGGAAAAAATTATTAAAAGCTCAAAAAAAATTGCATGTAAGCTCAATTAAATTTGTATTAGATGTACGAATGTACGATGCTCATATATATACATCTGAATGTATAGTCCTATTTGTATAATTACCCTATCACTTGTAAATTTGTCTCACGTCACGAGTTTGTGACAGTTACAATTGAGAATTTAATCTGTGTTGATGAATGAAATAAATATTGATTTTTTTACCATGAGGAAATTTGGATTCACTGTCAGTAAGTCTTGTATACGATGTTATAAATTAGTCCTATAACGAATGGTGGAAAGTACTATTCCCTTAGGAAAGTGTGGATTTAGATGGTTTTATACCTCTATTATAAATTATTCCTGTCTATAACGGTGGTAAATAAAAATTTGTGTTGAGGTATATTCATAGAGTATGTGATAGTACGCGAATCGGGTATCAGGTCAATCGCCCTTCCGGGGAGGTGACGAGTTCGACATCTAGAAAATATAGCCTAAAATCATATAACCTCGTGAGATTGCTTTTGGGACAAGTCCGGATTTTTGAACGCGTATATTAAAGGCACGAAATTAAAACTTATGTAAAATATTTTCATGATTTTTTCATTAAAATGGTAATAAATTAAGGAAATGTGAGAATCTTTACTCATTTGCATGCGTAAATTGAAGTAAGGATACATTAATAAAATTCAATATACGTAATTGGTTCGGCTTAATTTGTTAAATATGGGATAATATGAAATTATAAGGACTTAGGTTCAAACAACCATCTAAACAAATAGAGTCGGAAAATAAAGTGAGTTAAAAAAAATAACGTGATTTGTAGTTAGTTATCACGACTCACGAGCGACACAATACAAATGGCTAATTATCAACTAAATTAGTAGTAAAATTATATAAATGTGGAATTACTTATCATCGTTAGCATAAAAATCTTCGTTATATCTCTTTTTACATACGAAAAAATATATCGATCACATTTTTAACTTTATTTTAACTTAATCATAAACAATGAAAAATTCAAAGTCAAACTAATCTAAGTGTATGTAATAAGAAAATACCTCTCAAAATATTTTAAATACAAATACATGTGGGAAAATTGATTTGGTAATTGGTATGATTAAAAGTCAATAACAAAAATGAAAACAACTAATGATGAGTAATATAATAATGAATTTAAAAATAAATAAAAAAACAGTGAGTGTGAAAGGAAGATATTTATATTACGGAGTTGGTTTATTAGGTAGAATACAAATAAAAAAGTCTGAATTTCCAATCCTATTTGCATAACTCATTTCATGTTCTGTTATCTCTTCATTTGAGATATAAACAGTAAATGTTAAAAATAAACAATTTATAATATCGATTTTTTTAACGTGTGTCCGAAGTGCACACATTAATAAATCGAATATGGAAATATTTGTAAATATTCTCATGATAAATTCAAATATAAACATAGTTTTATCATAATTAGTGAGAATATCTTATAAATCTTTCTATATTCAATTTATTAACGTGTGTCTTTTCGGCACACGTTAAAAAACTCTTATAATATTTAGATATCTTTAAAAAATGAGATATTAGTATATTAGATTATTAATGGATACAAGATGAGATACGAAAATGGAAAAACGGATCCGGAGTTTGTTATTGTTGGGTTGGAAGAAGCGTGTGCGTATATTTGGGTGGGATCATGAATTCATGGATGACTTGGACCCACAATATTTATAGAATAAAGTATTTATTTCCTAATTTAATACCGGTATGACCAACTACTATGCTTACGTCATCTACATGTCATCCTGACTAATCTTTTTTCAACATTTTTGGAGCTATAAGGCAAATTATTATTATTATTATTATTAATCATATTTTTTTCAAGTTTTAAATATGATTAGTGAGTTGAGATGTAGATTTGTGTTCACATGGATTGTGTTTTGATTCCGGATCCGAGTTGGTATATTGAATTGCGCGATAATTCTGATTATTTTATTATAGACATCAGACATGTCACGGATAAAAGCGTGTTTATAGAAAGTTAAAACGTAAAGTTATTTGATTTAAAAAAACCTATTTGGACTTTTTTTTTATTTTCGAGTAGTTAAACTTGTACAAAATTACCGAGGATGTAAAAATAATTGAAGCAAATTGGTGTTCCGTAAATTTTTGTTTGAAGAACGACATAAAAATGACTTGTAAAAATGAAAATTGATTTCAAGTTTTAAAATACGCGAGTTGAAATGATTTCGTAGTCCTATCTCTTAATTACGAATATACTCTTATCTAACTATGACATTGTAAAATGTTCGTTAATTCAATGGACGACGATCCACGAATGTGATGTATTTATACGTTGAGATGACATCTAGCGAATTATAATCCAAACAAAAATACGTGTTCAAGTTGAGTTTTAAATCCACGACATATCATCATGTTGGTCTATAACTCAACATGTCTTTCATTGTAAGTTTGTACTTACGATTATTTATTTAACTATTTTATTCGGCTAATTGCTTTTATTTATTTATTTTGAGAATTCTTTGGCGAATAATTTGATTATTCGCATTTAGGCCCTGTTCTTTCTGCCCTATTTTCAGCTCGTTTCAGTTTAGCTCAGCTTTATTCAGTTCAGTTCAGCTCAGTTCAGCTCAGCTTTATTCAGTTCAGTTCAGTTCAGTTTAGCTCGTTTCAGTTCAGCTCAGCTCTATTCAGTTCAGCTCAGCTCAGTTTCATTTAATTCATTTCAATTCAATTAAGCTCGAATTTATTAACTACATCTCACATTATTATTATTATTATTATTATTATTATTATTATTATTATTATTATTATTGTTTTTGTTATTATTTTATTGTTATTATTATTATTATTATTATTATTATTGTTGTTGTTGTTGTTGTTTTTGTCATTATTATTATTATTATATTTATTTATTTATTATTCTATTTATTATTATTAATTAATAATTTTTATTATGATTATTATTGTTATCATCTTGATGTGCTTCATCTTTGAGGCCATTAGGGACACCAATATCGCACCTTTTTTTTTCAATTTCTTTTCGAACTTTGTCCATGAATTTCTTCCGTTCTTTATTATCCATGTTTGAATCTGTTCTTCCTTGAATACTTTGATGTTTTATAACTGGAATACCAGGTTTATGCATTCGAATGAAAATATGGAGTATAAAAGCGGATACGAGAATTGACATTTGATATTTCGTTGTCATTTGTGGCATTTTTTTTTAACACCTTCCACCTTCTCTCCAGCTGACCAAACGCCATTTCAACCGTCATCCTCAAAGATGAAAGTCGATAATTAAAATGTTCAAATATTCCGCTAGGAGGTGCATGCTTATATTTGAGCACATGGTTTCTTACGTTTGGATGACTAATAGGAGACAAATACCCAAGTGTATCCGGGTATCCCGAATCCACCAAATAATAATTACCTATAAATGTTTATATATAAAAATAATTAATGTTTAGATAATAAAAAAAATGAAATACATGCCACATTTACCACTTTAGACGTAAAATGTTTAGATAATAAAAAACACAATTTATGTTAATTAGACGTAAAATATTTAAATGTTGCTTTTGTTAATTTTAAAAGACAAGAAAAGAAAAAAGCAAAGTCCATTAGAGTTTACTACAAAAAAAATACTTAAAAATTAATATTTTTTTAATATAATTGTTTTTTAAAAAATCGCAAATTTGTATTAATCAAACATATTTTTTTATATTATTATTATTATTTATTATACTTTAATTAAACTTAAGTTATTTCTATTAATTTCTGCTTCATTTAGCTCAGTTCAGTTCAGTTCAATTCAGCTCAGCTCAGCTCGATTCAGTTCAGCTCAGCTCAGTTCAGTTCAGTTCAGTTCAGCTCAGCTCGATTCAGTTCAGTTCAGCTCAGTTCAGTTCAGTTCAATTCAGCTCAGCCCCATTCAGTCCAGCTCAGTTCAGTTCAGTTCTAAAAAGTCAGAAAGAACAGAGCCTTAGTTTAATCCACCTATCATCTAATAATTGAGTTTTTTTCGTGTTGTACCAAAACATTAATAAACAAAATAACCGAGACGAAAAGGTAACTAAGATAAGCAATGAGGGGATGCGGAAATTCTCCAAATGATTTTTTCTCCACAAATCCATACTGATTGATTTCATATTTTTTTTTGAAAGGATCGGTTTCTTTTCTCTTTATACAATTACACGGTAGCATGTTGAAGTCTCCTCTGAAGGCCTTAATCTTATCCTCCAGATTGCTGGTCTCTCGGCAGTGGATCACGACATCAAAACAATTAGTCTCTTTATTCAATGCTCTTAGTTTTTTCATTGCTTTATGATAAGTTTCTATCCTAAAAATCTGAATTGGATCGCTCATTCCATAGGTAAAATTGTCATAGGGTTCATTTTCATTTTTCGTCGTCACCAAACCAAAAAAATAAAATAAAAAAACTCTTAAAAGAGTAAGCATGAATTTATGGTGCCGCCGATATTTTACGCAATATATTTCTTTTTTTGGCATTATATTGTGGGAAAAGAGTACTAGCAAAAATACAAACGTACGAGTTCTTTTCGAACACGAACCGTACACAATGTCAACAACAGTAGTCTTGATTCCGATTCGATTCAGATTTGGAAAATGAGTTATCGTTACTTAATGACGCACTGATACACGGTAAGTGGGAGTCTCAATAATAATGGGCGCATCACATGTAATAAGTAAAGACCTTAATAATAAAGGAAAATACAAAAAGATGACGTCGAGATTGGGCGCCACGGCCGCCACCAGATGACGTAATATCATTATTCGTTCAGGGGCGAACCTAGTTAGTAACAAGGGGTGACGGGCGCTACCCCAAACTTAAAAAATTTGACTTAAAAGTCGGGTTTTTGCTACCAAAATATGGTTGAATAGTAGTTAAATTACTGATATCTCATTAATGGGGTGTTTGGTTGGCAATTTTGGAATGAAATGAAATGGATTGAGGTGATTCAAGTGTTTGGTTGAGTGATTTTGGAATGGAGTTAGATACCCAATGGATTCTAACTCCACCCCAATCCCTTAGAATCCCATACCCACCTCTCCCCTTTGGATTTTAACTCCATTACTTCATGTTTATTATTGAAATGAACCAAACAAGTTTTTGATGGAATGGAATTAGAACCCCATACCATTATGGTTTCTCATTCCATTCCTGCGCACTGAATCAAACGACCCCTAAATGTACTATAAATATCTTGTGGTGTAATGTTAAAGGCTTTGTTTTTCAACTTGGGATCCTGGGTTCGAGTCCCCTTACTAGCATTTTACTTTTTTAGTTTTATTTTGCTACCCCGAAAATTTAGTCATGGGTTCGCCTGTATCCGATAGATTTTAGATTGAATGCAGAAAGAACATAATATAGACAATCTTCTTCAAATGTGAATAGAAGAAAGGTAAAGTTAAGCTTTCTATACTAAACTAGTAAACTATACTAAACCAGATTGAATATACAATATACCTGTCTTGACAAACACTAAATGTCGATACACATTGTCGTCGACAAATCAGCGGTCACTGTCTCCGGTAGCTATCTCGGATTTTTCATCTGCCCAACAGTGACGAAACCCGTGCTTACATTTGCTAAGGAAGCGAACTTATTACAAAATTACATACAGTATTACAGTACAGTATTTAATTTCGTTTAAAATGTAAACGTAAATAATTGAGACATCAGTATAGTTTGCTGTACGATTTTATTTTTCTTTATGCGTTCCGACTTCCCCACAGTTCACACTACAAGGTACTTTCATGCGCAGACGGACAATAACAACGTGCAATCTCAGACGTACTGAAGCCGAGTGAAACCACAGTCCGGTTCTAAAATTCGACCCATGGAAATAGATCAACGCGAGAGTAGTACTACTTCCGTCTTTGTTCAGATTTGTCCTATGCAGTAAACGCGAGCAAAATTGAAAATCGACAGAATAACCGTTTCTATCATTTTAGCTCGGATCTTAAACCAAATCGGATAAGTTCAGCATTCAAAGTTTCAAACCAGAAACGGCAGAGAACTACACGAAAACAAGCCTTTCAGCATGTAATCCTTTTTCATCTACATACATATGTGGTCTGTGGCGAATCTGGGGAGGGAAAGGGAGGGCATGTGCGATCACGCGACCTAAAATATTTAGTTATATGCATAAGTTAGTATTTGTTATTTGCAAGGTAATAATAGTGATGTAGTGGTAATTGGGGGCGATTGATTGTTCGTAGACCCAGGTTCGATCGCACCGTGGTATGTCCATTTGCACATTCACTCATTATCGAGTCAAACTATATGATAAATCAATAATCTTTAACGAAACCAGCATAACGCTGAACAAATTAAATTAGGTTATACAATAACTAGCTTTTGATCTTTTGGACTAAAACTGTTTAAACGAACTGAACTTAACGACCAAAAGTGTTGAAAATCCATTCAATATCACCCAACGTATCCAAACTATGACTCATTTCAAAATATCATCTTTCTTCAATTATAGATCATAGTAATTCGTACTAATATTGAAAATATTTCTTGTTCGTTACAGAATATTGTTGATTACGTTATTATTTTCTAACGTTTTTTTAAGGCTGTGTGTTTTGTTTATCTACAAATGGCGAATAAACCAAATATAGTGAATTAGCGATACCGATAGAAGGAGTGAGAATGACTTCAACACGAGATGTGACGTTACTAGCATGGAGGGTGTTTCTAGGGAAATCAAAGATATAATAATTACGATTAACATAAGGTTATTATTTTCGTTACACCAAACTAATTCTCCGAACCCATTTCCCTACCCGATTCTAGTTTTTTCTTAATACAATTTCGGGATTTATTCATCCATTTAAATCAAATAGGGGCAATATCGACCTCACCAACACAAACAACCTTTTCAAATATTTTTTAGTGACGAAAAAACGGCAACCGCTACCTTCGCTTCTCGCAAAGGCAATGAACATGAAATCAAACCAAGGCTAAAACCCTTTCTTCCTCACTTCCCAGTTCCCTCATTTCTCATCTTCCTCTTCAACCTCCAAACCTCAAGCAACAATGTTAAGAAGATTAATCTCAACATCAATCCAAACCCTAACAAAACCCTACATTTCCCCTTCTCCACCTTCCATTACACAAACCCTTTTCTCCAAATCCTCAATCCCACCAATCCCTGCCTTCAATGGTTCTCTTTTCGATATCGGGTTTTCGTCGAAAAGGGCGTACACTGGTGGTCCACTAGTGCTTAATGATATAAGGGATAACCCGGGTTCTACCCATCCAAAGAAGAGGAAAGGGCGTGGTATCGGGTCGGGTTTAGGTAAGACTGCTGGTCGTGGGCATAAGGGTCAGAAGGCTCGTGGTACTCATAAATTCGGGTTCGAAGGTGGACAGACTCCTTTGCGTCGTAGGCTTCCTAAAAGAGGGTTTAAGAATCCCTTTTCTATGGAATTTCAGGTTATGTTTCTCTAATTTACTGTTTTTGATTTTGTTGATTGTATTTGAAGAACTAGGGTTTTGATCTAAATTGGTGTTTTTACAGTGTATTTGATTAGCTAAATTGTTGTTTGTGATTGGGTATGAATCGTATGATATGGGTATTAACAATGGTGGAACCATGATTTTTAGTTAGGGGGAGGACTAAAGATTTCAACTTTTGCATTGTCTCGTGGCGAGCGGCCCTGTTAACCCCCAGTTCCAGCATTAGAGTGTATCAAAACGACTCGTTGAATTGTTTGGACTTCTTGGTTGGTATCTAGTAGACATGGGTTTTGGGGAACAATGTTAGGAGATGTGTTTGGGACTTTGGGGTAATGTTCATGGTGAAATGATAAACGATCACGGGTTTGAAAGGCAACAATGGTGGAACCGTGATTTTTAGTTAGGTGGGGATTAGTAGTGATACAAGGTAGACCGGAAAAAAGGTCGAGAAAAGGGTGAGCGGCCTTGTTAGCCCCCTAGTTCCAGCACTAGTGTATATCGAAATGACTCGTTGAATTGTTTGGACTTCTTGGTTGGTATCTAGTAGACATGGGTTTTGGGGAACAATGTTAGGACAAGATGTGTTTGGGGTAATGTTCATGATGAAACGATACAGGATCACGGGTTTGAAAGGCATTATCTTTGAGGCAAGGGTAATAGCTACAAGCTTGGATGATGCTCCGGTTGTGTTAGAGATGAGAAATATTTGGGTGTTGATGTATACGATCAGTATTGGAAGAGAAAGATTGAACCTTTTTCATTTTTTTTTCTGTTTGGCGTATTGCCTTTTGTAGTTCTGTGTGAGTGTTGCTTGGGATTGCCAATTAGTGAGATTCAGCATGATTGTGTATAGGCCGCTTAATTTAGAACATCATGTTTTTTTTGCTTCTTTTCAATTGTCAATTTGTCATTACCTCAATGTCTTTCATATGACCGAGAAAGGGAGGGTGTTCTGAACATTATCGCTGTTCTGAGCAGTTTTCTACTACAATATTGATCTAGAAAGCTACTGGTGATCTACTACTTCACAATCAGCAAGTAGAGGTTCTTGTTAGATATTCTAGGGGTAATTTTTAGGATTATTTTTTAGATCAAGTGTAGTAACTGTTCTTATGAGTTTTAAATTTTAATTTTTAAATTTTTAGGATTTTAATGTAACTCTTTCGATGTTTCAAGTAGGTTGAATGTGACAAGAGAGTGACTAATACCCACTTTTGAAGCATAATTCATGTTTTTAATAACTGGTTGTTGCACAAACTCCCTTTGATCTGGAACTTGCTGCGCCTCTCTTTTCCTCTTTCGCTTAGTCTTAGTACCTTCCTCCTACCTGAAGGCTGAGTCCAAGAAAAGGCCAAAACTGCAAAATAAAATGAAATGAGAACATACTTACCAGGTAATGTATCCCGGTAGTACTTTTACTTGATAAAATAACTCGACATTCCAAAACAACATACGATATTACACGTACCTGGGACTCTATGAGATCAGTGAAGTTAAAGCTTTGCTTAGGCTGGGTTATTGAAAAGTATGCTTTACTTCTTTATGTAGTTTATAAATCCGCCAACTTTTATAGGTTTAATACGCCCCCTAATCTTTGAATAAGAGCAATGTATAAGCTGTGTTCATAAATCTATTGTCTACGTTTTTTAGCTCTGAGAGTTGCCTTGTGATCCTGGAGCAATTAGACTATCTAGCGAGCAGTGACATAAATTATCCTTTCTTGCCATTAGATGATGCGAGTTTTAGAACTATGATTTTCTGTTGATGTTAATGTGGATTATCATCTCTCTAGCAAAGTGGACTTAATTTTGTGTTGAGTTGCCGTACCCTACTTTAAACAGGAGGCTCTTTATAGGCACAAGTGTAATATGGTAATGATAATCAGCTTTCTAGCCGTCCTTGGTAACCTATGCTACTTGGAGTCGTTAATCTATTTACTCCTGTTGAATGTCTAGGGAGTTGGTGAAAGAATAAAGAAAAAAGTTCTGGAAAGATTATATATAGGATGGTTTACGGATAGGAAACCTTAGTGAGAAATGCCAACTTATAGGCCTTTGAGGATGCATAAAGGGGAATTAAGCAAGGGCTATCTAAAAGAAACTTTGATGACTCACGTCTGATACTATTTGAGTTACGGAATACATGATGTCTGGCCGGTGGTCCTTAACTTCTTTCTTCATGTTACTGATGGTAGCAAGACACTTTAGTTTACCCACACATCCTGTATACTTCATGAAACTTGATTACGACTTGTTTCTTGATTCTAGAAAGTTAATAGCATTCTCAGTGTAGCTGGCTTGATTATCGATAATTGTTAGGGTTAAAAATTCTTGCACATCTAGAGACTTTTCAAATTAGAAATTTTTTGGCTTGAGATGGAAGGTTCCTTTGATGTGGTGAAAACAGGGTAATTGGGTTTTAGAGTTCGTGGTTCAGCAACTACTTGTATGTTCTAGCCCACGTTTGAGCATCGGATGTGAAGGACCAAACTCTTTTCCACTATTCCTTCTAGTGTTGCTTCAAATCTCTAGTGAAACTCACAAGCACTTTGGTTTAGTTTGGTTATTTGGTGTGATGTAGGATCATTGTTAGACATGAATGTTATCTCTATTAAAATAAATCTAATCATATTTAGGGCTTGTTTGGTTACCCATTAAAATCATGGGATGTTGAACTTCCTGGGAAGTGTAAAATCATGTTGTTGTTTGGTTGCCAATATCATGGGAAATAGAACTTCCCACATGAATTTACTTCCTCCATTATGTGGGAAGTTACTCACCAAGTCCCCCCTTGGTCAATAGAACTTCCCGCATGAATTAACTTCCCATATGCAAACCAAACACTTTTTGCGAATTCACATGAATTGGAAATTCATGTGATCTTGAAGTTCCCGGGAACTTTAATTCCCCTATGTCAACCAAACAAGCCCTTATATTGATATCTATTTATAGAGAAAAATAATATAAAGAATTTTGGTCTAATTTTTATTTTCTTTGATTGTTTATTATTGAAAATGTCATGACACAAATTGACAACTTAAATTTGTGGTGTTGAACATGATTTTTATCCATGATTCTCTCAACATTGTGTGCTTCTCTTACTTTTCGTCTTATCCCTTCATAAATCTTTTATTTTCTCATGTACATCACCCAAAAGCATTTCTATCTATAGCATGAATAACTATGATAGGTTATTCTATTATGGCCATGTATGATGGGATGAGGGAGAAGAAATATTCGTGAAAATGGTGATTTGACTAGGGAAATGGACAAGGGAGTTAGGGATTCGAGGAGTTTGATGAGAGAATGGGGATGAAAGAGATAGAGAACTTTTCTTTTTATCTTTTTGATGACATTTCCATGGTTAAAGACTTAACGATACAACAACATTACCCAGTACCTCAATGGCTCCCACAAATTGCGGGGCGGGAGGAGGTCAGATGTATAAATAAAAATTATATCAACTTACGTTTTCTTTTCTTTATAAATAGACATCAATATTGATATTTGAAGCTATTTTCAGTAGGCGTAAAGGGTGAGAGAAATGCAGAGAGGGGATGGTTAGAAACCATAATTGTATCACTTGTAGGAGTGATTATGGTAGTATTGAGTGAAATGAAGTTTAGGCGGGGAGTTGTGAAGAAATGATGAAAAAGAGTTGGATGTAAAAATAAAATATTGCAAATACACATCAGTGTTCTTGAAGAAACTTAAAACATTTGAGGAAACCTTAATGTCTTATAATTAGCGTGAGTGCATTTGACGGTAATTTGAGAGTTATATTATAACTTAGATGTTTGTATTGACCGCAAGAGTTATTGTATTGTTCTTTTCCCGATTGTTATTTTTATTTCGATATAAAGCTTGAATTTTTTGTTGACTGAGATTGGCTGTCATCTGATTTTGGTATCCTCGGTTCCGTACCAACAAATTTTCCGTCTTGGTATTTACAATCTGCAGTGAGTCTTGTATGAGTCGGTCTTGTATGTCAGACCAAACCAAATAATCATCATTTATGATATAACATGGTTAATTAAGTCGTCTTATACGTAAGATCGTCTCACACAAGTTTCTGTTTACAACTTTCTTTGCAGCCATGTGGCTTAGGAAAGATTGCGAAGCTCATAAACATGGGGAAGATTGACTCATCTGAACTAATTACAATGAAAACGCTGAAGGTTTGCCTTTTTAATTACGTCAAGTTGTGCTCAAATATTTGTTTTCCCCGCCTAATATTCATTTTGTTCATATGCCTTGACTCTTGAAGGATACGGGAGCCATAGGAAAGCAGATACGAGATGGAGTCAGGCTAATGGGACGTGGTTGCGATGAAATAGCCTGGCCTATTCATTTGGAGGTAATACTACAAACTGTCTAAAAAATATTTGCTATGCTGAAAATGCTTCTAATCTACCGAGACTCCTCATCATTTTGTTTGTTTCTATCTCCGGTCTTTCCTTGCCTGTCGTATGTGATTGTATGAATGGTTAAAGTGGTGGTACTCCTTCCTATTCTGTGGCTTTCTGTCATTTACCCCGGCACAAATATACACGGGTAGAGGTACGTTAAACTGGTGTGCCGTAAGAGAAATTGTATTCGTGGCTCAAATTTACAATGTGGGAGACACTAAAAACTAGACCTGACAAACAGATCGGGTCGTGTCGGGTTCGTGTTTGTGTCACATGTAAACGGGTCACAAAACCTCCAACCCAAACCCGACCCAATTAAATTTCGTGTCGTGTTCGTGTCGATCCACTTAGATAAATGGGTCATCAAGCCTCAACCCTAACCCGTTAATTTCGTGTCGGTTCGTGTCGGGTTTTCGTGTCATGTTCATATTTGGAAAGTTTAAGTATATTTAGGTGATGAAAGATAAAAAAAATTACGATTAATTTAGTAAACAAGTCATTCGTGTCGGGCTCGTGTTTAAAGAGCTTAACCCAAACCCGACCCAATTAAATATCGTGTCGTGTTCGTGTCAACCCACTTACATAAATGGGTCATTAAGCTTCAACCCAAACCCGCCAATTTTGTGTCGTGTTTTCGTGTCGTGTCATTATTTGTCAGCTCTACTAAAAACTATATTTCACAGCTTAAAAGCTTGACATATTTGAAAATGGCTCAACCCCTAACCTCGAGAACCTTTATTTGCGAACTTATCAAAAGGCCAAGTACACAACGCTGTTTATTGTTTCCGTCATGTTCCTATTACTGTGACTCTTGAGCTTGTTTCTTAAATACTGGATTACTGGTATCTAAGGTGACGGAAGCGATTGTGATACAGTACGATACATAACATTTTTTTCTTCCATTTTTCGTCCCCCAACTATAATAACAGCTGCGTGGATTCGATACAGGTATCCAGAGTGACGGTAAGAGCAAAAGCTGCTGTCGAAGCAGCCGGGGGAACAGTGAGGAGAGTCCATTACAACAAGCTGGGTTTAAGAGCATTGATTAAGCCAGAATGGTTTGCTAAGAAGGGTAGAGAAATACCTAAAGCAGCTCGACCTCCACCAAAGATGAAAGATAAGGTTGACAGTATCGGACGCTTACCCGCCCCAACAAAGCCTATTCCATTTACAGTTGATGAACCCACAGAAGCCGCCTCCGCCTCCGCCTCGGCCGCCTGAAACTGATCAGATTTTTACTTGTAGAAGTAATCGGCATAAAATGGTCAGAATGACTTTTGTTCTCATTTCTATCCCTTTTATGCCACTTAATGTGTTTACAAATTCAAAAGTTTTTACGACTGAAAATGTCCGTCAAGCCTTGCTGCTCCGAGCCTTGAAAAGCTTCTCATTTCCGTCACTTAATGTGCAATTTTACTCCGTTCGGATACCTTCGGACATTTTTTTTGGGTGACATTTTTTGTTGTTATAGTGACGAATCTAATAGTGTTACCTTATTTAAATCGCTAATAAAAATCTCTTTTTTTTGGTTTTGATTTCCTAATTTCCAAAATATCCCGTTATTAGCAGTATGTTTTTTTAGGTGTAGTATCCGACTTGTACAACAAAATTAGGTTTTTTAGGGAAATAATATAAGTAAATACGGAGTAATTAATAAGAAAAATTATTGAATGTAGTTTATGTAGCTATTATAAAAATCTTTTTTTTTATCCTTATTTCCTAATTTCCAAAATATCCCGTTTATTAGCAGTATGTTTTTTTTAGGTCTATTATCCGATTTGTACAACGACATTAGGTTATATGGGGAAATAATATAAGTAAATACGTAGTAATTAATAAGAAAATATATTGAATGTAGTTTATGTAGCTATTTTAGAGGAAGGTCGGATTTGTGTAAAATTTCGCTTTTATTCTCACTTTATTCATGACATATTATAGATTTTCAATAGGTTTTGGAAATTCATCGATTGAACCACTTTTATAAGAAAAGATTGTCGAATAAAATCACGGTTTGGCGGGTTAATGACTAAATGAGACGGGTATAGATTCGGATTTCCACCAACCTAGAACAGCCGAACAAGTATGATTTTGAAAAGTTGTACTTGCCATGAGTAATAGGGCCGTCATTAATTTGAGTTTTGCTTGGTGAATACGGGTATAGAGGAGCCTACTATTTCCCACAAATTCTTATTTTAGACGGTCATAATTTCAGACGTCTGAAACAAGCGATTTAAATAATATTAAAATAACAAGAGAATTATAAGAGCTCTCATATTAGAATCATCTGAAACAAGAATTGTTGATTATTCCCAACTTCTTCCCAATGATATCTCCAATCATTTATCATATGCTCAAAGCCAATTTTAAATACATAAACCTAACTCATGGAGTAAGTTTTAGATTTTGACCGACAAAAGCATCTCAACAATCAATTGTGACATTATTTATTAGGCGGACCTGCGGAAGTATTGGTTTTAAGTTTAAGACCGGCTAAATAATGACTTATTTGCATAGATAAGACAAATATTTTATTGTTTCTCGGTCTTTTTGTTTTTGTAATATTTATATAAGTGGATATTACTTGACCCGTCTTAACTTAAAACGGATATATCCGTATTAAAGAAAACAATTTTAATTACATAGACCTAACTCATGGAGTAAATTTTAGATTTTGACCCATAAAAGCATCTCAACAAGACAACAATCCAACGTGACATTATTTATTTACTAATATTATTTTTCTCTCCTCAAAACATTGACTTCAATACATAATGCATCAAATTAAATACTACGGAGTATATAAATATAAAATATAAAAAACGATTATACAACTCATCAATAAAACGGTAACTCTCTTTTAGGGGAATAGTGCTTGTCCTAGAATAAAAACGGGTTAAATACGCATTACTTAAACCTCATTTTTTTGGCTTAATTTCAACTCTCATTTAGGCCAATTTAGCTCAGCTAATTTTAGTTTAACTCATTCAATTCAGTTCAGCTTGCTTTAATTTTTTTAGTAAAAAGTTCACTCAAACTCAATTCAGTTCAGCCCCGTTCAATTCTATTTACCCAAAAAGGCAAAAACCTAACCTTAATACTACTCGGATTTTCTTCGGTTTTTCCTTTTTCAGAATGTGTGAAGAAACCCGATAATCCCACATGTGAGGATTATCCCACATTGATAGAAGAGGAGAAGAATTATCACTATATAAGGCAAGGGGTTACTCCCTCTATTGCCAATTGGTTTTAGAGTGGAACCCTCTTTGGTTTATATTGCGGACGACCAAAGAAAATTGCTCAGTTGAAAAGTTTACTGCATATGGGTAGAATGTTTTGTATAGTTTAAAAACAATTCTTTATTTCTTATACAAATCAAAAAAAGAAAAAATAATATCATCTCATCTATACGTTTTAAATTTATGACGAATATTATTGAACACAATTTGTGACAATAGTATCTGACTAACTGTCGGTGGTAGGAAGTTAACTCATCACTCTCCAGGCTGTCCATTATTCTATTCTCAAACTACAACTCCTCAACAACCCAACCCCACCATCATCAAATCACAACCGTCCATCATCTTCATCATCAAATCACAGCCGTCCATCTCTATCTCCTTCTCTCCTCAATCATACCTTCGCACCGACGCAAAACAAACACACCACCTCAAATACACAAAAACCCATCTGCAATTCACCAAAACAACACTACCCATCTCAAAATGACCTTCAAAAATTCCTCAAAAATGGTGCTTTTTCTAGCTCTAACAATTGCATTAATGGCGGAAATGGGAGTTTCAGAACTATCAGAAGTGCTTAAAATGAAAACAGTTAAGGGACAGAAGGTTTGTACTAAAGGATGGGAATGTGAACAATGGTCTAAATTCTGTTGTAATGGAACAATTTCAGATTATTTCCAAGTTTATCAATTTGAAGATTTGTTTAAGTATAGGAATTGGCCTACAGCTCATGCTGTTGGGTTTTGGGATTATCAAGCTTTTATTGTTGCTTCAGCTGGGTATCAGCATCTTGGGTTTGGTACTACTGGTGGTAATCTTATGAGTATGCTTGAAGTTGCTGCTTTTTTGGGTCATGTTGGAGCTAAAACTTCTTGTAAGTTTTCTTTAATTTTGATTCTAAGTTCAATTGGTAAATTTGGGTAAGTTTTGTTTTTGATTTTAGATTGAAATTTGTTTTCTTTTGTTGTGATTTTGGTTAATTATTGTTTTTTAATATACTATTTGTTTGCTTAAATATCTGTATATTATCGAGCAATGTTGGAAGCCTTGGACGATTTCAAATGATGATTCATGTCGCCCGAGCCCGAATGGAAATAGGGATTTGATGCTGTTGGTGTTGTGGTGGTGGTGGTGGTAGTTTTGGTTAATGCTATTGTTTTGGGTGGTAGATTGGTAATTTAGGTAGGTTATTGTCTTAGATTTCAGATAAAAAGTTTGTTCTTTTGTGGTGATTTTGGTTAATGCTATTGTTTTTGGTGGTGTATTGGTAATTTTGTCTTCAATTTCGGTATCATCGAGCCCTATTGGAAGCCGTGGTCGAGTGGATGGTTTCAAATTACGATTCATGTCAGCCGATCCCAAATCATTTTGGGAGTAAGGCTATGATCTTGTGGTGGTGGTGGTGGTGATTTTGGTTAATGGTAATGTTTTCGGTGGTAGATTGGTAATTTAGGTAGGTTATTGTCTTAGATTTAAGGTAAAAAGTTTGTTCTTTTGTGGTGATTTTGGTTAATCCTATTGTTTTTGGTGGTTGATTGGTAATTTTGTGTTAGATTTGAGATAAGAAGTTTTGTTTTTTGTGGTGATTTTGGTTTTTTAGGTTTTATTTTTGGTGGTGAATTGGTAATTTTGTCTTCAATTTAGGTATTATCGAGCCCTATTGGAAGCCTTAGACGAGTGGATGGTTTCAAACGATGATTCATGTCAGTCGATCCCAAATCATTTTGGGACTAAGGCTATGATGTTGTTATGGTGGTGATTTTGGTTAATGGTATTGTTTTTGGTGGTAGATTGGTAACTTGGGTAGATTCATGTCTTAGACTTGATGAAAAAGTTTTCTTTTGTGGTGATTTTTGTTGATGGTGTTGTTTTTGGTGGTAGATTGGTAATTTGGGTAGGTTCGTGCCTTTGATTTGAGATAAAAGTTTTGTTCTTTGCGATGATTATAGTTTTCGTGGTAGATTGGTAAATTGGGTAGGTTCTTGTTTTAGATTTGAGTTTAAAGGCATGTTCGGTAAACAACATATTTTGGTGAAATGAGTAGATTTGAGTTTGTCAGTCTCGACAGTTTTGCTGAATAAGCCTGGGTGTAGTACTGTAGTTACAAAAATGGTATTTGTAACCTTGACATGACGTCGCGGTTATCTGTTTCAGGCGGTTATAACGTTGTCGAGGGTGGACCATCAGCTTGGGGACTTTGCTACAACAGAGAATTGAGCCCAAGCCAGAAATACTGTGATGACTTTTACAAGTACAGATATCCATGCACTCCTGGAGTCGACTATTTCGGCCGTGGGGCATTGCCTATATACTGGTACGGAGACTTTTCACGTTCGCTCTGCTACTTAGGCTGCTTATGCATTCCAACTTGAGGCATGCTACGATGCTGCTTGTTGTGTGATGTCTGACTCTCTGTGTTTTCGTATTTGCTGTCTTTCTACACTAAGACAGTCATAGTTCCTCATGTTTTTGTTCCACGTACGTGTCTTATGATTCAGTGTCCTAGTCTATGCTATATGACAGTAGAGAACACGATGACCGAGAACGGTAAATTTTGGGCCATTTCATGTTTAATGAAGATACAAATTTCTGTGAAGCTAATCAAATATGCTCATGTTGTGGAATTAGTTGAAAACAAAGCGGGTTCTGTTAAATTCAACAACGGGTCTGGCCACACCCAAACGGAGGAGAAAGAGTCCACATTATAAATCCAAGAGTGTTCCTCTTCTCCTCTTTTATCAATGTGGGATATTCCTCACATGTGGGACTTTCGGGTTTCTTCACATTCGCCCTCACATGTGAGGCCCACTTACACACACAGACTGGACAAATTCAACTGAGCAACCTTGCTCGTCCAACTGTAAACTTGACCCAGTATCAACTCAGACCGGACATATTCAACTGAGCAATTTTCTTTGCTCGTCCGACTGCAAACTCTGGCCCATGAATCCAGGTCTTTCTGATACCATGTTAAATTCAACAACGGGTCTGGGCCACACCCGAACGGAGGAGAAAGAGTCCACGTTATAAACCCAAGAGTGTTCCACTCTTAAACCAATTGGCAATAGAGGGAGTAACCCCTTGCCGTGGTAATTCTTCTCCTCTTTTATCAATGTGGGATAATCCTCACATCTGGGACTTTCGGGTTTCTTCACAGTTCAGTTTAGGGGTCGGAATTGTGAGTCAGGTCAGTTCTTGACGAGTCTGATGATGGTGGATGCTTTTATCGCAGGAACGTGAACTATGGTGCGACAGGAGAGGCACTGAAGGTGGATCTCCTAAACCATCCCGAATACATTGAGCAGAACGCAACACTAGCCTTCCAGGCCGCAATCTGGAGATGGATGACACCCATCAAGAAGGGACAGCCATCAGCACATCAAGCATTCTGCGGAGCAGCTGCAGGCTGGAAGCCTACCAAGAACGATACTTTGTCAAACCGCATCACTGGTTTTGGTACCACCATGAATGTCCTGTACGGTGATCAACTTTGTGGTCAGGGTGAAGATGTTCAGGAGATGAACACGATTATCACTCACTACTTATACTACTCCGACAAAATGGGTATTGGCCGAGAGAAAGCTGGACTCAACGTCTCGTGTGGCCAACAGAAGGCCTTCAATCCTACCAAGAGCACTCCCGCGACAGCAGCATTATAAGCTCGCTCGCTCTTTTCTTACAGTCGATCCTCTCCAGAAAGGCAATATCAGTAATAAGCCGACAGTCGTTCTTGATATTCTGTGAGACGGAGTATTTAGCGTGTGGAAGGTTATTAAACTTTTATCTGAACATTTATAGTTTAAGATCGATTTCCATTTAATTGTGTTTATTACGATGTAATTATGTCATTATACTATTTTGCATGTGTAAAACGATTTTGTTGAAACTCGAAATGTATTTTATGAATGAATGAATGATTGCTTTTACTACAAAATACTTGGAACCATTGAATCCTGCATCATTCTGTGCTGAAACAGTTCAGTTAACTTTCAGTTGCAGGACTGCATTCGATCATGCCGCGACAGATTAGTTCAGGTAACCTTTGGTCAATTACTCAATTAAACGGTTTTCTGTGCAGCCTTCAATTTGCAGCCTGGAAGGCTAGTGTTGCATAACCCGACATAACCCATAACCCGAACCCAATATGATCCAACTCGCTTTAAGCTGACTCGTAATTGACCCAAGTGATCCGATTGTAACCTCGTCATGAATATTATATGTTTGGTGTTCCTTGACATATCGCCGTGGTGGATACAGCCACTTATATCGGTGTTCCTCAACAGGCCGTCGTCTTCTAATTCATATCGAAAATTACATCATTGAATTTATAAAGTTTAGTACTACTATATTATTTTTGCTCAACTCCATATTACCTGCTCGAAATATAGGAAATTCTTACCTTTACTGAATATATATAACCCATAAAATTCACACATAACTCGATTGCAGAAGAACTGTCTAACGCGAGTTTTTAAACGTAAAATAATACTAAACAAAGTTTTATTCCCTATGATAAGCCCGTCTTTTTTTAATTTTCTACCTGGTAACCTCGTTTTTAACAAATAAAAATGCCTTTGACTAACGATAACTCACGATCAAAAGTTCCGAAAACGGCATTTTTTTTCAAATTGACCGCCTTTACCAAATCTTTGATTTGGAAAAATAATTCAGTTTCTAAACTCGTGACAAGAATTACGGTTAGTCAAACATTAAACTTTGACTAACCGTACCTCATTGTAACGAGTTCCGACAACCTTTTTTTTTCAAATTAATCGCGTTTATAATATCTTTGATTTTAAAAAAAAATCGCTTTCAAAACTCAAGATCGTGAATTATGACCAGCCAAAGACATTTTTCAATAAAAACGAGATTATCACGTAGAAAATGAAAAAAACCGTAATTATCACATACAATATCCCAATTTTTTTTATTCACACACACTAATGTTATTTTTTTCTAATTTAATGAGTAAACATGATCTCAATTCCCCTGAATTTGAATAACCTTGTTCTGAGCCTTCTTAACCTCCTGCTTAGGAACAACTACCTTAAGCAAACCATGCTCCATCTCAGCCATAACCTGATCAACCCTAACATTCTCCGGCAGCCGAAACCGTCTCATAAACTTCCCTCTAGCCCTCTCAACACGGTGCCAGACACCGCCACCGTCAACTCCACCTCTATCACCACTAATTTGAAGGACTCTTCCTTGATCAACCTCTACCTTAACCTCATCTTTGTTCACCCCTGGAAGATCAACCATGAATATATGGGCTTTTTCGGTTTCTTTCCAGTCCACTGGGCTGTTCAATACTGGACATGCTTGTATGGCCCAATACATTGGATCACATTTTTCTAAAGACACGTTCTTTAAGTTGTCTACTAAGTCGTTTATCGCTGACATATCTGTGTAAAATCGTCTTATATAAATATTTCCGTATTGTTTATGTAAATTTGGTTGTAGAATATTATGAAATACATATTCTTAAGTTAAAATTTGCACAAGTATATATAGAAGAGGTTGTGGATGTTGCTTGTATAGCCTTGAATGTTCTTGACAATTCTTCTCCTTTTCATCCCATGTGAAGGTCTTGATAGTTCTAGTAGTTAGTGAGGTTGTATGAGTAGGCAAATTTTATTGTACAACCGTTTCACGTGCGGCAAACTATTCTGACTTTAAAATGAACATTTTTCAAGGTGTTCACTATTTACTAAATAGTGGTCATATTTTACCAAAAAAAAATATGGGAAAAACTGCTGCACAAGTGATTTGCTGGTATATAGAGATAACTAGTTTTTAATCCGTGCAATATAAATTTAAAAACATGATTAATATTTAAAAATATTAAACCAAAATACATGTATATTTTATACTCTATTTCTTTTTTGATAACAAAATTTTTAGATCTACTCATTTTAATGGATAAGTCCAATACATTGGATTACATTTATTAAATGACATGTTCTTTAAGTTGTCTACTAAGTCGTTCACGGGCACCGCAGACATTTGTGTAAAATCGTTTTATATTAATGTTTTAGTATTTTTTTATTTAAATTAGTTAAAATTTGCACAAGTATATTTAGAGGAGGCCGGAGGGTATGGATGTTGCATGTATAGCCTTGAATGTTCTTAACAATTCTTCTCCTTTTCAAACCCAAATGAATTTCTTGATAGTTCTAGTCGTTGGTAAGGTTGTATGATTAAGATAATGGTATTGATTATGACATCGCTCTATTTTTTAAGTCCGTCTCAGTCGATTGGTTACTTTTTCTTGTTCACGGTGCGTAATAATTTTATCAAAGGTAAATAAATATTGAGGAAAATGAAGTACTCCCTCTGAGTCGGAATATTAGTTCTCTTTGCTTTTTGCACAAAAGATAAGGAAATAATTGTAGACCACATAAAACACCTTACCCCACATTGAATTGAATTTGGACCACAAAAAAGTTACTAAAAAGGAAAACAGGAACCATCACTAAACTCGCATCAAAAAGGAAATAGGAACCAACACTTCGACTCGGAGGGAGTATAATGTAATCAACAAATCTCTTATGTAACCGTTTTTTCCGTATTTTTTTGGTAAAGTATGACCGTGTTTTGGTCAATAGTGACCACCTTGAAAAAAAGTTCAATCTTTAGTCCTAAAGAGTACTCCCTCCGATTTCGTGTGTTGTTCTCTTTTCATTTTGACACAAGAAATAAGGGAACATCATTGTTATTAGACCAAAATAAAAAGAGGAACAATACAGAAAATCGGAGGGAGTAGTTATTATTTACTCAAAAATAGTCATTATTCAAAAAAAGATGGACATATTTTTTTGGTAAGGAGGAATACGATTTTATAATAGAATATGCGTAATATAATTTATTATTTGGATGAGAGCATGTGCTGATTAGAATAGGGCATATATTCGATTCATGATTCATCTTATCCATTAAACCGGGTTCATCCAACCCGCTAAGGGCGCTAAACCCCCTTCCGTGGGCCAAATATTTAATGTGAATCCGATTCATATCCAGCTCAAACTCGCATTTGATCACAGCTCAAATCAAGAACGAATTTAATGTGTGCTCTTAAAATGAAGATGGAGCCTGTGAATCAAAAACAGTATTGATCAAATACGACCTGAACTGATAACCCGAAAAATATTTTTGCATCGCTTCTATTAAAACAAAACAAAACGAATTACAGTTGCTCGATATGAATTAGCCTAAATAACTAAAATTAGACGGTGTAGCGACTACAAAATGTGAACGATGGTTGCAATTATTGTTGGAAGAATCGACCCAGCAAACACATCACTGCAAAATTCCGGAACTGATGCAATTTCCTGTCAAATTCAGATCAAAACGATTAATACACGAAAGATTTTCTTAAATGATTTTGAAATAGAGTTACGCGTTGTGACTTGTGAGTACTCGGGATCAAAAGACGGAGATTAATTAGTTCAATAAGTGTTTGATGTTCAAATCCCGGAAATGTACTGATGCTAAAACCTAAAAAGAGCGCTTGAATTCGGACCAAACTAGATGGCAAAATACAGAAACTACTGCTCCGTGTTACTCGTATAAATGGAGGACTTAGTAGTATGGAAGGGAGTCTCGGTGTTGTTTTTTTCCGAATCCATTTTCCTATGTGAGGTTTTAGCGTTTAGGGTTTAGGGTTTAGGGTTCCGAATCCATCTTCCAGCTTATCGCCAAAAACTCGTTAAATCTAGACATGTAATGATTTATGATACAGACTATAGAGTAATAGACGACTCGCTGTATCCTGCATCCCTTCCAATATAGTTAACGCCTATTTTTATCGGTTTTATATGTAAGCACATAAAAACCGATTATAAACGTTATAGTTGCTCATGAGTCATGACAGCGTTGTGATTCCTCAAAACAAAAGAAGAAACTGGTACGGGTATAAAGAACCAGATAATCTGAGACTGATCTGAACACGTTAGGTCAAAGCTTCGCTTCTAACAGCGTTGTAATCAAGAAAACGTACCTTTGGAATCAAGTTACGAGTACTCTTTGTCGTATATGGATCTCACTCTTGGCGAAAACTGGAGAGATGTTTGGCTTGCCAATAATGAAAGTATATGAACTGTAGCAGTATCTATTAAAGAGATTAAGGAACCAACAATGGAAAAAAAGCGTTTTTTTTTTTGCGCTACCAATCCTATTTCTCGTGTATTGGACAAGGTTTTCCGAAGTGTGACATTTAGGGGTGTTCACCGGTCCAAAACCGGACCGGACCGGACAAACCCGTGGACCGGACACTCACCATCCCCAAGACCGCGGACCGGACCGGTTGGGAGGGGACCCGGACCGGACCGGACCGACACCCATTAGGTCCGGTTTTTTCCGGGTTTGGACCGGACCGGTACTACTTTACTAGGTAAATTGATTTTTTTTCTTATGTGGACCGGACCGGACCGAACCGGAGACCGGTCACCATATTTTTAGGGACCCGGAGACCGGACCGGTATGTATCCGGTCCGGTGCGGACCGGACCAAACGGTCCGGGTCGGTCGGGTTTGCCGGTCCGGGTCTCTTTTTGAACAGCCCTAGTGACATTTACATAGAACACGATTAAGCAAAGGTTAAGCATTTAAATTCCGAAAATTTAGTAAAACTTATATTACCTCCATCCCATTTACGATCCCTTATTGACTTTGATGGTCAACTTGGGCCTTGAATCTTCCCAAATATGTATCAAGTTATACACAAACATCGAAGGCGACAGTATAGATGGGATGGAGTGAGTACAACCAACTGCACGCGTGACAAAAGCTATGTTGCTTGGGCTCAGTTAGAAGTATCCGACATGGTACGTGTCCAAGTGTGGGATTCGTCTATTTTTCGAAAAAAAAATCATGTTTTTGGTCTAAAATGAAGTGACCGAGTGTCCTCCTACCCATGTCCGAGTGTCCAGTGTCCGAACATGTACGCGAGGTAATATTGAAGAGTCCGAGTGTCCAGTGTCCGAACATATACGCGAGGTAATATTGAAGAGTCCGAGTAACATAGGACAAAAGGATACGAATGAGTCAAGGAGGGCACATCCCCCTGCATCCACCAGCCATGGCAAGTTTGGCATTATCTTTAACCAGTCTAGGCTATGCACTAGTATGCTGTGAAAGAGACGGTCATATTATGCAGGCGTCAAAAGATTATTCGAAATACCCAAAACCCAAATAAAAAAATTATCGCAGTACATTATTACCTGGCCACATATGTTGTATTTCCCAGTAGTGCAAAAATAAACATAAATGGATTAAGACCCTGCAACAGAAAGTTAACAAGATATTAATCGTTAAATTCTTGTTCCCGAGATGAAAATCAGGTCTGTTATATGCATACTCACATCGACATGTCCCCTTCTCATCTGCAAGATCAGAAAAGTGAAAATATCAGCATTTTACTAATACAAGTATAGAACATTGACTGATATGAAGAGTGTGAAGAGCAAAATCTATTTCCGGACTATGCAGATCAAAGAAATACATCGTCTGAAGACATTGTAATCAGCACATGCTCTCATTTTAACATCTCGACGTCAGCTAATATTTATAGACCATCGTCATAAATGTTGTGTGTTTCTTCGGGGTTTTCTACATAGTACCTATCTGTTTTTTTTTAAAAAAAAAAAACATCGCTGCTGATCCCAATCCTCCATACCCCCATATTAACCCCAATCCTTATTTCCCGTCATTGGCAACACGGCCACTAACACCAACACCCAAGCCACCTCCTAATCCAAACACCTCAATGCCTCTAAAGTGACTTCTGTTCCATGCGGGAGGTTGTTTTAATAAACCTTTAGCCATAAACGGGAGATCATCAACTAATCAAACAAGAAGCGCATGGACCATGCAGATCAAAAGGCAGTCACCGCAAGTCATAAGTAAAAGTAAAATCCACAAGTAACTCCTAAAGATTATCTTCATTTCTCTGATAGTCTGATAAACATTCGAACTGGTATAAATTGTAAAATAAAGAAAAAGGTAACTATTTATGTACGAATTTCATGCAAAAACTACCAGTTGAGTATTCAATTTTCAGAGCAGAAGGTGTATCTTATCAGTAGAGGGGTGGCAAACAACGTCAAAGTATACATGTACAAGTAAAACATACATTCAGCCAAATTTGTGGGAGTCGGCCTCCCATGTAAATAGCCGCCATAGCCCAGCCGAGGTATGTACCAATGGTAGCATATCCTACAGCATCTGAATTTATCATCTGATTCACCTGAAAATGTGGTCATTACAACATGAGATATCTCACATACATTAACCTAAGAACCCTGGCAGCAACACCGACAAGCCTATTCCAACAGTTTTTAGTATGAACGAAACTCCTTTGTATTACTGTATTAGTATGTTTTGCTTATGTAACGTCATGTCAGGCTTGTTTAGACTCGTCTCCCATTAAGAAAGAGGGTTAAAGGAATATAATTCGCTATTATTGTACGTCTGTACAGTGTAATACCAGTTGGAATATCTTACACTCATAAGTCATAATGATCACGGTAACTGATCGCTACAAATTAAGCTTTAAGCTTGTAACATCAAGTACATGACGTTAATATAAGTCAACAATAAGCTCACCTGCAAAAGCTTTCTACTCCGATATCCTTTAGCTCTCGTTTTTGAAAGATCAAAAATCAAACCATGCCTTGTAGCCTTTGAGGAAGTTAAATTTAGTGTTCCAAGTATAAAAGTGACAGCCGACACCTGAAGAGTAAAACATACGCCATATCATCGAAATGTAAGAATAATAGGCCTTAAGTTAGAGCGGAACAAATGAAAGCTTGTAGCTCACCACACAACATAGATTTTTTGTTTTTGAAGGTTGAATCATCCCAGTAGGTAAAGACCCGCCAAGCAAGGGCGCTTCTATAGAATCCGTAACATCTTCAAGCATAGGACCTCTCCTTGGAGCGAGAAATGAGCTTCTTGTTGGTGTATGACTTGTAGAAAGAGATCTGGCTGACCTGGTAGAAGAAAAATATATATTAACAAACATAAAAAGCAAGGATTTTTCACCAAGAATACAACATTTTATCAGTAAAACAAATCATAGGCATGTTCCATTTCGATCGAAAGCCTCGGATATCTTTGGTTCCAAATTTGGAAGAAACGAATCAAAATGAAGTACTGAGCTCATTGCAGTTCTTTTTAATGTGACATAGCCATCAATGCGATTCTCTACATCATGGGTCATATACATAAGGCTGCTGACATCCAACCACCAAACCGTTCCTAAATGCAGCAAGAAATATCCAGGAGCAAATTGCCAATAAGACATTCTATAACACTTGGATACGCAATTTTGAACAAGTCGTACTTCTATGAGCTACTTATGGAGAGTACCAGAATATTCTTTTCTTTTCTCGGGCGGTGGAATACTAGTGAGGAAAAAAGGCAAAACTAGTGCTGGGAGTCTGGGACATTTTAACAAAAGATTTAAATGGGAAATATGTGAGAAGAAAATTCAAAATAAAAAGGTCATGCGGAACATTGGAAGGATGAAAACAGATGCAAATTGAAGAGAGGGAAATATAAAAATTTAACCCCCATTCTAAATGCAAATTACTTTTCATTATACACTATACACCATACTTTAGAAGTGAAAATTAAGGATAAGGGGGAGAAAACAAGGGTAAAATAAAAGAATTTGGAAACCAAATATGGAATACAATAATGCGCCTCGTGTGCGCCTTGGGTGTGCCTCATGCCCTCATGCACGTTGGGCGTGCCTTTTGTATCCCATGCTCCTCACTGTGTCTGATGCGACCTGGATTGCGCCTCACTGCGCCATGCGCCTAGGGCGCGCTTTTTTAAACTAAACCCCAGACTTTAAAACTTAGATACCAATATGCAGGCAACAGAGATAGAACACGATCTTCTAAAGTGGATAGAGATATTACATGTAAAAGGAATCTTGCTCAGCAGAATGACTGCGTGGAAAAGGTGGGAGTGGAATAGGTGAACTCATTGAACTGCTGCTTTGAATCATATTAGAAATTGGTATTTGTGGTATTTGGCCATATCTGCCATTAATGGGATTGTCTGCACTAAGATTGGTGTCTTGATTGTAATGTTCTACTGCCTCAGACTGGCTCTGAATAGGCTTTCCGTTCTGCAGAACAGAGAAACATTAGAAACATTTCATATTTTGCTACTTCTGGTACCGTTTAAAAAAACAGGTAAAAGTTAACAACCCGCAACGATGCTACTAATAGGATTCCCCCACGTAGACTACTAGTCGTGAATCGAATCGTACGTCACATGCAAATTTTTGTTTGCGAATCAACTCAGCCAAAGCAAGTGCCTTGAATTAGCGAGAACTGACCCACAAATTTGTATTGAATTCGCCAAAATTAAGTGAACCATCTTGCCTTCAATCCCAATGAAGTTGCTTAGCTTAAGTGCACAACAGTGCAATCATTGTGATTTCTTGCATGTTAAAAGATAAAGGAAGTTCAATTTGCAACTGTCGTGCCCACCATTCTGGATGGGGTTCAAATAGCTACTACGTGTTCAGAAACAAAACCCAAGTTAACCATTTAATATACCGAACTTTCTATCTGAATAGTGTCTATCAACTCAATGAAATAACTTTCTAGCTGAATAGTGATGTCTATTAACTTAGTGAAATATAAGAAACTATTAGCCTACCAAATCAGTAATTGCATTGATGCAAAATGCACCTAGATAATTGGCGCGACCTATCCGTTTCACAGTTCTGTGAGAAAATTAGAAAAGGGGGACAGAAACTGGTTAATTTCCAGGCTATGATTCTCATCTCAAGAGGGGATATACATGTCGTTGCAAAATAGGGTCAATTGGACTTGTTCTCTGTCATCCAACTGGAAGACTATTTATTAACAAACTTAAATACACACGGTAGGCAGCTTATCATAAATTACGGTGACTGAATCAAATGTCAAATTAAAAAATCATGATAGGGATGAGAGATGGCAAACCTTGTATAAAAGCCGGTCAGATTTTAGTCGAGGATAGACGTGGCTATAATACACAGATTGCAATGTAAGAGTCAAGGTGGTAATCGTGTACAACTGTAAAATATCGATAACAAATTAAAACAGTATATTCAGAAGAAAGCAACAAGGAAGACATATATAATATGAGGATTACACATACCAAGGCCATATAAAATTGTGTAGGAAGCTGCACAATGATGAAAGAAACAATTAGAGAATTATTATACCTCGACAAAAGATCATCCACATTAAAGGTTAAAAAGGCAAGCGAACTGCCCGCGAGGAAATTCAAGTACAGTGAACTACCATAAGAATAAACAAAGATCAAGAGTTCAACACCACGTGTAATAACATACAAGTTTCCTAACTCTAGGCTTATTAATGGACCATGATGAAGTCACAACGGAGAATACTATGCAAATAGAATCAGTACATCATAGGAACAGGAGGAGATGCGCGATTTAAAATTCAACCATTCAAGATACTTGTGGAATACATAAAATAGGACTTACTATCAAAAAAAATCCCTTAAAGAGCACAAATCAGATTCCTCACAAGGGTCTCAACAACAAATGCAGCTAAAGTGTACTCAAAAAAATATGCCAAATAGGTAAAAAGACAAACATGCAGTGAAAATTGCTCGAGAACTCACAGTGGCAGGTTCAAGTAAGCAGCCAAACAGGTTGAAGAAGTCCCTGTAAAAGGTTAAGAAGATGAATCAGACTAACACCTTGAGATCAAAACCAACATTACTCTGGTGGCCCAATGCCTACAGGACTCTAGCCGGCACTCTAGCCTATGGCGAGATAAAAATTGACTGAGAACTGCAAATTCATGATATGGGAACTTAATAACATTAGAGGGCCTTTTTGCTTTATTAGTTACAAGGTGTGGAGGAAAATGACTCCAACAATCCGGATGAAACCAAAAGGAAATTACTCTGTCCGCTTCAACTACGAGTTTCATTACTACTGTCATCAAGATAAAGGCCACGCATCTCTAAAATAGATACCGATAATTAGAAAGCCAGAATCTATATAGTAGCATTGTAGGATGTGCAGATTTTTATGTCACTCTCATGGACTATCGTATGAATTGTCCAAATGTTGAAAATTTCAGTGTATCTAGTTGACACTCAGCAATATTATTTTTCAATATCAAGATGTGCATACATGTATACAAGCACTGAAAACAACCACTGTGAGAAAATTTTGACACGGTAAAAGGGGGTAAGACGCAGACTACTCTTTTATTTTATGTTATGACATCCTTTGCAGCTCTTAACGTCAAGACTCACTGTTTTACTTCGATTTATGAAATTTGCATTGCTTTAGTGGATATTTACCAATCGCCTAATTGAGGAAATCCCAAAAAAAAGTACCAACTGGCCTAACCGAATCTACCAAGTAGGCAGTAAAAACTATAGAACATTGGACGCAGCATTCTAATTTCCTCAAAGTACGCCGTTCAGGGTTCATGCCTTCAGCATTTCAGTCTATATGTGGATCATTTTATACATATGTCTAATGTCGAGACAAACTAATTAAAATCTACTAAACGTCTAAACCATAGGTTCAATAACAAAGCAAACGGGAAACCTCTGGACAAATCTAACCATCTTTTAAGTGCCTCAAAGCTCCGTATGTCTTCCGTTCACAGTTTACTCAATACATAACACCATATGCAGCAGTAAAACATTTAAAACTACTTTTCTTTAGAGGTCACAATGCTCAATTAGCAAGCAATATAGACACTAACAAACTACTTACACCTATCAATTTCACCAATAGAAAACCAACTACTGAACATTTAGCAACACTGCAAAACTACAAGCGCGATCACCATGAGTCCAACAACATTCAAGCTGACAAACAAAATTCTCATCAAACCACCTCAAATTCCATTAAACCGCCCTCAATGATATCATACTAGCACTACAATTAAAAAACAGCAATACCCCTCTCTTGACTTCAGATGCATCCATAGTTGGGTCAGATTCGGATTAAGGGGGCTGAACAAACTATTAAAAGCAATACAGTGACTTGCTTTTTTCAAAAAAAGTCGAAAACTTTAACTAAAAGATTCAATCTTTTCATTGCCATGAAGCCAACATCCCCAACTAATAAAGCAATACAGCCACCTTCACAGAAAAAAGTCGAAACTTATAACTAAAAGCTTCAATTTTTTTGCTGTCAAATTACACAAACACACACCACTGCATGTCCCCTCATAACCCAAATTACACCGGCATCCCGGGTACCGTTGTTAGAACATGCAAACGGGTCGGGCTGCATCAAAACGAAGGAGAAACAGATCAATTCGTAATAAGAGGAGTAGCCTATCTCTCTTTTTCCAACAAGTGGGACAATTTCGCATGTGGGTTTATATATTCCAAAATCCGTAACAATTCAAATATTCTCATTGGTTAGGAGGTACCATAACAAAACACAAAACACGAAAAACGAAACAAATAAACAAAATCATTAAAACGAGAAAGTACCCAATAATCCAAGTAAGCAAGAACGCGAAAGAAAGGCCTTCAGTAGACTTAGTTCTGAAATTAGTAACGATTTGCGGGATTTCAGCAACACCCCAACTAACAACACTGATTAAACCCAAAGATAATGAGATTCCTTCTTTTGTAAAACAAAAACAATGTCCAATTAACTCTATTCCCCATGACCCACATTGTGATGAACATTGTTCCGCCATTTTTGTACAGCTTTCAAGGTTTAGGCGGTGAGACGGTAGGGCTTTGGTATTTTCAGGATTTTGTGTGGTTTTTTATTTTAAAAAGTTAAATGTTTTTGGGTTTTTTTTTTTGTTTTATTGTTTTGGGAAGGTTGTTAATGGCTCTTTGTGTGTATGGCAATGGATTATTGGCGGGCTTTATTGGAACTTGTAGGGGGAGTGTAGGACCACCTTTAACATGAATATTCCGTTGGGCATATTCGTCGCAAATTTACAACGCGTTAAATAGTACTTCCTCCATTTTAATCCAAATATCCAATTTGTTTTTTGTACACTATTCACCAATTAACTTTCAATCTCAATTTTCTCTCAATACATAAGAAAAAATATATTCATGTGGGGTCTTGTTTAATTCGTCTTTCCGAGTATATTGAAAATATATAACTTTTATAATTTTTACAAATACGTAGTTAAAGATATAAAGAACGCAAAACGTGCGTTGTCAAACGTGAATAAAGCAAATTGGGTATTTAGATTAAAATGGAGGAAGTATCATACATGATGAATAATATAAAAACTAGATTTAATATCCGTGCGATCATACGCGATGAGTAATATAAAAACTAGATTTAATATCCGTGCGATATATAGGTCACTAGTAATATTTTATTTTATTAACTTTATTACTACTTCGATGGTAGAGTAGGTAGCTCCCACTTGTAATAAGATTAATGCCCATATTTGATCTAAATTGATCTTATCCAACCTGAACTAATCTGAACGATTGAGATGAATAAAACTAAATTGAATTAATCCTATCCTTAGGCTCTGTTTTTTTGGATGTAAGGATTTGAACTGAATCGGATTAAATGAGGCTGAACAGAATTGAAATGATCTGATTTTAATAAAGCTGAATTGAACCAATGTAAGGGTAGAGGTAATTATTACTTTATTAGCGAGTTTGGGTGGGACGTGGACAGATCAAGCTATGAAAAAAGTGTCCGGCGATATTTTGCAGTCCATGTTTGCAGTAAGTCTGTAACGGGTCATATGCCATTGTCCAAGCTCAATCACTACAAGAAAGCGGTCCGGTTCATGGGACTCAAGAAAATAACATTAACTTTTTGTCCTTTTAATAGAAGTTTATTATGTCTTACTTTAAAAACCTTTTATGATTAGAAAATAGTGGTTGACATTGCTCTTAATTAGATATTGAAATTCAAAAATAAGCCTAGTAAACAATGATGTTGTCTTGCTCGGTTAGAGGTTTTACTTGTTGAAATTTGAAAGTATTATATGTGTGAACTCTAAATAATTTTTTTTCTTTTTTAAATATAAGTTAAATAGCAGGTTTAACAGGTCGCCGCTAGACAATCTTTTATAGCCCAAGCCTGCCCGTTTACTTTAGCAGTCAAATTTCGTTGCTTACTGCCCATTTTTTAAAATTAAATATTAACCAAGCCTGTTTACTAAGCTGGCCAAACGACAAATGTATATATAAACACGACTCATCGTATCTTAAATAAATTTTTAGCTTTAATTTCGTCAAAACTCAAATCAAGACCACTAATAAATAAGTACAAGATGACTATATACATATAAAATAAAATAATCCAACATACAATTTTTATATGCTCTTAGCCCCTTTAACACAAATGCACTATTATGTACACGACCACTAATTAAAAACATGAGAACAAATAGGTATAAATTTTCAATAAACTCGATATAAGAGATGAGTATTAAAATGTTGAGTGTTGACAATGCCTTAATACAATGTTAGAGTTTTTTTTTTAATAATATTTTGATATCAGTAGGTTTTTTGAGAGACCACCTTTTAATAAGCTTATTGAGAGACTATTGTAAAAATTTAAGAAAAAGTGGTACTAAACCTAATAAAATAGGTACAAATCATGATTAAACATAAACATAAACTTAGTACATTTATTAGGTAAATAGGTACGAAATTGCTATGGTACAATTAATCACAAAATGGTACAAAAAAATGGTGTCTCAATAATTTATTGAAAAACCGTCTCCCTCAGGTTTCAGTGTTTTGATATGTTTAAATATATTTTTACATTCTTAGATAACCGAATATTGTGGTGAAATTCAAACCGTGATCTCGTCGACGCAATAACAAAAAGAAGTGCGTATAATAAACCTCGTTAAATGAAAAAATAAAAAAGATAAAACCCGTGCAAAACCCCAGTATACCTTCTCTTCTCCATTTCCCCACATTCCTCCCTAAACCCTAGCACCACCGCCATCGCAACAACCACCGCAATTCCTCCCTAAAACCTAGCACCACCGCCGCAACCATCACCGCCATCGCAACAACCACCGCAGCCGCCATGGGAAATAAAAGAGGAAGTGAAAACGATAAACAAAGAAAAGTTATACCTAATCCTTTCCTCGCCGACGAACAACCCGCCGCCACTTCCAAATCACGCTCCAAAACTCCCAAACTTTATCAAGAACATGCCGAGGTTTTTTCCTCAATTTTCACCTCTTTTGATTGTTTTTACTGGTTTCGTTTTCTCAAATTAAGTTTGATTTACTGGCTTCGTTTTCTTAAATTAAGTTTGATATGTTTGATTTTCGTCAATTATTTTTTGTTTTTACTGGTTATGCGGTAATTGAATTGACATCAGTCAATAGAGGAGTGACTCACATCAGTCAATTGAGAGACTCGAATTATGGAGATCTTCAGTTACACAGCTGGCCGACAGTTATCCCAAATGTTTCTCGCAACTTTCTTCTTTCATATTTCAGAGTACTTTCTAGCTGTTGCTATTCACGGGAAGAAGAATGTGACACTCAGTTGTTTGCTGATAAGTAGGCACTACATTGCTGCCATGCTTTTCTCAATACTGGAATACTTGGGTGAATATTTTTTCTGTCCTGAACTAAAGGAATATTGGTGGATAAGCAACTTTGGCCTTGTTCTTGTTGTGATTGGTGAAATTATAAGCAAAATGGCAATTGTTACAGCTGGACGGTCCTTCACTCATCTCATCAAAGTCCGACGTGAAGAGCATCATAAACTTGTAACCCATGGTATCTATGCTTTGGTTCGGCATCCGAGTTACTTGGGTTTTTCGGTTTGGTCAATTGGCACTCAGATTATGCTGTTGAACCCGATATCGATAATTGCATAAAAGAGATTGTATTATTGATTGGTGGTCTTACATTGATATGTACATCGTCAAACCCTAAATGATAAACCCTAGATGATAGATGGGCCTAGCCCAATATCCTAATAAGTTTGAATTTCACCTCTTTTGATTGTTTTTACTGGTTTTTCCGAGTATCGAATTGGAATTAGCTTTGATTTTCGATGTCTTTTTGTTCAGGAGAATCTAGAGCGGAATCCTACAGTTACAACATTTAATCCTCTTGAAGAGGAGGTGGCGACAATTTTGGAGGATAAGGAGAATGATGATGATGATGATGATGATGATGTTGGATTGACCGATCCTCAAAGTCGCTTTGATGATTATGTGGTAGAAGAGCCAGCAAGCAATGGAGTGGAGGATTCATCAAAACAGAATAAAAGGTTCGAGAAATTGAGGAGGCGGCTTATGCAGGATGCCAAGAAAGCCAAAAACAAGGGTGTATGTTATCTAAGCCGCATCCCTCCGCAAATGGACCCTTTGAAGCTCCGTCACCTTCTCAGTCCCTTTGGTGAAGTACTCCGTATTTACCTCGTCCCTCATGGTCCGCTCCTTTTTCCTTTCAACTACTATTTTATTTTAATTACCATGTGTGTTTCATCGTCGTCTTATTGGATGTCCGGATGTCTATGTGAGTGCTTTTACTTCCGTTGAGTCCAACACTCCAACCTATATTAGTTGTTTCGAAAAATTAGGTGTATTGCCCTTGCTCTTGAATTTGTCATATTCAATTCGAGTCTGCTGACCCTGTAGCTGTTGTGTCGTCACAACTTTACCATTATCATTTGTGATGCTGGCGTTTTTTTGATGACGAGGAGTTGAATGACTGAATCCTCAGGCCCATGCATTCCCGCACCACCTCATGGATCATGTAAGCCACCCCTTTGGGGTGCAGTGGCCATCGCCAACCTAGGACCTCTTAATAGTTTAACTCCTGCAAGCTTCAAGGTTTAACTCAGTGCTAGGACTAACACACTTGGTTGATTGTTGCAGTTTTATCATAATTACCAGAATCTATTGTGGGGTTCTTGTTAAACTTCATGGTTTTTATATTTCCAATTTTTTATTGAAACCTCTTTTGACTCTTAGAGTTAAGAGACGTTCTTCCCTTTCGTAAGTCATAAACATCACTTGACTTGGCTGAGTTTCTTCCAATTCAGATTGCGTAGATGTTGAGATCATTATCTTTGGCGGAGAGGCTTTTAAACTTTAAAATTTTCTTACTTCAGCACCATCCTTTTCCGCTACATCACATTCCTTCTCATTATGTCCCAGAATCCCACAAGCATAACAGTACAATGGTAATTTTCTCACCCGGAATTGCTCAGTCATTCCTCTTCTCATTTTCAGCAAGATATTAGGTTTATTTAAGTGGTTTTGGTATGTCCACCATTACAAATGCGAACTACGGGCTATACTTCCTACCCCCAGTTTGTCACTTAAACATGGGCTGAAATTTCCAGTCTTGTTACCAAGCATTCAAGCAACCTACTACTGTCTATTTCCCTTCTTCCCATGAAAGTTAAGCCAAAGACCAAAATGGAACAAATTTTGAATCAATCAAGGATGTTTTTTGATCTCCGTTTATGTATCTATTAAAATGCCAGGGTTGGCCTTATAAAATATGAAACTTGTCTCTCCAATGGAAAAGTTGGAAACTAAAAATGTTTTTTATTCAGTTTGCAGCACTTCTATTTGGTTTCTGGACAACCGTCCTCAAAGTTTCTGTAGAGCAGTGATATTAATCACTTCTGTCTTTATCAGTCCAACATTTCCTAAAGTGCACAACTTTGTCTTGTCCTCTGCAATTTCATACTTTGGACTTTGTATAAAAAACAAACGTAAAAAAAAAATTACTTGAATAGAGGGAGTATTTGCTAGACTTCGTTTGGATAAGAAAATTCGGAGTGATCTGTTTCTTTTGCTTGCCTTAGATTTTTTACTGATTTAGGAATATCCAGTTGCGTACTCTGTGCCTAAAGTTTGTGTCAGGTGACTACACGTAGTGGCTGTGATATTACGTACTGTTGTTGACTATGAAGTAATTGACACTTGGTGTAGATCCTGATGCCGGAAAGCGACGCAAACAGGCTGGATCTTTTCGAGGAAAAGGATTTTCCGAAGGGTGTGTACATTTAAAACATCTTAATAATTTCAACGTGTTGTTTGCTATCATCTCAAAATGCCGTTATTGACTTTTGCTTAATTTTATTTTGGTTGGTGTAGGTGGGTTGAATTTTCAGACAAGTGCGTAGCCAAGAGAGTTGCAAATATGTTAAATGGTGAACAAATAGGTATGTATGCCTGTGTTACGACTCTCTCTCTTTACGTGAAATTTATTTCTAAAAACTAGTTTAGTTTCCCGTGAAATCGCGGGAATTTTCGAATAGGTATGTATGCCTTTGTTATTGTCGGAGCAGGTGTGTCCCGTACGTGTGTGTATGTGTGGGGGATGTATGCTATTAGTATTGTAAAAATAAATGATGAAATCTTTAAACCACGATTCATATTTATTTTATAATGAGGCCTCGCTACAGATTCAATTTAACTTTTTGCTTTACAAAAAAAAGAAATCAAAAGATTTTTCTTCTTTCTATTTAATTAATACTCCGTAATAGTCAGAATTTCTCTCTTTTTATTTTGTAATTTCTTGGTATATTTATTAGTTATATCTCTTCTAGTGATTGAATAAGTAATGATCCAATGATTCTTACGTCTTACTCAAGCAATCTTTGGGTTTAGGTTGTCCGGTTTTACGGAGTCACTGTGGTTATGTGATGAATCTAAAGTTTCAATCAATTCATAGGATTTTAATAAGAAAAGTGCCTATTTGTTGAATAAAACCCACATTATAGAATTAAATAAAAACAAAATAATAAATCAAAGACAAAGAAAAAAGTTACAATCCCCTGATCTTGGGATAAAATTAACAAACTTCTGTTTTATGTAAAGTAGAAGTTGTTGATATGTGACAATAGGTCAAGTTCAAGTTCTTTTTTACAGTGCATGTAGTCTGATTGTAGATTTTTTTCTTATGTGATGAATTAATCTCAATGTGACACGAGAATTCGAGATGAAAACTATCGCATTTCATCTTTTCCCTATAAAATCAATCTCAAGGTGCACCTTTTGATATTGTTTATTGATGTAACTGTTAATTGCATTTTGTTAACTTTCAACATCAGGAGGGAAGAAAAGGTCAAAGTTCTACTATGATATTTGGAATATCAAGTATTTGAGCAAATTTAAGTGGGATGATCTAACTGATGAAAGTGGTAAGTGATCATGTATTTAACTCAATATTCTATCATGTTACCAAAATGTTCAACACTATTGTTTTATTCAATATAGCACGTAAGAATGCTGCTCGAGAGGAGAAGTTGCGAATGGAATTAGTTGCTGCTAAGAAGGAAAAAGACTTCTATATCTCTAAAGTAGAGATGTCTCGTGGTTTGAGTGAGATAGAAGAACGAATGAAGAAGGTATGTTACTCAATATTCTTTGCTCAAAATCTTATCTTTGAAGTATATTTTGTACTCCCTCCTGGCCTCCCATTCTTTTGAAACATACCACTTTCCTTTTTCGGCTCATTCATCGGATTTATTACGAGTTCCTTATGGTCATTGATAAGCAACAAAGTATGCTTGGTTTAGCGGTAAATTGTGTGTTGAGCCTGTGTTTTACTATTATACCATACCAACCGAACATGTCTTAGTCTAGTGGTTAAGACTTAAGACAGACCTAATGCGGACAATAGGTCCCAGGATCGAATCCCCCTCCCCGTATTGTAATGCGACTAAGTGCGCACTTCGTTGAACAAAAAAAAAAACTATTATACCATGCTAGTGGCTAGGGTGCAAGCCCTAGGTGAGGCATATTTTTTTACTGTCTATAGCTGTTGGGTTTTTGTGTAAACTATATTTTAAGTTTCTTAGGGTCTTTTATCTTTGTACAATTATTTTACTAATCGTATGTATGTTTTTATTAACCACCTCAACCCTCCCCTAACAACCTTAGAAAAACTCCTAACAACTTGAAAAACCACATCAACCCCTCCCCTAACAACTTGAGAAAAACTCCCGGGTAGCATAACTTCTAACCGAGTCTAGCAACATCAATGGTGTGGGTGAGAGAGGGGTGTTTATTAGTGGCGGAGTTGGGATGTGGTGGCCGGCTATGTGGGAGGGTTTGTATGCCGCCAGCGGGAGCAATTTGACGTTGCCGAGGGTGAGGTGTTTGTTGGTGGTGGATGGGGTTGTGGTGATGTGGGATTACAGTGGTGGATGGGTTGAGGACTTAAGGGTACGTGGGAGAATGGTTACATGGGTCATTTCGTCATTTGCCTTAATTTTTGTTCCATTTACAAGTGATACATTCCTCATAGTGCGTATTCTATCCGAATCCATTGTAATGCGCTCAAGCTTTCTAGCGTGTTTCCTAAATTTCACATCACAGATTCATATAGCGGTGTTGCGTATAGACACTCAATGAATGAGATCCTTTTCAAATCATTGCTCAAGAGGGTTTTCATTTCTATAATACTATATCTCCTATTTTCTTTGCAGAAGCGAAAGACCCAAAATGGCACTGAAGATGATTCTAAGGATCATATAGAGCACAGGAAAGTTATCCGCCAATTTCCTCAGAAGCAACCTCTTGCAGAACCTTCAGACAAGAATCAGCTGAAACTCTCTAAAGGATTTTTGGCAGAGGCAAGTGTTTTTGCTGATGAGTTTTCTGGTGTTAATATTCGTTTGTTGATTCGTTAAACATTTACTCTGTTATATTTACCCATGCGCTCTATTTTTGCTCAGATCTTCAACAAAAATTAGTCCATCATGATTATGCTTGCAAGAGTTGTGGACGATGAGACTTGTAGAATTGTTTGTGAACGATGATTGTGCGTGCAAGAGTTGTGGACGACGATTGTGCATGGAAAGAATAGATAACGAGAGCTTCAATTTTGGGAGTGAGCGTAGTTTAACTTTGATGCCTCGTTCTGCTTGTTTATTTATCTAGGTCAAAAGAAACGAGATGCATTTGGCAAGTTCTGTTCTACTCGGTATAATTTATGTACACAACATTTATGGCCCAAAATACATTGGACGATTTTTAAAAAACATTCGGTATCTTTGTTCTATGGTAGATCGAGTATGGGGGGGATGGCGGAATGTTAATGTGCTGGACATGTAGCATGTGTATAAGATATTGGATCGTGGTTCTGCTTGATGGGGGGATTTGGACGAGAAATCGAAGGGACGGAGATTATTTGATTTATTTCCTTTGTTTTAATGAAAATAGGGATCAAGAGATTTTTGATTCTCTTTCATTTACCTCTATTTTATGTATCCAAATAAAGGGTAAAGCTGTTAGATTTGTCGGAGCAAATAAGGTTTTCGTGCGTTGTATCCTCCTGTTTTTTTAGAATTCTATATTGAACCTTTGTTTTTTAAAAACACTTGGGAGATCTATAAATTTTATGACAATATTATGAAAACATTATGGATATTAGCAGATATTCATAAACAATAAAGTAATGAAAGGTGTTTTTGAGACGAATAAAGTAAGTTGTAAAAAGATCAAAATTATTTTTATTTGTAAAAAGATCAAAATTATTTTTATTAGTATTATCTTAGTAGAGTATGAGAAAGCTCGGCGAGGAAGTAGAAAGGGCTTTCTTTCAACACAGAGTTGGTTGGCCGGAGTTAAGTGCGAGTGAAATTTATTATAGTCCATATTCTTTTTTCTCCGTCCATACTTTCGATTTATTTTTAACAGTGAGACATTGTCTTATAAGGTATAGGTTGATTTTACATTAGATATGTCGATTTTTTTATGGATGGGGATAAATAAGTTTTGAGGTACGAGGTAAGTATCCTGGAGATAAGGTAACTCTTGAACATTTAAGAGTTTGATTTGAGTTGTACCAGAAAATGTCTGTAGGTTATGGTTGTTTAGGGATACGGTTAATTTTGTTGGTTAAGTTGGTTAGTTGGGTTAGAAGGGTACGACAAATACATAATTGACGAAATTGATTGTGACACATTTAACTTTATTATATCGTTTCAAATGTACTGTTTGTGATCCTTCATCTCTTCGCCATTTTCATACCTCATTTGTCAACCAAATCAGGAATTTTTTACTTCTTCTCAGCCCCGTCTAAAGCCTGGTGCTCTATGTTTACTTGCACTGGACCTCAAATTTTTGGGGCGCAAATCTCAACATTCTCATATGATTGAAATTAGTTAAAAAAAAAAGACAAAGCATTTACCTAGGATAGAATTGACGTTTGACTATTGTGAACCTCAACTATGTTCTTCCCCAAATCATTAATTTCCTTCCCCAAATAATAATCTCCTCCAAATAAATTAAATTTGGTTTAATCTTCCTAAAAATTTATCAAATGTTTCTTTTTTAATATTTAATGTATCCATTTAATTACCCCAAATTAATTTCTCACAAATAATTCCAAATATACAATTACGAAATTTGGAATAAAAACTTGGTAAAACAATCAGTTTTCAATTTTCTATAAAATTTCTAGATTTGCACTTGAGTTTCAAAGAGATTGAAATAGATGATAATAATATATCTTCTTAATTTTAATAAATTTCATATTTTCAATAATATTGTATAACATTACACAACTCATTCGTTGTATGCTTGTGGTAGTAGTGTTGTAATATTGTGTTGATTTTTTTATAACTTGTATATAGTGGAATTGATTAATCATCCTATTTCGAATTATGACTTCGATTTCTTGTGAATCTCGTCTTTATTTTTCTCTCATACTCCATATTATTGACTTATTATTTTTTATATAAATGTTTTTTAATTTTGTAAATCTATAGCCTTATAATTTTTTTTGCACCGGACTTCCACTTTTCTTGAGACGGCCATGCTTCTTCTCGGTATAGATATGACGTTAAGTTAATAACTGGCTGACATCTAAAAGAATAGTATATCAAGCACTAAGTTAATAACTTACTGAAATCTAAAAAATAGTATATCAAACACTAATTGTATTATTAGTGTTTTACAACTAAAATAAGTAGTAGTATACTATAATTGTAACTTATTTTAATAATCGTGTAACGCGCGGGCATAAGAACTAGTTATGCATTGAGGTAAAATGTATGATCATACTATATTTATATAATATAAAGGAAAGTATTATATTATCTTACGGAGTAACTTTTATTTCAAGTTTTTTTTTTGCTTTTAACAATAATAATAATAATAATAATTAAGTTAATATTCTTTTAGTTCGAAAAAATTAAGCAAAAATAAGTAAACCTCAACATATATAAGTTAAGTTAAGTTCAACAAACATAAATTCAGAAAAGTTATGAAAAAGTAAGTTAAGTTTAACAAAAATAAGTTAAGTTAAGTTAACCAAAAATAAGTTTAGAAAAATTAAGCAAAAATAACTTAAGTTCAACAAATATAGGTTCAGAAAAGATAAGAAAAATAAGTTAATTAGATTAAGCAAAAATAAGTTAAAAAAACAGGCCTAAATATACAACCACTAGTTAGAACCGTTAGGACAAATAGGTACGAAATTTCAATAAACCCGACATATAACACACGCGAATAAACGAGTTTAGGTGAAATTCGAACTCGTGATCTTTAAGTCCTTAAGATAAAAACATTAACAAAAGGAAGTCGGGATAATAAACTTCATTAAATGAACAAATAGAAACGATAAACCCGTGTTAAACCCAATATACATTCTCTCTCCTCCATTTCCTCACATTCCTCCTTAAACCCTAGCACCGCCGCCGCAACCACCGCTGCCGCTGCAACCACCGCTGCCGCTGCAACCACCACCGGCGCCATGGGAAACAAAAGAGGAAGAGACGATAAACAAAGAAAAGTTAACCCTAATCCTTTCCTCGCCGACGAACAACCCGCCGCCACTTCCAAATCACGCTCCAAAACTCCTAAACTTCATCAAGAACATGCCGAGGTTTTTCCTTTATTTTCATCTCTTTTGATTGTTTTTAGTGTTTTTGTTGAGTAGAAGAGGCAGAGAAGAATCAGAGAAATAGGAGCAAGTAGTTGTGTTGTAAACCTAGTACACAGGAAACAAATCACAATAATATATAAATGCAATCACACAAATATTGCGAGAATAATAACTGAATTGATATCGTATCGGATTGATATGATATGCCTAATAGTTTTCATTGTTCTCTAATTAGGTTTGATATGTTTCATTTTCGTCAATTATTTTTTGTTTTTACTGGTTTTGCGGTAATTGAATTGAAATTAAGTTTGATTTTCACCTCTTTTGATTGTTTTTACTGGTTTTGCGAGTATGGAATTGGAATTAACTTTGATGTCTTTGATTTTCGATGTTTTTTGTTCAGGCGATTTCGCAGAGTATGAGTGATAAGATTCTGAGAGAAGCGTTTAAGCAACAGAGGGAGATTGAAGATGAGGAGAATCTAGAGCGGAATCCTACAGTTGCAGCGTTTAGTTCTCTTGAAGAGGAGGTGGCGACAATTTTGGAGGATAAGGAGAATGATGTTGATGATTATGTTGGTTTGCCCGATCCTCAAAGTCGCTTTGATGAAGATTATAAGGTTGTTTGTTTGAATTAATCTTCTTTCCGTTCGTTTATAGCCGTGTTTTATTGGTTAGTCGTTTTATTGGTTAGTCTTGTGGAATATCGTTGTTTGCTTATCGTATGGTTACGAACACTATCAGTCTATCACTGGGGTGTTTTATGCATATAATGTGGTTTCTAACGGTGTGGATTACAATGGAATAGGAGTGTTTTTATGCATACTGTGTGATTACGGACACTCTCGCTAAATGACGTGGATAACATGGAATATGGCTATTGTTATGCTCACATTAGATTGAGGTGGATAACCTGGAATAGGGCCATTGTATGTATACAACGCGGTTAATTAAAGTTATCTCCGAGTAAAGTAGATAATATATAATTGGGGTGTCATATGCATACAACATGGTTAGTAACACTATCATCACTTGAGGCAAGTAACGTGGAATCGTGGTGTTGTAGGTGTACATAAGTGTTATTTGAGTTTTTATGTTTGACTACAGTTTTGACGATGGTTGCTTGGAATTAATGCTATTAGGTTAATGAAGATGATGAGAGATTGCTAGACTCATTTTTGTCCAAGGTTGCTGGTCCTCAAAAAACTCTTGGGGATGTAATTGCTGCTCGAATTAAAGCTCAAGATGCTACTTTAACTGGTATTATCACACAGGCTTTCTTTGTGTTTATTATAGCATACACAATTGTGCTCGTTGGCTAAGTCTATTTTGTCTCTTTGATCTAGAACCAAGGCCAACACCTAAATTGGATGACAAGCTTGTACAACATTACAAATCGTACGTGTTTACCAATGTATATATATTTAATGTTTTGGAGTTTGTTTGGCTTCTCATTACAAGTTAATTATGGTATTCTGTTGCTTAAATGTTCAGGATAGGGAAGGTTTTGAGCGTATATACTTCCGGTAAACTTCCCAAATCATTTAAACACATTCCTGCTATGGAGTGTTGGGAGGAAGTCCTTTATTTGACTGAACCCGAGAAATGGTCACCTGGTGCGGTGTTCCAGGCCACAAGAATTTTTGCTTCTAACATGAACAGGAAGAAGGCTGAAAGGTTTTACCTGCTTGTGCTCCTTCCTCGAGTGAGGGAAGACATTAGGAAGCACAAGAGATTGCATTTTGAGTTATATCAGGCTTTGAAAAAGTCTCTGTACAAGCCTGCTGCTTTCAACAAGGGGGTCTTGCTGCCTCTTTTTAAGGTATAGCTGCCCTGATAATCCCGTGGTTGATTGTCATTGAGTTTTGTCTATTGATTTCCACACATATTTGATAGTACTTTTAGAGTTTGCTTGACCATGCTTTGACCTCAGTTGGATTTGTTAGTCTTACTATTGTTTGTGTCGGACTTTTTTGCTGTCGTATTGCAGGCCGGTAACTGTAATCTCAGGGAAGCTGTTATTATGGGTAGTATCCTCCAAAAAATGTCCATTCCTCAACATCATTCAAGGTACATCTTTTATTGTTGGCATCCCTTTTCTTTTCCTATAACCTTCAAATTATTTGTTTCTGCATCTTTTAACTTTGTCATACTCTTGAGCATGTCTCGTAGATTGGCCATATCTGTTTCAACTTTCCTTTAGTTTATGGCCTACTTTGAAAACTGAAATGTCATTATTTGTTTGATTTCTCAACTTGTCTTTCATGGTTACAGTGTTGTTTTGATGAAGCTAGCTGAGATGGATTACTGTGGAACTACCAGGTAATGGCTGAACAACATCTTTTTTTCTCTGTGCTAGCAACATGCTATGGAAATATTACCCCAGAAAAAAAACTGTGGTGTTCTATCTACAAACTATGTACCGTGTTCTGTGCATCCCTCTAGGCCACTGTCGTGCTGTTGCTCGGCGCTTTGATTATCTGTATGTATAGATTTGCTATTCGTCACTAGGTTTTGTTCTTATTCTGATTCATTTAGAACGTAAGTCTAATGCACAGTAGAAGATTTATATAAGTCACTCAAAACATAAATTTATTGAGCTGTATAATATTTATTATATAACCTATTTTTGGGACTGGGGGTGTTTCTCGCAGTTGGTTAATGTGTTATTTGTGTTAAGTATCATACAAATCACCTTCCATAATTTCATGTCCTATTGCGTTTTAATTCTTTAAACTTTCTTTCCCATGTCTATTGCATAGTTGGAACCTGGAAGCTGTCTGAAAGTGGTTACAGTAGTCTGTTATTCGCTCTTTGTCTATTACTAGTTACTTCCGGTTAATAAGTGATAATATCACTTTACGTTACAGCATTAGATAGATTAGCCACCATGTGTCCATGCCATCAATCCTACTGTGGTGCTGTTAATGCAGAATTTAATGTCTGACATGGTCGATATAAATTCCTTTTTAACTGATACTAACATGTTTTGTTTTGGACTCTCAATGGACAGCTACATCATCAAGGTTCTCATTGAGAAGAAATATGCCTTGCCGTACCGTGTAATTGACGCTCTTGTTGCTCATTTCATGAGATTCCTAGAAGATCCAAGGACAATGCCTGTAATTTGGCATCAGACGCTTCTTGCTTTTGCGATAAAGTTAGTGCTAACTTGTGCTCTTTCATCCACTGCTTGCTGTACTCTCTGTCAATGATATGCTATTGTAGCACATCATTTATTTACTCTTTGGCTGATTTGCTACATAGGGTATTAACCTGGTCAAATCGTTTATTATGAACAATTCGGTGCCAAACCCAACTTTGCTTTGTGGTTATTTGAAACTCCATTGAGGCAATTAATGATAAATTTCTTATTTAACAGGTGCAAACACGAGCTGTTAAAGGAAGATAAAGAGCGCCTTCATAATCTAATGCAAATACAAAGACATTATCTGGCAAGAACATTCTCTTTGTTGCAATAAGAAGTTGAAACTTTACTTGATTGGCTGTACAGTAGTTCATTCTATCACTCTTATTGTTCCACAGGTAACTCCTGAAATCATAAGAGAGTTTACTGGTAGCCGCAATCGGGGTGAAAAGGAGGACGACAACATGCTGATAAATATCCTTCACCGTAATTTGTTGTCAGGATTTCTTGCGCAATGTTTTGTTGCATATGCTTTTAATATTTAAATCTGTCGAGTTCTGTTTGATCAAAAGAACCCTCATTCATAGCCATTAGATTGCAAATCAGTGGTCAGTTTGATAAGGTAACAGTAGAAAGAACAACCCTAGTTAGCCTTATACACGTAGATCCAAAATACCCGTCCAGAAAACTATGTACACTTACTGTGACGATTAATTTGAAACAACACCCTTAGCCAAGTCCCAGAGATGTCCTAACCTGTAAGTGTTGACTCGTACACTAATACGACGCGTAAGAGCTAACTAAAATTGACCTGTAACCACTTTAGCCTGTAGTGATCAGACCTTAATGACCAATTTACCCGTGCCTACTTGAGTTACGCAGTGTCTCTAGTGTCTCCTTTAGTGTTGAAAAGCGTATCTACTTTTATGTACTGTATCGTCTTTTCATATTAAACACTAATCTTTTTTTTTTAGTTGAATGTTTACGACACATCTTGGAATTGCTATCGACTGCTTCTCTTTTAATTTTGTATCTCCTTGACCTATGATCGATCACCTTCTCCTGTATCTGTTCTCAATAAACCAATTGAAGAGGACAGATTCGACATTCCTGAAGTGCCCATGGAAGAAGATTAATGTGCTGGTAATTTTGTTATTATTATTCTATTCTCTTATATACCTAATTGCACACCGTAAATATAGCATTTCAGTAATTTGACCCTTCTCTTGCGTGCAGGTTCGTTCTGGTTGGTCGACCTATCGATCTAAACATATTTGTTTTTGCCGAGGTGAATCGAGGAAAGTTGCCTTTTTGTGATTGCTGATATGTGATAAAATCAATTTTAATAGCTTTATACACCAAATACTTTTGTTGAGATATGTTAGTCCAAGTTTTGAAAATTTCCGATGGCAAATACTTCATAATTTAATTAATTATTGTTAAACGGATTTCACTACAGTTTTGTCTGCACATCTTCAGTATTTGAGCATTCCATCAACTGCTCTGTGGATCAGAGATATTGTAGATTAACACTTAACTTTTTATTATGATGTTCAGAATTACCTTTAAGGTTGAAAGTATAATTTTCGGAAAGATTGTTTATCATTTCCTTTATTTAAATACATTATAGATATATTAAATCCTTGAATATTTTCAAAATATTGAAATGTCGAAAGTTTGAAATTTTGACCTTTATCAATGAAAATCATAGTGAAAAGGAGGGATGATTTGTTATACGTTTTCACTTGAGGAAAATATGTTACTCACAGGTTGGTCTTTGCAATTTTTTGTCGAGTGTGGTAAAAAGATCAATTAATTACCACAAATTCTCATTTGTGACGGCGGTATCCGTCACAAGCTTGTGATGGATACCGTTTCCTCTCACAAAATACCTCATGAGAGGTGAGTGGAAAAGCACATGAAGGGTGCTCCACCTTGTCCCTCTCCTTTTTGTGAGAGGTCACAAGTTTGTGATGGATAATTCCGTCACAAGCGACACCTACTGATTAATATTTTGGCCTCGTATAATAGCGTTCATTAATTTAAATGTACTTTGAAGATTTTTTAAAGAGTTATAATTGAAATGTAATGGGAATATGGAAATTGTGTGAGAAGCATCTTTTTAATTGAATGATGACAGGAATTTGACGGAAATTAAGAAAAAGAAAATAGGAGCTGGTCCGGAAGATACCAGTCGTAAATAAAATCACAAATGTTGGAAGTTGGAACGATTTCCTTCCGAATACAAGGGGAAATCAAACAATAGGTTGATATATCCGTCACAAGTTTGCGACGAGTTAAGTATATGCTTGTGTAGATAAGACAAAAATAAAAATACATAGAAAGTCACAAATGATTTGTCTTTAATCTCTCCAAATGAATACTCCATTATTTAATCACAAATGAGAATTTGTGGAAATCAAATGAGCAACATCATCCCAAACTGTTGAGTTAGAAATCACGGAGTGAATTGATCGCTTATTCAATAAATAGAGCCCCTTAAATTTGCAGTGTACATCTTCCTATATATCAATCATTTCTTTACATTAATGTACCTTTTCACATGAAATAAAACATGTTAAATTAATAATTGAGAATAAATGGGACAAAATAAATACGAAGTATATTGCAAGTTATATCATCACGGTCAATATTAGCGCCTACACATCTTACTTGCGATGGGCATATCCTGTGGCATATTTAGAACATATCAAATACGACTCATGAAGATAGATAAAACAAAGAAATTTGTTATTCCCAATGCACTCTGCTTTTGATGTATCTACCAACATTAGTAATACTTAACCAGTCGCAAGCTTACAATCAATATTCCGTCACAAATGAGATTTTGTACTAACTTAATTGTTTAGAGCACGATTATATGTTCCGTAATTAAGGTTCCAAAAAGAGAACTATTACGGAAATGACAGCCTATTTAGCTGCCAAAATTATTAAATGATACCGTATAATAGTATTCATGACACGAGTTCAAAACTAATATCAAAACCACAAACCAACCTCAACACATAAATGTATAACTTGTCTTACATCAATAACCAAGTTGTTGTCGCCATTTGTTGCACCGCGCAATTGAAACAAAAGAAACCCCTTCCTCCCAAACATGGAGGCGAATATAGTACTAGACCGAAACAATGATGGTATGAAATGGAATGGAACGGAACAGACCAAATACGGCCACAGACCCGAGATAGACAAAATTGTGAACGCAATCATAAAACCCCCAGTTGACGACTTGACGCCTCCTTTTTAAAAATAAAATAATATACACCCTCAAAAATCCAATTTCCCTATTTAGACCATACAAATTGAAGAAATTCCCCCAAAATCGAAAAAAACCCAAGAAATGACGCGGACAATGATAATGGTGTATGCCACTCCAAGGAATCCGACCCCAAATTGTTGCACGAGCGCCTCCAAGTGTTTTAATTCTCGTTCGGCTGAAGGTAGGGAGGGAAGATATAGCCGGATCAGTGTTTGGCCAAGACCCCTGTGAAATTTACTCACTTTATCACGACACGTTTGACACTGGACAGTGGACACTTGTTTTGAATTACTGTTTTCCAGGCTTTATAAAATCACTAAGAAGCAGGCGCAACAGCTGCTTTCGCGAGTTTCTCCTTCTCGATTTCCACTCGTCTCTGGTCAGCATGCTGGGCGACTCCATTAGCGAGTGCTTGGTATTGGAATTCGAGGGTTTGAGTCAAATTTTGAAACCTCGGTGGATCTGAAGCTTGCACAACTGCAAATATTACACGGGAATTTTAGAAAACAAAATACAAACTTACGTTTTGTGTAGGAGGAATATACGATAACACAAATTCTACTTTACGACGGTCGCACATGCGATGCGACCAGTAGAAAAGTGACCACATTTTGATAAATAGAGACCACTTTTCACCATAAAGTGGTTACATTTAGCAAAAACCACGGGATGAGACCGCCGTACAAGAGAATTACTGATACGATAATACTGTATTTGCATCCATGAAAGAGGCCCATATGACAAGTATTCGTGAATACGAAGATACATGGGATTGAAAAGGTACCATGTCTCGGTAGTCCTTACCTTTGATTGTATCAACAAACAGTATGAAAGGGTCAACTTCATCAATTGGAGACTGCAAGTCTTCATCGTCACTGTAGTCATCATCGGAATCATCCTCATCCTCATCAGCTGGCCTGAAAGCTTTAGCCTGAACACGGATTTTATTGTCAGTTCATACATTGAGCACTGGGATAGAAATGCAGAAGAGAATACAAGCAATCCTAAAACTCTAAAAGCTTTAGCCTAAATAGTGTAAATACCAGCGTTTTAAGGTTTTGTTTGGATACAATAATAGGATGGAGATAGAGAAGGAGGGAGATTGGCTATGGAGTTTGCCTTGAAAACGAGAGAATAAATCCCTCGACTGGATATCCAGATAAGCAAATTGCTAATATCAAAAACTGGCCATCCAAACAAAGCGTTATTTGGACATTTTATATTACCTCGTATGCCTGTATCCTAAATTAATTGTAGACCAAACCCTTGAGAGTTTTTCTCAAAAATAGCCGAGTATGGCTCTTGGATGAGAATACAAGTTTGGGTAAAATATAGCTCACGAGAGTCAGCAATCACCTGTGCAGCCAAACGACTTAGATGTTTGCTATCAGCACCGTCCCCTTCATCATCATCATCTCCCATTTCTTTGTCTGAACCGTCCTCCTCATCCTCATCGTCGGACTGGAATCCATCCATGTCATCTAAATCGTCTGCTTCATTCTCTTTAGCAGCTTCTGTCATTTAAATTAAGTTAACTACAATGCACTGCTAAAGAATAACTATAATAACTATTCAACATACTCAAGAAAGCACGAGAGAAGCGTATACATACCTGCCAACTGGTCCTTGTAAGCAACAAGTAGCTCTAGGGTGAGCCTAAAAATACGGCCCAGAGCTTCTACCGGTAGTTGCTCAGCTGGGAGAGATAAAAGCGAAGTCAACCCCAAACAGCAAACCTTTTTGTCATGCTCCCTGAAAAGCAAAAAAGGATATATTACTGAAGAGAAACAAAATCTAAATTCACAGGGCATAGATACCAATATAACACATAATTGCCCCCGGAAAACAAAAAGTAGAGTACAATGGATTGATAAAATATATCACCTTTTAAAGTTTGCCCGGCTTCCGTTACGCTTTACTTGCTGTAACATTTGGAACCAAAGGTTAAAGATCTCTGCAGACACACCAAGCTTGTGCAGTACACCCAATGTAAAACTTGGGTTGTAATAAAGAGCATTAGCAATCTGTACAAATGACATAATGATATTCAGAAACGACAAAGAAAACAATGTTACTTTAAATTGTGGACAAAATAAATGAAATCAGCGTGAGAATGCTGGAAGACTCCCTGCAACCTTAAAAAACAAGCTTAAGACCACAGTTTCAAAACGGTTCTCTAGACTAGAGTGGTCTAGATGTCCCAAGCAAAAGTATGAGAAAACTATATAGGAGAGTTAAAAAACATTTAACTGCGTGACTGACGCAGATTACTCCTTGACTCCTTAGCAGTACTCAACATAATGTGAGATATCTAAACACATGAAGAAGACTGAATAACATAGAAAGAACTATATTGCTTTTAGCGTACTACATACAGCATACCCCAAATGCCTTAAATGCTCGTGGAAATGACGAGGAAATGGGGTTTGTTGTACTTAACATTAACATGTGTTAAAAATTAAGACGGTGTTTCCTGATGACCCATATTAAAATCGTACATAGAATTGCATATGATGGTTACTAACTCACAATTAAAGTGCAACAAATTTAGTGACATGCTTCCTTTAAAAAATATGCTAGTAAAAAAGAATCTCACACATACCACTTGGATAAAAAGACATTTCAGATACGGTTTCTCAGTTCTACGCAAACGCTCAATAGTGATTCTCAAGTATGGCTCAACCCAATGATCAACCTGACCCCGGCAATTTTGGAAAACTACTTCTATAAGCTTCGGAGCAGGCTCGATATCACCATCCTCAAGATTCTGATCACTCAGTATCTGTTAGCAAATAATAAAATAAGCTTTAGCTGAAGCATCACAAACTTAACACTAAAAATATTTCATAAGAAAATATAAATTACTAATATCATTACTTGTCACTTGACAAGACAAGTGAAAACAATAAATAAGATGCAATAAGTAAAACTTACAGAAGATATCATATTCCACAAACTTTGTTGGTAATCAGGATCTTTGCATGTCAAGAAACGTTCAGTTCCTCGGGATATATAGTTATCCAAGGGTACCAAAATATCTGCACAAAATATTACAGCCTCAATTAAAAAGACTAAGATTCACAACGAAAGAACACTCAGATAGCATGCGGCAGATAACAAGATTAAGTTTCACAACGAAACAACACTCTTAGATAGCATGCGGCAGATAACAAGACTAAGTTTCACAATGAAACAAAACTCTTAGATAGCATGTGGCAGATAACAAGACTAAGTTTCACAATGAAACAACACTCTTAGATAGCATAAGGCAGATAAAGACCACCACCAGCTGTCTCAGAGGTTCAGACGTCACTTTTAAACATGGTCTGCATCGTCCCATCAGGCTTATGGAACTAGTAATAAACACCGTATCTTTTCATTGCATTCAGACAGAAATAAAATCTTGCAATTTGCTGGCTAATTTCTCACATTTGAAATGACCTCTTCGGCTTTCCCTACCCCCAAGATCTTGTCAGGATACACTAACAGGCTGAATAGGAGAATGATGAGTTGAAGCTATCATTTCCCCTATGGTTCTAAAGTGCACAAGTATGAAATTCCAAATTTCCTTTTTAAAGGTGAGAAGTGAGAAATGGTGCTATTTCAGGGGACGTTGGCACTGATACCGAAAGCTAATCCAAAAAGAGATAGAAGCTATGTTGGATCTATCAGCTACTTCATTACTGCAAGACATGTATATTAATGTAAACCATCCTGACTCGTATATTAATGTAAAACGTGTGTAATCATAGAATTCCACTTACTATTGATTAATTACAACTGGACGGGAGTGCAACTTACTTGGAAAGAAGTCAATAGCCCAGTCTGCCAGAGCCTCCGTCATCAATGGCCAGAGACTCCACATCTCCACCGAAATTGTTGGAGAGAAGAATGTCATGTAAGACACAATCTCCAAAACTTCTTCAAATATCTCTATAAACCAAACAGCAGGAGTAAGTAACATGTCAATAACAGCTCAATAACTCAGATCACTAACCTTAAATATCAACACACATATTCAAACTACCAGGACAGAGGGTATTTACTGTATGATCGTCACTTTTTTACGCATATGCAAGCAACATTATATTTGGGTCATCAATAAGACCAGAGTCCCGATCATCTAGAATTCTCATCTTCCTTTTTTATAAATTCCAGGATGTTTCATTCTAACTTTCCGTCTTTATGGTATCAACAATTAGACAAAGATTGCTTAACCAGACAAGCAACAACAAAGTTAAGAGAAGAATTAAAGCCGACAAGAAAACACACCTTGGCCATCAGTAGTTAACATCCTACGCATTATAGGAAGAAGGGTAGGCTCAATTTGGCCAAAGAGATGAGGAAGGCTGCTAACTGATTCCAGAATTGTGCTAATAGCACGCAAACAGCCAACTGCCGCCAATGCACCACCGGGATCTTCACCATCTTCATCAGCTTCAGCAGTGCTCATACATTTCCAGAATGCCGCAGCCTGACCAAACGAACAGGGCTCAGGAAAAAGGACTTCTTAGTGCATAAATTGTCAGAGGTAAATATTTAACATTACCAAATTTTGACATAACCCAAAAGCATAAGGGGCCATTTCCTCTCCGAACTTGTCAACGATAGTTTCAAGAGTAAATACAAGGTCTTCATTCTCAACCTCATTCATCAATTTGAAAAACTCTGAAATGGATACAAGCTATTATGAAAATATTTGCTAGTAGGAACAGAATTTGTTAAGTAAAGAGTATAAATATAAGTATTACCATCAAGCAATTGCGGCAGTATGGGACGTATCTCTCCTAAATCTGCGAAGATTATTTTTCATCGAAAATTACAATGGATGCTAAGTAACATTCTCAAAAAGTACTCTTGAACTCATGATAAAAAGCTGTTACCTTTACAAGCTTCAACAAAAGAACGCAATGCGAAGACTGAATCAACTCGAACAGGAAGCTCTGGATCACGAAGCCCCGCAACAACACTATGGAGTGCTTTCCGAAAATTGTTCTGGTCAGAGAAATTAACGTGGGCATACTGGCCTGCAACCCATGCTGCCTGACATTACAAGAAAAATGAGTGAATTGATGAGATCGTCAACCACGAAAGTATCTTGATTTATTGGGACCCCATCACAGTGAACAGAACACTGAAAACCAAGCAACAAATTGCCACCAAGCAGATATGCACAAATCAATTACTCAATAAAAAAGGCACCCCGGCGCACGATGGCGTCCCCGCTAGGCGAGGGTCCAGGGAAGGGCCCCACCACAAGGGTATGATAAAATAGGATATGATAACTTTGATACCACATTTAAACCTCCATCAGTAACAACGTTTAAAAGCTTATAGTAACAGGGTTCAGGTAAAGGTTGATAAGTAGACCATTGGCAAAAATCCCTTAGGTCTTAAGTGTAGGTACCTACATGTCTAAAAACTTGAACAAGGAAAGGAATAGTGAGTACAAGCACAACAAGGTAAGCGACCAGAATCCTACAAGATAACAGAGCAGGCCAAGTACGCCCCTCTCCTTCCCAGAAAACAAGAGATGAAAAGTATAAACGCGTTGAACTGCCGTTCACATAAAAGAAGAGGTAGACAGTGAGCAGAAACTAGCAAACCTTGGCTCTTAAATGTCCAGCAGGACTGTTGAACTCAGAGAATACATGCTGCACTAACATCCGCTCCAACTCATCTTTATATGGCGCAGTTTGTTTTAGCTTGTCACAAAGTGCACCTATTGCAAGAAGAGCACCATCTTTTTGCCGATAGGGTTTATGATCTATAGGAGCCTCATCATACCTTCAAATAGCAAAAGTTTCATACCAACCATGTCAGCAAGCACTGGGTACATGTAAAAAAATACTGCACAATAAACGAACTCTCAAATAACTATAATCAACCTCTTCAGAATCTCCACAACAAACTGGATGAACTTCTGCAAGTTGTCTTTCCCACGTTTTCTTACCAACTCACTAACAAAATCCATTGCTGCAGTCTTTGGACTATACAAATCTTCAATAATATCTGGCCAGTGTATAAAGAAGAATAATTATCTGGAATACACGTCACCAAGAGAAAATTCATTGACCAAACAACGCCAAGCCTGCACTACTCACCATATCCTTTTCTGACATACTCATGGGGGTCCTCCTCCCAAAGCCTCTCGTCATTATCGTTGAAACACATCAAAGGAAAAATAATTTCAAAAAGGAGAACATCGAGCCGTGCTTGCAGCATTTGATACATAGTATTCTTCGAGATACTGCCAAATAAAACCCATGGATTAAGCCCATCATCAATTAACGGATTACAAATATTGCCTAAAGGTACATAGAACTATTCAAGAAATTAAACGATTATACACATAAGACTATTAAGTTATGTATTGAGATCAATACTACACCAACCTGTTGCTCAAGTACTGCAAAATCAGGTTGATAACCCTGTCTGGTAAATAGCCACCAGTACGTATCACATTCAATAGATTCAAATGACACTCCAAAATCTTGCCTGCGTAATTCTTTTGAAACATCTGTGCAAAAACTTTGTTCTCAGGGTTTTGAAGTCTCATGTCTCCAAATCTGCTCACAGAAAGGCAGCAGATATCAGCACCTTCAGATGAGTTTTACTTCCACAGCACAACATGATCGTTAAATATTTAAGGACTTGTCAAGCCATACGTCATTGACGACATCTACTTACCTTGTGTACAATCGATTTAATATGTGCACGGTCCACTTTTTAACCTTCCACCATCCCCATGTTTTCCTTTGTTCAGGATCTGCAGGCTGGCCTTCTAATGGAACAGGCCTCTCCAAAATAGTCAGGAATAACACCATCCAGGCATTGAAGAAGTTGGGTTCAAATAGCTGTTTGGGGATCTCTAACTGAAAAAACAATAATTACCCTTGTTACCTTTTCAATTTAACTAGTCTCTGGAAACAATAGCTATCAACCATAAATTAAATTACTAAGAAATTAAAAATAAGAATAAAAAGGACAAGCTAAAGATCGTGATATTATAGCGAGAACTAACAAAAGAATAGCAACGTGATTAAACTGCTACTCTGCCAGTAAAACCAAATCCATGTAACAAATTTGCAGTGTAAATGTGTAATACTAGCAGTGAAGAAAAACATACATATATAGATGACCAGAAAATCTTGCAAATGAGTTTTATCAGTTCAGCTACATCAAGTGGAGGATTTGGGACTTGAATGAGCTTGTTGAATATATTGAGCAAAGGAGGAAATGTCTCCTCAACAATCAGGAACACTGGTGTCCTTTCATCATCGGACTTGAACCTGAGCAAAGCCAATTAAAATGCTAAAGCGCAAAAGATTAAAAGTATGTCTAAAAACGAAAATAAATGCATTCGCATCCTTCATCCAACACAGATATAACTAGCCAGCCACCCATGACCCACTTGGGCCCACAAGAGGTGACAGTGCACCACTAGCACTTCATCAACTCTCCACAGCCTAACCTAAAATGATACTCCCTCCTATTCATAATGCCGTTCCCAGATTCTTTAAATGGACTTCACAGTATTCTTCAGACTTTCCTCTTTTAGTGTTAAATATGTTCACTTTTCAACACCCTTTACATTTAAAAGATGCATATCAATTGTTTACTCTTTTACTTCAGAATTGTGCCCAAATAGCATGGGAACAAAACTATGAATAGAAGAGAGTAGAAATAAACGTTCCGACTTTACAACCTTGAGCTTAAGCATTGGTCATCCGAGATTCAGTTTTGACTGTTGGCTATTCAGCATTACAGATATTTTTAGGAGTTTTTGATTAATTAATATGTATCTTTCGTTTTAATAAATTACTCAAACATTCTGCGTTGAAAGCCTGTCCGTAAATGAATATGAAAAGATATGATGGGAATAAAGTTGATTTTTCCTTAATCAGAGATACATGCCAAAGAGCCTCTCAAACTAAAATATATAGCATATTAAGCATTTTCACCAAAAGTATATCATCTTATTATGTCCAAGTGACCAAACGTCTGACAGTCAATGTTGGATCCTCTGCCAATTAAAAACTGTCCAGAGAGTTTTAAACCTTTCAATCCCTCTACTTCACCTTGGAAATTCTTAAAAACCATGTCGGAGCTTAGTTTTTACATTTATCATAATATCAAAATTCAGAAACTACTACAACGAACAAGACCAACAACGCCAAGAGCAAAGTACTTGACAGCAAGTACTTCAAAAATCATGTCAATTTCTTACAAAACGCAACATCAGCTTGCATTCTGATGTTGGTTGCTCCATATAGATTAGTCTGACATTAGTTAATCCCCAGGGTCGATGGATCAAGATTCAAGACTAAGACATGGCCAACTACAAGGACAATGGTTGAGCTAAACACAAGTGGATAGCAAATATCAATAGCATGATGCTTTGGCTGATGCATAAGGTAGTGTTGCGCGGCCATGGGAAGAATCGTGGACATGAAACCATGAAGCGCATCAAGGGAGTTGGTCGGGCTCCATAAGGGAGCTTCAAGCCAGAAATGGCGCGACACTTAGGCTGATCATGAGTGAGTATGGGCAAACATGAAAGGCTCTGCCGTGCGCCCAAGAGAGGAACGTGATGTGCCATTAGGCATTGCATGACAAAGGCACAAGCCCTGGGCATGACGCATGTAAAGGCCAGACCCTAGAGACTTCAAAAACTAGAACAAATACAGCCATAAGGAATTTTCAACCCATCAATTCATTTCAATTATTTGGTCAAGATAGCATAATATTTTAACATGAATTTTATTTGGGATTTAAGTGTGTTTCTAGTTCATAAGCAGCAGATACAAACAAAACCAACACGGAAAAATAATTCGGCATTTGTGGTTGTTTTGCAACCTAGTCAAGCAAGTCAAATTTGGAAGATCCACTTCCGAAGTTGTATCGTAACAGACAACAACCAAACAGGCAATCTATTTTTATCCAACATAAACAAGCAAGATATATAATACAGTAACACTTACTCATATTTCCTAGCTAGAATCCGTAGAACAAACAAAGCACCATAAACTTGTTGATCTTGTAAATTATGCTTCACCCAATGAAGAAGACCAGGCCACTGCTCAGGATAATCAGCATGGATAATTGTTTTCAGGCACTCACCTAGCTGCACCCTGAAAATGAAAAGTCAAGTAATATTCAGCACATTTCTTGTCCTACCACTGCTCATTCCGAAACTAATTCAGTCATGTATCATTAAAAATAAAACTCCGTCCGTCCCAATCATTTTACCTTAGAATCTTACATTAAAGTACCCCTCCCAACAAATAAAAGGGTAAACAAGTGATTGGGATAGAAAAAGCATATCATACCTCAACAAAGTTGGAAGCTGAGCGATAAACACGAGGATGTGTTCCCTCACCATAGATTTGTCTTCTTGTGAAATCTTTGACTGCTCCACTGACATTCAAACAACAGTTTCCGACATAAGAACAATAAAGTTTGCAAAAATAAGGGCCCAAAATAACACAAAGAGGATATATAGGAGAAAGATGCAAACCAGGATCATTGGGAGACCAATTCTTTGCAATAAAGTTCTTGAAATGAATACTAGCAACCTGCCTCACTGCTATATCACAATTTCCATCAACTATTATCTGCAGAAGCCTCACGGTATGCTGTGGTGTATACTGAAACTGTAACAATCATCACATGAGAACTTGAGACATTCCAATAGTAATCCAGCTTAAACTCAGTTAAAAAACACTCATTAATATCCTTATGCATCAACTGGGTAGAAACACGCCCAGATTACTTGAATTCCCAAACTGCACCAATAATCTCACTTAAAGCATAAGCACACAAACAGCACTTAGATCGCGAACTCATAGTGACTCCTAGATTTCACAAGGAAATTGAAAAACACTCCGTCCCTCCCAAACATTTATTTACGTTTTACTATATTAGCCCTTAGCGCTGAACCGGGACAAAAGTAAACAAAAAAATTCAGACGACGCAACAGGAGAGTACATATACCCATTAATCCCTGGGTCAACAAAACATTCCTCAAAACGTGTCGAATCTACTCTTTAGTTACTAATTCAATAGATCAGCCCAAACCCATGTCAGTGTTTTAAGTGAATCAGCGGCAAGGCGAGTTGGCTAGAGAGTCTATCATCTCCTAAACAACGAAAAAACGAAAAATATACATTTCTTATTTAATTTGTTTGTTGAAGTTAGTCTACTGCATTACTATCTCGCTTACAAAACTTCGAAACTTCAATAACCGCGCCGCCGCTTGCGCCGCCACTGAACGCATCAATTTCAATGAATCAATGAACACTAATCAAGTCAACACACTCCAATAACATCAATTCACCAGAATTACTAATCAAACGCTAATTTCCACAATCAAACACAACTCATTAACTAAAATTACTCGGCCAAAAGCTCAAATCAAGCACAGTTAACAGCTTTCTCCAAATCGTAACTTACATAATCAAACAAATCAATGACGATCACAAAAAAACAGCGAAAACAGCAAAAACTGAAAATCAAAACTAATAATTAATCAATTAATTCGAACAAAAAATGATTGAAATCAATACAAAACCTGATTGAGACTATCTTCAGCAGCTTTGCGTTCATCAGGATTAGGACTAAGTGCGGCGCGAAGAATTACGGCTAAACTCGGAAGATCCATACTTCAATAGTACAGTAAAAATCGGCGAAACAAAAAAACAACAAAATTGAAGAAATAACAAACTTAATTGATGAAAATTGCGATTAAATTGGGGAAATCTAAACCCTAGGTAGGGTTTAGGAGTGGAGGAGAGAGAAGAACACAGCGAAGAAAAATGGAGAAAAGGTGAAGAGAGTACAAAACAACAGCGCAACAAACAGCTCACACACTCGGAGGTTGCGGAAGAAAGATGTTAGAGGGACTGATTGAATGAAATGATACTATTTAAATCATTAGGGTTTTTCATTTTTAATTTTTTTTTTTTTAATTAATTATACATTTTGTTTATCTACTTGATTCTTTTGGTGTACCATACTCCCATAGTCCACCCCATGGAGTTGACGTCCAACACGGGTATGGCTCTGTTTGGTAAATAATATATTCGCCAAAATTTAACATATTTGAGAAATTTAGTATGTTACTAATATAGTATTTAGAGTGTTTGATTAATGGCATCTTGAAATAGTATATTGGGCTCCAATATGCTATTTTACAATATGCTGCTCCTACCAGCATATTGGATTAGCATATTAGAAAAAAAAAATTGTTTTATTTATCCTCTTAATAAAATACTAAGGCCCTGTTTGGTAAACAGCGGATTAATTTTAGCATAAGCAGATTGTAATGACGGATTATAAATGGCAGATTGCAATAGAAGGTTTGACTAGCATATTATAATTAGCAGAATTAATTTGAGTGTTTGGTTATTGGCAGATTAGGATTAGTAGAATGTTAATTTTCTTTATAAAATAAAGTAAACTTTCTTATTTTACAATATGCTAACCAATATGCTGGGGTAAGCAGCATATTGTAAAACAGCATACTGATCCCAAATATGCTGTTTACCAAACACGAAAATTAGCATATTGACTGGTCAAGCATGCTAAAAGCCTTCAATATGCTAAAAATTGGTCAATATGTTGTTTACCAAACAGGATCCAACATACCTTTTATTTATTTAATAAATAATTTTTCATGTCCTTATATGTCATTTTATAAAGATTTTAGAAAATCTGTTAACCTAAACTGTCAATTACCAAACACCTCTAAAATAATTATGTTAAATAAATCTGCTAGTCAAATACGCTAAATCATTCTGATAGTCAAATCTGCTTTTGAAATCTGCTTCTGCCAATATTAATCCGTTGTTTACCAAACAGAGTCATTATCCGTTATAAGCTAAAAACGGATGATTAAGGCTCTGTTTGGTAAAACAACCTAAAAAGCTACCTGAAACCTGAAAAGCTACCTGAAAACTGAAAAGGTAGCTGAAACCTGAAAAGTTAGCTGATAAGGTAGCTGAAAATTATGAGCTGATAAGCTGACTGATTATATAAAAAACTGTTTGGCAAACTAACTGAAAAGGTAGCTTATTTTGATGAAATGACTTAAAAGGATATAATAATTATTTACTATATTATATATTGAAGGATAAAAATGTAAAATAACTTAGAATCAGGTACCTGAAATCTAAAATGCTACCCTATGTAGCATTTCATTTCAGGGACCTTATTTGACCAAATAATGTACTTACCAAACACTCAAAAAAATAAGCTACCTGATTATTTTGACGAAAAAGTTACTCCAGGCGAATCAGGTACCTGAAGTGCGCTGCCAAACGGAGCCTAAAACTTGAGAGAGATAGACTTTTAATAAATTATTCTGTGGCCATTTTTTTACAATTTTATTTATATTTTGTGACCCTTTTGTCATTAATCGTACCATAGTAATTTCGTACTTATTTACATAATAAACGTATTCATTTTATCTTTAATAATGATTTGTAATTTTGTACCTATTATACTCCGTATTACTTTTAGTACCACTTTTTCTTAAATTTGTACAATAGTCTCTCAATAAGGCGGCCTCTCGGAAGACCTACTGAAAACGATAGTCCATCTTCACCATATTCAGGTGACATGTCTGTGGAGTGCTCTATTTTTCCCCACATGCGCCCACCTGCCTAGTGAGAGGGGCAATATTCATCTTAAGTTTATGACGGAGTGTCATTGGTCAATTGGATTGGAATTCGGAATGGTGCAATTATATAATTTTGCGTTTGTTGTGTTACTTTAAACAGGGTCATTTTAAATTTTTGGTAACTAGTATAGATCTCGCGTCGTAAATATAAAATTTTATTTGTTTTAGTGTATTATTTATACTTTTTAAATTTGTATTTGATTAATATTTTTAATATTTCACTTAATTGTATTTTGACTTGAAACAAATTAAAATTGAAATAGAAGACAGAGTTAAGTTGTGATTTTTTTAAAATGAATTTGTTTGTTATTATGAAACTAATAGTAAGTACGTGTTAAATTATTCTCTATATTAATAATTCATAATAACACGTAGTTTATAGTTTTATACCCAATTTTATTTTATTTAACTGAAAACAAAATTCATATACATTTAATTAAAAGATTAAAGTTTAATTATAGAGATTCTTGTGTCCTTCGGGAGTACCGTACTCTTACACCCATGTCATTATAATCTTATATTTTGGTAGATTTTCTTTAGGTGTGAGGAGTACGTACTCCGGGAGGACACTAGAATTTTTCTTAATTATAAGAATAGCTTAGTTCATAAGATAATAATTTAATGAAAGATTATAAGTAAATGTCTCTGTCTCTCGGAGATAATAAATAATAGAATTTGTATTCTCTTAATAGTAAAAAAGAGGGATAATAGTGTTTAGTTGCGGCAATGAACATTCGGGTCTAAACAACTATGAATATGGATGGAATTGACTTATTTGTTTATATGCAGGTTCGGTACAAGCTCTCTTCAACGCGAGTCTACCTATAAACATGCTAGCATTTTAAATTTTCTTTATATTTTTATTTTTTTACGTTTAAATCCTAATTCCGTCCCCTATAGGTTGAGTCAAAACTCAAAAAAGAACAATAATTATTGTATAAGACGGTTTTATACTGTGAGACGGTCCTATTATATAAGAAAATAGCTCATCTACTAGCTATAGATTGGTAATATTTTTAACTAAATGAATTACGGTATTTAAAACTGTACCGAAAAACCGTCTTATTCAGTAATTTGTTCACAAAAACTGTTTGGATTGAGATGACGCGCACCTTGAGGTTGTTGAGGTGGGCACTTTGCCAGATTAGCGGAGCTTTATACTATGAAAATACGATATTAGAGGTATGCACGTGCGACATAGGGTACTCAAAAGCTGGTGCACGTGCTACACTGATACTCCCAAACTTCAAAGCACAGTACATTTTTTTAGTTTAATTAATTAATGACTACTCTAATCACTGAGTTAAAAGGTTCTAGGAGTAAAATTTACTCTAACAGTAACCTACCCGGCCTATTAATTAACCGATTCATATCATGTTTCCGGATCAAATAAATGTCCGCGGTTTTATATAAGAAAACAAAAAAAATACTAATGAAATTTTGGAAAAAAAAAGTATTATTTACTCCAGATTTTTGGACAACAAACGGAAAAAATTTCATAGAAATTTATGCACGATTAACATGATTCGGACATAATTTGAGAACTGATTATGTGCCATAAAATGAGTATAGCAAGCGAAAGCTCTAGGGATTCGGGATGTTCTATTTTGGGCTCGAGAACATTGATTTTTTCACTTGGAGGTCTCATCGAATTGTCTGCAAGTGGTTCTTCGGTTAGCAGATGTTGAAACGGAACATCATCTCACCCGAGGGCTCCTTGCCCTTTTTTTTTCCCTTCTTTTTGGCAGTAGTAAAGACCGCTAGTACACTAAAGCCCGACGAGCCACCTCATGGGCTCCTTGCCCATATAGTCGGAAGTAGTGATTTTTAAAAAAAAAACGGTATTATTTGCTCCAGACTGGGGACAACAAAATGAAAAAAAATCCATAGGAATTTATGCATGATTAATATGATTCGGACGATAATTTGAGGACTAATTACGTGCCATAAAATGAGTATAGCAGGCGAAAGCTCTAGTAATTCAGGAGGTTCTATTTTGGGCTCGAGAACGTTGATTTTTTCACTTGGAGGTCTCATCAAATTGTCTCCACGTAGTTCTTCTGTTGGGACGGAGCATCATCTCACTAAAGGGATGCTTGCCCATATGTTTCTTTTATTTCTGTTTTATTATTGTTTAAGCTTTAACATTAATATTCTAGTTAATCTTCTTTTACCGCGGCAAAAAAAAGATTTCAGTCTCCTGAAATTTTCTAAAATCCAGTACATAAGAATATAATGAAACGAGATTTATAAAGCTAAAAATATAATAAAATACTTCTATAACGTACTACGAAAAGGAAAAAGGATAACAAATACTGAAACGGAAATACTAAAACTACTCTGTAAGTCCGTAACAATATACCATCGGAACATAAAAGGATCCAAACAGCAAATCAGGCTGTCAGCGTCCGGCTGACACAATATTATGAAAACAAACTAAAAAATTCATATGGTAAAACCTAATAATCACAAATAATAGCCTAGAAATGTAGTATATTAATCTATAGAGTAACTTGGAGGGTAGAGTTGGAAGAAGGCTTAGCTTTTTCTTTCACCATTGTTTGCACAAAAAGCTCGCCATCCCGGTATGATGACCGTACCTACAGAGTACAGATAACAGAATGAAATTTTCATACTGAGAGTTTGTAATGCTGTAATGCTCAATATCAATACACATTTCATTTGTCGGTTATGATCACTTGATCAATTCATTTAGGCCGCGACTAGAGTTACAGACAGATGGTTGAGAGTTGAGATGGACCAAAACGGAATACGTTAACGAATGGATGAGACACTCGGAGTAGTGGGTCACATTCTCTTTGACTGTGAGGTGTAGTGGCGTTGGCTGCAATGGTAAAATAGGATTTAAATCATCAATAAATAGGAATATACATAATTTCTCGCAGCCACAACAACAAAGCCTTAGTTCCAAAATGATTTGGAGCCGGCAAACATGAATGGTCCTTAGTCCCAAAATATTTCCAAGTACAAAAAATGTAAGAATGAATAAGAAGAAAACAATGGTCGAATATAAAATTTCAAGTTTCATTGAATAGGTATAACACACAATTCCTCGGAAACCCCAAGAAAAAATTCCAGGATGTACGACGTTGAGAGTTCCTAGTGATTAGTGAATACGTTTGTTCACATTGATAGAGCAGGAGAAAGTAGATCATTGTATAAACCAACAAACTAGTCTTGACAATTGGTTTTTGGATGAAACCTCTTTCGCGGATTCTAGCTTCTCATTGTGGGTGTGGCCGATGCCCATTTTACGTGGAATTTCACATATGATATAACAATCTTAAAGTGTGGAAGAACTAAAAAAATCAAAGAAGGGGAAAAACAATAAAAAAAATAATATTAACAAGCACTAGGAATCTAGGATCGAAGGCAGAAGCATTGTATAGTTAACATGGAGATTGATCACCTGTAAATATTGTCCGAGAGTGAGAATATCAACACGATTTCCCGTAGATCAGCCATAGCTTCCTTTAACTCATCGCCGGTTTCTCCAAGTCCTAACATTATAGAAGTTTTTGTTATCATTCCTTCCTTGCTGATTCTGGCATATTTTAGCAGAGACACTCTGTTCATACCTGCATCACAATTATAACCTTACAATCAGTATGGAGGAATTGTCAAGTGATGTCGACATGTCGTTAGCAATGCCGTTACCATTCTACCACAAAATAATATTTATTGTATCTTTAATTGGATATCAGTAATTTATCTACAATTTAACAATACTTGGGGTAGCAAACATCCGTCTTCTAAGTCAATTTTTTTTAAGTTTGGGTAGCGCCCGCCACCCCTTCCACTATCTAGGTTCGCCCATGCTTATGACGATAGACGTGACATAATACAAGCCAAAAAGTAATCCCTTTAGACATTGCTGGTTAACACATAACAGGTTAACATCAGAAATTGAACATTGTACTTACCCTGCTCGAGGATCTCTAACAATTCGCTGTAGACGCTTAACTGTCTCAACATTCGAGCGAAGACATCTAATCCTGAGTGAACTGAGCATCCACTGCCTTCAAGTCTCCCTAATATCACAGGTCAAACACTCGACCATGATCTCAGCCTTGAGTCTCTGGCTCTCTGCATTGTCATTTTTTTTTCTGTGAGGCAAATGTTTTCAAACATGGATAGCTAGAATAAAGATAACTAGAACGAAACCCTGAAAAACCGTCAAATAAAGCAATTTAAGGCAGAATACTCAACACTTTAAGGTACCTTCATGGCTTTGATTGTCTGGACAAAATGGTCACTTCCACCATCAGATAAATTATCCTGTAACATAAATATTAACAGCAAGTTATATCAATAACAGCCTACTGACGTAGGAGAACCAAGAATAATAAAAAACTTCAACTTTTCTCAGCCATTTGGCATCTAGAGGTGGAAGGGTTCTACTACCAAGCTATTGGGCAAACAGCAAACTCAGCAGTGCCGAGTATCGAACAGGAGTACCAGGGCAACTGAACAACCTATGAAGTCTAGGTTTTTATCAATCACCATGTCTAAACCAGAGATAATGCATGCAATTAACAGAAATTCCTAAAGATCTTATTCCATGCTATGACAACACTGGAGCGGACTCAAGAGAGCGCGTTTTCAGTGCAAAGGAAGCGACTGGAAATCGTGATAGATAAATCTTTCAAGGACAGATAAACGCCGGTTTAATGATTACACCGCAGAGGGGTGTAATCATTATAGAAAAAAAACCAACATGAGAATCATTATTCCTAGAAGCCCAATTGCTTTTGTACAACCAACATGAAGTATAACCAAATTATAGAAAAAAAAAAAAAACAGATAATTAGGTAAATGAGAAAGAAAAACGGAGTACTCTGTAGTAAATAAGAATAAAGAGCAAGAAGGGTTATAGTTCAAAGGTTAGTTATACACACCCCAGCTCACAACAGCTTTGGCTGTGTTTCTGGTTCCATTGGGTCAGGCGGCACAGGATTTCTACACGTTTTAACGGCACAAAATCTGCAACCACGGGTGCAAGTATCGCCAAGCACCATAAGTTGCTATTCCATCCCCACCTCCATTCCAACACTGAAATTTTGCCAATGTATGCTTCATTACTATAACCCATAATCATTTTGATGTTAGACACATAAACTACGCAAACAAAAATGATAATAGTAATAGAACAAAAGGCTTGTTCTCGATGACCCAACCACTACATATTCCACACGAAACAACATCACGACCAGTGGCCGAGTGAGGGTCACTAATAAGAGTAGCCGCCCCTACACATATTCTGGCTATGTCATTGGACAGAAAAACACCCCGTAAAGGCCTCACTACATGGTCGAAGGAGATCCAAATGTAGGCAACCTTAACCCCGGTATTTGTTTGAAAAGTACTACTCCTTCATATTCAGCCTATTGTTCCCCTTTCTTTTTACAAAAAAATTAAGGAAATGAATTTGGACCACACAAAACCCACAACCCCACATGAAACTGAATTTGGGCCACACAAAGGTTACCAAAGAAGGAAAGAGGGAACAAAATCCGACTACCATGAAAAAGGAACGAGCGAACATTAGGCTGAATAGGAGGAAGTATGACATTCCAATTGAATTAAGCTAGCATGACTACTACATCAAATTTCCCATCTCAACAACGGCCCTACTCTTTTGTACTCAAATTCACCAAGTTGAACTGAAATAAGCTGAAATCAAACCCAAACGGAGCAGGACAAACCGTACCACAAATTACAAAATCATATACATAATTCTAGCAATTCACAATCTTTAATATAGAAAGAACAAACCATCCATAAGTTTTTTTCTACAACGCTAATCAAATGTACTTTCCTTGGCTTAAATGGGGACATAAAGGGCAAATACGATGCTAACGGGATTCGAACGCAGGTCAAGACCATCCCCTAAGCTAGGAGACAGCTGCACAATTCAAATAAACTATTCTTTGGCTTAAAGGGAACCATAACAGATAACACATAAGGACATAGGATTCCGAACCCAGGTCAAGAGTATCACCACTCGTAACTTTACCAACTAAGATAGCGGAATCTACACTAATCAAACATTACAAGTTACTACAACAACAACAACAGCAACAAGGAGGAGGGAAATTCCCACCTCACCAATATTAGGACATTGAGCTTCTTCACAAACAGTATGAAGATTTAACCCTGAGGAGCTCTCTGTCTCAACGACTCAGGTTTCTTCACATTTGGGTCTCTCCCTGTATGTGGGCACATCCGCATGCCACCTGGGTATGGTGGTCCCACCTCATTTTTCAGTGTAATGCCCGCCATTGATGACGATTCCTTTGAGCTTTTTACTGATGCAACGTAACAACCATGGTGGAGTTGGGTTGTGGGAGATTGTTGAAATTTAGTACCCGTTTTGGCCTTTTGAGGATTGCATTGAGATTGTCGGGTTTAAATTGATTGATTGGTTCATCGCTGTGATTTAATTTAATGAATGAATTGGTGATGAATTTAATTGAGTTGGTTTTGTTTTTGAAATTGAGCTTCAAAACCTCCGTTTGGGTGTGTTATATGGACTCGATAAATGTGTTTGAGAGTTACAAATGCTTAGGCCGTATTTTTTATGGGTGATGCTCATTCATAAACGAGTTTTTCTCTTTTATGTACGAAAATGACCATTCTACCCTTTTTATTTTGTCTCCCCAATTTTCATTTTTCTTTCTCTCTCACCACTTTCCTCTCCCACTCGGAAGAAAAAATGACAGTAAAGCTCCTTTGTCTTGAGTATAAGTGAATCTCTGTCATATTAGTAGATAGTAAGTCTGTCGTGTTCCGTGGTGTTCAGTTTTCCGTGGAATTGTAGGGTCTGGGAAGTCTGCCGAGTGCCGACTCGTGAATTTTCTTTTGGGTTCTGAATCACATATTAGCTGCTGATGCATTATTGTTTCTATTTAGGCTTATTAAATTGACTAACTTAAAGATTGAACAATGTGAATTATGCATTTAGATATGGTTGACGTTTATTCCATATTACTTCGTATATGATTAATTCCTAGCACCGGATAGATCTCATCCTGCATAAACTAATCATATATGTTTAAACAAACCCTAATTCAATTGGTGTAAATCAATTCTTTAGTTTGATATAATATAATTAATAAAATTAAAAATTAAAATTATTACTTGATAGATATGAAATTAACATCTATAATTGTGTAATTTGACGGATTTGATTAAGTTTGTAGATTTTGATTAATTTTGTGAGGGGGAATTAGAGAGAGAAGTAGGCAAAGGGGCAAAGGGGCAAATTATGGAAACCTAATGAAAAAAAGTTTATGAAAGAGTAAAACTCGTACATGAATGAGCAACTACGTTTTTTATTTATTTATTTATTTGAAATTCTTATAAAGTTAGTTCACCTTAGTTAATTTAGTTTTGATTAACTCGGTTTAATTCCGTTTAGTTTAGTTCAACATCATTACTCTCTCCATTTTGGATGATCGTTGTCTTTTGGTTTTGGCACAGAGACCAAAGAAAGAGTCGGGGGTCAATTACTAAATGACAAGTGCACCAAATTGATTGTAAATGATCAAATTATTAATCAATTACTAAATGACAAGTTAAACAAATTGATTGTGAATGATCAAATTATTTTTCAAGTTTAGTTTTAAGATAAAAAGAACAACAATTGATTGAGACATTCCAAAATAAAATAGGACAATAAAAAACTGACACGTAGATAGAGAGTGCTAGTTAAGACCAATTCACTTAAGATAATATCGGTTAACTTAAGTTTAGTATCATTAAGTTGTTCAGTGAACCAGTTCACAACCGTTCAGACAATTCAGTCTAAAAAATAGGTTATTAATCTGTATGTCATTTAGGGGGAAATTACAAGCAAGTTGGACGGTAAAATATTAAAATCTCAGGAATATCTTGTATTGTGTACTCGTGTAAGTGATAACGTGATAATTAACTTTAGCGAACAACTTTGACACTCTACACTGCTTCTAAGAGCGCCAAAGTACCAATCAACACATAAAAGAATTACACAAACTAAAGCCGAAAATAAACATTTGTGATAACTTATTCTCAAATTAGTCTAGACAACTAATGATAATAATACCATATACTACGTATTTCATTTTGTTCAAAGTTATGAGATCTTTTGTAACGATACATGTTATTTTGTCTGCGCTTATACCTTCTTCCGTGGGTTTTGCAATTTTATGAGAGCAAAGATGATGACTCTTGTGGTTGGACTGGAACGACTCAAAATTTATGGAGTTACAAAACTTTTGATCAATATGGACAATTCAACATGCGTGAATTTTATCCGCCAAAGGCAACTTCTAAGCAATAGCCCGCGTCTTATTGTTCGTCAGTATATTGATCTTATAGAAACGAGAACTAGACTGGAACGATTGACCACGCTTTTCGCGAGCTAACTATTGGTTGACCAATGACAAAGTGACTTCAGATACTAATATTGTTTACCTTTGACCATCCCCGAATTAGGCTCTTCGACATTTTGAGCAGTTTCTGTCGTCTGTCCGGTCAGGTTATGAATGAACATAAGTCAGGTATGATCTTCAGTCCTAATTTTACTTTGAGACGTGTGAAAAATGGTTTATCTACTCTGAAAGTCAGGAAGAATAAAGGTATTGGGAGATATCTGGGTATCGAGACTGATTTCTGTAGATCGAAGAAAGATTTGTTTAATGAGGTTATTGAGAAAGTCAAAAAACGTCTTACTTCTTGGAATGGCTTGTTCCTCTCGGCTGCGGGTAGGTTAACTTTGATCTCTTCTGTTCTGTCTACCTTGTCTAATTACGTTCTGTCGGCTTTTAAAATACCGGCAAGTGTGGCACGAAAAGTGAATGCTTTATTGTCGCATTTTTGGTGGGCTGGAGTGAGATCAGGAAACACTATCCATTGGACTAGTAGATTGTTTACTAGTTTGCCGAAGTCTGAAGGAGGTCTGGGTATTAGGAATATTAAATGCATGAATAAGGCCTTGCTTGGGAAAATAAGTTGGAAAATTATCTCCGAGAGAAACTCTATGATCAGCAAAGTGTTCTATCATAAATTTTTCAAGAAGGGAGGGATGGTTAGCAAGGATAATTTGAAAAATGGGTATAACTGCTCTTGGGGTTGGCGTAGTATTAGAGAGGGGATGAATCTCATTATTCCTGAAGTTGGGTGGAAATTTAATCGGTACTCGAGGCTCAAGATTTGGGAGGTTGCTTGGGTTGATGGGGACATTCCAACACTGTTGGGATGTGTAGGTTTTCCTGTCCCAGACTATATTAAGGATCTTAGAATCTCTGACCTTATCTGCGAGGATAATACGTGGGATGTGGAGCTTATTTCTTGTCTTGTTGACGAGCCATGGATTACTAAGATCACCGCCATGCCCATTTGTCGATTTAGTGATAAGGAATCGATTTTTTGGAAACAGAACAATGAAGGCATTTACACTGTGAAATCGGGTTATGGTCACTGTTTCAAAAATTTCTTTGAGCAGAATTCTACTGCTAAGGATAAAATGCGTATGGAGGACGAGGTCAAGAGGTTTTGTAAAAGAAGACTTTGGAATCTGCCAGGGCCAAATAAATGGAAGACCTTCCTTTGGCGTATATTTTCAGGATCTCTACCGGTTAGACAGGAATTTGGAAAAAGAGGCCTACTTGATGATGTTTCCTGTCCTCTCTGTGGTATTTCGGGTACGACTGAATCAGTGGAACATTTATTCCGAGATTGCCATTTCTCAAGTAGGATTTGGGCTTCTTCTTTCCTTGGAATCAGAGCTGATCTTTGTTCTTTTATTCCTCTAAGCAAGTGGATTATTAATTGGCTATCCTTCTTTAAGAATCGCGAAGGGGCGGAGGAACGTGTCATTCATTTCATTGCTACATTTTGGTCTTTGTGGCGTGTGAGGAATTATATTATCTTCAATGGCTCGACTAATAAGTGTTGGGGCTGGTGTCCTTGACAATTAAGTACAATGACTTATTAAATCTCTTTAAGGATCACAAGGGCATACTTTTGTATTATTACCAGTTGATCCACGTTTATCAATAACGGTTGGCTTGCTAGATAAGTTTGACGTTATTGTCATACGGATGGCGGTGATCAACTGGTCCCTATACGTCACACCTATAGGACACGTTTGAGAGATGTGAAGGTATGAAAATACAATCACATTTATGCCGGATATGACTAAACAGTTAGTCAGAGGTATTGACTATTAAATTAGTCAATAAGATGTTGAGATTATTATTTAATACGGATTAAATAATTTTAGCTAATACGGATTGCATGATTAGTTCGTAAAATTAAATATAAACGGTTATATTTAATTAAATATTGTATTCGCGTATTAATATAAACAGTTATATTAATTTGGGTAATTATACAATATCGTAATTTTATCAGACCATTATTAATACATCGACTGCATTAATATCTGATAACATGCATACGATTTATAAACAAAACCCGCGAATAAAGTTTAGCTAAATGGGTCGAATCACAAATTAGAATAAGGTAAGAGTGGAAAGCCCACTCCTACCCTATTGGAAATTTCGGCCAAAAGAGCTACATAAGGAGGAGGACTCTCCTTATGTCAGGGACTCTCTTGTTTCACTGTTTAAACAAATCTCAAGGAAAAATTAGGGTTTTGAGAGCTTTCTTCTCCCAAAACCTCAGATCTCACATCTAAAACCTAAATAGCTCTCCCAATATTGCAAGGCAGTTGGAGAGGATTTCTAGCACACGCGGCCACGTCTCATTCTAAGTCTTGGGTGCAAGTTATAGGAGGGAATTTGTGTTAATTCCTGTTCTTAGGCCTTTCGCACAAGGACTAAAGGTTGTACTTCTTTTCTTATCCTTTTTAATCTTATGACTATAAACACAACTGTATTTTTTATTATAATTTATAATCCTGCAAGTTTAGGGTGAATACATGCTTTATTCCCCACAAGTGGTATCAGAGCCAGGCCATGCAAATTTTACCTTTGTGTTTTTCGTAAGTTTTAAAACCTGAAAAATCGTCTTCTGCCGCTAAGTCGGTCAATCGACCCCCCGTTGCGGTCGGTCGACCGCCTCCTGCGTGTTTTTCTGTTTCGACAGTTTATCTTTTGTGAGAAATCGTGTTCAGAAACTCGGTTTCGTGTTTTGTGGTCGGTCGACCTGTTTTTCGGGTCGGTCGACCATTCTGCTTTAAAAAAAAAAAAAAAAAAAATTTCGTCAGGTGGTCGGTAGACCTGTTTATTGGGTCGGTAGACCACCCCTGTAACAGACTCGTTTTTTTTATTTTCCGAAAATAACATGTTTTATTTTCACATGGCCTTTAGTAATATACTATATACGGAAATAGTATATTATTAATTTTGTGAAACGGTTCACCCTCGTTTGATACATATTATTTTAAAACGGTTTAAAATAATAGGATTATAAACTTATTAAAATTAAAGTGGTTAAAACGGTATAATCACATAATTTTAATCCTAAAAGGTGGTTTGGTAAAAATTTGTTAATCATAATAACAGTATTATGTCATGTATGAATTTTAATTTAGTTGATGCATTTTATTTATCGTCTTGTTGAATGTCTAATGAATGCTTTCAATAACGTATTTAATTTTGCAAACGGTTGTAACTTAGTGTGGCCTTAGAAGATTGTGTCACCGTAATGATGGGACATAGTCTTGCTTGTAATATTGAGATCTTGAATCTCCGTTTTGGGTTTTTGCCATGTAATTACTTTTGTATTTAAATTAGAATGTATCTAGGACTACTTTTGTAATTTAAATTAGTAATTTTGTGAAGACCAAAGACAAGACGGAGACCAGATGCTCACTCCCGCTGCAAGGACCAAGATGGAACATCAAGACAAGCTTCTAGGGTCCAACGGTGGATTCCAAGTTGTTTTATGTTTATTTTGGTAGGATAGGCCACACTAGGACTTTTTATTTACGTTTATTGCTTTCATTTTATGCTTTCATCGATAATAGCTTGCATCATATTCCGCCTAAAACCAAACCACCTATATCATGCCTGAAAACTGACTCATGTAGAGGTTACGCGTTAGTTTTCTGTGACAATACAGATGTCACATGTCATTTGCAAAGCCATCACTTTATTTAATTCATTCACGCATTTGCTAGATATTAGTTCACTTGATATGAATAAATAAAAGTTGATGGGGTCTTCCTCGTATAACCAAAAATTGAGACTAGTCTTTATAAATCAGCCTCCCATGAATCCCTTCTTCGTCGGTAGGCATAATATGACCCCTTCTACGTCGGGTAAGTGGGAACAGATGATTTATTTTATCTCAACATCATGGTCACTCGATACTATCTAGTGACTGAGATGGACTAATAGATAGGATTTATGGAAATCTATCGACCAAGAGTTCCAACGATTGGAATTAGCCAAACTGTGGGCTTATCAATATACGGAAATTGAGTCTTGGGATCGTTTATATAATTCTTGAGGGAGATCAATTATATAAATGCATGAGTCTACGAGTTTAAATTCAATTTAATATAGACTTAAATCACAACAATAAGTTGCTTATATGGTTTTGTTTTATCTTCTTTTCAGTGTAGAACACGTTCATTAAAACTGATGTATAACTAAAATGGCTGGTGAAGACCCAATGCCAAGTGCCAAGCTAGCACGTGAATCCTGGCTAAAGGCCTTCATGGACTCCATGAATCAGTCAACTAGACTGAGGAATGATGGGTCAAACTTCTCTGACTGGGAGGCAGCACTACGGAATGCTGCCATTGCTGACGGAAAGCTTAAGTATTTAACTGAGCCCATTCCGGCACACCCAGGAACTGGAGCTAGAGCCAACGAAGTTCGCGCTCATAGCGACTTCGTCATGGAAGCGGGTGCGATAAAGAACGTACTCATCTATGCAATGGAATCAAATTTGCAAAGACGCTTCATATCCCATGGTGCAAACAAGATTTTCACCACGCTCTCTAACGAATTCTCCAAAGCTCCGAGAATCGTTTCTTATGAGCATACCTGTCGCTTCTTTGAGGCGAAACTCCAGAAGGGCCAAGCTGTTAGCCCACATATTCTTCACATGATTGAGAATATCGAGAAACTGGAGGCCCTAAACTGCAAGATCAGTGAGAACATAATCGTTGATCGAATGCTTCATTCACTTCATGATGGGTTCGCCCTCTTTAGGGCCAACTATTACATGAATGACATGAAGAAGACTCCTCATGAGCTCCACTCCCTTCTCGTACAGACTGAGAAGGATCTGAAATTAAGTGGGAGCATGAAGCAGGATGTTCTCATGATCTCCAGTAAGGGAAAGGGTAAAGGGAAGGCTAAAGCTCAGGGCGACCTAGCAGTAGGTAAGCCCGGGTTCAAGAAACCAGGATTTACTAAGAGTGGGCCAGGTGAGTCGAGCAACTCACAGGGCAAGACTAAGAGCAAGGATACTAGCATGGAATGTCACCATTGCCACAAGACTGGGCATTGGAGGCGCTCATGCCCCGTGTATCGCGAGGACATTAAGGCAGGCCGCGTTACTCCTGTTGGTATGTCTTCTTCTTCTTTTATTCACATGATTGAGATTAACCACGCAAGTTGCGGAACTTGGGTACTTGATACTGGTTGTGGTTCTCATCTATGTAATCATGTGCAGGGCCTCCGAAACCAAGAACCCCTAATCAAGGGTGAGGTGGACCTGCGTGTCGGGAATGGAGCACGTGTTGCTGCAGTCTCGAAGGGAACATACGTGATCCAGCTTCCAAGTGGATTCGAGTTATTTTTATATAACTGTTATTATGTTCCTAGTTTGTCCAAAAACATTATTTCAGTTTCTGCGCTTGACAAACTCGGCTTTTCATTTGTAATAGAGAAGAATAGCTGTATTTTCTCCTTACACAATATGATTTATGGCAAGGCAGTTTCCATGAATGGAATTTATGTTTTAGATCAAACCACCGAGATATTACATGTCAATAATAAAAGATTAAAGGTAGGTGACAAAGATCAAACTTACTTATGGCATTGTCGTATGGGACATATAAATGAGAAACGCGTAAAACAGCTCATACAGAATGGAGCTATATCGCCCTTTGATTTCGAATCATATGGCACATGTGAATCATGTCTCATCGGCAAAATGACTCGTATTTCCTTCAAAGGTGTTGGAATGCGCGCTGCCGACCTATTAGGACTCATACATACGGACGTATGTGGCCCTATGTCGATCAACGCACGAGAGGGCTATAGGTATTTCATCACTTTCACGGATGATTTGAGTAGATATGGCTATGTCTACTTGATGAAACATAAAAGTGAATCCTTTGACAAGTTCAAAGAATACCAGAATCGGGTACAGAACCAGCTGGGTAGAAAGATTAAAGCACTACGTTCGGATCGTGGTGGTGAGTATCTTTCACACGACTTTGATCAACACCTTAAAGACTGTGGCATCGTGCTACATTTGACTCCACCTGGAACACCACAATTAAATGGTGTGTCCGAACGGAGAAATCGAACTCTACTCGATATGGTTCGATCCATGATGAGTCACACCGTCGTGCCTGATTCATTGTGGGGCTATGCTCTTTTGTCGGCCGCTCTAATACTTAACCGAAGTCCGTCTAAAGCTGTAGACAAGACTCCATACGAATTATGGAAGGGAACGGTCCCTAACTTGTCCTTTATTCGGGTTTGGGGCTGCGAGGCTTATGTCAAGTGGAGACACGAGGATAAGCTCGGCCCGCGATCGGTCAAGACATACTTTATAGGTTATCCAAAGGGAACTTTTGGTCATTACTTCTACTCGCCAACCGAACAACGTGTTTTTGTTGCGGCTAGTGCGACGTTCTTAGAGAAAGAATTTCTCGAGAACAAGTCGAGTAATAGAACCTTCGAGTTGTCGGAGGTTCAAGAACCAACTGCCGAGCAACCATTGGAGGAAACAGTTCCTTCAACCGAGGCTGCGGTAGATATTCCTGAGGAACCTAGGAGGTCGGGAAGAGTCTCTATTCCTCCGGACAGATACATTGGTATGGTCGAGGAACATGATACAGATGACGTCTTACTCCTAGAGGGTAATGAACCCACAACCTATAAAGGTGCCATGACTAGTTCTGACTCAAAGCTATGGCTAGAAGCCATGCAATCCGAGATGGACTCCATGTATGAGAACAACGTGTGGGATCTTGTGGACCTACCTGCAAAGGTACGTCCCCTTCAATGCAAATGGCTTTACAAGATAAAGCATGCCGTGGAAGGACAACAAGATATCCACAAGGCTAGACTAGTTGCTAAAGGTTTCACTCAAGTGCCAGGTGATGCGTGCCTATTTTATGATGTTTTACATCTATTTTTACACGCATTTTATCGCTCATTTACGATGTTTTAGCCTTTATTTCCCAACAATTGTCCACTTTCGTATTTTTATGCTCTTTTGCAGATTTATGCGGAAAAGGGACAATTTTATACCAAATTTATGCCCTCGGGACTTTTCATGACTAAGGATAAGAAGGAACGAAGCTTAGCGCACATTTCAAGGCCTAAAGATAACTTTTACAAGCAAAGAATCGATCTTCGATGTTGCAGCCTGTTTCAAATGGCTATATCTCGAGTTCTAGAGCTGATAATGGAGTGAATCCAGTTGGAGGTGAAAGCTTGTCCTCTTAGCTTTCCAACGCCGCGAGAATCGCTTGATTACGATAAGTAACGAAGAAATGACAGCTGTTTTAAGAACGATGCGCGCTGCAGTCCCGACAGTTGGTCGACCGACCAACAAAGTAGGTCGATCGACCAGGTGCCTATTGGAAAAGCCCAGAATTTGCCTGAAGCCCAGAAAAGCGGTCGACCGACCGAAAATATTGGTCGACCGACCACAGCACCGACCCAGAAGTTTCCGAAAAGCCCACACAAGTGTTTAGGTCATTAGGAAACTCTTTAATTCTGCCTATATAAGCTAATTCAGTCCCTAATTCAGTTATCCATCAAGTTCTTAATCTAGTTTTCTATCATAGAATTATAATCAAGTCCATATTAGTCAAAACTCCATAGTTAGAGAGAAGATTTACCAAGTTTTCATCTTTTGTTCTTAGATTTTCCATTTAAGTTGTAAGTTGCTACAATTCAATCTTCCCTTTTAATTTAATCTTGTTGTTCATCTTATTGTTGTTTCTTAATTCATGTTTCCTCTTTATTATCATCTTTAATTATGTTAATTCCTTTGATGTTCTTGATTCTTGTTATTGTTAGTTTTACAATTGAGACTATGCATAACTAATTCTTGTGATTAGGAATTAGGGGAACCATGGTAAAGATTTGATTTTGATAAGTTTAATGATTGAATTACCAATCCCCCATTGTTGTTGGTGAACTAATCCTTAGATTGAAAGATTATTAGGATTAGTTTAACAACAACTTTGGGATTGCCCTTGAACGAAAGTTTAGTGCTTTTCTAGGAACCCTAAGACCGTAAGGATTGGGTAGAATATTGACCTAAAGGTTTATTCTTTGTTCCTTGGGATTGTGTTATTTGATTATTTTACCCTTCATTGACTTGTTTTAACCATGGGGAACCAAAGTTCCTAATCTCCTTTTCATCTTATTTTAATTTCTTTATTATTATTGCATGTTTAGATTTATGTTCTTTATAATTTCCATGTTTATTCCTACTTTTATTTTTGTTTCAATAGTTATGAGTAGCTAATTTCATATGTTAGGATGTAGGGAGTAAATATGCATAGGTAGTATAATTCCCGAATTGACATGTCGCAGGCAGGAGGTCGACCGACCACCATTACAGGTCGGCCGACCGACTCGTGTTCGAATTCCGTTTCGCTTTAATTTGCAGACTATAATAACCTACAATGAGACCAAAAGGAGACTTGTAGGATGTTAGTATTGACCTACCCAAGATTGAGAGATTTGGGAAGGGCATTGGTTTACATCTTAAGACGGATAGGTTACTTAAGACTGAAAGGTTTGTGACCTAGAATTTAGGAATCACTCTTATGCGACTGCAATACATGTTGACTTAGGATTTACATTATCTTAGCTGTTTATTACCCAAACATCCTAGCATCTCTTTTATTATATTTTTATCCTCCTCTTTATTTACTTGTTTTATTTTATTCTTGTTTTATACCTAGCAACAATCAATCAAACCCTCTTCTTATTATTATTTTATAGATTAAAAATTAGCAAACATAATTAACCTTGTCTCTCTGTGGTTCGACCCTTACTATCACTATCTATAGTTTTAGTTTGGTTTATAAATTTTATCTTTGACACCCACAACGACGGGTATCAAATTTTGGCGCCGTTGCCGGGGAGACGGTATAATTTTGTTTGTTAGTTTTTAGTTTATTTTTTTTCTTCTCGTCTTAAGGAACTTAGGTTCCTTAAGACCGTTTCTTACCTTTTCTTCTAGTTTTCTTTTAGAAGACAGGTTTTTGAGAGGAAGGCTTGAGTACTCTCAGTGCTATTGCGATCATGTCTACTATTTCTGATAATCTTCAGCCAGCAGCACACCACCTCCCAGGGGGATTTATTCCCCCCGTTGATTTTTATCTCTCCTTTATCGAATTGTTGGAGCAAAAACAGTTTGCAGGTCTACCAGATGAAGATCCTTTGAGGCATTTGCAGAATTTTACAGATTATTTTTGTATCCTACGCATTTCGGAGGGAGAGCGAGATAAGGCTAAGGAGATGTTGTTTCAATTCTCCTTAAAAGATTCTGCGCAGGAGTGGATTAGTCACCTTGATTTGGGAGCGGCTAGAGTTACAGATTGGGCATCTCTGGCATTGGCCTTTTGCAAACAATACTTTTCACCAGCGAAAACCAATGCGTTGAGAATTCAAATCTCAAAATTCCAGCAAGGACCTGATGAGGAACTTCATGAAGCATGGATCCGTTTTAAGGAGTTGGTTCGACCTGTTCCTCGCCGTGGCTTTGAGGAGTGGTACTTTTGCAACCAATTCTATGACTCTTTGAGTAGTCGTGCTTATGAGGAATCAACCCCAAAGGATGATTCTGCCGCAGCTCAGGTAGAAGAAACTGATCCCGTGCACAGGTCAGAGGGTCGACCGACCACAACATCAGGTCGACCGACCTCGACACCTGACGTGAGATCAGTCTCTGCAGAACAGGAAATTTTCGATGATACGGAGTCTGGTCGACCGACCACTATACCAGGTCGACCGACCACTGTTACTGAGCAGAATGCAGTTTCTATTCCCGAATCGCTGGATCCTTCCCTCATTCAAGACCTCACCATGATACCTGAACAGACTATGGAGTCGCCTCCTGAGCTACCTGTCTCTCCTCCCGTCAATGACTCAACGGAGATTCTGAAGTTAAAAGAGCCAAGGCTTGCCGATTCCGCGACAAGCATTGTGATCCCGTGTCCGTATCATTTGGAGAAATTAATGTTGGAGCATCAGTCCAAAAAAATCTTGGAGAGGTATGAGGGCGTTGATTTTAGTAACCCAGATATTTCTGTCAAGTGTGATCCCATCACACCCATTACTAAAGAGTCGCTCATTCTTAGGGATGAGAATGATAGGTTACTTGATTCCCTCTCCCTCCCCGTTGATGATACTAACTTGGATCTAGAAACGACCAATGAGTTAGACTTTCACCCCTTGACTGACCAACCTATTTTTATAGGTATTAGTGACGAACATGTTCCTAATATGATTGAACCCTCTGTTGATGAACCTTGTTTTTTGCAGGATTCATTTATTGACATTCCTGATGTTTTTAATAATATTAGTGAATGTTCTAGGCAAGGATCCTTTTCAAAGGATCCTTCGGAGGCTTTGATGTGTTTTGAGGCATGTGCAGGTGAATCTCTTGCTCAAAAGGCTGATTTGGATGCTCCAGAAATTGCGACGCTAGTGATAGAGTCTATAAGCAGTAGGAAGAGAGATGTTCTCGATCGAGTAGTACCACTTACTCGATCAAATGCTGTAGAGAACGAGGTCACTCAAACAAGTGATCATTTGGCTAAAAAAAAGAGCCCTAAGAAGAAGAAGCCGAGGAAGGTGTCGACCCACGACTTGGGAGTCGACAACCACGGGAGATGGATGGCTAAAGCTATGGATGATGACCCACCTATCTACATGGTGAAGAGAAACTCATCTACCCAAATCACCATAGCTGAAGGAGTAGCCTATAGTCAGAGCCCTTGGTCAAAGAAACGCCGAATCCTTCGCGGATGACTTCTTCTTTTTGCTCGTTTCTGTTTTTCTTAAGACAATTTTTTTTTTTTTTGTTAAGACTTTCTAGTTTGCTTGCTTTAGGTTTTTTTTTTTTTTTTTTTTTTTTTTAGGACAATTTTGCTTTTGTTGTGTAGTTAAGACTTTTGGACTTGGTTCTGGGATCTTGCGCATTTGTTGGGCGCATATTTATTGCTTTTTCAGGTTTTGACGAAGAACCGACGACCACTGTACAGCAGAGGGGTCGGCCGACCAGCATTACCAGTTGACCGACCTGAGCTCTGCAAATTCGGAATTTCTTAATATACAGGAAGGTCGGTCGACCTATTACATCGGTCGGTCGACCGCCCAGCTGTTACAGTTTTCTCGTTTCTTTTTCAGGAACCGTGCAACCGTTCTTGGGTACTTGAGTACTGCACTGCTAGCCACCAAAACCTCCCAGCTTACGCTGGTTTGGGGAGGTTTTTCTCATGCGCTTCATAATCCAGTGAGTTCTTTCCAGTTTTTCCTTAGTTTTTTTTTCCTTTGCACCTTTTCTTTAATTTTCTGAAACCTTTACTTAGGCTAATGCACAATAGGGACATTGTGCGAGTTGGTTTGGGGAATGGTTTCGTGTCACATGCATTGCATTCTGTCACACGTTTATTGCATTTCCGTATTGCATTGTTCTTTTCTTTATTTTCCTTGCATATACAAGAAAAAATACAAAAAAATGAAAAATTCCAAAAAAAATTCCAAAAAAAATGCACGTTTATTTTAGCATATAGGTCGAGTCGGAACGAAAGTATTTCAAGGATGATTTAGCTATCTTACATGTTTATGCCTTTACCATTGCCTTGTCAACTTGTTTTAGTATAAGAGTCTTTTGCATATCTACGAGTTTTTGTTAACTTGTTTTCTTGAGACTTGGCTTATACCTTGGCAACCTACTATACATTCTAAGTTTTAGAGCTTTACTTCCTGGTTTCATTCTTAAACCAGTTGTCTAGGATGTGAGTAGTACTCCCCTTGGAACATGTTACATCAATATGCATAAACATGAACTTGAATTGCTATATACTTGTTATACTATCTCGTTTTGTGAGTCTTGGTACGTGCATTTGGGATCCCCTTTCTCTCATTTACCCATATACCTTACATAGCCAAAATTGCCTTTTTATTCCCCCAAAACTACATCCCATACTTAGCCTACCCTTCCAAGCTAGTATTTGTGGTCTTTGGTTTATTTTTTGAGGCATCTTGGTTTGAATGCTATCATGAGCAAAAAGAGAAAAGAAAGAAAGAAAGCAAGAAAAGAAAAAAGAACAGAAAAATTCAGAAAAAGAAAGAAAGAAAAGAAAAAGAAAAAAACGAAAAAAAAAATAATAAAAATATACAGTAGAGTCAGTCGACCGACCACCTTATTGGGTCGGTCGACCAACTGACAACACCAATATTCAAAGTTCGTTCTGAAATCCTTCTTTTATATGTTATCACTCCCGTACCTCATTCAAAATATTTGGGAGTCCTTTCTTATATTCAATGTGAGAGTTGTGCTACAAAAAGAGCACTTCCTTAATATCAAAAAGTGTGAAGTTTGTTGTTGGGAAACGGTTTTACTAGCTTGGCTACTAACCCCACAAATCCAAAAACATCTTAACCACTTTTTACCTTTTACCTCACATATCTTCATTACCTCAATTCCATGTATCCGAGTCACTTAATGGGCTTGTTATACATAGTTGTAGAATTCTTGTTCATGTTATATTGCAGGCATGTTTTCTTGGGTCGCAGTTAGGTGAGTGTCATGACAAATATACTTCTTCCTATCTTTTACATATACTCACCCTTTGCTTCATGAGTGTCTCGAGCGTACCGCGAGAGTCCATGGTATAAAGTCTCTATAGTCTTTATTTTTGCAAGTCTGACAACACCATAACTCGTTTGCATGATTTAAATGCCTTCTCATTTTGAACTTAGCATTGGTTTAGGCTTACATGTAAATTACGCTCTGAGATTGAAATAGTTCCATTAGTTAAGATCGAGTCTATTTCTTGCTTGAGGGCAAGCAAGGTTTGGTTTGGGGAATTTGATGCGTGCCTATTTTATGATGTTTTACATCTATTTTTACACGCATTTTATCGCTCATTTACGATGTTTTAGCCTTTATTTCCCAACAATTGTCCACTTTCGTATTTTTATGCTCTTTTGCAGATTTATGCGGAAAAGGGACAATTTTATACCAAATTTATGCCCTCGGGACTTTTCATGACTAAGGATAAGAAGGAACGAAGCTTAGCGCACATTTCAAGGCCTAAAGATAACTTTTACAAGCAAAGAATCGATCTTCGATGTTGCAGCCTGTTTCAAATGGCTATATCTCGAGTTCTAGAGCTGATAATGGAGTGAATCCAGTTGGAGGTGAAAGCTTGTCCTCTTAGCTTTCCAACGCCGCGAGAATCGCTTGATTACGATAAGTAACGAAGAAATGGCAGCTGTTTTAAGAACGATGCGCGCTGCAGTCCCGACAGTTGGTCGACCGACCAACAAAGTAGGTCGATCGACCAGGTGCCTATTGGAAAAGCCCAGAATTTGCCTGAAGCCCAGAAAAGCGGTCGACCGACCGAAAATATTGGTCGACCGACCACAGCACCGACCCAGAAGTTTCCGAAAAGCCCACACAAGTGTTTAGGTCATTAGGAAACTCTTTAATTCTGCCTATATAAGCTAATTCAGTCCCTAATTCAGTTATCCATCAAGTTCTTAATCTAGTTTTCTATCATAGAATTATAATCAAGTCCATATTAGTCAAAACTCCATAGTTAGAGAGAAGATTTACCAAGTTTTCATCTTTTGTTCTTAGATTTTCCATTTAAGTTGTAAGTTGCTACAATTCAATCTTCCCTTTTAATTTAATCTTGTTGTTCATCTTATTGTTGTTTCTTAATTCATGTTTCCTCTTTATTATCATCTTTAATTATGTTAATTCCTTTGATGTTCTTGATTCTTGTTATTGTTAGTTTTACAATTGAGACTATGCATAACTAATTCTTGTGATTAGGAATTAGGGGAACCATGGTAAAGATTTGATTTTGATAAGTTTAATGATTGAATTACCAATCCCCCATTGTTGTTGGTGAACTAATCCTTAGATTGAAAGATTATTAGGATTAGTTTAACAACAACTTTGGGATTGCCCTTGAACGAAAGTTTAGTGCTTTTCTAGGAACCCTAAGACCGTAAGGATTGGGTAGAATATTGACCTAAAGGTTTATTCTTTGTTCCTTGGGATTGTGTTATTTGATTATTTTACCCTTCATTGACTTGTTTTAACCATGGGGAACCAAAGTTCCTAATCTCCTTTTCATCTTATTTTAATTTCTTTATTATTATTGCATGTTTAGATTTATGTTCTTTATAATTTCCATGTTTATTCCTACTTTTATTTTTGTTTCAATAGTTATGAGTAGCTAATTTCATATGTTAGGATGTAGGGAGTAAATATGCATAGGTAGTATAATTCCCGAATTGACATGTCGCAGGCAGGAGGTCGACCGACCACCATTACAGGTCGGCCGACCGACTCGTGTTCGAATTCCGTTTCGCTTTAATTTGCAGACTATAATAACCTACAATGAGACCAAAAGGAGACTTGTAGGATGTTAGTATTGACCTACCCAAGATTGAGAGATTTGGGAAGGGCATTGGTTTACATCTTAAGACGGATAGGTTACTTAAGACTGAAAGGTTTGTGACCTAGAATTTAGGAATCACTCTTATGCGACTGCAATACATGTTGACTTAGGATTTACATTATCTTAGCTGTTTATTACCCAAACATCCTAGCATCTCTTTTATTATATTTTTATCCTCCTCTTTATTTACTTGTTTTATTTTATTCTTGTTTTATACCTAGCAACAATCAATCAAACCCTCTTCTTATTATTATTTTATAGATTAAAAATTAGCAAACATAATTAACCTTGTCTCTCTGTGGTTCGACCCTTACTATCACTATCTATAGTTTTAGTTTGGTTTATAAATTTTATCTTTGACACCCACAACGACGGGTATCAAATTTTGGCTTGCACTATGATGAGATCTTTGCACCCGTAGTCATGCTACGTTCCATTCGGATTATCTTAGCGATCGCCGCATTTCATGATTATGAAATATGGCAAATGGACGTTAAAACCGCCTTCTTAAACGGTTATTTGGAGGAAGAGTTGTACATGGTACAACCCGAAGGTTTTATCGACCCAGCACATCCTAAGAAAGTTTGCAAGCTTAAGCGTCCCATCTATGGACTTAAGCAAGCATCGCGGAGTTGGAATCATCGCTTCGACCAAGTGATAAAAGAGAATGGGTTCATTCGATCAGTCGAGGAACCATGTCTCTATATCAAGTCGAGTGGGAGCAAGATTGTATTCCTAGTACTGTATGTCGATGACATACTCTTGATTGGGAATGACATACCTCTCTTATCTTCGGTTAAAGCATGGTTGAAAAACCATTTCCAGATGAAAGATCTGGGAGAGGCACAAAGAATTTTGGGCATCCGTATCTACAGGGATAGATCACGACGGATGTTGTCTCTCAGTCAGGAGTCTTATATAGATAAGATTCTAGAGAGATTCAGCATGACGAACTCCAAGAAGGGGTTCCTTCCTATGACTCCTGGGCTTCACTTGAGCAAGACTCAAGAAGCTAAGTCATTGGAAGAGAAAGAGCGCATGAGTCGGATTCCTTATGCTTCGACAATAGGATCGATCATGTATGCCATGATATGCACACGTCCTGACATTGCATATGCATTGAGTATGACAAGTCGATTCCAAGCTCATCCAAGTGAACAACACTGGATGGCCGTGAAAAACATTCTTAAGTACCTACGGAGGACTAAAGATTTGGGATTGACTTATGGAGGCGACTCAACGCTCTGCGCCACGGGTTACGCAGATGCTAGCTTCCAAACGGATCGAGATGACTCGAAATCTCAGTCTGGATTCGTTTTTACTCTTAATGGCGCTGCTGTCAGCTGGAAAAGTTCTAAACAAAATGTTACAGCAGATTCTACGACTGAGTCCGCGTAAAAGAAGATATTCATTGATAAGATCGCTACGGATGACAACATAGTTGATCCTCTCACTAAAGCATTACCACGTGATAAGCATGAAGGACACATTCATTCCATGGGAATTAGATGTGTTCCTAAGTTGTAGTACTCTTTTATGAATTCATGTAATAATTCATTTTCTCGTGTACTCTATTCAACCTTATTGTTATGATATAAAATGTTTTGTTTTTCATGTGGAATTGTACGCCAATTTTGAACACCACAAAGTGAACTGATTAACATTACATCGTTTTGGTCCTTGATTACCCACTTGAGCTGATAACTCAGGTAATCATTTTGTGACGTTGGTTGATGGTGGGTTCAACGAGCCATAAGTCACGTGGATGACTGACCAATCACAAAGGCGAGTTATACGGATATCTCGTAGGACACCCCGTGACAACGTTATGGAGTCCTAAATGTTTTATAACATTGGGTGCCTGGTCGTGGATAGGACCTCCATAGTGTTCCTTAGAGTCGAGTCTTTTGACCTTCAACTGTCTCTTGAGATTAAGACAGATTTTGGGTAACTTTGGTTTCTTTCCCACGGTCACCGTAACAGGGGCCAAGAGGATTTTTTCTGGGTTATTTCATGCTGGGCGATATCGGCAGGATTCGAGTTGAGGGAAATATCCAAACCCTTATCAGGATTTTATCATTTCTCAGGGCCACTCGAGGAGTAGTAACTGAAATGCATGGCCATGCTCGAATACAGATTCGTTTTATCAGTTAAGTTACTCTCTAGTCGGGGAAACCACTCTTGATACAGATCGCTTGTGAGATACGACCTTTGCGAATGCGGATTTGCAAATTGTCTTACATTGAGTGGGAGAAATTTTAAAAGGATATGAGATTCGGTTATCGCACCTACACTTGTACGGACAAGTGGGAGTTTGTTGGAGCTTGTGTCCTCCACATGTAGTGTGATAACATCATTGCACATACCCTTGTACGGACAAGTGGGAGATTGTTGGGGCTGATGTCCTTGACAATTAAGTACAATGACTTATTAAATCTCTTTAAGGATCACAAGGGCATACTTTTGTATTATTACCAGTTGATCCATGTTTATCAATAACGGTTGGCTTGCTAGATAAGTTTGACGTTATTGTCATACGGATGGCGGTGATCAACTGGTCCCTATACGTCACACCTATAGGACACGTTTGAGAGATGTGAAGGTATGAAAATACAATCACATTTATGCCGGATATGACTAAACAGTTAGTCAGAGGTATTGACTATTAAATTAGTCAATAAGATGTTGAGATTATTATTTAATACGGATTAAATAATTTTAGCTAATACGGATTGCATGATTAATTCGTAAAATTAAATATAAACGGTTATATTTAATTAAATATTGTATTCGCGTATTAATATAAACAGTTATATTAATTTGGGTAATTATACAATATCGTAATTTTATCAGACCATTATTAATACATCGACTGCATTAATATCTGATAACATGCATACGATTTATAAACAAAACCCGCGAATAAAGTTTAGCTAAATGGGTCGAATCACAAATTAGAATAAGGTAAGAGTGGAAAGCCCACTCCTACCCTATTGGAAATTTCGGCCAAAAGAGCTACATATGGAGGAGGACTCTCCTTATGTCAGGGACTCTCTTGTTTCACTGTTTAAACAAATCTCAAGGAAAAATTAGGGTTTTGAGAGCTTTCTTCTCCCAAAACCTCAGATCTCACATCTAAAACCTAAATAGCTCTCCCAATATTGCAAGGCAGTTGGAGAGGATTTCTAGCACACGCGGCCACGTCTCATTCTAAGTCTTGGGTGCAAGTTATAGGAGGGAATTTGTGTTAATTCCTGTTCTTATGCCTTTCGCACAAGGACTAAAGGTTGTACTTCTTTTCTTATCCTTTTTAATCTTATGACTATAAACACAACTGTATTTTTCATTATAATCCTGCAAGTTTAGGGTGAATACATGCTTTATTCCCCACAATAAGATCCCTGCCTTCTTTAACATCCTAAACGATTCGGTGAACTCTGCACTAGCTGCTGAAGCAGTTAAAAGGGAGATAAATTCTTCTGTGAAGACTATCTTTCAGAATGTGGATCTTTCTCTTGCCCCTGCGGATGCTCTGAAAGCTTATTTTCCATGTTACTTCATTGGAAAAAAAAGATTCCTGTAGAGCTTTTAGGATCAAAGTCGATGCGGGATGGCTTACGTCGTGTGCTGCTGCGGCTGGTTGGGTTGTCTATGATCCAGGAGGTACTGTCGCTGATCGATGTAGTGAGGCTTTTGTCGCTCAAGACGCTATTCAAGCTGAGATCTGGGCTATTAGGAGGGTTTTACTTTGGGCTATGCATAAGAGGATTCTACACTTGGATATCCTTTCTGATTGTTTGCAGGGACTTCTTGAGATTCTGGGATGTGCCAAAGTTTTTCACTCTATCAGGGGGTTGATTCAGGATATTGAGGCACTTGCTTCCGATTTTCATTGTCTTAGCTTTAGTTTTATTCCTAGGCATTTAAACCAGATTGCTCACAATCTGGCTAAGGGTGCTATTCGGTCTGTGTAAACTTTGCATGTTTGGTTGTCAAAAAAAAAAAAAACAAAAAAAAAAAAAGACCATCCCCGAATGGTCTTCGTACTATTCTCCGTGAAGACCTTCTTGGAGTAGCTATCCTCCACTTTACTTCTACTTAGGAGTCGTTTGGTTGATCAAGGAACTTAATTTGTCTAGGAACTTCAATTTCATAGGAATTAAGTTCCAGCATCTAATTCGGGTGAATTTGACAAATGTGTTTGGTTGCCCATGTAGGAATTAAATTCCATGGGAATTTCTAATGACCAAGGGAGGGGTAGGTAAGTCAATTCCTACATCATGTAGGCATTGGAAGTTCCTAAGAACTTCTAATTCCTTCATTTTCCAAAAAATATGTCAACCAAACAAGACTTATTTTTGTAAATCACGTGATTTTGCAATTCATGTGTTTTTAAGGTGTCAACCAAACAACCCCTTAGTTTCTATTGTATCAAGGCTTTGCCCCCTTTTAGTACCAAAAAAATAAATTTTTTGAACAACCACCACATTGAGCCATTTGGTTTTTTCCATGCGATTATTATTTTTTATTATTTTTATTATTATTACACTAATCCGACGACATTCAACAATTAATAATACACAAATTTTTCTTTCAAAATTCAAACCCACTATTGGACTAGAGCTTTACACAAAATATGCAATAATTTCATGATCAAACGGTCAAACGTAACACCAATGGTATAACCAGTGTCACAACTTACGATAATTTTTTGTTCAATAATTACATTTAACTGCAAAATAGTCATAAAATTCCTTCTTATTACTCCCGGTCAAATATATCCGTCTAAAGTAGAACAAACACAATAACCAATAACCAATTGATTGAAGACAATAACCAAAATATTTATTTTGTGACATTGTGGGGTCATATTTATGGACACTAATTAATCCCTTTAAAACAATAATAATAAATAAAATAGTGCAATAATAATAATAATAAAAAAAATAATAAAAAATAATACTCGCATGGAAAAAGCCAACATTCAAAAAATAATTGAAACCTTTTACAAACACACAAAAAAAAGCTTCCACCTTTGTACTCATTTCAGTGATTTCCCAATTTAATTTCCCTAATTTCTCTCATATTTCATCCAAAAATCCCATTTTTTATGCAATTAATCACTACCCAAATCCCCAATTATTCCCAATATTACACTCCTTTCTTTTAGGGTTCTATCTCCCTTTATTCATTTCAATTTTTTTTATTTTTTTGTTGTTTTGTGGAGTTCAAATTTGGGGAAAATAGTAATGGCAAGTAGTAAAAGGGAAGAGGAAAGAAATGAGAAGATCATTAGAGGTCTTATGAAACTCCCACCAAATCGTCGTTGTATCAATTGCAATAGTTTGGTAATTTTTTTTTTTTTTGTGGTTTTATTTTTGGAATTATATTGTTATTTTAGTAGTTTCTATGTTTGTACTTCGATTAGTTGTATGCTGTGTGTTTGGATAAATTGTCGGTATTTTAATTAAAGGTAAACAAATGATTGAGACGAATGATTAGGACCGAGGGATGAAGGATATGATTGTGGGACCTAGGGTTTGGTGATGCATGCTTTTGTGATGTAGATTTTGTGAGAAAGGGTTGCTTAAGAGTTAAGACTTAAGACCGTTTTAAGCTTACATCATAGTCATTGTAGATTTATAGCCTGTGTTAGGATGAATCATTAGCATGGAATTGTACCGTTTTAAGCTTAAGACGGTTTCAAATGAGATATTGTGAAGTGTAGATGCCAAGTAGGTGGGTTAATGGGTTGTGAAGTAATGTAGATATGAAACATATGGCCATGGATGACGGGTTTTCATTTAGCCGTATGTAAGAAGAAGGAAAAGAGTATAGATGATCCTGTACAATTGACTTTTTTAAGGATTGGTCAGCATTAATGATTGAAAATTGCGAGATTTTGATCGCGTTGTAGAGAATGTATTGGTTGATACGGGCAAGATTGGTGGTCGTTAGTCATTAAAACTATTTCTGTGGAGAAGAGTTGATTGAAAAGGGGAAAGTAGGGTCTAACTGGTAAAAGTGATGATCTGGTCAATATCTGGTGTGTTTTCTTACTGCTGATCTATGTTGCTCGGACTCATTTAGAAGTATTCAATACGGGTGCGTGTCCAAGTGTTGGATTCGGCTATTTTAGGAAAAAATTCAGGTTTTTGGTCTTTAAATGAATGTTCGAGTGTCCTACCCGTATCCGAGTGTTGAGTGTCCGACACGGATACGTGAGGTAATATTCAAGAGTCCGAGCAACATAGCTGCTGATTGTACATAGCATTGCGAACTTTAGTTGTAGAGGATTCCCTTGGCGAGTTTGAGAGTTTCTTCGCGAGTTATAACTCATAATCATAAGATGTGAATGCCCGTGTCTTAATTACTCTTGTGAAAGTCTATTTGGAGGCACTCTCACCTTTGTAGCTGTAGGCGACGTTGAATTCTTGCACTTGCTGATAACTCATTTCGCGTGGTGCAGGGTCCTCAGTATGTCTGTACCAACTTTTGGACTTTTGTCTGCATGATCTGCAGTGGAATACAGTGAGTTATATACGGATTTTTTTTTTCATGCATGGTTGAACATGTAGCATGAGTTAGGGTTCTCATTTATGGATTTTCTATTTGATTATAGTATCATTGTACTGTCTGTAGTTATCTATAAAGATTGTGTTCTACCTGCCCTATTAGAAATTAAAGTGTGTTACCTGATATTATCTCAGTGTTTTGTATTGCCAGAAGTAGCTTCTTCAGGAACATTCACAAACCGTTGTTGAATGTCCATCAAGCATTTGCTAGTTTTTTAGATTCCTGGATTTGTTTCAACATTAGCATATTCACGTGATTCTCTTATAATACCCTGTGTTACTCCGACTCTCCGACACAGACCCCGTGTCTGACTGTCTGACAGACACGGGTCGGTGTGTCGAACATGGCTATTTTGGGTGAAATTTCCTGTTTTGTGGTCTAAATTGAAGTGTCGTGTCGTGTCGAACACCCACACGTGTCCGACTCGCTACACGGTAGTTAAGTAAAGTGTCGGAGTAACATAATTAATACCTACCCTCTATAGTTTGGCTGGTGCTAGGTAGATCCCATTGTTGCCAGGCACTGGGTACTGATATTTATTGGTAATTGTATTGTTAGTTTGTTACCCATTGGTTGCATTTCGGAAGTTTTGATGCCCTTCACAAAAAAAAAGATCCCGTACCTTCATTTTTTATTATTATTCTGGAAATACTAGTATTTTTCCTCGTATAGTTTTGGTCTTTTGGAATTATTGGGCTCAGAGCCTCAGAGGTCCATTTTTATTATACCACATGCTGTTTCTTTTTGTATTTCATAACCTTCTGTTTCTCCTTCCTTTCTGCCCCCATCTTTTGAATACAGTCGCGAGTTCACACATCGTGTGAAGTCTGTTTCAATGTCCAAATTCACATCACAAGAAGTAGAAGCTCTTCAAAATGGCGGGAATCAGGTTAGTACAAGTCTTGCAAGTCCATTTCTAGAGAATTGCCCCTACTTTATAGTTTTTATGATGCGATCTTGAAGGAAGTCTCTTTTTTTAAGCGTGCTAGGGAAATATATCTGAAAGGCTGGGATTCTCAGCGGCAAAGGTTCCCAAATAGTAGGTAAAGCATTAGTTGACTCAATCTAATTATGCAAACATCAGTATCTTAATCGTCAAAGATTTGGGAAAAGTTTGACTTTTGTTTAGCAGTGATGCTGACAAGGTGCGCGAGTTTATCAAGGCTGTGTATGTAAGTCGAAAATATGCAGGAGGAAACAATTCAGAGAATCCATTGAAGGACTCAGAGGTGTCTTATCCTTCATTACTTGGCCTGAAAGTTAAATTAATTTAATTAATTAAGTTTCTTTCTGAATTTGTGAATGTTGAGTGATCAAGTGGGGCCAAGTTTCAGTTAGTTTTGTGTTTGTTGCAGACTGAAAGAAATGCGGTAGAAGATACCAGGCGAGCCAGTTCTTATCACTCTTATTCTCAAAGTCCGCCATATGATTTTCAGTACGAGGACCGTTTGAACAGAAAGCATGGAAGTTCCCTTTCAAGAAAGCCCGGATCTGATCATGGCGTATTTGCACGTAAGGCTGCAAGTTTTGTATATAGTCCCGGTCGTTTTAGTGACAATCTTTCCGAAGATAGATTTGCAAATGAAGGTTCCAGTTCACGTGTGTCTGATTACTCTGTGTCAAGTGGAGGGGAGCCATTTAGGTCTGCCCCTCAGTCGCCAAATCTCCAGAGGGATGATGGGTTTTCAAGTCCTACCTTTAATTCTTCGAATGAATTAGTTAATGGCTTAGAACATCAGAGAAGCAACTCTTCCTCTGAAGTGTTTGCCAAGAAAGATGCTGACAAAGTTCCAGTCCCACGTCCACAGGTTATATCTTTTTCACTGGTTTAGAAATTTCATGATCATATTGGTTGCCTTTGATTTATTGTGTTCTAGATCAATGGGAATGAGTTCATGTTTGCGAACCTTATTTAAAATAATACTTTTAATCACTACTTAACTAAATTTATAATTAAGAAAAAGGGTAATACTGATGAAGGTTTTATCGACTCTGGCATATTGGGATCTTTTTGTTTCTTGACTGGTGCTTGACGCGTAGTCATTAACCCTATTACATCTGATGGAGCTGCTGTCCTGACACTGTTGATTTCAGCTTGGGAGTGTGATTATTCAGCTCCCATTTTGTATACGGATGTCTTTGTGATGGGATGTAGGTATCACCCCCTGACTGCCTGGAGTGTCGTCCAATAAACACACAACAATGTTACCTCAGTGTCACTTTCCATAATTTTCAAAATTTGTCGTTCTGTTTCTGTTTGATGTGACCTGAAATCTCTGAAGATGAGCAAAATCTACAATTTTGTCGATTGAGGCATGCTTTACTGTACACACTGTTATTATACCTAACCTCATTGCAGAGTTGTGTTTGCGCGATTTTATGGTTTTCAATATATCTGATAAATGCCGCAATGAGGCAAATAATCTTCAAAACTGCTGTTTTTTTATCTTTCTCTGCAGAGAACTGTGTCTGCCGGAAGCTTTGGATTATTTCAGAAGAATTCTGGCTCTCCTCAATCAGCTGGTCCTGCCACTTCAACAGATGTCCCTGCAGAGCACCATCAGTCCACCGTCAGCACCCAAAGTAAAATCTCTAGCATTCTTCCTCTCACTCAGTTACCTACTCAAAGTTCTGGTGGGTTTAATAATTTCATTGATCCAGCTATTGATTTGTTTCAAGCACCGACAGCAGCAGCAGCAGTTGCATCCGTAGATCTTTTCCAGTCTCCCGGAGTTTCTAGTATTCCTTTTCAAACTACTCCATCCTCTTCCTTAAGCTTCTTTTCTGGGACTTCTCAGAATACTGCTGTGACATACTCAAATCCGAAGTTGCCCGAGCAAGCGGAAGAAGCTAATGATGGGTGGGCTACGTTTGATTTGCCTCAGCACGTTCAGCCTTCTACCAATGAACTTAATACTGAATTATCTGGTGCACATTCAAAAGATGGGACTTCTTTTAAAACCATAGATTCAGTGTCATCATCGAATAATGGGTTGCAATGGCTGGACTTCCAGAGTACCAATGTTCATGAACCTGGACCGTTGATTTCTAGTCCATGGATAGAGGACCTGCAGAGTAGTCATGTTGCTGCGAACATGGCAAGCATTCAGGTTAGCCTGGTCACAGGACTTATTATACTACACTTTTGGTTAATGAGCAGACAAGATATCGATATGGTTCATAAAATACATTGAGCTGATTGATGAATTTTCACACCTTTCTTCCTTCTTTCATATCTCTTGTCTGTCAGTATACTGACTATGAATGACATTTGAAATGATTACACTTGATGTGATAATTGATGATCAGCGGTGTTTTCTTACACTTCTCTTTGTGGTCCATATTAGGGCTAGTCAAGAGTGCGGGTCGGCATTGGCAACCCGGACCCGACCCGTTACTGAACCCGGATCTAACCCGCCCCGCCTCACCCGGGTCCAAACCCGTCCCGGCCCGTGTATGTGATGCAACCGGGTCCGGGTCCAATTTCTGGAGCCCGGCCCGGAAGCTGACCCGTAGACCCGCCCCAAACCGCCCCGGGCCGGGTCCGGGTTACACTTCCCAAGAACCGGTCCCAACCCGTCCCGGACCCGCCCTGACCCCGGGTCGTGTCCGGGTCCTCATACCTTGAACCCGCACCGCCCCTCGACCCGTCCCGGACCCAGCCGACCCGCACCATTGACCACCCCTAGTCCATATCACTGATGCATAGTTCGTAATTCATTCGACCACGTTGAACCAGATGTCCGTACTGAATCAGTGTTTGCTTATGGACTGGGTTGCCAGTGTTCTTTACATTTGAAATGACTAACTACCTGAAAGTTGAACCCATTCCCTGAACTGAATAAAAAACAGAACCATGCAACGCTTCGTGTTCAGATGTGGTTCCCTTGAATTCTCAATGAAACCTTATGTTTTTTTGCATTGTTCAAAGATCTGAAGTTGTTTTATTCTGTTGGTGGTCTGTTCCGGCAGCCATGGAATGCATTTGGAGAAACAGATGGGGATCAGCCGCAACACGTGGAAGTGCAAGGGACACACTCACAAATTTCTGTAGACGATAGGTCCTCTACCCCTAACCTTTTTGCAGAGGTGATTTCATATTATGCATTTGCTTTCATGATCTACATAATCGTATCATTTGCAATTTTTCATGATCTACACTTTTTTCCCCAAAACTCTTATATAAAATTTTACTTCGTCTCTCAAAATCACTTTAAACTTTATTCTTGATTGATTTTTTTGGGTGTTTATACATGTGATAAGTTCGATTTAAAATCTATAAAACTCCTTTGCCTTTCATCTTCTTTTTCACCCCACTTCCGTTTTTTCCTTTCTTTCTTTTTCTCCTGTCGAGATGAGAGTTCACTCATGACGGTTCCAAAGGATGATTAATGTCAGCCGACCCCAAAACATTTTGGGACTAAGACTCTGATGTTGTTGTTGTTGTTGTTGCTGCTAAGGAAGTGCTATTTGGATTTCTTGATGATATTTTCATTTTGCAGGATTCCACTACGCACGGGATTCAGAAACATACATCTACTGAAGGATTCTCATTTCCAAATTTATCTTCCCATTTTGCTTCAGCGTTACCATTTAGTCAGCCAGTCCATCCTTTCATGGTTGGTGTGATGGTGTCTACGTTGTTTCTTCCCGTTCCTTAAAAGTTGCCTTTTGCAATTAATGATTTATCTTCTTTTCGCAGAATGAGGTAGCTCCGATTGAGCAGAAATCTAGTAACCCATTTGATGTTGCATTTGATTCAGAATTTGAATCAAGCAATGCGGTAGGTAACTAGTTACCCCCCTCCCCTCGCTCTTAATTTATCCCAAACCAATCGTCGCCTTTCTGAATTTACTAAGGAACCTAGCTAATTAACTACGGAGTACCACGCACTCCATCACAATAACATTGTCCCCAGTCTCTTTATAGTGTTATTTTACCATTTTTTCTTAAAACCTTCCGAAAATGGAAATGGGACAATAAAAATGAATCTTTTGAGAGTAATACTCCGTATTAATTTTGATTAACATAGTTTTTCAAGTGTTTATTCAGCTTCTTGCGATTATGTTGTTAACTTTGTATTCTGTGGTTCAATTGTAGTTCTTGGACATGAACTCTTTGCACACCGCGCTACCTATTAGAACGCTACCAGCTCCATATGCAATTGGCCTGAATGACTCTTGGTTTCCGGACTTTTCGCCTACTCCTATGGGTTCCCAGGGTAACCTTTTTTGGTCTTTCCTTCTATTTAATAAATTGAGAGTCTTGCTTGTGACAAATATTATCCGTCACAAGCTGAAGACAACGGAAATTGAGCATTTCATGAATACTGCCACTTGCATGATGTGAGAGGGGTACTATCTGTTTTCAGCTTGTGATGGATAGTTCCGTCTTCAATGAGAATTTGTGTTTAATAAATTGATTATTAGTGGAGCTTGGGTTATGGTAATGTCATGATGTGCAGGTGGGATGTCGTATGCTGCAGTACAGCCTCAAAGCTCTCAGTTACAGTAAGGATTTCTCGCTCTTTCTGCATAAAATTTTCTAGGACGGTTTTCATTAATAAGATCAGCCCGTGAACAAAAAACCAAACTTGAACTTAATGAATATATATATATATATATATATATATATATATATATATATATATATATATATATATATATATATATATAAATCCTCATGTATTTTTTACTGACATCTTGCTTAGACTTAAATACATAAACTGTTGTCATTATAAAATACTCCGTATCAAATTGGCATCATAAAGTCTACTTATTTTCTTCAACATGTTGAGCTAGTCTCTTTTCCTAGTTTCCTCACGATACGCGGGATCCATTAAGACATTAGGGTACCGTTGCTTGCCGAGGTATGGGACAATCTCATAGGGACAGTTGTTTTGATCATCTCAAATCTGTAACTCTCGATCTTAATGATTCACTCGAACCGTTTACATAAATTAATAGTAATATTTGAAATCTTCTGCAGGAATGTTCCGACTCATGGACCCGCTGCTTCCGTTGGAGGAAACCCATTTGCATAATTCATGTTAGTCAGTACGGCGTACACTCTACACTGTCTTTCCCGTCATGCAACTCAAATACTCCAGGTATATATATATGGGTGACCTCGGTGCAACCAATCTTCAGATCTAAATATAGGTTGAAATTACGCTCTGAATTTTTTAACCTGTGACACTCGGGTTTGATGTCGACACAAAGAATGAGCCGAGCCATACATACAGCAGGTCGTTGATGCCTGTCAACTAGTGAGTCCGTGTCACATTCCCGTGCCATGGCGTAGATGTACCCTAATTTTGTAAATTGATTGAAACATTTGTTTGTAGATCGAGTTTGAGACGTAGACTTTATTGATTTGATCAGTTATGCAAGCTCATGTTGTTATGCTAGTCTGCTGTATTAATGTTGCACAATATCCGTCCCAAGGGAGACTTACTGTTAATGTTGAAGGTCTGAGATTTCAGTTTTTTTTTTAATATCAGTGTGCGATTGCGCAATTTTCATTTTGACCATTCCGAACCTCGGGCCAAATCATGGTTGAATTTCGTTAACCTAGACATAACCTAACCCAACCTTAAAACTTCACGAAAAAAAATGTTCGAACAAACTGGTCCATTATATAATTTTTTTATTTAATAATGAAATAATTTATAAATAATATTTTTATTTTATAAATGTCTTAATAATGAGTCCTATATATATATAATATTATTATTAATATTAAGTACAATTTTATTCTAAAGAGTATGTATTTTTGGCTAAATATTGGTAAAACAAAAGATATCATAAACCATATTCTAACCCTAACCTAAGTCCGACTCGAGACCCGTATGACCCGATATGTATATGACCTCTTTTGTTTTGACCCGAATATTAGTTGAGTTAGAATATAAACTGGGCCCGGTCAAAATATGAAGCAATTGACCAATATAACTCAACTCATTTTTTGACCCGATCAAAGTCCAAGTACCCAATCCATCCGACCCGTTTAACAAATTTAGTAAGTAGGAATAGAGATATACTAATATGTGATCCAGAAGAAATAAGGAAGTGGAGTAACTTATTGAGTGTCTTTAGCGTACAAATCACAACCTCTACGCTCAATGAGTTGGTCTCTCTTAAAACGGTTATAAATTGTTACGATCCAATAAATAACTATTTTAAGATAAAAAAAGTAACTTCTCATCAAAAGTTACCTATCAAATAATATTAATATTCATATTTTCTCGTTAAAATGGTCATATTTGGATTCATTATAAAAAAACACAAATTCTTCTCTTTGACGGTCGCTCGTGTGACCAATAAAAAATGGATTACTTTTGATTAAATAGTGATCACTTTTGTAGTAAAAAAAAACCATTTTATTAAAATTGACCACTATTTATCAAATAATGGTTACTTTTTATCAACAAAAATAGTCACATTTTACAAAAAAGAAAAACGAAATAGGACCGTCACATGTGATAATTAGGCCATGTTCTTTTCGGCTAAAACGAGTTGAATTAAATTAACTGGGGCAAAACTCAATTGAACTCAGTTGAGTGTAACTAAGATATAGTGAATTTAGTTGAAGTAAAAGTTAATTTTATGAAGAGATTAATTGAACCTAATTGATTAAACGTAAATAAAACCTAACGTAACACAACCAAGCAAAAGTAGAAGGAGGTGAAATTAAGCCAGAAAAACGGGTCCCGTTCTTTTCAGCTGAAACGGGCTCAATTGAATTAATTGGAGTATAGCTTAATTGAACTAAATTGGGTGTAACTGGGGTGAAGTGAATTTAGTTGAATTAAAAAGTTAATTTTGTGAAGAGCTTAACTAAACCTAATTGATTGAGCGTAAATAAAACTTAACCAGAATAAAAAAAAAGTCTTGCTTGCTGAAGACGAGTACTTTACTTTTACAACAATGCAAGTGGAAAAAGTGCATCATATGGATAGTGCAACTTGCATTTGAGAGACAGACTATCTGTCTTCAGCTTGTCGTGCCCGTATTGGCCGTATACAATTAGAATTTGTAAAACGGAATATACCAAGTCAGTTCGGGTCATATCGGGTCATAAATCATTCACAGTGCGAGCCGGGTTGGGTCGGGTCAAAACGGGCTGTACACTCATTCGGGGTGAAGGTCGGGGTCGGATTGAGTCGGGTCAAAACGGGTTGTACACTCATTCGGGTTGCATGTCGGGTCACAAGTCGTTCGGTTCATTCAATTTCGGGTTATATCAGTTGAGAGTTCATCCACGGGTCGGGCCAAGTCGGGTCGGTTCATTGTTTTAGCAAGTGTTATCGGGTCGGTTTACGGACAGTTCGAGTCGGATTACTCGTGTCGGGTAAGCTTTTGCCAGCTCTACCCGTATACAATTAGAAACTGAAATTAAGCTGGAAAAAATCCGTGAAAAAGAGAATTTTGAATTAAAGAAGACCTCGAGCCAAAGCAGCTTACCTTTCACTTTCCCCACCTTCTACTTTCAGTTTCACCCAACTCAACTCTCCCTATAAATAAACACACAACACAAAAACACCACCGTCAAAACCACCGTCAACTCTTCTTCAACCAGTGACTCTCCTTCAAATTACGAGTAAAAATGGCGACTCGAGATCCGGAGAAGAACAATTAATTTTGTTAACCGATTTGAAGCGGTAATAGTGACAAAATATAAATTGTGGGGAAACTGATTGATGAAAACCCTAAAACCCTAAAACCCTAAAACCCTCTTGGCCTCTTTCACTTAGCTCTCACCTCTCAGCCTCTCTCTTTCACTCTCAGAACTCACATTCTCACCTTCACTCGACCTCTCTCTTTCACTCAGCCTATCTATTTCACAGTTTCACTCCGCCTCGCTCTGGTTGTGGTTCAGTGTGCTCGCTGCTCAGGTATTATTTTTACCATCTATGATTTCAAGTTTCAACACACAGAAATATTGCATACACGAGACACTGAATATTGTAGTGGCTAACTATCGGAATGTTGTGGCAGAGTGACAATAATCCCAATCCTGGATGATGCTCTGAGACTGGAGACCTAGATTACGTTACTGGAGGTAGGGGTGAACAAAAAATTACGATACGGTTTTATAATACGAATACGATACGTTATCCGGTTTGAATTATACGGATTTCCGTATATACGATACAGAAATCCGTATATGCCGGGTTGGGAAAAAACGAAACCGTATATACAGTTTTTGACACGGTTTTAAATTTTTGTTTAAAAAAAATAATAAATTAGTCATTCATAGATGTTGACATGTTAACATGTTAGATGTTATTCTTAGCGCTTGAATAACTACAATGTTTAATTGAGCATTTTTCACCTAACCGTATCCGTATATACGGTTTTTTCGGGTAACGGAAAACCGTATATACGGGTAAACCGTTTCGTATCCGTATTAGTGATTTTTGCGATTTTTAAAACCGTATACTCTATACTGTTTTCAAAAACGTACCGGATATACGGTTTTGCTCACCCCTAACTAGAGCTGGCAAAAACTGACCCGACCCGATGAACCCGACTAGACCCGCCCGAAACCCGACCTGATACAACCCGAGAATTGGGTGAATCAAAACCGAACTGACCCGACCCGACTAACCGATAGCCGCATTATTTTGTTCAACCCGAACCGACCCGACCCGTGACTCGATATTTCTCAACTTGATAGATGACGTTATAATGAACTGGCTTAATAATGTTTTAAATGACACCAAAACGTGATCCCTAAAAAAATCTGTTTATTTACATTACAATGGCTACCTTTTATTGGTGACATTTGTTACATTTTTTTCTCATTTCAGAATGGAACAAGAAGAAGAAGAAGTCAAATCTGCTTCCAATCCCAACCAGGAAATGAAGGAAATATTATCAGAATTTATGATTGATGTTGTAAAACTAGAACAATTAGAAGAAATCGGAAAGCGACTCCTTGTCTCGTTTCAGCAAGCATTGGAGTTTCTTAGACGCCCCGTGATTCATGAAACTTCAAAGTTGGTTCAAAGCATTCTCAAAGAGAATGAAACCCGAAGGGTCACATCGTATGTTGAGGCCGGTTGTACTAATGCTTATGATAGCGCGCTTGCTGTATGTCAGGTGAACACAAGTTTGTCTGGGCTGCGTGAACATTTGACCAAAGCTAAATCTGCACTCGTTGAACTCGAGTTTGTTATGAATAAGGCGGAAATCTGCTTGCAGGAAGGAACCAGAGACCTGCTGGATGAGAATTTGGAACAGGAATCAACTTATGATGCTGCCAAATGTGGTTCTTTCATGGCTGTCATCTACAGCATGGTGAAGCAGAATTATATAATGCAGGAACGAGTTGTTTCTGGTTTAGGGTTGATGACATCCTCCGGGGAATTAGATAGCTACTGCCTGATGTGGTCTCTGAGACCTTTTGTTAGAGATGATGTGATTAACGAAGCTATAAATTATATCAAATGATTTAGGCTTTGTTCTTTCCACAAATTCTCATTTGTCACGGTGATATCCGACGGATACCGTTTCATCTCACAAAATACCCACTTTTTCTCTCTCTCCGACACTATTCATGTGGTCCCCTTTCTCCACTAACTCATTTTGTATTCATTTTATCTCACAAAATATCCGTCACAAATGGTGACCCGTCACAAACAAGACTTACTATGTTCTTTTTGGCTTAATTTCAGCTCCTTCCAATTTTGTTTGGTTGTATTCCGTTAAGTTTTATTTACGTTCAATATTCAATTAATCCCTTTACAAAATTAACTTTTAATTCAACTAAATTCATTTCACCCCAGTTTCAATCAATTTAGTTCAATTAAACTGTACTCTAATTAATTCAATTCAGCAATTTTTTTTCAAGTTTTGTAGCTGTTATGAATTCTAGTGTACTGAAGCACAAATTCTCGGAACTGGACACGGGTCTTATTTGAGTGCTGCTTTTCTTTGGGCCATTTGGAACGATAGAAACAAGGTTCTTCATGGTGGAAGATAACTTGATCCAGCCGTCTTCACAGAGAATGCTACGTTATGGCCAACCGAAGTAAATGACTCTAACTAGAGCTTAATTAAACATAATTTTTTGGGAATTTTGTAAATAACTCCTTTATGTACCATTTTTTACAAATAACTCCTTTTAAGTTCACTTTTACAAATAACCTCATTTAATATCACCTAAACCTACAAATCACCCCTTATTATTGATTATTCTAACGATTTCTATAAAACCCGATCTATACGCGATATTACGACTTAAATTATGTAATATACCTAAACTACCCTTACTCATCCAACAAACACACAAATTTATTTACTATCTCACCGAATTCTAAACCCTAAATCAAAACATAAATCCTAAACCCCAAAATCAATTCTTAAATCAATCGTTAAAAGAGAGGCATTGGTCTTATCCTGCATATAGTTAATAGACTTTTATATACCCTTCCTTGTTTGTGCTGTGACCTTCATCACAGTAAGCCACCCAACAGATGGAGAAAGTCGTTAAGTAATAATAAAGTCAAAGGGGAAGCTTTGCCGTAGAGAGATCAAAGTAAGGGTAGTGTAAATTGATTGATTGATTCGGATTTTAATTGATTTATTTGAGAATTAATTATGGGGTTTAGGGCTTATATTTTGATTTAAGATTTAAAATTGGGTGAGATTGTGAATGAGTTTGTGGGTTTGTTGGGTGGGTAGTGTTATAAGTAAGGGTAGTTTAGGTGTATTAATAATTTAAGTCGTAATATCGCGTATAGATCGGGTTTTATAGAAATCGCTAGAATAATCAATAATAGAGGATGACTTTTAGGTTTAAGTGATATTTAAGGGGGTTATTTGTAAAAGTGAACTTAAAAGGGTTATTTGTAAAAAATGGCATAAAAGGAGTTATTTACGAAATTCACTAATTTTTTATCCATACAAAAGAAGTTAATTGATTGAGCGTAAATAAAACTTAACGGAATAAAAAAGTCTTGCTTGCTGAAGACGAATACTCTACTTTTACAACAATACAAATGGACATACAAGTGGAAAAAGTGCATCGTACGAATAGTGCAACTTGTATTTGAGAGACACAATATCTGTCTTCAGCTTATCGGGTCCGTATTAAGTGTATACAATTAGAATTTATAAAACGGAATATACCAACCAAAATTAAGAGAAACTGAAATTAAACTAGAAAAAATCGCCTAAACAAATCCTTGAAAATGAGAATTTTGCATTAAAGAACACCTCCAGCCAAACCAGCTCACACCTTTCACTTTCCTCACCTTCTACTTTCAGAGTTTCAGTTTCACCCAACTCAACTCTCTCCATAAATAAACACACAACACAAAACCACCACTGTCAAAACCACCGTGAACTCATCTTCAACCACTGACTCTCCTTCAAATTACGAATAAAAATGGCGAGTCGAGATCCGGAGAAGAACAATCACTACCCAACCCAAACAACAGCAACAAGAACAGGTGGGTATCAAATGGATACCTCGGACGATAACAGACAATGGACATCGTGGTTAGTTCCGATAATTGTGGTCGCAAATGTTGCAGCTTTTATTGCTCTAATGTTTGTAAACAATTGTCCAAAGAATAACTTGGATTTTGGTGATTGTATACCTAAATTCCTCGGCCGTCTCTCTTTTCAGCCTCTCCGTCAAAACCCGCTTCTCGGCCCGTCTCCTAACACGTTACGTTTTCTCTCTACTTTTCCTTTTTTTTTATTTTATGCTCAATTTTATTTCCAGTTGATTCATGATTATTTGCTGATTTCTGGATTTTGGATACTTTTAAATTTATGTAGATTAGGTTTCAGAATTGTGGTTAGGAGTTCAGTCATGGTAATTATTGTATAAGACGGTCTTACATTGCGTAACGGTCTTTTTAATGGTTTTAGGTCCTGTTCTATTCGGCTGAAACGAGTTGAATTGAATTAATTGGAGTAGAGCGTAATTGAACTAAATTGAGTGGAATTGAGATGTAGTGAATTTAGTTGAATTAAAAGTTAATTTTGTAAGGAGATTAATTGTACCTAATTGATTGAACGCAAACAAAACTGAACGGAATACGGCCAAACAAAATAGTAAGGAGCTGAAATAATTGGAGTTGAGCTTAATTGAACGAGTGGAATTTAGGTGTAGTGAATTTAGTTGAATTAATCTCCTTAATTTTGTAAGGAGATTAATTGTACCTAATTGATTGAACGTAAATAAAACTTAACGAAATACAGCCAAACAAAATAGTAAGGAGCCGAAATTAAGCCAGAAAGAACAGGCCCGGATGTTTGCCCTTTTGTCTCTTAAATCAGTTAGTTTCACTGGTTTATCTCGTCGCAAGCTTAAAAGGTTTTCGTGCGTCAATGTCGCCTTTTTGTTTCAAGCTGACTAGTGTATCCCTCTTAAGCTAGCTTAAGAGGTTTTAGGCCCTGTTCTTTCTTCTCGAGGGCTGAAACGAGTTGAATTGAATTAATTGGAGTAGAACTTAATTGAACTAAATTGAGTGAAATTGAGGTGGAGTGAATTTAGTTGAATTAAAAGTTAATTTTGTGAAGAAATTAGTTGAACGTAAATAAAACTTAACGGATATACCCCAGCAAAGAAAGGCCTTAGTGTGTCAATGTTTGCTTTTTGGTCTCTTAAATCAGTTAGTTTGACTGGTTTATCTCGTCGCAAGCTTAAAAGGTTTTCGTGTGTCAATGTCGCCTTTTTGTCTCAAGCTAACTAGTGTATCCCTCTTAAGCTAGCTTAAGGGGTTTTAGGCCCTGTTCTTTCTTTTCGAGGGCTGAAACGAGCTAAATTGAATTAATTGGAGCAGAACTTAATTGAACTAAATTGAGTGAAACTGAGGGAGAGAGAATTTAGTTGAATTAAATGTTAATTTTGTGAAGAAATCAATTGAACGTAAATAAAACTTAACGGAATACACCCAAGCAAAGAAATGAGCTCAAATTAAGCCAGGGCCTTAGTGTGTCAATGTTTGCCTTTTGGTCTCTTAAATCCGTTAGTCTGATCCGTCTTAAGCTCAAGACGGTTCGGTCATTCTACTTTATTTATTGGTCTACGCTCAATTCTATTGATTTTTGACCACAGCACAATTTGTTTCATGTCACAATTTAGCTCTTTGATGTCGGTTTTTAGTTGTTACTTAAGGTTTCGAGTTGATTGATGATGATGATGATTTGCCGTTTTCTGTTTCCGAGCTTATGTAAATATGTAATCTAGGTTTCGGAATTGTGGTTAGTTTTAGATTTTTAATGGTTTGAAGGTGTGGCAATTTGGCTTGAATATGATCTTTCAATGTAGGATCTGCTATAATCCTCGCATGCCTTTTGCCTCTTAAAAATCAATTCTATTGATTTTTGCCCTAAATTTCATTTATTTCATATCACAGTTTAGCCCTATGATGTTGCTTTTTAGTTGTTACTTAAGTTTTCCAGTCGATTGGTGAGTATTTGTTGTTTTCTGTTTTTGGATCCTGTTGGTAATTTAAGTACGGACTGTACACTAGTCTATTGTTTACAAGTTCGCAATATAGTTGCCTTACGAACGACTATGCGCCAAAGCATTTATCCGTATAAACAGGTTTTGGCGGTTGATTTTGAAGGATTATAACTTTTCAGAATTCTGACTCAATCCCTTCCCTTTTCCCTTTTCCCTTTTATTTATCTCTATATATATATACAAGATAAATGGATCAGTTTTCTTAGGAGAAATCACTGATATCAATCTTCTTGAACATAGAAAACAAATTACACATAAAAACTTCGAAATTACATCTCGAGGAACACCGTCTTATCTCTGTAGAAAATTCGGTACAAAAATTCGGTACATCCCGAGCACTGATATACGGGACGAATTGTTCTATAAGGACAGTGTAGCGATTCAGTGTTCATTGTTTTCATTTCTTTTACAGTATTTCAATAACAGATCCTTGACTGACTAGAACGGTTTCAACTTACGTAATCTAGGTTTCAGAATTGTGGCCAGTTTTAAACTTTAATAGTTTTAAGGTGTGCCAATTTTCCTTGAATATGATCTCTCAATGTAGGCTCTGTATATAATCCTCACACACCTTTTGTCTTTTAATAAGCTGAGTACTATCGCCATTGCTTGAAATTTTTTGATGTTCAGGGAACCCGTTTGGCTATTACAGTAGCCATATTTCTCAAACTTATTCAGTCTTTTACTTGTAAACCGTTGTTTTGTAATGGTAGACCCTAGGGAGACTTGTGTTTCCATTAGGCTTACCTGGAAATGGACGATGTTTATGTTCATCGTAAATTTTTTACAACTACCTTCATTCCCGTGACGTCAATGCCTCATAGAATGATTTATATTGTCCTTAGCTTCTGATATAGAAGTTCCGTATCAATATTCCTAACAGCGAGAATGTTGTTTTTTTGCTATATGATTGCAGATTAATTAAAATGGGTGCCCTTCAGTGGGATAGGGTGGTGCATCAGCATCAAGGATGGAGACTCATAACCTGTATTTGGTTGCATGCTGGTTTGATTCATCTTTTCGCTAATATGCTCAGTTTGGTTCTTATTGGTATCCGCCTCGAACAGCAGTTTGGCTTCGGTATGCTACCTATATTTCAAGAAAGAATTAAATTTGCAAAAATAGATTTGTCAAGTTTCTTGATTTCATATCTAGACCGTGCCTTTTGAACCACTGTTGCATGGTTCGGTTTTTGTAAACCGCTTGTGGGTTTAAGTCAAACCTTCTGTGTCTCCGTCCAGCTAGTTCTCTAATCAATTCCATTCTTACTAGGATAATCCGGTACAAGAATCTTCCGATTAACCTTGAACCATGCAGCTATGTTTTGGGCTCATTTAACTAACTGTTTTTCTCATCTTTATCTTCATCACCATCATCATCCTCTCTCGTCCCTCTCTTTGTTACATTTATAGATGACTATGTTGAGCTCGCTTCCAGTAGCTTACTGCTAACAAGCATAACTGTTCTGTTTCCTTTTGTCAGTGCGAATTGGAGTATTGTACCTGGTTTCAGGCGTTGGAGGATCTATTCTCTCATCACTCTTCCTCAGAGAGACCGTATCTGTGGGAGCATCTGGCGCATTGTTCGGACTTCTTGGTGCAATGCTTTCGGAGCTCTTGACAAATTGGACTATCTATTCAAACAAGGTAACCCTCTTTCTCGTCTTATTCCTTGACTCGTTTATCTTTAACTGCCAGCATGACATATCTACTACACTGATTATATCGTCAATTTTGCTTGTGCTTTCAAATAACGAACAAACGGGAATCATATTCAGATGCATGTAGTATTCAGTATACAGCTGAAGTGAACTTAACAGTCATGGTACAATGTGTTCTTACAGGTCGCTGCTCTGCTCACACTTGTGGTTATGATTGTCATTAACTTGGCAGTTGGAATCCTTCCTCATGTAGACAATTTTGCGCACCTTGGGGGTTTTATAACGGGATTCCTGCTTGGGTTTGTGCTGCTCTTACGTCCTCGATTTGGGTGGCGTGAACGTCATCAACTACCTGAGCATTTACGTGTCAAGAGCAAATTTTTACCATACCAACTGGTTTTGTTCGTCATCGCCTTAGCTGTGCTGATAGCTGGGTAAGCCCTTTCCCTAGAACTCACCCTTTTACAGCAACAGGCTGTACTTTAAAAAATGAAGTTTGTTTTATGAATTAACCAGACGACGGCTAGTTACATGCTATGTTACTCCGACTCTTCTAATTTCCTCGTGTTCCCGTGTCTGACACTCGACACGACACTCGGACATGAGCATGACACATGGACACCTCATTTTAGACCAAAATGTGCATATTTTTCAATAAAATAGCCGAGTCCAACACTTGGACACGTATCCGTGTCGGGTACTTCTAAACGAGTCTGAGTAACATAGGTTACATGGCTAAGCGTGGTTGTTTCAAGGGTTCCTCCTGAAATCTCTCATTTCGATGGATTATAGTCCTTGATCGCGTATAAAACATAAACTAAATTGGTGATCTAATTTCGAGTTATTGTTTGATTTCCTAATATTTTAAGCTAGGCTGCTGAGATACCGAATTAGGATTGCCTAGAAGTATTCCCGACTAGTGTGCATGCATAAGCGTCAGACTGGATGTAGAGTCACTGCAACATAGATCGAAAAGCTGTCTGACCTCATTACGAACCTACCGACATAACCAATGTGTAAATGGCTCATCTTATTGTGGTACATGCGATACTGCGATGGTTCCGTTGATTAGAATGTTGACATGTCATTGCAACAGGTACACAGTCGGGATGATAATGCTGTTTAAAGGGAAGGACGGGAACGATCATTGTAAATGGTGCCATTACCTAAGTTGCGTGCCTTCTTCTAGATGGAAGTGTAACTGAGCCTGAACACGGTCATAACCTCACTCCGGCCTTCCATTGCCATATACATTCACGTTGTTTGGTTGTCGATGGGTTTTGGTATATATGTATAGAGAGATAGATAGATTGGGACGATACGCCTGCATCTCTGTACTGTTAATTTGTGTTACATCAGATCAGATTGTTGGCACGAGTATATTCTAATAGTAGTAAACACGAATGTCTATATCTTTATTGACAGCTATATATAGACTGGAGAACATCGTGAAATTATTCCCGTCTCTCTGTACTGTGAGTTCGTATCACATTCCTGTGCCATGGCGTAGATTTACCGTAATTCTGTAAGTTGGTGGAAACATTTGTTGGTAGATTGGGTTTATTCCCGTCTCTCTGTACGGTTAAATGTTTTTTCAAGTTTCGGCCTGTGAGAAAGGGTAAGCAAAACTGAACGAATTTCAGACGATTTGATTCGTGCAAAATGTATTACTCGTAAAACAACTACATCAGAGCCTTAATTCAAAAATAACCCGTCCTCGAAAGCTGCTTTACAATGATTTCCGATACTGTAAATGATTTCCGATAATCTTGCAATTCTAGCATCTCGTTTGAATCATCATTATCGACAATCCTATACTATTCGTAATATTGATATAAATATTCGACGTTTCACCATTGTACTTAGTGACCAACAATTTAGGTCGTCTCGCCAATTCGTTTATCGAGTTTGAACCCTCGAACTCATTGAACTCGGACTCGACTCCCCTCCAACTCAGATCTGGTTATAGTTGGACTTCCTCGACCTGACCCTAACCCAACCTATCCTCAAAAGTCAACTTACAAAAATGCCTAAACCGACTCTTTATGTTATATCTACTTTCTCTACAAATAGATATCCCTCTAGTAAATTTTTACGTCCTCGTGGCATAGGTATGTCTTGTTGCAGGTACTGCTCGGAAGCTTAGCTGATAAAGAAGTTAGGGAGATCAGATCGTCCCCCAAGCGACATATCATTTGTGTCAATCCCGTCTTTAGTTTAATTTCCTTTTCTAAAAATGTAGCAAATAAGACCGACACAAAGCTTCATGTGGTTATTATGTAATAACCCTTTCTTTACTGCTGAAAAAAGAAAAAAAAAACTCATTGTGTTAGCCGGATCGGTTGGAGCTAACCCAATTCACTCGTGATCGAGTTCAACCCGACCCGACATGTGAAAATAAATCTTTCGACTAAGAAATCAACCGGAAATTACCTCGTAGTCTTCACTTCACCTAAAAACTCCATCAAATCAAGCTCCATCAATGGCGTCCTTCATCTAACATCAATCCAATCACACCTCAATTAACCTCTCTCCTCTCAAAAATGGAGGAAAGCATACTCGAATTCATCGGTTCAGAGCTAATCGGAGTAATTTCCCCAGTGTCAATCTGTATGTTCTTAGTAGTTCTCTTAGTTTCCTCTCTTTCTCCTCCATCTACATCTTCATCATCACCTTCACCTACATCGGACATCGTAAGCGTCGCAAATCTCGTCTACGCCGAGACTCCGACGGATTCAACCGCCGCTAAACTCACCGGCGCTGTCGAAAACGCCGTCGTTTTCATCTTCTTCATCGCCGTCGTTACCTTTGTCCTTGTAATTCTCTACTACTATAAATTTACCAATTTCTTAAAGTATTACATGCGATTTTCGACATTTTTTATATTGTTATCTATGGGAGGTGCGATTATTCTTTCGATTATCCGCCATTTTAGTATTGATGTTGATGTTGTGAGTTCCACGGTGTTTATGTTGAATTTCGCCGGAGTAGGGGTGGTGGCGGTGTTTGGCGGCGGAGGAGTGCCGATTGTGGTGACGCAGGGGTATACGGTGGCTTTAGGGATAATTACGGCGGCCTGGTTTACGCAATTGCCGGAGTGGACGACTTGGGCGTTGTTGGTGGCATTGGCGGTTTATGATTTGGTGGCGGTGTTGGCACCGGGTGGACCGTTGAAGATTTTGGTGGAATTGGCGCAGAGTAGAGATGATGATTTGCCTGCTCTTGTGTATGAGGCTCGACCTAGGGTTAGGGTTTCGAGGGGTGGAGGTGGGAGAGGAGGAGGAGGGGGTGCGATTGACGGGTTGCAGTATGTGGGGATGGAAATGCGGAGTTTCAGTGGAAATGACGGCACTAGAGGAGAGGTTGATGTGGAGGGTGGAAGGGAGACGGAAAGGGAAGGGGAAAGGGTGGGATTGGTGTCGAATTTGGAGAGTTCGAGTGAGATTGGGGTGGTCGATGAGGAAAGGCCTATTGTCAGGGTTTCAGACATCGTGGGTGTTGAAATGCGGAATTTGAGTGCAAATGATGGAAATGTGGGTGACAGGGAAGGGGAAAGGATGGGATTGGTGTCGAATTTGCGGAGTTCAAATGAGACTGGTGTGGCGGATGAGGAAACACGACTTGTGGAGAGGCGTGGTAGGGAGGAAGAGGAGGATGACGATGATTCAGAGATGACAATTCGAGGTATTAAGCTTGGACTAGGGGATTTTGTGTTTTACAGCGTGCTGGTGGGTAGAGCGGCCATGTATGATCTTATGACCGTGTATGCATGTTACCTTGCTATCATATCAGGACTTGCTTGTACTCTGATTTTGTTGTCTGTGTGGCGTAGAGCCCTGCCTGCATTGCCCATTTCGATTGCTTTAGGGATTGCTTTTTACTTCTTGACCCGATTGTTGATGGAACCTTTTGTCGTTCAGACATCAACGAATTTGCTGATGTTTTGAGTCGATTATGTTTCATGTCCAAGTTGTGGATAATGATTGTAGTATCCTTCAGTAGGGCAAGGAATTATGTAGTAATGTAATTATTATGCTAACAATGAGTTAGTTATATTGATGACACAATTGTTTTGGTTCATGTTTCGATCTTGGTAGTCGCCTGTTGGTACCGATTAAATGAAGCTTATCGGTTTTAATTTTGCCGTTCTCTGATCTCCAAACATGTCTTCCTTTGCTGTTGAATAAACCAGATGCAGAGTAAGCATATGCAATTGCAGGCCAAAAATCGAAGATCAAGCTTCATACTCCCTCCATTCAACTCCACGCTACATATTTGTTTTTTTCCGTTTGCCAACACGATTGTCTTCGGCGGAGATGTGTTTTTCGAGTGGTGCGTTAGTAGTTCACCCACAACAACCGAACACGATCTCCAGCATGGGACATCGCCATTAGGAAGCGGTGGTAGAGGCAGTGGTGGTGGTGGTGGAAGGAGTGATGGTGTTTCGGATGCTAAGATGTTTGAGGACAGTATAAAGAGGTTGAAGAGTCCAAAAGCATCAGCTGGACTGACACTAAGCAAGTCCCAAATTGAGTGTGCCCTTGATTATTTGAGTGATTGGGTGTATGAGTCATGTGGGTCTGTGTCCTTTTCAAGCCTTGAACATCCCAAGTTGAAGTCTTTCCTTCACCAACTCGGTTTAATTCGGGTTTCTAAGAGGGATTTTTATGGGTCCAGGTTAGATTCTAGGTTCGAGGAAGTCAGGAACGACTCTGATACTAGAATTAGAGATTCCATCTTTTCGCTAATATGCTCAGTTTGGTTCTTATTGCTATCCGCCTCGAACAGCAGTTTGGCTTAGGTATGCTACCTATACTTCAAGAAAGATTTAAATTTGCAAAAATGGATTGTCAAGTTTCTTGATTTAGTATCTAGACCGTGCCTTTTGAACCACTGTTGCATGGTTCGGACTTCGGTGCTTGTAAAGCGCTAGTGGGTTCATGTAAACCCTTCTGCGTCTCTGTCAAGCTAGTTCTCTAATCAAGTCCATTTTTACTAGGATGATCCGGTACAACGATCTTCCAATTACCTTGAACCATGCAACTATGTTTCGGGCTCGTTTAACTACCTGTTTTTCTCATCTTCATCACCATCATCATCCTCTCTCGCCCCCCTCTTCGTTACATTTATAGATGACTATGTTGAGTTCGCTTTCAGTAGCTTACTGTTAACAAGCACTTACTGTTCTGTTTCCTTTTGTTAGTGCGAATTGGAGTATTGTACCTGGTTTCAGGCGTTGGAGGATCTATTCTCTCATCACTCTTCCTCAGAGAGACCGTATCTGTGGGAGCATCTGGAGCATTATTCGGACTTCTTGGTGCAATGCTTTCGGAGCTCTTGACAAATTGGACCATCTATTCAAACAAGGTAACCAGCATGACATATCTACTACTCTCATTATATCGTCAACGCTCGTGCTTTCAAATAACGATCAAACGGAAATCGTATTCAGATATTTTCTGAAGTTCAAATAAACTGTGGCATGTAGTATTCCGTATACGCTGAAGTGAACTTCTTACAGGTTGCGGGCCTTGCGGCTCTGCTCACACTTGTGGTTATGATTGTCATTAACTTGGCAGTTGGAATCCTTCCTCATGTAGACAATTTTGCGCACCTTGGGGGTTTGGGATTCCTGCTTGGGTTTGTGCTGCTCTTACATCCTCGATTTGGTGGCCTGAACGTCATCAACTGCCCAAGCATTTACGCGTCAAGAGCAAATTTTTACCATTCCGAATTTCCAACTGGTTTTATTCGTCCTCGCCTTAGCTGTGCTGATAGCCGGGTAAGCCCTTTCCCTTGAACTCACCCTTTTACGGCAACAGGCTGTACTTTAAATTAACCAGACGACAGCAAGTTACATAGCTAGGCCTAAGCGTGATTGTTTTAACGGTTCCTCCTGAAAACTCTTTGATGGATTATAGTCCTTGACCGCGTATAAAACATAAACTAAATTGGTGATCTAATTTGGGGTTATTGTTTGATTTCCTAATATTATAAGCTAGGCTGAGATACCGAAGAAAATCTGTTTGCAAATTATGTTAATTAGGGTTGTCTAGAAGTATTCCCGATTAGCGTGCATGCTTAAGCTTAAGCCTGGTCTAATTTATGAAAATTCACGTTTTTGGCATAAAATGAACAAAGAAGTCTTGCTTGTGACGGATACTATCAGACTATTAGTTACAAGCTAAAGACGGATAAAATGTGACATGTCATTGCAACGGGTACACAGTCGGGATGATAATGCTGTTTAAAGGGAAGGACGGGAATGATCATTGTAAATGGTGCCATTACCTAAGTTGCGTGCCTTCTTCTAGATGGAAGTGTAACTGATCCTGAACACGGTCATAACCTCACTCCGGCCTTCCATTACCATATACATTCACGTTGTTTGGTTGTCGATGGGTTTTGGTATATATGTATAGAGAGATAGATAGATTGGGACGATACACCTGCATCTCTGTACTGTTAATTTGTGTTACATCAGACTGTTGGCACGAGTATATTCTAATAGTAGTAAACACGAATGTTTATATCTTTGGTAAAAGTTATATATAGACCGGAGAACATCGTGAATTTATTCCCGCGTCTCTCTGTACTGTGAGTTCTGTGTCACATTCCTGTGCCATGTCGCCTAATTCTGTAAATTGGTGGAAACGTTTGTTGCTAGATGGTTGAGGTGTCGAGTTTATTTATTCAATCAGTTATGCAAGCTCATGTTATGCGAGTCTGATGTATCGATGTTGAAGATATGTTGTCGTCGAAGATACGAGTATATGACTGTTCATCTCGAAGTATCGAGATTTCAGTTTTCTCTTTTCGGTGTGCATCTCAGAAGTGTATGAAATCGATTCATGCAAATGACTTGCTACATATTGGCGAAGTCTTTCCGGAAAACTGAACTTTTACGGTTTTCCGATGTAAATCAGCATTGCTTGCTGTGAACAATTGTCCGTGTCATGACCAGCTCGGCCGGAATGAAACTCATAAAACAACTACATCAGAGCCTTAATTCCAAAATAATACGAATATTGGGTACGGCTTTACATTGATTTCAAATGCTGTAAAGGAGTGCCAGTTTATCACCATATCCTATCATCTGAATCATCATTATCGATAATTCTATACTAGTCGTAATTATCGCCGATTAAAAAAAAATTTCAACGTTTCACCATCGCACTTAGCAACCAACAATTTAGGTCGCCTCGACTCTCGACCAACCCGTTTATCGAGTTTGAACCCTCAAACTCATCTAACTCGGACTCGACTCCCTCTGATTCAGACCTGGTGATAGTTGAATTTCCTCGACCTGACCTGAACCAACCCGTCCTCAAAACCTACAAAAATGCCTAAACGGACTCATCTTCAACCTGTTAGCAAATCAGGTTAGAGATCGATTTGAGCTAACCCGGCCCCACTCGTGCCCGAGTTTAACCCTACCCGACATGTGAAAATAAATCAGTTTGACTAAGAAATCATCTGGAAATTACGAGTTTGGATCCTCTCTATTATTAATAGAATACTTTTATGAAATAATTACGACCACCAGATCGTCTCAAGATTTAATCCGAACCGTTCTAAAATATTGGAATTTTTTTTTTCAGGTACCGGGAAATTACCTCGTAGTCTTCACTTCACCTATAAAAAGTAAAAAAACTCCATCAAATCAAGCTCCATCAATGGCGTCCTTCGTCTAACATCTATCCAATCACACCTCAATCAACCTCTCTCCTCTCAAAAATGGAGGAAAGCATACTCGAATTCCTCGGTTCAGAACTAATCGAAGTACTTTCCCCTGTGTCAATCTGTATGTTCTTAGTAGTTCTCTTAGTTTCCTCTCTTTCTCCTCCATCTACATCTTCATCATCACCTTTACCTACACCGAGCTTCGTAAGCTTCGCAAGTCTCGTCTACGCCGAAACTCCGACGGATTCAGCCGCCACTAAACTCACCGGTGCTGTCGAAAACGCCGCCGTTTTCGTCTTGTATCTCGCCGTCGTCACCTTCGTCCTTGCAATTCTCTACTACTATAAGTTTACCAATTTCTTGAAGTATTACATGCGATTTTCGATTTTTGCTTTATTCTTATTTATGGGATTTCCGATTATTATTTCGATTATCCGCCATTTTAGTATTGATGTTGATGTTGTGAGTTCCACGGTGTTTATGTTGAATTTCGCCGGAGTAGGGATGGTGGCGGTGTTAGGCGGAGGAGGAGTGCCGATTGTGGTGACGCAGGTGTATACGGTGGTTTTAGGGATACTTTTGGCGGCGTGGTATACACGATTGCCGGAGTGGACGACTTGGATGTTGTTGGTGGCGTTGTCGGTTTATGATATGGTGGCGGTGTTGGCACCGGGTGGACCGTTGAAGATTTTGTTGGAATTGATGCAGAGTAGGGATGATGATTTCCCTGTACTTATGTATGAGTCTCGACCTAGGGTTATGGTTTCGAGAGGAGGAGCGGGTGCAATTGATGGGTTGCAGACGGTTAGGGTTTTGGAGAATATGTGGGTGGAAATGCCGAGTTTGGGTGGAAATAACGGTACTACAGGAGAGGTTGAAGGGGAGAGGGTGGGATTGGTGTCGAATTTGGAGAGTTCGAGTGAGATTGGGGTGGTCGACGAGGAGAGGCCTAGGGTTAGGGTTTCGGACAACGTAGTCAATGAGGAGAGGCCTATTGTTAGGGTTTCGGACAACGTGGTCGATGAGGAGAGGCCTAGGGTTAGGGTTTCGGACAACGTGGTCGATGAGGAGAGGCCTAGGGTTAGGGTTTCGGACAATGTGAGTATTGAAATGCGGAATTTGAGTGCAGATGATGGAAATGTGGGTGAGAGGGAAGGGGAAAGGGTGGGATTGATGTCGAATGAGACTGGTGTGGCGGGTGAGGAAAGGTCACGACTCATGGTTGGAGGTCTTAGTCTTGGAGTAGGGGATTTTGTGTTTTACAGCGTGCTGGTGGGAAGAGCGGCCATGTACGATCTTATGACCGTGTATGCATGTTACCTTGCTATCATATCGGGACTTGCTTGTACTCTGATTTTGTTGGCTGTGTGCCGTAGACCCCTGCCTGCATTGCCCATTTCGATTGCTTTAGGGATGTCTTTTTACTTCTTGACCCGATTATTGATGGAACCTTTTGTCGTTCAGACATCTACGAATTTGCTCTTGTTTTGAGTCGATTAAGTTTCATGTCCGAGTTGTGGATAATGATCCTACTATCCTTTAGTAGGCGAAGGGATTATGAATAATGTAATTACGCGAACAATGAGTTAAATTGGTACTTGGTAGTCGATATTGATGAACTGAAGCTTATCGCGTTCTCTGATCTGCAAACGTATCTTCGTTTGCTGTTGAATAAGCCAGATGCAGAAAGCATATGCAATTGCAGGCCAAAATATCGAAGAGCAAGCTGCATATTGGACTACACATTTGTTTTTTCACGTTTGGCAACGCGTATTTTACGCAGTAAATATGTAATGTGTAGTTGAATGGAACAGCCGAAAAAAAAGGACCGAGGAGACATCAATTTGCGAGGCCTTATTGCTGGCGAACTCCTATATCAAATACGAGGATTGCTATCTACGGGCATTTTTTATACAGAAATTTTGGACTTTCATTAAAGAAGAGGTCACCAACGCTTTACTCAGAATGTTAAATGAAGGTCATGTGCTTAAAAGATTTAATAGAACATCTATCGTTCTGATTCCAAAAAAACACGCACCGGAGAAGGTTGAACATTATAGACCAATAAGTTTATGTAATGTTATTATGAGGATCCTTTCCAAGTGTATTTCCAATAGATTGAAAGGGTACATGAATTTTTTGGTGGGGGAATTTCAGAATGGTTTCATACCTGGCAGATCGATCACAGACAACATTCTTATCAGTCATGAGATTTTTAATCATATTAATAAAAAGACAACGGGTAAACAGGGTTTGTTGGGTTTGAAAGTTGACATGAGCAAGGCGTATGACAGGGTCAGATGGAATTTTGTAAGAGCAACTTTACTTCAGATGGGTTTTCCGGATAATCTGATCAAGATTATTATGGAATGTATAACAACTGTTTCTTATGAGATCATTATTAATGGCAGTCCAACTGATACATTCACTCCAAAATGTGGACTAAGACAGGGTGATCCTCTATCGCCATTCATCTTTGCTCTTTGCACTGAAGTTTTATCTCAAATGTTAACTAATGCGCAAAGTCAGTCGAAGGTTAAAGGCATTCAGATTTCTAGAAATGCGTCGAGAATTTCACATTTAATGTTTGCGGATGATCTCATCATTTTTCCTCATGCAACAAGGGAACATTGCCAAGGTATAGCTAATATCCTAAATAAGTACTGTCTTCTAGCTGGCCAAAAACTTAATAAAGAAAAGACATCCATTACCTTCAGTCCAAACTGCACTATGGCTACAACTAGGAGTTGCTTAAATACTCTGGATATTCAACAACCTAGGGAAATGGGTTTATACTTGGGTCTTCCAATGGAATTTGGCAGAACAAAAAAGGATTTCAATGCAGCAATCATTGAAAAGGTACGTCGACGGATTATCTCCTGGAATAATAAATTTCTATCTACAGCAGGCAAGATTACTCTTATCTCGGCTGTTCTTTCCTCACTTTCTATTTACTCTCTATCGGCATTTCGTATGCCGGTAAGTGTGACTTCGAAGATTGATTCTTTGATTTTATATTTTTGGTGGGGTAATGGCAATCGTAATCAGGGAGTGCATTGGTGTAGTAAGAAATTTTTACAGCTCAGAAAACATGAAGGAGGACTGGGATTTCGAAGAACTGAGATCTTCAACCAGAGTCTTGTTGCCAAACTTGCGTGGAAAATAATTTCGCAGCCACACTCTCTCCTCCATAGGGTTATAGGAAAAAAATATAAGATCAATGCTAATAAGGACATTGAAACATATAATTCAAAGGCCTTACCTATGTCCTGGGGAGGACGAAGTATTATCTGGGGATTAAAATTGCTGAAGCCTCATTTGTCATGGCAAGTTGGATTCAATTCAGAGCTTGATTTTTGGAATGATAAATGGATTAACAATAATAATCTTGTTTCGATCCTTAACTTGTCTACCGAAGATCTTCCTGTAACCAAAGTCTCTGAAGTGCAAAATTCAGATGGAAGTTGGAACTGCGACCGTATCATCGAGTTAGGTGCTGAGACAGCACTAACAAAAATTATGGCTACACCAACCCCTTTTCGTATGGATACTGATACAATAATTTGGAATCCTACCACTAATGGTTGTTACTCTTCTAAGAGTGGTTATGTTATGACTTTCAACAAATGGTGGACTCAATCAGCTTCATCCAAGGACAAAGATAGACAAAATTTACCTCTGAATTCAATAACATGGAAGAATATATGGCAGTTGGACATCTCGACAAAATGGAAACTACTCTTATGGAAAATAATGTCACAAACTCTTCCATGTGCCCTTGAAATACAAAAAAGAGTAGGATATTCTGAAGGTTTCTGTCCATTTTGCAAGGATGAAGGTTTTGTGGAATCATTAGATCATATGTTTAGAGATTGCCAGGTTGCATCAAAGATTTGGTTTATTTCGAATCTGGGTATTCGTACAGATTTCAGCAACCATATTCCGATTCGACTATGGATTTCGAATTGGATTTCTTTCTTCAAGCATCAACAGGATAGCCTCTTTCTAATTTCTCACTTTGTTTCTACAATTTGGGTTATTTGGTGCACCCGAAATGATAAACTTTTCAACAGAGCTTCCTTTAATGCCAACTTAGCTGCTGCCAAGATTACAAATCTTGCAAATGAAAATTTGCAGAGGGCTACAATGGTTAAAAATCTGATGCCAAAGGATATTCATAGTTGTTCTTCTCCCACAAATGATTTTACTATGACAGATTTAATAAGAAACCATTTTCCTGTTACCATTCTGGGAACGAAACTATGCTTAGGACATATCAGGCTTAAATGCGATGCTTCCTGGCATTCTGATTTAAAGGCCTCTGCAGGTTGGATATTTAGGAATGATAGGGGGCATGATAGTTCGTGGGGCAGAGCAGATTTCTGGGCTACGTCTCCTTTACATGCAGAATCAGTAGCATTGGTCATGGCCTGCAGGGATGCAGTTAGAAACAACTTCCGTCATTTAGACGCTACATCGGATTGTCTTAAGCTTGTCTTACAGGTCAATGGGTGCGAAGAGAAGGATAAAGACATAGCATCAACTATTAGATTGCTTTTTTCTTTAATTACTAGTTTTCATTGTTTTTCCTTAAGTCATTGTCCTAGGTACCTCAACAGGTCGGCTCATAATATTGCAAAAGCAAATATATGAACCAACCCTAAACTTCTGTCAAAAAAAAAAAAAAGTTAATGTATATTGCGCAGGGTCGAATAACAAGTGGGTAAGGCCATTTGTATTACGGAGTATATTTTAACGAGTTATTTAGAGAAGGTAAAAAAGAAGATAAATAACAAGTTCAACCAAATATTTTAACACATTTTGAGCTCAAAAATCAAAATCCTATTTCATTTTTATCGATCATCATATTATTTTCGATTTTTTTTAATCAATATATATAATTAAAGGAGGCTTTTTTCTAAGCGCGTGGTAGTCTCCAACTTTTACGAAACACCACTATTAATAAATAATGATTTATTTCCAATTTTTCTACTAGAATTAGAAGATAATTAAATATTTACAATTTGTCTATTAGAAGTAGGAATGCAATTTTCCTATTAGAAATAAGAATTAATTAATTATTTACAATTTCCTATTAGAAATAGAAATATAAGAATATAATAAATAAATTATTTAAAATATTGATTAGAATTAGAAACTACTTGATTCAATTTTCCTACTAGAATTAGAAGATAATTAATTATTACAATTTGTCTATTAGAAGTAGGAATGCAATTTTCCTATTAGAAATGAGAATTAATTAATTATTTACTTTGTCAATTAGAAGTATGAATGCAATTTTCCTATTAGAAATAAGAATTAATTAATTATTTACAATTTCCTATTAGAAATAGAAATATAAGAATATAATAAATAAATTATTTAAAATATTGATTAGAATTAGAAACTACTTGATTCAATTTTCCTACTAGAATTAGAAGATAATTAATTATTACAATTTGTCTATTAGAAGTAGGAATGCAATTTTCCTATTAGAAATGAGAATTAATTAATTATTTACAATTTCCTATTAGAAATAGAAATATAAGAATATAATAAATAATTTATTTACAATATTAATTAGAATTAGAAAATACTTGATTATTTAAAATTTGCTTATTAGATTTACATTATTATTCTTTAAGATTTGTATATACTTACTATTTAAGACTATCAACTTTATTTAATTAATTATTTACAATTTTTCTATTAGAATTAGAAATGCAATTTTCCTATTAGAAGTGAGAATTAATTAATTATTCACAATTTCCTATTAGAAATAGAAATATAAGAAAATAATAAATAAATTATTTACAATATTTATTAGATTTGGAATATAGTTGATTATTTAAATTTTTCTTATTAGATTTACATTATTATTCCTTAAGATTTGTATACTTACTATTTAAGACAATCAACTTCATTTAATGTTTCATTTTAAAATAAAAAATGTGAAACGAGTTAGAAAATAATTTATCATTATTCTTTAATATTTATATACTTACGATTTAAGTTTATTAACTATACTCAACATTTCTATTAAAAATTAAAATGGAAAAGTGTAAGAGAAAGAACCAACTCGGTTTGTCTTCGTCTTAACATTTAAATTAGTAAAAAATCATTTCACTTGGGGATATACGACAAATTTGTTACTTTTCCCCTATGTGTTATGTTTTTATCTTTTTCATATTATCTCACACTTCTTAAACTTAAAATAAATACCCCCTTCTTAATTAACAAATTGAGGCTATGTGAAGAAAATCACAGAAATTCTTTAATTAAGTGAAAAGGAAAATAAGACAAATGACAAACATATTATATTTTAGATAATTCCAAAAAAATGTCAAATTTTAATTTAAGGAGTATAAATATAAAAAGAGTAAAGACCACAGTAATAATGTAGATAGGTTAAGTGGAATAATTGAGTGATGACATGTATTTTAAATGGGTATTGAAAGGTATTTTATAAACAACAAAATATTTTTTTTCGCATGCATATTTGCACCTTATTCTTTATAGATGGGACATTGGGTTTTAGTCTGGCGTATGTTTTACGGGGTTGAGGGTAATAGGTTTTGGAAGAGGAGGTAAGTATTTGAAGGGGTATGATTACTCTCTAACGTTTAAGAGTGTGATTTGGTGATTTGAATAGTACAAGCAAAACTCGATAAGTTTAGGATGTTCAAGGATACATTTGATGATTTTGATGATCATGTTGGTTAATTGAGTCGTCAAATTTCGATTTGAAGAGTATAAAATATAAATATAAATATAAATAATAAAGAACACAACGATGTTATTGGTGAGTTAAGTGGAATAATTGTGTTTATGAGATGATATGTAAGTGGGTATTAGAAGATATTTCATAAACAACAAAGTAATGACAAATGAAAGGTATTTACGAGATGAATAAAGTAAGCCGTAAAATGATCAAAATTATTTTTTGATCATAATTTATTATAATTCGATTTTCTTTTTTCCTCCATATTTTCAACTTATTCTTTATAGTGGGACACTATCTTATAGGATAGAGGTTGATTTTACATTGGATGTATCGATTTTTTTAGGCATGGAGGTAGATAGATCTCAAAGGAGGAGGTGAGTGTCTTGGGGGTGGTCTACTCTCCGATGTTTGAGAGTGTGATTTGAGTTGTACAAGAAAATATTTATAGGTTAGAGTTTTTCAAGGAAATGGTTGATTCTATTGATCAAATTGGTTAGTTGGCTTATGGTTGAGAATAGTAAAACGAATACCTGAATGATGTGGAAAAAAGGTAGGGATATACTAAGGTTATGATTAGAATAACTGAGAAAGTAAATAGATAAACTTTATTCCAAGGTTCAATTTTGTGAAAATGACATACACAAAGATGTTGTAAAAGTAGGTTAAAAATCTCTGAAGTAACATGTATATATACTCAATTTTGATTGTTATAGGTTGGGGTTGATTTTTGATTGGATGTATCTATTTTTTAGTGATAAAGTTATTCTCCGATGTTGAAGAGTCTGATTTGAGTAATATAAGTAAATGTCGATAGGGTTAAGAGCAGCGATACATTTTACAATTGATTTTGAAGGTTAAGTTGGTTAGGTGGGTGAGACGGGTACTCAACGGGTAAGATTACTCACCGACGTTTATGAGTGTGATTTAGGAGATAGAAAAATATATTTATAGGTGGGATTGAGGTAGTTAAGGAAGGATTAAAGATATAATTATGGGGGATTCTGATGGGTTTGGTTGTTTAGTTGGGTGGAACTGTGAAAGTGGCTGACCAGGGAAAAAGATGGGTAACATGAGGTATTTATGGAGAAGACAAACAAATAAATTTTATTTGGAACAATGTATTATATGAAATTAAGAATCGACAAATAATATAAATATAGGATAAAAACCATTAAAATATCATGTGTATAAACTCCATGTTGTTTCTTATTAGACAAAAAATCTAAACAGTCAAATGTTGCACCCCTTTCAATTCAATCGAATGCTCTCTTTGGTCGAGGCATAAATTTTAACGTGGAATGACTTTATAATGTTTTTTGTAGCGGAATTCTTAAAAATATTTAGAGATGTATATAAAAAGTTATCATAATGTGGAATTTTAGTTGCAATGATGGTATCGTTGTAATTACAAGAAATAGAAGAGGGTAATAACGTCAACTATTTACCAAGTATAGAAGCAAAACATTAGATTAGATTGTACGAAAAAGAAATGTGAGAATATTGGATAAGAATGAAGTATATGTCATGTCAATGTTATATTATTGCCTTTAATTGAGTTTTTTTTTTTCGGTATGAAAATGATTGTAACACATATAACCACATTATATCGTTTTGGGTATACTCTTTGAAGCTCTTCATTCTTCCCCATTAATCTTACACCTAATTTGCTAATTAAACAAAAAATCTTCTCTCATTTCCTAACCCAACAAGTACTTTCCTAACCCAAAAGCTCTTGGTGATCAAGACATATATTTATTCTCTATTATTTCTCAATATAGGCATAACGTTAAATTAGTAACTGAATGAAATCTTAAACAATAGTATATCAAACATTAAATTTACGATCAGTATTTTACAACTAAAATAAGTAGTACAATACATTATAATTACAACTTATTTCAGTATCCGTGCAACGCACGGGCATGAAAACTAGTAACTACTACCTTACAAATTAAATAAACTTTAAATCTACTACCTTAATCATTTGTTTGTGTTTGTATTTTTATAAGTTCGGCACATTTTTTCGCGGAATTAATTTTTACTGGAAAAATGCTTGATATTTTCACTACCCCAAATTTTTAATCCTGTTCGCCCCTGATTGCAACCTCGCAGGATATAAGAGATACGAGTATATTGGAGGGTGCAGGATTTTCCGTAAAAAGTTATCACGACAGTCACAACCAATTTAAATAACACAAATTCTTATTTGCAACGGCACTATTCGTCGTAAACTTGTGACGGATACCGTTTCCTCTCACAAAATAACCACTTTTTCTCTCTCTCGAACACTATCCATGTGGTCCCCTTTCTCCGCTAACTCATTTTCTATCCATTTTACCTCATAAAATATCCGTCACAAATGGTAACTCGTCACAAGCAAGACTTATTATTTAAATAAAGTTAACAAGGAAAGGGGTAGTGAGACATCACAATCTTGAGAAATAGGAACATACATCAGAGGTACTACCTCACATTTCTTAATTTTTGAGCAAATGTATATATTTTTTTGAGCATGCTAATATTTTTTTTGAGTTTATGAATATTTTTTTGAGTTTATTACCTTAAACTTTATTTGTTTTTTTTAGCATTTGAGTTTTTTTGAGCTTATTGCGTCAAACTTTATTTATTTTTGAGCATATGTGTATTTTTTCTGAGCTTATAAAAAATTATAAGTTAGATTTTAATTTGTTTTCGTTAAAACTAAAATATAACTAAGCTCATGTATAATGTTTTTGAGTTTTATTTTATGTTTTTGAGCTTAATGTTTTAATAACCTAATTTAAAACTTTATACCAATACTCATAATTTTTAAAACAAAACTCAAAAACATTATTATAAATGCTCAAAAAGTATAAAATTGGTGGTAGTACCTCGGATGTATGATCCTCTTACTGCACAATCTTGTTTCCGTCACAAGTATGACTTGCCGATACTTTTAACACTTTCTCCTGTTGTACAGAACGGAAACCTTTTGAACATTCTGTTTACGATTGCTCATTAATGTTCGGCTAGGCCGGGAGTTTGCCACCGTTGTCGTTGGACACATTATGATATGTATTCAGGATTCGAACAATTTACTCAATCTTATGGCATACCGAATGAATAGCGAATATATGATCAAAACCACTGCCTCTGCCCGTCTCTTCTTTCCGTTCTGCTCTAATAGTGCCCGAGCCCGGCCCGGCCCGCCCGGCGCGCGCGTGTGGTGACGGTGTCCCCTCACTACTACACATATTAGTAGTATCACACCCTAGTTCACTTATAAACAAACTATAACCTTCTTATTTATTCTACCAATGTGGGATAAGTAAATAGCTTCTTTTGAAGCACTACTTCCAACAATCGCTATGTCTGTTCTGTATATTTCTTACTTTGATTTCGCGTTCCTTTCCTGACAGACGGAACCAGTACTGAAGGCAATTGAATCACTAGCATCCTGCATCCGATATATCAGTGGACCGGAAAATAAGTCCTCTCACGGTCTACAGGATAGAAAATTGGTCTAGCTTTCTGCTATGCTCCTCGTGTCATAGAATATGCCGAAACTTGTGGACTTCAGTAGGTCTTGTGAAAAAACAAGGAGCCATACAAGATTATCGTATATCCCCTAAGGTAAACGTTACTGGGTTTTTACGAGTTGACAATAGGGATGGCAATGGAACGGTTTTTGCGTGACCAAAAACCGTTCCACTTGCCTCAAGTACAACATAAACCATCAAGTCTCGTATTTGCGACTAATACAAGTCCGTCTAATTTATTTGAGACGGTTAAGGTTTTTGCGCTGTTTGGTAAACATCATATTGCAAGAAATTAGTGGATTTCGGCATAGTTAGTAGGTTGACCAATTAAACTACTATTTTCACGTGTTTGGTAAATAACATATTCTGATAGCATATTGGTCAGAATCTACTAATTTTGAATATGCTGCTAATAGCAGTATATTGTATTAGCATATTCAATTTATAACTGTAACCATTCTAATTATCCTGTAATCTGCTATTTACCAAACACCTTTTTTAATCTGCTAATTTAATCTAATAGTCAAACGTGCTATTAAAATCTACTAACCGTATGATACTAACGTTATCTGTTATTTTTTTTTTTTTTTTGAAGGGAAAAATCGTTTCATTAATCAAAAGTCTCATGGTAGTTACAACATATGTCAAGAATAACAGCATACAAATCGATTAAAATCAAATAAACTAAATTCTCGATCAACAGAAAATTTCTAAACTTGATGGGCTCATGAGACGCTTCTGCACATCCTCTAACATATCGCCTTCTGCGGCTTTTCACAAGAGGGTCTCCAAATTTTCTAGGGCATTGACAAGAATCAAGTTCTTTTGACCAAAAGGTTTGTAACGAGCAATCTGACAGCAGTTTTATCTCCATAGGATCAACAATGAAAGCGCCGATCTTCCACTTAATTCTTGAACCTCTCAAATAGAGGGGAAAATCTCACCAAAAGATGAGGACAAAACTCACCAAAAGATGAGGACAAAACTCACCAAAAGGTGAGAACAAATCTCCAATAAAGGAGAGGAAAGAGGTTATTAGCGTAAAAAAAATTAAAGAAGAACGAAAACGGAAAATTTGGGGCTTACCTCCACCAAAAAAGGTAGACGGCAGCCCCCAAAAGGTTGAATTAGGGTTTAGGTTTTATTTTTTAGAGAGAGAATTTGGAGAGAGAAAATTCTAACCACGTACTAAAATTCTAACCACGTTATCTGTTATTACTTATTATGAATATGCTTATGCCGTTTGCCGAATAGGGCCTTTGTCGTATTTAATTAGATCGTGTTTTCTAATCTTAAATTATAACTTTGGACTCGGGATTTTTTTTAGAATCTCTTTGTTGTAACTTACAACGGTTATCTGAGTTTCCGTTCACCTCAATTATAATTAAATCTGAAAATTAAAGACATAAATTTTGTAATGAGGTGTTGACAACTTTATCCAGAGCTATAATTCATTAGCTTTTAGTAATATCGTTGCTTGCAGTTTGTTATGACGTAACAAGGATTTCATCACCATAGTATTAGTGTGTAAGGATTGATTTAATTTGTCTTTTTGGTTTGGTAGGAAAGTATATTGATTTATATACTTATTATATTATAAAGGAAAATCATGTTAAGTGGCTCATACTACAAAAGGGATTTCCCTTTTTTTGCGGAATTGAACTGAATTGAGTGGAGTTAAAATAAGAGTGAATTAGTATATGACTCGTGTAGATGTACGGTATTTTAGATATTGATAATAAGAATTTGTCAATTAATCAAATTAATGCAGTTTACAATCATTTTGAAATAAAATGGTAGAAAATTTGCATGTATAATTCTAAATAGACCTTTTTTTTCATGATGGGGGACCCCAACCGTTACCTTCGGTGCGCGCTGGATAAACCCTCAGATTTTGCTCTTGGGGAGGCTTGAACCCGGGTGTCCTGGGAATTTCACGCCAGTTTTAACCACTAGACTTCACACTTGCGGGCAAGACTTGCTTCTTAGTTCTTATTAGTCTTATTAGTTATTTCTGTAAAAGGTAAATAATAATTGATGTTAAAAAATTAATTAAGATACAAAAATATGTCTAATATTAGTAAATATAGATAGTCAACATTAATTAATTAGGAAACATGTATTATGAAGTAGAAGATCACTTAGGAAGGAAATTTAAGCGGAAAAATTTAGAGATGTGTTAATCTTTTAGAATATGGGAAATTTGTAAAAAGCTGAGTTGAACTGAACTGAATAGAGATGAGTTGAACTGAAAATAGCTGAAATTAAGCAAAAAGAATAGATCTATTACACTAACATTGATCTTAATTAACCCCGTCAAAGATTAACCTTAATATAAATATTAGCTAACACTTCTTCCGTCTCAATTATTTATTTAGTAGGATCATTTAAATAGGTATGATCTTATTGATCTAGATTGCTAACTTGTAATTTGATAGGGGTTTTAATTACTTAATTAGCTAAAGAATTGTCATTAAGATTTAAGAGTATTTTTAGGGTGCCAATAGAAAAATCGATCAAATGATATAGAAACCTTAAGATTTACATAAAAACAATTGCAAATAATTATGTTTTTTGATATTATGTAACACGAATTCTTCAACAAAGAGATTATATGGTGAAAATGTTTTTAATACAAAGTTTCATTTTACGATTTATTAAACCCTTTTTTTACAAGTAATTTTTTTTTCTCGATATAGTTATGTGTGGACTTAGCCGTGCCTATGTCTATGTGTTCCTTACTATATCAATGCATGCTTATATCGATTTTTTTTAATGGTCGGGATTTTATTTGGGGCGATCTAATTATTTGGGTTTTATCAAGAAAAATAAAGAAAAAAATAACGCGAAGATATCCCTTTTCTTTTTATTAATCAAGTGGTGTTAGTTCAGCTACCGCTGAGTTAAATCTTAAAGCCACTTGACCACTGAACCTCCCGAAGTGGGTGGTTTATATAGACCATGTGGTGGTTCGAGAATCCATGAACTCGGGAGCATTCAACCCCTCGTCACCAGAAAGAAAAAAATATCCCATTTTTCTACAAAATGGACGGAGAGGATTCATAGTCACCAGATTGAATAAGACAACTTTCTTTCTAATATTATTTCATGAAATACTCGCAAAATCACATAAATATATATATCCTATGATATGCAATGAATAATTTTAGTTTACTTTATGTTGGAAGTAGTGCTTCAAAAGAAGCTATTTACTTATCCCACATTGGTAGAATAAATAAGAAGGTTATAGTTTATAAGTGAACTAGGGTGTGATACTACTAATATGTGTAGTAGTGAGGGGACATCGTCACCACACAAGCGCGCGCGCATGCCGGGCCGGGCTCGGGCTCTGGGCTCTGGTAGAGCACCTGCGGTGCGTGCCGTAGGCTGGTTTTGTGTGTAAGGTTCACTTGTTCTCTATTATTATTTATCAGTCTTCCATACTGATTGTGCAAAATACTAGTCTGGTTTTCCAAGACCATTTATTACGGTTCTCTGTCTGAGTGTTCGTCATACACCTTAGGCTCGGAAGTCCAAGGGCAGTGATTTTCATCACGCCACGACATCTTGTTTCCAAGTTCTATAAGTTCTTTCTGTTTACTGTTTAAGTATAGATATACCGCCTACACTTTATTTTATGAGGGAGACAGAAAGCATATGTAAATTATTGAGTATGGAGAAATAAAAGTGTTTTTACAAGCTTCTAAAGACAAGCCTCAAACCTTTTTGTCTTAGAATAATCCATTAACTTAGCTAGAGACTCGAGAAATCACTACTAAAGTATCTCGTTTGAGTATGACGGTGTTTGATAAATGGTATATTGATCAAATTTTAGCATATTTAAGAGTTTTAACATAGTATTTAACTAGTAAACTTGCTAATTTCAATATTTGGCAACAAAATATTTAGAGTCAATTTCCTGCTTACCCCAACATGTTTAGAGTCAACCAGAAAAATTTACAACACTTTACAAAGAATAGTAACAATCTACTAATCGTAATCTGATAGTTATCAAACACTCAAATTAGTTATGCTCAACCTTATGTTAGAATCTATTATCAGTTATAATCGATCATTGCAGTCGGTTTATACTTAAAATTAATCTGATGTTTACCAAAGAAGGCATATATCACATTGCAATTAGATATCTGAAAATAGTTAAGGAGTATCTAATAAATTTTGTTACTTATTTTAAAAAATACACACACATTAAATTAGTGCAAAACGAGCTCTTATACAAGAATTTGTGTTAAGTTAGACCCTCTTTTGTGTGTGGAGGGGACTAAGTTATTCAAGAGTTGTACAATCTCACCTACTTTAAAACCTTAGGTACTCTCATAAAAATAGACTTAACCACTTCAAATACTTCCCGTTTCAATTGACCATTTTTTGTATGAGTTGTACGATCATTTTATAGTTAAAAGTAATTACAATGATATAATCAGTAATACAACTTATGGTAACTTATTGTTCAATATTGATCACATTTGGTTATAAAATAATGGATTATTTCATGAGAATAATTCATCCTAGGGCTGCCTTGCAAATATCACTAGCTCCATCCTATCAATAATCCAAATTAATCTATCCTATCAATAATCCAAATTAAACCATCGTATTCACCAGTCTTCCCATAGCAGTCTAATTGTTATTGAAAGCAGGATATGATGGATTTAATTCATCCTTAGAGGGTTATGGGAAGAAGGGGCGAATATGATGGATTAATTTGGAATTATTGATGAAATGAAGTGATATTTGCAGAAAGCCCATAAAATATATAATTCTCAAGAAATAATCCTAAAATCATTACGAAATACCGTCTTATTATTTCAGACCAAAATGGCCAGTCCGAAGCCACTTACATGACCTCTATATAAACACCATATAGTCATTATCTTCCTAACCCACATGATCCCTTCTATCTATCTTTCTTTCTTTCTTTCTTTCTTCTTCTTCATTGTACATCAAATAACAATAACATCTTTTATTTCAACAATAACTCAAAAAGTATGGATAATAATAAAAAGGTAAACAATTCACATAACATTGAAGTTAGGAAAGGTCCATGGACTATTGAAGAAGACTTAATTCTCATTAACTACATAGCTAATCATGGTGAAGGTGTTTGGAACTCCCTAGCTCGATCCGCTGGTACAAATGCTTTTCAATATCTCTCAAAATATATACACGTAACGACTTTAATTTTGAATGATATTTATTAATAACCGATTTGATATTGTTAATATTATTATTAGGGCTAAAACGTACCGGTAAAAGTTGTCGATTAAGATGGTTAAATTATCTAAGGCCGGACGTACGACGAGGTAATATAACACCAGAAGAAGAACTCTTAATCATGGAGTTGCATGCTAAATGGGGTAACAGGTGATCGACTCACTTTCCTAATTATTCATGCACTTTTACGTACTTTCTAATTATCCTAATTTTGTCTCGATAATTACCATGTTTAGTAGTCTTTCCGTCTCATTTATTTATTTATCTTTTTTTTTCTTATAAGAAATATTTTAATTAAAATTTAATTAACAATTACTTCCTTTTACATACTGGTTTTCTAAAATAATTTTTTATTACCCTTTTACATACTGGTTTTCTAAAATAATTTTTTATTATAATTTTTTTTCTAAAATTACTAACTCAAAGCACTTTTATCAAAATTGCTTCAAAACTTCAATTTACATGACTTATTTCGTCTGTATTAATTGCCTACAATACAAACAAAATAAGGTTTATAAAATAATTAGAAAGCATTTTTTATAAAAGTGCATTTTAAAGGGTAATTTTAGGGAAATTTTTTTATAAAAGCGAGTTATTTTAGAAAACTGATATGTAAAAAGAGTAATTATTAATTTACTTTTTAATTAAAGATAAATAGGTAATTAGAACGGCAGGGTCGGGAATAATTAACGTAACAAATCTACAAAACTTCTTGACCAAGTAATTAGTTTAATTACCCATTAATTTCATTTTTTTAATGCTCCATGCATTGTTTTTTAATTACATTTTATTTAACAAAAGTTCTCATGATAATAAAAATCTTTCCCGATATATTTATGTGTTATAACAGCACTCAGAAATCTATTTTTTCACTCTAAAACACCTAAAAAAATTCGAGTTATTATTAGAATAACGTTCTCGCTTGCACCGGCTTTAAAGTGAATATGATTCAAATGTATTTTTTTTGATAATTCCGTATGTAAACAAATGAAAATAATATAAAAATAAGCATTTATATCATGTGTTCTTTCCTGTTGAGACCACATATACAACATGTGCTATAACATGTTCATGTCTTTTAACTTTTTAAATGTTACTCTTATGAATGAAAGATGAAGAATTTCTTGCACATGAACTTTTTTCCTAGTGGATTTACAAGTACAACTATTAAATTTTAGATGACGATTGCATGTCGTGTGATACTGAATTTCGATACCATTCTTGCATACACAACGAGAATTTCACATTATAAATATCAAAATGTGTAGACTTGGGTGGCATATATTATAATTTAATATTATCAAGCAGCGTCATCTCATTTTCCATTAATTTATAAATTTATGATTATGATCTTCTATTTCTGACGTGGTTTCTAGATTGTAAGGTTGTCTTATACTCTTATGTATAGTACCGAGTACCGGGGTGCCTAAGGCCATGTTTTGTCATGACTCGTGAACCCGAAAATCAGGCTTTTGACCATCAACTGTAAAAGTTTTATCGATGAAATTTAATTCAAACATTTAAATATAATACACTTATACATTTATGAATAACGCTATTATTTTTTGGAGTGTCATAGAACCTCCATTTGTTTTAAAACACACACGTTAAACACACAGATAATGAATCTGATATTTTTGTTTACGATGAAATTCCTAATAAATTTATTTGGTTCTAGAACGTTACAAGCTTGTGACATGTAACAAGTAAGAACACGGATTAATATTTATTGGGATAAATTAGGAGATTAGATAATTAATCTGATATTTTTGTTTATGACTAAATTCCTAATAAATTTATTTGGTTCTACAACGTTACAAGCTTGTGACGTGTAACAAATAAGTACACATATTATTATTTATCGGGATAAATTAGGAGATTGGATAATTCTGACATTTTTCATTATGATGGAAAGTTGTTTGTGACATCTCACAACCTTTTAATCCCTAATAAATTTATTTAATTCTGCAACGCTATAAGCTTGTGACGTATAACGAACGCGAATTCGCGTAGATAAATTCATACAAGTGATGGCCCTCATCTGACTATTAAAAAGATTGATCTTGAATGTAAAGAGTATTTCGTACAAATTTAAAAGTTAAAAAGTATTGAATTATAGGTTGGGACAAAACCTTACTAAAAATAGAAATGAAGTACAAGCCTTGTGTTACAAAATTAATTGTTGAGGTGCCACTTTTTTGCGATAGATTTGTGTAATCCAGAACCACTTGCCAACTTCTTGCCTCTATTTGATGTTGACTTGTACCTTCATGTTTCCAACCTTTCGATAAGTCTCGTTTAAAACCGTCTTAACTTAAACCTTCTCGTAATTTTTATCTATTTTAACTTTTTTTAAACTTGTGTAAATTGTCGTAGTTAAGGTCCTGTTCTTTTCGGCTGAAACGAGCTGAATTGAATTAATTGGAGTAGAGCTTAATTGAACTAAATTGAGAGGAACTGGGGTGAAGTGAATTTTGTTTAATTAAAAGTTAATTTTATGAAAAGATTAACTGAACATAATTGATTGAACGTAAATAAAACTTAATTAAATACAACCAATCAAAATTGAAAGGAGCTGAAATTAAGTCAGAAAGAATTGGGTCTACTCGTCTTTAAAACGGTTTCAAAAAAGAGTCAGGTGTGACCGTTTTGATATGTCTTATTTAAAATCGTTTTAACTTAAAAAATTTCGCTACATCTATCTATTCAAACCTTTTTTTAGTTTGTTGTGTAAATCATCATATCCTTGTAGGTTACTCGTTATTAAGACGGTTTCAAACAAGAATGGTGTGTTTATGTTTTGATCTTGTATATATATATATATTTGTTTCATTTTCATGCAATAGCATTTTTTGAACGGTTAGTCCAAATTTATCACGAGTAAAATACCTCTCTCTTTGAGCTGAATAGTGTATGTTTGTTTTAATTATTTTGTGAAGGTGAAATAACATTTTATGAACCATTAGTCCATTTTATCACGAGTAAAATATACTCCCTATTTCCCGTTGAATAGTTTATATTTGTTTTATTTATGAAAGAGATATAAACCGATAAATGTAAATTATTGATGGGAACGAATGAGGTACTCATACAAATTTATAGAGTTTATTTGATCTAATGAGTCAAAATCACAATTTAAAAATTACCATTTAGATAATTTTAGTTATAACAATATCGGAGATTATGCTTCCTCTATCTCGTTCAATTTTATACATTTTTATTGACGAGTATTTTAATCAAATGTAAAATATTTTGCTGACAGAAAGTGTCACAATTAATTTTCATGTTATTCTGCTAATTATTTTGTTTTACAATATGATCCAACAATGCATCTAAACCCTTTACAGGTGGTCAAAAATCGCGAAACATCTACCAGGACGAACAGATAACGAGATAAAGAATTACTGGCGAACCCGGATACAAAAACACACAAAACAAGTATCAGAAAGCAGTAATAACAGCAGTCATTCAAGACAAAGCTATGATAATAACAAAATGGAGCAACCAAGTTCATCAACTCAAATTTACATGACTTGTGAATCTTCTAACCCTACTTCATATATTACTCAAAACATTAACCATTTACCTTACAGTAACAATAATAATTTACCTTCTTTATCCACTTCTTCTACCTCATATCATCCCGAACAAGAACAACAACAACAACAACCACTTATGGATAATAATACTTATAATATTATGATAAATTCAAATATTATTCCAGCTGAAACACATGCACAACAATTTTGGCCAACTACTGATGAAGATCTTTGGTCCATGCAACTATTTAATGGAAATTAATACGGAAATTCTCAAATAAGACGGTTGTATGATGCAATACCAGTTTAATTACGAGTTTATTATAGTCTATGGATTTTGTTTTTTGATATTTATAATATCATTAAATAATGTACATAACCTATTATAACTTCGGTTTTTCTAGGGCACACGTTAATAAATCGAATATGGAAAGATTCATAAGATATTCTCACTAACGATGGTAAAACTACGTTTGACTTGAATTCATCATGAGAATATCTTATAAATCATTCTATATTCGATTTATTAACGTTTGCCCATTAGGACACACCTTAGAAAAACCGTTATAACTTATAAAAACTTACTTGGTACGTTGTGTGGTCGTACATACAACAGTCTTATAAAAAACCGATTTGTAGTACATTAAACTGCAATATATATCTATATACTCTTATATGGTTATATACATAGTACATTTTTACGTTCCTCATTTTGGTTAATATTTGTACGAAGAATATTGTCGAGTAAATTTGTACTTTCTGAATTATAAAAGCAAAAGTATATTGTACTCGTTCTATTAATTATTACTCATATTTGTAAAGGATATTTTAATTAAATACTTGTAATTAAAATCAAATGAATCAAAGGAACAATGAGTGTATTATACAACCAGTTGTATAAAACTAATTATGCTACATATTTTAAGTTTTCTAATAGAAATTTTGAGCTTAAGCGAAAAGAATATGAGCTATATTGTACTTAGAAAATTATTATAGAATTAAAATAATTACATATAACTTCAACCTATATTTTAATTTTAATGTAAAAAAGGTAACTTATACTCCGTAATTTAAAATAATTTAACAACTCAAAAAAATATATATAAACTCAATTAAATACATCATGAATATACGATACTCTTATTCATCTGATTGTATAATTTTATTTGGTATTAGGAAGGACTAATCCACCATTTTCGTTATTTAACGCGTTGACATCTAAACACGTTGATACTTACGCATATCACTTGACAATTGACATTGTAATAAAATCAAATGAAAAAAAATAAACTAACCCCACGTTCATTCCTACTATTTAATTTCTCTCTCTCCTCCCCACTTTCTTTCCCCTAATTAATTATCTTCTCTCCTACTTACTTATACTTTAATATTCTAAATCTAATTATTCTAATTATTCTAATTATATTATTTCATTCTTTTATTAAATAAATGATTGATTCATTATTTTATTAAATTAGCAATTATAAATTCATATAAAACATAAAATTTCCAAAATCTTTGTAACCATAGAAAATATAAACCAAAATTTTGTTGGCTTCGCAAAAACGATCATATTTACCAAGTAAAAATAATATCTCAAGATTAAAATGTATAGTATTATAATTATTCGAACTTTTATGTATGTCGAAAATAATTAAAACTAAATCAATCTTCATTCAATTCGACAGGTACATATTTTTAAAAAATCGTATCTTTGAAGAAATTATATACGCTTTTGATCATACATTTTTACATATTTACTTGGACTATGTGAATTATTATTAATTCGGTAAGATGTGAAAATAGAAAAAGAAAAAAAAAAAGAACTTACTGCATTTATTTATATGTTTTTAAAAATTAGTTAAATAGAAAAAAATGACCATACAAATATAAACAAATTACGAAAACTTGAAAAATCGACCAAACTTATAGGAAATCATCATAGCACAAAAATCAGAAACAAAACTCCATAAGTATTGGAGTATGAATCTTCACTATATAATCAATTCGAGAGTTATACAACCAGATGTATACACCTGGTAGTATAAATTTCGAGCTTTATAACAAAGAATTTGAGCTTATACATATATTTTACGAGTTTTATTGAAAAGAATCTGAACGTCTTTATAAAAAAATTGTAAATTAAAACATTATTGAAACTCAAAAATAATACATATAAAACTCAAAAATTTTAATTTTAACATTAAAAAATTATAGTGCAAAAAAAAAATGTTAAAAGCTCAACAAAATTGCACATAAGCTCAATTAAATTTGTATTAGATGTACGATCCTATATATATCTGAATGTATAATCCTATTTGTGCTATATAATTTCATGGTAACAAACAATTGAGATTTCGGGATTCAATTGAAAATGAAGTGAATGATAAGATCATAAAACAAACCATATTTTGAAAATAAGGAGATTAACGAGTTGCGGATTTGTAGACATGAATAAAGAGATATGCATGGATGAAGGTCACTATGAGTCTATTCGTAGAACAGATAGATGAAATGAGAATATCAAGAGGAATTGAAAAAGGATAGTGACACTGAGGCATATGAGTCTATTCGTAAAAATGTGGTAGGGTAATGTGTTAATTATTATATTTTATTATATCTTATAATTATGGGATCACATGAGTTTGGCAAGTGAAAAGCAAATAGCTACAGAGTATTATGTAAATGTATGAGATTTACTTCAAAATTTACCAAAAGAGACGTCTTATGAGAGACCCCGCAAATTTGGACCTTTTAATTATTTTGGGCCCATTTTTTCGTATTATGGTTGTTTACTGTTCAGGATAGATGTATTAATATTGGTGTTCACACCAATTTTAATGGACCTTATGAATGTATTTTTGGCATAATGACAGTTTATCTTTATACCAAATGTTGTTTGATACTATTATTAAAATTTATGTAGAACTTACTTTTCATTATTTATATGAATTTAGTTAAGTTATTGAATATTCAATTGCCCGAAATTATATTCATACATGTTTAATATATAACAATACAGTAACTCTTCCGTGAGACCGTCTCACACATAAGACGGTCTATTTATATAAAAATAAAACTCATTTATTAGTATTAAATTAGTAAACTTATTATAAAAGTGGACCGTCTTATGGCGTGACACCGTCTTATTCTAAAATTTGGTATAACAATAATATTAGGAGTCGTTTGGTTTGCCATGGGAATATAAAATTTCCGGGAAGATCAAATTCATATGAACTTGAAAATCACGTGAATTGTTTAAATGTTGTTTGGTTGAATGCGGGTAGTTCAATTCATGTGGGAATTCCCACTTACCTAGGGGGCCTAGGTAAGTGACTTCCTACATTATGTAGGCATAGGAATTGCACTTCCCATGAATTAGGCAACCAAACGACACTCCATTTAGCAATTTCCCAGGATTTTCGAATTCCCATGATTTTAAGAGGCAACCAAACAACCCCGATATATTAAACTTCAAAATATTTAAAAAACTAACCCGTGCATTATTTGCACGGGTGTAAAACTAGTTTAGTGTTAAAGTAGGCACTGAATTTTCTTTGCCATTTTATTTACGTGTGTTTAAGACAATATTTTTATCTTTTTAAGTTCTTTTTTTCTCGAAATTAATTATTATATAAGTAAAAAGATGAAAAAAATACTGGTTTTATAGATATCGTTTTTGAAAAAGTAATATTTTCTCCAAAATACTTAAAATTAAAAATATATGTAAAAATAATATTTTTTCCAGAATATAACACATTTTAGTACTTGTTTTAATAACAAGTGTAAATGGTCAACGGTTTGTTGATAGTAGGAATTAAATCACATCTCCTAAATAGAACCTAATACATCTACCAACTTTACCATAATATCTTAGTTACTAAATAAATATATAAAAATTTATTTCCGAAATTTCATGAGGGAAACCTGCCCTTTAAATCCACTCATGATCAAAGAAAAGTACTAATCAACAAAATAAAAATAAAACCCAATAATGTACAAAAAAATTAATTATCAGAGGTGACAACTGACGACTGACGACGTATGCATGGAATGCATGTGATTAAACAAATAATAGAGTATTATTTTCGTCTCAGTTATTTATTTAATTATTTTTGTTTTAGATACTCGTCAGAAAATATTGCTCGGTATAAAAAAGGTAAATAATTAATTAGATTGGATAACATAGTTGTATAAGAAATACTTAGTTAGGGGTGTGATTGTGATGTTATTGGAAGATAGTATGATTAAAAATGGAGTAGACAACAATTAGGTTGAAGCTTTGATTAAACAGTACTACTTTGTATATGCGACTAAAGCATTATAATGACTACTCACTTTGTTGTTATACTTATATTGTCGTTTACAAATTTGACTTCGTCGTTTGACTATTTATTGAATCGATTTCTGTTAATGGGAACGGAGTAAACTCTGTGACCGGTCGTTTATCTTTATTTTTGTAAGAGTACTGATGAGGGGGTTATACACTATAATTAACGGTGAACAGCTCGATTATTTACACAAAAAAGTATGTGATATATGAACGCATATTCACATCTACTCACACCATTCTAGTTATTTATTTAGTTCCGATTAAATACCGCTTACAAACAATGAAAATTAAACAAATACTCCGCAATTAAAAGTTCTTAATTCGATCTAAGGACATTATTAGAGTAATTTTGCATGAGTGTGTGTATTTTGATGTGGTACTATTTGTTTTATAAATTGAATGGAATGTCTTAATGTTCAATCTGTCTTGTTTGTGATGGTCTTCGACTTACGACTTTTCGGCTCTCACAGCACCTCTCCTACTTGCCTTTCTGCTTATCCTCCAACCATTTCTTTGTAAAAAGTCTCTTTAAAAAGACGGGTTGTTCAATAAGAATTTGGGTTTAATGTATTGGTATTGTAGATATTTTGAGTATAGACAAAGATTGGATATGGTTTGGTAGCTAGGTTACTAGAGCCTAGAGGTCCCCTTTTTAGGCAATAAAATAAAATGATCAATGTTTACGGTCGAGATAGGAGTAATGTGACATAAATTACTACTTTACTAGTATAATAATATTAAATTGGCACAAGAAGGTGGAAAACGTTTATCGAAGATGATTTCGCCCGAAAATCATTTACAACGGATCGAAGGTGATCATCACTAACTCGACCCAAAAATACGAAATTAAGTTAGCAGGTTATGACCCATTAAAATAATTGGGTTGACACAAGCACAAGATGAAATATAATTGGGTCGGGTTAGCGTAATTCTGGTTAGCTTTGTTTAAAGATAAATGGCAGTTGGTTTAGGGATCGCAGTTGCCACTTGGTAGGGCTACGAAACACTTTTTATTTTACAAGTTGGTTTAAGGATCAGAGTTGGTCAAAGTGACATGTTTAAAGATAAATCCGTTAAATTTATTGAATTGGGCTATAAAGAAATTAAATGGGTTCGGCAAGGGTAGAGATAAATGACATGATCAAATAATTGGGTCGGGTTATGGTTGGGGTATCAGTCTTTACAGTTAACAAGGGCACGAACATGACACGGCCTTATGTATTTTGCTAGGTCTAAATGGTGTAAATCTGATGTATATTTGTTTTTTGGATATAAAATCGAATAACATACCTCATGAGTCATGATGCAACCTTTGACACATGATAGCAAAACCGTTTTAGAAATAAAGGTGGCCGCTACGACCACCCGAACAACACTAATTGAAGTGTATAATACACGGTTTTTAGGCCTCTAGGAAGTCGCGGAACAAAAATACCTGAAAATCGCCCGGATTACTCTAGTCAAATAAAGTGGGCACAAAAGTCTTCAAAAACAACGGATGACATTTGAGGTTGCAGATATGATATAAACAAAATTTGACCGAGAATCGGAAAATCGTGTGAAACAGATGTATATTTGGTTTTTAGGTATGAAATAGAATAAAATAGCTCATGATGCGACCTCGGATACGTGGTAGCAAAACCGGCTGAAAAATAAAGGTGACCGCTACGACCACCCAAACGGCTCAAATTGAAGTGTATAATAATACACATTTTCTATACCTCTTGGGTCCCGGAACAAGAATCTCCGAAAATCTCAAAGATAATTACATGAGCCAGATAAAGCGAGCACAAAAAATTTCAAAAACGACGAAACACATTTAATTTGAGGTTGTTAATATGCTATAAACCAGTTTCGGCCGAAAATCGAATAAACCTGTAAAATTCATGTATAGTTGTTTTTTGGGTATGAAATCGAATAAGATACCTCAGAATGCTTCCTCGGACACGTGGTAGAAAACCGGCTGAAAAAAAGGCGCCTGTTATGACGTCCCGAACATGTTAAATGGAAGTGTATAATACACGGACTTTCGGCATCTAGGGTCCCGGAACAAAAATCTCCGAAAATCACACAAATGGTTACTAAAGTAAGATAAAGTAGACACGAAAATTTTCAAAAACAACGGAGGACATTTGTCGTTGCCGATATACTATAAACCAGTTTTGGCCAAAAATCGGATAATCGTGTAAAACTGATATATTTGTCTTTTGGGTATGAAATCGAATAAGATACCCCATGATGCGACCTCGGACACGTGAAAAATCTGCTGAAAAACAAAGGTGGCCCGTTACGACCACCCGAATAGCTAAAATTGAAGTGTATAATACACAGTTTTCAGCCTCTCGAGTCCTGGAACATAAACCTCCGAAAATCGCGCAAATAGTTACACGAGTCAGATAAAGTGGACCAAAAAATTCAAAAACAACAGAGGTCATCTGACGTTCCGATATGCTATAAACCAATTTCGATCGAAAATTAGATAACCGTGTAAATCTGATGTATATTTGTTTTTTGAGTATGAAATCGAATAAAATACCTCGTGATAGGACCTCAGACACATAGTAGGAAAATCAGCTGAAAATCAAAAGTGGCCCGTTACGATCACCGAACGCTCAAATTGAAGTGTATAATACACAATTTTTAGGCATCTGCGGTCCCGGAACAAAAAATTCCGAAAATCGCACTGATCGTTAATCGAGTTAGATAAAGCAGACGAAAAAAATTTCAAAAGGAACAGAAGACATTTGAGGTTGTCGATTTGCTATAAACCAATTTTGACCGAGAATCGGATAATCGTGTAAAACTGATTTATATTTGTTTTTAGGATGTGAAATCGAATAAGATACCTCATAATGCGACCTCGGACACGTGGTAGGAAATTCGGCTGAAAAATAATGGTGGCCCGCTACGACCATCCGAACGACTCAAATTGAAGTGTATAATACAAATTTTTAGTCCTATAGTATCCCGGAACGAAAACGTCCGAAAATCGCACGGATGGTTAATCGAGTTAGATACAGTGGACACAAAAAATTTCAAAAAGAACGGAGGACATTTGAGGTTGTCGATTTGCTATAAACCAATTTCGATCGAGAATCGGGTAGTCGTGTAAAACTGATATATATTTTTTTTTAGGTTATGAAATCGAATAAGATACAACATAACACGACCTCGGACACGTGGTTTCAAAATCGGCCGGAAAAAGGTGGCGGCTACGACCACCCGAACAGCTCAAATTGAAGTGTATACACGATTTTTAGGCCTCTATGGTCACAGAACAAAAATGTCCGAAAATCGTACGGATTGCTAGTGGTGTCAGTTAAAGCAAACACAAAAAATTTCGAAAACAACGGAGAACATTTGAGGTTGCCGATATGCTATAAACCAGTTTTGGCAAAAAATCGAATAAACGTGTAAAAGTCATGTATAATACACGGTTTTTAGACCTCTGCGGTCCCGGAACAAAAATGTCCCAAAATCGCTCGGATCATTAGTCGAGTCAGATACAGCGGGGCCAAAAAAAATTTTAAAACCAAGGGAGGACATTTGGGCTTTGTTTGGATAAAGGGATTTGGAGGGAAAGGGAGGAGAGGGAAAAGGAGAGATCAACTTTCCCTTGTTTGGATACAATATTTAGAGGGAGAGAAATGAGGGGGGAAAGAAATGGAAGGATGCATTTTCTCTCCTTTAGAACAAATTAATTTCTTTCCGTAAGATTTGGAAGGAAAACTATTATACTCTCATTTAAATTATGAAAGATAATTTTGTTTTTATCAAAAAATGTAATACACTCTCAATTGAGAACAATTATGTTGGATATTTTTAACAATATACACTCACAACAGTCACAAGCATATTTTTACTTCTTCATATTTCATAATATTCTTCATCCAATATATCATGTCTCTCTTACATCCCTTCCCTTTCCCATCTCAACAATTTCATTATCCAAACAACCACATTTTTCCTCCCCTTACCTCCCTTTCCCTCACCTCCATTTCCCTCCCCTCTCTTTCCCTCTTAAAATTGTTACCAAACACACCCTTGAGGTTGCTATATGCTATAAACCAATTTCGGCCGAAAATCGGATAAACGTGTCAAAGTGATGTATAGTTGTTTTTGCGGTATATTAAATCGAATAAAATACCATACAATACGACCTCAGAAACGTGGTAGGAAAATCCGCTGAAAAAGGCAGCTTGTTGCGACCACCCGAAGGGCTTAAATTGGAGTGTATAATACACAGGTTTTATGCCTCTAGGGTTCCGAAACTAAAACGTCTGAAGATCGGACGGATGGTTTACTCGAGTCAGATAAAGTGGGCATAAAATAAAAGTGGCCGCTACGACCTCTCGAACGGCTCAAATTGAAGTGTATAATAAACGGTTTTTAGGCCTTTGGGTCCCGGAACAAAAACGGCTGAAAATCACACAGATGGTTATTCGAGTTAGATAAAGAAGGCACAAAAGTTTTCAAAATCAACGGAGCACATTTGAGGATGTCGGTATGTTATAAACCAGTTTCGGCCGAAAATTGGATAAGCGTGTTAAAGTGATGTATATTTGTTTTTAGGATATAAAATCGAATAAGATACCTCATAATGCGACCTCGTATACGTGGTAGCAAAATCGGCTGAAAAAAAGTGGCCGCCATGGCCACCCGAACGGCTCAAATTGAAGTGTATAATAAACGATTTTTAGGCCCCTGGGGTCTCGGAACAAAAATGTCATAAAATCGCACGGATGGTTACTCAATTAAGTCAGGTAAAGCGAGCACAAAAAAATTCAAAAACAACGGAGGACATTCTACGTTGACGGTATGCTATAAATCAGTTTCGGCCAGAAATCGAAGAATCGTGTAAAACTGATGTATATTTGTTTTTTTCGTTATGAAATCGAATAAGATACCTCATGATGTGACCTTGGACACGTGAGAGCAAAACTTGCTGAAAAATAAATGTGGCCGCTACGACCACCTGAACGGTTCAAACTGAAGTGTATAATACACGGTTTTTAGGCCGCTAGTGTCCAAAAAAATGTCCGAAAATCGCATGGATGGTCACTGAAGTCAGATAAAGCAGGTACAAAATTTTCAAAAATAAAGGAGGACATTTGAGGTTGCCGATATGTTATAAACCACTTTCGGCCAGAAATCGGATAAACTTGTAAAAGTGTTGTATATTTGTTTTTTGGTTATGAAATTGAATAATATACCTTATGATGCGACCTCATACTCGTGGTAGCAAAACCAGTTGAGAAAAAAGGTGTCTGCTACGAGTTACGACCACCTGAACGGCTAAAATTGAAGTGTATAATACACGGATTTTGGGCTCTGGGGTCCCAAAACAAAAATGTTCGAAAATCGCACGGATGGTTAATCGAGTCAGATAAAACGTACACAAAATTTTTCAAGAACAACGGAGACATTTAACATTGCTGACATGACATAAACCAATTTCGGCCGAAAATCGAATAGTCGTGTAAAACTGATATATATTTGCTTTTTAGGTATGAAATCAAATAAAATACATCATGATGCGATCTCGGACATGTGGTAGGAAAATTTGCTGAAAATCAAAGATGGCGCTAAGACCACCCGAACGGCTCAAATGACATACATATTTGACTCAAAATATGCCAAAGCTGAGCATTAAACCAAATTGCTTATGTGATTGAGCTAGTTCAAATGCTAAAATTGGTTATTTAAATTGTTAAATAGTTATTATGGTAAATAGTTTTAATGGAATGATTACTTTGGTAAAAGACTCTAAATTTTAATCACCATAATACCATACATACTCTACATGGGCATTATTTATTCACAAAATTTTAAAAAAGACAAATTCTAAATAATATTTTTAAGAGACATTTTACATGTAGGAGAAGTAAGTTATTTAAATTTTAATTTTCATATTATATCATTCATTAATTTAGTGAAAGACGTTATCTCAAAAACTTTCCGTTGTTTGGTACTTGTAACATAACTAAGCACTAAGAGACAATACCGACAAGTGAAATGATTAGTCACAATAATAGCCTATTGTTATAATTAATGAAAGATTATAAATTGCATGCTTTAAAATTAGTTAAGATATGATACACTTAAAATAATTTTTCAAGTAATAAAAGACAAAGAGCAATTAGAACGCAAACTTATTAAAGAATAATACAAATACCTAACTAACTTTAATTTAGGAATAACAATATGCATGGTTTTGGCAAATTTAAATTTAGCCTTTATTATTATAACTATATTAGTGCATCGACATGTGAGCAACTATTTTGGACGTAAACCTAACTTTTCTAAAGTTTATTCACAAATTTTTATCTCAGACGGAAATATCCGTCGTGAGTTTAAAACAGGTCAAATAATAATCCATTTGCATAGAAAATGCAGATTTTTTTGCTTTTTTCTAGAATTTGTCATTTTTGTTTAAATAATGCAGATGAATATTAGTTAATCCGTTTTAATAATTTAAAACGGACATATCCGTCTTAAGATAGACTTATTAAAGTTGATTTACTACCATTTCGTGGATCACATGCTTGCATGTAGCCTCTAAAATCTTTGTTCATTAGGGTTAGATTCTCTTTAATAATCGATCCCATTCTTTAGAATTATCCCATTTTTCGAAGTTTTTTTAAAGAAAGTTTGAAAAAAGTTGGAAGAAAAAGGTATTGTTTAGTTGATTAAGGTATTGGAACGATACAGAAAAAATTAATTTATATGAATTATTATTTTTATAGTCTATTCACGTGAATTCGACAAAGTTGTTTGGTTATGTATGTGGGTTGAATTCTATAGAAACTCTAAATTACTTGATGGGTAATAGTTGATCCAATTTCCCCATTATTAGCCTCTAAAATCTTTGTTCATTAGGGTTAGATTCTCTTTTATAATCTGTTCGATTCTTTAAAATTATCCCATTTTCTAAAACTTGAAGAAAAAGGTATATTCATGTAAAAACATTATTTAGTTGTTAAGGTATTAGAACTAACAACATAAGAAAATTCCATTTATGTGAATTATTTTTTTAATAGACTGTTCACGCGTGCATTCGACAAAATTGTTTGGTTATGTATGCGGATTGAATTCTATTGGAATTGCTGGAAAAGTTAATCCAATTCTCCGCATTGGAATTTTATAGTATATTACTTCCTCCATTCCAATCAATTCTATACATTTCACTTTTTCGGTACTATTCATAAGTTGAGTGAATCTTCGACACAACTTTTAATATGTAACATAAAATATAGTCATGTGAGATCTTGTTTAAATTGTCTTACCGAATACGTTGTGAATATCAAAGTTTTATAATTTGTATCGATATGTAACTAAAGATATTAACAAAAGAAAACGGGTATTGACAAACGTGAATAAAGTAAATGTATAGAATTGATTGGAATGGAGGAAGTAAATATTTAAATGCTTACATTTTACCCAAAAATAGGGGAAAAGGCATGTGATATAGACCATGTAGTACATTAGACTCCTTTTAATAATTGAGTTTACATATATTTTTTTTAAGCTTTTAAGCTTTTAACATTTATAAATTATATTTTATAACTGAATTTTTATGTATAGTTTTCTAAAAATATTGTATTTTCTTCAGTTCTGTTTAAAATGAACGAGTTTAAAAACTTGATAGTAAAACTCACAATCTTTAAAGTAAAACTCAAGAAATTCATTATAAAACTCGAAATTATACAACCAGATATATCAAAAAATGAGCAACCAGACAACTCGTTCATTTTGTAAACCATGAGATTTTTCATTTTTCATGTTTTACCACGGTAACGAAACAATACATAAGATTTAGTATGGTATATTACGAGTTACGATACAATAATAGTATAACGAGTAAGAGTAGTGACTATAATCTATCTAAACTCTAGCTTATCCAAGAAGATGAAATTGGTTGATCTTGGTCTGGAGGATCAATCTAGTTTTTTATCGTTAAAAAAAACTCGAATCATTAGACTAACTTCTAAGTATATACGAATAACATATGACATACTGTATATAGTAATATAAATAATTTAGTAAGTCTTGCTTGCGACGGGTCACCATTTGTGACGGATATTTTGTGAGGTAAAATGGATAGAAAATAAGTTAGTGGAGAAAGGGACCACATGAATAGTGTTGGAGAGAGAAAAAAAGTGGGTATTTTATGAGAGTAAACGGTATCCGTTGCAAGCTTGCGACGGATAGTGCCGTTGCAAATAAGAATTTGTGTAAATAATTACAACCTAAAGTAATATTAGGTCTAAAAAGTGGCAACCCTTTTAGTTTTGAAATCGGAGAATATCTAATATTCCTTCAATTCCATTTATATCGTCTTCATTTTTTTTACGTTCATGTAAGAAAAACGGTAAAATAATAGCTTTATCCTTATAAATTAAAAAAAATTGAGATATTTTAATTGTGACGGAGGTAAAATATTAACTACCGATGAATTAAGACGGAAAACACGAAAACCGTATACGAGATGGAGGGGGTACTCCATCTTACATACAGCCTGTTATAGTTGTGTCCAACACGTCACACCGAAAACACGTAATAAGAGTAAACAAGCGGAAATAAATGGAGAGGATCCCGATTGTGACAGAGTCATCCCCTATCCAGACATCAAGGAAAATGAACTCCGGATGTGACATCAACTCGAGAATGAACAGATACACCAGAAGGCGGAAAATTTTCAGTAATAGGAATATTAATAATAGTTAGGCTTCAACCATCAGCTTAATGTTTTGGTTGAGACGGTTCATCTATCATGGTATCAGAGCCAGTGCGACCGAAGGTCACGAATTCGAATCCTGGCAATCTCAAAACCCCTCGAAAACTCACGAAGTGGAAACCTGACACACGGTATGGGGGAGCATGTGCACCACTAACCACTCTTCAAGCCCAATGGACATTCGAGTGAGGGAGCATATTAAGAATATTAATAATAGTTGAGCCTCAACCATCACCTTAAGGTTTTGGTTGAGACGGTTCAGATAATTCGGAATGCCAATGAAAACTAAGAATCTTCGATTTTCATATTTAGGTAATTAGAAGTTTAGAACCATCTGCAAGAAACCAGAAGTTACCTTTGCAGTAAAAAGATGTATAGAAAAGAACTATACAAAGATTATGTTCATGTCGAAAAAAGAATTCAATGCTGAAACGGAAAGCAAAAAGGGTAACCTGTTTTCAGCAGAATAGACGAGAATTTCTCAAAAAATTATCTGAAACTGCAATCTGTGTTTGTTATGATATGTAGCTTCGCCGGTTTTAGCTGCAGGTCTTCAGAGATGACAGTTAACTTCCTACCAAAAATTGTTTGGCACCGTAAATTGTGGGGGTGTCCGAGCGACGCTAGTGTCTTTGCTACGAGAATACCGCCTTGATCGGTGCAACTTCAGTTTAATGGAGGGAACCTTGTGTGAAATCGTTTGCCATATCATCTGGACTGCATCATCGTCTCCTGAAGGGTACCGAAACTCAAAATGTTTTTCGACTTGTTGCAGTTTGTTCCACATGCGAGTCCACTCTTCCTTTCCAATGCCCCTGATGAGATTTATAAGATGTTTCTCTTTTACTGCATCAGATGTCCGAACAAAGATGCAGAATTCGGAGTAATCAATAACGTCTTCAAATGGAAGCTCGATCGCGTCACTGATAATGACAGGGACACAGTGGCTGGCAATCGCATCAAAAAGGCGATTTGAAGAGGGCGTGTCACCGGCTATGTTGAGGCAGAATTTGGAGGAGTGCATTCCTTGGCTGGCATTATTGACGCCGCCATGTTGGATACTTCCGAATGTAAAGTGCACATCTTTTTCATCTCTCAGAAGATAAAACAACTCTTGCCTTATCAGTCCGCCCTGCAGTCAAAATCCATAAAGTAGGAATGTCTCAATCGAACCATTTAAACAATCGATATGCAACAAGTGGAATCACTGCCCCGCCATTTACGCGGGCTCTTGGTCATTGCGGAAAGGTGGTTGGTGCAAGCAACACATCAAAATAATTACAGACCGGAAGAAATTAAGTTTGCTTTAGTTTAAATCAAGAAATCAAGACGGGAACCAATTATTGGATGTCCAAGCAAGTATAACTGTTTCTTGCAGAGGAAATAAAATGAATCTAATAGCAAAAGATGTGAAGAACATGCCTCGAGATGCTAGAAAATTTTTAAGCCTCATATCATTAACCGATAAATCATATATCTTGATCATGACACGACAGTCGCCAGGAAGGGCAATTGGGCAGAAACGGAAAGTGACAGATTCCGTCTACTTTTAAATGACTATAGTAGTAGCGAAGGATGTTGGACAAGAGTTAATCGGTGGTTAAATGCACTTGGAACTAGCCAGATACACTTAGACTACAAAGACAGTCGAGCACAAAGCAATGTTATCTGGATTCAAAGAAGCATATCGACAAGTAACTGGTTTTACTGATAATTAGAAGCAGTCTATTGATGGATCTGTTAAAATTACCAGAGAGTGATATTACACCGATTAAGTGCACAAAACAAGCACAAAGCATCCTCGTAAGGAGCGTGGTAATTTATGACAACGTGGTTCTTTCTGAAACCTCTGTACATATATAGCACAGAAATGAAACGGAATTTAAAATCAAATAAAAATGCCCTTCAGTAACCGTGTTCAAAAAGAGTTGAGTTAACCATGTTTCAAGAGGCAGTGACATAATCGACTGGTGTAACAAAGTCTTAATTACCAAAGTCACCTAGTGAATGCATGATCCCGGACACCATAAACATGTATATTTCACGACAATTTAGGACTCTTCTACAGCTTTATACTAGTAAGGTATCAGATATTGTAACATGAGTCCAGAAACAATTTTGGAAACCGATGCTGTGGCGTACACATGATATGACATTGTGGAACAACATAAAATTAACAATGCTATTAATCTTTTAAAGCAACGATGAATAAGCAGATGAATGAAAATGTCCAACATCACTCATTATCTGAAGAAATGATTCCGCAACAGCAAAATTTTATCACCAATCGTCAAAACTCTTTCACAAATTCTCATTGAAGACGGAAATATCCGTCACAAGCTGAAGACGGGTCAAGTAATATCCAAGTGTTTAGATAAGACAAAAGCATAATGCTACTCCCGAGGCAATTTGCTTTTGTCTTATCTACCAACTTGTGTATTACTTGACCCGTCTTCAACTTATGACGGACAGAAGTACAGTAAGGAAATAGGAAAAACAAATCCATACTTCGCATCCCTTAAAACAGAGAAGATAACAAAAGGCGGAGAAAACGTTGACTTCCTTCTCTCCCACACCATCAGAAATAAGCTTACTGTTAATAACATAATCTAACGCATACAAAACCCCCCGTACACATATTTGGTAAAAGAAAACATACCTGATACAAGGATAATTATATATTAGCAGTTCAGCACCAAAGGAAAGTTATTTTCAAATATAGTATTATAGTAACAAGCATAGCACATATCACAAAATGTGGACCATCAAAAGAAACAGATTCAAGGTTCGGCAGACATAATAAAAAAAATATATGTAAAAATGAAAGGATGAACTCACATCTTTTCTATATATGGCACCTTGAAAGTACAATAAGATTGGCCGGCTATCAAAAGTTGACGTATCATTATCAAACGATTTGATAACATGTCGGTAAGGAGCGATAACATCTTTCTGAACATTTGCAATACTTGGTGGGTACCTCCCGAAATCCGAGAGTATGAATGTGGCAGGCCATAATTGATTTCTTGCATATAACAGACTATTCGGGTGATGAGCCAAGATAATGTGATCTACGCCCCCTGATCTCTTCCACTCCTCCTGACGTTCCAAATACTTGACCAATTTATCTTGTATAACTTTGTCATAGCTGCTTCTCTCTTGTTTCCTTAGCCTAGAAAACCGGTTAAAAGACAAAGACGAGAAAAAGGGCACAAATATCACATCTGCCTCACTCGAATTATGCACCCTCAAAGCGAACCGAGACCTAGTAACCCCTGAATATTCCGAAAAGAGGAGATCCAAGGTAAGCCAATACTCTATACTATGCTGCAAATTCAATCCACCAGGATACATAGGCACATTTTTCCGAATATCAGGCCAAACACCCGATCCCTCGGGTTTCCAATCTAATATACCAAAATGAAACTCCGGGGGTAAATCATACATGAAAACCTTCAAAACTTGTTTATCCCTCAGACCACAATCTCTTCTTCCTATACTACCCAGTTGATTTGAAATTCCGGCATTAGATACAATGCGACTACTCAAACTAGGCGACAATCCCAGGCGAAACCGCCCTGTTGATGGCAGTAGAAATAACCATGATAGCAAAAACAGAAATGAAGTTGCAGTAAACCAACAAAACAATGAGTTCCTACAATGAAAAACACCCAATGACGATGAAGAATTCCTTTCCGCCATTCCCAACTGCAAATCTTCAAGAATTGCCAATGAAATCCGTCAAGTATCTACCATTTCCCATTCCATTCATGAACAAAAAACCTACCAATAATTCAAACTGAATCAACAACTCGGATCAATTACCCTAATTAGAAAGCAAACATAAATCATTTCCATTTTCAATGTACCCAAAGATTCGCCATCCCCCATACCATTCATGAAAAAACCTACCAATAATTCTAACTGAATCAACAACTCGAATCATATTACCATAAAACGAACATAAATCATTTCCATACCCATTTCCAATGTAGCCAAAGATTCACCACCCCCATAGTCCATACCCTTCATGAAAAACTATCAATAATTCAAACCGAATCAACAACTCAGATCAAATTACCATAATTAGAAAACAAACATAAATAATTTCCAAAACCATTTCCAATGTAGCCAAAGATTCACCATCCCCCATACCATTCATGAAAAACTACCAATAATTCCAACTGAATCAACAACCCGGATCAAATTACCATAATTATAAAACAAACATGAATCATTTCCATCTCCATTTCCAATTTACCCAAAGATTCACCATCCCCTGTACCATTCATGAAAAAAAACTACCAATAATTCAAACCGAATCAACAACTCGGATCAAATTACCATAATTAGAAAACAAACCTAAATAATTTCCATATCCATTTCCAATGTAGCCAAAGATTAGCCATCCCCCATACCATTCATGACAAAACTACCAATAATTCAAACCGAATCAACAACTCGGATCAAATTACCATAATCATAAAACAAAAATGAATCATTTCCATCTCCATTTCCAATTTACCCAAAGATTCACCATTCCCCATTCCATTCATGAAAAAACTGCCAATAATTCAAACCGAATCAACAACTCGGATCAAATTACCATAATCATAAAACAAGTTACAAACATGAATCATTTCCATCTCCATTTCCAATTTACCCAAAGACTCACCATCCCCCATACCATTCATGAAAAAATCTACCAATAATTCAAACCGAATCAACAACTCGAATCAAATTACCATAATTAAGAAACAAACATAAATCATTTCCATCTCCATTTCCAATGTAGCCAAAGATTCACCATCTCCCATACCATTCATGAAAAAACTACCAATAATTCAATCTGAATCAACAACTCGGATCAAATTACCATAATTATAAAACGAACATAAATAATTTCCATACCCATAGCCAAAGATTCGCCACTCCCCATTCCATTCATGAAAAACTACCAATAATTCAAACCGAATCAACAACTCGAATCAAATTACCATAATTAGAAAACAAACCTAAATAATTTCCATACCCATTTCCAATGTAGCCAAAGATTCGCCATCCCCCATATCATTCATGAAAAAACTACCAATAATTCAAACCGAATCAACAACTCGGATCAAATTACCATAATTAGAAAACAAACATAAATCATTCCATTTCCATTTCCATTTCCATATCCATTTCCAATTTCAATGTAGCTTTGGTTCGGAATTACCATGGAATAAAACAAAATGACCCACAAAGCACTAATAACAAATTAACAAGTTTACAACCATTAAACGCAATTTTCACGGGTTATTCGGAAACAACCTCTTTATCGCTAATGTGGAGGTAGTCAGTCAACCAACCAATAGTGTCCGAACCCGAATTAATAACCCGAAACCAATACATTACCAGAAAAATAACCCGGCGGCGGTGTCTCAATAACTCTCGCAAATTACGGAAAAAGGGTTATAAAATAAATAAAAAAGAATAATAAAATACCTGAGGAAGAAGGTCAACGGAGGACAGGCAGTCGGCGGTAAGTGGATGGAAGGAATGGAGGAAGATGAAGATGTAACCGGGAAAAAAGGAGGGTCCCACAGTGAAGAACCGGTGAACGGTGTAATATTATATTATTATTTAATTAATTATTAATTTGGCTTAATGGTATTTTTGTTTTGTTAGTTACAAGGAGCATGTTTTTTTGTTGGCTTTGAGGTTCATCTACTCTCTCATGTGTTCATGTTACTTGGAAATTGGAAGATCCACTTTTTTTTAAAAAAAATTAAAAAAATAGGGAAAAAAAAAGAAAGTGGTTGAGATCTGCTAATAAAGTTAGTAGTTTATTAGTGATTTGATTTTATTGGGTTAACTATTTTCTATAAATGAAATCGTCTTTACGTAGTGTGTAAACTTTTGTCTAAGATATGTCAATTCGCAAATTCTGTTGTAAGACTGTCATATCTGCGATGAAAAATGAAACCATTTTATATTAAGAAAAATCATCCGTTTTTTCAATGTGGTTACAGTATTTACCTAATAGTGCAACATTTTTCCAAAATACACGAAAAATGGTACGAGGTCATTCCGTGGAATTGCTAATGTCTTTTTTCTTTAGCTTATAAGGCCAAGCGAATGTAAAACTTTTCTATAAAACTGTAAAAAAAAGAATTACTAATGCCTATTTGTTTTTGTATGGCTAAAACTAGAGCTGGACAACGTAGCGGGTCAGCCCGGTTATATGGGCCAATTTGTTCTAGCTCACACAGGGCCGGGGTTGGGCCAGCCCCAACCCGATAGCGATTAGGGCCAGGTCAGGGCCAGATTTTGTCAGACCAGTCCTATCAGTAGCCCTGTGCGAAATTCAGCCCAGCCCAGCCCCCTAACACAACTAACACAAATTCAGCCCACTGCACAACTAACAACCCCACAGTGCTAAACCAGGACTGACTTTTCTTGGCCCAGCCCAACATCCTTTTAGGGCCGTGTCAGGGATACGTTTTCTTGGCCTGCTCGCCTCCAGCCCGGCCCAGCCCGTGTACAGCTCTAGCTGAAATAAAAAGAAAATAATAATTACTAATGTCTGATTTGTCTTTGTATGAGTTTTCTCTATTTAAGTTGTAATGATTCACGTAATAGATAAATTTGGAAAATACCCATATTATTATTCTTTTTTTGGTGCTAGGAAAATACCCATATTATTAGATCCGTCCAGGAAAAGAGTTCATTTAAAGATCAATGTACACATTTATTGTTAATTATTTATCTAGAATATTTTTAGGAGGAATTCCATATTTAATTCAAGCCTTTTTTTTAGAAAATTGTGGATTCGAATTATTAAAGTTAGCTAATTTTCACGGGTCAATGTAACAAATCTATATAATAACATAAAAAGCCTAACTTGAACACCATATTATGACACGTGGCGGTCTTAGGATCTCCTAGAAATAAATTGTGTCTATCATTTTGATTAATCCTACAATTAATTAAGACGTCATAATCAATTTACTTTTTAGGTCTCAAGCCCTTAACTCTTCAAACTATCTAGCTATTTACCAATAACTAATTTCTTTTCCAAACATTAAACACATTGTCTGAGTGCAAGAATGGGTGGAGTTAAAGTTTTGGTCAAACGAAGAGTCATCTATACAATAACATAAAAACGCTAGATTGAGCAGCTAACTAATAAACAACACGCGGCGGAATAAAATTACATGGTAGACTAATTTTTTACTGAGCAAATATTAAAATAAAATACGAAAACGTAAAGTACGTAGTAAACATCAATCTTAAGTAAACATTCGTCACCATTTTGTTACTACACTCGATAATCACAATAATTATTCGTTCTTAGTGTAAAACTTTCCGTATTATATTACTTATGAAAATTCAACAAATTTTTCATCTTCTTATGGTTACTCCACTCCATAATCACAATATTTATCCCGCTTTAATGCAAAAAAAAATTCATATTCTATATAACTACGAAATTCGACAAATTCTATATATAAAAGAGATCAATTGATAAAAATTCTAATATATATATATTCCTAGAAAAAACAAATTATGGAGAAGTTCATCCTTTTTATGCTTTACTCCATTCTCATTTGTTTGTTTTTTAAAAGTTTTATTATGAAGGATTTGAGAAAAAATAGATGAAAATAGAAGAATATAACAAGCATTTGTAATGTATAGTTTGTTCTTAGCGTTGTCGAATGTTGATGATGACATTTGAGATCGTCAATCATCAAATTCAAACTTTGTAATTTCTATTGATAGAATCATGTTTCAGTGAAATTCTTAATGTATTCAAAATTGATAATGTGTAGTTAATCTATTGGGATTGTATTATGTACAATAATAAATTATAGATGTATCGACTAAGCAAAACAAGTTTAGTGTAAGCGCACAGTAGTCCGTTATCTTATATATTGTCGGTTAAAGGACAAAATGTTTTTTTATCTTTTAAAGTAGGGATGTTTCATGAATATGTATGTAATTTTATCTATTATAATTATCTCATAACATAATCTGAGATTAACAACTATAGATCTCCAAGATTCATCAGAAACATTTCTTTGCTCGTTTTTTTCCCTGATCGTAAACCAGCAAGGGAAAAAAAGTTCCAGGAAAAGGATACATTTTCTCATCCAAATCATATAAAACGATGATGAATAAGTTCTAGAGAAACAATACTGACTGAAATTACACCCACGGTCTCGGAAACCAGTAATAAATTCACAGGAAGTCCAATTGAACTGCCCGAAATCAAGGTTTCAATGACAGTAAAATGTGTTGTGGTATGGATGAATCAGAATTGGAATTGCATTTCAGAAGAGTAACCAAGTTCCTCAAGGTGAGCAGCCATCGCTTTATTCATCGGAGGTGGGCCACACCTCAAAATCTGCATATTTTACGAGGATAAGTTAAGGTTTCACGTGAACGATGGCCTCATCAGAAGATTAACATGCGCGGGATTTTAGTGGGATGGGTTAGTCTCACGCAGTCACGCATGCAATATGAGAGTCTCCTAGTTGCATATATAAGTGGTCTCACGCATGCAGTATCAGAAAGTCTCCTGATCGTATTTGAAAATGTATAGCGCAGTCCGTAATACATAAGTTTTGGGAGAGGGAGTGCGCAAACAGGGACAGTACCTGGATATCAGCTGCAGGTGAAGGGCAGTGTTCTTTGATCATTTCCTTGCTTACGAATCCGACACCACCTGTCCATCCTTCTGGAGGCTGCAATGTTATATTCATAACAAAGTCAAGATACGAGCATCATGATTCATGATTTTAGTTCGAGTTGGAAGTTTGATGTTGGTACTACAAATACAAAACAATATCGCACTAAATCATGAAGAAGCTTCAACCAACCTGATTGAGAACATAGTAAACTTTGAAACGATCGGGATAAGTTTTGGACAGACTCTCGAGTTCTTCCTGCACAAAACAGAACATAAAGAAGTTAGAACAATCGATATTAGCAACGAGAAACTTCCTTTACAATTGCATATAAGGATTTATATTGAACGATCTTGACATTAAGCTATGGCTAAATGCCAATGAAAATGATTCATCAACATTCCACTCCTTTCCCTCCACGACATGCCTCTCCCCTTTGTCCCTCCACGACATGCCTCTCCCCTTTGTCCCTTTACAGTGTCCACCAAATTTGTTCGTACACAGAAATGACAATGATAGTCAGTTTATGACCCATTACGGCGTTTATGGCAGTTCGCAATCAGCGTAATGCACAACTGCCAATATATCAGTCGGATTGATGTCATTAGTTCGCTCCAAAGATAAGGGTAGAGTGGAAAAGACACTAAGATTAGTCTCCAATAGAGAGCTATACGAACAGAATGTCATTTAACTAATTTAAAAGAGAGTGCTCTGACAAGACCTTGCGATATAAGGACGACCTGCATAACAATGTAGTTTGCATGCATAGTAAAGGCTATTACCTTCAACAGAATGTCTTCAGATGTCACGTTAGCATAAATTAGGTGTACTTTTGTTTTGTCGCTTGGATTCTCCAATATGGCTCTAGACACCTGAAGCACGTTACGTAAATAACCCAAGTTACTCGCCATTCAAGTAGATATTAATGGTTAAATTGATATTGGTTGACCACCAAAGCCAAACGAGTACTATATTTATGCGAAGGGGGGATAATGATACTTAAGAGCTGCCAAAAGGTGGATGTGTATAGACAAGTACTTGATACATTGGAGTGATTCCGGAACCTCCGGCAAGCATCCCAAACGCTCTAACTTGACCAGGCTGGTACTTGAACCGCCCCTAAAAACCAATCAACATAAATTATGAGTCTGAAGAGTCTTCTCACGCTGCATGCTGCTGTGCAGCAGCATACAGAAACAAGACTGCATAAAGAATGGCAGTCAATAAGTCCAATCTGATCAGACATCCGAACATACCTTTGGTCCCTTCACGGACAGGTAATCACCGACCTTCATCTCTCGAAAATGGTGTGACATTCTTCCTTGTGGATACATCTATAGGAATTAATTTGACAATTCAGAAAAAGGTTGCAACTTGCAACTACATTTCAAAGGAGGAAAGAAGATTAAGCTCTTCGTAAGAATTTTATAGCTTGCCTTGATAACCAACTCAAAGCGTCCAACGTCACAGTCCAATGTAGTTGGTGTGTATGCTTTCATGACTTCTTCACCTTGGCTATCCTTACCTCTGTTTAAAATCACAAGACAATTCAAGCTACTAGCAGTGATTCGAAAATGAACTTTAGACAGTGAAATGATTGGTATGCACCTCGAAAGAGTTGTCACTGCCATCACATGGAGTCAAAAGTATTTTAGAACATGACCTAATAGCGCGCATCGGGAACTCTTAAGTCTGAGACTAAGAAGGGATTACTAAGGCACACTGCTGTGTCATATGTGCGCCTTGTAGAAAAGGCGCAACTAGGGAGGCGCATTATTATGCAATTTCCAAAGAAATTCCGAGTTCATCTATCCCCTTAACTTTGGCACATCATCCTTAGTTCCCTATATATTACTATCACATGTCGACCCTCTTTAAACCTAAAAAGAGTCCCCCTTGTCTATGACGCGCACTTTTACCTAGCTTCTAGAAGACCAAATCGCATCACTTAAAGCTAAGCTACTCAGAGAAATAGTCAACCCCGATCCACAGAAATCAATATGATGCCAAACACACCAACCAGCTTAGAGTAACGCTTTGACATAGCCCCCAATTAAATCACCAACCAGCAAAATTATTGATCAACTTATGGGTTTCACCAACCAATTATACTGTCAGATAAACGAGATACTATGAAAAAGTAAGCCGTAAAGAAATCCATTTGAAACTCCATACATTTCAGAGATAACCACTGAAATTTTCTCTTACCTTACACTTGCAAATCACAAAACAAAGTTGATCAACTGATGATTTCCAATTCGAAGTTCTCTTCGATAGTCAAAGAAATCTAGATTGATCGCCTAGAACAGTACCAACTTATTTCACCCTTTTTGATGAGGAAAAACGAAGTTTACTTGATGGTTTCACACAAAACTACAAACATAAATCCAAACCTCCACACCCATCATAAAGTTGAAATTACACAACATCACAAAAGAATTCTCACATAACATCTAAAAATATACAGAATTACGAATAGAAGTCGAAACCTGCAACTAATGTGTTGACCAATGGGAAGACCCAACACAGAGGTGGGAGTAGGGAGAGCAAAAGTGAACTTGGCCACATTATGACTCAATTGAGTTTTCTTCACCAGCTTAAAGTCCTTGAAATTTTCTGGATCCAAACTACCTACAAAAATCACAATTTCAAACAAAAAGCAGTTCAGAAATGCTAAGATCACATATAATGACATACCCATATATCAAAATCCAAACTTTTTACAATGCAAACAAAACCCAACTCAGAAATGTTAAAATCAAACATACCCATACATCAAAATCCTATCTTTTACTACAAATTCCCATTAGTGACGAGAAAACGTGACCATTTTATGATAAAAGATAATCATTATCCGATAAATAAGAATTTGTAGATGATTACTTTTTATCATAAAATGGGCACATTTTGTCCGTCACAAGAGAGACCAACTGATCTGTTACAATGCAAACAAAATCCAAAGTGGGTTTAAGACGGACATATCTGTCTTCAACTTAAGAACACAATAATCTTCAAACTACACACACCCAAAGATCAAAATCATGTCTTTTTACTATACAAATAAAACCCAACTGAGAAAAATCAAAATCACACATACCCAATTACCCATACTTCAAAATCCTATCTTTTACTACAAATACTCATTAGTGATGAGGAAATGTGACCATTTTATGATAAAAGGTAATCATAAAATGGACACATTTTCTCCGTCACAAGAGAGACTAACTGATCTTTTACAATGCAAACAAAATCCAAAGTGGGTTTAAGACGGGCATATCCATCTCCAGCTTAAGAACACAAGAATCTTCAAACCACACACACCAAAAGATCAAAATCATGTCTTTTTACTATACAAATAAAACCCAACTCAGAAAAGTCAAAATCACACATACCCATATATCAAAATCCAATCTTTCTTGTCAATATAAATCAAACTTCAATCAATCAATGGCAAAACATGAAAAGAAATGGAATCAACACATAAAATCAAAATCAAATCAAATCAAATCAAATATAGAATTACCTTTCTTTTTACTGGAGAAGAAGTAAGCAGCAGTACCAATAACAACAACAACCGCAACACCAATAGCTAGTATTTGCATCTCAGTAGATTCTAATAAATCCATTCTTTTCTTGATCAATTTCTTCCAACTTTTTTCACTTTTTTTTCTAAAAGTTGGAAGGATATGTTGGTGTTAGGTGAGATAGAATGTGTTTTAAATACCGAACCAAAAAAATTGGGTGTGAAAATGAGATGCAATAGGATTTAGGAATACTATGGGCAGTGTCAACTGTCAAGCGTGGTACAATTAAAAATGGAAAGAAATTCAAGTCTTTTTGTTTGGAAAATATTTGGTTGTCTCCCTCACCTACCCTCGTGGACGTCGTGGTAGGTGATGCTTCACAATTTTTGGGGGATGAGTAGAGAGAGGGGTCGGGATTGAGTCGAGTTATGTTATTAGTTGTGTCGTGTTTAAAGTACGTGTTTCTAGTTTGGATTGGTTTAGGGTAGACTCCGAGGTTTGACGGTCCGCTGGGCAATATCGGGTCAAAAGCCCAAATAGGATTATATATCCAGATGTATATGAACATGTATGTGTAATATAAATTTAATTGAGCTTATATGCAATTTTTTTGAGCTTTATTTTTTAGTGTTAAAATTGAAATCTTTAAGTTTTATTTGTATTATTTTTGAGTTTCAATATAATATTTTGATTTATAATTCTTTTTATAAAGACGCTCATATTCTTTTCAATAAAGCTCGTAAAATATATGTATAAGCTCAAATTCTTTGTTATATAGCTCGAAATCTATACTACCAGATGTATACATTTGGTTGTATAATCCTCTAATTGATCAAAAGTGTATATATGATAAGTCTCGTAAATCGTAATAGCGTCGTTTATGCCAAGCTTGAAAGAATACCTACCTTGCATTTTAGAAGATCGACTTCGGATGCAAAATACGGAAGGAAAATTTACTTTGCACTTTAGAAGATTGGTTGAACAATAGGAAAACATCGAGATCATATAAGGATAAAAGGATAATGTAAAGAAAGGCTTCACGATTTGGTGTTTGATAATAGTATACAAGTCTTTTCCGCTCTAGTTATTGCGACCTTGCTTTTATTTGTCTCGTTGTTTTTTTTTTGTAAAGTTGTGTGAGAATAAAGGACCTACTCGTTGTAAGTCTTTATGAGTTTACGTTTATCGTTTCTTATTAGTAAAAAAAATGTCATGTCGTGTAAGGCCTCACAACTAATGAAAAACCACAATTAGGCCCGATCACAACACGCCATGCCTTAGGTTAGCCGGCTAGGAAATGACGACGTTTAGAATGTGTTCGTGCTTGGGTCATGTTAGCCCGTGTTCGCTCAGTGACCCGCGGCCTAATCTCCATCAAAGGTGAGTAAAATGTCACTTCAAAAGAGAAGAAACATAGACAAAAGACCATAAACATCACAGCCTTAAAATCACCAACAAATTTAGACGAAAGCCGGCTCTCTAATACATTCGAATCAATAACTACAAGGTAAAATTCAGACAAAAACCTATTGCAGGAATGACTCCCTCTAATCGCGATCTTTCAACTACACGACCTCCAAATTCCGAGTATACATTCAATGTCACTGTCAATTACCTAATGTGTATAATCAAAACAAAATTATGTAACCCTCCATCCTTCTGATAATAATCCTTCAACAACATTATCTCCAAATGCTTTCCAAAATCTGAGTGAACTCCTTGGTTTGATGAAGGACAACCGTTATATGATCTCGCTTTGACAAAATTTTAACATTCGTGTCAGGAATTTTCATCTTAATGTTGAAACTACATTCGAGTGGAACTACTAGATCTTCATCGCCTTGAATCACTGTCATTTTCACTCCTTTTTGGCTCAAGATTTCCAAGCATTCATCTAAATCTTTTGCGCCTCCACAAATCACGTTGTGCATAGTATGCCAGGCTGAATGATGGGTGTGCTTGATTATGTCCGTGATCAGAAAATGAAGTTCTCTGAAGACAAAAGGGAAAGCTTCCGTCATGACTCAGACTTCGACCCATAAAAAATATCGTTTCCATGGTCATCTTAAAAAGACTGAATTTTGTTTAAGCATGAAAAACGAGTAAAATGCTCATTTAACTGGCATTGTTGCAGGTACTCCTCGTGACGTAAGTGTGTCTTGTTGCAAGTACTCCTCGAAAGCTCAGTTGATAAAGAAGAGAAAAGAAGTTCTCGCTCAGTTAGAGAGATCAGATCGTCCCCTAAAGAGGCCTATCATTTGTGTCAGCCATGTCGGTAGTTTAATCTCTTTTTCTAAGAATGTAATAAATAAGTCTGATCCGGAGGATCAGGTGGACATTATGTAAGAACCATTTCTTTACTGCTGCCAAAAAAAAAAAAAAACAAAACTGGCATTGCCTGAGGATCCGGCTCCTACTATAAGACGAGTAATATTTGTAAAAGTTCGTATTGTTGGACTATGATTTATTCATAGGTAAAAAATATCTTAAGTCTCTGGTCGAGTCTAAAAAAGCGTTCCATCTAATATAAGACACGAGACATATACCCAAAGTGGAAGCTTTAAAGGGTAGGAGTTAAGTTAAACGAAAAAAAAGGCCATATAAAACGGCACATACCTTTGTCGAGTGAGTTGTCTTAGGAAGAATTCCCATATCCTGTGGTATTTGCATACAATGAAACAGACAGTCCGGCCCAAGTGCTCATACCAAGACATGAATGATGCTCCGAAAAGCAATGGCGGCCATAACCTTTTCTCAGCAAGTTTTCTAAGTGCCAGAAAACTCGCCCCGTCTTTAGGTGAGGGGAAATATGGCTGGTAAAAAAAAGATGAGACCAATCAGAAACACTGATCACTGTGACCAGTGAAAAAATTGAAAACCCTGATGAAATTTTTGATAGACAGCTGTTAAACAAAAAGTTGCCAAGGAAAAACGATTACAAATAATATCCTGATATTGACCTAAACGAAAACTGACACTAAATTTCCCCGGCCTGACCCAAAGAATTATTAGGAATATTAATAATAGTTGGGCCTCAACCATCACCTTAAGGTTTTGGTTGAGATGGTTCATCTATCATGGTATCAGAGCCAGTGTGACCGAAGGTCACGGGTTCGAATCCTGGCGACCTCAAAACCCCTCAAAAACCACGAAGTAGAAACCAGCACACGGTATGTGGGCCTGTGCAAACTAACCACTCTTCAAGCCCAATGGGCATTTGAGTGAGGAAGCGTATTAGGAATATTAATAATAGTTGGGCCTCAACCAAGAATAATGTTTACCCGTCAAAACCCAAACCCAAATGAGACTCGAGAGTGAGACACCTTGGCTTGACCCGATGGATCCAATTCCACTTATATCTCATTAAGCAAATTTATGCAAAGATCATGAAGTTTAACATCTAAGGCTTGAAGTAGAGTAATTCAGGAATGTCCTTACTGGTGCGATCAAAGTAACAGTCCTCACTGACAGTGGGTGTTTTGCCGCCAGAGCCAACGCAATTATCGACCCCATGGAGTGAGCAACCAAATGGAATGACTTTAAGCCGAATGGAAATATAACTGATTTCTCAATCATCTCGACATGATCGTCTAAAGTGTATAAACAGTCTCTTGGTTTTGGGCTTGTTCCAAATCCTAACAAATCAACAGCAAAGAACCTGTACTTCTTTTTTGTATCTTCAGACAAATATTTGAAAACTGTTTGGGTCCAGAATGATGATGAAGATATGAAACCATGCACGAAAACCACATTTTCGGTCATTTGCTCATCTAGATCATTGATACTCGCTGTCAAAAACAGGAAACAATAATCAGTATTAGTCATTCATGCCACATACATAGAGAAATTAGCAAAACTTTTCCTTGACAAATGGCACTTCGGTATCCTTTGTTGTCAATAATGCTATCAAATCCGAATGAATGATTCAAATAAGAACATTCTGCAGGCAACTTTAGCACATGTAACGTCATTTCTAGCTCTTTACAGAAGTTGAGCTATCTTAGCTAGTAAAATCCTAGCGACAATGATCATCGAGTATAAACGAAATCATATTGAATTTCAAGAACAGCTATAACTATGACCAAATTGAAAACATCTTAGTTACCTGATGGTGTATCAGTATGCGGCTCTTGGACAACAACATGAAGCCTAAAATCATCTCCATTTTTCATCCACGATACACAAGACTTGCACCTACAGTCAGACCACCTATTGCCATTAATTCTTCTACCCTTTCTCTTTGCTCCCTGCATTTCTCTTTTCAAATTGAGAAAACCCATTTCTCTAAAGACGTTTCGTCTTCCATGCAACGTCTCTGAAACTTCGTTTCCCTGTTTATCAGTATCCCTCTTATGGCAGTAACATGGAGAAGAGGTACCCTCAATGAACTCATCAAGAAATGCATAGACAATGCATAAAACTGAGTCTAGCAAATCTAACACAGTAAAAACTATCAAGCTTATAACTGCTTGTAGCTTTTCAAACTTTCTACCCCGCATGAGTAATAACGAGAAACAAATGTTGCCTTGTTCAATACTCGACAACAAAATACACTAACAAGGGATACACTCTTAGTCCAAAAATAATTTAGGATACGCTAACATGAATCATCGTTTCTTCCAAACTGCCAATAAAAAGAACTAATTCCAAAATGATTTGGGGCGCGGAAAAAATACCTTCGAAATTTGGAGAACACAGTTTAGCACAATGAAATCAGATTCTAAGTTGATAAGATAAGTGAAGGGGGCTGGTTCAGTATTATGAATAAAGCATACCATGCATGGAATACTGGAATATAAAGCCTAAATAGTAAATGTTGGGAATAATATTTTTCAAATTTGGGAAATAATGAATTAGTGATCCACTTGTTGCCACGTTATTGAGTGGAGGGCCTTTCAAAGCTTTGATTAACAGTTACCAGAGCAGCTGATACAAGTTGACTGCACTTCCAGAAGGATACAAACAAAACATAAAGGCTCCACAAATGTCTTATTAAGATTCCTTCTTGTTTGGAGGATTTGGCAGAAACTAACCACAAAATGAGTCATTTCTTAAACATAGAAAAAGTGGTTCCAGCATTTTATGATTAGAACTGCAAAGAGCCGGGTAAACCCGTTTCTGCGAATTCCTGACAGAATTTCGAAATGAGAAACTGTCATGATAGTAGGCTGATAGACATGGGAATCTGGTTGTTTAGATTGGATCATTATGGATTTATGGGTACGGGTTATTTCAGGTCGGATGGTTAGAGTTAGCTGTTTTGGGTCGTGTTGTGTTCGGGTTGGGTCATTTCACCAGGTAGTAACAGTGTTGATCAAATTCAGCATCACTCTCTCACGATATTACTCGCTCACCCTTTCTTTAAGAATTGATTACGGACTAAACGAGAGGGTAAATACTTGTATACAACCGTGTTCAAGTGACTAAAACAAAAAGGGTCTCTTCCAATATTACTACGCAGATATAGTAAATTCGAAAATATTGTTGTTGAAGGGCCGAAAACTCACGTGATTAAGGAGCACTGTGATTAAGACCAAATGACATGCAGCTAGCTAGCATTCGAATTGTGCAGCATACAGTAGCTTGAAGAGGAGTTGAGAGTTCCAAAGCCAAACAGGAAGAAGGTGCTACTGTGCTAGGATCGTCTTCCAAGGTCTGGATATCAATCTACTATCCATCGTCATACAAATTACAGTCACGACCTATGAAACTTTCGATTACATGTAGTGTATTAACACGACAATACACTTCAATACTTCATTTTAGCCCAAAAGAGTCGAGTTTCTGGCATATTCGCAGCTGAGGATGAATAACATAGGGCACCACTGATCATGTTATTACTTACAATAGTTTGTATAACCCATTTACAATGAGTCTATATCTAGACTAAGTCTAACGATAGTTTATTTTCAGACTAATCCGCTCTAATCCGGCTCAATACTGCCATAGAAGCCATCCCAAGCTTTTCACTTCCACAAGCCATCCTCACTTCAATAACTAATGATTGTTTGGGCTGAAATCCAGCAGCTTTCATTTGGTACAACACTTTTAAAGCTTCAATCCAAAATCCATGCTTTATTAAACCAAAAAGCATTGCATTCCAACATTTGCTGCTTCTTTTGTTCCGGTCACTCATATCAAAAACCTTCCTTGCATCTGCCAACAATCCACATCTACCATACATATAAACCAAACCATACATCACAAAGACATGGGAGTCAAGTGCGAATTTTATAGCATTGGCATGAACTTGCCGGCCTAAAGATCCATCACTTACTCTCCCACAAGCTTTAAGAACACTAAAAAATGCATCTTTATTCGTCGTGACCCCAGCCTGAACCATTTCGAGAAAAATCCTGATAACCTCGTCAAAATTCCCTTGACGACAATTATTCACAATGGCGCATGTCCAGAGATTGACATCAGAGCAAGCATCCAATTGAATATGATGAAAAAACATGCAATTAGCATCCTGCAAATATCTAAATTTCCCATAAAATTCCGTAAATGATACTGCAACAAACAACTCGCTACCATAACCCATCTTAATCAACCAACCATGAACCATTTTTCCCAGATCGACATTCTCTAAACACACACAAGCCTTAAGAACACACGCCACAACTACGTGCAAAGCTTTATAACTCTCCTTATACATAAAACATTCATACATCTCCACAAACAAGCTCAAAGTCTGTTCATATAACTCATCATTTACCAACGCCGAAACCAAAATACCAACCGAAATAGAATCTCTCTGCGGCATTTCATCAAACACCTTCTCTGCACTATCCAAACACCCACAAATCACAAACATCATCAATATCCTATTAAACAACAACAACCCAGAAGACCCTTTAAGGTACTTAACCATCATACCATTCCCTTTCATGTGAGCGTAAACTTGCGACGCTTGAAAACCGTCACAATTCCGAGTACACTCAGCAACAAGAGAAGCATAAACATCTGGTGTAACCACGAGTTTAAGCCCATCAATCAAGCGTAAAACATCCAAAGTTGAGCTTTTCTCAGTTACGTTTCCGGAGATTATTTCGGGTTCTTCTTCGGGCTGTGAGATAATTGCGGGTTTGTAATCGGGTTGTCGAAGCAACGTCGATTTCAACCGTTGAGGAGGAGATGAAATTGCATTGAGTTTAATTGAAGAAACATGGAATCTGTAATGGGTTATGAAGGTTGGAAAACATGGAGATGATGTGATTAATGAAGATTTGAAGATTTTGATATCCATAATTTTTCATACTATTTTGACTGTGTTTTAGGTTTGTTGATTGTTAAGGAGAAAAGAAGCGGGAAAGGTAGTTGTAGGCCTTGTAGCCGTCGATTATATATCCGATGTACTATATCACTTTTGTAGTTTTTTAGCATTATAATAAAATTTTCGAGTTTTGTTTTAATGTTTTTGAGTTTTATCATACATAGTTTCTGCCTTCTGGGTTCATTCACTTAAATAATAAACTCGAAAATTACAATTTAACTCACGAACATTGCGTATAAGTTTAGTTAGTTTTAAGGATAAAAAGTTGAAATGTAAATTATAAACTTTAAAAGTTCAGAATAAATGCACATAAGCTCAATAAATTATGAATTTTATTTTATTTCCAACAAAACTCAAATTTAACTAAGTTTATAGTAATGTTTTTGAGCTTTGTTGTAATTTTTTAACATTATTATTTAAGTGAATGAACTCGAAAACTTTATAGTAAAACTCATGATTTTGAAAACAAAACTCAAAAACTATATAACTGGTGGTAGTATGTCGAATGTATAATCAACTTATCGCGACACTTGTCTTGGTAAAAGAATATGAAAAGAAAAGTCGGGTATCGAATAAGATGAAAACAATCAAACATAACACGAATCTAACACGAAGTCGGTTACTCTGGGTTGATCTTAAGGTTATTTAAAGCATAAAACTTTTTATTAAATTATTTGCAAAGGATTGTGGTTCAATTGTTAGGGTAATATAATCTACTATTCTAACAAACCCTAACCCGACCGTTGTTCATAACACAAATAAGAAGGCGACGAACTCGACCGTTAGTTACTGTTAGTTACACCAAAGTTCAGTAACATTACAGAAATATTTTGCAAAAATGATATGAGATACAGCCTAATACAAATTTAACCTAGTAATAAAGATACAAGCAAGAACAGCCTCGCGGCTCGCGCGCCAATATTATCAAAGCTAATCAATCCTTAATAATTTCCGCGGTCCTGAACATATGGCATGAAGAGACTCTAATTCTTTCTAAACACGGGTCTGTACAACAAAATCGAATTGGAGTCCACAAAGACTATCCCGACTGCAACAGATTCTTAGCTAGACTCGGAAAACTTGCTATCTTGATCAGGTTCAGAATTAGCAACCGGAGGGTTTCTTGTGTATTGTGACGAAGTCAACCGTCTTTCAAGTGGTGTTTTCCTCTTACTGACCACAAACCTATTAACTCCCTTTCTTAATGGAATTATAGAAGGGAAGTCTTCATCGGGAATTTGGCTGAGCTCTGATATGTCCTTTATCTGAGCAACACGGCGGAACCACCTCTGTGCCTTTGCTTCCTCTGACATGTCTAGAGGATCTGGTTCTGTCACTGCCGATCCTTCTAAGCTCTTCCCACGCCAAGACACATCCTCTATCCTTGACTTCTCCCCTGCCTGAAACATATAGAATTCAGTTCCATGAAAAATTCTTAGGTACACGGTGTAGCATACTTCATGCACATCCACGCCAAAAGAAGCACGACATCATTGAGACAGGGTCAGGGACCAGGGTGTATAAACTATATCAGTGGTCTTTCTCACTTCCACTACACTCAATCTTCGAATATACTCCTACATTATAAGAACCAGCAAAGTGGTAAACTGAGATGATTGAACCATATATTGTGATACTTCTTCCATCATATCTACATTATTGTCATTTGTCAACAGGTCAAATTTAAAAATTTAGTGAAAAAATATCATTATAACCAGTTGACTTGAGAATTTCCATGTCACCCCGCCAAAAAAAAAAGAATTTCCATGTCAATATACCACCGTACGTTCGTACTCTCCCAAGTTCCCATTATGTTAAGATGTCATAAGTTCACTTTTTTCATTTTACTAGATATAGAAAGGCGACAATTGTTTTGAATAGGACCAACAACACAAGAGACTTAATAGCAATTGGGCTAATTATTGGTGGTAGGCTGACATGAATCATCCTTTCGAACCATCAGTGAATGATCACACAAGAGACTTAATAGCAATTGGGCTAATTATTGGGGGTAGGCTTACATGAATCATCCTTTAGAACCGTCGGTGAATGATCACACACTTCAAAATGCAATGATGGAGTTAAGTAAAATGTTTGAAAACTATCAGAAGTAAAAATAATACTTATATTTAAAAGTAAATAAGTAGTTTATATAGCAGAAGTAAAAATAATATCGGGTGGAGGGAGTACCTCATAAGAAGTAGTGGGTTTGCGTTCATTTTGTTCTCCCGTTTTTCCAAGGTCAGAATTCCTTTGACCAGTCTGTTGATTTGAAACTGCTGTAGTGTTGGTATTATTCTGCATTGCAGATTTGGTAACCCTTGATGCTTCTGGCTTAGAACTTGCAGCAGTTGAATCTGCCTTATCCTGAGCAAAGTAATTAGGTGGAAAGGGCACAAATGGGACATGTTTACTACCGCCAGCTTGCTCCATGGCTACTTGCCTCTTGTACGTTGGAGAGGTCAAAGAACGATCTTTCTTTTTGCTCACGACAAAACGGGGTTCACCTGCTTGCATTGGCAAGATTTCTGGCAAGTTCTGATAAGACGGATTTGCATCTTTCCTACTTTCAGCAGAGTCACCATCATTACTGATTGAAGACGATATTGAAGATTTTGGAGCTAAAAGCTCACCCGGGTTTTGGTTGATATTGACATTAATGTTACTGTCGGCACCAGATTGGTTGATATTAATACCATCGGAATTCTCATTGATTGCTGAGTTACCTGAACTTGAAGAAACCTTATTATTATTATCATTATTATTATTCCCATCCTGCATAAACTTAGAAAAATCTTCCTCTGATACAGACATGCTGAGATCAGAAGCTTTTTCCAGTTGAGTTATCTTAGAGAGCCATGAATGCTGCTTGTCTTTACTCTCAGGTAATGGTTTCTCTGTATTACTTTCAACAGAAGAATAATTGGCAGGGGTAAGAGGTGCATTCCCCTCGGGTTTCTTGCAGTCACACCTCAGACACACAACATTTCTACCAAAGTTATAAAAGTCACATCTGCAGAGAGAGGAGAAGATAAAAAAAGTATGAAACAGCAAGTCACAAATTAAGGGAACAATGAAATACAGGAAAAAAAAAGATTTTCTTACTGAGGGCATTCCCATTCAGCACCAGTTAGCAATTTCTTTGGCCGTATCTCCTCACACTGAAGGCATTGTTTATTCTTGGCAAAGTTCATAAGATTACACCTGCTCAATTGTATGATTTATTTGTCAAGGAAGAGAGTACCAAAATACTCGTCTAACAATATTATGGAAAGTGTGCGCTTCTGAAACACAATTATCTATATCAAAACTCAATGTGTCTGAGCTAACAGGCTCTTTGCTGACCCAATTATTCCGAAATTCCTATTCATATAACATTTGAAATTCCATCGTTTCTGAATTTCATCCCCAACTAATCCATCATTTTTTTACCAATAAAGAAAATTAATCCGTCTTTTTCTCTTTTCACAACAACCAACCATTTTCTTCTTGGGAAAACAAAGCAAACCAACCAATCCAGACAACTTGGCAGTTCTAATCTTACATTCACGTATGCCATATAAGTTTTTCTTTTATTCGGCTTCTTTAAATCTTGCCGTCGTATAACAGTATAAACATATAATATTGGCCAGTGGAGTCATGTACTGGACATTTTGAATAAGTTGATTAGTGATCATTAACATTGTTCCCAAGACCCTGGGTAAGAGGGAGGGTGGTTGTAATATTTGTTGGTCAAATATAGATGTTACATAATTAAACTCCGGGCAAAAACCCAACTGAATAAAAACTAGGAAGTGCTTTATGCGTTCGGGATGACTCACCTTGTGCATATCCAGTCTCCTCTTTTCATTTCAATATGGTTTCCGGAAGAACTTGGTCCCAGCCCATAACTTTTAGGATACCGAGTCTGTACTGATGACGCAATAGACTTTGAAGATATTTCACTCAATCTGACCAACTCGCTGAACAGTTTCCTCGCTGATGATTCTACTTTATCTGATATACGCATCTCTTCAGAAGCAACGAAAGTCATGTGCACATAGCTTAGCAGATACTTCATGAGATCAACTGTACTAGGTCCATCGCAGTCTGGAAGCTATAAACAATGTATAGCCAGGATTAGATTGTTGAATTTCAATTTCAAGTGCTCTAAATATATTAAACTAAAAAGTAGAGTTAATCAGAGCAATTAAGCTCATCATTTGGTACATAGCAATATCCAATGAGTTCATCCTTTGAGATATCTCTACATTTTATCGAAACTTACTTCAGGGAACGACTTTAAAGGTAAACTCAACTAATAATACAAAAAAAATGTCGGCTTTTTCTGAAGTCCTAGCTACAAAAGATGAGTATCACTATTTGATCAAAACTTACATTTGCTTATTCCTAGCTAGAAAAGATGAGTAGAAATATACTGTTGCGACAATGCCAAGTACCAATTAGAAACGTACATGATTGCCACCTCCTGCAAGGAAATGCCTCATCATTGAAGTAGTCGTTGCAGTATCCATAAACAACGTTGGCGAAATACTCTTTATAATCACCTCTATATCCTCTCTAGGAAGACACCTTGAGCCAAAGTAACAAGAAAAATAATTAAATGAACATCAAAGGAGCCATCCCCTATCTACTATAAGAATAGGTGATCTCTATCATTTTCTCGCCAAAAAGCATATCCTCAAAAAAGGAAATTAATGATAATTACTGTGATGCTCGGACTCGGACTCGAGTGTCCAAATCGGATACGGATCCGAGTGTCCGACCCTTGAAATCTTAAAATCAAGGACTCGGACACGAGTATCCGTTAATTATTTTGGACTCATCATTTTTCTGAAATACTAAAACATCTACCTATTTAAAAGCTATAATCAAAAGAAAAAAAAATTAAAACAATAACCTAGGTAACTGTTAATCAATTTAACCATTCACTTCGTCTTCTTCCTCATCTTCAACTTCAATCTCCATATTTCTTCTTCCAAAAAATCACTTTTCTAGCTCAACAACTCAACCAACCAAAAGTAGAAGGGTCCAATTTTTAACTCAAGGGTCGGACACGGTGTCCATGTCCGGATCCGTGTCCGTGTCGGGTCCGCCGGACACTCGGGGGTATTTGAAGAGTCTGAGCATCACAGGATAATTATGTTCATTCACCAAATAAGAAAACTATTACAATTTAATTCATCTATTATATGTTCATTAAAATTAATTTTTTCATCAAATTATATTATTTTCAATAAACTCTAAACTATATTATTTTAATTAAAATAAAATAAAATTGATATACAACTATAAATTGTTAAATCTTTTATTGATCCTATTATTAGATGATGAGTTGACCATATTCTGTATAAAACGTGTTATTACTTTCGTGAGAAAAAAAATTTGAAAAAAAAATATAAATTGAAACTTATTAGCTTTATGCTAGAAATATTTTGATTAACTAATTTTCAGTTCTAGCTTTTATTTATCAAAGCAAAATACAATTATGACAAATGTAAACAATGATAAGGTACCGATATTATATAAGTAATTTTATAAAAATATTAAATTTTAGGTACGGTGCATATAATGCACGGGGTCTAAACTAGTTATCAAACAATTATTTATAACAAGAGGATGTTCACAAGAACTCATTTTCGCTTAGCTTCACCTGAACTTTAGAGCACAAAGTTGCTCGGTAACAGTCAGCACAGGTTACGAATCTCGCTACATTTAAGTTATTCTAACCAAATTTAAAGGGGCTATGGTTTAAGTTCAACAATGTACATCAAATTTCTGCAACATAAAAAGTGAGAAAGAAATGCCCAGAAATAGTGCAAGCAGTATAACTGAAAAATATAACCAAAGTATGATACTGCAGACTAAAATTTGATTAATTTCACTGCAAACTGCGTAGCTTGACGCCTTGACGTATTAAGAGCAAATTACAGCAATATACCGTGAAATTCAGCAAATACTATAGTAAATCAGAAGGCATAGTCAAATGCGCTAATTTCAGCAAAATTAGGCAAATTTACTTCCGCAAACTTTAAGCAAATTTGCAAATTTTGATTGCATATAAAATATTACAGAAGTATCCTGTGAAATTCATCTAATTTCAGGAATAACTATGTAAGAATCATCTAGTTTCAGCAAAATTTGGCTAAGCAATGAAAATTTACTCGACGATCTTAAATCCGCTTATTTATGCAAATTTGCGATAAGCAAATAACAGTAATATCCTGTTACAATCATCTAAATACAGCAAAATCACGCGGCGAAGTTAATTCTGTTCAATTTTACTCGAATTCGCAATGTTTGATTCAATATAAGCAATATCCTGCAGAATTCACAAATTTCAGCAAAATTAAGCAACTTAACAAAACGAACTAAATGCAGCAGAAATCAAAAGAATTGAAACGAATAACAAACCAAAAAAGAGAAGGACGTTGACGAGCGAAGGCCAAAAAAGCAGTAGCATCGTTGATGAAAGCACCAGTCAACTGAGCCGACGCAGCGAACTCGTCCGAGTTAACCTCGTTCCGGCGGTCGAGCTCGGCGGAGGCGGCGGAGGCGGCGGAGATGCGAGAGACGAAGTCAGACCATTCCGGCCAAGGGAGAGAAGCTGCGGCGGTGAATGAGTCGACCTGCGGGGAGTGAGAGTGAGTGTGGAGGTTGGCGAATAAGAGGGCGGGAGAAGCGGTGGTGACGCGGCGGCGGAAGAGGAGGAAAGGAGATGAAAAATGACGGCGGAGGAGTGGCGTCGCGGCGGCGGCGGCGGTGGTTGAGAGGAGAGTGAATACACGCGCGGTGGCGCCGCTCATTATTTCGCCGAGAAGGTGGAAGGTGATGAAGTTTTGTGGTTGCCAGAGTTTAATCAATTGGACATGGATTAGGCGTTCAGCGTTCTGTTCGTGTGGAATTTCGGTTCGATTTGGTTCGGTTCAGCTCGGCAAAATTGCTTCCGTTCAAACGGTTTTAGTCCAATTTTCAAAGAGTATAAGACGACCATCGGCTCGTACTATCGTACATTCGTACCTTGCAATATTGCTCTAGAAACCAATTTCAGTCTCGAATAGGTGTCCAACGTTCAGTTCGTATGGAATTTCGGTTTGATTTGGTTCAGCTCGGCAAAATTACAATATTGCTCTAGAAACCAATTTCAGTCTCGATTAGGTGTCCAACGTTCAGTTCGTATGGAATTTCGGTTTGATTTGGTTCAGCTCGGCAAAATTACAATATTGCTCTAGAAACCAATTTCAGTCTCGATTAGGTGTCCAACGTTCAGTTCGTATGGAATTTCGGTTCGATTTGGTTCAGCTCGGCAAAATTACTTCGATTCAAACGGTTCAGTTCCAAAGAGTATAAGACGACCATCGACTCGTACCTTATAATATTGCTCTAGAAACCAATTTCCGTCTCCAAACATTCTCAACGACCACACAATGTCCGGTATAGAACATACCGAAAACTCCCTCTATAGTAAGGTCGTCCTTTAAAGAGTTTTTATAGTAAACTCGATTTTAGTGAATTTTATACGTTTGTTTTTTTTTTTCACAAATTCGGATGTGTAAAACAAATATACAAAACCACATTTAGTTTTTCTTGTCGACTTAAAGATATGCTTAAAGCGATAAACGTATTCAGACACCAGTACATAAAATACGTAAAGAATTGACGCAGCCAGATTGAGTAACTAGTTAACTATTATCAACCTGACATTTGAAAAGAATATGGAACTGTGTTAATTAGGGTAATGAGGTCGACCGTACATGGAAACACCGATACATTGGCAACTGACGCCGATAGACAGAATGCTAACTAAGATCCCAAGACCAAACCAGAAGGTACATATAGTTGTAGTACAGCTACTCCGAGTATTGAATCTTTGTTGTGGACACTGGACACGTCTATATGCGGCCGATAACACTTCAAGATGCAGGAGAATACGTTCACGGCCATAAACCTTCAGAAACTTGATAACTCGATCGCGTGCCGGTGCTACAGCTGATAATTAAAACTACTACAGCTTATACATAGCAGACTCGGTGTCATCCAGTCCAGGGGGACCGTCATCCATTACACTTGCCACTGTGTTTACCGAGAGCTGTCAGATACCAAACTGGACCTCCTATCCTCGTACTGGATTAGACACTCCGAAAAGTATCCTTCGGTGCACTGGCATTCATTGATGATAATCACGAGCCGAGTTGGAGCAGCATATTCAATTTCAATTAGCTTGTGGAGTTGGAGCAGCATCATCAACTTAGTAGAGATAGATGGGAAAGCCTGAACCAAGCTTCCGGTAAAATTTGGGTCTTCTGTGAAAGTTTCAAAAGAACCTCCTTCCATGCACATACCATGTTTGCCATGGCTAGGAAAGGGCACTCGGATTTGAGCAAATTCTATGACGTGAGGTTGAAAATATAATCTCGTGGCCAGACACATAAAATTCAATGACGTGAGGTTGAAAAAATAATCCAATGGCCAGACGCATAGAATAGTCAAACTTTATTAAAATCAATGACACTTTGAATCAATGAAGTGCAAAAATAAATAAATAAATGAGAATAAATAAATAAGTGAATTTACACATAATTTTGAAAAATAATTTTAAAAAAATAATCGTGCTTTAAAATATATGGTAATTGTTGAAATTTTAGTGATGTTTCACCTTAGTTCACCAAAATGGGGAACATATCAATATTAGATCATCAAAAATGTGATTAATTGAAATCATCAAAGTGGAGTTTGCTCAAGACACCAAAGTTCCTGTATCTCCATCCACCTAAACTTTACCAAATTGCTTGTTGATTCTCGCAAACAGTGAATTGTACGTAACTATGTTAAACCTCATCCGGCAACTAGCATCCTGAGAGCAATAAATCCGTGATTCGCAATGTTCCCAATAATATAGCTAAAACTTTATGGGTGGAACGAAAAAATAGAAAAAGTGAGTTGGAATATGACCTCCTTGACAAGGAGTGAGACACATACTGTCGGCATTTGGCATAGGCATCAGAAGCTGCTGAGGTGCCTGTATCACTCAAAGCTTATTCGGAACCAGACGCAGCGCCTAACTAACAATTAGATTTTCCAATGCTTTAGTGCTGGCTCGACGCTTGTAGGCGATCACTCGAGCCTACAGATAAAGTGAAGAATATGCAGAACATAAGGCACATATGAGGTAGACAAAAGATTTAACAAAAAAAGTCAAATCCTACAATCCCCAACGATACACAGCAGAGACACAGCAACACAGAGAGCTAACAACTCACAAGTTAGAAAATTGGGACTCACAGAAGAGAGACGTAAACGTTCATAGTTGATAACAACTTCGGTTCCATTTGTGAAGGTAGCAACTTGTGAATTTTGAGAAATGACAACTTTTTAAAAATCAAGGGACATCCAGGAAGTTCTCCCGTTGTATCCTGGATAGTGAGGATAGTTTTAATTGTATCCTGGAAAGTAAGGGTACTTTCCATTCCTTGCATCTAGGTAATCTTCATTTGAACAGTGTACCTCAGTTCCCCACATACAGTTACATTATTGGCCATTTTATAAGGAATAATACTTTATTCAACCAATCAGAAACCAAAATATTAGTCAACAACTCATTCGAAGGTATGGCCCTGCAAACGGTTGCTATATCGAGCACAAGTACATAACTGAAGTGGTTTCGAAGTTTAGGCTAAATAAAACAAATTAAGGTGGGTGAGGTAATACTTCCAAACAGCAGAAAGCAGTTACATTTCCTACTATCAACCTACCATTCTACACATCTTTTCCACAACAAATAAATAAAAGCGATCACTCTACATATCTTTTGCACAAAAGTACAGAACATACAAAAATATAGAAAAGCTGTGACATACATAACAAATTGGCTGGATTTCAGAAAACAGAACTAGACTTTCAACACCAAGAAGCAAGGGACAGTCATTCATATGCACACGTGACTGCTAGCAAGTTTACTTTGACTGCATCTCGGCTAACGTTTTTAAATAGTGAGTATAGGTCATCCTCAATCAGTAAATCAACCAGACCTTAGAATAAAAACAAAATTCTCAGCCACATAATAAATCTCAATTTCAATGTTTTTGCTTTCCTTTTTGACAATGCTTGATAGTAAAACTGTTATTACTTATTAACCAGCAGTTAAAAAGCTTTTGTTACAATGGCATCAGTACAAGAAGTTATCAAACAAGAGTAGAACCACAAAACAGAGGGAAAACGAGAAAAAGAAAATTTAACGCGGCACATAGATTAAAGCACAATCAATACTGATATAGATAAGAAGCAACTACCTGTGAAGCTGTTATTTGGGGTAAATGAAGCAACCATGCACAGAAAATGATTTAACTGCATGTAGCGGCCAAATGTATAACTGAACCAAAGAGCGCCGCCTTCAGATGGATAATAATATCTTGTATGCCATGTTAAGATGGGCCCATCAAGTTCATGAAAAACCAATACGCTAATCGGTAAAAAAAATATTCGATTAGTATTGTTTCCCAGAAGAAATCATCTGTAAGACTCAACGACGTAGAAACCTAATATTTGACTGCAGCCTTCTTGCAGCTTTTCCTTCCCCTGTAGCACGAAGGCCTCTAATAACTGCCCGTTCAGCAGATTTGAGTATTTTCATCCCATTCTTAAGACAAGACAGCAATACTCTCGAAGCAACCAAAAACTTCCTTTCCTTGCAAAGATTGTGCACCATGGAGGAGTAAGTAAACTCGTCTTTTATCTCCAATGACTTGAACAGATTAAATGCGGTATGAGGCTCACCAATTTTGTAAATCCTGTCCAGAAGGCTATTAGAGGCAGCCAAACTTGAAAACCCAAGCGAGTGTGCATATACTAAATGTCTATGTGCTCCTTCTAAATCCCCTGCCTTGCACAATCCATCAATCAGAATGGAATGAGTATAGGCGTCACAATCTACACCTTCCTTCTCCATCAACTCAAACAACTCAAATGCGTTCTCCAACTTCCCCTGTTTACAGTACAGATTCATCAAAGTGTTATAGCACACTGTGTCAAGTGCAACACCACTATTCAACATGGCTTCCATGCACTCATTAGCCTCTATAAGCCTCCCTCGTTTCGCAAAGGCTCCTGCAACGGTACAATATGCAAAGGCATCAAACATGTAACCCTTACTCTTCATTTTCTTAAACACCTCAAACCCTTCATCAATCTGACCAAAACGAAAGCAAAATTTCAACATCGAAGTATAAGTAAACGCGTCAGGCTCATATCCAGATTCAGCAAGCTCACGGATTATCTCCCTAGCTGGCTTAAACCTACCCGCTTTACAAAGCCCATCTATAAGAATATTATATGTCACCAACTTAAGTTTCCACCCATAACGCTTCAAATTCCTATACAACCCAAGAGCACTATCCGTATACCCATTCTTACACAACCCATTTATCAACGTATTAAAACTCGTCTCATCAGGTTGAAGGTCATTAAGAATAATATCCCGAAAAAGCCTATACGCTTCATCGGGTTTTCCTAATCTAAAGAAGCAATGCATCAATGTGTTATAAGTCCACACATCCGGAACAATCCCCAAATCAAGCATTTCATCAAAAATGTCAAGCGAACGCGATAATTGGCTTCGCCTGCTGGCACCAGCCAGCAATGTATTATATGTTACAATATTCGGCATCATTCCAGCTACTTTCATCCTAACAACAACTCTGTAAGCGGCATCAATGTCGAAAAATCGACAATAAGCATCAACAAGAGTATTATAAGTAGTTACATCTGGAAGCACACCTAATCTAATACCATCAATAATGATTGATTCTGCTTTATCCAATCTTCTTAATTTACAATAAGAATGTATGCATATATTCAACAATCTAGTACTAGTACAAAATTTCGACATTATTTTCCCAGATTATTAATTTACATTGCAATTAATTGCTCATTTCCTTCATTTCTCAATCAAAATTCAAGAGCAAATATTCACAAAAATCACTAAAAATTGGGGGAAATTAACGATTTTGAATAATTTGAAATTGATAAGAGGAAATGTACCACGAAATGAGACGGAAATCGCGATTATGAATCGAAGTTATGCTGATTTTAGCATTCACAAGGGTTTGAATCTAGATTATTGGGTTTAATTTTATAGGGTTTTGTTGGGGTTTATTAAGCGATTTCTAGATTGAGTGAAAACAAAAGGGGGAATTGAAGTAACCAGTCGAGTCGAGTCGAGCTTGATCTTGACATTGACCTTGACCTTGCTCCGTCTGGCACTCGGGCTTCAGCCGATGTTAACCTTTTAAATTCATATATAATTGTTAATTTTTCTTTTTTTCTTTTAATAGTTTCGAAAATAGGATTTAATTTTTTTATACAAAGATATTAGACAAATTAATGAGAACAGTTGATATAATAATACAAAGATATAACTATTATCAAATGTTTTTGTAAAATAAGATTGATTAGGGTATTATTATTACTTATGTTTGAGCTATTAGCGAGTTTTTTAAGTTGAATCAACGTTAGAGCTACTCGTAAGTTGTCTCGTCTCATGATACCCATAAAGTACACCCACCGAATCTCTTTGAAAACGCATGTGCTTACAATGAGTGTGAGACCAACTTATTCTACTATAACTTGTAATAGGTGGCACTTCACACAGGGTAAGGACAGCCTCGTACACGATGGCGTCTCCGATAGGCGAGGGTACGAAAAACGGTCCCACCACAAGGATGTAATAAAGGCAAGCCTTCCCTTACCATTTTGGCAAGATGCCACTCCAAGGACTTGAACCTGCGAGTTTGCGACCTCACAGTCACAAAGCAACACCTTAATTGATGCCCCAAGGCTCCCCTTAGGCGCTTCACATCAGGTAACGACAAAAGTTAGTTTTTAAGGCAGGTTTTCGTCTTTAACTTAGCTTAAATTTAAAATGGGTCAAATAAAATGAATTGAACAAAAACTTAATGCCTGGGAGTCGAGACTAGCAAACAAAACTTTTCCCCTCCATTAAAAAAGGAAAAAGGTACTACTTAACACGATTTAATCTCAAGACATGTCTATCGAACTTAAAAATAAACTAAAATTGTACATCAAATCAAATCACCATTTTAGATTATACACATAAAAAATTGACATTAACTCTCTAAACAATTTTTTTTTCAAAAAGATATAAAATATTCTGGTTTGGCGAACACAAATTTGTGTCTATGTCTATTGCAAACTAAAATAGTTTACAATGGAGGAATAAATTCATCAAAACCTAAAAATGATGGTGTTTTCCACCCCTTCATTACAAGTTACCACAATTATAAGTAAGACTTGCTGTTTTGCAAATAACGATCACAATTTGATTAAGGAGTATGACGACCATTAGCCCCGGGATGACTATAGTCTTTAAGGGAAGCAACCATCATCCTTCGTGGAATTGTCCATTTTTCTTCATCCGAAATTTCTATATCCTCTACTTCAAGTAACTCCAATAATTCGTCCTATTAATCACAATTAAATTAAAAAAACATTAATTGCTAATAAATTTTCTGTAAAACAGTTTTACAATACAACATTGTAAAATCATGGTTAAAAGATAATGACTTGTAGAAACACGGGGTAGTGAAAGTTATTTAATATTAAAGAAAAATTAAATATAATAATATTTGCGTAAAATTATTTTAAATAAGATTAAAACATCTACGAAGTACGGAGTATATAACAATGTATAATCGATTATTTAAATTTCTCAACAAAAATTAACAATACTCCTACGAATTTACGAGACAAACCTCAGTATATATATCTTCAAGGAATCGATCTTTCTCCATGGAATTTCCATTTCCTAATAAACCGACAAATTAAATTAGTAACACATCATGAATTATAATATTTCAACAATTTTAACTTTAACTAGTCTTGGTTTTAGAATATCATATTTCTATTGCTTAAACAACAAAAACATCGTATATCTATGTTTTGTCATACAGATATAACTGTCGTATACAAGACTAGCTAATTAAAAGCGATAAACAAATACTAACCATTAGAAGTCGGAACTTGATCGGATTTGCAAAGAACAAAAGCTAAGACGATTAGTAATACGAAAAATAAAGCTTTAATTTCCATTATTTCTTTTATGTAGATTTAATTAGTTGACTAAAAATTGAGAAGTAATTAAGTTGTAAATAGTGGAAGAACATAACCAAATTATATATAGAAATGCTTTTACAAAGTCAAATCATTTTAATTAATTAATTAATTAGTTGTACAACTATTTTGAGAGCCACATTTTTGTTTTTAATTGTAATTTTTTAATGTTATTTGACAAGTTGATCGGAAGTTCGAAACCAATCGTTAGTTAGCATTTTTTTAATCTATCCTAAGGCTGTGTTTGGCAAGGCAAATAAGGTACCTGATTTGTCTGAAGTGACTTTTTTGCCAAAACAATCAGGTACCTTATTTTTTGTTGTGTGTTTGACAAGTACCTGATTTGAGCGAAAAAGGTACCTGAAATAAAAAGCTACCTGGGGTAGCATTTTAAAAATCAGGTACCTGTTTCCATTTCATCTACCTATTCTACCCTTGATTGAAAAAGTGAACGAACCGTCGATGGAAATGAAAAGCATCCGCGATAGGATTGCTACTTTAATTTGGGGAAGCTTACTTAATATTTTTTTGTATGATTTTAATAAAAAAATATTTTAGTATCGCTAAAATATATTTTCAAGGGTGTATTGTTTGAATTTTTTTTACCTTATCGTTATATGTTAATTATTTTCTCATTCTCTTTCAAATATATTGAAAAAATTTCATTATATCTTGTTAAATTTATACTTGAAATTAAGAATCTAAGATAAAAATTTAAGAACTGGTATGTGAAACCCGCCTTGCCCTCAGCCTACTAAAAACGTAACGCCGTCAACGACAATAACACAAGAATAATAGTAAAAACGTAAAAGATATCAATAATAAATCATGTCCTTTTCCGTCATTTTGTTAAATATCAGCTACCTTTTCAGCTAATATCCAAACAGTTTTAACAAAAATCAGCTACCTTTTTAGGTCTTAATTTTCAGTTCCCTTTTCAGCTACCTTTTTAGGTTTCAGGTACCTTTTCAGTTTTCAGGTACCTTTTCAGGTTTCAGGTACCTTTTCAGCTAGTTTTGCCAAACAGACCCTAATTGGTGGTTTGAAAGTCGTCGTAGTTTAATTATATTGTCCTCAACCGTAAAACAAATCATATAGAGATGAGACGAAAAACAACATCGTAAGAAATAAACTCTTGTATGTGTTTTTGTCCTGTCTATTTGATAATATTTGCACTCATTTTGTATTTAAGACGAATATGATCGTCTTAAATTAGCCAATTGTTTTTAATTAGTTGCTACTACTATTTTATCAGTACAAATTCACAAAAAGGATTTACAATATAAGATAATATAAGAGCAGCGTACATCCATGATGCATTTAATTGCGCTTATGTATATACTGTATTTTTTTGAGTTATTAAACTATTTTGAGTTTATATTTGAAGTTTTTAACATTAAAATTAAAATATAGTTGAACTTATCTGCATTGTTGTTAGTTGTATTACACTTTTATAAGCTTAATACATCTGAAATGAGTTTATAAAATTTAAAATATAACTCATATTCTTTCCGCTTAAACTCAAAATTTTTATTAAAAAACTCAAAAAATGTACCGTTAGTTCTCTACATCTGGTTGTATAATACACTCACTAGTTTTACGCCCATGCAAAAAATGCACGGGTTTAATTTTATTAAATTGAAAAAAATAATAAAAAAGGTAAATATATTAATAAAATATTATTTTAATATCACAGTTATATGATTTTAAACTTAAGACGAACCGTAGTAGATAAAGATATATATAGATTTTAAAATTATACTTACGATTTGAATTCTAAGTACCTAACCATCGTAATAAACCCAGACTATTTTTTTTTATGGACATTTAAGATGGAGTTATATATTTGTGATGATTTTCATCTCTCAACAATTTTAATTTGTTGATTTTCAGTATTTGAATACTTTAATTTCCAATCTATATATTATTATTATTACTGTTATATTTGGTATTCATTTTTTGTTCCCGTTTTATACTCATCGTCTGTCAATTTAATCATTTTAGTTGCTGCATGTTAAAGTAATATTAAAAACTTCTTAAAGTCTTGGAATATACTCTATGTAAAGTATAGACGTCTCAATTATATTATCATTATTATATTTAATTTATGCTTTTAATTTATGTAAAAATAGTTAACTTATTTGATCATCAAAGATTTAATTTTTACAATTGAAATTGAAGTTAGGACTTCGAAAGATTTCATAGTTCTTTGTGTGATTATAAGTTGTAACTTATTTAATTAATGTAGGTAGCGAAGAGAATAAATTGATGAAAAATTGAGGGAACGTAGTTAATTGTGCATAAAGAGCATCATGGACGCTACTCTAATTAAATTTTTTTCTCTTCTTAATTTTGATCGACCAATAACAGCCCTTTAGAAGTTATTGGTTTAATAGTAAAGGGATTTATGTTATTTATTAGATTTCCAGATTTTTTTTGAAGTGAAATAATTTAGTTATTTAGAATTCTAGATTTTTAGTTAAACTAAAATTAAATTCAACAAAAAGATTTTCCGTTATTTAGATTGAAATTTGCAGTGCTGATTTTTCGTGCTGATTTTTAGTTTATTTCGAGTTTATTTTATTAGTATTATCATAAGAACATTTAACAAATATAATCATAACTATCACTCTTCTTCTCAAAATAATCTCAACTATCAATATTCCCGCAATAATCTCAACTTCCATACTACCCTTCTCAAAATAGTGTAGTATGACTGGTAAGTCTTAAGAAAAGTTATCATTATTGCGAGAATATTAATAGTTGTGATTATTTTGAGAAGGGTGTTATGAAAGTTAAGACTATTGCGGGAATATTGATAGTTGAGATTATTTTGAGAAGAAGAGTGATAGTTGGGATTATATTTGTTAAATTTTCATTATCATAAATATGCAACCCGATCCTTATTAATAAACATAATATTGTTAACAGTAACATTCAGAATATGCAATAATTAATGTGCTTTATGATTATTAAAATAGTTTAGGATTTACGTGCATTTAATAATGAGTAATCCGATCCTGTTTTTAATTTTGATAGGGAATATTAATTCTAGATTTTTCGAGTTTATTTTGTTAGTATATTAGTATTAGTATTAATATGCAACCCAGTCATGATTAATAAACGGAAGTCACTTTGATTTTAATAAGATATATTTTGTTATGGACTAAGGAGCATCTGCAACCGTTTCGTATATTTTCCAACATACAATTTTTTTACCATTTCATATTTTTTCCAATATACAGGATTTTTTAGATTGAAATTTGAATTTTATTACGACATTGGCGAAATGTAATCATTTCGAGGTATATTGGACCGTTATATATCGTATTTTACCGTATTTTACCTTGTCTGGTATCCTAATTTGGATTTGATTTGATTGGAAAATATAATGTAATTTATTTTTTTGACTGTAAATAATTTTCTTGTATGTAATTTCTCGTTTACATATTTACATTCTGGATTGCTGTTTTTTAACGTTCGAAATTTGAATTTTATTATGACAATGGCGAAATGTAATCATTTGATGTATATTGGACCGTTATATATCGTATTTTATTAGACAGTTATATACCGTTATTTATATTTTCGATTAACAATAATTTGTTCATATCGTATTTTATATGTAAATCATATAACATTATTACTAATTTTACATAATATAGATATGGAATAAGGAAATTGATTTCGAAATTAGTTATTAATCATAAAGAAATTAATACTACAATCAATTATGGAATTAGTAATGAGGAAAGATAAAAATTAAATTGAATTTAGGTGAGAGGCAAATTAATTCATTGTAAAAGTTAGTGGGTCTTTTTTTTTTCCTTATTTTAAGGAGCCAATGAGAGTGAGTTAAAAGTTATTGCTTTTATAGAGATAGACTAGTTTTATACCCGTACAACAAATGTACGGTTCTGTTTTTAAATATTGATTACTAATAAATATGTGACTAATGAATACAAATATAATTCAAAATAAAAATTAAGTAGATAATATATAAATTATTATCAATCATGAATTACTAAAATAAACCATTTTTTTTGCTATAAAATCCGACCTATTTCTTTACTAATGTAAAAGGCAAATTTTATTTGTTATGGTTTCAGAATTAACGGATTTTTATTAGAATTATTGATCCCGTGTTTTTTTATTACCTACTTGTGTGTTCTTTATAACTGTCAATTATTTGATTATTATCAATATCGTCTTAATCTCTTAGGAGTAGATCTACATGAATAAGATTAATTCGCAGTTTTTTTAGCATAATAAAATTATAATTTTTAGATTTTCAGTTTATTTCCAGTATTTTATTAGTATTAGTATTATAATTAGTATTATCATTAATCGTTAATATGCAACCTGATTAATAAACGTAATATCCCCACCTAAATAATTTTTAGTTGATTTTGAGTTATTTAGGTTGGAATTCCCGTTTTGTTTATTTTTTGTGTTGATTTTCAGATTTTTTTTCCCTAATATACAGGATTTTTATTACGACATTGGCGAAAACGTAATAATTTTGATATATATTGGACCGTTGTATATCGTATTTTACCGTATTTTATTTTGTTTGGTATCTTAATTTATATTTGATTTGATTGAAAAATTGGAGAATATAATGCAATTTAATGTTTGGACTGTAATTTTTTTTCGTGTTTGTAATTTTTTGTTTTTCGGATTTGATTTTTATGTTTGGACCGTTCTATACTGTATTTTATTGAAATGTTGTATACTGTTATTTATATATTCGATGAACAATAATTTGATCGTATCTTATTTTATTATGATAATGACAAAATGTGAATTTAGGAGAGAGAGGAATTAAATCATACTAAAGTTAGTGGGTAGTTTTTTTTTCTTATTTCAATCAACCAATCAGAATGAGTTAAATTCTATTCCTTTTATAGAGATAGATTGGTACAAATTTTACTCTACCACGTTCGCACGTACGATCAATAAAAAAGTGATAATTTTTTGATAAATAGTTACCATTATCTTTTATTAAAGACGGTAAAATCACCAATGGCCAATTAGGCAATGTGAAATCAAAGAGGGTGAACTTGTGAAAGTTGATAACAATATAACTCCATAATTAACTAGTTAATGAATGGACATATTTTTCTTTTTGCTTGGACTCGGATAAAAGTATCTTCTATTGATAGTTGAGACAATCTTTTTCAAAATACTGAAGACAACTTAATAATTAAATGAACGTCCTTCTTAAGTTTATTTTCTCATTCGAAAGGATTAGAAATCGTATCTCTAACTATCGATTTATGAGAGAAAATATAAAGCCCTTACGATTGACACGAACCAAAGTTTGATGGGATGAATTATGAATACATGCATATGAGTAGGACTCCACGCTTACCACGCGAACTAACGAACATAAAAGTCAACAAGTCGATAACGTTACGGCCTCAGTATGTCGTCGACCAAGAATATCGACACAAATTATAGAATAAGGCACTTTTTATAGAATATATTATGGAACGACTTTTTTATTGAGTAAATACTTTTTATTATTATCAATAAACGATCATCACTAACAATTAATAAACCAAAAATCATAGTCCGTGTATAGACTATAGAATTAGCGTTCCACACGATTAACGATTTAATTGATTATACATCGACGTTCCCTGGTTAATCTAATGTCTTGGTGCTCCTGCAAATTACGGGATAAGAGGGGCGAATGTACGCAGTGTTATCCTGGTGGACTGCATGTATTACGGATTTAAGATTTAATTGATTATACATCGACATTCCCTTCTGGCAATGCTATTCTGCACTGGCCAAGATGGCAGTCTTCATAACCCGCTTGTCGCGCAGAATGCGTTTGGAGACGATAATTACGGTTCAATGGCTAGGATTAATATTCCTGATATTGCTGTACAATTTTACTACGCTGTAATCGGTAGGGTGAGAAAACCGTATAGCCCGTACGGTTTTAAAAATCGCAAAAATCACTATACGGATCCGATACGGTTTATCCGTATATACGGTTTTCGGGTATCCGGAAAAACCGTGTATATGGAAATATGGAATCCGTATATATGGATACGGTTTGGTGAGAAATGTCCAATAATGAAAGACTAATTTTTTATTTATTAAGATAAGTTAGTAAAATAAGTCATAAAAAACCATTAAGAGTGGAAGTTGAAAGCTGAACTTTGCATTTCATTAATTTTTTTTATACAAAAATTTTAAACCGTGTCGAAAACCGTATATACGGTTTCATTTTTTCCCGACCCGGAGACGGTACGGTTTTGTGAAAACCGTATCGTATATACGGATTTCCGTGTCATATATACGGATATTCATATAATTCAAACCGTATACCGTATCGTATCCGTATTATAAAACCGTATCGGACATTTTTGCTCACCCCTAGTAATCGGAACAGGCTCTAAAGCCGTGTAAACGAATTAACTCAACTAAAAGCTTGAACTATCGGTGTTGTCCAATCAATGCTTTAATCATTTGTTTACCTTTTTTATTTACTGTGGTAGTATTTTAACGAAAGGCAAATGAAGGATTGGAATAATCAACTATGCCAAAGCCACATACATTTTGGCTTCTAATAGTTAATCCAGCTGCAGAGAAGCAGCCCTAGCGAAGTCGTACATACGGTGATTTAGTATGTATTTGACATATTTTAAATACGTTTTAAGCTTTAGACGATATTGTCCGTCTCAGATGAGAATTTGTGTACATAAAAATGCTTCTAAAAAGTCGATCATCTTTAGTAACATAATTGTAGAAGTATTGTAGTAGGTTGTCAATGATGTAAGCTAGATCACAGAGTCCTCGTCTCCTCAAAATCAACTCAATCAAAAACCTCAAAGCGAGGCTCAAGTCAGTCAAAACTAATTTCAAACCGAGTTTTCCAAATTTGAGCCGATTCCAAGCTCAGTAAATTTCTGGTTTGGAAACTTGTTTTAGGTTCGTTTTATTTAATTTCTAATCGTACTATTATTAATCGTGACTTAAAATCATTCTTTCAAATGCATCTGAATACGTGATACATGTTTTCATAACAAGAGTATCCGATCTTACCATGAATTGTGATCCTCTTACACACCACTCTAAAAGCATGGATTATTTCCGCTTTTGTGCCCTAAAATTTGCATAATTTCACTTTGGTGTCCTCGGGTTTGACTTACTTCTCACTTTGATGACCTATACGGCTTATACATAACCTTCTTACCATTTTATATTAAAAATGATATTTTAAACATAATAAATCAAGCCTTTTTTTGCAATATTACATTGCTTATTCAATTTTGTATTTAATTTTGTATCCTATTTTGCACTTTATTTTACTTAAAATGTAATTAATTAAGATAAAAGTTGACTATTACATGTTTTAGATCGCAAGCAAAATGAAATTTTATTCAAAATTTAGGTCATCAAAGCGGAAATATAACAAAATCAAAATAAAATTATCTAAATTTCAAGACACCAAAGTGAATATTTTCTTAAAAACATTACATTCAGGTCGATTATATAAAATCAACATTATTTTCGAATAAAAAAACTGAAAAAGTTACAACATTTTGTTATCTTTTTTTATAACAAGAAAATTACAAATTCGGAAATTATGATTAAATCATGGAATCCGAGGAGGGTTAATCCTAGGTTGAGCGTAATCCTGACGAACGGAAATAATCATCATCCGTCGTGGAATTGTCAATTTACTTTCATCAGTTATCTCTATATCCCCAGCATCAATCAACTCCGACAATTCATCCTGTTGAGTAACATATATATATATAAATATACTACTTTAGGACCCGTGCAAAGGCATGTAAAAAAAAATATATAAATAGTCATTTAAAATTTTATAGTTGTAGTATTATTTCATTTAAATATAAATGTACAATATTTTACACATACAAGTAAAGGTATATTAAATTTAAATTCAAGGTTTATTATACTTTTACATTAAATTAAAAGGGTACATGCCTTACCGACATTGGCACATCCCTATTTTGATTTAATACGCATGATTAAAATAGTTAAAATTAAAAGATACACATAGAAAATAAATATCGTATGTTTTCCACATGTTCTTAAACTAATACAACAACGTTCGTATAATTATTATGACATAGAAGGAATAGACTACGTATAGTTAACTCTTGTTTTAATTAAGTTCCATTCAATTTAGCTTCACTACAACCAGTTTAGTTCAACTCTTTTCAGCAAAAAAAACAGAGTGTAAAACCCGTTACTGACCATATTTTTGGTGAATTACATATACACTTTTACTAAATCATTTTACACTAAATTAATATAAACTAGTTTTAAACTCGTGCAAAAAATGCACGGATCGTAATAACAGATGTCATCAATATTATCACTGAATACATAAACCTATAAAATGAGTGTGATTAAATGTTCAATGTTGTGATAATATCAATGTTGTGATAATATAAATATAAATAAATCGATAACCGAAGATTCGATGTACATATAAATTTAATTTGTTAATCATTACCATTCGATGCAACATATTTTCAAGTGTATAACTAATCTGAAAGGTAACAATACTCGAAAATGTAAAGTTTGATTTTTTAAATTATTTCGTACGATATTCAAAATAATCACAAATTTCATTAGTTTTCAACTTTATTTAACTCGGATATGACTTATGAGAGATCTTAAGTAAGACGGTCTTAAATGAGAACGCGTGAGAACTTAAAGCCCAACCCGGAATAATTTTGTTTTTAAAAAAAGGGCTTTCAAGTTAATTTATGTAAATTTCTAGTTAATTTATTCGTTAGCAAAATATTTTTTCAAGGTCTAAATAAGTACGAAGAAAATTGACTCTTAATAATTCATCGATGGGTTAGTCTCCATTAATATGAACGTATTTCGTTTTAACATTAAAGCGTGTCAAATATTATATCACTTGACCATATAGGACAAATATTTGCATTTTTATATGTCTTATGCTTTTGTTTTATTCTAATAATTACTTAACTTGCCTTAAATTTATGACATATACACTCATTTCAATTAAAAAATTGTGTTCACTGAGACGTCGTCCTTATCAAAAATTTTAATGTAGAATAATGGGATCATTAAGTTTGCTACATCACTTAATTAGTGAATATATATATATATATATATATATATATATATATATATATATATATATATATATATATATATATATATATATATATAATCAAAGTTTATGCCAAACGATCGAAATCAACAATCTCTTAACACATTGAAACCCTATTTATTTAACCTATTTTATAAATAACCACGACGAACCTTCCATGAGGGAATATTCTTTTTCACTCAGCCTATCAGCTTCCTAAACTCTGCAATTGATTCAATGAAATACAATTTTTTTTCACTTTAATTATCACTTGCGTTTATACTATCTATTCCTTTCACACTATTTTAACTTAATTTTTTGCAAATTTTAAGCTAGTTCTTCTTAATATCTATAAGGTATTCATCCGTACTTGATCTTAAAATAATTTTTTACTATGTTCAGATTTATGAATATTGTTAGGTCAAATGGTTATATTTTTGTTGTGTATTTTAATTTAGTTTTTGTGAAAGAAAGAAAAAACAGTTTTTAGATTTAGAATTTGGCGTGAGTATATATATATTTTCAAATCTATCTCATTATTTTTTTTAATATCAGTAACGACTAACGAATGAGGTTTTTAAATATTTTGATCATTATATTCAATTTGTAAATTTTTTTATTTCTTTGTAATTATTTAATTTGTAATTTTTTTTCTATGTTTATATTGTGTTGATAATATTTAGGAAATGTATATTATATGATTATAGGGGTTAGGAATTAGGATATGTGTTATGGGAAGAATGAAATCAAAGAATTAAATCTCATTAGAAGTTAGAACGTGGGTAATAGCCAATTAGGAAAAGAAATTTTTTTCATGCCTAACAAAAAGGAACCAATGAAAACCCTTTAAATTCTATCCTTTTTATAGTAAAGGGATATTTTTATCCAATAGCCTTGGTAGAACATAGTTATGTTGAAAACGACTCATTAATAATTAGCTAATTGTGTTATTTAGAACAACCAATATATACCGTCGTAAGCAAATGTCACAAAACTATAAGTTTGATACTTATATAATTATATGAATAATACAAAATAGTAGAATTTATAGTATTTTATAGCTATTTTATCACAAGGTCAATGAGCTAATATAATATTAGTAGTTTATATTAATTCAAATTAAAATTTAAAAAACAGTTATATTGTTCTTTTTGACTTATTATTATGCTAAGATAGTCTTATATAGAGTAAAAGAAATTGTATGGTAAATATTAATTGTATGTCATGTATAACATATTTTTAATGAGTTTATTAGCTAACATAAATGGACTATTATAATAGTTGATCTTGACCATCTTGAATTAGGACTTTTCAAAACCCACATTCTCAAAACGATTTTACGTTATTAAATTATGATAAAATCATTACTGTAATTTTTTTTAATATGCCGTAAAATATGTTTGATGTGTAAAAAACGGTTTTTTAAGAGCATTTGAGTATTTGTAAAATTAATCAATGACTCAACATTGCTCCAAAAGTAATAACATATTAATCAACATAATAATTGTAAAACATTTAAGTCTATCTTATAATACAAGTCTTTTTTTATGATGAATCAAAAGGTTAATATTATGTAATAGGTAATTATGTACCACCTTAATTTCACAATTACTCTAAAACCTATCCATTGTTAAAAATATGTACAATTTTCCGTATTTTAGTATCATCTCATCTTATGAAATGAGCATTCGCATGCTATTACTAATTAATTAATATTCAAATGAAATAATTTTAAAAATATTTCTCCATTATGCAAATATGTGTGGATCTGTCAGAATAAAATAATGTTAAGAGGATGTTATGCGAAAAAAAAATTAATGTGGAATTGCATGTGTCTAGTTGTTCTTTTATTATACTTATACGTATATAATAAGTGTACTCATTTTATTTTTAACCGTGCTTTCACGTATTTTATTATCCGTTTGGAATTATAATATTAAATAATCTGATAATAAATTATGTGAAATCGTCTCTAAAGACATTTATCCGATGCTTCTATAATATGATTTTTTAGTTAAATTTATACATATAAGAAAAGGAGATACGCTATAATCACATGATAAATATATGTTATCATATTGAATGTACAATAAAAATCTAGTGGTTCAATAACAATAGATAATAGACTATCTATATTTTAGGAAGATAGTTAGAATAAGATTTTGTAAACAACTATAATAATATCTTTAGTGGATTAAGGTTGGAAGGTGGATAAATAGGCGGGAAAAGTAGCATTGTAGTGGTTTGTGTTTTATTATTTTACTAGTTTAGGACCCGTGCAAAATTGCACGGGCATATTAAAAAATATATATAAATAGACATTTAAAATTTTATAGTTGTAGTATTATTTCATTTAAATATAAATGTACAATATTTTACAAATACAAATAAAAGTATATTAAATTTAAATTCAACGTTTATTATAATTTTAACATTAAATTAAAGGGTACATGCTTCACTGACTTCGACACATCCCTATTTTGATTTAATAATCAAAATACACATGATCAAAATAATTAAAATTAAAAGGTACACATAAAAATGAATATCGTATGTTTTCCGTATGTTTTTAAACTAATACAAAAACTTTCGTATAGTTATTAATGACATAGAATGGAATAGGCTATGTATAGTTAAATTCAGCTTCATTTAGTTCAGTTCGGTTTAGTTCAACTCATCTCATGACAAATTAACTCTTTTTCAGGGTAATTTAGCTTCACTACGACCAGTTCAGTTCAACTCTTTTCAGCAAAACAAAACAGAGTTTAAAACCCGTTACTAACCATTTTTTGTGAATTACATATATACTTTTACTACATGATTTTACACTAAATTAATATAATATTTTTATCTAACACCCTTGGTAGAACATAGTTATGCTGAAAACGACTCATTAATAATTAGCTAATTGTGTCATTCAGAATAGCCAATATATACCCTCGTAAGAAAATGTCCCAAAACTATAAGTTTGGTACTTATATAATTATATGTATGTAAATAATACAAAATAATAGAATCTATAATATTTTATAGCTATTTTATCGCAAGATCAATGAGCTAATACAATATTAGTAGTTAATATTAATTCAAATTAAAAGCTAAAAAACGGGTAGGTTGTTTATTTTGAATTATTATTATGCTAAGCTTATATAGGTTCGTAATTTAACAACGAATTCAATGCGATTCAACATTATCGTAAAGTGTTTTTAAGACGATCTTTATAATAATTGTTTTATTTTTGTAACGGTTTATATTATACGGTATATCATTATTGATTTATTTGGTTCGGCGATTTGTATTATATGTAATTTAGGGTTTATTGTTGTTAAAATATTAAGACGGTCTGAAAAATAATTAATTTCCAAAACATTCACTCATAATTTGTTCTTATCTGACACACACAAAAAAGAGAAAAAAGAGAAAAAAAACACACCAAATAGTGATGCCGCGTTATTTACACGGCAGTATCATGGTGGTGCCTAGAGATGGCAATGGGTAGGATCTGGACAGGATACTATATAATCCAGATCCAGATCCATTTTAAAATGGTATATCCAGATCCTACCCTTATCCTCAGGATCCGAAATTTGTAGATCCATATCCGCATCCTAAGGATCTGGGTAGGATCTGGATAAAATCCAGATCCGTCAATCTTCAACGATACATTCAAATGAAACCGCACCAAGTCACTATTATACACTATTTCACGTTTACTTGTTAATTAGAGACGATGTTTTTGTCGAATTACCCTCTATTAACTTCACCGGTTTAAAAATCATTGTCCAAAAGAAATAAAAAAAGTGTACAGAGTATTAAAAAGTCTTATAGCAACTTACAAATAAGGTTTACAAACCACAAAATAGCTATAATTTCAACAATTCATAATAAAACAAATTGTCCAAACAAAATAAACACTAATACTTCATTGCTTGTTTCCAATTTCCATGATCTAACTCTAAAAGGTCGAATCTATCCAAAAATTACCCTTATAAAAATTAAAAGAGGGTCCAAGGGTAGGATCTGGATCTTAGTGGTGGGATCCAGATCCGACCCTCGTACTCGTATAAGGATATGGGTCCGATCCAGATCCTAAGGATCTAAAATAATGGGATCCATATCCTACCCTTGGGTATAGGATCTGGTGGATCTGGGTAGGATCTGGGATCCGTTGCCATCTCTAGTGGTGCCCTGTAATTTATCAGTTGGTCTTGCTTCAAACGGGTCGGTTTGAAAGACGGGTAATGACACTAACAAAATGAATAGGGGGACAAGGTGGGGCAACCCCATGTGCATCCCTCTCTCCTCTAAGTGGGTATTTTGTAAGGTAAAATGGTATCCGTCTTAAGTTTAAGACGGATAGTGTCGGTCTGAAATAAGAATTTGTGGTAATTTATACGGCACCACCATTTGATGTGTTTTTTCTCTTTTTCTTTTATGTTATTTGTGGGATAAGAACAAAATATGAGTGAATGTTTGGGAAATTAGTTACGTTTTAGACCGTCTTAAAATTTTAGTAACAATAAACCGTAAATTACCTATAATACAAATCGCCGAACCAAATACATCAATAACGATATGATAAACATTGTCTCAAAAACACTTTATGATACAACAAAATATTTTTTTTACTAAAGCTAATATAAGGGCAAATTTGGAATAAATTGAAAAATAGGATGCGTAATAAGTAAAACAGGGGGCGTGATATATCAAGTTCCTATATCCGTTACAAATGAGATTTTGTGAAACTTTTGACTTTAAGCATATGTATCGTCATATCTATAAATTCATAACTATCTTAATTCAGTTATCTGTCCATGATTGTCCGTCATCTGTCACCGTATTTTATTTTTTACATATTTTAAAGTTATTAATTATTTTTCTGTAAATATACGTGGTGTTTAAATTGATATTTTAGCTCACCCTTTATTATAAGCCATATATTGTCAAATATTGGTCAAATATGACTATATTTGACACATCCACTATTTTATGTGACAGATAGTTTATTGGTAAATTGTTAACAACTAGTTTTACACCCGTGCAAAAAATGCACGGGTCTAACTTTATTAAATTAAAAAAATTAATAAAAAGGTAAATATATTTAGCAAAAATATGATTTTATTATCGAAGTTATATTAATGTAAAAAGTAAAGATAATTTATATATTTGACTTAGACGCAAGTAAAATTAATGTTTCTACTTGATATTATAAAACTACACAACTCTTACTTAGGACGCCTTTTGGGTTTAAGTTTAAGACGGGTAAAATATCTATATGTCGGATGAATAAGACAAAAAAACATTATGCATGACAAAAATAAAACATGTCCTATAACTCATGAGAAGCGATACTAATTCTTTTAAACTTAAGACGGATAGTAGCCGATAAAAATATATATAAATGTTAAAATTATGCTTACGGATTTAGTCCTAAGTTCCAAACCATCATAATGAACCCAAATTTTTTTTTGTTCGACCCTCTAACTACGCAAAAAAACTCCGACCATATAATATAATCTCATATCTTTTTTTATGTATATTTAGGACGGGGTTACATATTTTCGTTGATTTTCAACTCTCAACTATTTAATTTGTAGATTTCCACTATTTAAATGTTTTAATTTTCGCCGATTTATATATTATTATTATATTTCGTATTTGCTTTCTATTCATGTTTTATACTCATCGTCACCCAATTTAATGACTTTAGCCGATGCATGCGTCTCAATCATATTATTATATTTAATATATACATTTAATTTATATAAAATTAGTTAACTTATTATCAATTATAGATCATAAATTAAATTGATGAAAACTTGAGTTAATTAATTATGCATAAAAACATGGTGGACCCTACCCTAATTAAAAATAATAATCTTTCTAATATCATCAACCAATAGGAAGCCTTTAAAAGCTATTCCTTTTATAGTAAAGGGATTTATATTCTAGGAAGATAGTTAGATAAGTAAAAGTAGGAATTTTAGATATCTTATACGGAGTACTATTAATGTTAATATGTATAATATGAATTTTAGTTGGTTATGACTATATTCTAGGAAGATATTCAGAATAATATTTTGTAGTTAATTATGATAATATCTTTAGTGGGTTAAGGTTGGAAGGTGGATAAATAGGCGGGAAAAGTAGTATGGTAGTGGTTTGTGTTTTATTATTATATATAGATATATAGATAGGCGTAGAGCGTCGTTAATTTCATGTTGGTAAATATTTTGAAATTAGTTGATCAATAAGACCTATTACTTGTATAGTTGTTCGGTAAGATATTCTTATGGTAAATTCGTATAAATTTAGTTTTACCACAATTAGTGATAATATCTCATAAATCTTTATATATTTAATTCATTAATGTGTGCCTTAAAAGGGCACACGTTAGAAAAACCGTAGTTGTATATATATAACAGAAATATAACATAAACCAAAACATAGTTATTATTATGGTTCTTTTTGGGGTTTTTTCCTACTTATTGTTACCCTTCTATTTATTCGAATTTTACGTGGTAATATTGACTTTTCAGAAATATCAGTGGTATCTTTAAACTTAATGAAAACATTTTAAAATGCTTAAAATGGTCTAACATATATTTTTGATTGATTTTTTGGCAATAATTTGTCATGTCATTAACAGAAATATTATTTACTCACCGTTTTTCAATTGTTTGGTTATTTTTAGAATATTATACTAAGTTTAGGGTAGCACAGATATTTTTTTTAGTTGTTTGGATATTTTTAGAACATTATTACTAAGTTTAGGGTAGCACAAATATTTTCAAAAGCATATAGTATCCCGTATAATTCGAAAAAATACGAAATACCACGTAAAAAAACCCTTATTTTTTCGTGACGAATAAATCCAACCGCCATTTTCTGTGTGCACTATAGATAAACAGTATGAAATTGGAGTCGAAAATTCTAATTCATTCTTCGATACTGCTCCTGTTTTAGAATGGATTTCGAAATCCGCAAGCAATGAAATTCTAACTTCCGAGCACAACTGGCCAATTCATTTCGCGTTAACTTGCTGGTGGATTTGGAAATGGAGGAACAATATAGTATTCGGACGCGAATCAGAAAATCCCACGCTAGTTCGCGAGTTCCTGTTTCGTCAGTTCGAGGTTACTAAAAATGCGCTGGACATCCATGATATTTTTATCCCTTGTTCGAGGCCAAGCCATACGGAATTATTCATTCGATGGCTTCCACCCCCTCATAATCGGATCCTTCTTAATACGGACGGAGCGTCGAAAGGGAACCCGGGGATGGCAGGAGGCGGCGGGATTTTTCGAGACGAAACTGGTAATTTTATTTCAGCTTACCAATTCTCATGTGGGATATGTACCTCGATGAAAGCCGAACTCCGTGCTCTTTTAGTTGGTCTAGAACGGGCGAAATCTATGAATTTTACGAATATTATTGTCCATATGGACAACAAGACATGCGTGCAAATGGTGGTCGAGGAGCAGCTCTTATCGAATGGGTTGAAGTACTTAGTCAAAAGATGTAAGGAGTTGATTAATGAACATCGTTGGACGGTTAAGCTCGAGCACATTTACAGAGAAGCGAACAAGGCAGCGGATTTCCTAGCCAATCAAGGAGTCTACTCAAGCTTGGAACCCGTCTCAGTTAGTACCCCATGTAGTCGTTTAAGGACGATCCTTCGAGAAGATATTTTTGGAGTTGCAACTCCTCGTGTCATAGCTTCTAGTAGTTAATTTTCTTCGGGTTTCGCCCCTCTTTTGTACCAAAAAAAAAAAAAAAAAACAAATAATAATTATTTTACCTCGGTATATATATCTTGAAGAAATGGCTCTTCCTTCACGGGATTTCCATTTCCTAAAATCAATAACAACACCGCATGAATTATAATTAGTTAGTCATGTATATTCTCGTGTAAGACAGTTTTACATACGAATATTGTAAAGCGGATAATTTAGTAACTACGGAGCGAAAAGATGAAGGCTAAGTACTAACCAAAAGAAGCATGAACTTGGTGAGATTTGCAAAGAACAAAAGCTAAGAGAAGTAGTAATACGTAAAATAAAGCCTTATTCCCCATTTTTCTATGTATAAATCAAATCGAATCGAATCGAAATAATTAACTAAATTGAGATGTTATTAAGTTGCTAATGGTAGAATAATAGGCATAATGATGAAGTTATATATATAGAAGTATAGAATACACAAATAATGCTTGTAAGACGTCATGATTAATCTTTTAAGTAGAAATGCTAGTCAATGCTACTCAATTATTGTACCAAAGAGGATTGTATTTATCCAATTGAACCAAAGAGGATTGTATTTATCCGTCACAAGCTGAGGACGGATATTAATCCTCTCACAACAAGGCAAGTGAGAAGACAAGTGGAAAAAATGGATCATTCCGTGGGTCATGTCACTTGACGTATAATGCCGTCTTCAATGAAAATTTGTGTTATTGTACCCGCCTTTATTTTGGTCGTTTATTGTCCTATTTTATTTTGCCGTCTTCAATGAAAATTTGTGTTATTGTACTCGCCTTTATTTTGGTCGTTTATTGTCCTATTTTATTTTGGGTGTATCGAACAATTGTTGTCTTTTTATTTTCAGAATGAACTTGATGAGTAATTTGGTCTTTTACTCATAATTTGGTCCACTTATGATTTACTCATTCTCTTTGCTTTATCTTTGTGTCAAATTAAAGGACCATAATTAATGAGTCGAAAAGAAGTACTGTATATGAATATGCTTTTAAGAAGTCAATCAATTTAAATAGGCTACTTGTACAATTATGTGTAGAGCTACAATTTTGTCTTTGATTGTATTTTTATACGGAGTATCAAACTAGAGTTGGTAAAACGAATCATTAGTAATTTGGCATCTTTGTAATCGTCACTGAGGTTATAGGTAGAGATGGCAATGGATCCCAGATCCTACCCAGATTCACCAGACACTATACCCAAGGGTAGGATATGAATCCCATTATTTTAGATCCTTAGGATATGGGTCAGATCCATATCCTCATAAGAGTATGAGGGTTGGATCTGGATCCCACCACTAAGATCCAGATCCTACCCTTGGACCCTCTTTTAATTTCTATAAGGGTAATTTATGGATAGATTCGACCCTTCAAATGTAGATCATGAAAACACGAAATGAAGTATTAGTGTTTAGTTTGTTTGAAGAATTTGTTTTATTATGAATTGTTGAAATTATAATTATTTTGTGGTTTGTAAACCTTATTTGTAAGTTGCTATAAGACTTTTTAACACCTTGTACACTCTTTTTGTTTTTTGGACTATGATTTTAAACCACTGAAGCTAATAGAGGGTAATTTGACTGAAACATCGTCTTTAATTGATAAGTAAAAGTAAAATAGTGTATAATAGTGACTTGATGCAGTTTCATTTGAATGTATCGTTGGAGATTGACGGATCTGGATTTTATCCAGATCCTACCCAGATCCTTAGGGTACGGATATGGATCTACAAATTTCGGACCCTAAGGATAAGGGTAGGATCTGGATATACGATTTTAAAATGGATCTGGATCTGGATCCTATAGAATCCTGTCCAGATCCTACCCATTGCCATCTCTAGTTATAGGGAGTTACTCCCTATTATTTTATAGCGGTTTCTCTCAAAACGTATATATTTATCTATTTAGTCCAATTTAATTCGATTCAGTTTATCTATTCACAAATTTAGTTTAATTCAGCTCTATTTAGTACATTTCTGTTCAGGTAAGTTCTTAGCCTAAAATAGATTAATTACATACTTGAAGAGTACTTCGTCCATTCTAATCAATTCTATACATTTTACTATATAGACATTATTCATAGGTCGAGTGAATCTTCAACCCAACTTCTAATATACTCCGTATAACATAAAAAATTGTCATATGAGATCTTGTTTAAATTGTTTTACCTAGTACATTGTGAATATCAAAGTTTTATCAATTAAAAATACGAGTATTGACAAACGTGCATAAAATAAATGTACAAAATTGATTGGAATGAAGGAAATACCCACTTGGATACATTGGACAAGTTCTTAGCTAGTCCACACAGTTCATCATCATTGTTAACATCATCAGTAGTTCATCACCAGGCCAGAATCCAAGGTTTCAACCTACCTGCCTTCCATTCTTGTTAACATCATATCAGTCCGTCACTCGGACTTTTTGCTACTATTAGTAATGGAGTTGCCATTCTTTTCAAATACCTTTCCTAACTACATCCTTATGAAAAGATACGAGTCATAAGACTCATAACCACAATCCATCTTCAAGGAATCCAAAACCCGTATCCTGTCGGTATTAATACTCGTGTAATCACAACTGAGCGCTACGCTTTTCAGGAAAAAAAAATGCTCAGGGGATTTGATTTTAAAATAGGTTAATGTACCGTCACATAAATATCAAATATACACCTGACTATTACAATAGAATTAAAAGATCACATCAACTCGCGCCTACTATTAGCTGGAGAAAATACCCAAAATGAAACGCGAACATAATCTATACAATACCTTTTTTTTTTTTCTACTAGTCCGCCACATATCATTGGCCGATGTACCTTTACATAGACACAAAACCCGATCTAGGAGACTCGTGATTACAATAGAATTACAGCATCACAAAAGATTGCACAACATATGCTATTAACAGCAAAAAGCTGCCAAAATGAAACATAACAGAATTTACACAAACCTTTTTCCTATAAGGATGCCAATAGATCTCTCATTTCTGTCGCGGAAGGGACGTTCTCGGTGGGGTAAACCCTGGCAACTAGTTGTGCAAAGCTTTCGTACTTGTCCAGGAACTCTCTCTGCATTGCGTAAGATTGATTAGGCAACTTTGTTACTAATTCATCCCAAATTTATGGTTCCCGTATGTAGAATTAAAATGTAAAATTGTCATGCATGTATTTATTTAGAGAGATGTTAGCGGTAATTTATCAGAACAATCATTGTTCGAAAGTAGGCTATCTCAAAAGTTTAGAGAAAAAAGTCGATCAAAGATCGCACTGTTTGTTCAATGAAAGTCAAATGGGGACAATATAGAGATATTAGGGGTAATTTATCAAAACAATCATTGTTAGAAAGTGGGCTATCTCAAGAGTTTAAAGAAAAAAGTCAATCAAAGTTCGCACTGTTTCTCCAATGAAAGTCAAATGGGGACAATATAGAGTTGTTAGGGGTAATTTATCAAAACAATCATTGTTCGAAAGTGGGCTATCTCAAAAGTTTAGAGAAAAAAGTCGAACAAAGTTCGCACTGTTTGTCCAATGAAAGTCAAATGGAGACAATATAGAAATGTTAGGGGTATTTATCAAAACAATCATTGTTCGAAGGTGGTCTATCTCAAAGGTTTAGAGAAAAAAGTCAATCAAAGTTCGCACTATTTGTCCAATGAAAGTCAAATAGGGACAATATAGAGATGTTAGGGGTAATTTATCAAAACAATCATTGTTCGAAAGTGGGCTATCTCAAATGTTTAGAGAAAAAAGTCGATCAAAGTTTGCACTGTTTGTCCAATGAAAGTCAAATGGGGGCAATATAAATGATGAAGGGGTCTCATAACAGAGCAAAATATAAATATTGTGAATTCTAAATTGTGATCCTACATCAATATTCATTGTTACTTCTGTTTACCTTGCATTTATCCCACAGAGAAGGTAACAACTCCTCTGTAGTCAAGTTCTTCTGCAATTTTTTGTACATTGATTGGATGGATTTGTCAACCTGAATCACGATCGGACATAAATAGGATGAAGTTTAACAAATTATTTGGCAATCAACATCAACAAACTTTAGGTTAAGCATCTTGGTTTTACTAACATACCCCAGACAAGCTAGCTTTCAGCACTTTCCTGAGATCCATTTTTGACAAACCCATCTGGAAGGGAATCTGAAGAGGCGATAGATCGAAGTCAAAATCCAGTCACCAATCATTAAATAATTTTTTTCTTATAAATTGCTAAAAGCAAGAAAGGCACACTTAATTTAGAGCACAAATCATTAACCATTAATAAAAATAACTACTGAAGCAAGTAGCAACAGAAGAGGGATGGACAGTGAAAACAACAAAAACAGTGTCCCTCTGTTGGAACTTTATAAACAGGCTAAACACGCAATGAATAACGGTGGCAAATTACGGGTCCTTTTCGTATCCAAATGAAGTTCTAGGGTTAATTCTTGACTTTAAAAGTTGGTAAGTCAAATTGATCAATATGACTTGCTACATTTTCTTTGCCTCTTAAATGATGTCGTGCAGTTTACACAATTTGTGACGCAACTTCCATTACAAGTCTTTCAAAGACAGCCTTTGTGCAGTGAAAGTTGGCATGCATCTGACCCCTATACATTGTCAACCCCCATACCTCTAATAGAATTAAACCTCTGAATCACTGTCTGCACTGGATTACTGTTGGTATGGTTGTTGCAAACAAGGGTGCATCGGATAAGAGTCTTATCATGACGTAAAGAGAAAATGGAAAAAGATATAGTACGCGAAAAATCGAGGAGATATTTCAAAATTGGTAAGCCGCCTAGGTTGTTGAAAGCACAGCTTTGAGGTTCACATCAATTGTTCAACACATGACGTGGGGAGTGGGGAAAGAGAATTTGATGAAAGCAGAGCTTTGGAATCCCCATTTATCATGAAATACATGCTGAAGGAGAGCTGGAGAAAGATGAGACTTTTAAAGGTGGTTTCAAGGACGCGATGGAATCAGGCAAAACGCAAACCACATAAGGCCTAAGTAAAAACTAGTGCCAAAAATCTGTCACTCCTGCACTCCTGCTGCCTGTAATTCTCTTTTGAGAGAAAACCTACAATACTACCAACTCAGCTATTAATAAGATGCTTACCTCTTCCGGGGTAATGGTGTACATAAGATCTTCAATCTTTCTGGCAAATTGGAAGAGGCGTTCAAATTGCTGTACATAAGAACTCAGAGGAATAAGGCCAAGCATGACTTGTGATATAGAACAAAAAGGCAGGACTGCCCAGAAATGATTCCACACAAAAGCAGTGAAAGGTCAGCTTACATAGTATATAATCATGCTAATATGCCGAGTGCAAGCCTGCTCGTACGATTCGCTTGCTTGGTGATAAAACTTTGCTAGCGTGGGGACAACATTTGCAAGATCATATAAACTGCAACAAAATGTATACACATTTGGCTTCTTAAAGAGGATGCATAAACAGAAAGTGAATGCAAATTGAGGATAGAACAAATACCTATTCTGGAATGCAGCATAGTTCTCCAAAAGAAAAACATCGGCATATCTTTGATCAGTCTGTGCAATCTTCTCCAAAGTAACAAACATTATGCTGACCTGTTACAAAATTAGCCTCTAATGCATTAAGGGTTATGCGCATAGTAATATAACAACTGGATAGAACGACTATAGGGGCTAAGTGGAGTTTTTAATCACATAAGGATAACTATACCTTGTAATCTGTAAGAAATAATGAGTTCAGCTTCATCAAAATAACTACACTTTATGACTATCATGATTCATGACAAATCAAACATCGGGCTAGATTGTATGGATCAAAGATGGAATAAATGTATATTATACGCTTGCTGTACCATACTAAATATTCAAAGAAGAACACAGTCAGACACCATAGTTAAGTATTCGGTATGCTGAAGATGCAACCTCATCTGTTTTATTATTTGCTGTTAATCAAGCAGCTAGGGTAAGTCGGGAGTCTTCGTCTCTTTGATCTCAAAAATAATTTTAAGCACCAACATATAGACGAAATCAATTCGCGGAGCAATATATCTTTTAATAAATACTGTTTGTCTAGTGACCAGCACAGCACTACAACATCAAAAAAACACTACTTCCTGAATATTTAGTATGGTCACTCACAAATTTTGTGTAGGCCTGATCAACCAAGTCTCTGGATTGTCCTTGAATGTACTGTTCCATACGAGTTGCAAGTGTAGCAAATCTATCCACAAATAAATACGCGAAATTTAAGATGTGATGTTATGGAATAACCCAACACAAAACAATGAAAACATTAAAATTTACAACACCATCCTTAAAAACCAAAACCATTCAGGAAAGTAACTAAATGGATAATAAATAAAGGATCATGCATTTTTCCGGCTAACTGATGAGAACTAGTTGAGATAGCATGCGGCCTGACAAATGTATATCATTCAGAATATCTTTTTTGTTGAGGAATTTCCAAAAGTAGAATCACAATAAAAAAAATATTGAACAGAATTACGATCTCAACTCCTTAACTACTTGTAAAGAGATGGGGTCACGGTGAAATCATAAACTACTCATCCTTAAGACCAGCTTCAACGAAATGAAGCTAAAGCACCAGACCGGGTCAGCAAATAACACGATAAAAAATTGATCAACACCTTGGGATATATGATAGAACACCCATCTGCCGGACATTTCTCTCATTTCTTTCAATCTGATGACAAGCTTCATCAACAAACTGCAGGAAATGAATATAATGTGATGAGATCGGCAATGATAAAATAAATGTGACATGTCCAGGGGAAAAGCTTACTCTGCTGAACTGCATGGAAATCCTTGATTCAAGATCACCAAGCAAAAGACGAACAAACCCAGCTGCATCAGCTTTCTGACCAGATAAATAACGTTCTGTAGTGCCATGCATGGAGATGCATCGTAATGGATCAATTTTGTAGGCCCAATCCACAACAGCGTAGAAATCTTCCTGAGATTAATTACAACATACTATGGTTGAAGAACGCAAAGTGACGGGATACCATCACGCTATAGTGAACTATTACCATTAAGACTCTTAGAAGGAAGGTTGTATCAAAAAGCGACTTATTTTTCCTATGATGCATACATCAGAAGTTTAGTACCCATTTGTCACTCATGCTCTTAGATTCAATATTCGCCCTCCCTAAATGCCTTGAGAAAAAAGTAGTGAGGACAAGAGCACCGACAAAACAAAAGAAAAAAGAAAACTTTCTGCAGTGGTTCCAGGTTACAACTCACAAGTCTCAACAACTTCAAAAAGCAAACTCACATATGCTAAAGAGGAGGTCGATGAGGGGGAGACCGGAATTCCTCCCCACCCCACCCCACCCCCCACCCCCCCGCCCCCCCCCCCCCCCCCCCCCCTCAAAATCCCTCAAAATCCCCAGCACCAGGCGTAGCATTTGGCGACCAACAAACAATATCTTTAAAAATAATTATCTCAGGAGAAAATGCTAAAAAACGACAAAATTCAATGAGGTGACCTTACAGTACCTCCCTTCATCCTTTCAGCTCTCCTCGCAATATGCCGATACCAGAAAAAAACATAAGATGCTGTCTTTAACTAAAACACCTAGGGTTTAAAAAAATTTACGACTATATTATAAACAAACTCAAAATCTTTACCCTTCTTTTCAAACGATGTAAAAGGCTTATGACGTTTTATGCTTTCCGACATGTCTTCTGTCCAACTAGGTAGAAGATTTTGCAAATCTAAATCCAAAAGTGCACCAACCCAGACATTACTGCAGGGGAATGGTGATGTAACAGGATACTGTTACGCACATTTTCTTTTGTGAAGAAACGCTTACCACAACCCTCAAAGGCCCCTGGCCCCCTGCTTGTGACAATGTTATAACATTACCGCAATGCCTAAGAGGAGACCGTAATGACATTGTGTCTTAGAATTCACTAGCGCTCAGCTCCTCGACAACACAATAAGTCAATAAGCACAAAGAGGTTTATGATCCGTTACAAATAATAAAGGGATGCACATAGTTCCAACAAGATTCTAGTATTCTGAGATATTTCGACCATTTTTTACAGTAGAAACAGCAGACATCAAATAGCAACAGATTATCTGCAATTTCGAGTCAAAAAAATTGAATATTATCAAGAGAAGTACCTGAATTCCATCAAGCAACTCTTGAAGGCACTCATTGAGAGCTGCCAACTCCAATGAATTTTTACCTAAGCAAGATATGGAAAAAATTCTCAGTAATACTTCATATATTGAGCACGAGAAATCTACTTTGAACTGAGAAGTATATCTAAACAACCAACAAAATAGATCATCTTCCTGGACAGGTGGAAAATCAGTATTTAAACTGCTAAGATACGTGCTCATGTTAAGGTCGTGAAATATAATCAGCGGGATAATAATGTTATTTTTACTGCACAACTTAAATCTAAGCAAAAAAATACATAAATACAACCCAAATGGATCAAGGTCAGGGCGTGAAAAGCTGAGAGTGAACAATAAATCCGCAACCCTAAATGCAAATCAATTTCGTACTTCCAATTTCCAAAGAAACTAAGCTAATATATTCTTTCAACTAAAGCTCTATTGGAGGAGTTTGATGAAGAGGTTAGGCCAGAAGAGTTTCACCCGTGTTTAAGTGAAACATGGTCCCTCATTTGGGCATCAGTTGTATGGTAAAATTGCACCAGAAAACATGAGGAAGAAAATGCTAGAGTATAAAATGTTAGATACCTGATTTGCTGTCATTGTCATCTATATCTAAAATCCCAAGATCATCGTCATCAGCATCATCTACATCTGATGTAGACTTTTTACCATTTGGTAATGTTCCAGGTGGGTTGAGTGCAGGAACTTCAAAGCACATGAAGTGGGCAAAGAAGGAGCTCTGAGATTTAAAAGGTCCCGATAATGTAACTAACACTTTATAGGTGGAAGAAAAGTCGTGGAGTAAAAATGAGTTAGGAAATAACCTCGTCGACAAGAAGTGGGACAAATATTGTGAGCATTTTGGCATAGGCTTCTGAAACTGCTGTGGTGTCCGTATTGCTTACAGATTGACCAACATTAGCATTAGGATCTAACCAAACGGTTGGATTTCTAGATGCTTTAGTGCTGGCTCGAAGCTCATTAGCAAACTCCCGAGCCTGAAGATTAAGTGAGCATTTTTCCAACCAGAACATTAGGTACACAGAATAATCAATTCTTGGAGATGAACTACATGATCTAAGGAACACAAATCATTATTTACTTCTACTAGACACTAGTTGATATGGAGTATAAGAATAATCCAAAAGAAGCAAAGGTGAAACCAATGACTCACTACAGCCTACAGTATAAAAAGCTGACGCCTCAAAGCTACAGATGATAAAAATTGACCCACCCGATAGAACAAAAAAAATAAGTGAACGGAAAACCAAACTGACCCAAGATTAACCAATTCTTGGAGATGAACTACATCTGATGATCTAAGGAACACAAATCATTATTTACTTCTACTAGACACTAGTTGATATGGAGTATAAGAATAATCCAAAAGAAGCAAAGGTGAAACCACTGACTCACTACAGCCTACCGTATAAAAAGCTGACACCTCAAAGCTACAGTTAGTAAAAATTGACCCACCCGATAGAACTCAAAAATTAAGTGAACCGAAAACCAAACTGATCCAAGATTAAACTGATACCGACAGCCACCTTATTTGTTCCAACCCAAACCCGACTTGAATTGACCCGAACCATAACCTGATATTGACATAACCGATGGAGGACCCAATGACAAATTAGCTTAATAATAGTCCAAATAATACTAAATTGTTATCACTTAAAACTAAAAATAAATACAAGATCAATCATTTTAACAAGAACTTATGTATCCAAATTACATACATAAGATAAAATACATGTTGATAACCTCATCCGATACTGACCAGAACCAAACCGACCCAACTTGCCACCCGAAATGAATTGTAACTCGCCCAAACCTATTATTGACCCACACAACTAGAACTCGATATGACCTGACACTGCTTTGAGTTAATCCATAACATGACACATTTGCCACCTCTAAATGACAGCACAAAAACATAGTTCATATATTAATCTAGTTTTGATTATGATATTTGAAAAACGGCTGGTTTTTACAAGAATCAGTCAATACAACCTACAGCTTAAGACCTTCCCATTCTATCCTGGAAAGTAAATTTGTTTCCTGCAGGAAAAATTGCCCCTTAACCTGAAAAAAGCATTTGAAATAGAAAATTTGACGAATAGCATGTCTAAAGTAATTTAAGCGGGTTCATTTCCTCACCTCTCGACGGAGAAGCAGATTGAGAGAGCTGCAGTATGCCTTCCTCAATGGACCCAAGCAGTTCTTATCAAGGCTCTGGAGCATCACACATGAAGGTATAAGAGGACACATAAATCTAACAAGTAATTACATGATAATAGTTTTTGGCTTTAGCACCTTCAGATGTTGCAGAAGCCGAGCATACGTCCTACATTTGTATCTCAAGTCAGCATGGTCAGGTCGTTTTAACTGTCCACGCTACACAAGGAGGAATTAAGTGGTCAGAACATACATATCACAAGGCATGACTTTGAAGGGCTAATAAAGATGTGAATATTTTTACACCTGAGAAAAATAACTCTTGTCACCTATCATGAAGTCCACCAAGCTAGCAAAGTAATTCCTCAAGAATTCAGATGCTCTACGGACAAATGTGCTCTTCAGCTTCTGAAGTTCTGCTTTCTTCTCTCTAACCTGAAATATGTTCAAAACAAACGGAACAAAGTAATATTCAATAGGTGATCCTTATAAAATCAAAATTAGGAGAGAGGGAGGGGGGTCATCACTTTTGCAGTGATTATATCGAAACAAAAAACAATATAGGTGTCTTCAGGAGAGTGGTTATGAGTTTTGATCAAGCATCAAGAGGTTTCAAATGAAAACATGCACCGATAGTTTCTGGATAGGAAGTATGACAGAATATTTTTGTTTTTATCTTAAAGATTCTTGTCAATAATACCCCATGTGCCTTACGGTCAATCTCAAGGCCTCGACAACTCCTAACAATTCCAGAACTTGGACTTCTATCACATGTCCGACAAAGTAGAACTTCCCAAACAAACAACACTAAACACTAACGGGAAACAGATAAACATGCAAGTATTATAAGTTTTCAGAGAGAAACATTGCCGAAATAGCATCTCCTTGCTATTACTAACATGTAAACTTTACGTCTTTAGCATCATGAGTCACATCTCAATGAGCCATGGAAGTAGATGTGCCTTCTCCCAAAGACTGCCAAGCAACTAAGATGAGAAGAAGCATTGCTTGCAGTGGAAACTCATATCTTCTACTTAAGAGCTATTTATATGAATGAACTACAGATAGGACAATTTTCCCAGCGGGATAATTAAAAAGTCATCACATTTGTACGACTTAAAACAAGCTTTTCTATAAGCCTGTAATCCATAAGCCTATACAGTTACCTTAAGTCCCATCAAATATGCAAACATGTCTACAAACAACATAGAATAGTGTTTTGAAGTTAAAACAACAAAACAAAATATATGGAACATACAGCTCGCATGCTTGCAAAAGAAGGGTCCAAAGTTGGGACTTCTACACCACGGAGAGCACTGTTAAGCCATTCACATGCTTCTATGTTCTTAATCATGTTCGCTTCATCGAAGGAACCACCTGTCAGGCATGATGCATACTAGATGCAGAGATGGAGTCAGTTTATACTGACAACTAAAACAAACGAAGATGTGTGTATACAGGACAAGACATACCTCAGAAGGAACACGGAGTCGCTCAAGAAGCTTCTCAAGTTCTTCAATCAATGCTTTATTATTTACAGATTGCATCTCCAGCTTATTATTTCTGGTTTCTATCTGGACAACACAAACAATGGATGAGGGAACAAACTTTGGTAATGTTAATATGTTACCATTGTATGCAATCGATGTGATAAGCCAAGTATAGGATTTTACCAAATTTTAATGACTTATGAAACCACTTTAACAGAATCAGTAGCATTATTGTTCACACAAAGGCTAAAAAGTAAATTGATATTAAATCAAAATTTAAGTTTTGTTCGCAAGTTAACAGCCCAGTAGTCACATCAACTTACCGACTCAATGTCTTCTCGCATGTGCCTGAGTTTCACATTGAATATACCCAGCCACTCATCCATATCATCCACACAACTTAGTGCATTATCAAGACCTATTAATACCTGCATGAAAAAATAACTATCAAATTATTGTGTAATTTATAAGTCATCTCTAAATAAACCACAAATAACATGCAATATTGCATCTTCTTCTAAGAGGTTTCTTGGAATTGGGTACTTATTAAGAAGGCAATAACTAAGGAGGGTTGGACAGGAGGTAAGTCAGATAACAATGGTTGTTGAGAAAAGGGGAGGGGTAATAGGTACACCGTAAGAAGAGTTATAGAATAAATGGAGACATCTGGACACCACCAAATAAACTATACTCAATAGTGGATAGCCTAATGTCATGCTCATAGCAATTTAATGAACAGTGACACTGTATACTGACACATGGTTTAGCATATTGTCTTCTAAAGTTCTGCCAAATGATATTCTAGCCGGAATACCCAAGGTCCACCCACAAATGTTGACTTCCATAGTTACTACTTCCCTTTATTTCCACAGCAAAGCTGCAAATTATAATCCTTTATATGATTTCAGGACTTCCAGTAACTGTCACCTATTAGGATCTAATAAATAGTGCGGTTTTTAGCACACGTTGCACGTAACACTCTATTCAATGCAATTATACTATTTACCTAGAAGAAGAAGGCAGTTATATTCAATTGAATATTACTTTGAAAAAAGAAAAAAAAGAAGTGTAACACAACAGAGGATAATAAATCAATAGAATTCAACATACAAACCATAAAATTGTACTCCCCCGACTCCACTTATTATTTTTCAGCATTCTCACATCAAAAAAAATAAAATTAAGCAGATGGGGCTAACTAGTGAAGTTGCAGAGTATTAAGGAAGCCCACTCTGAAATATATGAAAGGTTGCCATTCACCAATCAACTTCATAAACAAATGTCACCAAAGAGGATGAATCAATGTAGTCGTGTGATGAAAAGATCATCAACAGAATAGTCACAACAACAACATCAGAGCCTTAGTCCCAAAAAGTTTTGGGGTCGGCCATCAACAGAATAGTCAATTAGGTAAAATGTGCCTAACTACTATTGTTAATTCCTATCCTTCTTGTTCGTATGTAGTTATGTTAACTCCGTCAATTATGGTTTTTGGTTAGCACACAAAAAGGTTTGATCACGCACCATTTCTATGTTAATAATGCTCAGGAAAATGATTATCCTCAGCTTATCCTAATGAGACAGACACAGGCTCACACAGCATTGAGTTTATCTGAGTCTTTTATTCAGTTTTACAAAAGCACTTGACCAACAGAGACTAGGAGGGCAAATGTCCTCAAATGTCAAAGCCATCATTTTAAAACAGTTTTTTTTTTAACTTTTCTAGTCAACAGAGTTTATTTACGTACATGACCTAATCAGTTCGGTCATTTCGCCATGTATTTCACTGTTAAACTCTTTGACAGCACGGAAAACCATTGGTGACCTTGACAGCATGAAAAAAACAAAAGCCCTGCCCTCCCTCTCTATCTAAGGGATAGAAGGCGGGTCTATGGCATTCTCTCCAGTCGGGGCGCCTCATAATCGCAAGTCCATATGCCTTTTTCCCATGCATTTCTTAATTAGCGGTTTGATACTCTAGGGTGTCCTCGGTGATGAAATAAAGATATTCTGGGGAGGCTTGTACTATGAACTTATAACTCATCGTACGAGCAAAGAGAATTTTTAAATTTACTACAAGGCTGTGGCATTCAAACAAGAAATAACATAAGGCCACGAAGCCCTTAAGGAGGAATTTACCAGTTTAAACAACAATACAGGCTAGAAATTGCTGTCACAGCAATCAGCATATCTGCATAGACTACATGTTTCCAGATATGCATGATTAGGATTAGCTGATTACCTCCTCAACCAAGGGTTCTGTTTCCAAGATAGAATGCACATTAGCAGCTTCCAAAGCCTGAAGTTCACGCTTAAGCCTTTCAGAAAAAGCTCCTGCTTCACCAATACCCATGACATAACTGCATTTTGGAGTAAATTAAGGTCATGGTATGTTGATGAGATTATAACACTGTTTCCAAAAATTAGTCAGTTGATTTCTTGGCTGTATCTACCATCAACATACAAGGTCTATGGAAATATGGCTCAATACTTTGGTGTCAATCACACAAAACACAACTGAAGAGTGATAAAACCACCAAAAATTCAGTAAAAAAAACAAAGAAAGAATGCATACGTGCCAAGAAGAGCTTCCATGTCCTCCTCCTCAGCTTGGGACACCAGCTCCTTCTCAACAGTTACCGTCATGTCCCTCTCAGTCACCGTAGTAGGAACATACCCATCATCTAGATTTACCTGAGTGGTAATGGTGGTGGTTGAGGTGTTCTCCTGTAGTGCATTGGGGTGAAGAAAATTGAAAGGTTGATACGTAAAGTTGTTTGATACTCAACCGCACAAAAGCATGCATAACAGATAGCAAAAGATGGCAAGTTCAAATTGAAAAGAACATGTAAGATCTCATCAGCCATCGTCTACTTGTTTCTTTTCGCCCCAGATACACAATTTAAATATATTCTAAAGAAGCTAGTAACTGAGGTTGTGCATGTGCATCTGCCTAATATTGTTCACTTGTTCTTGTCCAAGATTTACACAGCCTAAAGAATATTGACAGTAACAGACTTCGTGGATAGGAATAGAGCAATAGTAATAGCTAGATTTTATGAAGTATGTTTTGCTGGTAAACAGAAAGAGTGAAAGAGATAACTGTCTCAGATGGTAATGTAAATTTGTAGGCAATGTGAACCAAAAAAACTATCTTGGCAGAAGATAGGAGTCCAAGACACAGTAACTAGAGCTCATATCATTAGAAAGATACAGTAGACAAACTAATGCCGTACAATACCAACAAGACATCATCCCGAAACCTCTCACTTCCCAGAAGGATCCTGCGAACTAGTTATGTTAGTAAAGGAAAATCAGCACCCACAGAATATATCATACATCATTGACTTTGAGGGTGCATGAAATCAAACATATGCAGGCACTAGAAGTCAAGGTTGCTCCACAACGAGGGGTAAAGGGGACCTACCTAAACTCACCTAAGTAAACCACATGATTAGCATATTCTAAATATGCCTACATCGATTAAGCAAAACCTTCCAGCTCTGACCATACTCAACTTCAAACTATAAATGAGATCAGATTACATGACCATAGGGGGATTATCGTAGTAGATACCAGGGAGAAGAAAGAAAATTATAGTGAGAAACGGGGGGATAAAGAAAAAGGGTCAGTAAGAATCAAAACTCAAAAGAAATGTACAAGCTCCAGCACATTTGTCCATATGAATCGTGGACCTCCACTCAGCCCTACCCAAAAGCCATATTGTCATCAAAATCAAATTAGATTCATGTTGCACCTTGTAAGCCCATTTTTTAGGTATGTCTGTCCCTCTCTCAAGCCACAACTTCATTTCTCCATCCTTCAATTCTCCTGAATGGTGCAGCATTCAATCTCCTTTGCACATAAAACAATGCAAGCAAGTTTTATGCACCTTATCTTCAATAAATGAAACTCACAGCCAAGAGTTCAAGTTCCATTTTGTAAAGCTATAATATATTTTGGAGCCACATGTTTCACCTAAATAGGAACTTGTCTTTTCTTCCTTTTGTAGATAAGATTACCCTCGATATTTTGCCAGTATAATTACCCATCTCTCATTTCTTATATGGTCGTGACATTCCAAATGTCCTTTGGTATATAGGTGTCACATCCATGGTGTCTTTTTGTAGATGGGCATATCCATAATATATTTTCGTACATGGGCATCACCCCCTTCGGCCCCTTGGTGTCCCTTACATAATATTGTGCTTATCAGGAAAACAAATTCACCACCGCTAAAAAGTTTGTATCACCTACAGAACAAATTAATTTGCTACTCCCTGCCATATACTATAGCAGGCCCAACTAATAGGAAACCAGATGTACACAATATTGAGGACGTAACAAAACCAGATCCATATAACATTGCGGTTGTCTAAAGAGAACTTGAAGAACTAAAATTTATATTCTAAATTCATCATGTCATAGTCATACATACCTTCGCCCAAAGAGCCATTTCAACGACATCTATTCCAACAACCTTCGGTAGACGTCCAAGCATGTCTTTGCCAACATTTAGAATACAGAGTAGAAGACGGTTTCTGTCCACACAATCACAAGCATGAGTAGTAAACCCAACTGAATGAGCTCTAAGGAGATTAAGGATTTTAAAGGTAGTACCTGTCATCAATGTTCCTCATGGTCCACTGTGGAGGTGCGACTGTTTGATTCCTGAGGTTGTCAAAACCCTGAGGAAAGAAATCAAAAGCAAAACAGCAAACAAGTCAAGGAAAATACAACAGAACAACAAAGTCGCATGACCCAGAAATTTTTTGCACATAGGTAAAAAGGTAGATGTGCAATACCAGAGTAAACGTACATCCACTCGGATCATTGCTGTTAACTTCCACTTTTGAAAGATGCTTCAGCTTGTAAATTTTTGCTGGCTTCAAGAGCAATAATAAAACAATGAAGGTAAGCTAGTCGAGTTTTGAAATATATCATTTGAAGTCTCGAACCTAAATCGGCAGCATTTCAATAGATTACCCCAAATATTTTTTCCTACATCTAAGTGCATCATGGTTTTGCCATCAATTTTGAACATTCAGCACCAGCTGACTATAATTTTTCAACGTGATCTTAAAACATTTAGAATCTAGCAACCTGAGAAATCTATGAGTTCAGGACTTGTTTATAAAAGTATCAGAGAAGGCGAAGATTGCGTAGCAAGATATACTACCTCCAGAACACCGCCATTTGAATATTTTAAAACACGAAGGAAAGCTTTTGTCCTCTCGGCCTTCTGTTTTACTGCATAAAGCGACATTGATAACAAATTCTAAATACTTCGACAATAAACTATAAATGACAAAATATAAAAAAAACATGGAAACATGGGTGAATTGTATAAACTATAGATTCAATACATCAATTTAGAAACCAGTCAATTGTGTAGCGTAGTACATCCACTACACATCCATGTAGGGCAGACTCCTCACCATTGTTCTAAATCCAGGTCCTATTATAAGTATTCCCTCTAATTCTTTGCATTCGAACCAATTTCAAAATTAGCGTCCTTGTATTTTTAAAAATGGTGCAAATTCAAAGAATGAGAGGAAGTAAGAAGTTAGGGGTTAATTTTAAGCGTACTCTTAACACAATACTCGTCCCCCTGTAAATTCTGACAATTAATATTCTACAGGCTTCAAAGCAGTAGACCTAGAAGTGCTTTTAGCCTAGACAAAGTCTCGTGATAAAAAGCAGCACATACGTGTCACCTCACTCTCTCAACGGTGATGCAGTATATTCCTTGTTGGCAAAGGTTTACAGGCTTTCTCAAAACTAAAACAGCAACAACTTCTCCAAGGCTCTTTTATGTGATTTCTGAATATGAGACTTTTGAGCTCAAAAGGATGTAAACCATTTTGACAAACTGTATTTGTCATACAATTTCAGTTGTACTGAGCAATTTTTTCTCCATTTTTCGTATGGTCATGCATCCATAGCAACAAGTGCATCTCCAACAATAAGATCACATTGGAGAGCACCTACAGAGCTCTGACTGTACCTGCTCTTAGCTTATTGTACCTGCTCTTAGCTGTTTCATATAGTAAGTGTTAAAACAGTTTTGGTGACGGGCTCTTAAAATTGTACATCGGCTTAAGACCGCCTCACCAAAATTCCTTCGCATTTCGTCAAAGTAAATTATCCAAGTTTCTAATAAAATACTATCTACAAGTCTACAACACACCACTATCGCAGTCATATGAGTTCAATTGCTCAAATCCAATCTAATATGCGATCACGATGACAAACTAATAATTTAGACCACCTAGTAAACCACTTAGGGTATTAGTAATAGATAAACCTCTAATAGGTTTGTTCTCATGCCACATAAGCTAAAATACAAACCCATTTACCTACAAACCTCCTCCCAACAACAAATAAACCTCTTCCAGGTTCATATCATGGCCGACCAACCTTTTTCTCCTCTCACATTCTCTCTCCACAAACCTGGATACTATTTTGTAACCCTTGTCTATGAACTTCAACACTCATGTCCAACAATAGAAGGTTTGTAGACAAACCAATAAAATTGTGGAAATGTCATCATACAAACCTCTTGATGAACCTTTATTGCTAATGCCCTTAGAGAGATCCTAGTGTACCTTCTCTGAGCTGTGTCATAGAGTAAGTGTCAACAGTTTCAACACGAACACGAGGAGCTGTTAACACTGTCCCTCACCGTAATAATATCTCAACAAAGTTCCTCCAAATCTTAACAAACTAAATTATCCAAATTTCTACTAAATTACAATATAGAACACAATTACGTAATCCCGGTCATACGAGCTCAAACCTGATCTAATATGCAATCACAATCACAAACTAATGCTTCAGATCACCCTGTCGAGCACACTAAGAGAGCTCCTATATTACTTGCTCTTAGTTGTGTGATAGAGTAAGTGTTAACGGTTTCAAAGACAAGCTCTTCAGAATATACGTCAGAGGCTCAAAGTAAGACCGTCTCTCATAAGTTCCTCCAAATCTTGTCACATTAAACTGCAAAATTTCTACTAAATTATACAAGCTAAAATTCGACCTAGTACGCAATCACGATCACGAACCTAATCCTTCAATCATCGAATATCGCCAATCCTCACATTAATACAAGCTCAAATCCAATCTAATCCGCACTCACGATCCCAAGCTAGTGCTCCAGATAACACTATAGAGCTCGTATAGTATAGCTTTTGGTTGTGTGATAAAGTAAATGCCAACAGTTTAAACATGGAGCTCTTAACAGTTAACACTGTACCTCACTGTAAGACCGTCTCACCGAAGTTCCTCGAATTTTATCAAAGTAAACTCTCCAAATTTTCAACTGAATCACTATCTACAACACAAAACTCTCATAGTTGTATGCAATTACAATCACGAATTCGAAGGCAAACCATTAAAACTGCGCCTTGCTGTAAAACAGTCTCCCCGAAGTTCCTTCCAATCTTATCAAAGTCAATTAACCGAATTTCCACTATATTACTATCTAGTGGACTAAGCACACAAACCAGTTACGCAACAATCATGATCAAAAACTAATACTTCAGGAGTTCAGATCATCTAGAAGAACACCTAGGAGAGCACTTAGAGAGCCTATTGTGCTTGCACTAAGGCCCCGGCTCAAACCAAAACCAAAACCAAAACCAACTGAAACCCTTTGAACTTAACTTAATGAAGCTGGATTGAATGAAGCTGAGCTGAACTAAGAGCTTAATTTGTGAAGAAAAAAAATGAACTAAACTGAATAGAGCTGAACTGAAATAAAATGAACTGAAATTAAGTACACAAGAACAGGGCCTAAGCTTATTATAAGAGTTTAATTTGTGAAGAGAAAAGCTTAACTGAATGAAGCTGAACTAAAATGAACTGAAATTAAGTCCAAAAGAACGGAGTCTAAGCTTATTATACCTTCTCTGAGCTGTGCCATAGAGTAAGCGTTAACAACTGCGACAAGGAGCTCTTACACCGTCCCTTGCCATATAACCGTCTCACCAAAGTTCCTCCCAATCTTATCAAAGTAAATTCTTCAAAATTTCAACTAAATTACTATCTACAACACAATGACAAAACTCTCAGTCATAAGCTCAAATCCAATCTAATACGCAATCACGATCCCAAACAAATGCTTCAGATCACCTTGTAGAGCACTATAATACTTGTTCTTAGCTGTGTAGTGTGCAACCGTTTCGACAGCAATATCCTAGCACTGTACCTCACTGTAAGACCGTCTCACATAAGTTCCTTCGAATCTTATCAAAGTAAACTGACTCAATTCTCCAAAATTCAACTAAATTACTGTCTACTACGAAGAACAACACAATTACACAATTCTCAGTCAAACGAGCTCAAGTCCAATCTAATACGCAATCACAATCCCAAACAAATGCTTCGGGTCACCTTGTAGAGCACTACAATACTTGTTCTTAGCTGTGTGGCAGAATAAGTGTGCAACCGTTTCGACAGCAATATCCTAACACTGTACCTCACTGTAAGACCGTCTCGCATAAGTTCCTTCGAATCTTATCAAAGTAAACTGACTAAATTCTCCAAAACTCAACTAAATTACAGTCTACTACGAAGAACAACACAATTACACAATTCTCAGTCAAACGAGCTCAAGTCCAATCTAATACGCAATCACAATCCCAAACAAATGCTTCGGGTCACCTTGTAGAGCACTACAATACTTGTTCTTAGCTGTGTGGCAGAATAAGTGTGCAACCGTTTCGACAGCAATATCCTAACACTGTACCTCACTGTAAGACCGTCTCGCATAAGTTCCTTCGAATCTTATCAAAGTAAACTGACTAAATTCTCCAAAACTCAACTAAATTACAGTCTACTACGAAGAACAACACAATTACACAATTCTCAGTCAAACGAGCTCAAATCCGATCAAATACGCAATCAAAATCACAAACTAATCCTTCAAATCACCGAAATTCGTCATAAACAAGCAACGACTAAAACCACAACATCAACATTCATCACACAACAAAGAAAACAGTAAAATCGGAAATAAACAAGCAAGCAAAAGAAGAATTAACCGGAAACAGCAAGAACCCTAGGTTTGGCCATCTGACGGCCTAATTTGCCAGCTTTTCCCCAAACTCCGCGACTCTTAGCGACACGGATAGACATGACGACCTTCTGCTTAGTATCTTCAATGGCGACTTCACAAGCTCGCCGCAACTCCTGGTCGTCGGCACTCGATTTCGCCATTGTTGTCGTTGTTGTTGTAAGCTAGTTGATTGTAGTTGAAAATGAGTTGATAGAGGAATTGGAAGATCTAGATTGTCGGAGAATTTTTGATTTTTACGAGTTATTGCACATGTTTCCGATTTCTCCGTTTGTGCTGTGGGAAATGTGGACTAGTGTCAAACGTTTTTGTTTACCGTTCCTTGAACGGTTGATTTGGTAATCCTTTACCCATCTCGTCATTTATTTACTTATTTAATATTTAAGCCGTCTCAATTTATTACATTAAAATTTAAAAATATTAACTAGAAGGTTGTTTCTAGGGTGTTTATTTTCACAGTATAAGGTTTACTCATTGTAGTACGATTTTTACCGTTTTACCCCTCTCATTTTTTATATTTCATTTTCCTATTTTTTCCGTCTCCTCCATCCATCATCTGCCAACCATGCACACCACGCATCGGCAACCACCACCTTTTACCGGCAACTCCTTCAACCTCTCCCTTAAGCACCACCACCGCCCAATATTCCAACGTCGCTGCCCACAACTAGGTCAACAAGTTATCACTCATAGGAGAATAGGAGATTGCCATTATTTTTTATCCCCCGATGAAGTTGATTGTATGGATTAAAATTAATCATGATGTCATTCCATAGTAGAAATCAACATTGTTGATCATCATATCAATCAAAGACGCTATAAACTTGTTATGCTCAAGTGAAAAGGAATTCAGTATCATTGAATCTAGATGAAATGAATAACTAGAAACCCTAAATAAATAAATAAATATATGTAAAAAACACGAAAAAATACTAATTTGATCAAAACTCGAAAAAATACTAATTTGATCAATAATGTGCAATTAACGGATTGAATAAATGATTTGTATTAAAATTATCATTAATAATTCGAGAAATTTGTCTGAATAAACGAGGAGCGTGGTTAGTCATTGTGGGAATAGAGTTAGAGATTTTTTTAATTAGGGGTATGTAAATGGAAAATATTGTGCAAATAGTACTGTAGTGAGTAAAAAACGTACTGCGAAAATAAATTACGTTTTTTTATTGCGTTTGTGAAAATAATCTTTAAAATGAAATTTGTTCCATTGTGTCACGGTCTTGTACTTTTGTCAGATCGTGGTGCGCACTCTTACTCGGCTCTAGAGCAAGAATGGAAGCAACCGGGTCTCGTACTAGTGGGGATAGCACGTATCTCGGGTCTCCGGTGTGTGTCGGGAATCCTAGTCACGATTATCAACGTCCGGCACACGAAAACAATAAAAGTAAACAATACGATGATTGAAAGCAATAAGGAATCATTAGCAAGCTTAATGATGAGAAGCGGTATTTTATTGACTAGCACATCTCATAGAGGCAAATTTGATATTTCCACGACGCACATGAACTAGTCTTTAAGTACTAAATGATACAAAAAAAACTAGAAATGAAAACACAAAAGCGAAATTAGAAATCTAAGGGCTCGAAGTGAAAGGACCGCGCGCAAATTTTTGGCTATGAGGTTAGATTTGCGGCTAAAATATGCGGCTCCTTACACATTGTGGTTAAAATATGCGGCGCGTAGTTGAAAGGACGAAGAAGGCATCATTGAAGTCGGTGTGGAAAAGGTCTACTACTCATGTGCACAGTTTAGTTGATTTTGGCCATCGGCCTCGGTCCTTAGTGCCAAGGTTACAATTTGTATTGAATCTCACATATTTTTTTGACAATTATTGCTAATAGCGGTCTTTCATTCTAAATTGACTTGTTATGTATGAAAAGATTATTCAAGGGTATGTTTTACAATATTTTAGGAGATCAATAAATAGTTTATAGGATAAGTAGATCAAAAAACAAAAACAAAAAACTACTTTGAAAAGCAAACAAAAAAAATATATAAAACTTCATTGTTTATGACTTTATTCTAACTTTGCTATACTGGATCATTCACATCAGTATTCTCGTAGAGAGGTTTGCGTCGGCTCATTGTGAACTGTGAAAATGTCTAATGTTTGAAAGATGACTTAAATAGAGTTTTAAAAAAATATTTGTTGTTAGCCAAAAAAGTACTCCCTCCCTTCTTTTTATATGTCTTCATTTCCCTTTTGGACACTATTTATAATCGAGTATTCAACGTCAGTTTTCTCTCAATCCGTTCATGGAAATATATTCATGTGAAATATTTTTTGGATTGTCTTGATAAGAGGATTAAGAATATCAAACTTTTATAATTTTTAGTAGTATGTAGCTAAATATATAATCAAAACAAAATGAATATTGACAAACGTGTATAAAGAAATGGGGTGATATAAAAAGAACGGAGGAAGTGACACTTTATACTCATCAAACTCAAAATGACATGTGAAATACACATCATTATGACACTAAAATGAACCCATTTAGGAAATCCCGAAAGAGAAATAATGGAACAGGTGGGAAAATGACATTTGTCGAAAAACCTCGATTATTGTCATGTTATCCAATTTTATTTTAGAGATAACAATCTAAAAAAAACAAACTTCTAATACAAAATATTTTAATTCATAATTTAAAATTACACAATAATTTTTTTTTTAAGAATAAGAGTATAATGTTTGATAATCATATCTACCTTATCCCCTATAATGTTTACTTGTATTAATCTTTCTAAAATAAGTCAAATCTCAATCATTATGTCTGGTCTACAATAATGTTGTTCATGGACGAAACATCCTATTCGGCTTATCTGTAAATTCACTCGGGTTCGGCCCACGAACCCGCCCAAAACTCGTAAACGATATATCATCGTACCAAAAAAAATCATACAACAACAATCCTTTATTACATTTTATGTCTCATCTTATCTTTTATTACTTTCCCTAACAATATACTTTAGCGTATTGGAAGATAATACTTCCTCCATTTTTATATAATGTACCCATTTTATTAAAATACTACACTCATATATTCAACAAATGGGTACATTATATAAAAACGGAGGATAGTATTATATTTTAAGTGTGTTGTGTCAAGATTTTAGTAGATCTCATTTTAAAATACAAAGAGTCTTGCTTACTCTCACAAAAATACAAGGACATGCAAGTGGGAGAAAGGCTTGTTATTTCTGGGTTAATTTCAACTCATTTAGGGTGTATTTCGTTAACTTTTATTTATGCTTAATAGTTATGTTCAGTTAATCCCTTCTTAAAATTAATTTTTAATTCAACTAAATTCACCCCACCCAATTTCACTCAATTTAGTTCAATTAAACTCTACTCCAATTAATTCAATTCAGCTAATTTCAACCGAAAAGAACAGAGTCAAAGTGGAATATCATATGGATAATGTAAGTTTCATTATGTGAGAGATACTATCCATTTTAACTTGTGACAGATAGTCTTTAAAATAATAGTAGCCCGACATTTGTCCGACCCAAACTTAGAATGGGACCACCAATAGGCAATAGCCTACAATAAACCGGGGAAGTGATTGGTGACGAAATGCATCGATAGAACGCACGTTAAAATACGTACAAAAATACTTCACAAAAACTTTAGATTCTGGAATCTCCAATCAAATTAACAGTGTGCTTAGCTTAACAATGGCGGAAATGGACAAACAAGCTTCTCAAACATCAGACAATCCTTCTCCTCCTACATCTCCTCAACCTGTAAGTCTCATCTTTCTTCTTCTCTTTAGACCAACAAACTTCACAATCATCGATTCATTATTCAATTTCATTATCAGTATTGGCGGAGCCAAGATTTGAACTTAACCAGAACGGAAATTTTTAGCAGGGGAGAACGGGTAATGGTATAAAGTAAACTCGGGAAAAAAAATCGAAAAATGTAACTAAAAAACTTCAAATTGTTTTTCCTTTAGCTGGACGAGCATCCCTGCTAACCCTACCGCTGATCAGTGCTCCAAAACTTGATAGAATTTGAGGATTTAGTAGTGTTGACTTTTGCAAAAAAAATGTGTTTATGATCAATAATTGTTGTCTTTTTGTGAGACGGTTTTATGTTATTTTAGTACGACACCAACCTAATCATGAAACCGTCTCATTTGAGAATTTGTATATGATCGTCAATGCTTAAAAGTTAATGAGTCGGTCTTATTTGAGAATTTGATCCATGGCTTACGCAATCGCATCATGAAATCGTCTTATTTGAGAATTTGGGTATGATCGGTCTCAATAACTCATGCTATTTTAGTGTGATATTAACCGATTTAACTACAAAAACCGATCACTTTATATTATACGAATCGCTCATGCAATCTTATCATGAAACTGTTTTACATGAGAATTGTGTTTGATCAAGGCTCGAAAAGCTAATGAGACCGTCTCATCCGAGAATTTAACTAAAATTCTGCAAATTTATCAATTACCCCAATATATGGATTCCATCATAATATTATCATAAAACCGTCTTATATGGAATCATCTTATACCCGGAGCTGATTCCGAGGGTATATACGTATAGCATTGACGGTTGACTTGGGGTAAATCAGATCAGTACGTCACAAGCTGAAAACGGGTTAAATAATGCTCGAGCGGTCGATAAGACAAAAGCAAATTGCCTAGAAAGTAGCATTATAACTTGGGTATTATTTGACCCGTATTCGGCCTGTGACGGGTATGTCGGTCTTCAATGAGAATTTGTGGAATCAGATAATTGCTGTTTTAAAGTGAGTTGTAATTGGGTGGACAGTTTTTGGAGGTGAAGTGCAAAACCTCAGGAATTACAAGACGGTTTGCCCCTGGAACAAAGGCAGGGTTTGCATTGTCTTTGATTAATAATAAGCTTGATGCTGGTGCACCTCTTGGGGTGTATATCGAGGCGGTTAAGGATGGCGAGGAATCCATTAATTTCGGTCCTAGTTCCGTTCTTCTAAGCTATGGAACTGCCTGGAAGTTGCAGACTGTTTTGGACGGGCAGCCGGGTATATAGCTCATGTTCTTTGTCTTTGACGTCTGTTTTACTGCCTCTTGTTGTTTTGATCTCAAACCTCAATAGTTTTGAAGTTCGAGGGAAAAATCAGAGTAGTCGGTCATATGGTCGTGTTTTGACCCTGGCTGTGAATTTTATCTGTTTTTTGCAGGTGTCAAGAAACGCGAAGGCACACAGGTAATGACATTTCTCTGTACTACTGGTGTAATGCTTCATTAATCTCTGCATTCAGTTGTGTGTTTAGTGTATGCATTACAGTTCGACTTATGAGACTGCTGTTCGGATGACATTTAGTCTGCCCGCTAAATACCATCGACGACCTGAAACTGTCAGCTTAACTTGGATCTTTATCTTGCAGACCATGAATAAACCATTGTCGAAGAAACAAGTTTCGGAGCAACCAGACCAATCAATCAATCTACTGTATGTTGGAAAGATACTTCTGGTATTTCTCTTCATTTTCTTGCTTGGTAGCGCATTTATATTAGTCCTTGAGAATCTACCAGGGCTATTATCGATCATGAACTCGTCTTTGTAAACTGTAATCTCTGTTCGATTCAAGAACCCTTATTTTTGCTGTAAACATTTCCGGTCCTGGAATGCATCTGGTTTAACCAAGAAATGCATGTTTTTTGATTTTTTTGGAAGAATATTGGCAGTCATACCTTATCCTTATCTTCATGTTTTCAACTCACATACAATTTTAGGATGTTCACCGGTCCAAAACCGGACCGGACCGGACAAACTCGTGGACTGGATACTTACCAACCCCAAGACCACGGACCGGATCGATTGGGAGGGGACCCTGACCGGACCCGACCGACACCCTTTGGCCTTTAGGTCCGGTTTTTTCCGGGTTTGGACCGGACCTGTACAACTCTACAAGGTAAATTGATTTTTTTTTCTCATGTGGACCGGACCGGAGACCGGTCACCATATTTTCGGGGACCCGGAGACCGGTCACCATATTTTTGGGGACCCGGAGACCGGGTTTGCCGGTCCGGGTCTCTTTTTGTTCAGCCCTACATACAATGCTTAGACACTTCATTTAGGTCAAGAATGCTCCAGTCCGAACGGTACGGGTCGGTCGGGTTTGCCGGTCCGGGTCTTTTTTGTTCAGCCCTACATACAATGCTTAGACACTTCATTTAGGTCAAGAATGCTTCTCTTTGAACAAATCTGTAATTATAATATAATATAAAACCGTTTTAGCTAAAAAAATTACTGAGTATGTTTGAAAATACATTCGAGTTTTAGCTAAAACGGTGTCAGGCTTAGACTCCGCGACAATGGAGAAGCCATCAATTAAGGCTGTTGATGCCATTGATGGCAGTAATACAAAAAATTGCTTTACAGTGGGTAATGAATTACTATATCAGTGTCCGGTTTCTAAGTTGTTTGGATGCTGTATATGAATGTCTGGGGCGGTGCACAGACTGCGAAAGATGTCATTGGCGTGAGCCGCTGGCACATAAATTGCATCCCTCAGTGAGCTGTGAGTCCTCCCATACAGCGCGTAAACAAGCATTCCTATTAACATCCATACCAGCACACGAACCCATGTTGCAGAACTGAAACATACAGATCGAAATGTTTATAAGATGAAACTCAAAACGACGGGTAGGAAGGGAGCTAGCCCAAGTGGCAATAAACGATTGCGCTTTAAGGCTCTGTTTGGTAAACAACATATTGACCAGATTTCAGCATATTTGAGAGATTTAGCATGTTTGACTTACCAATATGTTATTTAGAGTGTTTGGTTAATGGCATATTGAAATAGTATATTGGGGTCCAATATGTTATTTGACAATATGCTGCTACTACCAGCATATTGGATTAACATATTAGAAAGAAAAATATTGTCTTATTTACCCTCTTAATAAAATACTAACATTCCTTTTATATATTTAATAAATAATTTTTCATGTCCTAATGTCATTTTATAAAGATTTTAGACAATCTGCTAATCTAAACTGCCCATTACCAAACACCTCTAAAATAATTCTGCTAAATAAATCTGCAAGTCAAATCCGCTAAATCATTCTGCTAGTCAAATCTGCTTTTGAAGTCTGTTTCTGCCAATATTAATCCGTTGTTTACCAAACAGGGCCTAAAAGCGGGTTAAATGTGTAGGACAAGCAACAGGTGGTCATGCTGAAATGTAAATTACTCACCCGAGATTTACCAGTAAGTAAACATTAATGAGAACAGAAGCGACAGGTAGAATTGGAACGATTGGGCAAATAAAACCTGAAAAACAAGAATCAAAATAGAAGATTTTTTGCAACTTAGTTATTCAGCTCGGAAGAATCAAGAGATTCGGTAGAAAAGAAAGGATTACCTCCTGTGTGGCCGAAGCTGTGTCTTCCATCGTCTTGGTTAATGCAGGAAAGAATCACCAAACCAGATATCAAAAGAGCAGCGCCCACTGTGCATAGTGTGAACAGAGGGATACTGCCACAAAAGGAGCGTAACGTTTGAAACTGACGTTAATATGTGCGAAATAGTAACTAGATTCATTTTACAATAGCATCCACCACTTCACGAATTTTACAGACCACGATACTACAAATCTACAAACCATCACCACCACCACCACAACCAAATGATCCGATTATAGCATAATGGAAACAAAACGGACCTGAATGACTCGACTCGAGGCAGTCTCGAGCGTTTAATATACTCACAATTATCTGACCTAAACCCGGCCCTAAAGACCTATTTGCCAAGTCTACTTGTATAGCTATTAGCTAAAACTTAAAGCTGAAGATATTGTTAACACCACATCAACAGTTTGGTTGTTCAAATGGTATAGGTGCCGTGCCATACCTGGAAAGACCAACGTCGGAAGCACCAAATGCTAGAAGAAGTGCACCAAGACAGATAGCAACTATGGTCCACCCGGCAATAATTCTCCTCCTCTCGTCATTTGGTGTATCTGAAGGAGTACGCCAGTGAGGAGACAAATATCAGACACAAACCTTTAAAAATGACACAAAACCTTCTCAAATCTGAATCAAAGCGTCTTGCTTGTGACAGACACTATACGTCACAAGCTGAAGACAGATAATGCCTCTCTCACAATAAAGCATTGGGTAGTGCCGCTTGCATTTTGTAAGAGGGTCATATCCGTCTTCAGCTTGTGACAGATAGTGTCTGTTTCAATGAGAATTTGTGAATCTGAATAAGAACACATTTGTTTTGTAAATTGACCACTAAAATCACTTATGAAGTAGATTTCGGACAAAAGAGTGCGTGAACATCGTATTCCATCTTCCATAGTACACAACAGATGACAGACTCGCATTTTAGAAATAATACAATTTATACGACTTATGTTATCTGTCAGTTAAAGTACCGCAAAAGCATGGATGTTGTAACTCACTACTGCATTCAGGTGACTGCTTCAGAATGAGAGGATGCCTAATGGATGAGCTCCCCTGCTCAAGTAGAGGTTGGATTTCATCCTTGAAGGTTCCGACGAGCTTTCTTGAATTTATGTTATCAGCTACCTCGACATAACCACTATGATTCAGTAAATCCACACCTTTTGAATCCTGAAGGGATGGTGGAAGTGGTACCTCATTTGGCGGAACATATCTTATGATAAGCAGCGATATGGCAACCACCGTGAATGCCAAGAGAGTACCTACACTGACCTGCGCCAAATAAATTATTATTTGTATGATCATAATCCAAAGTAAAGCACAAGAAATGTAACGGGTCTACTTTTCATCGTGTTCCCTCGCTTACTGTTTTCTTGTTTTCAAGACCGACTTAAAATCACAGTTAACCGTCTTCTATGCATTTAAAATTTGTTGAGTCCCCCGCAGCGGGCTTATAGAATTAGGTGCATGAAACCGTCCCATAAGCAAGTGAGGTTCCTGATAGATGAACCATCTCAACCAAAACCTTAAGGTGATGGTTGAGGCCCAACTATTATTAATATTCCTAATACGCTCCCTCACTCGAATGCCTGTTGTGCTTGAAGAGTGGTTAGTTTGCACAGGCTCCCCCGTACAGTGTGCGGGTTTCCACTTCGTGAGTTTTCGAGGGGTTTTGAGGTTGCCAGGAGTCGAACCCGTGACCTTTGGTCACACTGGCTCTGATACCATGATAGATGAACCATCTCAACCAAAACCTTAAGGTGATGGTTGAGGCTGATAGATGAACCGTCTCAACCAAAACCTTAAGGTGATGGTTGAGGCCCAACTATTATTAATATTCCTAATACGCTCCCTCACTCGAATGTCCATTGGGCTTGAAGAGTGGTTAGTTTGCACAGGCCCCCTCATACCGTGTGCTGGGTTTCCACTTCTGAGTTTTCGAGGGGTTTTGAGGTCGCCAGGGTTCGAACCCGTGACCTTCGGTCACGCTGGCTCTGATACCATGATAGATGAACCATCTCAACCAAAACCTTAAGGTTATGGTTGAGGCCCAACTATTATTAATATTCCTAATAGTTCCATCCTAAAACCAATTGGTGATAGGAGGAGTAGCCCACTTGCTTATAAGCTAGTCCATTCACTATTATTCTACCAATGAGAGACAATGCACCCTCACACACATATGGGAAGAGACCTCAACAATCTCCCCCTTTCACATGTGTGTGTGCGAAACTCCCCCTCACTTGGCGCTACTCCGCACCCGACACAACCCCGTGTCAGGCCGACCAGGCTACTCCTCACGATGCTACTCCGCATCTCTGGTCAACCAAGGGAGAGAGTCCAACGGTGGTGCTACTCCGCAACCACGACGCTACTCTGCGCCATCTCGAGCACCGTCACCATATCGCACCTTGCGGCCCCAAGCCGAACCATCGGCTCTGATACCATTTGTTGAGTCCCCGCAGCGGGCTTATAGAATTAGGTGCATGAAACTGTCCCATAAGCAAGTGAGGTTCCATCCAAAAACCAATTGGTGATAGGAGGAGTAGCCCACTTGCTTATAAGCTAGTCCATTCACTATTATTCTACCAATGTGAGACAATGCCCCCTCACACACATATGGGAAGAGACCTCAACAAAAAGAAATTGATCAACATACACGCAATTGATTTAACTAAAAAAAGTATTGTTGAGTGAATGCAAAGTTATAGATGAGATACCATTCCTGCCAGTTGTGATACATCCATGAAGAAGGCAAGTGTTGCAGCAAAAATTCCAGTTACAATCGTACTCTTTACAGGAACTTGTGTTCGCGCATTAACATCTGAGAAAAATGACGGTAGTAAACCATCTCTAGCCATCGCCATTAGAACTCGAGGCTTCAGCAGAGAGAGATAAAACCTATGTCAGAATAGCAAAAAAGTTTCCTTCATGGCTAATTCTAAAACTCAAGAAGTTCACATACTATTAAAAGGGCGAAAAGATTTGAAATCTAAATGCAGAAAACGGACAAAAAACTGAAATTTAACCGAGTTCCAAAGTTCCAAAGCAGTAATGCATGAAGCTAACAGATGAAGGCAAGAACATCAAGAACAAGTATAAACTGAACTACTCTGAAGTCTGCATACATAAACCCCCTCATGAGATAGAATGAAAAGTATACCGAACAAACTCTAGGTCTTGCACACGAATCCAAGGCCAAACACCTAGGATATGTGACTCCGGCTCCGCTGGAAATGTTGGAAACGACACCGTGTTGACTGCTGAGTGTCGTGCATGACTTGGCCAAAAATAGTAAACTGTTATGTCGTGTCAGTTTATCGGGGCTTAGATACGTGACATGCAGGCAAAGCAAGGTGACAAACTAACAGCCCATGGGAGAGTGGGAGATTGTGAGTCCTTACGGTCTGTCAGGACTTGGGACTTGGATCCAATGACCACGCCAAGTGGAGAAAGGATTTAATGGGCACATATCTCTGCCATCTAATGTGTGCATAAAATATCCAGTTTAGAAAATGACAATAACGTAAAAGCTAAGAACCTCGAGCCCTAGACTCCGCATTTACATATTTAAAGTTATCACCGAAGTTTCTTTCTGTAACAGCTGAGATGAGTGCATTCTAGACTTATAGTGTCGTATAAGTTGCAATATATATATACCTGAGGAAGAAACGAGCCCAACAGAGACGAACAGAGAGCTGTTGATGCCCCAATTGTGATTATGTACCTTCAGAAATAGCCAAATAACTCTTAGAACACATGTTACGATTGATAGATGAACCATCTCAACCAAAACCTTAAGGTGATGGTTGAGGTCCAACTATTATTAATATTCCTAATAATAGTTAGCTACTGTATTTCTAATAACGATTAGTCGATTACTGTATTTCATAGCTGTAACATATGCTACTTCAGCTCTTCGCTGTTAGGGACATATTCATGTCTCATTTCACAATCAAGGATATATGGAATAGGTACCCGACATCTATAATCCTACATTCCTACACTTCCCTAGCGGAGACAAGCGGAAGGTAAAATAGGGGAAGATAGGAGTATTATATATCAAACCATCTCTATCTCTACTTCACGTTAGAAACTCTAAATCTTTTTTAATTTTTGTTTCGAAGATGTGTTCCCGTGTATCAATATTTGAGTCATGGCAAGCGCAACACTCGAGTACGACATCCGCATCCAAGTACAGAAAAGAAACAATGCAAATGTAGAGAAAACTTACGCTGCCCAGTGCATCCCGTGACTATCAAATGCGGAGGAAATAGGGGTGTCTGGGTCAAGCTCATAATATGGCACAAGACCAACAACAACAACGGAAACCAGCATGTATAATCCACAGCATGTGAACAATGAAAAGGCTATACCCAATGGTAAATCTCGCTTCGGATTCTTCACCTACAGAATGGGAAGTAACAGTGAGTTGATAACTTGATACTCAGCCCATACAATTACAACCACTGGTTGAAAGATGTTACATATACCTCTTCAGCAGTACTTGCAACAGCATCGAAACCAATGTACGAGAAAAATACTGTTGCGGAGCCAGCAAGCACACCATTTATCCCAAACGGAAAGTATCTACATATAAAAGCGAGTTTTGAGGAGATTCAAATGTGAATAAACCCACTAGGGCTATGTTACTCCGACTCTTCTAATTTCCTCGCGTACCCGTGTCCGACACTCGACACTCCGACATGGGTAATGTCATACCCATCTCATTTTCGACCAAAATGTGCATATTTTTCAATAAAATAGCCGAGTCCGACACTTGGACACATACCTGTGTCAAGTACTTCTAAACGAGTCTGAGTAACATAGCACTAGGGCACTACTACAAAAGCCGCTAAAGAATCGTCCAAAACTCAAAATAATAATTCTTACCCTTTTGGAAGCTCATAGCCAGTCCATCTGGTTTTGAAACCTAGATATGTCCCAGCAATTATAACAAAAATCAAGGCGCATATATTTCCTGTTGTAACAATGGCTTGTGCAAATGAGCTCTGCAAACTTGGGTGATTCAATAAATGGAGCAGCACAAGGCAAACTCAAGGTTAATCTTTCATGGTTCCTATGGAACTGTACAAACATGATCAAATATTACCTCTTTGATTCCGAGACACAAGAGTGCGGTGACAATCACAACGAGAATTGCAGCACAGGGATCAACAACAACATCAAGAGTGGGAATATATTGACGCGCCAGAAATGAAGGTAGGCTATTGCTACTGCCAAAGAGCAAGACCTGTTGGAAACTACAAATGATCAAATAACCAAGGAACGGAAGCTTATGGAAAATTTATAGCGTAAACGTATAAGTGAGGCCTTGTTTAGCTCCTAACCGAAAAATAGTTTAAATACTACTCCGTGGTAATTATCTAGTGCAATCTACTTGCACAATCTAATATTAGTAATATTAATAATAGTTGGGCTTCAACCATCACCTTAAGGTTTTGGTTGAGATGGTTCATCTATCATGGTATCAGAGCCAGTGTAACCGAAGGTCACGGGTTCGAATCCTGGCAACCTCAAAACCCCTCAAAAACCACGAAGTGAAAACCGAAGTGAAAACCAGCACACGGTATGGCTGGGCCTGTGCAAACTAACCACTCTTCAAGCCCAATGGGCATTTGAGTGAGGGAACGTATTAGTATATTAATAATAGTTGGGCTTCAACCATCACCTTAAGGTTTTGGTTGAGATGGTTCATCTATCATCTAATAATCAATTACGACAGCAACATAGTATCATCCCCCGGTGCCTCAAAGGTTCCCAAGCAATATGCATGTCATGCCATATGACGCCCTACTCCAACTACGTAAATGGTGCAGTATAAATCATCAAAGACTTAGGTTAAAGCCATGGGCTTGTTACCATGTGAAGCTCCACATAAAAAAAATTTAACAAACACAAAATCCAAATCCGAGAGAATTGGATAATTCTAAATAGGAAACGTAAGATTTTGGTGTAAGCTTAGAGTACCAAATTTGGAGATACACCACGAGCAATTGCTGAGCCACCTATTGTATACTCCAGCATCAAAGACCAGCCAATCAGCCAGGCCACCCTGAAAATGATCAAAAAATCAATAAAAGAGTGAAACTAGACCTTGTTCACTGCTTCCGGCTTGTGATCCTCCTTTTAGTATGGATGATTCTGAAGAACTCCAACGTAGAGTTCCCGAACATATTAACAATGAGGATGTGATGTTTTAGACACTCACCCTTCACCAACGCATACGTATGAGTAATGATAAGCACTGCCTGCTGAAGGGCAACGACTGGCAAGCTCTGCATAGCAAAAAGCAGAGAGGCCAGCCGCTATACCAGCGAACAGAAAGGATAAAGTCAGTGCTGGTCCCGAACACTCCCTCGCTACTGTACCTATCAGAATATATACTCCGGCACCAATAGTCGTGCCAATGCCTGAACAAGACACCAGTCAGTAAATGCAAGAAGAAAAAATAGAGCTCATAGACACAGCATTCAGATGCTTAATAAACCCAACGCGAGCCCTACAGTAAATAGACAATCCAAGGCCATTCACAACAATCTTATATTGTTATTGATTTTGCATCTCCTCTAATTACCGCTTAGAGTTTAATCCCTAACACCGAATCCTGACTCCGTTACCAAGGCAACCATACAGTCATCCTAACACAAATTCCCACATTCAATAAAACCTACAATCCTAGTGGCAAAGCCTGCATTCCAAGGTAGGGTCGGAAACATGTCAAAATCAAAACACTCCGTTTTAAGCTGAAGACGGGTCAAATACATACCAAATCACCTCTTTTTGTCTTTATTACCTTCATTTGGTAGTATTTAATCCGTCTTAAGCTTAAGAGTTAAGACGGATAGAACCCGTCTTAAGCAACACTTACAAAAATCAAAAACATTCAAAGGCTGAAGTGCTGAACTGGTTAGCTAAACACAGTACCCTAAAATAATCCAAAGTTTCAAACTTTTCATCTCCCAACGACAGCAGCACCTAATAGCACCCTCAGACAACACCACAGCATATAATTCCATCAATGATGAATAGAATTTTCAAGCAAACACAAAGCATAGTCAATTTCTTAATAAAAAAAACATGATTGGTATGTAAAATATGTGACAAAATTAAACTAATAAGCAGCATGTAGCGAGTCCGGACCCTCTGTCCCATTTACGTGTCCATCTAAACACGTAAATGGGACAGAATGGGACACGTAAATGGGACAGAGAATCCGCTCTCGGAAAAAATAGATGGTATACCAATAGCAGTAAGATGAGGAACAGATAAAACTCTAGCAAGTTGAGAAGGCTGCTGTTGCTGCTGATAATTATCTCTATGAACTGAATCCACTTGTTTTCTTCTTCCAATACTTTTTAACCATTTACCCATTTTTGCATCCATTTTTATCTATCTATCTATCTACCAAGTAATTAATGATGCAACATTTAACTGTTTATTACAGAATTCAATTATATGGACAGTAAAGAATACTGGGTTTTGAATTACGATAATGGTGGAGAATGAATATGGATAAGGTAGTTTTAATTGATTAGATTATAGAGTAGTAGTTGTGTAAGTTTGGCCACCATTGTTGTGAGATTGAGTAATGTGTTGTTCTTGGTAGGTAGTTGACGTGATAGAGGTTCAGAAGTTTACGGGACTGTCAGTCTGTCACTGATCAATCGTTCTTATCTTAGATCGGATTTGTTTATGGATGCTCTCATTCATTTATTCGTAGGAACAAAAATAGATATTGTGATTATTTTTTTTTACCGTAGTTATTCTGTACGACGGTTTTATCCGTATTTTTGCTTTTTTTGTAAGATATGACCATTTTGTGATAAAAAGTAACCGTTTTGATAAATAGTGTCCGCTTTTGTAAAATAGGTCAATTTTTTTAAAAAAAAGTGGTCATTACTTATTAAAATGCGATCATTTTTCTACTGGTCGCATGTGCGACCGTCGTAAAGTAAAATTTGTGATCTTTTTAGGTTGAGGTTGAATTGAATTGAATTGAATAGAATTAAATTTATTCACTTGAATTGAATTGAACTTATTTAAATTTAACTAAATTAATATGCAATACAAAATATTACCGCGACATTTTGTAAACTTGTAGACTTGTTCAAAATATGTTAACCTATTTATCCAAAAGGCAAAAGAATCGTGTAAGTCGGACTATTTTAGCCCGAGTTCTCATTTCGATATGTTATAGCTGCATTTATGTCCAAGTACATAATGAACCTTGGTACCAATCCTTAGCTTTAGCATTTTGTGCTTTTCTAAGTTTATGTTTGTGAGTTGTGACCAACCTATTATATATTAATGGCGAGCTACTAAAAGACAACCCTAAACCAGCTAGTTGGAGGTTGAGTCTTGAGTCAGACAAACCGGTAGAAGGAAACCCTAAATCGACCCGTAAGAACTAAGAAAGTCGAGTTAGTAAACTGTCAACTTAAAGCTAGTGAGTTCAAAGATTACATTTCTAAAGTTAACCGTAAATCTAAAAAAAGTAATCAAATATCAACATAATATATGATGATTTTATCAACGGACTGGATCTGGCGAAATCTTTACATACTAAAAAACTCTTAATCCATATGGATAATGCTTCATGTGTCGGACTCATCCTTGAAGATCAGCTTGTCAGCAACAACTTAAAATTTATAGTCAACGGTGCAAAGAGTTAGTGAATGAGAATCACTGGGTTACTAGAATCGAACATACTTACCGAGAAGCTAATAGAGCAGCCGACCACCTGGCTAATCGGGGTGTTCACTCAAGCACTTCTATCCAACATCTACAAATTCCAAATGCGGAGCTACGTGCTATTCTTAGGGAAGACATTTTCGAGGTTGCTATTCCCCGTGTAATAGCGAATACTTAGTGTTTTTTTTTCTTCTTTCGGGCCTAGCCCCTCTCTTGTACCAAAAAAAAAGGTTTTAGAAAAATCAATAAATAAATGAATTTATTTATTTTATAGAAAAACAATTCAACAAATCCATCTCGAATCCGATAACCCACCTAGCCACCTATCCAAAAAAGCAGAACACCAACTCAAACCCGACCATATTTCCAACCCAAACCCGCATTCGATCAACTACAAATCACAACTTACAACCACATAATCAACCCAAGTCCCAAACCTACCTATATGGGCTATTACCCATAAACAACAAAAAGCCCATCAACCACCCTCATCACATTACAAAACCCTAATTTAAGAACAAACCTTCCACATTTTCTTCCCACTTATAAAACCCTAGCTATAACTCTTCAGTCATTTTGATACCTCGGCGGCGCACCAAAATCAAACGGTAATCCCTTCTCAAAATTCAATCTTTTTCCCCTTCATCGATTTAATTTAGCTCTATAATTTCTGGGTTGTATTCCAATTAACCTAATTGATACCATATTAAGGGTAATTTTACTGTTATGTTACGTGCTCTTATGAAATTAAGCGGTTAAACCTTTAAAAATTCAATGTTTTTCACTTTAATCGATGTTATATACCATTATCATTTGTGGGTTTATTGAACCAATTTTTTCCGATCTTACTGTTATTTTGTGTTTTTTACTGTTGATGTTAATGTGGTGTTATGGAAAATGGTGTAGGTAAGTAAGTTAATTGAAGAAAGCAGCCATGGTAGTCCCATCATTGACCAAGAAGATTGTGAAGAAGAGGGTTAAGCATTTCAAGAGGCATCATTGCGATCGTTATATCTCAATCAAGGTAATTCCCTTTTATTTTTAGTTTTTAATGCTTTATGTTTATGTAATTGCATTATGATTCTAATGTGTTGTTTTCATTTGTATGCAGTTTATGTCAATTTGATTGATTTATGTATGTCTTCATATTAATGGGGAATATGTTATTTCTATCAAAATGCTGTGTTTGTTCTCATGTGTTGGATTTGTGTGATTTACGTTACATAGAAAACGTTTTCGATCTCCGAAAAGCGGGGACTCCACTGGATTATGAAGCTTGTCATATTTATTTAGAGTATTTTTACCTGTTTGGGGTTGATTGTTTCTTCTCTTAGTATAAAGTGTTAATAGTCTCTTTATTTTGCGTAGCTAGCTAGACGATGATAATGTCGGGTTCGTTGCGTGCCTTCAACTTGTTAGTTGAATAGGTAGTTACTGTTAGGGTTTTGGGAATAATTGTGTCTTGAGTAGCTAGCGAGTGGTGATAATGTCGGGTACAATGCGCGATGTCAACTCGTTAGTTGAATTGGCTGTTACTGTTTGGCTAGGAAATGATTGGGGCTCTTGTCTTTTCCCGTGGTAATGTCGGGTAGATTGCGCAGTTTCAACTTGTTAGCTGAATCGGTAGTTGCTGTTAGGTTTAGGAATCGATACTGTCTCGGTCATTGTTTGCCCTCGTAGGTCAGTCTTATGTGTTGGGAATTAGGGCAATGTTTTGACGCCCATCTTTAGTGACTTGTTTGGTTCACCATGAAGAATGTTGTGCTGTTCCTGATTCTATAAAATTTAATTTCTTTTTATCGATGCTGTTATTTAAGTTTTTATTGCTGATCAATAATGGTGGTTATACCGATACGGAATTTGTCTTTTCTTTTGTTATCCTTAACCTATTGCCATCCGATTCCATGGTCTACATGATGTACGGTGAATCCCATCACTTTTTATTTTTTATTTTTTTCTTGCTATTTTTCCTTTAAAATTGTTGTATCGATTCATGAAAGAGAGATGAGGATTTGTATCCACCTTTTCTGCTGTTTGGTGGTGAACTTTTACATGCACTACCATCTTATCTCTTTCATATGGACATGAACTCTTTGTACAAAACTCGATAGCTTTGTTTCCATGCCATTTTAAATTTTTCTCGTTTCTGCCTCTGGTATCTAATGTCCTGATTTGTTCTTGTGGCTGGACATCTCGTTTTTGAGGCATATAACAACTTTGAGTAGATCTTGCGACACATTTGGCTGTACAATCCATGAGCCTTATGTTACTTTAACCCTATTCACATTTCACTTTCGCATTCACTGTCCATGAACATCATCTACCTTGTTTGACTTGCCAATATCGGCTATTTATTTACCTTCAATGTTCTTAATTGTCGATAGGAGTCATCCCGTGTATTCTTAAGCAAACTGCAAACCCGTGTAATCTTTGCTAAATTTTTTTGATTGTTTTGTTATGACAGCCAAGCTGGAGGAGACCAAAGGGTATTGATTCTCGGGTGAGGAGAAAGTTCAAGGGTGTTGTGTTGATGCCCAACATCGGTTATGGTTCTGACAAGAAGACCCGTCACTACCTTCCTAATGGCTTCAAGAAGTTTGTTGTTCACAATGTTGGAGAGCTTGAGCTTCTCATGATGCACAACAGGTAAACTTTCGACATCTTCTGACCTCATTGAATCCCTTTGATTACCTTTTCTCTTATTTTCATAAACTGATTACTTTTTCCGTTCATGGTTGCTATAGGACTTACTGTGCTGAGATCGCTCACAATATATCAACCAAGAAGAGAAAGGATATTGTCGAAAGAGCAGCACAACTTGATATTGTTGTGACTAACAAGCTTGCTAGGCTCCGCAGCCAGGAGGATGAATGAGTGTAGTTTTCTCCTTGAGTTTACGCTTTATGTTTTGTTTGAACAATGTTTGTTCTTAAATCGTAAGTCGGGTGATTTTGATCCTTGACCCTGGAATTGTACCAACCAGATTTATGCAGACTGAGTTATTATAGTTTAGATTCTCTTGTTGAAATGATTCTGTCTGAGCATTACCTCTTCTCATCCTTACCCAAAAATACGATATGTGGACTGACCGTGGGCAAATTGTGTCTTGTCGTGGTTGTTCTTGTGTCTTATTTCTTTTGTTACTAAAATCTCGAAACGACCAATTAGCTGATTAGATTATGGTAGTATTGTTGGTCCCAACTTGGTTCTAAAAACTTAAAAATCGATGTCGGAATATATGGCTTGCCATCGAGAGCCATTTCAGGTAAACCGCTATTGTCAAATCCCATAACCTCAAAAACCGGGTATCCTTGAATCGGTGTCGGTTCCTGTAAGAACAATGAATTAGGAAAACTGGATGGATGTACTGTCCGAATCTCGATTGTGTTCCTATTTAGCTCATTGGATGCTACAGACAGCATTCATGGCGTTAAGTTTAAGACAGATTAAGTACATACCTCATGTTTATGTAAGAATTTTGTCTTATCGAAGTATATACAAGTGGTGGTATTGTGGTATGATACTTGACACGTCCTAAAGACCGATAGTACCATCTTAAATGAATAGGGGTAAAAAAAAACCGTCTGTGAACCCAAATTACACAATTATGCAAAAGAAAAATCATTATTCAACTCTCGATAAATAAAAGTAATTTTTTTAGCCACATTCCGAGGCACAAGCATGACTCGAGAGACGCACAAAAAAAATAAGCATCATGGTGAGCCTACAGCTGACGATTAACAGACTTAACAGACGGGTTCTTCATTGTCGCTTGACGTACCTAGCTACAATCTAATCCATAGGCACGGCGAGAGACTTCACTAGGTGTTGGTAGGTTGTGCAGTTTCAGGGCAGCAACCATGGAAAATCACCAACCCACTTCAAGCTCTAGAGTCTAGACCCACAAAAAAATGGTCCATCTGCCCTAAGTAGTCTGGTTCATGTTTCTCGTTTGCCGGCCAACTCATCCTGGTGGATGATTTTCGCTTTCTGGTTCCGTTCTAGAATTAGCAACCCTTCTGCAACCCTGTCATCACATACCTGCACATCAAAACCGCTTATATGACAGGTTCTTACATTTTAGATCAAACCATTAACCTTACATATTGAAATGATAATACACGAGTGACTCGTTGATACCTCCAAAACTGATGGAGTTTCATCGTCCCTCTCGCCTACTTCAGACTCCGACTCTGACTCCGTTGCAGTTCTTTTGAAGCTGAAGTTCGGACACAATGTAGAGCGGATGAATGAGTTTGAGACATCAGCTCGAACATACTGAGTGGATGGAATTGTTACGGTTTCAGTATTTGCAGGATCATAGCAAGGAACTCCGAGTTCTGTCTGGATTTTACCCTTGAGAGTCGCCATTTTAGGCTTCTCCCCATGAACAAGCATCACATGCTTTGGTCGCAGAAATTTCAGAAGATCCATTATTCCTTTACTGTCGGTGTGCGCGCTAAATGCCAGTTGATGAATCTGCACTTGCACCAAAACCAGTCTTCCATATTTAGTTATTTATTAAGAAACGACTACATAACCACAGACTTCGCACCCAGAATAACATAAATGTTTCAAAATCGACAGGGAAGATTTTCACTTTGGTGCCGTGGGGATTGGGCGGCCATTCCACCTAATTCTCGACATAGTTTAATTTTAGACCTTGTCTGGTTAAAAAATGCTAAGGTTTAAGGTTAGCGACAAAAAAATGACATAAATAGTGGCGGAGTCAGGATTTGAGCTTAGAGGGGGCGGATAATATAAGGTACACTCGAAAAAAAATCGTAAATTTTAACTAAGAACTTCGAAAATCTCAAGCTAAAATATGAAGGAATAGCAGTAACCTGGCATCGAACATCAATCTGTGTATCCTTGTCCAAATCGATCTTTGTCGGCTTGCCAGACATAAGTTTATGACCTATGGTACCCGCAACACAATACCTGGAGGTGCATAGTAGTGTGCAGGGTAAGATACAATCAGACCTTCCATATGAACGCGAAAGCTCTTGCTTACTAAACCACACGACTCACACGGTACAGAACAATAACCAGAAATTAGAATGAATACCCAGGTAAAGTGACGAGATTTTTTGCCGATGGTGCCCATTGCTTGAAAACTTCTAGTGAAAATCCGCCATTTATCATCCCCGGTGTTGCAAAGAGAACACATGGACCAGAATCATTTATCATAGCACGTTCAAAACTGCACACTGCACAACTTAATCAGCATAATAAGTAATTGTAGACCAGAGAAACCGTGTTCAGGTTACAGAAAACGAAACTCACAAAAAAATCAAGTATGTTCAGCAAGTTATGCAAGAATGGAAACGATAAAAAAGTACTAAATCAGGAGCACGACTTTGTAAAGAAACAGAACCACCTTTAAAAGATACATCCTACCAATTTTACTAGTGCAGTATCCATACCATGTTTAAAATCAAATGCGTTACGCGTAGTGAATGCCTCTTTCACCTTCTGACTAGTCCAGCTAATAAGCATCTTGGAATACATGTTAGCTTGGATTGTCAACCCTGAAAATGAACATCTAATTACCACAAGAAAGCTTCACAAAAACTTAACAGCGGTAAGCTGTAGTTTTATTCATTTATATAAAGTTAAACCGTAATGAAAATGAACCTGCAGAGAAGTAAATTGGAACCTTCAAATTCATCCGTTCCCAATAGTCCTCTAGCAGTATGCAGAGTTCCTATACGATATAATATTACACAACAACAACAACAACAACAACAACAACATCAGAGCCTTAGTCCCAAAATGTTTTGGGGTCGGCTGACATGAATCATCTTTTGGAACCGTCATAAGTGAACTCTCATCTCGACAGGAGAGAAAGAAAGAAAGGAAAAAAACGGAAGTGGCGTGAAAAAGAAAATGAAAGGCAAAGGAATTCTATAGATTTTAAATCGAACTTATCACATGTATAAAAACCCAAAAAAATAAATCAATAATAAAGTTTAAGGTGATTTTGAGAAACGAAGTAAAATTTAATATAATGTTACACACTTTCAGAAAAATATTACTATAAACACAGTTAGATATTTGAAGTAATAAAACAAATTATAAGAAACAAGTTAGTCAGAAAGCTCAATCTCAGTATATTTTAACAAGAATGATGTACCATCTGATTCTACTCCACTTGTGTAGGGGGATATAGGGAGTTGAGTACGATATGTAGAAGACGTATCATGCTTGACATGCGGTGATGACTTATATTTAAGAGAGAATCGGAGAAAATTTACGACAGGCATAAACACCAGATGATCAGAGATGAAAAGTATTCATCAGCACGATTAGATGTAGGCTGACTTATTTGTTTTTGCTTTGCTACTCTATCTTGCCTGTACTACTTCAGTGGTGCAGTTAATGTGCTTCGTTGAAACAAGAGAGCCAAATTTTTTGGTGGTCTAGAAAGTTCGGACTTAAGTTATAGTATTCGCTTAACACTGAAGAACTATGAATTCGATTCAAGAATTCCTATTACGACTACTTAAAAATTAATATCAATGTAGCAAACACTCTATAAAGAGTATCAGGTATCGGATGGGGACATGGGTACTTAAAAGCAACTGGAGAGAATTTTAATGATGATTAGTAGAATTCTCAATGCAAGCTAAATGATTTTTCCCATCTTACAAAAAAAATCGGAGGAACATTAACTGAGCCAGACCCGTATATTTTATACCATTTACCTATGAAAAAAAAGGGCAACTCTTACGACATATAACCAAGGCAAATGAACCACCTAGGACCCTGGGTATAGAACGTAATGTCTCAATAGAGTGAGGATACCTGAGCCCTCCCGAGAGCAAATGTAGGAATAAGAACCTTTCCTCCACCAGCAATACATTTATGTATCTGTAAAATTGGGTAACCGATTAGCAGAAAGCCATGATTAAACACAATTTTATAATCTGTTAGGATATCGTAGCATGCACAGGAAAGAAAGTCACACCTATAGTTCCGTTAAAAACTGGTTAAAGACTAAAAAGTCTTTTGAGTATCTGTGTTTTGATGCATAAACTGAAAACTCAGCACACCTGTTTTTCCTTCGTGGTTTAAATCTTTTGTGAAAATCCTTACAAAACGATAGGACCAATGTCCCTACAGATTATGAACACGCGTAATCCTTAAAATGCTTATTGTGTTAGGAAAATGAAATAAAAAGGGTTATGAGACAGTCGTCAGTGATCCAAATATGTTAAAGATGTGCGCATTACAAGGAGATTTCCCCCTTGCTATAGCTAGGTGCATTGGTCACAGCCTCCGCTTTACAAAAGAAAAAAAAGTTAATGATAAAACTGAAATTTGGTAAAACACATATTTGACACTCCCACAGAGAGATAATAACTAACGACTAAATATACAATGGGAGCGACAAATGTAAGATCACTTACAGCTTTCAGAAATTCTCTTTCACGAAAATATTTAGAATCTCGCACCGTTGTTGCATATGTTGACCTGTAAGAGAAAAAAAAAGGAAAGAATAACCTTGTAACAGACCCTTTATCAATCATTCTAACTTACGAACTGCAAACCCAAGTTGATACGGAGTATGAACTTTACCCACTATAATACTATATCATTTCGATAGCATGTGAGGGTAATTTAAGCACACATTTAGCACAATGCAAAAGTTGATACTTGGGTCCAAGTGATTGGACAGTTAACAGCGTCGTATTATCCAAATACATATTAATCAGATTTACGAACAAAAGAATATTATTGTGTCACGTCTAAACTCTTCTTTTATCTAGACCGTCATTTGATGTACAGTGGAAAATAGATACAACATCACCTAGTATCTGACTACTATCACACAGTAATTCTATATAGCAAGCTTATATTCCCTCCATTCCTTCACGTTCTTCCCAATTTTCAAAATTTTCTTCACATATCATGAAAAGTGGGAAGAACACGGTGAAACAGAAGTTAGCAACATAGTTGATCCGACTTGTCGTTAGTATTCGACTAAGAAGATGCTTAGTCCTCCTTAGTTGTATTTTCTTCTGCTCATTGACAATTTACTTACAGGAAAAAATACATGCACTATCAAGCATGAAAGTGCTAAAATGGGTCGGTGTCCGTCCTTCATGTCAATAAAGCAACTCCATTTTCTAAAAATACAGTAAAATTGCTAACCATTGACATGTTTACAAGTTTATTTGCCCGGCTATAGCAACCCACATATCAGATCCACAGGAGTCGCAGAAATTTTACACAAATGTAACAGAAAATAAGATATACTCACTCAGTTATAACTAGGTCCAGCTCCAGACGATCAATTTGTGCGGCACCAAGATGCCTGTCTGGGGTCATGTTATAGTCCCCTGTATACACAATTTTAGCATCTCCCACACTTGCATAAATCATCGCAGCTCCAATCACCTGAAGACCCCATTAGTATAAGGAACAACAAAAGAAAAATAGAGAAAAGAAAGGTAAAAGCCTAAGGAAAGACATATTCACAGGTTTAAGCAGACTGTTGGACAAGGCGACAAATAAAAACATAGCAAAGGCATTAATATACAAAAATTCTGCCACTCATTCATTTGATCAATTGAAAAAAAAAATTGAATGATTCAAATTTTCTGCACTAATTCAATATTATTATTCAGGTTTAAGATAGTCAAGCCCCTCTGGTAGAGGTTCTCAAAGAAATTACTGCCTGCCTTCCCCAAATATAGATAGTTTAATGAGCTAAAGAAGCATTGAGAGTGCAATATCAGGGGGATTTCTACACATGATGTTCCCTGTGGCGGGAACGCAATTGAACAGGAAATGCACATGATCTTCTATTATAATCGATCCACCCAAAAATACTGAAGTGACAGGACTTCAGAGAGGTTGGGCGAACGTGACCCCCACCTGAAATTTAAGTTTCACGTTTGTTCTGCACCAACAGTATCATGAGAGTTGGTGTTCATTGGGTGCCCAAAATCAGTCAATTCATAAGAGGAAAATAGATTTACCATTTTTCAGTATTTTAGAGAAATTATATTACTAGCAAAATTATATACAGAAGAGGCTGAGATCTTACATGGCCAGCGTAGTAGGCGCGGATTTCAAGATCTTCATCAACCTGCACGGTTTGTTTTAAGTCTATAGGTATAACTGCAAAGAAAAAGGAGGAAATTACAGTCTTGAATTTCAAAATTTCTCATAAGCGTAAAATTTACCATTTTGATAGAAGCACAATGAACAGGGGCCAAACTCACATAGCATAAAAAAATCACATTAATAAACATGCCTCACTCTCGACTAAACTTACAATAACATACCATTAAATTAAGAAGCTGATGACAATAGTACACCATCAGCTAAGAACTTGAAGCACTACGTGAATTAGATCTAGAATGAGTATAACAGTAATCCAAAAATCACGGTGTAGTAGGATAAGTCAGGCAAATTTGATGGTTAGGAGTATCATCCATTAAAGGTCCACATTCTCCAAGGAAGGGTTGGGAAAGTCGGGTGCATAGGGTACCTGCAGGCTACAAAAAATAAATGTTTACTAGAATCTCAGAGGCCCCACTTAAATATAACATCCAAGGAACTTCATCAGTAACTCTCAGTTTCTTTACAAGTCTAGATAAATATTTCTAAGCAGAACAAGGATATACATGATCTTCATGGCCTCGATTTTCGAAGTTGTGTCTAATAAATTGCGCAGCTTGATAACTATGATCGCAAAGTTGTAGGTGTTGTGTGAGAATAACTGCTAAAGATTACCTACCGACAATCGCAGTGTAGAGCGGTTATCAGATACAGAAAGAGAGAAAGAGTGAATATTCAGACATATTGTAAGGTCATCGAGATTTTTGATTTCTTTACTGCAGGGAAGTTATGAAGATCAGCCAGATTTGCCGTATCTAACCCTTCAAATGTTTTCTTGGTGTTTTTCTATCTTGGTATCTGTTCTCAATTCTAACATTGATCATCAAGTCTCAGTAAATTTGCCTAAGAGGAGAAACCGTGTACCCATGATAACATCAAAATACTTATCTAATATGCCATTAAGCGTTTTCTTAAAGCTTTCCACTTATGCGTGTGATAAAGAAAACTGCAGTCATATGAGACTAGTGCACAAGTAACCACGCCAAAAGTAAAGGCATCGCGAAATTACTCCATATAATAGTTAAAAAAAAGATTACGGAAATGCAAATTCTAATGTTATATGACGTGAACATTTATAAATTTCTATTCTATTTCGAAATTTTCAACCAAACCACGAGGACTCGAGGAGGAAGAGCATAAAGTTTTACCCGCCAAAAATATATATAGAAATTGACAGAGTCGCAAAGATGAACAAGGTGGGACCTATAGAGGATGACAACACAGAAAAGAAAGAATTGATAAGCTCAAACAAAAATTTACCTTTTTCCATGCACGCGGCAATTTGGTCTGCCGTAAATTGTTCTTTTCCCCCCATTTGATTGATCATCACTTTGCGATAATCCTCCAACATCAATGGAGCCAGTGCCCTTGTTGGATACTGGTGACCAAACAAATATAGTGAGCAAAGGTGAAAATATCTCATGAAATAATAGTTGCAGAAAGTGTATCAAAGAAGGCACCACAATTTAGGTTCCCATATGAGACCCAAAGAACAATTCTCAAGTCTTCCAAAGAAAGATGCAATTGTTCATCGCTATTTAGTCATCAATTTGACGGCCATTGATATTTGCTCAAACAGTGGTAAAAGATATCATAACACTAGTTCATTTCCTTGACTAGGCTCAGCCTTAATATCACGGAATGTCAGAGTGTCAGACAGGAGATAATTCTCGAAAAACTCGTAAGTTCAACAAAAGTGAAGGCTTAAAGTAACAAGAATCAAGTCACGTAATGTGATAGCATACCGTCATATAAATAGGTCCACGATACCCACAAACTTCAGTGAAGTAAGGAAGCGCCCCAACGTGGTCCAGATGACTGTAAAAACACAAGCAAAACAATGACAATTACATCAAATTCCTACAGAAAACCATTACATGGGCCTCAACTATAAAACAAACCAGAATAATCCAGTTCACCAACACGGTCAGTGGTGGAACCAAGCGGGGACTAGCAAGGACGGTGGCACTCATGAAGCCATGACCGATGAAATTTTTGACATTTCGAGGTAAAAAGTTCCAATCTTTTTCAGCTAACTCTATTGTATTAAACTATTAATAATCACCCCCTCCCCCTCCCCCACCCCAACCCCATTTGTTTTCGCACCCTACCATCAAATCCTGGTTCCGCCACTGAACACGTTCACGATGACCATAAACTATCCAACTAAATTAAGGGAACAAAATTAAACAATCATAACAACAAAAGGGGGGAAAAGACTATACAAGTGTGTGATGACAATGCAGGTTAAAGCTTGATCAAACTCTCCAGTTTTCGATATAAGCGAGAAATCGGGATAACGACGGTGATCATGATAACCCATATGCATACCACAATCAAACATAATCTTCTTCCCATTCAAATTCACTACCACACAACTCTTTCCCACTTCTTGTCCCGCACCTTTCAATCAAATTCATTCCAAAAACCGACAATAAATCAATAATTAACATAACAACAACAACAAAAACAACAACAACAAATTTAATTAATTAATCAAAAAAAAGTGAAATATAAATTAAGATGGTAATTGAAAGTAAAAGTAAAAGGGTAATTGAAGATGAAGTTACACACCTAGAACAAGACATTCAATACCCATTATGCTGCTGTATGATGTTGTGCTTGAAATGCAAGAAAGTTTGAATCTTTGCAGAGAGTTGAGGAATTTGGAGAAGGGCGCGGGTTTGGAAGAAGGAAAATTGGAGTGAGAGAAGCCTACTGTGGTGTTTCGGACTTTCGGGTTATCCCGTTATTGGGTCCGGTTTCACGACTCATAAAATAAGCGGGTATGGATAACACTATTTTCGAAAAGTTGTTAAAAAGGTTGTGTTAAAATGTCTTATTTTCTTAAGTATCCGTATGGAATCCGTATCCGTGTAGTCTCAATATTGTCCAACGGTGTCACCTTTCATGGGTTTTACAATAATTGCTAGGTTTTAAGATAATTGTTTGTTATTAGTCAGTAGGGATGTCATTGGAGCGATAGTAGGTGGATATAAGCTATCAGCACTATCCACCCATCAAAACTCGTATCTGTATCTATGCCCGTTAATGAGATGAGATAGCTCGCGAGCAACTTGAGATTGGCCCGGTCAAGGCTCGATTCGTGTGAGCTCGACTTGAACTCGAGCTCGGCTCGAGAGCTTAACGAGTCAAGCCGAGCAAAGGATGGCTCGCCTCGAAAAGCTCACGAGCGGCTCGAACATTTGAGATTACATAAGATATCAATCATATTTTATCCCTCCGTCTACAATGAGAATTTGTGCATAAAAAAAGGGCAGTCCGGTGCACGATGGCATCCCCGACTCCCCGCTAGGCGAGCGTCCGGGGAAAGGCCCCGCCACAAGGGTGTAATGGGGGCAAGCCTTCCCTTGCCATTTTTTACAAGAGGCCGCTCCCAGGGATTGAACCCGTACACCTTAATCGGTACGCCAAGGCTCCCCTTCTTATAAAAATATGCTCATATTTTATGAAAAATATTTTATCATTATTATATCTTTATAGCCTATATATCAAATATCTTATTGATTTATCAAATATTTTTACATAAAATCTTCGAACCTTGTTATTGAAAATATCGGAAGAAAAAAATAAAAAAAAATAAACAATTTTATATAGGCTCGATTTGGCTCGAGTTTGTGTTAAAACTCGCAAACTTTGTAACGAGCGCATTTTTTCAACTTCGAGTAAGGTCGGCTCGAGCTCGAGTTTTGGTAATCGAGCACAAGCCGAGAAAGGCCAAGCTCAAGCTCGGCTCGTTAAGACCCCTACTCGTACCTGCCTTATTTACCTATGAGTTACAATCCATTTTTGGTCTCAAAAAGAATTAACCAGAGCAAATAACAGATTAACATCCTCGAACCTCTGCTCATCATCATCAATCCTCATTTTACCGAACAATGTTCAGACTATAGATTACGAGTTCAAATCCATGTATACGAGTTTATCACAAAACCAAAAAAATAAATCAGGAAGATGCTTGCTTGACGCGATAACAAGATCGCCAAACCACACAAAAAACTTTGTACAACGAGCTACGCTTGATTATAATTGAACTGTGGTTTGAACAACGCGTAAAATCCTAACTCCTTCCTAAAACCCGAGGGGAAAAAACGCAACTACTGGAGTTGAAACACATCTATTTTTGTTTAAGAGAACAGCACAACAAAGAACCGGCTAAGTACAGGAGCTCAGTTCAGTTAGCTAGTGTCAGTCTCGATAATCCGAGGACCTAAGTATGCTATACAGTCCATCTGCGCATGTTCTGGCACCTCAATCTCGTTCAACCATGCGTATGACTGTTTCTCGTCTTTCAAATGTTCCAACTTTCCATCTGCATTTTTTAAAATACCATTCCGTTACAAACATTGCTTTCAGAGCCAAGAGAGAAAGTAGTGAGAAACGAGAAATGCTAAGACTACGTTTATAGGTAGGTCTAATAAGGGTTAGGTCTTGAATAAGATAAAAAAAAGTTAAGTAAAATAAATTATAGGAACTAGTTCCGTTCCAAATGGTCTTAAATGGACCTGTTGGAACATGTTTAGGAGGAACTTGGTATTTGCATGTGGTCCCAATACGTGACTCTAATTTAAACAAAAATAATGTCGGAATTCCTAGGTCTAACTAGGGCTTGATAAAATAACAAAATCAGAAACTAGGTCTAGTAAGTAGGTTAAGAAGTACAGTATATATTAGTATTTTAATGCAGGAACTCGGTCTAGGTAGGGCTGCAGGAACGACTGATAAACATGGTTAATAACACTCTTTGGTTACGGGTGCTTTGGAAAATATAATCAAAGTATTTTGATAAAGACGGTACTAATCTTAATCTGCAGTTGCTCATCTATTTACTAATTATGAAAAGAACGAAACTTGCCTGAAGATTCGCGCTTGATTTCTTCGTAATAGGAACAGTCTCGGCCATCTGTTTTCGAGTAAGGTGGTCCAATGACATCAAGCACGACACAAGGCGTTATAGCCGTAAACGCGTGGATGTTGCCTCCTGAGGTGGGATATAGGACAGATGTGTCGCACGGTGCAGTGAATTCACTGTTTGCTTTCAATCTTGCTAGCCTCGCTGCAAACAAATTCCAGGTTTAGCGGAAGGTTACACCAAATCCAATGAGAACCGCAGAAACACTTGTGGTTTTACGATATTATATTATTGTAGTGCAAAATTTTAAAGAACATTTTCTGTTATAAGTTTATAATCGTGGGACGGGAGAAAACGACAATAAAGACTCACATGATGAAGCGGATTCATGATGTTCAGGTTGAACATCTCCAGAATCAGCCCAGTCAAATGCTTTAATGTGCATTGTACCCAGAAGAAGTTTGCTGAAGACCGTCATTTCTGGGTGATTATGAAGGGGAATGACAGCTGAAGCCGGAAGAAAAAAAAGAACCAGCTGCAAATTGAGAAAAAAAAATGAGATTATCAGTCATCAGAAGAATATAACTGTAATACTGTACTGTATCATGAAACGATCTCTTGCTAAAATTATCATGAAACCGCTTTAATTGGGTTTTAAAGTGCCTTCATACAGGTCAATTTTAATATTGGCCCCGACCCTTTTTACAGTTTTGCTCTATGTTACTCAAACTCGTTTAGAAGTACCTGACACGGGTACGTGTCCAAGTGTCGGACTCGGCTATTTTATTGAAAAATATGCACATTTTGGTCTAAAATGAGGTGTCCATGTGTCATACCCATGTCCGAGTGTCGAGTGTCGGACACGGGTACGCGAGGAAATCAGAAGAGTCGGAGTAACATAGGTTTTGCTTGATTCATGTGAATGAACTTACCGAAAACTTCATCTTGGGACATTCGTATACAGTGGTGCATAAGACTCTCGGAGGACTGTTGGAATTCCTTCCTGGCTTGAAAAACGGTAGTTCTCTACTCAGTCCCAAATCTTCGGGTTTCAGGCTGTCTGAAAACCGTAAAAGGACGTGAGTTCATGTAATTGAAAGCTTCCAACTGTCTAAAGCATGAGACAGCTTTGAGCCCATATGGGTGATTGAAAAAAGGCATGATTTGTAGATAATACTTCGAAATGTATTATTCAATAAAATAATGGATCTTACAACTCTTAAATAATTGAGTTACTTATAAAGTCGAAGTTCAATTGAGCTCGTTAATTTATCGATTTAAACTGAAATATGTTTGGTAACTTTGCAAAGAATTTTAATTTCTTCCACCGGTTTTCATAACCAACGGCGGTAGAATCTAAACTATTCATAAATATTCCTAAACTGAATTTTTCCTTTTATGTATGTTATTTGTGGTCATTATAGTTTTTGAACACCAGATACATAATTACACATTTTACACTTATCCACATCCACACGACCACACGTAATTACATGATTTAAGATTCAGAGTCACAAAATCATCCACACGAAAATTATATGCATTAATATACACGAAAATTATTATAACAAGTTATAATAAGTTTGTCCACCTGTTGAGCATAAATCTAGGATCTACTACTACTAATCTAGGATCTAGTACTAATACCGCTAGTACGCTTATATACTTCTAAAGTGAACTCGGTAGCAGATCTATGGAAATTTTCTGTCAAATTCTAATGAAAATATGAGCTATTTTACAGTAAAAAAAAAAAACAAAAAAACCTTTAACTTATGAGTATTCAATAATTCGAGATCTTTGGATGTAGATCCCGTCAATGCGTGTACTCGAAACTTTTTTTGTAGTGGGTATGACTCAAGTCTCAACCCATTCTATGTCTAATTTCACTTTTATTTGTCGATATCCATATTGTCTATAACAATAGGTATAGCACAATCCTCGCAACTAGGAGAAGTTATTCACTTATTTTGTTAAATCATCCATCCTTCACAGTGTCCTTACGGGTGCAAATGTGCATTACGTAACTTTAATTAAACGGAAGCTGATAAGAACCACATCGGGTCATCAGCACATATGTCAACTAGATTAACGACTCATGACTCATAGTGTTTATGATTTAACGTTTGAATATAATGTTGAGAAAGGACAACAAAACTAGAGCAATGCTATCGATCTTCTCCTATCACAAATCGATAAAATTATATATTCTAGCTACTTGCATTTGTTATCCATGTAAGCAACATAAGCTATATTCGTGAGAGAAAAAGGTTGAAGAGAAGACCCGAAAGAGAAGGTACTTAGCATTGCTCGTAGATGGCCTAGAGCAATGCTATGGACAGTCTCTTTCGGGTCTTCTCCTATCTTCTCCTCCCATACACCGATAAAATAATATATTCTACCCACTTGCATTTGTTATCCAAGTAACCAAAATATATGTTATTTTATTCGTTTGTAAGAGGAGAAGACCCATAAGAGAAGGTACCTAGCGGTGCTCGTAAAGCTACATTCATAATTTCTAATGGCCAATATTATTATAGAGTAAGAGCTGCTTAAGACGGGTCAAATACTACCAAGTGCCGGTAATTAAGACAAAAAAATTACCATTTGCTAGGTGACAACTGACAAGTAGGGTGATTTGATATGTATTTGACCCGTCCTACGCTTAAGACAATAACGATCTGAAATGAGAATTTATGATTATTATATGCATAAATATGGATAGGGATTCATACACCGCAATCCTTGACGGGTTAAACTCAAGAGAATCTTATGGCATAATTATTCATGTTTTCAAAACACAAATGATCCTCCTATTTTACTTGATTCTACGAGTATTCATTAGTAAAATTAGTTACTAAGAACAGTAAAAACCCTAAAATTAAACATTTTTTTTCGATTTTTCGAGCTAAACAAATGATCATTTCATCATTCCATTCTTTGAAATTAAACCCGGATCTTATATTTAGTAAAAACCTGCATTTCTGAATCATATTAACAAGACAATGATCATTCTTTCTCATTCCAAAATGCATGTGAAATGTAGAAATCTTCATGGGAATTTACCTCACACATTCAAAATCTACCAAAAACAATAAGAACTAACTCGAAATTTAAACTTCTAATCAAATTAGTCTCTTATAAAACCGTCTCAGACGAACAATGTATTAAAACTCGTGAGAGGTGGTACTCATGACCCGGGTTCAAACCCGTCATTATAAATTTATCATATTCGCCCTTGTGACTCCCTTTACGCGTAAAAAAAACAATATAATTGTGTAAAACGGACGAGAAAAGAAGACTAACCAAGGATGTTGCAAAGCTTATTAACATCATGAGGAGGAGGAACAAAGCCAACACCTTTAAACACATTCTTACAAACACTATAAAGCCTTTGCAATCCCAAACAAATTGGAACATCCCTTTTTCCATCACAAGATACTGTTTTCCTTGCATTATTCGACGACAAAGACGAAGACGGAGACGGAGACGAAGAAGATGATAACACCAATGATCTTCTCCTAACAACTTTTTTCTTCTTACTAACCCTACTACTGGTATTAACATGCCCAACAATCTTATGTTGAACCAACCCACCTTCCATTTTCATTCAAATTCACAAACCCAACAGCAAAAACACAATTTAATTCAATTTTGTTCAGTGAGGTATTTAAACAAACACCTGGTGTGCATAACCAAAAAACCACAAAATTTAACTTAGACCACAGTAAATCAAAATTCTGGGATAAACCCAAGTACAGATCTGTGGGAATAAGTGTGAAAAACGAGATAGGTATGTTGGAAAGTATGAAAGTTGAGAGAATTTTGAATTTTTTTTTGGATAAATATGAAAATGAAGGGAAAAAATTCTGTGTGCTGGGGTGTTATAAACAAAGGAAGAAGGTGCAAAACTAGGGGCCATGGTATTAAGAGATGTCTGACTTCAACTAAAAACCAGGCAGTTTGGATATTTGTAGTGGGAAATACTTGGTTTTTTGTTGTTTTTATTATTTTATTATATTTCTTACTATTATTGTTACTTCTAGTTGTTACCCTTTTTGTTCTAATGGTGGAAAAGTGAGGGGTTATAGACTTTAAGTAAAAGATTGGATGATTAGGAAAATCATAAAAATAACACAAATTCTTGTTTTAAATCATTATTATTTGTCTTAAGTGTAAAACGGGTAAAATATATATCAAATCAGCTCACTCGTCACCTAGAAAATAACAATTTTTTTTGTCTTTATTATCGGATAATACCTTCTTCAGTAAGACTTGCTGCAAAAATAATGTGTGATTAGGGGCTTGAGCATATATGGAAAACGGGTTAATCGGGTTGAATTTGGATCTAGTGGATTTAGGCTATGTTCTTTTTGGCTTATTTTCAGCTCGTTTCAGTTCAGCTCAGCTCTATTCAGTTCAGTTCAGCTCAGTTCAGCTCGGCTTCATTCAGTTCAGTTCAGTTCAGTTCAGCTCAGTTCGGCTCAGTTTCATTTAATTCATTTCAGTTCAGTTCAGTTCAGTTCGGCTTATTATTTTTATTATTATTATTATTATTATTATTATATTTATTTATTATAATATTTATTATTATTAATTAATAATTCTTATTATGATTATTATTGTTATCATATTGATGTGCTCCATCTTCGGGTTCATTATGGACACCAATATCACACCCTATTTTTTTTTGCAATTTCTTTTCGAACTTTGTCCATGAATTTCTTCCGTTCTTTATCATCCATGTTTGAATCTGTTCTTCCCTGAATACTTTGATATTGTATAACTGGAATACCAGGTTTATGCATCCGAATGAAATTATGAAGTGTAAAAGTGAATACGATAATTGACATTTGATATTTCATTGTCATGTGTGACATGTTTTTTAACACCTTTCACCTTCTCTTCAGCTGACCAAACTTCATTTCAACCGTCATCCTCAAAGATGAATGTCGATAATTTAAATGTTCAAATATTCCGCAAGGAGGTGCATGCTTATATTCAGGCACATGGTTTCTCACGTTTGGATAGCTAATAGGAGACAAATACCCAAGTGTATTCGGGTACCCGAATCCACCAAATAATATCTACCTACAAATGTTTATATATAAAAATAATTAATGTTTAGATAATAAAAAAATGAAATACATGCCACATTTACCACATTTAGACGTAAAACGTTTAGATAATGAAAAAAAAAATAATGTTAATTAGACGTAAAATATTCAAATGTTATTTTTGTTGATTTTAAAACACAAGAAAAGAACAAAGCAAAGTCTATTAGAGTTGACTACAAAAAAAATACCTAAAAATTAATATTTTTTTAATATAATTGTTTTTTAAAAAATCGCAAATTTGTATTAATCAAACATTTTTTTTATATTATTATTATTAATAATATTAGTTAGTATACTTTAATTAAACTTAAGTTATTTCTATTAATTTCAGCTTCATTCAGCTCAGTTCAGTTCAGCTCGATTCAATTCAGTTCAGTTTAGTTCAGCTCAGCTCAGCTCAGTTCAGTTCGATTCAGTTCAGCCCCATTCAGTTCAGCTCAGTTCAGTTCAGCTCTAAAAAGCCATAAAGAACAGGGCCTTAGGTTTGGAATTACGGAGTTTGGGTTAGATTGGATCAGGTTATTTCAGGTTTAGGGTACTTTCGGATTGCTTTTTCCAAGCTACATAGGGATAATAGCTTGTTCTCGATTAAAAAAACATTTGTGTCATGTTGTGCAAGTTCGGGTGATTTTGGGTTATTCGGGTCGAGTTAGTTTTGACAGGTTTGGTTTGAAGTTAGACTTTGTTTGGTAAAACTAGTTGAAACCTGAAAGGATAGCTGAAAACCGAAAAGTTAACTAAAACGGTAAAAGGTAATAGATAAATTAATTGAAAATTATGAGCTACTAAGTTGACTTTATTATATAAAAAGAATATAATGGTAGCTAATTAACTAAAACTAGTTTTTGTGCCCGTGCAAAAGCACGGGCTATGTTTGATATTTTAGTAATTGTTTTATTGTTTTTGTTGTCATTCCGGTGTGTTTTAAATCCTCTACATCTTCCTTGTCATTTCAATGCATATCCAAACGTATATGTAAGAAAATTAATGAAATGACTTTTATATAACCTTTACTTCGAACAAAGTATTTATATAACTTATCGATTCAATGATAACTCATCTGTAGTCAAGTTTGTAACCACTAATTTTCGCATTAATTTCAAAAATTTACTTAGGGGGAGAAAAAAAGGTTTTGTAAATGAAAGGAAAATAAAAAATTATGGTAACATAATAACATAATTACAAAGTATAATAATTGTGATTAAAACACATACCATTAAATGGAAGAAAGTACATTTTAAATAGATATGATTGATTAATAACCAAAGTTGTGAATTAAAATCACAAGAGGTATTAATTTATTTTTTATTGCAACTAATATTTTTATTTTTATTTTTTGTACTTATAAGCATGTGACCCATAGACTCATAGCATTTGAGATGAATTTTAAATTACACGTGACTTAATGAGATACCTAGCCTTGTTTTTTTTAATAATATTGTAGCGGAATTATCCCTTTAAAAAGATTTTATAGATGAAAATTAAGATTGTTGTGAAAGTTATATAAAAACATGTTTGTTATTAATTTTCGATCGCATAAATTTCAACGACTTATTTAAGTGAAGAAAAATATTTTGTGAATGAAAGGGTAGACCAAAAATTATGATAATATATAATAGTGATAGACAAAATAAGAGAAAAAAAGTAAGGATTAAACTTTAGAAGTGGATTTGAGAATTATTAGTAGTGAAAAATTAGCAAAACTAACTACACATTTTTTGAAATGGCATAATCATTAAAGGTTATAGCATATATGATATGATATGATATATTATGATATAATTCAAACATACTTTGTAAGATTTAAGCATAATTGTTTCCTCTTCGTTCATCCAATATTATAATCATAACACTATTTTACAATTTATAAGAACTATTAGTTTTCTTAACTCATGAGAAAATAAAATATACGTAAATTAAAATAAAATATACAATCTTAAAGAAAACATATATTATGAGTGCTAAAAAAATTGGTGAGAAAAAAAGTGATTTAAAGGCTTGAAATTATTCAAAGTTGGAATAACAAATTGGAGAATGGACATTGGATTACAAACAATAACTATAATATTTACTCCGCATATGACACTATTAAAAGGTCAAATTGACATATTGTAGCATACTTCAAACCTTCGACTAAAATATTTGATTGATAGGTAGTTTGACAAAATATAAAATAAAATTAGAAATAATAATGAAAAGTTGAATTGCCTGAAAGAGTGGAAAATAGTGTAATACCATTAATAAAACTTGTCAATTAATAAACTAAGGGTTATAATATACGAGTATAAAATAACATGTCACCACAAATTAAGGATTCATACTTCCATTTTATATTACACACACCATAATAAAAAATTAAATGAAAACCCGACAAAAATGAAAAAAGTATTCAAACCAAAAGAAAAGTGCAAAGAAGATTCATTACCATTATTTCCCAATTTCAGGTAATACTATAGTATGTGAGTATATCATCCCCTGCAATTTGAATTAAAACACAAAACGATAATTAAATTATATTCTAATTCTAACTATTAATTCAAAACATAATAAGGATAAAAAACGAAACAATTTGTTTAATTCTTTATGTATACTGTATCTACCAACTTTATAAATAAAAAAGAGATTGATGTGTTATATAAGATTTTTTTGTAATTAAGTCTCACATTAATTTAAATAGTTTATTTAGGGGAATAAGAAAAGTTTTGTGAATGAAAGTTATTATAAAAAAATTATGATAACATAACTACAAAGTATAATAATGAAGATTAAAAATATACCATTAAATAAATGAAGTATATGTTAAATAGATAGTGATAGATTAAGAACCAAAGTTATTAGTGGAAAATAAAGTTTATATTTTTTTTTTGTGTTTGCGACTAATATGTTTATATTTTTTTTTTGTACTTATAAGCATGTAACTCATAATATTCGAAGATGAATTTTAAATGACATGTTATTGAGGTGCTTAGTCTTTTTTTATAATATTTTAGCGGAGTTTATTATCGTAGTGCATTTTTTACTCATGAGTCATGATAGTACTTTTTCATTCACTAATCCTTAAACATTAAAAACTATAACCTAATTGATAAAACTTTAACCTAATTGATTGAAACCTAACCATATAAAGTGAATTTGTAGAGGTAACATCACTTTTAGAATTTATTAACTTATCAAATATTTAATATGCACAATTAATTTAAGAATAATTATGATAATAATTACATTTTTGTAAATATTTCAGTCTATTTTATGTGTATATGAAAGGGTAAGTTTAGTCAATTTACATATAAAGTCATGTCACAATAGTTTTTGCCATGTCACAATTACTTTTGCCATGTCACATTATTAGTTTGATATTTTAGTTTACCCTTTTAATAAGATTTTTTTAGATTTTTTTAACTTCATTTTCAACAAAATTAGAAGTATTTCGTATCATCTAATTATCCAAATCAAAATAAAATAATACTCCGTTTCCATCAAATTGACTCGTAAAAAAATTGTAACCGAATACTTACCTACTAATTCTTGGGAGGCAGGAGGAACAAAAAATCTGTAGAATTTTATAACTGAAGTTTCAATGATGTAAATAAATGAAAATAATTGATAATTGATGGCTCATTTTAGTTTTTTTTTTTTTATCATTTTGATAAGAATTGATGGTGATAAGAGAAATGAATTTTGTGGTGTAATTGTTGACATGGAGTTTGGAGGGTGAAAGGTGACTTTCTTGTAAAATTTCTTACAAGAATTTTGTATTCTAATTATTGATTGTTGACGTGGATTTTGAAGGGGGCAAGGTGGCTTTTTGGTAATCCGATGTGGCATTTATTTATCGCTGACGTGGCTTTTACTTGACATTTTAGTTTAGCCTTTTAATAAGATTTTATAGATGTTAGATAATTTTGTGAAACAACGTGGACATAATATAACCTTTCATTTCAGGTAGATAATTTAGCAAAATAAGTTTCTTGTCAAACACGTATAAAAATATAAGTTACCTGAATTTTTTGTCAAATAAATTATTTTGACCTGAAATACACGGTCAAACAAAGCTTTAGTGAGAGATTATTTCAAGTGGTTTTAGTTATTTTTGGGGTTTTCAATCAAATCGAGTCGATTTTGTTTTGATTACATTCTATATTTAGATGGTTAAAACACGGTTTGGTTACTTTGTACTGTATTAACTATTAAGTCATTTACGATTGAACCATATTTGTTACATAAAATGCAATCTAACATAGTAAATAATACTATTATCCCGTATATGTTTAATAAAAAAGTTAGCCTTATTTGCTAAAAGAAAAAAATTTGTTATATTGAACAAGTTAAACTCATATTCATAAAAAAATAGAAATAATAAGCTTGTAAATCTATATTCACTAAGGGGTTGTTTGATTGCCTCTTACAAACATGGGAATTCGAAAATCCTGTGAAGTTGCTAAATGGAGTGTCGTTTGGTTGCCTAATTCATGGGAAGTGTAACTTCCTATGTAACCTCCAATTCCTACATAATGTAGGAAGTCACTTACCTAGGACCCCCTAGGTAAGTGGGAATTCCCACATGAATTGAACTTCCCGTATTCAACCAAATAACATTTAATTAAACAATTCACGTGATTTTCAAGTTCATATGAATTTGATCTTCGCGAAAATTTTATATTCCCATGGTGAACCAAACGACTCCTAAATCATAACTGGTCTTATTTAGAAATTTGTTATTTAAAATGTGACTCAAATTGTATAACTATTTTACTCTGATACAATAAGACGAGATCTTATAACTATTTTATAGTCAAATGTAACTGTTATTGAACAATAAATTAGCATAAAATATAAAATTGTTTATATGATTATGGTTTAACCGAAAATAGTCATATTTGTCCTTCTGAAAGCTATAGGCGAAAGTTCCAGACGAAAAACGATTGTCTGAAACAAAATTTTGCAGTATTTCTATATCTTTGATCTCATGAGCATATAGGAAAAATGTATAAAAACAACTTTCATTTTACGGTTAGAAAACTCCCTTTATAGAAATATATTTGATTAAGGCGAAGCTAAACGGATCTGAATGAAGGTAAATTGAACTTAATTTTGAATAGAACCGAGTTGAGTTGAATTGAATGAAGTTACAGTAACAATTAATTTTTGTAGAAATAAACTAAACTGAAATAAACAAAGTTAAATCAAACTAACTAAACTCAGTAGAGTTAAGTTAAACTTATAATTATGTCCTAACAAATGTTAAGTAGTTTAGTTTAATAAGTGCTCAAATTTAAATCACGTCAACATTAAAAATTTAAAATCATTTTTTTAGCTTTTTTCTCACCAAAAGAAAATACAACCGATCTTGCTTGTGAGTTGACACTTAGAGCATCCACAATGGTCTTATTGGTTTAATATTAAAAAATGATAAAGTAGGAAAGAAGGTGACAAAATGTGGTGAAAATTTTCAGCTGTACGAGAATGGGTGAAAATTGCAAAGTGGTGCCCACTTGTACTACATATCACACTTTCTTGTGTTATTTTGTGATTTATTTATTTTTTTAATATTAAAGTATGGGATAAAGTATGAGTGAGGAGAAAAGTTGAGTATTTGTTGATGTGGGTGATTTTTTGATGTTTTTGGGTGATGAGTGAAAAAATGAGTTGGACAATAAACCGGAGAGAGAAAAGCTTAAAAAATTAGAATGAAAATTGGTGAGATTTTCACGGTTGTGGATGCTCTTAGAAGCTTATGACCTTTCATTACCCTCTTTTATTCTCAAGTCATAAGCATGTGTAGAGGTGGCAATCGGGTCACTCGGGTCGGTTACGGGTCGGGCCAAAGCAGGTCGGGTCATATCGGGTTCGGGCTATATCGGGTTAGTGACGGGTTCGGGTCGGTTCGGTTCATGTCGGGTCATCGCGGGTGACAATTCGGGTCGGGTCATTAGCGGGTCAGGTTATTGACATATATTTTATCTTATATATTTAGTTTTAGATGATAATTTTATGTTTAATTACTGTATAGATGTATTAATTGAAGTTTAAGTTAAAATAATTAAGAAGAATTATCAATTTGGTGTCATTTAAACCATTATTAAGCCAGTTCATTATAACGTCATCTATCGGGTCGAGAAATATCGGGTCACAGGCCGGGTCGGTTCGGTTCGGTTCGGGTTCGGGTTGGACAAAATAATGCTACTATCGGTTAGCGGGTCGGTTCGGTTCGGTTTCGGGTCGCCCAATTCTCAAATTGTATCGGGTCGGGTTTCGGGCAGGTCGGGTCGGGTTCATCGGGTCGGGTCAGCTTTTGCCAGCTCTATGTGACAAGTTTTCTCGGTTAGAATTGAAATTTTGTAAAGAAAATACAAGAAAATAAAGGTATATTTGAGTATTTAAAGTTTGAAAAAAGACAATGACTATCCCTAAAACAACAAAGTGTAGCCTATGTCACAAGTCAAGAAGTAATGAAGTCAAGGGTGGTATGAGCATGATAATGTGACAAATTGTGATTGGTTCAACTTAAAAAGAGTGGCGCATCAGGAACGTTGTTGTCTTGTTGATATGATGCTGCCAATAGTTTTTCTAGTTTCTACACTTATTTATTATCTTTCTTATTTCTTTCTTTCTTTCTTTCTCAATTGAGTTTACCTCATTATGTTGATTATAACATTGAAACGACTGTTGAGTATTTTATCCACTAAGACTCTGTTCTTTTGGACTGAAACTTAACTGAACTGAACTGAACTGAACTTATAGGATCTGAACTGAACTGAACTGAACTTATAGGAACTGAACTGAACTTATAGGAACTGAACTTAACTGAACTTATAGGAACTGAACTGAACTGAACTTATAGGAACTTAACTGAACTTATAGGAACTGAACTGAACTTATAGGAACTGAACTGAACTTATTGGAACTGAACTTAACTGAACTTAACTTATAGGATCTGAACTTAACTTAACTTATAAGATCTAAACTGAACTTATAAAATCGGAACTTAATTAACTTTATTTTAGTTTAAGTTAACTATTATTATTATTATTATTGTTGTTGTTGTTGTTGTTGTTGTTGTTGTTGTTATTTGTATTATTATTGTTGTTGTTGTTATTATTATTATTATTATTATTATTATTATTATTATTATTAAACATTGATAAAAAATTAGTCTAAAAAACAAGGTAGTTTAAAATATTTTCAACTTTATATATAATGATTTGTTCATAGTTCATACTTCCTCCATTCCAATCAATTCTATACATTTCACTTTTTAGACACTATTCACAAGTCGAGTGAATTTTCGACACAACTTCTAATATATAACATAAAAGATAGTCATATGAGATCTTGTTTAAATTGTCTTACCGAGTATATTGTGAATATCAAAGTTTTATAATTTTTATCGATACGTAACTAAAGATATTAACGAAAGAAAACGGGTATTGGCAAACGTGAATAAAGTAAATGTATAGAATTGATTGGAATGGAGGAAGTACAATATACTACAATTACATTACGATAAAAATAATTCACTATTACAATTTTCTCTAGCCATTTATTTTCTCTAACAATGGTGATGAAGAAATTGATTAATGGGAGAGTGCCAATTGGTGAGGGTGAGGGCGTCGTATGATGAGTTGTTGTTTTTTGGCATTTATGAGGATGATAGTTTGACATCAATTAGAGAGTAAAAGACGGGTAAATTATGAGTTGTTTTTTTTATAGATGACGTGTATCGAATAATTAAAGCGAAATGTTTGTATCTCGGTTGTTAAAAATAATACTCCGTATATAACTTTTCTTAATTGAGTTTATATGAACTGAACTTATAGGAACTGAACTGAACTGAACTGAACTTATAGGAACTGAATTGAACTGAACTGAACTTATAGGAACTGAACTGAACTGAACTTATAGGAACTGAACTGAACTTATAGGAACTGAACTGAACTGAACTGAACTTATAGGATCTGAAGTGAACTTAAATTAAGTGACTTGAAGTCCAAAAGAACATGGCCTAAGTCATGCCTTAATCTTGCCAATTGCCATTTACTTCATCATTATTCTTCAACACGAATAAGACCCTATTTTTTTGAATTTAAACTATTTGAATTGAACAAAATTGAACAAAACTTAATTTAACAGAGTTGAACTAAAATAAGATTCTCTTTTTTCGAACTGAAACTGTCTGGACTAAAGTAAACTGAGGTAAAGAATTAAACCATATTATTTTAGACTTAATTTTAAGTCATTTTGGTTTATAATGGATCAGTAAATCTCAGTAAAGACGGACATATTCGTCACAAATTGAAAACGGATCAACTAATACCTAAGTTAGTAGATAAGACAAAATCAAATTGTCTAGAGAGTAGCATTGTGCTTTTGTTTATCTAACAACTTAGATATTACTTAACCCGTCTTCAGCTTGTGACGGATATGTTTGTGTTCAATGAGAATTTGTGACAGTGGATATGTTAGAAGGAACACTAACGGAAGACAACCACTAATGTTCCAATTGGGTGCTCTTCATACCAAAATTTACGTGAGATACACGCAAGACTTTTCCTTGGCAATTTCATCACTCTTCAATATTTATCAAAACTTAAAACCATTGACCCTAACAATCCATCTCAAAATTCCACCACTTAATGTACAAAACTAATCAAAGAAAAACGGAAATAAAGTATTGACTAATGCAAATAAACCAAAAGTGAAGCGAAAATAATGAACACCAATGTTCCGAATCTAAGGAAAACGACATAGCTAAAGAAAAACTGAAAAACTGAAATACTAAAAATTAAAAGCCACCGGTCAATTGGATTCTTGTTAGGAATAAAGGACCGATTCTACTATGCAGCTAGCAACTAAATCTGAGCTTATAAAGCGTTACAGCTTCACGACATGCAAACCCGAGTTCAACTTATAAAACTGACCGGTAACTTATCAAGCTTGAAGATTTACGATCATAAGTCATAACCCAACATTGACTCACTTCATTCACCCCGAGTCCATATTTGATCGTGTCATACACTCATACATAGGGGACTAGGGGTAGAGCTGGCAAATAATAACACGGACGAAAACACGACACGAAATTAGCGGGTTTGGGTTGTGGCTTAATGACCCATTTATGTAAGTGGGCCGACACGAACACGACACGATATTTAATAGGGTCGGGTTTGGGTTGAGCTCTTTAAACATGAACCCGACACGAATGACCTATTTACTAAATTAATCTTAATTTTTTTAATCCTCCTTTACAAAAATATACTTAAACTTTCCAAATATGAACATGACACGAAAACCCGACACGAACCCGACACGAAATTAACGGGTTAGGGTTAAGGCTTGATGACCCATTTATCTAAGTGAGTCCACGAACACAACACGAAATTTAATTGGGTCGGGTTTGGGTTGGAGGGTTTGTGACCCGTTTACATGTAACACGAACACGAACACGAACCCGACACGACCCGATCTGTTTGCCAGGTCTAACTAGGGTGAAATTCTACTCGGCTTTGACCATCAACATAAAAAGATGAACAGTATAATTCATAAAAATAACACTTCTGGCTGAAAAGAGATCGTGAATTGTCAAAAGCATGCATTACAGAATTAATTCTACAAAAAAAACATTTACTTCGGATGTAATCCCTCGTCTGTCACAGCTGTCATATTTACGATACACAAATAAAGTGACAACCGAGAGTATGCCTATGCACAACAATACTGACACTAGTCACTACTAACTGTGCTGAGTATCAAACGATACATTCAAATTTTCCTGGTTAACTAATAGTGCAAGGCTCCAGATACATTCCAATTTTCGTGTTCAGTGTTTCCATTTCCACATCATGATCAAGACAATGAAAGTGAGAATCATTCCAGTATATTTGATCCATGTATCAACGCGGTTCCGCCTTTCTATCAGTCTTAGTACGGAGTTGGAGAGCCCCATTGTATTCAAGACGTCAAGTAATTTACGATGTGCACTCTGCAAATATGCCAAATAAGAGAATCAACTTCACTATCCCCGCCTAGATGCCGGTTGCTTATCAACAAAAGCAACAGTAGTCAAAACAGTCAGTCAATTTTTTTTTGTCCACCACATTTTCTCATCTATCCCTGCCTCATTAGTAAACTAAAGATATGGAAGAACAACATTCTTAATAGCACAGGCACGCATCAAGGATACATCAGGGCAAACTTGGAAAATCGTGCCTCGCTTATTGCTTGAAGTTATGGCCCGAGTTTTACTTTTGCGGTCATCCTGGAAATTGCCTAGTCACAAAAGTAAGGCGGCGGACATTTAACCGCCCCTTACCCAGTTACCCTACAATTTACTTAATGCCCTTGAGAGTTGAGACACTAGGATAATGTTGTTGTCTCAACTCTCAAATATCACAAGTCACAATAACTAGAAGGCTGCAAAGTTGTACGAATGGTACCACAAATGCTACACAACGAACTAATAATCAAAACTATCTAACCCTTCTCAAACAGTGTATCACCAGCCAAATTAGCAATCTGATCCAGTCACAAGGTGATTATTCACAAACGAATTGATCTTATGATTTTATCCATTTGTATGGAAAATTTGGTTCATAAGAATTTTCAGAGTCAAACCAAACAAGCAAACTCTCTCAAGTGTCTGTTGAGGTCTTGGGGGATGCCTTCTACCACGGGAAATTTTCAAGTAAAATAAGCTATCTCTATCTTCCTTCAAAAAGCTAAAACAAAGTATTTGACGGAACTTGGAAACGATAATCTCTAAAGCCGATAAATACCAGAGAAGGCCTAAGATCTAAGATGATGAATAAACATTAAACAAAGACTCAAGAGCCTACTAAAACTGAAAGTGGCATCGAAGCAGTTCTATTAAACCGGAAAAACAAAATCTACACAAATCATAACTGTCCTCAGTTATAACATATGTGATGGACCACTCGTGGTCGCTCATTGTCCCAAACTGTTTGCAAGCTCTCAACTTAATGGGTCACAAAGTTTTGAACCCCAATGTTTCAAAGCGTGCAAACAATTGTGGATAGAGAGAGGATATGCTTCACTAATTCAAAGTAAGTTCCGAAATTGATACATATATGCTATAAGCTCAACAGTAAGTCATGTGCATTAACGTACAAAAACACTAACAAATGTGAGTCAACCCACCTCAATGCGCCACTTATTGTATGAATCTTATTTCACATGCACTTAAGGTAAAGTGGACCACAAAGCGCCAGAAACATACCTTCATGCTTTCCCTTTGCTCTGAAAATTTTGAAAGGACGGCCACCCCAGTTGAGTACGCTTCTTCTAACATTCTGGAAGAATTACGAGCTGACTGAAGTGCTTGAGTTTCGTCATCAAAGATTCTCATAACATGGGAAGATTCCCCGTTCTGGCATATTTTAAACCATGTCATCAGCCATTAAAGAAACCACAATAGAATCAAATGGGAAAAAAATATTTGTTTGAAGCTTCAGTCTACATCATAAAGAGATTACATACTGCTCTTCCAAGCAGCTCCGATCGCTCTTTAGCTTCCTGCATCCGTCTTTGATTTCGCGTGAAGTATTTCTCTAAACTTTCTTTCAGTGAATCTGCTTCTTCAGCAATTTGCTCAACCTTTCTGCATTCACCATAAAATAGGACAGTTTGTCAGAATATCAAATAAAAGTATACAACCCATTACTCTTCTCTAACAAACCCTAGGAGAATCCGGTCTGATCCTAATGTTCTACCGTAGAAATGATATGACAGAGTACCTACGGTACTCAAATTTCAAAAGAATAGAAAATCCCAACGGTCACATTTCACATCACAAGTCATACACTGACACACTCACACCACACCCCTAACAGAGATTAGAATTGATGTGAATGCTTTAATATTGCAAGCCCAAATGGTAATTTCATGCTTCATCCTATCTTTAAGGTGGAATTATAAGAACGTTGTATTAGACTTTTCGCAAATCTCGTTTAATTTCTAGTCCCTAAGGGTTTACTTATTATCAACCATATCAATCAATGCAATTAGCGCCACCTTACTACCCCATTGCCTCAATTGAACTGTCTCGGCAAAATGGAAGAGAATAGCAGAATCGACATGGCATCCCAAACCCCAAAAAAAATTATGTAACAAAGTTCAGGCAGACATCTAGATATGGACTTGAAGTCAATCAAATTCCTATCACACTCGTAAGGAATTATCGCTACTTAAGCATCCGATGGCTATACAATGTACACAACATGATTTACACATGTACCGAACTAGAAATCGACTCATTCAGAATTACACTTACTTTAATACTAGGCCTATAAAGCAATAAACACCTATTCGAAATCCTAAAATACGAATCATCTCAACCAGCACTACTTATTCAGCTCAATCTTCTACACCACAATCAACTAATCGCAACAGTATCTAACAACAGCCTTTTTAGAAATAACGCGGTCAAAACCCTAAAATACCTCAAAAACAAGATGCGATCAAAATTCCGAATCAAAACTCCAGTATTCTCCATATCATACAGAATTAAAACTCCAGTAACAAGAGACTTAATCAAACACACACAAATCGAAAATCGATACGATCACAACACAGAAATCCTTATATCCAGCTTAATCTAAATAATGCAATCACAAACCCTAAAATAACTCAACAATCAAGATACTATCACAATTCCGTATTAAATCTCCCGTATCTCTCGTCAACAAGATCCTTAATCAAACACGGAAAAATCTAGAATCAATACATTATTACAACACAAAAAATCATAAAATCAAGCATGATCAAAATAACGCAATCAGAATCACAATTGTAAGCCCTAATATAACTCAAAAAGCAAGACGAAATCACATTTCCGCATTAAAACTCAGATTCTTAATCAAACAGCAACAAATGAAAATTGAAACTACAATCACTACACATAAACCCTAAAATCAACCAAAAATCAAACAAAATTGAGAAGAAACGGATACCTTTTCCAGAGATCACGCTGTGATTTAACCGCAACGGAACGCCAAAGGCGATCCATATCAAGACAAAGAGAATGAAGCTGAGAAATGTCCTTATTAATCTCAAAACCTAATTCCGGCATAGCTGAGGCTCCGGCGGAGGTCGATGATTCAAGTCGCTCAAGTCGTTCGAGTGAATCTCTGATTTTCATTAGTAGTCTCTTCGCATTTTGGTGTAGTTCCGATAACGTCGTTCCCCCAACGCCAACGCCTCCGCCTCCGCCGTGAGCGCCGCTGCCGATTACGACGCCGTTCATTGTCTGCTGTGTCGATTTCACGAAGCAAGTGCGTGTGTTCGCTCTCTTTCGTACTCTTTTGCGATTGATGTAGGAGGGGTAACTTTGTCTTCTTACTAGGCGGGAGGTGATCTCGAATGTGTTTATTTAGTTGTTATTTTAGTTTGGATTCGAGTCGGTTTATTTCAAATTCGTTTCTCTTCGGTAAAAAAACTAAATTTAATTGAGTTTATCTATAGGGAAAAATTTGCGAAAGTGAATTGGACGAGGTTAAACTAAACTTAATAAAATCAAAATCGAATAAACTAGGATTCGAATTTGATTAATTTCACTGAATTTAAAAAATTAGTTTACGACCCATGAATTACCTATCTAATCTACTTCGTACTTTCTTAATTGTATGTATATTATTTTTATAACTTTATCGTATAAATTATGGATATATGTTGGAATAGACTCATAGTCGAATTTGATCATAAAATAAAAAATACAAATTTGGGCTTTTAAAATGGAGCTTGGTTTCGATTTTTAAATTCAGTATTTTACGTTGTTTTGTGGCATTCACTATTTCATAAACTATATGTATCCGATATTCTGATATAATCTAGTGTCTGTAATTTCATGACCATAGTCCCAATCCAAAATAGTTTTTCAAAACTGACAAGATAATAAGACATAGTCTTTCAAAACTGATACGACAGTATCTATATGGTTTCATAACCATAAGATCACAACGCAAATTAGTCGTAAACTTGTAAATTGTCAATTAAGGTTAAAGCTCCATAAGGTGATCGTGACCCAAACTAGTCTAGAACTCGTGAATTGTCAGTTGAGGTCAAAGGTCGGTGATATAGTGATGCTTCTTAAAAAGATTGATTAATCACGTGGTATATGTTATGAATTATTTATGGGAACTTTTTGACGAAATGGGGTTATTAACCAAACTTTTTATCGCTTTGGGGCCCATTTGAAACTATTTCTTCTAAATGGGTCCACGTCATCACTTTTATTTTTTTTTCAAATTTTCGTACAAAGCCGCTGCCTAAACCAGCGGCTTTACCTGTGTTGTTTTTAGAAACAATTGAAAAAATAAAAATAAAAATTAAAAGCAATGCCGCTGCTTGAAGTAGCGGCTTACTTCTTGATTTTGTTTACTTTCAGTCTCTCTCTCCACACTCCCTCTATTCTACACACTCATCCCATCTCCCTCTTCTTTCATTTTCTCTCTTGTACTCTCATTCTCTTTATAATTTCATCTCTAACCTCTTTTTCTTCACCTCATTATCATCATCCTGATAAAGAGCAACGAGTTCGGCAATCCGAAAGGTATGCGACAAGTACAAAATCTCAACAAAAAAATCAACGGCAGGACGACACGCGAAATGAGAACAATGATCATCAACACAAACACAAACACCTTTCGGTAAAGGCATAACTTGACCCGAATACAAATACGTTAAAACCGACACCACCGAATCAAACCCAACCTCATACTCTTTACACAACTCCTTAACCTCAAGCTTCGCGATTCTACTCTTCGGCTTAGGCTTAACCGTCTCTCGCTCTTTGCTTTTCTCAGCGAAACGCGATCTAAAGAAAGGAGACCGGACCGCGAGGATACAACGGTGGAGAGGGAGGGTTCTGTTCAAACGAGAACATGAGACGGAGGCGTCGGCGTAGGCGGATGAGAATGAGAACTCGGGTGTGGTGGTGGCGAAGAGGGTGGATGAGAATGAGAAATCGGGTGTGAGGTCGGTGGTGGTGGTGGTAGTAGCGGTGGAGAGAGTGCTGCTGTTGTTGCTGTGGTCAGAGGATAGAGGGAGTACAATAGAGAAAATGAAAGAAGAGGGAGAGGGGATGAGTGTGTAGAGAGAGACTAAAAGTAAACAAAATCAAGAAGGAAGCCGCTACTTCAAGCAGCGGCATTGCTTTTAATTTTTTTTTTTTTAATTTTTCAATTGTTTCTAAAAACAACACAGGTAAAGCCGCTGGTTTAGGCAGCGGCTTTGTACAAAAATCTGAAAATAAAATAAAAGTGATGACGTTGACCCATTTAGAAGAAATAGTTTCAAATGGGCCCCAAAACGATAAAAAGTTTGGTTAATAACCTCATTTCGTCAAAAGTTCTTATTTATGACCAATTTAAGAGTTCGCGTAATTTGATGAACGATTTTAGTTTTGGCGAACGATTTTAGTTGTTAGTCACAAAGGAGATATATTACATATTACTCGAATAACACTTAATCCTTTTTGTGAACCTTTTTTTATCCTAATCCAAAATAACTAAACTCATAACCTACTCGGCTACCCCGTTTGAACATGTCTATCTATATAACTCACGTATCAGACCCTATTTCCGCCATTAAAGCTCCAACATTAGACCTCTAAACTGCAAAATTCATCTCACCTCATCCGTTTTAGATCCGGGTTTGTCTATATATCTCATCTATCTTTTGCACCTTTTGTTTAATCATTCTTATTAATTGTTATAATTTCATAGTTTAATTTGCAATTACTGATAGGATTTTGGGGTTAATTGCCATCAATTGTAAAACCCTCTTACCATTTACTTTAGGGTTTAAGCCAGTATATGTTATCAGATTAGCTATAATAAAGTTCAAAATTTTGGGCGATTTCATACAAAAATGAGTTTGATTCTGAGAGTTAGGCAACATTTGGGAACTAGGTTTGTTTCAAAACCCTATTTTGCATCAGTAATTGGGGCAAAATCAATAAACCCTAATAGTGTCGGGCTATGTCGATACTATGGGAAACCTGCGATAAAAGAGGAGGAATTAGAAGTTGAGTTTGATCCTAGGAGACTTCCTGCTGATTACGATCCAGCTAAGTTTGACCCAACTTGCCATAGGAGCCCTCCTAGTGACCGGGTTTTTAGGCTGGTTGATGAGGTGGCGTCGCTCACTTTAAGGGAGGCGGCGGAGTTGGCATCGATTTTGATGAAGAAAATGGGGATGACTGAAGCGCCCGTTATTGGGGTTTTGAAAGCTGGGGCGACTGCTGGGTTGGGACAGATGGGGGCGAGTGGGCCTGGTGCTGATGTGCAAGAAGAGAAGGCTCCCGAGAAGACTGTGTTTGAGTTGAAATTGGAGGCGTACGAAAGTAGTGCCAAGATTAAAGTTATCAAGGAGATTAGGGCGTTTACTGATTTGGGGTTGAAGGAGGCAAAGGCTTTGGTGGAGAAGGCACCTGCTATTTTTAAGTCGGGTGTGTCTAAGGAAGAAGCACAACAGATAATCGAGAAAATGAAAGCTGTTGGAGCTAATGTTGTTATGGAATGAATTTGGTAATCATGGTTTCAGTTACTAAGGTAGGGTTTTTGAAATTTATGTGCTTATCTATTGAGCGCTTATCCTTTTTAGTTACTACACTCAGTGAGAAACAAGAATGTAGCCTTTTCTTTCTCTCCTGTGGGAGTGTTCATTTCTTTTGAAGTCGAAAGCTGAATGTTTTGCCAGAAAAAGGCTGGAATGGTTACTGATTTAGGTGTTTATCTAAACCTTTGTATTTCGCCATTGTTTGCCATCATTTAAGCTAAGGATACTCTGCAAATGCTGATTTGATCACTACAAATAAACTCAGTTTTTTTTGTAATTTTATCTTTTGTTTTATTCCGAAGCATTTCATGACGCTCTTTGCTTATAGAATCTGATTTTAGTTGTGTGATGTATGTTTTTTCCTCGCAATATCAGTCCTCTTTTTTTCTTATACAATGTGAAATGCCTCCTTTTGCTTCATCTAGGAACTAGGAAGTATTAGTTTTGATTTTCATTTTATTGGCCTGCTCTGGGGCTTGTATTGGGCAAAGCTGGATTTCTGTGCTGATGTCTTTTTGAAACACACCATACATTTTGTGTTCTCGCCTGTGCTCTGCGACGCTTTCAAAAACAGAAAACAACTGAGATGGGATTAGATTTTCACGAACTTTCTAAAAGACTAGCTTAGCTTGCTTAGCCTATGCCATTGCTGAAGCTTCAAGAGGTCTACTTCCAAAGCTTGAAGCCTGCTCGTTTTAAGACCAAATACCAGCATTTCTGGGAAAAGAATGGGGTGGTTAGCAGAATAGCAGGAATGCCGAAAAGCTGAATGCATCTATTATGTTTGTAAAGAGTTTCATGTTTTCAGATTGTTTGAATTCTGCTGTTGTAGAGACCGCCTGCTTTTCTTAAGCATTCTAATACAACAATTGTAGTTTACCTCATACCTCAAATATAAATAATGCTATCAGATATATTTTATCATTTGTAAATTTGTATTTAATTTATCACTTTTTTGATGATTTTAAATTATAACTTTTGTTGAATTTTAGCATTTTTGACCCATTTTGTATAATATTTTTCCAGTTAATTGAATTTTAATACTTCATCTTTGTCAATAAATTATATACATTTGCTTTATTCATGTAATTCAATGCTCATTTTCTATTGCTCGTATCCATAGTTATATCTATAACCCTTATAAATGTGCAAAATCCCCCTTAAGGTGAACAGTAGAGCAGTGTTGCATGTGCGTTGAGCGTGCTGAACAGTAGGGAGCTTGTCCTATTCTTCGTCCTTTTGTTGCTGTTCTCCCCATTCTCTTTATCTTCCTTTTTACTTTCCTACTTCTTTCCTTTGCTTCTTCTTGTTTCTTAATCTTTCTCCAATTTCTTCACTATTAATTTAAAGCTATATGATACAATTAGATCAGATCGTTGGACAACTATGCGGATTTCAGGTTATTCAATTCTTCTTTACTGAATATAATTTTGATTTTATTTAGCAATTAGGATAATTAGTTCTTGTTTGTGTGTTGTTGAATATAAAACTATTCATAATTTTCCAGGAAAGAGAGAAATGCATACCTCCTGAGCATGTACTGATGATGTTGGTAATAACAGACTGATATGGATTAGTAAATTTAATTAATACAAAAAAGCGAGGACGGTGCCACATCCAATTTTCAAGCGATAAACGAGGCTTATCAAGGTCGGTATGGGTTCTCTCATTTTGTGGTTTATTGTTTGTTTCTTTCAAGGGGTGTCTTATGCTTAGCTTGGTTTTGATCTGAATTTTGAAATGTTTAGAGCTTTAGAGTTGGTCATTAGGTGCTGACTTGATAACCCAATTTTTGTATGAAATGGACCTGGTTTTCATCATCTCTTATATTCAGATGTCAGAATCAAAGATTGACTTACGCGAATTGAGCTTGTTTATTAGCTATGCCTTCCAAATTATTCCAGATGTGTGTTTTAAAAAATTAGGAGTAAATGTCTCTAGGTAGTGGGCGAGATTGAGGCTGGGATCATGGAATTGTTCATCTTTTAGCATCCGCATAATGGCCATATTGCGATAATTTATTTGTTATCATTGTTAGCTATGTGTATTCAGTATTAAGTTTTCTGAATTTTGATAGATTTTCTACTGAATTTCGTTTTCTGGGTTGTTTTAGGTTTCGTGATTTAATTTCGAACTCTTTTTACCGTGTTTTATTATTCAAGATATCCCTTTTCTTGCCGTGCTCATATTTTTTGGGTTGTTGGGGCTGTCATTGCCTTGTTCCACCTGCTAATCACCAGGAATGACAAAGTTCTTCCCAAGCTAAACACATTCATCTTCTTCTTCCAAGGTATTTCCGCATTTGACCCTATTTTTTTTATTATATTCACATTGATTGATTGTATTTCATGTTTATTGATAAATTAGAGTGAATGGGTTGCTGTTATTAAGATTGAATTGAAATGGGTAGTGTTTGTTGTTGATTAAAACACAACCACAGTCCACAGTCTACAGCCCATGCCTTCCTCTGACTCTCTTCTTATTCCTTTTCTCTCTCACTCTAGGCATCTTATTCTTTCTTCTTCCCCAAATTCTGTAACACAATCCATCTTCGTCTTCGTTTAATTCATTACTAACATGTTAATTTCTTCATACAAGGATACTTACTTTTTCATTAAATCAAAATTAGGGTTCTGATCATCATCGATTTTATTCTTATTTCAAAAATGCTTCCATGGGGTGGATTTCTTGTTGTCTAAGTGCAGCTGCTCTTTACTTCCTTGGAAGAAGTAGCGGCAGGTAGGTTTCTTTTTATTTTCTTCGCTACCAATCATTTCTTTACCTTTTTTCGAGTATTTTGGTTCTCATGATGCTTTGTTGTTGTCATTATTCATTATTCATTATTCAGGGAGCCGGTGCTCTCAAATCTGTCACTAGAGTTAACCACTTGAAGGATTTGGGTAGGCTCTTTTTTAATTTGCTTCTATTTAATTTAGGGCAGGTAATTGCCACATTGGCTACCCATACTGATTAAACTGCTATGACCAACTTTTGTGTGGTTATATGCTCACTACTTCCTTTGTCTCACTCATTTTTTTACCTATTCCTTTCATGGGTGTCTTGTCTTAGTCATTTGTTTACCTTTGTGGTAATATTTTAGAAGCACTCAACAACAATACCCCAGTCCCCAAATGGTCCACTCCCCTCTCTTGCTTTTCTGCCAAAACCAAAAGTAAACAAATGACGGGACAAGGGAGTATCTTTTATTGTAAATTGTCAGTTCAGCATGAATCTATGTATTGGCTGCCGGGTATTATGGGCAGAATGCTATACAAGGCTAGCATTTTCAAGGGCTTTTAATTATTTTTCTGTTTATTCAAATTTTGGACGAGGGGATTGATTTTTCTCTTCTCTTTTCCTCACTATCTAGCAGTATTGCTAGATGCCGCGTCCAAAGTTTTACCATTGGTTGTCTCTGTTTCTGGACGAGTTGGTTCTGACACGCCGATCAAATGCGAATATAGTGGTCTACGGGATGTCATTGTTGAAGAAACGGTATCTCTTTTTGCCATTGGCTTTCATACTCAAAATGAGTTACGTTTCCAAAGTAAGGAATTATTATTGTCTATTGCTTGCTTAACTCAGGCTGAGTAATACTTTTTGAAGCACAATGATGTGGTTTACGGATACATGATTCTGCACTAATGCTATGCATGAGCAAGGAGGTCCCATGGTACCTGGTAATAGTTTTATTCGTAGAAGCCTGGAAATTTTTTGTAGGGACACACATTTTTTCATTTCTTGTGTCTTTTTCTGTGGCACTGGGATAATTTAATGATTTTTTTTTTGCTCTTTTTAAGGATGATGGTTCTGGCCGTGTTTATGTAGTTGGGGCACGAGGTGCCACTGGCATGGAACTGACTTTTGGGAGGGAACTGTTGGAAGAGTCAGGTCGATCCCTTGTACGTGGGACGTTGGACTATCTTCAAGGTCTTAGGGTACTCCTCTTTCCAAACTCAATAAATGGAGATGCTAGCTTTTCTTATATTTTATGACCGCAACATTACTTTCAGATGCTTGGTGTCAAACGTACTGAACATGTTCTTCTTACCGGGACACCCTTAACTGTCGTAGGTGAGGTATGAAATGATAATTATTTTCTTTTATTTGGATGGTATTGTCTATAACCCTTATAAATGTGTAAAGATTGTTAAAAATGAACAGTAGGCCTTAATTTATTTGCTACGTGATACGCGTGGTTTAAATAAATACAATACACAAATACAGTATGTTGGTCTGTTGGTGAAACTGGTACTGTTACTGCTACAATTATGATTCTCGGTTATACTTGTATAGTTGTATTCGCGGTTGTTGGTATGATCTTGTGATGCTTTTTTTTGATTTTTGATTGTTTGAGGTGCTGTTTTTTATGTTCTTAATTTATTTGGGTTTTGATTGAGTTAGGTTAAGTTTGTCGATCAATGTTTTCATCCAATTTTCTAAATATCCAGGGCCTTAAATTGGGGGTTGTTAAATTTGGGTTGTGTTTCGGTTTAAGTTTTGTGGGTTTAATTGGGTTTTCAGTTTTTCGGCTTCTACAAGATCTGGGTTCTAATTTTGTACACAATTTTGTTGTTGATTCAGGTCGCAACCACCGCTGTTGTAAGCACCACCGGACTCACCAACCCAAGAACGAGTCCAAGGACGTAGCTGAATGGGTGAAATATGGACCGAGACGTTCCCTGTCCCATTAATTGAGGATTTTTTCTGTATATGTTTGCATTCATTCTTTCTACGCATTTTTTTATCTTAATCTTCTTTTTCATTTTCGATATAATATGGGGTCATCGTTTCAAAGAGAAAGTCAAGCGACATGGGTGAGCAAGAAGCATTCATTAAATATGTTATGCTTACTGGTGAAAAAATCTTTTATGAGGTTTGCTTCACTTTTTGGAATACTGGTTGCTTTGTAAGACGCTCTTTACCTGTGAGACTAACCCATCAACCTAATAAATATATGAGAAATACACATGGATTTGGGCTGGTCTCCAATGTGAGATCGTCTCATCAGACAGGCCCTTAGGGGACTTTATCCACATCCAAATACCGGATTAATTTAGGCGTGTACTTAGTCTGTCCCCTGTAATATATGCGAGGTGGGTTGGGTTGAACATGTTCCAGGATTAAATCTGTTCCAGTTCTTTTGTTTGGTTATCTCAAGTTGTAAACTTTGGACTTCTGGAGGACAAGCGTCTCGTTATCTTTTGTACTTATCTTATATATTTCCAGGAGTCTATTAAGCTGCATGCCAGATGACTAAATTATTATAATTGATACTTTGACGAGGTTCGTTTTTCTTATACTGTCCCAGGATTCGTCAGCTGTGATTGTGGATCAGACCAGTTAGTCTCTATCTGCAATAGACGGGGATCATACTTTGATTGCAAGTGACAACCTCATTAAGCCTGATGTGATTCTTGGGAGAGAACAGATTGAGGTCGTTTTATCCCATCAATCTACTTTCTTTTTATCATGTGCGTGTTGTACCATAGTTATCTCACAGTTATCTCTGAATATCATTGGCCTTCGTCATTCAGGCACCCGTGCTGTTTAGAGGAATATCACACTCAATTAATGCCCGTCACAAGGAAGACTCACTAAAATTGATGCGCCAGTCATTTGTACCCTTTATTCTGCATGTATATGACAGATGAGGAAAGAGCTGCGAAGCAGTCTGAAATTGGTCTTTTGATGGACGAAGTGGAACGAGCTCAGAGCTGGTTTCTAAGTATTGAAAGGGAAAAGGTAAGTACATTTTTTGTTTGAGATTGCTTTAATTTGCACTTTCCCCTGTTAAGTGCACTTCACATATGCAAGCTTAGGTAATACAGTCTCTTGAGTTCCGTGTAAGGGCTTCTCAGTTCCAATTTTGTTCCATTTTCTCATTTCAGGGGCATCTACGTTCTCAGCTTCAGTCTGCCAATGAAGAGATTGCAAATAAGAAAAGGTAAGCTGTTGTGTTCCCTATATTATTTTGTGTCTTTCTTAATCCTCCTTGAGTGTGCAAGCCTGGTGTGGCTTCTCGCCTCAGCAGTGCCCATACTTCAGTCGACTTCCTATGTTCTGAAACATGTGGAAAACTACGGTAGCTCACACATTTCTGATGTGTGGCCTATTCAGGAGCTATAAGGGCTCTGCTGTTGTACACTTTTCATGTTAACTGTGTCGTGAGAGGCTGAGAGTTTACTGGTTTGCAATATACTATTTTAAGTCATTAGGAGTACAGTGGTTCCCCTGCAATGCGACATTTATCTGGTAGTGATAAATGTAAGGGTGAATTTTTAATCAAATAAAAAGCAAAAAGCTTTCTGGTCGTGAAGTTGACTAAATACTGAACCTTCCTTTTTCATCAGCTTCATTGGTTCATCATACTCCACCAGTTTTCCTGTATCCACGATCAGATTTTCAAATTTTCATCTTTCACATTTACTTCTTGTAGGCAATCCAAAGTATAGGTTGAGGGGAAGACTGAAGAGCTCACAAAAGCAGTCCCGATCCAAATAATGTACAGGTAACTGGTCTGATAAGTCCTGTATTAGCCGCAGGCCTTGTGTATTGTTATTTCGGATTGGGTCATAAGTCGCGTATGTTATATTTGATCCACAATTCTGAAAACTTGTGTCTTTTCTTTGGGAAGAAAGAAGAGTCCAAGGAGATGAAAATAGTGTTGATTTTCTGAATCATGCAAGTTGCATAAATTTCTGATTCTAATGTTCTTGAATTTGTAGCGCTTTGAGTCACTGACAGTCACCTCGTGTGATTTGTGAGAAATTAGGAAATATATGTAGTTGTAGTTTCATAAGTCAGCTATTGAAACTTGTGGTGCAATAATCTTATTATTTCTGGCCTAACACATTGGTTTGACCATGGACTACCTAACAAAATTTCTTATTGAAGTCATATTGCTATACTTCGGCTTTTGATAAGTATGCTTCTTTAGTTACTTTGAGCTTGGATTTTATTTTTCCTTTCAAGAGCTCATGTTTCTATATAACTCCGCGCATTCTTAATTCTAGGAGGAAATCATCAGGATGTGTCACAGCATGCAAAAGCCTGTTATTGTGTCAACTAACATGCTTGACAGCATGATTTAACAGTGTCCGCTTTGTCTTTCCATCTGCTTCTTCTCATTTCTTCTTTATTTTTTCTTTCTTCTTTCTAGCTGCTTCTTCTTCCTTCTCGTTCCTTTTCCACTCATTCTCAATTCTTCTTTCTGTCTGGTTCTTCTTCTTAGGCCCGCGTGTTTCAAAACCCCATCTGGTTCTTCTTCTTCTCGGCTAATACACGTAGCAGTAGCAGGTAAGTTGCCCTGATTTGTCCGCTGGTGCCGCCATACCTGCTAATCCCGATGAGATCCGGTCGCTTTGGATTGGGGATCCGCAGTATTGGATTGTCGAGAATTATTTGTATAATTATTTTCTCATTTCGGGAGAGGTATATTCTATGTTACTCAGACTCATTTACAAGTATTGGATACGATATGATAAGATAATCCGTATGTTTTGGGTTTGATTAGCGTAGGTATATAATTAGTTTTGATACTGATCAATTGATTTTTATTTGGGTGAAACTGTTTAATTGAGTTATTTTGTTTGATTTTTTATGTTTATTTGCTGAGAATTGATTGAAAGTAATGAAATTCGAGTGATATTGTACTTATTTGTTTATTATTGGTGGCGGAATCAGGATTTTTAGTTATGAGGCGAAAACTTTCTGGTTGGCTAATTAGTTATCTGGAAAGAAAAGGATAAGTTTGTATAGAACATGGTGGGATGGAAAACTGGAAAGAGATGGATTTCTATACAAAAAATTTAATCGAAAGAGATAGACTATTAGACTCGTACATAAAATATGGTAAATTGAGACAATGAATCAAATGACCTTATAATCCACGCCATCTTTTTCAATTAATTACCTCACATTCCCACAAATGTAGTTTGGAAAAGTAAACAATGTATGGAACATCATTGAAAGTAGTGGACCTAATGACAGTATAACAAAGGCAACTTGCTGTAAATGAAAGGTAGCCAATCTTTAACACAGTAAAAAAAGTCAATGTGGCCAACTTCTAGAGATTTATTTCTTGAAAATGTAGTCCATGTATCTATATGTCTTTTGCATCTCTTGCTTCAGGCCACTGAATTGATCTTTTAGCAATGTTACTCAAGGATGTGTATTATATGAGTCCAACTAGCCTCTTGGTTTGTGGGGAACTATCAATGTGTGTCGTAGTGGGGTTTTACTTTGGGTTTGATGCCCAGTTATCTAAGTCACCTTCCCATTGATGGCATTGAGACTCGAGAGGAATGTAGTTCAGCACACCATCACAGCGACTTTCTGTCAATAAAAATTAGCAATTATAATGAGATCTGTCTGTGTAGTCAATCTGGGCTACTTCCACAACTCAAATTCGTATCATCCTTTTCCAGCATTGTTGAATTATTGGAAGAACAGGATACTCTAATGGATTTTTTTAGGTGGATATATTGTCTCACATCTCTAAATGACTACCCTTTGTTTACTTCAGGTTTCTGTTCACCTCTGGGCAACAGGCAGTGGATCTCTTTCAGCTTGCTCTTTTGTTGCCTTGCGTGGCATAGCTTCTTTCCTTGGAGATGATTCTTATGATAAATGTTTGAAGAAAACATATAAAGCTATACTCTCTTGCTCTAAAATTGTGAGTCCTTCTAGATTGAAACATTTGGAGTACCTAAAAAGCTCTTTTGTCGAGCTTTGCTCCATAAATTTTCAGATATCAGCTAAGGTGGTAGTAGCATCTATTCAGAAGCTAGCTAAAATTTTTCAGTTGGGCCTACAGACAAAGGAGGTAAGTTGTCATTTTCATTCATTAGAGCTTGAGATGTAACTATGCCATAAAATATCATGCGAAGTGTTTGAATGTTAGCAGTGAAGTCCAAAGTATGCAGTTATATTGATGTTTGATTTTTGAAAGTAATTATTTTCTCTCGGACAGGAAGCTCTAAGGATGATTTGCAGTTGGGAATATGTTTTGTGCATTGATATTTGGGTGAATTTTCTGCAAGCAATATTAAAGATATAGATCTTCATGCCATACTTTCGACACTCATCCAAGTCATACTTGGGGTGGCTAAACTCTTTGCTGGTCTGAGATATCTGCCTTTGAATATTAAATGCGTCCACTGGTTGAACGTTCTCTCTTCCAGTGAAATTTTCGTCCCTACATCATCGTTGGCATTAGACATATTGGAAAATAGTAATGCCGAGGAAGAGGGGAAGACTGGAAAGGGTGGTGTGGACTTTTCTACTGCTTTGAAGGTTTGTAGTTTTGTACATTGTTAATACTCATAATTAATCTATTTCTATTTATCCTGTTCCCTTATTTTATTCAATCCGAACGTTTTATTTGAAATGTTTTGATATTTCCGTAGTGAATAGGGATGGTAAACTTACTGGTTTGGTGTTGAGCAGGTACCAAAACATTGGGTGAAATCTTGAGGATTTCAAGAAAAGTCCGTTTTAGCTGCTGTGGAGCTGCTAAGTGCGCATTTTCTTCAGTGGAGTCACCACATCTCCTTCCCCGAACTTGCAACAATTCCCATCATCCGCTTAAAGCAATTATATGATAAATCGACTAATGAGAGCTTGAGTAGGACAGTGAAACGTTTGATTGCTCAGGTATTTACACCCGGCATTGATTTTTTTTGGGGATATTCTACATGCTACCCCTTGTGTTTGGATTTTAAGGTGTACCTCCCCTTTTGGACAATTTTTTTTGACTAGCCGTAACTCTCGGCCGCGATCAATTTGGGAAAAAAGGTTGTCACTTTCTGCACTTGATAATGTTGTTTATAACATTGTAAATGGGGCCTTATAAGCAGTTTTTATGCTGATGTCTTTGAACCCATCTTACGAATACCACCAATCAACAAATTAACCAGTTAAGCGAGTTGAAATCCGCATCCTGATTTGACTAATGCATATATTTACAATATCTGACAATGCCTTTGCCATTTTACTCTGAAAGTAATCTTACTCCTTGGATTTGTACACGCTTGTTCCTATAGTTTCTAAAGACAACATCGAAGCCATTTTTTGGTGATTTGATCCATGATTGGAAAGTCTGAGGGATTGATTGACTACTCCACAGGACAAATTACACGGACTATTTGATGAGACATGTTGATTTAGGAAGGAAATTATACTTGTAAGGTATGCTATTGTTTCTGTCATCCTTATTAGTTCCCTTTGTCTGCGAACGTGACCGACTCACAGTATTCCTGTTTCTGTGTCCATATGAAAGGCTTTGACTTCAGGTGGAATTGCGTCATTGCTTCCATTCAAGTTCAAATGCTTGAAAGTTCTGCAGATATCAGATATTGACGCGAATGACTTGAGTGATTTTCGCCTCATGACTGGCATAATGAGGAGTTGTCTTGTTCTTGGAAGTACTGAAGATCTCTATAAGTTTCTCAATCAGTGTTGATGATAATATACAAGTTTATGCCTAAGATTACTTGCTCACCTTCCTGGTCATCTTGTACAAATGCTTGAAAGTTCTGCAGATATAAAGCTTATTGACACTATGGTTACGGAATTGTACAGTTTTCAAGTATGTTAAGCACGTCTGTCATCTTTGTATTTAGTAAATCTGTATCCTTTTTCAAGGAATTATAGTACTGAGTTCAACTGTGTTGATGAAAAGGACGGTGATAATTGAGTGAACACTGTGAACCCAAGTTGCACAGTGTATCTGTACATGTCGAAATTGCAGTTTAGTTAACACTGTCGCGGACCTGTATGTGTTTAGTTTTAACTAATTAGCAGATTCCAAATGATCTTTTGTAATAAAACTGAAAAAAGAATCGGACAAACTCGATAACTTCAGGCTGCTTAGCCGCGAAACTTTAAAGTAACAGATTCTTTACAATTACCCCTAAAATTTTATCTATTACACCTCGTCGTAAATGATATCCCCAGCATCAGCATTCAGCAGTTGTGATTTAGTCCATGTCAGACTGATAGTTATTACCCGGAGTTTATCAATGAAACAGTTCGTCTAATAGTCTTTTCACACACCCGATACAAGCAGTTATTTCCTTACAGCTGATAGTCCTACACAAACTGGGAAACAAGACATCAAATATCTGTTTCATTCAGTCTCGAAAATGCTACATTTATGATTTATACCTCAATTTAACACATACGCGCCTCCCTAGTCCAACAACCATTATAGTTGCCTCCAAATCACACTGAAGGAGAAATATCCTCCAAACTGCAGTAAGAAAGAAGCGGCATGAACTGGGATTGCCTCTGACTGGGCAGCAGCGGATGAGGGGACTGCAGATCCCAGTGGGGCAGCAGCACGGTAATTCTGATGGGTATCAGCAGCAGCATCAGGGACCTGCTGTTGTTTCTACATTGCGGTCGACCTACAAAGATGCCCTCAAGTCACCTGGCCTCGGTGCTGGGTTCGCAGGAGGGTAGCAGACTAACCGTGAGCACTTCTGATAGCATTTCGTAGGCTATTGGAATGTGCTGGGGACGAGCAGACTGCGTGAAACATTAGACTGCTCTGACTGAAGTTTTATAGGATGGCACAAGCAGCAAGTTCCTGGGATGGGCTGTATGCGGCAATAGTTACTGTGGCATTGCAGTGTACATGCAGGGACTGGTGGCAGTGGTGATAATGCGCAGTGGATGGAATTTGTGAGTGTGGCTGAGGTTTAATGGGTCTACAATGACATTGAATAAGCTTGGAGCATTGCAGGCCTGTTCAGTGCAGTGTTGTAGAGCTAAGTTCTGTGGCAGTTTAGAAATGGCAGTGCAAAAGAACCTGCTGCAGAATGCAAGTATGTGCACTGTTCTGTGCAGAATTGCAGGGCAGTTTGGTGGTGCTGTTCAGAATCTGCTGTAGAGGTAGTGACTGGCAGCAGTGAGCGGTAGAGGTCCTGTGCATTCTGGGAATGTGCAGGGATCAGGGGTGTTGTTAGTGCACAACTGCAGTAAGTTTCTGGGTCTGATCTGAAAGCATTAGAGAGAGTAGCAGGAGTTGAGGAATGTGCGTTTGTGCAGGAATTGTACAGTCTGTTCTGAAATGGGCAGATTCTGAGGCAGAGTGGCTGGTGCTGCACACGCATTATAGATGTGTAGGAGCAGAGATCATGTACAGGCGGATTTGATGCAGGGCAGGATGGAAGGGTCTGTAAAGGGTGCAGGTGCTGACAGACTGACAGTATTGCGTGGCAGTCTCTTTCTTGATTTTTTCATTCTTTCAATTTTCGCTTTTGATGGATTAATTATGCTGCCGCTAGATCTGTTTATTTGAGAGTTCTAATTATTAGTTGTGATTTCGTAACTTCTGCTGGTTTGATCTTCTAAGAACAAATTAGTATCCACCTATCTTTTCCTTAGAAGCACATCTTAGGAATCCTAATTGGATTGTCAAAGCTAAATAATGGGAATTAAGATAGGCTAGGCTACGTCTTTTTAACCAACTTGTGAAAATCAAAAGCGGACTCCGAAACGGGAATTACAACACTTACCAATTACCGTCTCCTGTACCCGATATTATTCAAGTCTCCTATAAACAACAAACATACAACAACCCGTAGCCCATATTTAGAACCTTACAAGTTTCTGAACGACTTTAACCAGTGAATATAGTCTCTAAGTGTCTCTGAACTGATCTGTTTAACCAAATTTCACAAAGTAGTAGACTATTCTGAACGGGGGTGCTGTTACACCAATTTTACTGATAATTTGCAGTTAGCCAGGCTTTGGGAATGGCTGTTGATCGAAAATGCTCTACAAGTACCATAAATATTGATCACATTTGATTTAGACTCTTGCAATTATGGATCCTACTTGCTTATTTTGAGGAATATAGGGGAAAGACTTTAAACTGTTCTATACTCCTTAGGAATATCAATCTTGCATTTTACTCATTGCAGTTTAATTATTTTTATTGAGGATACTCCTAACTTGTTTCATTGGTTTGAGATGTACAAGTTTAGATAATGTAATGCTGATCTTAGTTTTTAAGAGGTGGCCTGCGTTTTCACTTTAGCTAACAATCACTTGGCATAGACCACTGCTATTATGTGCAACCTGTAAAATGTGCAATGTACATCTTCTAATTACTCGTCTTCTCGTTAAACTTGTTCCCCTATCACATCCCCATATAAAGATAGTGATGTTGTACTTGTGTATGGAAATTGTGTGGTTAGATGTAACAACCCGATCCAACACAGTCGTAATACACCCCCAATAAGATGGGAGGTAAGCCTTCGGGCCCATTATTTGTCTTCACTTAAGCCCAAAAGCACAAGGCCTTGTTACTAAGTGGTGGATGAAAGTTATTATAAACATATCACAATCCTCACATTCTACCGATGTGGGACAAATCTCCTCTCATACTCCGGGGTGTTACATTAGATTTCCTATTGATGGTTTACAAATTTATGTGTTATAATGGTTTAGATAATTATAGTGGTTCAAGAATGCATCAACAGTGGGTAGATTCCAGATCTTTTTGCTAAATAAACTTGCATAATTACTCAACATATGCATCCCTGCACTGTATTGAAATTGTAATGGTGCCTGAATGTAACTTGTAAAGCTTAATAGATGCTAGGACGATTACAGTCAGTGTGCTAAACAAGGCGTAGTTTGTAAGGCGGACTAATGCTATGACAGACACTGCAAATTACTCAGTTTAGTATTATGGCGCAACAAAGAGACTGTACGTTGATCCACTTAATTGTACATCCAAAATTAGATATCCTTATTAGTTTACAATACTATTTTACCTAAGTTGGGGTGGCGCGGTTCCCCAACTATACAAGGGATAAATACAATAAGGATTTGAAAGGCAAACATCCTCCCTCTTAACAATTTATCCATACAAGGCCATCCTACTATCGAACAAACCTGAAACTCTACAAAGCCTACAGAGATTTAGCTAAAGTTTCAGCAGCGACAGGAGAACGTCACAATTGAACTCAACATAAATAAGCTGGTGAAAACAAGTCAACGATGTTGAAGCGACATTTATTAACCAGAACAATAATATAAATGCAATAGATTAATTGAAGAATAAGAATTTTCTACATTTGGACGAGAGGCAAGGTCTGATCGATTTCATGGGTTTTATTTAATCAACTTTGGGATGATTGGAATAGTCAATGGACACTTAAGTATAGAGGTATCAAATCCTAAAATTGAGATAATGTTGAAAGAGATGGTAAAAAGAGACATAGGTGATTAGTATGCAGCTTAACATTTCACTACTTCTGCACAACCCATTAAATAGACAAATACATCATCCGTATCAATTATTTGTTTACCTTTAAATTAAAATACATAACACAAAGAAAAAAAAATGATCGGGAGGGATGGAGTATTGAATGATCAGAAGTTAATTCTTGAATGTCATTCAACTAAAATGCACGCTGACATTAATGAATATCAGTAATCTGAATAAAATTGTAGAAACAAAATTAGTAGAAATTGCAGGTATAGCTCACTCAATATATCCTCTGGAATGTGGCAATCTCAAATGTAAAGTTCATAATACTAGATTTGGTTTTGAAGTTGGTGTTATGAGAAAACAATATATGCTTACTAAATGCTGTCGAATGTTGCTCTGTTTCGTTCTCACAACTCTTTTTCTCAACTGATAAATCTTCACAGTAAAAGGAGGATATCTGACAAAATTTTTTTGTCAAGCTGTATGGGATGTCTGCTGTCACATTGAAGGTATTTTGTTGGGAGATAATGCCCAATAATGTTAGAGGGCGTTTAATTGGAGCTTCTAGATTGGATTCAATCCGTTCTAGGTTTTGGTTCGATCTTTTTGGAATGGAAATTGGAATGGACAAGGAGAGTGTAGAGATAAAACAATAATTTTCAAATTATAGGAGTTTAATTAAGATTAATCAACGAATATTATATATTGAGATGGACGTCCATTTAACTAAATTACGCTAATCTTTCCCTTCAGCTAAATTCATGCCTTTATAAATTAACTCTTTAGTTTAACTTCAAGTAGTTCAGTTATGTTCAGTTATGCTTTATTAAGTTCAATTTAGTTTAATTATTATTTTCAGTTTAAAAAAACAGAGCATAAGAGACACTGATGATTTTTTTTTCGAAATTACTTTTTCACATACAAACTTTACTCTTTCACATACATTTTTTTCATAAAATTTCCGTATGTCAACCTTCCCCCTAAACACAAACCCTTCTTCCTAAACATAAACCAAATAATTCTTATATGTAAATCTTTATCCTAAAATTGAAGAATTAATTACTATAAAAACTTATACAATGAATTTAATCTCCCCTCTTAAAATTGTAAAAATGAATTAGCCTATAAAGAAAGAACTTCTTGTTGGTTAATGGGACTTTACTGGGATTAAGATGTGTAGTTGGAGCAAGAGGCTGACTTTCCTAGATTGGTCAGATCGTTCAAAATCTCGTATCCGATATCTAATCTAAAACTAAGAGGCTTGGTAGATTCTCTATGTCGAGCTCTATATCAGAGGCCTGGAGGAGGTCAAAGGGGGGTCAACTCTATGGGAGTTGTTTCCTTTTTTCTTTTTTTTAAATGACGAGAGGTTTAGGCCCTGTTCTTTTGGACTTCAAGTCACTTAACTTAAGTTCACTTCAGATCCTATAAGTTCAGTTCAGTTCAGTTCAGTTCCTATAAGTTCAGTTCAGTTTCTATAAGTTCAGTTCAGTTCAGATCCTATAAGTTCAGTTCAGTTCAGTTCCTATAAGTTCAGTTCAGTTCCTATAAGTTCAGTTCAGTTCTTATAAGTTCATTTCAGTTCAGTTCAGTTCCTATAAGTTCAGTTCAGTTCCTATAAGTTCAGTTCATATAAACTCAATTAAGAAAAGTTATATACGGAGTATTATTTTTAACAACCGATACAAATATTTCGCTTTAATTATTCGATACACGTCATCTATAAAAAAACAACTCATTAATAATTTACCCGTCTTTTACTCTCTAATTAATGTCAAACTATCATCCTCATTAATGCCAAAAAACAACAACTCACCATACGACGCCCTCACCCTCACCAATTGTCACTCTCCCATTAATCAGTTTCTTCATCACCATTATTAGAGAAAATAAATGGTTAGAGAAAATTGTAATAGTGAATTATTTTTATCGTAATGTAATTGTAGTATAATGTATGAACTATGAACAAACCATTATATATAAAGTTGAAAATATTTTAAACTACCTTGGTAATAATAATAATAATTTCAGTTCAGTTCAGTTCACTTAAGTTTCAGTCCAAAAGAACAGGGCCTTAATCCCCCGGGCCCATGCATTTCCGCACAACCACATGGACCATGTAAGCCACCCCTTTCGGAGTTGCAGTGGCCAAGTGGTCATCGCCCCAGCTGGTATTCGAACCTGAGACCTCTCAACTCCTGCATTTCTGCAAACTTTAAGGTTTAACTCAGTTACCACTTGACTAACACCACTTGGTTTGTTTCCTTTCCTTTTGTTTTAGTTTTTATTTCTTCTTTTTAAAATTTTGATTTTGCATTTCATTTAATTATTATGGAGGTGGGAAATTAGAGCAGGGGAGGGAGTGCGGGGCAAGGGGAACTGAGTTGATGACGCTGGTGTGCCATTTCACAGTATATTTATTATTTGAGTATATCCTATTTCAGGGTTGAAAAAATATTTACTACAGCTGGTGACGAAATGCGTACAAGCTTCACCTGGTAGATTCCAACATTTTAAGAATAGAAATCAACATTCGTTCTAAATTTAATTTTGTTTAGACTATTTCTACATTACATAGATTTCAACAGTCGAGTTGATTCACATTCCAAATTTTCACCAGGATTCATTTGAAAACATGCTCGATTGGGACATAAGTAAAAGATTATGTACATGTAACACAAAAGATGGAGCAATCGAGATTTAATGTGAATGTTCAATTCGCTAAATTTCGATACAATTTTTTACCTTTAAACAAACTCCTGGGTAGGGTTAGAAGGATCGGAAAGAGTAGGAGGATCAGAGTTGGTATTCCGATTTTGATTTTGATTTTAGATTTGATTTTGATAAACATAAACTCCGTAAGAACACAAGATATCATCGCAATGAGTTTCCCCTCTTTCAATTTAGAGTAAAGGAAGAAGAATACGAATAAATAAAGAGAATGGGGAAGTAGAGGAGGAAAAATAACATCCACAAAGTAAAATGACAGAAGCTCTACTATTTATCATGCACTACGCATGAAAACTGCTGCTTTACTATTCTTATTCTTTTTATCCTGTTTTGTAATTTGATTTCATACATTGAATTAAATATGCAATTTGTGTTAATTTTGATGCTGATTATTGCGTTCACTATTTCGATAAAAATGACATTTGCGCAAAGTTCAAATAGTTAGTAGGACCGTTACTTTAAATTCTATTATACTACCAGACTATCTATTATACTTAATACTGAATACACATCGCTAACAATGATGCGAATTCATTGTCAAGAAGATATGACCTCAATGTTAAGTCTATCAAGCACCCTGTCAAAAACATAGAATTTAAACGGTTGTTACATTAAAGACAGCCATCGTATTGTCATATCCCATACATATGTTACGAGTTACGGTTTATAATGGATTAAAAGAATAAATTTTTATCTCATAACAACAACTTATTATACATAATAATAATTATCGGGTTAGAAAGTTTGTTGTGTATGTATAAAATCATGAAAATGATTTCCGTAAGTCATGTTTACGTACCTTACACGTGATAGATAGCCTATATAATTATAATCAAAGATGTTAGTTATTCAATATATGATTATTCTTCCATCAAAATCATTCAACAACAGATCAACACGCCACATGAATATGATACGAACAAAAAGTGTATCATGTTGAAATTATGAATATTTACTTAATGACAAATTACGTCCCTTAGGATTCCGCGGAATAACAACTAGTATTATTAAAAACTATAAAAATCTGATATTCATAATATAATCAGGACAATTTAATTTTAATATTGCCCGAAAACAAACATATACTGTAGAATTTATCGAAATGAAGGAGGTAACAAAATTAGCGCCGTAGAGCATCTCCAATGATAAGCCACAAATCTACTAGCTTTACTTGCCACATCACATTTTTAAGCTACAACACTTTTAAGCTACAAGTTCTTCCAATGGTTAAGCTATAATAGTTGTTGCTTAAATATTATATATACATTTATTTGATTGACACACATCTCTTTGTGGGCCCATTTAAACTACTAGCTCCCTCAAACTAAGCTAATTGATATAGAGTGCTCCAATGGTCAAGCAACTAGCTTGAAACTTTTATAATTTGCAAGCAAGTCCTTTTGCTCAACCATTGGAGATGCTCTGCGGGACGTGCAAAACGGGCCGACCCGTACTTGATAAGCTCTAAGATCCAATAAAGTACCAACTACCAAGTATATCTGGGAGGAGTAGACGTTTCTGGAAGCCAGTATACAAGTCACGCTCTTTAATTTAAATATAAACTGAATAATCAACTGCAATGGCGTCTGCTCTTTGTTCTTTGATTCTTTCCATTCAGATTTCTCCATACTTTCTTCTCTTTCCAACGATATACGATAACGTATATCAATTTCTCTAATCTTCCATAAGGTACGTTGCTTCCCTCCTCTTTTATCTCACTTCATTTCTGTTCAATTTTGCGAGAATAACATGTTTGCGATTGAGTAAACCGTTTCTATGATAACCAAGTAACGATTCATAGAATTCTTCTAAAATTATTGAAATTATGTTTTCACGATGCCGGAGCTAGGATTTATAGTTAGTTGGACGAAAAAACTTGAAAAAAAATTGAAAAAAATTCGGAGATTTTGACCAAAACTTGCGAATTTTTAATTGGCATGGGGACGAGCGCCACTACTAGCCCCCTAAATTCGGCACTATGTTGTCATTAATTTCAGAAATTTAAATAGAAAAACATTAGGCATAACAGTAATAATGTCTTTTTTTTGTTCGTAAAACTAATATTTTTCTTTCAGAAATAGACCGTCTCGCACTATAATTTGCGTTTTACATTATATTCATTGTAGTTTGTGGTTAGTATAATGGTACTATGCCCTGTTTTTTTGGCTAAAACGAGCTGAATCTGAATTGAATTAATTAGAGTAAAGTTTAATTAAACTAAATTGAGTGGAACATGGGTGGAGTGAATTTAGTTATTAAAAGTTAATTTTGTTAAGAGATTAACTAAAAATAATTGAATGAACGTAACCAAATAAAATTGGGAGCAGCTGAAATTAAGCCAAAAAGATCCAGGCCCATATACGTAGTTGCTAAATCCCGCACGCTAATTTGCTTAATCCAACACTTTTTTACTCTAAATTTCCTAAATTTCCATATTTGTCCTTCGTAAACAAAAATTAAAAAGGCTTTTAAAGAATTGAAAGACTTCCCTCTTTTTAAACCTAATCAATCTCTTATTTTTTTTCACTATTATGGATCGTAATTCGGACATATCAAACGTAAGTTCGCCGTTTCATCGTAATTTTTTATTAAGTTCCGTCTTTTATTCAATTTAGTTGATACTTTTTTTTTCTAAAAAGAGGGTTTTTTTTAACAATTAGGGTTTAAACTGTATTGAAATCCAATCAATTCTGAAATTAAACTGAAATCGGGAAATCCAATTAGGAGGGATTTTAGAATATTTATATATTCTAATTGCAGTAAAATAAGATTTTAGAACAGTTGTTGAAATCGGGAAATTCAATTGCTGTAAAATCATGAGTTGATTTTTGGGAGGAGTTGATTTTTGGGAATTTTTGGGTTTTTTTTGGTGGGGATGATAAAAGTGAGAAGGATACATTCGGAATAATTGTAAAAAAATGTGTAAGATTGAGTAAAATGATGTGCGGGATTTAGCACGTCCCTATTTATAGTACTCAAGAATCAAGACTCAAGAGTATCTAAACCGTATCAACTACTATACCAATATATAAAACTTATTTCTAATAGTGATATTATTCCGATTACGGTATATTATTCTGTATCACTTAGACATGCCATTGGAAATGGTGAGAATCTACTAGGAGGTTAGGTTGCACAACTAGCGAACTAGTCGCTCCGATTCTTAGGAATTGCCTGATTCGATTAAAATAATCCTAACGAATCCTGAAAAGTGGAGAAATTCCCAAGGATTGGAGGTAGTAGCATTTTTTCAGAGCTTAAACTGACTGCGTTTCTTCGTCTTTCGTCTTGCTTATAACGGTAACAAGCTCCACTTGCCCTCCCTCTTGCAAGCTTGTGTCACGTCACAAGTTTCCAACAAATTTATCCCGTCATAAATGAGAATTTGTGTTTCTTTTATACGGAAAATTAGGTTAAGGTAAACATTTGTCGAATAGTTTCACTTGCTGTATGTTCAGTGTATCTACTCTAATGCCAGCTCTTGGAAGCTGTAGGATGTCAGTTTATGAGAATGTTATTGGCGGAAAGCTGCGGTTAAAGGGTAAACCTCTCGTCGTGAAGCAAATCACAAAAAACAAGAAACATCAGAAACAATATGAACAATTTTTCATCAATAATATGTCTTCAGGTTAGTCGGTTTTATATCTATATCCATCCGCGTTAATGTACTCTTTGTCTTTGTGCTTTGATTCCGTTTCTAGATCATCGTCTTTGCTTGCTACTTAGCTCATTGGCTGTCGCTTATCCTATCAACAATTTCTGTGTTTTCGACACAAACGAGTACGGCTGGGAACACCCTATGCCCTTAAACAAGAAGTGAGTCGGGTTCAAGGTGATTGTGATTATTTGAAACAATACAAACTGGATAGAACTTCCCGTGCCCTTTGCCTAAAACTCGGAGAAATGGAGATTTTAACAGTTGGTTTTGAAGAGTGGTTAGTTTGCACAGACTCCCCCATACCGCCATACTGTGTGCTGGGTTTTCACTTCGTGTTTTTGAGGTTGTCAGATTCGAATCCGTGACCTTTGGTCACACTGGCTTTAAAACCATGATAGATGAACAATCTCAAACAAAACCTTAAGGTAATTATTGAGACACAACTATTATTAATATTCCTATCAGTTTGTTGTTTCTGAGTTTGCGGAGTTAAAGACGATCATATTAGTAGCATTGCTGCTATATGAATGCAGCCGTATACCACAATTTTTTTTCACGTTTTCCCCTTTTTCCCTGCTTATGTTCGAATGGGTTTTCCTGCCATTGCTCTGACAGAATCGCGCTTTGAAAATTTGATCTTTTACATATTTTAGCTGGTAAGCTTCTCAGTTGTTGCTCTTTGCAAGTCTAGATCATCGTCTTTGCTTGCTACTTAACTGTCGCTTATCCTATCAGTAAGCAATTTCTGTGTTTTCGACACAAATGAGTAAGGCTGGGAACACCCTATGCCCTTAAACAAGAACTGAGTCGGGTTCAAGGTGATGGCGATTATTTGAAACAATACTAAACCGGATAGAACTTCCCATGCCCTTTGCCTAAAACTCGGAGAAATGGAGATTTTAACAGTCGGTTTCTCAATTTGTCGACACAAATTGATGTTTGTTGTTCCTAAGTTTGCGGAGTTAAAGACAATCACATTAGTAGCATCTAGGTAGCACCAAAACGGACACGGACACGTGACACGGCATCCCATGAAATTTAGGACACGAGACACGTCATTTAAATATAATAAAATATATATTTTATTGTTATAAATAACGTATAATTTTATTTTTATCATAGATTTGAAGCTAAAACTAAACACATAAAGGTACAATTCGACCTTTACTATAACTAATTCTCATTTTCCCACCCAAACTCATCTTCTAATCGATTTTTTTTAAAATTTTATTTCTCATCTAAACTATAATATGTTTAGCCATGTGTCCACCGAGTGTTGGGTGTCCGAGTATCGGACACGGTATGGGACACGGGGCAGCTAATAAGGAGAAGTGTCCACGCTACCTAGATTAGCATTGCTGCTAGCCAGCTATGTGAATGCAGCCGTATACCACAATTTTTTTTCACGTTTTCCCCTTTTTCCGTGTCTATGTTCGAATGGGTTTTCCCGCCATTGCTCTCACAGAATCGCGCTTTGAAATTTTGACCTTTTACGTATTTTAGCCGGTAAGCGTCTCAGTTGTTGCTCTTTGCAAGTCTAAATGAACTCACGCTTATAACCTTTTTACTTTTCGACACTGGCAGATGTTATAAACGAAAGTCATGCCGAGAACAACATCAAAGATGGAAATGAAACGGGTTGCATCGACAACGAACGACTCACACCAGCTGAGAGACGGTATTTGGAGCAGTGGAAGCGTATAGAAGCGAAAAGACTGCTCAGGAACTCTTGTGAATCACATCGTGATCGTGTCAACAAATTTAACGAGTATCTAGCAAACCTCAGCGAACACAATGACATCCCTAAAGTTGGACCGGGTTAGTATGTGCATTTGCACCGTCTACAGCGTATCGTATCGTCTGTTGATCACTGGAAGTCTAATTGTACGACTGAAATGTTTGAACATGAAGAACTCCTGCTATGTCCAAATGGATTATTGTTTACCAATGAGCTTTGCAAGTGAACTTTTGTTGTTGCAGATCGTTACGAGTAGTTTAGAATGCAAGCCGGTTTTCGTTGATGATTTCTTTACTTGTTTTTTTTTGCGTTTTGCCAAATCAAACCGATAAAATTGTGAATGAGAAAGCATCGATTTTTGGCAATAAGGGCTCAAATTGCTGGAATAACAAGGCATTAAACAACAATTTAAACATTTTCTTTTGTTACCGCGAAGTTTATCAAAGACATTTAACATTAACTAATTTAAAAATTGCTAGATTATGATTTAAAATAAAACTTGAAGTACTAAAATAATAGGAGAAAATCGACCTGTTATGAATTGAGGAACCAAATTAGAGAAAATTTGAACCTAACCCAAAATGATAAACCCTAATCGATGACTTGACCGGACATCTTTTGATTAAAAGTCACATTATGAAAAAATTGGAGTCCAGGCCCCAGAAATGAAGATGGAAAAAAGGTTAAGATGGGGGCAAATGAAAGTATAAGGTTCCGGCCTAAGGTTCTGTTTGGTATTGACTGAAAAAGCAGCTGAAATTTAAAGAAGTCCTTGAAAATTGAAAAGTTAACTAAAACCGGAAGAAATAACTGATAAAGTAGCTGAAAATTGAAATTGATTATATTAGAAAATGTTTAGGGAAAAAAAAGTAAAATAAATATAAATTAGTTACCTGAAGTCTCAAATGATATTTTACTTTAGGTAACATTTCATTTCAGGTAGTTTATTAGCTACTCGTCAAACGCTTACGAAAAGACAAAATACATGAAATTTTGGTTAAATAAATTATTTTGACTAAATCAGGTATTTGAAATGTCTTGGCAAACGGAGCCCAACACTCGAATATAAGATCTAAACTTAACTCGAAGCTAATTGATCCAAATATAAACCGATTTGGATGTTACATGTTATTGCACACTCATCAGATTACTATTTTGACATAGCTTGATAATTGTTGATCCAAAACTAATTCGAACTTGAAATGTCCCGACCCAAATATATGCAAATCAAAATTTACCTGCCCGATTCAACCCGATTGACCTGTTTAATATGTTTGCTTTGGAGTATTAGTAAGTCTTGCTTGCGACGGGTAACCATTTGTGACGGATATTTTGTGAGATAAAATGGATATAAAATGAGTTAGTGGAGAAAGGGGACCACAGGAATAGTATTGGAGAGAGAGAAAAAGTGGGTATTTTGTGAGAGAAAACGGTATCCGTCACAAGCTTGCGACGGATAGTGCCGTTGCAAATAAGAATTTGTGTTGGAGTATTGCTTGGTCAACGAATTTTTGTTTTGTTTGCTCGATTCTTACTTCAATTGATTCTTCCCGCTCTCACTCCCTTCCCTCTAAAATCTAAATCAAATTACCAGCAAACCCTAGAAATTTGAAAATCCCCAAATTGAAGAATTAAACCTGTTCCCCGCGAGATTCTGCAACTGAAACTCTGGTATTTCCTTAATCTATCTCTTTTAACTTCAATCATATAACATTTGCTCTTTTTCCTGTTTTTGTCAATGTATTGTTGTTTTGTAGTATTTCAGTGACGCAGTTGTATTATCTAATTGCATTCCCCAAATTTTCCCCTAAATTGATTGATTTATGCTAGGTTATTACTTAATTGTTGTTGTTTAATGTTAATTAGTCGAAAAATGGTGGTGTGAGGATGTGGTGAACTTTGGATTAGCTAGATGGAAAGGTTTTTGAGTGATACTGGTATTATTTTGTGAATTTGGGATTCAAATTGGTTATACGATTTCGTGATACTGGTTCATTTCTTATTAGTTTATCGATTAGAAAAGACAGTGGCGGAATCAGGATTTTTGTTGAAGAATGGGGAAGATGACTAACGGAACAAGGTAAAAATAGAAAATAAACTGAGATGTTTAACATTTTAACTAAAAAATTCAAATTGTCCCGCGCTCAGGAAGGATGATCTCGTTCATGCTAGCCTCCCTCGCTCCACCAGTGTGATAACACGTATACCATTCGTTGTACGCATTCTAATGGTTGTATATGAGTTTTGTCTAGGTTTTTAGGGTAGATAGACTGCTTTTAACTGAAATGGTATTCTGATTGGTTATATGATTTCCTGATACTGGCTCATTTCTTATTACTTTATCGATTACATAAGGCAGTGGCGGAACAAGGATTTTTGTTAAAGAATGGGGAAGATGACTAACGGAACAAGGTAAAATAGAAAATAAACTGAAATGTTTAGCATTTGATCTAAAAAATTCAAATTGTCCGGTGCTCAGGAAGGATGATCTCGTTCGTGCTAGCCCCCCTCGCTCCACCAGTGTGATAACACGTATACCATTCGTTGTACGCATTCTAATGGTTGTACATGAGTTTTGTCTTGGTTTTTAGGGTAGATAGACTGTTTTTAAGTGAAATGGTATTCTGATTGGTTATACGATTTCGTGACACTAGCTCATTTCTTTTTAGTTTATCGATTAGATAAGGCAGTGGTGGAATCAGGATTTTTGTTAAAGAATGGGGAAGATGACTAACGAAACAAGGTAAAATAGAAAATAAACTGAAATGTTTAGCATTTGAACTAAAAAATTCAAATTGTCCGGTGCTCAGGAAGGATGATCTCGTTCGTGCTAGCCCCCCTTGCTCCACCAGTGTGATAACACGTATACCATTCGTTGTACGCATTCTAATGGTCGTACATGAGTTTTGTCTTGGTTTTTAGGGTAGATAGACTGTTTTTAAGTGAAATGGTATTCGGATTGGTTATACGATTTCGTGATACTAGCTCATTTCTTATTACTTTATCGATAAGGCACTGTCGGAATCAGGATTTTTGTTAAAGAATGGGGAAGCTGAGTACATGACTAACGGAGCAGGGTAAAATAGAAAATAAACTGAAATGTTAACATTTTAACAAAAAAATTCAAATTGTCCGGTGCTCGGGAAGGAATGAAGGATGATCTCGTTCGTGCTACCCTCCTCGCTCCACCAGTGTGATAACACGAATACATTCGTTGTACGGTGAGTTTTGTCTTGGTTTTTAGGGTAGATAGACTGTTTTTAAGTGAAATGGTATTCTGATTGGTTGTACGATTTCGTGATACTGGCTCATTTCTTATTAGTTTATCGATTAGATAAGGCAGTGGCGGAATCAGGGTTTTTGTTAAAGAATGGGGAAGGTGACTAACGGAACAAGGTAAAATAGAAAATCAACTGAAATGTTTAACATTTTAACTGAAAAATTCAAATTGTGCGGTGCTCAGGAAGAATGATCTCATTCGTGCTAGCCCCCCCTCGGCCCTCGCTCCACCAGTGTGATAAGACGTATCCATTCCTTTACGCATACGGCATACTAATGGTTGTATATGAGTTTTGTCTTGGTTTTTAGGGTAGATAGACTGCTGTTAAGAGTGTTAACCCCTGATTTTTATTTGTAAGAAATACTTTAATTATTGAATGTAACTTCAATTGGTGTATTGCGGGAACGATACTGATTAGATGCATACTTTTTATTTAGATTAAGCAACTCTTGTGAAGACCTTAATCTTATATGGATGAAATTTCTTTGTTGTACATATTTAATTGCGTTGTTTGGTGGAACGAGGTTAGTATTGACGAGGTGAGTTTGCCATTTTTGTAGGTATATCTAGGAATGAGTGGTATTTCTCCTTTTTGAACGCGGAGATATGCAATGTGATTATTTGGACTCGGAGAAGAGTCCGGAAATGGGCCTTCCTGTGGAGGGCAATGACACAAAGTACATCTCAGGGCTGAGCACTATTTTAGTGGCTTCCATACAAGAAGCCAAAGATAGAATGTCGCAGGTGGAGTATATCTTTTGTAGTCAGCTTTACCCCAATTTTCAGAAGAACTCGAAATGCGCTGAGAGGGTGTATTCTGAAGCAAGGGCAGTTGCCGAAGATGAGTGGAAAGGACGAGTCAGTGACCTGAAGAATCAGCTGAATGGCATTTTTGTTGAGAAGGAACAAGCCGTTGAAGAATGTAAAGCTGCCCAAACTGAGAACTTGAAGCTACTCGAAAGAGTTGCTGCGCTGGAGGAGATGTTGGACACAAAGACAAAAGAGGTTGATGAAGGATTGCGGGTTAATGCTGAGTTGCGTGAACTTGTTGATTCGAAGTCATCTGTCATTATAAGTAATGAGGAACAGTTGAAAGAAAAAGAAGAGAAAATAAACTTGCTTCTTGAAAAGCTCACAGAACAGGAGGAAAAGGTAATGACTCTCAGCAAAGACTTTCAGGAAAAGAACGAAGAGGTTAATAAGGGAAAAAAGTTGGAAAAGGAGTTGATTCGGAAGATTGATACACAAGCGCTGACCATTTCTAACCATGAACAAATGGTCAGTAATTTTGAGAAAGAAAAGAAACAACTTGCGGTGCAGCTAGAAAACATGGAAGTCTGTCTCAGTGGTCTAAGAAACGAGCTTAGGAGAAAAAGCATTGAACTACAGGAGGCGACTCATTTGCAAGAACAAACAGTCGAACAAGCAAACAGAAACAAGTCTGAGTTGACAAAGAAGGAACAGCTGCTGAGTGCATGTGAGAAAGAGAAGCAAGTACTTCTGTCTAGAATTACTAATTTGGAAAACAACGTTGAAGAATGTCGGGATAAGCCCAGAAACGGGATTAGTATGATGCCCAATGTTAATGTTTTGGCCAAACAGCTTGAACTTAAAAACGCGGAGTTATCAACAGAATCTCAGAAACGAAGAGAGGTTGTCGCTGCATATAAAAAGCTTAAATCCCAGTATATTTTCCTTCTTAAGAAATTTGGTCGGACCAATGAAGAGGTGCTGCTCCAGATTAAGGAAGAAGAGGGAAGTGATCACTTAAGCAACGATAACAAAACTTCTGTACCACCTGGTAAGAGTCGCTGCAAGAAACTGTCACTGAAGTTTGAATTGCGTAATTTGACTTCAATATCACTAATTACTGCACATACATCTGACCTTTTTCATTTCCCTGCATTTGTTGACCATGTAATGCAGAAATCAAAATAAAAAATCCAGTAGGTAATGTTTTCGGTGCTGAACTAAGCAAAGTAAAGAAAGAAGTTGATTCCATGCAGAACTCAGAAGATGAACTAAGTGGCCAACTAAATCAAATGGCTAACTCCCGCTCTCCACCTGGCTCTTCATCTCCTATCCGAACAAATTGGACCACCACGAAAGTTCTGGGCTCATCAGCTGGCACAAAGCGCCCTGCATCCGGCTGGAGAGAGACTCGCTCTCGTCAAAGCCCTGGTGGGGCTGACCCACATGATGATTTCCTTGATACCCCTTATGACAACATTAGAGGAAACCTAATCAAGGCAGCGCAGGACAATCAACACAATGCTACAACCCTTAATTCCAAAGAGGCGGTTTCTGATAGCTCCGATGATGAAACGCAAGACACGCGACCTAGACCTGGTCCAGATAAGCAGGTACAGAAAGCACAGAAAGTCGGCCCAAAAGACTTCAAATTTGTGGAGCCTGTCAGGAAAAAAGCTGAGAGAGAGAACCTGAACGGAATAGAATGCAAACAGTGTAAAAAGTTTTATGATGCTGTGCATGGTGATGGTGAGGGTAACAAACATAATCTTCGATGTGAGCATCATGATGGTGTTTCACGGCACAGGTATCGGTACGTTCCTCCGATGACCCCTGAGGGGTTTTGGAATATAGGATTTGACACTGAAAATTAATGTATTCATTTCAATTGTACATTGTTCTTGCAATGTTTCATTCTTCCATATTTGTATCTCTGCTGTTTATCCTGAGCAATGTAATCATGTCCAAGTTCTAAATACCTTACATGTACAATTCACAACATTATCAGAAGATTTATCATTTCATCTTACTTCAACTCGCTACTTTTGGTGTATGGCTATGTTCGACACGACACTTCAGGTATGACTAATAAGTGTAGATATTGTCACAATTCTATGGAGAAAAGTCAAAAAATTATATAGAAAATTATAAATCGAACCGCAATAAACAAACCGAAGAATAGAATAATCGTGTGTTTTTAAGGTTTGATAACCCGAACCGTTTCGATAAAGCGGTTTATAAACCGAACAGTTAAATTTATCATGAAAACGGTTCGGTTAAGGTACATAATTTTACAAAATTGGACAACTGAACCGAACCGTTTTACAAAAAAGTAAGCAAAAAATTTAAATATTATAAAAAAATGTTTTTTTATTTAATTTTCTTAGTGTTTCCAAATTTAAAAATTGTTAAATTGATTAATACAAAAGTTTACTTAATTAACATTACTAGTGTTAAACCCGTGCAGAATTGCACGGGTATATTTTTAGAAAAAATATGGTGGATAATTAATATTATTGAATAGTGTCAATAATACGTGAATATTGTGCATTCAATTTCTATTATATTGATAATACGTTAAAATGCACATGATAATAATAATGGTATTTATATATCCATTCTTTTATTGTTTTTTTAAAATCGATATAGAGGTTATTTCAAGGTTTATTTTGTACCGTTATATTTATGATTTGATTTCGCAAAATATATAAATTTGTAAACTATTATTGGTAGTTATATTAATATTATGTTATTTTTATTGTTTTTTAATCTAGTATTGTCGCTTTTTTTTCGATTGCAAAAATGCATGGGTATATTTAACCGGTATACTTTTAAGAACATCGATATAATATATGGATATATTGTGTATTGTAATTATTTATTGGAATTTTTGAACTTTACTCCATTTTGTTTTTAAATTTTTTGTCGCTTTTTTTCGATTGCAAAAATGCACCGGTATATTTAACGGGTATACTCTTGCCAGAAATTAAAATTTCATGTTTATGAATTTATATAAAAAATGTTACGTAATATTTCTTAAATTACGTTATCAGGTATTTATAAATGAAATTGCGGTTTATTCTAAAATTTTAATACCATAAACCGTTTTAATGTTAAAACAGTTGTGCAAATTATTAATTATCCACAAGTATATTCAATCCCGCTATTAATCATTACGTAAAATTTACGGTTTATTTTTGTAAAATCAAAATAGTTGTGCAGATGAATTACGCAATTTTACACGAGTTTTTCGTAAAATTTCATGTTTACGAATTTATATAAAAAAATGTTACGTAATATTTTTTAAACTACGATATCAGGTATATATTTAGAATTTCAGGCGGTTATTTCCAAGGAAATTCATAAAGGAAATTGCGGGACCCACCTGAGAGAATAAAAAAAAAAATCACAATTGCATTAATGACGTGGCGCGTCGAGGGCTTCTGAAATGATTCATTAATTATATAGATAAGATTGCTAAAATTTTAATTAAATTACTAGAAAAAGTTAATGAAAACAAAATCTTTATACTATAAAAGAAATAGATTTTAAAGCATTATGATTGGTTGTTGAATTTTAAGAAAGAAGTTATTTTTTGTTAAGGTAGGCCCTCCATGATCTTCAAATTTAATTAATTACTTCTTTTCTATTTTCTCTATTCTTCTATTAAATCAATAACTTCTTATTTTTTTAATTTAGTAAACTCAAAAATTATTAAAATTAATTAGTTTCCAAAAATAATTTGATTTAATTAACTTTTATTTTAAAGAAACGAACAAATAAATAGCCTAGAGATAATACAATGATATACCGCTACTATTATTCGTCAGAGTATTATTCATCGTATAATATCTTCAAATATTAACTTTTACATAAATTATAGAAAAAACCACTCCATTAGCAAAATAATACCAGATCTGAAAAGTTACCGATTTTTTTAATTACAAATAAAAATTCTGAAAAGAGAGTTAAAAAAACTTAGCAAATTAACTTAAAGGTAGCATATTTTGAACATACATAATTTATATCAAATTTAACGAGAAAAAAAAAGAAAAAAAATACACATTCCCTCAAATTTTTTGTGTTGTTTCTTTTGATTTTAACACAAGAAATAAAGAAATCAGTTTGGATCACACAATACACATGACTCCACACGAAATTTATTTTGGATCACACAAAGTTGTCCTAAAGAGGAAAGAGGAAACATCAATGTAATTAGACCAAAACGGAAAGAGGAACATCATAATAAATTGGATGAAATATAATAATATATAATATAGAAATAATGAAAACAAAAAAATTATAAAAAAATGCAACAACAAATAACCGAAATAACAATCCGTATAATATACGGAGAAAAAATTAACTTTTTCATGTGATTATTTCTCCTATGTTGAGTATTATAACGATTAAATGAGCAATGCAAGTATTCATCCAAAGAATATTGATGAAGTTGTAAAGCATTAAGGAGGTAATTTATTGATTCTAATGTTAAAGGTGACGAATGGACGAAACATCGGATAGATTTCAGGGAAGCGACAGATTAAGTTAGATTAGAAGAAAAGTGGCGGGGAGAATTTGATAGTGAAAAAAGGCAGAGTCACGAGTTGGAGGGAGGTGAGGCAAGACGTACGGTTTATCAAATGAACATAGAATCCTTCACTTTGTTTATACTTCTTATCTAAGGATTAATAACTGACCGTCGTCAATTGGGCCAAATGCAAACTAATAAGAGACATAAAAATCAATTAGTAAATTATACAACCAGTTGTATAAATTATTAGCATAAATTTGAAGTTTTATACCAAAAAATTTGAACTTATATGTACAAATAAAAGATAATACACAAATATTTAAAAATATACCGTACATTTTTTGTACGGGCATAAAACTAGTGATGCGTAGAAGGGTTATAGCCTTATAGGTTAATCCGTAACCAATCGATAAATCCGTTTAAAATGATAACCGAACCTTATATAATCATTGAAAACTGTACAATTTAGTTTAGTTGTTTTGTCAAACCGTGCGTACGAAGCCAATTAAATAAACCACGAATAAACCCCTAATTAAACCCCCAAATTCATAAATCTCAATTTCACCCCAGTTCAACAAATTACAATCAGCATGAGGTACCCTTTACTCTTCTTCATACTAATTTCTGCTAATTATAGATTCATACTCTATGTTTATTGCTTAAATTTGGTTTCTTGTTGAATTTATTTCTGGGTTTCTTATCAATTTAATTTTGAAGTCATATATTCTTGATATGTAATGTTTTTAACACAAAATGATTCGGACTTTGACATTTTCTTACTTATGGAACTAACCCTAGAATGATTCTTGGGTTTTAAATGCATTTTGTTGCTGGGAATTTGTTTGATTGAGTATTTGTATTGTTTATGCTTTCTTTTGATGCTGTAAAATGGTTGCGCTTCTGTTTTATTGTGAAGTATCGATCATTCAATGCAGTTCTTGACGCAATTTTCATCTTGAATCATTCGGAAATAGCCTCTTTGTGTTGTTAGCAGTAGGGTATAGCCGCGTGCATCAGTTGCTCAATAGTTATCAATTGAATTCGGCACAAAGACCAAAGAAATGTGAGATAACTATAAGTGGAAAATGATAACTATTGATTGATACGCCTATTAATGGGAAATGATAACTATTGAACGGGATGGAGGGAGTATTGATTTGTGGGACTTTATCTCATTCTTCTTGGGCAAACAATGGAGTAAATTCATTTACTTACCCGTTCATTCTTTTATAAAAATTGGTGTGATGAATTGATGATACGGCCGAAGAATTGTAAATTTCGATCTTCTATCAAACTTCCTCGACCAATGCGGGATATAGCTTTACTAGTGGATTCTGTTTTCTTGGGGGATAGGAGGGTCGGTTTCATGCTTGATCGTGAAAACTTGCTTCATTGATGATTGTATGTGGACTAATAATAATGCACTTGGGATCTCGTCTTTTGTTAGTTTTTTAGTAACATGGATGTTTAATCTTTGTTCAGTAGGTGTCCTGAAGTTCTTTGGGCTCAACGCGCTAGGAAGGTCTATTTAACTGTTTCTTTGCCTGATGCCAAAGATGTCGAAGTAAAGTGTGAGCCTGAAGGTTTGTTTAAGTTTTCAGCAACAGGGCGACAAGGAGAAAAGTATGAATGTACGCTGGAACTCTATGGTGCAATAGCGCCTGAGGTGTGTTTCCCACTTCACATTGGAACTCTTTTGTCTTTTGCTCTCGTATTCAGCTGTGTTCACGGTAGAAGAAGCTGATTATCTCTTGCATGTACTACGGAAGCTTGTATAAAAGTTCAAGCGATTGATTTTTGCTAATCTCTATTATGTGATTACAGAAAATGTTTTCATTTCCAATGCAGCCAACGCTTTGTTAATTTTTGGTTCCGGATTATGTTGGAATAAAGCAAATGAACTACTAGACTGGGACACTGGTTTCGGTGGGCGTTTCTTTTTTATTCTAAGTTAGTCATTTGGTGAAATGGCTTCCAAGTTTTTATTTCGGAATTAGGAACGCATATAAGAATATCTGAAATTACGCAAGTTACAATTATAAAAGTGAAACCAATGTCCATATATCTGATTAGGGTGGAGCTCCGCACATGAATTTTTGTCTATTCTTTATCTGTTGCGTTGGCAAGTATGACGTGTGAGTAGTCCAGAATCTAGACAACGTCATATATAATCCAGCTTCCTTTTTAGTTCAAGCACACATATAGTGATGCATTGCATTTGGCGTTGTAGGTTTATTAAACTGCCATGTCATCCATGACAAATTTACATGTTGGCATAGTGATAGACCTGATAGGGGCCATACTGGCCAAGCTAAGGATGAATGGCTGCAACGTTGGCCTTGATATTTGATATTTCATGGTCGATTTCTGGCAGTTTGTTCCTGAATTACTTGTTCTCAGTTCAATGTCATCTCAATGCAGGGGTGCAGAACCAAAACAGGGCTGAGAAATATACTATGCTCAATACAGAAAGAGCAGAAGGGCTGGTGGAAAAGGATTTTAAAGACAGAAGAGAAACCTGCTCCCTACTTAAAGGTTGATTGGAACAAATGGTGTGATGAAGATGATGAAGATATAGATTGTAAGTTTCTTTATTTTCATCACTCGGTATTACATTCCGCCCTAAAGGCTCTTGCGTAAGGCAGGGTAGGGGTCATATCTTAGTTTGACAAAGTATCCCTCAGAAGGCGCCGATGCCGAATGCTCAGGGAGACGCTGGCCACAAATGCTCAAGTGCACCTTGTAGAGTTGTAGCTAAGGTGTACAGAGCGAGGGTCACTACGTTTTACTATCCATATTATGCCTTTCTTTGTGCTACATTATTCATAGCTTTTGACTCTTTTACGTGTTATCCCTCTTTAAAGTCCCAAACGGTATTGCTGCACGAGTTTTATTTTGAAAATGTTTATTTGGTTACGGTAATCAGTGTGCCTCATCTCCACTAGCCCTCATCGCCTCAGTGCGCTCACGCCTTCTGCTTAAGGGAATCCACAATTGTAGAAGCTTCTTATTGTATTCTACCGTTGACACATCATTACTCATCACAAATCCAAAAACCAACTCTCCTAATAACGTGCACAAATCTATGGAAATACCTCATATTTTTTTCCGAAAGGGCTATATTTTGTACTTCTCCACCCCAAAAACCAATGAAGCAACTCCTTAAGAAAGAGTGGCCAGCAAGGGTTGCCAGCTATGTTACTCAGACTCGTTTAGAAGTACCCGACACGGGTACGTGTCCAAGTGTGGGACTCGCCTATTTTATTGAAAAATATGCACATTTTGGTCTAAAATGAGGTGCCCATGTCCGAGTGTGGAGTGTCGGACACGGGTACGCGAGGAAATTAGAAGAGTCGGAGTAACCTAGAGGGTTGGTTTTTCCCTAAGAGCTCCTTAATAAGGACCCATTGGTGTTTGAAACTCTCAGCTTTTGTGATTAAATTGCCACTCACATTATCTTTGAATTCTTGATTGCTTGTTAAGGTTCAGCTTTTGGGCGCAATTTAACTGAAATTAGCAACTAGCCATGCCGAGTCTTAGTTGTTCACTTCCGTAGCTGTTCATTGTCTCCCCATTGAACCCCTCCTAATCTTTGTAACTTAATATCAGTGGACGGAGAAGCGTACTGTATTATTTGAATATATATGTACTCATGCATACGCGCATCATTACACCAATTTGACCCATGAAATGCTTACAATTATCAGGCCTGGTTTGAGGATAGATTCTTGTGCTATGAATCAAGACCTGTCATCTTATTTCAATTTGTACTTTCCTTTGTGAACATCATAGTAAATTTAGCCGACCAATTAGCATCAGGCTTTGAACTTTGGTTGGCCTTTCTTGCTGAAACACTATGTAAAAGAACCCCTCTGACACGATAACGAAAGGCAAAGTAGGTATGCACAGAGGGATCTTTTTATATGCCAGATTATGGTTCCGCCTCACATAATTTGTTTCCGTTGTTTCTTCTTTGTAGCTGACTTCTCATCTGAAGACGGAGCTGCTTCGGTAATAAAACTTCTACGACACATGCACTCTCTTTGTCGAATATTACTTTCTAGTTTCTACCTAGTTGCTTAAGCATGTAACTTTTCTGTACAGGAGAATGGAGAGAGCAGCGATGATGATGGACTGCTTTGTGAGTTCTTCGTCTACTTTCATTGAATTTATCTTCTTATTCCTCATATTGCTCATACCTCAGTCGCACAATTTCCAACATTTACTCCGTAGCTCATTTCCCAAAAAACTAGTTCTCTCGCAAGTTCGCAACCTGCACAGAACATAAAGAGTATAATTTACAGTCAAATATGATGTTAACGACATTCATCGTTTGCCTTGCAGATCTTCCGGACTTGGAGAAGGCGCGAGGAAAGTGATCGTTTTTCACTGATATTCTTAAACCGTAGATGGTTCTGCTGAAATTGCATTAACTGCTTCACCAGCGACATTGGAGTGTTTCTTGTAACTCAGAACTGTAGTCGAAGCTGCTAAACTTGTCTGTTAATAGTATCTCGCGGCATTGTGGCTGAACTGAATATTGCAAGATACTCCCCCAAAGACTCTTGATTAACCTTTCCGAAACAATGAAAACATGTAACGTCGCCTCCTTTGAAATTTGTATCCTCGTTTATGTGGAAGACCTTGGTATCGGTTAATCAAAACATCGTGTGACACCAAAACCCGATTGACCAGTTTCCCGTGTATTGAGATTAGTACTCTATTTCGAATGTTGAGAGAATTTCAATGGCCATATACGCCCGCTTGAGCCCCCCTATCGACCTAGAAAATGCGAGTATTTCCATGTAATCGTAAATTTAAATTTTTCTTCGAATTGGACATGTTCTAAGTCGGGGAAAAATCTTTTTTTTCTTTATAAATGGAAGTCTGGAAAAGTCTTTTTTTTTTACTTGTTTTTTTTTCTTTTTTTCGTGTAAAAGAGGGAGAATCCCTTACATTAAGTATTAGCGACTACGCGGGATATAGCAGCCCCAAAAATATCATCACGAAGGATGCTCCTAAGATCACTATAAGGAGAATCTAAATAAGTAGGAATAGTGCTTGCGGTTGTTCCTCGATTAGCTAATAAATCAGCAGCTTTGTCTGCCTCGCGATAGGTGTGCTCCAATTTGATGCTCCATGAGTAGTTTCTAATTAAAGACGACATTGCTCCACAATAAACGTCAAATTATTGCTAATTGGATGGTCACTATTGATGAGATTAACACAAGATATCGATTGAGCAAAAAAACTCAAGTAAGGGTAATTCAAATACAACTAGTCTCACTTGCGACAGAAACATACCTACCCATTTCGGTAGTTATCGTGTGCGATAGTCTCATCCCGTGTTCTTTTTGTATAATTTAACCATTTTGGGTAAAAAGTAACCACTTTTTCATAAATAGTGACCATTTTAAAAAAAGTAGGTCATTTTTAATAAAAAAAAAACGGTTACTATTTAAGCAGAAGCGATAACTATTTATCAAAAAGTAGTTATTTTTTAGGGTAAATTGATTATAACACCCTTATATATACAACTTTTTGAAACTTACTCCCTAATATAAACTTTTTTGAAACTTACTCCCATTCATTTGTATTCTGATCAAAAATTGCTCCCATTTAACGAATTCAGTCAAAAAAAAAAGAGTATGCCGTATTTGCCCTTCCGTTATAGTGTATGACGTATGCAGAATTTTAATATTAGACACATGTTATTAGAATTATACAAAACTTGAATTCTGAGAAGGATAATTTGCAGAATTTGTTGGATTGTTCGGAAAAGAAGTGTGTTGCGATCGGTATTCGTTCACTCTCTTAAGTCTTATCATTTATTGATTTATGTAGTTGAGAAATGTAATTGTTATGTTAAACGATGAATTCTGAAGGTGTATGGTATGATGGAGTTGATTCCCTTTGTCATTTTTTCTTTGATTTGTGATGATACGAGGTAGCTACACACTTTTATCCTTTATTGATTTATGGAATTGAGAACTATAGAAGATTTGATTATAGTTTTTTTCCAATATAATTGGTAATTAAAGAATCAATTTGAAGTTGTATATTTTGAACTTTAATTCACTTGAGTGTCGTTTTTGCTATGATTTGTGACTAATTGAGCCGAGGGTGTTCAAAAGTTCAAAGTCCTGAATCCGTAGGTTAGAGTTTGGTTATCATGTTGTCTTAGGTGTTCAAAAGGAAGAAGGTAATTAAATGGGGTAAATGGGATATAATAAGACTAAGGGTATAATTGTCATAAATAAGAACATTAAATAACAAATTCAAAGTTTGGCCGGAATATTATCTTTTTTTTGACTGAATTCGTTAAATGGGAGCAATTTTTGATCAGAGTACGATTGGATGGGAGTAAGTTTCAAAAAAGTTTATATTAGGGAGTAAGTTTCAAAAAGTTGTATATATAAGGGTGTTATAATCAATTTACCCTATTTTTTATTAGTCGTATATGGTATACCCAATTTTCGTTTTTATCTTTATTTAAATCGGTTATATGACGTTACGAGCTTATAACTAACGCGTCACATTCCTCACTTTTTTTACCGCGAATTTTCATCCTCCCGCTTCCCTTCTTGCTTCACCTCAGGTTACCTCTCTTTCTCTCTCCTCCTTTTTACCCGTTAGGGTTTCAGTTTTTACTCTACGATAATTATCCAGATTGTTTTAGATTGCAATTATGTTTGTTGCTATGATTTACGGCGGATGATTGAGATTTCGGGGGGGTTATAGGTTGATTTTGATTTGTTGTTGATTATTTTACCTAATTTTTAGGGTTTGATTGATTTCTGTATTTGTCTTGTGAATTGGCCGGCGACTAGAATGTATGAGCCGAGGTTGAGTATATTTAGATTAGATTAGATTAGATTAGATGATTTAGGGTTTATGTGAATCGGGATTTTTGATTGCTGGGGAAGTAAGAGAGGTTGATTAGGGGTAACAATGCCGGAATAAGGATACATGAATTATGCTATTGCAACTTGCGATTGCAATTGCAATTGAAGTTTAATTCAGGCGTAGATATTGAGGTATTAAACCATTGATTGAGGTTTGATTGCCGACTTAAGCTTTTGGTTTGATTGATCTTCTCAAGTTCGCCCAGTAAAGCCGCGTGAAATTCTAGTGTATTGTCAACAAGTTGATACCCTTTTCCGTCATTATTCAACTAGACGGTACTGTATGCACACTAGAACCTTGTTTGGATGAGAGGGTAAGGGATGGGTGAGGGAATGACGGAAAGGAAAGGGAGGGAAGGGAAGTGGAAGATAAGGGGAGAGTTCTAAATTTATTTTGTAGGAGGGAAATTGAGTGATCCAATTCCACTTCCCCCGAAATCTCTTCAACTTCGTTTTACTAATGAAACAAAGGATATTACCTTCCTCCAATTTCGCTCCCAAGTCCCAGTGTCTCCCTTCAAATTCCTTTATCCACACAGGCACATGGCACACCCTAGGTGTTGTGCATGCTTTTATTTTTTTGTAATTTTTTTTGTATGTGTTTCAAATATCCCGTGAAGCAAAACTCAATGTGAATATGTGGGAGCAGAACAAATTGATTTACTGAATGGTATATGCTTCTTATGTTGTGAAACACCGGTTGATCAATTCAATTCTTAGAAACAAATCTAACAGTCGTCCTGAGATTTTGTTGGTGTTTATGAGTGAGGATGTGTACGTCCTTTGCCCTAGCGGGAGCTTTCAGAATTTCAGATCGATAACAATTGCAATAGATTTCGTGCTTATACCATAGGGATGTGTTGTTTGGTCGTGTAGTGTGAGTTGGTCGCCAATAGCCCAATACTAGGTGCTAAAATGGCTTTTTATTAATATATTGGGCGGCCATACGATATGATGGCTACTCCATAATAAAAAGAAAGAACGAGTTTGGTTAGGAATATAAGACCAAGCAATTTGGAGTTATGACTTCGAGATGGGAACAAGATAACTGGCTGCTAATAAAGTTCATTTTCATCAGTGCAGAGTATCATTTGTCATAAGCGATGCAAGATCCAAGGATGTTGAATCAACGCAAGCAGAAATCGCGAAAAACAATCAGCACCCTTGAGCAAGTGGATTACATGAGAGGACTTCAAGAACCCTCGCCAATAATACCTTCAAAAACCCTTCCAAAAGCGTCTAAGAAAGGTGTAAAGAATGATGCGGCAATGTATTACCGGCCCCAACAAAGATCGAGGACGTCAATACAGCAGGAATCTACTGTTTCTACCGAGTATAGAGCTCTACGCCGCAAGTTCTTGGAACTCGAGGAAGAGAGTTGCAGCTTGGGAAACGAGCTGATTGAAGCCGAACATGAGATAAAGACCCTTGAGGATGAGAAGCTTCAACTATTGGATCAGTTGGTAGTATTAGAAGGCCTTGTCGATCCCTCAGAAGTTCACCCTTGAGGTATTCTTGGTATTACTTCAATTTCGGTACTACTAGTTCTTCAAATGTGAAGGCCTACTTATATTTGTATCAAAGCGTCTTATTTATGACAGACACTCAGTCACAAGCTGATAACGGATAGTGTCCTTCTCACAATAAGGCAAGTACGAGGGCGAGTGGGGTAAACGGAACACCTCATGGAGCGCTGTCCGTCTTCAGCTTGTGACGGATAGTGTTCGTCATCAATGAGATTTTGTGTATTTGTATATGGCTTGCGATTACCGGAATTACACTTTATATGGTCAGCTTACTCATATACATTATTATTATTGCACTTCTTTACCAAGAAGTAGCATTTGGTTTGTATAATTTTTGTGCAATTCATTACGGTTTCCCCCCTCAACAAAGACGTAAGGCTGCATATATCCAACTCGTTCTTTGCCATAGACGGTATTAATTGGAGTAATTTGGTGATGGTTGTTGTTGAAGACTCGATGTTGTAATTGGGTTTTTATACTTTTCTTTTCGGGTCATTTCATTTTCGTGGAGGTATCGTGTGTAAATATGATTGTAAATGTTGGTTGAAAATTCCAAATCTCCATTACGCAATGAAAAGGAATTTGTGGTATAAATAATTTCTCCACATGTACGTGAAAGGGTGTCTATTTGACAACCAATTTTTTAAGATTCCTCAACTTTGGTTGAATCTTCAATCTTTGGTAATTGAATATTCTACTCTTACCATATCAATGGTGAAAATTATGTTCGATTCCGCTTGTAAGGATTGACCCTAACCCTAACCCTAACCAAAGACTCGGAAAATTTATCCATTAGAAAATTTACAAGAAATATTCTACGGGGTAAATCCGTATTTTTTACATGGTAATCTCATTTTTAACAAAAATGCCTATGACTATCCATAACTCACAATTAGAAGTTTTGTAAGCGGTGATCTTCTTTCCAACTTGAACGGCTTTACGAGATCTTTGTTTGAAAAAACTTCCACTCTCGGAACTTGTGGCACGAATTATAGTCAATCGATCTTTAAACTTTGACTTACTGTACCTCTTTGTAGCGAGTCCCAAATGCGACATTTGAAAAAGAAATCGTCCCTTTTGAAACTCGTGTTTGTGAGTTATGACCAGCCAAAAACGGGTTTTTGGTGAATATTAGATTACCATATAAAAAATAAAAACAAACACATCAATATTTTGCGAGTCTATATCATTGAACGTTGATAATTACTCGAGTTTTTATACTTTGTATTGAACAAGAATGGGTCATAAATGTATATAAATAAAGTTGTTATCATAGATCACTATCAAACACGATCAAGGGCACAAGTTTAGGTTATTAGAACTACCTAATTATACTATCTAAGTCAAAGATGTTTTTGCATCATCTTCTTAATCAAGAAGCTTACCTACTAAATTTGACATTTAATTTGCTAAATTGTAATGTAATTAGGAGTTAAACAAATTATCTCAACAACTTATCCTAATCTCTCTTATTCTCCTATCTATGAACTATGAATCTATGATAATGTGATTTTAAACAAAAGTAAAATAAATTATTTATGTGGTAACTTGTATCTTAAGCATAGCATGTTAGGATGTCATCCTTTTGGGCATTATTGAGACCATAATTGAAATGTACCTTAGAGTTCATTTATCCTATATAAATGTCAGTACGTCTTCTGAGATAAAATGAGTACATTTATTATGTAAATAAGTATAAAATTACTATGATACGATTAATGACAAAATGGTCACGAAATACAAATAAAATTGTACAAAAGAATGGTCTCTCAATAATTTATTGAAAAGACCGTTTCTCTTAAATTTTAGTGTATAATTAGAGAAAATATTCATTTTTTATAATTCTTCTATTTAATATAGCAATGAATTCTTCTATTTAATATAACTATGAATTGTCCAGTTTAGTTCAAGTCAATTATATTTCTCTTATTTTATGCTTTTGTACTTATAAAAGTATTAAATATAAGAATCGGAATTCAAAACTTTAATACCAATACTTTTACCTTTTTTTATTATTTGAAGGATAAACTCGATGATTATGATTTATGAGCAATAGACATGTATGGTTTTTTATGCATAACTATGAATAAATTAAAATATAAGGTATATATGTACACTATACATTAGGGTATGATTATCGGATTTGCTATGAATACGCCCTTATTGATTCACGATTCTCTATTACATTGTGTGCTATGCGTATTCACGATTCTCTAAGGATAATTGAAAATGTCTTAACCGCGTGATGATATATAAATATATAACAGAGCGAGGTATCTTGATTCTTAACAGTAGTAGGTCACGAGTTCGAATACCCCGCCTTTATACATTATACATTTATACTGGCCTTATTCCGGTACCTGAACGAATCCAATAAACTTAAAGTATAGAGATCAAATATTAAAACTGAAAAAACATGAACATGGTTACATGATCTGAATTAAAAAAAGAAGTTAAAAAGTATTGTCAAGGCTGTCGATGATAGAAATGAGAAAGAGTGGAACGAAATAAAGTATCTAGGAGAGTGGCTTCCATCATCACCAACTAGTTTGCATTACCATCTAACTAATTATTCTCTTCTTTTATTTACTTTTTAATTATTATTATTATTATTATTATTATTATTATTATTATTATTATTATTATTTATCGGTTTTTCTAACGTGTGCCCTTAGGACAGACGTTAATAATTTAAATACGAAAAACTTCACACCATATTCTCACTTAATTCCTAGATAAAAACTCATTTTTACCAAAATTAATGAAATAAGTGTACACGTTAGAAAAATTGATTATTTATTAATAATAATAATTAATTATTATTATTATTATTATTATTATTATTATTATTAATATTATAATAATAATAATAATAATTAATTATTATTATTATGATGATGATTTAAGGAAGATCGCATGTAAAAGTAGTCCAATCACCTATACATACACCAACCACACCTACCAACATGTCATTTTCTGCATATTTCATTTCTCCCCTTTCTTTGATATTTATAAGGAAATTATATTAAATGAAATGTTACACGCATATGTCAATTAGCTTTAACCCGTAAAATTACGGGCAAATGTTTAAATTTCATGAGTTTTTAACCAAAAATTTAAACTGATATTGAAAGTTCAAGGGCTTCGTCACACGAATGCCATTGAGATTTGAACCCGTGATCTCATGGTCACATTAGCTCAGTGACTCTGATAGCATGTAAATAAATCATTTCAACAAAAAATTTAAGTTAATGGTTGGAGTTTCAAGATCGATTTTATACTCTAAGAGTGATCTATTCGATTTTTGTTACAAGTACATATCTAATCATTCTAAATTGTATGTAAATAACATTTACATGTGAAAAACTCGAAAGTATTAGAGTGTTCCTACTTTTTAGTTGGTAACTAATTAAATACTTAAACAAGGTGAATTATTTATAAGTTTGAGGTTCGAATTCATTGAGGAACAAATTTGTAAGGGTTATTTGTTGATTTATGTTTAAATGATTATACATAATTTACATTTTTATAAGCTCAGAATTTATTCAATTACAGGCTTAATATTAAAGACCGTGGCTACGAGTTTGATGGTTGTTAATGAAGAAAAGTCAATATCTTGTTTTACTGGGACTTGTAATCAGCTTGCTAAGTTGATTAGATAGTAAGATAATAAACAATACTCCCTCCATTCAATACTACACTATCACTAATTCACTATGCATTTTACACACTATTCACAAACGATTATTCAAATCCGATTTTCTCTCGATACGTAAATGAAATTATATCCACGTGGGATATTATTTGATTCGTCTTTACGAGTATATTATTAATATCTAACTTTTATAATTTTTGAAAATACGTAGCTAACAATATTTAACGCATAAAATACGCGTTGACAAACGAGTAAAAAGAAGTGGTAGTGTGGACTTGAATGGAGGGATCAACGTTAGCAAAATATCAAACCAACCAATAGTCCAATATCCATGCCTATGATATACGCAGTCTTCACATTTCACCAACCGTACCTACTTCTTCTATGTTGGCCTCATGATTTTTATTTTTCGACTCGTAAATCTTACAGTAGTTAATAATTTATATTTATTTCATTTTTTTCTAATAAAATAAAATAAGTGTAAGAGTATTCACTTAAACAGATAAAAGTATATTAACTTATTTTTCTTTGTATTAAGTTGCAAAAGGGAGGTTATTTTGGTAATTAAGTAATATTTAGAAATAAAAAGGTCATGTTCTTTTTTGCTGGATTGAGCTGAATTAAAACTAATGAAGTTCAAATAAACTTCATTGATTAAAACTTAGCTAAATTGAACAGAGTTAAAATAAGAGTTAATTTGTAAAGATATGACTTGAATTAAACTGAGTGAAACTAAATTCAACCATACATACTGAATAGCGCGAGACAGATTTGAAACAAGTTAATGCTAAGCTAGAAAGAACAAGGGTTAACTCCTAAATCTTGTTTATAACCGTTGTAACTTTTTAGTTATAATGGCGGGATGAAAAGCACTATGATACCCCAGAAAAAGTTAGTTTGAATGAATTTAGCTAGGGGTGAGCAAATTTAGGTCCGGATCGGACAATTTGGTCTAGACCAAACCAGGACTGAATTTGGTTTGGTCTGGTTCTCAATCCTCATTTTTCCAAGTTTCGGTCATCGGTCCGGTCCAGTCCAACACCAGTTAATTTAGGTCTGAATCGAATGAACCAAAATTCATATTTTTTTTAAGACTAATCATTAAAATATTTTGAACTAGGTTAACAGTTTATCCTCGAAACATTATAAATTAGTATTATCAATGTTTTTTATAAAAAGTGTCGTCTAATTGTTTAATGCATTTTATTTAGCATTTAAAATGTCATTATTATCGTGTATGAAATAGTGAAAGAAAATGTTTAGGTCTATTCCAAGATGGATCGGACCAAATATTTCGGGTTTGATCTGGATCAAGATCGAAAGTTTTAGGTCCCGTCTTTGGTCCACCGAGTTTTTTATTTCGGTTTTCGATCCGGTCCGATCTTGGACCGATTCTCACTCCTAAAAATCACTTCCTTGTAAATTATTCTTATTTACCGCCATTGGTGGATCCATGCTTTAGGCTTAGCACAGATTTTTATTTGCTACGACATTATTCGTCGCAAGATTGCGACGGATACCGTTTCCTCTCACAAAATACCCACTTTTTCTCTCTCTCCAACACTATTTAAGTGGTCCCCTTTTTCCACTAACTCATTTTCAATCCATTTTATCTCACAAAATACCGTCACAAATAATGACCCGTCGCAAGCAAGACTTACTATAGGCTTAGGGTATGGGGTCCTCGAAAAGAACTTTTTGTATGTGTTTAGCCTTAATTTTACAAAAGTAATATAATTTCCATTAAATAATATATGTAAAATGTTATAAAGAACGTTAGAAACATATTTTCCTGGGTGCATTACTGATTATCGCTTTTGTAAACAAGAATTTATGTTTTATAAATTTGTAGCACACTACGGTCATGGATAATGGACATTGGGCTATTTTTGTTACTTGTAAATATTTTTTAAAGTCGATTTTACATAAATACGGGTATTATTCATCTAAATTGACATACACAACATTAATATTGACAATAGGCCTACCAAAATTTTAGTAATTGGTACTTAATATTTTGATTAATGATTATGATTATATGTACAATAAATTAACATAAGACCTATGTACTTAATATTTTAGGAATCGATATTCTAGGATTGACTTACTACGTTTTCCCAGATATCGCAATTGATAACTACGACTTATTTGCACAAATAAGATAATACATTCAGAAGTATATGAACATTTGATATCATATACAAATCTAATTGAGATTATATACAATTTTTTTGAGATTTTAAAGATTTTGACTTACATTTTAATTTTTTAAGTGTTAAAATTAAAATTTTATTGAGTTTATGGGTATTATTTTTGAGTTTCAATATAATATTTTGAGTTAATTTTTTTTACACATTTAAAATTTACAATTTTATCATTAAAGACAAACTTGTTTTACAATTTTTCATTAAAGACAAGCTTACTCGTCACAAGCTGAAAACGAGTCATGCAATATCCAAGTGAGTAGACAAGACAAAAGCAGAATGCTACTTCCTCAGATGAGACTTGTTGTCACAACTCACGAATAATAATACAATACAAGTACCAAAGTTACGGAGATAGTAGCCAAGATACCCTTCTTCAATGAGACTAAAAGATTAAGTCTACATGATTCTTCGTTCTGAGAATCATATTGTCACTCTAATTTGCATTCAAGCTTAATATTGTTCTGATGTTCACCCGCCTTTCTTATTTTCCGCTTGTCCAAAGGAGGGTAAGATGTGCGCTTCTGCGATTGATAAATATTATGTGCCCCTAGATCGTCTTTACTTTGCAGGTACCCTTTAAAACACCATGAGAAACAAAGAAGAAGAAGAATCACTCTCAAGAAAAATTATAGCCATGAGGAAGAATCACCAAGACACAGTTTATCTACTTTCTCTACGAGTAGATCGTCCACCCATAAATTCATACGTCCTCGTGGCGTAAGTGTGTCTGAAGAGGAAAGATATGGATGCCCTGTTGACTACCTTCGATCGTCCCCACAAGAAGCCTAATTTGAATATCGCCCCATTCTTAATTTAATTTATGTTTAATATAATATAATAATAAAATCCGACTCTTAGAGTCGACATATAGTGTATAAATTACTATCTTTACCGCTGTCAAAAAAATGAGACTAAAAGATAATCGTATTTTCCTCTATTTTATTCAATTTTATACCTACAATGTATCTTTGTATTTAATACTTCGTATGATGGAAAATATTATTTTCCTATTTTGCTCCTATTTTGTTCTATAAGCATAGCCGACACTATATATGTTTGTATTTTTGTACACATAATAATGTAGTGCAAGTACCAAAGTTACGTTAGTAGTAATTAATTGCATTAGATCACCGATCAGTAGAGACTAGCGAGTAGTACAAGAGCAGCTGAGAGTGAGACTGAGAGTGATGGGATCCCATAAGTTCTCCCGTAAGACGGTTTAATCCCGTGTTTTTTTACTAAATATGATCATTTTAAATGATCACCTCAATAAAATAGGTCATTTTTTAACTAAAAAAGATGGTCACTATTTAATCAAGATTGGTAACTATTTATCAAAGGGTGATCATTTTTATATTAGTCGTATATGCAATCTCGGTAAAGTAGTACCGAGTATTTGTGTAACATGAATATGTGTACCTCATTCATTTAAAGGGTTTGAGATTGCATGACAAAGGTGCATTTAAATTCTTTGGTTACTTTCTACTCTTTGGCCGACACTTGCTCCACATTCATTTGCATTTGTCTTATTCATACTTTCGTTTAATACGGACATATACGATTTAATTTTAGTACAAATAAAAAATAAATGATAGAGATTGAGTTTTATTGTGTTTAGAAGGGATTTGGTAGTATTTTAATTTTTAAAAAAAAATCAAATTTACTAATAGTAAATTTTAAACAAAAATTATTTTGGTGGCAGTTATTAAAACAGTGTAGTATAAACGCACTTGTTTTCAAAAGATTATTAACTTTAAACGGGTTAAATAAAACAAAAATATGATTAAAAAAATAAGTTTATCTCCATCTATACAGTAATACAGATAAAGAGTTATTCAATCTATTTTATTGTTAAGACAAATTTTTTGATTTAACGATCTATTTATCTTTTACCTAATGTATTTACTCCACCACTCCTATATGCCACAAATCACATTGACACTCGTATTGTAGATGTATAATTTTCTCATATTATAATTTATGAATTATGATAATTGTATTATAAAAAATCTACTTTGTTGTGTATTTTGCGAAAATATGAATTGAGTGGTTATAATGCTGTATAAATATAAAAGTAAAGGTTCAACTATGTTCTAAACAGATGTTAGGCACTATCAATTTTGGTCTTGTTAATTAGTACAATATCTGTATCAAGCTGGGTTTTATTAGAGTTATTATGAATCAAGTCGTATCAACTTGCTTTAGAGTTTAGAGTTTAGAGTTTAGAGTTTAGACCATTAAGTCGAGTTTATACTCTATTTTTTTGTTTATTTTAACTATACTAATAATCAATACAAGCTCAATTCAAATTAACCCTAATTCGCATCTCCTACGCAATAAAATTTTAAAATTATTTCTCTAAAATGTCTCGAATTAAATTGACTTATATCAATTCTCTCCAAAACCCACCATAAACCCGTTTGAAAACTAAACTCCTATAATTCATAGCCAAACTAGTGCATAACCGACCAATTAGAGCTCAAGCTAAATTCCTCATTATATGCTTCATTTTTTACCTATTATATCTAACATTTTTTTAAACAATATATTAAGAAAAATATAAAACATACTCCATAAAATGAGTCATTATAAACACCAAACTCTCCTACGATTTTAAACAATTTTGTTTTAAAGAAAATCTAAAACGAGCTCAAACGAGTATCAAATTCGAGTAAACTTAGGATCAGCTCAAATTTGGTTAACCTTAACTCAAAATTTCCGTTCTTCTAGACTTAAACCGCCTAAACTAAACTAAATTTAATTAAATTGAATTAAATTAAACCGAAATGAATGGAACGGAGTAAGACTTCATTGGTGAAGAGAAAAACTAAATTGAACTGAACTCAATTGAATGATACTGAACTGAAATGAGCTGAAATTAAGTCTAAGATACATGTCGAAAATCTTCCTAATAGATCTTAACGCGACAACAATGACCAATTTCAAATTTCAATAACTCGATAAACCGACTCATATCACATATAAATCCACCCCAAAAACTAAAAAAAAGGGATGTGTTAAATCCCGCACATTATTTTACTCAATCCCACACATTTTTCACATTTATTCCGAATATACCCTCCTCATTTTTATCATCCCACCAAAAATCCCAGAAATCAACTCCTCCCAAAAATCAATTCACTACAGATTTTGATTTTACTGCAATTGAATTTCTCGATTTCAACAATTATTCTGAAATCTGATTTTACTGCGATTAGAAATTTATATATATATATATATATATATATATATATATATATATATATATTCTAAAATCCCTCCCAATTGGTTCTTATTTTACAGCAATTGTATTTCCCGATTTCAGTTCAATCTCAGAGATTAATTGGATTTTAGTTCAGTTCAAAACTTCAAACCCTAATTGTTAAAAAACCCTCATTTTAGAAAAAACAAGCATCAACAAAATTGAATAAAAGACGGAACTTAATAAAAAAAATTACGATGAAAAGACGAATTAACGTTTGATATTTGCGAATTACGATCAATAATAGTCAAACGAATAAGAGATTAATTATGTTTAAAGAGAGATAACTCTTTTTAATTTGTCTTTTAAGGACAATTATAAAATTTAAGGTAAAACAGTGTAAATTAAGCAGATTAGCGAGCGAAATTTAATAAGTTCGAAAAAAAAAAAAAAAAAAAATGACACAGAGAAAAGAGTTGAGATCTAGGAAATCTGAAAAGAAACACACACCACTCACTCACCAACCCCCCAACACAAAAATGAAATAATTTAATTTAATTTAATTTCAACACTTGTATACAACTAAGTGCATGGTCCTTGATACTCTTGTTCTATAAATACTCTTAAAATTCCATCCTTTTTCCTCGCCTTCATCCCTGTTATCTCTCTATTTCTGTGGTTGTTTTGGAACCCTTTTCTCTTATCAGTTCCATACACCCATTCCCCCTTAAGGTTCGCCCTTATTTTTTCCATTTTTCATGGACTTAGTTATTTACTTTTGATTAATTCCAATCATTTGCTGTGTATATAATTCAATCATTTTTGATTTTGATTAATACCCATCATTTGTTTTGGTTATTTGTAAGTGGGTTTTAAAGATCTAGTTATTTGGGTGAGTGGTTTTGTGACACGGGTTTTATTTACGTTTGATTAAAATATGTCTCATAAATCATAAATCATACGATCATAAATGTTGTTATTGTTTGGTAGTTTAGATCTGGAATTTTGTAACGTCAATGGTTTCTATCATTCGTAATGGCATGTGGGTCCCATTTTATTGATTTTTATGTTTTTGTTTTTGTTAGTGTCCTTCAATCACAGGTCACAAATTCGTGTTTAAGACGGAAATATTCCCCGATAATAATAAAAAGTACCTCTTTAAGGTATCATGTGATAAGGGTAGTTGTAGATCTTCGAGTTTTGCTAGTTTAGTGGTGAAGACGGAGGTATTACGAACCATATGCCGAGTTTCGAATCCCCCCACTCCTACATTATACTTTAGAGTGTTACATGTTAGATGCCCTTGTGACTCATTTGACACGGAATAAAAATACGCACTTTTTAAGCTTAGGGTTGTTAGTTATGTCTAGATGTAATGTAGACAGATCTGTATGTTGCGGGAAATTTGGGTAAAACCGTCTTATATTTGAGAGATTTTGAGAGTGTAGTATTTTATAGATCAGTGGATGTATGCTCAACTGGGTCACCTATAATCGTGGAATTTACGAGTAGTAAATAGAAAGGTAAACAAATGATGTTGGAATTGTCGGATCTGGATTCGTCTGCTAAATTGGCTTTTGACATTTGATCAGATATTGGAATTATCGGATCTGGATTCGTCTGCTAAATTGGCTTTGTTTTAATCATCTTGCTCGCGTTTTTTTCAATATAAAGCTGTTAGATATCGTACTAAGTGATGTTGCTTGATCTGCAGAAAAATGGCATCACACATTGTTGGATACCCACGTATGGGCCCCAAGAGGGAGCTCAAGTTCGCTCTTGAATCGTTCTGGGATGGAAAGAGCAGTGCCGAGGATTTGAAGAAGGTGTCGGCCGATCTAAGGTCATCCATCTGGAAACAAATGTCTGATGTCGGAATTAAGTACATTCCCAGCAACACTTTTGCTTACTATGACCAGGTTCTCGACACAACTGCCATGCTCGGCGCTGTTCCCCCAAGATACGGGTGGAGTGGTGGTGAGATCGGGTTTGACGTCTATTTCTCTATGGCTAGAGGTAATGCCACCATCCCCGCCATGGAGATGACCAAGTGGTTTGACACCAACTAGTAAGTGATCCTGCACTGTGTCGGCGTTAAAAAATGTATTATTATGTAGTTTTTATTGACATTGTATTGTTTGTTTCAGCCATTACATTGTCCCTGAATTGGGTCCCGACACCAAGTTCTCGTATGCCTCTCACAAGGCCGTAGAAGAGTACAAGGAGGCCAAGGCTGTATGTTTTTTGATCTCTTTTTTTCTGCATTTTGCATTCTGTGGAAAATAGCATGTGAAATACGGTTCTCATCTCTTGTTGCCATGACGAGAATTGTAAAAATATTTCAAATCTCAGATCTTAAGCAAAGATTCAATGATTCGGTAAACTTTTAAATAACTGTCACCATGGCCAGGACCCGTCAGGATTCATCCACTAGTATTAGATCGCAACACCAAAATATGATCGTTTTGCAAAGGTTTTAGAGTAACGTTTTACTGAATTGTGACGTGCCGTCCAGAGGCTAGACTGTGACCACGACCGACATTAAGATTTAATATTTCATCTATTCCAAAATTTTGCTATCATTGACCTTAACATGTGCGGTACTGAGATTTTGCGACCATTATTGCGACTCTCTTGTCATGCATCTTGTTTTGCCTCATTTTGCACCTACAACTTTGTTGTAAATAAGCAGCGACGTGTCAAAATAAGAAGTGAAAGATTTAGCATAGAAACCATTTTGAGGGTAGTAATCCAAATTCCGATGTGCTGCATAAACTTGATTTAGGCCCTGTTCTTTCTGGCTTAACTTCACCTGAATTCCACTCAATTTAGTTCAATTAAGTTTTACTCAAATTAATTCAATTCAGCTCGTTTCAGCCGAAAAGAACAGGGCCTTAATACTCCACAAATACGTGTTCCCTGCAATGTTTCATTCTGTTGCACACTGTCTTCATATTACGGTGCTTGTTTTTTCCTCGCTTTTTGTATATGACTTGATTTAACTTTTATAATTTTGTATAACAGCTCGGAGTCGACACTGTCCCGACTCTTGTTGGACCAGTCTCATATTTGTTGATGTCCAAGCCTGCTAAGGGCGTGGACAAGTCATTCAACCTCCTGTCTCTTCTTCCCAAGATCCTAGCAATCTACAAGTGAGACTCGACAATATTGCTTATCTAATTTCCTGTATTAGACTACTGGTTGATCGATAGTTGCTCATTGAAAATTGCTATATTTGCAGGGAAGTCGTGGGCGAACTTAAGGCCGCTGGCGCTACATGGATTCAGTTTGATGAGCCTCAATTGGTGATGGACCTTGATTCTCACAAACTCCAGGCTTTCACTGAAGCTTACTCTGAATTGGAATCCACCTTGTCTGGTCTGAACGTTGTTGTCGAGACTTACTTTGCCGATTTAACCGCTGAAGCATACAAGACCCTTGTCTCATTGAAGGGTGTTTCTGGATTTGGATTTGATTTGATCCGTGGAACAAAGACCTTGGACTTGATTAAAAGCGACTTCCCATCCGGGAAATACCTTTTTGCTGGTGTTGTTGATGGAAGAAACATCTGGGCTAACGACCTAGCTGCTTCCCTTGCAACCCTTCAAAGTCTCGAGGGAATTGTTGGAAAAGGTGGGTGACTTTGCTTGCATTTCCGAACAATAAATACAACAACAACATCAGAGCCTTAGTCCCAAAATGTTTTGGGGTCGGGTGACATGAATCATCCTTTGGAACCGTCATGAGTGAACTCTCATCTCAACAAGAGAAAAAAGAAAGAAAAGAAAAGAAAAATTTCCGAACAATAAATAATGTTACTTTTTTTTATCTTACATCTTATTAAACTAATCCGTCTTACCTGCCTGCAGACAAGCTAGTTGTATCTACCTCTTGCTCACTTCTTCACACCGCTGTCGACATTATCAACGAGACCAAGCTGGATGATGAAATCAAGTCATGGCTCGCATTCGCTGCACAGAAAGTTGTGGAAGTTAATGCTTTGGCCAAGGCTTTGGCCGGACAAAAGGACGAGGTAACCCATAATTTTACCTTGTCTATCGTATAACTTAGACCCGTTTAAACTTAGAAGTAATCGCTAACGCTGATTGATGACAGATGATGAGAAATTGCCAAGTTGACTTTTGACCTGTCTCCTTTTTTCAGGCTTTCTTCTCCGCTAACGCTGCTGCGTTGGCCTCAAGGAAATCCTCCCCAAGAGTCACCAATGAAGGTGTTCAGAAGGCTGTAAGTGATTTTCTGTTTGAAAGCTTTCTGTAATATTTTCGGTGTGTAAACGTTACAATACTGACAAGTGCTTTTTCTTGTGTTTAGGCTGCCGCTTTGAAGGGATCAGACCACCGACGTGCCACAAATGTCAGTGCTAGGCTCGATGCTCAACAGAAGAAGCTTAACCTTCCCGTCCTCCCCACAACCACCATTGGATCCTTCCCACAGACCGTGGAACTCAGGAGGGTTCGCCGTGAGTACAAGAGCAAGAAGTGAGTTGCCTACTGCAGTTTCCTACTAGTGTTATTGTCCCGTGTTTTCTTTCAAATTTAAAACTGACGTGCTGTAAATCTCTCTAAAGAGTTTCCGAGGAGGAATATGTTGCTGCCATCAGAGAGGAAATCAGCAAGGTTGTTAAGCTACAGGAGGAACTTGACATCGATGTCCTTGTGCACGGAGAACCCGAGGTTAGTTCAGGACTTCAGGGTTACGACTTATATATACTCAAACTTGCATGTTTACGGGATTTCTTTTCTGACGGACTTCATGTTGATTGTTACAGAGGAACGATATGGTTGAGTACTTTGGAGAACAGCTATCTGGTTTTGCTTTCTCTGCTAACGGTTGGGTTCAATCTTATGGATCTCGCTGTGTGAAGCCACCAATTATCTATGGTGATGTGAGCCGCCCTAAGGCAATGACCGTTTTCTGGTCATCCATGGCACAAAGCATGACTCCCCGCCCAATGAAGGGTATGCTTACAGGCCCCGTCACCATTCTTAACTGGTCCTTCGTTAGAAATGATCAACCCAGGTATGCCTTTTTTCCCTGAAAACGATCTTCTCAAATCTCATAAGACGTACACTACTTGCGAGACCTTCTGGTGTTTACGAATCTGTGCTGTACATTCAGGCACGAGACTTGCTACCAGATTGCTCTTGCCATCAAGGACGAGGTCGAGGATCTTGAGAAGGCTGGCATTACTGTTATCCAGATTGACGAGGCTGCTTTGAGAGAAGGTCTACCTCTCAGGAAGTCCGAGCATGACTTCTACTTGAAGTGGGCTGTCCACTCTTTCCGTATCACCAACGTTGGCGTCCTAGACACCACCCAGGTAACCACATGCTGTGAGATCGATCGATCCATCAACCCATTTCATTATAATCCTAATTCCTAACTCATTTGTTCCTGTTTGTATCTGCAGATCCACACCCACATGTGCTATTCCAACTTCAACGACATCATCCACTCCATCATCGACATGGACGCTGACGTCATCACCATTGAGAACTCTCGCTCTGACGAGAAACTGCTCTCAGTTTTCCGAGAGGGTGTCAAGTACGGAGCTGGAATCGGGCCTGGTGTCTACGACATCCACTCACCTAGGATCCCACCCACTGAGGAAATTGCCGACAGGATCAGGAAGATGCTTGCAGTGTTGGAGTCCAACGTCCTATGGGTCAACCCCGACTGTGGTCTCAAGACCCGTAAGTACGGTGAGGTCAACCCAGCCCTAACCAACATGGTTGATGCCGCCAAGCTCCTCCGCAAAGAACTTGCCAGTGCCAAGTAGATTGCTTTTACCGGATTCATCCATCATACATGATACAGTACCCCATTAAGATTGGTTTTTCGATTCCTGAATAATTGTCGGGTTTTAATTAGGAAATAGTCGCGAGTTTAGTCTTTATCAGTTTTTGTATCGGTTTTTTTTCGGATTTTGATCTTGTACTGTTCTTTGTTTTTTATTTTCAGCATTGGGGAGTTCTGCTGCCCTGCAGCTGCTCATAGTAGAGCAGTGTTACTGTGTACCAGTTTACCTTACTAATGTGATTTTCTTTTTCACTACATGGTTAATTACTTAATTTCCGTTTATATTACGTTCATCTGTTCCATTGAATTGTTTTACCCTCGTCAAATATTTTAAAACCTAAACAATTTAATGGAACCGAGGAATTAGTAATGTAAACCTGGACAAATGTGCGGGTTGGGCCGGCCTGCATCACCTCACCAGTCCGTCCTCCCCACCAACTCGGCCAGCCTCCAATCTTGGTCGGCTCGTTGTTCACCTCTATTAGGCGCCATTTTAAGTTTACCTTTACTCCAAATAGAGTTGATGTCACTTGATTAATCATGAAGGCTAACATGGTCCGTCAAACGGACGGACAAATGTTTAAAATAGGATGTTCGACCCGAGGTTGAGAGCTTTCAGGTAGACCTGACAAGCGTTTTGACCAGGCTGAGTTTGTTTTCGGTCAATTCGAATTTACAATAATTCGAGTCAAACGGACGGACGAATGTCTAGAATAGGATGTTCGACAAAGAGGTTGGGAGTTTTTAGGTAGACCTGACAAGCGGTTCGACCAGGTTGGGTTTGTTTTCGGTCAATTCGGGTTTACAATAATTCGAGTCAGGTCTGGTCGGGTCATGCCAAATCATTTCCAATTCAAGTGACCTATTATTAAGTTATTTATGGATAATAATCAATACTGATCAATAATCATTCAGGTCAAATTCTACTAGGCTGGACTAATTCGTGGGGGTCAATTTTATCAGGTTTACTTTCAGGGTTGTTGAAATCTAAGCAGACTATTTAACTTCAAGATTCATTCTAGATCGATCCAGGTATTTATACCCCGAATAACTATCAAGTAAACTTAGCAAAACATGTTATTCACTTCGGGTTTGTGTCGTATAAGTCTTATATTAACACAAATTTTTAACCGTAACACATACCTCCTCATAAAAACGGACATATCTAAACGGATATATCTGAACTATTAATAATACACAAATTTTACCCTACGACAGTCACACGTGCGATTAGCAAAAAAAATGACCACCCTGTGATAAATAATGACCATTTTTTATTAAATAGTAACCACTTATTTGGTTGAAAAATAATCTACTTTTCTAAAGTGATCATTTTTAATAAAAAATGATTGCTATCTATCAGAAAACGATCACATATTGGAAAAAATACGGGATGAGACAGCATCAGAATAATGTTGGTAGAATGTGCAAATATTGTGCATCAGCAGAAACCTGCCAACTGTGACATAACCAAAATCTAAGCTCATCATAATATTGTGCATCAACCAATCTCTCCTACCATTCAACTTTTTTCAACTAAAATTAATCACCCAAAATTTCCCAATTTCCCAGATTAAAACCCTAAATTACCCACCAAAAACACCCAGAAAAAACCAACAAAAATATGTTCAAATCAAAATTACAAGAGTATTGTCAAGCAAAAGGATGGTTATTACCAGAATATTCAACAACTAAAGAAGGATATGATCATTGTCCTCAATTCAAAGCTTCTGTTGTTGTTAATGGTGCTACATTTTGCTCTACTAATTTTTCTAAATCTTCTAAAGATGCTCATAATAGTGTTGCTCAGCTCGCTTTTGATTACCTTACTACTGGTATAATTACTGATTTATTTCATTTATTTCTGTTTAATTTTGTTAAAGTTTTAATCTTTTGCTGTAATTATTGTTTTTAATTACTGGTTTTTGATTTTGAGTGTTAATTTCATGTTAAATTTAGTTAAAGTTTGTATCTTTTGGGTGTAATTACTATTCATAATTATTGGGGTTTGATTTTGAGTGTTAATGATGATTGATGATGTGGGTTTTAGTTCATTTCTTGGTAAATTTTAATTGGATGTAATCATAAATTTACTGTCTAACTTAAGACGGTTCTCTCACTCGATTAAAATGAAGGTGAAAAATATAAGGAGGTTACTGTACTATTGTCTGGCTGGTGTGTTATTTAAGGTTAAATTTTACAGTAATTTTGTATAATTGTTTAGATTATGGCTAGATTATGAGGTTTAGATAAGAAGATGTAAAATGTAAGTATGAGTTACTGCATGCAAAGGTAAATTATGAGGAAATGTGATATATAGCTATGTTACTCAAACTAGTTCAGAAGTACCTGACACGCGTACGTGTCCAAGTGTCGGACTCGGCTATTTTATTGAAAAATATGCACATTTTGGTCTAAAATGAGGTGTCCATGGGTCATACGGTCATACCCATGTTCGAGTGTCGAGTGTCGGACACGGGTACGCGAGGAAATTAGAAGAGTCGGAGTAACATAGATATTATATAGTAATTGTGATGGACTGATGGTATAAGCTGTGCAAAGGTAGTTGTTCAAGTTTTCGATTGATTTCGTAACTAGGATTTGAAAGATTGGCAGTTTGGCCAGTTTCACCTGTTTTGTGGTGTTAGAATGGTGGCTGTACATGTAAAATTGGGAATAGCATCATCTTGTGTTCATTTGTGGAGGCAGTTAGCCAGCTAGGGTTTCTCAAGGGGTTTGTCCTATGAGTTTTGTTATGCCATGTGACACCTTGACAGTCGACAGTCTCGCTTATGGCGTGGTAACTTGTAAGGGACTAAGGGGTGGGAATTTGGGATGTACACGGCGTCACCCCTTAATTGACGACTTCATAATGAAATATGTAGCAACAATTGCTTCTTTCGACTGCTACTTCATGGAGTTTCATCTTCAATATGAACGGAACGTTTCAAGAGTTGCTCCATCTGTTGGTGTTTCCTTTTGAAATCTGAAATTAGTTTTTTCTAGTAATATGCCTGTGATCTATCAAGCAACATCGTTTATGTATGTGGTCACTGTATTTTTGTTCCGTGTATCTGAAATTACATGTGTTTTCACTCGATAATCATGGAAAGAATCAGAACAAACTTAGGACTTAGGAGGTTTGATGTTGAAAATTGAAATACTGCAGACCCGAGTTGCCATTGGCTTCTTTCACATTAAGAATTGTGTATGTCGGCTTAGTGAAACAATTGTAGCTGTTAAGAATATTAAAGCTATGGATCCCACATATATTAGGAGAAAGTTATGTGCTTAATGGGTCGGCTTTGATAAGTTATATACTTTTATGTGCTCTGCTACAACATTAAACCATTAAATATATTAGTATGGTCAGTGTATCTGCAGATGGACCCTTCAAAATTTGTAATCTGATTTACTTAAAAGTCATAATTGTTAGTATATGATTGTTCTTCATTATTTTTCAAGTGTTTTGAAGTTGTTTATGCCTTTACTTTTCGCTGAAATGCTTCCTGGTTATCCAACATAGGTTCATCGACTGCAAGCCCTTCACCACTTGTATCAGCCACTTGCAGCACTGTCCAGCAATCAGAACCAAATGAAGCCGTGGGAGCTTCACCAGCAAGCATAGCGAGTCCTACAAATCAGGATGATAAGAAACTTAAAGGTGAGGCAATAAGTGTGTAGAGAATAGAGATGTGTACTTGATTAATGCTGAAATTATGCTCATTTGCAAATTGTATTATCAACCTTTCTGTATCAAGGCTTTAATGTAGATGCTCAATGTGGGTTATTTCTTATAACACAAATTCCCATTGAAGACGGACATACCCGTCACAACCTGAAGACGGGTGAAGTAATACCCAAGTGCTTAGATAAGACAAAAGCATAATGCTACTCCCTAGGCAATTTGCTTTTGTTTATCTACCAACTTGGGTATTACTTGACCCGTCTTGAGCTTGTGACAAATATGCCCGTCTTCAATGAGACTTATCGTTCTTTTAAAGCTGATTGTTATTCACTGTTCTTGAAACCTGCGACTAGACTATCTGATGTTCTGTTTGTCTTACCTTAAATCCACAACAACTACAATATTACATTACCCAATGCCTCTAGGGCTGCTGCAAAAGGCAGGCTAAAGTGGGAAAGGAGGGGTGATGGGGGGGTTATGAAACGTTACCCTTGTGTTGGTAAAACCAAAGGGCTGCTTCGGAATGACCTATAAGGCTATAATGATAATTGCATAGAGAATGCATGAAATGATTGTCAACTCACAATATAAAGCAACACAACCAATTTAGCAAGACAATTTGTGTGTTATGATAGATGAACCGTCTCAACTAAAACCTTAAGGTGATGGTTGAGGCCAACTATTATTAATATTCCTAATACGCTCCCTCACTCAAATGCCCATTGGGCTTGAAGAGTGGTTAGTTTGCACATCCCTCATACCGTGTGCTGGTTTCCACTTCGTGGTTTTTGAGGTTGCCAGGATTTGAACCCGTGACCTTCGGTCACACTGGATCCATCAACCATAAATTCTAGTAGAATGGAGGAGCTAAGTTTACGTGTACGGTTGAGTGCGTAAGAGTGTATTAGCATTAGTAGGCCTTATTGATCGTATAGGAGCTATATACCACCTCATTATGGTTCTATAATATTTCCTCTCTACACTATTGGTACGTACAATGGTACATCCACCTTCCCTTGTTCCAAAGGTATTCAAATTGACACGTATTATGTTGTATTTGTGTGAAAGTTCTTTTTATGTGACAGAAGGCTTATCTGGAAAGTTTATCATTCGTTGCTGTCTTGGCACAGTATCCGTTCCATTATTGTCGGTCTACCACAACATTAAGTTTTATGCAGTATGATATAGTATGTTGTAAGTGATTGTCTTTATTACTAGAATTCTGCATAGTAGGTGCTTTATACATGGAATGCTCGGATTAGATCTGAGCATATCCTTTCTAAGCCCAATTCTTGGAAACCCGAGATTTCATATTGCCATATCAATTATCAACTACATTAATCACGCTAAATTATTGTGAAAAGGAAATTAATGTGGTGTTAACCATTCCAATAAAATATTATACTTTGGTCACTCTAGGTTTTATCATAGCCGACTAAGCCTGCAGCCTTTTCTGTCATTTTCGAGTTGTTTTTCATTTCCATAAATTTCAAGTTCTTGATATGTTGAAACGTTTTAATGAAAACAGTGGCCTGTTTGGGTGATTTCTGCTTGACTCAAAGCTATTCACGGCTTCACGCTGGTGTTTTGCAGATATGGCACGATTGTATAAAAACCAACTGCAAATTTATGCTCAAAAGAGAAATCTTAGTCTCCCTGTATACACCTCAGAGCGCGAAGGCCCTCCTCATGCATCTCGTTTTAAATGTAAGGTCACACTTGACGGTAAAACATATGACTGTCAGGATTATTTTTGCACTGTGAAAGATGCTGAAAATGCTGCAGCAAGAATTGCGCTAATGTCGGTATCTCCTGTGGCAATACAAGAGGTTAATTTCAGAACCTCTTGATCATCTTGTGACAATTTGAATAAGTTCATAGTTTTTAATGTGTTTTAAGAGCTTGTGATACCGTTCAAATGTTGCAGGAAGATTCGGGTTTCTCCAAAAATCTTCTTCAAGAGTTGGCGCAAAAGGATTATTCTTGTTTGCCAGAATATAATACAATCTCGTCTGGTCCTTCTCATGCACCTGTATTTATCTCAACTGTTGAAATAAAGGGTCAGTCCTTTAAAGGGCAAGAAGCTAAAACCAAGAAGTTAGCAGAAATGTATGCTGCAAAGGTTGCCTATCTTGCTTTGAAAGAACGTAAGATACACTTCCATTGTTCGTTTTCATCATCCTTTTGTGCGCGTTTGTCTTTGAATTTGTATACTGAGATTATTTTGTCTAGACTGATGTAGACATAGAAAATTCTTGCATCATGAAGTTATAGAGGGTCGATGCATTTTGGTTATGACACTGCCAAAAACAACAGCCTGTGCATTAAAGGGGTAAGGCCGTGTACATCCCACCCATTCACCTTGCCACTGGTGGCTCCCACGGGCAAATTGATACACTGTGGTAATGATAATGGATCACTATGTTACTCCGACTCGCTTGAAGGGTTGGACATGGGTGCGTATCCTAGGGTTGAACACGACTATTTTATGAAAAAATTGTCAAGTTTTTGGTCTAAAATGAAGTGTCCGAGTGTCATACTACTGTCCAAGGATCGATCGAGTGTCTGACAAGGGTACGTGAGCTCATATGAAGTGTCGAAGTAACATAAATGGGTCATGATGATTGATTGATTGATACATGAGAAATCTTGTCCAAGGATCGGGTGTGTGACAAGGGTACGTGAGCTCATATGAAGTGTCGAAGTAACATAGATGGGTCATGATGATTGATTGATTGATACATGAGAAATCTTGTCCAAGGATCGGGTGTGTGACAAGGGTACGTGAGCTCATATGAAGTGTCGAAGTAACATAGATGGGTCATGATGATTGATTGATTGATACATGAGAAATCTTGTCCAAGGATCGAGTGTCTGACAAGGGTACGTGAGCTCATATGAAGTGTCGAATTGCATAAAATACTCATCGTCTTCAAATTCCCTCTCCCCGTTGTATTGGAATGGCCTTGTCCCCCGACTGTCCCCTTTACACTTAAAAGTTTCCAATTGACTGTATTCTAAGAAAAATAACAATGACGAGAGCCGCATTCATGTTACTCAGGTGCAAATCAGAAGGCGTCAGAATACGAACATGTTACAGTGCAACCCAAAGCCATCCCGAACATGGATGAAAATGCCCACAGAGGAAACATGGTTGAGGAATTGCCGTTCCAACGAGACCCGTCTCAGTCACCAGCAGCCTCTCCAGCCCATCCTCCCCCTAGCCCTATCATTATTAAAAGTAATGAACCATGGACGAACACTCGTACTCCATCAGCTCACAGGAAGGTCATAGTCTTCCCGCGGACTGAAAACATGAAGCTACCTCCTGGCGCTACCATCACACATCAAGACGAGAAATACATCTGTGTCACTATGGATACGGATAACGGCCATGCATGGGAATGATGTTATAGTTTCTCCTGTCTTTTTCCGATTATTGGTTCTGATATAATTTACGTCCTACAGGACGGAATGCAAAGCAACTGTACTGTCCAGTGCCCGGACACATTGTAGAAAAACCCGAAGATTCATGGCAATCCATGAATAATAAGACTTAAAACCTTAATTCAGTCATTCAATAGTTCTCTGTTTGCATTACTCAAGCCGACATTCTCGCTTCTGTTTCGCCCATCACCGTCTTGTGTACCGATGTCCCATAGCGTGATTGAAAGCGACGATATACGTAAAAAGTAACATCACCATTGCACTGAGAAAATGAGTTGTGTGTCCCATAATTCACAAACTTAAAAAATGATCAAAAAGGGAATCATTGCCTTTCTGATGAGGAATCTTGAAAAGCTTGCAAAAAGGCTACTTGATTCCAAATAATATGCCACTACACACTAATGAATTGTCATAATCATACACTCTTTCTCCGTAACCGTAACCGTCTCATACTGTGACACCGTCTCATACTGTGACACAGTCTTACACGATAATTACTACATTAAAACCAGATGATCATGCATTTTCAGCCAATGCTAAGATGAAATCTCTGTAATCCCCTGCAGGAATAGTCTGGTTAATTGTATCCTTAAGTTCCACTCCATATTTCTTCCTGTATACCCTTTTAATGTCACCCATATCTATCTCGGCCCTGTTCACCATTAACCGCGTTAGCGACCCTTTACTCGTTTCTCCGCCTTTCATGCTTCTCTGCAACATCTGAACAAATACATATGTATTCTGATTAGACTGTCTGACTCTGATACAATAATCGCGACAAAACAATGTCGTAAGTCTGCATACCTTGGCATAGTACTTGGGTGGATCCTGAATGCACTCTACTACATTTCTGATAGCATCCTCAAACTGTGTTGAATGAGTCTTTTTGAGTTGCTAAACATAACAAATAATCGTTCAGACCCGTCTGATTAAAATCCTCTGCTAGAATATAAAACGAATCAAGGAACTCCAACCATCGGTTTAAGCTTTTGGTTGAGTTGGTTTCTTAACAGGGTATCAGAGCCATGTGACCGAAGGTCACGGGTTCGAATCCCACCCCCCTCCATACTAAAGTGGATAATCAGAACAGGTCAGGGAATCCCACCTGCATCCACACTTCAAGCCCAAAAAGAAAAAAAGAGCCTTCGTGTGAGGGGGAGTTTTAGAATATAAAACGAATCAAGGAACTCCAACCATCGGCTTAAGCTTTTGGTTGAGTTGGTTTCTTGACATCCTGCTCAACAAAAACGTAAAGAATCAGATGAGACAACGTAATTACGTATATACCTTAGTGAAACTGTGGCCGTAGATGCGCTTATACGACGAAAAAGTGAGTTTAAGCTGAGGAACACTTCTTTTACTGAGTATTTCAAGAACAACAGCTTCATTAATGGAACCAGAACTTCCTTCACCAGTCTGGTATAACCTCATTGCATCACATTTTGCTATGTCTTGGCTAACATCAGCATGGTGTGCTTTGTGTGATGTTGACAAAGCTACCAATATCTACATACAAATCACGACAACAACATTACCCCAACGTCACAAATTCTCATACAAAACCGTCTCACCCACCAATTACTTTAAATAGTTACTGAGCATTTAATAAACCGTTTTACACGAGACTTACTGTTTTCAATTTGAACAACACAACAAAGTGACAAACCCATTTGACTACTTGACTAGTGACTACCATGCCACTACTTTACAGTCATAAAGTAGTTGGTACACATTTCATTATACTTAATTAAGCATTTGATTTAGCCCATTATTGCATAATTAAACATTTAAACTACCCAAATATAGAAAACTTCAATTAGCCAACAACCCATTTTGGCCGGTATCAATCTCAGTACCACCCTCTCACAGTCTCACCCGATCCTTTTAGTGGACCTTACCCAGTCTATATGAGAGGATGATAACGAAACTCAGTACCACCTGTTAGTGGGCCTTACCTAGGGTTAGGGTACATGTGAGGATGATACCAAAACTCAATACCACCTGCTAGTGGGCCTTACCTAGGGTTAGGGTACATGAGAGGATGATACCGAAACTCAATGCCACCTGCTAGTGGGCCTTACCTGGGGTTAGGGTACATGAGAGAATGATACCGAAACTCAATACCACCTGACAGCCGATGACTCGCTCACACAATCCTTTATTTAGTGGACCTTACCTAAGGTAAACCTGGTGACGCCATCTCATTTTCCGTGGACTAATATTAAAAAAGAACATTAGAATGAATAAATTATAGATTATCATACCCTTTGGTAAGGATGAGGAGGCTCCAAAGAAACAATATCTTGATCAAGTTGTCTCATAACTTTAGCAAAATAAACTTGTTTGATCATAACAACATGACTTGATTTTCTACTAACAAACATTTCAAATAAAGCATTATAATTTGCTTCATTATTTTTCTCAATTGCATCTTTAGCAAAACAAGCATCTCTTTCCCAAGGATCACATACCCAAAAATACAAAGCATCACATGCCTTAGAACAAAATTTTGAGTCACATAACTTAAGCTTCAATTTATGTAAATGGTTTGGTAAGTCTTCACCATACATGACCTTATAAGTCTCCTTAATTTCCCTTCTTTCGAGGACGGTTCGAGTCGCCAAGGTTCGAACCATGGTGCTTAGCCTTCCTAGTGACTCATGTATGGCCTTACACTCATTTTCACAATTTTGGGTTTTAAGGGTTTTTGGCTCATTTTTGTTTGTCATTGTAAAATGTGTGTATTATCGGTCTCTCGTGCAAAACGTAAAGAATTGATCGGGACAGGATGATGTTGGGTTAGGAGTTAGGACTTGGGATAACAAGCGTGTGTATTTATAAAGGTTACAAAGTAAAGTACTTGGGATGCAAGCAAGGAATTTTGGCTTTTAAGAGAAAGTTGGATCCATCATAGAAGAAAGAAATGGTGATTTTTTTTTAATACAATAATGAAGTTAGACTTAGTAGACAAATAAAGTGCCTCTAACTTTCTAAAACTGTTCCGTTGTATAAGAAAAACTTCTTTTCGAGAGATAAATGACTTATTTATTAGAAAAAATATATATCGGATATTTTATCTTAGACTTTACCTAAAACGGTTCCGTTGTATAGAAAAAATAATTTTTTTCTGAGAGATAGATGACTTATTTATTAGAAAAAAGAATATATATATATCGGATCTATTACCTTAGACTTCACCTGTTTTTGAGGATATTAATGTTTTTTTAGAGTTTATTGTCTCAAACTTTATTTGTTTTTGAGCATGTGTATTTTTTTTTTGAGCTTATTAAAGTTTATAAATTAAATTTTAAATTTTTTTTCTGTCAAAACTAAAATTTAACTAATTTTATATGTAATTTTTTTAGCTTTATTATAATTTTCTGAGCTTAATGTTTTAATAAATTAACCCAGAGACTTTATAGCAATACTCATAATTTTTAAAATAAAACTAAAAAAACTGATCATAATAGATCAGATTTATAATCCACTTATCACTAATTTATTAACTTTATTAGCAATAAATGAAGGTTTCTATTTTGTTACATTTTAGACGGTTTTATATAATACCGTCTTATTTTATAATTTGCCGAAAAAGAAAAGGGTTATTTGTGATATTATTATTGTGTCATTGTGTGTTGGATTATAGTGAAAGTTATGTGGCTTTCCTTGTAGACATTGAGTGTACTATTATGCTTCACTTTAATGTAAATTTCTGATGAGTTGCCAGTGTACATTTCCCATGTCTAATTTGTGCTTTTCTTTTTCTGCATTTTTCTGAAAGTTTTTTGACTTATGTAGCTTCAGTTTGTTGTTCTTACATTGGAGGGTCAAAAGTGGAATGATGGTGGTCACAACTCATAATTTGTCCTTATAAAATTGACCCGCTCTAATTGACCTTAATCTAAATCAATAAGTCTCTCTTCAAACGGATATAACCGTTTTAAGAATAAAACGGGTCAAATATACACCACTTGCATAGATAAGACAAATCTTTTTGCTAATATCTAGGTATTTTGGTTTTGTCTTATATAAAGTGATAGCTATTTGACCCGTTTTATTGCTTCAAACGGATATGTTTGGTTTGAAACAAGAATTTGTGAATCTAAATAACTTGATCCGGCATTTAAAGTGAGAACCTAAACATGACCGGTAGGCTGTAACGGTTGTAAGAGTTTAACTCTAACTGACCCGACACAATATGACTAGACCTGAATGTTTATTGCTGTAAACCGATTATTATTTATAAAGAATTTGACAATAATAGAACTGAACCCTAAATGGCTTAGCCGACCTAATCTAACTTGATTTTGCAAACTCGAGAATGATGTAATCTGAATTAACATGGCCCAAACACGACCCTGTTTACCTCGTTGCAAGGTTTAGTCACAATAGCATTAGTCCTAATAAATTCAATAGTTTTTGTATTCAAAAATATAAAGTCTACTTTTTTTAAATGACTATAATATGTAGGTTGTTTAAAATAAGCCGTCTAAACATTCTATTTTCTTTTAGGTATTTTCAAAATAGGTAAACGGTTGTGTAATAAATTTTCTATATTCTTGTAAACAAACTTATAGCCTTTTATAATTAATAGATAAGTAAGCTAGCAATCCTACCGTCATATCAAACATACATGATTGGAAGCACATAAATGATAAAACTATGATAATAATATACAGCAAATCTCCCTTGTTACACATATATCCGTCAGGAGTTTGCGACGGGATAAGTAATATCCATTGAATAAGACAAAACATTTTAGTATTCCCTAAAAATTTTGATTTTGTTTTATATAGACCACGTGGATATATAAGCTTATTTAAGCTACTCACAAAATTGGATTTTGGATATAAAAATGTTTTCTAAGACTCAAATCTAGCCCAATTTTATCAAACCCATGTTTCACATTGGGTCATTCCTTTAGTCCTTAAATATTTTCATTAGTGGCGTGTTAAATATCGTCGACACATTACTAATTATCGTCGACACATTAACATGAAATGCCCATTTTGCCCCCGCTATCCTCTATATGTACAACTTCATTTTCGGACTTGAAAATGTTATCGGGTTATTACGAAATTCAAAAACTCGGTTTTATTTGAAAATACAAAAAACGGTTTTCTTTGGAAATACAAAAATCGGTGTGAAGAACGGTTTTCAACGATGAGCGACAATGAAGAGGTAAGTTTACGATTTTAATTTGTTTGAAATTTACGATTTTAATTTGTTTCAAATTTCGGATTTGTTAGTAGTGTAGAACGGATTAGCGTAGATTCCCGAAGCCGGTTTGTTTGAAAAAAAAAAAAAAAAAAAAGTCGGACGAAGAACATTTTCGTCCAATGTTGGTATGGGACGAATGGGATTTTCGTCCAGGGTGGGTATGGGACGAAAATCCCATCCGTCTGGCACAGGTTTGGGACGCAAATGCTCCTCGTCTGGCACTGGTTTGGGACGAACCAGTGCCACGTCTGGGACAGGTTCTGGACGTGATTCATGTCCGTCCCAGACCTGTTCTGGACGTAAATGTTCTTTGTCCCAATTTTTTTTTTTTAAAGTAACCGTAACCCTAATCGTAACCCTAACCCTAACCCTAACCCTAACCCTAACCCGTAATCATGAACGTAATTATCGAACCGTGTGCAGGTTTTTAACGATGGAGACGGTGTTGACTACTCTAGTCATTTTACCACCGATTTAATTTTTGGTTCGAGTGGAGAAGGGTTTAGTTGGGCATTTGCGTTAGCACTTAGGCTCGGGTTTGGAATAAAAAGAGCGAGCAACAAAAAAGTCGGTCGTCACACAAAGTACGAGGATGAACCACATCCTGACGCGGCCCAAACGGCTCCCACCTGACTGAAGCATGATTAAGACCATCTAAAATCCTACGATATTCAATCAACCTCTCTGCAGTCTGGGGGAAAGCCCCAACATGTCTCCAGCAACAGGCCCGACACTGGGTATCATCAATGACTAGTGGTTGATCTGGTCTAAACATAGGGAAGTACTCATAGATCCAAGACTGTAACAGAGTCATGCAACCACCAATAGTCTTCACACCAGCCCGTGAAGCTATACCCAACTGCCGGTACATATAGGCTAGCGTACCGGCACCCCAAGCAAATTCAGTAACCGAACTAGGATCATGCAATAAGGGTAAAAGCTGGGGACGTAACCTATCGCCTGATTTGTCGACGAAAAGTGTCGATCCCAAAACCACAGTGAAGAACCCCTGAGCAGCAACAAAGTCACAACTCCTCCTCGCCATCTCTAAAGTCGAGTCCACCAACAGACCCCCACTCTTGTAAATAGGGACCCTCTTATTAGGATCCAAGGGCTCCCTAAGGCCTTCCGGTGTCCTCGAAAAGAAGCAACAAGCATGCATAACAGGATCCGCCATCAACCCATCTTCATTATTAACCCGACAACTTCGACCATCTACCCGAATACCTAAGATTTGCGCTACATCATGAAGTAGTATGCTGATCTCCCCAAAAGGCATGTGGAAGCTGTTGGTGTCGGGTTGCCACCTCTCAACGAAAGCAGAAATAAGCGGCATGTTAAAATGCTCGGACATGGAACCAACAAGGTGAGCAAGACCACTATCATCATACATAGACTGAACGATCGGAGATAGTCGCCAGTTAGTCAACACCTTCGACTTACCGAATCGGTGGTAACCCGTCAACACCGGTCGACCTACATCGTTAGGCGTCGTCCATAACTGGTTGGCGATGTGCCCCAAAAAGCTCGGAATCACGCTACTAACAGTTGGGCCTCCGGGAACAGGACGGGTAACCACCCAAGAATTATCCTTAGCGGACCTCTTCTTCTTCGGAGCCGCTGCACTGCTTGAACCCTCCTCACCCACAAAACAACCGTCACCCCGTCTACGAGGACCCCTCCTCACCCGCTCCTCAGCCCCAACCCTCTCCTCACCCCTCTCCTCAACCCGGTCCTCAACCCGCTCCTCAGAACCGTGCACTACCGACTCGTCGGCTAAAAACTCTGCAGCATCAGCTAAATCCTCCGGCTCAAACCGTAACTGTTTCCCAGCCCGTGCTGATGCTGTCACCTTTCGAACTCTCACATTTCTGTCATTTCCTCGTCCGGCCATTTATTCACATAATAATTAAACATTTTAGAATAACAATTATTCGTTATTACGTTAGCAAGACGGAAATAATAAAAATATTTTTAAAAAAATAATAACCGGGTAAGTAATTTAAAAACAAAAAAAAAATTTTAAAAAATAAATATTACTAAACCCTAAACCCTAATTTAACAAAAAAAAAAAAAAAAAACACAAAACACCCCCAGACGAAGCCCAGCTTCGTCCCAACCCACCCCCAGACGAAGCCCAGCTTCGTCCCAACCCACCCCCAGACGAGCCCAGTTTTCGTCCCAACCCACACCCAGACGAGTCCAGAATTCGTCCCAACCCACCCCCAGACGGACGAGATCTTCGTCCCAAACCACCCACAGACGGACTTGATTTTCGTCCCACCTCGGCCCCAGACGAAACAGTTTTTTTTTTTTTTTTTTTTTTTTTTTTTTTTTTTTTTTTTTTTTCGCGCGGTGATACTCGCAATAATCCGACAAAAAACCGAATCAAAAATAACCACAAATCGAACAATCAAACTACAATTCAATCCTAATTCCGTCAAAAACTAAGGCATCTATCCTAATTCCGTTTCTAATCTATCAAAATAACAAGAAAACAACATATAAACAAAAAAAAAGAAGTAATGAAAACATACCGTGTTCAAGTTTTGAATTTGTGACGGAAAAATTGTTGTTGAAAAAATACGGTTTTTGAATTTGAATGTGAATTTTGTTTGATGAAATTGAGTTAGTTTTATTTGAATATAAAGGAAAAAGAAGGGGGAAGGGAGGGATAGTTTAGGTAGTTCATTAATTTGTGTCGACGATAATTAGTATAGTAGGTTTATTCTCTCAACTCTTATGGGCCCTATGGCCTATGTTTTCTTTGAGCCTTTTGTTTTAGAATTTACCTTTTAAATATTTTCTTTGTCTTAAACAAGAATTATATAAACTTTTAAAAATTAAGAAAAGAAACGGATACTAATTTCATAACTGTTAAATCCTCGTAGATCAGTTTACTCAATTCCACGTATGTTTACAATTTATTCTGAGTACGCCCCTCTCATTTCTCAACCCACCAAAAAAAAAAAAGGGAAAACTTGTTGCTGTGTACAACGATTTCCCTAAAACACCCAAGTAACTAACATCAACAACCCCACCCCCATCCTACTAGCGGCCACCTAAACCTGCGCCCATACCGGCGTGCGTTGACCATCCACCGCTGCGCTGGCCACCCTAACCCTTTCTTGCTTGCGAATTTTGTAGAAACTCACAACTGCACCCTCCGACCACCTAAAACGTGCCTTTGACCACCCTACTCTGACATGATCAAGAACCCCACAATGACCCCTTCAACGACCCGACTAATTGTAATCGACATCAATCTATAATTTTAAAATAAACCCTTTATACTAAAAAAAAAAGTTAAATCTATTAAAACACGGTATTAAAAGAGTTGTTGATAAAACGAAAAAATTACATGTGATATGCGCGATTTATGTGAAGAATTAGGCCCTGTTCTTTTGGACTGAAACTTAACTGAACTGAACTGAACTGAACTTATAGGATCTGAACTGAACTGAACTTATAGGAACTGAACTGAACCGAACTGAACTTATAGGATCTGAAGTGAACTTAAGTTAAGTGACTTGAAGTCCAAAAGAACAGGGCCTTACTCTTAGGTCACTCACATCGGAGAAAAGGAGAAGTGTAATCTACTTTATAAATCAATGAGCTACTGCACCATTGTCAATTGATTTTGGGATGAAACTTGCTTTGACTTGTAAAGCAGACCCTTTCTCCTCCTTGACGGACGTGACCCAGGCCCATGTGCGATCCAACATGGTATCAGAGCCCATGATTTAGTCCAAGGTTGTGATGCAATGACGGGTCCGAAAAGCAACTACGTTTCCGCCCGCGAAAAACTGAGCTACTATTTAACAGATTCGAAAAACGACGATGTTTTGCTCGACATAACATGTTTGAGAAAGAATTACGTTCTTGTCGATCAATCGTAATTGAGTTGAAGAATCACATTTAGGTCTCCCGTGCACGTCGGAGAAAAGGAGAGTGTAATCTACTTTATAAATCAAGGAGCTACTCTAGTACTCCATCCACTGCCAATTGATTTTAGATGAAATCTTCTTAGACTCGTAAAGTAAACCATCTCTCCGTAATTTTGAGAAAAGGATAGGAAGTCTTTTAGACTTTTCTTTTAAGAAAAACAGCAATTACAAAATATTAGAGACAAAATACCTGAAATTTAGTAAACTAGGATTTGTTTGGTTGACACTTTAAAAACACATAAATTGCAAAATCCCATAATTTGTAAAAACATAGGTTGTTTGGTAGGAATTAGAAGTTCTTAGAAACTTTCAATTCCTACATGATGTAGGAAGTGGCTTAGCTACTCCCCTCGGTTCGAAATTCCCATGGAATTCAATTCCTACGTAAGCAACTAAACACTTTTGCCCTCAACCAAACACTTTTGCCAAATTCACCTGAATTAGATGCAGGAACTTAATTCATATGAAATTGATTCTCCTAGGAAAATTAAGTTCGTTGATGAACCAAACGACTCCTAAATGTACGGGATTTAACAAAGTCCCAAATAAAATGTAACAAATGGCAAGTAATGTGGTTGGTTGGGACAAGGTGGAGGAAGCATTGAAGCAACACAATGACATAAACGAAGGTCAACGTTTGTATAGTAACATGTAACATGTAACGCAATCGCATGATTCGCATTTCACGTCTTATTGTCTCATTCTTTCACATTTTCACATGATGCCTATCTATGTCTACTATTTATACTCTTTCCATCATTTTTGTAACACCATTAACTTTAAACATAACATTATAACAACATTGTATTCATCTTATTTTCGGGTCATCTTTCTTCCACTTTTCTTCCATTTTTTTTGGTATGTTTCCTTGCTCTTGTCCCATGTTTTCGTGTTTTTTTTTGCGTGACGGAACCATCATTTGTCGTTAGGACGGACTTTTAAGGGATAAAGTAGCTTAGTTGGTAGAGAAGTGGTACTCTGTACTCATAACTTGGTTTTGAATCCCGTTTATATTAGGCCCTTATGACTCTCGTTAGTCGTTACATCCAAAGTTATGTGTCAAATTTAAAAATCGGTCAAATATGTAGAGAAGAAACAAAATGTTAAGGGATTAGCAAAAATCTTGTCTCCAATTTCGATTGTCGTCTTATAAATGAAAACGATACGCTCCTCCTAGAAATCGGTCGACTGCTGATTAAATGCCTCCTTCGTTGAATGAAATTGAAACCGATTAGAATTATTTACAAGTCGAAAGAAGCATTAAAATCTCGAATTAATTAGGAGGACTGTTATGATCGAACGAACGAATGAATGAATGAACGAATGATGGTTTTGTCGAAAATTTCAGAAACATGGCGAGTGAGATGAATGAAGTGAATGATGGTTTTGTCGAAAATTTCAGCAACATGGCGAGTGAGATGAACGGAATTGAAGTACCAGCAAAGGCCGTGAACCGTTCTGTTCCACGACTAAACCAGAGGATCCTATCCACGATGTCTAGGAGATCTGTTGCTGCACATCCATGGCACGACCTTGAGATCGGTATATGCTTAATGTTTGTCTTTCAGATTGCTGTATAGTGCATACGATTACAACCCGACTTAATCCGTTTCTCTTATTGTATTTTCAGGACCAGATGCTCCTCAAGTTAACAACTGTGTATGAAATCATGTCATCCTCGACTAGTCGACTCCTTGAGTCGTTTTACATCTCCAATCTTGCTAACTCGAGATATTAAACCCTACTTATCAGTTAACGTTCTTTCGCAGGTTGTTGAAATTTCCAAGGGGAGCAAAGTCAAATACGAGCTTGACAAGAAGACGGGGTTGATTGTGGTAAGCGATGAGGCGGAAATTGCTAATATGTCCATGTTTTATGTCCATGCTTACTGTTAGAATATAAAACCAATCAAGGACCTCCAACAATTGGCTTAAGCTTTTGATTGAGCTGGTTTCTTGACATGGTATTAGAACCATGTGACCAAAGGTCACGGGTTCGAATCTCACCACCCTCCATTCTAAAGTGGATGATCAGAACAGGCCAGGAATCCCGCCTGCACCCACACTTCAAGCCCAAAAAGAAAAAAGGGCCTTCGTGTTCGAATCCCACCCCCTCCATTCTAAAGTGGATAATCAGAATAGGCCAAGAATCCCGCCTGCACCCACACTTCAAGCCCAAAAAGAAAAAAGGGCCTTCGTGTGAGGGGAGTGTTCGAATATAAAACGAATCAAGGAACTCCAACCATCGGCTTAAGCTTTTGGTTGAGTTGGTTTCTTGACACTTACTACTCGGGTTTTTACAGGTTGATCGCATATTATACTCATCTGTGGTCTACCCTCACAACTACGGTTTCATTCCTCGAACATTGTGTGAAGACGGTGATCCCATGGACGTCTTAGTTCTTATGCAGGTAATTAAAACCATTGATGCTTGACTTCTGTGGCACTCGATCTGCTGTCGTTAAAAGAAGCATTGAAACTAACATATACATTAATTTTTCGCGTTTCAGGAACCAGTAATCCCGGGTTGTTTTCTCCGAGCACGGGCCATTGGTCTGATGCCTATGATCGATCAGGGTGAGAAAGACGATAAGATCATTGCAGTTTGTGCAGACGACCCTGAAGTTATGCACTATACTGATATCAACCAACTCCCGCCCCACCGTCTGGCTGAGATCAGGCGCTTTTTCGAGGACTGTATCCAATAACAATGCCTTTATCTGTCAAACAAATTCATATCTCAAATTCTGCTGCAGGTTACAGGAAATTTTTCCTTAACTTATATGATGTTAGATAAGAAAAACGAGAACAAAGAAGTCGCTGTGGACGAATTTCTGCCAGCAAAAACTGCTCATCAAGCCATCCAACATTCAATGTAAGCTTATTAAATTGTCTCGCTCGGACAGTCTGATATTTGGGCCGTGTTTTGTAAACAGCATATTGAGTGAAATTAGTAGATTTCGGCCTAATTAGTGGTTGACTTATCAGTATACTATTTTCATGTATTTGGTAAACGGCGTATTCTAATAGCATATTGGTACTATTTTTCAACATGCTGCTAATAGCAGCATATTGTATTAGCATATTCAGTTTGTTCTTACTCTGCTAATTTAATTTGAAAGTCAAACCTGCTAGTAAAATCTGCTATTATGAATCTGCTTCTTTTCTTTGTTTGGATCTTATTTAATTTCCCGTTGAATTGAATTTTCAGGGATCTTTACGCGGAATATATCCTTCAGACGTTGAGGAGATAGGTGATGCAAGAACCCTTCACCGGCCAATTTTCTCCGTTGGTTTATGTGGTGAAGTCGGACATGTTTCTTAGAGTCGCTCGTTGAAGATTCAACGTCGTCTCATTCTCTTTTTACGTATTTTTTTCTCGTCTTTGGATAACAAAAATCGTTATGGGTCATCTGAAAATACTCCGGCCACAAGCGGGAGCCAGTAGAGCACCAGGGAAGTGATGTTTTTGGTAACAAGATTCATATACAATTTACTAAGCAATGGGAACTTGAGTATTCAATATTTCTATGCCATTTTTTTTGTTTGATTTTATAAAAAAACATCGTTCAATTATATTCGATTACTCTCGAGTCTATAATTTTGTATCTAGAATTCTGAACCAAGTTTGTATTATTATCTTCACAATATGATATAATTTTTTATATGATATTCAACTATTCAAGTGATGTTTATAATTTTTATTTAAATAGAATTATTTGGTAAAAATGTATCACAAATTTTTTTAATGAAAATTGTTGTTTGAGTGAATTGCTCCATAATTTGCGCAAAAAACAACCTGTAATATCATCGTTCAATTCTTAATGAAAAGTCTGCAATTCCGAATTTCATAGTCAAATCATTTAACTATAAAACCGAATTTCATCGCTACTGTATGCATCATCAGTAACCAACTATAGTATTCCTTAAACGAACGTATCCGTCTCAGTAATAAAACGGGTCAAATAATATCGTCCTACGTGGATACGGATCCGTATTTTTAGAGGGGACCAGCCCCTGTTCAGCTAATCTGAAATCAGCCACTGGTTCAATAGAAAGATAACAGAGAAAGTAATAACCAAACACTTAGAAAAACAGAGATGGTATGCATAACTCCGCTCATTCATCCATCATATCGTAACCCGATACCGCCTTTTAGTATCGGATGGTGCAACCCGAACCTACACATCCTTACGTATATCGAACCAAGACTGCAACGACAACGCCTCGTTTCGACTTCAGTATCCTTCAATCCACAAGGCAGCTATGACCTCTCTATCTTAGATGATGATAATTTTGATGATCAAGGTCAGTCAGTACTAATAACTATTTATAAACTAATTTGTTTTTATTTCGTACTACGCTGCTGATATGTTACTCCGACTCTTCTGATTTCCCGTGTAACCAGAGACGTTCTCGCGTAGTATACATTTATCCAATTATTTTAGAATCCGTGCAACGCACGGGAAATCACGACTGGAACGGAGACGGTGATAATGAGGGTGAGGTGAAAGGGTTTGAGAGGATAAGATGAGAGATTGAGAGATAAGGCGAGGATAAGGTGAGGTTGTAAATTACGAAAATTACGTTTTTATTGAGACGGATTTTCATTTTCATATTTCATCTTGTGTCCTGTTACCTCTTCGTTAGACACGGGATCCGCCCTCGTTTTTATTTGTTTTGAGTTGGGCAATTTTTGAAAGAGTTCCACCTTCTTGGTTTGGTTCGGTGAACTGCGGTTCTAAAAAGTGAGTCGGAACCAAACCGGTTCTTGGATAATGTCACGACTCACGACAAATTATTTCGGTTTTTTTTATTCGGTTAATCGTGAACAGTTGAACACCCCCTCGTGACTAATCTTATGTTTCCTATTTATATCGAATTTTTTATATTCAATCTGAATTATTTATGGCTGGCTGATTAGTTTTGAACTTGAAGCAAATGAGTCGACGCCGGGAGCGCCATTACCGCCTAAAGAAGGACGATTTGAAGTAGTCATCGACACTGATACTATTCGCCGTCTTGACCTGTATCCCTTTCAATCTGTTACATCCATTTCTTCTCCTTCTGCAGGTAATTTAGTTACTGTAATAAGAATATACAATCCTACTGACATACGGTTACCAAACGTTATTCTGATTCGCGTCATTGTTTTCTTTGCCGGGTGTTCAAATGTTTGTACAGCCGAACCAAAGACTTTCCTAGAGCGCACGATCGGGTTTACAATTAACTACACGAGGGACGATCCTTACGACAATCGAGAAGTGTCAGAATTCCCGGATGTAAGACTTTGGTTTGTAAGGCTTGATGCTACGTATCCCTGGCTACCGGTTTTGTTAGACTGGCGTGCTGGTGAGCTTGCTCGTTATGCGGCCATGCTAGTTCCTCACCAGGTACTTATAACTTGGCTGTCGGAATTGCGTTTTTTATTTATGACGAGGGTGTTGAATCCCTCGATCCATGCATTCCCGCACCACCACATGGACCATGTAAGTCACCCCTTTGAGGCTGCAGTGGCCAAGTGGTCATCGCCTCAGCTGGTAGTCGAACCTGAGACCTCTCAACTCCTGTATGTCGAGTCTGGAATTGCATTGTTGTACTCGTAATAGGAAAAATGTCGAGTCTGGTTTTAATCCGTTAATATGTCTGACAGATGAGTATGAGAATGGGAGTCGTATTCAATCCCGAGGCACTGGAATTGTTCGTAATGAACAAAGTATTTGTCGTGTATTCGTGGTTGTTGCAGCACGGAGTACCTCAACCGAAGGCTAGATCAAAGACGAGTGACATGGCTCGGATGCTTGGGTTCGGGATTGGGGATGACTTATTCAACTTGATTGATAATAACCAAACAGCTAATGCAACTGATGAGGCGCCCAAACCGTCGACTGTTCTTTGAAATGGCGCACGCGTGTGTGATGTTTGTCATCTAAAATTAAGGCCCGTATTTTGTAACCATCCGTCCAATTCTCGTCTTTCCATTCACTTTACTGAATGACTTCACGTCGGTTTTCCCAGCTTCTCCCGTATGAAACTCGAGTAGGAGTAGAGCTGGCAAATAATAACACGACACGAAAACACGACACGAAAACACGACACGAACCCGACACGAAATTAGCGGGTTTGAGTTGAGGCTTAATGACCCATTTATCTAAGTGGGTCGACACGAACACGACACAGAATTTAATTGGGTCGGGTTTGGGTTGGAGGTTTATGACCCGTTTACCTGTGACACGAACACGAACCTGACACGACCCGATCTGTTTGCCAGATCTAAGTAGGAGTACGACAGGACCATAGATCGGCCTTCAAGCTGTATATAAGCACATCTCTGTGTTTTTCCGTCCAGACGCTACTAGTCACTACGGTCTTATAGTCATCGTGTTCATTACCGTAACCAAAACCGTATCTTCTCCGCGTTGTAGGGTTGGATATAAGGAAGCACTTACCTGACGACTCCTTGTCTCCACGATAATTTTGAAGCAAATCAAACCGTTGCAAGCGCCTACAGAACGTAGATATTCGTGTTCACTTCTAGTATCCTTAGGCCACTTCAATTTGGCCAGTTTAACAGGTCGATGATGAAAATAATCGACAATGCAAAGGCTACGGGTGTGTATTGCAAGCCTCGTTGCCATTCCAGGTTTCTCGTCGACAAAATTACAAACATTGTTTGACACGATATAAACATCACTTCAACTCCATAGTCAAGATGTAAAACTAGGCTTTGTGAAAGACATGTAACACCAGAAAACATCAACTAATTGTATTCTCATTACAAGAAACCGTGTGCAGACGATGCACATTAGCTTGGGAGTCGTTTCGTTCACTGTGATCGCTTTGTATTTAGGCTTAAGTGGGCTTCCTTTGGCGGCTTCACGATCAAAACGGGGCAACTTGCATGGTGAGTGCAATAATCACTAACGCTTCCCAGAAATGCCCTGCAAACCAACAACTGCAATGTCGATATCCTAAAATAAATCTATTCAACGCACAGAAGTAGACGACTATAGGGGTGTTCATTCAGTGGTCCGGACCAAAGACCAGACCGGACCGAATTTTATTTGGTCTGGTCCACGGTCCACCTATTTGCTCTAGTTTGGTCTTCGGTCCGGTCCTGCACCAAACCGAATGGACCGCGGATCGGACCATGGACCGAACTTATATGAGAAATGAATTTTCTAAATTGTAATATTATTGATTTTATTTCTACTTTGTTTACATGTATAATTATGTAGTTAAATCTAGTAAAAAGATAATGTTGTTTATTTTGATCGTTAAAAATTTCTCGAGTTCTAATTTTACATGTCAAATCATGTCAAGGACAATCATATTTGGTCCGGTCCGGTCCACAACTTTTTATGGCCCAAACCGGACCAGACCAATATTAATATTGTCCGGTCCTCGGTCCTCGGTCCACCCTCTATCCCTTATTTGGTCTTCGGTCCAGAGAGTTTGGTTCGATCCGGTCCGGTACCGGACCAATGAACACCCCTAGACGACTAGACGTACCTTTTTATTTGTCCCAGGCCGCGACTTCCAACGACTAACATATCCACATGTGTCTGTTCAATCGCTTTGCATATCTCCTCCTTCGGGTCTCCTTCAAGAATCAACGTTTCTGCTCTCACCTGCACAATTGTTAAGTTCATCATACACTGTATATACGATGAAACAGAAGTACGTTAAGTGCTCTCAGGATTCAGGAACTCGATTTGTTACCTTGTTGTGTCTGCAAAATGACAATGCACGCTCAAGGATTCGAGCTGAAATTTCCGCTTGTGCTTGCCTAACCGACTGTACTACACTTGACGCAGCAAAAGCAGCTGGTTTAAATCACAACCACTCGAGTTAGTCAAGACTCAGAGAGTTTTTGTTCACCTTTTTTTATTTATTTATTATTCTTTCCCTCTCATACATATGTTCACTTTTTTTAAGGTAAAATGTATGTAACGGGATTTGAACCCGTAACACTAGGTGCGAAAACAAAGCCTTTACATTGAAGCACAAGACATTTACATTTAGGGGTCGTTTGGTTCAGCATGGAAAAATTAAATTCATATGAATTTGAAAATCACGTGAATTAGGCAAATGTTTGGTATCTACTAGTCAACAATATTTGGATAGCAAAATTCCGTCTTCTAAATCAATCCTTTTAAATTTGGGCTAGCGACCGCCACCCTTTGCCACCTCGTGGCAAGGTAGGTTCGCCCCGAGTAACCTGGCTTCTCTAAATTATACTCCAACTCCCCCAGTCTATTATTGTCCCTTCCCTTTTACACGTTTGTAAAAGCTCATTTCATTTCGTAAATATATTTACTTATATAATTGTGAAAATTATACTCATCAAGACGAATCAAACAAGTTTCCCCCTCATGACTATATTTTATGTTATGCATTTTATCTTCATTATCAATAGTATCCAAAACGAAAAACAACAATTAACCGAGACAGAGTGAGTAACTCATAATAATTAGAGTTGGCAAACAGGTCAGGTCGTGTCGGGCCCGGTCGGTACGTTTTCGTGTCAGCATTAAATGGATCATGATTCATGACCCCTCAACCCTAACCTGACCCCATCAGATAAAGGGATTATCTGCATCAACCCTAACCAATCCATTTATTTTTCCAATAAATGACCCGACTTGTTTAACCCATTTAATTTTTAATATATCAATTTTCAAACATTAAATCCATTTAACCCGTCCAACCCATATAAATATAATGGATTCAAAATTAGATTTTACAGCAAGAATAAACCATATACCGGTCTTATTTCGAAGACAAAATAAGAAAACCCAATTATAACACATTTAAATGGATATATCATAACCCATTTAAATTAATGGGTTATTCGGGTCGGGTTCGTGTCAACAGAACCCCAACCCCAACCCGACCCATATAAGTTCGAAATAACAAAACCCAATTATAACCCATTTAAATGGATATATCATAACTCATTTATAATTGGTTATTCGTGTCGGGTTCGTGTCGAACAGAACCAACCCTAACTCGACTCGTGTTCATGTCAAACCAATTACGTAAACTGGTCGAAACACCTCAACCCGAACCCGCTAATTCGGTGCCCGGTTCATGTCGTGTTTTTGGGTCCGGGTCGTGTCAATAATTACCACGTCTAATAATAATCAAAAGACGATGGACAATAAAAATGAGACGAAGGGAGTAGGAGTAATAATACCAGTATGCAAACCCGGCCCGACCGGATAAACATAATTCTGAAAAGAGCTTTGAACATGAGCTAAATACACCAAACAACCCTCTTCATTTACACTGATTACAGTACTACCAGGATCATCCATTGTTACAGTTGGTGCAGATGCAGATGCAGATGCAGATGCCATTGTTTTGGGAGTAAAAAGATGTTGAAGTGCCCAATTAAGTGCATAAAAGCTTGCATCACTTTCATCCAAAGCTACCATTACTTTCATCATCATCTTCTTCTTTTCTTGAATTAATGGAGTTTCTTCTTGTTGTTTTGTTGATGTTTCTGAAGTTGTGCTACTTCCTGTTAGTATTCCTGAATTTTCATCCATTTTTTTGATGTTTTTTGTGTGATTTTTGGTTGATTTCTGGGTTTGATCTGTTTGTTGGATGAAGTTTTGAGAAGAATGTTTTGTGTTTTGGGTGTACACGCGGTGCCCATGCAGTATATCTATGTGCATTCACTACCAAAAATATTCAAATCGGGGGGCTGAATTGTTGGATATATTAGGTAAAAGAGCAATACGTGATTATACCACCAGATATGTACAATTTTCAGTACATATTTTAAGCTTTTAATAGAAAATTCGAGCTTTAATAGAAAGAATATGAGCTATATATTAAAATTTATGAACTCCTTGAAAAAATATTGAGAATAGAAAATTACTATACAACTAAAACATTATACATATAAGTTGAACTATATTTTAATTTAAATATAAAAAAACTAAAATATAACTCAAAATAGTTTAAAAGCTCAACAAATATACACATAAGCTCAATAAAATATATCATGGTTGTACGGTGTTATTATACATCTGGTTGTATAATTCTTTTTGTGGTAAAAGAGTTGGTCTTGCGTCAGATGACCATTTTTGTTCTGAAGCTTCAACGAGTTATATGTTACCATTTTACAGTTAAATGTGACTATTATTGACAAACAAGATATCATCAGCTGTAACATTGGTCACATTATTGTGGTTACATTTAACTATAAAATGGTCACATATAACCCGTAGATTTGGAGTACTAAATGATACAAAAACTAGAAATGAAAATACAAAAGTAAAATACGAAATCTACGGGCTCGAAGTGAACGAACCGCACGCGCAATTTCTTGGCTATAAGGCTAGAATTGCGGCTAAATATGCGGGTCCTTACACTGGCTAAATATGCGGGTCCTTACACTATTTTGATCAAAATAAAAAGACGGAATTTTAATACTATTTTATAGCTAAATCTCACCACTTTTAAAAAATAAATCAATATATAAATTATGCGACAAAGTTTCAAAAATTGATTTGCTTATGATTTTAGTAAGACAAAAAATACAACACCTTTCAACGTAGTATTGATTCCAAACAAGTTTTTCAAAGTTCATATTTTAGAATTTTTTTGCAAATCATTCTTGAATCGTACCTTTTAATTAAATTTTCAAGTACACAGATTTACATCTCTAAGTTTATCATTTTTTTCCATCGTTCTAATTCATGGAACCTTATAAAAAGACAATTTGTGTTGTAATCTTCTTTTTTGTAAAAGAATATTTTGGAGTACATGTTGTACTCAAATTGCACGATCAAATGATCGTGAGAGATTTTTTTTATAATCGGATTTGGTTATAAGGGAAAAAAAGGGAAAGGGAAAGGGAGGGGAGGTAGAAGGAGGGAAAAGAAAAGGAGTAGTAAGTCTTGTTTGTGACGGGTTATTATTTGTGACGGATATTTGTGAGATAAAATGTATATAAAATGAGTTAGTGGAGAAAGGAGACCACGTGAATAGTGTTAGAGAGAGAGAGAGAGAAAAAGTGAGTATTTTGTGAGAGAAACGGTATCGGTCACAACTCATAAGTTTGCGACGGATAGTGTCGTTGTAAATAAGAATTTGTGGAAAAGGAGAGAAGGGATTATGGAAGAGATGATTTTCCTTCAAAATTTTACCTTTATTAAAGAAAAAATAAATTGGCATGGGGTCCCTTCCCTCAAAATCATTTTACTTCTACGAAGTATTTTGCTAACCAAACAATTGATTTCTCATCCCTTCAAATAACTCCCCTCCCTTTCATTACAAATCTTTTAATCCAAACACACCCTAAATTACAAAATTATTTTTTTAATAAGGTAAGAAAATTAGATTAATCCTCTTAAATAGGACCAACCTATCTCATGATATGATTCAACTCATTCAACCTTGTGACTAAGTAGACATTATCGTTACAGTTTCTGATAATGAGCACAAATTTGATCCATGGGAAATACCATTCCGACTATAACAACGCCATGAAGTTAGTACAGCGTAACGAAAAAGGATACACGTCAGCTATCTTAACTCATCAGCCAAGTATAAAGCTCAGGCATCAAAATGACAGTCTGACTAGATAGCACCAAAACGGACACAGACACGGACACAATACGAACACGGCATTAAATATAATAAAATATATATTTTATGGTAAATCTAAATAAGTTAAAGGTACAATTCGACCTTTATTATAGCTAATTCTCATTTTCCAACCAAACTCCTCTTCTAATCGATCTTTTTTAAAAAAATTATTCTTCGTCTAAACTATAATATATTTAGCCATGTGTCCAACGAGTGTCGGGTGTCCGAGTATCAGACACGGTGTCGGACACGGCACAACTAATTAAGAGAAGTGTTCATGCTACCTAGCAGTCTGGCAGCGTTTGTTGCTTAAAGAGAAGTACACAAAGGATGGGGGTTTCGACCCAAGGAAATGATGTGCCTTATAACCCCACCTGTTAACCACCACGCCGCAAATCCAAAGTCGTGAAAGAAAACAGGTAGAACTGTCATAACCTCCCTCATCGTGAATCGTGATAAAGCATGATCATTGAGCATCCTCACTTTTATACGGCAATTGATTCTTAAATTTTCCAAATTCACCTCAGTGATGCCAACGCCAATGAAACATTTCGAGAGATCCTGTCATGAATTGGCACCTGTAGAAGAAGCACGAGTGACGGTAAAATGGTGACATACTTACTACCTTAAGAATGTCTTGTGCAATACTGCATCTTAAAGAACTTGTTAACTAGATAAAAATTTCATCGCAAGAATTCAACATTTGTTTCACAGCGTCCATGGATCCCAGGTTGTTCAAGGATCCATCTATGTTGCTCGGACACAGTTAGAAGTATCCGACATGGGTACGTGTCGAAGTGTCGGATTCTTCTATTTTTGTGAAAAAAATCATGTTTTTGGTCTAAAATGAAGTGTCCGAGTGTCCTACCCATGTCGGAGTGTCCAGTGTCCGACACGGGTACGTGAGGTCATATTGAAAAGTCCGAGCAACATAGGGATCCATGGCATGAGGGCAGTATATCAAGTTGGTGGGTCTCGAAACCCAGATCATAAGCACTAACCAGTAACCCTCAACGACTTTACCTGTAAAGCTAGACACATAGCTGACAAAGCTTAGCCGAGTGCTAGCGTATGTACACAGCCTTAAGAATGTACAAACATTGTATAACTTACATCATTTTCTGGAAGATCAAACTTGGCACCGGTTATTGTCTCATAAAGAAAGATATACCTGCATCCAAACACCAACATAATTGCAGTTATGCTTTGTTCTGTAGCCGTTTATTATCATATTTTAAACCAACTCCCACTAGTAAAGAAGAAACAGAAAAATACAAATATGCCAGAATCATACATACCGCCACGCAAGCTCACAAACCAGTTCTTCGGGAGCATCGGGAAGAACCTAACAATAAATTTGAAGCATCGCTCGCAGGTGTAAGTTCCCTTGTAATAGACTAGACTAGACTTAACATGGGAAAGCAACTTAAAACAAGTTATGACTAGAACTCACCTCATCTACATATGGATTACAATGATCTTTGAACCACAACCTCAAGAATTCCTAAAAAAAATGCATTCATAAGATCAATACGACTGATAAGTCTATTTTATTTTATATACAGATTTACCCCTATTTGTAGCTCACTTTTACTTGATTATTGCACTTATTTTAGTGTTATTAGGAGCTAATGTTGCTTTCTAGTTGTTTTGCTTGTGTTAGTATGTTCTTACAGGAATCTAAGCATTTAGAGGCTTTTTCCGTCAAATGAGCTAACAACTAACTTAGCAAGGCTAAGTAGGAGCAAGAGTGACTCTAGACTATCTTTAATATTATTGTTTTTATTTTTACTTTCAAACCAACCAACTCAATCGATAAATCTACCGCGATAAAATTCTTCCCATAGCAATTATATAGCAACTACCGAGCTCTCTGTGAAATTCGACCCCTACTTACTACATTAATTTGTTGTACCATTAGGGTATTTTTGCATAGGTGTGCGACATCCTATCAACGACACTCTCAGAGTTTTAGGTCATGATAAACGCAACAAGATCCCGTGATATTCCTCAAAGAAAAGAAACAGAGACACAAATTCACATGATGAACACCTTTTAACCAAAAAATCTTACAAAAGTCGCAGCATTATTTAATACCTTATCGACATTTTCAGGTTCTAGACCCTTCTGAAAGCGCTCCTCATAAGAATGTGCAATCCAGTATCTGCTGGAGTCAGGTGTGTGAACCTAAAATGAAGTAGAAAAAAGTCGGAATGAATGTCTTTCTGACTTCCTGCTACTACCTGTACATAGGGGAGGAGGGGTCATAAGAATCACTGACCTCGTCAACTAAAACAATTGTGCCATCATTTGTCTTCCCAAATTCATACTTAGTATCCACCAAAATCAGACCGTGTTCCCAAGCCACGCGCTGAAACAATACGGATGACAAGTTGAGGAAAAATGGAAAATTATTTGCAACAAACAATTATTTAATTAAAAAGTCTGGATGAGAATATATCATCAAAAAGATACTACAACATAAAAAACGTTCTCAAGTGCCTATGCAAAATAGGCAGCGGCACAATAAACCTCCTTTTCCTTTCCTATTTTGGGGTGGACAGGAGAGCAGGGTAGATGCAAGCGGTGGCTAGTAGACATGGCGAAAGGCTCAATTGAGTGCGAACATGTACGCCATTACGGGATCGTTGGCTCATCTGGGCCATTTTGGACTAGTGGTTATGAATTGGATCAATCAAGTCATTTTTGAGAGAGTGATTATGAATTGGTGGGTTTAGTCTAGGTCATTTGGAGGATTAGTTATCCTGAGTCTAGTAGTTAGATAACTATCAACAAGCAGATTATCAAGAAAAGTATGAAAGTAGATGAACCTGTCCATACTCAAACAGTCTCGAGGCTTTAAAGCTAACTTCATCATAATCAGCTTTAGTCATTAGTCCTTTCTCCACAATCTGCAACTTCAGAATGTCAGTATTGAAAAATAAACAGGAAACAGCTGGAAGAAAAGGTATATGTTGTATGAGCTCATAGTCAACTTTAACCATGTTCACAACCAGGGTTACCGGATACGCTCGGGTACCCTGCAAATCGGGACTCGTTAAAATGAATTATATCTTGTCGCTTACAGAAAATACATATAACATACATTCTGTAAGAGCGAATCGCGAATCGGTAAGGGTGTATTCATAGCGAATCAAGTAAACATGTTCACAACATAGCCACTGAAACAATTGACTGATTAAGACACTTGAATAAGTCACCAAAGTGAGCAACAAAACACTCAGAGATGATCATTCTAGATGTTAAACATATGAAAAGGAAGTTGAAGAAAATTGACACAAACATGACGTAACAGAAAATAAATGGCCATGAAATGTAGACATAACTACGTTTATAGGTAGGTCTAACAAGGGTTAGGTCTTGAATAATGACAAAATATAATTAAAATAAAAAAGTAAAGTAAAATAAATTATAGAAACTAGTGCACTATATTCGTTCCAAATGGTCTGAAATGGACCTCGTGGAACATTTACAGGAACTAGTGCATGTGTTGTGCCCCATGCGTGATTCCTCCAACATTTTTATTTTTATTTTTTTCTTTACTATATACGTATAAACACATCCACCAATTTCATTTACTCATCCATTATATTAAGCCCAAGTATTTCTTCTCCCTTTTCATTATTTTATTAGTAAATTCCTAAAATTTACACATCAAAAAATCGTACTCCCTCCGATTTTCTGTGTTGTTCCCTTTTGATGTTAACACAAGAAATAAGAAAATCAATTTGGACCACACAATACACATGACCCCACATGAAATTGATTTTGTACCACACAAAGTTGTCCAAAAGAGGAAAGAGGGAACATCATGTAATTAGACCAAAACGGAAAGAGGAACATCATAGGAAATCGGAGGTAGTATTTCTTTTTTGTATTTTTTATCTAAAAACTTGATTTATATTAATCTTATATACATTTATAACTATTGTCAAAATAAAATTATGATGTATGGATATAATAAAAATATATGATGTTAAAAAAAAGAGGAACTAGGTCTAACTAGGGCTTGATAAAATAACAAAATCAGGAACTAGGTCTGGTAAGTAGGTTAAGAAGTATATATCAGTATTTCAATACAGGAACTAGGTCTAGGTGGGGCTGCAGGAACGATAAACATGGTCTAAGGGTGTGCAATCCTGGGTAGATACCCAACTAGCGTCACAATGAAAACTGATAATTGCGGTAGATGCACACTAACAGATATCACACAAAATGTTAAAAAATAAAATAAGAATTGCCTCATCTGGTGTAACAGGCACGTCATGATCTGCTGCTTTAGTTGTTGGTGTGAGTATATTTTTCTCAAGCCTTTGATTTTTTACCAAACCTATCATACATCAAAACATAAGATCGAGGAATATACAAGACTCTCAATATAGTCTAATCACGAGGAGGATCCGGAAGCTCACCATCTACAATAACGTTGCCACAATAATTTCGAACCCCGTTCTTGTAGACCGTCCACAACGATGTATCAGTACTCCCAGTCACAAATCCCCTGACTATCATTGAGATGCAAAAATAATTAAAAAGTTAAAATGTCGCGCTCATCTTTGAAACCCTTGAAATAGATGATCATTGCATATAGTCATCATGACACTAACTAGGCAGAAAAAAAATTGAATAATTGGATATGCGAGTAACTTACCAACAAACTCTACAGGAAAAATGGTACATTTCTTGGCAATTGTTACATTTTTATCAGGAGTAGACAATACGGCATTTGGAGTAATGTGGCGAGTTTGGTCAAACCACCATAAACTTGTCTCATTCAGAACCTGAAGTATGCACATACAACTTAATGTTACACTGGGTGCCAGTGCCACACCTTGGTCAGCATTCATCAACTCGACCATTAAAAAAAACAAAATGAAAATACCTGTCCTTTAAATGGAATAGAAGCTAAAACTCTATCAAATGCACTTTGCCGATCTGTGGTGACTAAAACAAGGTAATCTCCCCCATCATATATGTCCCGTACCTACAAAAAACGCATTTTTTCAGTGATAAGTAACCACATTGTCTGGTCTGAACAAACCAGGGACACGGCAGGGATATGCAGTAGCAAGGGGGAGGGTTCTGTGCAGCGTAGCATGGTAGTATGTAGGCAGTACAGCAGCAGCGTGGTGCCAGTAACGCAGTGCAGGGGGGGCAGACCAGAAATGCAGTCCATTCTGGTCTGAACAGACTGGTGCAGGAAAGGTAAGTGGCTGGTAGCATCAGATTAGTGCAGTAGGGTAGCAGACACGCAGCAGGAAACTGAAGTGCAGGGACAGATTTACAGACAGACGTAGGAACAGAAGAACTGTGCAGCAATAGTATTGCAGAAACAGACGCGGGGAGGCAACTGTTACAGCAGCAGTGAGGTCTGAACAGGCTGGTAATACCGTAGAGAAGAACAGATGCAGATACGGAAGTAACAACAGTAGTGTGCAGATACGATAACAGGGATGGGCAGAGGACAGTCTGGTATAAATAGCATTGCAGACTGCAACAGCAGTGTACTAAGCAATTCTACACGACAATGGAGTAGTGATGTGGTAGCCGGTATAGTGGCAGTGGGGTGGTCTAGTATAAACAGACCAGCAAGGTCCAGGCACGCGGGTAAGGCCAGACGCATCACAACAGTGATGTAGTCTGTTGTAGCAGTAGCAGTAGACAAACCAGCAGTGTAACTGTGGCATGAAACAGCCGTGAGCAGTGTATAGCCGTGAACGCAGTGCAGTAGCAGCGTAAAACATCAGTGAGTGTAGACTAGTGTTAGGAAATCAGAATGTAGAGTGCAGTAAAGTATAACATAAGTAACCACATTGTCGTACACCCCGCCTGTACCGTTTTAGGACTTGCTTAGATTAAGAGTGATAGTTAGTACACAAATTCCTCCCTTAATCGTCATCAATTTTCCTTCTTTTCTCAATTGTTTGACTTTCATTACCCATGGAAACTAACCTCAATCCAAGCGAGTCCTAGAAAATCTATAAGAAACCGAAAAGTCGAGAATTAAGAGCTTTTACGATTAATCCCCAAGTATTCCAAACTACTGTACAAATGATGAATTCAATTCATCATTCTGACAAGAAAAAACACAGCAGAAGTAGTACTCCAAATAAACAAAAAAAAAATCCCAATAAAAACACAAGTAAAAACTTCAACAAACCTAATTAAGACACAAATTCACGAGTGATTAGAAAAAATGTAAAAATGTAAAGAAACTCATACCTTGCCACGGGTTTTAGATATAAGACCAGGAACAGTTTGGTGAAGGTAAGTTTCAGAAAGACAATTAGAAAAAGAGCCTTTAATTGCCTTAACAATATCTTGATTCTCATGACCCTTGTTCATAACATCAATTTTCTGGGCATAAATTGAAGGGAGTTTAGTTTTAGAATTAAACCCAAAATTGGGTTTGATATAGAATTGATGGGTTTTGAAGGGATTTGGGAAATTGGATGAGGGTGATTTTAGTACGATTTTAGTAGGGTTAATGTTTATGTTACTACAATTTGCCATTTTTTTGTAATGATTGAAGGAAGAAATACTGAACAGAGAAGAATATGAGAAAAGGTTTTGAATTGTTTTCGTGTGTTTCATTGATGTCAGGCTCTTCGCTTTTATACAAAAATACATCCACTAATTAAGGAAGGGAGTGACCTATTTCGTTAGACCATCCCTGACCTTGCTTGTTCATAGTTAATACTTCCTCTTCCGTTCGAATCCAAAGCGCACATATGCTTTTTGCACAAATATTAAGAAAGATATTAAAAAGCTATTAAAAGTACATTTGGAAGTGTGTAAGATGTTTTTTATTAATTTAAATGTGTGATGGTGGATTATAGGTGGGCCATGTAGTGGCATTTTATGTAGATAAATGGTTTCCATAAGGGTAGTTTAGTCATTTTGTTTTCTTTTTTTAGGAAAGTGGTAGAGTGGATATGAATGGATGAAAAAAGAATATATGTAGGTTGGATATGAATGGAGGAAGTATACAATTAAGCTAAATAATTTGTGACCTTTCAAGGTTAATTTGTGACCAATACTATCAAAAGGTCAATTTATGACCTTGGTTGTAAAAAAATTGACCTAGTAATTGACCTAGTATGTGTCAATCTCTTATTGGTTGAGAAAGAGTAATATTGTCAATACGTTCGTAATTAGTTTCGAATACATTTTATTATTTTATCGTATTTTTCAATTATGTATTCGTTTTTATATGTCGAATCATATTTCAGAAAAAAATTATGAACTAATATATCAAATAAAGTCGTTATATTTGCTTAATTAGAGCCGTCGTTAAATCAAAATATAACCGCTCGATCGAATATAGTCGTTGGATAACTAGTGGTTTTGGCCCAACTAGTGGTTTGGGCCAACTTTCACATGGATAACTTTCTTTCGAGTTATACGTTCGTCAAAACCGTCCACTAATATTTCAAATATGTTGGTTAATAGCACCGATATAGCGCTAAATTAATTATAGTCGTTTGATCGCCTAGATATTTCATTTTTAATTGTTAATGAAATCGCCTAATCACTTTTCGAAATTATAACTAAGTTATTTAATATTTTTCCCGTAAATTACGCGATAGGTTTAATATAACCGTAAAATATTTGGGTACTTTTTATTTTATTAAGATACTTATTATAATAGAAAAAAAACAAAATTTATAAAATGTTAGGAAAATAATTGTAGAGTGGGTGAGAGAAAAGGTGGGGTAGAGAATGTGAGAAATGAATGAAAGTGCTGGAAGGTGGAAAATGAATGGATTTGTGAACTAGGTCGTGACCTTTTGCTTGGGAGGGTAAAAGTAGGTCAAGATAATTAATAGGTGATTAAGAGTAAAAATGGGTCGTGACCTAATTAGTGCGACCTTTACTTGGGGGTGGTCTTAAGGATGCTAGCTGTATCCTAAAACAAAGGAAACAAAATAAATACAATTATACACAGAATCATAATATTCGATACTATCCGAATATTATGTCAACAATGATGAACGAAGATTTGAATTTGATAGATTGAAGTCTTAAATTAGGGTTTAATGATGAATGAAGATTTGAATTTGATAGATTGAAGACTTGTGTCCTCCATCCAAGACTTTCTAGGGCTCAAGACAGACTAGACCTGTTGCCAAAGCAGTGGATGTCGCAATGGCCGGTACGATCCTCCCAGCAATGAACTTTGCCTTCAGTTTGTCAACTTCCGGGATGCTGTAGTTTCTAGCCCTAATTTGGCAAGTCCGGCAATCATATCAATGTGGTAGTTTGTATCATCATCCTGGAAAAATCACCATAAACAATCACAATCAGAAACCACATGTATCGGTATACATCATTCTCGTAAAAAAAAGGATATTGGGAAATAAAATATTGGAAATTACGGTTCACAAAATATGTATTTTGCACAAAATTAGAGAATATAAACACATGTATTTTGCATAAAAATTAAAGAGCATAATCAAATATTGGACGGAAATTTACGTTCAGTCACAATTCAAAAACCATTACGACCAAGTAGGAAAAAAATGAAATGATCCCGGTTTTAATGCAGCCAAAGACTCGCTATTCATTGGCATCGTAATATGACGGAAAGGAAAAACGATAGGTAAGGCAATTGCTCAAATGTGGTTCCTTTATAGAACATTCTCGCGGCAACACACAAGTAGACATGTCGACGATGTCGTACAGAAAATGACAGAGAGGCGTAATATTCATTATACAGAGTTGCAATCTTTCAAGCAGCCAAGAGTAATAATGTGTACCTTTTCAAATTGTACTGGGCACATCTTGTAGCCTTCAGCAAGTTTTTTCCTGCAATTTTCTAACCTGGCAATGAGTTGTTTAATCACCTCACCATCGTCTATTGAAGCATTAGAAAGGTTAGTTTCTTTTTCGTCAGGAACAATCACTCTACCAACAGCATCCGCCATTTTCTGTGGTGATTTCACCCAGTCAGGAATAGGGATACCAAACGTGTTTGCACGCAATGTAGCTGCTCCAGTCACAAGGAGGAGGTGGCTCTGGTCATCAACGGAGAACTGCAATGGACGCGGGAAACGTTTTGGAGCTGACCAGAATGGTGCACCAGAACTAGTTACAGCATCCTCGGGAAATGTTAATGTCAACTGCTTTACACGGTTGGAGAAATAGTCTTCAAACCTAGACAGGTGGATTACATTAGTTTTACTAAAGGTAAAATATCAAAAGCCATACTAAGTTGGGGAAAAAAACACTCATATTATGAGCTAAAATCCTATGACTTACCTTGACCGAGCCCATGTAATGCAATCCTGGAATGTTTCACATCTTTCTGTGTCAAGGCACTGTAAAACACGCTCAAGAGTATCCGTAGCCTGCGCATCACCAGCTTCAGTCATGGCAGCGGCATATTCACTAGGGTTGCTCAGATAGGCATTTACTTCAGCAGGCGTCTTTTCAAGGAGTCCCTCAAACTCTGAGCGTGCCCACGTCAAGCAATGGTCAATATTGTGTGGAAAAGAGTGTAAAGTACACATGGGTGCTTCTTTCTCGGGTGGATCGCGTGAAGCCCCATAGTTTTCAGTCAGATGAGGTATGACCATTTGAGTATTGCACTTAGCACCAAGGGTTCCAGACTCCAGAAGAGGCTTCTGGAAATATACACACTTCCGATCAATGTAGAGCCTAGCATTGACGTTATCAAGTGCATTGATTACAACACCGAGATTCTCCCAAAATGCGTCATCAAAGATATTCTCAGTCTCACGGCTTGCACGATTTTGAAGAGCTTCAATACGCAAGCTGGGATTCATTGATGCAGCTGCTGTAGCAGCAACTGTTGATTTTGACTGCCCGACATTCCAATCTCGGAAAAGAAATTGTCTAGTAAGGTTACTCTTCTCTATGACATCATCATCGGTAATAGTCAACTTCCCTTCACCACCACAAGAAACTCCCATCAAAGCAAGATTTTTTAGGAACTTACAACCCAGAGCACCAGATCCGACGACAAACAATTTTGCCTCTTCAAGCTTTCTCTGAAGCTTGGCTCCGAAAACAGAAACTTGGGCATCATAACGGCTGTTCAAGGGGTTTAGCTCACTTGGATCTAGTGGCTCTGATGGAAGGGATTCCAGAGAGTCGAAGTAGAAAAACTGCAAAAAAAAAAAGAACCAGATGAAAGCATACGATTCAGAAATGTTGAAATTTAAAGAACTGTCATGAATTTCTCCGAAAGGAATGTAGGAATGGATATGCAGAGCAACAATGTAAAAGAGTTGCAAGTAGGGAACAAAGTCACAAACATCAACGCAAACAACTCACGAAAGAAGACGATTTTAGTATTTGGTCTTATCAACTGTCATTTGCTAGCAAACAACACATAGAGTAGAAGACATCAGCAATCTGCAAATCAGAGAATTTGTTTCTTTACCTTTGATTAATATACTTCTCACCACGAGAAACCGTAAACAATCAAAAGAAATTAATTAAAATACAAAACAGAAAGCTGTAAAAATCATACTCCCTCCGATTCATTTGATTCTTTACGTTTGATTAATATACTTCTCACCACGAGAAACCGTAAACAATCATAAGAAATTAATTCAACTACAAAACAGAGTGCTGTAAAAATCATACTCCCTCCGATTCATTTGATTCTTTACGTTTGATTAATATACTTCTCACCACAAGAAACCGTACACAATCAAAAGAAATTAATTAAACTACAAAACATAATTGCTACAAAACACGAAGGAAAAACTAAATATTTCACTCATCAGATACACAGAATTTCAAAATCATGAACTTAGAATCAACGTATAAAAAACGCAGAAATCAAAGAAATTACCGATTTCAGCACCGAGGCCTTGTAATCCAGAAACAAGAACATTTGAGGCAAAAAGACGACGCATAGTCTCACGACCGTACAGAGCGAGCTGACGACTGTGTAAATCCTCGTCAATTTCCATTTAGCCCCACTTGTTCTCCCACTTGCATTGTTGTGAGAGTGATAAGATAGGCTCCTGGCAACTTAATTTGAAACATGGATAACTGAAACTTTGAATAATTCCTTAGTATGACATTTGGTGGGAATTAAGTGGATAAATTTGGTTTTTCGCAAGTTAGGTTTTGCAAAAGGATTGGGGGTTTTGTTCGTAATGTCGAGTGAGTGACTGAGAGAGAAGACATGAGAGCCGCGACTAAGAGCAACGGCTTTCTTAGAAATCACAGCCAAGCCTGAACAGTAGCCACTGACTGCTGAACCATAAAAACACATTTACCTAAAATCTATATTAAAAAACAAGTGGTGTGGTGGACCAAAATATGCAATAGTTTGTCTAATAGCCCTAAAACAGAAAAAATTCTCCGAAGTAGAGCAAACCACGGAACAACTTCTTCCGCTACCGTATTCATTCACAAATCATCTTTCCCGGCTGCTTTAGAAAATACCAGGTAAATTTCTTCAAATAACACTGATAGAAAATAGAAATATAAAAGGATTAAAGGAAGCCATATTCCACTCCAATATTCACCTTTTACCAGATAATCACACATGATAAATGATGGGCCAGGTGATAATTACACAAGATCCAAGTCTGCTACAGATGACGCACGTCACCTAAAGTAAACCAATGACCTGTAGAGTACCTTCTTTGGCCTCTCAAACCTCAGAGTGAAATACAAATACACAAATTTTCTCAAAATCATCAAGATAACATACTAGAAACGAATGCAAACATGAGTAACCAGGAGTACACTCTTGACGGTATATTCTTATGGTCGAGTTTGCCAATAACTCCCTTCTGTTGCACAGTTAGCTTATAACAAATACAGCTTGGATTATTGGGTTACTCCATTTCATACTACAGAGTAGGAGCATCGAAAAATTGACAGATTTGAAACAAAAATAATGGAGGCAAGAGATAACAGGCTGATAGCTCATTCACAGTAACCAAATTATTCGATTATCAAGACTAAATATGCAACCAGTGAGACATGTTAAGCCTCAAACCAAGTTAAGCAAAGACACTTAGTACCTCAAAATAAATATAAAATGTTTCTTGAATCCACTACATAATTAAATTGGCGCATCTAATCATCCAAACCTTTCAAAGTACATCATCTGTGGCTGTTACTGACAGTGTTGTTGAAGTCAGGCCTCGACATCTAGTACACGCTCTTTCTTTTTTTCAGTCACTTAAGAAATCTCCTAACACGCTGGATTATTTTCTACACCTGTAAGAAGACACGGAGAGACTTTCAGCCAAATCATTGAAAAAACTTCTGCAGAAGCTACAAGCTACAGTGTGACAGGAAAAAATAATGTACTTGGAAGCGTTTGAACTGGTGACGTACTCAGGAACTGTACTGTACGAGGGAATGCAAATAAAAATGCTTGCCTTAGGGGCCAAAAATTAAGGAAAACAAGATGAACTAAAAGAAATTCAGAGGTAAATGCTTCTTAAAGGATTCAAACCCAGGAGGACATTCATGGAAATGAACGAGTAAACCACCACTGAGTTATGTTACTCCGAGATTGGGTGAGTACATATGCATATGTGTGAGTCGACATGGCTCAATTTTTAGACACAATGACTCAACCAACAGGTGCATGGACACAAATTTTAATATGAAAAATTACATACAAATTTGAAATAATTAAAGGATTTGAAAGTGAAATAGAAAAATATTACTTGAGGCTTAGGATCAGTAAATTTCATACAAATGCATCACAAACAGCCTCTTCCTTTAGTTTTGACGTGTGGCCCACCTTTTATGGCTCTTCTAGGGACATTTTCGGATTACTAAGGGTCCTCATATCCCTTGAGTCCGGTGTCCACACGGTGACACGAGGCACAACCACTGAAATGAAGAGTCAATGTAGCGTAGCCACTGAGGCAAGATCCATTTTATCCTTGAGTGTGGTGTCCTCTACACCCGACTTAAACATTTGCTCTTTATTTTTATCCTTAGAGAGAATGCGAAAAGTGGTGAAAAATAGAGTTATAGACCCTAAACTACATACACGACTATTAGCTACAATGTGAGACAACTCAATGAAGAAATATTTAGTTTTTCTTTGTGTGGGAGGGGGGCACGGTTGCTTATGAAAAAGGGTGGTTCCTGATGATAGAACTATAATGACGTAGCCAAATTAACACTAACTTTGTGGATAAGGAACATCACAAAAGAGAATATAATGACGTAGCCAGATTAACACTAACTTTGTGGATAAGGAACATCACAAAAGAAAATTTTCTAGGAATATAATATCGGCATAGGGACAATAAGAAACATGTCACGATACTAACGCAAGTACATATGAAGACACTAAAGCAGAAAATTAAGGGAAGCCGAATCATAGTCACCAATAAGCCATAACTTAGTTAAGACTTAAGACACCTAAATATCGGTGACACTTACAAAATTGCAGAATTTCAGTCGCTAGTAGAACGTTTGGGCAAAGCACAGTTCATCACTATCTTCCCTGGTTCCATATCATCACTGGCTAAAATATAGCTCAAAGCAGCGCGATCAGCCATTTCTGCCTTCTTGTTTGAAGAGTTTCCAGCTGCCTTGGTGTCTCTGTTATAAGCAGCTTGGGTAAGCCCTACGGGTTTTTCCTTGGCAACACTTGACCAAGGCATGGCTGCTTTCTTCCTCAGCCTATGATCCCAGATAACACTATCCTTGTTCCACCTCTGGACATCCGAAAGAGAGAACATGGTCTCTCCTTGAACACTTTCTTCTACTCCTCGAGGAATAAAAACAGCTGGCCTTGCCCCGGAAACCGCTATTCTTGGCAGTATAGACAATGAGACATTCTTTGCCTTTGTAGAGGCGAAGGCGGAAACAAACACATCCTTGACACTACTCAATTTAGTCCCATTCTTATGATAAGGGTTAGCAGACCTTATCCCAGAAGCAAGGCAAGCTAATGGGAACTGACCGGCTACAGTGGCTGAGATAGGGTCAATAGGGTTTTGAGGGGCAATGAAGGCTTCTTGAGGTTCCCTTGGATACTTGGGTTTGACACCCTCAATCCATCTAACTAAAGCAAGCCTAGAAGAGCGATTAGGATCATATTCTATACGCTCTACGACACCCATCGCCGGAGTGTTTCTCTTGAAATCAATTTTCCTCTGGACGCGCTTGGCCCCGCCACCTCGGTGGAAACTCGTAATACGACCGGAAGAATTACGACCTTGAATTAATCAAATTCAAAGTTAAAATTCATATAGGAAGCCATGTATGTAATTAATGATTAAATAAAATCTGAGTAATGAGAAATGAAAGGAAATATAAAGCAAACAAATTACCGCCGGTGGATCCTCCATTAGAATATACCAACTTCTTCAAGGGTTCTGCTACACTGGTCCACTTCATCGTTAATTCACTAAAGAAGACGATTGATAGAATATGAATAAGGGTTTGTTGAAGAAAAAGTGAGAGTCAAGTATGTCTAATCTAATGTCCCTTCATCCAACCCGATTACACAAATATATTAACAAAATATGTCTAATCTAATGTCACCTATGTTACTCACACTCGTTTAGAAGTACCCGACACTGGTACGTGTCCAAGTGTCGGACTCGGCTATTTTATTGAAAATTATGCACATTTTGATCTAAAATTAGGTTCCATGTGTCATATCTATGTCCGAGTGTCGAGTGTCGGACACAGGGCGCGAGGAAATTAAAAGAGTCGGAGTAACATATGTCACTTCTGCTGATGACAACAGATGCTACTGGCACAGGAAAAAGGAAGAAAGAATATAGCAGAAGGCCAGAAGTTCACCCGGATTGACTACAACGACAAAAGACTTCTACTTGACTACTTGCCTTAAAATTTGAAATGCTTCAGATTTCAATTAACGAATTCAATAAACGAACTCAAATCTTAATCTACTGTAACAGAAACTCAGACTACCCTAAATCTACAAAAACGAAACCCTAACAGCCAGACCAATTAATGAATTAAATTAATAAATTCAATCAAACTACCATAAATCTACAATTACACAAATATATTAACAAAATAATAATAACATTTTAAAAAATGACCAAACGAAATTCAATCAAAATCAATAATCAAATTTGGGGAAACAGTTATGAACAATGAAGTGATGAACATACCGAAAAGAGGCAGATAAGGCAGCTGATAGCAACGGCGAGGCAACGGTTGAAGGCGAGGCGACGGTTAAAGAGGGTGCGTGACTGCGTGGTAAGGGTTGTATATTTAGAGTTTTACTAGTTTTAAACCGTGCAAATTGGGTATGTTGATTTAAATATGTTATTAAAAAAATTGAAAAAAAGTGATTAATTTTTCAATCAAGTTAGGATTGAAATTTGAATTTAGTTATGAATTTTAGTTGCATTAAAATATTCTACATAAAAATAATGTGATTTGAAAAAAAAAAACACGTTGTTTATACTCCATAACATACTTAATTGGAGCAATTACGTGGAATATAAATCACTTACCGCAAATTAATTTCACCTATGCTAATATAATTTGAGCTTAAGAAAATTTTATTGCTAAAGGAAGTGAAAATCATCCGAAGGCACTGAAAATCATCCGTATTTTAACCCGTCACTTTTAATAATCCGTATTTTAACCCGTCACTCTTAATAGGATTTATGAGTTTATTGACATGGTTACAATAATGATATTTTGAACCGTATTTTAACCCGTCACTCTTAACAATCCGTACTTTGACCTATGATCCATAAAAATGATATGTATTTTTTCTTACTATGGGTTCGCACCGTAAGAGAGTTCGCACGAGATCTTAACCCTAATATATATCATATACGAATGTCATTTTAGAAAATAATTTAATCGGTATATATATAAAAGCAATTAAGTAATTCCAAGAACATGGAGGGCCCACCGTAATTTTCTTTGAAAAATTGACTTTCAACCACAGTGCGACACGTAAGCACTGTGGTTGTTGCTTTTATATATAGGATAGGATTTGGTTGTATGTTTGTTATGCGGGTTGAACAATAATAACCTTTAAAATCGATTATTTCAGTTCATTTTTTTCTGAAACCTTGTCCATATGCTTATTATATCCTATAATAAATATTGAATGTTCGGGTTTTCACAAATCAAAATAGAATAAAATATAAAACTTATTTTTTCTATTTCACACTCGACCTTTAAAGTAATGTTGGAGTCTCTAATTGTGTTTGTTTCAATCATATGCCAATTTTAACACCTTAAGTGATTTTAATATGATATAAAGGTACTATGATGCGAATTTCGAGAATTTATCTCGGGACCTTGCGTCGGCCTAAAAAACGTGCATAATAACCTTTAAAATCGACTATTTCTGCTCATTTTTGAACCCGGAAGATTTTTTTCTGAAACATTGACAATAGGCTCATTATACCCTATAATAAATATGGAATGCTAGGGTTTTTCACCAAACAAAATAGAATAAAATATAAAACTTATGTTTTCTATTTCAAACACGAAGTTAAAGTAATGTTGGAGTCTCTAATTGTGTTTGTTTAAACCGTATGCAAATTTTAACACCTTAAGCGATTTTATTATGATATAAAGATACTATGATGCGAATTTCGAGAATTTTTATCTCGGGACGCTGTCGGCCTAAAAAACGTGGATAATAACCTTCAAAATCGACTATTTCTGGTCATTTTTTTAACCCGGGAGATTTTTTTTTGAAACCTTGTCGATAGGCTCATTATACCCTGTAATAAATATGGGATGCTAGGGTTTTCACAAAACAAAATATAATAAAATATAAAACTTATTTTTTCTATTTCATACACGACGTTTAAGGTAATGTTGAAGTCTCTAAATGTGTTTGTTTAAACCGTATGTCAATTTAACACCTTAAGTGATTTTAATATGATATAAAGGTACTATGGTGCGAATTTCGAGATTTTTTATCTCGAGACCTTGTCGGCCTTAAAAACATAGATATTAACCTTCCAAATCGGCTCTTTTTTTCATTTTTGAAACCCAACAGATCTTTTTCTGAACCCTCTTCGATAGACTTATTATATCCTATAATAAATATTGGAAGTTTAGATTTTTCACAAAACAAAATAGAATAAAGTAAAAAAAACTTATTTTGTCTATTTCAAACACGACCTTAGAAGTAATGTTAGGGCCTCTAAATGTGTTTGTTTTAAACCGTATGCCAATTTTAACACCTTGATTGATTTTAATTGGGTATAAAGGTACTATGAAGCGAGTTTCGAGAATTTTTATCTCGGGACCTTGCATCGGCCTAAAAACGTGGATAATAACCTTCAAAATCGATTATTTCTGTTCATTTTTAACCCGGAAGATTTTTCCTGAAACCTTGTCGATAGGGTCATTATGACCTGTAATAAATATGGATGCTAGGGTTTTTCACGAAACAAAATAGAATAAAATATAAAACTTATTTTTTCTATTTCAAACACGACGTTTAAAGTAATGTTGGAGTCTCTAATTGTGTTTGTTTAAACCGTATGCCAATTTTAACACCTTAAGTGATTTTAATATGATAGAAAAGTACTATGATGCGAATTTCAAGAATTTTTATCTCGAGACCTTGTCGGCCTAAAAAACGTGGATAATAACCTTCAAAATCGAATATTTCTGGTTATTTTTTGACCCGGGAGATTTTTTTCTGAAACCTTGTCGATAGGCTCATTATACCATGTAATAAATATGGGATGCTAGGGTTTTTCACAAAACAAAATAGAATAAAATATAAAACTTATTTTTTCTATTTCATACACGACGTTTAATGTAGTGGAGTCTCTAAATGTGTTTGTTTAAACCGTATGCCAATTTTAACACCTTAAGTGATTTCAATATGATATAAAGGTACTATTGTGCGAATTTCGAGAATTTTTATCTCGAGACCTTGTCGGTCTTAAAAACGTAGATATTAACCTTCAAAATCGACTATTTCTCGTCATTTTTGAACCCGAGAGATTTTTTTTCTGAAACATTGTCGATAGGCTCATTATACCCTGTAATAACTAATAAGTATTGGATGCTAGAGTTTTTCACAAAACAAAACATAATAAAATATAAAACTTATTTTTTATATTTCAAACACGACGTTTAAAGTAATGTAGAAGTCTCTAAATGTGTTTGTTTAAACCGTATGTCAATTTTAACACCTTGAGTGATTTTAATATGATATAAAGGTACTATGGTGCAAATTTCGAGAATTTTTATCTCGCGACCTTGCCGCCCTAAAAAACGTGAATAATAATAACTTTCAAAATCGGTTTTTTTTCATTTTTGAAACCCAACAGATTTTTTTCCGAGTCTTTTTCGATAGACTTATTATATCGTATAATAAATATTAGATGCTTCGATTTTTCACATAACATAATAGAATAAAGTACAAAATTTATTTAGTCTATTTCAAACACGTCCTTAATAGTAAAGTTATTGCCTCTAAATGTGTTTGTTTTAAACCGTATGCCAATTTCAACACCTTGAGTGATTTTAATTGTTTATAAGGTACTAAGATGCGAATTTCGAGAATTTTTATCTCGGTACCATGTCGGCTTAAAAAACGTGGATAATAACTTTTTTAAAAATCGACTATTTCTGGTCATTTTTGAACTCGAAAGATTTTTTTTTCTGAAATCTTGTCGATAGGCTCATTATTTCCTGTACTAAATATTAGATGCTAGAGTTTTCACAAAACAAAATAGAATAAAATATAAAATTTATTTTTTCTATTTCAAACACGACGTTTAAAGTAATGTTGAAGTCTCTAAATATGTTTGTTTAAACCGTATGTTTTTAATATGATATAAAGGTACTATGGTACGAATTTCGAGAATTTTTATCTCGGGACCTCGTCGGCCTAAAAAGGTGGATAATAACTTTCAAAATCGGCTCTTTTTTTCATTTTTGAAACCCAACAAATTTTTTCCTGAATCATTTTCGATAAACTTATTATATCCTATAATAAATATTGGATGCTTGGATTTTTCACAAAGCAAAATAGAAAAGTATAAAACTTATTTTGTTTATTTCAAACACGATCTTAAAAGTAAGGGATAATTCACACGGTACCCCCGAGGTTTGGTTTAATTGACGTGGTACCCATGCGTTTAAGTTTGTGCATATGGTACCCCTCAACTTTCATTTAAGTGCACGAACTGGCCTACTCACTAACGATGTTAAATATTAAACGGTGGATTGAGATACAAGTTTCACTAAAATGCAACTAACTATACAAGTTTCACCAAATGCCCCTGAAGTTTGAGATGTGTGCAGCAAATATCCCTGTCACCAGAAAGAACCTGTAACGACTATAAAAATAGCCGTTGGGACTGATTGATTGCCTATAAAGAGACTTGATGTTCATTGAGAGCACAAATAAAACACTACCACAAACACATTCCTACTACAAATATTGCTAGCATCATTTAATTCAAGATCTAATTCAAAAGGGGACGATATTTTCTAATATGACAGAACAATGGTACCTACAGACTAGGTAGCACCAAAACGGACACGGACACAGACATGACACGGACACGGGATACGACATGCCATGAAATTTAGGACATGGGACATGACATTTAAATTTAATAAAATATACATTTTATAGTTATAAATGTTTGATTTTATTTTTGTAAAACTATTTGATATTAATTTTAAATAAGTGAAAGTAAAACTTGCCCTTGATAATAAATTTATTTTCATTCCTCGTCCGAATCAATATTCTAATTAATCTCTTTCGATAGTGCAGTTCTCGTCTGAAGAACATCGTTCACCGCAGATGATAACCAAATATCGTGGACACGCGACGGGCACGGCTCAAATACCATGGACACGCGACGGACACGTGCCCAAATAAATGTAGAAAGTAAACACGGCTGTTTAGGTGTCCGACACGTTTCGGCGTGTGTCCGTGAAGTGTCGGTGTCGAACACGGTACGACTCAGAGAAGTGTTCGTACTACCTAGCCTACAAACACGAAACAACAAACAATACAAAAGTACACAACAAAAAAAACATGTAAACATATAAAACATAAGCATGAAGCTTAGGCTGCCATAGTAGGTCCGGTATCGAACCCACAACCATCTCATCAAACTCTTCTTGTTTCAACAATTTAAGTCATTTCCTTCACTTTTATATTCTTATTTCCTTATAATGTCCTTTTAATTCTCTTCTTAATTCTTCACCTTCAAGCTTAAATATTCTTCATTCTCCTCCATCTTCCTTTTCTTCTAGACCTCACTTGCCTACTTTACGGTTTGGCCTTATTCCTTCGTACTTAAGTTCAGTTCAAATTAGGCGATGATTTATATTCTGTATTTTAATTTAGAAAGTTTTAATCCAAAAAAGACGGACCTAATAACGGGTGGGGAAGGTCTAGCTAGTGGAATTTGTATGAGATTCCCTCCAAATTTGGGACCTTTTTGTCACAAGACATCTACTTTTAGAACACAATTTTTAGCACCCACCTAAATCCTAGTCTTTTTGCCTTTCCTTGGAAATGGTATGGGTACGTAGATAGCATAAAGAAAGGGTTATATATGTACTTAGGCTACATCTTTGACATTGCTCCCATAAGGGTTTTTAATTCACTTTAGTAATTTATCGTGTAGCGAGATTAATATAGACGACATAATAAAATAAAAAAAAAGGTTTTATTGATGGCTAACACGGAAATATATTTACTTAATATATAAAATAAAATAAGAAAAAGGTTATATAAGATAAAGTAATAAAATAGTCAATTTTAAATTGGTAATGGGTATATATTTACGAGTTAACATGTATTATAGTTTTGGTCCTTTTTATATAAAACGGTTTAAAAATAATATAGTATATGTGTATAAAATTACTTATTAACAAATTGAAACACAAAACGAACTAACAAGTAATTACATGTCATTTTCACTATGACTTTATCATTGGACTATTTCATTTGAAATTTGGCAAACAAAAATGGTATCTTGCTTGTTTTGATTTAAAATAAATGGTACTGTCTTTGCCCGGGTCAATTATTTTCATTTAGTTTTGACACGAGGATTAAAAAAAGAGGATCGAGTCAATTAGTAAATGACAAGTAGACTAATTGTGTGTGAATGATCAAATTGTTCATCAAATTAATTCTTAAAATAGAAAGAACAACAATTTACCGAAACATTCCAAATGGGATAGGAGAACAAATAACCCCGACACTAAAATTACATGTTTATTTCAAGAATTTCATTGTTATAATTTATGAACGCTTTCACACGGTTTAATGGAATGATATTCTGCTGATCGATTCTCATTCATACGGATTTTGGGAAGGACACTAAATGAGGTACGAGACATACAAATAAGGGGTACCATAAATGGACATAGAATATGGAAATTTATAACATGTAAATAGAAATAGAAATAGTACAAAATGCAAACTAATCATATATTCATATTAATAAAATGCTTGAAATTAAATACGTAGGTTTTAGTCCAGTATTTAAGTCGGAGATATCGTGACAACAGCTTGGAAGTTCAGATCATCACCCTCCCCCATGTATTATACTGGTCTTACACCTGATATCAAGGACGAAAAATATCTTTAATAGATAATTTTATTTACATACTTTTTTGCTTCAAAATAACTTAAGTCACAACACCTAAAATACTTATTACTATATATTATTATAGAAGTACTAACAGTTACTTTTATTGGTCTATTAAATTGCTTACGTTTTTCAGAATTCTCCTAACATGTTTTAAAAATTGTAAAAAATTCAATGGAACAGAAAAAGTATACAAATTCTCATTTCATACAGTTTTAACTTAATTAATATAATTAAAAAATTCACAATTTTATAATAAAAATGATTGTTTAGTAACGTTAAAATATTATAACTAAAATTGCCATCAATGCTAATATTTTTTATCAAAAATGACCGTTTGATAATAATTTTACTCGTCGGATCACTTAATTCTTGTAATATTTCTAATATTAAACCGATGATAATTTTAATAAAAAATATTCACTTTTTATTGTAAAATAGTTACTCTATATTCACATTTTATAATAAAAAATGATCATTTACTGATAAAATAGTAAAATTAAAATTATCTCATTCTAAAAATAATTGAACCAGTGATAAGTTGATAACTGATTTTTATCATAAAACATTCACATTTCTTCGTAAAATACTAAAATTTATCAGTCTTAACTTAAAACGAATACTACCCGTATATATATAACCTGAACACAAATTCTCATTGAAAATGGACACTATCCGTCACAAGCTGAAAACGGATAGTATCTCTCTCACAAAATGCAAGTGACATGACCCATAGAAATGCTCCATTTTCCTCTACTTGTTTTCCCAATTACATTTTTCAGGTTACGACGAATATTATCCGTTTTCAACTTATAACGAATATTATCCGTTTTCAGCGAAACTCAATGGAACCCAAAAATCAACATCAATAATAATTTACATTACATACCCTACATTATTCTAGTCTTACATAATACTACTCATACACATTACACACCACTTGTAACTATACCTTTATTATTCTATTATTATTAATTTATTATTATTATTATTGCCTAGTCTACAATCTCATGTAATTTTCACGATGACTAAATCCATTACACAAACGACGACCCATTATAAACACTACCAAAACATCCACGACTCTTCCCATCTTCCTCTTCCTCCTCCTCCTCCTCGCCATCCCTCCATTTCTCTCCTACGAGAAATGTCGCCCTCGTCCTCATCGTCATCCCCGACATGGACTTTACGTCCGTATTTCATCCATCTATCTTGTCGTAAACCGCCACCGTTAACGTTGGTGCCTATAACCTTGGCATGTATTACTACCTTCCTTTTACTCCTTTACATGTCGTTTACGTCGAACCATTTGTTATTACACCACCCCAAAGCTCATTCTTCACCAAATATCGTAATTTCGAAGGTGCGAAATGATCATTTTACCCCTTTAGTCGTTAATTCTTCGCCTCTAAGACCGTCTCCCGTTGCTGTTACTGTTACTGTTACTGTTACTCGTACTGAAAATAATACGAGTAATAATTATAAAAAACGAAAGCTTGAAGATAATGATTTCTTTTTCAATGATACGACTCCGATGCCTCCGACGACTTTATTTTCATCAATAAATATCGGTAAGTTTACTAAGATTTTAAGCTATTTGATTTTGTTTTTTTATTTAATTATTTCGGTTTTTCTAGCAATAATCTAAATAAAAAAAGATTTACAACATATTGTCATCTGATTTTTAGGTAGAAAGTCATTTTTATCATAATTAATAAAAATATTACGTATTTAAATTATTAACCTGTGTCCTAAGGACACACGTTAGAAAAACCGTAATTATTTTAATTATTTATTACATAATTTAGTGTTTTGGGACTTATGTATGTATCATGTTGTGCATTATTAGAAACAATTTCTGAGTACATCCGACCTCTTTTACCCTGTATGAAACGGAAATTTCCGTGTTATTGGGTTAATATTATTATCGTTCATGTTGTTTTCAGCTACAATTAAACAAAATTACAAAATAATTGCACGTAAGATATTATGTTAGAATCCTAGAAATGTTTACCAAACTTTTTATTTTATTTGTTTTAATATTGTTTGACGTGTATGTATGCCTACTTGCTTAGCCTTGAACAAGTCTAAACTCCAATTTAACTTGTATTATGAAAACCGTACTGTCCTTATTATATAGAACAAGTCATTTGTAGTAGTTTTATACCTGTTTCGGCTAATTGTTGTCCTTCGATTTTGGTACAAAAATCAAAAACAGATAATGAATTATATTAAAAAATAAGTGGATTAATGTCCTGTTTGATAAACAACGGATTAATTTTAGTATAAACAGCTTGTAACGGTAGATTATAAATGACAGATTTAAACAGAAGATTTGACTAACATATTATAATTAGCAAAGTTAATTTGAGTGTTTGGTAACTAGCAGATTACGATTAGTAGATTGTTAGTTTCTTTGTAAAATGTAGTATAATTTCCTAATTTAGAATATGTTAACCAATATGTTGGAATAAGCAGAATATTGTAAAACAACATATTAAGCCCAAATAAGCTGTTTCAATATGTTGTTTCTGTTTACCAAACACTCAAATTAGCATATTGAATGGTCAAACATGCTAAAACCCTTAAATATGCTAAAAATTGATCAATATGTCGTTTACCAAACAATGCTCAAATTGAGTTTGAATGATCAATTTGTTGATCAAATGTATTCCTAAGATAGAAAGGACGACAATTATCTGAGAAACCAAAATAAAATAAGATAACAAATGACCGAACAAATGAAGTATTTCAATATCAGAATAAGGTTTTACGGTTAGGAGAGTGATATATTTCAAAAGGGTAAATGATTAATGTAATAAATTAGAACTCAAATACAAAAAATCAATCTTTTAAGTTAGAAATAACGAAATTAAGGGCGAGCGATTTTGTTAATCCCTCAACTATTAGAATGGCAAAGATATTTTAAAAGGGTTAATACGTAATGCTATACGGTAAATATGAATAAAAATTTGAAATTTTAACACGATATCAGGGAACAACAACCTAATCGGCTAATAACCCGTTTAGATCCGCAACTGATATAATATTAGGGACCAATAACCCTACTAACCCTTTTAGATCCATAAACGATATTAAAATCCTATACGATATTAGGGACCATCAACCTTACTAAACCCTGCAGATCCGCTACTAATATTAAAATCCTATAAGAGTAATATTTTACCAACTTTTAATTTTTTATTTTGTTTGTCTAATCATGTGATAGGTCCATAGAGTTGGATCGTAAACGTCTAAATAATTCCAACTTAATCTATATGAAAAGTCAAAATTAATGTCCTTAATGCTTTGATTAACTAGTTAAGTTATTATAAATAAGATTATACATCCATATGTACATAAGTATTATACATTCAATAAAAATTTAATGGAACTTATATGTAATTTTTTTATCTTTTTAAAAAATGGACTTACATTTTAATTTTTTAGGTATTAAAATCAAAATTTAATTGAGATTATATGTATTATTTCTGAGTTTTAATATAATATTTTAAGTTAATTTCATTTTATAAAAGTACTCAGATTCTTTTAAATAAAACACGTAAAATGTACATATAAGATCAATTTGTTTGTTATAAAGCTCCAAATTTATATTATCAAATGTATACAACTGATTGTATAGTTCGCAAATTGTTAAGTTATTTAGAAAAAGTCATTAACTTGTTTCACGAGAGAAGACAATCATACCGTGACATTGTCTAATAAATAGTTAATAATATAATATAATACCATATAATATAATATAATAAAGCCTATTAAATATTTATGCACTTTGAAAAGTCAAAATAATTGGGAGGTCAATAGTGAAGTACTATAAAACTTATACTACAAATAATAATCAAAGAAATGGACGTACAACAATTAAGATTTGAGCTACCTTGGTGGCTACATAACCATTTCGACTATTTTTTCTTGTAATTTGACACTATTATAACATGTGTTAGGGAATAGGATCCGACACGGAATTATATGGTGTTTTTCCGATCACATTTATTTATTTATTTACTATTTATGTTCTTTTTTAATTGTCATTCTTACTTTTTGAGATACTAACTACTCGCTTTAATATCTCTCGGAATATATAACTAAATATATTGAAATGTATACTTATATTAAAGTTCTATAGAATTTTATGGTGTGATTTTATAATTTTTCATCAACAAATTTTTGTAGAAATTAAATTCAAAAGCTCACCTCGTAAAATGAAAACGTCAGTTATTTTAGAAAGGAGGAAATATTTATTTTTATTGGCGAGAAATGTTTTAATTAAGGGTAGACATAATGTTTGGGATAGAAAGCGTACTTTCGTTTGATTATGGTGATAAGATGATATTAGGTTAAGACGGAATTTGTAAGGATTTGGCTCAATCGTACATTATAATTATTGCGAGACCATTTGATGGGAAACTTTACTTGTTAAGTTTAGGAAAATCATTTTAGCACTTGCTTTTCCTTTTTTCTAAAAGAAGTGATCAAGTCATACTCAAAATAATTCATCTTTGGGAATACAACATGATTGATGTTTGATGATTGATGATTGATTGTTAGATGTCTTATACAAAAAATTATTATCATTCTCATTAACACATATTGACAATAAAGCATTAAAATAAGTCGCAGTTTTAATTTTTACTTCTTATATTATTCTAATTGCGTGACTCCTAAAAAAAGCAATAAAACACCCCTGTTTTTCTATTTAATCATAATCTGTCTCGATAAAATATCCCTCAATTTCAATCAATAAATCTCAAAATTATATTTTATCTAAAAAATGAGTATATTTTTATAAAAAATGAGTATATATAAACAACAAATTAATAATATCTTTTTTCATTATAGATGACGGTTTCTCGAGAAATTTACTGAATCTTTATTGGTAATCAGCTTGAAGTATACCAATTTTGGCCACCAAAACGTGAAAGATATGTTTATTTGAACAACCACTATTGATATAGTAATGGACCGCAGACAACTAGACAATACTTTTCTACTCTCTCGTATTCCTTCCTTCCCACGATGTTTTGTCCTTCTTCCCGGTTATTTGTTCTATTTTTTTTTTAGTTGTCTTAATTAATTGTTGTCTTTTGTATTTGATGAACAATTTGATCATTCACACACTCAGTTTGATCTACGTGTCATCTAATAATTGATTTTCTCCTTTTTCCTTGATTTTTCTGCCAAAATCAAAAGACAACAACGACCTAAACGAAGACAGTATATTATATTATGAGTGAAGAATTTTGAAATACGAGATTAACAGAATAAAATACAAAATAAAGGAGTTCATTTCACCTTAATAATTCGATCTTTGCCATCCATAGACAATTTTAGACGAACCGGATACACATCTTTTCCCATTTGGGGATGGGGCGCTAAAAATACATAAGAAATTAACAAAAAAGACGCAAGATGTCGGTCTCTAACTAAAAAAAGATGTTTTTTCCCGAATGAAATGAAATTTGGATTCATGTAAGAGAAGACGAGCAAAGTAGTGGCTGTGATTTCGGTGTGCTACCTCAAATAAGAATGAAATAATGAATGCAAAGAGCCGTACGCTCAGTTATCCATCTTCAATGGGAATTTGTATTTGCGAATTACTGCATTTATCTGAGTGGTAAATAGTAGTACAAAATAGTGGTACTATATATACTAAAAAATTAAAATTTTTAAAATTTTTTTGCTTAAATTTTTCGCCTAGCTAATCTTTTACTAGACAATATTTGCAATGAGTGGATTATACCACCAGATGTATACAATTTACTGTACATATTTTGAGCTTTTTAATAGAAATTTCGAGTTTTTTTGAAAGAATATGTGCTATATTGTAAAGTTTATGAACTCCTTTACAAAATATTGAGTTTGGAAAATTATTATACAACTAAAACACAATACATATAAGTTCAACTATATTTTAATTTTAATATATAAAAACTCAAATATAACTCAAAATAATTTAAAAACTCAACAAATATATACATAAACTCAATTAAATGTATCATGGTTGTACGATGATTTTATACATTTGGTTGTGTAATCCTTTTTGTGCAATACTTTTTTTATAATTAATTAATTAATGTGGTCTGTCAATATTTCTATTATTAAACAATACTTATCTACTGTTTAATTTTATAACATCAATCATTTATTAATTTATATATATATATATAAGTGTAATAATATATCTCCTTGAAATTATATATGCAAATAAATTTTCTACCTTTTTATTCCAAAATAAAGTTAAGCTAAATTAATTTGATTAATGTCAAATTTTCTAATATCTTTATCCAAAATTTCGTGTATCTGTATTGGCCTTGCTTACACTAATTCTACTATCATGTCCGTAAATATTAAAATAGAGAAATAAAATAAACACGAAAATTAAGAGAATCACGCTACTTGAAATCTCGTGAAAATACAAATGAATTTTTCTCTATATATACTTTTTGCAATCTTGAAAGCCAATTACTTCATAATCATAACACGTTCTTAACAAATCAGAAGATCTTATACAATTCTCATTATAAAACAGTCTCATATAAAAATTCTCGAAACTTGTGGGTATATACTATAATATATAGTTAAAGTATTCAAGAGTTATACAAGTCATGGTTGTTGGGGTGTCGTATTTGGTAAATAGTATAGAGTATATGCGTTGGCCGTCGACCAGAGGAGGGGGAGAGCCTATTATTGTCATATGTCAATAATATAAATCGTGATGAATATAAATAATATGGACCAATTCATTGCCTACGTGAATCCTGTAATCATTTGGACCACCATTATACACCATTGATGTTGAAATCTCTTTGATATTATTGCTATACGTTAACCAAAAAAATTTTATTGTTAGGTTAATAAAGTTAACAGTAGGTATTTTTTAAGACAGATATATCCGTTTTAATAATAAAACGCATGCATAAATGAGATAGACCTTTTAGTAATCTCGGTATTTAACCTGTCTTAACAAATATATTTGTCTCAAATGGGATTTTTGTGTAAAATTAAAAGAACTTTCTTTTTAATAATTCAACCATTATTGTCTCATAGAAAAGGGAAATAGTATTCCACTTACCTAAAATGAACAAGTTTTAAGCATTTTGGAGGGTTGTTATTTACTCGGTGCTTATCAAAGGTAGTTACGAAATTCTTTAGTCACTAAAAAGAAAAATAATTATAATAATTCAACAATTATTCTCTCTTAGGGTTTACTTGGATTGAAAGTAAAAAGGGGAAATGAATAAGGGAGTGATATAAAAAGTGCATTTTTCATGTTTGGTATGAGAGTACTTATCACCTCTGGAATTCATTACTTTCATGTTTGGTATGAGAGTAAAAAGTAAAATTCGTATATGAAAAAGTAATTCCGTTTATAAAAGGGTAATACATTACCCACCTCCCCAATGGGTAATGACTGTGGGAGTAAAATATTTTCTCAATAATCAGTACTTTTATATGTCAAACTTATTATCAACGAATTCATTACCTATTTAATTATCACCCGATTAAAATTACCCCATAATTATTTCAGGAATTCCAGGCGAGTCTTTAAAGCGGGGCAAATAGTATCCCACTTATATAAACAGAACATATTATTTGCTAATATATAAATTTTTTATTTTTGTCTTATTTATTTTATTTGACAGATTTTAAGTTTGAGAGTGAAACTCTGATCTTAAACAAAAATATTGTAATAATCTAATCATGTAGTTGCCTTAAATCTCATCCCATTTAAATGTTATAGTCAACTAATGTTAATTTTGACCATTAATGTATCGGATCGAATATGCTTCATTATGTAAATATATGGAGTGAATTCGATAAAAAAACGTAATTAATAAGGTACACTATCATTTTAAAACATTTATAAAATTTTGATTGTATACATAATTTTCCGTTACAGGATCATCGGGAAATTATCGTCCCAAAGATGACGAAGAGGACCAAGAAAACACGTCGACCTTACAAAATAATGACGAAGTATATCATGACGAAGAAATCTTCCTACAAAACTACGAGGAAATGAAAAAAACTCTTAAAATTTACATTTACCCTCATAAAAAAAATGACCCGTTTGCCAGCTCTTTACTCCCAGTAAACAATGAACCGGGAGGTAACTACGCAAGCGAAGCCTACTTCAAAAATGTACTTTTCACGAGTCGTTTTGTAACAAGCGACCCACATAAGGCCGATCTCTTCTTCTTGCCATTCTCAATCGCAAGTTTAAGGAACGATAAGAAAGTCGGAGTTGGAGGCTTAAAAGATTTTGTTAGAGACTACATGGCGAATGTGAGACGGACTTATCCTTATTGGAATAGAACGGCCGGGGCCGATCATTTTTACGTCGCTTGCCATTCTATTGGCCGGATGGCGATGGAGAAGGTTGAATATGTGAAGAGCAATGCTATTCAAGTTGTTTGCTCTTCTAGCTATTTTTTGCCTAATTATTATACCCATAAGGATGTTTCCCTTCCTCAAATTTGGCCTAGGCATGATGAGCCTCCGGATCTCGGGTTAACGAAAAGGTCAGACCTTTTATATTCATGAAGTTTTTGTCAAAATGGTGCTCAAAACGAAACTAATTAACAAACTAGTGCTCTTTGAAACTATTTACCAAAAATGGTTTCACGTCACCATTTTTTATTTTTCTTTTTTTTTAAATTTTTTAAACATGTGACCAGTTGTTTGGCAAAATCACGAAATTTGGGCAAAAACTTTGAATATGTGGGTATGCATCTGGTCGCTGTCTGGGACAGCGATCGGTTGAAGGGGTTTTTGGTTGCCAAAACAGGTTGAAAATGTGGGTATGCATTTGGTTTTTCTGTTTTGGCAACAAAAAACCCCTCCAACCCGGTCGCTTGTCCCAGACAGCGACCAGATGCATACCCACATTTTCAAAGTTTCTGCCCAAATTTTGTGATTTTGCCAAACAACTGGTCGCTGTCCCAGACAGCGACATGTTTAAAAAATTTTAAAAAAAGAAAATAAAAACAAAAAATGGTGACGTGGGACCATTTTTGGTAAATAGTTTCAAAAGAGCAGTAGTTTGTTAATTAGTTTCGTGTTGAGCACCATTTAGGCAAAAACTTCTGTATTCATTGTGAGTAGTATCTTAATCAAAGGTAAACAAATCCCGCTAAGCGCTAACATTATTATGCTTATATCATCTCAGGAAGAGACTGGCATTCTTTGCCGGAGCAATGAATTCGCCCCTACGCAAAACCGTTTACCAAGCATGGCAAAACGATTCTTCCATCTTCGTGCATAGCGGAAGGATGAAGGCGCCTTACTCAGAGCAACTACTCGGGAGCAAATACTGCCTCCATGTGAAAGGGTTCGAGGTAAACACAGCCCGTATAGGTGACTCAATTTACTACGGATGTGTCCCCGTGGTTTTAGCCGACCATTATGATCTTCCCTTCATGGACATCCTAAACTGGAAGAGCTTTTCCGTCATTGTTACATCTTCCGATATCCCTAACTTGAAGAAAATCCTGAGAAGTATCAGTTCCAAAGAATACTCAATCTTGCAGGCCAATGTGTTGAAGGTAAGGAAGCATTTTCAGTGGAATAAGTCGCCTCGTGAATATGATACTTTTTATATGGTTATGTATGAACTTTGGCTTAGAAGAAGCTCTGTAAGGCTATCTACTGTATAGTGAATCCTAATCCTCGATTTCTTTGCTGTAATTCAGCTGTAAATATTATATTCTTCAGGCTTTGCACATAGAGCATTTTGAATAATCTTATTTAGTCTCGACTCATTTTATCATCAATAAAGGTGTATTCTTTTGATATGAATACTGGTTTACAGTCACTGAAATATTTGTATTACTGCGGAGGTAGATCACAGATGCAGAGATAAGAAAAGAAATGAAAAGGATAACGGTATGAAGCGTACCTAGATTACAGATGTGACGACCCAGTTCTGCAAAAACAGATACAATGGCAACTGGCAAGCCTCTAAACACAGGGTTTAGGGTTTAAGGTTTAGGGTTTAGGGTTTAGGGTTTAGGGTCTAAACACAGGACAGAAAGCAGGAGTTGAGGTTGGAAAATTTCCGATCCACATACAGTAGCCAGGGTCAATAAACTTGTGTGTGTAAGGAAGTACGGAGTGGAGGTCTGCAAGCGCTGTTCTTATCGTGCCAAAGCTTGCAATGACAGCGATAATGATCAGTAATATTTTCATTTACCCATTTGAAGTTTGAGCATTTCTCGTAGAAGGCAACGGAATGTTGATACTCTTAATGAACATTTTCAAGCAATGTCTGCAGGTTCCTTCAGTGAATACCGAAGCCTGAGAAAGTGAGAAAGAATAAGAGTGGGCCGTAAGCATTGTCGCATAGAGACATGTACCTGAAAGCCAGCCATTTTGTCTCCATTTCTTTTTCAATTGATTGCAACAGAAGAAAACAGCTGTAAAATCAAGCAGAATTGCAGGACAATCGACAAACAGGAAAGATTACGTTTCATAGCAGCGGCCTTTGCATCCTGTATGCAGTTTGGAACGTTGGATACACCGTACAACTAAGAGTGTTTGGAGATGTACCAGCCAGGAGCTCTCTAATGAAATTATCGATCTTCTCATATTGCATCAAGAAACACGATGTGAGGAAAATGCAACTTTTGCATCAGTGTCATATGGAAAACCCAGATAACCCAGGAACGGTAAGGAGTGGGAGTCAAAGTCCGGATTCTGGACTGGTTACAGTTTGCTGGAAACAGGGAAGTAAGACGGCAAACAACAACAAAAACATTGCGCTAGTGCCTCAAGGGCTTCCATAAATAGTGGGGTAATGTGGGATTGATCTACATAGCTTTTAGCCACATCGAATCCCATTTTTTAAAAAAATTTGCAGGTCAGTGCACCAGAATTCTGAGAATTCAGCGCCATCCCCAGATCGTCATCTCCATGCAACAATGGTCGCTAGACTCGCTACACTCATGTCCTCCAGTAACTGCAGAGACAGCACAGAAGCTAGAACTTGGACTAACATAAACCTAGACCCTAACACAAACTTTTCTCACTATATATTACCTGCTGCAAATTTTAGCCTCCTCACAGAAAACTTCATGATTCAACTGTTCCAACCAGGCTGTGTAATTCATATATACTCGCTATGAAAATTCACCCAACCGCGTATATCAAGTCATTTACCTCTTTATATCGAAAAGTTGCTATCTTTAGGTATTTGTAATACACCCTCCGTATCAGTCATTTGTTTACTTCTATTATTCTTAGTGGAGATTTTACTCAAAGGTAAACAAATGGTTGGAACGGACGAGTGCGATTCAGTACTTTGCAGTGGCCAGTGGCACCTCTTAAAATCATGATTAAAACAATTAACCAAGTTCAGAAATGAATCAGGCAAATTACAGGAACAATCAAGAAAGATTAGGCAGTAAAACAATATGATCAAACTGTAACCAGAAACAGCAAGCACAAAAAACAAAGAACACTTTGAAATAAGAAATGGGTAATCATCAAAAACCCAGAAAATAGAATGATTAGTGAGTTACTGAGAGAAGGTTGTTCTTGCCTGCAGCAGGTGGCCACAATTCTTACATGATTAATTTTGGGGGTTTTACCACCCAAATTACAAATAGAAAAGAGCAAGGGTGGAGTTTAGTGGTTCAAGCCTCCCCAGGAGCAAAATCTTGTGTAGCATTCTTGGTCCGAGTCTATGCCTAAATAGACTTTGAGTCTGTCACATTCTTGGCCCGAGTCCATGCCTAAATAGACTTCTTGTGTAGCGTTCTTGGCCCGAGTCCATGCCTAAATAGACTTCGAGCCTGTCACATTCTTGGCCCGAGTTCATGCCTAAATAGACTTCGAGCCTGGGGTTTATCCAGTGCACACCGAAGGTAGCGGCTTTGGGTTCCCTCGTCATCAAAAAAAAAATTATTAGCATCCACTCCCTTCGTCCCGGTCAAAATGAAATATATAAAGTGGTAAATAAATGACGGGGATGGAATGAGCCGGGTTTTCTTAGTTCTTAACTCGTAGAAAATTTTAGGTGACAAATAAGTTCGAAGAACAGCGCAGGTGTTAAAATAAAGTCGGAGTTAATTATTAAATAATATGTAACATTAATGAGTTAAAATTTGAAACATAAGATATAAAGTAATACAAGTATGTTGATAACTTGACTTGATAATAATTAATAACCCGATTTAAACTGATATACCTTGTCGTTGATGAAAATATAATAAACTCGAACACGAGATAACCTAATCAACTTTAGGCATTTATCGACAAAGATTAAGTTAGCCATCGGATTGGAACGGGTCGGGTCAATTTGTTAAGTGTCAAAGTGTCAACCATGAGTCAGGAATGAAACTGAAGATGTAATGACAAAATAGGGAGTAGCTTCTACTACCATTCCCCAGATAAACTTGACTTTAAGTCACCGACCAAGTAAACCCACGTCCTTAAGCATCCAATCCTATAAATACATCATGTTTAATCCTGTTAATCTTGGTAATTAGAATCTGACATTTCTCCAAAGTTCACTTCTTCAACATTCTCAGCTTTGATCTCTTACACATTAAAAAAGATCCAATCTTGCAACTTTATTTTAAGGTATTGCTTACTTTTGATCTGGGTTTTGTTGCTTCTTTTGTTGTACAGTAATTATTGCGTAAGACGGTTTTATAACTGGGTACTGAATTCAATCAGCTGTGTGTTGAAATTCTGATAAAGGTTGTGACTTTATTAGTAAATTAGAAAATTTGATGATGGGTTTTCGTTTTGACGATTTTTTAGTGCATTTTCAGCTGAATTTGATTACTGGGTATGTGTTGTTAGTGTTGATCATGGTGTTTTTGTTGGTGTTGGTGGCCATTTTCGATACGGGTTTATCCTGTTATAGTCTGTTTCTGCAGTACTGGTTTTTCAATTTTGGAAGCAAATTCATGATCAATGTAAATGGTGTTACTAATTCATTGCATATTTTGGGGGGTAAATTTTGATCGGGTGAATTACTGGCGAAGTTAATTACTTGGACAATGAATCCCTTGATGATAGGTTTAGCATATAAGAGTAATGATTTTTTTTATGCCCGGGCCATGCATTCCCGCACCACCACATGTACCATGTAAGCCACCCCTTCGGAAACTGCAGTGGCCAAGTGGTCATCGCCCCAGCTGGTAATCGAACCTGAGACCTCGCAACTCCTGCATTTCTGCAAGCTTTAAAGTTTAAAGCAGTTACCACTGGACTAACACCACTTGGTTTATAAGAGTAATGATTACTGAGGAGATGTTTTACTCCTATGATCATTACCTGGGGGGAGGGTAGGTAATGTATTACCCTTCATGAGGGTAATAGTTTCGGGAGGTGAATAATTACTCTCATACCGAACATGGAAAATTTACCTTACATATCAGTTATCACCCCCTATACATTTCCCCTTTTTACCCTCAATCCAAGCAAGAGGGAAATCCGTCTGCAATCGCGCTGAAACTTGGAATTATCAGCATTTAGTTATCCTTGTTCTCAGATTGTTGTTTTAATTTGTGTTTGGGAGATGCATTTTGATTCAGACCAGTATTATTTCTGGGGTGAAATTCCTAAGACTGTGAATTTCCATTGTAATGGAACATATGTAGGTCGGTTTTATAAGGACAAAACAGCGTTACCTTAGTGTCTCAAAGACTCCCGCTCCTGCCTATTTGATGCCGGGGAGCGGGGGATTGAATGTAAATAGCTTTACCCTAATGTGACAAACAAATAGAGGCTGACCTCAATGAAGGTGGAAGAGCTATATGTCACACCATTAGATAAGCCCGTGCACCCCAAATATCGGGTTTCTGTCCTTGCTTAGCACTCATCGACCTAACAACACTTGGGGCCATGGGTTTGAACACTATCCTCCGCCCGTTATTTTGATGCAAAGTAAATTTTTCTTTGTCTGGTCAAATAAACATTAACCCAGTGCTCAAAAACCGTTTTTGTGTCTGGCAAGTAAGGGGAGTCGGAATATACGTAGGTACCTTACAGGCTTACATCGCCTTTCCAGTATGTTGAAAGTTGAAATCGTAATGCATTTGTTTGTTGTTGAAAGCAATTTTGTAACCAACCGATGCTTCTTGATTTTAGAAACGGAAATAAACCATTGAATGGTTATCCTTGGATGAGGTTTATCTATAAATCACGAGGGACTAGAGCGATAGCATCGTGAACCTGTGCTATCATCTACTCATGGTAAACTGGCTGCTAAATCAAATTCCTTTCAGTTGCGGCTATAGTAAAATGACCTCTATTCAAGTCCGACTGTCCAAGGATATCGGTCTTTAGCTAGCTCACCCTTGGTGACAGCTTTGTTGGGGATTTACTAGGGTAGACATACGTTCTGACACGGTATGGTAGTTGCTGATTACATTGATGCACATTTGTAGCAGGTCTCCGTCGAAAATTACTTGATGTAACTTGGTCTGATAGTTGCTGATTACATTGATGCAGACTTGTAGCGGGTCTCTGTCGTAAATTACGTGATGTGACTTGTATCTTGTTTAATTCGTGTGTTTTCTAACGTTACTGAATTTAAGTTTATTCTCGTTTGCCAGGAATTTAAGATGGGAGACTCATTTGTTATTGTGGAAAAGGAAGAGCTTCCGTGTAACGAAGTGACTGATATAGAGAAAGAGTTGGCCTTGAAAAAGACTGTGGAGATACCTATTGAGGTAGTGGAACCAAAGAAAGAGGAAGAAATCACGAAGCGTGAATGGAAATCGGAAGAAACATCCGAGAAAGGAGATGGGAAACAACATGATGATAGTCTTAAGGATAAAGAAATTGAGGAGAATGATAAGGAACTGCATGTACTTCTACCTGGGGAGACGAAGCTGGCGAAAAATGAATCAGAGGGCGAACAAGAAAAGGTGAAACACGGTAAAGAAGACAAGAAGAAGAAAAAGTTAGACACGGATGTGAAAGATGGAGCGAAGGATGCAAAAGACGAGAAGAAAAAGAGAAAGGAGGAAGGTGAAAATGATGAAGAGAAGACGGAGAAGAAGGAGAAGAAGGAGAAGAAAGAGAAGAAAAAGGACAAAGTGGACGGTGAAACGAAGACTGACGATGATGAACAGTCAGAGGAGAAAGAGAAGAAAGAAAAAAATAAGAAAAAGAAAGAGAAGAAGGCCAAAGATGACGAGGATGAAGACAAGTCGAAAGATGGAGTGAAGGAGGCAAAAGACATGGAGAAGAAGATTGAGGATGGTGACGATAATGAAGAGAAGAAAGTGAAAAAGGAAAAGAAAAAGAAGGATGGCAAAAATGATGAAGAGAAGAAAGCGGACAGCAAATCGAAGACTGATGATGAGAAAGAGGATAAGAAAGAGAAGAAGCACAAAGATGGTGATGGTGAAGATGAGTCAGTTGAGGTAAAGTTGAAAAATGGAGTGAAGGAAGTGAAAGACGAGAAGAAGAAAACTAAGGATGGTGAGAAGAAGAAAGAGAAAAAGGAGGAGGAGAAGAAAAAGAAGGATGGTGAAAATGATACTGAGAACAAAGAGGATAAGAAAGAGAAGACGCGCAAAGATGATGATGAAGAAGATGAGTCGGTTGAGGTTAAGTTGAAAAATGGAGCGAAGGAAGTGAAAGACGAGAAGAAGAAAACTAAGGACGGTGAGAAGAATAAAGAGAAGAAAGAGAAAAAGGAGAAGGAGAAGGAGAAGAAAAAGAAGGATGGTGAAAATGATACTGAGAACAAAGAGGACGGGAAATCAAAGACCGAAGATGACAAAGAGTCTGGGGAGAAAGCGGAAAAGAAAACTAAAAAGAAAGATAAGGAGAAGAAAGACGAGAAAAAATCTAAGGATGACGAGAAAATAAAGTGTGAAGTTGGGCAACGGGAAATCCCAAGTGAAGTTGAATCCGAGGAAAGTAGTGAGGAACATAAGAAGAAAAAGGAGCAGGTTAAGGATAAGAGCAAGAAAAGTGACGAAGGTGAGAAGGTGAAGGATCTTGTGAAGTTGAAGAAGAAGCTAGGGAAGGTTGATGGAAAGATCGAAGCCCTTCTTGTTGAAAAGGCTAACCTCATTAAGCTAATCAAGGAAGCGGAAGAAGCAAGCGGTGAGTTAATGGAGAAGGTCAAGGAAGTCAAGCGCTCTACTTCTTTAGTTGAAACAGGACCGTAGATGAAGGTGGTCGTTGCGAGTGCCAACGAGTGCAGGATTCCAGGTGCTAGCATAAAACTGTATTTTTATGTATGTCCTCTTGTATACTTGTATGTGTGTTATGGCCTGTGAGCTTTTGCTATGTGCAGAAACTTGAAAACGAAAAAAATAGAACGGTTTCAGACGATACTGTAATATACTACTCTGTTGTTTGAAGAATCTTTACTCAATAAAACTTTCTTTGCTCCAGTTTAAGATGATCTGTACCCTGTAAGTTTGCTCTTCCATAGTCATTCAAGCCTATATGGTTATTTTAAGCATCATCTACTCGGGATGCCTCTCGGTTTCTGAATTGTGGCTTGCAGATTTGCATCAGTAAGTTCAGCATCATAATATTTCATTATTTTGGCATATTTGGCAATTATGCATGTATATTTGAAACATGTATCATATGTTGGGTTTTTAGCTGTTTGATAGATCTTATATACTTTATTCGTCTCAATCATTTGTTTACCTTTTGTATTCATTGTGAGATGTATTTTAATCAAAGGTAAACAAATGGTTGGAACGGAGGTCGGAGGGAGTACTAAAAAAAGAGTTTTATCATTTGATCCTATGAGAATTGGCAGTGCTGTCTCAAAATTGTATTAGCAGTAAACTGACTGTGCAGGAAAGATATCCTTACTGACTGTTTCTTTCGCCGTCTTCCTGATGGTATTTATTTTCTGGCTTTGTTTTCGGGACAAAGGTTCCGCAATACCTATCGCTGTTATTGTTGTCGTTGGCCTATGTTACTCCCGCTGTTCACCGAATTATATTGTTTTCACATATCCATGTCTGACACTCAAAACAGATCAACTGAGCGCAGTATATTTTTTACCGAGTCTGGTGGTATTTTGTAAAATGCAGATGGATATCCTGAGTCCTGAATAATGTAGCTATTCTAGTTGCATCTTGCCGAAGCCATGATACTGATACGGTATGCACTCTTTACTGAAGTACATTTGGGACCTAAAAGACGGAAGTTTTATTTGGTTCTTTACGTTGTTTTAGAAGTATCTTAATCAAACGTAAAGAATTCAAAAACCCGGAGAAAGTACCCAGAAAAAGAAATCCATCGAAATTTATTCACCACTCCACAGAGCTAATTATATAAACACACAGAATAGCACATTGCACTTTCATTATATAAACACACAGAATAGCAGTCTCTCAATATTCATCTTACAGTATCCTATCAGATTGTGAAGGGAGTCTCTTAAAGAAATTGATTACAGGAGGCGGAGCTCGGTCCCGAAACATTGGGTGGCGAAAGTAATAGAACCCGGAAGCCATTGCCACCATCTTTGAAGGTATCAAGTACAATATGATGGCCACACAGAAACACAGTGCGACGAATATCCCTGTTGCTCGTGGATCCCTCCATGTTACTAATGCTTGAACCCGTTCTCCTTGGGTGGCCAGATCTCCTAAGACGGTTTGGACACGTGCTCCTAGAGTCCGAAGCTTATCATACCTACCACGGAAGACCTCGGGTGGTCTACTGCTAGGCACCATATCGAACTCCTCGTCTAGCTCGTCCCTGTCAATGTTCTCGGCCAACGAGAGCTTGGGATCGAAATGAGGGAGTGTGTCCCGAGATCGGAACCTGTAGTTCCAAGCACCAATGACGAAGACATAGAATGCCAGTGTCGGTATGATGAGGTCCGGAAACCAGACCAGCATTACCAGTAACGCGTGTACAAGAATGGTTGATGTCGGGTTTTTCCATGTTCTTGTGTCTTCTACCCACTTCACCATGTCAATCACTCCCGCAACCAAGCTTATAATCCGGAACCAATTTACACGGACTTTTCTCATGCTGAACGTGTTGGAGTCGGCATCCAGTAAGTACCGTACAACCTCAGGTCGAAGAGGCGGTTCTGATCGTGATAAATGTACAGCTAGAATCTTGACAGACGCGTTCCTCAGCATTTCCTGTTGCCCTAAGGCAAGCGGTTTAACATGATGCATCAACGGTAGCAGAGGTTGAGAGTAAACCTGCAACACGTCTAGCGTAGCCGTGTTCCGGACAAACCGTACTGCTAACTCGATGTCGCCCATTTTCTTTAACCCAATTGGCGTTAGGAGGAGTAACGGGTAAACATTTCTGTACACTTTTCCGGTCTGGAGTGTAGAAATGCGTACCCGTACCTTACCAATACGGATATCAGGACGCGTTACTTCCAGTAATTCATCGGAATCAAATACCCCGCAACTGTCGAACACCCCGATGGTTAACACGGTACAAGGATCGTATACCTTCCATGTATACTGCTCGTTCCATTTCGGATCTAAACTATCCGATATTGTTCTCGTACGCACCCATTTAGGACCGTATTTTGCTACCGCGAATGCATCTGTACACCCTTTACCCTCCACACCCTTCATAGGCAGAAGATTCCTACACCCAATGATCCCAAGCTCCACCGTACCTACGGCCGGCTTCCACAATTGCCTCGCTGTGGGTCGATAATCACTACACACGTGCGCAGCCTCGTCCATCACATGATACCCGCCATCAAAGCATATCCTCAAATGCACCCTCGGCTTATACGTTCTTTTCTCGTCCGTACCAGGGTCGTCAAACGTTAACCACCTAGGCACAACTTTTCGGTCATCCACCCGTCTCTCAATCGTGTTCAAACCCATTGTAGCCACTCCAACCACGGCCGAGCCCTTGTGCAGTCGTTGTTCCAAAGTGAACACCAACTGATCACCAAATGGCTCGGCCGCAACAAACATCAAGTCCTCATTCCATGTCGGTGAGCCATTTCGGCTCACCATCGGCTTCGTCTTCAACACTTGGAACCCCAATTGAGCCTTCACTTGGAACATAGGGTCCTTAGACCCCGCAAAAACGTCTTGTGCCTCGATAACCGTAGCCCTCAAGTACCATAATTTCGGGGACAAATACACCTTAGCTCTAGAATTAGCATTCCCTGCAGTATCAGTTTTCCATGCATCAGGGAACGAGTCATCTGCCTGTGTCCCGACCCACGTGGCGAGCATCAGATCTCCCATGTGGGCCCCTCCTCCTTCCAGCCTGTACCACTGTGGAGCAAGGGGACTGTCTGGTGGGTCCCTAAGCGGGATCTCCGACGTGTCGAAGCATATCCCGCCTAAGAACTCCCTCATGGACAGTCCCCCTTCTGTGGGATCTGCCGAACCCCCAGGGTTCGGCGGATCCCATACAGATACCTCCAGGATAGCAGAGCTATCCGGAGCATCACGCGCAAAGGCGAATGTCTGATCCCACTCGAAAAATGTCGTTTTTCGAGCGGGTTTGGATACGATCCGGTGACCCGAAACAAGTATTTTTACTACTGGACAGCCATTAGTAGGGAGTGATCTTGCTTTTACCACACGTACAAAAAGGTAATGCATTTTTTCCACTAGATCAAACGTAGACCGTTCCAGCGAAACGCTCTCAAACGACGCTGTCGATATCGATCGTGATATCGGCATCGTTGGTATCGGAGTCGGAGCTGGTGGAATTACACCAGCTCCGACTCCAGCGATTCCCACTTCAGGAATCGACCCTGAAGCCATATTAGCCATCATCTCGATATTCGGTCGAGGTGATGGTGGTGGTGGTAGATCACGTGCTGGTGACATTGGCGGAGGCGGTGGTGGGTCACGTGACTCACGTGCTGGCGATGACGGTGGCGGTGGCAGTTCATTAGCATCTTTGAACTCTTCTTGAGGTAACTTAGAGTCCACGGTACCATTACTTGGTTCTAATGGAGGGACTGCGGGTGCTGACGTGTCAACCTGTGGTTCGTTAGGATTCTCCGCCTTCTCCTCAGCTGGCTTTGCCTCCTCATTTGCCGCAGGCGGTGGTGGAGGCGGTGGTGGTGGCGGAACGTCGTCGGAATAATACACCTTAAGGCCAATATCACCTTGAATCCAACTCAATAAATACTTTTTTTCAAGAGGAAAGTAAATCAAGGCCTCTTCGCCTTTTTTAACGAACTGACCTGAACTGAGCCGAACTCGACCTAAATGGTTATGCCTTCTAGTCGGGCCATAATTCTTGTCATGGTACACGTCAATTTCGACCGTGTCACTAAAAACGTCGGAGGGACCTCCTACGTTAAACTCAAGGGCCTCATTCCATATGGGATTGAGGTCCTTGACAATTGTTTGGGTGCGCTTTCGCTGACCGTAAAAATCTACTACCACGTACGGGCTCGATGTCCCGTGCCCGTCTTTTGGTAGTAGATTTCTTGCGTCGATTACTTCTACTATTAGTTTCTTCACGGTTGCCATAACAAAAATTAATAAATAATCTTAATAAGTTCAATTGATGAACGTAAATTTTTGCATGTTATATTGCTTATTATTTGGTAAGAAAGCGATCGAGATCGAGAATAATTTTATCGTAAGTCTTCTGTAAAACGGTATGTAAGTATGTAACTAAACTAGTTGAATAATAAGCTTATTGTGAAACCGTCTTGAATAATTTTGAATCTTGTAAATAAAGAAAAAGATGGAAATACTGACAAAAGTTAAGGAGGTGGAAAAGAGAAGAATTGTGGTGGTGAAGAATGTGATTTTTATAGGAAAGAGTGAAGACTTAGCTATAGAGACTTAGCTATAAGATAAAACGATTTTTGTAATCGTAGGGTACACGTTAATAATCTTATTACAGAAAAATTTATAACATATTTTCATTAATTATGGTAAAAATAAGTTTTTAACTAAGAATAAGATGGGAATATGTTGCAAAACTTTCCGTATTTAGACTATTAACATGTGCCCTTAGGGTACACGTTATTAGAAAAACCGAAGATAAAAAGGAAAATCAATTAGCATTACTCTATCGCGCTCAATCTCGTCGCGCTTAATCTCGGTGTCACATTCTCAAAAGTAATAAATGGAAATCTAATAATAAAAGATGCATCAGATGAATGAGTGAGAGTGGTATCGAGATTGGACTAGATGACTCTTAAAAGAGAAAAAGTAACATACATCGAATGTATTACCTTAGCTTTTATTTGTTTTGGAGCATGTGTATTTTTCCCGGCTTATTACCTTACTTTTTATTTGTTTTTGAGCATTTTTTTTGAGTTTATTAAAGTTTATAAGTTAATTTTAATTTTTTTCGGTCAAAACTCAATTTTCCTTTAGCTTATATATAATGTTTTTAAGTTTTATTATAATTCTTTTAGCTTAATATTTAAATGAATGAACTCGTGAACTTTATAGTAAAACTCAGAAATTTTAAAATAAAATTCGAAACTCTGTTATAATATTCATAAACTACAAAACTGATGGTAATAAATCGGAAATATAATCGTTACTGTGCCTAAAAGGTAAAAGAATAGAGATGAGACTTTACTTCATGTGCAAGAACCCTTTACACCACCTATTGATCCTTACTCATTTCTTACTTTTGCTTTGTTTTCATTTAGTAATAATGAACTTTTTTTCAAAAAGATTATTACTTGTGTATTAGAAATTGTATTGATTGTGGATTGGATCAATAAATTGATTATTTCGATATTTAATGTTCGCGATGATGAATGTCATTAGCTAGTTATGTTAGCCAGGTTCGAATGGCTCAATGTTTTTGTCAATGGATATTGTATTATCCGAGCTGAATCTGCATTGGATCAACGAATTCACGATAATGAATGGCTCAATATCTACGCCAGTATGTATCGTATCATTTGACCTGAATCTAGAACTGGAGAAGTCGATATTATATATTCATGACATATACTTACATAATTGAAATACCTATACAAATTGACCAATTTACTGTTTAACATTCGCGATAATGAATGTTATTACTTACAGTATTAGCTAGCATTTTGACAAGGTTTGAATGATTCAATCTTTCCGCTGATATATATCGTATTGTCTGAGTTGAATCTCGAACAAAATAAATATCGTGATATCAAAATAGCTAAACAACTCGAAGACAAGACACATTCCAAAAAATCGGTTCTAAAGTAGGGTAGTAAATAGTATTGAGTATACATATAATTACAACAATTTACAAGTCATGATTTGAACTATTTAGTAAAAGAAAAGAGTCACTTTGAATGGAGTAAATGTAGCACATAAGGGGAAAAAAAGAAAAAGAAAGAACGACGAGTCTGATCGAAGACATGTATATCCATTACGAGTTAGAGACAGGTTAAGTAATACTTCGTATTCAAGTTGGTAGAGAAGACAAAAGCATTAGTTATTGCTTAAATATTACTGAGTGTGTTTGACCTAGTTTTTGGACTTAAAAAACACTTTTTGGCCAAACAAATTATTTATTTAAAAGTTAAAAGTAATTTCTAAAAAAACTTAAATATTCTCTTTTTCCTCTTAAAAATAGAAGCAATAATTTGATATTTCTGATTTTGAAAACTACTTTTAAAAAATTAAACTGTAAAAAACAAAACTTATTTTTAACACTTTAGGTCAAACATGCTTTTAATTTGTCTTCAACCCGTGATGGATATATCCTCTTCGACAATAATCTGTGAAGAAAGAAATGGACGACCACTTTATTGAAATCAAGATTCCTAGAGGGAACTTTATGGTTGTCTTGGGCGGCAAAAACTTTAGTGTCAAAGAATCATATTTGTGTGAATTGTGTCCCTCCAATCTAAATCAATCTCCTTATAATGGGGTATAATAGTTGTCATAAAGTTGATTTTGGATCTAATTCTTCTATACATTTTGAACTTCTTTCACACTCATATCTATGTTTTTGATATCTTCTCTAATTTGTCCAACTTCATCCCAATCTAATGACTTTTGTCCATTCTTGGTTAAGACGGTTGTAAATATGAAACGGATTTAATCAACTCACATCACTAATCGTGTTTGAGGAATGCTTTTTGAGTTGTTTCTCGCTTTCGATGGTCTAAAAGAGATTTTCACACTTTTACATACGGCTATAGGGTGAACGAAAAGTGTTCCGGACCGGTAAACCGAATCAACCCGATCCAATCCAAATGATACGTATTGGTCTGGTCTTCGGGTCCCAAAAAATATGGTGGCCGCTCACCGGTTCAGTACTCCAGTCCAATCCAAACCCGGAAAAACCAGACCTAAAGGGTTAAGGTTTGAGTACCCTCCAAACCAGACCGATCTGCGATCTTAGAGTTTGTGGCTATTCGGTTTACGAGTTTATCCGGTCCGGTTTTAGATTGGCGAACCCCCCTACTCTTACATAGACGTGGCAAACAGGTCAACCAAGTCAGGTTTAGATCAAATTGACTCATTCCCGGGTTATGACCGAATTTAGATCAAATGAGGTTGAATCAGGTCAATTCAAGTTTGGGTCTGTTATTATCAAGTTATGTAAGAATAATGGCCTATGTACAACAATAAACATTCGAAACGGATCAACCTCAGGGTCCTTAATTCGAGGATCGGATCGGATCACAACCTCATTCATTTGAGGTACATAATACAAGTAGCAAACAATCTAAAACATCATTAACAAACATCCTTGTATACTTGTTATATTTCCTTTACAAGAATCAAACAATATCCAGTTATCAACATCAAACTTAACATAATTTGAATACATATCATACACTACACTACTAAAGACATTTAGAAACCCGAGAAGCTCGAAAGCCGGACGTTCGAAATTGTATAGTTTCATCCACAAAGGTATTACATACAAAAACACCATTACAAGTTAGTCCCTGTCAGCAGAGAAGTCGGGTTCCGGAGGTTTAGGAAACTTCACCAAATCCCGAGCACTAATTCCTTTCTCAAGTCGACTTCTATGAACATTTCGCATAGCTTTTCCTGCAAACCGTGATGCCAAAAGGGTCGCTCCGAGGCTAACGGAGCCACTGCCAACATTCTTCAAACCCTCGACGACTTCCTCCTCCTTATGACGGAGCTCCAATTTCCTCTTTAAATGTCGGCGCCATGCAGCTTGAATGAACCTGGCGGCCCATGTTCTCCATTGCTGGGAGTAGAAGCGGAAGGTGTGTTGGACTTGTCGGCTATGAAGCCTCCTAAATTGACTTGCTACATATTTCAATTCTTCGGCTTCTAGGGCAAAGGCTTCAACCTCGGTTAAAGCCTTCACGGTTCTAGTAGATGATGGGAGATTAGAACCCGACCTAGGGTCCAGTGCCCATGTTAAAAGCTCGTCCCCACAAAAGGCACCTTCTTTTAGGGAGCTTCGGTTCAGAAACCCACTTCGGCCACCGTCGGTAGTTTCGCTCTCGAGATTACCGCGAATGATGAAGAGCATTTCATCAACTGGGTCACCTTCTCGCAGAATATATGTATTTTCAGTGTATAAACTCGGTTTCAGGCGCTCACAGATGGCATCCAGCAATCTTTCATCCATATTCTCAAAGAGAGGAACCTGTATGAAATAACGAGTTCAATTTGACATTCCCCTCACATTTACGGTTTCTCTATGTTACTCCGACTCTTCTAATTTCCTCGCGTACCCCGTGTCCGACACTTGACACTCGGACATGGGTATGACAGATGGACACCTCATTTTAGACCAAAATGTGCATATTTTTCAATAAAATAGCCGAGTCCGACACTTGAACACGTACCCGTGTCAAGTACTTCTAAACGAGTCTGAGTAACATACCGGTTTCTTGATGCAACTACATTAAAGGACCAACATCCGCCAAAACAAAACAGAACTTCACCTATTCTCGAGTAAAGAGTAAAGGAACTTACCCTCCGCACTAATGCAAGACAAAGATGGCGCTTGATATCCCTCCTCAAATCCTTTGGTAGAGTACTGACCAAGCTCTCTTCATCAACTCCACGAGTTTCCAACCACTTGTACTGATCATAACGTCTCACACGTTCCCTAAGCTCCTGAGGTAGCAGGCGATGACGCATCCATTGCTCTGAGTCACGCCTTTTGACCCTCATCTCTTCTAGTCGAAGAGTAAGAGACTGAAGATATGTCTGTATAATGACAATTTTCAACGTATACACATAGTTAGATAACAGTTATAATGATTTCATTTTCTTTTAGCAATAAAACAAGAAATGCTAACCGAAGGTACTTTTCGAGTTTTCGGTCAACATGGGCTTGGGGGGTCCTCTCTCTAACTGAAAAAACCCGAGACAATCCAAGCCAGCCAGCCCTTTCCGGTACCACGACAAGTAGTGAGGAGCACAATCTCTACTTTTTGGGTATGAGGTACTTTTTTTATCTTCATTTTTGGGTATTTTGTAGGATAAATTTGTCTAGATAAAAACTTCTAAATTATTGACATTTATATGCATACGGCATTTTACCATGCCTCGGAATTGAGACGTTTATACCATGTGTCAGTGTGTCACAGTCCTCACAGAGACGGAAGGAATGCTTTCTTTCCCCTAATGGTTCAAAACAGTGAACATACACAAAGACACAACCTTTGTAAACAAGCTCATTTCTTTGAACACTTGTGAATTCACTTCTCTAAACTCAGAAGCGAGGAGGAGCAAATAACAAAATGGATAAACTAAAAGCAGCACAATCCCATACAACAACAACAACCTCAGAGCCTTAGTCCCAAAATGTTTTGGGGTCGGCTGACATGAATCATCCTTTGGAACTGTCATGAGATACTCAGATAAATGGTCCTTCATCACCAACCAAAAAAAAAGAATCTCTTAACGCAGAATTGACCATGGTTCGTGCATACGGCACCATCCCTCCCCTTCATATAAGATACGCTAAAGGTTGTATCCATTACAGATTTACGGGTCAAACCCATATGCATGTGGAGTATAAAGTATTCATGCTAGTAATGAGTTAAAACAAAATAATGGATGGCTATGTGCTTAGTCTCAACGGTTCATTTCTGTGAAAAATCAGAGATCGTTGAAGTCATACCTGCATGTTTCCGATCAAAAGTGCAAATAGGATGAGTCCGAATATGGCTAGTGCAATGGAAAATAAGACCTCCCCTGGATAGGTACTGGTTTGAAGACCCTGACCCAATGTACTGAAACAAAAAGGATGATTCAATACCGAGACTAACTGCCTCAAAAGAATGTCACAGTACATAAACTACTATTAGTTAAGAAGCCAACTGAAACAAAAATCGGTACACAAGTTCTACGGAAACTAATAAGCAAAAACCGGTACACAAGTTCTACGGAAACTAATAAGCACAAATTCGTAATGCAACATCGACATACAAAGGAATTTCTTTTACTGCCGAAAATACCTCAAGTTTTGAAGTCCCCACCATAAGCAGTAACAATACTTCGAAACAAAGCTGTTTGACGCGAAAATGCCAGATGATAAAGCCTGTCCAAAGATACCAAAGTCGAAAGGACTAGCATCAGAAGCATTGCATCCTGCGTCCAGAACTGATTTACTAATATTACTCCAGGTAGCATACTCGCTAGTCTTCTGCTGGTCATCACAATACAAGAAATCCTTTTCGCAATCCGTTCTGTTCGAGCAAGCTCCCTGCCAACAAGCATCATTCCGCTCCATGCCTGCTAGATACCACAAAGCCCCAACAATCTGCAAACATTTTAATCTAATGTTATTGCTGAGAAACTTTCATGCAAATGACAATTTGGTCTGCTATTGCACCGTAGCAATGCAACAAAAACCCTAGAACAAGGACCAATCAAAACAATTAATAATTTTTTTTGGAGTAAACCCTAAACCCAAAACCCAAAACATAAGAACCCCTCAAGACATACGAGCTAGGCTTAGCTCACATTTGCATTACCAATAAGTATTTACAAATGGACACTGGCATCAGTACAAAAAATAAGTATGCCACAAGGGAATAATAACTCTTCGACTTTCCTACAAATTTTTGACACGTAAAACTAGGACTTCAGAGTGTGGCCATTTTCTTGCTTACTTAACACGGTGAAAGGCATAAGACGATAAGGTGTTCAGAGAAATTTCTTACGCAATGAATTAGAAATAGAATTTCACTCCACAATATCTGAATCAACAGCCAATAATACGTTTCAACGAAACAGATATATGCCAATGAAGACCCTATGTTTCCATAAATGAGACAACTGATAACCTTATGAAATCCAATCTTTGACCCTTCTCAAGACAGCGGTAGGCGAACTACATATATGTTAAACCAGATTATGCTTGTAACAGACAACGCACAGCTGTCAACACAAGAGGGCACATGATGCATAATTCGGAAATCTAAAAAGTAAACAAGCAGAACTAGTTTGTCTCTATCCAGTATCCCGAGGCCTGGTGTCCTTTAATGGATACTATCCCTTGTGGAGAAAAAATGATTTGCGACTTTCACCAACAATTCCTCCAAACATCACATTGAGTTAGAATGTAATATGGGTCTTGTTTGTAACTCTTTAATACGCATATTCACGTAACTATCTAACAAGTAACTTGTATGTATATTAGACAACAGTGGTTAAGCTTAAAATGGTTAGATCACAAAAATCTAAGGGGGTAAAATTTACTCCTTCCTAAGCTCTAATTTCTTCCCTATTTCCTTTCTAGACTTAGTCGTCATTTCTTCCCTATTTCCTTATTTTTGGACATATAATTATACATATATCAATATATGGACTAAACTACACCCACCCACTCTCTCCGAATAACTCAACCCCAAGGCCTCCAACACATCAATATCACATCCACAAGATACCCACCCACTACACCCTTAACACGTCATGGGTTGCTGTCGTTGGTAAGAGAGAGGTTATGGCTGTTTTTGCCTGCCTTTGTGATAATTTCAGCTGGGTAGTGGTGTTTTGAGGCAGGGTAGATGCGAGACTGGTCAGGGCTGAGTATTAATGGAGGACTAGGCATAAGTGGAACAGGAGCTGGGTTGGTTTGGTGGATATACACGAAGGATATGGGCAAGTGATTTGAGGTAGAAAGGTAGTTGTCTTTCTTTCCTTAATTTTGGCATCCAAAAAGAAAAGGAGGATAATAGAGACTAGGAGGGAGTACTAATGAAGGTAGTGTAAACAGAATAAAGAACTAAGGACTCATGTCAGTGAATGGTCGCCTCTTGTGTATCCACGAGAACAAAAAAGAAACGCATCACTGATTCACGGAAGAGTGTCTTCAAGAAAAACGGGAACTTACATGGCTACAGAGCATGTATAGTAGTAGATAGTAAGCTGCACCAGCCCAAGCAGTTTCAGCAAAGACTCCTGATGTTCTTTTTAATTCCGAGAAGAGGGGTATGATCCTGATAAATCTCGGTATATACTGCAATAATACTATACAAAGCAAAGCTTGTTTGGTTGCATATACATCAGAACCTTTCAGTCGGTGTAGATACCTCCAGATAACAATCTAAAAGAAAAAAGAAATCGAAGAAAATAAAGATAGATATTAGTCAAAGGATTCACATGCAAATCAAAATCACATACAATTGTCATCTATATTGTCCTCATTTGACTTTAATGGTCAAGTAATGTATATTTCTCACAATATACATCAGTTAAAACTTTCTAAAGTGATAGTATGAAGACAATAGTTTTGATCAATCGAATTTGGAAATTCTATGTCGTACTTTAACATAAATGTGGAGAAATTCATGACCAAAGTTGGCATTGGTTGAGAGTCAAAGTCTGCCAGAGTGTGCACGCATTTTAAGGATAATATTCCCAACCAACAACAGTTTAGCCTGCAAAATGCTATGCATTGACATATTCAAGCAAACAGAAGGCAAAAAAAAAAAAATAAGAGCTCCACACCTGTGGCAATGGCAGCACGGCAAGAAAATCCACAATAAAATAGGTCCGCAAGTAGCGCTTAGCAATTTGAGCAGGATCAGTGACAAGTTCACCTCGTCCGAAAACTCTTGACGATGGAGCAATGTATGCAGTTCGGAATTGGAGAACCATGCGAACAACATAAAAAACATCGATAATTGTCCGCACAGTAGTAGCTGCGGCAGCTAACCTCCGGTCAATACCCAGACAGTAGCTACCCGGATTAACAATTGGAAGATAGAAGAAAAAGGGGTCCACAAAAACTGATAGAATACATGAAACCACAAAAAACTTATTCCAAAGTTGAAGGAACTTGTCTTGCGGATCAAAAACCTTTTTCTCAGACACATTCAAATCCTCGAGAAATACTGCCCGAGAAACTCCAAACCTAAGTGATTTACCTATTGATCGAAGTCCTTCCGAGCTTGTCGCCATACCTCTCTTAACTTTACTAGATGGGGTTTTGGTTGCAGGTTTTACACAATTGAGCTTGTCGATGCCAAAGCCGCATTTTATCACTCCATGGGGATCAGAAGAAATTGAGCTTGAGGAATCCCAGTCATCCAACCTACACCATACAGTAGTTAAATACACTATAGCAACACCGCATCAAGACATCAATGATATAGATATCACTAGCCAAAAAACCAGTGATGGGAAACTGCGCAATGCTCAAATAAGAAAGATTTCACCAAAATATCAATCATGATGGAACAATGGCACCATACAAGCCCACTTCCAGCAAAGTGATTGCCAAAAGAGAAGATACTCGTATACAACTCGAGCCTCAAACAGTTCTCTAAGATTTTCTCCCCAACACTCACTCAAGTTCAAACCAATTTGTTTTTCTCGAAATTAATGTTTGTTGTTCCCCAAAAAGAATCCTATCTACTTGCGATGTTGATTCTTCTAACAAATAGAATTAAAGCAACATGAAGAGTCTTAAAACTTTTAACTATTAAATACTACTCTCTCCGTCCGGTCAATCGTTGTCCTTTGGTTTTGACACAGAGACCAAGGAAAGAAGAGGGGGTCAATTTGATAAGTACACCAAATTGAGTGTGTTCAAATTGCTCATCAAGTTCATTCTTAAAATAGAAAGCACAACAATTAACTGAGACACCCAAAAATGGAATTGGACAACAAATGACCGGGACAGAGGGAGTAAATCACGAAAGAATAAAGTAGAAGATATTTTTAGAAATTGATACCTTACAAACTTGTCCTTCTGACCATTACCACCATTAAACATCATTGGCACTCAAATACATGTACACCTACAAATTCCAAACGAAACAACAGCAACCAAACAATTTTGTAAAACAAAACCCTCAAACATCTCATAGTCCAGTATCTGTTCATACTATTTATCAACAAGACAACAACAACATCACGCGAGTGCCTCAAGGGATTCCGCAAATTTCAGGGAAAAGGGGGTTGGATGTATGCAACCTTTACACTATGTTACCACCCATAACATTACGCCAATGCCTAAAGGGCTCCCGGAAATTGCGGGGTAAGGGGTAGGATGTACGCAACCTTTACACTATATCACCAACCCATTTCATCGCCAAAAAAACAAAGAAAACCCAAAAAAATTCTTCACCATTTTATATGCTAAAATAGTCAACTGCCCAGAAACCATTAACAATAATTCATGGTTTTGACATAGAAAACCTTAAACAGCAAAGGGATCCCTAAATGTCCATACCCCAATGGCCCGGATCAACAACTGGGTCAACCCGAAACAAGCCAAAGTTTCAATCTTTAATAATAAAAAATCAGTAACAGCAACAACAATACCCTGGTCTCTCAATGGACTTACAAACAGAGAGAGGCTATTTCCAAATTACCAAGATAAAATTAGCAGTAACAAAGTAAAAAACAAAAAACAAAAAATTGCTGCAAAAATATCATCATAATCCATAAAACAAAACCCAAAAGAATTGAGAAAGATAGTATACCTGACATTTCAGAAAGATTGAAGATAAATGATTTGGAATAGGTTGACTATGAAAAATGTAAAGTTTGAGTCTTTTTGCAAAGTTGACTAACAGTTGATTTGGGTAATTAAGGAAGTTTAATTTGTAATTAATGGAAGATAATAATCTAAAACTGAAGGGAAAATTGGGCAAAATTTTGGACACACGAAAAATAAAGAGACACAAGAGTCACAACTCACAAGAGACTTGGTAATGTACTTTCTACTCATTTTCCTACTTCTACTTGTCACAGTTGACACTTGACATAGTGCTCCTAGCGTCTTTTCCGTTCGGGACTCGATTATGTTTGGGTTGTTCGATACGCGATGTTTGTTTGGAACGGAATAGTTGTATTAATGGGTTTGGAATTTGGATGGGTTGTAGGTTAATTTTTTGTTTGTTGTGAGTTTGTGAATAAGTATGCGTTTTGGAAGAGAGGCGAGTAGTTGAGTATGAATAGTGTTACTGAGTCGGTTTTAATGGAGCCGACTTCGACAAGCATGATTGATTGATTGGCTTGTTGGATGTGTGAGGCTTAAGTTCTCTGGTGGTATGAAGGTTTGTTAGGGTTTGTGGTGGTGATGTTTTAGGACATGTGGGTAGTGTGGGGCCGTGAGGGTGATAGTCGCTAAGGGTTAGACTTGGAAACAGGACAATCGGGCCGGGTGATGGTGTAGGTCAGATCAATTCCTGACAGGCTGACGGTTATTTCTGGTTTGCAAGAGTACGGGCCGTGTCATTTTTTAGTATTGTTAATTTGTTATCATGTTATTATTATCAATTCTAATAAACCCGTGGCAATAAACATTCGGGTCAGGTTGAATATGGTCGAGGCATGGGTCATATGTTCAGATGCAAGTTTGGTATGGTGTTAGGTTATTCAAGTCCGTCATTTGAATCGGGTGAATTTTATCTGGTCTAATTAGCATGACGTGTCAACCCAACTCCAAACTTTGTTGAGCTTTATTTGGGCAGCAAGATTTGCAACAGAACTATCAGAGATTAAGCAAGGATTACTGAGGAACAATGATCCGATGTTGACGAACCAAATCGGGTCACCTAAGTTGGACTTCACGATCCACGCACATTGAACCCGCGCATTGGACTTTGAATCAGATCCAACCGGAAAATTTATACCCGGGGGATCTATTTACACAGCCAAGATCTGCTGAGACCGGCGTGCAACCTTGTCCAATGAGCGAGGCACGTGATTGAAAAATTAAGAAGGCGCATAAAAAAAAGCTAATGTACAACCAGAGTGAACCAGCAGAAGACTTCGAAACTGTCTGCCCTTGGCAAGACTTATTAATAACTTTATTTATTTACAAGGGGATTGGAAATACAACCTCTGTCTGAAATCCGCGACTATTCTAATATATACAGTCGACACAACTAACATCATAAATACAAAGCAACAATGGATGCCATCAACAACAACCTAAATTCCCGCCTCCAGAAAAGACGACAGCAACTCCTATGGTTTCTCTACTAGAGCTGCCGAATTATTTGACCTAAAATCTACTTAAACAAGATATTTACGAAGGCTAATTAACCAAACGGAAATGAAAAACTAGACCATCTGTACAATATCATCTAACCTACCACAGGACGACGACTACATTCTTTTTTTAATTTTCACTTTATGAGTGAGAGATCTACCTAAGAGAATGTACAGAACGTTGGTTTAATCTGCAAATGACGCTATGGTTAAATACTAACCAGCTAACCAGAGAAAGGAGGGACTAGCTCGGGTTTTTTATGACCCTAACTGTGCTGTAAAACCGTTTGAGATCCTTCATTGCCTTTTCTTCGATTTGGATGGACCGAATGGACGAGGGAGAATCAATGTCAGGCTTGAACCACCGGCTTGGTGTGCCAGAGTCGGAGGGTGAGCCCTGGCCTGTGGTGACTGAGAACCCTGTTGTCCTTGACTTTGGGCTTTGTGCAAGATTGTATTTTTTAACCTGTTAATATCATCGCAACATCATCAGTAATAGAAGGCCGAGAGAGATGAGGCATCTGTTATGGAAAACAATTGAACGGTACCTGCTGCATCTGTATATCCCTAAGAGAAGGCCGAGAGAGATGAGGCGGCGTCCCAGAAGCAGCCCAAGGAGGTATGCCTGAATCTCCCTCTACAGACTGTGGCGCGACCACAGGAATAGGATTAGAGGGCAGGAGAGAACTCAGTAAAATCTTCCCATTCCTCTTATCATCAGGCAAGTCTTCGAGCTTGTCTTTGTTTTTGGCAGGAAGATTTCCAGTCAATTTTTTTTGCTCGTGTTGGATCTCACGGAGAGAAGCAGACATCTTTGAAACCTTAGCTCCGCCCCAAGCAGGGCCTTCGGTTTTGGGAGGTGGTGGTGGAGTAGCAATTACTGCGATTGGCTCATCAAGAGCACCGGTCAAAAACATAGACAGACCTCCCTTCCTTCCTTTCTTCTTGGTCGCCACTGCTGATGATCCTTTACTTTTCGTATCAATATCATTTTTCTTCTGTAAGACAATAGGGGTCTCTCGGGTGAAAGCATCCTTAGGTTCAGCAGCAATCTGTCAATTGCACAATTAGTCAAGAACTCGGTTAACTTTAACTATGTATCGACAGCTAAAGCAAGAACACAAAATCAAGAAAGAATGCACAGATAAAACACCTTTTCATCAGTAGACTTTAGCACTTGAACATCCAGAACAGTGTTAAAAGGAAGTGGCACCAGTTCGCTGCCTGATAAGGCATTACAATCAACCTGACACTCTTTGAGTTTGCTCTTCCTCTTCTGCTTCTTAGACATCCCCGCCTTCTTAGGGCCCTTACCATCTAATGCGACTGAAGATGATGGTTTTGTAGTTGTCTCAGCTGGAACACCAAGCTCGGCAAGGGAGCTCTCTAGTACAGGCTTTTTATGCAGCTTAGCCATCTGTTGATCATCAAGAACGTGCCCTTTTGATTGTTTTGCCTCCAGAACCTCAATCTGTTGCAACTTCTTCCGCAGTATTCTAACTTGCTTAGCGGTTTCATGATTTGCATCATTCATGGGCATCAGAAAGCTCTCTGATCTTAACTTACCAGCTTGATATACTGTATCAAACATGGGAACATTATCTCGAAACCTTAAAGCCTCGTTGTCATTATAGTCCTCTTCACTGTTGATGATGGCAGGGAATGTTGCTGTCGGAGTTGGCAGTCGGCGATGGCTCCAGGGCTCAGATGATCTCATATCAAGCAATTTCTCAATGTGAACTAGAATCTCTGGTGAAGCAGTAGCAACAGCATGTGAAGCGACCGTGAAAATATAGTCCAGGTTGCGAATGACAAGCTCCTGCAAGTCATAAAGCAAAATGACCAAACGGAGCATGATGAGAAGTGCGAAATAGAATGCATCATTTCTAATTTTAAACCACTATAACTACAACCGACCTCAACTATTACCCCCTCTACTCCCAAATTAAGTACAGGAACATGAAATTCTAAAACAAATTCTGTAAAAGTTTTCAACTATTCAATTAACATTGACGGCCGCAGATTCTGTGAAGCCCACAGTAGTATTAGGAAAGAAACGTATTAGATAGTACGTCACTCAGGACTCAGACCAGAAAGTTATGTGACCAATGTTAACTTAAAGCTACCATCACATCTCATATCAAGATCGAGTAGTCCCGGGAAGTTGAATATGATATTTCACGCCTTACTTACAGAATAGGAAGTTAAATATAACCCATTACACAATCCAATCTCTTCTCAGCTATGTCTATAACACATACCTTCCCACCCGAAGTCCAAATCCCAACAAATGCACAATCACGATGTTAAATATGGGCCATAAGACCAATTCATGACCAAGTTATCAAGGTCTTGGAGGGTGCTACAACGGCATTTTGCACAATGGCACAACGATTGATTATGAGATCAACTCTCAAACCAAGATCTAAAACCATGCGTAAAGCATCGAATTATTATCATTTCACGTGTTTAAATACGGAAAATTCTAAGCAAGCTGTAGAGTGTATACCTCGCAGTGCTTGCGAAGATCATCTGCACCCAGTGCATCTGCAATTTCTAGCATTTGCAAAGCACTTCGTGGTTCCACAAGACATTCTGCAGCCACTTTCTCGCAAAGGCTCTTCAAACTTGGAGCTGACTTTTTCCCAACATCCTCTATTTCCAATCTTGATGGTATGCTGGAAGACTCCATCTCATTGAACATAAAGCCCTCATCTAAATCTTCCAATTCATTGTCGGCATTAATGTTCTTCGTTTGAGAGTCATTAACCGCATCGCCAGGATAAGCAGGATGGTAAATTGAACCAACAATCAGTAGATGCGTTTCACCAACTGAAACTTTAGTAGCCCTCTTCATACCATGCAACCTAGTTACAGCTGGGGGCTTATCCTTACTTTTCTTCCCGTCCCACATATAAACATCACCCGTGCAAGTAACAGCAGAATTCCAATATTTTCCAGCAGAAATACTGACTATCTTCCTTCCATTGAAATAATACACCTGCGAAATGAGGGAACGGATGTAAGCCGATTAGTACTCCCTCTATTCATGAATAAACTTAATTGTTTCCATTTTGAAATGTCCATGAATAACCTTCGTCTCGTCTTAACCACTAGGCGTAGACCTCTTTGGTTCATTATAATTCGTAACTCCTATATCCAAATTATACTATGTTCCTTTTTCTGTGCATATCACACTCTGAAGATTCTTCATGGATTGATGTAGTAATATTAAGGCCTCGTTTGGTTGCCATACGGAAATTAATTTCCCATGACTTTGCAAAACACGTGAACTGGCCAATTTATGTGAATTGCCTAAATTTCGTTTGGTTGACATCCTGGAGTTGAATTGACACAGGAGTTTCCAATTACCTAGGGGGCCTAGGTAATCAAATTCCTCCATAATGGAGGAGTTGGAAATTCCTAGGAGAAAGAAAATCCCATGATTTGGAGTAACCAAACATCTTCATTTTTTCTAAATCATGGGATTTCCCAATTCACCCATTTTTATAGGGGCAACCAAACGAGTCCTAAGTCTTCTGCAAAATCATTGAAAGGCAAAGAAAAAGTTTTGACTATCTGCACTATCAACCTGCTGACATTTCAGATCAGGATCAGATGAAACCCAGTAAAATAAAGTCCCGTCATCAGTTAATGCCAAACTGTGCACCATGCCTGCCGCTACCGCAACGACGTTAAGCCTCTTCATCCTGTGAAACTTCATTACTGCATTCTCATTTTTCTTCAAATTTCTTGAAACAACCACGCGTCTTGGAGTTACAAGTCGATGGCCCCAGGTAAACACCTAACCGTCAAAACACCAGTACGGAATAAGGATCTATAGAGCACAGAAAGAAAATCAGATATCTGAAACAAGCGTACCTCTCCATCTGCTCCCAAAACAACTGTATGATACTTTGCAGTAGTCACTCCAGTGAATACCTTTCCTTTCAGATATTCAACCAATCTAGGAGTATTATTTGAACTTGAGTTTGAAGTGCCATAACCAAGTTGTCCTTCCTTGTTGCAGCCCCAAGTGAAAACTTCACCAGTCTCAGAAACAGCAGCGGTGTGTTTGTTTGCTGCAGCAACAGCCTTTATCTTCAGCTTTAAAGAGCTAACCTTACGAGGAGTCGGTTGGGTATCCACAGATGCATAGCCAAGTTGGCCCTCTGCACATTTAATTTTAAAGGAAAAAAACTGCATTAGTAACAGAAAAAACATATCAAGTTTGAACAAATCTACATGATGACGTAAGTTTATCCACATGCCCGAAAAACAAATTATGGTTCGATAATATCAATACAATTTGACAAAAGAAAAGCCGGCCAATAAAAGGTAAATGGTAAAAATGTGCTAATTTTTGCTCTTGTCCAACATCTCTACAGCATTAAACTGCTATAATACCTCGATTAGATCCCCAAGTGAAAACTTCTCCACTTTCAGTAACAATAACAGTGTGATGTTTAGCAGCAGCAACTGCCTTCACTCGACGAGAACCAAGCCCAGAGACTACTTGTCTTGGTGTAATTACAGCAGCCTGACCACTGCAAAAAGGGACGCAAGTAAACTACAAGTACACAAGCACGTATCAGGCAAAACTCCATATATTTAGCAACCGCGCTAGATAGATATTAGCATTTCCCAATTGGAAATTTTATGTATTTAATAGTTGAGGCGATGATGTTAGACATGCAAGATTTTCTGATATTTCAGTATGTGTGGCAGTAAATGAGAGCGAGTGAACATACAATTTTTTTAACCACCTACTTTAATAAAACACAACAGAGGTGAGAGCATCACTGCAAGTCTGCAACAGAAATATATGAGTACCTATGAATGTCAAACTCAGGGTGTCCAAGACGGCCACCCCTTCCAAATCCCCATGTATAGAGTTCTCCCTGAGCAGTAACTGCCACGCTGTGAAACTTAGAAGCAGCAGTCAACTTAATATACGAACCCTGAAGTGCATCAAGTTTGCAGGGTAACTTTTGCAGGTGAGCGTTTCCAGTTCCAAGTTGATAATTGGTTCCACTTCCCCAGCTATAAATCTCAGTGGTCACTGCAATTGGCACGTCAAGCATTTCAGTTGACAACAAAATAAGTATTTCTCCACGCAAGGACACGGGATACTTGAAATACTATGAACACGGAACAGATGAGTTTCAAAAACCTGAGTTATGTTGATCGCCCAATATCTGCTGTACTGGTCCAGAGAGGAGATCAATTGGTGTTCGTGATTTCGAGTCCTCTATGGCGACAGAAGCACCAGCCTGCAGGAGAGCACTAGCAACAGCAATATGACCAAAATGAAGAGCCCTGTGCAGACTACTCCAACCTGACTCTCCATCCTGAAAGAGATGGCCAGAAGGCAGGAAACAAGGCAACAATAACTTAATGAGCATCAAATTAATATATTGCTTTGAACCTACGAGTCTGCGATAAAACCAATATTAAAGTACTAAGACATGCAAGGAAGTTAGAATATCTATGAAGCAAACTCATCAACAACACAGCCGTGTGGCTGACAAACGAGCGAGCATTGAGCGAGTCCATCCCAATGGGTGGTGCCTCACGGGCGCCCACGTATGGTGGAGTAAGAGGGATATGATGTAGCCAGCCTTACCCTCGTGTTATAAACACAAATAGGTTGTTTCTGAATGACCCAAAGTGAAAACTACATCAAGTGAACAATACTTAATAGTAAAAAAACCACCGAATATTAGTGAGTTTTGGCTCCAATAGAGATGGAAGCTTAAAGCAAACTCATTAAAGATAATTTCAAACTATCAAAGACAAAGCATATGAAAGGAACTCCAAACGTAAACCCTCAAGTCCTTGCTAGAGCAAGTAAACAGCATAATAAGGGGGAAGAAGAAAGCAGGATAACGCACCCTTGCATCAGCGTCTGCGCCAGCCTCAAGTAGCCTTCTCACGAAAGGAATGTGATTTCTCCAAGTAGCAATATGAAGAGGGGTGAGACCAAAAGCATTCCTCAAATTTATATTACCCCCATTCTTCTTTAGATGGGTCAAAGCTAATTCCAGATCAGCTAATGACCCTTCTCGTACAACAAGCCAAAGATCCTTTTGACTTCCACCCGGAGAAGTTTTGCGGCCATGACTTTGGAGACTATACTTGTGCCCTTGAGACGAGGCCAATCCCTCCATCGACATCAGTTATGATAAAAGCTTCTTGAACTATGTGGTTACAAAATTTAACCTCAAAAAAGTATTACAACCAGATAAGTCTCCCAAAATAGAATCCGACTATTTCAAAACAGATTAGACATCTATTTGGAAGACACGCAGAGACAGCACCTCAAGGCACTGGCCTTATCTTAAGAAAACTGAATTATTAGTCTGTCATGATAATTTTAGGTAAATAATTAAATCTCAGCTATTTTTTTCTGGTGGTAAGATCAATCACAGGATATACGTCCTTGGCACGACAATATCAATTTCTCAACCCACCACCAATGCTAACCCTCATCTCATTCTCTTAAGCTATCGACATTTCCATGATAACCTGCCAAGCTGATCTGGCTTCTGCAATTCAATAATCAAACTCAAAAACAGCTAATCTCATTAAAAATAACAAGAACCTACATAATTACCTAAAACACAGAAAAAAAATGCATACAACACGAATAATATTTTAAAATAAACGGAATCGACTCAAATTATGAATGCAAGCAAACAGAGATTACCTTTTGTATCCAGTGATAAAAAAAAAGGTTTCCACACACATTAAAGTTTCACAGGGAAATGGGATCATAAAAGTTACCTATGCAAGTAGTTATCAAAGTACAGACAAGCATAACTTTTACTCCAAGAAGTGAATCAAATTAACCATCAATGATAAAAGCAACTAACTCTTGCTCAATACTCGAAATCGATTCCTTCTTGTTGAAGCATCATTAAACCAATCATGCCAATATGTTTAAAACAAAATGTCAAAAAATTTATTATTTTGAGGTCAATTCTTTTAGGTTGGTAGCTTCAGAAAAACTATCAATTTCACAATTCTCATTTCCCAACTGCAAAACCAACCACATCAACGACATCAGAGCCTTAATCCCAAAATGATTTCGGATCGGCCGACGTACATAATATGAGATTGATGGTGTTAATACAGTTGATCTAAGCTTCATATGCACACATTATACATGAAAATTGAAAATTACTGTAAATTGAAGCATAATTGCAGAAAATTGAGAGACATTTAAGACAATGTAGCACATAACAGGCATGATTACATCAAAAGATTCAAACTTTAGATCAAATTAACATGAATTAGCATGTTATACCAACAATTTAGAGAATTAACATCAAATTACATGCCAAAAATATACTAAACACAGAAATTAAGATCTCCCCATTTCAATTCAAACAAAGATTAACAAGAAAAACAGCAAAATTAACACAAAATCAAACAAAAAAAATACCCAATTATGCCAAACATGATCATATGATCTGAATTTGAAACTACATTTCTTACAATTAATCAAAAAAGCATAAAACTTTGATCACCTTAAGAGAATTAATGAGATGGGAATTGAGAATTAGAGGTGGAAAACAATCAACAATGGTGAAAACTCAAGATTGTTGATTGTTAGTTCATCATTAATTTGGGAAAATGTTATGTGAAATTAAATTGTAAAATTATGATTAATTAATATTGGGTAAATGAATAAATGGAGGATGTGAGTTTATAATGTGTGTGATTCAAATTAAAATGAAATTAAAATTGAAAATTGAGATTGAAAATGATGGAATATGCGTTTGAATGGATTTGAGCATCAAAGCATATGCATGAGGGAAAGAGAATTGTGTATAGAGATTGTTTGAGTTGGTGGTGGTGGCCACTCTTTACTTGAGTCACGTATTAAAAAGGGTGTTTTCGTCATTTTAAGTATGATCACGTTTTAGACGGTTTTTCTGGTTTTCTCTCATCTTCTCATTTCACACTTCGATAGGATAATGGATTCTAGTTACTTGCGTTTGTCATCGCTCTTTACTTGAGTCACCGATTAAAAAGGGTATTTTCGTCATTTTAAGTATGATCACGGTTTTAGACGGGTTTTTTCGGGACTTCTCTTATCTTATCATTTCACACGGCGATGGGATAATGGATTCTAGTTACTTGGGCTTGCCGTCGATGTAATCGAAATGATGTAACATGAGTACGAGGAACCAGAATTTTACATTGTTTTTTAAACTAAACAAAATGCGATGTGTTTGTGGAGTTATGAGAGGAGAAGGTCGAACAAAACACCTCAAAGAATATATCTTTAACATTGTTTTTTCTGAAATATTGTCAAACGAGGGAATACGAGTGGATGATCATCGTCGTATTTCTGGTCTCGTATCACGTCTTACTGCTTTTATACTTTAACATGTCGTCCAAATACTCCAAATGTTATGATTTACGTAATCATCAGCGTGGATGATTTGTGATAACAAGAGGTAGTGGAATAAAAAGAGGCAAGTAGAAACGCGATACTAGTACAAGAGATTTGTATGCGATATCTTCTTGTTTGGTATTTGGTGCGACTATTGTTGGTTTTTCGTTCAAACGTGTTCGCCCTATATCCGACTAGTGGTCAGTAGTACTGGTCACTTGAAGCTTGTCCATTTCTGAACCAAATTATTACAAAATTTATTGCGAATCTCGAGTACTATATCATGCAGCAAATATTGAATACGATATTAATACATGTACATGTAACATCTCGATACATTGCACCAAACCTATGTTAGATAACCCAATTATCCAACACAAAAACACAATTTAAAAACGTATTTGCTAAATCCCGCACATGATATTACTTGAATCCCGCACTCTTTGTCACCTTATTCCAAATTTACCCTTTGTTAAAAAAATCTCTCATTTCTCCTTTTCACCACCAACAAAATTGCTACTAATTTGATAATTTAACAAATTATGGATTTTAATTTGCACATTCACAAATAATTTTGTTATTCTATCAACAAATTTATTAATATCCTTTTTTTAATTGATTGAATTAATGTTTTTTTTATCTTCAAGAGGGTGATTTTTACAATTAGGGTTTGAAATTTAGGGATCTTTCTTCACCACCAACCAAATCGCTAAAATTTAACAAATTATGGCTTGAAATTTAGGGATCTTCTCTTCACCACCAACCAAGTTCGTTATTCAATCAACAAATTTATTAATACCCGTCTTTTATTGATTGAATGAATGTTTTTTTGTCTTAAAGAGAGTGATTTTTACAATTAGGGTTTGACATTTAGTAATTTTAGATTTTGGATTGTTGAAGGTACATCATTTTATGACGGCTGGTGGTGGGTCGGTTTATGGCAGCAGGTGGTGGTGCGTTCTGTTTGTGAGCGGTTGGTGGTGGGGCAATTGGTGGTGGGATAGCTAAGCATACATATTTTTTTGAATTTCTTTATTTTTGAATGTTCCTCTCTAATTGGATGTGAAAAATGAGAGAGATATAGTCGGAATAAGATGACAAAGTGTATCGAATTAAGCAAAATCTTGTGCGGGATTTAGCAACACCCTTTAAAAAATTACTTTTCTCCGAAATTCCGAAATCCAACATTTATACAATATCCACAAATAGTCCAATCCAAATCTCATTTAATATTTTTTAATTTGATGACAGCACACTTTCCATTGTTAGCAAATTGACCCATTTGAACTCTTAAGCAATCCTTAACCTCCATTAAAGTTTGGTGCTTAAAGCAACCATGGTTTATTCATGGTGGTACTCTCATCTACGTTCTACCTCTCGAACCCTCTACTCACATCTTAAAGCTTCCAACTTTCATGGATACACCACCTCTACCACCCAAAACGCTGTCGTTTCAGGGGTTAAAGCCAGAAAAAACCCATTTCAATGGCGGTTCAGTTACTTAGTGCCCATTTCAACTGCTTCTCTTATCATTCATCTTCAACAAAACCCTTCATTTTCTGACAGTTTTGATCATAATTCTCGGTATTGAACTTCACGATGATTAATTTATTATCTATCTTTTGATTTCTGGTTTTGTCTTGCTTAAAAATGCTGTCTTTTTAATGTTCTGATATTGTTTGTGCATAACTGCATATCGGTTATTGCATGTGGGTATGCTTCGTGTATGTTGTTCTCTTTTCGTCTCGATTATTTGTTTACCTTTGATTCAAATACGGAATACAACCATAGATGTGTAATTGGCACAAAGGGAGCATTTTTTTATGTTAACTGAATTGTTTAGGGTATTAATTTGTATTGTATTTAAATAGTGAGCATTCTACTCAAGGATAATGCCGTCTCTCGGGCATTGGGCCGGTATCGAAATTCAGTACCATCAAATTCGAGTATATATGATCTCTGGATCACACTTTTGTATTGTTCCCTTTTGACAAAATGTTCTATTGTGATAAAATAACACGTTTACCCTTCAACTATGAATAGATGAGGAGATTGTAATTGGGAGGGGACATTCATACACTAAGATTACTAGGGAGTTAGGGACAATATTGGATGTTCACTAATTTTTTCCTTGCTATATTCCGAAAGGGGAAATTTGTTTTTGTGAGAGAAATCAGAAGCGAAAAGGGATAATATAAAAAGCAAGTCTTGCTTCTGAGGGTCACAAGCTTGTGACGTCTCTCAAACCCCTTTTCTTATTATCATTATTTAAATCGGTTGTGAGTCGTCACAAGCTTGTGATTGTCACAACTAACATGTAAAAATTTGCGATATAAATGGGATGGAGGGAGTATTTGCGTGTGGATTTGACCATTCCTAATGCTTAAGTGGTGGTACTAGTACTGCCTGTGGAGCTGACCTTTCCTTACCCTGCTTATGTCACAATGATGAGCACATTACCCTCATTACGTCAAAGGTTTCTGCATATGATAGGGTAATGAGTGTCAATCTTATGCAGTCTTACCACTATGTTACTTCACACTAGCCCTACCTTTCGTTACGGTCCATAATGAAAATTGCGTTGTGGTTTGCATTGGCTGATTTCTATATCTCGTTATAAGAAGTGCATATAGTTTCATGATCATTTCCCGCTTGAGTGAATAGGTAGTATTCTGTTGAAAGGCTTTAGGATACTTTAGCAGTTTCCTTTTTTTGTTTGTTAAATGATGCACAGAGATGTTAATATCGGCGGCAAAGGAAGCACAGAGTTTGTGGTGAAAGGTACTCACAAGGGTGTTCCACAAGAGCTCATAGAGGATCTCAAGGGTATTTGTGGGGTACTTTTTCCGTAACCCACATCCCATCTTTTTTAACTCTATGTTTTTTTTACTAGTATTTGTTTTGTGGTCAATTGTATTTGTAGTATGGAATTTATCACTTCCACATAACTTGGCGGTCGAGTGGGTAAAGTTGATATCTTTCTTTGCATTAATGGAACAAGCTTCAAACCTAATATTGTAAGGCTGCTAACGAAGATAGTATAGGAGTAGGAAAGACGGGTTTTCATAGGAGAATTATTATTTGCTTGGTCTTTGCATCTTTGATAGTTCATACACAGATAGTTCATCTGAGAAATCTTAATTGGCTATTGACAGCTACATCTGTTATTAAATTTTTCTTCCCTAGTCAGTAGTCGGGAATAGCTTTTACTTTATTGCTGCTTGGTCGTGCTTGGTTGTGGAGTCGATAGTAAAGGCCACATGTCTAGGATTTTTTTAGTTCTATTTTATGTGCTGGTTCATACCCATCATCGTCATTTGACAGGAGAATATGACAATGGATTATGATGAAAGGTTCTTTCATGGCAAGCCACAAAACAGTTTTCACAAAGCTGTTAATATTCCTGATATCGTTCTCTTTCCGAGGTTCGTGATTTCACTTTACTTGTCTTTCTAATATAGCCACAGTCTTGATAATTCGTAGATTATGTATAATGGTGTGGAGAATATCTTAGGCTTTTGCTTCCCAAAATGCTAAAGCTTTCTTAATTGACAAACTGCTGGTAAATCTAAGACAGACTTAAGTTGTAGCCCTCTATGCTTAATGATTTCGAATCATTGGTTTGAACAGTTTGTGAAAAAGAAAACATTGTGTAATGAAACTTTGTGTTGGAGCATAAGACTGATCACTGGCTGTATTGAAATTATTAACTACTGTGGCATTGAAGCTAAGGAACCGATGGGATTAGTCAGTTATGGCTGAGGAAATGGCATGGAGGTGAGGGAAATGAGGACATTCGATGTCCTGAAATAATTGAAAGCAAGTAAGGCTTTCTAAAATCTACATAAAACGCACACCAGTAATTAAATCCACGTATGAGAAAATTATGTTAATTCAATTGGTGCTTGCAATACCCGGCAACGAGATTAAAGAAAGGGTCCATATCTGTCTCTCTATGTCTGTTCCATTGCCTGCTTTGATTTGTATTGCAGCATGTTTCTATCTACTGATGAATGCAATAGCTGGCAATCGAATAAAGGATACTCTTCATATGTATCTCCGTTTTTCTCGGACCCCTTGCTTTGATGTGTATCATGTCCTCTATAGTTTTTCATTTCTCTTATATAATTCCTAGCATAAATATCTGATGTTATCATCGTTGTTTGTAGGTCTGAGCAAGAAGTTTCTTTGATAGTCAAGTCTTGTAACAAGCATAAGGTACGGTAGGCCTATCTGGTTTTATCTTCTTGAGAGGTTCAACACCAGCTTTAACTAGTTACTAAATATCTCGTACTCTATAGTCTATACATAGAAATTTTCTCAAAGTTGATTCATTTTGGTTGGATCTATAGCTTCGGTCTGATACCGCTGAGAATTTAGCTCAAAACTCCTTGTTGTTTTGTTTTGTGTCCAGGTACCAATTGTACCATATGGCGGGGCGACGTCTATTGAAGGTCACACTTTGTCCCCACATGGAGGAGTCTGCATTGATATGTCCCATATGAAAGTATGTGAATCTTTTTTTATAAAAGCTCCATATGTACCTAAGTACTCCCATTCTTGATATGATTAAGAATGGCCTGCTGTGGATTTAGGTTTTCTAAATGCATTAGATAATTCCATAGCAAGCCTCCATAATTATGAAGAAAATAAGAGCGCACATTTTTATTCAAGTCTTCTTGTCTAGGGTAGACCATTAGATATACAAAGTAAAACTTCTTATTCTCCCAACTCTCTGGTTTTGCTATTAATTATTGTGAATATACTTTTATCGAGTTAACCATACAATAAGGACCTGAACTTCGGAAAAAAATTGTGATAAAGACCCGAACTTTCTTTTAGACACTTTAAGGACCTCATTTTGTTTATTAGGCTAAACTGCCCTTGCATATCATTATATCAATATTTTGTTGAACATTGTTTATGTGAACAGCCAAAACAAAAAAAATATAAAACAAAACTTCAACGGTTTGGTATTTTTTCTTATTTTCAGTATGCAGTTTTTTCGCACATCTTGATTGTTGTTACAGGTGGAATTATTTTTTTAATAAACGTTGCATCAAAATGAGGGTTAAGATATTCGCACCCTTCGCAAATATACACAAAAATAAGGATAAACGTATAATAATTTATTAACAGTACTGTAAATCAAACCGGTTAAGCGGTCAGCCAACTTGCCAAAATGATGAATTGTAACCGAAGCGTTACAAACGGTTTTTTTCAGTTCGTGTCCGGTTCGATTATATTGGTCAACCCCAATGGCCCAACAGTCTGTATCTTCAATCCTGAAAATTATAAGTGCATTAATTTCTCTCTTTATTTTATCACTTAATGCGTGCCTTAATCTTTTTCTGTAAAGCTCTAGATAGTTACACAAACTACTGCCTCCCATTTGCATTTTTAATTTCATCTGTTTACAATGTTAAGCTTGCATTGTCAACGTACTTTGTGCACCAATTTCCTAGTTTAGACTGAGGTTGTGAGAGTAGCAGTAGTAGACTTGTAGGGTAGCGTAGCATTGCAGCCTGAAAGATAAGTCTGTCCGTACCATGGTGGTGAAAATTCGTTGTAAGATAAAACCATACTCTGGTGGACTGGTGGACTGGTGGTGAAAATCCATTGGATCGACTTATTTCATTTTATTATATTTCCTCATTGTTTATAAAATTATTTTCTAGAAAAATATTGAAAGGGAATTTTTGTCCAATAAGTAAATTGAGGTCCTTAAAGTCTCTAAAAAAAAGTTCTGGTCGTTACGGCAAAATTTTGCCAAAGTTTAGGTTCTTGTTGTAAGGTTGACTCTACTTTTATTGAATAATATCTTTAGTCAGATAAATGATAAACTAGGAATTAGATTGCGCCTGGGGACTCGAATCCCCATGCTGTTAAAAAGGTTGACAGTGATGATTGACTGTGAAGAGGACTCAGCTAGCCCATGGTTCCTTGCATGTGTTGCTATTTTTAGTCATTTTTTATGGCCTGTGTTCATCATTTAACATTTTCACTGGTGAATACATACCATACATCTCAATTAAAGGTTGAAAGAGAATTGAAGTTGTAATGAAAGCATGAGTTTCAGTTATCAAGAGCTTTTACATACAAAGGGGGTCTTGAATAGAGACTAAATTTGGTTCTCTTAAAGAATTCAGCCTTTTCAAAAGCATGATAACTCTTCTTTTCTTTGCATATAGAAAGTAACGGTTGATGGAAACTTTAAATTTAATTGCAGAGTGTTAAATCATTACATGTTAAGGACATGGATGTGGTGGTTGAGCCTGGGATTGGGTGGATGGAGTTGAATGAATACTTGGAACCATATGGATTATTCTTCCCTTTAGATCCCGGTAAAGTTTCTGTCTTTCCGGTCTTTCATGTTTGCTTACAGTCTAGCTAGATTTGTTTCTTCTTGTAAGCTTTATAGTTTCATTGATCCCGAAGTGGTTACGGCTTTTATGCTGACATTTGCCTGACAGTTTTGTATCTTAGATGCAGTAATAAGGTTTGAGAATCCTGCAAGTGATTATTTATTTTTGGTTCTAGAAAAAAACATTTTAAATTTCACGATTTTATTGGGAAAGCATGATGATGGTGTATTATTTCATTCAACTTATTAAAGTTGTTGTATTGGTTTTTGACTGTTTTCAGTTAAGATACTCTCTATTATGTTTTTTGTGACACGGGAGCCAGAAATGTTGTATTGATAAATTACATACCCAGTCTTCAAATTTAAAATTAATGCACTTAAAAGCTGATGCATTTGTTCGGGCAGTTACCATTCTGACGTCTCCTATGAAAGACTGATAAACTGATATAATTCTGAAAATGCCACTGGTTTATGAGGTTTCTCTAAATTTTGATTAGAACTCATCGGTTTCCTCAATGAGCAGGTCCCGGTGCTACAATTGGTGGCATGTGTGCAACACGGTGTTCAGGTTCTTTAGCGGTGAGGTAGGTGCCTCTTCCATGTGCTCAATGACTCAACTTACTCAGTGGAACGGGAACTTTTCTGATTCTGTAAAAAGATTAGTTGTGAGGTTCTTTAGCGGTAAGGTATTTAAGTCACCACATTGATGCTTATGAATGCAATGACTTGTTGATTGATAAATAGATTAGCTGCGACAAAAAATCATGCATGAAGTCAACTGTACACATTCATTATGGCTTCAGGCTAACCAATTACTTCCTATGAATAAGTGACACTTTACTACATAGGCTGTCGAACCTAGGCTCAGATATTACTTTATTCTTTAGTTTGTTGTTGTGTGAAATTAGGTTTTATAACTCCACGATTGATGTAACTAATTTCTAGGCATTGTTGTTGGTAATTAAGTGTGTAGCAATGTCGAATGACTCTTCTTCTTGTTCATCATCAAGGGGAATAATGTAATTGTTCAATTAGTTTGATGTTGCTATATTAACGTTTTGATCTTGATTAGGTTAGATAGGTGAATTAGATGAACAATGCTCTTTTCCATTATACACAAAATATGGCAATCTTCATGAACCGCCAGAGAAATTTTCCGTGTTTTTTACACTTTTCCATATACAAAGTACTGATGGCTTCTGTTCATAGCGTGTAGGTATGGAACAATGCGAGAAAACGTCATCAATTTGAAGGTATTCCCGCTTTAGTCCTAACTTTATGCACAAAGCTCTCGGTGTCCATCACGTCATCCGATTTTGTGGGAATGACAGGTTGTCCTAGCCAATGGGGATGTTGTTAAGACAGGAAACCGTGCTCGAAAAAGCGCTGCAGGGTATGTGTTTTTAAGTTTACTAGTTGGAATCTACAACCTACTAGAAAGAGAGAAGATTGCTTTTCCTCATCTTTTATCATGGTGCTGCATTTTTAATTTTTTATCAACTTTTTTGGCATTTATTTTCTCTCTTCTCACTGTGCATGTCTATTTGACCCCGAGTTTCATGTTGAATAATAGTGGCCTCTTCCAAGTAAGTTAGGGTCTCAATCGTGATTTTTATTATTTAATCGCGTTTCTTCACTGAACGGCCAGCTGGGAAAATTTGTTTCAGTGAAAAAGACATTATTTATTTGCGATTAAAAATTGCGGGGAAGATGAGGGTTCCTTACAATGAAACAAAAGAGCTAATTAGATACTGAAGCTAGGAGTTGACCTGTCTATTGATTTGCTAATGCTATAGTGGTCTCGCTTTATATTTTAACCATTACTTACCTTGCATCTATGGTTCCTTCTATATGATTTATGATGGATGTAGAAGTTCATAAGACTCTGAGTATTATGAATGACCTTCAATATTCTCTTTATCTTAAGGTATGATTTGACCCGTCTATTGATCGGAAGTGAAGGAACCTTGGGTGTAATTACAGAAGTCACTCTTCGGCTTCAAAGAATTCCTCGACACTCAGTGGTATGCGAAAATATATTTTTATTAACTTATGAAGAAAAACGCGAACAAATTTATCTTCAGTACTGCTTTATCTTAAGTTCATTAACATAGGTGATTTACAAGCGAATCTAAGGTCTTCAGAGTTTTAACTGACACAGAACTTATTTACAGGTTGCTAGGTGTAACTTTACTTCAGTAAAGGATGCTGCTGATGTGGCTATTGCCACTATGCTTTCTGGAATACAGGTATAAACCAAAGTTTAGAACTTTAGAGAGGTCTTCTTAAGCCTCAATGTTTATGAGCGATTTTTTCTTTTATGCGATTTTTTTATAGAGCCAACTCATGTTTATAATCTGCAACCTGCATATACGGGATCAAATATTTACTTATCACGCAACATATTGGCTGAATAATACTTTTTCTGTATATGTAAAAGAAATTCCAAAATAGCCAATACGGTTATTGTTTGACCCAGACGGCCAATCTTAGATTGACATATAACCAATACAACTGTTGCTAGATTAACATGATTAATCTAATGCGATGATTGCTTCTAGAATTTCTATCGTGGTGCATGGCATTGTACTACATTTTACTAATGCTTGCTACCCCCATGCCCTCGTGTAGGTATCCCGAATAGAGCTTCTAGACGAGGTTCAAGTGAGGGCAATAAATATTGCTAATGGGACTAATTTGCCAGAAAAACCTACATTGTTATTTGAATTTGTTGGAACAGGTAAATTCAAAATTATTGCCTTGGCTCAATTTAATGTCCTATATTTTTTTTCCAACTTTCATTTTCTTTCTGTTAGATGGAGGCTTCTGGCTAATGAACCTGGATATTAGCAAATTTATTCATTTCCTTGTAACCAGGGGCGAACCCAATATTAAATGAACAATACATGCAATGGGATTCGAACACACGACCACAAGGAGGATATTTAATGGCTTTACCATTGAACCACAAATATTTACTGTAGATTTATTGGGATAACATTTAATTATCTACTATTTATCAATATTTGGGGTAGCAAAAAACCGTCTTTTAAACCAATTTTTTAAAGTTTGGGGTAGCGCCTGTTACCCCTTGCTCTAAAGTGGGTTCGCCCCTGCTTGTAACAGTTCCTCTGATAAATGTATAATTTTCTGTTTTTGTTCTGTTAACATTGCGGTCATCTGATATTGCGGTGCATAAGCTGTCATGTTTACTGAAACTTTTTCTTAAGGATCTACTGGGGGAGTGGGGGCAATGTCTACATTCATGAAGATGAGATTATGAATATTTAATTCTTGCTCACAGTTAAAAATTTTTGCAGCAGTTGATCTCCATGAAATTTCCATAAACAATAAATTCAACATTCATACTTTTAGTTTGGATTATAATGGATTCAACATTCATATTTTGTCTGTGTGTCAGCACTAGCAGTCAGCTGTTCGACAATTCAAATGGTGGTAGAGAAAGGAAGGGGGGAGGGGTAGTCTATTCTGTAGTTGAGGCTTAGTACATTTATTCTACAACTTGTTTATCTGGTAACCTGCAAGTTAATCTCAATCATGTTTAGCTTGAACATGACTTTAGCGCTTGTCTAAATGTTACACTGTATGGTACGGAACAATGTTAGGACTCTTAGGAGGTCCATATTTGCTCATGCTATTGGTAATTTGCATTAATGGGTTAGGTGAGTGATGATGATTGTAACTTGCTTACTCGTTTGGCAGAAGCATATTCACGCGAGCAGACTTTGCTGGTGCAGAAGATTGTTTCTGAACATAATGGTTCTGATTTTATCTTTGCTGAAGAACCTGAAGCAAAGAAGGAGCTATGGAAGGTAATTTTGCAAGTTTTATTTCACTCATATTTTCTGTTTGCGTATCTTGTTCTACTTGGGACTTGTAATCACGCCGTTGCTCCGAGCAAGGACAAGTCTTGCATTTATAATATTGTTTCCCATGCTTGAAAAAGTGCGGTGCCATAACTTTCAGATTTTCTTGTGCAGATGAGGAAAGAAGCACTCTGGGCCTGCTTTGCTATGGAACCTGCGTACGAAGCCATGATTTCAGTGAGTCTTACATGCTTGTTTTCCACTTCCTGACCACTCAAACAGTCAAACTTGACTAAGTTTAATTTTCATTTTAAAAAATAATCTATTAAGTTTTAGTTATTAAATTGCCTTCAAAAGCCACACATTCCTACTGTAGCCCAAAAAAGAAAATCCTGATCCTTTGAGTTGAAAAGAGTAATCCTCATTCCTACGGTTAGTCACTGAACATTTCAACAACGTCAATTCAGTGTCTCAAGGGCTGTTGGCGATGGCAGAGTAGCGAGAGGATAGATTTAAGCATTTTTACCCCTATGTTGAAAACATAGATGGTCTTTTTTTGGATGATCCATAGTTAGAGCTGAGTTGACATTGCATTGAACTACCGCCTCTTCATATTACAAGAAGTGCCAACAGTTTAGTGAGATGATACGACTTGCATTTGACCTCTAATCTTTATCATTGTATCATTTTCCTGCAGCATCGTATCATTGTAGATTTAGATGATACGATGCTGCAGTTGTTCCGTTGTTGAATTTGACCTCTAATCTTTATCATTGTATCATTTTCCTCCAGGATGTTTGTGTGCCTCTTTCTCGTCTCGCAGAGTTAATTTCAAAGTCCAAAGAGGTGCTAGATGCATCTCCATTAATATGGTATTTCCCTGTTTAGTTACTTGGTACTAAATGAACCTTTGCGTCGTCGTCTTTTCCTAGTGATATACTGTTAGTTGACCACCCTTTTTCTCAGTTCTTTCCTCTTTTTAAATTCGGATATTTGAACAGCACAGTTATTGCTCATGCGGGTGACGGGAATTTCCATACTGTGATCTTGTTTAATCCTGACGATGAAGTGCACAGACGAGAAGCTGAACGATTGAATCAGTTCATGGTCAAGACTGCTTTGTCAATGGAAGGTATTGTCTTGTTAGTCCCAAATGATGACTCAATTCACACAATCTCTCTTACAGGCTTACGCTTGTCTGTCTTATTGCTGTCGGAAGCAGGTGAAGAACGATAGTTTTCTTGCTTGCACTAGTTTAACACTATGCTAGTCCGACACTTCGCTTAACTGCTGTGTCGCGTGTCAGACACGTGTCGGTGTCCGACGCGACACGACACTTCGACACTTCAATTTAGACCACGAAATAGGAAAATGTCGGCGTGTCGGAGTAACACTGGTTTAACATGGAATGAATGTTCAGTTTTTTTTTTTAAAAAGCACCTCTCTTTTTCGAACCCCTACCCTTCCCGCTATCGATATTTTAGAGGTGCAATGATGTTAGGTGATGGTATGTTAAGTATGTTGGTGTATCTATCGCAGGAACATGCACAGGAGAACATGGAGTCGGGACTGGCAAAATGAAGGTATGGACAAACTTTATACGTTCTTGTTTATGTCTTATGATTTTGGTTTCCTGCTTAGATGTTCATTGGTGTTGAAAAATATATCCTTTCTCACCGTCTTTAAAGATATATAGCTTATTCTGTGCCCATATCTCTAGAATAAGAGCCGATTTTGGTGTCGTGCATGGCTTCCCCTGCTCCTGCCAATTTGGTTACTCGCTCCTCCCCGATCAGTTGTTTATCTTTTTAGGTACAGAAGAGGGGTAATCCCCGAAACCAGGAATTAGCTACTACACGGGGAATAACAACCCCGAAAATATCATCCCGAAGGATGGAACGATAAATGCCCACCAATTACATGGGTGGTTGGTCTAGTTTGCATCATAAAACTTGCCCACAACGAAAATAAACTATCATAAGAAACCAAAATAGAAGATTATTTGGTCCAGGTTGCAATGTATCGTTGATGCTCATTGCTCAGTAGTCGAATCTTGCAATTTATCAGAAAGATCTGAACTTTTTGACGAAATGGGGTTATGAAGCAAACTATTTATCGCTTTGGGGCCCATTTGAAACTATTTCTTCCAAATGGGTCCACGTCATCACTTTTATTTTATTTTCAAATTTTTGTACAAAGCCGCTGCCTTAACCAGCGGCTTCACCTGTGTTGTTATAAAAAAAGAAGCACAACAAATGAGAACAACTGTGGAATCGGCAAAAAACGTAAACCGAGGAAGCCGCTACTTGGGGTAACACGATGGCTTGCCCCAAGTAGCGGCTTCCTCGGTTTACGTTTTTTGCGGATTCCTCAGTTGTTCTCATTTGTTGTGCTTCTTTTTTTAAAACAACACAGGTTAAGGCAGCGGCTTTGTACAAAAATTTGAAAATAAAATAAAAGTGGTGACGTGGACCCATTTGGAAGAAATAGTTTCAAATGGGCCCCAAAGCGATAAATAGTTTGCTTCACAACCCCATTTCGTCAAAAAGTTCGAAAGATCTGCTAATGGATAGGGCAAAACAAATTGTTATCATGGATGTCTGTCTACCTGTTTTATTTACTTTTTAATACATCCTAATTTGTTCTGAAGTTATATGTTAAAATCTCGTTACAGTACCTCGAGCAAGAGCTGGGAATCGAGAACCTAAGGACAATGAAGAGCATAAAAGTAGCTCTGGATCCGAACAACATCATGAACCCCGGAAAGCTAATTCCTCCTCATGTCTGTCTGTAAGAGCTTGCACTCTTCTACCTCCAGTTTCCGCTCTGTTGTATGTAATATGCGGCTGTATCTAATCGCCTAAAGACACGCTTTTCATAGAGCTAATTGAAGCTGTGGATATAAATCCGCGTCTTTTTCCATAAGGTTTTCTCTATTCACATCCACCGGAAGAAAGTAACTACGCAACTGTTGTACTTTTTCTAGAAAAAACGGCAACTTTATAGTTTTGCCTTGTAACATTTCAGTTATTCTCCTGTAAGGCCGCCTTATTTCTGTAAAAACGGTTTTCTTAGGCAAAAATCATGACTTGTTAGAATGAAAAGGTACTAAAAGATCTGTTTTAGTGTTTTACATACTTGTGTAAGTTCGTTTTACACGAGAATTTGTAGTGAGTGACATTTTGCCCTCACAATTTTCCGTTTTCGGCTTTGTCCTTGGTAGGGATGGCAACGGGTCGGATCTAGACAGGGTCCAATAGGATCTAGATCCAGATCCGCGGCGCGAAAGCGGGATCCAGATCCGATCAAGATCCGTAGGGTCCAATTTTGTCAAATCCAGATTCGTACCCTACGGATCCGGGTAGAGTCCGAGCTATCCGCAGGGTCCCATGTATAAATTATTAAAAAAGTGACCATCCCTATCTACAACGTGCGACCAACTGAAAAGTGATCATTTTTTTATAAATAGTTATCAGTTTTGATTAAATAGTGACCACTTTTTTTGTTAAAAAATGACCTATTTTTTTCAAAGTGGTTACTTTTTACTAAAAAATGGCGACATTTTGCAAAAAGAACACAGGATAAGATCGTAATTATTATTAGCTACAACTTGCTAAAGAATGAGAGTTGAGAGTTGGTAATAAGAAATGATCTCCATGCACCAAAATAACACATATAATACACTTTGGAACTTCACACTCACACTCATATCATTAATGAGTGATTACCAACATTCAAATAAAACTAGCAAAACGAGTACTCCCACCGTTCCAATCATTATCGTTTAAATTCTTTTTAAACAATGAACGGGACAGAGGGAGTAGTTCAGTACGAGATTAATTCGCTTGAATGAAGTGTTTAAGAAGTGAAAAAAGTTGGGAGGAAGCATGTGAGCAAGGCTGGTGCAAATAGAATCCATGGTGTTGTCCTTCAAATTCAACATATTTGATGTCTTTTCCAAGTTTCTTTAATCTACTTGCATAATCCTTGATTCTATCCTTCATTATCTCACTTTCACCGGCTATTACTAGTATCGGATCGGGTAATGTTTTTTCGAGACTCGGACTGTTTGGCCCAAATGGGTTTGCTGATGGATGGTCTTGACTTTCTCCTACTGGTAGCGATAATCTCCAAAACCTTCAAATTTAAAAAAAAAAACAAAAGATTATATGAAAATGATATGTTGAGCCGGTTTCAATGCACAAAAGCCATGTTTAGTAGACAACATATCAGCAAAAATTAGTTTGTTCCGAGTTGAGTCGTAGATTGACCAATGAATATGATCTTTTAATGCGTTTGGTAAATAATAGATTTCGGACTTCTGGCGGAACATTAGAAGCGATTTACTATTTTTCAATATGTTGCACCAGTAGATTCACATGTGCCTCCATTCAACTACAAAAAACCCAAATTATTATTTTTAGTTTGTATAACCATACTTAATGATGATTCTACTAGTAAACTATGTTACGTCAAACACAAACTTTTATTTAACGTGTTACGTTATCTATTATTCTATGATCCACCCTGATAGCGGATTTAAATTTATTTATATTTATATATTCTTGAATTATCTAAGGATATATGCTCTTCATATTCAAAATTCTTTAACTCACAAAATGCTTTTCATAAAGTTTTAAGACAATAATAACAAAAAAAGGATTTCCAATATATTGGGACACCTAATGTGTGCTTATGAATGCATTATTCCAATAATGGGGTGGGTGTCAGCATTGTCGGGTTACTCATTTCATCCCTTAATCATTAGGTTTGGAAATGATTTCTCCCTATGGAAATATAGCAAATTCTTTGGACAGTCGTTTACCTCTTAGTGAAAGTGTTGGGTCTATGCATTGAATCTGTTAGTTGCCGCTTCGAGCGACTAAACGGTATCCAAATTCTATATTGGGCTAGGGTTTCTGTCTGGGCCTTATTAGGTCAAATCTGTATTAGGTTAAGAGTACTATATAAACTCTTAACCTCTACCCTAACAGTTATCCTATACTACCGTTCTGAATCTGTAATCTGAAAAATTCATCACCCTTTTGCCTTGTGGACGACGTAGCTAACAGACCGTTAGTGAACCACGTAAATCTGTACGTATTGTTGTTTATTGTTTATTTTCCATAACGAAAAAATTATACAGAGAATTATACACTGTTATTGACGGTGAAATCCCGATTTATACCAAAAGATAATAATTAATGAGATGTTGATAACATTAAAATCAAATCTAAGAGGATGATAAGATTAAAAGGGAGGTGATACAGAGGAATATATCAAGTTGTTATCTTCAGGTTGGCTGCTTCAGGTATACGATGAAGAGCCTGGCCTACAAGATCTTCTAAAAGGGTAGATACCGATAATATTTACATTTAAATTATCTCAAATCTTTCCAAATTAAGATTTCATGCTCTACTTGTACACTTGTACATTCTGATGCGATTCCGATTTCTTTTACTCACTATCGGAGATTTAATTCAAAAATATATTATTATATTAATAGAAGAATATTATTACACTTTTGTGCGTCCACGTTATCACAATTATTTTGTTTTATTTTTTTTTAAACAAATGTAACCAGAAAAAAAAAAAAAAGAATTAATTTATGAAAAACTAACTTTGTTAATAAAATTTTATCAAATAACCTTCGATGAACCACCATTCTCAATTCAATTTATATTGCATAAATAATACTCCGTACAATATGAAAATGCAGAATTGGACAATGAAAATATAAATGGTAAAAAATTGGTAAAACAAAATAACGTTATTATATTATTTTACAAGCTTTTAATTCTAACATTTTGACCATCATATTCATAGTAGCAAATTTTCGAGATATTACGAAATTTGAGTAATTTTTTTGAATAAGAAATAGTTTTTAACAAAAAAATGTTAATAAATAGTATTGTGTAAACTTGAAACAATTGCAATTTTTGCACGTATTTTAATCTATTATTATTATAAAAGAAATAAGGAGGTATAAAATATACATGTATTTTGGTCTAACATTTTTAAATATTAATCATTATATTAATGTTCTTAAAACTATATAAGTACAATTTTACACGCGTTAAAAGCTAGTATATGTATATATTGTTAAATAGTTTCTTTACGTTTGAATGAAATATACATTGTAAATGAAAGAAATTTAAAGATTCTATTAAATCAAACGAAGTTGAATTTAACGTAATATTCAATTTTGAAACGGAGGTAATCTGTAATAAGAAGATATAAGCGGTCATGGTAATTAGTGGTAGACCGACCGGTGGTTGTGGAGGGTGGAAGTAGAAGGTTTTATTTGAAGGAATTATTTTCTTTCATTTCCTTTATTTCATTTTGTAAAATATATCAGCTATTTTTTCGGTTATCTTGTCAAATGTTTTTACTATTATTCAAGTATAGCTACCTTATTTGCTCTTAGTTTTTAGGTAGTTTTTAAGCTAGCTTAACCATTTATAGTTAACTTTTAAACTTTTAGCTAATATTTTAGGTTTGGCTTAGTGTTTTTACTAATTTTGCCGAATTGAGTATTATCATAACACTTATATTGCGAGTATTTCTCTTATTGTTTTATATATGAGAATTATATTTTACTTCCTCCATTCATATTCAAACTACACCTATTCCATTTTAATCCATTCATATTCAAACTACACCTTTCCTAATAAAGCCAAAAAAATTACTAAAGTATCCTTATCAACATCAATTATTTACACAAAATGTCATCAAATGACCCACCATTACTCCACCACAAATAATAAAAAAAACAACATACACACTTCCCATTGTACTTTCAATCATACTCCCTCCATTTTTATCCAAGTGATACATTTCTTTTTGCACGTTTGCCAACGCACGTTTTACGTGCTTAATATCTTTAGCTACGTATTTGTAAAAATTATAAAAATTATATATTTTCAATGTACTCGTAAAGACGAATTAAACAAGATCCCAAATGAATATGTTTTTTCTTACGTATTGAGAGAAAATTGGAATTGAAGGTTAACTTGTGAATAGTGTACAAAAACCTTATGTATCACTTGGATAAAAATGGAGAGAGTATTTTAATAATCTCTTAAAATTTGTGCATAAAGCATAACTACACTTTGAATTTGAATGGAGGAAATACTATTTATATATATAATTTTTTATTCTAGAAATCACACTTTTTGCCTGATTTTACTTTAGTTTAATTTATTCAGTTCCTATCAATTTATTTCAAAACAGCTTCAGTTCAAACAAACAGTTCAATCGTCTCTCGAATAAAAAACGATTTAAAACTGAAAATCAATGAGTTAGGTAAAGTGTTAAAAAATGGTTAAGTCGGCAAATATCAATTAGCTTCTTATTATTATTAAAACATGTGTTTTAACTTTTAATGCCGTTTTTTGGACTTATTCGTAGAAAAAGGTTTGGACAAGGACATCATGCTATAAATATTCCCAACTTTGCTACTTGATCCAATTATTACACTATATATTATAAAGTGTGTGTCCATTTTTGACGATGACATCCTACTATCAATTATAAAACGACAATTTAATGAAAATGAAGTGTATTAGGACTTGTATTATTCATATAATTATAGAATCATATACAGTCCCGACCAATTTGGCCGATTTACTCTGATTCGACCTGAATCCGTACAACTCTAATTTCGATTGCTATATCATTGAGTTGAAAAGCCGTTTCATGAACACACATTCTCATTTTTGACAGACATGAGTACGTTGTAAGCTTACTACGGGACAAATATTATCCATGTGAGTAGATAAGACAAAAGCAGAGTGTTGTTCTCTAAACAATAATATGTTTTTGTGTTATATACCAATTAGTCTAGTATTTGACCCGTTGCAAGTTTACGACAAATATGTCAGTTATAAGAAAGACCAGATGTTTCATGAATTTGCAATTGGGAGTTTTTTTATTGAAATAACTTGCGTTAATTTATCTCGAAATTTATAAATTCAATAGTTACTTTTTTAGGAAGATCAATTTGATTAGGATAGAGATTATAGTTTACTTTTACTGTTTTATTTGATTGTATATGTTTTTTTATAATTTTTTTTATATTTTAAGAAATGTAAAATAAAATGAATAAACTAACTATGTCTCAAGCCCGCTTATGCTAAACAGAAGAATATTGGAAACAAGCAGAGAATTTACCTATCAAGAGAGTCCAAATCGAGAACAGGTTCAGGAGGACCCACGGCCTCAGATACAGTCCTAACCAATCCACCAAAAAATGGACCCAAAAGCACATACCCACGAATCTGAATCAGATCTAGCTGAAATGACCCGGACCCGAAATAAACCGCTAAATGATGTGCAATGTTTCCACCAGATGAGTCCCCTATTATGAAGACTTTGTTAAAGTCTACCCCTTCTTCAATTAACCTACAACTTAATCCCTTATTACAATAATCCCCTTCCTTTCTTAATTTGGCTTGTAATTGGAGCCATTTTACTGCATTTAATCCATCTTCTATGGCTGCCGGAAGCCGGTGTTCGGGTGCCAACCTGCCCAATATCGACTAGTCTTTTGTAAAATCGTTTTATATATACAAAAGAGTAAATTAGTAACAACTCTCTTTTAAAATTCAATTTTCTAAAATTACTCCCTTATATAATTTTTTTTCTAAAATTACTCCCTTAAAATGTATTTTTATCAAAAATTGCTTCAAAACTTTAATTCAACTTATTTTACAAGTTTATGAATTGATTTCCTTCGTAACATAACCAATTTAAACTTTGAAACGTATAACAATGGAGAATAAGTTCAAAAACATACGGAATATATAGGTAAGCTAAATTGGAGTTTTGAAGCAATATTTAATAAAAGTGTATCTTAAGGGAGTAATTTTAGAAAAAAAAAAAAAAACTTATATAAGGAAGTATTTTAAAAAAAACCCTATTTTAAAAGAGAGTTATTTTTAGTTTACTCTATTAAATTGAACTTTAATTGATTAAATTAAACACATTAATATCCATTTTATAATTAACCTAAGTTAATTTTGTAGGAATATTTTGGTCAATTAGCAATAATAATATGAAATTCATGAATTTAGTAGTTAAAAATTAGTGTTATATATTCAAGTAATTGTCCTTATAATATTAATAAGTTTTTATATAATATAAAACAATTAAATTTTGTTTAGTGATAGTTAAAATAAGTACGGAGTATATTATTATATCCCGCAATATTTTTGCATAAAACAACAGCTTTATAGTTTATATCAACTGTATAACGGATAACGATAGGACGCCACCATTTTCATACATATTATTATTAGACCGTTGACTTTATTTATTTAAATTTTAAATGGTAAGTAAACTGACCAATAATCTTCAACAACACATGGTATGTCGTTTTATCAATGTGTATTGACCAAGTCTCAATAAGCCAATTAACATTAACAAATTAACGATCAACGACGATTTTAATACTGATGAGGTTCAAACGATGTTAAATACAGATTTATTATCTTGTCCTATGGGTATATATCGTCTATACATATCTATATATCTCGAACCTGAATAAATTACTTTGTATCTGTTAATTAGCACAAACATGTTAATCAACTTGAAAAGAAATTCAATTTGTAAATGGACAATCTAACTAGGGGATATGATGATGACAAAATATTGAGATGCAACAATACAACTTTTTTTTTCCACGTGTTATAATATTATCGAGGTTCAATATCATTCTGGTTTCAAATCATTTCATTATTGCATGTAACAAAAGCACGACAACCAGAATGATGAACGCAACACGTTCATATGCAGCATATGAACATGTTGCGTTCATCATTCTAGCTTTGAGAAAAGAATTGACGGGTATATAAGCGGGTATAGTAGCGAACCTGTAGTCCGGTGCAATAACGACGGCCTGAAGCCGGGCCGAAAGACGGAGACAATAATTATGAGAATTAGGCCACGTACGTGAACCAAGGCAAAATCCGCCCCCGTGTATAAAGTACAATATCGGCATTTTATTATTATTACTACCATTTACGTCCCTACTGGTGGTAGTAGTACTACAAGGCCTATAAACTCGAAGATATAGTCGATGAATATCATCGAATATACAATCTTCAAATTCTACGTGGTAACCTTCTCCGATTATATCAATTTCAAAGTTATACTTGTCAAAATCGATTTCGGAGTCGCTAACTCGGTGAATTGATCCGTCGTCGTATAGTTTTAGTACTCCGAAACAATCTTCTACTACTTCTGGTTGGGATAGAGAACCCATTTGTTGCTTTTTTTTCGTTTTTTTATAGTTTGTAAGATTGTAGATAAAGAGAATTATAGTACGTTTTTTTTGGGATTGTGTAAGATAATGGTTGGAGAAAGCTAAACAAGCTATTTATAGAGTCCAATGCACGTTTGTGTTTGGATATTCTTATTCAGACCTTTTTTTTTTTTTTTTTTTTTAAGTAACTCTCTTGAGAGACCGTCTATTAATAAGCTTATTGAAAGGTTATTGTACAAATTTAAGAAAAACTGATACTAGAGATAATAAAATAGATACAAATCATGATTAAACATAAAATGAGTACATTTATTATGTAAATAGTTACGAAATTACTATGGTACAATCAATAACAAAAAGGTCACGAAATACAAATAAAAATGTACAAAATAATGGTCTTTCAATACTTTATTGAAAAACCGTTTCTCTCAAGTTTTAGTATTTTCTTAACTATACATCTCAAACTTAAAACGAGTTAAGTATAATAAAGAAGATAAAAAAAATGATGTTTAGAAACAACCAAAAGGCTAGTTTGTCCTTTTTGTCAATGTCGAGTAATATTTAACCTGTTTTAATTTTTAGTAGAATGTCAAATTTTTTCTGCGGGGAGCCTATTGGGTGGACTTTTATTCCCGGTTTTTTTAGCTTAATCTCAGCTCGACTCTGTTCAGTTCAATTTTATTTAGTTTCAGACTGTCATGTCCAGTTCATCTCTTCACAAATTAACTATTATATACTTCAGTTGCTTTCATAATACCTTATTAGTTTCGTTCAGTTTAATTTAGTTCAGTTCAACTCAACTCAACTTAACTTTATTCAATTCAATTCAGTTCGTTTCAGCCGAAAAGAGCGGGGAAGGCTCCATTCATTTAGACTTAATTACAGCTCATTTCAGTTTAATTCAACTTTATATAGTTCAGTTCAACTCTATTATGAACATAACAGAACCTTAGTCCTTTTTACGAATCCACTGCTTCATAATCTATCCCTCATTTTACCGAATGGTCGACATCTATATAAGTGTACAACATGTCTCATTGAAGACGGACATTATCTAATACATGCCTATTTTAAACGAGATTTTACTAATTCTTATCCGATTGAATATTATAAGAGATGGGTTATTGTCAAATGGAAATTATTAATTGGAAAATGGAGTCAGAAGGTGTGAATGTAGAAGTAGATGAAAAGTACCTGAAATGTGATAGAAAGATACCCACTTAAAATAAGTTGGCGTTGGCCGTTGTACGAATAGAAGCCTGAGTTGTCGACCAACCACTTCAATATATCATGGGCGTCATGCCATTTTGTTATCACAACACGCTCTACATGATAACATGATATTACACTCTCAACCCTCAACCCTAAACTAAGTCCCACCCAATAAAGTGGAAGATTGCGACATGTGCTATAATTCATTGGGATGTTTCGAACTTTGAAAATGTATGATTTTACGGTGTTTTAGTTCGGTTATTGCGTTCGGTTTATTCTATATAATAGGAATATTAATAATAGTTGGGTTCAACCATCACCTTACGGTTTTGGGTGAGATCATCCATCTATCATGATATCAGAGCCAGTGTGATCAAAGGTCACGAGTTAGGGAGTGAAAACACAACCCGAAGGGCATTTGAGTGAGGGAGCGTAATGAGAATATTAATAATAGTTGAGCCTCAACCATCGCCTTAAGATTTTGGGTGAGATGATCTATCATGGTATCAGAGTCAGTGTGATCAAACGTCACGCCTTCGAATTCTGACAACCTCAAAACCTCTCAAAAACTCACAAAGTGGAAACCCAACTCAATGCGCATTTGAGTGAGTGAGCGTAATAGCTAGAAATATTAATAATAGTTGGCCCTCAACCATCACCTTAAGATTTTGGGTGAGATGATTCATCTATCATGGTATCAGAGTCACTGTGATCAAAGGTCACAAGTTCGGAAGTGAAAACCCAACCCAATGGCATTTGAGTGAGGAGCGTAATAGGAATATTAATAATAGTTGAGCCTCAATAATACCCGTAAAATTTTGGTTAAGATGGTTCATTTATCAGTATACACCCCTATTTCATACTCCCTCCACACACCTATGATTTTCCCATTTAATTATAATAATACTCACATATAATAGAGAAATGAGAAGATCATAGGTTTATGAAGGGAGTACAAGATTTTAATCTTGCACAAATTTTCTCTTGAGATAGATACATATTATCTATTTTATATCTAAATCAAATTAAATATATACAATATCAAATTATATGACAAATTGCTTAGGAAATACCAAAAATCATATTTATATAATATTTTTAAATTCATCGAATTTTATAATATTTTTCAAAAGGTGTAATGCATAAGTTTTAAATTGTTTATTTACCATGAAATTTGCCTCATGGAAAATATAAGGATATTCATTGAACAATAATTAGTCTTTTCTAAAATAAATATATATCCTTGTATTTCTTTAATATTAAAACATGTCAAATAATATGTCACTTGTATAAATTTTATGCTTTTGTCTTAACTAAACGTCTACCCCATTTGATTCGTTTTAAATCTAAGACAGATATTTCCATCTTAAACAGAAATCTACGTTCAATGAATAAGATAAGGTTGTGCAGAGAGAACGACAATGATATTTTAAATTATCTATCCGTCGTGAAATATATTCACAAACTCGGGATAAATATATGAAAAATATTCATTGAATGTAATAATGTGATTGTACAAAACTTTTGACGTAGTGAATTAGTCTTTGATAGTGATGAGTCTCGTATTAAGAGTGGAAGATATTGTTTGGAAAGAATAATAAAAACAAAATAGAAGTAAAGGTGATGGATGAAAAATGGAGTGCGGCGTACGGTAATACTAATATTCACTATTTAACACCTCTTCCTTTGGTCATTTAGCATTTTGGACCTTTTCAAAGTTTACCACTTTCTATTTTGCAACCCTCCAATATATTGGGGAGCCATTGTTTGATAACCTTTGGAAATTCTAAATATTCGGAGGGATTTAAGGATTAAAGTTCTCGCGTTTTTGGTTTGTAAGTATTGACTGAACAGAATGGATTGAATGTAATGGAGTTGAGTCGGATTGATCTGAATAGAACTAAATTTAATGGAGTTAAACTGAACTAGATGAAAACTGAACCAAAATGAACTAAACTACAAGTTAATTTGTGAAGATAATAGATAAACTGGACTCAAGTGAATAAAGTTGAACTAAACTCGATAGAGATTAATTGAAATGAAAGGAACTAAAGTTAAATCTAAAAGAACATGGCCTAAGAGTTCATTCGTGAAAAAATAAGTTGGGTTGAATTGAATGAAGCTGAAATGAAATTAATTGAACTGGACTGAATTAATATGTGCCGAAAGTTAAGCAAGAAAGAACAGGGCATAACCGTATAAGTGTACTTCATTCATGTTAGTTATATGTTTATTTTACGGGCTATGCATGAACGGTAACATTTTTATCGATATTAAACCACTTTTATCAAACCTATGATATTAAATTAATTGTAATTAAGTAATTGATTATATTTTTTTTAGGTTCGTCCCTGCGTAGTCCCTCACTGAATGACATGTGGTGAAGTCTCATCATCTAGAGAGATTCGAATCCAGGATCTCAAGATCCATCCTTTTAATATTTTGAAAGAAGCCAAATTTCCACTAGACCTAAAACACTTGATAACTAACTTTTTTTTTTATTTTAATGAAAAACAGAAGCGACAACTTTATATTATACGGTGAAAAAACATTATATTTAAAATCGAGAAAGTAAATATAGAAACGTGACATTATCACAAGTTAAAGAGAGACTACTAGAGACGGAATAGTCACTTCCAAACTTTTTTTTTTCCGGTGAATCAGCTTACGATAAGACGGTCTTATAAAAAAGTAGTCGGAAATGATAATCTTATATTGGGCTCCATTGTAAAGAATTCACAAAAGTTATTGGGCTACATCCAAACACATCAATCAACCCAATAACAATAATCAGGGGTTTAAGCCGAAGGTTTTACTCTAGGTTTTCGCCATTACTACTGCAATTGAGAAATCAATTTGGGGAAAATCAACATGGGTTGGAAAGCTGCAGAGAAACTCATAACAAGATGGAGGATTCTTCGAGGCGATAATGTAAGTATCATCCATCACTTTTGTATCGAAACCCTAATTTTGTCAATTTTGTCAATTGTTGTTTGGTTAATTATTGTGTTAATGTTGTGTTTAGGTGATGATAATTAGAGGGAAGGATAAAGGTGAAGTTGGGGTTATTAAACGTGTTGTTCGATCCCAGAATCGTGTCGTTGTTGAAGGCAAAAATCTTGTATTTATCTCTCTCTTTCTCTTTATGTTTATATTGTTGATTTTGTGATTTGAGATAGTATTGGGAGCCTGGGTTTGATGTAGTTATCGATACGATTTTCATATTGGATCATTCGGAAAACAGTCGCTTCGTGTATCTGACCTCTTGCCCCGCAAATTCAGAAGTTTGGACAGTAGTAGGGTGCATTTTAGGTATTACTAGTTTGCAATTGATTACTGAAATGAAAAGTATTTAGTCGAATTGTTGCGTTTTTTGAGTGATAGTTGATTTACCTGATTGCATTGAGGAATATGCAATTTTTAGGGTATCATTCGGAAAACAGTCGCTTCGTGTATCTGACTCCTTGCCCCGCAAATTCAGAAGTTTGGGACAGTAGTGGGATACATTTTAGGTATTACTAGTTTGCAATTGATTGAAATGAAGAATATTTAGTCGAATTGTTGCGTTTTTAGGGTGATTGTTGATTTACTTGATTGCATTGAGGATTATGCAATTTTTAGGGGGACTTGCGTTATAATACGGTGTTGTTTATACGAATTCTCGATTCTGTTACTCCATATACACTCTTTGTTTCCTAGAATCATCTAATTAATCACTAAACTCGAGTATTGTAATCTGTTTTCTTAACGGTTATGTTTTGTCATGATAAAAGTGTAATCATTGATTAACCGGTCATTAACTCATTATGTTGATGATTTTACTTCCTAAATCATAGAGCCTTGTGTGGGGATGCTGTAGGTAGTCCAACAAGCTGAGTGGAATCAGTGGATTTGTTTTTTGGTGCATAAAAATATGTTCTGTTGGGAGATTTGCTAGTTGCTTTGATCCGGAATGCACGTAATTGTATATGTCAGGATTTCAAGGTAGTTGTTGGGATTCAATTTTTAAGGTTTACTCTCACAGATTCTTCCTGATGAATATTCATTTAGCTCATGTCTTTCTTACCACTGTTTTCTTATGAGGTGGGCGAGGGGCACCTCATATGTTTTGGGGATAAGCAAGGAAAGATGACATATGCTTTCAACTTGGTTTTCTCGCACTAATAGGCTATTTTTTCTCCATTATGCTATTGTTCTCTGGTTGTTATTCTAGTTGAGGGGAAGTAGTATGACCTCTTTCGCCTTTCAATCAAGGCCTTTATGGGAATGATACTGTATCAATTTAACATACTATGCATAGTTGCCTGAGTATCGGATCTGCTTTTTTTGGGACGGAGGGAGTTTCTTTGGAGTTGTAAGGATATGCATCTTTCAGGTTCTTAGGTTGCTTGTGTATGAAAGCAAACAGTTCATAAATGTTTAGTCACTTATGTGAACTGAAATATTTGATGGGGGTAATGTCTTATTTGAGCTCAGTGATGACTGAGGTTTGTTTCGGCAAACTACTTTTCTAGGCCTCTCGTTGAACCTAGCAGTATAGCAATACAAAGTTAGCTCAATGATGTAGGCCTGTCAGTTTCAGACACTTGAACTGTATTCACAATACTCACAACCCTTTCACTCCTTTCACATATATGCAACCTAGTTCTTTCGCTGCCCCTGTCTATTCATATGCTGACACTCTGGCTTGCATCATGTGCAGAGCTCTCAGTACTCATTAGTAATTAAGTAAGATGGACTTCTGAAATCATTCTAAATTTGGGTGCCTTTAACAATCTTGCGTGTTTGATCAGTCTTGTTTACCACAGAGAAATCAAACAAGATAGATATTCTTGAAACGTAGTATGAAATCGTATCCTTGCTGCCCTAAACTAATTGAGCACGCTTGAATTAGACTTTATTGGCTTTCCTAGAAAGTATACTTGATGCAGGCGTCCATGATATACAACTGCTAAGTGATACCTTGAAATTGTTAGGGTTCTCATACTTGCTCTTAAATCATGATAAAAGAAACTTACAGGTCTCTCTTCTAAGTTGAGATTTCCATTGTGCTGTTTTTGCTTTCTGTCCCTTAGCCCAACATACATTCCTCTTCTTCAATTTTTTTTCTTCTGCTCCGCCGGCCTATCATCCCTGAGTTTTGAGGGGTGTCTGTGTTGCTTTATGATTTTTTTTAACGTCATTGTTATTTACGTTTATGTACTGAGTTTTTTCTTTATGTGTTTACTAGATAACTGATTGGAGAATTTGAGGGCTGCCCTCTGTATTGCTTTATGATTCTCCTTTTCTACTCTTTCCCAGGTCAAAAAGCACATTAAACAAGGGCATGGGCATGAAGGTGGAATTTTTTCAATTGAAGCCCCGCTACATGTGTCAAATGTGCAAGTTTTGGACCCAGTTACTGGGTACGGATTTCTGAAATAAGAAGTTACCCAGTATTGTGGTTTAACATATTTCTCCCAATAATCATAATGAATCATATTTCGTGCAGAAAGCCCTGCAAGATAGGCATGAAATTTTTAGAGGATGGTACGAAAGTTAGAGTGTCAAGAGCTTCAGGGTCCATAATACCTCGTCCGGAAATCTTAAAGATAAGGGTTTCACCCAGGCCTACAGCTCGTAAGTATCTGAATCCTATATCATAAATTTTGCATTAAAACTAAGTTCTTTCGTGGAAGTATCATTTATACTTTTTATAACCCTCGCGTTGGATATGTTATCCGGCGGTTTGATGATTATCTACAACCGATTACACACTCTAGGTCTTTGTTGTTCTTACTAAGATTTAGAACCTGCTAGGCTAGTCTTGTAGATATGTACAAACAAGGTAAAAAATAAAATTACTTGGAAACAGAAAAAAATGGGTAATGCAGATTGAATTTCTGATGGTTATAAAGTAATGAAGCATATGACGATTTGACAACCACCAAAAGTGGCATTCACATTTTTGGGGGTCGCTTAGGATAGGGTAATTGTTACTAGGATAATTGAGCCAAAATGAACTGAATAATGGAGAAAGATGATGGTTGCAGATAGAAATGGGGAAGAATGTGTTATTATCCCTCGATTAGGGGAGTAATAGTCACTCACCTCTCCCCAAGTAATGTATTACCTCCATATGGAGGTAATAATTCCTCCCTCACCCCCTCTATCCACCATCCATAACCACCACTAACCACCAATCTCCTCGTATCTCTTATTGTTTTAGCCTCCATTACTCCAGTAATAATTACCCCATTCCAAGCGAGCCCTTGATGTTAATGGTGGTGCCTTAACAACCAACCCCCAGAAAGCGAGGTTACTGCGACAGGATAGATAACAAGGCCTAATTTATCGCTACAACTTTTAACATGTAGATTCCTTGCTTCTACATTGGGTCAATAGGTTTTACGAATGAGATTGGTTTGATTAAAATTATTGATTTTTGATGATATTGATTCACAAGGGCGTGTTTGATGTTAATGGGGTTCAAACACGAGTCATGACTCATGACTCATGTGTACCATTACTCGCTGACTTTACCAACTTTGGTGACATGTGCATCTTCTTGATACTCATTCCATTCTTACTGCTTGAGAGGATTCATTACTTCAGAAACATATATACGCACAGTATCTTATTAAAAAGGGTATGGCTTCAAATTGCTAACTTCAACACGTCTTCATTTCTCCCCCCTACAGTTGGACCAAAGGATACTCCATTGGATCTCACAACGGAGAAGACATATGATACTAAAACCGGGAAAGGCATGCCGCCACTTTAAGAACACGTCAACCTTTATCTTCGTATGTTGCTACTGCAGCCTGAAGGAGTGAAGGCTAGGAAGTCCCGCACTCTATTCTGCTAACTATGTGCCTGATGTATCTCGTTTCTTGTTCACATGATAAATGTTAATGAACTTTGGATACTTAGCTTTGCGCATTGACGAGAATCAAGTGAAGTGGGTTCCCATCTTCGGCCGAGTAATTTGCTGGCTACAAAGCGGTGAATGTTACCTTTGGTCGGATACTTATGTTAGTAACCTTTTCAGTTCATGCATTTGTTCTTGCCAAAAACTCTTGAAACCCATGTCACAATGTTCTTGTATTTTTTTCTTGTAGTGTTTGTCTTTTTAATGATATTTTATCGATCTCAAGTTTCGATTAAGGAGTTCTAAATTTGTACTAGCTAACAATCTAACAGAATGCAAGCCACTTGGTTTTACATTGTGAACCAAGGTCAAACTAATTTGCGTTACACTTTATAGACACGATAACGTAGTTATTTTTTTTCGAGGCTGTAGCAAATTAGACATAACTTATGAACTGTGTGCAAATGTGTTTTTAAGTTTCACTTATAGCAAATTAGTCCATAACTTTTCAAAAATGTGCAATTAACTAAATTAAGTACAAATTAAGTTTTTTACCATTTTTTAACTAAAACCTATTATTTTCTACTATAAAAACTATTACAGTATATATATATTTCCTACATAATTAAATATAATATTTATATATTCAAATTGTCACTAACAATTTTCATTAAAATAAATAAATAAAATATTTGAACAAGTTTTTTAATAATAATAAATTTTAGGATTAAAATCTAATTAATAATTTTGATTTTCAATAATAATAAATTATTTAATCAACAAATTTATTCTTACAAATAAGATATGTGGTTAATTACATATTAAGAGAAATTTATGAGGATGATTCGCTACATTTATAAGTTAAGGTGTTTAATTCCAGGTAGTAAAACACGAGAATCAAGCCAACCAACTCTGTTGGGAGTCTGTGACAACAAAAAAAAATTCAGAGAGACGGTCTCTCAATAACATTACTCATATGAGGGACTGGGACAACAAAATATACATTAAAACAAATAAATAATACTCCCTTCGAGTTATAGTGATTGTTCCTATTTCCTTTTTGATGTTCTGTATTGTTTAAAATCATTTTATTATTTTTTGTGCATAAAGACAAATGAGCAATCACTATAACTCGGAGGGAGCATGAAATATGATTCTCCAAACAAAAGTAAGTGCATGTTTGGCCTTGTTTATGGAAAAGAATTTTTACTTTTGTAAAGGAGTTTTTATAAAACTAGTTCTTGATAAAATTGTTCATGTTTGGCCAAAATTTTTAAAAAACTATTTTTATCAGTTTTATCGTGTTTGGCCTAACTAGTTTCTATCAATTGTTTTTGGATTTTGGGCTCAAATAACTTAAGAGCAACGTGAAATGAGAAACAGAAGTAACAATTTGCTACTTCTGTTTCTAGGTGTTTCTAGGAGTCAGTTTTAGAATTTTTGTTTAATAAAATTAGTTTTTAGTTTTTTTAAAAATAGTGTTTGACCCAGCTTCTATTTCTTTGGTTGAAAAAACAGTTGAAAAGCAGGGCCAAACACATACTAAATTGACTTAACCTCTTCTAATTTGCACCTGAATAAAAAATCCGCGAATTTACCTCACCTCACAACTCGATTCGCTTCTACTGAACTTGGGTTAGATAATCTCCAATTTCCATCCATGATCCATGATCCATGATCCATGATCCATATTATCTCGGAGAATGAAGACAGCAAAAAAAACATAAACGCGGGAGAAAAATGAAATGAAAATGGATTCAAATCCCGTCTCCAAAAATTAATTTCCCCCCCAAATTTCCCACTACTTTCCCCCTCTTCTCATTTTCGCTGTTTCTCTACTCACCATTTTCATCTTTCCCCTTAATTCTTCACTCACTCAGGTAAATCTCCTTTTTCACTAACCCTAATTCAATTCATTTATTAATTTATTAATTATTTTTCCCTATTTCACTCAATCTATACCTAACCTAATCTAACTTAATCATTGTTGTTTTGATTGATGTGATATTAGTGTGGAGATATTGATACTTGCGGTGGCGAGAAATAGATCCGTTGGCGATGACGGAAGTCGCTAAAGCTGTTGTACCGCCATCGTCTTTGCCGATGGATTCTTTACCATTTTGCGGTACTGCTGGTGGTGGCGGTAGTGTTGGTGGTGGTGGTGCTGCTGTTACTGCTTCTCGACCGCTGCTCAAGCGGAAAACTCCGTCTCAATTACGAGTTTGTTCTTTTCTTACTTGATATCATGTTTTTTTGTGTGTACGGAATGATTGCGAAAGCGGTTGAGGCACTTGGGTAACGTTATTATAAGCCTAATTTAGAATCGGAGCGATTTTGATTCATTTTTTTCATCTGTATCGCTCTATGTAAAATTAGTAATTTGTTTCGCTTGCTTGTGTATTTGAGCCATTTAAGTACTTCCTTTGCCCCAATTATTTGTTTACCTTAGACAAGACATAAGATATAATAAAAGTAAATAAATGATTGGGATGAAGGGAGTACATATTGTCGAACTTGGTGGTACGTTCCTTGAAAATTGCTAGATTTATATGTCTTGGTTAGATAGGATCTTTTTTATCGATGGAAGTGAAATTTGAAGCGGTTTGATATGAAGTAATTCATCTTGTTTGTTGCTGTCTTGTGTGTTTTGTTAGAGAGTACTGATTTTTGTTGTGCTTGTGTTTGATTTGGTACCGTCTTTATCACAAACACAGTCTTATATGACTTACTAGGGATTCTTTAATTTGCCCACATGAAAGCGAATGATCTGAACTGCAATTTGATATGCAATTGTATGTTCAGTTTCACGAGGTGTATACTAGGAAAGGCTCTTAACCGCAAGTAGGGGCATCCGATGTCTAGTTCAAAGCTTTTAAATTTGTGCATTGTTATTCATTATCTTCATACTTCGACAGAGCTTTATACCCTGTTGTAATTATGATCATAAGCTATCAAGTTATTGCACTGTCTTTAATGGGAACGACTGTTGATGACTGTTGAGTGAAGATAGAAACTTGTGATAGTCCTCTTTTAGTTAGATTGCAGGTTTTCTTATGCTGTTTCATACTTTTATTTTTGTATGACAGGGAGAGCAGTTGAAGAGAAAAATTGCAGTGGAAGTACCTCGCGTGCCTTCGTCTTTTGAGTATGCATCTGTTATTCTACTTGTTCCGTTTAAGTTTCTGCCTTTGACTGCATCTTTTCATATTGTTCTTTTTTGGAGGACAAGAGATTATCTTGTTGTGTTGTAAGTTGTAACATTGTATTTTTGATGACTATCGTCAGAAATACAAGTACGGCTGACACCGGGACTATGAAGTTAGGTCTTAAGAATACAAGGTACGTAGAGAAGCGCTTAGATGAAGTATATCAGGCTAGAAAACCAAGCAGCAAGCTCGATGTGCTCACTCAAAAAACAAGCTTAAAGGTGATTCTGTGCTATCCACATTTGTTAGGGTTGAACATTTTCTCTTCAACTGTAAAAATATTCATTTTTGATAGTAAGTAGATTTTAGATTTACTGAATAGTGGAAATAGAGATGCCCGTGCTGATGGATGATTGCTGATCACTTCTTTTCTGTGTTTTTGAACAACTGCTTGCAGGATAGTCAGATAACTAAAGAAAGAATTGGATTTAAGAAGTCTTTTTCTTCAAATGTGACCCTCAAGAGTCATCGGGATTTGAATAGGTATGAAATTTTTGAACGTGCATTCTATTTGCTATTGTACTACCTCTATTGGTATTTGGTAACGTTCTGCAACACGAGATTTGTAGGGCTATATATATACATCATATAAGATTTGTATTTCATGTAATTGATATCTTGCTTTCTCTTTGCTGTCCTGGCAGTAAACCAGCAGTTGCAAATGTTCAAGACAGCATTTCTAGTCAATGTCATAGTGCTGAAAAGGAAAATCACAGCAAATTTCGCAGTGTGGCTGAGCTATCACTAGGCGTTGAAAAGTTTTCAGAGCAAGTATCTGTTGACGTGGTATCTTTCTGGTGCCTTTTTTTTCTTTTTTTCTTTTATTAGAGGTAATTCATGTCATTTATATTTATGGTCAAATAATTGACTGATACATTCCAGGACAAAGCATTTAAAGGGCTAGCTGCGCGTGAGACTTCTGGTTCTTGTTCCCCACCTAGTTCTGCAGGAAAGCGCGGTGATGTAAAATCAACGTTGTTGGGAAAGTTTTGTTCTGAAGTACTTGTTCCTGGAAGAAAAGTTCCTCTTGATTTCACACTTAAAACTGCCATTCGTATTGTATCTTCATCTCCTGTCGATAGGTGAGGCATTTGCTATTGTTGACAAAAATGTTCACTTTACTGCTGCTGGATGTGGACATGTCCAATATATGATCCTTTTTTGGTGTTGCCCTTCATTAGTTGATTAAATAGTGAATGAAAGCTTGAAGCTTGAAGCATAAGTTTGAAATGATGCTTTAATATTATATTACTCTGACACTTCACATTATCTTGCATATTAGTATCTCACATTCGACACTTCTACATGGATATGGCACTTTTGATATTTCATTTAAAACAAAAATATGGTATATTTTTCTTTACTCAAGGCTGACACTTGGACACGTACTCAAGCTTGATACTTCTAACTGTCTCTCAGTAACATAGTCTATCAGAAAATAAAGGCTGATGTTAAAAAGCCTTTTCAGACAACCCAAGTCATTTGGGAATGCTGTTGTGCTCATAAGTCTGCATGGTTGACTAGTCTTGCATAGTGTTGGATGGACAAATTATTACACTTGATTCTCTTAAGTTAGAAAGAGAGAAAAATTGCCCAATCATATTTTAGGAAGGGGATGCCATTTTGATGTCCTGGCCATGTTACAGTCAGATGAGTAAGAAAGATAATCTGTATGACTGATTGTGTCCTTATGCCTGGAATTTATAAATTTTGTAGGGGCCTAATTAGGTGGTTATTAATAATGCTGTTCAAAATTAGATATTTTTAGCAATAATGTCCTTTTTCCATTCTTTCAATTTTGTTTATGTAGTGCAAATTAGCTGCAATATTCCAGTGTCTTGGTAATTGATCTATTCATAAATTGTAATTTCAGGCTTCATAGATTATTTATGTGTGGCACATACAATGGAATGACCCCTTTCTCTTCTCAATCTGGCTGTTCTGGTAATTTAAGTACTAGTTCCGTGTCAAAACCTCCTGCTGCTACAGAATCCTGTTTGCACTCTTGGATTTACCCCCAGTCTTCATTGCCTGCCTCTGTAATCTCAGTGTTGAGTTCATCTAATGGAGGAGGTATTTAATCCACTTTTCAGTTGGGAATTTCTCATTTGCAGTAGTTTGGATCCATAATACTAGCATACCACAATTTTTGCAGCGGAGATGGATTTCTTAGGTAAACGACACCTGGCTTGGGAGGATTCATTTAGAAGCCTCTATTACATGCTAAGGAAAAGTGGCTGTAACATCTTCTATGGTAAGTAGTAAGCATATAATATCAGAAGTCAAACAAAATAATAGGGAGACCTTGCAAAAATAACTTTTTTATGTACGAACGATACGATAGCTATGATAAGATAGTCATCTAAAATGTTATTATCTACTCAATTTATAATGAAATCAATAGTTAAATTGTTTTTAAGCATGTATGCTGGGGTAATATGGGACAAAAACACTGGCCAGGAGCACATTGTGTTTTTGATTACTTAGGTCGCTTAGGTGAGGTGTATGACTTAAGGTTCAGCTAATGTCAGGTATTTCTGGCCATGAATTGGCCTGCTGATTTCCGCTGTTTGAGAGTTGGGTAGTACATTGACTGAAGTGGAGTTCATTAAGTTAAGAGACTAGGTGAACTCATTTATGATTGTAGGAACTGGATCTTTTGAAATACCCAATACCACATTCTGATGAGGGTGTTTGGTAGTTCGCTGAAGTAGCAAAGCCTCGGTCTCAAAATAATAACTGTCTGTTTTCTGATTCTAGATGCTATGCTTGTCCATAGAAAAATGTGGTGTATGCGTCTTGTTGAGAGCATTTGTCTTTGCCGTTTGGTCTTGTATTCTTCCTTAATTTTATGTTCCTAATATATCTTTGTAAAATCTTTACCAGTTTGTGCATCACAGTTTGTGGTTATGTTCACTGCTGCTGATGGGATGAAGGGAGGAAAACGAGTATGCAATGCTTACATTTCTCAATCTACCAGAGGCTTGAGGTCTTTGTTGAGGGAGCATGTAAGTTGTATCCCAATTGTTTAACACAATTAAAATCTTTTGTTCAATTGCTTTATATTGCTGTATTTTGTCATTTTTTCAATCTCTTTCATCACGTTTGTAGTTTGCCAAAATTTGAGTTTTTGAATATTACTTAGTTCATTATAGTTATCCGTATATTCGATTGATTACTGATGAACATTGAGAACGGCTTTATTAGATATCACGAATGCACTTCATACCTCTATAGGATGGGGGCTAGCTAGCTTCTTGCGGATAGCTCTTCGTCGCCATAGGCATTGTCACTTGGCCACATTGAAAGCTTTTGTTGTCGCATCCATCCTAGCTATATTTGAATGTTTTTACTGTTGTCATGTTGAGATTGACAAATTGAAACAAATAAAAAGGCATGAAGCTGTCAGCATTCAGGAGTGATTTATCAAGCGTTTTATTAGGTCCACTATCATTTTGAACTGATGTATGTAGCCTGTAGATGGTCAGAAATTAGATAGATGCAGCTGTCAATTGCTGCCGAGTATCTCAACGAAAAAGTTGAAGCACTCCGTGCTTCTTGGGATGAAAATCAAACTTGAACTCCCTGGAGATCCATATTTTCATAGTCAAACACATGCATACATATGTTCACAAGTGATCTGGACTTCTGGAGTCTGCAAATGATTGTCACTGTTTGACAAGTAAATAAATTTTATCGTGTATCAGTTACCTTGAATTTTGTAACATGTATAAGGATGAGTTCTGATATTTTGTCTTAGATCGTAGTTGGAGAAGCATCCTGTTTATAACAACTCACACAAAATTGTAGGCCTGAGTATAGCAATAGCACTCTCTTAGCGTACACTTTTAGCCAAGCTGAATTTTGTTTTTCAGTTTAGATCCTCTTACACTCATTAGACACCTATTTCTTTTTCTATTTTCTATTGAAGTTAATTTGTGACTTATAGTAACTGCATAGCTGAAGGCTACATTGAGATTCCATGTTCCAAATAATACCCTTGTGTTGACGATGCTCCACATTTGCATCAAACTATATGCACTCCGTATATAAATCTATAATTAGCAGCCAAATGTGCGTGTAATATTAGATTATGCTATTTGTAACATGCATATCGATTGTTCTGTACTTCTGTGCTTTGATGTCTCTTACTCTACTTTTAATAGGGTTACTACAATACCACCAGTGATAACTATCATAACATTCTTCTTTTTCTATTCTCAGGATATCACTTACTCTATGCCTTTTTGCTCCACTGAAGTTGAGCAGATAAGTAGGGAAGACTTGGTTGAGCTGTCTGAGATTGAGAAGCAGAACTTGGGACAGGTTCCTTCTAAATCATTGATATATTTGATTTGGTCGTGCAGGCAAATGATTTACTAATTCATGAATCCAATCACTTGTTCTCAAATACTGAAACAAGGAGCAGAAATATAATTGCTACAAGCTTATGAATAATGTTTTGGCCTGTTGACGTTCAGGCTTTGTATTACTCTAAAGCAGTGAGTGGTGATTATAGGTGCTTGTTTATTTTCTTAATTTCCTTTGAACTTGGACTTGATCATATGCAGGCAAAGCGTATGAGTTCGATGCCTGATGTGGACAGCAGCCCAAAGTCTTTATTAGCTGTAAATGGCAATGAAAATGTTCATGGACTCTATGATTTTCTGCTTAATTATAGGTACATCACAGTCTTTTATCTTCGTAATTAACTGTATTTCTGTATTTAAATGACATGTTTTGTATCTAATTGGTCCTCTTTGTTCTTAATAGATCGTTGTTGACAATGTTGAGCAATATGGATGTGCCCGTCTTATGCAGTCCCTTGCCATTCGTGAATGCCGCTCTCTCTTCACCAGAGGTCAGTCATTGCAATCATATTGACTTATTTGGGCAGTTTTGGATCAAATTAAGAAGTGTAATGGCTCCCAGTTTAAATGGTTTTCAATTAGGAGTATTAACAATAATACTTGCTCATCTTGCAAGAACTTCTTCAAGAACTGTGCTGAAGGCATCTGATATACTTCCTCCATTTTTCTATGTTCTTCCCATTTGCTTTATTGCGGTCTCCAAGACGCACCTTTGACCGTCTTTTCCGACACCTATACGATATTTTTTTCTATTGAATTTTTTTTCCCCACGAAGATTTGTTGATAATAATTGTAAATGTTCTAATTTTATAACTTAAAATTCATTATCGTCTAACTTACTTACGGTCAAAGTTCGAAAACTTTGACCTCCAAAAAGCAAATGGGAAGAACATAGAAAAATGGAGGAAGTACAAAATAGTACAAAAACAAAATTACCTTAGTGCCTTGAAAACTCCCATCGGTAGTTAAGTATGGGGACATGAGGTGAGGTGAAATGTACACAGCCTTACACAATCTGTTTACCCATGACTTAAATTTAAGCTGGCTGCATCGAGAACTGTATTGACCACCTGTTATATGATAAGACATAAGCAGAGGCGATTTTGTGAGCATTTGGCTATATATTTCATCATAATCCAAACCTGAATGGTAGCAAGTCCTTGGCCTCGTTATAAATAGAAGTTGCTTTACAATAGAGTACATATAAGCAAAAATGCTCTCATGTTACCTAAGAATGTCGTTGATCTTTGCAAGTACTGTTTTGATAATGCGTCATTTGTAACATATCATTTTTAATGACTGGTACTTCCCTGGCTATGATCTAGAAAAATAGACTATTTTTAGCATTGCAGCATCACACATCCACAAATAGGGGAGACAATTTCCTTTGCTGAAAGCGTATGCTGGATCACTGGATATAGCTTTTTTTTGTCCGTTAAATTGCTGGTTAGTGAATAGGGGTTAAGGGGGCTATTACTATTAAACAAATTGCTTTTGATACTCAAGTTACAATTCACAAGCAGTAGATGCTCCTGAATTTATGTGGATCTTTACGAATGCTAAATTGCTGAATATCATATTCTGGGTCCGGTAAATTGCTGGATAGTCCATAGGCTCAGTTCTTGAAAGCATATTGTGCTCTCTGTGAATATACACGGTCATCTTAGTTTTGCAGTCGACTTTATCCGTGGTTTTCTCTCAGCCAATTATCATAATTGTAGGTGAAATGTAAAGAAATAAAGAGAGCGGACTATATGCTATCAAAAGGATCGGCAACAAAAGATGGTGGATCAATTGATGCTTCAAAAGGCGGTGTCTCTTACAGTATAGAATTAAAGGGCTCTTATCTTCCACCCTGGATAGTTTCCTCTGTATGCTCAGCTATGTCTTCAGAGGGAAAGAGTTTTGAAGCAAGGTATGCTCATTTCATTTACATATCTGCCAAGAAATGCAATACCGTTGGTCTGTTGGGTACATGGAACACAAAATTGTTGGAAGACTTAAGGGTAGCACTGGTGGACCTTAAAAAGTTACTCGTATTGCCGAGGTGCCAAGTATGTCACAAATAATATTAGACGACTTTTAAAATTAGAATTTATAACCACGAAAAGGGCAGTTTTGCACGAGATCTACACTAGGTTTCAAAATGTGTCATTCCAGTGAATCGAAACACTACCCTCAAGTTTCACCTATTTTGTGTTCAAATTGTTCGGAAACCTGGGTCTTATGATGTGTATCTGCATTCGACCCCAAAAGATACTAATGCACAGTATTTTTTAAATGGATCTTGCAGTTTTACCACAGAACCAAACTCAATGGGATTGAATGCTGCTCTTGAAGTTAACCGAAAATATGAAACGGACAAGGCAAGTGGAGATTCGCAGGAAGTTGATTTTACTTATGGCATTCCGGCAACTGTAGTTACTTACGACATGCATAAGGCATGTTTGAAGGGTCTCAAATACGCAGACGACTCTCAAGTAGCTTCTCTTTCTCCTATTTGATTCCTTCTGAATGTCACTGGTTTACCAGGAGGTTGATCACCAGCTTAGCTTATGCTGACTTTTGCTCTGTAAATCTGTTTAACCTTATAAGTACTTAATTTAAGATGTAGTCTTGTCAAACACTGCGAAAAATATCATCCTCCCTGTAGTATTGGTGATGGAAATTGCAGCAATCCGGTATTTTGTCACGGGGAACGTCTGGTAATGTGAGAATTGTAATAATGTCTAGTTATCAACAAATATGTCTCGTCATCTGAAAGTTCCTATGTATTATTCCGGGTTAACCATGGGCATGGTTGAACATTCTGATATCGGTTTCTTTAATTTCTTTTTCGAGTATTTGCTGTTGTGACCATCGATATTTCCTCAACCTGAACCTGAATCGTTTGGTACGTAATAAGTTCTTTTACGAGATTGCTCCTAATTTGTCGCAAAATTGAATCTATATAATAAATTCTTGATTATCTGGGTTGCTCTAATTATGAGATGGTGTTGTATAAGACATATTGACAGTTGCTTGATGCTGCGTCCTGTGACCGCTGTTAGCGTTTCAAAAGGAGATGTCGGACTATCATGTTCTGGTTGCGCCATTTGCTCAGACGCCGATGAGGCGATGAGTTCACTCATAGTCATACGCCATACCGTAACTTCATCACTTCATGGATGAAATTCTTTCAGTTTTACTTGACAAATTCCATTCATGATAGTATAAATGATAAAGCAGGTTAGACCTGTCAAAGCTCGAACGACCTAGAACCCGACTCGCCTGGCCCGTTTTAACATTTTCAAACCCGTTTGCTTGACTTGACTTGTTTGACCCAAACTTGAAATGACCTTTTATTTTAGGGTTGAGACCCGTCCCAAAACCTGACCCGCATGACCTATTTTAAGATTTACAATCCCGTTTTTCGACTTGACCTGTTTGACCGAAACTTGAAATGACATGTTATTTTAGGGTCGAGACCCGACCTGAACGGGTCTCCCCATTGGGTGCTCGATCGGGTACCCGACTTCTCTTATGTAAGGTCAGAATTTTAAGAATAGTTAAGTGAAGTGCCTAATTGTAGTCTAAGACGGCTAAAGGGATCTAGGTTTCTATTATAGAAGGGCAGGCATCTACTCTCATACTTTGTTTTAGTCTTAGCGATCTCGCTCTCAATTTAAGATAAAAAACTTGACTATTTGCTGCCTTAAATGCTACAGAACATGGTTCCCAATGTGATGGTGGAAGAATGCTTGGTTTGATTATGGAGGATGCAGCACCAGTATCAAAATATGCAATGACATGGTGGACAGGATTTTTCATTTGGTTCCTTCTTAAAGAATATCTCAATGGTCCCGTCTTTTTGTTTTGTGATTTTAGAATCTATGGACCGTAGGGGGGTGTTGATATCATGAATTTTTTCGTAGTGAGTGACCCAAGATTCTGGAAGAAGTTTGATAAGTTCCTTTTTTGGAATTTGTCTGGGAATATGGATACATGAAGGGCTGTGTTGTGATTCTAACTGGATGAATAAAGCATCTTCTGTATCTCTAGGAAAAGAGTTTCTTTCCTATCTTAAGGTTTATTTCGACTTTTGCATAAGGAGAAAACAAAGGAAAACGAAAAAGAGGAAGAATACGAGTTCCCTGCGTAAGAAAAGAAGAAACTTCATAACTTCGAGATTAAGGGGATGAGGTCCCACGTAAATTAAGAATTTTATAATAATAATAAAATATTAATATTAATTATATATTATATTTGAAAAAATAGTTAAAAATTATTTTTTTATTATTTAAAATTACAAAAACAAGTAAAAAGTCACTTTTATATAACTTCTGAAGTATAATATTTAATAATAAAATAATATTATAAAAAAACTTTATCTTATTAATTATGTCAATATTAATTTTATATATGTTTTCCATTTTTAAAAATATTTTTCTAATTAAAAAAATCGTGAAAAACATACGTTAGAAATTATTTCTTTACCTATATTCTAACCCTAACCCGATCCTGACCAGTATAACCCGACCCGTTTCAACCCGATTGTAATTATTTACTACTACATAATTTCGCCGTAAAAATGCTAGGGTAGAAAACTAATTACAACATAGCAAGGGATGAAACTACAACTTTAAGATTCTTGTTATGCAGAGAGTAGATCACTCGGCCGAGTTAGTCGCACAAATTTGCTTCATTTGATACGAAATTAACACTGTTGTAAGTTTTTTTGAATTTCGCTGTCAATAGTTTGTTCATGATATAAGAATCGCATGCTTGAATTAATATACAGTTTTAAGCATCATTGCTCTGTATTTACGATTAAGGTCTGGGTTAGTGTTCATGTACAACGACCTCTATACGCCACTGTCTATCAACCGTTTACTCCGGCCTAGTATAAGTATGTACGAGACCCCGACAAATCTGAATGCACATATGATCTCACCTCAGCATATCTGAACTGAACATAAATTTATCTCGATCCCTGCAAGCGGCTTGACATTTTTTCACCTTGATCTCAACCATATACCGTGCAGAGAACGCCATCGCCTTTTGAACAGCTTCTTCAGGCTTGGAGTTATCGTTGATCATGCCAATGTTCTAAACCACCCAAGCAAACGAAGGAGAGCAGTGTCAAGTACCGGGGAAGATTTCTCGAACCCTGCATTGTGGGCAAAAATTTCAATGTGACCTGATGACAATCCTGAGTATAAAATTCTCATATGAAACGGTCTTCATCATAAAAATATCGTGAAGCTGAGTGTTAACGCCTTAACGGGTATGAGGGCGGGTTAGCACCGTTTAACTGCAGTCAAAACTTAAGCAATGAACCAGAAATGGAAGCGAAACTTCATCTATCAGTGACAAAAACTCACCAATATCAGCTGCCACTCTATGAGCACACATTATTCCTGAAAAAGCTACAGCTATGACTCCTTGCCCAGGGAAACAACTATCGCCAACACAGTAAAGGCCGTCTATCGCCTGCAAGATTGACAGTAGAATTTCTGGTTCACACGCAGACGAAAGGTGACACCATACAACAACAACAACATCAGAGCCTTAGTCCCAAAATGATTTGGGGTCGCCTGACATGAATCATCCTTTGGAACCGTCATGAGTGAACTCTCATCTCAACAAGAGAAAAAGAAAGAAAAGAAAAAAAACGGAAATGGAGTGAAACAAAAAAATGAAAGGCAAAGGGGTTTTATAGATTTTAAATCGAAAGGTGACACCATAATGTGGAAAATTTGATATGTTGAGCTCACCGTTGTATTGAATGGCATTCCAAGTAATCCTTTTGGAATGGCTCGTGGCATTGGTCCATATGTGCCATTATCACGAGCCAAATACCGTCTGTGTGTCTTTGGAGTCCCAACCTGTCGGCAAAATGTGTAACAAACTACAATGTAGCGGATAAATTTTGAAATATTTTCAGAAAAAAACATCAAGTATAACAGGTTGCATTAGCCATAGGCGGGACTCGGGAGCCATAGAGGCACTGGGGTAATGTTAAGAAAATACCTCCATAAATGTGATTGAAGATTTCAGCCCCGGGAACAACTTCTTCTCCAATCTGCTAATGATTTCATCCGCAATGAGTTCCTTCTTTTCATTGTAGCCTGCACGAGAAAGTCCCTGAGGTAGAAATGTAGGAACGGTTTCTTTTAGAGAAGCATCTGAGACCCTCCAATACTCTAGGTAGCACCAAAATGGACACGAACACGGACACGGATACAACACGGACACGGGACACGGCATCCCATGAAATTTAGTACACGGGACACGGCATTTAAATATAATAAAATATAGTATATTTTATGGTTATAGATAAGATATAATTTTATGTTTATCATGTATTTGAAGCTAAATCTAAACAAGTAAAGGTACAATTCGACCATTACTATAACTAATTCTCATTTTTCCACCCAAACTCATCTTTTAATCGATCTTTTTTAAAATTTTATTCCTCGTCCATACTATAATATGTTTAGCCATGTGTCCAACGAGTGTCGGGTGTCCGAGTGTCGGACACGGCTAATTAGGAGAAGTGTCCGTGCTACCTAGCCAGTATTTCACAGTTCACATTATGCAATTATTTAAATCATTTGGAGCATTATAAAAGAAACGGGATTTCTGGACTTGAACAGAGGGAGTAGTTAAGTAATCACGGTTATTTACCTGCCAGTCATCAATGGAAGAAGTTGTAAATATGTGCAGTATGTGATGTCCTTCAGGAGCCAACGAGGAGTCAAGAACTGTTGGAATGCTCAAAAATATGCTTCCATAAGGCTTTTCTAAATCTTTCCAGTCGGTCTACGTGATAAAGAAACAACACCATCAGGGATCAGCTGCTTTTCCCTCCAGAACCGTAATGAAAGGGATTAAACCGTAAAAGGCTTTCGTGACAAACTATCAAACGTGTAAGTCACCTCAAGAACAAAGTGGTGGCAATCCGTATCTGGAGGTAAGACTTCAGCCTTGACTCCCATGTGTATCGAAAGAAAAGATGGGGCCTGGACATATAATTTCTGAAAACTTTCCTCTTCTTTTGGAAGCGTCTCAGATTTCAAAAGCTTTCCTGCAATGTGAAATACGGTAATGAAACTGATGACACGGGTTTAAAGAATATGAAAGCGTTGTTCCTAGACTAAACTTACCAAAGGTATCCCATCGAGTGGCATTTGATATAACGGTTCGGGCATAAAATTCCCGTCCATCAGAAAGCCTCACTCCAACCTGTAACAGTAAAACAGTATAAGTAGCAAGGAACTTATTGATAGATGAACCATTTCAACCAAAACCTTAAGGTGATGGTTGAGGCCCAACTATTATTAATATCCCTAATACGCTCCCTCACTCAAATGCCCGTTGGGCTTGAAGAGTGGTTAGTTTGCACAGGCTCCCCCATACCGTGTGCTGGCCTGCTGGGTTCCACTTCGTGTTTTTGAGGGGTTTTGAGGTTGCCAGGATTCGAACCCGTGACCTTCGGTCACCCTGTTTCTGATACCATGATAGATGAACCATCTCAACCAAAACCTTAAGCTGATGGTTGAGGCCCAACTATTATTAATATTCCTAATACCTATGTCACTCGAACCCGCTGCATGTGTCCGAGGACAACAGGATATCAGAGTGTCGGAATAGCTATTTTGTGAACACATACGATGTTGTTGGCCTTATTGAGATGTCAAAGTAATTGTATCGAATTATTGGAGCGTCAAACACACAGCATACAAAACCTAATCCATAATAACATAAGCTTACAGCTTTCCCATGCTCCAGAATGATGCTCGTCACGTTTGCTTTGTAAAGTATTTTGCTTCCCTTGTCAACTAGGCCTTGCGCCAGAGACTTGGCTATTCCACCAACGCCACCTACGGGATAGTTGATCCCTCCAAAATGCCGATCACATAGTACCTATAGTATAGAATATAATGTTCTTTAAGAAAAATGTCGACGTATATATATGAAAACACAGAAGGGGAGCCTTGGCGCACCGGTTAAGGTGTTGCTTTGTGACCGTGAGGTCACGGGTTCAAGCCCTGGGAGCGGCCTCTTGCCAAAAAATGGCAAGGAAAGGCTTGCCTCCATTACACCCTTGTGGTGGGGCCCTTCCCCGGACCCTCGCCTAGCGGGGCTGCCCTTGAAAACACGAAATGAACAAAAAAGAAAAAATCACATATAACAAATGCATAGATATGTCTTACCATACTTGCATTAATCATTGGAGTTTGCAAAGCATTAACGGTGCTCACAATAAAACACTGCATGAAATCACACATAACTTTACTATTTCATCACACTGTTAAATCCGTTTTTTTATGGAAAAGTGTTTTTAACTCCGAAAAATAAGCATACACTTCAGATGACAAAACTTAGCAACATGAATTACCTCAGCATCTATAAAGGATAACAGTTCAGGATCCTTAATATATTTTCGAGCTATTTCTCCAGCATTTTGCGGTAAGTAAAAGGCTGGAAGAAGAGAAGTAACAGGACTTTAGACATTAAGTATGCACCATTGTTGTATTGGATAAATGGCTCTCGTATTTTGGCACGCCCGCAAATGATTAGGTTTGTCATAAAGGTTTTAAAGCGAGGGTCTAAGGAGGTCAAAATTACAGCAGACGTACCCCTACCAGCCAAGACAAGTGCTCGTGAAAAAAACCAGTCGATAACTTTAGCCAAAACATTCTTTCAACTTAATGAACCACAGTAGTGGAGACTCGAAACAAACCATCAGATAAGACACTTTTAAACGTATGAAGGTAAAATGTGAGAATTGAAAGCATAAGCGAGGACGACAAGTAATCCGCCTAACCATATCTTCTTGGCCAATAAATAATACTCCCTCCGAGTCTGAGTGTTGGTTCCTGTTTCCCTTTTGATGCGAGTTTAGTGATGGTTCCTCTTTCCTTTTTTAGTAACTTTTTTGTGGTCCAAAATCAATTAAATATGGGATAGGGTGTTTTGTGTGGTCTAAAATCATTTCCTTATTTTTTGTGCAAAAAGTAAAGGGAGCCAACACTCTGACTCGAAGGGAGTAATACAGACAGATATAATGCTTACCAAGGGTTAAACATTCAAGAGGCTTTTGAAAGAACTGCCCAAAAAGATAGAGAGGTTCCTCAAGTGACTTCAACTCCAATGAGTTCAAAGCATTAAAGATCTACAAAATGCATAAAACTATTACCCTTCGACATCAAATGACGCAAAGGTGATAACTTGAAGAAGGCCCACAATAGGCTAATTCGAAACTGACCTTCCAACACACCCCATAGAATTTGAGAATACCGTCTTTCTCATGGGGAAATTTACTAGTCAATTCAGTGACAAAGTCGTCGTAGTATCTGTGCACTTGAACAGAAAGGTTATTTGGTAGATGAAAGTGGACGGTTGTAGGGTCTGGTATCACTTCCATCTTATGGCCAACTGCTGCTAATGCCTGAGTGATTAAGTTCAGATTACCCTGAAAATACAGACATTTTAAGAAGCCGGGCACTAAGTTAAGTACTCAAAGGTTAACCAAAACAGCGGCAGGATCATTATAACATCAGTTATTACCCAAGCTTTAAACTCGATAGCAGATATCTCATGAAGGCATACACATTATATTCAGCCAGCAAAATACGAAGCTTGAGATGTGCTCTAAATACAAATTGAACTTTCTGCGCTCACTTCAGCCAATCTTTATAACACAGCTTGCATTATGACTTGAACCTACAGAGATATCAACAGGACACATGGTACCGCATTTCCTATATACCGGTAGCTCCTATCATTTAGGTAAGCAAGCTTAAGATCGCTTTTTCTATTCAACAAAGTTCACCATCTAAGGGCCATGACACAATACTTCATTTACATGAAAGCTACTGAAGCATCTTAGCAAGTGTTCCATTGATGCTTTATGTTCTGTTCACTTCAATCCAGTACAATTTGATAGCATAAGCAAACCATCTAAAACTGAAAACAATACAGTACCATTTAACAAGAAAATTCAGTACAAATGTCTAAAACTCGATCATGGCAAACCTAAACCCGAAACAGCACAAGTGCACAACTCAAACATCTTAAATATTGCACTTACAGTGAGTCAAAATACCCAAGTTAGCCAATTATAACATCAAGGCAAAAAACACAAAACACAGAAAGAATCATCCTAAGCTAACCTGATCACTGAAACCGAACATCACAGACGAACCGACATCAAATACATACCCATCCCTCTCATAAAACCCAGAACTACCACCAGGAATTACATACTTCTCCAACACCAAAACCTTAGCTCCCTTCACAGCCAACTGTGTTGCAGCAACCAACCCACCCATACCTGACCCAATCACAATTGCATCATACTTCTCCTTATCTTCACCTCCACCACTCACTTCTTCCTCCACTACTTCATCTACATTCATCACTGCTCTTAACTTCCCTAAAGTTCCCATCTTTCTCCTACCCACTACACAATCCACCTCAAAAACCCTAAATTTCTCTGAATTACTAAACCCTAATTTCAATCCATCACACATAAAGTTACAAACTTTAGTACAATTTACACAACCCAATGAACCAAACAATGAAATTTTTTGTTTTTCAAATGAATTACATGAACCCACAAAACTTAAACCCTTAAATTGAGAATTTACTGTTACCCTTTTTCTATCTTTGTAAGAATTGAATTGGGTAGTTGAAAATTTTGCAGGAAAGCTGAGGGTTTTACTGAAATTGTTGAAATTGTTGAAATTGTTGATGAAGGGTTGAGAAGAGGACAGGGATTGCATTTTGTTTAAAGGTGAAATGAGTGGGAATTGTGAGTTACAGTCAGTGGAGAGGAAAGTGGTGTGTGAAGAAATGAAATCTATTGAATCAATTTAGGTAAAGTTTGGTAATTACCGTTAATTTGATAGCAATGGTTGATGCTCTTTTTTTTTTAATCCTTTGTATTGGTCATGATAGTGTGTCATCTCTAGGTGGGTTCGGTGTCGGTTTGGTGCTAAGACGGAGTTTTTTTTTTTTTTTTTTTGAGGAAATAAGACGGAGTTATTGAGAATAATGTAAAGCAAAGTCCAATATTTATATTTAATTTATTTCATGTCAATTAAAAATTGAACAAACCAACTCTGTAAGAATTGATTTTTTCTAATAAATTAAGACGAATCAAATTACGTGGATCCAATTATTTAATTACAAGCTTGTGTATGATCTTGTCAGTCCGATCTTATATGTTTAGTTTATTTCAACTACGGAAAGACAAGTTTATTCTAGTTAAAATAGTTTTCAATCCAAAAGAACGAACCTAAATGCTTAAATATATTTCTTTTATCAAAGAAAAAAGATCGACGAAAATTAGGGTTTGCCTCGAGTAGCTTCTGTTTACATTGGTTTACACTTTACACAGAAAATGATTCAAAATCCATCACTTGGTACTTTTCTAAGCCAACAGCTTCTAAGACTAAAGTTGAGAAAAAAATAACTGCTTGTCTTCAGTATGCAAAATGGTGATGTCCTGAAAAAAATGACTGATCGGTATGGAGAGGAGGAAGTCGATCAAACAATGTATTCCGATGCCTTTTTGGTGGAGAAGAAAGGAAGTTTAATGAGGCTTTGATATAAGTTTATCAACTGCAAAGTTACTCATGGCACCAGGTAGAGCAAAGCGTATTCCGTCTATTTCACGTGTTGCTTGGATTTGGCAGCCCAAACGAGACCTACACAAGCAGCGAATTACGAATATTGAATACGAATACAGAATGAAGCAAAATTAATGATAAATGGAGGACAATGTAAGGAGACTTAGGCCCTGTTCTTTTCGGCTGAAACGAGCTGAATTGAACTAAATTGAGTGGAATTGAGGTGGAGTGAATTTAGTTGAATTAAAAGTTACTTTTATGAAGAGATTAATTGAAAAAATAATTGATTGAACGTAAATAAAACTTAACGGAATACAACCAACCAAAATTGAAAGAAACTGAAATTAAGCCAGAAAGAAAGAAGAGGGCCTTACATAGTAGTAAGTCCGAAGGCAAGGTCCAACATATCGGTTTCTTCATCTGTTGCATCTGGTAGTTTGTTGTAGTAACTTACATCCTGCCAAACACAGTCAAAGTTGTTACTCCCCTTATTCCGGCGGGTTATATACATATTTGTCTTTTGGCTGTTCACTTGTTCCGAGTAGTTTTCTAGTATTTTTTCAACTTTAGCCTAAAATGGCCTCAAACTCCAATTGCGCAACCTTTTAGACTCGATTAGAAGTTCGGACATTAAGTAATCCGCTTCAGAAAATGGCCAGTACCCACAAGTAAATGGCATAATAAATTTAAGGGAATGAAGGTCGATGAAGAGGAATTTTAAACATCAAAGAAAAGAAACAACAGTAGATATTGACTGATTTACCGTTACAATAAGGTGGCACGTCGAACATGCACATGATCCTTCGCAGGCTCCTGAAACGGAAAAGCAGCAAAAATGGTTTTACTTCTGATGCGAGGAGAAGTTGAAGATACCGCTACTAGAGTACAAAGCCACATCACTAAATGTATGAGACTTATATGTGACAGACTGAAAGCCATGCTCGACAAATTTAGGCATTTCAAACCAAAGAGATCATCGTTAATGTGGATTTCAAGTTACAGGACATATAGGAATCAAATACTACGAACATGGGTACTGTAGAGTGCTAACCTTCAATCTCAATGTCATGTAAAAGCGCAGCTTCCAACATATTTGTGCCAATGGGAACCTTAGCATCAACTTCCGTTCCATCAGTTTCAACAAACGTCACATTTATTCTACACATACAAAGATCATAAAAGATGAGCAGAAAGACATATCAAGGCTTCTAAATTACATGAGAGAACTACACCATAAATGACACGAGTACATTGTTAATTTGTTTAGATTGAAATATCACTCAAAAATTAGCATTCAAGCATTTAGTGGTCAAACCTCGCATGTCACTGAACTCGGTTTAGAATTACAGCGCTTCCGGGTTCTTACTACTTTCTAGTTAAGTTTACTCAACCAAATACAAAACAACTTCTGCTAGCAGCTTCATGAAGCAAAAAGAAAAAAGAAGAAAAAAGAGTGGACAAAGGGGAAATGTCACTTACGTTTCCTTCTCTTCATTCCCATCGGTGTTAGAATTTATTGAAGCTTTGGTACAAAAATATTGATGCTTCTGAATGAAAATCAGAAGAATTCAATAAGAGGATCGACAGGGAGGGAAAAAAAGGGCAATCATTAAACATAGTGTACACTCCCAAAGCAAGAAACTTTTGGAAGACAGGAACCATCGACACAGATGGCCTGAACTTTGACACTTAAAAAGTTAAAACAAGCACCATTTTTACATAAATTGCAATTTTTTTAGAAGTGCGACCAAATTCAGATAAACAATACCTGTGGAGACCGTAGCAGGGATTGTATGAAGGAACCGGGTGCGTTGGAATAAGATGCCCTTGGTGTAATCCCCATTTGCCCTAGGAGAGCAAAGTGCACAGCGTCAAAATTTGAAGAGATTGCCTCATATGAAGGATCTTGTGTACACTTCCACACAGTTCCACTTATATACTATGATTAACATAGCAAAAGCAATCATAACACTCATAAAACAAGAAAAACTATGCCATCATCATGGCTACCATAACCATGACTCTGCCTTCTTTTGCATTCGAGTGCTCTCTCGATTTCATTGATCAAATATATGGCGATTTTTCAATTTCCATGCCTACTATTATCTATAGATGACAGAGACCTGTTGCTGGTTACAATTGGTAATTACTGAAAAGTGAGTTGAGAAGTGAGAACTAAAGGCAAAGAAGATATTAGATTCGCCGCAGCAAAAAATTTATCTTTTCAACAAGGCAACAACAAACGCTTAGTCGCAGATTTTTAGTCAGTCACTGTGGTATTTTAAACAGTATTAGCCTAGTGGCACAATGGCCCGAGAAAATTGGCCCCAGGGGGGGTACAGAACCTTATCCCTATGCTAGCAACAAAAAGAGACTGTCTTTGATGACCCAAAATAAAAAAAAAACTACGTCGGGAACTACATTGAATGATTGTTACTTCACAATTGAAAGAAGTACAACAAGTTTAGAGAACCATTTTGCTTTATTCCATCATAAACCAGAACAAAAGAATAGTGCGTCTTTGGCTCCATTGAAAATTAGATCAAACTTTGCTCTTCCAACGGCAAAAGAATATGGAAAACAGTAAAATTGTTCAACTAATTAGCAACAATAATAAGGAATACTTATTATTCTCCGTACAGGAATTCATGCAACCTAGATCTCAGTCTCTTATAAATTGCTAGGACAATTATTTGGTTACATTGTTCAATATAAGCAACAGGATTTCAGACTACACTATACGTAAATCTACAAACGACAAGGATACCCTATTCCAATTACTGAAGGAACTTCTCAGATGCAGACTTGCAAACCACTACCTGCCGAAATTCTACTACGAAGTAGTATTCTACCAGATGGTCTCAAGAGTTGCATCTGCAAACAAGGTAATACAACTCTGCATCACATGAACTATGCCTACAGTTCTAACAACTGCACAGTTGCCACAGTCACCTACGATGCTCAGCTTGATAGTACTTATGTATACGTTTTTCAAAATCATCCTCAAATATTTTAGAGAACGTATTTAATCAAATGGAACGGAGGAAGTAAGAGTTTCACGAAAACGAAACTTTAGCAGGCTACTGAGGCTAGAGCTCAGCATGTAACAAATGCCTAAACCCTAAATTCTTAAAGGTGCAATTTGATTCATAATTATCTGCAAAGGTGTGAACTTTAACAGTATGATTTCCAACAACTTAGTCTAACCCACCTTTACACAAGCCTATTCCAATAAACTACTCTCTCCGTCCCAATCATTCATTTCCCTCCAACAGAAATACAAATTCTCATTGAAAACGGACATTATCTGTCGCAAGCTCAGGACGGATAATGCCCCTCTCACAGATGCAAGTGGCACTACCCATGAAATGCTCCATTCCCACTTGTCTTCGCACTTGCCTTGTTGTGGGAGAGATGCATATACTATGGTCTTCAGCTTATAAAACAATTAACCGTCACAAGCAAGACTCTTTGTAACAAAAATGCATAAAGATGCAATTAACCGGGACGGAGGGAAGTCGAAAACTAAAAAGGAAGAACATGGTAAGTTCAGGATGTGAAAAATCAAACCTTGAGCCAAATTTCTTACTACATGAGCTCCAAAACTAGAGATTTTAGAAACCCACATAATGTTAAAACAATCTGCAACCAAAAATACAATAATTAATCATAATTAGTTCACTAAACCAACATCATTAGCAACTTCATTAAAATAAATAAAACATAATTTTAAACAATTTGCAACCCTCAGCATTATGTAAATAATAAGCAGCATTTGCTTAAGATGAACAAGTAGTAAGAAAAACAGCAGATATATGGGAAATAAAAAGAGGGTTTTACATGTATTGATCTTCAATTCAATTATCAAATATAGGGTTTAATTGATTTGTTGGTATTTGTTCAGCGATTTGTGGTTTGTCGAAGGAGATGGGTGTCAGTGTGTGACTTGAAGGAAGGGAAAGGTTGAAATGTTGAATTAGTTTTGGGCTCGGAACTTTCGAGGGAATGCCATAAACCGATTAATGGAGACGGAACGGGAGTTAGCTAAAGTGAATTAGGATAATTGATAACGGTTTTTTTACTGTTGGGTTTGTACATTCGAGAAAATGCAATAAACCGATTAATTGAGAGAAAACGAGGGTTAGCTAAAGTGATAACTGATAATGGTTTTTTAGTGTTGGGTTTGGAATTTTCGAGCGAATGCGATTAATCGAGAGAGAACAGAGTTAGCTAAAGTGACAATGGTTTTTTTTATCCCAATATTATGGCTGGAGTTCGATCTTCACCTCCGTTGTTGTGCGCTTATTTTAAAAAAAAAAACAGTTGATCAAACCGAACCTTTTATGATTTTTTTCTAAAAAAATACTGTATGAAAGTTTTTTTGAGTTTTATATATAGTGCCTAATTTAATAATGAAGAAAAATTTACCCCAAAAAAGTAAATAAATTATAAACTCTAAAGTAGAAAAGAGAAACTATATGACGCAATTATCTGTAGTTTTAACTTTTAAGTGAATCATTTAGGTGATATAAAACGGTTTGATTTATGTTTGAAATTTGTTCAAACGAGATTACATCGAAACAATATCAAACCAATAATCTCCTGCACCGTTTTCACTGTACAAGATTTTTAGTAACGTAAAAAATAATTTCACTATACAAAAGCCAGTCTTAAGATCCTCCAATTTTACTTACCAACCATTTAGTACAGATCGGTAGCCTTCATAAACATTCTCCCAATTTATTTATAAATGTAATAAGCGAATTATTTGCAATTTTGGACACGTTAATCATACATCACATAAAATCGGCCGAAACAATCTCATTTTAAAATGAACATACACCGTCAATTATGAGAAAAACGAACATACATCGGAGGTAGTACCTCCAATTTTTTATTTTTTGAGCATATATGTATTTTTTTAAACTTATTGCCTTAAACTTTATTTGTTTTTGAGCAAATGTATATTTGTTTGAACATATTAAAGTTTATAAGTTAGATTTTTTTTTTCCGTCATAACTCAAATTCAACTAAACTTATATATAATATTTTTGAGTTTTATTGTGATTTTTTTATTGTTTAATGTTTAAATAAATAAATTCAGAAACATTATAGAAAAACTCATAATTTCTAAACAAAACTCAAAAGCTTTACTATACTGCTCAAAAACTATAAAATTGGAGACAATATCACGGATGTACCATCACTTACTGATCAATTATACAGACATCACAAAAAATCGGTCGAGACGGTTTCAATTTAAAAGAACACAAACCCGGGTTTTATCAAACAAGTTTGTGTACCATTTTCCGATTCGTAAATCACCCACACACAAGCACAATAGAGTAGTAGAGAGAAACAACAATGGCGAAGTCAACAGTCAAGGATGCACAAGCACTCGTCCACTCTCTTCGTTCCGCTTACGCTGCCACTCCTATCAATCTCAAGGTCTCTATTCTCGATCCTTCTTCAATCACATTAATCTACCTTTGATTTCAATTTTTTGTTTTCTGATTTCGTGATTGTTTTTTTGTGTAGATCATCGATCTCTACATCATCTACGCCGTTTCAACTGCTCTCATCCAGGTATCAATTTTGTACTGGAAATTGATGATTTTTCTAATGTTTAGAAACCCTAATTTGACTGCCGTTAGACGAGCGATTATGATACCATTTCTGTCAGTTGTCTTTGATCGTATGCTCCATTCCATGCTGTAATGATTAGTGATTATACGATGTGTCGAGAAAATGTTTGAATTTTGGTTGTGTTGGTATGGGTGAATGGCAATTTGGAAACATGTGGCTCTTCCTGTTTTAATGGTGGCTTTGTGATAACATGTGAAACTGGCTGAGCCACATTGACAAGTAGGGAAGTGTATACACGAGGTTTCGTTCCGTAAACCACTCGTGAGCTAGTGATGGTAGGAGTGACTCTTTGGTTAATAAAGTAATAAGTTGTTGTATTTTGACGGTATGAGACGTTTACATGTTGACAATGTCATATAAGAAGCTAATCTTATTTACAATAGCATATTATCGCAAGGTCATAAACTTATTGGAAGAATAAAGAGGTTGCAAGATAAATTTTGAATTGGGCGTTGGGAAAATGGGAGGGGCCTAAGGGTAAGCCTTTTGAAGGGCGTTATCCACGTTCAGGTGCTGCGCAAGTCTCAAGTTCAGGCATCTATAGATCCAATACCCAATTTGCGGGGGTATGACAATGAGATAAGAGATTGTTGATTTGGCTAGCCAGAATTAGATATGTTATGTTGGCTTGTAACTTTGTAAGCAATTAAACCATCGAGGTAGAATCAACAGTGACTATTAATGACATTGATAAGTTTACACATTTCAGTTAGTGGACATTAACAGCATCCCGTCTTTTATCCCCATTTTATTCAATACACTGTTCCAATTTGGGACTGTTAGTGCAAAATAGATGTAAATATGTAATGCATGGTTATTAGTATGGTATGAGATACACGTATGACGCTACTTATTTGAACAATCTGGCTTGTAACTTGCAGCTTAATTTTTCATACTTATTTCCCGTTTCAGGTAGCTTATGTGGCAACCGTTGGATCATTCCCTTTCAATTCTTTCTTGTCTGGTGTACTTTCTTGTGTAGGCACAGCTGTTCTTGCTGGTAAGTATGATCTGTATGACTGTATGTATCAATTGATGTTGCTTTTGGACTTTTTTAGTCAACCTGAAACTAACAATGTTCAAATGATGCTGTAGTGTGTCTCCGCATTCAAGTGAATAAGGAAAACAAGGAATTCAAGGTATGATTTTTTCTCGATGTTTCATCTCTTTGTTGATTTTGTTACTTCAAGTGAGTGGGAGATGTTAACTTAAAGGTTGAACATATATGACAAATCTGCTTTTTCGTATTGAGCTTTATCTGTCAGGCTCTTATTCCATTTATGTTACTCTTAAAGGGTTGCTTAGGACGAGGGTATTTGTCAGTGGGATAATAGAGCTCAAAGCAATGGGAAAGAGGGGAGTGGTGGTATTGGATGGCGGAAATGAGGACAGGAGGGTAAGAATTTTAATTTCTCATAATGGGATAATAGTTGCCCACTTTCCCGATATTGCATTACCCTGATATTGCAGTAATATTTCCTATCACTCGTCTTTTTTCCATTACCACCACCACTTATCAACTGCCTCCTTCCATCTGCCACTGCCTCCACCTAGCCCCATGTACTCATCTTTTAGACGCCCCCTATGTTTTGAGATCTATCACTCCCATAATACTACCCTATCCCTAGCAAGCCTAATACACTTAGGGTGTGTTTGGATACAATTTTAAGAGGGAAAGGGAGGGGAGGGAAATGGAGGTGAGGGGAGGGGAGGGAAAGCGAGGGGAGGGGAGGGAAAATGTGGTTGTTTGGATAATAAAATTTTTAAGAGGGAAATGGGAGGGGATAAAAGAGGGATATGAAGTATTGTATGGAGGATGTTATGGAATATGATAAATAATGATAATAATATACTTCCCATACAACTATTAAACTTTGAATTTGTGTTTTCCTTCCAAATCTCACCTCCTTTGGAAAGAAAACAATTTGAACTAAAGGAGGGAAAATAGATCCTCTCATTTCTTTCCCCCCTCATTTCCCTCCCTCTAAATATTGTATCCAAACAAGAGAAACTACATCCCTCCCTTTCCCTCCAAATCCCCCTATCCAAACATAGCCTTAAAGTTAATTTAAGTAGGAGAAGCAACTATTGCCAATCAAGAAGTGGTCAAGTGGGAAAGAGAACTTGACCCTTCAATGTGCAATTGTAGCGCGGATCTTAAAAAAGACTTGCGATGCTGTGGTTGGGGGGTGTAGAATCCATGGTAAGGAAATGTTAAGAAAGAAGATATACGTCTAAACGTAGCTTCTGTTGTTGAGAAACCATATATTTCTGTTAGGATGTAATTGTGTTCAGTTGTTCACTAAGGTTTCTTTCTGGTTGATGCATCTAAAACGACATTACTTCTTCAAGGCCTACCTTTATTGAAATAAAACCTATTGACGATGGTACTATATTATATTTGGACTGTGACATCTCAACTTGACCGCTTTACAAAGATTCTGAAGATATCTGTAATTCTGGATCCTATGCACCGATGAGGGAAATCAAAACATGAAATGTCGTATTAAATCAGATGTCGAACACTACATTGCGACCAAATGACCAAGTTTGTAAAGGTTATTTCGACCTCATTGAGAGGCACCATTCATGCCTTAATGACCGTGATCCGGCTTCAGTGTCGCAAACCAAGATTTAGCTTGTTGCACTTCGAATCTCAATGTGGTGCATTAATTATTCTAATCTCTTAAGAGGTAGCCACCGTAGCAAACTGGAAATGTGTAGTAGAATTTGGTACTTGGGAATTGGCATATGTCATTTTGGTCTCGTCGTAATTAAACACTAAAGGCATTCTTTAACGTAGATACTCCATTGATACCGCCTGATGGATATCAAGCCTGCTTAATGAAATCAATAGTGCTGTGTGATATTCAGATATATGTGAATGCTATAAATAAACCACTTTTCAGTTTGTTTGGTATTCTCTTCTGTTTTATTTGGAAAAGATGGTTAAGATCGGACAGAGAGTGAAACTCAGGGTAAATTTTGTTTATGGAGTTTTCTCGCTGGATTATTCGAGGTCACTTTAAATTCACTAGGAAGGTGGTCATACACTAATGCCCTGTTCTTTCTAGCTAGCTTAATTTCAGCTCCTTTCAGTTTTACTTAGATGTATTCCGTTAAGTTTTATTTAGGTTCGATCAATTATGTTAAATTAATCTCTTCACAAAATTAACTTTTAATTCAACTACAATCACTCTACCCAGTTTGACTCAATTTAGTTCAATTAAGCTTAATTTCAGCCGAAAAGATCAGCTGTTCAGGGCCTAAGTTATTGCAAAATGTTCTTGTTTAGGACATTCATCATCTTTCTTAGCTTGGTTATTTGATGTTGTAGCCTGATTTCTTGTTTCTCCGTCTAATTGCAGGACTTAGCACCCGAGCGAGCTTTTGCAGACTTTGTTCTTTGCAATCTAGTGCTCCATCTGGTGATAATGAATTTCTTGGGATAAACCGCAGAAGTCGTGAGTTGCTTGACCTGCCTTTAAGCATGCAGTATAGAACTAGTCATATACTCATATAGCCCTTTCTTAGTTTCCTTCCGAGAAGATGTAGAAATTGAGGCCGGTAATTGCAAACCATTTTGTTCTACTCTTATAATTTGTTACCTCAGCCAACCTAAGATTTTTGAAGATTATAAAATCCCTTTGGTGAAGTTTTAACATTTAAAACACTTTCGTAATAATCGACATGTTTGCTACATTGCTTATTACTTCATTTCTAAATGCCGCTTTAAGTTTTTCCCATTGATGCCAAGGTGGTTTTTACTTTTCCCACTTGTATCTCTGCGTATAACACTTTACTAGTCGTAGCCCTAAACTTAATTAGTTAAACCCATCAGTAGCCAAACATGTTTATATCGTCTGTTTTAGACGTTAAGTGCCATGTTGGCACTCTATTTGCCAATTAAGCACCTGACTTGGCAAAGAGTTTTTCCCATTGATGCCCTTATGGTTTTTTCCATTAATGCCCATATGGTTTTCATTTTTTTGACAATTATAAAGAAAACTTCACCATTCGCCGGGTTATGTGCTTTGTTTGCCTTATGTCATATTTCAAGTCATGGAAAAACCTTTTGCATAAGGCCGCATATACTAAAGTCTATGTAAAATTTGTTTTTTTACTGCTTATGTTTTCCATGATTGAGTGTCGTTTTTCCATGGTATTCTATCGTCTTATGTGTATATTATTTTTGTTACGTTGTTGACGTAACATAAAACACAACAATTCCGAAAGATGGGTGATTGATACTCGTATTGACGTCTTGCACCCTTGTCGACGTATCGTTACCAATATAGTATTAGGAATTTATATATTTATATTCATCAATCAAAGATTGATATCTTATTTTGTATAAGAGGTCTGTCTTTAGTGTCGCTTTAGCCGAATGTGGATTCTGGTCCGCGCAAATATATTAAATGAAAAATGTATGCGGTGTCTTTGGTTTCCTTTTTTATAAGAAATATTCAAATTTTTATCCGGAAAATTTTACCAGGCCATAAATCGTGTTTATGAGATCGGAATGTGGCGATTCTTCCAAATCGATCATCTTTTGGAGAACTACAATTTGGAAAAAGCTTGTTGTACGTGACTAGGGGTTTTTGTATGTCAAATGTTTTTGACCGAACCATCTTTAAGTATAAAGTTGACCTTATCTCATAAGCACGAGTTCTAATCTCGCTTTTGTTTTCAAATCTGTAAGTATAAAATTTTCCAGATTAAAAACTTGGATATTTCGTATAAAATAACAAATTTTAAATACAATTTTTTATTTTTATATTATTAAATGTGAATGTCAAAACTAAAGAACATTCAAGCTTGTACATCTAGTCATCTACTCGCCTACTCAACCGGCTCTATCATTTTCTTAATTTAATTTAATTTACTTTAATTGCTTGTTTGATAAGGCATACTTAACGATCCAATCATTGAAAATTAAGAATTTTTCAACCCTTATAGATAACAACACTTTATTTTCAAAAAATGATGTTAAGTTTTAGAATCTTGTTGACTATAAAATTTGTCATCAATAATAATAGAATTATTAATAAAGATGAATAGATGATCACCGATTGTATAGAAATGGTCTCGATATTCTCAAATAATGTATAATAGTCTTGATTTTCCGCTAAATTGGTTTGTACAATAAGTATAAAATGAGTTAAATTAAAGAGAATAATAAACCACTTATAAGTTATAACAAGATAACATATCAACCAATTTATACATTAACCATTGAAAATTTAAAGCCATCAAAATTGCTAAAATTTCGATTTGGTTTGAATTTCATCATCCCGTCACAACTTCCCCAAACGATTAACTCAATTTTCCAAACTCAAATACCTCATCAATGTATTTTACCAAAATATATTAAAAGTGATGAAAGCTGAGAATATGAATATTTTTTCGTAGATTATTACCTCAAATTTTATTTATTTTCCAGTATATGTATATTTCTTTTAGAGTTTATTAAAGTTTATAAATTAAATTTAACTAAAATTTATATGTAACATTTTTGAATTTTACTGTAATTTTTTCGATCATGATATTTTAATAATTAAACTCAAAAAATTTATAGCAATATTCATTATTTTTAAAATAAAAATTAAAAACATTATTTAATGTTCACAAACTATAAAACGGGTGGTGTATACGAAACGGTATGATCCAATTACATTATATATACATATTAATTTCTATAAAAAAATCTTGAAATGATACTTGTGTCACTCTCACCACAAATAATCCACTCAATTTTATTATGATTTTGACCTCGACAATTTTCAGCCTTAGAAACCACTCTACTTATTAATTCAATTATAATCATTTAATTAATTAATTAATCAATTAATTAATTAATTTATCTCACTAATCACTCAAATAATCAAATCAAATTAAACTAATTTATCCCTTCAACAATACTTCTCTATAAAAACCACCTTCAAATCTCAACCTACCAACAATCAATCCAATCAATCAATCAATCAATTTTTCACAACATTAATTTTCTGATAAATCCAATCAACAAATTACAAAATTAGGGTTTTGATACAATCATCAATTATTGGATCATAATGACTAAAATGGCGGGAAGAAACCAGATAATAATCCGGCGGGACCCACTTCTGGGTTCATCAAAAAAGATCCGAATCGCGGAAGTGGCGGGTGGTACGGCGGCGGAGTGTGTGGCGGTGTGGTGTTGCTGTCCATGTACGGTGGTGAATCTGGTAGTTACGGTGGTCTACAAGCTTCCGGTCGGGATTTGCCGGAAAGCGATTAGACGGAGGAGGAAACAACGGGTGATGAAAAAGCCGTCTTTCGCCGTCAGCAGCCCTCGAACTCCTTTTCTAAATATGGAGGATTGCGACGAGGCGGCAATGGCGGTGGCGATGGTGGTGGTGGATAAGGAGTTGGTGGAGTTGGAAAAGGAGATGTGGGATATGTTTTACAGAGGCGGGTTTTGGAGGAGTCCTTCACTAACGGAAAAGTTAGTTAGTTAGTTATTATTCGTAAAACGAAAATGAAACGGTCAATATTAAATGATCTGTTTTATAAATTTATGTAAAACCGTTTTATGTCTTTGACAAAAATGTGTGGGGGAAAAATGTGCGGGGATTTGGAATACGGGTGATGTAAATTGTAAGATTTGGATTGTGTGTAAATTGGACCATGTAAAGTACATATTTGTTGTTCGGTTTGTGGTTGGTGCTACGGGAGGTGAAATCAAATCCGTGTAGCAATACACATCAAACTTACGTTATAACTTTTATAAGTGTTAATTTGATCAATTGTGAAAACTTACGTTATAAGTTTCAATCGAGCGTGATTGAACCTTTTATGTATAAGTTTTAATCGAGAGTAATTGAATCCTTAGAATTATAATCTCCAAAAAAAAACGGAGGATTAGCCATGCACGTCCAATTGACCAAGTATACAATTGAACGTCCAAAAAAATGTACTTCGGTACAATTTAACGTCATATTTATAATTTTCCGTGGTAGGAAGTCACAATCATTTCACCAAGGAAACTATTTAAAGTACTAAATTATGCGCGGTCATACTTTTTCATAACAATTTATGGTACAACCTACAAATAGGCAAAAGATTAACCCAAATAGCCAATTATGATGTTTAGAAAGAAATTCTGTTAAATAGATCAATGGCAATGTCATTTTTTCCGGAATTAGAAAGAAGTACTATTAAATAGATACATGCACTATCATTTTTTCCGGAATTAAGACAACAAGTTGGTGTAGTTTCTCATAACTATGGAGTATAATAGGTCCTCCTTTCAACGGTCCGGATTCTCTCCATTACCCGAAAAGAAATGGACCTCCATTACTTTTAAACGGTCCGGATTAAATCTTGAGACGATCTAGCGGTTGTAATTATTTCATAAAAATAATGTTTTATTGGATAGATAGAGAAAATATATTAAAATAAGTGTGTATTAGAGAGGTAATGGAGAGAAAGTAATGGAGAGGATCCAAATTCTCCTTTCAATCAATTCTATATACTCCGTATTTGTTATATTCACACTTGCAAATATCCATTTTCTTTCCATAATATCCTTGGTTACATATCGATAAAAATTAAAACAAGATGAAATTTATGTTATATATTAGAATTGATTGGAATGGAGGAGTACAAAATTGATGGGGTGTAATATATAAAATTGATAATGTTATATACTTATGATCATATAATAGGACGGTCCTAAATCTCTCCATTACTTGATAAGAAATGGAACTCTATTACTTTTGAACGGTCCGGATTAATTCTTGAAACGATCTAGTAGCCAATTATTTTATGGAAAGAGAAAAAATATATTAAAATAGACGTGTATTAGAGAGATAAGGGAGAAAAAGTAAGGGATGATCCAAATTTATAATAAGAGAACACAAATTAGTTATCATACTAGCCTTAAATGTAGTTGCAGCATCGGTTGACGGAAGCTAAAGCTTGAACTAGCAACCTGTTAAACCGAGCTTCCGCCATTAAAATGAAAATCGAAGAACAATTAAAGTTGAGTTGAGTAGACTAGTACTATCAATATCATACATGCTAATGTGTGTGATACGGTGAAACCTTAGAATGGTAGGCAATCAGGGCATTAATGGTGGATTATCGAGGGATTTGAAGGCCGCCATGAGAATAAGAAAAGAGGATAGCACATGGGGAGGGGAAGAGGGGGTGGGAAAGAGTTTCGAGAAGAGAGATCGGCACGCGTTGCTTTTGGGTCGTTTTCAAGGCTGACAATATCAAAATTTGATAGCTGAGTGAATTTAAAGAATTTCTTGACGTGCTCTCATTTCAGATTTTCAGTACATATTGATGCTCTGATTCCAATATACATCGTTATTGAAGTACTGTAAATTAAAAACAAACGAGCTTATTTGGAAAGAAGCTGGCTTGTGGTGTGACGTGGGTTCATTGTATAAAAGTCAATTGTGTTCCGTTTACTACACAACCGGTGCAGCTAGCTCCGGTATAGGTATAGAGGTAGATGAGAACAACAAGAACATTAACAAATACGGAGTAGAACCTAAAGAGAGCTACTATTCCAACAAAGAAGTTTAGATAGCTCGACGTGGCGTGGCGTGGCGTGACACGCATGTGTGGCTCAAATTAAACCCACAAGGCCATAATCCTTCACAAAAGATTCAGTCATAAGTTCAAACAAAGTAGAGAAACCCATAAATCCAAAATTGTTTTATTTTACATATAGTACAAGGTTTTGAAAATAAATAAATTTATACACTTTAAAGATTTTGAAAATGAAGAATTTATATACTTAAAAGTAACCAGATGAATACACCTACTTTAAATCAAGCTTAGCCCGTCTATGTTACTAAATTCTCATTTAAAATTCAAAAAATAAAGAAATCCTCATATTTAGTTAGGTAAAATATGGTAGCATGAGTTGATAAATCAGATACAATTAAACGAGAATTAACTTGTTGCCTTTGCAAATTAGCAACAATTTGAGTGACATTTTTACAAACTTATGCCTATAAAATTGGAACTTCTCGGGTTTCATGCCCTAATTTACCAGTGAAGTAATAATATATAAATTGCCTTTTAAGATTGAGGTGTGCCATAGAAAGCACACATCGCATAGACAATAGACAATCCTATATAATATTAGTACATCATCGTTACAATCTCAGTCATTCCAGCATTATCCTATAAAATCATAACAATAAAAGGACAGAATCGGGGAATCAAGAAGCAAATGAGCACTTATACCAGCAACAATAGTCAAATAAGGCGATTGAGGGCAAGGCGAGGGCAACGAGTTACTACTCCTAAACAGAGGTGTGCTAATCTTAGTAGCATTGAACCCACATTTTAGCTCACATCTCCGCTATACTTTCCCACGCTTACTCGAACCACTCAATTCATTATTGTCATCATAACCATCCAATGAAGGCTCCTTTACCACACCAAAGCTCAAATTTTCAACACCGTTAACATGATCATTAGCACCTAAATTACTCTCTCCACTAGAAATGTCAGCTAATGATTTGCTGACAGAATTACTGAACTAATGATTGTATAACCAATGAGAGATTAAAGAATTGCAAAAGAGAGAGCAGATAGAAGTAGAAAGAGAATTGATATATTGATTGTAATTAACTTTTGTGATGAGGTGATGTCTATTTATACACTTACAGTTAGGAATATAACAAACTTGTAACTAACAATTGTACAACTTAACAAACTGATAACAGAATTAGTTATTTATCTCCAACAATTATCTCTCGATCCATCTAATCATCCTTCCATACTTTCCTCCATTTCATCATATTAACCATATGTCTTTCGTTTCCACAACAAAGCTGTTTTACAAAAGACTACAATTCTCACTTAATGCTACCTTACTACAGCTAAAATTACCGTCACTTTTCTGGTTTTCGCTGATTTTCTGAAACACCAAACAAAGTTGTGTCAGACGAAAAGTTATATCTAGTCACTCAAAAAAAATCAAAAATTTGTATTGAAATCGGAACCGCATGAATATTCATAAATTCTGACTGATGACCTGCAAAATAAGGCTTTAGAACCTAAAGTATACTCAGTGAAGCTGAAATTACTGTAATTTTTCGACAAAATCATATCAACAAATACAAAATTATACATTCAACAACAACATTTTACTGTCAAGTAAATACTCGATACTTAATTAGTCTCCAAATTACAGTAATTAAGCGATGACTTCTAACTAATAATCTCCAAATTAATGCAAATAGTCAAACAAAAGTAAAAATTACTGCGATTTTCGACAAAATTCTTCGGCAATTTCAAAATCATAAAAATGTTCAACATTTTTTATCAAGAGATTACTCACTACCAGTATCTAAATTACAGTAATTACAGTAGTTCTCTTGTACAATTCGTGTTTTTTTTGTAAAATGTGACCATTTTGTTGTAAAAAGTAACCACTTTTTGATAAATAGTGACCCCCTCTAAAAAATAGGTCATTTTTTAAACAAAAAGAAGTTGTCACTATTTAATCAAAAGCGATCACTATTTATCAAAATATCTACTGATCGCATGTGCGACCGTCATAAAGTAGTATTTGTGCAGTAATTAAGCGATAAATTCTAACTAATAACCTCCAAATTAATGCTAACCGTCAAACAAAAGTAAAAATACTGCGATTTTCAACAAGAGTCATCAAAATCACTATAATGTTCGACAACAAATTTTTATCAAGCGATTACTCAATATTAGTATCTAAATTACAGTAACTAAGCGATGAATTTTAACTAATAACATCCAAATTACCGCCAGATGATAATCATACTAAAGTGTACCTTACTGAAACTTGAAATTACTGCAATTTTCAACAAAATTCTTCGTCTTTGTCAATTTCTATGAATAATTACAATAACAATAACAATTAGTTCATTATAGCATGTAAATGATTTGTTTCCGTAATCCACAAGCACAAAACAAGACGTTTTAGTTCATTATAGCATGTAAGAACTTGATTTGGTTCGATTCTCACGTATGGTTTTCTGGCCAAGTTTTTGCCTCTCACATACCGGTCATTTGTGTCTTTCTCTCCCGCAGTTGAGGGAGATTCGACTAGCCTCTCCTTGTTAATAACTTGCCCCATCATCTGAATCATTAAAGCAATCGCGTAAAGAAATAGGCACTGAATCTACTGATGTTTTTATTTAGGCAATGTAATAGGGTAAAACACAAATAACATCCATAACTGTACAAGAAAATTCAATTCATAGGCACTGAATCTTCACAAATTCTTATTTGCAACGGCACTATCCGTCGACGGATACCGTTTTCTCTCACAAAATACCCACTTTTTCTCTCTCTCCAACACTATTCATGTGTTCCCCTCCCTCCACTAACTCATTTTCTATCCATTTTATCTCACAAAAAATCCGTTACAAATGGTGACCCGTCGAAAGCAAGACTTACTGCTGAATCTTTGCTTTTCGAAAACTAGGAACTTTATTAAAATTTGAATAGAAACAGTCTTGAGAATTAAAATAAAATTAAACTAATAGTCGAATTGATTTGGAATAAAGGTGGTATATGCTCAACGAAAAAATATACAAACACAAATAATGACATCTATTAAATTAATTCCATACTAATTTTAATAAATGATATTATTGGGAAATTAATTGAAAAAGGTGTAGATTTGTTGTCGGAATAAAGGTGGTATATGCTCAACAAATCTTTATTTGTTTTGTTTAGTTATTTATGTGTTCTTGAAGGTTATGAGTTACAAAAATTGTTGTTGATATATATGGGTGTATTTTGCATAGACAACTTGTTTGACTTGTGCTCCGTTTACTATTATAGGTTGTGATTAGCAACTTAGACGTGAGAATAAGACAAATTTAATATTTAACTGAGAACATGTTAAAGTCAATATTAACTAAGAACATGTTAAAGTCATTACTCTTAAATACTTTCCTTTAACGAACTTTCCTTCATGGTTCACACCGTTTTACCTATGAATTTAACACTATTTATCAAAAAATTGTATGGACTATAATCCATATAGCCTCTTTAATAACTCCGGCCCCGGTTATACACCTATCATCATATAATAAGACGCTACAAATTAGTTACCATACTAATCTCAAAAGTAGTTGCAGCATCGACGGCAATGTCAAAATTTGGGAGCTAAACGACTCCATAGAATTCTTAATCACTTGCTCTAATTTTAGTTCATATTGATGCTCTAATTCCATTACACATTGTTATTAGAGTACCGTAAATAGAAAAGGAATGAGCTTATTGGAAAGAAGGTAGGTTGTTGTGCAAGGGTTCATTTTACTAAAGTTGACTGTATTTCGTTTACTACACAACCGCTGTAACTTTGGTATAGGTGAATAGAAGCAGAGATGAGAATAACAAAGAACATTAACAAATAGGAGCTAAAGAGAGCTGCTACTATTACAAGAAATAAGTTTAGAGAGCTCGATGTGGCATGGCGTGGCACATACTGTGGTTCAAATTAGACGCACAAGGCGCCATAACCTTCACAAAAGATTTAGTTATAAGTTCAAATGAGGAGAGGAAGCTCATAAATCCAAAAAAAACTTATTTTATTTTTCCGTACAGTACAAGGTTTTTAAAAATTAATTAATTTATATACTTTAAAGGTTTTGAAGATGAATGAATTTATATACTTAAAAGTAACAAGATGGATACGCTATACGTTAAATTAAGCTTAGCCCGCCTATATGTATTACTAAATTCCAATTTAAAATTCAAAAAAATAAAGAAGTTTTCAGATTTAGTCATATAACGCATGGTAGCATGAGATGATATATCACGTGACAAAATATGACATAGATAGAATTGCCAAAAGTTTGATTTGGTGAGACAAATAACAACTAGTCTGAAATTATTTTCTTTCGAAGAACTCTTGTGTTAACTACATAAAAGCTTTTGCTATTAGCTCTGCTTTGTTATTCACGTAAAACTACATACGGTTCATGAATAATAACTAGTCGGAAAGTATTTTCTTCCGAATAACTCTTGTGTTAACTACATAAAAGTTTTTGCTACTAGCTCTGCTTTGTTATTCCCGTAAAAACTACATATGGCTCATGAATAACCTTGCTAACCTCAAGTGTGGTTGAAAAATAATACTCCGTAGCGACTTGTGAGTTGTGACTGCCATCTACTGCGAAAAGCAACCCTGTAAGGCTGTAACTGTGCCAATTGATTTTAAAGAATCGAATGCTGGAATGCATGGATAGATGTTTGGTTTTTTTTCACCATGCACAACTATGAAAATAGGTCTCGATTGAAATCGCTCAAGGGGTTACATATAGTAAGAAATCGACTATATTATATGGAGGAACTCCCTCTTTGAAAAATTCATCATCATTTCTCAGAGAGTCTGTACTACTTATCTTGAATTTGGATTTAGCTATTTTTGTGCAGAATAGTTATATCCGTAAGAAATTTTAATGTTACTAAAAAAACAAAAAAAAAACGAGGTTAGTTGGAACGACGTTCATTGAGTTCTTGCTTCCAAATTTCTCAAGCACCAAGGCCGTTCATTGAGTTCTTGCTTCCAAATGTCTCAAGCACCAAGGCCATAAGCCACGACATAACGCGTGATTCAAAGTGAGAAGCATATAAATGATTTATTTCCGTAATCCACAAGCACAAAACAAGACGTTTTAGTTCATTATAGCATGTAAGTACGGTTCAATTCTCTGGTTTTCCACATACATACCGGTCATTTGTGTCTTTCTCTCCCGCAGCTGAGGGAGATACTCGACTAGCCTCTCCTTGTTAACAACTTACCCAAAGCAATCGCGTAAAAAAAATAGGCGCTGAATCTATTGATGTTTTTTTTAGGCAATGTCATAAAGTAGAACACAAATAACATCCATATATAACTGCATAAGAAAATTCAATTTGATTAGTTTAACCCTGTAAGTTATAATATGCGCATTATAATAACCAAGCCAAGTCAAGAAAGCAACCCGAGATCTAAATTTGTTAAAAAAAAAAGGAACATAATAGATTTTTTTGGTTAATTAACATTTAATAGCAAAATACTTAGGTGATTAGTGTTCATTTGAAACTATTTGAGTCTATGGTATCCACGTCATCACTTTTTATTTTTGTCCGATTTTTACATGAAACCGCTAAGAACCATAGCGGTTTTACCAAAATGTCATCGTTCAAACTCAGCGATTTCCAACCATTTCAACAATTTTCCAACAAATTTTGCATGGTATATTATAATATGACGGCACTTATATGGCAAGTCGTTAAGATTCTTAACGGTTTTGCCTTTTATTTACATATAAAAAAACACACCTAACAAAAAATAAAAAATCGTTAGGTTTCCTGGCGGTTTCAATAAGAATCGAACAAAAAAAGTGATAAATGGACACCATTGAGCTAAATAATTTCAAATAAACGCTAATTACCTAATTATTATTCTAATAAACGCTAATTAACAAAAAAAAAAAAGAAAAAATCAACATAATATGATTTCTTAGTCAGAACAAGTTATGAGATTTCAAACGGTCTCCACCCGAAGCGAGGGTTGTAACACAGACCCATGGTTTAGCAACACAGGCGCTCGCACTTTCGTCCCGTCCACTCAAAAAATCCAACCTGGTTGTTGAATCATCTTGAAGAGCATACCAAACAGGTTCGTCAGCCCGACGTGCTGTTAGTATAGCCTGTTCTTTCGGATTGAAAGTTATTAGCCATTTAGGTTGAAAGTCAGGACTGAACCTATAAACGTGCAATTTAGTCCATGATTCTGCAACACCGTACTCTTTCATAACCCATAACTCGGCCGAGCAATCAACAGACGTAACCAATTCCCGAAAAACAGTCAATAGGTACAGAACCCGACCCATAACCATTAAATCGAGTTTAGTATACCTGTAGTAATCGGTATTCGTAGGTAACGACATTTTCACGATTACATGGGTGTGAAGGTCCAAACCGATACATTTATATTCACTTCCAATTTGGACAATCCAATATAGCTTGTTGTTTATATAGACGCCAGGGCAATGTAAAAGGGCGCCGGATGACGGAAAATCAGTAACGGTTTCCCAGGAACGAGTATCCGTACTAAAGATATTAACCACAACAACCCATTGGTATATATGTACGCGAGTCTGAATACTCACAATCTTGTAAACGTGGCCGACATCATCGTACCCAAATCCATACTGTTGAGATTGTTTGACAGTATACAACGTATGGATCGGACAAGGAATTCGATAATTAATTATCTTAGTATTTGTCAAGAGGTCGTACACAGAGTAGCAGCGGCCTCCGTCCAATCGTAAACAAATGAACCCGTTACAAAATCCCACGACCGCAGCAGGACTGGCATGAAGTATGGTACCGTTACCTTTAGTTTGAGGTACGCTATCAAATTGGGTGTAGAAACGAACGTCTCGGCGATCAGGTACAACCAAAATCATGTCGTCCAAGGTAGGGGATTCGAGGGTACGTTTATGATGGCGGTTAATGAAAGTGGTATCGTTGATGAGACGGTACCATTCTTTCGAAACGGATTTGAAGCGTGTTAGAGGTTTTGCAGGAAGCCTTGGAAGTATTTCAAATTGGATTATTTCTTTTGGAAGAATTTCCATGGATTTTCTATGGTCGAGGACGTAGCTTAGAACCGTGCAATATTGCATACATATAAATAAGGGTTATGCTCTTTCATAAACAAAATTTTCTCAATTATCAACACACTTTACCTAATTACCCTTCTCATTTTTGCCACTTTCTTTTTTCTATATTGTCATCCACTCATTCTCTCTCTAACCCTTCCTTCTAAAAAAACCCACAAACACAGCAAAGTACTACAACCAGCAACCACCACTTCAAAAGTTGTCTATCGGTCGAAACAAAAAATTGCAATTGATAATCAGTCGGAAAGCTGTGAGAACAATACTAAAATCATATCATCGGAAATTGTGGGTCAGAAAACTTGCGTTTCCTTGTAGTGTTTGCTTCCTTCAATCACCACCCTACTGTGTCCCTCCTTCACCACGCCAACCGGAATCTGACTCAAAGATACGCCGTTACCCCACCGCGCCCCTTCCTTGCAGTCAGCCCCTGCTAACCCCTGCCAAGCCACCACCACACCTTCCCCTAATTGAAAATTCTAAGACCTAATTGAAACTTAATCCCAATAAAGAGATTAATGTAATTTATTGATGAAATGAAGAACTTAGTTGTTTGATATAAGTTTTGAGATCTATAATTGAATATTTTTTGGCAGAATTTGATTAAGGGTTGAAGGGGAGAAATTAAGGAGAATTTTGGTTTCCCTTTAGATGGAAAAGGGTAGAGGTTGGAAAAATTATGAAAAAATGTTTACAAATGAGTAATTTGTGTTTATGAAAGAGTAATTACGATAAATAATTATACAATTTTTATGATCATAATAATAATATAATATTCTATATTAGGAGGTAGGATTGTGAGACTTTGGATATTAATCTTGTATATATTTATATGAGTATAGAGTTTGAATTCATATAAATCACCTCGCAAAAATTAAAGACGTTAGTTATATTTATATGAGTATAGAGTTTGAATTCATATAAATCACCTCGCAAAAATTAAAGACGTTAGTTGTAGGATTAGTGTTTATATTTTACTAAATCAACTCGCAAAAATTAAAAACTCTTTAGATTTTATCTTTTTCTACATATTACCTTGTATCTTTTACTATATTTATTTTGAAATTTAGAATTATATAGTTTAACCAACCACGCTATTTAGAAAAAATTTCCTTTAAGAATGTAAATAAATAAATAGGATCGAGTATGGTATAACTATATCAAATTTAATTCAGTTTTTGTATTTATTTTAGGGTATTAGATTAGGAAAACATGTGGATATTGTATTTGAGTTAGATTAGGAAATAAGTGAGTTAGAAAATTATTAACTTATTAGTATAGGATATTTTAGACAAGGATACAGAATTTTGACGATTAATCAAATTAATACCGTTAGGGGTGGATGTTTTTAATATTGAAGATACTCATTGATAATACTTGCTCCAATTACTTTGATATTATTATTCTCTGCATATCTCGACATTTATGGAGTATATTATGTAAGAGTTTTGTAATTATTTGTTTCTATATCTACCTTCAATTCCCTTGTTTAGCTCCTAGAAATTAGCATCAGAATATTCTTGTGTAGCATATAATCACCTCGCAAAAATTAAAGACGTTAGTTGTAGGAGTAGTGTTTGTATTTTACTAAATCAACTCGCGAAAATTAAAATCGGTTTAGATTTTATTTTTTCTATATATTATCTTTTACTATATTTATTTTGAAATTGCCGCTTAGAAAAAATTTCCTTTAATAATATAAATAAATATAGATAGGGTGAGTAGGGTATAACTATATCAAATTTAATTCAGTTTTTGTATTTATTTTAGGGTATTAGATTAGGAAAACATGTGAATATTGTATTTTAGTTGGATTAGGAAATCAGTGAGTTAGCAAATTATTAACTTATTAGTATAAGATATTTTAGATAAGGATACATAATTTTGACCATTAATCAAATTAATACCGTTAGGGTGGATGTTTTTAATAGAATAATGGAAATATATATAAGCCTTTGCAAATTAACAAATATTTGGGTGCCATTTTTACCAGCCTCATAATCTCAAAAGTAATAGTTCAACAAACCCCCTAATTTAACCCTAATTTAATTTAATTGAGGAAGACAAATAACAACTAAACGGAAGGCTACTAGCTCTGCTTTGTTAGGGCAATCGCGTATATTCTTGTTTCGATTCTCATTACAACTACATTGCTACTAAATTAAATCTAGTGATGTGCAATGTCATACGGTAGAACACAAATAACATTCATTATAATATGCGCATTATAATACATGTCATAATGTAGAACACAAATAACATTCATTATAATATGCGCATCATAATAAGGCAGGACGGTCACATTATAATATGCGCATTATAATAGCGCATTATAATAAGGCAGGACGGTCTGACCGTCTGATAATGACTAACCAAGCTGAAAAAGCAGCCTGATATCTAAATAAAAAAAAGAAGAGAAAGTTCAGATATCTCTAAGATAACCACTTGTAGGAAGGGTCGTAACACAGACCCATGGTTTATAAATACAGAAGATCCTGTGTTCGTCCGATCCACCCAAAAGATCCAACCTGGTTGTTGAATCGTCGTACCAAGTAGGTTCGCCAGCCCAACTTGCTGTTAGTATAGCCTCTTCTTTCGGATTGAAAGTTAACAGCCATTCAAGTTGAAAGCCAGAGAAGCAACGGAACCTATAAACGTGCAATTTAGTCCATGATTCTGCGACACCATACTCTTTCATAACCCATAACTCGGCCGAGGAGGAATTAACATGTACAGACGTATCCAATTCCCGAAAAACAGTCAATAGGTACATAAACCGACCCATAACCATTAAATCGAGTTTAGTATACCTGTAATTCTTATTTGTAGGTAACGAGATTTTCACGATTACATGAGTGTGAAGGTCCAAACCGATGCATTTATATTCACTTCCAATTTGGACAATCCAGTGTAGCTTGTTGTTTATGTAGACGCCGGGGCAATATAAAACGGTGCATGACGATGGAAAATCAGTAACGGTTTCCCAGCAACGAGTAACCGTACTAAATACATTAACCACAACAACCCATTGTCCGCCTTGCGAGCGAGTCTCAATACTCACAATCTTGTAAACGTGCCCGACATCATCGTACCCAAATCCATACTCTTGACACACTTTGTCACCATAAATCGTATGGTTTGGACAAGGAATTCCGTAATCAATTATCTTGGTATTTGTCAAGAGGTCGTACAGAACAAAGTAGCGGCTTACTTTCCAATGTAAACAAATCAACCCGTTGCAAAATCCCACGACCGTAGCAGGACCGGCATGAAGTATAGTACCTTTATGTTTAGTTTGAGGTACGCTATCAAATTGGGTGTAGAACGAACGTCTCGGCGATCAGGTACAACCAAAATCATGTCGTCCAAGGTAGGGGATTCGAGGGTACGTTTACGATGGAGGTTAATGAAAGTGGTATCGTTGATGAGACGGTACCATTCTTTCGAAACGGATTTGAAGCGTGTTAAAGGTTTTGCAGGAAGCCTTGGAAGTATTTCAAATTGGATTATTTCTTTTGGAAGGAATTCCATGGATTTGTTTTTCGTTCTTGTTCTGAACTTATGAGAAAGTATTTGTTCCTTAAATAATCGACTTAGGGTTTATAAATATTGGAAATAATTCCTAAACCAAGTCGGGCTTTTGTGAATACTCGTATTAATTAGGAAAACAGTTTAAGTTTACTAGTAAAATATTTCCATGGTTTTACAACATATGTCAATAATGACCGGATACGAAACAATTAAAATCAAATAAACTACATATCGCCTCCTAAGACTTTTCACAAATGGGTCTCCAATGAGATTTTGTTTGCATCTTTATTGCATAGTTCACTTAATTTTATTTGTAGTCATCGTCTCATCGATCAACATTAGATGTTGTCCATCTTCGGGAGAGAGTTCTTTTTGGATAAATTTTAGCTCGTTTTATTTATGTCCGGCGTTATTCATTTAATATCTAAAGAAAATCACCCGCTTATTCTACTGTTTTCTAAATTTATATTATTATTATTATACTTTTAACCAAAATTATATAATATTTACATTAAAACCCCATGGTGTGCTTTATCACACAGCACTATTGATTAAAAAGATATCAATTAAAACTATATAGTATAATTAGTTTGTATAGATTTATTTAATAATATTGAATTTCCTTGATTTTCGGAATTATATATATAGTATTCATTGATCTGATAATTTACTAATTACCAAGCATGGTTTCTTAATTATGCTAATTTAATGTGATGGTCAAACTTATTGCTAAAATTTGTTAACCTTAATTTGCTAACATAAATTGTTGTCATACATTTTCTTCTATCGTTTGCTACACAGGAGTAAGAGGATCATACATGTAATACCATCAATTTTATAGTTTTTGCGCATTTATAATAATATTTTTGAGTTTTGTTTTAAAAATTTATGAGTATTGCTATAAAAAATTTGAGTTTAGTTATTAAAATATTAAGCTCAATAACAACTTATAATAAAACTCAAAAATATTACATATAAACTTAGTTATATTTTAGTTTTAATTAATGGGAAAAAAATTAAATCTAACTTATAAATTTTAATATCAGAAAAAATACATATATGCTCAAAAATAAATAATATTTGACGTAATAAGCTCAAAAAATATTTATATGCTCAAAAACAAATAAATTTTAGGGTAATAAACTCGAAAAAATGCTCATGTGCTCAAAAAAATAAAGTTTAAATTAAAATAACAAGATTAAAAAATATACTCAAAAACTAATAAAATTGTGAGGATATAAGCATGTTCGGTGTTCCTATTTCTCGCTAAACAAGGTCGAAATCTTTTTGGGTGGGTGAAGTTGACTCTTTCTCATCTAGTGATGAAAGGGCCAAAGTCATAGATATTTTTAACAATTGAGTTGCATGGTAAAATCGAAAAAAAAAAACTAAAAATAAGAGAGAATTAAGGCTAAACAAATTATTATTAGAAGTGATTTACCTAATAAATCGCTCCTATTTTGATCATTTACCCTTTTTTTCCCTTTAATTTTCATATATAGGAGTAATTGTTATTCTTCTTTTTTATATTTTATTTCGACATATTTTTATCCTTTGTATATTCTGTTTTTCCATTTAATCTTCAATAATTTAATTTAATTTCTTGCCTAGTTGTTCCTTGCTTCCTGCGATCATCATAGATGGCATCGGTATGTCACATTTCTTAATAATTCAAACGGTTTTCCTAAATGTATACTATGTTATTAACCATTAATTAAAATGTCATATATTTTTTTTGTTATTTTCCATTACATTTTTCGAATATTAAAATTTTTAATGAAAAATATAATTAAAATGTCATATATTTTTTTGTTATTTTCCATTATATTTTTCGAATATTAAAATTTTTAATGAAAAATATATTATATTTTTAACATGTACTTTAATGCAGTAACATTTAACTTTGAATCTTAGACGGTTAGACCTTGTTCTTTCTGGCTTAATTTCAGCTCATTTCAGTTTTATTGAGTTGTATTCCGTTAAGTTTTATTTACGTTCAATCAATTCTGTTCAGTTAATCTCTTCACAAAATTAACTTTTTATCTAACTAAATTCACTTCACCTCAGTTTCACTCAATTTAATTCAATTCAGTTCGTTTCAACCGAAATGAAAAGGCCTTAATTACGCGACTGATTGAAAGCGATCACTAATATTTTTGAATATATATATTATTTTGAAAAAGCAGCAGGCAGCTAATGGAAGAGGTAGACCCTTGCCAAAGTTTGGAGAATGGGATGTAAATAATCCAGCTTCAGCAGAGGGCTTTACAGTAATTTTCAACAAAGCAAGGGATCAGAAAAAAATTAATGGAACTGCAGTTGGCGGCATGCCACCTCCTCAAAACTACAACCAAAACACTGATCACAAACCACAACATGTCGATCACCAACCAAAGGCATCGGTAATAAATTCATTTAACACAATTTCTCGATAAAAACCGTCTTGAGTTTAGATGACACTCACAATAAATAATTAACTCAAAAATTAAATTCAGTGTCATGATCAACTAAAATAAGGAGTCGTTTGGTGGATTAGGAAAGTTAATTTTCCTAGAAATTTACACTTCATGGGAAATAAGTTCTAACGTCCAATTCGGGTGAATTTAATTTGAGAAAAGTGTTTGGATATCCATATAGACATTAAATTTCACATAAATCCCCAATGACCAAGTAGTTCCTTCGTTATGTAGGTATGGTAAATTATGGGAAGTTTCAATTCGTATATTTTTTAATATATATGCTAACCAATTTGCAATATCTGTGTTATTTTAGTGTCAATCAAACGACTCCTAAGTATATTACAGATATATATGCATAAAATGATATCAACAAGACTAATTATTTCTAAAACGAATTTAAATTATACTCCGTATCATTTATTTACTGTAGATACGTTATTATTCTTAAATAATTGGTAAAATGTGATTTTAAGTTTGCATAAAACTAACTCTTTTTTGTTTTTGTTTTTGTTTTTGTTTTTATTGCAGAAAAAATGGCTTTGTTGTATTTATGCCGCTTAATTGATGCAAGCAATGTTAACTCGGATTTTGACATGCTTGTAATATTAATTAAATAAAAAATATGTCTACTAGTTTTTTTGTCATGTACTCTTTGAGGAATTTAGTTCCTACCGATCGTGATGTTCTGTCTTTTGTATTAAGTAATATAAAATATAAAATGTTGTAATACAAAATTCAATAGTTTGTGTGATAATATAGTGATCACCATTTGAAATGTTTACTACTTTTGTGATCATCATGCACTAAAATTCTTTGTTTATAATTAATTATTTCATATAATTATAATTAATATTGAATTCGATCAATTGAATTATAAATTGAAAGAGTCCTAATTATATAATGACCGTAGAGGAAAACGGTTTCATTCTTATGGGGTAGGGATCGAACCCTAATCTCATAATTAAGAGATGAAATGAGCAAACCATCATATCAAACGCATTTGATTAAGTGACATCTGTCTATGCAAAATTATAACCAAACAATACAATTAAGAGTTTATCTACCATAAACGGATATCATTATAACTAAAATCCGTAGGATTGTTTGAATCATGATTTTATTTCACATTCAACTTTTCATCCAACTACAACACAACTCGGTATACTTTACATGTCCCAGGGCGTATTCAAGGTTTAAAAGTGGGATGGGTTAGACTCATGTTCGCGATGATTAGTCATATAAAACCATCAAAACGTATAATTGAGGTTGCACATATGTGAAAGATGTTAGTCATTTAGGGTTTGCTCCCTTGTTACAGAGTCATTTGGCATTATTTATAAATGATATTTTATTGAAAGACAAACAAATAATAAAGACAGAGGGATATCTAATAAAAATATACAGTGTGATTGAATATTACAAAATGTATACTCGTATAAATCTATTTTATAATGTTATTCAACGATACAAGTTTCGCTATATACTAATAAATTCAACGATCATCACTAAAAAAACGTAAACGTCTTATAATTTTTTAATACAATATTTTTGTATTCTCAAATAGACAGTATCTCAACTTTGTTAAAACTGAGGATTCTTATTCAAACAACATTAATATTATGAGAATTTATATAAAATACTTTAGTTATATGAAAACAAAAATAGCAATTTGCGATTAATATTATTAGATGTGAAACAACTTATTAGGGTAGTAAATAAAAAAATCGCAAACTAACGAGGTTCGAACCCCTACCATTAAGTAAAAACAAACCCTTTTACTCTTTCTTTTACCAACTAAGACTCATTATAACACTAAATATTTTAAGATATATATTCATTTTAATCTTGGAAGTAGGTTGGTCTGAAGCCCACCTAGTCCTAGGGCTAAATCCGCCCATGTTAAAATTTTTTTTGGTATAAAGGAGAAGGATAAAACCTTAACAAGCAAACGCCTTTTCCCGACCTAGGGATAACGAATCCTCTCCGTATTAGTTTCACGGAAGAACCATCATATCTACACTAATGTCTTATCAATATATATATACTTAAAAGAGGAACTTTTCGAGCGATTTTATTGGTTCAAGTATTGTGAATTATTTAAGTAACTATAATTATTATATAATAAAAAGAAAATTATAAATCAAATATTAAAATAAAATTTAGAATATTATTAAAATTTAGAAGCACTTTTTTTATAGGAGTCTTAGACAATTCTATCTCTACTTTCATTATCAATAACTATCCATCCTCTATATTAATCAAGGAAACAATAAAAAACATTATCTATAAAAGCACGTTAGAATATGATGTTAATAAAAGATAATTAAATAGTAATAAAATATCAGTTGAGTAATGACTGAATTAGTTAATAAAATAATTGATTATATATTAAGTGTTTTGATTACCGTGGAGTTGTCTATAGTTCGCTGTTTCCCTTCTCTTATTTAATTAAAAACATAAATAGATGTATTGATGAATATATTAAGTATTTACCTTTACGAGGTATAATTAAAAAAAATACGGGCTATAGAATACAAACACATAATAAGAATATGAGCTAATGTAAAAAATACGAGTTTATGAGAATCACGAACTAAAAAATACGAGCTATTAAGCTAAAAATACTAGATAATGTAAAAACAATACGATCTATTAAGATAAGACGAGCTTTAAAATACGAGCACAAATGAATACGAGCTAATGAAAAAACAATACGAGCTATTAACATAAGACGAGCTTCTAAATATGAGCACAAATGAATACGAATACGAGATTAAAATGATCACGTACTTAAAAATACAAGCACAAAGAATACGGCCTATTAAGATGGGAATACAAGCTAATATAAACATAATACGAAAACACGAGCTAATTGAAACACTTGTCGAGCTAAAAAAATAGAAGCAGGTTTGCAATACGTCAAATTTTATGATATAATAGGCACTTAAGATTACGAATTATAATTAAAATAATACGAGCTACAAAATACGAAATATCAGAAATATGAGCTAATGTAAAAGGAATAAGAACTTAACAGAATCAGGTACTAAAAAATACGGGCACATAAGAAGGCGAGTTATTAACGTAAGAATGCGAGCTAATAGAGATATTAAGCTAAGAATACGAGCTAATATAAAAAAATACGAGCTATTAAGATAAGAATACGAGCTAATGTAAAAAGAATATGAGCTAATGTAAGAAGAATACGGACTAATAAGATAAGAATACGACCTATTAAGATAAGAAAACGAGTTAATGTAAAAAGTATACGAGCTAATAAGATAATAATACGAGCTATTAAAATAAGAATATGAGCTAAAGTAAAAAGAAAATACGAGTTAATATTAAAAGAATACGAGGTTCAACTATATTCATATATTAAAAATATTGGATAAAAAAATTCTTCAAGATCGTGCTCAAATGAAAAGTATAGAAGTTATTATAAAAATATATGTGCATAAAATATTATTTTGACAGTGATGCGTGATAAGTGTCTTTCCAAGACTATTGAATTGGACATCTGATATTTCATTAGCCATAAAAAACAATCACACTTAAATGATTTTCTGTAACCTATTATACTAAGTATTTTTAGAAGATTAATTGTTACAATAATTATTTTAAAACAATGCCAAGATATTACCCGGACAACGTCCGAGCATGAAATCTAGTAACATAAAATAACAAACGTATTTAACTCTTATACTCAACAAAATTACTAAACAAAATACTACGCTTTGAACAAAAAAAACTAAAGAACTATGTCGTGACAATTAAAAAGACAAATACAACCTCGCTAAATTCATTAGGCCACAAATACACATCTTTATTTCCACCGTTTGTATCTCTCAACTTTATTATCATTTATCACTACTACAAAATAGCCAAAGTAACTACTAATAACAAATTGGTTTTGTTTCTTAAAATTTGAAACCGTTTTATAAAATTAGTTCCTTAATATAAGAAATCATTGATCTCATATAACCGGTTATATAGAAATTCATACGAAATATGTTGTAAGTATAAATATTCTCTTATCTACTTATTAAATAACAATAATAACTCTAATAATATTGTTAAGGCTATTTAGCACATTACTACCTAATAAGTTTAAAATTTTACATCTTACTACCTAATACGTTCAATTATTCAAATAACAGCCTAATATGTGTAAAAACTGACACGATTGCTACCAAAATGACGGAAATCAGTTTATTTGTCCCGTTTAAATTTAAAACCTAATTTAATACCTAAACTACCCTCCCCCTCCTTCTCCCCTTAAAACCCCTTTCTCCTTCAACAAAAACTGACTTTCCCCCTCTTCTGCATCAGTGTCACAAAAAAACGTAATACCGATGCTTAATTATGAAATTTTATACAAAATAATCAAGTTAGGGGAAGGGTTTTATACTGAAAATAAAATGAAAAAAATGCTTACTTGATCAATTTGAGAAGGCAACAGAAGACTACATCCCTCTAGTGCCGCAAATTAGGCATGTTCATGGAGGTTTTGATAATTGATAAAAATGGTGGCATGAATAATTAATTTACAGTGAGCTTTTACGAGGGAGGGAGAGGGATGGGTAAAATTTTAACAGGGAATAATTGTATTAAGGGAAGGGTAAGATGGTCATTTAACTTAACCGGAACATTTAAAACTAACTTAAGTTCGGTTTCCGTCAAAAAAGTAGCAAACTGATTAATGTTGTGTGATTTTAGGTAGTTAGTTGCAAAATCTTATATATAAAAGCAACAACCACAGTGCTTAGGTGTCGCATCGTGGTTCAAAGTTCATTTTTTATTTTATTTTTAAAAGGTGACCCACCATGTTCTCCACCGTCTTTTATTTCTTATGCGACACTTTTATTCTCATCTACAACAATAAAATACAAATTATTCATATATGTGGATTGCATATTAAACAATTATGGTACTAGAATAAAAAAATCATTAATAACTTTTATAGTTAAATTAATTATGGTATAAATAGGAAAATTATTCAACAATTTTTTTAAAACACCTATTATTATAGGGGGGAAAATACAGAAAAATAGGTCAATTAAAGAGAAAACAAAAATTGTTATATAAAAAGATTAGATATGGTGAGCATTAACATGAAAAATATTCACATATGACATTAAAATTAAATAAGTCATTATATCTTTATCTATGGTGTTCAATTGGTCATGTGTATGGTTCACACAAATTATTCACATAAGATGAGTTCCGTATGAAATATGGAAATAACTAAGATCGATGGATAAATTTAATTAAATCGAAAAAAATCAGAATTACTTTGATAAAAAAGTAAAAAACATAATAATATTGAAACCCGAAAATATGGACAAAAATATATTTATATGCATAAATTCTTTTTATTGAAATCTGGAAAATACGGCAAAAAAATTACTCTGTATGAAGGATTGTAACGAGAGAGAGGAATTGGGACATTGCGAGTTCAAATGATCTTGAAATGGCGAGTGTAACAGATTAGGTGTAACACCTCAAGAGTATGAAATGAAAGTTGTCCCACATCGGTAGAATGTGAGAGTTGTGATATGTTTATAATAACTTCCACCCACCATTTAATAACAAGGCATTGTGCTTTTGGGCTTAAGTGGAGACAATTAACGGGCCCAAAAGTGCACACCCATCTTATTGGGTTTGTGTTACGACGGTGGCGGGTCAGGTTGTTACAAATGGTATCAGAGCGACCCTGCGACCGTGTGGTGAGCTTGTGGTCGGGAGTACCCGGGTCACACACCTAGCGGGGGCGGATTCTGGCCCTGGTTGTGGTCAAGTTTACAACGAGGACGTTGTGTTCTTTAAGTGGGGGAGTTTGTAACACCTCAAGAGTATGAAAGGAAAGTTGTCCCACATCGGTAGAATGTGAGGCTTGTGATATGTTTATAATAACTTACACCCACCATTGTTGTTACATTAGGTGAGTAAGAAATCAAATGAGAAGACGACAAAATGGAAGGTACAAAATACAAAGTAGTGTGTTATGAAAAGATAGTTAGATGTAGGACGAGAGATGAGAGAGCACAAAGTTGTATGTGTGGCTATGGTGGGTTGGTATATGGGTCGTTAATAATAAATCTTTGGACTTGGTATGTTTTGGGTAAACTCGCTCAAAGTAAGTCTAAGTTTCGACCCTTTGTTTAACAAAAATTACCTTAATTTCAAATGGTTTTACGGGTTATGGTTTTATATATTTTTTTTTATCTAATTCATTAATTTATTTCAATTAAATATGTTAATAAAAAATTTAAAGATATGCGACAAATAAGTCTATATTTATTAGAAATTAAAAGTACGTTCTTCCAAATTCACGAGTCTGTGTAAATTGGAACAATTATAAAAAAATTTGCACATTGTCTCCCATTGAAACAACCGAAAAAACCACACGCAGTAATTTAAGCATTCTGGTGCAGTTTGCAAGGTTTTGTTTTACACATGCTTAAGTATTATAGTTCTAATACATGGGCTCGTATTTCAAATTCACTCATACACGTATAGTATGTAAATTCCATATTTCAAATTTCACAATGTGGGTGTTTACACGGGTTCAGATTACAAATTTTTGATTAATCACGCGCTTTACGCAATAAGCTTAATACATAAGTCCTAATTAACAGCCAACATGTGAAAACAATCATGTGCAATTTATAGGACACCATTAATACACGGACGCTAATTAACATTCAATACATGTAAAACAATTACACGAGTAGTATATTGTCTTATATGTTGGCATTTTTGTAATTTACATAGAATAGTGTCTTCCATTTGAATTTTTTTAACATCTTAATAAGTCAATATTTACACACGGTCAGCTCTATTTGGCCATTTCGAGAGTCACAAGCAAAAAGGACTAAAGATTCTTATTTGCGATGATGAAAAACGCGCGTCCAATTTCGAGAAGTTATAGTACAACACATTGTAATTATGATTGTACACCATTATTGCTCATTGTGTTGTTTTTCTTCTTTTTATATTTTTCTACTTTTGTTAAGCTATAATATATGACTAAAAGCAATTGTTTTCACTAACTAGGTAGAATATGACCTTATTTAAAAAAACTACTTATATTAACGATATTTTTTTTTACAATATTTTAAAGTGTAAGCCCGTGCAATTAATTGCACGAGCATAATACTATTCAGGTTATAGAATAAAACACTGCTCATGATTTTACTAAAAAGTTAACTAATACCTAAAGAGTAAAAAGCCTTATATGATTATATTTGCCAAAATGGATTATATTTAATCCGTCATAAATTTGTGATTTTAGATCTCATGGTCGAGTTTACCACTCCATTTTTTCACACCCCATAAGAGCATCGGTCCACCACCGGATCAAAGACCGAAAATAAAAATCTGGTGAACCAAACATAATCATAAACATAAAATTACTAGAATATTATACGACGATGGAAAAAATAATAAATGGAAATAAGAAAATAAAAATTAAGCATAATCATAAAACATGCATATAAAAGTATTAATTACCTTTACAAAAAAAAAAAAAGTTATTAATTACAAAAGTATTAAGTACAAACATAGCCATCACGAAAAGTTGTAGTTTTCTAGAGGTGGGTTCATGAAGTAGCTCTCACTCAATGTCTAAAGAAGGATAAATTCACCAAAGCCATCAGGTGAGTTCCTCAGCATAATATATTCTCCTGGATTTCTTATGATGTAGAACCTTGAGTGACGCTAGTCGAGGTGCGTTCTCATACTTGTGCATAGGATGAGCAAAAACCAAATTACCCTACATGTATACATTTCTTTAAATTCAAGTGTTCTAGCTTCAACTAGCTCAATATCATGGGTGTAGGAAGGAAAGTCGATAGTAAAAGTTGTGATAAACCCTTCGCTATCATTCTTTATCCACACTTGAGCTGAAATGGAAGGGTTTAAAACTGAGCCCGCAAAATCAACAATACTCCATACATACGAATGGAATAGATTTTAAAAAAAGACAACAAAACACACAACAATTAAATCATACCAAAGTGGGGATGTGTTCCGCAGCCGGTGTAGCCATCAAAATATTAAAACGATCCCTTGTAGAAAATTTCCTCGTATGTACCAACTCAAATCCCGAAACCGTTGGAAGTTTCGGTGTCAAGTCAATATCCATGAAATTAGCCGACTCTGAACCATCAACTCCCGATCCTTAACAGTTTTAACGAGAAAATATTGTCAAATTAATGCTCGGCAACGCAATAATACACAAATGAAAAAAAAATGATATACTACTAAAAACCAGCAATGTTTGACCAATATATAAAATGCCTATCAAAGATTGATAGCCAAACTAAATATTTGCGGATTTACGTCAATTTAAAAGCCCAAAACAAATCAGACGATTAGAGAAAGACATGATTATAATAGACACACATTTAAAAAGGGAAGAATAGAGAACTATTTACCATCAGTCTAACTAGCAACTGATAACATATCGCCGCTGCTGAAAATTAGAGCATCCCAACGTTGATATGTAGTCAAATGCCGGAGTAAGTCATCAAATGAGTAAAAAATTCACTCATATGCACCAACTCAAATGTCGAGACCGTTGGAAGTTTTGGTGTCAAGCAATGTTCATGAAATTAGTCAAAATATATTTTCCACAATTTATTAAGTTTTTGTCACATATTATTAGTATTTTGCCACGATTATTGTAACGTTTATTAGTGTTTTACCACAATTATTGTTGTTTTTTATTTTTTTTGTTATATAATTAATTCAACCTAAAAGATATTTATCAAAATAAAAAATATTTAATTTTTATTTATGAATTATAATTCAAAGTAATTGAATGATTAACATTGTTTTGAAAAATTATGTTGAAAATTATATAATGATAATAAGTTAAAACACATGCAAAAATTAGATGAGTTAAAATCTATACATGTTTTAAATCCGTAAAAAAATGGTTGAATGCATTATCAAAACATGGTATATAGCATATTAAATCCATTGTATTAAAAATAATAAATATCTAAAGATGTAAATGTTGGGTTTCTTAAAACTCAAATTCTTCCAAATAGTGTACTAGGTAGGAGATTAGACTCCACGAAAAAAAAGGAGTGCAGTGACCAATCTGTACTTTTGATTCCAATTTGGTACTCCGTATTATCAATGGACCCAACATAAACTTTTATTTGAAAAAAATACATTTCATACCCTATTGTTTGTTTGTTGCCGTTTATCTTCAAAGTTCAAACAAACTTCCTACTTTCAACACAAATTCTCAATTCGCGAAAAATGGGATGTTATTCTCTCTCTAAGTTTAGAGAACTGTTTCTCTCCTTTGAGAGCTTTTTTTCTTCTTCTTCTTTATCCGTATCTTCTGCACTCTCTTTTTTCTCAAATCTTTTGGCCAGTTTTCTCTGACATTGCTTGTAATTCCTTCAAGAGCTAGCTCATCATTTGCTACGTTCAGCCATCATTGGTTTTGGGGGCTATTTATTGGCCTCAGACCTTTTGGTTATCCCAAAAAAAACAACCTATTTTATTTTATTCCCTTTTGTTTGTTTCAAGCTGGTTGGGGATTGGGTGTTTCCCAGCGTGCGCCACCTTCTTTTATTTCTTCTCCACTCAGTGTTCGAATAGGGGGAGCTACCTCTGGAGTAGCGGACGTCAGTGGCGCTTGGCATTCTCGGAGCATTTCCATATTTAAACCCAGTCATGGGAGTCTTTCATGACCACAACCACAAGCATTCTTACCTTCATAAATCTTCTTCTTCTTCTATACGTTTCGCACACCATTATCACCCAGTCAAATCCAAAAAATTCACTTCGACACATCATTTTAACCTACTACAACCTCTGATGGATCAGCAGCCTTCCCCTCAACAACAACCTCATCATGACCATGAATCAAACACAAACCCAAATCCAACCCACAACTCTGAAGAACCTTCATTTAACCCTTTCAACCCCTTGCATGCAAACCTTTGGCGTTTCCCGAGGACTGGGGTGTTGTTAATGTGGACCCGGAAGAGTTGGGAAAATCAAGGGAGTTCTGGGGGTGCTGCGTTCTCGGATTCCTAGTGGACTATCGACTTTTTGATGCTGTGAAGATTAATAATATGATAAGGACCAAAGGGCACACGAGGGGTCGTATTATTTGTTTCCGTATGGGTGAGATATACGTCCTGCACTGTGAAAGAGAGGAGGATAAGGAAAATTTCTTGTTGAAAACTTACTGTGCCTTTGATGGAACTGTGATGGTCTTTGAAAGGTGGTTTCCAGACTCAGTGCAGCGAGCTATCAGATTTCCCCAAGCTAACTTATGGGTACGAGTCTGTGGTCTTCCTTTTGAATATATGAACATGCATGTGGCCCATGTAGCTGGTAAACTTCTCAGTCATTGGTATCGTGTGGAAGAGTTTAATATGGTACCGGAATATGAGTATCTGAGATTGAAGATCAGTGATTCAGTGTAAATCTCAATGAACCTCTCATGCGGGGTTCTTCATTGCTCTGGAACAAGGTCAACTTCTATGGATGCAGTTCCGTTACGAAGAAATTTTCAAATATTGTATTAGGTGCGGAAAGATCGGACATACTGGAGCTCAGTGTAAGGAAAGCTTGGTTTCCATCATGACAGGTATTCATGGTATGTTTGATAGAACTATGGCAAAAGGTTTTATTGTTTTTCAGGCTACGGGAACCCACACTATGTTTAATCTAGACTTACGGGCTACTCCTTCTACCACGGATTACGTGGACTCTAGGGTTAGACTGTGTAGAAGGGGCGTGGGAATTGAACCTGAAGAGTCTAGGGATGGCCCTGAGAGGGTAATAGACTTTGGTGTGGGCATTACCCCTGGTGGACGTGTATTACCAGGGATGAAATTTACTGTGACGGCTCAATCGTTCGCAGGAGCGGTGGTCTTTAGTGAGGGAGTTGCTGGTGGTAACCAGAACCCGTATAGAACTCAGGATGGAGAAGGACCAAGCCGGGGTGGGCAGAACACCAATGTGAGGGCTTTCAACAATCCCCCTGGTTTTGGTTGTTGGATTGATGAAGACCAGGAAGACGAGTTTCATAGTGCTAAGGAGGAGGCTACTCCTATGGATACTAACCAAGAGGATGAGGTGCGTGTGGACCAACAACAACAACAAACTCCTCAACAACAACAGCAGGTCCCTTCTCACTGTCATCATCAAGGTGACTGGGGTGCTTCTGGTGGTGGTACTTAGGCTACCGTTCTTCAAGGTTATCCTATGGATGGGGGTTTTGTTAACAGGGATGATAGGATTCAGGCAGACATTTTGAGTAGGGTCGAGCATAATCTGACTTGGATACAGATTGAAAATGAACAAAGGGGTTTTAATCAAATTTTTGTCCCTCCTCCTGGAGGCATTCCAATTGTCTATCACAGGGAGGATGGCACTGTTCAAAGAATCAATCAAGGTGAGTCGAATCAATTTAATTTTGATAACTTTGCTAATGTGAATGCTAATGTTGCTATGGATAATGGTTTAACTGTTGAGGAGGAGGAGTTTCAAGGGGAAAGAGTTACTTCTGATCAAGGGAGAGGAGGAGGAATTGATTTGGAGCCCATAATCATTTCTTCTGACTCCGAATCTGACTCTGATATGTCTATTTCCTCGGAGTCATCGGGCCAGTCTATGTCATCCACTCAGTCAACACAGGAACTACCCCTCCATGTTTGGGTGGAGAACCTCATCTCGTCCTCTGAATCTGGGCTGAAGGAATCAAGGTCGTTGGTGGCTGCTGCAACTACAAAAAATGACAACCTGAGCATGGGACTGAAATTGGAATTGGGTCTACCGGAGGTAGGCGCTGGTTCTCGTCCTAAACCTGTGACTGATGCTGATGTTAATGTTTCTGAGACCTCCCAGAACCTGGGGAATGCCAAGGATAAAGGAAAGCAAATTATGGACCTCTCATCGGTGGGAATAAAGAAAAAAGAATCAGGAACTGGAAGCTGAAGCCGAGAGACTTAAATTTTTCCTATCTGCTACATTTGATCCTAAAGAAGGGGAGGCAAAGACAATTGATAAAGGAAAAGATATTATGGTTCAGAATTCGAAGAAGCAAAAGTGCAGCCACAATGTTTTTTTGATCCCTGAAGTTGGATCAAAATCAAGTATCCGTGATAAATTTAGGACTACAAGCATTTCTGATGGTGTTAGGGGAGTGGCAGAAACTCCAACTCTCAAGGGATTGGATGCTGATATGAAGGATGTTGCCAGGGAAGCAAGGAAGTGTGGTACTGAAGAAGGATTCACCATCGTGCCGGATGAGGCCACTGAGTCTTTGAGTAATGCAAGATGTTTCTTAACCCATCTGAAAAAGAAGAATTGCTCTGGAGAGGGGGTTAGGATACAAGGGGAGGTGGGGAGTGGCTTCCGTGTTTTTGTGGAGGATGCCATGCTTGAGGTGTCGAGTCCTTCGTCATCTCCATCTGCTAATGATTATGACATCGGCAACAATAAAAATAACAAGGGCTTTCAGGAGGTTGGGCCATCACAACCTCCTAGGGAGCCATGAAGAGAATAGTGTGGAATTGTAAGGGTATTAATAACCCGCTTGCCCCTACAATTCAAAAACTAAAAGCGGTCCTTAGTACTAGTTTTTACGATTTCGTTTTTTTATGTGAAACTAAATGTAGTGCTTGTAGTAGTGTAGCTATCTTTCATGCTTTTAGAGGGTTCGGGTTTACCGAATTCCATTTTGTTGAAGCAGAAGGTAGATCGGGGGGGCTTTGGGTGGGATGGCAAAAGGGAGCTAAGATGTCGGTGGTTTTCTCTTGTAATCACTTTATCATTTTGCATGTTTTGAAATTTAATGGAATGGGTTGCCATGGTACTTGATCTTGTTCTATGGGGCCCCGGAGGTGGCGTGTCGTATGGAGGTTTTCGAACACTTGGAATCGTGGTGCGAGAGATGGGACGAACCCTTTCTTATCGTGGGTGATTTCAATCAAGTGGAATTCGAGTGTGATAAACTAAGTCATCGGAAGGGGTCAATTATGGGGGCCACTGACTTCACAAACTGGAAACTCAGGAATGAGTTAATCGACATTCCCTTCAAAGGACCGCGCTTTACGTGGTGCAACAACCGAAAAGGGGTTAGAAGGGTGTACGAGAGGCTTGATAGGGCCATGGGTTCAAGAAATTGGCTTCTTTCCTTCCCGGATACGAGGATTCTGCACTATCCTATACAGCTCTCGGATCATGCCCCTATTGAGGTGAATCTTAACCTTCTACATCCCTCTAAGGACAGAAAACCTTATAAGCTTGAGGCCTGGTCGTTGGACCACAAGGAATGTAAACAGCGTATTATCCAGGACTGGGCCCTTTCTGTCAGGGGATCCCCAGCTTTTCAGCTTACTCGTAAGCTTGATTCGGTTAGAAAAAGAGCTCGAGAATGGACACTCTCAAAGGCTAGGGAATGGAAGGAAAGGTGGAAGCAGTTCGATGAACAGCTCATTGAAGGCATTGATTTGGCTATCTCTGGTGATGGTGGGGAGGCCTACGATAAAGCCCATGATGACCTGAAGTCCTTTGCGAGTGCTATGGCTAGTTCGTGGAAACAGAAGGCAAAAATCAAGTGGTTATTGGATGGGGATGCCTCTACAAAGTTCTTTTTCAATTGGGTGCGGGGTCGGGCTGGCAGGAATTACCTACATGGTATTAAGAATTCTACAGGGGATTGGGTCTTCGGACCGGATGCAATTGGGAAGGTGTTTCAAGGAATGTTTGAGGAAATCTTTATGGTTTCCCAGGGGACCCCTGAAGATCTGAATAGGGATGCTATCACTCATGCGGTGAGTTTTGTCAAGAATCGCCTGTCGGAGGATGAGTCGGATAGACTTGCACGACCGTTCACGGCTAAAGAGGTTAGAAGAGCTATTTTTCAATTGGGCCCCTATAAATCTTCTGGGCCGGATGGCATCCCGGCTTGTTTCTTCCAGAAATTTTGGGGGCTGGTTAAAAGGGACGTGACTAAGGCGGTTTTATCAGTACTTAATTCCGGAAGAGTACTGAGAGAGTTGTACAAGACCTTTATTACCCTTATCCCTAAGGTGGATAACCCTGAGTCTGCCTCGGATTATCGACCGATTAGTCTGTGTAATGTTATCATGAGGATTATCACCAAATGCATCGCTAATCGACTGGGAAAGGTTATGGGAAGTCTGGTGAGTGAATCGCAGGGAGCCTTCATCAAGGGTCGGAATATTAGTGACAATATTTTGTTGGCTCATGAGCTTATTCAGAAGGTCAACCAGCACAGATCAGGAGTACAGGGGCTTTGTGTTTTCAAGGCGGATATGAGCAAGGCCTACGATAGGATAAGATGGGATTTCCTGGAGGCTGTCCTTGATAAATTTGGCATTCCGGGAACTTTCCGTAACCTCATCATGGCGTGCGTCACGACTGTTTCTTATGAGATCCTGATCAATGGGGTGCCCAACAATCTATTTTCACCAAAATGTGGCCTGCGACAGGGAGACCCCCTTTCTCCCTTTCTCTTTATTCTTTGTGCTGAAGTACTTACTGGAATGCTACAGGAAAGTCAGGAAGCCAGAATGTTGGAGAGGATACGTTTATGTAGGGGGGCGGACTCCATTTCGAGCCTTTTCTTTGCAGACGATTCAGTTTTCTTTTTTAAAAATACAAGGGGGGCGGCGAACTGTTTGAAAGGATGTCTGGATAAGTATTGCCTAGCTTCTGGGCAAAGACTGAATGAGGCTAAATAGGGAATTATCTTCAGTCCTAACACCACCCTGGCAGTGACTCAAGAAACTTTGAGGACTCTTCGTGTTAGAGGATCAAATGGTTTCGGGAAATACCTGGGTTTACCTATGGAGTTCCAACATGCGAAAAAAGGTATTTTCCAGTCTGTCATTGAGTATATCTCTCGGAGAATCTCTTCGTGGAATGGTATTTTCCTATCACCAGCGGGTAAGCTTTCTCTTATTTCTTCGGTCCTATCAAATCTCTCAAATTACTTTCTATCGGTATTCAAACTACCGGTAAGTGTGGCAAAGAAAATGAATGCTCTTTTGTCACAATTTTGGTGGGCTGGATGTAAGATGAATCGAAAAATCCATTGGTGTAGTAACAGATTCTTAAGTCTGTCAAAGAGTGAAGGTGGTCTTGGCATTCGGGATGTGGGATGCCTTAACAGGGCTCTTCTCGCTAAAAATGCTTGGAGGATTATTTCTGGTGAAGACTCTCTCTTTGCACGGTCTTTTAGACAAAAAATTTATGGGAACAGACGGATTGATTCAGAGGTTATGCCCCGTGGGGGCCAGGCTTTATCTTGGGGGGCTCGGAGTATTCTGGATGGTATTGAGGCGATCAGGACCAGAATTGGATGGAGACCCGGCCGGAACTCCTCACTGAATATTTGGGCCAACAGATGGGTGGATGGGGACTGTCCGGACCCTAACCCAACCCTTCTTGGGATTGAGTTCACTCATTGTGGATCTTACCAAGTTAAACATCTCGTTAACGATCGAAATCAATGGATCGAGCCTACGATCCGTTTTCTGTTTGAGGAGTCTTGGGTTGATCGTATTTTAGCCATGCCACTTTGTCATTCAGCCCACAGGGACATGGCATATTGGCCTTTCAGTAAGCACGGGCAATATACGGTTAAGAGTGGTTATGGTCTCATGCATAAGGAAATGATGGATAAGAAGGCTACGACACGGGACATGAATAGGATTGGGATGATAGGCAAGCGTTTCTGTAGACGAACTCTTTGGTCCCTACCTGTCCCAAATCAGTGGAAAATTTTCATCTGGAAAATCATTACTAGTACAGTACTCTCCCGATAGGTGCGGAATTTGCTAAGCGGGGACTGGGAAGGCACTCTAGATGTTCTTTTTGTGATGGGCAGCAAGACCATGAGGAATCCCTTACCATCTGTTCCGTGATTGTGATCTGGCGGCTAGGATCTGGGCTGGATCCAACTTAGGAATACGTGTTGGGTCTAGTTCTCAGGTTAATGGTCATGAATGGGTTATTGGATGGATTGATTATCTCATGAGGGTCCGAAAGGATGTGGAGGGTACAAGATTGTTTGTGGCAATCTTATGGCAACTTTGGAAGACCAGGAACTCTAGAGTTTTTAACAAGGTCAAACTTCCGATTAGTCTTATCTTCAATCAAATTGGGACTGAGGTGGCGAAGCTGCTTCAGATGGACTTGGAAAGGAGTCATAAGAACCCTTCGCCGATGGCGAATTCGCGCATGGGATGTGAGGAGCTGGATTTGGATACTCTGAAGATTCGGGATTGTTTTCCTTACCATGCTATCAACCCCATGGCCACTTGTTTGGGTTACCATGCTAAAGTTGATGCTGGGTGGAGGAGTAACCTGGACGCTTCGATAGGTTTCGTTGTCTATGATCCAGATGGGTGTAATTGGAGGACGCTTAGGAGGAGATGTAGAGCGGAATCGGCTTTGCAAGCAGAGGCCATTGGGATAAAAGAGGTCCTGGAATGGGCAAGGGATGTCGGAGTTATCCACCTCAGAATCTCATCTGATTGTCGGGAGCTAATTTTATCTTTTGCAGTTCTGATTAAAATCAACAGGCATATCCAAGGAATTCTGGAGGATTGTGGGGCTATCTTTCCATTTTTCCATTGTCTTAGTTTTTCTTTTATTCCTAGAGCTCTCAATGTAATAGCGCATAATTTGGCTCAAGAAGCCTTAGCTTGTTGTGAACTATTATTTTTACCCATTGACAAAAAAAAATAAAAAAATAAAAAAAATAAAAATTTAAATTTTAGTCATACTAATTCATCTCATAATCTTAAGATCTTATTTCATGCATAACTAAATCATAACCGAAGCACAAGAAGAAGAATTAATCCTTACATTGTTAAAGTTTCGGCTAAATGGGCACAATCAAAGACTCCTTCTTTGATTGTTCTTGAGCTTATATCAAGGGATGATCCTCCTAGTCTCCAAATTAGAAGACCTCCAATGAGTTAACACCAAGACACACTCTAATAATATTTATGTTTGATTTTACTAGAATCTCACACAAATAACCTAGTTATTATTATTATTATTATCTTGTAATAATATAGAGAATGAAACAATATAGATTGTTCTTGAGTGTGAGGAGTACACGGCCGAAAAACCCAAAGAGAAAGGTGAGAAAATTGTCTCTCTAGCTCTCTCTAAAGTTTTGCATGCAGAATGAAAATATGAATGGGTATGAATTGAGTATTGAGCACACTCTACCTCTTCTTTTTGCATTTTGGACGGTTGGTTTTTGGTAGCCCTATGCATGGGCACCAAACCACCACATGTCACAATTTACCTTAATAAATATATAAATATTTTAATTAAATTTTATCATATAAAATTTATCATAAAACAAAATGCAAATGGTAGTGTGACAAATATCACACGGTCCAACCCATTCAATTATGTTCATTTTATCACCTTTAAAATGGACATTATAAGTTTAACTAAATTAAACTTAATTATCATGAAATAATAATCCCATTATCATTATTAGATTTTATATTAAAACATTTCTAATATAAATAAATTCATTCTCAATTAATGTTTCATAAACATATTAATTTTAGTAATGACAGATCATTCACTAAAATGTTACATTTTATAATCGCATTATAAACATACTCCAAACTCGTAATATAACTAGGATTGATATAACTCACATCATATACGACCATATCGTTTTCTTATTAATAGGGTTGTCCTATAGGTGTGACCTAAAGGGATCGACTGATCACCACCGTCATACGACAAAAATGTCAAACTCTAGTAAGCCAACCATTACCGATTAATGTTGATCAGTCGACTGTATTAAAAGAATCATCCCATGAGTATTCTTATTGTAGATTTATCAGTAATTTATATTTACTGACGTGATCGCACTATTGTTGAGGACACATTTCCCAACAGTAAATACAGTTATAAAATAAAAATAATTATCAAAATTTAAAAGGTTTACAATACGATTCAAAAAACATAATTATAAAATTTACTAAAATAGTTTAAATATAGTTCCAAATATTGGAAAATTTCATGATAGACTACATTAGTTATTATATTTAATATCAACTATGATTTAATACACACAAAAAAATGTATCTGATTGAATATATTCATGAGGTATGTAATAGCTTATTTATTCATTTTTTAAAAACTGAAATTCTAATATTTCGCATTTACAGTTAATTTATAATTGCATTTAGTAACTTAGTATTTGGTAAAACAAATTTGTGAATTTTGCCATAATTTCTAGTACTAAATAGGTTGGTCCATCATTGATAGATATTTTATAGATTAGTAATGGTTTTTAGTAATATATTAATTGGTTTCATTTGTATTATTGTCTTGCCAAACAATAATTTGACAATGTTTTCTCTTTAAAACCGCTGAGGATAGAGAGTTTAGGGTTTGTAGTCGGCTAATTTACTGAACATTGTTTGACACCAAAACTTCTAACGGTCTCGACATTTGAGTTGAAGCATATGAGTGAATTTTTTACTCATTTGATGGCTTGCTCTAGCAGTTGACTACATACCAACGTTGGTATGGTCTAATTTTCAGCAGCAGCGATATATTATCAGTTGCTAGTGAGACTGATGGTAAATAGTTCTTTATTCTTCTCTTTTCAAATGTGTGCTTATTATATATTATGACAATATAGTATTTGTTGGTCATCCAAAATAATACTACCAAATTAGGCCTTCATATTATGGCATATTTTCTCATATGAAACGACAATTTTATGGATACACAATTTTGTTTAATATTACCAAACCATTAATCACATTTTTCCTTGCTTTTTTTTTACAACTACCCATCTATTTTCTTTTCATACATTTTTTCTAAAGATTACCAAATGACTAAGATGTCAATTTTAACGTAAACCCCCTCGTACCTCAAGAGAGTCTTATCCTCTCACATCCGTTCGAGCCTATCTCCTCTCCCACTAAGAGACGCCTCACTAAGGAACTTCTTTCCCTGGTCGGACAAAAAAAGTATCTTACATACACCCGCCACGAAGTAACAAACTACAAAGATGAGGATAGACATTTTGCTGGTTTGGATGCCGAAAAGAAAGATTTCGTGAGGCAACAAGTCCGGGCAATGATTCTTCCGAGAGATATCAAAAACGGTCTTCAACAAAGAACCCCGGATAAAACCCAACCTACAAGCGAGCAAATTTATAGCGAGGCAAACAAGGTTTGGCATGAGATGAGAGGAACACGGAATCCCGCTCAACAACTGTTGGCTGTAGCAGTTGCTGCTAATTATGTGGAGTGGCACAAATCAGATCCCGATTCAAATGAGCTAAGTCATGTGTTTATGTCCCATCCAAAAGCCGCCAAACTCTTTCGTGCTTACCCACATGTGGCTCTTATCGACTCGACGTACAAGACCAGCGTTTACAAGATTGCACTTGTTGAAGTCGTTGGCGTAACACCTTGTGGTTCCTCCTTCCTAATTGTCACTATGCTCCTTCCATCAAAAAATGAAACCGATTGTGGGTGGATGTTAGGGAGATTAGAGGGGCTACTTAGCTGCGCGGGTTCACCTATGTCTGCCCTTGTCACTGATCGAGAGTTGGGTTTGATCGGCGCTATTGAGTCCCTCTATCCGGACACTCCTCACATTCTGTGTCGTTGGCATTTGAACCGCGCCGTGGAGAAATAAGCACTAAATTCGAAGAATTTGGTTTGGTACAAAGATATGATCATGCACAGTAAAGAAAGCGGTTGGTACCGCGTGATCAATGCATCCAACGTTGCTGAGTTTGGGAGTGCATGAGATTCTTTTTTGTGAAAATTGAGAAGTGTTGGTTGTTTATGTCATCAGAACATGGGGTAAATAAAAGAAGAAGTTTGTTGCTTTGTATACAAACCAGTACTTCCACCTTGGTAACACGGCCACTTCCCGGGTAGAGTCCTCTCATTCCCTCTTGAAGTCTTGGTTGAAGAGTAACTTAAACCTTGATACTATGTGGGCTCGTATTCACTCCATGTTTGAAGCTCAACACTCGAAGATTAGACATGAGTTAGAAGTATCGAGGAGCAAGCCTGTAAGTGCGGATCAGGTATTTTCCTTATTGCGATGACATATGTCTTCCAAAGCCATTAAGATCATGGAAGCTGAGATTGAGAGAGGGATTGAGCTGGGGAACGGGCTGGAAGAACGTTGTGGATGTGTGCTACGGGTTACTCATAGGTTACCTTGTGCTTACATTTTGATTCAGTTGCAAAGAAAGGGTAGAAGGGTCCATCTTGACGACGTGCACTCGTTTTGGAGGACTTTGGAGTACGACACAAAATTAGAAAATAAAATCAAAATTACACAAAATTAACAACTTAAATAATATAAACTACTAATTTAAATGCAAAATTAACAACTTTTTATACAATTAAATATAAACTACCCATTTAAATACAAAATTAACAACTTGTAATAAAAAAATAACTTTTAACTTTTAAAACTGAAAATATATGGTCAAAACGGAAAAAAAAAGTCTGAATCATGGAGGGACATGCAGATTTCACGTCCAACCCAAGCAGGGACATGAAACCCACACGTCCTCACCCAATACAGACGTGAAAATCACACGTCCCTACCCATATGGGACGTGCGATTTTCACATCCCGTCCATTAGGGACGTGCCAATTTCCCGTCTTCCCCAACCTAGGACGTTGAAACCACACGTTCAACCCACTAATGGACGTGTAAACCACACGTCCTACCCACCCTAGGCCGTCAAAATCGCACGTCCTACCCACCCTAGGCCATGACCTTTCCACGTCCTACCCCCCTTTCATTACGAAAATTGTGTTTCTCATCCCCAAATCAAACAAAATAAACACAACAACTACAATAACAACACTAGCAACAACAATAACAACAAACAAATTACAAATTCAAGAGGAAATTGAAAAAATTAACAAAAACAACAAAATTAACAACAGTTGAAATTACTACTATCCTAATTACTAATAATAACTACAACAACAACAACAAAAACAACAAAATAACAACAAATTATACAAGCATAATTAAAACTAAACTAAATTAATTTAAAAAAAAGACTAACCTTGGTGCGGTGGTGGTCCTCGGTGGTTAGGTCGTGGTGGTTAGGTCGTGGTGGTCCTCGTGTGCGTGTGGTCGTCAGAGGGTGGTGGTCATGGTATTGGTGGTGGTGTATGATGCATGTCTATTTTATGATGTTTTACATCTATTTTTACAAGCATTTCAGGGCTCAATTATGAGTTTATGGTTATTATTTCTCATATTTCGTCTACTTTCGTATTTTTGTGCATTATTGCAGATTTATGCAGAAATGAGTCGATTTTAATTCAATCCCATCCTCAAGTGGATTGCGTGGCTAAGGACACGAAGGAACAAAGAAGGAACGAAGTCTAGTGCGCATTTCAAGGCCCAAGCAAATGACTGATTTTAGAAGCTAAGAGAACTGATACATCAAGTACATCAGTCGACCGACTGAGCACACTGGTCGGTCGACCAATGTACCTGACGAGCAAAATTCCAGAAATTATTTTTCAAGATCAGAAGCTTCAGTGAGCCCGACAACCGGTCGACCGACCAGTGACAGCGGTCGGTCTACAACTCGGCCTTTTCGGAAATTTCAGAAAGAGATTAAAGCCCATAAGCGTGATTAGGTTTTCAGGAGGACTTCGACAGACTATTATAAAAGCTAATCACCTGCCTTTGTGTTAATCATCTAGTTTTTAATCAAGTTTTACCTAATTTCTAGATTTTTGTTATTAAGTTTTATCATTCGTCTTTAATCTAGGTTTTAGAATTCTCAATACAAACTTTTTGTTCCACGCGATATTTTAATAAAAGTTCAATTCCGTTCTTTCCTTCTGCCTTATTGTTCTACGGTAATCCTTGTTCCATATTTCAGTTTATCTACAAGTTTTCTTAGTTTTATACCGGATAGTTAGAATCCCAAAGCCATTGCCTTTGTTAATTGCTTTATCATTATCGTAATCATGATGTTTGTTGTGTTTATTGTTACGGTTTCTATTTTCATTAATATCATGAGTAGCTAAACCCCCAATTATTAGGATGTAGGCGAATTATAGCGTATATGACGTAGTTTAGGGCAACCCGTAACAGCGCTTGGTCGACCGACTAACTTCTCTGGTCGGTCGACTGAGTTGGTTGGTCGATCGACCGAACTAGCTAGTCGGTCGACCGATTTCGTGTATGACCAGACCTGTTTTATTTCGTTAAGTGCAATATCGACCGAGAGGAAACTTGTTAGATGCTTAGCAATGACCAACCCGGGGATCGAGAGATATGGAAGGGCATTAGTTAACGGTTTACGACATCTAAGTTACTAAGATCGAAAGGTATGTGACTTAGACATTAAGAATCACCTATCGTGTTGACAACTAAGATTAGTGAAACCTAGGGACTAGTAGCATAGGCCGAAAAGAGCTATTAGTTAACTTGGACCGAAAGGACTTGTTATACCCCTTACGCGACTGTAATACGAGTTTACCTAGACCGTCTGTCATCATAGCTATAGCAAACCGAACATCCTAGCATCTCTTTTATCATCTTTTACATCTTTTACGTCGGTTTTGTTCTTATTATCTTATTTACTAGACTTAGTTCAAACCAAAACAAATAAAAACCCCTTTTTGTTACCTTAAGACTAAAAATCTAAAACAGTTAATATCTCCCAAACCTCCTTGTGGTTCGACCCTGACTATCACTATCTATAGTTTAGTTTGGATTATAAATTTTATCTTTGACACCCACAACGACGGGTATCAGTGCCGGTTGTGGGGGTGTAAGAGGGAGTGAGGGAGTAAGGTGTTTGAGTTTGGGAGGGTTTGGGAGGTAAAAGGGTAGTCTTGTCTTTTTTTTTTAATTTCGTCGACGATTTGTTCTAAAACGTCGACGACGTTTCGTAACCGGGTTCTTTTGATGGTTGGTCCGGTTCGGTCAGGATTAAATGAATTAAATTTCTTGATTTTTCAAGACTAATCATTAAAATGTAACGAAACAAATTAACATTTTATCTTCAAAAGACCTCATATATTAGTATTGTCATTGATTTTCATTAAAAAAAATCGTTTAATTATTTAAAATGAAAAATTAAAATGCAATTATCGTATATGAAATAGTGAAAAAAACTAGTTTATGTCTATTTAGAACCCAGATCAGACCAGACCAAATATTTTGGGTTTAGTTTGATCTAAGACCAAAAGTTTTAGGTCCGGTTTTCGGTTCGCCAAATTATATTTCCGGTCTCTGGTCCTGTGGTAAACCAAGGCCTATATGGGGTGTGAAATACAAAACGAGTTGATAAACTCGACCATGAAATCCAAACTCACAAATTTGTAAGAGGTTAAATATTACTCATATAGGTAGATATAATCATATGAGGCATTTTACTCTTTAGATATTAGTTAACGTTTTGGTAAAATTATGAGCGCGGGGATTCCATAACTTGAATTAGAATCCCGTAAACATTAAAATTATTCTTATGATTTCCTTTACACCGAAAAATGAGACGAGATAATCGATAATAACCTTAATTTCTCCATAACCTGAATTAGAAACCCGACCTGACACAGACCGAAAATTGGGTGAAGTGCCTGACTCGATAACCGATAACAACCTTATTTTTTCCAACCTAACCCAACCTGAACCAAACCGAACCAACCTGTGACCCGATATTTTCTCAACCCGATAGTTGACACGATAATAAATTGGCTTAACATTCAATAAGAATTCAAGAGGATGATAGAGAGTTGGAAGTAAATATACAAATTTATAACTATGGGGAATATGAAAAGTATAGGTGGAGCCCTATTAAAACATCTTGAATGTGACATTATTATTATTATTAAGAATAATAAAAATGTCACATTAATTTACCATCTCACAATCAAATTATGGTCATGCCAAATCAAATGCCATGTCATACGTACGTGGTTTTTTTCATTCCATGTGGCATTGTCAACATGGCTTTTTTGGCTAACCTTTTAATAATATTGTATAGATGTTGTTATGATGTTTTGTCTACAAAAGTTAATCGATAATTCTTAGCTCTTTATTTTAGAATATATCTGTAAACTCATAAATTTTTATCTAATCCTTTTCATCAACAACTCATTTTGCCCTTAGATAATGTTCAACTATTCGTATGCATGTTACATGTTTTAATTATTTAGTTTCTATTATTCACCTATGGTGACGTGCATGTGTCGTTTATACATTACCATAGGAATTTTTTTGTCGCGCACGCACACATATAAAATGAGTTTAGGGACCTTTCAAGAGAGATGAAACCCTTTAATGTGACATAGCAAGTGGATTATCTATCTATAGTTAATTGGCATTGCTTTAATTCATTAATCTATAAATAAATATATACAATATAATTTAAAGGTATCTAAAATGACAAATTTTAACGCAACATGACAAATCTATACAATAATATAATTAAAAAGATAAAACTAAATACTTCCGTATGTCTCCGATCAAAAGTCACATTTAATTGTCAAGTGTCATATATATGCATATAGTTAAAAAATATATACATATAATTTAAGTTGTACAATAAAATGTAAATGTTAGTAATAAACTTCTTAACTTCCTCTCGTCTTTATAGTTATTAATAATTAATTCAAGCTAATGACTTAACATTATCTAATTCTTTTTCTTAAATGATTACTCTCCTCAATTATACTACCTATAATAATAATAATTGTTTGCGTTATCACATATTTTGATTTCCTTACCTCAAAACACATTTGAGATTTTATTTTGTAGGTTTTTCATATTTAAGCTTCCAAACTCAATTCAAGATTACTATGGTACACCTACATAATATTTGTTGTTAAGTACGGGAAATTTAGTGCGTATTTCAACGCTTACACACTACAATAATTTTAAAATGTCACCATGATCAACTTTTTATTGGTTAAATAAAAACTATTTGAACTTTGAAGTTGTCATGTGGAGCTCTAAAATCTCATCTATAATTAGGGCATTAAATCTCTAATTCATTCAATCAATACACAAAGAGAAATTAAACAACCGCTTAAGTATTTGCTGGTTAAGAAACCACAATCATATTTTCAAGAGTTAACTCAAGTGGTAAGAGCACTCTTATCCCAACCATGAAGTTGGGGGTTCGATTCTCATTCGCGACATAGTGCGCTCATTTGATCTAAAAAAAAATATATTTTCCATAATATTTAAGTTGATTAAAAACATAAATTATTAACGCTCCCGTGATTTCCACGGGCTCCAAAACTAGTTATTTTCATTCAAAACTACAATTAATATACTTATTTTAAATATATAAGATAAAAATATATGCCGATAACCTGACCCGACACTGACTCGACATGAACCGAACTAACCCAAACCTGATTTGGCCGACCCATAACCAATCTGAGTGACTCAATTGCCGCCTCTAAGTTATTAATTGACCCCGTTTTAGAGATATCCATGGTAAGTGAATAATTGTTGAGTTTTCAGGGTAACTCATTCTATTACAACAAAAATTATAAAAGAAAATGGAAATAGAGATACTAATGTAGTATGCAGTAAGGATGGTTGTGATATCCACCCTTCTCCGAAATCAGAATGTACCAAACAATCATCTGCTTCCCATTTAGGTCATCGACGTAGTCCTGCACGGTTCGAACCCTAAACAAACAATCGCACTTAGCCGTCCCTCTCTTACTAGGCTTCTCCGGTTTCTCGGGATCGATCTTCTTTCTGGTTCGGCCGTACCTTGAACAACGAAAGTATGACCCGAGCAACTCCGGTTGTCTACGATTTTTGGCCTCATTTGTTGCTTTTACCAAGGCAAAACCGTTATCAAAAACTATTTTCTGAGCCCAGTCAAACGCCGGATCCCGACTGTCAATATATGTATCCAACTCAAATATGCGGTTGTAATTAACATCATTTCCACCAAACTCCTCAAATGAATCCTGTTAACACGCAAAATTAGTAATAATTAGATTAATAATATATTAAAAAAAACCTAAATTTATTTTAAAAACTTAATAAAAAGACGGAAAACCAATTCAAAAGTCCGATCCACGAAGGGACGTGAAAAGTACACGTCCAAGTCACATGGGGACGTGAATAGTACACCTCCAAACCATGGAGTGACGTGTACTGTGCACGTCCAAACCATGCAAGGGCGTGTGGTTTACACGTCCTCACGTCCTTGTCCACTCAAGATGTGCGATTTTCACGTCTAAACCAGTTTGGACGTGAAAAATTCACGTCTTGGTCCAATATGGACGTGTGGTTTACATGTCCTCGTCCATGAGGGACGTTAAAAATTTTCGTCCTCACCACGAAGGGATGTGTACTGTTCACGCTTCCCTCCATTTGGGACGTTGAATCTACACGTCCTCACCAAGTAGGGATGTTGATTTTTGAAGTCCATATGTAAAATGTGTCGTGTAATGTAAAATTTCGATCCTATGGTGTGTCGTAGTCAATGGCTTGAATATGTAATTCAAGGTTATATGAAGTAAATGGCTTAAATATGCAATTCAATAAATAATAATTCAAATGAAAATAGATTTTTAGTAACTTACCGATGAATCATTGTCGTTGTTTGATGTTGTTGTTCGTTGTTGATACCGATTTTTTTTAATTGTTGTTTTTGTTTAGGAGAAAATGTTGTAGATAGGGAAAGGAAGGGTAGTGATGGTCTTTTTTATAAAAAAACATCAACGATTTGTTACAAAATGTCGACGACGTTTCGCAATGCTAAAAAAGAAATCATTACCGAAGACCGGACAAAATTAATCCAATCCAAATATGATCCAGACCAAATAGTCCAATTTGACTCATTTTGGCGGTCCGAACCTAAAATTACACACCCCGAACCAACAAAAACCCTTGAAAAATCCCTTTTCAACTCTACACACTAACATTTTCAATCAAATTACCCAAAAACATTTTTATTCAATTCAAACAGAAAAAATGTCAATGAGAAAATTACTTCTCAACAATCATCGAATTTGTTCATCCTTTCTTCAAAAAACCCGCAATTTTTCTGCAATTTCAGCATCTCACCCTATTACTTCTCCCCCAATTAACCATTGTTCTTACCCCAAAAATCCCACCTTTTCTTCTTCCCTTTTCCTCAAGGAATTCAGTCGTGGTTTTGCTAAAGGCCGGAAATCAAGTAAATTTTTTCTCTTTTGTTGTTTTATTTACTGGGTTTTATACTTTTATGTCGGGTTGTTGAATTTACGCAGCCTTACCCTTACCCCTACCCTACCCCGTGTTAGTAACACAAAGAGACTGTTTCCGTACCCACTAATTTTTATTGTGTGCATTTTAATTATTTCAAGGAATAACAATGTATGTACGCAAATTGTTTATTTGGGGATTAGGGTTGGGAAATTCGTTGGTAGTTCATTGATGTATGATGTATATTTTATTGGTTTAATTTGCAATAGTAAGCTACTTAAAAGAATATTTTTTTTGTTGATTGTTGCGCTTTTGTGCTAATAAAAAGGTAAACAAATGACTGAGACGGAGAGACCATATGATCTTTTTTACTGTATTATGCTGTTTTAGAAGGATGTTGGAGATTCTGGAAGGAGTTAGGTCATAGTGTCATAATGGATTAAGTGATGCTTAAGTAGCTGTTAGTGGAACGAGATTAAAATTAAAAAGGTAAACAAATGATTGAGACGGAGAGACCATATGATTTTCTTTACTGTATTATGTTGTTTTAGAAGGTTGTTGGAGATTTTGGAAGGAGTTAGGTCAGTGTCGTAGTGGATTAAGTGATGCTTAAGTAGCTGTTGGTGGAACGAGATTAAAACCTCGGGTCATGAGGTGGTTATAATGATGTTGGAAATTATGGAGGAATAATTGACTCCTGTTTTGGTTCACATTGCTGTCTGTTGTCTGTGGTGTATTTATGGAAGATGTAGTAAGCACCAAGCTGGGATAGTGTAGGTTATGTCACTAGCTTCAACTTCCATATTTCCGGCATGATGGGGCTGAATTGTTGGAAGATGAACATGAATACTCAATTTATCTAAAATGTTTATGTAAATATTGATGTCCAAGTTACGTAATTTGGTATGAATACGTCGTGTCAGATATGCGATATGCTCTTACTAGAGTGTCTCAGAATCTCAGGTGTAATTTTTAAGGACGCATCGTGAATTCATGATATAGTATCTTAGAAATGTAGAACATTGGTAGACAAAGTAGGTCCAATATCTTTGTCAATTTGTCCCATTTGCCCAAATTGGTCCAAAGTTCGAGTCTTTCCAAAATATTTTGATTTTATATCTTTTCTTGGCGAAGAATGGTTCCTGCTTGTGTGGTTCAGGGTTCAAATGACTGATCTTCAAACCGAATTGTGCTGTATGGTGAAGGAGTTTGTTTGAGAACTAGGTTGTGAGAGTGTTTTGTTTGTGAATTCAGTAGGGTACCATGAACTCCGAATCTGTTCCTTGAACTGAATTAAACACTGAATTTTGCAAAAATGAACGTGAATAAATAAATTCTTATCATAATTCATCCTAAGTAGATGAATGGCAGAGCCATGAAATGTAGTTTTGTGAATCTTTGGGGAATTGGGGTTTCTCGACAAATTTCATATATTACCCTGATGGTTCCATGAAAGGGCAGCATTTTTTATTGCATCTAGTTAGGGTGCCCCTTTTCACCCCTACCATTCAATTTTTTAGAAGTATTCCTTGGTGAAAGAAATTCCATAATCAACGAGCAGTTGCAAAAGGTAAGAGGGTAATCATTAGCACTATATACTCGGATGATTATCAATAATATTTCAATAGATGAATGAAATGGGGAGACCATCAATTTTGCAAATGTATGAAGTTATTGACTGTAAGAGTAAAGAGAACTTTTCGACTTAAGTGACATGAAGACGGTAAATTATAATTTTCTGTAATAGAGTCATGTAAGCAGACGTTTACTCCGGATGATTGCTAGTGTTTTTTATCAGCTTTTTAATGAAATAAACCTTGGATATATTTCCGTCTCCAACATCTTTGCCTGCGTCCAAGTAACCTACATCTCCCTTTTAAACAGTAAGGTGCACCTAACTTCTCAGTCCCGCGTGAAATCGTTGTGGTAAACCGTAAGCTGTCTGTGTAATTTAAAGACGTGATTGTTAATGTGCTTGAACTTGAAAATTTTGTAGAGGATGATACAGATGTAGTCGTCGAAGACATAGGGCCCGTCGCAAAGTCAACTGCTGCATCTCAGATGGAGGCAGCAGTAGATGCATTGTCAAGAGAGCTAACTAAGTTACGAACTGGAAGAGCTTCTACAGGTTCAGTACTCTGACAATTTGAGTCCTACCATAAATATGAAGCTGACTTAGATCACTGTTGATAGTTTAATAGCTTTTTTTTTGCAGGAATGCTGGACCATATCATTGTTGAAACTCATGGTGTAAAGATGAATCTGAATCGAGTTGCTATGGTCACCATTGTTGATCACAAAACCCTGGCAATAACTCCATACGATCCACAAGTAACTAAACCTTTCTTAATGAAGGCCTACTCTTCTTTTTGTTAGAGATCTCTGTTTCTGCTGTCCTCGTTATTTCTTCCTACTGGACCCACACTATTTAGCTAATTTCTTGTCTTTTATCCTCATGATGGGGGTGTGGTATGGGGCTCAGTTCACGATCCTTGAACCAAATTGTATCTACTGAATCTTAGTTTTAGAAGGTACAACTTGCACCAAGGCAATGTGGGGCTGTGGCGACAGGGCGCAACACGCACGCCTTATGCACGCATATTTGTGATTTCGCTTTTCGATGTAAAATGTGCAACACAAGTAAACTTTTGTGGTTATTAAATTATACTTAGTAAAGAACAATTATGAAAACAAAAGGGTTACTAACTTCGAAAAGCTAGAAGCTACCATGTAGCAAGAAACTCTGTAGTGGTAACTTATCCAAAATGGCCTCTGTCACAGAGAGCCAACAAATGTTGAATTCATACACAGTGGTGCATGTTGTTGTGAGGGAATTCGATAAATAAGTTGTTTTGCTTATTTTCATTGGTTCCTATATGCGATGTATGGAATAAGGTCCAATTGCACGAGAGGGGGAAAATAGGGAAAGTAGCTTGTAGATATGCAATGGAAACTAGTTTACTTTGCCAATGTTGGATTCTTGCATACAACATTACAAAATCTCCAACAACATCATCAACATCAGAGCCTTAGTCCCAAAATGTTTTGGGGTCGGCACCTTACACCACATGTTTTATTTATTAACTAAGGAATTTCAAGGCTTCATTTTCTGTTCTTTTATTGTTCTGCGGGCACCTTACCCACCTTGACTTTATTATACTTACCGTCTCCCGAAACCCAACGTAGATGAGATACATTGTTTCAAACTTGGATTTTGTTTTGGCAGACGATCAAAGAATTGGAGAAAGCCATTGTTTCATCCCCGTTAGGCTTAAATCCTACATCTGATGGTCAGCGTTTATTAGCTGTGGTTCCTTCGTGAGTGACTTATGCTTATCTTCCGTACTTTAACCTATCATCTTCACCTTTTGATTTTATATCATTTGTTCCGAAAAGGGGCTGTTATGGCAACATCTTGATATATAATTATAGATATACACATGACTGACAAATTGTGCTTTTTTTTTGTAATGAGCAGGTTAACCAAAGAACACATTAAGGTGTCGCTCGTTCCTGTAGCTGGCTACTGTTCGTTATTTTATTTTTTTAGCTCAAAGCACTGATTTTTTGTTTTTCGTTTGGTCTCGTCTAGGCGATTAATAAGGTTGTTTCGAAATCGAGTGAGGATGTCAAACAAAGCATTAGAAGATCTCGTCAAAAGGTAAGCTGTAAAACTTTTTGTGCACTAATTTCGCTTGTTTTTTAGCCTCTCGGGTTTGGAAAGATTGGTTTAATTTTCTCATTTTCTTGGTTAACGTACTACTAGTATTTATGTTTACACGGGTAGGTGAGCAAATGCGCTTCACATGCCAATGTAACAGGTTCTTGGATATTATTTATAATTTTCTTCAACCTCCGCCTTGTTATCGTTCATTGTTGATAAATCATAAAAGTTGCTCTACCTCTAACGATCATCGTCTTTCTGAGATGACACGTCACTATATTTGAAATGACCTCCTTGGACACTTTACTTTGGCTGCCTCACATGTTGACATGTCACTATATTTGAAATGACACGACACTTAGACACTTCATTTTGGCCAACTTTGCTTCAACGCTGTACTTTTGCTGCGTGTCACATGTTGAGTCAACACTACTTTCGAAACATGACACTTGGACACTTCATTTTAGGCCAAAAAATGATTTCCGTTCCCTCAAAAATAGCATGGCCTATAATTACAGCCAAGTATGAGCGACATGGTTATTGACTATTCGGTTCACAATAACTCAATAAGCATATTTTGTAGTACATGTATGCTATGTTACACTTCATACGAGTTCATGTACACGTGTCGGACACTCGACCCTTTGACATTGGTATGGCGCAAACATTTCATTTTAGACCAAAAACTTGAAAAATTCTCATAAAATTGCCATGTCCGACACTTAGATACGCACCCGTGTTCGACACTTGGAGCTGAGTTGGAGTAACACCGAGTTATTGTTCAGGACACTTGAAAGTTCCTTAGATACGAGTATATTTTTCAACTGTGACTGCTTAGGGATCATTTAGCAAGATAAGCTAATTGTGTTTTCCGAAACCACTTTTGGTCCATTGGTTTTACATCCTCAGCTCAAGTGGAAGCCATTTTAAATTGTGGTGCAGGCATTGGACGCTGTAAAGAAAGCTGGTTATCCCAAAGATAGCGCAAAAAGATTCGAGAAGGAAGTGAGTAATTTAAAACCCGAGCTTAATATTTGTCATTGATCTGTTTTTTTTATCTGCCAACTATTGCTTACTAAGGGTTACATGCTTTGACAGATTGATGAATTGACTAAGAAATATGTCAAGTCGGCCGAGGACATGTGCAAAGCAAAGGAGAAGGAAATCTCTGCTGGCTAGAAACATCGGCTTCAACAGATTTTACATGATTTTCTTGTACCGTCACGCCAGGTTTTATACCCCGGCACTCTTTTTTAGTAACGTGTTTTTAGGACGCAGATCAAGTATTTTCGCATTAGTCTTTTATCGGGAGTGGTCGGTTTAATATCCTATGTTAGTGAAGATGGCTAGTATATGCTTTCCTTGAAACAATTATGAAAGACGAAAATGGATTATAAAATTACTCATTGCGTATGGAATTTTATGGCTTCCCTTTCCCTTCTAAAAGAACTATCTCTTGCTCAAAATCTCGGAACGTTTTTTTTTTCTTCTTTTTTTGCGAACTATTTACAATACAAAAATACTTCGAGGTGAAGGATTACACTACTACAAACCAAAATATTGCTCGGGTTGGAACTTTACGCGACATCTTTAGTTAGAAGCTTAATCCCTCTAACCCACAATTTAGCAGCATCGCAACCGCCTTCGCACACAAAATGCACCTCCTTGTTTTTGGTCGTCACGACATGAAACACTCCACCGTCTTCAGAGTCCCCCTTTCCTCGCCTATTCTTCCGGAAGCTTGCACTAGGACCTACTTCCGCTTTCCTACAGATAACATTTCTCTTCCTCGACTTCCCCCATTGGAGGACCCCGCTGGTACTCTCCATCCGGATCATCTTAGCATGGGGCGATCCTTTTCCACCCCTTGTGTGTTTCTGGACACAGGCACCGCTCAACACTAACCTACGAGCGAGCTCATCGAGTATAACGTATTCAGCATCGTTTCCTTTTCCGGTGTTGGTTCTTGCTAGTGTTATTGCAGTTTCACCCCTAGGGTTCTTGTAGTCACAGGAGGCTCCCTGAGAGATCAGGAACTTACAAATATGGGCGTGGCCTTCTCGGGCTGCCAACATTAGAGGTGTGTAGCAATCTCCATCGGGAATGTTGATATCATAGCCCTTACTGATCAAAAGTCGGACCGCAATTAGGTCACCCTTACGTGCTGCACAATGTAGGGCGTAGAAGCCTTCACCATTTCGACTATCTATCTCAAGTGCATACTCGAGCAATACCTTCTCAAATAAGTCTCTCTTGTGGGTTCGCTCGGACAAGGTAAGCACAGTTTCTCCTGATTTAGTACGTATCTTCACATCAGCCCGGGAATAGACAAGTAGTCGGAATGACTCGACATGACCTTTCAAGGCTGTAAGTAAGACGGCCGTGAAACCCATATCATCTGCTATGTTCAGGTCTATCCCTGGTTGTGCCATTACGATTTTGAGAGCCTCGATATCCCCCGACTGAGCAGAAAACAACAATGGTGAAAAGCTCGAGTTATTACTGCTTCGGGGAATATGTCCTGCTTTAATGATTTGCAAGACTACTTGTTGGAATCCAGATGACCATTTATCTGCGCAAGCAAGTTGGTGCAGCGAGTTGCCACCATTGTCGACAATCCCAAAATCAGCACCAGCCTCATTTAATACTTTAAGACACTCTTCTTGCTTGTACTTAGTACACGTCATTAGAGCCGTTTCACCAGATTTAGTTCTCGAGTTTATATCACAGCCGGCATCAAGCAGAACTTTGAGGACTGTCTGTAATCCAAGACGAGCAGTCATGTGTAAGTGTTTTATAGGAAACTCGATATCAGCTCCACAATCAAGCAGTACATTGACAGCCTTAGTATTTGCACAGAGAATGGCATGGTGGAGTAGAGTTCTTCCTTGATGAATGGCATTTGGAGAGTATTTTCTGAGGAGCATTTGAAGAATTGTTCCCGTTTTTTCATAGTACTCAACCGCGCACCATGTGACAGGGTATGGCTCAGCTAGTCCTGCACCCACCCGGAATTCTTCCTCGGAATCTGTGTCCCATGACCATGCTCCAAGTTTTACTTCGATGTCAGTTCTTACATTGGCCTGCTTACAAATAGAACTGATCAGAACTTTTGTAGAATAACAAGGTAGTAACATATTTTTACTTCTATACATCAAGATGTTAAATCGGCTTTCTTTGGCAAAACAACTATTCATATTAGGTATCGTATCTAGTTTTTTTTCTCCTAATAAGTAAATTTATTTATTATTTATGTGCGAGTCATGGAACCGAGAAGAAGCAACAAAATACACCAACATTAGTTTTTCGACGTAAGATAGATTATTAGTTTTCCGAGATTTAGCACACAATAGGTTATTTGGGGTGATAAGTCGTTTTTTTTTAACGGAAAATCATAAAGATAGTTTTAATTCTAACGAAGTTCAACCTCAATTTATATGTATTATCGTGCATAACTTTATCAGTCGAGCTAGTTGATAATCTAATACTATATATTCTAATACTATATATGTGGATGATAAGTTTGATAATGATATGTTCAATATTTGATGAATCATAAGGTAATGATAATGAATTTACTAGAACCAATAATTTTGTAAACAGTGTGTCATGTAAATATTGGTCTACATATCAAATCTTGGGTCCGGTTATGAAGATTCTCAACCCATGCAAGGACCCGTGTACGGGTTCGTTGTACTGCTAAGGTACACAATCTCATCTGTACAAATGCAGTTAAGTTGTTGGACCGACCTTTTTAAATGTACCCAACAACCACACACGTCACTTGAGTACAGTATAAAGATAGGATGACCAGGTCTCACACTGAAAGTTGGGGGTACATGCAACGTGTAAATTGTAACATAGATTATTAGATTCTCGTTTAACACGGTTACTCGGTATATCCGTTTTAAACATTAAACTCGTTAGAGGAAAAAAAAAAAAGTAAATGTTACATTTTGGCATATATTAAGACATCGTCTAATTTTAAAAGTACTTTAATTTTAAATCAATGATCTATGTATTTAAAAGATTTATTATACATGTCGAGTACCATACACAATTAGTGAAAGTGCGATATCCAAGTCGAGTGTTAGCTGATGATGACCAATTACTATCTTTTTAGGAAGTCATGCGCGCCATAGTAAGTAACTATTTGAACCCGATCGTTTATTATCCCTAATCAAACGCTAATTCATTTTAACAAAATTTTAAAACTGAGAAAATTTAAACATGTTTTAAACACCGGATAGCAATGACCCAACAAAATAAAGGAGGATTCCGAGTAAATAGCCCTCAGGCCTAAGATGTAATCAAACAAACAATATTCCAAAACATACTAATTCACAAATTTGCAAGGACAACTTAGGGAGCCTTAGAGGTCTCACCGATTCTCATTGAATACGGACACTTTTCATCATAAGCGGTAGATAGTAAGACGGGTCAATTGTGACCAATTTCAGACGAAAATGTGACTATTTTAATGACAAACTGTTATAGCTTAAAAAATTATCCTGATGACTTTTTATCAAAAAATAGTTACGTTTTCGTCTTAAATGAATCACATTTTACTATGTTCTTAATTTGTGACAATATGTCACCCATCTTCTGCAAGACTTATTGTAGAGGGCCTAGAAGGCTGATAATAACTGATGTCAAGTAGTAGTGGTTGGCTCTTAGTGAGATATGGGACAGGTGATAAACCTGGTGAGTCACTTCAGTCACAGAATTTACAGAAATAGCTAAGCATTTACCTGTAGCAGTAAGCGGACAACAGAGACCTGCCTGCCAACAACTGCAGCCACGAGTCCATTGCAGTTGATATTGGTATGAAGACACGGTTTTGATGATTGCACTAGTACACGGCTCACCCCATTGGTATCAACTCCACACTGTTAATTACACAAGAACACAAGAAGTTAGTCACTGTGCTAAGTATTACCTTATTGGAGGAGTTTACACTACTAATTCCTTCCTTCTCCTCTTGTCTTTATTTGGCTTTCATGATCAGACGATGTCGATTTTTACCAGATTTTTCATAATACACGCGTTTTTAAAATAACATGAAGATAGTTATTTGGAAAAATTGAAGTTATAGTTAATCCACGGTTAATCACTAAAATCAACTGAGAAGGTGAAAACGATAAATATGGTATGGGGAAGCATAATTCGACTTAATTTTGGATGGTAATCAACATTGTAATCGGTATGAGACACGCTAAGAGTGTCGATGTTTTTTTTTATATTTACTATACGGTGTAGTCTGTACAAGTCAAGATCAATTGAAAACTTCCAAGAAACATTGAGCATGCTTGTGAATTGGGACAAAAGTAATAAACATAGGAATATTCTTTACAATCTAAAACTTATTTTTACTGGAGAGTGAAATCACCATGGGACTGTAAAAACAAATTTTAGCATTTGCGAAATTAGAGAAATGATTAAAACAATACAAAACAAAATATAAGTATATGCCAAAAAATCCAATAATGTCATGGACTGTATATTCGTATGAGATATGCTGAGGTTAGAGTATATTACCTTGATCATTGTCTCAACAACGTCGGTGAATCCTCTACCACATGCTGTGACAAAAGCATGCACAGCAACATGGGGCCGAATCAAGTCCGACCTCATGAGCAGCTCCGTGAATTTTGCCCGCCCATGAATGCTTGCTTCCAAGAGCGCCTGCTCGCAAGCTGGCTGAGATGCTCCTGCCTTGACTAACACCTCTAAAATATCTATATGCCCTTCTCTCACTGCCGCTGTCGTTGCATAACCTCTGAACAGTTTTTGGTTTACATCAGCTCCAACACTCTGCCATCCATGAAACAGCTAATTAAGCTTTAGAAATTCATCAAAAGTCGAAAATTTTAACTGCCGTTGTTTTTTGCAGTAAATATTTTGGCAAGGTAAAACGAGTTTAATCTTCGTATATGGATTTACGGATTATGATTCGGAAGCACTGACACAGACAGGGGAACACTAAGAAAATGTTAGGACAGTACAAATTAAGGAGCATGGAACATTAGCTAAATGTCTAAATTATATTATTGATATAGAAGAAAAATCTTCTGCAGGGTGTTTTTCGCAGACTGCAATGTTATTTTGTCATCATGAATGAGGGACATCTGCATATGGGTCTAACATAATAATCATGTGCCTCATGTCATCTTTGGAATTCAAGTGTTCAATTATCATATTATAGCTACTAATTCAAGAATCCTATGTAGGTAGCAATGACAAAAAGAGTATATAATTTCCCTGAATCAGATCTAAGAAAATCAATCATGTGCTTATCAATCTGATCCTGTATTGGCATCCCCCGTTTTCCGAGGTGAGGAGGCAAGACGTGGTACATAATGGACTTGCTGACTAGGTTATACATGAGAACTAGCACATAGGAAATTACTCATAGATCCAACGAAGTATCAGATAAGTAGTTTTGTGTGACGCGAGCTACAAGGAATCACGATCAGTAAAATCACGGCTCAATGACAAACCAACAGAACTATAACATAGAGTTTTTAACCAAGGACTATGCGGAGCACAAATTCTTGTTATGACATATCCGTCTTGAACAATCAAACTCCAGGTCATTTAGATGTATGAGACAAAAAGCAGAATGCCTAGGAAATGATAAACTCTTGTCTCATCCACCTATATAGTGTAGTATTTGGCCCATTTAACATTCAAGATGAACATAACCGTCTCAAGAGAGCTACAAGGAATGTTTTAATACTAATGAATACAGAATCGCGATCAGTAAAATCACGGCTCAATGACAAACCAACAGAACTATAACATAGGTTTTAAGTTTTTAACCAAGGAATATGCGGAGCACAAATTCTTGTTGTTATGACATATCCGTCTTGAACAAAGAAACTCCGGGTCATTTAGATGGATGAGACAAAAAGCAGAATGCCTAGGAAATGATAAACTCTTGTCTCATCCACCTATATAGAGTAGTATTTGGCCCATTTAACATTTAAGATAAATATAACCGTCTTAAGAGAGACCAACTATATAAAGAGTATCGAATTATTTCAAGCATAGATATTAACCATGGTGATTAAAAATCGTCTGCCAATTAAAGAAGACTATATATTTTGGGAAACTGAGCAAAAATTACTCAAGTTCCCACATTCTTTTATTCACAACAGCTCAATCACATTTATCCTTGAATCTATATTCTGCTGAAGCAGTAAATGCTCTGAAGTCTGAAGTAATGAGTTGTCTATATGTCAATGAGAATTTACCAGGAGTGAAAATTGGTCAACTACCCCTCATTAAACATTATTGTATTCGTGCAGATGAAGTAAAGTAAAAACCATTAACCATATATGCATTAAAGTAGCGTAAGTTCTTAAACTAATGATAGCAGAAGAGCACAACAGCAGTAAAAAAAACATAATAATCCATAAAATTAAAGTGAGATATGATTCTACTAGGTACAGCATCTTGACTAGCAAGCTTTAGATGACAGAATCACATCACAGATTTAATAGTAAAAACATTATTCGTACCTGTACCCGTACCCGATTTCTTTTATTACAATTGATAACTAGACAGACAAAAGTTTATAATAATAGCCATTTATTGTACTTCAGGGTTTTCATATGGTAGCAGTCCCTAGACCCCAAGTAACCTTTTTCTTAGTAATTGAGTCTTTCCATGGATAGAGAGGGCTTTACATGTAAGATTGAGGTAACAAAGTAGTTTGTAAAATGGATTCAAATCACAGTTAGTATTAAGTTATTAACTGAATCTCGAAAAGCTTGTAAAGTGTTTTGTTTTCTCCACTAAAAACCAACACAACTCGACCTATCTAGCAATTCTAAGACCACGAAATAAACTAATGTACTCCGTATCAATAGTCATAGCGACCATATTTTGAGACGATATCAATAATTTCATGAACAACGAGTAAGGTCAAATGATGTTGATTGATTGCGAAATTAAAGTTCAAAAATCAAAATTGGATACCATGATAGTGATGATACTACAGTACCACCTGAGACCCGAGTACTTGTAAACCACACGTAGCAAAGCGTCCAAATATTGTACCACGTTTTTTAATTCATTACGGGCTTACGGCTTTACGGATATCAAGATAGGTGGCAATTAGCTCGAGAAAAATTAATTAAATTAATATGCTTATCTTATTACATCCTTGTGGTGAGATCCTTCCCCTTTCCCGGACCCTCGAGGACGTCATTGTACACCGGGTGCCCTCTATTGGTGTAATACAATGACATCGAGGTAAACGTGACACTAGTAATTGCAGTCTTGCAGAACATGTCATTAGTGGGCTGTCAGATAAAAAATTATAATTTCATTCTCTAGACAATTAAATTAATGACGGGAATACTACTGTACTCCGTAAGTGGTACTACCTTGATAAATGATAGTAATAATTTCATAATTAGACAGACAAAGCCGTACATGGTTATGGACTTATGGGGTATAGAAATTACAAGTTACAACTAAAACATAACTACCTTCATAAATATTCAAATAATCTCATCGTACAAAATCGAGCGATTCAATTTCACATATCATGTATTAACAGTAAACATGATTACGATTTTTCATAAGATATAATTAAGATCTTTCATACGACATTGCCTCAACACTCTGGTATTCGTAGATCGTAAATCAATTTATCCAACGTATATTCATTTGGACACATGTTAATGATTTAAAATGGATAAAATGGGAAATAATCTTATGAGAAATATTTTTAATAATCTTTATTTTTGAGTCATGAACCTATGCACAAAGTGCACTGAATAGTAAACACGCGTTAAGAAAATCTTAAATTGGTACTATCCAAATGTTTGTTGCCTTTATTAATTACTAACACAAGTCATCATCAACCAAGATTAGCGCTAATTATCTTTTTAGACAGTCCTATCAAAGCAACCGTTTAGTTGGACCACCTAACAATAAAAAGAATGGCAGCAAACGAACCTTGTACTCAAAAAATGTGACAAAAAAAGTGTTCCACATTCAACAAAAGCACCACTAGTTAATATTAATACTCCTATTATAGTAGAGTAATTAACTTTAGAGTAAACAAATTTCAACTTATCACTTATATTAGTATAGATCCGCGTAAATGTGTGGGTTCTTAGATTAAAATATTGAAAAATTTAACAATTTTATTACTGATGTTTAACTTCATTTAAAATTTAATTATGAAATTTACTACTTCATCGAGTAAGTTCGTTATACATTTATGCAGCATTCAACTAATTGGGTGGATTCAGAAAATTTTCGTTTCGGACTCAAATTATATGAGAAGGTTTTTGTGAAACAGGCGGAGTATATTTCCTAATAAAATAGACAATATACATAAATAATTTGTTTTCCGTAACAGGGATCCTTAACCTATTCCTATTCCGACAATGGCTTAATACAACGATCTTACACAATACGACGACCTTTAAATCATACTTTAATACAGTAAGTTATAATTGTTGTCCGCTAAAAATATATACTCCGTATTAGTTTAATTGGACGGAAAAGGTAATATTTCGATTCGCAGCCAAAAAAGGATGAAATAGTGCTCAAATAGTATCAAATCAAAGTATAATAAAACTTGAAATTGTAGAAAGTAAAGAAAAAGCTATGGAAGTCAAGCAACAACATACTAGCATATAACAAATCAAAAGTTTGAAATTCAAACAAGTATTCATACTAACTTTAGTAGTATCTAAGTATCTTCACTGGAGGACCACAAACTATACACTTTTAAACTTTTTGACAATTTCTGTTACAACAGATTATTCAAAATTCATGTTTAAAATCAAATTAATCGTGATTCTGAAATTCAAATTTAAGGAAAATTATCTTAATTAATTAACTACACCAAATCAAACATAATCGACTTATAATTAACTAAAACAAGCACATCATTAATGTTTAATTTAATTTTATGATATTTTTACTTGTTACTTTATTAGTACTTCCTCTGTTTCATTGAATTATACCGCAATTTGCCGACTATTTTCAAATAAAACAATATCACCTTTTAAGATAATTAAACTAGCTTATTTTTACGATTCCGTTCCTTACTCGTACTTTCTCCGTTTCATTGAGTTGTAACTTGTAATAGTATCACTTTTTCGAAACGATTTTCAAAATCAAACAAAATTGTCTTATAATAAATTAAAACAATCTGATCATTAACAATTACAGTACTAAAGAAATTTGTACTCGTACGATTTTGTTCCTTCCGCGTATTTCTTCTGTTTCAGTATCATTTTTCGAGACGATTTTCAAAATCAAACGGAATCAATAATCTAAAACTAGCTCATCATTAACAACGAACCTTATTATTACTCTGTAATTTTTCGAGAGAATTTCGGAAAACGTAAACAATTCGATTAAACTTTAGCAAAAACAAACTCGAGAATAAATTAATTTAAAAATACGTACCAGGAGTTGGCGAAGGATATGAAGGTGACCGAAATGAGCAGCGAGAAACAACGGAGTGACGTCAGTCTTGAACTCATCATACTGTACCGCGACGTCACTAGGGAGATGATCTCGGAGAACGACGTCGTTCCGACGGAGTTTAAGAGAAACAACACCGACGAAATTAACGTCGAAGTAACGGTCGGAAATGGCGGCGGAGGCAGCGGTGATGTCGCCGGCGGAAAGAGAGTCGAGGAATCGTTGAGAGACGTCGGAGTCGTCGTCGACGGGATAAACTTGTCTGGTTGCGCCGCCGTAGACGACGGAGGAATGTGAAAACATTGTTGTAGTTGTGACGGTTTACTCTTTCTTCTCCGTTTGGGCGCGGTGATTTTGAAAGGAGGATTTGGAGTTAGGGAGAGGGGGAAGGGGATGAAGTGAGGTATTTATTGTTGTGTGTAAAAATGTAAGGGAGTAGAGGAAGGAGCTTGGTTTTTATTTATGGCTTGTTTTCTTTTTATTTTCGAATAGGTAGAGCGCACACTTCTCCTAATTAGTCATTTTATGTTCGGTATTGTGTCCGATATTTGGACACCCGATACTCGTCCTACACATGGCTAAACATATCATTGTTTAGACGAGCAATAATTTTTTTAGAAATTAGAAGATGAGTTTGAGTGGAAAAACGATAATTAGTTATAGTAAAGGTCGAATTGTAGTTTTAATTGTTTAGATTTAGCCTCAAATATATGATAAAAATAAAATCATACGTTATTTATAACCATAAAGTATATATTTTATTATATTTAAATTATGTGTCCCGTGTCCTAAAGTTCACCGGATGTCGTGTCACGTGTCTGTGTCGTGTCGTGTCCGTTTTGGTGCTACCTAACTCTCTACTACGACCGTTATATCCGTCGTAAGCTCGTGATAGTTCAAGTATTATAAGGTGGAATTGTGGATAGATAACACAAAATAAATTGTTACTCCTTGGAGAATATGCTTTTGTCTTATCTACTCTACATAGTAGTAATTACCCATCGCGTGTTTACGACGGATAATATTTGAGTTGGTTTTTTCAGAGACGGTTTCTGAAAAATTTAGAATTTATTAAGGGAACAATTTTAATATTTTAATGGTCTTACATTGTACATTTGGACCTTTCCTATACAATATCTAACCATTTAAAGTAATTTATTGTGAAATGGATTCAATTTTTAGGGTAGATTATGAGATTATTTGGATTTTTGTATGATAATTGATAATGAATTTTTTAGGGTATATACATAAATGGTAGAGTATATCATAGTGGTAAGACTGGTATATGGTATAATTTGGGTTAATTGTTTTTTTCCAATAGGTGCTAAGAAGCTAATTAAATAAATATTTTCGAGAATATAGGTGCTAAGAAGCTAATTAAATAAATATTTTTAAGATTATATTTTTGTACCATTTTATTTGTATTTCGTGACCCTTTTATCATTGATCGTACCATAGTAATTTCGTACTTAATTATTTACCTAATAAATGTCCTCATTTTATCTTTAATCATGATTTGTTCCTTTTATATTACTTTTATTACCACTTTTTTAAAATTTGTACAATAATCTCTCAATAAGGCGGTCTCTCAGTAAACCTACTGTTATTATAATTAATAAAATTTTCATTTAGATTTTTTTACGTAACTTTTTAATTAGGGTACATGTTAGGAAAACCCTTAATTTATAGCAAGATTATAATCGGGTCAACGTGTATGAGTGTTGACTTTGAAATATTCCAAGCATTTTAGAGTAAGTGTGATCTAAATAAACATGTTTTTCTTGGTAAAGATGTTTTTCTAGGTAAGATTGGTTTCATTTGTTTTTAGCAAGGCTATTGTGGAATGGATTTGATTTTTTAGGGTAGATTATGAGATGATTTGGATTTTTTGGTATGATAATTGATAATGAGTTTTATATATATAAATGGTAGAGTATATGATTATTGTATGGTACACAGTATAATTTGCGTTAATCGGTTTTTCTAGCATATGTTAAAAAAAAAATTAAATAAATATTTGCAAGTATATATTCTCAAAAATGGATATATAAACTAAACATTTATCATAATTAATGAAATATTCATATAAATGTTGTTTTTAAATTAAGTTTTTAATTAGGGCTCATGTTACAAAAATCCTTAATTTATAGCAAGATTATAATCGGGTCAATTTTAGGTTCAACACTGTGGGTGTTGAGTATGTTGACTTTGAAATATGTGGAGTATATATATTAGAGGAACTCCGATCAAAATAAAGATGGTTTTCTAGGTAAGATCGATTATTGTTTTCATTTTTTTTTAGTAAGACTATTTGGGAAACAAAATATACAAAACTGATATTTAATGTGGAGGTCGGTTTGTTTTTTATTTTGACAATTACGTTCACAAATAAATTGTTGGTCAACATACTACCTAAAAGGTCGTTTTTATTAAAGAGTATTCCATATCAGTAGATTTTCCTTAAAATTAACAAGTTTTTTAACAAATCGTAAGTGAAACAAGTTTTTTAACAAATTGCAAGTGAATTGTAATATGACCCCAACATCTTCTTCATTTTATATACATTTTCTCAAGAGATATCAAATATTATTTCAATTTAATTCACACCATTTCTAAAGTACTTTTTTACTCTTGTGATTTCCAACGTTATTTTCCTTAAAGGCTTAAAAGTATAAAGTTAATTGGTCTATCGTTATTACAGTCAAAAAATGTTTTATTCTTCGTGTTCAATTTGCAATTGATTTATCTAAACATATTGTCATTTCAAGTATGAAATTGTTTCTAACTTGTACTCGGTAATATCTTTATGAGGACATGTTTAATGTCGATACAATGTATATGTACAATGTATATGTACAATGTATGAAAACAAGTCAACATGAAAATACAACTTTTACTGAGAAGAATCATTTTCATCTCTTTCTCTCAATCTGATCATCGTCTATTATTTCTATTCTTAACCGTTAAATCGTCTCGGGGTATCATTTAAATCCACTAAAGATGGAAGATAATGAAAATGTTCCAAATTACTACCTTCTATTGTACATTCGTACACAAAACTTGTGAAAGTATTAGTTTTTCTTCATATTTGGCCACCAAGTACCAAAAATTGAGCAACTTGAAATGCATATTTTATGAATTAATGCATTAATTAACGCAATTAAAGTCTTAACCGATCAACCCACTATTTCTTCAAAGATTATATTTATCATATGGTAAACTTATTGAGCAACCTTTGCATGGTTGATTACGATATGTGATATAGTATATGATATGATAGACCATATACACTAGTGAAGAGCTAGTAGTATAAATTAGTTGAACAAATTTTTGACCTATTTTCATATTCTAACCCAATTCATAACTCGGATTCGACCACATATTGCAACCAGGGACTAGACACGTCGTCATGTTTGGCAACTCTAGTTGATTATTATGTAGTATATGATTGACGAGAACTTTTCGACCCATTTCTCAAACGGACCTGACCCATAACTCGAATTCAGCTCACCCATGTAACTAAAATTGCTACTTAATCCACCTGATGTGTTTGAAAGGTGTAGTTAATTATTATAATATATGATTTTTTTTATTGCGATTATAATATATGATTGATGACATACAATAGTGACATAGTGAGGAGGAGTTAATTAGTAGTATAAATTAGTTGAGTAATTTTTTTTACCCATTTTTCGATCTTAATCCAACTCATAACTCGAATTCGACCAGACCCATCGCCCATATGACTAAGTAATAACTAAGGTCCAAATACACTCGACTTGTTTGATAGGTCTAATTGGTTATTATGATATAAAATTGACGAGAGCTTTTTGACCCATTTTTTAAACTCGAAACTGACCCGTAACTCGAATTCAATCCAATTTGTATGACTAAACTTGCTACTTAATCCACCCGATCGACAAGTTTGATAGGTCTAGTTAATTATTATAATATATGATTGATGACATACAATTAGTGAGGAAGAAGTAGCAATAGTACAAATTAGTTGAACAAATATTTGTGCATGCAATGAAACAAGGTTGAGTTGAATAAGTTATCTAGTAGTGACTAGTGAGACAAGTTAATTAACTTAGCTTTCACAATACTCTACCAACTTTGTTTGCACAATTAAAAGAAGAGATACTAATAAAGATAAACTAATTAACGTGGTAACTGCTATTCCAGAGTATTGACACACATACGTGACATTTTATTAGGCTTTCTTTTTTATAAAGTGTTAAGCAAAGACTGCAAAATTTACTTAAAAAATAAATAAAAGTTAAATACACATACATTAGCTTGTATGCTTTTGATTTATGTGGTTCATAGAAAAATGGATCATATAATTACTTAATTAACAACCACATAGAAGTTACCAATTTCTAAAGTATTAATTTGCAGCAATTACGCCGACAATTTTTCTGACTTAATTTCAGTTCTATTCAGTTCAATTCAGCTCATTTTCACAAATTAACTCTGATCGACTTCAGTTTCATTCAGTTTTAAACAACTCTATTTATTAGTTGTCGAATTTTTTTTTATAAGGTAATAAAATTAGATTGATCCTCTACGGTATGACCGACCTATATATCTCAACTTTTTCGAATGATAAAGATAAATTGAAGCACCTGCATTTAAACCATCTCGAAAGAATTGAACATGAATATCCAATGGAAGGCATAAAGTCGGGAATTTGTAGAAGTTTGTTTAAAATTGTAACATAATAACTTTGTAAAGATTCGGCTATTTTACAAGATAAATGAACTAAGTTAATTAAGTACGGGATAACTTCGTGAATTTTAGTAAATTTGGAGCTAATGAGTTTTTAGAGGACCACAACCGGGCAAAAAAAAAAAACAAAGAGTTTTTAGAGGAGATCAAAAAAACATAATTTATTTGTACATATAAGTATGTAACTAGTTGTAAGATCTATTTAAGCAGATGGTTCAGTTAACGGTGATTTTTTTTATTTCTTATAGTATATTTAATACGATCATAAGTAAGACTAGCTTAAGAACTTCATTAGGACTACGTGTAATAGTATAGAGCAATAAATCCAACGTTTATGTTATATTGTACACGTCTTGTATCTTCTTACAAAAAGATTCAAACCTGGTAACCATCATTATACCAATAATATCCACTTAACGTAAAACTCGAATATCTATCATCTAAACTACAATTATCACATTTTTAGCATTCAAATTTGAATCTCTAATATACAAATCCAAATATGTCACTTTTATTATAGGATTAATTGATAAGAATACTCTAAACTATGGATGTCCTGCTCAAAATACTCCAAACTTTATTTTAACTACCAATATAACCAACTAATGCCCTCATTTGCTTTGAATAGAATTTGTTGTTTTGTTAAGTTGTTGTACCATGTTTTAATGTTGTGATTAGGTAAATAGAGTAACATTGAAGTAAAAAGAGAAAGACGGGTTAAAGAAGGGTTAGAAATTTTTTCACTTAATTAACATGTAACAGGTCATATATTATAATAAAAGCGAATGAGAGTATTAGTTGGTTATATTAGTAGTTAAAATAGAGTTTGGAGTATTTTGAGCAGGACACCCATAGTTCAGAGTATTGTTATCAATTTATCCTTTATTATAATGTTCAACAATACTAGCATAGATATAACAATTCTTTAGTGTAAATGTTAATTAACTAGCTAGGGACCGTTTGGTTACCCACTAAAAAACGTAGGAATTTAAACTCAAGTGAATTGCAAAATTGACCTGATTACCCCAATTCACATGAATTTGTAATTCCATGAATTGCAATTACTCCACAATGGAGAAAGTGACTTCTTACATAGATCCCTTTAGGTAAGTGGGAATGTTTACATGAATTGAACTTCCTACCTGGCAACCAAACAATATTTTCTAACTCACGTGAATTCTAAAATCATGTGTTTTACGACTTCCTAGGCAATACGAATTCCTATATGCAACCAAACGACTCCCGATATACCAAATTCATCATTCATCATTCACTTTTCATTATAAATACGACATAAATACTGCAAATTCATCAGTCACTTTACATTATACTATACTGGTCTTGTGTCTCATACAATCGAAGATTTAAAATCGAATTCGATTTACATTCCACCAATATTAAACGACTCTTATAGCTTTACGCACAACAATAAAGAAACACAGATACCGCAAATTCACTAGTCACTTCACATTATACTGATCATATGTCTCCCTTTACACCAAAAGTTTCGAAACCCGAACCAATCATTAAAACAAACCTTAACGTAAACCTCCCCACTCCAATAATCTTCAAAACATTAATCAAATTTCATAACATTTGAATTTGGATTTTAAACATGAAATTGCCTTCAAAGGTACTCAAACTTAGTGATTACACGTGGCAAACAAAGACACTAACCTCGAAACATGGGCCCCAGAGATATTGGGCCAATCCGAAAAGGTGAAACTCTTTAAAATGGTTGGCCACTTATAATTCTCCCGGGTTCAACACTTGAACCTATTCAAATTCGACAACTCTATGGTCCATACTACTGTATTTTTAGTCCCTAAAAGAGAACCAACAACAACTACTAAATTGATTTTGTCTTTATCCAAAAATTAGGAAATTATATATACTTCTTTCATTCAACTTCACTTTACATGTGTATGCGTAAATATTAAAAAAAACCATAAAATATTGTGTAGGATCATTTTATACATAAGACTAGCCTAGTAATACGAAGATCAAGTAAATTAGTGAACATAGTTGTACAAAAGTAATTTATTTTGACATTTAAATATGTTAGTATTTATCATTTCCTCCATTTATATCTAATTTACACATTTGCCTTTTATACACTATTAATAAGTAAGCATTCAATTTCGATTTTCACTTAGTGCATACAATATATTCATGTAGGATCTTGTTTCAAATGAAAACCTACTAATTTATTTTGAACCATTTATTAAATGTCGGTATTCATTATAAAATATCGGGTTGTCAAGATATAGTTAAAATGTACATACAATTACAAGTTCTTTATCAGATATTCTCTTTTTGGGCTAGTCCTGTATTATAATACGGAGTAGTATAGTATTAAAAGTACGGTGTTATATTATAATATTAGGTGAAAAGTGTTGGCATTTTGTGTAAATTGTTAAGAAGAGGACTTTAATAGTGATATCATAGTACTAAAAATACAATCAAATAAGAAAATGTGCAATGGAAAGTTAAATGACCCAAAAGGAATATGTGCAATGTAGAATTATATGGAGAGGGTACCTTTTTAATTTATTTAATAAAAATTGAACACAATTTTAACTTTTAAGCATGCAAGAGATTTAAAAATATAATAGCCTTGTTTTTTCGACTGAAAAAAGTTAAACTGAATGACGATAAACTCAACTAAATTGATCTGAATGGAGTTGAATCGAACTAAAGCAAAAGTTATTCAAAGTAAAATTAAGCTAAATTGGAGCCGCACTAAACAAAAGTCTGTTTAAATTAGGTGAAAAAGAACAAAACAAATGAACTGACTATTCGAATAAAAGTCTCTTACAACTATTTTAAGTATGACCAAATCTAAAAATATATATATTTACAATCGACTAACACTTAAAATCAATTGAATAAATAAATAGTTTTAAATTAATTTCACGTTTATAATTAACGTGTAACTTAAATTAAAAATTTTATTGTCGGGATGATACTATGCGATTGTTGATTTGTTTAGTAATCAAAATTGAAAATGTAGTTGGCGGCTTGTAATGTCATCATCACTTACTAACGAGCAAATAAAGCAAAAAGTTTTGTGCCTCCAAATATGACTGTTTTTTTATAATTATTAATTAATTAATTAATTCAGTACAAAATAAGAGTATTATTTAAAGTTTAGAGGAAGTTGGCGGCATGTATCTCAACATTCTCAACATTATTTAAAGTTACCTGAGTTCACTCGTGTAGGTGATAAGAACTCTCATCTCTTAAAGAAGTGTTTTGGAATTTAAGTCCCGATTCCCGACTTTTACAAATGAAAAGTCAAAGGGACAACCCTTTAAATTGCCTTCAATATCCCGAATCAGATTGTCCCAACTGTCAGTAGAAATACCCCTAATACAACAACAACAACAACAACAACAACATCAGAGTCTTAGTCCCAAAATGTTTTGGGGTCGCCTGACATGAATCATCCTTTGGAACCGTCAAGAGTGAACTCTCATCTCGACAAGAGGAAAAAATAAAGAAAAGGAAAAAAAACGGAAGTGAAGTAAAACCGAAAATGAAAGATAAAGGGATTTTATAGATTTTAAATCGAACTTATCACATGTATAAAACCCAAAAAAATAAACCAACAATAAAGTTTAAAGTGATTTTGAAAAACAAAGTAAAAATTTAAAATAGGAGTCTTGGGAGAAAAAATGTAACAATTCCAAAAAGAAAAAGAAGTTTTAGAAATACCCTTAATCAACACAAAAAAATAAAATTCAATCGACATTTATTGCATATCGCCTAATTATATATTCCGTTCTCCTTATGCCTTATCGTCAACTAGTCGGGATTTGAAAAAAAACAAAAAGAAAGTTTCAAGTAAATTAGAATTTTTAATGTATAAAATTTTCCGGTACTAACATTTGTACTCGTCTGAGTCGTCTCTGCAACCTTTCTCGAACTCAACTCTTAATCTACTTGGCTACTTGCCGTAATCTTATTTTCTGGCACTATCAATGCACCATTACATTGAATCAAAATTTTCATGAACTATAAAACTGATCTAAAATATCTTAATACAAGATCAACAAAATCAATAAACAAAAGTGATGTTCTCTTTTGGGACCGTGTTGCGTGACCTTGCGTTTGAAATTTGTAATGTGTGTTTTACTCAAGTCCCCACATTCAATTTTTCGGTACAGAGGCCTGTAACATCAGGGCTCTAGTGCTCTACAGCAAGGAACTAGCAAGCCACCTTCTACTGACTCGAGCTGCAAATGGATCGGTCTGCTACTGCTGCTACAACTGGAACCAGACCAAGAGCTCAACGCAGCTAAGGGTGTCGCATGCAACGATGCAATTTACTGCAATAACCAAGTCACCGTAATGCGTTCACTTCTTTTAGGCACTGATATATCAACACATCAATCGAACCTTGAAGTTGCAGATATGGTTCAAAATCCGCTTACATTAATAAAGTCGTTGCAAGTTTCAACCCCCTTTAAAGCTTAATCGATCAACTTGAACCTCTGAAGTCGTAACCATTCAGGGTGCAAATAACTTCTTGTTCTTTTCCCGATTGAAACTCAGTAGTATCCCATGGAGAAACTGTACTCCCCGTCCTCTAGCCCGCAAAACTTCTAAGCATCGACTATGTAGACTAAGCAATTGCTATAAACTATCCCCTACAAATTATTACCAGGAGTCCCCACAAGAACAATGTCCGTCCTTGAAATGATGAAAGCAGTTAGGGTCCTTAAGAATGATTTCTCGAGCTACTAATCTAGATATGACTTTCGCCATGGCATGACAATTGTGACACACACGCAGGTTTTTGGCTACACGGATAGTAGTACTTTTTGTACTGATCAAACCAAAGGAAATGGCCAACAATTCACTATGCCCGATTGGACGGCACTCTCTTTCCTCATCGACATCGTTGAGACTGAAATCAGGGTCAAAAGCAAAACCCTCTTGTTCCATTTTCTTCACCAGGCTCTGTAATTTCCCGTATAATTCATCAGATCTCGGGTGGGACACATCTCCCGTTCCAAAAACGTGGATTTTATTATGAAACTCTATCCAACTATAAGCCCTTTTAGGCATAAGACCTAAATCTGTGATATTTTCCTTCAATTTGCGTACCATATCCCACTTTCTTTTGCTAGCATACCAGTTCGATAATAGAATGTAATTATCAGCATTATTGGGTTCTAAATGACAGAGCTGTTCAGTGATTTTCTTACCTGTCGTCATCTTTCGATGGATTCTGCAACCATCTAATAGAGCTCTTAATACCTCGGAGTGATTTCCGATTTGGTTATCCTCAATAAAGGTTTTTGCCTCTTCAAAAAGTCCAGCCCGAGCAAGTAGCGAAACCATCAATGTGTAATGCCGGACTTCAGGCCTCTTAATTAAACTAAAGACAGTCCTACCTTCTGCAACTAAATTTGCTGCCACACAAGCATGGAGAACAGAAGAAAACGCAACCCCATCAGATTCCAGATTGTTTTTCCACATTTCATGATACATCTCAACCCCGTATGCACCTTGCCCATGAAGGCTAGCGCCATATATCATAATTGTCCATGATATGGCATCTTTGAATGTCATCTCATTAAAAATTGCTGAAGCTGATTCAATGTGTCCTGACTTCATGTACATGTCCAGAAGAGCATTCTGAACAGTGACATTCATTTCAACATCATTCTTAATCATGTAACCATGAATTTCTTTGCCCTGTTTATGAGCCGTCATTCTTGAACAGGCTGGTAGAATGGTTGCTAATGCAGGTGGATCAGGTTTAATGCTCTCTGACACCATCATCTTAAACAATTTGAGACCTTCATTGAATCCGCCATTCCTTACGTACCCACGAATCATTTCGGTCCAAGAGATAGAGTCTCTAGTTGACATATTATCAAAAACTTCACGAGCAGCCTTAATTTTTCCAAAATCTAAATACATCTTTAAAAGAGCATTATTCACCAACACTTGAGATTCAAGTCCCCAAGCCTTGGCTATGTCATGCACTTTTATCCCATCGTACAGGGATTTCAGCATCCCACAAGCACCAAGAACGGTCATTATCGCAATTTCATCGATTTGGGAACTTGAAGATACCATTTGGTAGAACAAATCAAGTGCTAATCTGGGTTTGTTATCCTTCAAGTACATGGAGATTAGCAAGGTCCCAGAGACGGAACATTCTCCCACACTATATGCATCAAAGACCTTTTTCATTGCATCTGCACCGTCTAAATGGCCATACATTTCCATTAGGGCTGTGATGACATAACCCTTGGAAGAAATTCCTAGTTTAACGGCTTGAGCATGAACCTGTCTCCCAAGGAGCAAGGAATTTGAAAGTCGAGCAGCCGCTAACACTCGAGGGAGTGTGTGTTTATCAGGACGCAGACCCTGTATAAGCATCTGCTCATATATATACATGACATTTTCTACATCTCCACTAGCTAAATGGGTTTTGAGCAGATGGTTCCAAGGAAAGGTGTCAGTTTTGGGTAATTTATCTAGTACAAGGTGATTGCTCAACTGAAGTTCCTCTGATTTTATGGCTACTTGTGAACTTACTTTAAGACAGAAACTGCTCTTGGAAAGGTCCTTCAGAGGCCAGCTTCTCTTGATATTCAAGCACAGTGGTGACTGCCGAAATGTAAGTGCTTCCATCCTTCATGAGAGACACGCTTATTTGCTAAGGATGGTCCTTGTTATGAGCTTTCAAGCTTCATTACTAAATCATAACAATGACAGCAGTGCATCAGTAATTCAGGCCCGAAACCCAACACAGAGCAGAAGATTATAATCGATATTTTTCTTTTATTTTCAGGAGAAATATGAACAAAGGGCATCACTTATTTCTGAAGACTATAAAATTTAGAAGAGAAATGGATACACGAAACACATTCAAAATACTGCAATCCCCAGAAGACTCATAGTCATACGGAGTAACTATTAATTTAACTGACTTGTGCCAAATAATATTGTGGCTCAACAGTAAACTAGATACATCACAAACTCAGCAGCAGAATCACATTGTTAGACGTGTTCTTATGCGAACAGCTTGAACATGATTCTTTACAAAATCTAGTTCTAATCTTGGTAAGCATGTTACCTCAAACATAAACTTTACAAAACCCTTGAAACGAAATCCAGCACCAATAACTAACCAAGACAACCATATCCGCCCATTCATAATCCTTTGTCTTACACCTCCTATTACCTCCATAAGATGTCGACCTCATTCTACACCTGCTTTCAATTTGCCGCTAGAAGACAGGTTCTGAAATCATTCTGAGCAAAATTCAGAATTACGAGTACTCATTTTCTGTCAAAATGAAGAAAATGCTACTTTCCACTTGCCAGCACCCCGGCACACGAGGTGGCAAACAACATCGTTAAGCTATAACTGTAACTACATAATAGAACCAACCAAGAAAAAAAAATATCCTCCCCACATCAAAACGATATCTTAACATGTTTCAAAACATTTCCCACAAACCAATCTAAGTAATTACATAAATTCTCATTTAAGACGACCATTATCTGTCGTAAGCTTAATAAGGATCAAATAAATACCAAATCACCCCACTTGTTGTCTAGAAAATGCCAAATTTTGTGTCTTTATTACGCCAGGTGGTAGTATTCGACCCGTCTTAGCTTAAGACGGATAGTACTCGTCTTAAACAAGACTTGCCGAAGTAATTAACCCTTTAACCACATCAAAACAAACTCTCCGGATTCCGGAATGTCCCTTGTTGAGGCATTTCATCAAACACCTTCAGTGCAACTAACAACAAACTAGAATCCCAACTCCACCAACTACCCACTAACAAACCAAATTATAGCAACCAAATTTAACAGACATTAAATAAATCCTGAAAACATACTTGGTTCAGGTAAACAAAATGATTACGACGGAGAAGCGAGTATATAATATAATAAACCCCAGAATTCAGACATACATGAATTATTATCAATTTACGAAACACAAGCATAAAAGAACAGACAAGAGTGTAATTAAGTAAAAAAGATGGATGTTTAATGGATAAAATTACAAGAAAGGAGGACTTACAATTCAATTTGGTACGAAAAATTGAACAAGGTTCGATTACAAGGATGTTTTCGAAGGGGTGCGTAAAATTTGTAGATGATAACTCGCCTAAACGACAATTGGGTTTGTTTTCGGGTTGAAAACATAACTCGGACAAAACCCGAGTTAGTTTTGTGACACGATTTTACATCAATATCGTTGAAAAATAAATTAAAACACAATTTTATTAGTGAGCAGAGGAAAAAAATTTAGTGGACAAAAGAAAGATTTCGTTTTTTTAGATAAATTTGATTAAACCATCTAACAATTTATATTTTTATACCAGTATTTTATTCTTGAATTCGACCTTTTGTAATTTATCACACATTTAGTAATTTTAAAACTGTTTTTTAAATGACTAACTCCGTTTTGAGTCTCAACCGTGTCAGTTTCATATTAGATTAATTTCGGGTTCCGGTCATTTTCGGTTTAATTATTGTCAAGTTATTTGTGGATAATAATTATTCTGCAACAAAAAAAATTCTGTTCAGTTTATACCGAGTTGTTCAATTCGAGTTGAGTCACGTCCTGGTGTCGAATTGAATTATTCGGATCAAGTCAATTTTGCAAGGTCTAGTTCCGAGTTGCCACTCTTGGATCTTTCGTCTTCGTTAGAGTCTATTAAAATATTTAATGAAAGATTATGGTAAAACTTAATTGTATTATGAATAAGCAAGGCATATTTATACAAGCAGTAGCTTTTAGGAAAACCTAGATACTAATGACAACATACAATATTGACAGCTATAGTATTCTATAATTACAAGGATACTGAATATTATACAGAATAAAATCGTAACAATATCGTAAGTGAAGATTACGTATTGTTATCTTTAATATGCTCCCGCAAGATGGACGTTCCAAAGGTAAGACCAATCTTGTGCAACATAGGATAAAGAGAAGGGCGAGCAAGAGGCTTAGTGAGAGCGTCGGCGAGTTGATCATTAGCAGAGATGTGTTGAACGCGAAGCAATCCTTTGTTCACTTGCTCACGGACAAAGTGAAAGGCTAAAGCAACATGTTTCATACGTGAGTGAAAAACCGGGTTGGCTGAATAATGAGTAGCACCCAAGTTGTCACAGTAAATCACAGGGGGTGTTGTTACTTGAAAATTTAGTTCAGCGAGTAAGGAGCGAAGCCATAAGACTTCTGTAGTAGCGGCTGCTACAGCCCGAAATTCCGCCTCGGTTGAAGAGAGAGCTAATGCTCTTTGTTTGCGAGAGGTCCAGGAAATCGGGTTTTTGCCGAGGTAAACAAGAAAACATGTGGTAGAAATATAGTCATCCTTGTCACCGGCCCAATCTGCATCACAAAAGTAATGTAAAGAGAGAGGCGTATCGCGGTGAAGATGAATGCCAACATTAAGAGAGCCATTTAGATAACGAAGAAGTCGTTTCAAAGCCAGCCAGTGAGACTCTTGAGGATCCTGCAGATATTGGGCAAGTTTATTAACAGCGAATGCTATGTCAGGACGGGTAAGGGAGAGATATTGGAGGCTACCAACTATGGCACGATAGTCGGATGGGTTGGTGATCGATTGACCAGTGGTGAGGGTGAGGGGTAGGTAAGGACTCATGGGAGTGGTAGTAGGTTTGGAATCAAGCATATTGGTGCAGGTGAGGATATCATGTATGTATTTGGTTTGGGTAAGACGAAGGCCGGAGACAGTGGGAGCGACTTCAATGCCGAGGAAGTATGACGGGAATCCCAAATCTTTTAGAGAAAAGCGATTAGAGAAGGATGTGAAGAAATGATCAAGGTTTGAGGAAGGAGGGCCTGTAACAATGATATCATCAACATAGACTAGAAGATAGATAATAGAAGAGTTATTGTTATATAAAAAGAGAGATGGATCCGAGAGGGATTGAGTGAAACCAAAAGAAAGTAAGTAACTTTTGAGTTCCGTATACCAAGCACGAGGAGCCTGTTTGAGGCCATAAATAGCCTCTGCCGAGATCTGGACTACGCTCAAGTCTACCTACGCCAATCCGTCTCGAGGCCATATTCTTCAACTCAAAAATCGCCTCGACTCGATTACTAAAACTAACTTGTCTGCTACTGATTATATGCAGGCTATTCGCTCGTGTGTCGATGAGCTTGCTGGCTTAGGCAAGTCTATGGATCACGAGGATGTCGTTTTCAAAGTTCTTCAAGGACTTGACTTTGAGACCTATCGTTCTCTCATGAAGCGGTTCAGAATCGAGATAACCCTATCTCGTTTGATGCCCTTCACGAGAAACTGCTGCAGTTTGACTTATCCCTCAAACACACAACCGTGACCACCACCTCCATTCACAACCCAGCCTCCGCCAACGTTGCCTATCACCACAAAAATAAAACCTACTCTAACAATCGCTCCTCCAACACCGCTGGCCTTCTGCCTACACCTTCCGCTGCTCCCTCCTCCAATACCACGGCCACCAATTTTAAGGGTAAGTGCCAGTGGTGCCATACCACTGGTCACTACCTCGCCCTCTGCCCCACGTTTAAATCCCTCCACCCCCACATTACTGTCCCTTCTCGTTCCCAATCTGCCTCCTCCAACAATCAATTTCAACCCCGCGCCAACACTGTTGCTGCTACCCCTTCTGTCCGCTCTAACTGGATTATCGATAGTGGAGCCACTCACCACATTACCCATGATCTCAATAACCTTGCGCTTTATGCTCCGTATGACGGGAATGACGATCTTTTAATAGGAGATGGTTCCTCTATTCACATAGCCAATATTGGTTCTTTTTCTATACCTTCTTCCTCTGTCAAATTCACTAATGTTCTTCATGCCCCTTCAATTTCTAAAAATATTCTGTCTATTTCTCAGTTTTGTCTTGACAACAATGCAATTGCTAATTTCACATCGTCTTCTTGTACCTTGCAGAACCAACTGACGGGTCGAGTGCTCTTGAGAGGCCGTCTTAAAGACGGACTGTACGAATGGTGTTCCCTGTCTTCTCCTTCTGCCCATCTCACTCGTGCTACCCCTACATCCCTCTGGCACCATAAGCTCGGACACCCTGCTCCTGCTGTTCTCGGCTCTATTAGTAAACTAGCCTCCTTTTCTTTTACGCATGATTTATCGAATAATTGTAATGCGTGTTCCATTTAAGTCACAAACTCGCATTCTCGCAATCTACACTTCACTCAAAACAACCTCTTGAATTATTGTTTTCTGATGTTTGGACCTCCCCTCTCCATTCGATTGATGGCTACAAATACTATGTAGTTTTCGTCGATCATTACACTCGGTATACCTGGCTCTATCCGCTTAAGAAAAAGTCCGATACTTTTTCTGTTTTTACTTGCTTCCGCGCCATTGTTGCAAATTTTTTTGGTAAACAAATTATACAGGTCTTCTCTTACAACGGTGGTGAGTATTTAAAACTTACACCTGCCCTTCAAAATGACGGTATCACTCATCTCACCTCTCCTCCCCACACCCCTGAACACAATGGCATGGCTGAACGACGTCATCGCCATATTGTTGAGACGGGTTTGTCTCTTCTCACTCATGCCTCTCTCCCCTCCTCCTACTGGTCGTTTGCCTTTGTTACTGCAGTCTATTTAATAAACCGTATGCCTACTCCCGTCATTCACAATATTCCCCCCTATGCTAAGCTTTTTAATGTGTCTCCTAATTATAATAAATTATGTAGCTTTGGGTGCTTGTGTTATCCGTGGTTACGTCCTTATACAAACCATAAACTCGATCCTAAATCTACTCCCTGCATTTTTGTTGGCTATTCCACTACTCAAAGTGCCTTTCACTGTCTTGACCCGACTACTAATAGGCTTTATACCTCGCGTCATGTACAATTTGTGGAGTCTAATTACCCCTTCCCTGCCCTCTGTCCTACGACCACTCTCCCTGCTCCGTGTACCCCAGCCCACTGGTGCTCTTTGTCTGTCCAATTACTGACTGAACATCCACCTCAGTCTGTTCCCCCTCCCTCTCCAGACTCCCCTCCTGTCACGCCCCTCCCTCCCCACCCACTACTCCTCGCAGTCAGCCCACCTCGTCTACTACTACCCCTAGTCACCAGACCTCACCCTCCCCTGTCTCTTCCACTTCGTCTGACTACACCCCCTCCTCCTCTCAGTCAGCTATTGAGTCCCCCTCTCCTTCCCCTCCCCCTGAACAGCCTGCCACCACTGCTCCCCCACCCCCTTCCTCTCGTGCTACTACCCGTCTGATGAATAATATCAGAGTTTCCAATCCTAAATATGCTAAAATTGCTCACTTGCAGCCCTCCTCCCTACCCCCTGTGACTCTTAAGTCAGCCTTGAATGATCCTCAATGGCAACATGCCATGAACGAGGAACACACTGCCCTTCTTGCTAATAAAACTTCGACACTTGTCCCTCCTCAATCGTCTCAAAATGTTGTTGGGTGTCGTTGGGTTTTCCGTATTATTAAATACAATCCCGACAATACCATTCAAAAATATAAGGCTCGTCTTGTAGCTAAAGGGTTTCATCAACGTCCCGGCATTGACTATTCTGAAACCTTCAGTCCCGTTGTTAAACCGGTTACAGTCCGTCTCATCCTCTCGCTTGCTCTCATCCGTGGTTGGTCCCTCAAGCAACTAGACATTAATAACGCCTTCCTCCAAGGTACGCTATCTGACACCGTCTTTATGTCTCAACCTCCTGGTTTTGTTAATCCGTCTTATCCTAACTATGTCTGTAAATTATCTAAGGCTATTTATGGCCTCAAACAGGCTCCTCGTGCTTGGTATACGGAACTCAAAACTTACTTACTTTCTTTTGGTTTCACTCAATCCCTCTCGGATCCATCTCTCTTTTTGTATAACAATAACTCTTCTATTATCTATCTTCTAGTCTATGTTGATGATATCATTGTTACAGGCCTCCTTCCTCAAACCTTGATCATTTCTTCACATCCTTCTCAAATATTTAACTCCAAATAAATTCACCTGGAGGCTCATATGCAAGCCTCCTTAAGAGCAATCTTATGGAGTGGCTGAATCAATGTCTTATAGATTTTAAGTTTGTTACCCTCGAGCATCTTACCTACTATACGGGATTTGTAAACTATTACATAAACTCAAAAATTTATTCAATATACCCGAAAAATAACGGTTACAGATTAGCTCGTCCGTCGTCACCAAAAAAAAAATGACCAAACCAACCCATTACAATTTACAACAGAGTCTTAATACAACTACCGTTAAGTTTCCCGCGAAAATAAACCAGATTTCAAAAGACAGTTTACCGTTAATAGTTTCCAAAACATTCCAAATCTTACTCGTATTATGAATTACGATCACTATTTAATTTCATCAAATAATTTCCTAATCTTAATTGAATTTCCGGTTTCCAATTTTCCATAATCGTAATCTTATATAAATACACCCAAACCCATTTATAATTTCATTAATACCTGAATTTATATTAATCACAACAATTACAGAGTTAATTAATCGCAACAATTACAAATTTAATTAATTACAATAATGGAAGATTCGATACCGTTTGTAAGTTTATCGGATTTCAAGGACGAAGAACTTAAGGTGATCGAATCAGCATCAAATTTGTTAAAACTTGCGATTTGTTCTGAAAAAGAAGACGACATTAGACGTTCATATATCGCCAAGCAGATGTTAGCCTTGGAAACGAAGAAGAAGAAGAACGAGAACGAGAACAAGAAGCCGCCGCTTCCTTTTGATCTTAATTTGAAACCGCGAACATATAAAAGACCTCGCTCGACTCCCGTTGTTATGCACACTTTCATCCCTAATATTAATTACTTTCATCAAATACGTAAGTCATCACAAGACTCACGACTTTCACAAGAACTCGGTTTTTCAAGTTCTTCTTTGCAGAGTTCGAGGTTCTGTAATGTACAAGTGTCACGGGAAATTGGTTTTTCAAGTTCTTCTTTGCAGAGTTCGAGGTTCTGTAATAAACAAGTGTTGGAATAGTGGGTCTCTCCAAGTGAGGCCCACATGCAATAAATGTTGGAAGAAAAAATGGGATTGCAGGGAGTGTGCATTGCTCTAAGCATAGGACGGAGTGGTAGGACGGTGTCAGTAGTATACAAGTTTTTCAAACTCTGCGTGCTTAGTTGCAAATTATGCAGTGCCATGGAGTACTATAAATACCATGCTTCGGAGCACTGCAAACCATCCCAAAATTCCACATCCCAGCAATCTCATAAAAGCCAGTAAGTAAGGCAATAATCTACTTACTGAGAAAAATACAGAGAGTTTGAGAGTTAGTGTGGTACTGCTCAAATAATCCTGTCAGTACGGTATCTAGTCGGAAAGACGTAAAATCTCCGGCTGAGTCTCACACATTTAGAATACTAATTCTGAGGGTCCGAGTGTTTATCCGGGTAGCCAGAATAATATTTGTAATCTCCTAGTCGGTACTAGGAAAGACGTTGTGTTCCCATTATTTTGCTTATAGTGGAGATATTAAGCGGCCTAAGGGTCCCGTGGTTTTTACCCTTATTCAAAGGGGTTTTCCACGTACAAATCGGCGTGTCTATATTTTCTATTTTGTTGACGTATTTATTTTCGTCTTTCCCATTTTACAATTACACTCCTATAAGAGGGTAATAGGTCCACGCTTCCGCTCAATATTTACACCTGTTACCCAACAGAGTGGTATCAGAGCTCTGGTAGCTCTCGGTATACTTGGTGTAATTTTTTAAAATGGAGGATACCGTCACAATTAGTGGCATGATAAAATTAACGGCGACCAATTATCCAATATGGAAGCCAAGAATGGAGGATATTCTTTATTGTAAAGACATGTACCATGTCATCGCATCTTCGACGAAACCCGCTGATAAAACGGAAGATGCGTGGAATACATTAAATCGAAAGGTTGTCGGATTGATCCGTCAATTTATCGATCAGAGTGTTTTTCAGCATGTAGCCAGCGATACTGTGGCTAATACACTCTGGAATAGATTGGAGTCCATGTACGAATGCAAGACGGCTCTCAACAAAGCCTCTCTAGTTAGACGACTAGTGAGACAGGAGTACAAAGACGGTCGTAGCATGGTGGAGCACCTCAATGACTACCAGGGCTTGTTAAATCAGATAACAAGCATGAAGATAAGTCTGGCAGATGAGGTTCATGCACTATTACTTCTCAGCTCCCTCCCGGATAGTTGGGAAACGCTCGTGGTGTCCTTAAGCAACTCCGTTCCAGAGGGAAAGCTCACAATGACAATTGTGAAAGATAGCTTGCTCAATGAAGAAGCTAGAAGAAAAGAATTCGGTACTTCAAACTCTGTGGAAGTCCATGTTGTAGAAACCTCTCGTGGAAGAGGTAAAAGTAAAGGCTCGCAAAAACGCGACCAATCCAGGGGGAGATCGAAGGCCAGAAAAGAAGTTACCTGCTACTATTACGAGAAGCCGGGCCACAAACAGAATGAATGTCGGTTAAGGAAACGTGATCTAGCAAAAGGAAAGTCTCGCAACGGTGATCACGAAAGCCAAGGTGAAACCAGTGCCGTAGCTGCCAGTGCTGAAGTATTTTTTATAGGTGACGATGGTTACCTAAATATGGCATGTGAGGATAGTATGTGGGTTGTTGACTCTGGCGCGTCATACCACATCACCTCAAATGCTGACTTCTTCTCTTCTTATACTGTCGGAAATTATGGCAGTGTAAGAATGGGAAATGATGGTTCCTCCAAAATTATTGGTATTGGAGATGTCTGTTTGCAAACCAACACTGGGCATAAACTTGTACTGAAGAATGTCCGACATGTTCCTGACATTCGGTTAAACTTAATGTCAGCCGGAATGTTAGATGACGAAGGTTATTGCAGCCAACTCAGTGATGGCAAGTGGAAGTTGACCTAAGGCTCTATGATCATGGCGCGAGGAAAGAAGCAGAGAACACTTTATATGACTCAAGCGAAAGTGAGTCATGAAGAGGCAAACATTGTTGCACCAGATGCCTCTACCGAGCTTTGGCACAAAAGGCTCGGGCATATGAGCGAGAAGGGCCTACAGATCCTCGCTCGTAAGCAAATCCTCCCTGAAGTGAAAGGTGTGCCCCTAAAACCCTATGTTGATTGTTTGGCTGGGAAACAACATAGGGTGGCATTTCAAAGAACGCCTCGGAAAAGGCGTAGCCACGTGTTGGATTTAGTCCATACGGATGTCTGTTCCATAACAGAGAAGTCACATGACGGTGCATTGTATTTCGTGACTTTTATTGATGATCATTCTAGGAAAATATGGGCTTCTGCTTTGGCGAACAAGTCCCAAGTACTAGAATCATTCAAGGTGTTCCATGCTAAGTTGAGAGAGAAACTGGCATAAAGTTGAAGAGCGTTAGAGCAGACAATGGCGGAGAGTATCGGGGTCCGTTTGAAGAGTATTGTCGAGATCATGGAATTAGGCTCGAGAAAACGGTTCCCAAGACACCACAACAAAATGGTGTGGCAGAGAGAATGAACAGGACAATCGGAGAAAGGATTCGGTCCATGCTCTCTCACGCGAAGCTTCCAAAAACATTTTGGAAAGAAGCACTAAGGACAGCTGTCTACCTGATTAACCGATCCCCCTCAGTTCCTCTGGATGGTGATATCCCAGAGAGAGTCTGGACAGGAAAAGATGTTTCCTACAAGAACTTGAGAGTCTTCGGATGCAGAGCGTTTGCTCATATCCCGAGAGATGAAAGAGCCAAGCTTGACAGCAAGACGAAGCAATGCATCTTCGTTGGTTATGGGGAAGATGAGTTCGGTTATCGTCTGTGGGACCCGGTAGACAAGAAGATCTTCAGAAGCAGAGATGTGGTATTCTTCGAAGATCAGACGATAGAAGACTTTGAGAAGCCAAAGAAACCAAAGTCTGACCCCATGAGTCCAGCTGATATGGACCCAAAAGCTCCTGAAGGGAATGATGATCATGGGGGAGAAGATCTCGATAATGATCTTGACGGTGATGGACCAGAGCCACCACAAGATCAAGTGATTCAACAGCCTCAACAACAACCTCAAGAAGTGAGGAGATCTGATAGGCATCGAATGCCAAACTCCCTCCTTTCACCTGATATATGGGCATTGCTTAGTGACGGGGGAGAGCCAGAGTCTTATAAAGAGGCTATTGCGGATGTTCACCAGAAAGAGTGGAAAATAGCCATGCAAGAGGAGATCAAATCCTTGCATGAGAACCACACATATGATCTGGTAGAGTTGCCAAAGGGCAGGAAAGCACTCAAAAATAAATGGGTGTTTAAGTTGAAGACTGAAGAGAATAGCTCGCAACCAAGGTACAAGGCAAGGCTGGTTGTGAAAGGGTTCAGTCAAAAGAAGGGAATAGATTTCGATGAAATCTTTTCTCCGGTCGTGAAAATGTCTTCGATCCGAGTTGTGCTTGGCATGGCCGCAAGCATGGATATGGAGATCGAACAACTCGACGTGAAGACAGCCTTCCTACATGGTGATTTGGAAGAAGAAATTTTCATGGAGCAGCCCGAGGGGTTTATGGAGAAGGGAAATGAACACTTAGTGTGTCGGTTGAACAAGAGCTTCTACGGTCTAAAACAAGCTCCACGACAGTGGTATAAGAAATTTGAATCCTTCATGATAGATCATGGCTATCAGAAGACGACTGCGGACCACTGTGTATTCGTGAAGAAGTTTCCCGACGGGGATTATATTATCCTTGACCAGGCTAATCGCACACCTGCCAAAGATAAAAGTCCCTAGACTTGACTAACATACAAATTAATGTAGATAGGGAAGAAGGGGTCGAACCACAGGGAGACGGTGATGTAATTGTAATTAGCTATGGAGAGAATTCTATCAAGGTCGGTTACGTGTTGTTTGTTGTTTTGATTGAAGATTTACTTAAAACGGAAATTATAAGAATGAAGATGTAAACGATTATAGGGAAGAATCTAGGGGATTGGGGTTACACATGCATATAGGAGCTTAGTCATGTCAAATTGAAGAAATACATTGTCAATAGTTGATTAGGTTTATAACAATTTCCTTTCGGCCTAGAGTTTAACCGTAGATTGATTACCAATTAGCTCTCGCGTATATTGGAACAAAATACTATAACATGCCATGCCTAATTCTATCCCGACTTTCGATCTTAGGATAAGAATAACACAATTAACGATTATGACTATGACTACAATCATCGAATGATCAAGTTCTATCCCGGCTTTCGGTCTTAGGATGAGAATAATGATTTATCAATAATCATGGTCAAAATCATATATTAATCAAATGAAACAAGCATGTATATAACCAACCATACGACAATGCAAAATCAATAATTTAACATGACCTAACAACTAATCTAGCATGGTTTCCCCCCTAGATATAAAAACTACTCACACATGGTTTTATGAACTAGATTATCAATTCTATTGACTAAGATAGACATAATGACGATAAAGAAATAAAACCGTAAAGAAAGATAATACCGTAAATTAACGGAATAAGAACTCGGAAGATGAAATGCGAATAGCTTCGGAAAATGCTTGAATAAACAAAGAACTATTTTATAAAGAAAATAAGGAAAGACTTAGAATATTTTCTTACAAACTTAATGTAGCTACAAGTTCCTAATTTTGATGATTTTATGCTAAGTGATCCTAATTGATGATGTCCAAATGAATGAAATCAAGGGGTATATATAGTGATGAGGAGACGGGGTAGATTGCAGCCACCCCGGACCGGGGCAAGAGCATAATGATTGCATTCCTTGAATCTGGACCAAAAAACACCGTGATCAAGGCCACCCCGGTATACCGGGGTAGCCCACCCCTACCGGGGTGAGAACACTGACCAAGTTCTCCGTACTTGCTCAATTGTTTACATTTGGGAACATGGGTGACGTTGCAAGGATGATGTAATGCTTGAGTTGTCATGCTTTGCTCATTATGCTCTTCATGAGTTGACTTCTTTGTTGACTTTCTTTCTTTTTCCGTCACATCTACTACCCGAAGAATGCTTGTCTCAACTTTGGTTAGCTCCGATGCTCAGTAAATGTCAAAATGCAAGAGAAATCCGAAATTCCTACAAAAACCGCTAAACCACATACAAATTACCTAGAACACGGAATTAGCTCAATAAACATTGAAGAATAATGTAAACGATGATAAAACATGAGCTAAAATGGGGATGAAAAGTATATAAAAATAGAGCATATCAATCCTTCTGTTATATGTTGACGATATGTTGATCGTTGGTCTTGATACTACGAAGATCGCTAATTTGAAGAGGGCGATGACCAAGTATTTTGCTATGAAAGACTTGGGTCCTGCAAAACAAATCCTTGGAATGAAAATATCTCGTGACAGGGAAAAGAAGAAAATATGGTTGTCACAAGAGAGATATATTGAGAAGCTGTTAGAGAGGTTCAATATGCATAAGGCGAAGCCAGTAAGTTCTCCACTAGCTGGTCATTTCAAGTTGAGCTCTCGACAATGTCCTGAAAATGAGGCCGATGAACAGGAGATGCAGAAAGTTCCTTATGAATCTGCAGTTGTAAGTCTTATGTATGCGATGGTGTGCACAAGACCAGACATAGCTTATGCAGTTGGTGTCGTTAGCCGGTTCCTCTCAAAACCAGGAAAAGCGCACTGGGAAGCAGTCAAATGGATTCTCAGGTATTTGCGCGGTACCTCCAAGATGTGTTTATGTTTTGGTCAAGGCGACCATGTGCTAGATGGATATACAGATGCCGATCTAGCTGGAGATCCAGACTCCCGAAAATCAACGTCGGGATATCTGATGACTTATGCAGGGGGAGCAGTATCATGGCAATCCAGGTTACAAAAGTGTGTAGCTTTGTCTACTACATACAGAGGCGGAGTACATTGCAGTAACTGAAGCTTGTAAGGAACTTTTGTGGATGAAGAAGTTCTTACAAGAGCTAGGTCAAGAACAGGAGAAGTATCGACTATATTGTGATAGTCAGAGTGCGATTCATCTCGCAAAGAATCCCACCTTCCATTCAAGGTCCAAGCATATAGATGTCAGATATCATTGGATCCGAGATGTGTTAGATTCCAATCTACTAGAGCTCGAGAAAATCCATACCGACGATAATGGGTCGGATATGATGACGAAGACGCTACCCATGGAGAAGCTCGATGTGTGTCGAAAGAAAACGGGTATGGCGGTGCCCCCACTTAGTCGGGAGGGGGAGAATTGTTGGAATAGTGGGTCTCTCCAAGTGGGGCCCACATGCAATAAATGTTGGAAGAAAAAATGGGATTGCAGGGAGTGTGCATTGCTCTAAGCATAGGACGGAGTGGTAGGACGGTGTCAGTAGTATACAAGTTTTTCAAACTCTGCGTGCTTAGTTGCAAATTATGCAGTGCCATGGAGTACTATAAATACCATGCTTCGGAGCACTGCAAACCATCCCAAAATTCCACATCCCAGCAATCTCATAAAAGCCAGTAAGTAAGGCAATAATCTACTTACTGAGAAAAATACAGAGAGTTTGAGAGTTAGTGTGGTACTGCTCAAATAATCCTGTCAGTACGGTATCTAGTCGGAAAGACGTAAAATCTCCGGCTGAGTCTCACACATTTAGAATACTAATTCTGAGGGTCCGAGTGTTTATCCGGGTAGCCAGAATAATATTTGTAATCTCCTAGTCGGTACTAGGAAAGACGTTGTGTTCCCATTATTTTGCTTATAGTGGAGATATTAAGCGGCCTAAGGGTCCCGTGGTTTTTACCCTTATTCAAAGGGGTTTTCCACGTACAAATCGGCGTGTCTATATTTTCTATTTTGTTGACGTATTTATTTTCGTCTTTCCCATTTTACAATTACACTCCTATAAGAGGGTAATAGGTCCACGCTTCCGCTCAATATTTACACCTGTTACCCAACAACAAGTGTCACGGGCACTCGGTTTTTCAAGTTCTTCTTCACAAGGTTCGAGGTTGTGTAATACACACGTGTCCCAAACACCCGGTTCTTCAAGTTCTTTTTCACTAAATTCGAGCTTGCATAATACTCAAGTGTCTCTAGAACTCGGTTCTTCACGTTCCCCTTCACAGAATTCGAGGTTATGTAATACACAAGTGTCAAGAATGTCAAAAGAACTCGGTTTTTCAAGTTCTCCATCACAAAGTTTGAGATTGTATAATACACAAGTGTGACAAGAACTCGGTTCTTCAAGTTCTCCTTCACAAAATCCGAGCTTGCATAATACTCTATTAGGAATATTAATAATAGTTGGGCCTCAACCATCACCTTAAGGTTTTGGGTGAGATGGTTCATCTATCATGGTATCAGAGCCAGTGTGACCGCAGGTCACGGGTTCGAATCCCGGCAACCTCAAAACCCCTCGAAAACTCACGAAGTGGAAACCCAGCACGGTATGGGGGAGCCTGTGCAAACTAACCACTCTTCAAGCCCAATGGGCATTCGAGTGAGGGAGCGTATTAGGAATATTAATAATAGTTGGGCCTCAACCATCACCTTAAGGTTTTGGTTGAGATGGTTCATCTATCATATTAACTGTCACAAAAAGTCGGTTCAAGTTCTTCTTCACAGGGTTCGAAGAAGGTGACATTTAAAAACCGTATTAAACCACCAGCACCAGCACCACCCGAATTACCCTTGGATTTCAGGAAGAAGATTGCGGAGCTAGGTGGGTCAGACCCGAAACTAGTGTTCATTAGAACATTGTTTACCTGTGATGTTGTAGAAATTGGATCAGATTCATCATGATCATTAGTATAACTGTGAATTGATTGATTGTGACTTACAGAAGAACGAAATAAGAAAGAAGAAGAGAGAATTGAATATGTTTGTATGTATTTCAGAATTATGAAAAGTGTTACTACATCAATGAGATTTTCTAGGTATATATAGTTGTAGGCTAGACTTGTAACTAACTTCTAGTCTTAACAACTTCTAACAAACTTCCAACTAACTTTGTTAGTTGGTTACAATTCATGTAAGTCCTAATATATTCCAATACCCTCCCTCAAGTTGGAGGATGTGTGAACATGCCCAACTTGGTCTGGAGAAGATTATGTTGAGGACCATTCAAGGCTTTGGTAAGAAGGTCAGCAGGTTGTTGCTTGGTAGGCAGGTAGGACAAGCTAATAGGACCTGCCTGTAATTTTTCCCTGACGAAATGACAGTCCAGATCAATATGCTTCGTACGTTCGTGAAAGACGGGGTTCTTAGCTATGTGTATAGCAGACTGACTATCACACTTGACTGGGATAGGAAGAATGTCAGGAACACTTAGTTCAGAGAGCAACCTACTGAGCCAGGCCAACTCAGCTGTGATTCTTCTTAATGACCTGTATTCTGCCTCTGCTGAAGAAAGAGAGACAGTCTCTTGTTTCTTTGATTTCCAAGAAATGAGTGAACCACCTAGAAATACTAAGTACCCACTCACAGATCTTCTAGTTGTAGGACAAGCAGCCCAATCTGCATCACAAAAACCCTCAAGAAGAAAAGATGAGTCATTGTTAAGTAGTAATCCTCTTGCGGGATCTTGTGCAATGTACTGTAAAACATGCATTGCTGCTTTCCAGTGCTGTTCTCTAGGAAAAGCCATGAATTGACTCAAAGACTGAACTGAGAATGCTATATCAGGCCTTGTGTTGGTTAAGTAATTCATCTTGCCAACGAGTCTTCTGTAATCTGCTGGATTGTCTATCAGATTACCAGTGTCTGCATTCAGCTTGAGAGTTGCATCCAAAGGATTGTTTACTGTTCTACCAGATGAACACTTGAACTCTTCAATCAACTCTTTTGCAAATTTGTGTTGTGTCACAGCCATGCCCTTGTTGGTATGACTGAATTCCATTCCTAAAAAGTAATGAACAGCACCTAAATCCTTGATTTTAAAGGTGTTGTCCAGAAAGAGCTTTAAACTCTGGATTTCTTCAACATTATCACCAGTAATGATGATATCATCAACATATACTGCTAAGTATACAACCTTCCCATGCGTTTTCTTGGTAAATAATGAATAATCATTCAATGATTGCCTGAAACCTCTAGATTTCAATGCTTGACAGAGCTTAGCATTCCATTGTCTAGAAGCCTGTTTCAGACCATAGAGAGACCTCTCCAATTTGCAGACGATGTTAGGATGAGCAGTGTGCAGGCCAGGAGGTGCTTTCATATAGACTTCTTCATGAAGATCTCCATGTAGAAAAGCGTTGTTAACATCTAGTTGTCCTAAATGCCAACCTTTCTTCACTGCAACTGCCACAAGAGCTCTAATGGTTGTCATCTTTACAACTGGTGAGAAAGTCTCATTGTAGTCAATCCCTTCTTTCTGAGTGAATCCCTTCACCACTAGACGAGCCTTGTACCTCTCAATGGTACCATCTGATTTATGTTTTACTCTGAAAACCCATTTACAAGAAATGGCCTTCTTGCCCTTTGGTAATGGCATCAATGTCCAAGTGTTATTTGCTTGTAAGGCCTTAAACTCTGCATCAATAGCCTCCTGCCATTCTGAAAATGTAGCAGCTTCTTCATAGCTCTTAGGCTCCGGAATAGCCTTGCTTGTGCTAGCTAAATCAGAAGAGACACAGGCAGAAAAACCAGCAGGAATACTTGTATCCTCACATAGAGATGTCAGAGTGTGAGAACATAATACAGCATTACAAGACTTCTTTTGGTTTGGACAAACATAGTCCTTAAGATAAGATGGGGGTCTCACTGTTCTAGTGGTAGTTCTAACAGCAGGATCATGATTTGTATTAGGAATAATGTTCATAACATTATCAGGAGTAGTGAATGCAGTGACAATATCAGTAGTATTAGATACACTGTCAGTAGTATTAGGAATAGATGCATTTTCTGTGACTGTTTTTTGCTGTGTAACAGGTGGCAAGTTAGAAAAGTTATCAATCACAGGAATGGGAATACAAGCAGTAGGATTGTCAGTAACATAAGGAAATTGATTTTCATGAAAAACAACATCTCTTGAGTAAAATATGCTCTTCTTTTGTAAATCTAAAAGTTTATATGCTTTCTTTCCATAAGGATACCCTAAGAAAATGCAAGTAGTTGCTCTTGGATCAAATTTATCTCGACCATGTTTAATGGTAGATGCATATGCCAAACATCCAAAAGTTCTCATGTGACTTAAAATAGGTGGTTTGCCAAAAAGAACTTGATAAGGAGACAATCCTTGAAGAATTCTGGTAGGCAATCTGTTTATAATGTAAGTAGCAGTTAATATGCATTCACCCCAGTATTTAGTAGGCAAATTTGATTGGAAATGCAAAGCCCTGGCTGTTTCTAAGAGGTGTTTGTGTTTCCGTTCAACCCTCCCATTTTGTTGAGGGGTGTGAACACAAGAAGTCTGATGAATTATGCCATTTTCAAGAAAGAAAGCAGATAAAGTATTTCCAGAACCCAACTCAAAAGCATTATCTGATCTGATGGTTTTTACTTTCCTGCCAAACTGAGTCTGAACCATAGCAATGAAGGCTTTAATGAACACTGTGGCATTACTCTTAGAAGAAAGCAAATGAGTCCAAGTACATCTACTAAAATCATCAACAATAGATACTTATAGCCATTGTAAGTTTGAGTATGATAATGCCCCCATAAGTCTATGTGAATAAGATCAAAAGGAGCAAAGGAGATGGAATTACTTAAATGAAAAGATAACCTATGTTGCCTAGCTTTTGCACAAATTGAGCAAGAATCCAAATCTGATTTATTCTTATTTGTGAGACTACAAACTTGTAGTTGTTGAAGCTTATACATGGGTAAATGACCCAACCTATGATGCCAAATATCACTAGAAACAATTGAAACAGAATTGACAGAAGTAGGATGAACATGTATACAAGCATCTACTTTAGTACTCAAACTAGATGATACAGTTGAATCATTATCTTGCAACAAGTAAAGATCATTATGATTTTTACCAAGGACCAAGAGCCTCTTGGAAGAGTCCTACAAGTAACATAGCTCATGAGTAAAACTAACAGTAGAATTAAGTTGCTTGTTTAATTTGATGATGGAAAGAAGATTGATCTGAAAATGTGGAACATAAAGAACATTATGTAAGGTAAACTTGGAATTAATAGGAACAGATCCTATAATATTAATATAAACAACTTGGCCATTAGGAAGAGAAATGCTATAAGGCTTGGCTAAAGTTCTGAAATCAGAAAATAACCCCTTATTAGAACACATATGATCAGAAGCACCTGTATCAAGAATCCAGGAGTTAAAATAAGCATTAAAAGGATTTGATAGGACATTACCTGCAAAGTTTGCAGATGAAGCAGGCCCCATGTCATTGGCATCAGGAACATCATTCAAAGATTGAGGAATTCCTGTACTTGGATTATCAGCAGTAGCAGCAAACTGGTTATTTCCTTCTTGATCAGAAAACACATTTCCTGCAAACTTTCTGTTCCTATTCTGCAGATGATAACAATTGTCTGTCTTATGACCAGACTTGTTGCAGTACAAAACAGAACCACTGTTGTCTAGGGTTTTGACCATTGTTGCTTTGACCCCCTTGACGATTCTGACCAGTGTTTCCATTGTTATTGTTCCCTTGCGTGTGGTTTGGATTGTAATTCTTTCCTTTGTAACCATTATTATTGTGATTTGGACCATTGGTTTTCCTATTCTGATAACCTTGATGTCCACCTTTCTGTGACTGGTTATTTTGATAACCAGAATTGCCAGAATTACCATTCTTTGCAAACAATGCTGCTGAGTCAGTCTGAAAGTGAGCAGGATTGTGAATTTCCCTTTGTCCTTCTTCTTGAAGAAGATTATTGTAAATGATATTAACCTTTGGAAGAGGATTCTGTAATAGAATAGTTCCTCTTATGGCTCCATATGAGTCATTCAAACCCATTAGAAACTGCACAGCTTTTTGATCTTCTTGGAATTTTTGTTGTTTTGGTTTAGCACCACAAATGCACCGACAGGAGCAAGGAGGATTCATATCCATACCCTCAACTTCATCCCAAATGATTTTGATTTTGGTATAATAAGTAGCAATGCTATCATTGCCTTGAGAAAAATCATTAAGTTTCTTCTGCACTCCATATAATTGTGCACCGTTGGATTGGCCAAACCTTTTTTCCAACTCTGTCCAAGCTTCATGTGCAGTCTTGCTATAGAGAATTGATTTAGAGATCTCTGAAGATACATTGTTTAGAATCCAAGAAAATACTGTGTCATTACATCTCTGCCAGAATCTTGCTGTTGGTGCAGTAGACGCAGGTTTTGGGATGGTACCATCTATGAATCCAACTTTGTTCTTGGCAGATAATGCGATTAGCATCGCTCTCTTCCATCCACCAAAACCTGAGCCATCAAAAGGCACTGCAACCAGCTTGTTACTCAGAACATCAGAATGATGAATGTAATGTGGATCATTCACACTGATTTCTGCATCTGTTTCGTTATTGTTATTGCTACTCATGATGAGAATGAATATGCAGAGAGAAAATCAAAAGAAAAGAATAAAGATGATCTGGAAAAAAAAAATGAAGAAGAATTTTGATATGCGGAAGCTTTATAATTGATAGGCAGTAACAGGTTCAAGAAGAACCTGCTCTGATACCATGTAGAAATTGGATCAGATTCATCATGATCATTAGTATAACTGTGAATTGATTGATTGTGATTTACAGAAGAACGAAATAAGAAAGAAGAAGAGAGAATTGAATAAATTCTTTGTGGTGGTTGTATTAACAATTGGACGTTTATATCGATACTTAATGAAAGAGGAAAATAAATGCATGCAAAATTTCTCATTTAATCGTCAGTAAATGAAATAGAAGATAATAGTGAGAAATAAATCAATCAAATAATAGGAGAATGCAATGTTCGAATCGATAATTGAAATATAATGTCAACTTCAAATTAAGATTGTTCATAATTTCATCGAACAATTTTGCAGAGTACCTAATCCTTCTCCGTTCATCATCAAACAATAATAATTACAAATCTGGTTGGACATGTAATCAAAACAAATTCTTATTTTATACGAAGTACTACAGTTTTCAGTTAAAATGTATTCACCTATTGATATAAATAATATTAAAAGAAAAAAGAAAAAGGACTAGGAGAGGTCTTAATTATTTTTTAACAAGACTTACCATGTAAACAATGGTGAATTAGAAAGGAGTTAACATGCACAATCATAGTGGCGGATACCGGATTTTAAGTTGGAGAGGGTAAAAATTTCCTGCCGTGGCACAAGGTTAATATTGTAAATGGATCTCGAAAAAATCGTAAATTTGAAGCAAAAAATTCGAAATTTTCAAAACGCCAGCAGAGACGACCTCCCTACTACCTCCTTATTCCACCACTACACAATCGTTTTCATCACTCTTCCCTAAAACACTTATAGTGAAAAATCTCATAATTTTTAATTTAAATTTCCTAATTCATTACTATCCAAGCCCTCCATTTGTAACGGAATGGGTATTGGCAAAACCATTATTAAGTCGATTACATTAGGTGAATTATACATTCGTTGTAGAGTTTAATCCGATACATCCGATGTATGTTTTTATTTCCTAAATCGATTAAGACTCTGAAATTACACGTGGCAATTGTCAACTAGTCATGACCCATGGTTCTCATCCGAATATCCCGATGCATGTTTTTATTTCACAAAAATAGGGAAAAAAGAATAAAAGAATAAAAAAGGAAAAGTCAATAAACCGACCTAGAAAATCGCGTCAAAAATCCGCAACAGCAACCGCCTTATTTACGCTATAAATACCTCACCCATGGTTCTCACAACTTCATCCAATCCCCCACTCTCTCTCATCCCATAGCTTATCTCTCTTCTACTTCATCCATCTTTCCTTAATTATCTTCTTTTATTTCTCTTCGTTGATGATGTTGTTACGTGTTATTCAGCTATTTTAGATGTTTGATTGTTGAAGTTTGATCGATTACTTTGCTGATGTACATATATTTGATCTTGCGTGATGATGTTTCCGTTGATTGATTCCGTTTGCTAGGATTTAAAGAACTTGCTTCGTGAGTCGATTTTGAGGTTTTATCGGTGCGATAATTTTGATTATTGATTTGGTATTCGTTTTTCTTGAAGAAGATATTTTAACGGATTTTCTTTCGTCAGACGATTCGAGGATTTAACGGGGCCGCGCTCTAATTTTGGTGATTGATCTGGTATTGATTTCACTTTCCGTCGTTGATTGAATTCATCTGCTAGGTTTTAAGGAATTTGTTTCGTCAGATAATTTCGAGGATTTACCGGCGCGTTAATTTTGGTAATTGATTTGGTATTAATTTGTTGAAGACGATTTGATGATTATCTTGATATTGATAATCGGTTGAATTTCAGATTCTTTGGAGAAGTTTTAATCGAGATTCTGGATCCTGAAAATAGGTTAATTTGGTGATAATTACTCTCGTTTGGATTTAATTTACAAAAACTTTTTTAGGGTTTCGGATATTTGTTCGCCTATTTGCCTGTTTACCCAAACCAATGACCATTCAATTGCTTTGATTGTACGACTAGTGGTAGAGGATACTCCTTATTGTCGATGATAATTAAACTGCGTCGATTTAATTTACTAGTTTTTTTAGGTTTTTGATGATAATTAAATTGCTTTGATTGCACTCGAGACTCTTGGTAAGGGATACACATCGTCTCGATAAATTAATTAGTGTTTCTCATAACCTAGGTTACGAGTTTAGGACCAATTAATTAGTGCCCAAGATTTACTGAGATAGCTAGTTGTTGAACTTGCGTCTTTCTTGTTTTACTCGTTGCACACCTAGAAAAGACTAATTAACATTGATGCGGCCGTTGTGCTTTTGGTAGGTATATTCTTTATGTTAAGTAATCAGATTACTTAACATGGCTGCGTCGACTGCGTGTTAATGTTTGTGCTTCTGTAATCGCCCTGATTTAGACAGGGTGGACTTTATATCTGTAATGGACCTGCAGGCTGCAGCATCCCTGTTATTAGGTTGCAGCAGCATCAGATCAAACAAGCTGGTTCCTCCCCTCTTTAAATCTAAACTAATTGCTCGTTTATCAAGTTTAATCTAATCAGATTACTTAACATGGCTGCGTCGAATGCGTGTTAATGTTTGTGCTTCTGTAATCGCCCTGATTTAGACAGGGTGGACTTTATATCTATAATGGACCTGCAGGCTGCAGCGTCCCAGTTATTAGATTGCAGCAGCATCAGATCAAACAAGCTGGTTCCTCTCCTCTTTAAATCTAAACTAATTGCTCGTTAATCAAGTTTAATCTAATCAGATTACTTAAGATGGCTGCGTCGAATGCGGGTTAATGTTTGTGCTTCTGTAATCGCCCTGATTTAGACAGGGTGGACTTTATATCTGTAATTGACCTGCAGGCTGCAGTGTCTCTGTTGTTAGGTTGCAGCAGCATCAGATCAAACAAGCTGGTTCCTCTCCTCTTTTAAGTCTAAAATAATTGCTCGTTTATCAAGTTTATCATGTATACCCTCCGTCCCAATCACTTGTTTAATATGAAGGGCAACAAATGATTAGGACGAACGGGGTGTATCTTCAAGGACAGCTAGGATACTGGGGGCTCTCAATTGATGGTGGTGGCTGACTGTTGTCCTCTGTAAGAATGTCGCCCTTTTCCTTCATAAATGTGCATTCATCGAGGTTCAGAGAGCTAAGCTAGCCACTCCCTTGTTATTCAGTTGATGTTGCCTCTGTCTGTATGTAGATGCAAATATCACGGCCCCTGTGTGGATGTTCCCTTCTCATTTAGGTTCACGCAGAATAATCGTTGAAGTATCTGTTTTCGGAGGAGTTAGTTAGAGAATGGTGTGGCTTTGGTTCTTCAAATCTGTTGTGGTAGTCGATGGAATCTATTTTATACGGAGTTTGTCTTGCAATTGATTTGATTTCACTCTTGACTTTCGAGACAACCAATGAAAGCTGTGTCATGCAACTGTGCGCAGGGTTATGCAGCTAAATGTGAAGGATGGATGATTGAGAATATGGGATTTTCGGTACGATTCAATTATGATGTTGGTTTGATATTTGAATTAGATCTATCGTATACATTCGTGCGCATGGTTATGTGCCTAACTGTGGAAAGGGTAATTGAGAACATGGAATTTTCGCTTCGATTCAGTTATGATGTTGGTTTGATATTTGATTACAAGTGGCTTTGGAGATGGAGCTTTGATTCAATGATATTCTCTGTTGGTTTTGATTTTTGTTACACCATCGATGATTAGCTGCGTTTCAGATTCATTTCCTCTAACTTGTGAGCTGGCTTTGGAGAAGGTTTAATGACGATTCTGGCTTCTGAAACTGCGTAATTGTGGTGATAATTACTCCCCTCATGCTTTTAAATTTAGGATTTCAGATTTCGTCGACACGGAACATGATTGTCACTGGATATACAATTGTGATTAATGATGAAAAAGGTTGCTTCAAACTTGCTTGCATCTGTTTGTTGCCTCTTAAATGAGTTGAGGTTTACTCGACAGCTGTATTTGTAGTACAAGGAGTAAAGGACAGTGGCATTTTAGAACCTGTGTCACGAAGAACCAGTTGGAGAGTGGTGCCACATTTTTTACTTTTCAATCTTGTTGCAGTAGTTAATCGAATCTTTTTTTTATATCTTTCTTATAGTATTGCTTTGATTTAGGATGTAGCCATACTTCTGTGTGGATGATCCTCTTTCCTGTAATTTTTGTGTGACTAAAATGTCATGGATATTTGGATGGATTGTATCTTATCTCCCAACCTTTTAAGGTTCATGTTCTATTTCTTCCAAGTCTTTTTTGTATTTGACTGTGTGGTCTTTGTACTTTTGGGTTGTGCCCTTTGGTTTATGTTTTTCCCTTAACTTGTTACGCTTAAGGATTAAGGATATAAGGTCTTGCTACATGCTTTCAACTCTCAATTTGTCTTTCTTAAGGATTAAGGATATAAGGTCTGCCTTCAGTTCTAAGAGAATTTGCTTACTAGTTTGCAGGAGGAGTTTATTGTTTGGACCTAAACGTCCTTTTTTTTTTTGGTTTCTGCTGCAGTTCTATGCTTGTAGTAAAACGTGTTTTTGTTCCTTATTGAGGTGAGCTTTTGCTTTAAGCCTGCAGAAGAGCCGAAGGCCTTACACAGTTCTTGAAGTTGAAGATAAAATAAGATTACAAAATCAGGCCGTGGTTTTATTAGAGTATGTTTGACGATTTAAACTTTTTTTCCTTGCTGGATTCCACTCCAAATGGTTCCTTAGTGAGTTGACCTTTTGCTGTAGGCTTGCTGAAGGCCTAACATTTAACATGAAGTTAAGGATATTATAAGAGGGAGTTTGTTACATTAACTTACTTGTGTTTTGGTTTCTGTTTTATGTCTGTGATTCCTTTACAGTATGGGACCTCATGTTTGTGGGAGTTGGTTCATCAACATTTAAAATTTCTAGTCAATTTGTTTTCCTTCCTTAGTGAGTTGTGCTTTTGCCGCAGACTTGCAAAATGCCTTGTTGAGATGAAGTTAAGGATAAGGAGGTTCCTGTTGGTTTGGAGGGAGTTTCCTCACTCTTAATAAACTTTTCATAGTTTTTTGCTTTTAGGATTCCGGTAGGATATGATTCTCACAAGTGTCTTTGACTTCCTTTTTATATAGGTCTGCCGCTCCATCACTGTATTTGGCCGCACTGTTTATGGGAGTGTGTGTGTTAATTTAAACTTGCATTTTTTTGCTTTCAAAATTTTTTCATTCTCAATTTATATAGGCTTGTCAATTCCCTATGGTATCCACTCAATGGTTAAAGGGAGTTACTTTGTTGACCCTTTTTTGTATTGACATATATCTTCATTGTCCGTGCGTCGTAGGCATATGACTGACATAGCTTTGGAAAGGGATAACACATCCTACCCACTATTCTTTTGATCACTTGGTTTTATGTACGTATGTCACTCCAACGTCAGGCTTCGTGGTTACAACAGTCTTTGATTGACCTTAAATTTTTTTTTCTTATCTGCTGGATTTTACTCTTCTAGGCAAATGTGTTTTCATTCTTTGGTGAAGCAAGTTTTTGTTATAGGCTTGGAGCATGCTGTATTTTTGACGTGAAGTTAAGGATATGTAGTTTTTTCACTGCTTTGAAGGGAGTTTGTCACACTTTCTAAACCTTTTATTTCCTATTTTTAGCTTTTGAGGGTCTGTGTCTCACACATGATGCTTTTTATTTTCTGATTTTTATTTAGGTTTGTCTCTCACCAAGTCACCAGGCTTCGTGGTTCATGGGAGTTTCTTTGTTAACCCAAACCTATTTTTTGTGCTAAATTTTAATCCTTTCATAGCATGTGTTTCCCCTTATCGAGTTAAAATTTTTGCTACAGGTTCACAACCCTCAGTGTTTGTGTCCCTGTATCCCATTATTTTTTGATTTTCTCTGTTTATTTGTGTAGGCCGTTCTATTACAAAATACAAGCGGTTCACAAGAGTTTATTTGTTATAGGCTTGGAGCATGCTGTATCTTTGACGTGAAGTTAAGGATATGGAGTTTTTTCACTGCTTTGAGGGAGTTTGTCACACTTTCTAAACCTTTTATTTTCTATTTTTAGCTTTTGAGGGTTTGTATCTCACACACGATGCTTTTTATTTTCTGTTTTTTACTTAGGTTTGTCTCTCACCAAGTCACCAGGCTTCGTGGTTCATGGGAGTTTCTTTGTTAACTCAAACCTATTTTTTGTGCTAAATTTTAATCCTTTCATAGCATGTGTTTCTCCTTCTTATTGAGTTAAAAACTTTTGCTACAGGTTCACAACCCTCAGTGTTTGTGTCCCTGTATCCCATTATTTTTTGATTTTCTCTGTTTACTTGTGTAGGCCGTTCTATTACAAAATACACGTGGTTCACAAGAGTGTGTTTGCTTAATTTTTTGTTTTCGCTGGATTTAAGTTTCCTAGTCAATGTGTTCTTCTGTAGTGAGTTGAACTTTTGCTGCAAACTTGCAGATAGCCTTAAATTTGAGATGAAACGAAGGATACAATAGAGGTTCCCATTGGTTTGGAGGGAGTGATTCACTCTTTTCATTTACAATTTTTTTGCTTTTAAAATTTCTGTAGGATAAGTGTCTGACAAGTGCCTCTTGAATCTGTTCTTACACAGGCCTGCCACTCCATTACTGTATCTGGACTCATGGTTTATGGGAGTCTCTACGTTCACAACTTGAACCTTTTTTCCGTTAACTTATATTGTCGTAGATTCATAGTGTTTCGATCCTAAGCGGGTTCAGCTTATGATGCAGGCTTGGAAGATGCTGTCTGTTTGATGTGAAGTTAGGGATATTGAGGGTTTCCGTTGGTTTGGAGGGAGTTTGTTATCTCATAATGAAACTTCATTTACAATCATTAGCTTCCGTGATTCCTTCTTACACGCAATTCTCTTGGTTTTTGACTTTATTTAGGTTTTGACACTATCCAGGTTTCGTGGTTTCTGCCTTTGTGAGAGTTTGTCTATAATTCCAACTTTTTTTTTCAATAATCTTATAGGAGTTTGCTTACCCTTTGAAATCACTTTTTTCTACTATTTCTATGTTGTGAGGAATGTCGGTTTATCCCTAACCATCATGCTTTTAATTTATTTTTAAAAAAAATTAGGTATGCCAATTCCATTACGAGACGAAGTCCATGTGATTTACAAGAATTTGTATGTTGAGTTAATTTATTAGTGTTCTCTTTCATTGGCGAGTTGATCGTTTTTCGCAGGCTCGGTAAAAGCTTTATATATAGGTTTTCATTGATTCTTATGAAACGTTTCTGTTAAAAGCCGTTAATTTTTGAGATTATTATAGATTAATATATCCCGCACATGTCTTTTGGTTTTCTCGTCTTGTCTAGGTATGTCACTTCATTACGGGATTTGGCCGCATAGGTCTGTCACTTCATTACAGGATGTGGCCGCACGATTTATTAGCCGTGGAGTTAAGGGCGTGGTGCTTGCCATGATATTCTTTGGTTTTCCTTGTTTATGGGAGTCTCTTTACCGAAGCCGTTTTTTTGAGCTAAATTTTAATCCTTTCATAGCATGTGTTTCTCCTTCTTATTGAGTTAAAAACTTTTGCTACAGGTTCACAACCCTCAGTGTTTGTGTCCCTGTATCCCATTATTTTTTGATTTTCTCTGTTTATTTGTGTAGGCCGTTCTATTACAAAATACACGTGGTTCACAAGAGTTTGTTTGCTTGCTTAATTTTTTGTTTTCGCTGGATTTAAGTTTCCTAGTCAATGTGTTCTCCTTCTGTAGTGAGTTGAGCTTTTGCTGCAGACTTGCAGATAGCCTTATATTTGAGATGAAACGAAGGATACAATAGAGGTTCCCATTGGTTTGGAGGGAGTGATTCACTCTTGTTGAACTTTTCAATTACAATTTTTTGGCTTTTAAATTTCTGTAGGATAAGTGTCTGACAAGTGCCTCTTGAATCCTTTATTACATAGGTCTGCCACTCCATTACTGTATCTGGACTCCTGGTTTATGGGAGTCTCCACGTTCACAACTTGAACTTTTTTTCACTTAACTTATATTGTCGTAGATTCATAGTGTTTCGATCCTTAGCGGGTTCAGCTTATGCTGCAGGCTTGGATGATGCTGTCTGTTTGATGTGAAGTTGAGGATATAGAGGGTTTCCGTTGGTTTGGAGGGAGTTTGTCATCTCATAATGAAACTTCATTTACAGTCATTAGCTTCTGTGATTCCATCTTACTCACAATTCTCTTGGTTTTTGACTTTATTTAGGTTTTGACACTATCCAGGTTTCGTGGTTTCTGCCTTTGTGAGAGTTTGTCTATAATTCCAACTTTTTTTTTCAATAATCTTATAGGAGTTTGCTTACTCTTTGAAATCACTTTTTTCTACTATTTCTATGTTGTCAGGAATGTCGGTTTATCCTTAACAATCATGCTTTTGATTTATTTTTTTAAAAAAAAAATTAGGTATGCCAATTCCATTACAAGACGAAGTCCACGTGATTTACTAGAATTTGTATGTTGACTAAATTTATTAGTGTAATCTTTCATTGGCGAGTTGATCTTTTTTCGCAGGCTCGGTAAAAGCTCTATTTTGAGGTTTTCATTGGTTCTTATGAAACGTTTCAGTTAAAAGCTGTTAATTTTTTAGATTCTTGTAGATTAATATATGCCGCACATGTCTTTTGGTTTTCTCTTCTTGTTAGGTATGTCACCTCATTACGGGATTTGGCCGCATAGGTCTGTCACTTCATTACGGGATGTGGCCGCATGATTTATTAGCCGTGAAGTTAAGGGCGTGGTGCTTGCCATGATATTCTTTGGTTTTCGTTGTTTATGGGAGTCTCTTTACCGAAGCCGTTTTTTTTGAGCTAAATTTTATTCCTCTCACAGCATGTCTTTCCTTTACTTTTTGAGTTGAGCTTTTGCTACAGGCTGGCAAATCTAAATTTATGGGTCCTGAAGTTACGGATATAGAGGCTTCACTAGTTTTAGGGAGTTAAAACATTTTAATGAATTTTTCATTTCTTCTTGATTCCCTCTTACTATATCTGGCCTTATGGTTTATGCGAGTCTATGTTAACTTCATCTTCTTTTTTCACTGAATTTATATTGTCATAGTCTACCACTCTACGTGTTTTAATCCTTTGCGGAGCTTACGATGCAGGCTTGGAGGATGCTGTCTGTTAGATGTGAAGCTAAGGATATAGAGGTCTCCTTAGGTTTGGAGGGAGTTTGTTCACTCTAAATTAAAATCTCATTTACAATTTTTGCTTCTGAGAGACTCCATCTTACATGGTTCTTTTGGTTTCTGACTTTATTTAGGTTTTGACACTCTCCGGGTCTTGTGGGTTCTGCCTTTGTGGAGTTCGTCTATAATTCCCCACTTTTTTCCCGGATAATCTTATACCTTGTATTTCTATTATTTTTCGTATTAAATAAACTTTTTTTACAGGTTTCCACCCCCCAGATGATCCTTCATGATGTTTAAGGACATATAGGGATCTCACTAGTCTCACTGGACTCTTTATAATTACTTTCTTTCACTATTTTATCTTACAAGGTCAGCTTATCCCACCCATCATTATTTAAATCTTAAGTGTCAGCATGTTTTCTTTCATTAGCGAGTTGACCTGTTGCTGTAGTCCTGGGAAAAGGCCTTATATAAAGGTTTCTATTGGTTGAGAGGGAGTTTTCTAACTCTTTTGAACTTTTCCTTTTGAAAGCTATTCGTTTTTAGAGTCCTTTAGATTAATATATATCCCACACTTGTCTTTCGATTTTCTCTTCTTATTTACTCTGTCAATTCATTACGGGATGTTGCCTCACGGTTTATAGGCTATGAGTTAAGGGCATGGGTATTTCTTTAATTTCCTGATTTTATTTGGGCTGGTCATCCGATTACATCACCAAGCCTCATGGTTTACGTACGCAGGTAGACCAAAATTACTAGTTTTCCACGCTGTGTTTAAATCCCTGTAATCTATGTTTTCACTTCCCTTTTCAAGTTAGGGCTTTTCCTAGAGGCTTGGAGCATACTGTATATTTGAGACGAAGCTAACGATGTCGAAGTCTCCACTGGTTTAGGGAGTTGACTTACTCTTAAATATTGTTTGATTGCTCCTTTGGGCTTCTGAGAGTCCTCGAGTTTAATTTATCCCCACATAATCCTTTTTGTATTCTGATCTTTATGTAGGTCTGTCACTCCGTTACAGCATGCAGCCTCGTGGTTTATGGGAGTTTCTTAATGAACTGAACCATTCTTTTCAGCATGCAGCCTCGTGGTTTATGGGAGTTTCTAAATGAACTGAACCTTATTTTTCCACTGGATTTATATCCTTATATAGTCTATTTTGTTTTGCTTAGAGGATTGAGCTGATGTTGCAGGCTCGTGACATGGTGTTGTTTAACAAGAAGCTAAAGATATTGTGGTTTTCAGCGGTTTTGGGGAGAGTTGCTTTTTACGGGAGTTTCTTGCTGACGACCATAAAGTCCTCTAGCAGCTTATTAGTTTTAGCTTATGATCTCAATCATTCCTCGTCTGTGTCTTAGGATTATAACCACCATTATGGTCTCTAGGCGCGTCATGGTGTAGTGAAATCGCTGGTGGAGCATGTGACAGCTTTCTCCTGATCGGTATTTTTGTGTCTTCCTTGTTTCTATCATGGACTTGATTATTTGTAAGTGTGTGGATATCCGGTTTCTCATTTTGCACGACTCATGTTTATGCCTTCAATGTGTACCCCTAGCTTATACGTTGTTACTATCATGGACTTGATTATTTGTAAATGCCGTTAAGTGAATTGAGATCTTACTCTGTCGCTGGAACTTTGTGGTACAAGGACAACAAGAGAGCTAAGCTAACCATCCCATTGTTTTTCAGTTGACGTTGCCTGTAGTTAACAAAGTGCATACATATGACATGCCACTCTGCAGATGTTCCTTTCTCGGGTTCACGCGTATTCAAGGTGCTGCTTTTACCCTTCAGCCTTGTTATGGTAGTTGAGGAAATATATTTTACACAGCGAATTTCTTTCAATTGATTTGATTTAGACTCAGAAACACAACCAGTCGAAGATATGTCAATACGTTTGTGCACAGGGGAACATGGGATGGTCGGTACGTTTCAGTTATGATGTTGGTTTGATTTTTGAATCGGAGCTATGTCATTCATTGGTGTGTAGGGTTAAGCGGCTAATTGTGAAGGATGAATGAGAAAATTTGGGATTTCAGTGGCTTTGGTTCTTTTTTTATTATCAAGTGGCTTTGGAGAAGGCTTTCTTCATTGGTATTCGAGTTCGGTTTTAATATTAAAACACTGATTATTGGTTGCGTTTTGGATTCTTTTCCTTTAATTTGTGAGCTGGCTTTTGAAACTATGCATCTTGGTGATAATTACTCCCCATATGATCAGCTTATAGTGGAACTTGCTTAGGATTTCAGTTGACCGTCTGTTTGTTTTTGATAAATATAAAGCGGTTAATGCAGTCGCTATATTCTTGGCCTTGTGGAAGAGGATCCTATAGAATCAGTTGGATATGAGCTGCCCATATTTGGGTCTGGTATGGATACCTCAGTTCACTGACTTGCTAACAGATTGGTCTGTCATATTTGCATGATTCCTTTGTCTTTCAGTATTGTCTTCAGCTTCGAGTTACAGTTGGCAGCAGTGGTCATGGGTGGATGTAATGGTTCTGACTTAGACAAAGATGGCATTATGCTTAGGTATATGTTCGTTCTTATGATGGTTAATAAGGTTTTCGTTCCTCGTGGTTTGTGGGAGTCTCTATGTTAACTTTTGTCACATAGGCTTGGCAGCAAATGATGATGGATTATCCAGAAACCCTAGTCTTGTGGACTTAATTTACTCCCTCCGTCCCAGTCGCAGTCATTTGTGTACCATTGATTAAAATACTCGCCTCCCCCAAAGAACATAAAAGGTGTTTGCATCAGCATTCAGCACTATGCTTTGCCGTCATGATTCCTTCTTGACTCCTGACGACGAAACAGTAGGCAGTGGTCATGGCTGGATGTAAGTGGTTTTGATCCTAGACGAATATGACACTGTGCTTATGGGTTGATGAATATCACTGTGTCACAAATTTCGCGGGAATGTTTATTATGCAGAAGGATCATTTCAGAAAACTGTGTCGGGGGAACCATTGGAGATATTGGTACTGCTTTTACTCTTCAATTTTGTTAATGTAGACAAGGAAATCTATTTTGCATCTTTGATAGAAAGTGATTTAGGTTTCTATACATGAGGCTAATAAAGGTGATATTGCCCATATATTGTGTGCGGATGATCCTCTTTCCTTCAGAGTTGTGCATTTGTGCAGAAGAGTCGTGGGCTCGTGGCTGTGTACAGGAATATGCCTGTTCCGACTTCGGTTTCGGTATGGAGATTCGAATAGACTGTTTCTTTTCTTTCAACCTTCTGAGTAGCATGAATTTTTGTATAAATGTAAAATCCTTCTGAGGAGCATGAATTATGTATGTCTTATATCATAATTCAATATGTATAGATTGTCTCATAATGTAAAATTCTTTTGCTCCCTTTATAAGGGCATGTGTACTGTTTCACCTTCTGCTGCCTTATATAGTTATATTTATAGCTGGAAAGTATGCTTGTTACGGGAGTTTCTTGCTGACGACTTTATGCTTTTTCTTTTGTGCTTAACTTAAGTCCTCTAGCAGCTTAATAGTTTTAACTTTTGAGCTCAATCATTCCTTGTCTGTGTCTTAGGAATATAACCACCATTATGGTCTGTAGGCGCGTCATGGTGTAGTGAAATCGCTGGTGGAGCATGTGACAGCTTTCTCCTGATCGCTATTTTTGTGTCTTCCTTGTTACTAACATACTATCATGGACTTGATTATTTGTGTGTGTGGATACCCCGTTTCTCAGTTTTGAACGATTATGTTTATGCCTTTAATGTGTGTGGCCCCCAGCTTATACAATGTTACTATCATGGACTTGATTATTTGTAAGTGGCGTGAAGTGAATTGGGATCTTACTCCGTAGCTGGAACTTTGTGGTACAAGGACAACAAGAGAGCTAAGCTAACCATCCCCTTGTTCTTCAATTGATGTTGCCTGTAGTTAACAAAGTGCATACATATGACATGGGCACTCTGCGGATGTTCCCTTCTCGGGTTCAGGCGCATTCAAGGTGCTGCTTTTACCCTCAAGTCTTGTTACAGTCATTGAGGAAATATATTTTACACGCGTATTTCTTTCAATTGATTTGCTTTGGACATTGGATGTTCGGTACGTTTTAGTTATGATGTTGGTTTGATTTTTGGTTCGGAGCTGTGTCATACATTGGTGTGCAGGGTTATGCGGCTAATGGTGAAAGATGATTGAGAACAGCGGGTTTCAGTACGACTAAATTATGACACTGGTTCAATTTTTCATCTTCAATTGGCTTTGGAGAAGGCTTTCTTTAATGGTATTCTAGCTTGGTTTTAATTTTAAATCACCGATTATTGATTGTGTTTTGGCTCCTTTTCCTTTAATTTGTGAGGTGGCTTCTGAAACTATGCAACTTGGTGATAATTACTCCCCTCATGATCAGCTTATAGTGGAACTTAGTTAGGATTTCAGTTGGTCGCCTGTTTGTTTTGGAACAGTTGATAAATATCAAGCGCTTAATGCAGTCGCAAGAGAGTATATTGTCAGCCTTGTGGAGGAGGATCCTATAGAATCAGTTGGATTTGAGCTTGAGCTGCGCATATTGGGTCTGGTATGAATACCTACTGGCTTGGTAACAGATATGTCGTCATGTTTGTCATGATTCCTTTATCTTTTCGGTATTGTCTTCAGCTTCGAGTTACAGTTGTCAGAGGTCATGGGTGGACGTAATGGTCTTGATCTTACTCAATGATGGCATTATGCTTAGGGGTTTATAAGGTTTTTGTTCCTCGTGGTTTGTGGGAGTCTCTATGTTAACTTTTGTCACATAGGCTTGGCAGCAAATGATGATAGATTATAAGGTGGTTGCCATCAGCTCTATGCTTTGCCGTCATGATTCCTTCTTGTTGACGAAACCATAGGCAGTGAATATCATGCTTAGTAAGTAATCATGCTTAGTGAATATCACTGTGTCACAAATTTTGAGGATCATTGCAGAAAACTGTGTTGGGGCACCATTGGTACTGCTTTTACTCTTCAATTTCGTTAATGTAGACAAGAAAATCTATTTTGTATCTTTGATAGAAAGTGATTTAGGTTTCTATACATGAGGCTAATGAAGGTGATATTGCCCATATATTGTGTGCGGATGAACCTCTTTTCTGACTTCGGTTTCGGTATGGATATTCGAATGAACTGTTTCTTCTCTTTCAACCTTCTGAGTAGCATGAATTTTTGTATAAATGTAAAATCCTTCTGAGGAGCATGAATTCGGTATGTCTTATATCATAATTCAATATGTAAAATTCTTTTGCTCCCTTTATAAGGGCATCTGTACTGTTTCACCTTCTCCTGCGTTATATAATTATATTTATAGCCGGGAATATTGCAAACTCACACGGATAACCCGATATAACCGTTAATCTGACCCCAGACCTGACCCAAACTCGGCTTGGTATTGATGACTCGATAATTATTTACCTTAATATTGCAAATCACGTTGCAGTTGTAACACCGGGAAAAAGAAATGTAGTGGTTGGCTGGCAATAGGAAAAAGAATTTAAAAAGAGAAAAAGTAACCGATTAAAAAACACGTGGGAAATACGCAATGCCAGGTGGTCCATGTTGCCAACCGCCTTATTTCCCCCTATATATATATATATACCTCTTCTGTGGTTCCCTTTATCTTTTTTTCTCTTCCCCTTCGTATCTCCCTACCCCAATGTTCATTGTTTTTCCTTGATTCTTCTTCTTCATATTAGCTTGCGTTGATTATGTTATTATCCAGCTAGTTTAAGATCTTGTTTTCTAGGTTATGTTAATTCGAAGATTTCGATGAATTAATTTGATGATTTGTAATTGATTTTGCGTGATTGTGGTTCCATTGATTGAATTCATCTGCTAGGTTTTAGGAATTTCTTCTGAGTCGATTTCGAGGATTTATTGGGCCGCGCTCTTATTTTGGTGGTTGATTTGGTATTTGATTTGATTGATTTGATTTCACTTTCGTCGTGTTGATTGAATTCATCTGCTAGGTTTTTAAGGAGCTCCTTTCGTCAGATGATTTCGAGGATTTAAGGGTTCTAATTTTGGTAATTGAGTTGGTATTTATTCGTTGAAGACGACTTGATGGTTATTTTGATGGTGATGATCGGTTGTATTTCAGATTCGTTGGAGAAGATTTAATCAAGGTCCGGAATCCTGAAAATAGGTCAATTTGGTGATAATTACTCTCGTTTGGATTTAATTTTACTAAAACTTTTTTAGGGTTTCGGATATTCGTTGGCCTATTTGTCATTTTGCCCAATCCATGACCGTTAAATTGCTTTATCGTACCTACTATTTATTTCCTATTTTTAGCTTTTGAGATTCCTTTAGGTTTGTTTCTCACACGACTTTTGATTGGCTGATTTTTATTTAGGTTTTTCTCTCACCAAGTCACTAGGCTTTGTGGTTTATGAGAGTTTCTTTGTTAACCTAAGTATATTTTTTGCGCCAAATTCTAATCCTCTCATAGCATGTGTTTCCCTTGCTTATTGAGTTAAAAACTTACGCTACACGCTCACAACCTTCCATGTATGATGTATGTGTCCTGTATCCCATTATTTTTTTTTTTTCTGATTTTCTCCGTATATTTGTGTACTGTCATTCTATTACAAAATACTGGTTCACAAGAGTGTGTTTGCTTGCTTAATTTTTTTGTTTTTGCTGGATTAGAATTTCCTAGTCAGTGTGTTCTCCTTCCTTAGTGAGTTGGGCTTTTGATGCAGACTTGCAGAATTTCCCAGTCAGTGTGTTCTACTATTTTTATGTCATGAGAGAGTGGCTCACTCTTAATGAACTTTTCATTTACAATTTTTTGCTTTTGAGATTTCGATAGGTTATGTATCTCACAAGTGCATGTTGATTCTTTTCCTTTATAGGTCCGCTACCCCATTACTGCAACTGGCCTGATGGTTTATGGGAGTTTCTGCGTTAACAACTTAAGCTTCTTTTTTTCACCTAATTTGTATTGTCGTAGACTCCTAGTGTTTTGATCCTTAAAGGGTTAAGCTTATGCTGCAGGCTTGGAAGATGCTGTCTGTTTGATTTGAAGATAAGGATATAGAGGGTTTCCGACGATTTCGTTGGTTTGGAGGGAGTTTGTTGTCTCTTAATGACATTTCATTTACAATCATTAGCTTCTGCGATTCCATCTTATACATAATTCTCTTGGTTTCTCACTTTATTTATGTTTCGACACTATCCAGGTTTCGAGGTTTCCGCCTTTGTGAGAGTTTGTCTATAATTCTAATTTCTTTTTCTCAATAGTCTTATAGGAGTTCGCTTACTCTTTGAAATCATTTTTTTCTACTATTTTTATGTCATGAGAGTGTGGCTCACTCTTAATAAACTTTTCCTTTACAATTTTTTGCTTTTGAGATTTCGGTAGGTTATGTATCTCACATGCGCCTCTTGATTCTTTTCCTACATAGGTCTGCTACTCCATAACTGCAACTGGCCTAATGTTTTATGGGAGTTTCTGCGTTAACAACTTCAGCTTCTTTTTTTCACCTAATTTGTATTGTCATAGACTCCTAGTGTTTTGATCCTTAGCGGGTTAAGCTTATGCTGCAGGCTTGGAAGATGCTGTCTGTTTGATGTGAAGATAAGGATATAGAGGGTTTCCGTTGGTTTGGAGAGAGTTTGTTATCTTTTAATGAAATTTCATTTACAATCATTAGCTTCTGTGTTTCCATCTTACACATAATTCTCTTGGTTTCTCACTTTATTTATGTTTTGACACTATCCAAGTTTTTCGTGGTTTCTGCCTTTGTGTGAGTTTGTCTATAATTCTAATTTCTTTTTTCTAATAGTCTTATAGGAGTTCGCTTACTCTTTGAAATCATCTTTTTGTAGTATTTTTATGTCATTAGAGAGTGGCTCACTCTTGATGAATTTTTCATTTGCAACTTTTTGCTTTTATGATTTCTGTAGGTTAAGTATCTCACAAGCGCCTCTTAATTCTTTTCCTTCATAGGTCTGCTACTCCATTACTGCAACGGGCCTGATGGTTTATGGGAGTTTCTACGTTAACAACTTAAGCTTCTTTTTTCACCTAAGTTGTATTGTCAGACTCCTAGTGTTTCGATCCTTAGCGGGCTAAGTGTATGCTGCAGGCTTGGAGGATACTGTCTGTTTGATGTGAAGATAAGGATATAGAGGGTTTCCGGGTGTTTGGAGGGAGTTTGTTTTCTCTAAATGAAATTTCATTTACAATCATTAGCTTCTGTGATTCCATCTTACACATAAATTTCTTGTTTCTCACTTTATTTTGGTTTCAACACTATCCAGGTTTCGTGGCTTCTGCCTTTGCGAGAGTTTGTCTATAATTCTCATTTATTTTTTTCAATAGTCTTATAGGGGTTCGCTTACTCTTTGAAATACTTTTTTTCTACTATTTTTTTGTCATGACAGAGTGGCTCACTCTTAATGAACTTTTCATTTACAGTTTTTTGCTTTTGAGATTTCGATGGTTTAAGTATCTCACAAGCGCCTCTTGATTCTTTTCCTACATATGTCTGCTACTCCATTACTGCAACGGGCCTGATGGTTTATGGGAGTTTCTACGTTAACAACTTAAGCTTCTTTTTTTCACCTAATTTGTAATGTCATAGACTCCTAGTGTTTTGATCCTTAGCGGGTTAAGCTTATGCTGCACGCTTGGAGGATGCTGTCTGTTTGATGTGAAGATTTGGATATAGAGGGTTTCCGTTAGTTTGGAGGGAGTTTGTTATCTCTTAATGAAATTTCATTTACAATCGGTTTCCGTTTGTTTGGAGGGAGTTTGTTATCTCTTAATGAAATTTCATTTACAATCATTAGCTTCTGTGATGCCATCTTACACATATTTCTCTTCGTTTCTCACTTTATTTAGGTTTCGACACTATCCAGGTTTCGTGGTTTCTGCCTTTGTGAGAGTTTGTCTATAATTCTCATTTCTTTTTTTCAATAGTCTTATAGGAGATTGTTTACTCTTTGAAATCATTTTTTTCCTACTATTTCTGTCATGAGAGAGTGGCTCACTCTTAATGAAATTTTCATTTACAATTTTATGCTTTTGAGATTTCGGTAGGTTAAGTATCTCTCAAGCGCCTCTTGATTCTTTTCCTACATAGGTCTGCTACTCTATTACTGCAACTGGCCTGATGGTTTATGGGAGTTTCTACGATTACAACTTAAGCTTCTTTTCTTCACCTATTTGTAATTTTTAATGTCATAGACTCCTAGTGTTTTGATCTTTAGTGGGTTAAGCTTATGCTGCAGGCTTGGAGGATGCTGTCTGTTTGATGTGAAGAAGTATATAGAGGGTTTCCGTTGGTTTGGAGGGAGTTTGTTATCTCTTAATGAAATTTCATTTACAATCTTTAGCTTCTTTGATTCCATCTTACAAATAATTCTCTCTTGGTTTCTCACTTTATTTAGGTTTCGAAACTATTCAGGTTTCGTGGTTTCAGCTTTTGCGAGAGTTTGTCTGTAATTCTAATTTCTTTTTTCCAATAGTATTATAGGAGTTCGCTTACTCATTGAAATCATTTTTTTCTACTATTTTTATGTCATGAGAGAGTGGCTCACTCGTAATGAACTTTTCATTTACAATTTTTGGCTTTTGAGATTTCGATAGGTTATGTATCTCACAAGCGCATGTTGATTCTTTTCCTATATAGGTCCGCAACTCCATTACTGCAACTGGCCTAATGGTTTATGGGAGTTTCTGCGTTATCAACTTAAGCTTCTTTTTTTCACCTATTTGTATTGTCATAGGCTCCTAGTGTTTGGATCCTTAGCGGGTTAAGCTTATGCTGCAGGCTTGGAAGATGCTGTCTGTTTGACTTGAAGATAAGGATATAGAGGGTTTCCGTTGGTTTGGAGAGAGTTTGTTGTCTCTTAATGAAATTTCATTTACAATCATTAGCTTCTGTGATTCCATCTTATACATAATTATCTTGGTTTCTCACTTTATTTATGTTTCGACACTATCCAGGTTTCGAGGTTTCTGCCTTTGTGAGAGTTTGTCTATAATTCTAATTTCTTTTTTCCAATAGTCTTATAGGAGTTCGCTTACTCTTTGAAATCATTTTTTTCTAGTATTTTTATGTCATGAGAGAGTGGCTCACTCTTAATTAACTTTTGATTTGCAATTTTTTGCTTTTATGATTTCGGGAAGTTAAGTATCTCACTAGCGCCTCTTGATTCTTTTCCTTCATAGGTCTGCTACTTCATTACTGCAACCAGCCTGATGGTTTATGGGAGTTTCTACATTAACAACTTAAGCTTCTTTTTTCACCTAATTTGTATTGTCATAGACTCCTAGTGTTTCGATCCTTAGCGGGTTAAGTGTATGCTGCAGGCTTGGAGGATACTGTCTGTTTGATGTGAAGATAAGGATATAGAGGGTTTCCGTTGGTTTGGAGGGTGTTTGTTTTCTCTTAATGAAATTTCATTTACAATCATTGCTTCTGTGATTCAATCTTACACAAATTTCTTGTTTCTCACTTTATTTTGGTTTCGACACTATCCAGGTTTCGTGGTTTCTGCCTTTGTGAGAGTTTGTCTATAATTCTCATTTATTTTTTTTCAATAGTCTTATAGATGTTCGCTTACTCTTTGAAATCATTTTTTTCTACTATTTTATTGTCATGACAGAGTGGCTCACTCTTAATGAACTTTTCATTTACAGCTTTTTGCTTTTGAGATTTCGATGGTTTAAGTATCTCACAAGCGCCCCTTGATTCTTTTCCTACATATGTCTGCTACTCCATTACTGCAACTGGCCTGATGGTTTATGGGAGTTTCTACGTTAACAACTTAAGCTTCTTTTTTTCACCTAATTTGTAATGTCATAGACTCCTAGTATTTTGATCCTTAGCGGGTTAAGCTTATGCTGCAGGTTTGGAGGATGCTGTCTGTTTGATGTGAAGATATGGATATAGAGGGTTTCCGTTGGTTTGGAGGGAGTTTGTTATCTCTTAATGAAATTTCATTTACGATAGCTTCTGTGATTCCATCTTACACATATTTCTCTTGGTTTCTCACTTTATTAGGTTTCGACACTATCCAGGTTTTGTGGTTTCTGGCTTTGTGAGAGTTTGTCTATAATTCTAACTTCTTTTTTTCAATAAACTTATAGGGGTTCGCTTACTCTTTGAAATCAAATTTTTTCTACTATTATATTTTATGAGGGACTGGCTCACTCTTAATGAACTCTTCATTTTCAATTTTTTACTTTTGAGATTTCGGTAGGTTAAGAATCTCACAAGCGCCTCTTGATTCTTTTCCTACATAGGTCTGCCACTCTATTGTTTTAAAAGCTATTGGTTTTTGAGATTCTTATAGATTATATATGCCGCACATGTCATTTGGTTTTCTCGTCTTGTTTAGGTCTTGTCACTTCACCACGGGATGTGGCCACACGATTTATGGGCTATGAAGTTAAGGGTGTGGTGCTTGCCATGGGTTTTTGGACGGAGCGTGGCTCGTTCTTAGATTATTTTAGTTACTATTATTATAGCTGTGATTCCTTGAGGTGGGTGTCTCCCTCACCTATTTCTTTCATTTCCTGATCTTTATTTAGGTTTTTCACCTGATTACATCAGCAGCCAGGCCTTGTGGTTTGCCCATTGAAATCTTCGGTGGAGCATGTGGCAGGTTTATCCTGATTCTTTTTTATATGTCTACCTTGTTACTATCTTGGACTTGATTCTTTGTAAGTGTGTTTGGAGTTTTGTAATTGAGCAGCGCTACAGAAGCGGCAGAGCTGCCAACATTTGTCTTGTATTTGAAAGAGCTTTAGTCATCTTGATACCCTGTTTCTCATTTTTGAACAACCAGTGTTTATGGCCTTCAATGAGTGTGCCCCCATGTAGTACATTGGAGGTTGTTCTACCTTCATGTCTTTGTCTTTCAATATGGAGATTGTGGATGTAGGACATTGGAGATTGTGGATGTGTATAACTACTGAGCATGATATTACTACTCCTGGAGTTTTACAGAATCAAACGTGCATTGATGAGATAAACTGAAGGGTATGGTTTCTGAATCCTCATAGCTTGGTGATAATAGTTCCACATGATCCCGTTTTTCTGGAACCCTATGAAGACTTTGGATTTGTTTTCGTTTCTGGTGGACAAAGAGGGGATCACAGAAATAATGGGCTAGCGGTTGCAATCTTTTTGAAGGTCAAGTAGTCGACCCTTCTTTATTAGTCATCTTTATCAGTTGACTTTCATTTTTGGCAACCTATATAGTTGACAAGGAGAATCATACAGATTGTGTCTGATGCCTGGGCATGTGTATTGATGCTGGTATGATTTGAGCATTGGGGTACGTTGTTATGACATAAGAGCTTTTCTTCGTCCTGACATCTTGCAATTTTGGTTTGGCGTGACACCTTGGTCTTTCAGTTTTCTCCTTCTGCTTCAGGCTACAATGAGTATTGGTCGTGACTCATGGCTGGATGTTACACTTTGGCTCTAAACAAAGGTGAAATCCGCTTGGGCAACTAATCTTACCTGACTTGTCATTGAGTTTACTATGGATTCAGCATTATGGTACTTTGTGAACTTGTGATGTTTTTAGGGAGTAACATTTCTTATGTACTGCTAGGACACTGTGGGGTTGTATCATGATGTTTGGCTCAATTGAGGGTTTTTGTGGCCACTTTTCACTAGACGTGAATAATCAGGTTGTTTCTGGATAATCACTTCCCTAATTTTTCTCTTTATCCTCAACTCATGGTTGCTTCATTGTCCCCTGAAATAATGTCGATCTTTTGCTTCACGAATTTGCTCAAGCTATTGTGGGCGTATAAGGGTTTGGAAGCTTCATGAATATAATAACTTACTTATCTTATCTTATCTTAGTATTTTATGTACTTAATATTAGTCTTATATATACCAGTTTTCGTCCCTGAAGTGAATTGAGGTTTTACTCCGTAGGTGGAACTTCGTGGTACAAGGTCAACAAGAGAACTAAGCTAACCATCCCCTAGTTTTTCAATTGATCTTGCCTCTATTCTGTAAGTGGATGCATAATTGCATATATCCCCGTTATTTGCGCGTGACAGCCTTGGAGCTTTTGGGTTGTGCTTTTGCTGCACGCTTTCAACCCTCAATCTGCTTTTGCTGCACACTTTCAACCAGGCCTCAATTTGTCTTTCATGAAGTTTCAGGATATAGAATTGTCCATGGGGATGAATATAATCTCAGTATGTCACAAGTTTTGCATAAATGTTCCTTTCTCAGTTAGATTCACGTAGAAGTATCATTGGAGAACCTGTGCCAGCTTGAGCCAGTCAGAGAGTGGTACTGCATTTACTCTTCAGTCTTGTTACGGCAGTCAAGGGAATGTATTTTATATCTTCCTTTTGATAGAATTTGATTTAGGCTTTAGACATGTGACCAGTTAGAGGTATGTCAATTCATTTGTGTGGATGACTCTTTATCTTCAGGTTTGTGCAGAAGATTTATGGATGTCTAGTTATGAACTGGGGTATCGGCATGCATCCAGATAACGTCATGGATATTATTCCAAGTTTTATAGCCTTTGAACTTTTGGGGGGGTTCCCTTTTGCTCCATGTTTTTCCCCTTATATTGTTACGCTTTTGCGACTTGCTTTCATTCCTCAGTCTGTTTTTCATGAAGTTCAAGGATAGAAACTCGTCCACTGGTCTTAAGGCTTACTCTTGGGGAGTTTCTTTGTTAACCCAAACCTTCTGTTTCCGCTAAATTTTAATCCTTTCATAGCATGTGTTTCCTGTACTTATTGAGGACTTTTTTTGCTCTCGCAGTTCTCAATGTATATGTCATTTTAAGGTATAGAGGCCTCTATTAGCTTTAAGGGAGTTTGCATATACAGGTGGTGTACAAGAGTTTGTTTGATTGCTTAATTTTTTTGCTGGATTTATTACTTCGTCGATGTGTTCTCCTTAGCGAGTTGAGCTTTTGCTGCAGACTTGCAGAATGCCTTATATATGAGATGAAGTTAAGGATACATTAGAGATTCCCATGCTTTGGAGGGAGTTGGAGTTGTTCACTCTCAATGAACTTTTCGTCTACAATTTTTTTGCTCTTGTGCCTTATTTCCTTGATAAAATTTCATAGAGGTATACATCCCACACTTGGTTTATAGCCATGAGGTAAACCCATGAGGTTACGGGCATAGAGGTATAGTCTACGTGTTCTCTTTCCTTACCGTGTTTTGAGGTTTGCTGGCGGCTTCGAGGGTCGTGAATCCTTGCTTATTGGTGTCTTTAGTGTCTCCAGATTGTTCCATAGTTTGCCTTCTTACTATCGTGGAATATTAGAGTTTTGACGCTCCAGGAAAATGATATCATCGTTATCATAATTAGATTCAAGTGGAAGAATCGTTGCAGAGTGGTACTGCATTTACTCTTCTTTCTTGACATTACGGCAGTCAAGAGAATGTATTTTATATCTTCCTTCGGATAGAATTGATTTAGGCTTTAGACATGTGGCCAGTTAGAGGTATGCCAATTCATTTGTGTGGATGATCCTCTTTATCTTCAGGTTTGTGCTGAAGATTTATGGATGTCTAGAGGAATGTGCTTGTTATGACTTGAGGTTTCAGCATGCATCCAGATAATGTAGCGGATATTTGAATGAATTGTTTCTACTGTTTCAACTTTGAGGTTCATGAATTTTTTAATGAATCTATTTTTCTAGTGAAATCAGTTAAGATCGTGTTTTATTCTTCGGAGTCTAATCGTGTATGACACCATAGCTTTTGTGTTTTTAGGTTGTGCCCTTCCGCTCCAGGTTTTTCACTTAGACTCTTCTATCTGTTTTAATTGAATTTGCTTACACTACGGGAATATTTTGTAAACACTTGTTAGCTTACAAGTGAGGGATTAGTGCATCCTACTCATTATTCTTTTGATTACTTGTTATGTAGGTATGTCGCTCCATTAAATCAACAGGAGTTTTGTTTGTTGACGTAAACATTTTTTTTTCTTCCTTCTTCCTGCTGGACACTTCTCGTAGTTAAATTTGTTTTCGTTCCTTAGTGAGGTGAGCTTTCGCTGTAGGCTTGGAGCATGCAGTATATTTGACGTGAACTTAGGGATATAGGGTTTCATCACTACTTTGAAGGGAGTTTTCACTCTTAGTGAACATTTCATTTACCATTTTTATCTTTTGAGATTCCTCGAGGTCTGTATCTCACACGTGATTCTTTCAATTTTCTGATTTTATTTAGGGTTGCCTTGCCTCTCACCACTCACCATGCTTCGTGGTTTACGGGAGTTTCTTGTTTTAACCAAAATCTTCTTTTTTACGCCAAAATTTTACTCTACCACGTTTTTCCTTTGCTTATTGAGTTAGAATTTTCCTACAGGCTCACAACCCTCAATGTATGTGTGTCATAATGTTAAGGATATAGAGGCTTCTACTGGTTTTAAGGAAGTTTGCTTACTCTGAAATAGTATTTTATTTACTGTTTTGATTTTTTTTTTTTCTGTTCATTTATCTATGCGACTTCATTACAATACAGGTGGTGTAGACAGTAGAAGGGTTGCAATACAGGTGGTGTAAAAGGGTTTGTTCATGTCCTAGTCAATTTCTTTTCTTTCCTTGCCGAGTTGAGCTTTTGTTGCAGACTTGCAGAGTGTCTTGTATATATATATATATATATATATATATATATATATATATATATATATATATATATGAGATGAAGTTAAGGGTATAATAGAGGTTCCATTGGTTTAGACAGAGTTGCTCTCTTTTAATAAACTTTTTTTTACAATTTTTTGCTTTTGAGATTCCCGTGGGCCAAGTATCTCACAAGCGCCTTTTGACTTCCTTTTTTATTTAGGTCTGCCACTCCGCTACTGTATCTGGCCTCATCGTTTATGGGAGTCTCTCTATTAACTTAAAATTCCATCTTTCACTGCACTGCATTTATCTCGTCATAGTTTACGTGTTTGAATCCTTAGAGGGATAAGCTTACGCTGCAGGCTTGGTGGATGCTGTTTATTTGATGTGAAGTCTAAGGATGCAGAGGTTTCTGTTGATTTGAAGGGAGTTCATTCACTTTTAATGAAGTTTCATTTACAATTTTAGCGTCTGAGACTCTTATCTTACACAATTCTTTTGATTTCTGACGTCATTAGGTTTTGTCACTCTCTGGGTCTAGTGGTTTCTGCCTTCGTGGGAGTTTGTTATTATTCCAAACTTTCTTTGTTATAATTCCAAACTTACATTTTGAATAATCTTATACCTTGTACTTCCTTTCTTTATCGAAGCTTTTGCTTCAGGTTTGCTACCCTCAGTTTGTCTCTCATGATCTAGGGATCTCACTGGTTTAAGGGAGTTTGCTCACTCTTATCAAACATTTCATTAAAAGCTGTTAGTTTTTGAGATTCCTGTCTTTTGATTTTCTCATCTTATTTAGCTTTGTAACTTCATTACGGGATGTGACGCACGGGTTATAGGCCATGAAGAAAAGGCCATAAGGGCATAAAGGCTTCCACGGGTAGAGGGAGCTTGCTCTTTTAGATTCTTGGGTGTCTCCCTCACGGCCCCTCATGTAGTTCTTTTATTTGCTGATTTTTATTTAGGTTTGTCACCCGATTACATCACCGGGCTTCATGGTTTATTCAGGTTTCTTATGCTCTGGTTAAATCCTTATAGTCTAAGTGTTATCTTTCCTTATCAAGTGGCTTATTATTTCAGCTTATGATGTCAATGCATCCACCCTTGTGATTCCTTCATTATTCTCGATCCTTTTTTGGATGGTCACTCCGCGATGGCATCCAGGCCTCTTGGTTAAGGGAGTTGCTTTGTTGATTCTTTTTTGTATTGTATCATATCCTCATAGTCTGTGTCTTAGGAATATGACTGATGGACATGATGGGTCTGTAGGTGGGTCATTGAGTGGTGAAATCGCTGGTGAAGCATATGTCAGGTTTCTCTTGTTCGGTTCTATTATGTCTTCCTAGTTACTGTCGTGGACTTGATTCATTGTGTTGAGTTCTGTAATTGAACAGTGCCACCGAAGCAACAGAGCCACCAGCATTTGTCTTGTATTTGAAAGTGCTGGGCATTTGTATTGAGGCTGGTATGAATTGAGCATTGGGGTATGCAGTTATTTGACATAAAAAGGCTTTTTTCTTCATCATGACGTCTTGCAATTCTGGTTCTGTTGTGACTGGATGTTACTCTTTTGATCCTAGACATAACGACAGTTGATTTAGTTGCTATTCTTGTCGAGGAGCATCGTGTAGATTCAGCCTGATGCGAGGCACGTTATGGAGCTTACTATGGATACAGCATTGTGGAACTTAGTAGACTTGTGATGACTTTGGAGAGTTAACTCTTCTTCAGTATGTAGTTTGCTTTTCTGGTTTTGTCACGATCCCTTCTTTTTAGTAGTTTTTGTCTCTGTACTGGATTTTATGTCTTCGATCATGTAAATTAAACATGCTTTTCCTCCTTTCATCTTTGGTTGTGGCCAGTACTTGTGATTATCGTAGCTGATATATTGTCGTGCCTCTCTACAACCTGGTGATTATGTGCAGGAATTGCTCAGTGCTCAGTGCTCAGTGTGTCGCGCTGTAACTACCAGAAGGTTCTGTTGTCTGTACTGTTATTATTTATGGTTTTCGGCCTGCTTTCGCCTTCTTAATATATGATGCTACGTGTCTTCTAAGAACTTGGTAGTAAAATAAAAGCTTACACTGTCACCTTTCTGGCTTAGATGATAGCTGCCAATTGTTTCCTCTGCCGCCTTCTTTATGTCTCATGCTCTTCCCTTCCTGTCATCCCTCTCGGCCCATTCTAGTGATATATCGTATGAGTCAAATGCTAACTGTATTAAATTTTCTTTATACCTGGCAAAAAAAAAAAAAAACTACATCAGGCCTCGTGTTTTACAGGAGTTCGTCTGTTGACCTAAACCGTCTTTTCTCCATTTTTTGGATTTTACCCCTTGTACTCTAATGTGTTCTCGTTCCTCGGCAAGTTAAGCTTTTGCCGCAGGCTTGAAGAAGACCTTACATATGACCTGAAGTTTAGGGTTTAATAAAAGGCAAGTTCAGCTTTTGCCGCAGGCTTGAAGAAGACCTTACATATGACCTGAAGTTTAGGGTATAATAAAAGGAGAGTTTTCTCAGTCTGAATGTTTATAATTTTAACTTTTGAGACTCGAGATTCCTATTTTGCCATTTACAATTATAACTTCCGGTATTCCTTTCATGAACTAATTTCGCAGTGTGCCTTTTGATTTCTCACCTTTATTAAGGTCTGTACTGCCAATACAGTATGCAGGCTCATAGTTTACTCTGAGCTTGCAGAAGGCCTTGAAGTAACCCAAATCCAATTGCCACATTTATTTGTCTTTTTTTCCTCCTTTTTTGATGGACTGTCTCGTCGAACTTCGAAAATGACTTTAACTGTGGCTTGTTACCCCTTGTTTTACCTAGTCGGTTTGACATGTGAGATAATATTATCTGGCCAGCTTAACATTTACTGTAGTTACATCATCCCTAATGGGTTTAATTCTATTACACAACTTCTCTTCCCGAATGTGTTTGTTATCTCCACAGGAAAAGCTATATTAGGGCGGAGCATGATTTGTGCAGTGACCCCTTGCCTTGTTCCGACTGGTGATTTAGTTGTCGCTCATTCTAAAATTTTGGCAACCTTTATTATCCCGGTAGGACGTTATCTAACTCGTCCTTCTTCCATTTCCAGACTTCTTTCTATTTATTTCCGATAAAGGTTCATCTTTGTGTACGATTACTTATTTCCTTGTTTAAGCATTCTGATAACCAAGTTGTGCTTTCACAGGGTACTTACTATGTCATATCATGGATGCAAACAGTAACCAAATGTTCTCCGTGGCCGCTAGCTATGAGGACGCATAACTTTCAGAAATGATGTATTTAGTAATTACTAATGTACGCAACTTACTTTAGTCTGGTCGGATCTTGTTATGTACTTGTATCCAGATGAGAGCCAAGTTCAGAATACTTTGTACAGAGCGACTTTCTGAATCCTTTGTACGCTGTATCTAACCGAAGTTAAACCTGAACAATAAAATGGTTGAAATTGGATGTGCAAAATATTAGTTATATCAAAAGCAACAAAAGAAATAAAGACGCAGTATGATGAAATTCATCGATATGTTCTCAAGTTATATTTATGTATTTAAACGTGAAAAATACTCTTTTTGAAAATTTGTGACTGTTTGATCTGACTTGAGTAACTATCCGTATGATTTTCAGATATTTTTTATATCAAAAGCAACAAAAGAAATCAAGATGCAGTATGATGAAATCATCGATATGCTTTCAAGTTATATTTATGTATTTAAACGTGAAAAATACTCTTTTTTTGAAAATTTGTGACTGTTTGAACTCGAGTAACCGTCTGTATGATTTTCAGACATTTTTGTTTTTGGATTCTGGAGGCCTAAAAATCGTTTATAATTAAACACTTCATTTTGAGTTTTCGGGCCGTCGTAGCGGTCCACTTTTATTTCTCTGCCGGTTTTCTTAACGTGTCGTGGTCATATCTTGAGATATCTTATTCGACTCGTACCCAAAAACTAATTATAAATTTTCGTGCCAGGTCGATTTGACTCGAGTATCAATTAGTGCGACTTTCGAACATTTCTTCAATTTCAGCCTTTTAAGCGGTTGTAGCAGGCCGCCTTTATTTTTCTGTTCGAGTTGCCACTGGTTTATAGCGTATCGGTAACCTCAAATGTCCTCCGTTGTTTTGAAAATTTTCGCGCCGGCTTAATTTGACTCCAGTAACCATTCGTGCGATTTTCGGACATTTTTGTTTTGGAACTTCAAAGGTCTAAAAACCGTGTATTATACACTTCAATTTGAGCCGTCCGGGTGGTCGTAGCGGGTCACCTTTATTTTTCTTCCGGTTTTCCTAACACGTTTTCGAGGTAGTATCGTGAGGTATCTTATTCGATTTCGTACCCAACAAACAACTACACATCACTTTTACACGATGTCCGATTTTCGGCCGACATTGTTTTATAGAATATCGGCAACCTCAAATATCCTCCGTCGTGTTTGAAATTTTTTTTGCCCGATTGATCTGACTCGAGTAAGTGTCGGTACGATATTTAGACATATTTGTTCCAGGACTCCAGAGCTTAGAAACCGTGTATTATACACATAAATTTCAGCCGTTCAGGTGGTCGTATACTCGTATTGGACCATCTTTATTTTTATGCTCGTTTTTCTACCACGTGCCCGAGGTCGTATCAATAAGTATCGTTTTTTTTATTTCATATAAAAAAAACAACTATACATCAATTTTACACGATTATCCGTTCGCCCGAAATTGGCTTGTAGGATATTAGGATGCGTGACCTATACAATGAAGTCACTACAAACTCCACAATTTGTGAATAAAATAATGCATGGCTTTTACTTTTAATGTACTTCTCCAGATATACTAAACCTACATATACTATATAAACACCAGATCTCATATCATTTAATCTCAACAAAATTCATCTTAATTTCTCTAAACATTTTACGTAAAAATATAATAGAAAAAAATATAATTAATTAATTAAGCTAAAAAAATGAGTCAAAATATGAAATATTTTGAGTTAAATACTGGTGCCAATATTCCTTCTATTGGATTAGGCACTTATGCTACCCCTCCACACATTATTGTTGCTGCCATTAAGGTATTCAATTACCGTCTCGGTTTTATTTGAGTTCTTGTGTTTCAAATTTGGGACGGTTTTATGAAACCGTTCCATATTCCATATTGTGGGTAACATGTCAAACATAACAAAGACGATTTTCTTTTTAAGAACAGAGATTTGGCTGTTTTTTTTAGCATACACTTTACTGATGTAAGTTTACATTGATGCAGTCGGGTTATCGCCATATCGACTGTGCTCATGCCTACCAAAACGAGAAGCAGGTAACCACAACAACCGCGCCTCGCTCTTCATTCTCTTTTTCGTTATGGGGTTGCCTGACCTTGATTTCCATGGTTATCAGATCGGACAGGTTTTGAAACAGCTTTTTGACGAAGGCGTAGTGAAGCGAGAGGAACTATTCATCACCTCGAAACTCTGGTCAGTAATTAAGCATACGGCCTTAACTAATTATACCTCGAAGTTATGTTACTCTGACTATTCATATTAACACGGTGCCTGTGTCCGACACTGACAGGAATGACGATCATGAGCCTGAAGATGTTCCGAAGGCCTTAGAAAAGACTTTGGCAGACCTGCAACTCGATTACTTGGACCTGTACCTTGTACGCGACCAATTTCAAGCACTAACATCTTATTAAAAATAGGATTTATAATAAGTTTTCTGTTTAAGCTGAATATCCATCTTTGTGATACAGATCCACTGGCCAGTAAAAGAGAAAAAGGGTGCAGTCAGTAAAAGAATTGTGGACTCTTTCTCCTCTGTTCCCGTTGTTGAATTTAACAAATACGTTCCAACTGACATACCAAGCACATGGAAAGCAATGGAGGAGCTTTATGATTCTGGCAAAGTCGGAGCCATTGGTGTCAGCAACTTCTCTACGAAGAAACTGCAAGACCTTTTGGAAGTGGCGCGTGTTCCTCCTGCTGTAAACCAAGTTGAATGCCACCCGATGTGGCAACAAACGAACCTGCACGAATTTTGTAAATCTAAAGGCATACATTTATCAGTAAGGCCCTGTTTTTTCTGGCTTAATTTCAGCTTCTTTCAATTTTGTTAAGTTTTATTTACGTTCAATCAATTATGTTCAATTAATCTCTTTACAAAATTAACTTTTAATTCAACTAAATTCACTTCACCCCAGTTTCAGTCAATTAGTTCAATTAAACTCTACTCCAATTAATTCAATTCAGCTTGCTTCAGCCGAAAAAAACAGGGCCCAAGTCTCTCAGGAAGTCGGATGTATACAACATTATCCCTATGTTAACAAATTTCATAAAAAAATTGACGTTTTGCTGTGGGGTTTTGTTCAGGCATATTCTCCACTGGGTTCTCAATTCGCAGAAGAAACCAAGACATGGCTTCTCGCAGATCCGATAATCAATTTGGTTGCGAAGAAACTAGGGAAGTCTGCGGCCCAGGTCGCTCTTCGTTGGGGAATCCAGATGGGTCACAGTCTGTTGCCTAAAACATCCAGTGAAGAAAGACTGATTCAAAATCTCGACTTGTTTGATTGGTCTATTCCTCAAGATTTGTTCTGCAAATTATCAGAAATTAATCAGGTACATTCCTGAACATATATATCAGTTACAAATATGAGACGGTTTTACGTGTGAGACCGTGTTATTCAATTATTACCTGATGACAATGCAGGTAAAAATTGTGAAAGCTGAGTTTATGGTGCATGAAACATCTGATGGTTACAAAACCCTGGAAGAGCTCTGGGATGAACAAGTTTGAGTTTCTCCTGTCTTGCTGATACATATGAACTCGTAACCACGACATTTGCCATTTCGATGCATCTACTCTTACCACAGCCTTATTAAGAAACTGTTTAATGTTCTGTATCAGTAATTTGTACCTGTTATGATCTTCTGTTCATAAACTGTATTGGAATAAAATTGTCCTTTCATTGCTCAATCTGCACTTTGTTGAATGACTTGCTGAAGCGTACAGAGTACATATATTGAACAAACGTATGGAAATGAAATGAACCGACTATCCGACGAGTTCACAGATAACAAGCATCTGTTATCTTTGATCTAAAACCCGTATAGATTCGATTCTAACACCGCCTGCTCGACCTGTTTGACAAGTCTACGCTCACATAGGGCTGTAAATTATCTGAGCCGACTCGTAGAGCCCTCGGAATCAGTTCGGTCAAAGCTCGACTCGAAATCGGTCAAAACTAATTCCGAGCCGATTTTGAATCGGGTAGACCAAATCCGAGCCGATTCCGAGCTTAGTAGAGCTCGTAATCATAAGTTCGGTTAGGCTCGTTTTATCTATTATTTTTAGTTATTTGTCATGTTGTAATTTTTTTTCCTAATAAAATGTTATTTTAACATTTATAATCATATGTTTCTTATATACCCGATAAGTATTTTATATTTGCATTTGAATTAAAATATATTTATATTTATTTTGACTTACAAGTTCAAGAAAGTAAAGAAAAAAAAAGATTTAACCGAGCTCGAATAGAGCTCGAGTTGAGCTCAAGCCTAATCTGAGCTAATTCAGAGCTTTGATTTTTTAAGCTCGGATAATTCCGAGCCGATTCCGAGCTCAAGCTCAAGCTCAAGCTTCTGAGCCGATTCCAAACCCACCCGTGCTCGAACTCAAATCGGCTCGGTTACACCCTTACACTCACATATTCAGCTTATTTGATGACTTCTCTTTGTAGTAGAGAGAATCCAAGCTAGGACAATGCAGAGACAGTCAACAAGTGTAACACCTGCAAAAGGATAATGTATTTCCGAACCTGAGAGATACAGTACAATGCACCATTGCTCAGAAGTTTGCTGACGAAAGCGATACTGAACACTCCCTCAAACAAACCACACATTCACGAAAAATAAGAGGATCCGCGGCAAAATATTCACCACTACTATTGCCAAAACCTCGGTAATACGCATTTTACCAACAGCATCACCGTTACCAGTTTGAAATGCGAATATATATATACACAACTCATAAACCGAGAAACAAATTTCAAGAGATGGGAAATAGAATAAGAAAAAGTGGGTCTAATGCTAAAATCCTTACCAAAAGACTACAATATAAGTGGAAGCTGTGAATCTAATCTGAGCTGCAACTCCTTAAGCTTGGTGGAAAGCTCGAACTTCTCCTCCTTGTAGCTCTGAAGTAAGAACTCTTTCCCTTCAACTACTTCTTTCAATTCTCCAATTTCCTTCCTCAACGCTTCAATCCGATCTTCCCCTCCTCTATTCTCCTTATGAATCGCGAATTTACTATCCCCGTTTGAAAAACCATTGGCGTGACCATTTCTTTTATCATTTGGGTCTCCATGTGCCAAGCAATGGTCAGCAATCGCTTTCCTCAATTTTTGAATCTCTCTTTCGGATTCAAAGAGGTCTCGGTTTGCTGAATCAAGTTGCAGTTGTACATCATTAGAATGAGAAACCTGGGAACTAAGTGCCGTTTGTAGTTCAGCAATCTGGTCTTGCATCTCCAATATCATGTCGTCTCTTCTCTTCAACTGTTGCCTGAGTTTCTGTATTACTTCTCGCTTACTGAAGATATCAGACCCAGATTCCGAGACACCTGGTGAGTCAAGTGTATTAGACTCGTGATATGGCCTTTGACGTAGGTCACCACGCTCTGGGGACGACACCCAAACCATGCCATAATCACGTGTAGGGACAGTCACTAGAGGAAGTCCCCCCTCGGGTTCTGTGAAATTCTGGCCATTTGGAGCGTTCTTAGTCTCAACCACACGTTCTCCTGCGTCACATGTTTTGTTATTTAGACTCAGTTTGAAGAATCTGACATTGACACATATCCAAGTATGAGACCTGGCTTAAATGAAGTATCCAAGTGACCACGTGTCACAGGGTCATACTCACGTCTGAGTGTTTGAGTTACGGATATGGGTATGCATGGCAATATGAATATTAAAAAACATACTCCGTATATAACAACTTCATCCTCATAACTCATAACTCATAACTCATAAGCATGGAACAGAGATAGAGTACGAAAGTAGAAATGACATTCACGACTAGCGCGCTTCTCAAAGCCCCTACCTGGTGCACAATGGTAGTAGCTGTTATCATCCAAACCAAAGGAATGCAAACTTGAATTAGAACGACAGTTTCTCAACCTTCTCCTTTCAGCAAATTTTTCACTACCTGAATCATTAAAAACCCGAGTTAAGTAACATATCCAGAGTGATCACACAAAGCAGGCTACATCTATTCTGTATATCCAAACCATTTGCGTCAGCATTGTCCCGTTGTTTTCCGTCAAGCACCTGCCTCAACTTGTAGCCAATGCGAATAGACAAAGTGCTTAATAAGGCACCACCTAAAACAAGAACCCAATTTGGTCCTTCCCCTTGATTGGCCTTCGGCCTCTGCACCTTACTGTCCCTTTCAGATCTTGGATTCATTTGTAGAGAAAATTTCACGGAACTGGCAGATCAAAAACAAACCTAGGACCATAATTCAAACAACTACGAGTAAGCACGGCATTAGAAAATTGCAAATTAACAGCCAAACTTCCACCTTGACATTAGACAACAAGGGGAGTCAAGGCAGTCAAATGTGATTGATCGTGGAACTCTACAGGAAAACAAAAACTATGAAGCTTGGATGTAATCCAAAAGACTTCCCTCGATAATCCGGAAAATCCGGAAAAAGAGCAGAGCCTTATAATCAAACTCTATTCACTCTTAACACATCATTCACACCAACTATCATTCACAATCACGAAAAATGTAAATTACATGAACAAGAGCGGCCTGGGCAAAGTATAAAAGAATACATAGTAAGAAATTAGTCAATGTTTGCCGAGGATAGAGGCCCATGATAAGAATAAGTAACTTCAGAAAAAGCCAGTTGTTAAAGCCTGTAACTAGTAGATTAAAGATTTGAGATTCAGTGACCATACAGGGCCATATTAGAATATTGTACACATCCGCTTCCACAATAGACTACAGGTTGGAACAAAGATATCTACAACATAAATGGCACTCCATTTTACAAAACATACAAACAACATAGCAAAGTAGGCACCCTGCCAAACAGTTGACAAGGCCATACATGTCGAAATGCACACAGCTTTACTGATAACCATAACCACGCACAAATAGTAAAGATCTCTAAGACCTCAAATACTTTTGTGTGTGAAGAGAGTTACAAGTGCAGTCTCGAGTCTCAATGCAAACGGATTCGAACCCAGGTCATGAATACCACTCTTCATGATTTTCCTAGCTAAGCTAGCTAAATCTCCCCAATCAAACCCTATTGAACATAAGCTAAGCTAAGCTAAGCTGCTATGTCTATATGTCATTCGATTTAGCACTTCTATCTGCTAAATCAATTCTCGGGCAATTGAGTGGATGAAAAATAATCAACTACAGTATGCAAGGGTTTGCTTGGAACGGGGTAAACGTTAAGGGAGTAATAGAGGTCAAACCAAATGCAAAAGGAGAAGAAGGATGCTACTGCTCGCATATGAGATAACTGTTGTCCTCGCTATCCACTTTTCATTACCACCACGACAAATTTCTTTCTCTCATTGTTTCGCATTCACTATACCTTACTTGATACCCCAACCCCATCCCCATCCCACATTCGTAACAAGTCATTAGTCTTAACCCCTTTCAGTCTTCTCCGAAAATGTCCCCCACTAAAAGGTCGACTATTATTGCAACTCCCAACGCCTTCAAGCACACTAAGCAGATAACTATCCAATTCGAAAAATTCAAACACTTATCCAAAACGCAACATACTTAATCGCGCCTACAACACCATCTAAAACCCAACTCTCGACCTCAATCCGCTCGTCCGTAAACCTTACCAACCAGAAAAACTAATCCCCTAACAAAATCTTCCAAAAAAGCACACTGTATCTATCTCCGTATCATAAACTCCAAAAAATCATCAACACCCACATTTCCTCATTCTACAAAACAATCCCGAAACCCGAACCCTCTCGTCAACAAACCAACACACATTTCCTCATTTCACGAAACAACCCGGAAACCCGAACCCGTCTGATCAACAAACCAAATGGGCTGTGGGCACCTTTCATAATTTCCATTGAACAATCAAAAACCCATCACTACACAACCCATTTCCATTTTCCAGTTCAAACCCATTTTCTCTAACAAATAATCCAATAAGTTTACATAATAACATCACATTAGGAAACAACACAATCATCACCAAAAAAACCCAAAAAAATTCCTAAAAAATGATGAAATTAACACATTAAAGTAAAAGAATCCAAATAATTACAGCAAACATTATAAAAAAGGGATAAAATGAGGAGATTATATACCTTAATTGAATGGTAGAGTGAAGAGAAATTAGGGTTTTGTAGTCAAACAACAAAAAATATTCATGGCAGTTACAAACAATGTAGAGAGAGAGGTGATATTTGATTTTAGTTAATTTCTGGTGACTATTGTTGTTAGCCGATACACCTGGAAGTATGGTACGACGTCGTTTTAGTAGACTTGCGAGGTTGGATTTACTTTTGTTCTTTTTTGGGGTTGTTCCTTCACCACCACTTGTCCACTTTGTCTTTTTTCACAACACCTTCTTTTTTCAAAACTATTTTTTTATTATTTAATTATTTACTCCGTTCTGGTTAATAGTCATCTATTTTTATTTTTGTGTGTTACTGACTTCGATCAATAGTTATCTATGCGTCGATTATCTTTCGTATGCACGTAGGAGTTGCGGTTTAAGGTGATCCAAATTCATCAATTTTCTTTTTCTTGGTCTTTGCGCGAAAAGGAATAGATAGTTATTGATCGAGACGAGGAGGTAGTTTTTTCTTATTCTTTGTCTTCCACACTTTGGGATTGACTTGACTATTAAGGTAGACTTGGCAAAATTGATCGGGTCTAAATGACTTGATCGGATTAGTGTAAGTTGTTCTTGATCGTGACACCTGATTTGAGGATTCGAGTTTGATTAGTTATCAGAATTAACTTAACACAATGTGAATATTGCACAGTAATTACACTTTGAGATTAGTCTAGACTCTAGATAAACTGTATAAATTTGTTCTAACTGAAATGACATGTTTTTAAAGAGACTTAACTTTTATGTAAAGCTTTCAAATGGTGACATGGGTGTTTTGTGGTTCATTTGGATGTGCAGGCACGACCGCTCCATGTAAGCAGGGGCGAACCCAGAAAAGAATATTTGGGGTAGCAGAAAAAAGTTAAAAAGGGAAAATGCAAGTAGTGGGGTTCGAACTCGGAGAAATTGGTAGGAAACCAAAATATTTACCATTGAACCACAAGTTATTTATTGCATATTTAATGAGATACCATTTACTTATATATTATTCACCAATATTTGGGGTAGCAAAAATCCGTCATCTAAACCAATTTTTTTAAGTTTGGGGTAGCGGCCGCCACCCCTTGCTACAAGGTGGTTTCGCCCCTGCATGTAAGGCTTCCAATATGTCGCTAATTAGTGGTGACTAATTGAAAAAACTTTTTCAAAGGTTGGTCGCAAAATGACCTTTTACCGTTGGATTACATAGACATTTATGACATAAACGTATAGAACCGGATAGTATATTGACATCGGTTATCAGTTTATCATATACAACCGAGGCTAAAAGTATATACCAAGTACGTATATACCTTTGGCGTCATTTGTTTTCTTAAGTAGGTGCCAAAATGGTAATAATTTATTTGTTGTTTTTTTGCAACCGATTTCACAATAAATTTTACACGAGTTATTTTTATAAATGGTCTATGGTAACCATTTCCAAAAAGTAATCGTAAACTACAAGCAATTTTTCTACTAGTGAAAATCAAACGAAACAGAAATATGGTATATTTTATCATGAACAATTAGATCAACTGACAGGATTGTTAAAAGTCACGAAGAAAAACTTTACCAACCTAATAATCCTACTCGACTTGGATCCGGATTGAACTATATGGTTTACACCACAAAATAAAACAATACTATATAATATATTTGAAGATATTGCAAATTAATCTAAGTGACCAATGCTAACCCTACATACTAAATCACAATTTACAATCATGCAATCTTATTTACAGTTAATGTAATGATTAGGTAGTTACGAACTCTTAAAATAAAATATTTGTGAGACGGTCCAACTATATATGAAAAAAGTCTGTTTATTACCTTTATAAATGGGTAGTCTTTTTATATAGTGAGAGTGTATTATGATAGAAAATCGTCTTATACTCTAATTAGTTCAAGAACTTAAATTTTGTAATTAGATGATGAATTGCATTTTCACTCTAGCAATCCAAAATAGAAATAAATAAATTAATTAAAAGTAATTACAAAATTACTTCTATTTATCAAGGGGAAAAAATGGGTGACTTCGAAGGAGATTTTTCAAAGGAAAAAACATGTCCCCCATTTGCCAAACAAATGAACTGAAAATTTGAAATAAATTTGTTAAAAAAAAAAACAAAAATCATATGTTGGATAGACTAGCAATTCAAAATAAAAAAATAAAAAAATAAAATGACAATAATAAGTTATTGATTAAGTTTAACCAAAATTATAAACTTCTAACCTGAAAAATACAATCGTGTTAAAACTCACGAACAAGAACTATATATCTCAAGATTACAATAGTTCCCAGCTGCAGATGTTAGCTAGTTTAGCTGATAAAATCAAGCAGTACCCATAATTTAGATTCAAACCCAATAACATTATATTTATCTTTGTGTCTCCCTTTTATACTAGAAAAACAACCGTATTAAAAAAATAACAAGAATCATTTGTTGGAAAGTGTAGTAATCCAAAATAAAAATAAATAAATAAAATGACAATAATAAATCCTTGATTAAGTTTAACCAGAATTACAAACCTCTAACCTCAAAAATACAACCGCGTAGTCACCATTACAATAGTGCCCATATTAGCTAATTTAGCTGATAAAGTAATCAGAACTAATACACTCATAACGTATGTTCAAACCTCAACTTCAAGGTTGAGATAAAAGAGCTCTTACCACCTGAGCTAACTCTTGTTCTCATATTTACCTTTGTTTATAACTCGTCCTTTTATGAAGCCGCAGTCCTACCCAGCTCGAGTCCGAACAAATTACCCACCTCTAATATTAGATGGAAGAGGGACAATTTCAGCTAAAGGAGTAGATTGAGGAGTAGGCAAAGGAGAAGTCCTACAAAGTGGACAAGTTGGGTGTAATCTAAGCCAAGGATCTATACATTTTACATGAAAAACATGCATACATTCTTTTAATTCTCTAATTACATCATTACCCTTATAATTTCCTAAACAAATTGAACAACTAATTTCTTGCTTATTCTTGTTCTTCTTCTCTAATTGTGAGTAATAACATTTTGGGTACGATTTCAATGTCGCCTCGTCGATCCCCTCGATGTCGATCACGTGTTCCCGGCCTTGTTCCGGTCTGTCGGAGGGTCCGTTGGTCGGGTTTGAGTCGGTCTCACGTGCGCAAAAGTAGGAGGCTACGGTTATTGTTGTGATTAGAACAAGTACTCCTAGGGACACCCCTAGGCCGTAGGAGAACCCGCCTATGTGCGAGTCAACTCCATTATCTCGTTGGAATCCATTGTCGCTACCTGTATTACTGGGAGTAGTACTACTGCTTCCAGTATTCATTATTTCTTTGTTATTAAAATGGTATATATGTGAATATGTGATCACCTATTAAGCTCGGGTTTTGTCTTGAAGACGGGTTTTAGGCCCGGTTTACGATGCCACGAGAGGAGGATTTTTGTTTTAGAGAGGAAATGAAGGATTTTGTGGGTGTTGGTTTAGCCATGGAGAGGAGGTTTTGGAGGACTAATTTGAGGAGTTGATGTTATGTGGGGGAAGGCAAAGGGAATAGATTTTATTTAGAAAGTCAACTAGTTAATAAGATACTATAGGAAATTAAGGGTTTGATATTCATTTTACGATAAAATATAAATATTTTCTAATAACAATTTATTAGCATATTATAAGAAATTGAGAATTTTAGTTGTAATTTTAATTTTTAATATTAAGACCTTGTTTGATAAATAATTAGTATATTTTGGCCTAATTATTAGTTTGACCAAACAATCTACTATTGTCGCATACTCGCATTTTGTTTGGTAAACGACATGTTTAAATAACATATTGGTCGAAATCTACTCCTTTTAAATATTCTACTAAAGCTTATCAAGAAATTGACAATCCTGATCCTAACTTTATATTATTAAATATTATTTTTGTTATAGAATAATAATATTTTTACATTTGTCTCGTTCTAATTTAAGTCCGTATAAAATGATACTCCCTCCATTCAAGACTACACACTACCACTATGTATTTTACCCACTATTCACAAACGATTATTTAAATCCGATTTTCTCTCGATCCGTAAATGAAATTATATCCATGTGGGATCTTGTTTGATTCGTCTTTACGAGTATATTATTAATATCTAACTTTTATAATTTTTGAAAATACGTAGCTAAGAATATTTACCGCACAAAATACGCGTTGACAAATGTGTAAAAAGAAAGTGGTAGTGTGGAATTGAATGGAGGGAGTAATATCTAAACTTGCAAATGGGATTGGTGGAGTCATAATCAAGGGAGGTTATTGTACGTGACATCTAGAGTTAGATCATCATTAGGTTGCATGTGAGCCTATTATATTGATTGAATTATTTATATTATCATTTATTTTAACGTGTGCTCTTATTACACATATTAATAACCCTAATGTCGTAAGATTCATATGCTATTCTCACTATTTACAGTAAAAATGAACTTATACTTGAATATCTGATGAGAATATCTTGTAGAAATTTCGACATATGAGTTATTACCTATACACTTAGAACACGCGTTAGAAAAACCGTAATACTTTACTTAAAAAGTTCAATAATCTAATTGATTATTGATTAATTTGGTGTATACCTCTCTGTCTTTTGTTAATCGTGTAATGTAATTTGTCATTACTTGATTGAGTTATTCCTGGTGTTAACATCAAACACACTTGTCAACTTTGATTTTTTATAATTTTTTTTAGTTAGGTGGGATTAATTGGTTTGTTTATTATCTAATATGGCTATGGCATAATACAAAAAATTTAGGAATTTACCGTGAATTATGTCACAATTATTATTTAACAATGTTCAATCATTGTGTCGAATTATAGCCCAGATCGAATGTAATTAACAAATCGTTAAATGATACTTTCTCCATTTCAATTAATTCTATACATTTGATTAATTATATTTATTACAGATATTTGAAAAACGTACATTCATAAATGATTGAAATGGAGAAAGCATGAATTATGTAAATCGCATACACTAAATAAGATGTTGTATGCGACAAACTAGTCGTTGCAATGGGTTAAAACTTAAAAGTTAAAACAATTTGTGACCAATTTTTACAATTTTATGATGTTAATCATTTCATAGTTATTTTCTTAAATTGAAAATAAAATAATCTTAATTATACATTATCCACCGGTAATATCAAATTGCAATATCTTTAACCAGAGAATTAAATAGTATTCCTAATTCAATAATCGAATTGGTTTTAATCTTAGAGAACCTAACTAATATTTCATGCCCTCTATTTTTGATAGATATTTTCTTAAATTGACTAACGATCTATTATTTTCATATTTCATGTCATCAGATCATGTTTATAAATAAAAAGAATAATATAAATTTTCATTTACTTTCTCAAAACAAATATTTTCATATTTTAAAGTTTTTATTTATACTTTTGCATACGTCTTAATTATTAACAATAAAATCTGTAGGATTAAGGATGAGTTTAAAGAAGCATATGAGCAGAATTTGGGATACTAGAGACCCCACTGCCTATTCTATTGCAAAGGGGTACCACTGGATTAGACACAAGGGAGAGGAAGTTGACTGGTGTAGCTTGGTGTGGCGCAAATGGACTCTTCCTAAACACAGGACTATGGCTTGGCTGCAGCAACACAAAGCAATGAATACCAAGAATAAACTGAATCAATGGGGAGTTGCAGGAGATGCTCTTTGTTGCTTATGTGCAGATGACACGGAATCAAGTGAACATCTCTTCTGTAGATGTCAGTATAGTAAGCAATTACTGAAGCATATGGCCAACTGGATGAGGCTTGTGGTGCCTGAAACTATGGACAATCAATGGAGACTACATATCAGAGGATCCAAGTTGAAGCGAGCTATAATCAATGGCATCCTGAATGCTGTGATTTACAATGTTTGGATGCAACGGAACCAAGCCAGAGTGGAAGGGCAGATTGACAGACCAGAGAGCGTGAGCTGCAGAATTAAGAAAGATGTCATTATGTATTTTAGAAGCCTCCAAACAGGCCATCTAAGTAGAAAGGATACTAATTTCTTGGCTCGTTTCAAGTAACAGTCTTGAGGGCTGTCTACTTTGATGTACATGGACACTCTTATAGTTTTTCTATAATATACTTACCTTCAACCAAAAAAAAACAATAAAATTTTCAAAGATAAGCATATAAATGAGACGGATTTCGTGCAAATTATGCATGATGATTTATAAAAGGGTATGTACTTGCACCTTTGTATGTAGTATTTTACGTAGGTATCCCGTGATTAATTTAAATTAAATTGTGTGTAGAGCATTTGGACAACTGGTGAACTATGTGCATTGCATACATACAACTAATTCATCAACTTGGAATTCTGTATTAGGTACTCCGTATTATTTTACGTGCTCTTTTCCAATTTTGTGCGTAAAACCGAAGCATTACCCACGCATTATTACGCAACAATAATATTGCAATAATAACTAGAACCGACTACGGAGTAATATGGGCGATAATTGGTCGGTCGGATGATTGACAAACCAGTGGCCGAATTAGAGGAGAGTTATCTAGGGCACTCGTACATCGAAAAAAAGAAAAAAAAAATTGATATTTTTTTGTTAATAATGCTACTTCGTATAGTTTTCTGATTAGTTGTTACATTAGTAATCAAATACATTAATTAACACGGGAAATGTTTTATAATGGAACTGCTAGAGATATTTGTCATCCCATCTCATTATTTTACGCGAATAGGTGGATAACGGTCAACGGCCCTAGCATGAATAGTTCACCCGATATCCTCGAGGGAATATCAAGCAAAATTCTCTTATTTAGGATATTGTAATACCTTTCGATGTGAATGAAAGCAGGAAACACCTTCACCCAAGGCCATGATAGCACTTGTGGGCAACAATGAAGCGAATTATGAGTCAACGGTTCAATGCACGAGCAAAAATCCCGCCAACTTAAAAAATCCCAACACCACTCAAGTGATTCCTAAAGTCGTAACGAGGTCGTTTGCCCTAACACACTAGGAGCCGATAAAGGCCAGTAGTTGCGGGAATTGAACCCCATCATATCACAACTAGCCGCAGAAACCGGAGGACATTCCGATCAACAATGCCTTGACGAGGACATCAAAAGGGTGGCCTTTAATACCAACAAAAATGATTTGTTAGTCCCTTCATTCAAAAATCAAAACCAAATGTATTGATAACTAAATAACTATTTAATATAAATGCATATAATTAGTGTATTATGTTTATAGGGCCTTAATTAAGTTAAAATTAAATTAAAAAATCAAAAGCAACATTAAATTAAAAATTGCGCTAGTATTAACAATTAAGGCCTCGTTTGGTTGATGGATGAATTAAATTTATGTGTTAGTTTGCAGTTCACATTGAATTTAACTATTACATTACAATTCACACGAATTACAAAGTATTAACTATTAGTGAACTATATACAACCAGACGTATATATTTGGTAATATAGATTTTGAGTTTTATTACAAGGAATTTGAGCTTATATGTACATTATATGAGCTTATGTAATAATCAATTTTTCAACCAAACAAGCATTAAAAAAACACAATTCATGAGATTTTAAAACTCCCGTAAATTAGAAGAGTCATAAGATGATAAGAACCGTTAGTTTATAGCATTAAACATTCAGGCTAATTAAAAGTCGTAAAATGATCATTAATAATTTAACGGTAATACCAATCTAAAAAGTTTCGAAATTCTCTATTAGTCTAAATAACTTTCAAATTGTTTGATGAGCTAAAAGCCTAAAAGTGTGATCATGACAAAAGTCAAGGAAAAACTTGCTGAAAGATGTGGTCGACTGGTCGTATACTCGTATGCCATAATTCCCTTTTGTCGGTGACGGAGTTATGATTTACATTAAAGAAAATGATAAAATTTAGTGGGGCTAACACGATTGAATATAAAAGCTTTAAATGTTTTTTGAAAATTTAAATAAACAGTAAGTCTTTTAAGAGATCGTTTTTCATTAGATTAGCCGGAGATATAGTATAAAAAGAAAAGTAAATAAAATACTATATTTAACCTGTGAGAGATTTCTCGTTAACATTATTGAGAAATTGTCTCCCTAGAGTTTTTGTATTAAATTAATCATATATTTATCTAATGCAGAAGCCAAGCTGCTGACGTGGCATCACATAAAACAAGCTCTGTCTTACGTGGCGCGATTTAAAGCATCCTAACATATTGTCCAATAAAATTTGAATATAAGAGATTGCATTCCATAATTCCAGAAAAAAAGATTTGATTCCATTTGCCTTAAATTTATTGACGTGATTATGTATTTCAATTAACAATTAATTTGATTACATAAATTCCATAATTCTATACGTGATTTAATGTCAAGATTGCATTACATAAGAACTCAAATTCTCGAGACTGGAAAGATTTGAATATAAGAAATTCAATTAATTAATAATTAATTAATAATATAAATTTATAAAGTCAACAAGCCCATCCATCTCATAATTCTACACGTGAAAAGGTAATTTAAATAAATTTAGGTAATTTAAATACCAGATCCGTCAAATGACTGCCAAGATTGCATTCCATAAGAACTCAAATTGTCGAGATTTAAAAGATTTGAATATAAGAGATTCAATTAATTAATAATAATAATTAATAAATAAATTAATAAATAATAAATTTATAAATCATGGTCTGCTCCGTAAATTACCTAAATGATAAGAATAATAATAATATCCTACTGAAGATTTGATACACCAGATTTGATCTTTCTCTAATTCCTATTTTGTAAAAAATAATAACTATTTTGTAAAGAATAATAATAATAACCTATGTATAAATATTTCTCTAATTCCTACTAATCTTGATACAATCCAATCGTGGTCTGGAGCATTCCAGATATAAGTTTCTTTTTTTCTTTTTTTTTTTTTGTTTAATCTTTATTAAATATGGGTCGGAATAAATTACTCTTCCTCGGTATATTTACTAATGTGAGTGTCGTAATTTATTAGACTACATTTTTACGTGAATGCGAATCATTTTAACAACTACGGACTATTTATTTAATATTGTAAATGAGTGGTCATTTAATACATTTGGAATGTTTTCGTGTAAGACGTCACACGCAATAACTGTTGTTTAATATATGACATCTTTAGTAAATATAATCAAAAATACGTTTTTTAACCCAATTATACATTTACTACTCACGTCTCATCACATTATTTACGTTTTGCTTTTATTATACGATATGTAATATACAACTTTATTGTATATATGGGTTACATATTTTAAAAATGGTGCAATGGGTAATTATAAGTGTACTAATTCTATCGTAAGTCTCGATCATCTTAATGAACAGCTATATGATAGCTCATGTACACCGTCATACGGACATGTGTCATAAATAATTCGAAATTTATTTATACGTATATAATTAATCAGCTTTTGTTGATATTATTAATTACGGTATTCATCTAAAGTTAAAAACAGGCCACCGTAAATAATTAATTTATTTATCTCCAATATAATTAACTATATTCATCTAAAATTTAAAAAACAATCCCGTAAATTTCACGGGTTACAACCTAGTAACTTTAGAATCTTAGTGCCTGTTTTTTCTGACTTAATTCGACATCCTTTCAATTTTGTTTTGCTATATTCCGTTAAGTTTTATTTACGATCAATCAATTATGTTCAATTAATCTCTTCACAAAATGAACTTTTAATTCAACTAAATTCACTCCACCCTTCTCTCTCTCAATTTTGTTCAATTAAACTATACTCCAATGCTTTCAAAAAAAAAAAAAAAAACTATACTCCAATTATTTCAATTCAGTTTATTTCAACCGAAAAAATCGGGCATTGTCTATGGTAACCCGTCCTAACACCACTACTATAGTTTGTATGTACTCAATTAGGAATTATTAAGGTCCGATGGCCTTGATCTTTTTCTAGGAATTTCCTACTACATACAAGACCACGACCAATTCGGATTTGTCGAGTCATGTGGTTGTATTTAGACTCGCCAATCGAGTTAGTTAAGTCGAGTATGAATAAAAACAATGCCATGGAATTATTTCAAAATTGCGAAAATTTAATTTAAGCTAGGGGTAACAAACATTATGTGATAATAAATATTTTGGTTGGATCAGATGAGATTTGGTCGATCTGGATATCAGGTCAAATTTTGAATCTTCCATTTCGATAAGTAGACCAAGCAAAATAAAACGTATCCGAAAAATCAATCGAACGAACACCCGATATGTGTAACCTGAATTGTACCCAAAACCTGACTCAATATGAAACTGAATATACTTAAACCGACAACAATCAAATCGATTAACCTGAATTAAAAGTATCTATTTTTTTAGAAGAAACTTATTTTTTGGGTGTTTTTTTTATTAATGATACTTAAGCCACAACAATTGAATCGAATAACCTGAATTAAAAGTATCTATTTTTTTGAGAATAAACTTACATTCAAATTGGAAAGTATAACTGTATAAGATACATTTAAGCTAATATTTTTACCGTTGATTAACAAAAATTATAACTCGGAACAAAACTGAACTGAAGTTGACCTGACCCGAATCGTACCGACTCAAAACAATACAAATCGGTTTAAGTGGGTAACTGAAATGAACCCGATCAAAATCGAACTGATACCGAAATTTAGGCTAACTCGATTTAAATCGAACCGATTTAACTCAATCCGAAATCGAATCAAATGACTCGTTCGACAGGTCTAATGACGATAAGGATTAGATAGAATCAGATTAGTTTTATCAGGTCTAGTCGGTCGAAAATAAAATTGGAGTCACTATGAGATATTCAATTACTAAGGTTTTACTACACAAGACTCCAAGTCAAGAAATTTCCTACACTTTGGCCACAATCAACACTCTTCTCCTACAAGTACAACACTTAACTTCGTAACTTAGTATCCATTTCTTCATCTATTTCTTGTGTTTTTCGGAATCCGTTTTATTTTCCTCGTCCTCTCTCGAAACAAATTACAAACACGTAAAAATGAGCACGGTCATAATACCGATTTTATTGGTTACCCTTCTTGCTAGTTTAAGTCATGCCACGGACGTTCACTATTGCGGTATTAGTTCGTCTCCCCTTTTCTAATCACGCGACATGGGCTGTTTTAGATTTGTTTTACGCTTACAACGGTCTTTAACAAAAACTCGATTTCCTGCAGATAAGAACATTGATTATGATGTGAAGGTATATGCAATTGAAGTAACACCAAATCCAATTTCCAAAGGCCATCCTGCAACTCTAAGCATTTCTGCATCAACTGGTTATTTCTACTGTCTTCTGTTTCTCCTTTTTTTTACCGTTATAACGGAAGTACAGATAAAGATAAAAACAAACAATAAAGAACAATACACATAGATTTACGTGGTTCACTAACGGTGTGTTAGCTACGTGCACAGGCAGAAGGGAGAGAGTTTTATTAATGTGAGGAGTTTTCAGATTACAATTCAGAACGGTATATTGTATGATAACTGCTAGAGTAGAAGTTAAGAGTTTATATAATACTCTTAACACTAGCCCAATACAGAATTCAGATACCGTATAGGTTTCGGGGGCGTTTCCCCCGAACCCCCAACGGGGACCACGTTGCGTCCCCGAACCCCTAAACCAGGGCGCTTCGCCCCTGGACCCAGACTCTCTGACCGGTCAGCGAGACCCCCGCATAGTCGTTCGAAGCGGCGACTAACAGATTCAAGGCATAGACCCAACATTTACATAGACTTTCGTGTCGAACCCTGAAAAATGATTGGACTAACACCGGTTCCTGAATCTGTTAACGCTATCTCGACAGGAAAAGCGATTTCAGGTGGGAAGGTGAAGATAGATGTCGCGTATTTTGGATGGCATGTGTACAGTGAAAACCATGATTTGTGCACAGAAACCCCTTGCCCAATTCCGACTGGTGATTTCGTCATTGCTCATTCTGAAATTTTGCCAGCTTTTATTATCCCGGTAAGACGTTGTCTAACTCGTCCTCGGCTTTAAGTTTGTCTGATTCGGAGTTTTACATTTACATATATACATGTACAGGGTACCTACTATGTTAAGATGAATATCTTGGATGCAAACAATAAGCAAATGTCGTGTGTTGGATTCGACATTACAGTTGGGTTCGGGGTATCTGTGGCTGCTACTGCTAGTTAAGAGACTATACATAAATATTTCTGTCTCTTCTTCGATCTGAAGATTAACCCGACATGGTGTATACCTTACGACTCTCGACTCTGAGATACAACAGCATTACTGTAGTGCAGTCGTGCAGTCGTGCAGACGTGCCTCAGGGACTTGACAAACGAGTAGTCGGATAATTAGTAATCTAATGTATGCAACTATATCTTAGTCAGGTTCGCTCATCACTCAGGGTATATACTTTCTCCAGACGATGAGACCGAGTTTCAGGGACTTCGAAAGTTTATCTGTATGACTGTATATAATCAAAGTAAGAATAAATTGGTCGTTAATGATAGATGAACCATCTCAAGCGCAACTATTATTAGTGGTTAGTTTGCACATGCTCCCCATACCATGTGCTGGGTTTCCATCTCGTGGTTTTTGAGGTTGTTAGAATTCGAACCCGTGACCTTCGGTCATACTGGCTCTGCTACCATGATAGAAGTCATAGAACCATCCCAGCCAAAACCTTAAGGTTATGGTTAGGTATCGCCAAAGCAACAAAAGAAATCAAGACGCGATATATGATGAAAATCAATAGATAAAAGCTGTACAAAATTACAGCAAAATATGAAAGGATAACAATCATAACATATACGGCATGCTTCTTATAACTTGCCAAGAAATCAGAGTTGTTCAAATTCATCATCTTCCTCGAAGTGTATAATACACGGATTTTAGGTCTTCAGAGTCCCGGAACAAAAACATGCAAAAATCGCACAGATGATTAATCGAGTCAAGCAAAGCGGGCACATCAATTTTCAAATTCAGCACGGGTCATCTGAGGTTGCCGATATGTTATAAGCCAGTTTCGGCCGAAAATCTTATAATCGTGTAAAAGTGATATATAGTTGTATTTTGGGTATCAATCACATTCGACTCGCTTGACTTCCCTCATTATCTCATTCTGTGAAAATTACGTTGTTCGCTTCAGTAAGTCGTTCAACCAAGTGCGGATGTGCAATCAAATGACAATTTTATTCCAATAGATAGTTATGAAGAACAGATCATAATAGATTAACAGGTACAATTGTACAAATTACAGAACAGTTAACAGATTTTCATATGTATCAGGAAGACAGGAACTCAAACTTGTTCATCCCAGAGCTCTTGCAGGGTTTTATAACCAGCAGATGTTTCATGCACAATAAACTCAGCTTTCACAATTTTTACCTGCATTGTCATAAGGTAATAATTGAATGAAACGGTTTCACACGTAAAGCCGTCTCATATTTGTAACTGATATATATGTTCAGGAATGTACCTGATTAACTTCTGAAAGTTTGCAGAACAAGTCTTGAGGAATAGACCAATCAAACAAGTCGAGATTTTGAATCAGTCTTGCTTCCCTGGATGTTTTAGGCAACAGACTCATCTGACCCGTCTGGATTCCCCAGCGAAGAGCGACCTGGGCCGGAGACTTCCCTAGTTTCTCCGCAACCAAATTGATTATCGGGTCTGCCAGAAGCCATATCTTGGTTGCTTCTGCCAATTGAGAACCCAGTGGCGAATATGCCTGAACCAAAGTCCACTGCAAAACGTCAATTTACGCCAAAATGGTGCTCAAAAAGAAACTAATTAACAAACTAGTGCTTTTTGAAACTATTTACCAAAAATGGTTACACGTCACCATTTTTTGTTTTTCCTTTTTTTTTTCTTTTTTTTTTAAAAACTTTTTAAACACGTCGCCGTCCCAAACAGGACAGCGGCCAGATGAAGCAATACAGTCCAGATCTTCTGTTTTGGCCAATAATCAATCCTTCAACCGGTCGCTGTCCCAGACAGCGACCAAATGCATACCCACGATTCCAAAGTTTCTTCCCAAATTTCGTAATTTTGCCAAATAACTGGTAAAAAAAAAAAAAAAAAAAGACGGTGACGTGGAACCATTTTTGGTAAATAGTTTCAAAAGAACACTAGTTTGTTAATTAGTTTCGTTTTGAGCACCATTTTGACAAAAACTTCTAATTATGTTGTATACATCCGACTTCTTGAGAGACTTACTGAAAAATGTATGCCTTTAGATTTACAAAATTCGCGCAGGTTTGTTTGTTGCCACATCGGGTGGCATTCAACTTGGTTAACAGCAGGAGTAACACGCGCCACTTCCAAAAGGTCTTGCAGTTTCTTTGTAGAGAAGTTGCTGACACCAATGGCTCGGACTTTGCCAGAATCGTAAAGCTGCTCCATTGCTTTCCATGTGCCAGGTATGTCAGTTGGAAGATATTTCTCAAATCCGTCACTGACTGCACCTTTTTCACTTTTACCGGCCAGTGGATCTATATCACAAAGATCGATATTCAGCTTAAACAGAAAACTTATTATAAATCCTACTTTTAATAAGATGTTATTGCTTGAAATTGGTCGCGTACAAGTTACAGGTCCAAGTAATCGAGTTGCAGGTCCGCCAAAGTCTTTTGTAAGGCCTTCGGAACATCTTCAGGCTCATGATCGTCGTTCCTGTCAGTGTCGGACACAGGCACCGTGTTAATATGAATAGTCAGAGTAACATGACTTTCAGGGCCGTTGAACAGGGTGTTAGGGTGTTCAACCGGTTCTAAGAACCGGGGCCCCAAAGTTTTGGGGGCCCAAAACTCAATATGTTTAGAGTACATTAACCTTTTGTTGTACTATATTGGTATTAATATGCTTGGGTGTAGTGGTTTGAGCATCACTGTTTAATGTGTTGTCAAGGTTCAATTCCTTTTGGCGGCAAAATCTCAACAATCTTTCAACAATCTTTGAGGTATTAGCAGTAGTCGCACTAACTAGGTCATGACCTTTTTTTTTTTTAGCAAAAGGTCACGACCTAGGTCATCAACCTAATCATTTTCCACTTTACGGTACCCTCAATCATTTCCTACCTTCTTTACCCATTTTTCTATCTCTCATTTTTACAATTATTTTCCTTAACATTTTATAAATTTAGTTTTTATTCTATTATGGTAAATATTTTAATAAAATAAAAACTACCCATATATTTTACGGTTAAATTAATCTCATGGCGTAATTTTCGGAAAAAAATATTAAATAACCCTTTTATGATTTAAAAAAAGTAAAATACGATTTTATGAAAAAAAAAAATTATTAAAAACATGATTCGACATAAATTAATGTGCATACATAAAAATAAAAATAAAGTATTTGACCTGGCAGGTGTCAGTTTCTTATTTTTATTTTTTGTATTATAGTATTGGAAATTATGTAATTTTTTATTAGTAATACTATTCCAATTACTAGGTCAACTGACACCACCAAAGTATTACATAGTTTCTTATCTATCTCTATAAAAGGGATAGAAAATAAGGCTCTCTTATTGGTTCCTTAAATTAAGGAATATATGGGCCCACCATTTTTCACTCTTATTTAATTTTCATCCTTCTTATATTCGGAATTAATTATGATCCGTAATTCCGTATTTTGATCTTTTATCATTCCTATATACGTAATCGATTGCAGTAGTACATTTCGTCACTATCATAATAAAATACGATATGATCAAACTATTGTTAATTTAATATTTAAATAACAATATACAACAGTCCAATAAAATACGATATTTAACGATCCAAAAAACAAAAAATTAACAACAGCAAAAATAATTTTTATGTTTTCCAATCAAATCAAATACAAATTAAATTACAATATATTTTCCAATCAAATCAAATACAAATTAAAATATCAAACAAGATAAAATACGATATACAACGGTCCGATTTATAAAACTCCTGTATATTGGAAAAAAAAAACAAAAATCATGTATATGAGCAGAACAAATAGTCTTTATGTTAAATTTAAATCTTTTAGTTAAATCTTATATAAATTCAACTAAAAATCTGAAAATATACAGGAAAAACAAAAATCTTGCACAAATTCGTCTTTTTGTTGAATTTAAATTAAAATACGATATACAACACAACGGTCCAATATATATCAGAAAGATCATATTTCGCCAATATCATCATAAAAATAAAACAAAAATCCGGTATAAAAGCACAAAAAATAGTCCTGTAAATTCAACAAAAAATCTGGAAATTCCTTTACTATAAAAGGAATAGATTTTAGAGAGTTCTTATTGGTCGATCAAAATTAGGAAGAGAAAAAAATTAATTAAAGTGGGGTCAACCATGTTCATTCTACATAATTAACTATCTCTCCTCAAACTTTCATAAATTTAACCTTTTCACTACTTTCATTAATTAAGTTCTAATTTCAATTTCAACTGTAAAAATCAAATCTTTGATGATCATTGATAATAAGTTAACTAATTTTACATAAATTAAAGATATAAATTAAATATAATAATAATATGATGGAGACGCCTAGACTTTACAAATATAGTATATTCCGAGATTAAAGAAATTGTTAATATTAATTTAACATGCAACAACTAAAATGATTAAATTGAGTGACAATGAGTATAAAATAGAAACAAAAAGTGAATATCAAATATAATACTGGAATATATAAATTGGCGAAAATTAATGCATTCACATACTGGCAATCAACAAATTAAAATTGTTGAGAATTGGAAATCAACAAAAATATGTAACTCCGTCTTAACTCTTAAATGTACATAAAATAGACATGTTTATATTATATAGACATGTTGGGTAGTTAGAGAGTCGGACTAATAATAATTTGGGTTCATTACGATGGATATTAACTTAGAATTTAATTAAACCGTAAGTATAATTTTAAAATCTATATATATTTTACCGGCTATTTTCTGTCTTAAAACTAAATGGGCCAGTATCACTCCCCATGGGTTATAGGACAAATATTTTATTTTCGTCATACATAATGTTTTTTTTGTCTTATTCATCCTACATATGTATATTTGATCCGTTTTAAACTTAAACCGATAAAGTCGTCGTACATAAGAATCCGTATAATTTTATCATGTCAAGCAAATGCGTTGTTTTTACTTACGTTTAAACGTATAAATTCTTTTTATTTTTTACATTGATATACTTACAATACTAAAATTATATTTTTTATTAAATATATTCACCTTTTTATTTTTATTTTTTTAGTTTAGTAGAAGTAAACCCGTGCATTTTTTGCAGGGGCCTAAAACTAGTTAGTAATTAAAGTATTGGAAATTATGTAATTTTTTTAATTGAATCAATTGTACAACCAATAAGAAACTGACACCTACCAGGTCAATTACTAGGTCAACTGACACCACCAAAGTCACAAATTAACCTTTTGTTGATTTTGTTCACAAATTAACCATCGAAGGTCACATGCTTATCACACTAATTACATCATTAACCGTGATCAAGCAAGGTCACGAGTCTCACGACCTACCTATTGACCTAGCTTGGGATGGTATGCTTGATTACTGACCAGAGTTTGGAGGTGATGAATAGTTCCTCTCGCTTCACCACGCCTTCGTCAAAAAGCTGTTTCAAAGCCTGTCCGATCTGATAACCATGGCAAAGAAATTCTTGCAGGAATTCTGAAGTTACCCCATAACGAAAAAGAGAATGAAAAGCGCGCGAGGCGCGGTTGTTGTGGTTACCTGCTTCTCGTTTTGGTAGGCATGAGCACAGTCGATATGGCGATAACCCGACTGCATCAATGTAAACTTACATCAGTAAACTGTATGCTTAAAAAAACAGCCAATTCTCTTTTCTTAAAAAAAAATTCGTCTTTGTTATGTTTGACATGTTACCCACAATATGGAACGGTTTCATAAGACCGTCCCAAATGAGAAACACAAGAACTCAAATAAAACCGAGACGGTAATTGTATACCTTAATGGCAGCAGCAATAATGTGGGGAGGATTGGCAAAAGTGCCTAATCCAATAGAAGGAATATTGGCACCTGTATTTAACTCAAAATATTTCATATTTTGACTTTAATTAATTATATTTTTTGTATTATATTTTTACGTAAAATGTATTTATGTATGCAAATAAAATGATTAGAGAAATTAAGATGGACTTTGTTGAGATTAATGATATGAGATCTGGTGTTTATATAATATATAGTACAATGTATAATACATCTGGAGAAGTACAATAAGGGTGTGTTTGGATAACAAAAATGGAGGGAAATGGAGTGGAGGGGAAGGAGGGAAGAGAAAGGGAGGGGAGGGCAAATGAAATATGCGTGTTTGGATACAATTTCTTTCCAAATATTGCCTATTATGGAAAGATTTTGATTTGCCTTGGAGGAGAGAAAATGGATCTCTCCAAATCTCTCCCCCTCCATTTCCCTCTACCCTTATTTTCTATCCAAACAAGAGATTCTAAATCCCCTACTCCCCCTCCTTTTCTTTTCCCTCCAAAACCCTCAATCCAAACACACCCTAAAAGTTAACCCAAATTCTCATTTGTGACCCAAATTCTCATTTGTGACGATTGTGACGGATACCTTTTCCTCTCATAAAATACCCATGAGAGTTGACTGGGAAAGCACATGAAGGATCCTCTCCCTTTTTGTGAGAGGTCACAGGCTTGTAACGGGATTAACACATCGCAAACAAGACCTCATGGTTAAGTTAAAGCCGTGCATTATTTATTTACAATTCTGGAGTTAGTAGTGACTTCATTGTACAGGTCATGCGATTATACTACAATATAAGGTACTAATAGCGCATTATAAAAAGGAAAAATGGCAAAATACTACCTATTATAGTTGAAATTTTTCATTTTACTACTACATATTATGCTTAATTATGCAAACTACTACTTATAAAACGACGTACTTTATTCTCATATGTTTGAATACGAGGGATTGAGGGTTGATTTGGCAAGAGTAGTTGACAAGTTAGAAGTTCGTAAAGATAAACAATTGACTGCGACAGACGCTAAAATGTAGCCAAAATTAAAACCCCGCCACAAACGGTTCTGAACACGTTGCACAGTTGTTAAATCGAGCAAATTTTTGCTCTTTGCGAAGTAACGAGGAATAAGTTTCAGTGAAGTCACTCAACCAAGCGCGCATATGCATTGCAGAGTTAAATTTATTCCGCTATATAGTGATCAACATCGGATCATAACCAGTACAAACTACAGAGCTTTAACCCGATTCATATTCAGTCTATCGTAAATGTAGTAAACTAGTAATGTAGATGCTCGGCAATGGCAGATGTACTTATTCGGAGTTCCTGTATGTCCAAATCTCAAAGTTCTCCGTCCCACATCTCTTCAAGGGTTTTGTATCCGGCAGATTTCTCGTCCACCATAGTCAACGGTTTCACAAATTTTACCTGCATCGCCACAAACAAAACCGTTCTTAGTGTCTTCTTCCAGAACGACTTCTCATAGGTGTACTGTCTCGTAATTTTTGTAAATGACGGGTTCTAGGATTTACCTGTTTAATTTCTGAAAACTTGAGCATCAAATCTTCGGGAATAGACCAATCAAACAAGTCGAGATTTTGTTTCAGCCTTGCTTCACTAGATGTTTTAGGCAAGACACTGTGACCCGTCTGGATGCCCCAACGAAGAGCTACCTGTGCCGGGGACTTCCCTAGTTTCTCTGCAACCAGGCTGAGTACAGGATTCTCAAGAAGCCCGCCATCTTTCTTTGAGTCTGGAGCTTGAGATCCCAGTGGAGAATAACCCTGAACAAAATTATACAAAAATAATGAAAAATCAAGTGATGTATCTGCAGGATAAATATCAGTGGCGGAGGCCTGTTCTGTTGTAGCATCTGGGTTATCACACCAGAAAGCTGATTTCCGTATTGTTAGGTGCAAACCCACGTCCCACATCGATAGTGTAAAGGTAAAATATCACCTTTATAAGTGTCCTGAAAATATAATAGTACAAGGCCTTTCTGGGAAGGAGCCCAAGAGTAAATCCGTGAGGGCTTGGCTCAAAGCAGACAATATCGTACTATTATGGACATTGCACACCGGCGCAGCAGAGGCCAAACACGAGGTATTCACGCTTCCGCACAACACGTGTATGGTAAGAGCAAATCCGTGAGGGCTTGGCTCAAAGCAGACAATATCGTAATATTATGGACATTGCACACCGGCGCAGCAGAGGCCAAACACGAGGTATTCACGCTTCCGCACAACACGTATGGTAAGAGTTTTCTGCAATTATACTTCGGGATTTGAGTTACCAAACTTACTGATAAATGTACGCCTTTTGAGTCGCAAAATTTGTGCAGCTTTTCCTGCTGCCACATTGGATGGCATTCAACCTGGTTTACAGCAGGGGGGACACGCGCCACTTCCAAAAGGTCTTGCAGTTTCTTCGTTGAGAAATTGCTGACACCAATAGCTCGAACCTTGCCAGAATCATAAAGCCCCTCCATTGCTTTCCATGTGCCGGGAATGTCAGGTGGAAGCAATTTCTCATACGCATTAATAACTGGACCGTTCTTCTCTTTTACTGGCCAATGGATCTATGCGACAAACATCAACAGTCAAAAGATAATTTTTTTGTTAACGAAACTATTTCTTCAAGCTTGAAATTTGTCACATACAAGGTACAGGTCCAGGTAGTCGAGTTGCAGGTCCGCCAAAGTCCTGTCTAAGGCCTTCGGAACATCTTCAGGCTCATGATCATAGTTCCTGTACACACAAACCAACACTCTTGTTCGAATCAAAACAAACATTTCACATTTCATCACGCTTTCACGCTGTGCTGTGTTACTCAGCCTCCGTTACAAGCATCTGAGACAACGTCTGTGATTACTGACCAGAGTTTGGAGGTGATGAATAATTCCTCGCGTTTCACTACGCCTTCATCAAAAAGCTGTTTCAAAACCTGTCCGATCTGATAACCAAGGAAACATCAGGCGAAGAATTTCTTGCAGCAATTGCGAAGCTACCATAACAAACTAGAGAATTCAAAGGCGCGGTTGTTGTGGTAATGTGGTTACCTGCTTCTCGTTTTGGTAGATATGAGCACAGTCGATATGGCGATAACCCAACTGCATCAAGGTACACAAACATCAGCTCTTGCATCAAAACATTACTACCCACCCTATAACATATCATACACGAAACAATGGAGACACCAAGCCGACTTTTGCCTTTGTTATGCTTCACATGAATAACAAACCTACCTACAGTATCCAGGAACGAACCCAGGATTTAATATATGGGGTAGCAATACATGTAGTGGGATTCGAACCCATGACCACTAGGTGGGATTTTGAGACCTTTACCATTGAGTCGTCTAATGAAATTACCTTTACTTATTTACTATACAGCAATATTTGGGTAGCAAAAATTCACCTTCTTAACCAATTTTTTTAAGTTTGGGATAGCGGCCGTCACCCCTTGCTATTAGGTGGGTTCGCCCTTAACAGTATCGACAGACATCGAATAACAAACCTACAACATCGAAAATAAACTCGTTGCAAGAGTTATATTCGGTCAAACGTTTTTTAATCCACACTAATAACTATATCTCCAGGCCACGAGTTCATAAATGGACAAAAAAAAAAAAATTAAACCAAATAGATTGGCATCCCAAGATCTTGGTTTTGAAAACAAAATTCACCGCTTTCTGAACTCGTGGTTAAGAATTATAATCCGTCAAAATTCCCTTTTTTTTCCAAAAAGAAGTGAATTGGGAATCCTCAGCCCCACCCCACACAAGTATGATCATGGTACTTCCTCCACCCCACACAAGTATGATCATGGTACTTCCTCCACAAATCCATACATTTTTTCCTTACCAATTAAAATTCCTAAATTCTCATTTATAACGAACATATTCGTCGCAAGTTTACACGGATTATTGATGTAGTGTAGATAAAATAAAAGCAAAATGCACCGGAAATAGCAAAGAACTTTTTTCCAAATGGGCGATTCTCACTAATTAATTAAGGAAATAGTTAATTTTTGAAATTTATTATCTACTCCCCGTCGTAATCGAAACCAAACTCGTATTCAAGTCGCTAGTTGTCCAGCCCAAATTGTATTTAACCCGTCACAACACGGATTATCCATGTAGGGTAGATAAAATAAAAGCATAATGCACGCGAAACAACAAATATTTTTTTTTAAAATGGGCAATTCTCACTAATTAATTAAAAAAATAAGTAATTTTTAAAATTTATTATCTATGTACATGTCATACTCACGAAGCCAGACTCGTATACAAGTCGTTTACCTAAATAACGATTATACCCAAATCGTATTTAACCCGTTTCACAAATCCACGATGAATATACCGACACGTGTTTAACATTTGTGACCCCATTTCCGAAAGTTCGACTTTTAATATATTAAAAAACAAATTTTCGGTAATACTAAGTCCATATCTAATAATTACTCGGTATTTGTTTAACTTTAATTAAAATGTCTTCTAACAAATAAGAAATGTTAAAGGAAACGAATGAGACGGACGGAATCGGTATTCATAACAAACAACAAAAAGTATGATCAGCAAATTCTGCGTTAAATAAAATAAACAGTTTTTCTAACGTGCAATAATGGAAAAATGGGTTTATACTTGAATTCTTCTGATTTTAAGAACACGCGCTAGAAAAACCGTAAATCCAAAAACCGTTACTCCTAATTAGAAGAGAAGAGGAGAAAATAACCTTAACAGCAGCAACAACAATTTCTGTGGGAGTAGCATAAGTGCCTAATGCAATTGAAGGGATTTTGGAACCTGTATTTAACTCAAAATATTTCAAATTATTATCACCCATTTTTAGGTTAATTAAATTTGTTAATTGTAAAATATGTAGAGATTAGATGGATTTGGTTGTGATTAATTAAGAATGATGGTGTGTTTATATAGTGATGAATAGAGAACAAGTAAGGTACGATGGTGAAGAAGGGAAAGATATCACGTAACGAGATCGTCTTAAGACGGATATGTCCGTATTAAGTTAAGACGGGTTAGTAGTTACAACTTACTTGTATGAATAGAACCAAAATGAAAAAAGTCTAAAAACATATAAATATTACACAAATTCTCATTCTGTCACAAACTTGTGACGGATACCGTTTCCTCTAATAAAATAGAGTTTTTTTGTAATATAGCCTCTAACATTTACAATGTTTGTAGAAATAGTACCTAAAGTTATTTTTTTTGCCCAACAACACCTAACATTTTCTGTTTTTTTTGTCTAATAACACCAAAATCAGTTTTCCGTCAAAAAAGTCAACATTCCGTCTTGACTAACGGTAAATTTGATTTGACGCTTCTTTCTTTTCTCTTAATGCATTTCATTACCCTCTTCATCATCCTTTTCTAAACCCAATTTTCCCTTTTGCTAATTTTCCTTCTATTAAACTTAATTTTCCTCCAAATAAATACTTATGTAACATCCCTTTAGTTATTTAATTCCTCAATTTTCAAATTAAAACCCCAAATTGAGCTTGCTTTGTCCGATTTTCTACTTTTCCTTCACCATCCTTTCAACCCAATGTCTTATTCAAGCTCATCCAGAGACGGGTTTGCGTGGGTGTTGCTTTTTCAAGTGGATTGATAAAGATATGAGTTATTGGCAAAAAAAAGTGTTATAAATGGCTCGTTGAATGAAAATAAGTCACTTAAGAATAAGATTCATTGTCAATTACTTTTACAATGCACCAGTCAGTGGAAAGAAAGAATGAAGAAATAAGGTCAAATCAATTTCACCGTTAGTCAAGACGGAATCTCGACTCTTTTGACGGAAAACTGATTTTGGTGTTATTAGACAAAATACAAAAAATGTTAGGTGTTGTTGGGCAAAAAAAAATAACTTTAGGTACTATTTCTACAGACAGTGTAAATGTTAGGTGTTATCTGACAAAAAACTCAATAAAATATCCATCAAAGGTAAGTGGGAAAACACATAAAGGGCGACTCACCTTGTTCCCTCTCCTTTTTTTGTGAGAGGTCACAACACTCACAAGCTTGTGACGGGATTAGTCCGTCACAAGCAAGACCTGCCGTAAATATTTATCTTAGTTATGCGATTGGGAGTATTATTTAACCCGTTTTAAACATAAAACAGATAAAATGGATACAAAATGAGATAGCGAAGAAAGGAGACCACATGAATAGTGTCGGAGAGAGAAAAAATGAGTATTTTGTGAGAGAAAACAGTATCCGTCACAAGCTTGTTATGGATACCGCCGTCACAAGTGAGAATTTGCGTAATAGATTAGTAGTCTCATTAGGCCCACATTCATTATTTTATTCTATTTTAGTGACTTCATTGTTTATGTCACTCAACTCCTATTTTCATTCTCAACCAAATTCTTATCAAATCGTCTTCTTGTTCGTCACAAGTTGAAAATGGATAGTGTTTCTTTTGTAATAACTTAGATAAGAAGGTAAAAACTAAGAAGGGAAAATAGAGCACCATGTATAATGTCTAGTACCACTTACATATTGTGAGAGAAGTTTGTTCGGTTTTAGTTTGGAACGGATAGTGCATATTTTCAATATTATGAAAGAAGTTGATTCGTTTGTAGTTTGAGACGGATATTGCATATTTTCAATATTATGAGGGAAGTTCGTTTTTAGTTTGAGACGGATAATACCTATTTTCAATGAGAATTAGTGAATTCTTATTTCAAATAGACCATTTTGAAAATAAATTTGTATGATCATTTTATAGTCAAATGTAACTCTAACGGTTTAACTAGTCTCACCCTTTATGACAACTTGTTTTCAGAAATGATCACGTTTAACCGTAAATTAGTCTTAAAATCTCGAAAGATTGTCATATCTATTTGAAAAGGTAATATATATCCTGTTTTTATTATTGTAAAACGAATATTTCTTTCTTAAGGAAGACTAACGGATTTTTAAGATAACATCTTCTCTTTTTGTTGCCATTTTATTTTAAAATTCCAAATTTTATTTTCGGATCTTCTAGGGTGTGATCAATGGATAAATAAAAGAAGTATAATGTTTTAAAATTTAAAATAGACCACAAATTTTCATTTTAAATTGTTATTATTCGTCTTAAGCGTAAGACGGGTCAAATACATACCAAATCACCCCATTTGTCATTTAGAAAATAACATTTTTTTTGTCTTTATTCCTCACCTGATAATATTTGACTTACGTAAAACTTACTGAAAATAGATATTTGAGAGGAAACTGTCCAAAAATAGAGAGGTTGTACACTTGTATTAAGTCCTCTATTTTTGGCAAAGTCTGAAGTATCTTAATTAAATGTTACCATTTTTTAAATAAACGGTAATCATTTAATGATACAATGTTATAACTAAAATTATGACTTATTAATGGTACGGTAATATTTTATCGTAATATGCCTACATTTATTTCGTCTTATTTCAAACGAAGAATAGTCCGTGAACTAAGAATTTGCGCTTACAATAAAGTGCCCGAATACATCCGTAACACAAGATTTTCACAAATTATTGTTGTTTAAGAAGTACAATTTGTGTTAAATTTAAAATGTCGGATAAAATAAATATGACAAATACAATATTGTAATAAATTTCAACTCAACCGAGTTAAACAAAAAAAATCAGGATACTAAAAGACAACTCGTAAAACATGTAATAATAATCTTAGAACATGCATATTGAAGAGGATGATTTCTTCTCTCTCGTTATTCCCACTATCTTTATCATTTTCCTCTCTTTTCGCCCACAACAAAAGAGGATGTTCTCATCCTCTTTTTTCTCCCCAACCCGACTCACCAACCTTTTTCTCTCTTATTTAACACTTCGGCCGAGACAAGAACATCTTCCACAAATTAGGAGCCGGTATAGTAGGGAGGCGGCGGACGCCTAAGGCCCTGTTCTTTTCGGCTGAAACGAGCTGAATTGAATTAATTGGAGTAGAGCTTAATAGAACTAAATTGAGTGGAACTGAGATGAAGTGAATTTAATTGAATTAAAAGTCAATTTTGTGAATAGATTAATTTAACGTAATTGATTGAACGTAAATAAAACCTAACGGAATACTACCAAGAAAAAAATGGAAGGAGTTGAAATTAAGCCAGAAAGAACAGGGCATTAGTGACTTACCTTGTTATCTAATGTCGAGATGGAACTTTGGCCGTAAAATTTACCATACTGACCGATAGATTGCCATTCTGTGAAATTTCAGCTGTAAATGAAATCGAGAACTGACAGGGCCTCTAGCGCGCTAAAGCGCACAGAGGCTGTACACGGTAGTCTTGGCAGACGCTTAACGAAAAACAACAACGGCACATTGTCAAAACTATTTCACTATATAGTTACCAAAATCAGATCATAACCAGCACAAATTACAGTTTACAGAGGCAACAGCGCGTTAAGAAGGTTCATAATAAGTTTTATCGTAAAGGTAGATGCTCAGTAAGGGCGGGTTTACTTATCCGCAGTTCATGAATACCTAAATATCAAAGTTCTCCGTCCCACAGCTCTTCAAGCGTTTTGTACCCGGCAGATTTTTCATGCACCCTACTCATAGGCTGCACAAATTTTACCTGTCACGCCACAAACAGAACCATTTTCAACTTACTTGAAGCGATCTTAGTGTCTTCTATCAGAACGATTTCTCCATGTGGAAAATACGACATTTAAGTAGAATAGGCTGTTTTCACGTGTTAAACTGTCTCATATTTTTTTTAATGACGGGTACTAGGATTTACCTGTTTAATTTCTGAAAACTTGAGCATCAAATCTTCGGGAATAGACCAATCAAACAAGTCCAGATTTTGTTTCAGCCTTGCTTCACTTGATGTTTTAGGCAAGACACTGTGACCCGTCTGGATTCCCCAACGAAGAGCTACCTGTGCCGGAGACTTCCCTAGTTCCTCTGCTATCAGGCCGAGTATAGGAGAATCAAAAAGCCCGCCAATCTTCTTTGCGTGAGCATGAGAACCCAGTGGAGAATAGCCCTAAACAAATTTCACATAAAACAACAGGTCTTTTGAAATCATTAGCAATGACCTACATGTAGGATAAGGCGTCTCTGTAATACTTCATTGAACCGAATAGGATATTCAGGTGGGGTAACCCTTGAAAAGGTCCATTAATAGGCTTATATGACTAGTGCTTAAAGGGATTGAAAGTACTACTCATATCAACAAAGTGCACCTTCTTTTCTGGTTATATATGCGAAAGAACTCCAAAGTTAAGCATGCTTGGGAGTAGTCTTGGGATGGGTTACCTCCTAGGAAGGTTTCAGGATGCGCATGAGTGAGGACAAAATGCGCTGGAAAAGAGTCGTGTTGGTTTGTGGGGCCAGTACATAGCCTGACGAGCTACCGTGGCTACCATTTCCGGTCCTAGTTTGGGTCGGGTATTACAGTCTCGTTTGAAAACCTACTTTTTTTCTGATAGAATGAATAATCAGAACTATGTACAATCATGCGCTTCAAATAAAAAAAAAAGGAACCCGCATGGCAAGACTTTTCGAAACATCTACTTCAGGATTTGAGGTACCGAACTTACTGATAAATGTATGCCTTTTGATTTACAAAATTTATGAAGCTTCTCCTGCTGCCACATTGGATGGCATTCGACCTGGTTTACAGCAGGGGGAACACGCGCGACTTCCAAAAGGTCTTGCAGTTTCTTCGTTGAGAAATTGCTGACACCAATAGCTCGAACCTTGCCAGAATCATAAAGCCCTTCCATTGCTTTCCATGTGCCAGGTATGTCAGGTCGGAGCAATTTCTCATACGCGTTACTGACTGGACCCTTTTTCTCCTTTACTGGCCAGTGGATCTATGCGACATACATCAACAGTCACATTAAACCAGGGAAAGAAGATAAAACCTTTGTTTTTTCAATGAAAATTGCTTCTTGCTTGAAATTGGTCACGTACAAGGTACAGGTTCAGGTAGTCAAGTTGCAGGTCCGCCAAAGTCCTATTGAGGGCCTTCGGCACATCTTCAGGCTCTTGATCATAGTTCCTGCTCACAAAATCCGACACTGTTGGTGACGTACTTTAATGGCATTATGGGCATTCCTTTCCAGGTCTAAATAAAACAGATACATAATTTTAACACACTTTCAGGCTGTCACTCGGGATCTGGTAGAAGCATCAGAGACGGGTTTGTGTACTATTGTATGTAAAAAAATTCCCATGCTTTTGATTTTAAATGAACTGTCCAAATGTTGTACCCGTGTCAGTGTCAAGTGTTGAACAGAAGCCTACTTTAACATGAAGAGTCGGAGTAAGTCCGGTAATATATCTCTCGTGCGTTCAGGTATTAGACTATAGGCCCTGTTCTTTTGGACTTCAAGTCACTTAATTTAAGTTCACTTCAGATCCTATAAGTTCAGTTCAGTTCCTATACGTTCAGTTCAATTCAGATCCTATAAGTTCAGTTTAGTTCCTATAAGTTCAGTTCAGTTCAGATCCTATAAGTTCAGTTCAGTTCAGCTCAGATAGTTCAGTTCAGTTTCAGTCCAAAAGAACAAGGCCACAATTAGTTAAGGCTTTGGGGTGAAAATTAAACTAAAGATCAAGATTTATGGGCGATTTTAACTAGTTAACCAGTAAATGTGATTACTGACCAGAGTTTGGAGGTGATGAATAATTCTTCTCGCTTCACTACGCCTTCTTCAAAAAGCTGTTTTAAAACCTCTCCGATCTGAAAACCAAGGAAATCAAGGTCATTGCAGCAATTGAGAACTTACCAATAACCATAACGAACTACAGAATCCAAGACACGGTTATTGTGGCTACCTGTTTTTCATTTTTGTAGATATGAGCGCAGTCAATATGGCGATAACCCAACTGCAACAAGGCAAACATCAGTGAACTCTAAACAAAAATATCGTCCCTCTGCTCGCATCAAATTCAAGACATTACCTCTCTCTGTAAATCCCCATTGAAGGCGAAACTATATACAGCGCAATAGCGCATCATACAAGTGATATACAGTAAAATTTAACAGAATCATGCAGCCAAGTTTCATCCTTTGTTATTTACATATGAATAACAAAACCTACCGCAGGTCCAGTGGTAACTGAGTTAAACCTTAAGACTTGCAGAAATGCAGGAGTTGAGAAGTCTCAGATTCGATTACCAGCTGGGGCGATGACCACTTGGCCACTACAACCCCCGAACTCCCGAAGGGGTGGCTTACATGGTCCATGTGGTGGTGCGGGAATGCATGGGCCCGAGGATCAAACCCCTCGTCATAAAAAAAAAAAAAAAAAAAACCTACAGCAGCCACAGGCATTGACGGTCTGTCTGATCTACGTTCATATGGTTCCATAGCAAGTTCCAAACGCTGAAACGCTCGCAATCAATTCACAAGGCCTTACTCCTTGATCGATCTTAGTAATGAACCACGAAGCTAACTTTTGCCATCCATTAATTTCATGACAAACAAACCTACAAAATCTATTTACATTTATATTGATAATGATCTATCATAGCTTACAAAAACCAATTAGTCTCCAGTGAAATGGTTTTACATCAGTATGACTTGAAGCCAAACCAACTGACAAAACTGACCCGGCCCAAATAGCCCAACTAGTACCCGAATTGAAGGCCCGAGTTTGACCTCAAACCCGAATCGACTCAAATGTTTATGATTACATACTAACCCTTATCCATTTGATAACCCTGGAAATCACCCAAACCGAAAATGACCCAACCTGACCAGGCCCAGCAAGAATTCATGCAAACCCAAACAATTCTAACTTGAATTGACCCGACCCGGTTGACCTGTTTGCAAAGTCTAGTCCATTTGTGCAAAAACTAGTGTTTCTTTCATTTCCTACAATGAAAAAGATCCAACGAAATACTACCTCTGTCACCGTCATTTGTTTACCTTTGATTAAAATATTATAAAATGCAAACAAATGAATGTGGACCGTAGCAGTATATTCTATTTTGATTTTTATTAATAGGATAAGAACATCGGGCACATATACAAGAATGCAAATTCTCATTGAAGACGGACCCTCATCAGCTCAAAACGGCTCAAGTAATACCCAAGTGATTAGATAAGACAAAAGCATAATGCTACTCCTCCAGGAGTTTGCTTTTATCTTATTTAACAACTTGGTTATCACAAATTCTCATTTGTGACGGCGGTATCCGTTCACAAGCTTGTGACGGATATCGTTTTCTCTCATAAAATACCCATAAAAGGTGAGTGGAAAAGCACATAAATCCGTCCACAATTTGTGACGGATCCAAGAAATACATTATCATGCCTAACTTGCATTGATTCAATTTGAGTGATTTGTAACTTGTAAGTTGTGAATTGTAACCTACTCGGAGTATATACCAAAAATAACGGTGTCTCATAAATCCGTGAGCACTTAGATCAACTTAGATCTACCGGTAAAGCCAGGGTTGTTCTAGCTTAACTAAAGATCTCACGTTCGTTTTCTAAAAACGTAGTAGCTTTAAACAACTCATGAGAAAGAGCTTTACCGTCATTATAGTCCTACCCAACTCAAATCCAAACTAGCTTAACTAAAGATCTCGCGTTCGTTTTCTAAAAATGTACATAGTAGCGTGTTAAACAACTTATGAGAAAAAGCTTTACTCTCGTTGTAGTCCTACCCGACTCAAATCCAGACTAGTTTAACTAAAGATCTCGCGTTTATTTTTCTAAAAATGTAGTAGCGTTAAACAACTCATGAGAAAGAGCTTTATCGTCGTTATAGTCCTACCCGACTCAAATCCAGACTGGCTTAACTAAAGATCTCGCGTTTATTTTTCTAAAAATGTAGTAGCGTTAAACAACTCATGAGAAAGAGCTTTACTGCCTTTATAGTCCCACCCGACTCAAATCCAGACTAGCTTAACTAAAGATCTCGAGTTCGTTTTCCAAAAATGTACTTCATAGTAGCCTTAAACAACTCATGAGAAAAAGAACTCATGAGAAAAAGCTTTACTGTCGTTGTAGTCCTACCCGACTCAAATCCAGACTAGCTTAACTAAAGATCTCGCGTTTATTCTTCTAAAAATGTAGTAGCGTTAAAAACTCATGAGAGAGCTTTACTGCCGTTGTAGTCCTACCCAACTCAAATCCAGACTCGCTTAACTAAAGATCTCGCGTTTATTTTTCTAAAAATGTAGTAGCGTTAAACAACTCATGAGAAAAGAGCTTTACCGTCGTTGTAGTCCTACCCGACTCAAATCCAGACTAGCTTAACCAAAGATCTCGCGTTCGTTTTCTAAAAATGTAGTAGCGTTAAACAACTCATGAGAAAGAGCTTTACTGTCGTTATAGTCCTACCCAACTCAAATCCAGACTAGTTTAACTAAAGATCTCGTACATAGTAGCGTTAAACAACTCATGAGAAAGAGCTTTACTGTCGTTGTAGTCCTAAATCCAGACTAATTTAACTAAAGATCTCGCGTTCGTTTTCTAAAAATGTAGTAGCGGTAAACAACTCATGAGAAAGAGCTTTACTGTCGTTATAATCCTACCCGACTCAAATCCAGACTAAAGCAGATTTACTCGCACAAAAAAAAGAAACCGATTGATAGGTATGTGTGGGACATGCCAATAACTACAGTTCCATAAACACTATAATGATTTTCTAAAAGTCAAAGATAACAAATATTCAAAACTATAGACAAATTCTCGTTCGCGACAGGTCAGAAACCTACAGTGTTTTATAATCGATTTAAATAACGTTAAAAATAAGTAAGAATTAACTTTATTAAGTTAATTAACACAAATTAAGAAGAAAAAAAGTTCAAAAACAATGATTAAAAAAACAGACAAACCTTAATAGCAGCAACAACCATTTCCGATGCAGTGGAATAGGTGCCAAATCCGATAGAAGGGATTTTGGCACCAGTATTTAACTCGAAATATTTCAAATTATTATCGCCCATTTTTGAGCTTAATTATATGTATTTATTTATTAATTTAAAGAAATAAATAGAGATGTTTAGATGAATTTAGTTGTGATTATTAAGGTTTGATTATGTATGTGTTTATATAGGTAAGACTGTAAGAGTGAGTAGTAGCCCACTTTGGATTAAATTATTCATTCCACTAACTTCATCGTTTATGTTGTTCAATCATGGACTAATTGAATTTAATAATTTGAGTAATTTATGTTTCAGACGTGTTAATTTAAAACGATTATCATTTCGATTAAAATAGTACTGAAAATAAAGGAAGATGGTCAATGGTGAGAGTTAGGATCACACTAAAAAGTAAAACTTGAGAGAAACGGTCTTTTAATAAATATTAAGATACCATTCTTTTGTACCTTTTATTTGTATTTCGTAACTATTTTGTCTACCATAGTAATTTCGTACTTATTTACATAATAAATGTACTAAGTTTATGTTTAATCATGATTTGTACCTATTTTATTATCTTTAGTATCATCTTTTCTTAAATTTGTACAATAGTCTCTCAATAAAAGTAAAAATTGAGAGAAACGGTCTTTTAATAAATATTAAGATACCATTCTTTTGTACCTTTTATTTGTATTTCGTAACTATTTTGTCTACCATAGTAATTTCGTACTTATTTACATAATAAATGTACTAAGTTTATGTTTAATCATGATTTGTACCTATTTTATTATCTTTAGTATCATCTTTTCTTAAATTTGTACAATAGTCTCTCAATAAAAGTAAAAATTGAGAGAAACGGTCTTTTAATAAATATTAAGAGACCATTCTTTTGTACCTTTTATTTGTATTTCGTAACTATTTTGTCTACCATAGTAATTTCGTACCTATTTACATAATAAATGTACTAAGTTTATGTTTAATCATGATTTGTACCTAATTTATTATCTTTAGTATCATTTTTTCTTAAATTTGTACAATAGTCTCTCTATAAAAGTAAAAATTGAGAGAAACGGTCTTTTAATAAATATTAAGAGACCATTCTTTTGTACCTTTTTATTTGTATTTCGTAACTATTTTGTCTACCATAGTAATTTCGTACCTATTTACATAATAAATGTACTAAGTTTATGTTTAATCATAATTTGTACCTATTTTATTATCTTTAGTATCATTTTTTCTTAAATTTGTACAATAGTCTCTCAATAAGCTTATTAAAAGGCGATCTCTCAAAAGAGATACTGTTGTTATTATTATCGGTTTGATTATTGATTAGATTTACTCAAGTTTTAAATATCTAGCCGTCAGTTTTCACTAAATTTTATTATTATTTTTGTGGCCGTATTTGGCATTCGACAAGTTAGCGGCGGTGGTTGTCGTGAAGTGAACAAAGTGATCCTACGGTGAAATTGATCTTAATTTTGGATTACTAATTTCATATTAACTTTAGTTTAAGTGGAAAAAATTAGCATAAATGTTAATTTGGTTTTTTTACACAATTACTAAGCTAATTTATTATCAAGTCATCTGTAACTAATATTAAGACACATGTCGATGCAGGCCAGTTTAACTTGGACTAGGGTTGAAAAATAAAGTTGCTATCAATTTCAATTCACCCTATTTTAGGGTTCTATGAGTTCTATCGAATCAAATACCTCGAGTTTGGTTTAATTCTTAAACTTTCTTGTTTTTGTCATTCTCGTCCTATCTAATACAAGTGGTCCATCTACTCCATTCCCCTCGGCTTTTGTACAGGTTTTTACATTTCTCGTATAACGTATTATTTATTTTAAGTGTATAAATTAAAGAAACGAGGGAAATATTTTACATCAATCTTGATAATTTTATGATTTTAACAATTTCTCTACCTTGAATAAATAGAAGAGTCGGATGTTCGAATCTCAATAATGACGAACACCTACAGAATTCATAGATTAATGCAACCATCACCAGCAGTTCAATCTTAATCTTAAGCACAGAGTTCCAGCCCAACTTGAAGCTTTTTCATAAATTCTTGTTTCAGACCGTCACTTTTGGTCTGAAATAATAAGACGGGATTTTGTAACCATTTTACAGCCAAATGTAACCACGATAGTATGATCAATGTTACAGCTTATGATAACTTGTTTGTAAATAATGGTTACATTTGACTGTAAAATGGTAATAAAATCTCGTCTTACTATTTCAGACCAAAATGGTGGTCTGAAGCAAGACCCACCGAAGCTTTTTAAGCCTATAAAGTTTCAAGTTCAAACTCGACTCGTAGAAATGGCGCTCGACTGCTCGTCCAAGCTCAAATAGATGTTCTATACCACCCAAACTCGAGCATTGCTAAGCTTCAACTACATAGAACAGCGGGTCTCGTCTCATTTACAGCCCCTTCTCGACTCCGCTCATTTACAACACTTCCTCAGCCTTTCAATTCTACTCTAAACTCGAGGTGAAGAAGGGCCAGCTATCTTCGGAAACAGTAGTAGAATTAACATCTCAACCGACTTTTTTTCTTGCGCGTCATGCTACAACCTCAAATGACTTCAATTAAATCATTCAAGTACTATGGGTACCTGGGAGATAATGTCAGTTAGCTTCTTCACCATCGTCACGTTGGGACTTTGGGCTTATCCGGCATGGTTGAGAATACATTTCAGCGACCTGAAATGGGGAAATTAGAAAAGACAGCGCGAGAACAATCCTGAAAGCATAGTTATGAATTCATTGCTCTCTGATAGAGAGAGTCGTAAGGAAAGGAAACCATTGCCAGCAAATTCAAGGAAGAAAAAAAACCTGCTTAGCTGCTGTAGCCATTTCTGGACCCTTGTCTGCACGTACACGAAGAAAAACCGGATTGCGTAAAGAGAGTCCCTATAACAGCACCAACAGAGCCTTAGTCCAAAGTGTTTTCAGGTACACGAAGCACAGACGGTGTCGTGTCTGATACGTGTCGGAGTGTCGGACACGGCTATTTTGGGTGAACTTTCCTATTTTGTGGTCTAAGCTGAAGTGTCAAGTGTCGTGTCGTGTCGTGTCGGACACTGACACGTGTCAGACACGCGACACGCTAGTTAAGTGAAGTGTCGGAGTAACATGGACATGGTCACGAATCATTTAGTAAAAGATATTCCCTCCATCCCGTATATAGTATTCCTGTTTGACGATGATGGTCGAATGATTTAAGCTCTTACTGATGTTTTCTAACAATAGTGACCACCGACGACAAATGAGGAATTGAGGATAGTAAAAAATGGGATGATGGTCATAATTTAATTATATCCTCCTGTACCTTGGTTGGATCAACTAAACCAATCGCGGCAGAATGAACTGGACTGATTGTTATATCACCAGCTTTCACCTCCCACACCTGCAGCGCAAGATAGGGTCAAGCTTTCCCAAGGGGGAGAATATAGTACAGGGTATAATTTTCAAGATGCAATAATCCGGCACTCAATCACATCAAATTCATAACTTTTACGCGACAGAAATCAAAATCTCATTACCTCTGTTGGTTCGAACCATACATCTGGTTGAACTTTGTCTGCATTATATATGTAATTCGACTGCATCACATGAAGAGACATTGTCAGCAGTATAATTCAGTTACAAATTCAGACAGAGGGCCATTTCATTTCATTCACGGATAGCAAAAAATGAGACTAACCTTCGGATTTGTTATGACTTTAGGTGCAAAACGTTCATGGCATTCATCCAGCAATTGGTCAGAAAGACCAGTGCCTAACAAGTTAATAAGGACAAATTTCTCAAATAGATATAATAATAACGGTTTTTCTAACGTTTACCCTAAGGGTACACGGTAATAACCTAAATCTGAAAGATTAACGTGCATGTGGTTCCAACCTGCATTGCATATGGTTTGGAACTCTTCCGTATCAGGGACATAGCAAGCAAGAAGAAATGTCCCATAAACACCTATTGTAAAATTCATATATAATAAATAAGTGAAGAAAAATCAAAGAAATAGAGAAATATAATACAAAGATTGCAGTTAAAAAAAATAAAGCTGAAGAAGTCGACTACCAGTACGCTTGCCACAGCCATAGAAAGCACCGATAGGCACGAGATCAAGTGAATCCCACATACTGAAATAGAATTACGATGAGCATGAAGAATAAGAAAATATTTGAGTGAATAACCACACACACAGTACAAACTGCACCAACCTCGCAGTAGAATCCTTCTTTAACTTTAGCCAATTGCGTTTTCCAGGTTCATATTTGGAGTTCATCCCCAATGGTTTGAATACCAGACCCTCGCAGCTACAAGAAGAGATAAAAGTTAAGATAGTGAGTATACAATCCACAAATAATCGGTATAATTCAGTTTTCCTAATCTGTAACAGAACCAGAATTTGTAGCATTCATTTACAGAAGCATGCAATAGGATTAACAGGGTCGAAACACTTGCAAGTTGCAACAGGCAGCTCCACACTTCAAAGAAAGCTACATACTAAAAAGTATAAGCTGATTTCCAATGAGCAGAAACTCGCAACTACCCGGTCCATCTTCTCCAGATACAGTCCTCATAAGGCAATGACTCTTGATCAGGAGAAATTACATAAAATAAAGCAGGAAGTAATCCGTATAAAATTCACACAACAAATCTTTATTTTCTAGCATATCAGGAGAGCATCTAAACAGCCAGCCACAGTATGGAATTCGATAGAAATATGATTCCTCTTTCTCATGCAGAAAGCCTTAGTTTACCATATGTCAACTTCATGACAATTCATTCATAACACTCGCAGCAATGAAAAGTTTCAGATACCAATTTAGGAATTTGGTGTGGTAGCTGGTAATCTTGATATTGACACAGGCCACTGAAATTGGGTTTCGATGGCAAGGATGAGATTACTTCAAAAGTTCTATAAACGATTTCATGAGCAATTTGCAAATTTCAAGTTAGTAATCACAGAAACTAAATAACTGCACTAATTATATACCTACTAACACAAATAAGCATGCTCCATACTTCACAGTTTCTCTAACTGAAGCCGTCAAAAAAGAGATGTACGTACCTTGCAGAAGCAGATTCCTCCAAGAACTTCTGTACTAATTTCGGATCTTGAGACGACAAAGCAGTTGCAAACTGAAGATACCCGGCATCCTCGTCAAAAGATTGAAGTAGATGCTGCACAAAAATATTATACCTATAAGAAGGCAACTTCTTGCAAAAGAAAAATGGGAAAGTAAAATACAGGTCACAGAGCTATACCTCTCGACGAACACCAAGTTGCTCTTGAATGAGTGATTGGCTATTCAGATACAACAAATCGAACGCAAATATGCAGACGTTGATCTTGATATCATCTATTCTGACATCTTTACGACGGCGAGACATAAGTTCCTGTCCACAAAATAAATATAAATGATAAACTATATGATGTGCAGAGATATGGATACATGATAGAATTGCTGACACGATGATATTGTATTTTCCAGATGACGGTAGGCTAAGAAGTAGATCACTACGAATATTTCCTAATGAAGACTAGTGGTTATGCTACTGTTTTACGGAGACAACTGGAAGGTGATAATCCAATATCACAAGATAGATTTATTTATTTCTCGGCCGAAACCTAGTATACAGTAGCTCGTAAGTCATAGTTCTAAAATGAACGGTTGTTCTACTCCTTCCTGCCCGTTTGAGCTGTCTAATTCCACCCATAATAATGATTGAATGACTTCCTGATACAAACAATAAATGACGTAAATATTGAACCAAAAATTGTTAACATGAGAAAAATTAACCAGAAATATTGAAGCCCCTAAATTTGTAATACCTGAAAAGTCAAAAGTTTCTTGCTGCTACGGTCAAATGCAGCAATTTCACAGTCCATAATGAATGACGTAACCGAGGACATTTTAAGCCTGCACCAATGTTAATATTACATAAACTTAGGAGCAAACAACATCCACAACTGCCCACGCCTCAGTACCTCGCCCCGACCCATACGAAAGGCTTCATTCACACACTTAGCAAACAGGTAAAGTCTAAACTAAAATACCTTTTGACAGTATCAACAACATCTGGGTACTTTCTCGTACTGCATTCAAGGTTTCTACTGAAAATCTCAACTCTGCCATCCTCCAAGAAATGTATCTGCATCAAAGGACACAACCTGAGCAATAATCCCCAGAATAAATGGAACGGAGGCAGTCATAAGATAGACACAGCAGCCAGGGAATTCATTAAGAGCAATGCACACAATGCATTGTTCCGTTCTTTTATAACTCAACATATAATACAACCAGAATCACCTGAGCTCTTTCTCCATCGTATTTGTATTCACATATGTATGGACAATTCCCAATTTTCTTTATCGCATCATGCACTGAACCAATTGGTTTGCACAGCATGGGTGCCATAACAGTACCCACTAAAGGGCCATATGACTTTTGGAGCTTCCTTACGCCAATACTGAACAATGCATGAACTATCCTATCATAATCAGGAAGAACAGCGAAAGCCTGCTTGACAATTGCAGCACCCTGAAATGGAAACAATGTACAGAGTCGGTGCATAACAGGAAGAATCACCGTAATCAGAACAAGAAGAATCTGACCTCTTCCAAAGATGGTGGGTTATCTTTCTCAAGAAAGACAGCAGCTCGGCCTAATGCATCAAGAAGAGTTGCCTCCGAACACCCAATTCGCATACCTTTCTGCAATCAGATTTAACTGTTTGTAAGTAGTTGAACAAGAGTAATCAATCCACGGTTATGACTAATCAGTACCTTAGGAGATAGGAGCCGGATTAGGTACTTAGGCTCACACTCACGTAAAGCGGAAAGAAGTTTCTTCAGAATGCTAATTTTTCCCCCCTTGCTATCATTTCCGGAGACCTATTAATAAACAATTGAAAACATAACCAACCAGACAGGATGAAGACAGGAAAAACGCGTTAATAAACAAGCTTGTGACAGTCACAAGCATGTCTTATCGTTAATATTCAAGCAAACACATTTAATACTGTAAATCATGAAAAGTAAACCTGTGCAATCTTCTGAAAGCTACGATACACTTCAGACACAGACAATGGCTTGGGTTTAAAATTAAATAATTTAGACTGCGTTGAACGAGCCGTTTGAGCTACAAGACCGAGATCTCCCTTTACCTATAGGAATAACAAAAAAACTATAATGCACAGCATAATACAGTACTGTAGTTAATCACACTTGAAAAACGTTTATGTACAATTCAATGGAACGGAAGAGGGACCTGAAGGAGACTTTTAACGAGGTCTATTGTTAAGCCATATGCTTCCGCAATTGCCTTAACAATGTTATGTTCTCCGATCCCAAGCTGGTCGGATCCAGCTTCAGTCATAGGGGCAATTTTGTAACACAACAAACCCAAAACAGCAACCAAATCCTCCTCTTGGGAGGAAGAAGACATAGCAACCCTAAGCATATTACACGCAATATACGTCTTTATACTTCGTTTAGGTTCATCCGACATAAGCTCAAGCGCAGAGCACACAAACACGAATGGAAGCGGCATAAGCTGCCCGTCTTCTGCCCTAGAGAAACAACAAGTTACTGAATCAAGCTTAAAAGATATCGGATCCTTCCTCAAATTATCCATCTTTGTCTTCAAAAGCTCAACATTAACATCAACGTAGTCAGGTATTATGGCTTTTGATAATGTTAATGGTTTTTTCTTTGATACACATTCTTCCTCCTCAATTCTCGATCTTTTCGGCTTATTTGCTGAGGTTCGCGCTGCTGCTTTTCTTAGAACATCGAAAGCGTTCTTCATCCTGATTCGAGGCTCAATGCTTCGAGATTTTGGGATCCTGTGCAAAATTTCAGAATAAGGCCGCAAGTACAGAGTATAAAACCTCTCAATATATGTTACACCAATTCTCGCAAATAAAGACGGTTCTAACACCTGATTAAAATAGAGACGGCCTTAAGTAAGACCGTCTCATGTTGATTAACATCAAACACAAACTGCTATTGCGAAATTTGAAAATGAGGCCTCACGTACGACCCAAAAAATATAAAGACCGACTATAAAATCGTTAACCCTAATTCTCGCGAAATAGAGACGGACTTAAGTAAGACGAACACGAGTAACATCAAACAAAAACAGCGAAATTTGAGAATGAGGCCTCACGTACGACCAAAAAAAATATAAAGACGGACTATAAAATCGTTACCCTAATTCTCGCAACGTAAGACGGCTCTAACATCCGATTTTTTCGTTACCCTAATTCTCGCAACGTACGACGGCTCTAACATCCGATTAAAATCGAGACGGACTTAAGTAAGACGAACTCGAGTAACATCAAACACAGACATCGAAATCGAAATTTGAGAAACGGAGTATAAAATCGTTACACCAATTCTCGCAACGATAAGACAGCTCTAACATCCGATTAAAATCGAGACGGTTTTAGGTAAGACGAACTCTTGTTGATTAACATCAAACACAAACTGTTATCGCGAGAGATTTTCGCGAAACGATAAATTAACGAGTAATTCAGTAATTATAAATAAAATTGATGAAGAAAACGAGAAGTGATTGTACCTTAAATATTGATAAGTATGGAAAGGACGAATCTTTTGAAGTAAAATTAATGAAATAAATGAGGAATTCTGGGGATTAATCAGGATTCAGGATGAAGAACAATGGAAGGAACGAAAGTGAGGCAAAAGATTGCTAGAAGACCTCGAATTTAAGTGCGAGGCCTTTTATAGCTTCCGAGTTACGTCAATTTTTTATTTATTTTTTTTGTTTTTGACGAGGGTACATGTGATAGCCGGGTTTTCTGGGAATTTCACCCAAGTTTTAATCACTAGAGTCCACCTTTACGGGCGAGTTACGTTTATTGCCTGTACTAGTTTTTATTCGCACGCACGGTTTTATACAAACCGTAACTCTTGTTTCCGTAACTCTTATTTGAAACGGTTTCACGCGTAGGATCGTCTTATTTTAGAATGTGTGTTATACAAATAAAGATCTTTTATTCTTTTTATTTTATTTTATTTTATTGGAAATATAAGGTAAATAAAAAAGAAAAATGAGAGGATCGGAAAGGGAAATTATTCAGTAGGAGGATCCAAATCCGATGTACTATCACCAATTTTATACTTTTTGAGCATTTATAATAATATTTTTGAGCTTTGTTTTAAAAATTATGAGCATTAGTATAAAGTTTTTGAGCTAAGTTATTAAAACATTAAGCTCAAAAACTTACAATAAAACTCAAAAACATTACATATAAACTTAATTATATTTTCGTTTTAACGAAAAAAAAATTAAAATCTAACTTATAAATTTTTATAAGCTCAGAAAAAATACAGATATGCTAAAAAACAAATAAAGTTTGGCGTAATAAGCTCAAAAGAAAAACTCATATGCTCAAAAACAATTAAAATTTAAGGTAATAAACTCAAAAAAATATTCATATGCTCAAAAAGTTATTCATAAACTCAAAAAAATATTCTTATGCTCAAAAAAATTATACATATGCTCAAAACTAAGAAAAGTGTGAGGTAGTACCTCCGATGTATGTTCCTATTTCTCGAAATCATTAGATGGAAGATGGACGAATATTTTTAAAATAAAAAAGTAAATAATTGATTAAAATACTTAAATTCTTATATGCTAAAAGATTAACAGAATTCTAAATTTTTCTTTGAATTTTGTCTCGTTTAAATAATATGCGCACTAAAGAAAGTGGTCACACCGTCATGTCATCAATTGGCTCTAATATAATCTTATTTTAATTTTATAAATATACTCTAATTTAATTTGCATAAAATAGAACATAATTGAAAAAAAATATGTCACTAAGAAATAGATTGTCATTAGAATAACTAGATTTATATAGGACAAGCTGAATAACTACACATACATTAATTCCGACATAATTATAAAAAAAAATAATTAACTAAATGTAAATCAAAATGGTATTTTTAGTCAATTGATGTCGTATTACATAATTCTGGTATTGTTAAACAAAATCGATGCAGATGCATTCAAATTCAAATCCAAATCCAAATCCAAATACGTTTGAATATTACTCCGACAATGAACTCATATCCGATCCGAGCAGAGCCAAACAGAAAAGAAGAGTTTTGAGACCCGATACAATATTATCGAGTCTTATAAATCTGGTAGAATCCGGGATCCATTGCTATCGAACTCGTACCAACTACCTTATCTATAGACAACAAGCAGGAGACCAACGAACCAATTTGCAAATTTTTATTTGTAAGTTTGTAACAACAATGGCAGCAGCAGCAATATCCACACTTTCCGCCATTGTTACACCATCTTCATCCTCCTCAGCTTCACTCTCCCGTCTTCCTTCAGACCACTTTCACTCCTTCACACATTTCTCACCAAAACCCAGTAAACATTTTCACAAATCCCTCTTCTTAAAACCTACTAATTTCAATTCTACACCTCTTCCTTTGCTCTTCCCTTTTCACTTATGCCACTCTTCTTCCGGTTTCGGCGATACCGAAAGCAGTGATATCTCTGATGATGATGAAGTTCAAGACAGTAAGATTGATCAAACTGATGTTAAAAGGTCTGATGGTGGTAGAGTTTATGTGGGGAATTTGCCGTTTTCTGTGACTTCTTCTCAATTGTCTGAAGTCTTTTCTAGGGCTGGTCAAATCAAGTCTGTTGAGGTACATTCTTGTGTTTTAAATTAATGGCGGAATCAGGGTTTGTAGTTAGGGAGCGAACCAGTAATGCAGTAGGGTAACTCGAAAAAAGTTTGGAAATTTTAATTAGAAGCTTATATTTGAATAATTTTAATGTGGCGGAATCGGGATTTGTAGTTATCAGGGGGTGGACTAGTAATGCAGTAAGGTAAACTTGAAAAAAGTTTGGAAATTTTAATATTTAAAGAGCGAGCGCACCTGCTAGCCCCCCAGTTCCGCCACTGTTTATATCAGTCTGGTCTGAATTGCAGATAATACATGATAAGATGACTGATAGGAGTAGAAGTTTGATTGTTTGAATAATTTTAATGTGGCGGAATTAGGGTTTGTAGTTATCAGGGGGTGGACTAGTAATGCAGTAAGGTAAACTTGAAAAAAGTTCGGAAATTTTAATATTTAAAGAGCGAGCGCACCTGCTAGCCTCCCCAGTTCCGCCACTGTTTATATCAGTCTGGTCTGAATTGCAGATAATACATGATAAGCTGACTGATAGGAGATTAGGAGTAGAGGTTTGAATAATTTTAATGTGGTGGAATTGGGATTTGTAGTTATCAGGGGGTGGACTAGTAATGCAGTAAGGTAAACTTGAAAAAAGTTTAAATTTTTTATAATGTAAAGAGCGAGCGCACCTGCTAGCCCCCGGCACACCCCAGTTTTGCTACTGTTTAAATCAGTTTGGTCTGAATTGCAGATAATATATGATAAGCTGATTGATAGGAGCAGAGGGTTTGGATTTGTGACAATGGAAAGCGTTGAGGAGGCGAAAGAGGTCATCCGGATGTTTGATGGTTCTGTAAGTGTCTCTGATTGTTAGTATTTCTACTGACCGAAAATGTCTTAGTCTAGTGGCCAAAACGGAAATTTGCTTACTGCTAATTTGTATAGACTTATGGAGTAGAAGTTGTAATGTTGCTTCAGTGATCTGCAAGTATGAATGTTGGAAGTATGAGGGTAAAGAATTGATCTTTGAGATTTATAGAGGTTGCGTACACTGTACATCTTACCAGAGATCTTGTGTAGGCCGGTGGTTTGTTTCGACTTTCGAGGAAATGGGATCACTGCTGTTGTGTTGATGTATATGTGCCATTGTTTCGGAAAAGATGGTTTCGACTTTCAACTGTGTATATGACCGAACATTTATACCTTCAGGACTCTCCGCGAATTCACTACTCTCTCAATTCATCTGGATTCATTATGCTTGTGCAGTGGTGCTGTTCGGAAATGTGTGAATCTGAATGAAACTTAACCTCAGAATTATGTCCAAACGATAGACAAAATTGACATGTACAGAGTACAGACATTCGCGATCCTCACATTAAGAGCTGTACTGCTGTAGCTAAATTTTTACTGTCATGAGACAGTGTGACAATGTTGTTGTTTATGTACCCATACCGACCATATAAGTAATGTCGAAGATTATTGTGCAGGATGTTGGAGGCCGACCAATTAGAGTGAACTTCCCTGAAGTTCCAAAAGGAGGTGAGCGGAAAATGATGGGTGCTAGAACCCGGATCACCAACCAGAGTTTTGTAGACACCCCTCATAAGATCTATGCTGGTAATCTTGGATGGGGCGTAACTACAGAAGGCCTTAAGGATGCATTTTCGAAACAACCAGGTTTTTTGAGTGCCAAGGTGGTATATGAGAGAGATAGTGGAAGATCTCGAGGTTTTGGGTTTGTCTCGTTTCAATCAGCAGAAGATGCACAGTCTGCAATTACTGACATGAGCGGAGTGGTACATGTACTTCTTAAATTGCTCATTTTGGATGTGGCCTAAACTCGATATAAACACTAACTTTCTTTCTGTTTGCGCGTCTTTAGGAACTGGAAGGACGACCATTACGATTGAATATGGCAAGCGAAAGGAGTCGGACTAACGCTGGGAATGCTACTGGACAGAATGAAGTACTTTCTGCTGCAAACTTGTGAAACAGAATGGTGTTTAGGAACATAAGCCATATGTATTTTGAATCATTGCCGTAGAGGCATAGATCTGTATGACACGCGGGAAATGTAGAGTACTGGTATCGATTTTGAAATGTCGGGTGAATTTGAGAAAACCGTTTGATTGCCCATGTAGGAATTAAATTGCACAGGAACTTCCAATGACCATGGGGGGTAGGTAAGCAAGTTCTTACATTATGTAGGCATTGGAAATTCCTGTGAAGTTTCAATTCCTGTATTTTCCAAATATTTTGCCAACCAAACAACCCACTTTTTTTAAAATCATGGGATTTTGCAATGCCCGTGTTATTTCAGTGGCAAATGAAGGAACAAACTGGAAGAATGCAAATGGATCAACTGCTATTCCGTTTCACAATATGAACATTGATGTATAAGAATATCACCATAACCGAATCAAACCAATATCTCAAACCAAAAAAACAGTATACACTAATGCTATTATCAACAAAAGATCGAAACCAAGTATGATGATCACTTCCAATCCAAAGCCGTAGAAACCCGAACAACAAGGAGATCAGATTATTTCTGCCATGGACGTATAGAGAGGACAACGACCAAAATGATGATGAGCAGGAGAATGAGGGCAAAGCAAGTCCATTTTCGGGTATTCTTCTGACTCTTGCGCGCTTGCACCAGCTGTTGTGTTCCTGCCTGTACCACTGATTTTGATCTTTCGACGTTTTTCTGAATATCATTCAACTGCTCTCCTTGATGGAACACTAATGTAGCCATGTCTTGAAATATCTGCTGCAATTCAATCAAGTTCCTTTCGATATCTTTGACAGCATCATGCCTCTCTTGTATCTCTGCTATTGTATCTTGAATCTGTCCCCTCCCCTGCATTTTCATTACCCATTATCATCATCATCACGACTTTACGTCTTCAACAAACAAAAATGGCAGCTAAAACAGTCGGTAGAGTCACTAACGTTCAATGACAGCCCCGGCCACCATTGAAATTTCCAAGTCACTGTCGGGATTACCACATAATATACGGTGCCATGGACATTAGATCATATAATGGTGTCGTGGACCGTATACTGTAACACAAGGATACGTCTACACATGAGATGTGTTACTTATGACCTAGTTTCAAAACCCGTCAACCAGAAAACTGTGACAGAATGCAACAAACTTGCTGCTGTTTCTTATGACCTAGTTTCAAAACCCATCAAACATAAAATACAAAAACATACTCTAAACCAGATGAAAAAAAAACCAGAAAACTGTGACAGAATGCTACAAACCTGCTTCTGTTACCTATGACCTAGTTTCAAAACCCGTCAAACATAAAATACAAAAACATACTCTAAACCAGATGAAAAAAAAACCAGAAAACTGTGACAGAATGCAACAAACCTGCTGCTGTTACTTATGACCTAGTTTCAAAACCCGTCAAACATAAAATACAAAAACATACTCTAAACCAGATGAAAAAAACCAGAAAACTGTGACAGAATGCTACAAACCTGTTGCTGTTACTTATGACCTAGTTTCAAAACCCGTCATACATAAAATACAAAAACAAACTCTAAACCAGATGGAAAAAAAACCAGAAAACTGTCACAGAATGCTACAAACCTGTTGCTGTTACTTATGACCTAGTTTCAAATCCCGTCATACATAAAATACAAAAACATACTCTAAACCAGATGAAAAAAAAAACAGAAAACTGTGACAGAATGCTACAAACCTGCTGCTGAATAGCCCTCTGCAGGAAACTCTCACTTTCACCAGTAGTAATCAACAGATCAACAGTCTGTTCATCCGGGTTCTCACCCGTAACAGTGAAATACCTCCTCTGTACAATCTCCTTATACTCCTCATTAATCCGCTCCCTCAACTTAATAAACTCATCCATCTTCGCCTTCAACTTATTCCCCAACCCTGCAACAACATTCGTCCTAGCACGTTCAGTAGCGCTACCAGGGCCGCACCCTGGCGTGTTCAGACTCTCAGCATTCGATCTGTTCAACGCCTCAATTCTATCCTTAATCACCTTAGCCTTTTTCAAAGCCCGTGTCACGTCCCCGTGCATCCTAGACCTCAATTCCTTCACCACACCGGCCTTATGAGCCGTCTTACTGTCTTCATGCGCCGCCCTCAGCTTGTTCTGAATGTCGTCGATGTCTTTCAGGTCGTTCTCGATCATGTCCACGTCCTGGTAAAACTTGTCTAGGTTCCCCCCTGCAGGGGAACCCATCTCAATGTCACCCGTATGACGGGAAGACGAGAATGATCTTAGATTGTTCATTCTGTTTTCGACACCAAATGTTGGAAAGATTGACGGGTTTTGAGTCGGAATTTAAAGTATGAAATTAAATGTAAGACTTGTCAAAACAAGGATCATTCAACTACCATTTCTGGTTCTTCCAGAATGGTATAAGGATGGTGGCTTAATCTTTGACTTTAATATACACAAGTTGAACCTGTGATGAACTTTCCTCAGATAATTACTATTCAGACTCGATATTTCTCGTATGAGAAATGAGATAGCGTTACCAGATGGTATCGAGTTTACGAGTTTTTATAGTATAAACTCACTTTACGTAAACGTGTTGGAGATGTTGAAATGCTAAGTTTTCAAACAATGAAAAATTACGTGTTTTGGTGACTTGATCAACGTGTGCTAGTGGTTTATTGCCTAAAGAAAATTTCCAAAGTTGTTACTTAATCCATCTCCGTCATTTGTTTACCTAATTATATAAATCTTTATATACTTTATTTTTGTTTTATCTATCTCACATGAATAGTATTTGACCCATCGTAAACTTGTAATGTATATGCCCGTCACGAATGAGAATTTGTGATTATATTATGGTATTTGTAGAAAATTGTAATTAATATATTATTATTAATCATTTTAAACCTAATAAATCTACATTTATAAAATTTTGTATTACAATTAGATGGTATTTTTTAGATTTGATTTATAAAAGGGCGTTTCTAATGAAATAATTTGTGTACTTAATAATGGTTTTATATTAAAAGAGAAGGTTTAAGAGTTCTCGATTAAATATTTTTTTAAACAGCACCGAGTTAGGTGAAAATTCCATTTTGATTTTTTCTTTTCAATTGTGTCAGAATAAATATATGTATAGTTGGTCAGCTTGTTCTAATATAGTAGTATACTTATTCTAACGACAATCTAGTTTCTTTGTCTAATGACAATTTTTTTTTTTCAATTATGTCAATGGATTTATTTTATGCAAATCAAATTAGGGTATATTTATAGAATCATATTTGAGCTAATTGATAGTATGATCACATGACAGTGCGACCATTTTCTTTAGTAGGCATATTATTTAGGCGGAAATTTTAGAGATGTGTTAATCTTTTTATATATAAGAGTTTTTATTTTCGATGTCTCACTCAATTGTTTGTCTTTCTGTTTTAGAAATGTCTTTGACACTTTGGTCTAATCGCGATCACGGGGTAATTAACTACTTGTAGTTATTTGTGTCATGTGAATCCACAATTTTAATTTTGTTAGTCCTAGTTGTAAAACTAAGTGGAATTTAATTTAAGACTTTTTTAGGTAATTGATTATTTGATTTATGAATATAAACTCGGTTATTTTATATTAGGTGTAATCCTATTGACATCTAAAAATATCTCTTGTATAGAAATAGGCTCTAGCGTGACCGTGCTCAATTTTAGCACGGTATAGCTAATTATTATTAAATTAAATGATGATTAATGCGATAATTAATATAATTATGAAGGTAACAACACTAAACTTAAACAGAGGTCAACTCGAGCTCCGGCTTAAGATCAACTTGATCAAGCTTTGACCCGATTAATTATACAAAAAATTCAAATTAACCCGACTCAATAGTCTAAATTACACCCTTAATCATAGCCACAGTGAGGCAGTGACGTTGCGACAAGACCGTCTTTCAGCTACATGCCTCAATATACCAAAGGAATAGGCCAAGAAGTAGAGGCTGTAGAGCCCTTGTGTTGAACTTATGATTGTTCCAAAGGCAACCACCCCTACGAGCCCCTCTGAAAGATATCATTTCCCATCGAGCAGACGTTGGTTACTATGAAAAGCGCGTGATCCTGCTCCCTTGTGTTGTCTATGTAAAAAAATGGAATTACTGGCGCAACAGAAACAATGTACAAAAACAATCCATAAATCCATGAAAAAACAGTATGGCATTTACAACAGCGACGATATACAGAACAGTAGGAACTCGTTCACAAAACTTTAAATGAGACGATCTCACACTCGGTTTGACTGATAAAAATTCAATCTTGCTCGGACAAGGGAAGAAATATATGAACTGACAGAGTTTTCTGTATGACAGAAGCGGGATCAGCATTCAGCAGCAGCGATCAAGCTATAAAGATTTAGGAGGCTCAGATTTTTCCCATGGGCGTAAAGATAGGACAATGATTGATGCGATGACTAGAATCAAAATGATAACAAAGACGATCCATTTCCATGTATTCTTCTGGTTTTTCCTGGCAGTCTGTAATTTATCAGCTCCGCCCCTTATAAAGGAGCTGGCTTTCCCGACATGAGCTTCGATGTTATCCAGCTGCTCACCCTGTGCTTGAACCAAAACTGCCATGTCTAGAAATGTTTGATGTAGTTCCTTCAAGCTCCTTTCGATGTCTTTTACAGCATCGTGCCTTTCATGAATCTCGGCAATTGTGTCTAGTACCTGTCCTTTGCCCTGAAATGGTGAAATTGCATTCAAATGAGGTCTCTCCCGGATCATAATCAAATCCAAAACATTACCCAAATGCTCCGTCTCCCTCAATTCATGAATAAACTTCCTCCGTTTCATATTGGAACCACCCCAATGCTAGCGCCTACCATGAGGGGAGGGTTGACTCACGAGTCACGACAGGGTAAGGGGTCAGATTTGCACAGTCTTCCCTGAGAGGTGAGAATATCGCCGATCCATGTAAGCTACTGTAGCATTTATACTGACCAAATTTAGTTAAAACATGAACAGTAGCGGAACTAACGAGGCTAGCAGGGCAGTCAGCCGGTCACCTCTATAGGCCTAAACAATGAAAATTTTAGTTAAAACTTTCAATTGTTTACTCTCTTTACCTTATTCCACAATTTCCGCCCCCTAATTACAGTACTTAGTTCCGGCATTGATCTTGAAATCCAAACACTAGCTATCGCCGAAGTTCTATACTCCAAATATCTCAAAAACTATGATTAACAAGCTTTTTCTTTGCATTATAGGTTCAAAATACTTCCAAATCAAACAAAACAATAACATTAACATTCCCGCAACTGTTAGCAACATAAAAAGACCGTTTCCAAATGATCCAAAATGAACAAAACAAAACAAAAAAAATCAACATCAACATTCCTGCAACTAGTAGCAAACAAAAACATCGAAAAGACGGTCTCTCAGTACTGTTATTCAGAACCTCTCACGTGATCGGAAAGGGAGTTGTTTATTTTCCATATTATGTCTCTTACCAGAAGACGGTCTCTCAAAAGACCTATTAGCAACACAAAGAGACGGTTTTGAGACCTATTAGCAACACAAAGAGACGGTTTTGAGACCTATTAGCAACACAAAGAGACGGTTTTTAGACCTATTAGCAACACAAAGAGACGGTTTTTAGACCTATTAGCAACACAAAGAGACAGTTTTTAGACCTATTAGCAACACAAAGAGACGGTTTTGAGACCTATTAGCAACACAAAGAGACGGTTTTGACACCTATTAGCAACACAAAGAGACGGTTTTGAGACCTATTAGCAACACAAAGAGACGGTTTTGAGACCTATTAGCAACACAAAGAGACCGTTTTCTGACCTATTAGCAACACAAAGAGGCCGTTTTCAGACCTATTAGCAACACAAAGAGACGGTTTTGAGACCTATTAGCAACACAAAGAGACCGTTTTCAGACCTATTAGCAACACAAAGAGACGGTTTTGAGACCTATTGACAACACAAAGAGACGGTTTTGAGACCTACTACTAACACAGAGACGGTTTTGAGACCTATTAGCAATACAAAGAGACGGTTTCCGAATAATCCAAAACAAAAACTGCGAAATTCAACAGCATCAGCATTCCTGCAACTGTTACCAACACAAAGAGACGGTTTCCGAATGATCCAAAATGAAAATTGCGAACTCCAACAAAACAAATTTACCTGATGTTGAATAGCCTTTTGCAAAAAAGATTCACTTTCACCAGTAGTAATTAAAAGATCAAGAGTATTATCATCAGGATTTTCACCAGTAACAGTAAAAACCCGTCTTTTTACCGTCTCCTTATATTCAGCATTTACCCTCTCTCTCAACTCCTGAAACTCCTCCATCTTCTCCTTCAAACTCCCTCTCAACCCCGCCACAACTGAGGTCCGGGTCCGGTCCGTCGAGCTACCCAATCCACATCCGGCTTGATTCCGGTTCGCCGCGTTAGACCGGTCTAACGTCTCAACCCGGACCTTGATCTGTCTCGCCTTTCTCAAAGTCAATTTCACGTCCCGGTCCATGGTGGACCGGAGAAGTTTCACCGAACCGGAAGTGTGGGCTGTTTTGGTTTCCTCATGGGCCGACCGGAGTTTGCTATGGAGGTCGTCTAAGATTGTTAAGTCTTGTTTTACGGTTTCGACATCTTCGAAGAAGTTGACGAGATTTGCACCGGTTATGCTTATGCTTGAACCGGACTCGAGATCGGATGCGTCTCCGGAGTGGGGTAGAAATGAGGTTGAGAGTAGATCGTTCATGGTTTTGGGTTACAATGAAATGGGATTTTGGAAGGTTTTGAGAGGATTTTAATGGAGATTGTTAGTAGTGAATTGATCAATGATGAATGATGATTAATGTTTCATGGTTGAATTAATTGGTCCACTGGGTTACAATGAAATGGGATTTTAGAAAGTTTTGAGAGGATTTTAATGGAGATTGTTAGTAGTGAATTGATCAATGGTGATTGATGATTGAATTAAAGAGAAAGGATGGGGAGAGGCCGAGGAAGACCGGGAGTGAACGTGGCGGGGTGTAGAATGGTAGACCTGTTAAACAGATCGGACGGATCGAGTTCATAACTCGCCTCGGGTTATTCCCGTGTGAGTCGTGGCTTTGTCACACCGGTTTATTCTCGTGACTGGTAATTTACTGACTTGTGATTTTGTGAGTTGTGATGTCTACATTTGATCGGATCAAAATATAACGACTTATTTGTGTGGTAGATAATTTCACCCGAACTTTTGTAAACTCGAACAATTTGAATAAGATTAACCCGACTTTAATTGTCTTGTTTGCTAGGCCTTGTTCTTTTGAACTTGAAATTTGTTTGGTAAAACTAACTGAAAAGTTTTCTAAATCTGAAAAATTAGCTGAAATCCGAAAAGATAATCTGATATAGTGACTGAAAAGTATGAGCCGACAAGATAACTAATTTTCAAAAACATGTTTGACAAACTAGCTGAAAAAGTAGCTGATTTCTGAAAAATGACGTAAAATAATATGATAATTATTTAATATTTTATTTTTCACTTGCTTAAATAAAATTATTTCTTTTTTCTTGTTCTAATAAAATTATTTCTTCTACTGAGATAATTGAGTATCACAAAATAAAATCCGTATATTAAAAGAGACATTTCATAAATGAGTAAGGTTCTGATCTTTCTGGCTTAATTTCAGCTCTTTCAATTTTCCATTGGTATATTCCGTTAAGTTTTATTTACGTTCAATCAATTATGTTCAATTAATCTCTTCACAAAATTAACTTTTAATTCAACTAAATTCACTTCACCATACTTTCACTTAATTTAGTTCAATTAAACTCTAGTCCAATTAATTCAATTCAATTCAACTCGTTTCAGCCGAAAATAACAGGGCCTAGATGAGGAGACCACGAGGGTAAGTGGGGGAAGGGTTGTGACTCTTCTGAGTAGATGGACAACAAAAGAGTTGGTTCGGCCCGTCCCACTGCTTTGATAACTCATCACCCCGCCACCATGTCCCGCCCAGACTGCACCTTCTACCAATGCCGGTCTCAGACTCCCAGTCCACACACCAAGCCCACCCCTTTTTTTCCGTTTTGTCCAACTGGATCGGTTTGGGGCCATCACTTTCCAACCTAACTCATCCTCCTACCCATAGTGTGAACTCGGGCTCCCCACACACCATCAACACAGTATGATTCCAACCCGGTTTGACCCGTACTTAACCAATCCGAATCCGAGTTCAACCCGCAAGCCTATAAGAAAAATTTAAGGAAATTGTCACAAGACGAACCGAGAACAATATAGTCGGTAGTCAACTCAGCTGTCCCAGTTTCCAAAGCGTAAACACGCAATGTACGAGCCTTCGTTGTTAAGGAATAACAGCAAAATTTTATCAAATAGATAGGCTTAAAATAATATAAAAAACAAATATTACGAATAAAACTTTAGAAAAAAAACGCCAACACTTTCCCCTCTTTCTTTTGAACCAATTTTTTCGCTTTTTTGTTTGAAATTAGGAGAGAACTTCGCAGATAAATGGGACTTCTTTCAAACAGGTATGAAGAGCATCAGTTTATTATTTTACTGTATAATTTATGTAGTTGTTCTGTCTCGATCATTTGTTTAACTTTGATCAAAATTCTGTCATAAAGAGTAAAAAAGTAAACAGATGATTGGTGACGAAGGTAGTAATTATTTTGCATGATACTTTGATGGTAACCTTACAATTTTGCCGACAATTTTGTCAAATTTATGGTTTATGATTTTTGTTTGATGGGTTTTGAGAATTCTGGGATTTTGGCAATAGGGTTGATAAAAAAAATTGTGATTTTATGATTAGTTCACAAAACCCATCAAATTAATACTGTCAAATTTATGCATTGTGATTAAAGATTGAAACTTTATTATGTTTGTTTCATGGGTTTTGAGAATTGTGGGGTTTTGAGAATTGATTGATATTGTCGAATTTGCAAGTTTATGATTAAAGATCAAAACTTTATGGTATTTGTTTGATGGGTTTTGAGAATTGTGGGATTGTGGCAAGAAAAGGTCTCGTGAGAAACTGTCTTCCATCAAATCAGCACAAATTCTCATTTGTGACGGCAATATCCGTCACAAGCTTGTGGGTGGGAAACCACATAAAGGGTGGGAGAGGTCACAAGCTTGTGACGGGATTAATCCGTCACAAGCAAAACCTGCTGCTAAATTAGTGTGGACATTGCACGGAAAACAAAAATTAAATAACTCTCTCCCCATCACGTGAAAGTTCTCTCAATGACACTATTGAAAGACCGTCTCTCTGAAGTTTTATGATTGTGGCAATAGGGTGGATATTGTCCAATTTGTGATTTTACGTATACAGATCGAAACTTTATGAAATTTGTTTGATGGGTTTTGTGAATTGTGGGATTGTGAGTGGTAATAGGGTGGATAGTGTCCAATTTGTGATTTTGCGTCTAGATATCGAAACTTTATGAAATTTGTTTGATGGGTTTTGTGAATTGTGGAATTTTGGCTATAGGATTGATAGGAAGAGTTTGAAAGCCGGAGATCACATCTACTCTTGGAGGGCTGCTTATGTTTATGCTCATCATGGTTTGTCTATCTATCTATGTCTCTCCTTTATTTCTGTTCGATCGTGTTGCAGTTAGTATTATCAAGTCAGTGAATTTATGGCTGTGTGGTTGGTGTCATTTAGTAGAAATATGATTTACAGTGGCCGCTTCATTCATTTAATCATGTTCGTCTTGGATGTTTAGTCGTGTTGATTGCGTGTTTTTTTCTGCCAGAAAATGTCACCAAGTCTCTCGTTTGTCGGCTTTTAATTAATTCTGGTAATAATAGTATTATTTTTTAAACCCTGCGTTTATTGGGTTTGCTCAACTCGTGGTGAATTACAGTCGATTGTCCCACACTAAGCTTATTCTTGAGTTATATCAAAATTTGTGAGGGGAAGTTTGAAAGTAAAAGAAGATTATTGCAGGTCATTGGGATTACATTCTAGACATTGTGTTTAAATGTACCGCGAACCTTGGTAGTTCCTGTACTTTTAACGAATCGAGCTGCCATGGTTATTGTGGGGATGAAGTCGTGCTGGTATTTTTTATGCATTGAACTTGCCCCTATCATGGTTATCATGGCGAAGTCGCGTTGGTATTTCTGATGCACTGAACTAGCCAATACAATGACAAACGGAGTCTCTTTGAAGTCTTATTGTAATATACCAGTTGCCACTTGGCATACGGAATATCGATTTAGTTACTGAGCGTTGAAGTACCTGATGCTGTTGTAACACCCCAAGAGTATGAGAGGAAAGTTGTCCCACATCGGTAGAATGTGAGGCTTGTGATAGGTTTATAATAACTTCCACCTGCGTTACTCAGACACGGCTGCCAGGTGGCGTGTCGCGTGTCAGACACGACACGTGACACGTGTCTGACACGGCCTTGCCGGAAACGAAACTGACACGCCGGTGTGACGTAATGGTAGCCAAAAAATAAAAAAATGGAACTTACATGGCACGGTGGTCGATACGGGGTTTAGTGTATATAGTTACAAAATATGAAGGACGGCTGTGTCGGTGCCGGCGCCGGCGACGGCGACGGAGAGAGAATAGTGAGGAAAAAGAAGAATGAAGGAAAGTGATATGGGTTTACAGTAAAGAAGAAGAAAAGCTTCTGCTCTCTTTCCAGTAAAGTATTGTACATGTTCCCAAGGTTAATAACTTGGGGAAGGTTAATAACTTGGGGGAATTAATTGAATTAATGGATGAGTGTTCCGGCTCCCAAAGTTATCTTTTTTTTTTTTTGTTATAGTTGTACTTGTACAGTTGTACTTGTATTAATTATTTTAAATTTTATGCACACTTATTTTTTTTAAAGTGCTTTGTTTATAAAATTATCGTGTCGTGTCGTGTCGTGTCGGTTGGTCGAGACACACCGTTGACCGTGTCGGCGTGTTGGGAAAATCCAGAAATTTTGTGTCGGACACACCGACACGTGTCCGACACCGACACGTGTCGACGTGTCTGAGTAACGCAGACTTCCACCCACCACTTAGTAACAAAGCCTTGTGCTTTTGGGCTTAAGTGAGGACAAATAACGGGCCCAAAAGTGCACACTCATCTTATTGGGTTTGTGTTAAACGGTTGGCGGGTCGGGTTGTTACAGCTGTAGCAACGACCCATACAATTAAGTTTAAAACTAAAAATGTAGCATCGGATGCTTGAATGCGTTCATGGCCTATTGGCCTTGCAGCATTTGGGTGTAAGTGTGCTATCAGCCGTTCTCGATTCCTTTAAAATCTGACTTCTCCATACTATATTTATGTAGGCATTTATGTTGGAGACAACAAAGTAATTCACTTCACGAGACGCGGTCAAGAAGTAGGAACAGGAACGGTGTTGGATGTTCTCCTAGTAAGCTCGGGACCTAAAAGTTCCTATGTACCTTGCCCTACTTGCGTCCCTCCAGAGGAAGGCCACGGAGTGCTTTCCTCATGCCTAGACTGCTTTCTTGCCGGTGGTATATTATACCGGTTTGAGTACAGTGTCAATCCTGCTCTCTTTGTGGCAAAACTGCGTGGCGGAACCTGCACTCTCGCAGGATCAGATCCCGATGACGTTGTTGTGCGTCGAGCTAAGTACCTACTCCACAATGGCTTCGGCTGTTACAACGTCTTCAAGAACAATTGCGAAGATTTCACTATATATTGCAAAACCGGGCTTGTAATTATGGACCAAGTAACAATGGGCCAGAGTGGACAAGCAGTGTCGCTAATTGGCGGCCCCCTTGCTGCTGTTCTCTCTTCACCGTTGCGTTTTATGACAAGCAATGTCTACGGGATGGCGGTGATGGCAGTGAGTGTGTATTGCACTAGCAGGGTGGCAGCTGATGTTGGCATGAGAAAGGACGTCGTGAAGTTGGAACCGGAAGACTTAACCAGACGGCTGGCTCTTGGACTTCTGATGTTTAACCCACCGGTTTCTTCCCCTCCACCTACCGTGGTCAGCTAGTGTTGTGGCGAATTGTTCAGCTGATCGCGGACTTGTGGTGCTGTTGGTGCTTCGCGTTTATTTTTAGCTGTTGGGTCGTGTTGTGCTATTTCTTTACGTTGTTGGAGTGTTGAACTTGTCGAGATGCTTAAATAGCCTACTCAATCGGACCAATTTACTACTACTACCACTACGACTAGGTTGACTACTACCACCGATCAGTAATATATTATGTTGTGTGTAATATCTTATTTTATTTATTTTATTTTCTTTATTAAGCCCTTGACCGTATTTGTGGATTTATGCCTGAACAGATCAATATTAGTCGACTCCAAATCATGTTAGGATCGTTGTTTGTTTCCATGATGTTTCAAAGTTTATGCAAGTCTATGTATGCATAGACAAGTCGGTCGTTAACTCTATTATGAAATCCGTATGGCTTGATACTATCTTCGTATGTTTATGTGCTACTCCGAACAATTTTATATGTTAGACGACAACAACATCAGAGCCTTAGTCCCAAAATGTCTTACAAAATCCATTCCGAATAGAAAGTGGCGTAGCATCACTCGTAAAAGTGAGATGCTTATGCGGCCATCGCCCGTAAAGCAAAACAAATAAGTATTCCTTGGTCGGGGGATCGAGACTTTTACTCGAGCTGTGGTTTTTTTACAAGCTTGACAGATGCACAAATATTCAACAATCTGAACAAAAGCATTATCCATGAATGTAACAACACCGATCTTTCTAAATTTCAAATTTGTTGAACATAACGGAACGGAACGGAACAAAACTACATAAGTTTAACTATCTACAATAAAGCTCTCCACTACCTACAGGCTACAACTCTACAAGGCTATGAGAAAAATACATCGCTAAGAAAGGAAAAACGACTTGGTGGATGAAGTCACAAGCGACCATCTAAAAATTGTTTACTTCTATACCATGCCGAGTTGGTTGGTGCGAGAGGGCAGAACTAGAGCGATCAGGAAGTTATTACTCCGGTATAAAGTGCATATTACCTCTGTCATTTTGTATTTTCAAGTCAAGTTAGACTCGGCCACAATGAGCTGAGTTTCGCAGCAAGTTTGGCAGACTTGTAATCCTCCCGGAGCTGAATAAATCTGACATAGAACCAACAGATAGGTTTTACAAAGCACGGAAATGAAAGTAAGTCGAGGAATAGTTATTTATTTAGGAGCAGAAAAAAAAGCACCCGGGACTTTATTATCCGTTGAGTAGCTAATGCTAGGCTTGCAGTGCAATAGTATGCGACTTAATTACAGACACGGGGACAAATGGAGTAGAAGTTGGCACACAACATTATGTTACTCCGACTCTTCTAATTTTCTCGCGTACTCGTGTCCAACACTCGACACTCGGACATGGGTATGACACATGAACACCTCATTTTAGACCAAAATATGCATATTTTCCAATAAAATAGCAGAGTCCGACACTTGGACACACACCCGTGTCGGGCTAAACGAGTCTGAGTAACATAGCACACACACTTTAGAAATGTAACAGCAGTACATAGACAACACTCCGGGTCTTGTGATGTATTAGATAATACAAGTTGTTTTGTTCATCGGTAGTACTAGGAATTTGTTTGGAATTCACTATAAACTGCTGTTACTATTTCCCAATAGGGCAAACTAAAGAAACGTAAGTCAGAAATTTTTAGGTTGCTTGTATCCGATACATCTAAAGTGGAGTATCAGTAGTATCAACTATCAACCATACCTTTGTGCGTCTGTGCGGATACTTGGGGATCCTTCAAACAGCGTGGAAAGACTTTCAGGAGCCACTATGAAAACATTGGCCAAACTGGAACAAGTTTTTGTTAGTAGTAGTAGTAAATGCTGTCCAAAGTAATTTTATTCTAGTAAATAGTATACCCCCATTACATTTACATTGCTCCCATTTTTGGTGGTCGTCCGACGTCAACTTTTACCAATATTTTCTCACAGTATGCCATAACTACAACTTTTTTAAAAATGATTATGATTATAAATTCGATAGTCAAATGTCACAATTGTACATTTGTGTCTTTACATATATTTTAAATAATAATATGATTATAATTTATCGTCGAAGTTCAATCAACTGCAGGTAGAGGCACTTACATTCCCAAGACTTCAAATTTCTCATCAACTGAAGGAGCATTGAAGCTTCGTACAAATTCCCCATACTCAGTTATGTCACGCTTCAGCCTGAGGCCCCCACTGGAAAAGAGTAAACACATAAACAAGAAGATGAAAACACATATCAACTGAATAAAAAAAATGCATTCAGATGTACTGCCTCAAAGAAAGGCCAATAATTCCAGTTTGAATAGAAATGGAGGCAACAGAAATGAATGCTACCTGGGATTAAAAGTGAACTTCTGCCAATGATTGAGAAGCAGCTTGTGCAAGCGGGTTCCCTAAAACAACCCATGTTAAATCTTAACATTTTAAACACACAGTAACAAAAATAGGACCGATCTACATTTATAAAAACAGAGGACTTAAACAGGGATAATCTCCAGAAAGTTGTGAGCTGATGCATAAGATTTATGGTTCATCAAAAAATACTTAATGTACATGTTTATAGGTCTTGGATGTTTGAACTTTGAAGATTAACAATTTCTTGTTATGTGCCTGGGCCCTGGGGTGCGAGAAGGACATTCAATCTAATATTGGCACAGTAGACCTAAATAAAACCGCTTTTATAGATACGGAGGGGATGTACAATCTTAATAACCAAAGAACTAAAATCTTTTACAAGGTAAAACCAAATAAATATAAACCATCACTGACACCAGATAGATGATGCCTTAAAAAGTCTTAAACATGGGAGCTTGTTGGAATAACATGTGAGTGTCCCACATTGCATGGAGAAGAGAGATTGTACCACTTTATAAACCAAAGGGGTTACTCCTCCTATTGCCAATTGGTTTTAGGATGAAACCTCCCTTTTGTTTGTCAAGTAGTGTCTCTCCTCCGTTTGGGTAAGGCCCTGACCCATTTTCATGAATTCTAACAGGACTCGAAGTAAAAGATTTATGTTCTCTATTGTTCGGCTTTTTGTTAATTCTACAATGATATAAATAACGTTCTTTGAAATATCAATGGAAAAAGTCACATACAGCCATACCAGTTCCGTAAGAAATGCCTGCTTATTGAGGCCCTCTAGAGCTGTGAAAGCAGATTCCAGAACACGTGATAGGTAAGTAACAGCCCTGCAAGATAAAACCATGAAATAAGGGATCACGAAAATGTATTACTCGGTTACTCCCTCCATTTCACTTATTAGTTCTTTCGAACTTTAAAATCCCCCTCTCATATATTGAATTTGGAAAGGAAGGAAAGGAAACAGTGAAACTGAAGTTAGTAGCTTACAATAAAAACATTGTATATCTAAAGTAGAAGAGATTACAAAAATAGAAGATTACAAGTGAAAATGCACAACTTCTTTTGGAATCAAGAAGAGCAAATTACACTCAGTTATCAATTTAGCCTTTCAAGCATCACACGGATAATAATCATAACATTGCCTTAAATGGTTTTGTATACGTGTATTCACTAAGCTGAAATTCTCTCAACTCAATTTATCAGGGCTAAATTGAATTAAACTGAATTTAGCAACTTTGAAATAACTACTGAAAAAAATAACAGCAATAATCACGACCGAATAGGCCAGAGTTGAACTAACTGAACAGAACTTGTTAATTCATCAGGATTGCGCTTAACTATCTGAACTGTACTCAGTTTTTTTAGCTGACGAGAAGATGGCATATGTCCAAACAGAATTTGGGGGATCGGGTAGGCTTATGTCAATCAGCATAAACTATAGGGACAAAGAGCCAGATAATACAAAAAGGAATACGAAAAATGAGAATATGACAAAAGCGAGAGTAAATAGAAAGGCAAGTTGAAAAAAAGGAAAGGCTTAAGTGGAACTTAACAGCAAACTCAAAACACACAAAACAAAAATGATATAAACATAACATTGACCTATGCTACAGAATATTCAACCATATGAATACCCGTTGATCCACAGCTTGAATACGTTCAGCTTTGACTTTGATCAAAGTCAACGAGGCAAATGTTAAGAAGGAACAACAGTACCTAGTGCATGCACTTGTGGGTCTGTGATCAGGAAAAATCCCATCTTCAGGTGAGCGGAAATCAGTTGCCTTTTGCTCAGCTGACAACAATCTTTCGACCTGCAAAGAGAGCAGAAATAGAGATAAACTCAAGGATTTGTATCAATGTATGACAACGATAAGATATACCCTTTAATGCATATGGAAGCCACTTAAGCACATTAAGAAATACTTGATCTGGTTCTTTGATTAACATTTATTCCAGACAAACCTCAGCCATCACAGTGTCAATGCATTGCTGAAGTCCTTTATAAGCAGCAGATTCTGCCTTTGCCATTGCAGTAGCCATTTCTTCACATGATGCAGCATGTGCTCCATCAACAGGCAACAAAAGCCTAGAGATGGAATTGGCAAAATACTGCAAAGAAAGGTTGGCTAAAGTGATGCTCATACAATTAAACGACAAAGAAAACAGAGTTACTGATACAAGAGTTGTTCACATACTTGCTGCACTAAGGCAACACTGCTGGCACAACGTTGTACAGCAACCATGAAAGACCTAAAACTGCTTTCACCAGCAGCTGCTGCTGCCTCCGCCTGCATATGATCAATAAACATTATGTCAAGCAATGGGGTTCTCTGGCACAACTCCCGCTTATTGCAATATGCAAGAGTTATCAAGCTACATAAAATACATTAATTGCAAATTTTCAGAGTAGTTTTCACACCACTACAACATTGCACAATGACCCAAAGGCTCCCACCTATGGCAGGGTAAGGGGGTAGGATGTACTCATGTACACACCCTAACCCTTAAGCTGAAAATTTCATTTGAACTGCATTGAATGATGGCTACTTCACAATGAAAGAACGCCAACAATTTAACTAGTCATTTGCTTCACTCCATAATCCAAAACCGAAGAATAATGGGTCTTTGACTCTATTGGAAATAAAAAACACTAGTTTCACATTATTCTTGTATTATTATTTATTACTACAAAGTACTACAATGTTGTTAGTATTATAATGACTATTTTTATCTCAAATGATGTGTAGAGATAATATATCTAGCAGTCAAGTGATAAGCACTTACAGCAGAAGCAGCAGCTGCTGCAACTCTTCTGCTAAGATTTGATCCCAAAACAAACCTTTCCCGCAAAGCTGCAGCTTCAGTCAAGCCTTCCCTAGCCCTCTCAAGCCCTTCTGTTAAGTACTGACTAACCTGAGTGAACATGAATGAACATAAGAACAAATATCCAATTTCAGTTTCCAAGTGAAGCCAAGAAAGTAAACCAAAAGCCACCCACTTACTTGGTCCAAGAGACAAGTGAAAATAGCTTTAACGTTTGATGCAAGAATAGCTGCCTGTCAACAGCTAACAAATTGTTAAACAACTTTCGTATGCTTCAAGTAGAAGGAATGAAGGAAAAAAAATTGTTACAAAGGGAAGACGGAATATCCAGCTAAATTACACTTCTGCTAGTTCGAATGCCAAGTGGCAAAGATCAACTTGCCATTAAGTATCGCCAACTAAATTTTTCTCAAAATTCGTGAACATCTGCCCTCTTCTAGACTCTCAGAAGTTAACATTATTTCTGAAACTACAATTTAAATTGTCTGAAGGTTTCAAACTTCTAGTATAGAAAACAAAAATAAATTTACAAAAAACAGTCTTATGACTCTTATCAAACACTCCAACTACGACTTGAAAATTTCCAATATACTAGAGTAAAAGTCAAAAAGAAACATTACCTGCAATGAAAATAAGTTGCACCTGGATATTGCCTCTTCATTCCATCGCACAAACTCTGTCACCACAGCGACAGATATCTGATAGTTGGAAGAAGCTATAGAAGCTCCTTTGGATCTTCCAATAGACCCAGTTCCACTGACATCAGCCATACTTTCAGCACGCAGTTCTCCCATCTTTGCAGTACATTACAGGCCAGCAAAGTCAAAATATCGAATATAGCTATAACTAAGAAACTGATTTATCTGAGTGATATTAAGAAATGTTATGTATTATGAGGTCCCACCTTCGCTTGATATAATTGTTTGAGAGAGGCCTGTTCATGTTCGGGATATTCATCTTTGTGGGCAGAAAATAATGACTCCGTTAGGCCTACAGAAGAAAGTCTATCAGCTATCGATTGCAATATAAAAAATTTCAATTCCATATGCTTGGTTTCATTACAAGAACCCTTTTTCCTAAAATACTAAAAAGAAGTGTCCAAGTCCCACCCAAGGGCAATTGACTAAGAGTTACCTAAATCCAAACCTCACTACTAGAAATAATTCCCACGTGTCATTCAAAGTTACTCTGCTCAAGAAAACCAAATCCCTACATAAAATCGTCGCTCTCAAACAAAATAGATAAATGAAAGATAAAAAAAAACACAAATAATATATGACTCTAAACTTAAAGCTAAGGGTAAGATTATCCCTAAGACTCTCGAAAGTCTTAAGACACTGCCACATCATCTTTCCACTAACTTTTATTACTTCTTTATTGTTCAGACTCGCCTCAAACTCATCTCAGACTTCATAAATCCATAAATCCGTCAGACTTACCTCATACCCTACTCTTTTACGTCACCTCTTTTTTCTACAAAAAGAAATGACACGTGGGATCGACTCATTGAATAATTTCCATTGAAAGTGGGGTCAAAACTCACCCAAAATCTTAAGTTGACTCTTGGATTTTCTAAGACTCAACTTAAGACTTTGTTACCACTTTGGTAGATTATTGATAGTCTTGAGTGAATTTATCTTAAGACTTACCGAAGTCTTATCTCAAGACTACCAATAATCTAACCCCAAGCCATCAAATATTTCAAGACTACTAGTTTGTAGCAGAATCTTGCTCCAGATGTCATATTAAGGAACCAAGTAATAAAAAAGTTTCCTATAAGATTGATGGTTAATTGAATGGTGCCATTGATATCATAAATAGAATTTCATGAAAACAACCCACAATTGATGCTTTCCGGGCTTTATATTTGCAAATCATATTCATACATCCCTGTCACAGGATAGAACTGTACTGCAGAAAGCTATGAGTCATGTTTTGACAAAAGCAGGAAGTAAGGCCAATTCCTTCTAGTAAATATTCCCTATAAAGTAAATACAAATGCAGAATATTTTAAGCAAATGAAACAAAGATTTACCCTCAACGTCCAAGTCCCCACAGCCTACTGCTCGAAGGTCCCTTGCAAGCTCCTGTGTCTTCTCATATGCCACAGCCAACATCCTGAGGTACTGCACTAGGAGTCAATGAATAATCAAGACTTCTTACAGAAGCAACAGAAACAGGGTTCAGGAGGGCAGCCCAATAGATGGAATTTGAACTTACTACTAGGAGACCACCGTCTTCTATTGGAGGTGGATTGATAAGAGACGGTTTCTGTAGTAGCTTGTCTAAAAGGGCTGTGATTCTTTGTTCCAAAACTCTCTGCAACAAGTAACAGGAACACTCTACACTCAACAGTTGTATTACTACTACAAACATGGTTGCTACAATAGTTCCTGATCATAGAAGGAGAAGAGGATGACTAGACTCCTATATGTGTACCTGAACAAGGATAGCCATCACTTCATTTGGGGAAGGGAATACAGCCATTATTGTAGCAGATTCTTTCCTTACAGTATCTGTAAAATATCTTCCAATAAACCCAATTAGAATCAAAATTACATTGTTTTAAGAGAAACAAGGGAGAACTCTACGAATTGCCTTCTCTTCTATTTTTATTTTACATAAATCAAAAGGCACATTCAGAATAATTTCCCAACCTGCTATCTCCTTGTATAATGAAGAAAGTCCACGAGCAACATTAGTGGGACTAGCTTGTGAACCCTCCTCGCCAAGGACAAGCCTATTGTCTGCATTCATAATTTCCACATCGATAAACATAGGCCGTGTTGCTACATAGTGTTGCATAGCACTGCTGCCCCTGTTAAACTGGTCAGCAATGACAAATAGTCATTAGTCAGAACGAATGCAATTATAAGTTGCTACCTTACTCTACCCAAGTACCCAGTGGAACAGAACTTCTGTCCAATGAACCAAAGGAAGAAAATACAAAATTCACTATCAATAAAATGTAGAATCATGACTGCTATATCCAAATTAGTCTTGCTCGCGTCTTAGTTGTTGTGATCTGGTACTAGTATTTGGTGCCGCTGCCACCATGTAAGAAACTAGCACACTCTGAATCTCTTTCATTGGGCCCATTATTTGACTCATTTGATGCTAGTAAACCAAATTCCACATAATCTATTTAAGCTCAAACTGTTTAGTCCAGCAGTCCCAATTAACTAATTTGCGTCAACTTGTGTGCTACTTAATCATGAGTTGAGCTTCTATATTTCTTCTTCCATAAAGAAATAAGGATAGGCAGAATCCAACAGGTATGAATGTATGAAAAAGAAGCACTCGCTTTACAAAGTATCACATTTTTGTGTTACTGAAATAAATCATGACTCACGATCACACCCTTCATCTGATAGCTTTTCAGATATGCAATAGTAGAGGTTAAATACCTGAGACAATATTTTCGCACATTCTGCCATGGTTGACAATTCTCTTCTCTGTGATGCGGAATCAAACCTTTGTAATAATCTGTTCTCCAATTCTACAGAAACCAGAGCTTTTACGTGAATATCACAAAATAGTAATTGCTCTGATTTCAATATTTGGGAAGAAGGATATGTAGTGTTCTTTGATTAAAAATAGTCAGCTATACATAAACAAAAATTATCCTTGTCGCCTTCAATTATAAAAACTAGTAAACACATTATCCCCTCCCTTGTTCACGGCCAGACTTTTATCAAACAAATTCCCAATTCTCATCCACATTCTGACAATAAAATGCTCTTAGCAGAGCAACTAATTACCATTGCAATACTCCTGGAGATTAGCAACAGCCACTTCCAATCCCCTGCTCGCAGTGGCGTTTCCGGTATTTGATTGCACTCCTATCCCTTGTCTTCCTACATCTTCTTCGGCAAATTGCCCTGTTCAATTTACATTCTCTCGTGATGAAAAACATACCTTCCAATTCAAAGATCAAAGTAACAGCTGAACACAGAAGTCACGGGAAGAAGCAAAATTTCCATAAATCAGCAAAAAAAATGGACTCATAGCTAATACTGTATATATGAATATTACGAAATTAATAATATGTATAAGAAAATAAACAAAAGAGATATTGCAAGGGACAGCAAGGTCATATTTTAAGTGACATCTTACGTAGCTTCTGTGCAATTGAAGCTGCTTCAGCAACACGACTATCATCAGAAAACAGGGGTGAAAGTTCCATCAGGTCACCAGGAGTGCTGTTAAACTCCATCAAATACTGCAATTGTTTAAACCATGAATAACAGAACTAGACCAGTTTGACATGCTAGCCTTTACATAACAGGTAAACATAATACCTTTATGAGATCTATAGTTTGAGTAGCCGTTTCTCTCTGAGCATCAGCACTCTGGCAACAGAAGCAAATAAAGATTACTAACCACGCGTGTAGACCAAACACAATCAAAAAGAAATGTGCATGGATTGTCAAGATTTACAGCCCATACATCAATAATTAATAATTTACAGTCAGAAAACATTAAAAATCAGACGGGGAAGGGATAAAAAAGCCTAACCTAGTAAACAGAAAAAGGTATACAACAATAGGGTGGCTAAAATAGCAGCTAAATTCAATCATACAAGTATACAACCATCAGGATGTGAAATATGTTTGATAGGCGTGCATTTACCTGCAAATGATCTCCTATTTTAGCTGCAGTTTGTCCAACACTTGAGATACGGGAATCCAATCTTGCAAAGCTATCAAATAACCCATCTACCCCATGTTCTAGCTGAGAAATGACGGAGAAAGGAAATAAGAGCACAATCTTGCATTCAATGAACCATCACAACATAAATTTATTTGTATATAATAACTCAATCATAAGTAAAGTTAAAACAATAACTTTTACATAACAACCTATGGTCAAATAAAATTATCTACAAATGATCATGAGCATTATACAGCTTAAAAAGTGTCCGACATAGTTTAAAAATAGTTTGCTGAGCATGACAAACCCTGGGACATTTTGTGTTTCAGTTGTAACAAACGTGACATTTAATAATTTGAAAAGGAGAACATGAAGGAAAAGAAGAACAATCAAAAGCGTTTTCCAAACTAACCTCAGCCAGTGTCTTCCGATGTTTAGCATCCTGCCCAGAAACCTCCTTCCTAAGACTGCTAAGCCTTGCATCAACCTTCATAATTCACAATAATCAAGTAAGCAAACCACAGGATGTCCACGGTAAATTTTACTCAGACCCCTAATGAAGAAAGGCTTATTCATACCTGCTGGCGAAGATCAATTAACTCCTTACAAGAATCCTTGAAGAGCCCCAACAATGAATCTACTTCCGGAAACAAAGGGATGATAGGCCCTTGAGCTGCTTTTGTTGCATCTGGGAAATTCCTCAAATTCCCATTTGACAATACATCATTGCCACCAATACCACCATGCCCTTCAACCCCATCTACACCATCTTCTTGGTAAGATGGTAGCAATTCATTCACCAAATTGCCAAACAATGCATCAAACGAAAAATCCCCCTACAACGGAAACAACAACATTACCCCAACGTCTATGATATCTTACCCCCTTCAGCTAACAACACGGTAATCTAATTACCCAAAATGAAAATTGAGCTGACAATTGCATCAATTACTGCTACTTCACATTATTTTCTCAAAAAGGCACAACACAGTTGCAGTCACTTCAGTAATCGACTTTGCTTTATATTCCGTATTTTCCTCCATTCAGAACTATGAAACCCTTCAAATTTCCCCAACGGCCAACGCCTAAGATGTCTTACCCACCCCCCCCACCCCTCCCCCCCCCCCCCCCATGCTGTTTTGACTCAAGCTGAAAATTGCGCCAACAATTACATCAAATAACTACTATACTCCACATTTCCCCCCCAAAAAAAACGGAACACGGCCACTTGACTGAGCAACATTGTTTCATACTTTCATCCCCTACAGCTTCATAAATAACCATCTATATAAGCATCAGCAAATAACAATAAAAAAATTGAAGCTATCTTCCTCACCTTGAAATCCTCTATGTCGAAAATCAAAGGCGGTCCATTACCAGCACTGGCATTCCGCTCCGGCATTTCCTTTCTCCGAAAAACTAATCGATTTTACCCTAACAAAACCAGTAAAATCACAATTAACAACCAAATTCAAACACCTAAATCATCCAAATTCCATCTCAATAAATCAACATCATAAAATTCACAAGCAAAACAACAACTACAGATGATCAAACACATTTTTCCAGCAATAAGAATCAGTGCAGTACATCAAATTGTACAATTAAACGCATTAAATTACAGCAATCACACAGTTAAATTAAGCTAAGAACAAAATTACATTGATAACTAAATTAAATTACATTGATAATTAAATTAAATTAAAAGAAGTGAATTAATTAGGTTTGATTAAAAGATTGAAACAGAAATAACACCTGATGTAATGTTTTTCTGAGGTTTGAATGTTTGGTAGATCGAACAAAGATTTTCCGGAAGTTGAGTAACAAATACTCATAAACTGATGATAATATTGTACTCCGTTTATTGACGATTTTACCTCTCTTGTAAAGACGTAAATGTATACCATAAAATCGGATATCAACATATCGTAATTCATCTTGTGACGGTTCAGAAAAAATAGGTATTCTACTTGTGTTTAGTAAGTATAATTCTTCTATTTCTTGTCGTTTTAGAGCGTATAAGTTAGGCCTTGTTTTTTTCGGCTGAACTGAAGCAAATGGAGTCAAGCAGAATCGAATGTGAGTAGAAACGTATGGCCCTGTTTGGTAAACAACGGATTAATGATGGATTTTAATAGAAGGTTTGACTAGTATATTATAATTATCAGAATTAATTTGAGTGTTTGGTTATTGTCATAGATTAGTAGATTGTTTATTTTCTTTATAAAATGAAGTAAACTTTCTTTTTTTTACAATATGTTAACCAATATGTTAGGGTAAGCAGCATATTGATTGTTTTAATATGTTGTTTACCAAACACGAAAATTAGTATATGGTAAACACGAAAATTAGTATATTGACTGGTCAAACATACTAAAATCTTTCAATATGCTAAAAATTGGTCAATATACTATTTACCAAACGGGGCCTATGAGCGTTTGTTTGTTTATCCGTATTTCCTTACTCGATTATCCCTCAAAAGTTTATATTTTCTTATTTAATTCCTTACTCGGCTATAAAAGGAGGGAGTATTAGATTTTATATTATCTTTTAATTTTTGTTTAACATAAATGCTTCACAAAACAGTCTCACATTACCCTAGGTCTCCCTTCAGACGACCATTTCCGTCTGAACTTCGGACAAGCTATATGCAAGTGTTTAAAAAAGTTGGGGAGGGCCTTTGCGCTCTCCCCTCCGGTGTGAGGAACCACCTGCACGTATACCCCTATAGATACGACTCCGCTCCGCTGTGAGCAACCACCTGCACGTATACCGCTATAGGTATGACTCCGTAAATATTCTCAAAACATTATTCTGGATAGCAACAAGATCGTAACAAAACACACGGTTGTACAAAGGAATTTTTCTCTTCTCCCTCTATATAAGCATTCTGCACCCACCAACGCGTCAATCCAACTCGATTATAATGACCCAATTTATCAGCACACGCAGCTATGCAGGAAAACCAAAATTCGGCAGGCGCCAGCAAAAGCATCAACTGTAACCAGATAGTTCTCTACTTCTCTTCCGTGATTTCAAGAAACCGGGATAACAGTTAAAGAAATACACAAAAATGGCTCCTGCTTGCTGATTCCTACTTGCACCAAAGTATTATACTTCGTTATCAATTACAGGGACGGAAACACAAAATCAGCTCCTGCTTTAGTAAGGGAGACACTAATACTGATCTATCTTTGTTTTTTTTCTTAATCTTTTTATCAAAACTGTGAAACAGAAAGCTAGTGAGCTAAATATGAAAGCAGCAAATAAAAACGGTAAATAAAGAGCTATTCCTTCACTTGCTGATTCCTTTTTCGCTTTCTATCCTTTGAAGTCTTCAGATTTTGTTTCCTGCGCTCCTTTACTACGTCCTCAAATCCATCATCGAGCATCTGCATTCTAGCAACTCGCCTTGCCTTAAAGACCTGTAAAATTATGATATTGTTCAAATAAGCAGTCTAAGTGCAAAACTATCACAACAGCATCATCAATCGCGTGATCAGCAATTTATAAGCCTCTCTGTGTAAAGCACAAAAGCTGGCCCAAACTTAATATGCATCGAACAATCCCACGGGCCACGCGCAGTGTCTATTGTTGATGGAGACGAACGTCTATAATTTATTGTTGATTGGCTTAGGTTTTTACCTTCTGATTGAACCAAAATTTATCATACACCTAAGTTTTAAGCTATATTATCGTGAAGTAGTCAGTTTGCTCTACTCTTACCTGGCATTTGCTTTGACATACAAGTTCTAGTGCACCCATCATTTAAGTCATCCTTGTAACACCCCGAGAGAAAAGTTGTCCCACATGGGGAAAATATGAGTTTGTGTGGAGATTTGTCACACATCGGTAGAATGTGAGACTTGTGATATGTTTATAATAGCTCCCACCCACCACTTAGTAACAAGGCATTGTGCTTTTGGGCTTAAGTGAGGACAAATAACGGGCCCAAAAGTGCACACCCATCTTATTGGGTTTGTGTTACGACGGTGGCAGGTCGGGTTGTTACAATCCTCCTCTTCAGAGGGTTACGGTTTTGATTCGGCTCATGAATCACGGGTAAAGATAATAACATATTCTGAATACTGTACAACTAATCGACAATAACGCAAGTGGGGTTGCATATATACAACATAATCTTAGAACTGTGAATGCATAGAAGTTGGTTTCAAATGACCCTTTATGAAACTGATTTCATGATTTGTGCGAACCAAGTGCTACTCTATCCCCAATATACCAAGCACGTGAAGTAATGACTTATGATCGAGTCAATTGACGAATTCCATCATTTCCAAAACCAAAGACTAGGGAAGAATAAGTTCATTGCCCTTGAGCAGTGATAATGACATTACCTTGCGTCTCAAAGGTCCGCGAGCGGTGGGGTATGAGGTGGTAACATGTATGCAACCTCAATATTAATATTTAAAATTATGTTCGCATTTTTCATCAAGTTCATGTGTTAATATTTGAACCCTGTGCCTTTGTTCATCTGGAAATTTCTCACTTGTAGTCGAAGGGTTCTTGATCATGCAGTCGCCTTATATAATAGTCAACTCACTTTAAAATATACTCCCTCGATGCCATTGATTTCTATACGCTTTCCATATAAGACAATTCCACTACATTCTTGGTTGAATTTTACCAACAAAAATACCAAATGCCCTTACAGAAGTCGAATAATGGGGTTATGATGAGAATCTTAAGAAGGTATAAGGATAATTTGCTCGATCAGTAGTCTCCCTACCCCACCTTTTTCACTCCACCTTAAAACATGAGTCAAAACCAAATATATAGAAATCAACGGAACAGAGGGAGTATAAGCAGATTTTTGGTTGTCTCACCTTTGAAATGTCTGCCAGAACATCTTTTTCTTTACATTTGAATTCTTCCAGTTTTTTCCCAAGTTCTTCTTCGATTTTGTGTACAAGTTCCACATCATTCTGCAATAAAAGTTAATGGTCACATGAGCACAATCTTTTTCATACACAAGAAGCAAGAGGACTAGAACATGACATGCTAAAAGCAAGAATCCAATAGTTGTACAGCTAAAAGTTGGTACAAGCTACTTATCTAGCTCTCACCTCTGTAACAAAGCTCACCGCAAGTCCCTCCCTTCCGGCTCTTGCAGTACGCCCTACACGATGAACATATTCTGAAGGATCCCTGCAGTAGATATTATCAACACCAACCACAATATGTTATTATAGGTCTTTAAATACATATTCAGAAAGGTACAAATTATTTAAGTTGTAAAATCTTTGACCTTGGTAAATCATAATTAATGACAAGATCCACCGTTGGAATATCAAGTCCACGACTAGCAACATCTGTAGCAATCAAGCACCGAACCTGCCTTGATTTGAAACGGTTTAGAGCTGCAAGTCTGGATGACTGTGACTCGAGCGAATGCATTTCTACTGCTTCTTGATCAAGTTCTTCCAAGAGCAACTTTAACAGACGACATGTTCTATTGGCCAATGCAGCAATAAATGTTATGCGTGTTTACTACAAGTAAAAGCAAGTTACAATAGAATGACCCACACCAGCCATCTATATTTGAAGATTGGAGAAATCAGTAGCCTATGACAGACTCAAAATGGTGTAGCGAGTAGCAAATGAATGGATTTATGCATTATGCCAGAAGATCCATGAGAACACGCGCTGCTAAAACTCTTTATGCCTCACAAGACAGCAATGGGCTTTAGCTAAAAATAGAATTGGTCCATGGGGGGAAAGGGAGGGGGGAAACGGGGGATCAGAGTTCTCCCTCCAAATGTTTCCTACGTTGTAAGGGAAATCATTTGCCTTGGAAGAGGGAAATGGAGGGATCCATCTTCCCTCCCCTCCAAATCCATCCATCTCCAATTAGCTAACCAAAGAAAGGGAATTTGTCTCCCTCCAAATCCCTTTCTCCAAACAAAGGGTAAGTCCTTACTCCTTAACCAGTCAGTAAAAAACATTCCAAACAAATTAAATTTGAAAAAAAGAAATGTACAATGCAAGGAAGTATACCTTCCTCTGGATGTAAATATTATGACTGAGCGTATGTTCATATCTTCCATCTTTGATAGTATATGTAGAAGGTATACATCCTTGACATTTTTAGGGACAAAAAGATATTGTTGTTCAAGTGATTCCACAAACTTCACGCCCTCATAGGCCGCATAGAAGAACGCCTTATTTGCAGAAACTTCCAGTAACGTCTTTAGGTTAGAGGTCATTGTAGCAGAAAACAATAAAGTTTGTCGTTGTTTAGGCAGGCACTGAAATATCACTCTCAGTTCGTCCTCAAAACCAACATCAAGAACTCTATCAGCCTCATCCAACACAAGGAACTGCAATTAATAATACAACCAAAGAAGGATATTCAATAAAAGAAAATAAATATAGAGACGAAAGTTGATTTTTATGGGGAGTGCCTTGGAGAAGAACCAAGTTGCCACTACACAAGTTCTAGCCTCTGTATAATAACATTTGTCAAATAAAAAATAAAAAAATAAATAACCTGCATAATAGACAGCTCAAATGAACTCAAAAACCCCACACCATATTATACAGAGCACAATTCTTAGGGGTAGATTGGATTGGGCGTATTTGTTCTCATATCGCATCTCCAATTAGTTCTCAAAAGAGAGTTAAGTTTGTAATTTTGTGGCAAAATATCACACATATAACCTACCAACAAAACATTGTCGTTAACTGACTAAGATTCAGTGTGATTTATGAAGAAATTAAAATACGATTGCATGACATTCATCATATACCAAGAGGAAATGCAAGAATGTAACTTGTGACCACTATTAACCCAGATAAAATTTTCTCTAGAAAGACGCTTGCAGAAGCTAATTTACTGATATTGGCACTACATCTACTAGAGCAGCCTCGTTATTTTTAGAGTTGGGCTTGTGATGATGACGCCAATAGCAAAAATAACAACTAGCCTTACTTCCCAAGGACACCCGCAAATCGCATAGTTGGGCTTCAGCATAAGAAAAAATTTCAAAGCTCCACAGAAACGATTTTCGCAAATCGCAGCTGAAACCTCTCTCGAGAACTCTCAATCATTCACAAGCAAATAGAATAAAACAGCTTACACTTGACAATTTCCCAAGATTTACATCTTAAACTATAACAATTCATTTACAATAATCAAGTTTACGATGCTAGGCCAATTTACAAGCTTTTTTAAAAAGTCAAACCAAAATACAAGCCTGATAGGGATTGGCTATCAGAAAATCAATAACCACTTAACCAATGTCACAGTAAATCAATAAAATTTCCGAATCACAATTACCTTAGTTTTTGAAAAAATGGCAGGAATATCATGGTTCTCTTCAAGCAAGACCTTAATTCTCCCAGGAGTAGAAATAACAATATGAGGCTTTTGCGTCAACGCTTTCAACTGTGTAATCATATCCATTCCACCAACCACAACCGCAACACGAACATGCAAGGATGACCCAAGTGCCCGAAATTGCTCCGCCAACTGATAAGCCAGTTCACGAGTGGGCGTAACAACAAGGGCAAATACCCCATACGGATTTTGAGCTAATTTGTTCAGGATTGGCAGTGCAAAAGCAGCCGTTTTCCCACTTCCTGTTTGCGCCAGCCCCATTACATCTTGTCCTTCTAGGATTTTAGGGATACAATGGTGTTGTACCGGAGTCGGGTTTTTCATACCGAGCTCATAGCAAGTTTTGGTGGCCCATTCTGATAGTCCTAACTGCGCAAAGGTTGAGGATAGTCTGGTAGTTTCTTCTTCGGTATCGACATGATGATGAATTTTTGGTTCTTCAGGGATGTCAATTTCTACTGGTTTCTGGAACGGTTTCTTGTTATTCTTCTTCTTGGAGAATAAAGGGAAGTTGTTGTCTACAGCGGTTTCTTCCTCCATCAAACGTGTTAGACAAAATGCAGCTACTGAAGACGATTTAGAGATGACGGAATTTGATGCTTTTCGCTATAAACAACTTTGATAACTTCTCACCAGGGCGGAAGGGAGTATTAAATGAACCTAAATTAAAATTAAAACACGAAAAAGAATTCTTAGGTATACATCCTAAACATTCTGCATTTTCGTGTGTTTTTTTTTTCTGGATTTCTAAAGCTACATTCTTCACTCTTTTACTCTTTCCATTAAATCAAACTACCCAAATCAAAATTTGTAACTTTTAATTAAATTCCTCAAAAGGGTTTTCAATTCAACCAATTTAATCATCTGGGTTTGCCTTAATTTCTCCAAATCAACCGGGATAACACAAACACAAGCCAAATGAAGGAAAACCCTAATAATTGAAATTGAAATTAAACCCTAAAACTAAAAACAAATGAACTAATTGAGCAAAGGGGATTAAATATACCTTAAGTTACAGTACAATTAGTCTCTCTTCAGACGGAAATATACGTCTCGAATAAAGCTACAAGCTATAGCAAGCCTGCAACTAAATTGGTGTGGGGGATGGCGACTCGCGTGTCTGTGCTCTATGGAGGACAGAAGAGGCAAGCGTTGCTGTGTTGAACTGTTGAAGGACTCGATCATATGACCCTTACCCAGTAAATTTGACCCGAGATCGACCGTGATTCGAAAAGTAGGACTCGTAGGCACGGTTTTTTCTGGTTAATCTCAGCTGATTTATGTTTTGCTTAATTATATTCTGCCCCGAAGTCACCCGAGAGTCTATTTAGGCATGAACCCGGGCCAAGAATGTTCCACAAGTTTTATTTACGTTAATCAGTTATATTCAATTAATTTTTTTATAAAATTAACTTTTTAATTCAATTAAATTCACTCCAACTTAGTTTCACCGATTTACTTCAATTAAGCCCTGCTTCATTTAATTCAATTCAACTCGTTTTAGCCGAAAAAAACATGGCTTATTTATTAAGAATTGTAATCTGAATTAACTTGATTTAGATAGTTTGAAATGGCTTGCTTATTAAAATTTGTAATCTAAATTGAACAACTTAACCCGTACATAACTCCCCCTGAAAATGGTCTGATAAATGTTGACAATGAAAAAGACTAGTCCCGAAGTGAACGACTTGAACCCGACTTGAATTGCCCATTTGTCAAATCCGTATTACGCATCGTAGGTGTATCACTAATAGAGTAGTATGTACTGATGTTCACTCATAGAGAAAGCTACTTAGAAAAACAGGAATACTCAGTTGTGACGAATTAAATTCATCACAAGTTTTTGAGGTGAAACGAGCTTGTAAGTGGGAAGGCAAGGGAGAAAGACAAGTGAGAGATTACAAATTTTTTTGACCGTCACAACTCACACAAGACAGACTGTTAGGAAAAAATGTAATCAGGGAGGACAGTGACTCAGTGAGACATGTAATCAGGGAGGACAATGCCTCAGTGAGACGTCAGAGACTTGTGACGATCACAAGCAAAACTATCTGAATATCACAAATTAAGGTTTGTATTTATAGTCTATGGTTATGGTTGAACCATTTTTTTGGTAAGGGTTTTGTTAATGTTTGGTTTACAATAAATGAACAATTTTTGTGTTTTTTTTTTCATAAATATAGTTAGACAAATTATCCTTTCATTTGTTTGAATCAAACTATGTTTGTTAATCCATATAATTCTTTGGAAACACAAATGCCCTTATTCTATATTTTTAGCAGACAAAGATTGTTACTAGGTCGAAATACGAGAACATCGATGTGCAATCGAAACCACAGCAAACACCAATTATGAATTGAACCTAATATGAAAACTGAACATTTCCGATTTCTACACGTAAAATGTAAAACAGTCAAGAGCCTTATGTCGACCGTAACAGCTACAAAATTGGGTTCACAACTTCAAAACATAGAGCCTTGTGATGATGATCATGATGATGATGATGATGCTTCCTTCGGCGTTAGAGGCAATAACTGACCTTTAGGTCGGGAGAGGGCATGTGAAGCAGGGGAGTGCTGAGGTTTCAGCAATCAGACGGCAATTTTACGGCCTCTTGAATTTTTATCACTTGGCTTTCGCCTCTTTCCACCCTGCTTTTTATCCTCTTGTTTATTATGTGGATCAACTTCTCTAAACGAGATCGGGGGAATTATAACACCGGATTTCTTCAGAACCTGAGTGGAACAAGCACAACGTTAGGCATCAAAACGCGAAAAACTACTTTGCAGGGTCACATTAGAGAGGGAACAGAGAGATGAACGTACAGCTGGCCGGGTAAGATCCCCAGCAACTGTTGCTGGGTTAAATTCAGGGCCAATGGGCATCTGGGTGCTCCTTTCATAGACATCTTCCGATGTGTAAGGGTAAGGTAATGAAGTTGTATACAATTTCTCCGCCTGAAATGTTCCAAAGTAAAAATGAGAATATATTAAACAGTCATATGACGAATCACTCAGTTAGATCTTGCAGAAATACGGGTCAAGAATATGACCAGACCAGATCAGAACAGAACATAACTAACCCAAAAATGACGCGACTTGCAATTATCCAACCCAAAAACGAACCGATCCAATGATTAAAAATGAACCACTTTGAAATTATGCCTAAGTTTACTTACATGAACAAATGACAGGACAACTACACGCCCAAACCTAGGTAACAACAAAACGGACACGGACACGGACACGAACACGGCATCACATGAAATTTAGGACACGGGACACGACATTTAAATATAAAAAAAATATATATTTTATGGTTATAAATAACATATAATTTTATTTTTATCATGTATTTGAAGCTAAATCTAAACAACTAAAGGTAAAATTCGACCTTTACTATAAATAATTCTCATTTTCCACCCAAACTCATCTTCTAATCGATCTTTTTTAAAATTTTATTCCTCGTCTAAACTACAATATATTTAGCCACGTGTCCAACGAGTGTCGGACACGGGACGGCTAATTAAGTGAAGTGTCCAAACACGCCCAAAACAGGCGCAAAGAGAAATGACCTAATCCAATCCATAGTGCATAAAATACCCACAAGACCTGAATTAAACTGACCAGACTCGTGCCAGACCAAATAACCCGTTTATGAGGTCTACACTTTAATCATGAAAAGAGAAGAATTAATGATCATGTGAGTCCAGCTCTGAAAAAAGCAGATCAGAAATGTGAAATAGTAACAGTGTAACACGGACCTTCTTATCTAATTTATCATATTTAATAAAATGAAGAGAGATGAATCAATGATCGAGTGAGTCTAGTTCTAAAAAAAGCAGATCCGATATGTGTTGTAGTGGAAACACTGACCTGCTTATCAATTTGCTCATATTTAATAACATGTTTAAGAGGTGCATCTTCCCTCTTCTTCAAAGCTGCTTCTCTCCTCTGCTTGGCAGATTCATACTCTTTTAAGATCGAAGAAGGTAACCCTCTCCTTTTCTGGACATTAGTCCACTGACCCCATCCAAGAAGCAGAACGGGTTTCTCTGGCATGGGAACTTCCTTATTATGATCACTCTCTTTCGTCTTTTGAAATTCTTCCCCCACGTCAACTCCAGCAAATGCACGTCTTATGAGCTCATCATTAGAAGGCAGTTCATATGCTTGCTTTGCACCAGCAGACAACATTCCGTCTACCATATGACCGCCACTGTCTGAATCACTGTCCTCGTCTACTTCCTACCGAATTCCGCAATCAGAAACAATACAATGACATGAGATTAAACAATACAATGACAGATCCAAATTCCAAACATCAACCCTATGTTACTCCGACTCTTCTAATTTCCTCGCGTACCCGTGTCCGAGACTAGACACTCGGACATGGATATGACACATGGACACCTCACTTTAGACCAAAATGTGCATATTTTTCAATAAAATAGCCGAGACCGACACTTGGACACGTACCCGTGTCACGTACTTCTAAACGAGTCTGAGTAACATAGCATCAACCTTGTTAGTGAAAACAGCTAATTTAATATCAAGATTAACAGTTGCAAACATGGTATACTGTCAGAATATATAGGTCAAATTCAATATTATTCGCTTTACAAAAAGTAAACTGACAATCATCTTATTACCTTTCTGACTTCATCAGGGACACAAGGTTCAACAACCTCTAAGGTCTGCTTAGCATTTCCCTTCAGAGTAGGTTCTTTTCGGCCCTTGATACTTTTCATCTGTATGCATAGTTAGAGAAGTTTTTCATAGCTCATTCGAAAGAAAATATAATGAAGAAAAGGGTAAAGCATTGAGGTCTCTCACGTGTCAATACATTTCCCAAACCCAACAAATTCCATATTCCATAACCAAATCACCAAGTGACTTAATGTAGAAGTATAATAACTTTTTTTAGCAAGAATTAATGGAACAGAACAGGGTTAACCACGCCTCTTCTTGTTTGGAAGTAATGCCCTTGTGGTTCATTTCTCACCAAAAAAATATAGTAATTTCAAGACAGAAATTGTCATAAATGGAAACGAGGCATTTCCATGTAATAGGCCACATTAGGAATAGGTGGTAATTCCAACGAAAAGGAGGGCATCGCCAAGACTAACCTTTTTCCAAGAGCCAGATGCATAAACAGAAACATCATAACTTTTTCTTGGCTCTGGGTCTTCAACAGTTATGCCATTCACACACTGGAGAGAATGCTAGAGGTTACAAGGGTGAAAAATAAACATAGTATATAAATAGAGGGAAAAACTAGAGTAGAGTTAAATTACCTTCGGAGGTGACTCCTCGTCAGTCTCCAAGTCCTCACGGAGTACATCCAGATTAATATCAACACCCTTGAGCGAGTGACTACCTTCCACGTGTCCTAAATCAACATTATCATCGTCTTCAATAATATCTTCATTCTCACTTCCATAGTTATCAACTTCTGGCCTATGCTTTATCTTTTGAGCTTCGGCTTTCTTTTCAGTTGCACCAAAGACCCTTCTCCCACTCGAAGTCCCATGTTTTGCTGCATTTTCATCTTGCTGATTCAAAGTGAAATCATACTCCTCAAGAGCACCCTTGGCTTCTTCATTGGCAGCTTCCTTACGTTTTTCCAATCCCCGAACCTATCATCAAGTGAAGTCAATCAGAACAATTCAAAGCATAAATCAACAAGAATGATATGGGGCTCTCAACATCTAAGTAAGTAATTGGTACTAGTGACTATCAATAATCGTCACATATAGTGATCGGGTGTTTGGGTGGGGGAGTTGGAATGGAATGGAATGCATTTGATCCATTCTAGTGTTTGGTAATCAAGAAATTCTTTCACAATATTATATTCTCAATAACAAAATATAGTTATAATAGAACATGGGAAAGTGCTGTCGAGGATAGGAGACCGTGTTGAAGCAGATGAGAAGAACATAGTGAAATGGAGTAAAAGGTAGAACGGCCATAAGAAAAGGGACAAACACAAGAAAAATAAAGGTGGTTAGAGCAAACACAAAGAAGTAGTTTCCGAACGACCCAAAATGAAAGTTGCATCGAGAAATGCATCAAAGGACTGCTACTTAACGATAGAAGAAGGGCAGCTGCTTTGGTTCGTCATTTTGCTTTATTCCATCATAAATATTCCTTCAATATGACCTAAAAACTTATTGAAGCTTTATGTTAAGGTGGATGCATTTTAGAAGTGAAATCATTTATGACTAATATGGCACCAAAGAAAGGTCAACAATGTCTGCAATTTGCCACATGACAGCATTCATATAAAAAAGAAGTACCAATTCTTCACTGTTTATCTTTTACAAGGTATAGTCAGATTATGATCCATAGTAAGGTAATACTCAAGAAAATGAATCCATAAGAGGGAACTCAAACAAATACATTCAAAAATAGTTCACCAAAAGAGAAAATAAGGGGGGAAAGGCGAAAAGCAATTCAATCAACTTTGCCAACGTCACATTCGTTTAAAATTATAGACTAAGGGGTTGTTTGGTCCGTAGTATTGGAATGGATCAAAATGGAGTGTTATACCATAGAGTTAGAACCATTCCAAGGGATTGGAATCAAAGTAAAATTCATCAGTATCTAACTCCATACCAAAAAGCTCTTAGTGATGAATGTGATAAGCGGGGAATATGAATAAATCCATTCCCAAAGCTCAGACCAAACACCCCGTAAGAAACACTGTAGAAGAAGCTTACCAAGTGATTGAACAATTACGAACATTTTGCAAGCTTATTAAATTGATATCTTTAAAACGCGAGCAACAAGAAAGTTTGGAGTGCATACCATAAAAGGCAACGAAAATACACCAGAATCCGGAACCTCGTCCTCCTGTTCCATTAATTTGAGAGTTTTTTTCTTGGCCTTGGCCACTAATATTGAAGCACCTTCCTCATCTGAGCTATCAAAATCTTCATCATCCTCAGAAGCACCATCATCGCTGCTACTATCATCCTTGAAAGAATCCATCTTTCTGGTCAAAAGATTATGCTGATTCAGCTGTTCAGAGATAGCTGCTCGAGTGGCATCATCCTGCTTATCCAAACCACGCTCAATTATACGCTTTGCCCATTTCCCTTGGTTTTTGTGTCTCAATGTCATGCGAGCCTGTAATAAAAATATAACACAGGTAGTTGAGAGTTAATTGCACTAACACTTGTGTATGTTCACATAAAACCACAGCACATAAGTACTTCACCTCAGCTCTTTTTCTTTCCTCTTTTTCTGCAAGCTCTCTTTCGGCTTCAGGATCATTTTGTAGATCTGAAGATGATGCCTTCATTTTATCTTTCTTCATTATTTTATGATAGGTCTTGGATTTGATCTTGCTAATGCGCTTTGCCTTCAGTTCATGACGAAAAAGAACGCTCCGCATTTTAGCTAGTTTTTCCTGGCGCTCTTTTACTTCTTCCACTGATATCTACAATTGCAAGGAAAATAATTAGTTGCAAGCTAAGCTTACAATCATAGAAAAACAACAGTCGCAAACACGTGAATATATTCCCAACTATTACTCTTCACCGCCAAATTACGAGTTCAAGAGCTACACTGAACAACAACATAGTAAAATAATAAATATCCCGGAACATTGACTGAATGAAGCCGGGTGCTAATAAAAAACGATATTAAAGAACTCGTTCGCCATTGCAACTAAGCAAACATTAACCCTTTGTTTGGACACAAAAACAAAGGTCAAGCGGGGATGGAACAATGTCATTTGACCTTCCAAACCTTTCCTGTGTTGAAAGGAGGTATAATTTGCCTGGGAGGGAGACCTTTCCATTTCTCTCAAAATCCCTCCGAACAAGGGGTAAACTTGCTTCGTCTAACATGACGACTCGACATATTAGCTCGATTTCTTAAACAACCACAACAAAACCATTACCCCATAACCTCAAGGGATTCTACAAATTATTTTAGCCCAACCATTAGCATTCCAGAAAAAAAAAATATTTTCAGCATGAAGAGCTGCATACACACAATATCCATCTTTTAAAGAAGTGAAAAAGACAGAACTGCGATTCTAAAATGTCACCAGCTTTTTCATTTGAATTTTATTGATACTCTTCAACCATCAAACTACCTTTTCAAAAACACTGCCTGAACAATTGCATTTACATTACAGAATATGATTACATGAAAAACTACTTCCTCTACAAAAATTTTGACTGCGTTTATAATGGATTAAACTCAAATCTGAAGCGAAAGGTTTTTACCTTGTTCATTTCAAGAAGCTTGGTGCCATCATTCTGGTAAGCATCAAGTATTTGATCATCATGCAGTAATGATGTCACCGTCTTCTCAAACTGGGTGTACGGTTTGTACCCAGAAGCTATTGCTCCTACAGTTGGAACTTTGATTACATTTGTTTGGTCAAGAATCAATGTGGGTGCTTCCCTGTTTCTCTTTACTTGAGCCTCCCATTTTGTTAAATCCTCTTTTGTTTTATCATATGCAGTCCCCCTCTCCACCCTCTCCCTATCTGGTTTCGGAAGTGGAGCGTGAATCTTTACTCCTTTTTCTTGCGTACGTTTAATGTTGTTTCTTACTTTGCTGTAACCAGATGTGCCGCGGAGCGGATCCAGAAGGTCATGCATGGTAATCTCGCCATCACCATTGAGCACGCCATGACCCGGGTTGAACTCAGATTCCGGATATGCCTCTGAAACAACTGACTTCCGTTTCCTCTTCTGGCCTGAAAACGGAAACAAAAGAGATGATTATTTGGGCAGTAAAGTTTAGTAATTTTAACAAAGAAAATGAAGACAGTGACTTAGTTTCCCATCCTGATTTCTGAGACAGACACAACATTAAAAGTTAATCGAGATCCTCCCTCCCAAAAAGTAAAAAGAAATGGAAAGCTTGGAAATAATAGCAGGTTGATTAGAGGGAGAGGGCATATAACAGTGACACAAATTCTTATTAAAACGGACATTATTCATCGTCACAAGCTAAAGACGTATAGTGGTTGATTGGAGGGAGGGGGCATATAATAGTGACACAAATTCTTATTGAAAACGGACATTATTCATCGTCACAAGCTAAAGACATATAGTGGTTGATTGGAGGGAGGGGGCATATAATAGTGACACAAATTCTTATTGAAAACGGACATAATTCATCGTCACAAGCTAAAAGACGTATAGTGGTTGATTAGAGGGAGAGGGCATATAATAGTGACACAAATTCTTATTGAAAAGGACATTATCCATCGTCACACATTGAAGACGGATAGTGGTTGATTGGAGGGAGGGGGCATATAATAGTGACACAAATTCTTATTGAAAACGGACATTATCCATTGTCACAAGCTGTATCCGTCTTCGCATATAATGGTGACCACCACAAATTCTTATTGAAGACGGACGGCTTATTGAAGACGGACAATATCCATCCGTCGTCACAAGCCGAAGACGGAAGACGGGTGCAAGTGCAGAAACTTTGTAATAGTGAAGGTAGTACCTGGAAAAGCCTGAGTGGGGATTCCAGTAACATTGTGTAACAGTCTAGCATGCCTTTCATCATCATCAGAATACTCAGAATCATCATCAGACGCTACATCTTCATCCTACAACAACATCAATTAATACAAATTCATCAACTGGATTATCAATAGGATCACCATGTAAACACATACATAACATACTAACTAAAATTACAAACAAAACCTTGAATTACCTTGAATTTTTCAGGGAGTTCATACTCGAAATTATCAACAGGATCATACCGACGATTTTTCGAACTTTCTTCCTCAGCAATCTCTTCTTCATACTCATATATATCATTCTTAACCTCCCCTTCATCAGAATCTATCTCTTCATCATTAACAAATACATTATCTTCCAAATCACTCCCACTATCGCCATTCAAACTACCTTTCTTAACCTTGTCCAGCTCCTTCCTCAGCGCCGCCGGCAACCGTGGCCCGCTTGACTTATTCAATTCTCCTCCTTTACCATTTTTCTTCTTTTTCTGGTTCTTTGATTGGGTGAAGCTCACTGAATTAGATTTTCGCTTTTTGTCCGCCATTCTTGTCACCAACGAGACGACGGCAACGACCGGGGGTGATGGTGAGTGAAATCAGAGACGGTGGTGGAGAGCGAAGGGAGATGATGGGGGATGGCGGCCGGCGGGAGTAGTCTAGGTTATTTTGGTGGTGATGCTCAATAAATAAGGTTAGGAAAATAATATTTGCTTTCAGTTTTACTTTTATAATTTTATCCTTTTTTTTCTTTTGTTTGCTACCAATTTTAAGTATGGAAAATAATTTTTTTATTTGTGAGGTAATACCAAATATGGATCAATATTAGGAAAATTAATTTTTTTTTTATCACCCTCTTAAAATTTTAATAACCATAAACGGTAAATTAGATATAATACGGATCGCCTCACCAAATAATCCAATAACGATGTCGTATAATATAAACCGTCACACCAAAGAAATCAATCATTATAAAAATCGTCTCAAAAAATTTTTACAGTAAAACAAAGTAGTTTTTTTTTACTAAAGTTAACCAAAATATAATGGCGAATTTGCAATAAATTGAAAAATAAGGGTGAAACAGGTAAAATAGAGGGTAATATACCAAGTCTTTTATTTTTTTTATTCACCTCGCTTAATTAATTTTTCCTCTCTTCCTTCTTCTCCCATCATCACCTCTAATCAATCGTCATCAAATTCGCTCCGGTCAACCAAAGACGCTCCCTATCACGATGCCTCTTTTGAAAAATTCAAGGTAAAAACTAATTTAAAAAATGTCAAACAAAATACACTTAATCAAAAATCTTAAACTTGGAAATAACGTACTGAAAGCAAATATAAATGGATTTTGCTATATTATGGAATACGAATCGGGACCAACTCATAAAATAAAAACCACATTGCCAGTCAACCGTTAAACCGATCAGCTCTAATGACCGAGCAACACCACCTAGACAACTATGCGTCTATGCATGCTATCGCCCTTCCTTTTCATACAAACATATTCACTATCTGAACTTCACTTGATCACTTACTCCATCAATGTTCTAATATGGAAAATACTTCATATGATATTTAATCGTGTTTTCAGCTATAATTTGTCGCTTTAATTTATGTATCTTCTAGTATATTTTAGCTTGTCCAAACTTTTTAATTTAAAACCATAAGCACAATAAAACAATCAAACATTCATATTTCTTTTTTCATAATGTATAATCAAGGATATTAGTGTTGCAATACATACACTAACATATGTGCAAAAAGAAACAAAATATTTGAATTTTTTTTAAAAAAAAACTCTCTAACAACAATATTAAGCAATACTTCTTTCATTTCACTTTTATTGTCATATTTTTTATTTACAAAAAATGAGAAAGATTTAATAAACAAGGAAAAAAATTACAATTCTACAACTATAATTAAAAGGAGTGAAGATAATGTGTTTTTTTTAAGGGAGTGTTAGTTAAATATTAAGAAATTAATTATTAAATTTAAAAATGGGACACAATTAATTTAAAATAAAATTTAGAAAAAGAGAGAATAATAATTAATATTCACCCCTTTCGATGAATCATATACTTTGCTTTATGTATATAGATCAATGCTCATTACTTAAACTGATATTTCCAGTTACATATCACAGAAAATTATAAATTTGATATTCATAATGTATCTGATGAGATAATTTAAACAAAATTACATCATTATTTTTTATATTATATACAAGATTTCACAGTATTAGAAGGCTAGAAGCGGTATTAAAGATTCTTCTCACTTATGGAAAGTGTTCAAAAAACAAACATATACTTCTTCCATTCAAATGAATTATATACATCTCTTTTATTTACGTTTGTCAATACCCGTTCTTTTGTTAATATTTTTAGTTACAAATCGATAAATATTATAAAATTTTGATATTCACAATATACTCGGTAAGATAATTTAAACAATATCTCACATGACTATCTTTATGTTATATATTAGAAGTTGTGTTGTAAATTCACTCGACCTATGAATAGTGGCTAAAAAGTGAAATATATAGAATAATGGAGGAAGTACAATTTAACAGAACCGAGAAAGTACGAAATAGTATACGTAAAAAAATATAAACAGCTGGTCTTACTTAAGAGTTCAGACGGATCATTTTAATCTGAAATAATAACATGAAATTTTATAATCATACTTCAGAGTTTAGACGGATCATTTTAATCTGAAATAATAACAAGAAAATTTATAGTTATTTTTCAGTCAAATGTAACCACCTTTAATTTATGATGGTTACAATTAACCATGAAAATATACGCCTAAAGATTTAGTCCGTCTAAAACAAAAATTTATAAAACAAAAATGAATCTAAATACGATTTTAATCTGAGCTTTACTAAGACATCCCCAATTTTAGTGACCTTCAAGTCTTCGGGGTCAATTTGTGACCCCGAAATGAGTTGGTGACCTTCTTGGTGATCTATGGCGTATCAAAGTGTTATTGACTTAGGCCCTGTTCTTTCTGGCTTATTTTCAGCTCGTTTCAGTTCAGCTCAGCTCTATTTAGTTCAGTTCAGTTCAGTTCAGTTCAGCTCAGTTCAGCTCAGTTCAGTTCAGCTCAGCTCTATTCAGTTCAGTTCAGTTCAGTTCAGCTCGTTCCAGTTCAGCTCAGCTCTATTCAGTTCAGTTCAGCTCAGTTTCGTTTAATTCATTTCAGTTCAGTTCAGCTCGACTTTATTAAGTACATCCCACATTATTATTATTATTATTATTATTATTATTATTATTATTATTATTATTATTATTATTATTATTATTATTATTATTATTATTATTATTATTATTATTATTGTTTTTGTTATTATTTTATTATTATTATTATTATTATTATTATTATTATTATTATTATTATTATTATCATTATTATTGTTTTTGTTATTATTATTATTATTTTATTTATTTATTTATTATTCCATTTATTATTATTAATTAATAATTCTTATTATGATTATTATTGTTATTAGGGCTGAGTAAAAAATCCGATTATCCGAATTATCCGATATCCGATCCGTATCTGATCCAAAATAATGGATATCTGATCCGAAAAGTGGTTCGGTTTGGATACCCGTATCCGAAATATTTGGATATCGGATCAAATACGGATATCAGGTTTAAAAATTTGGATATCCGATATCCGAAAGTTATTGGATCATATATCAAATATCGGATCGGATACCCGATATCCGTTAATATCCGATCCGTATCCGAGATTTGATCCATAAATAGTGCTAGCTAATTTCACAAAATCGTAAATAAACCTATCCACAATTTTAAGTACTAGCTAATTTTAGTTATCCGATATCCGATATCCACAATATTACGCTAGTTTTCCTTGATAGGTAGCGGGTTTATGTTTTGTAATATATACCGAATGAAATTAGTATTACGCTAGTTTTCTTTTTTATTACAGTTTGACAATATATAAAATACACAGAGCGGATATCGGATATCGGATAACTGATCCGAAATTTTCGGATATTTTCGGATACTAAATTTCGGATATCCGATCATTTTGGATCAGATCACGGATACTAAAAATTTGGATTTTCGGATCGGATATCCGATCCGAAATAGGGTTTTGGATCGGATATCCGATCCATACTCTGCCCTAATTGTTATCATCTTGATGTGCTTCATCTTTGAGGTCATTATGCACACCAATATCGCACCCTTTTTTTTCAATTTCTTTTCGAACTTTGTCCATGAATTTCTTCCGTTCTTTATCATCCATGTTTGAATCTGTTCTTCCTTGAATACTTTGATTTTTGATGTTTTATAATTGGAATACCAGGTTTATACATCCGAATGAAATTATGAAGTGTAAAAGCGGATACGATAATTGACATTTGATATTTCGTTGTCATTTGTGTCATGTTTTTTAACACCTCCCACCTCCTCTTCAGCTGACCAAACGTCATTTCAACTGTCATCCTCAAAGATAAATGTCGATAATTAAAATGTTCAAATGTTCCGCTAGGAGGTGCATGCTTATATTCAGGTACATGGTTTCTTACGTTTGAATGGCTAATAGGAGACAAATACCCAAGTGTATTTGGGTATCCCGAATCTACCAAATAATAATTACCTATAAATGTTTATATATAAAAATAATTAATGTAGAGATAATAAAAAAATGAAATACATGCCACATTTACCACATTTAGACGTAAAATGTTTAGATAATAAAAAAAATTATGTTAATTAGACGTAAAATATTTAAATGTTGTATTTGTTAATTTTAAAACACAAGAAAAGAAAAAAGCAAAGTCCATTAGAGTTTACTAAAAAAAATACTTAAAAATTAATATTTTTTTAATATAATTGTTTTTAAAAAAATCGCAAATTTGTATTAATCAAACATTTTTTTATATTATTATTATTATTTAGTATACTTTAATTAAACTTAAGTTATTTCTATTAATTTCAGCTTCATTTAGCTCAGTTCAGTTCAGCTAGGGATGGCAACGGGCCGGATCTGGACCGGGTCCAGTAGGATCCAGATCCAGATCCGTATTGTATATCCTGGATCAGATCCGATCCAGATCCAACGGGTCCAAATATGTGAGATCCAGATCCAACGGATCCGGGTCGGATCCGGGTCCATTACGGGTCCAAATTTCTAGCACCCACTTAATAAAAAACCAAAAAAAAAAACTCATGAGTAATAACACTATTGGTATCCAGTTTTCAAAATACAATAAAAAAGAGAAGTAGCTAGTAGCGTGACAATTATTTTCAACCAAATATTACAAGTAGTAATTGTTATGACCAAGTAATCCAAATACAAATCAAGAAACAAAATAACTAAGACGTAAAACTTTATGTTTTTACTATGAAAACGGGTCCAGAAACGGATCTGGATCCTTCAGGGTCTGCGTAGGAGGATCCAGATCCAGATCCGTTTTAAAAGTAGTGGATCCAGATCCGACCCGGATCCAACGGGTCCGAAAAAATAGGATCCAGATCCGGTCCATCAGGGTCGGGTCTTACGGATCTGGACCGGATCCAGGATCCATTGCCATCCCTAAGTTCAGCTCGATTAAATTCAGCTCAGTTCAGTTCAGCTCAGCTCGATTCAGTTCAGCTCAGCTCAGTTCAGTTCAGTTCAGTTCAGCTCAGCTCGATTCAGTTCAGTTCAGTTCAGTTCAGTTCAACTCAGCCCCATTAAGTTCAGCTCTAAAAAGCCAGAAAGAACAGGGCCTTATTATATTATTCAGTGGAGTAGAGAATGTAGTTAATGATTGAAAATGTTGGAAAATGGAAAATGAGTGGAAAATGATTAGGTTGATACCCTCAGGTCGTGACCTTATGTCTACAAGGGTGAAAGTGAGTTGGGAGCGGGTCAAAATAATTATAGTGAGATTAAAAGTTAAAACGTTGACGATCCAATTAACGTGACCTTCTAGTCGAAATGGTCTAAGTTTGGACTCAGTTCGGGTGGTCAAGCTTGTGTTGAACACAATCTGGAGATAAACAAAAGGTCGAGAGCATTGCGGATTTGCAGCTGTCAAAGACTGACACGTGGTTCAATAAGACATACGTGGGGCCCACGCAAATAATGTTTTTGTGTCCTTAATTACGGTGCTAATCTCTCCACTAATTTCAGATCTATGTTTTCTGCCTTTTGACTATTACCACCGAATTCTTCATGTGAAATTACCATTCTGCCCGTCGCGCCGTTTTCAACTGGCCGTTAGCTGACAACTCGTCCTTGGAAATAGGGGCATGGATCGTTTCTGTCTTGTTTTGTCATGTTTATGCAAGATCGTCTCTCAAAAATCTGTATTATTATAACACGGTTTTTCATTGAAGATCCGAACGACACTATCCGTTATATACGGAAGACGGACAATGTCCCCTCTCACATCATGCAAGTAACACTCTTCAAGTTACCTTTCCAAGCCACTTGCTTTATTATAAAAGACGTGGATTGTTTTCAGCTTATGCTGGATATTATCTGTCGCATGCAAAAATATTTATAATTATAGTAAATGTTATCTGCCATCTGGTGGTATAGTAAATTCGATTAGACTAATCATGTTAACATTTTAGTTTAATGATTGTAAAATTTTAAACAATATTACACCTCAAGCATGATAAATTGATAATGGTGTCAAAAACATAAATCAAATTGAAAAAGTGACAAATAATCATTTTAAATTGACAACATTTATCAAGCATGACAAATGACAATGACTCAAAACAAATCCAAATCGAGCTAATGAATAACACTAAAGCTTGACGGTCTTTCAATAAGTTATTGAAAGACAACTCCTTCGTACTATTTTATTTGTATTTCGTAACCCTTTTATCATTAATCGTGATATAGTGAATTCGTACCTATTACACGATAAATGTACCAATTTCATCTTTAATTAATTATGATGTGTACCTATTTTATTAGGTTTAGGCCCTGTTCTTTTCGGCTGAAACGAGCTGAATTGAATAAATTGGAGTAGAGCTTAATTGAACTAAATTGAGTGAAACTAAGGTGGAGTGAATTTAGTTGAATTAAAAGTTACTTTTGTGAACAGATTAATTGAAAATAATTGATTGAACGTTAAATAAAACTTAACGCAATACAACCAATCAAAATTGAAAGAAGCTGAAATTAAGCCAGAAAGAATAGGGCCTTAGTACCACTTTTTTTTTCTAAATTTGTACAATAATCTCTCAAACAACTTATTAAGAGGCCGTCTTTCAGTAGACCTATTCGATGAATAATTAATTAATTATAGGTCAACAAATCGATTCAAGATAATTTCATCCGACTAATACGTTCGCCTAAGTCATTAAATTTGTTCTTAATAAACCATCGTTGTCGATTCATCTTTTATAGTTTTTTAATAAAGTATATTTTAGTTACATTTTCCTGGCATCCATTAACCAAAGCATTACATCAAATTTTTAATGTTGTTGACAAATTCATCTTAAAAGTTCCAAATATGTATGCCTAAACCCCTAAAAGCCTATTATATGTCATTTTCTACTTAATAAGATAAAGATAGTGTGTTTTTATAGTACCATCATAAATTCCTAATCACCTATTTTCCGGTTATCCATAATCGTGTTCAGTTCACCCACAATCTCGCTAATTCGTTTTAAATGCAAAATAAATTAAATAATATTTTATATAATTAAATAAGATAAAAACTTACTCATATTATTTTATTTTTTCTAATTCATTTATTTATTTAACCTACTTTTTATTTAAGCTAGATACCTTCGTGTTAAATAAAAATTTTCGAGTTTTTTAAAGCATAATAGAACATTTATAGTGGGAAAAAGTTGGACCATACCCCATAATTATGTTTATTCCCCATTTTCTTTTTTTTTTAAACAAAATCTTAATAAAGATGAATACTATCCGTTACAAACTGAAAGCGAATAACGTGTCTCTTAGACTATTCTCACAATATGCAAGTAACATTATCATGCTCAATTTTCACCATTTGCTCTCCCACTTGTTTTCTGTAAAAAAAGGTATTATCGTTTTTCAACCTGTGACAGATAACGTCTGTTACGAACAATACACTCTGTTTTTTTCCTTTTTGTAAGATGTGACAAGAATAAAGGCATTATCTATTTATCTTTTATAACATTAAAATCCAAAAAGTTAATTTAAGAAAGTGTGTCCAAAAAACAATTAATTTACTTCAACTTCCACCTTTAACACTCAAATTTTCTCACTACTTTCCCTCACCAAAAATATTATTTATATTATTAATACTATGAATTTTTACTTGTTTTAGCTCATTTTTAAGCATGAATGATGCTGAACATGGAGATTAAGTGTGCAAGATGTAAACTTTATGTTATATTTACATTATTTATGTCACTAATTTTAGTGGGTTTTAGTGTTACAGATCCAGGTGATGCAGAAATTCTGAAAAATTTCAGAAAAAGTTTGCAAAATCCTCAACTTTTGAAGTGGCCAAATGATGAAGATGATAATGACCCATGTGGTAATAATTGGGAATTTGTGTTTTGTAATTCTGATGGTAGAGTTACTCAACTTCAAGCTAAAAATCTAGGGTTAAAAGGTGAATTACCTCCTGATTTTAACAAATTAGATAAACTTTCTAATTTGGGTCTTCAGAATAATAATTTAAGTGGTGTTTTACCTAGTTTTAAGGGATTATCTGAGTTAAAGTTTGCATTTTTAGATTATAATAATTTTAGTGTAATTCCTGTTGATTTCTTTGATGGTTTGAGTAGTTTGGTTGTGATTGCATTGGATAATAACCCTAATTTGAATTCGACAAATGGTTGGTCTTTTCCTGCTAGTTTGCAAGATTCAGCTCAGTTGACTAATGTTAGTATGATGTCTTGTAATTTGGTTGGTCCATTGCCTGATTTCTTGGGTGATTTGGGTTCACTTGGTGTGTTGAAATTGTCATTTAATCGCCTTTCCGGTGGCATTCCCAGTACCTTAAACGGGTCGAATTTGCAAATACTTTGGTTGAATGGACAAGGTGGTAATGGTGGTGGTGGTGGTGGTGGGTTGAGTGGTCCTATTGATCTTATTGCTACCATGGTGTCATTGACTAGTGTTTGGCTTCATGGGAATCAGTTTAGTGGGCCGATTCCGTCTGATATTGGAAATTTAGCGAGTTTGAAGGATCTTAATCTTAATAGTAACCAGTTTGTGGGGATGATTCCGACCAGCTTGGGTGGTATGGCGTTGGATTCGCTGGATTTGAGCAATAACCATTTTATGGGACCAATTCCCGAGTTTAAGGCTAAGACCGTTGTTTATAAATCAAACGACTTTTGCCAGTCTATGCCCGGGGTTCCTTGTTCTCCTGAAGTTATGGCGCTTCTTGATTTCTTGGGTGGGTTGGATTATCCCTTAGAACTTAGTGGTTCATGGTCGAGTAATGATACATGCGTTGGATGGTTGGGGGTGGTTTGCGATGATAATAATCAAGTTAGTGTCATAAATTTGCCTAATCGGGGGTTGAATGGCACTCTTAGTCCGTCACTTGGGAAGCTGGGATCCCTGACCAAGATTATTCTCAATAATAACAATATTACTGGCCAAATTCCGTCAAACTGGACAAGTTTGAAGTCGTTAGTGTTGCTAGATTTAAGTAATAACCATCTTTCCCCTCCATGGCCGAAGTTTGGCCATAGCATGAAGTTTTCTATTGATGGGAATTCTCCACAACCATCTGCTTCATCACCAATAACTTCAGGTTCTAATGGTCATTCTTCACCAAAGGACTCGGATTCTTCGGACAAACGAGTAAGCCAAAGCTCCAATAGGTCTAAAGTAGTTGCAATTGCAGCCCCTCTTGCAAGTATTGCAGCACTTGCATTGTTGGTAGTTCCGTTGTCAATATATTACTGCAAGAAAAGAAAGCATGTTCGTCAAGCACCTAGCTCGATCGTGGTTCACCCACGAGCTCCATCTGATACCGATAATAACGTAAAAATAGTTGTTGCCAATAACACGGGTAATACATCGATTGGGAGTGGTTCTGCTAGCAGACATAGCACTGGGACAGGAACTAGTGAGTCACATGTCATTGAAGCAGGCAATTTGGTCATTTCAGTACAAGTTCTACGGAACGTGACAAAAAACTTTGCCCCTGAGAATGAGCTTGGTCGTGGTGGTTTCGGAGTGGTGTACAAGGGTGAACTTGAGGATGGTACTAAGATAGCCGTGAAAAGGATGGAAGCGGGTGTGATTAGCAGCAAAGCTTCTGATGAATTCAAGGCTGAAATCGATGTTCTATCAAAGGTTCGACATCGGCATTTAGTATCTCTTTTGGGATATTCAATTGAGGGCAATGAGAAAATTTTGGTTTACGAGTATATGCCTCAAGGGGCTCTTAGCAGACATCTATTCCACTGGAAGACCTTTAATTTGGAGCCTCTTTCCTGGAAAAGGCGGTTAAATATTGCTTTGGATGTTGCAAGAGGAATGGAATATCTTCACAGCCTTGCACACCAGAGTTTCATACACAGAGACCTCAAACCTTCCAATATTTTATTAGGTGATGACTTTAAAGCGAAAGTTGCAGATTTTGGGCTGGTGAAACTTGCTCCTGATCAGGGACAACAATCTGTCGTCACTAGGCTTGCTGGAACTTTCGGATACTTGGCACCCGAATATGCTGGTAAGCTAACATCATTGGTATAGATTAATTTTTGCCTTTTGTCTGTGCTTATTTTGCTTCTAAAGTCTTGTGAAGCTTCATTACATTATATACATATACTCTTACTTTCTAAAAAGTCCGCTCACGTTCTGTTAGGGTCAATATATACAAATGTGAATTTTCGATACTTTTAGCTGAAAGTCTGAAACAGAACGTGCTGAACCATGCCGGAGTTTCTCTTTGCACAGTTATCTTTGGGTATCTTTTGCTTTCCAATTCAAGTATGGTTTGGTGGACTAATGAGTATTGACTGCTAAAAAATTCCGGCATGATCAGATTGGGTTATTAATATATAGCTGGAATTGCAGCGCATTCATGAAACATTGTTAATCCAATTTTTGCGCATAAGATCACATTTCCTCTGAGTTTGAAATAAGGGAGTGATCAGGCATAATGGCCCCCATCCTGTGTGTTATTTCTTACGAAAAAATGAAAATATATTGATCTGAACACGCCAGTAGAGAAATGTGGCGAATTTGAATGAAGAGAAGGCTGAAGGCCTACTTATTTTTATTTAGTCTATTGGGTGAAGGTTGATGATTCCCATGTCCCATTTCCCATAGTTATTTTCCCTCCTTTTTCGACACTGCGTCCCCTACTCCCTTGTTAGTGTCAGGGGCGAACCCACCTTAGAGCCAGGGGTAGCAGCCGCTACCCCAAACTTAAAAAAATTGGTTTAAAAGACGATTTTTTGCTACCCCAAATATTGATGAATAATAGATTTAAATGTTATCCATTAACTACCATGTAAATATCTTGTGACTCAATGGTAAAACCATTAAATTCTCATCTGGTGGTCAAGCGTTTGAATCTTACTATTTTAATCCTGGGTTCGCTCCTGGTTAGTGTTGTAAGCAATCTAGCTAACTTACCGAAAAATTGTTTTTGACTGATGCAGTGACAGGGAAAATCACAACAAAAGTTGATGTTTTCAGCTTTGGAGTTGTGTTAATGGAGTTATTAACAGGATTAGTGGCGCTAGATGATCGCAGGCCCGAGGACCAGCAATACCTGGCAGCCTGGTTCTGGAGAATCAAATCAGACCGAGAAAAGCTACTAGCCGCTATAGACCCAGTTCTCGATGTGAAAGGAGAAACATCCGAGAGCATTATAACAATAGCCGAGTTAGCCGGGCACTGCACAGCAAGAGAGGCCAACCAACGGCCGGAGATGGGTCATGCTGTGAACGTTCTGGGGCCGCTTGTGGAGAAATGGAAACCTTGGGATGACGATACTGAGGAATACTCTGGAATCGATTACAGCCTTCCCTTAACCCAGATGGTGAAGGGATGGCAGGAGGCAGAAAAGGAGGACTTAAGTTATGTGGATCTCGAGGATAGTAAGGGCAGCATCCCAGCTAGACCTACCGGGTTTGCAGATTCCTTTACTTCCGCTGATGGTCGTTAAACCTTCGTCCAGTGTCATTATTTTGTTGCATCAGTGTTGTGTAGATATAGCAGGCATGTTTTTCCAATTTCATTTCCTGCATCATCGATCCTTTAGCGTTACTAGTATCAATATGATTTAATGTTTGTAATATGTTTTTATTGTCTGTTGTTTTTTCCTTGCCATTATGTTGATGAACCTGTGATGGATCAACACAGGGCAAGGGTGCATGTTGTCGAAACCGTTCTGTAGTTGTGAAGCAATGGTTCCGTTATTGTTAATTTTCAAAAGTATGCTGACAAAGATCTCGGTTAACTGCCCTGTTTTTCAGTTAGAAAAATGCTTTACCGAAGGAGCTGGCAAAAGCTGACCCGACCCGACCCGACGAACTCGACCTGACCTGCCCGAAACCCGACTCGATTCAACCTGAGAATTGGGTGAACCGAAATCGAACCGCCTCGTTAACCGGTAATAGCATTATTTTGTCCAACCCAAACCCGACCTGAACTGACCCAGTCCGTGACCCGATATTTCTCAACCTGATAGATGACATTATAATGAACTGGCTTAAAAATGGTTTAAATGACAACAAATTGACATTCTTCTTAATTATTTTAACTTAAACTTCAATTAGTACATCTATCCATTAATTAAACATAAATTATCATCTAAAACAAAATATATAAGATAAATATATTGCAATAACCTGACTCGCTAATGACCCGACCCGAATTGTCACCAGTTGACGACCTGACATGAACCGACCCGAACCCGCCACTGACTCGACATAACACAAACCCCATATAACCCGACCTACATTGACCCGACCTGTAACCAACCCGAGTGACCCGATTGCCTCCTCTAACCGAAGCATCAATATGCTTCGGGTTCCGTGTAGCCGATTTTATAGTAAAAATCATCAACTCTGCAAAATAATTTCTTTCAAAATTGTGACTAGTGTTGTTGGCTATTGACTGGTATAAAAGGATGCTATAAAATCTTAACAAATTTTTGTTTAAGACGGGCATATCCGTCTCAAGCAGATATACGCATAACATAGCTCATTATAGCTGTACTTGTGTCAAATGACATGTTTTACAATTAGGCTTTGCATAAAACTGTTTGTACGCGAAAAATGAGCAGAAAGTTGAGCAAAATTTTTGCAGCTTCAAGTTGAATGAACCTGATTCAAACGATAAAGAGGCCACGCAAAAACTGGTATCAGTTACAACAGGCAAGGTCCGCAACTCCATTCTCCCAAAATTGTGAAGGCGGTTGTTGAAGCAAGGCCGCCTGGATACGGACTGCAACCTCGTCAGTTGAAGTGATTAGAGCCGCTGTCAACAAGTCCAATACTTACAGTCTTCTCCATTAGAGGTGAACTCAAGTCGACTAGTTGCGGAGTTACAGCCTTACAGGTCTTTTGACATCTAAGGGCAAGGAAAATCAATAATCAGAGAGCTGAACATCAAGACGGGGGACAATAAATTCTAGGGTTGGAGTGCGTGTTCTGGATATTCGTGGACGACAATAAAAATCAAAAGATGTACACCAGGAACAGTTCTAAAAAACCGTTAGAAAGTCTCGTATTGGTATCTCATTGCCAAGCAGGTTGTTTAGAGATTAGTTGCGAATAAGGTAAACAAGACTACGCAGGGCTCAAAACCGTAGTAATCTGAAAACGATTTACCAGCATACACGGAAAATTACCTTATTTTGCAACAATAGAAATTTCACCAGTCATGTTCTTGAACCTTTCTACAGCAATTCCAACGTTATGACGTTGTTCGATGTTCAGGCTGACCATCTCTGAAGACTGTTTCAAACACACAGCGGAAGCAATCAAAAGAATTGTATTCGCACAATTAATCAATTTGCAAAAGGAAAGTTCGAAAATTGATTATGGTCAAACTTCCGGAAGGGTTAAATTTTCTGATCTGTTTATTTCCGATCTCAACAAATGCTTACAGTTCCATTTTGACAGATATAAGTCCCCTCTCCCTCCTTTCTCGTATTAATAACCTGCTTCGATCACCAATAGTCTCTCCTAACCCGCCCAATCCCGACAAGTAACGCTAGCTTTTCCGTCAACTAGTATTGGAGCTACCCAGTTAAATTCTTCATCGCCTGCATCATATGTTTGAGTGTTCTTGACGCCAGAAGACTTCAACGATAACCTACTAGTCTAAGAAATTTCGAAAAAAATAGATCCCTGGTAGCTATGTTACTCTGACTCGGCTTGAAAGTCAGACACGGGTACGTATCCATGTGTCGGACACGACTATTTAATGAAAAAAGTTCAAGTTTTTGGTCTAAAAGGAAGTGTCCGAGTGTCATACCAATGTCCAAGGATCAAATGTCAGACACGGGTACAGGGGTCCATATGAAGTGTCGAAGTAACATAGCCTGGTAGGCGGTAGCCCATTTCTTCCGAACAATGTGATAGGATTTGAATTTGATTAATTCAAGTATCATTTCCAATATTAATTCTAAGAGTACAGTTATAACATATAAAGTAATGAGAGAATCATGTTAGAAGATATCACATACCTGCGTCAGCAACAATTCCCGTAAAATGTTATCAATCTCTGCTTTGCATGATGAAAGCGTTCTTTGCATCTTAGAATCCGTGGACAGCATTGAAAAGAAGGAAACAACTGCCTTTATCTTTCTTGGATAGTCTTGTGTCAGATTAGTACCAATTAAGAAAGGTAATTCGCAAGATTCGGCTACAAGTGATTTCACTTTGTTAAGCAGATGTTTCATTAGTACGAGGCTTCTGTCGAACAAATGAAAGCAAGGGACGAGATAATAGCGACCCGTGCATGAGGTTCGACCTTCTTGTTCCTTTTCATTGTCCGGATACAACTGCATCACGAAGGAGGAAACTCGATTACCTCATATAAAATAGTCAGTGTCAATAAAAATAGCAAGCTTTGGACACTATACATAACAAACAAAGGCCACGCCATTCAGGCCATATATCACAGGAAGCCAAAACAAGCTCTATCAATAGCCTGTCAAAGAGCAACAATAATGCGAATAACTTGGGAGGCGTGAAGGGGATTATTTCCCCCATTTCTAGAGCAGGTTTACTCCAAATCCCTCTAATTTTATACCCCCCTCTCCTCTTCCACCTCCTCCTCCAAGGGTTCCCATATCCATTTCGTCCCATCTCTATACATCACCCCTTAACCACGTGCACCAGCCATTAACAACTACCATTGACAGCCATACCACCTATCCCTCAGTTACCAGCGCCAGGACGAGCATGCTGTGCCATCTTGTCCCTCTTCGAACGCCGCCACCAGGCCGTCGAAACCCCCACCCACAAAGCTCAAACATCACCTCCGCCCTATAAAATCTCTCCCCCACCCCTGACACCTCCTTTCCCAACTTCCAAAACACCAGATCTGGTGGGAGGTTGTTGCTGGACGACACACTACATGCTCCATATAAAGCAGATTCTTCAGAGTAAGATATTTCAAATAATATAGTTTCCCACTGAGAGATAGCTTTAAATACCCAGATATTACCAATTGGATGAGGTTAGGAAGAAAGGTAGCCAAGTTGTCTTCTTTTGGCCATCTAGGCTTTATTTCACTTTATTTCACTGATACCAGCTCCATTACATTGGCATGTGGGTGTAGAGATAGCCCGCAATGTGAAGGGTGTTGCCTGTGACAGGAGTCAACCACGAGTGGAATGTGGTGGTGGGAAGCGGTGTTGGGTGATAGTGATGGTGGATGTTGGTGGTCATAGGAGTGGAGGATGGTTGAGGTTAACGATTCCCTTTTCTTTTAATGTCAAACCCAATACGAGGAAATAAGGCTAATCCTTTTCCTTTCCCCTTGAATCCCTTTTCTTTGCTTGAACCTCCCAAAGGCTTTGAGATCAATCTCTAGTTGTTAAACTGAGGATACAGGTGGTTCTCCATAATGTGAACCAACTAGTAAACACATGCCAACACCACACAAGCAATCAAAATCATCACTAACTGGACACTGGCAAATACACAACTCCAAGAACGTTTATCCATTGAGGCAAAGAACCAAAGAAAAAACGGCATTCCAAAGAAGGGGAAAAATGCAAGCAAAACAGCGAAGATACACTTACAAGAGCAACATTGAGCATGTAACTTAGAACTATGTCGCCAAGCTTGACAAGGCTCTCCTCTGAAAGTTTTGAAGGTTTGGAGTCCAATGCTACAAGTACTCTCATCATAGCACAAGCGTTCTCCAGAGGCAAATTCTGTGACTGAGGAATACAGAAACAGTTGCTGTCAAGACTCAAGAGGATGTTGGAACTCTTAACATCAAACAGAATTGCGTATACATATGGGCATATTCATAATGTACAAGCTTTTTCACGAGCCCCCCTACTATCGGCTGATGGCTGCTAGAGAGGCGGAGAGAAAACATGATGACTACAGGAAAGAGGAGGATAAAGACAGTAACTCACCAAAATATCCATCACAAAATTCTCTGACATCTGAAGAAGTAATGACTGATCTCCCATCTGGAGCAAGGAAGTCAAGATAACACCAGTGATATATCTAAATGTCCTTGCAGAAGAAGACACTTCCCCTTTCTCCTCTGTGGTACACCCTTCCTCTGCAAAGAAAATCCAATGCATATATTATTCAAGGACAACCTAGACGGAGAGGAACCTTGCCACAAAAAAAAAACACCCAAGTAAATCTATGAGGACTTCTAAGGCATAGGTTGATTGTTCTTTGCAATTAGATTAAATTGAAATCCTAGGCTGGCATTTAGATATTAGAAACTTGCTGCCTAACCGAGATGATATCTGATCTTGGATAAAAGGAGTCCATGATTACTGTAAGTTCTTTCCCAAAACCTTTATGACTGTGTTCTTCATCATACACAATTCAAAAAAAATCAAACAGAAGTTCATGTGGTGAAAACAGGAACTTACCAATTTTTTCAATTAAACTAAGATAATTTACTAAAGAACACCAAGGGGTGACATCATAACTTCACGACGGCGATGATCAAGAAGAGAACGCAATATATTTTCGTACAAATATAAAACACAAACATAACAGAGATTCCCCACACAGCATTAACTCCTGACATAGAGGTAAATGAAAAAATTATGCCCCAGCTCGGAACTTCCAACAAAAACATTATTGCCATGCCTCAAAGGTTCCAGCCTACGACAAGACATGGGAGATCAGTTGTACTGCACAACTAGGTTGTTTCCAGGTTATCCAAATGAAAATTGCCAAGACAGTTGACCTACCAGTGGCAACATTGAATTGTGACAAGAAGGTGATGCAGAAACTGAAGTAGTCTGCAATGTCAATACGTCCACCTCTGTATGATGATTGTACAACTCCAACTATATGTGTTAATATAGATGGCTTCAAAGAATTGGCTGAAACCAATAAAAAAATGAAAAACACCAAGCTCCATCAATAAAATTATTTCACAGCAAAGGCCTGATATTCATCCAAATAAGTCTGGATAAACAGATGCAACCTTCAGTAAAATATTCCACAGGCCAAAACAAACAAGAGCTACATGACATGTGACTATAATGCACAGCAATTGATTTATGTTCGCCTTTTAAAGAGTTCAGAACCTTTGAACTACATATGAGGGTCTTTAATTGAGCTACTTACAGGGTGTTCCAATTTACCTCATTAAGAGAAATTGACCCCCCTCTGTAATTTTTATCTAGAAGAACTTGTCTTCCAATGGCCCCCTAATTGGAATATGGTATATAGTAAGATAAGCAAAAATGTTCCACCAAACTGTTTGTGCTTCTATATTCACTATACTTGTGAAGTACTTGTGGATTGATGAAATTCATGACGTGATTTGCATAATAGACAAAACATAATTAGTGTTCCAATACGAGGGTGAGATTGTGTACATTCAAAACCCTTCTATGGCTCTATTCCCTCAAAGGCAAAAGCCTTCAAGGAACTAGGGTAATACTGCTTTAGACTAAATTATGAGGAAAAAACCAGAATAACAAATTCACCAAGTTATATGGTTTGATTCTGCAATTATATTATTCCTGTGCTTGTGCATTTAAAATCAAACGCGAAACGATTATTCAATCATACCGGTGTTCGTCTTCGTCACATTTTTTGTTAATCAAAGGTTCCGGAGTGGTATCAATGACTATTTTAGTGTCCATCTCATGTCTTGTTTGGTTCCGTTGACTCTAGTTTGGGTTCCAATACAAAAAGGAATCACTGATCTCAGGTTTGCATCCAACTTATTTTGGGTTATTTGATTCTACATATTGGTCACCTGATCTGTTCATCTTTGTCAGAACGTTGTACACAAGTCTATAGAGAAGCAAAATATTTGGAAGATATTCTACATAAAAGTAGGGATGTCATTGGGGCGGGTGCAAGTGGATACCGCCCCGCACCCGCCCCAGTTGGGGCGGGGACGGGTAGAGCTTTGGCGGGTGGTGGGGCGGGGACGGGTACAAAAATTGTACCCGCCATGGGTAGTGGGGCGGGGATAGTTTTTGCGTGTTACTCACTGCCAATTATTATAAAAATTAATACAATTATTACGATAATTTTACAAATATTATTTTGTTATAATGAAGACGTAATGTTAAAAATAGGTAGTTTATAAAGTATTTTACCGACTTCTATGTTTAATAACTAAAATTATATAAACAAACTCCTTAAAATAAAAATTAATTGCGATTAAACCAACTTGTACGAAAAAAAATCGGAAAAATTTATGGTATAACGGGTTAATGAGTAGGTGAGGCAGGGATGGTTTTGGAAACTTATACCCGCCATGGGTGGTGGGGCGGGGATGGTTTTGGAAACTTGTTCCCGCCATGGGTGGTGGGGGGGGGATGGATACGGGGTTTTCTTGGTGGGTACGGGTACGGGGAGCCTATATCCAGCACCGCCCCGCCCCAATGACATCCCTACATAAAAGGCAAGGAGTGCTTACATAAGCAGCATAAAGCCAGAGAGGAGAGCAAATCTCCTTTCAGAAAATCGAAATAAGAGAGGCAACAAATGCAAATAAATTGACAATCTTCTGGAAGCTGCGCAAAAGGACCATAGCATCTTTCACCTGAAATACAGGTTTAACTATCATTAGTAAGCAGCCAATTGAAGCCAGGGGTTGCGTCAGTGCCTAATATGCAAAAAGGCTTACGGAAGGACATAAGAAACCTTTGACTTTTGAAAAACTTGTTACTTGACAATAATGCTGAAGAATATCATTAATTTGGAAATTTTTGACTCTTTTAGACCTCAAGTTACAGTAATGAGAGATTTTTCAAATCTTAAGTCACCAACGTGGGAAATAACTCAAACATCAAATTGCCAAAGTAGAATTAGACAGTAGAGCATCAAGTGGAATTCACACAAACCTAAGGAACAAAGTGAAAAATTTAAGATACTAATTGTTGGGAACTATTGACACGTACTGGATGTTTGATACCACGTGGATACATATAAAACTTCCCAAACAGGAATAAGCAAGTTAGTAAATAGTAAGTGACCTTCATCTGTGCATATGCAAAAAAATTCTCGAAATTGATCCTGTAGTCTATCATACTCTTCAACAAGATCATTGTTTCGAAGCCCAATTTGTCCAAGGCGAACAAGAAAACACAGCAATGCCTGTGGAAAGGAGATATAACAAAAAGGAGGAGAAGCAAATATCAAGCTGACAGCAACAGAAAAGGGGCATAACATACACACAACAATTTTACAATGCAACAGTGTATTATATGAAAGGGAAAGTTGTATACATGCAACTTTGATGGATGTCCATTGCCAAATAATTTAAGCAGCAACCCAGTCTCATCTATCCAAATCTTCTGATAGTAATGCGTTTCTAAATCGCTGGGGTCTGAATACAGAATTTCTTCTTCCTGAAATTAGTGAAGGTTACATTAGCACTGCTACCACGGAGACAGTAATTAAATTGTTATAATCCCATTACCACAGGCTACCTTGTTTTATGGTACATGTGTGCAAGGATGGTATAACTGATACAAAATACACTCTTGATCTGAGTATAAGTATATTATATGATATATAGATTTTAGCCAACCACACCATATATGACTCAATACGTGTACATCAATTCAGGCTTCAGCCGGGTTAAGTGAACTAGGTAGATTACTTCCAGGTTGACAAAATTACAAGGATAAACCAACTTCTTCAACTTTTACCACTAGACCAAACAGAACAATCTCTATCCTTTCTTACATTGAGGCAAAATTAACGCCTATAAACCTGGCATAAGCCGCATAACATGTAAAGGGTGTCGAGCAACTTAGTATCAGAAAGCATCGATGTCCAGCTGACACATACACAAGTTACAAACAAATCAAACGATAAAAAACATAGAAACCAAAGTGAGACAGTTCAAGAACTTACAGAAGCAAGCATTTCTTCCAAAGCTTTTAAGCAAGCCATCTTCATTGACGAATCGGCATAACTGTTTTTAAATGCAGTTGTGAAAGCCTGCAGTTTCCCGTGAATAGCATTAAACCATATCAGGAGACAAACAAAAGTTCATGATCAGACATTTTATAAGGTAGGTACATTACCAATTTATCATTACACCACAAATACTTCATTGCTGTTTTCAAAAGACCAATTATTTCTCATCAAATTCCAAACTGATAAGTAGGACATTAGAGGTAAAAGTTGTAGCGTAGTTTACACGATTGTACAAACCTCAACAACATTAATAAAGCATTCTGAAGGTTCTCTTCTACGGCGAGGATATACAGGTCAATATGCAAGGCAGTGGGGACCTACGGTACTCCGACTCTTAACCTTACCAGCGTTTAACAGGTTACTCCAGAAAGAAATGGTATGCTCGTATGGAATCCTTACCCAACACCTTACCAATTGAATGCAAAAAGAAAGGATTGCTTATTTGCATGACAGAAGTACACAAAGAGTTGGAATATGACGCATATGTTTCCTACATCTTAAAGCTTATGTTTCCTACATCTTTACATTCACTCTTAAACAATTTACTGTTTCGTAATTTTAATCAAATTTATCTTTTAATAGACATGTGCCTCATTACGTATGTCCTCAATTTAAGATGAAGGCCACGTTTCTCAAATTTTGAGTCACGACTCACACTTGGATATGAACCCATGTGTGACACTCGTATGAGTCTTACTCATGTCTGAGTAGCATAGGCGGTGACACACTCAACATGAATGTAAGCCATTGTATGTAGAGCACTGCAAAAGGAAGTTACCACTCAATATCAAAGGGAAGGTTGTGACAGATGGGTATCCGCCCTCCTTTACTCTGGAACTGATGTATAACTAGAGTTTATTACAGACATTGATGGCACCAGAATAAGCATTCGGGATAGATGTGTTATTATACTAGAAAATAGGAGATACCAAAGTAGTACGAGAGAAGTTGTCACAAGGCCCACAACCACAAATGAAATGAAAAGGACTTGTCATATATCAAGAAAAGACACGAGCATGAATAGTAGATGGAAAATACAAAGATAAAAATTGGAAATAGAATAACAGATCTAATACAAATCCGACTCTGAGCTGGTGAGAATGAATGTTATGACAATCATTCAAAAGTAAAAGTTTCCGAATGTCTGTCACTATTTATAAAATCCTATTACCATTTAAAACATCCTTTAATCCTGTTCCATTGTCAACAACTCCATCCAAGAAGGTTTTCTTCTTTTAATGCTACAGGCCTACAAGTCCTCTAATATTCAAAGGGAAAAATCTCTGCAGGAAATGACAAACCTGCAAAAGAGCGTGCTTCTGGTTTGAATCTACTGTTGCTATCAAACTTGGAATAAAAGGAACCAGCGGGACTAGATGCTTCTCATTTAATGGCTTATTAGTTAGCTTAACACCACGTACCTACAGATAAATACAACAATAATTAACATAAAATTAACAACAAAATGCAAGTACAATTTCAATAAAAAATTCTACATGAAAGGACAAGTGCACCCTCGTAAGAAATGGACCTCTTAATCAAAACGATTAATAGTGGCCATAAAAAAAATGTCAACGACTTCACAGCTGTATGCTACAGACAGCAAAAATGTATAAATACCATCAGGGATGAGGACGGATGACCCACTAACGCTATCATCAAGTCCAGGTAACAAGATCCAGTAACAAGTAAACTACTACAAGATATTTGTGGCGGTTATTGAAACGTTTATTCCGCACAAATTCCCTCTAAAGATTTGGAAATTCCAATGCCTTATTTTAAGAGCATGAAATACATATGCCCGTTTGCACTCCAACACCAGAAATTTGACGATCAGACATTGGTTATACAGTATCGGAAAAAAAACAGACCTTAGGGAGCACATCCACTACGAATTCCAAGAATTCATCAGGTAAGCCGAGTGAAGGGCAGATCCATTTTCGGAAAGTGAAGTATATTTGGGATATTACTGTATTTAATATAAAATATCTCTGATCATCCTGCCAAACAAAAAGCAAAAGATAGATCAAACAAAAAGCAAAAGATATATCAAACAAATAACAGTTCTAAATGTATAATAAAACAATACACATAATAATATATTATAAGCAAATCCAGAATGGTTGCTACCAGAAACAAACCAAACATTTCTAAGACAGAAGGGTTAATCCTACGCCATTTTACACACACTCGAGAATGGCACAATGGAAATGGCTAAATTAGTTAGAATGCACCACGAACAAAAAATCACGAAAAACTTCGGCATACAATAGACAAAAGTAGCAAACTTGTATTGGAAAACTGGTTCCTTTGAGCAAGTAAAGACCAAAACTTTTCAGCACCAAGCCAAGGCTCGACGACTACCACTTTACTTTTATTTAACTGCTAAGAAAAATATTATATTGAGCATAACTTTTTTTCACTTATAGAAAAACTGAAGAGTTACATATAGAGTAGAGGCAGCGTGGACCTAGAAGGTCGCACCATAATTTCACCAATATTGAAACCATAGATGTGCTACAATCTCGAAAGGGAATACAGTTAATAAAGCTCAAGAGGTTCTTGGCAGAAAAAAAATAATAACCACGCAATAATCACTAACAAAAGTTATAAAGATGCAACAACTAGGAGGATCGGGAGTTGAAAATAAATGTAAATACCTTTTCAGAAAGATAATCCATAGGACGAATGGGAAAAATAGCAAATAGCTTATCCAACAACGGAGGAGGGAAATCCTGATCCTGCATACTTGTCATTGTAGCAGAGGACATTGGAGACTGAACACCCTTCTGATACTTGTGGACTCTGTGGACATAGTTCTGAACCACTAAATCTATGCTCTGAAGTATACACAGCATGCAATCGAACGTATGTGAATCAAGTTCTTGCTGAGAGTGTATTACTGAGATTAGTCCACTGAAGCAGGTGACCAGGAGCTGCAAAAGGTCGCTCAGTTTTCCACCAATCTTATCATGTTCTACAAGAATAAGGAGAAGATTCAACTACGAAATTATTGAAAATTTTAAATAGATTTTGGTGGGGATATATTCATTCTTTAAGCAGATAAAGATGTAACTAAGTAATCCTTAGCTCCTTTTGGCATCTGTATGCTCACAAAGCCAAAATCAACAACAAAGCCTTTGTCCCAATATGATATGGGGGCTAACATGAATCATCATTTGAAATTTGTACCCCCACAAAGCCAAAAATAACTACAACAAACCCTAAACCCTTAGTCTCAATATGATTTGTAGTCGGCAAACATGGATCATCATTTGAAATCGTTTAGGCATGGGTCCAAGAATGCGGGAAAAAAAGTTGGTCAAAGGTATCGATAAACTATGTTACTTGGATTCTTTAATATTACTTGGACACTCGACACTGGACATGGGTAGGATACTTGAACACTTCATTTTCGACCAAAAACATGATTTTTATTCATAAACTAGCCGAATACGACACTTGGATAAGTACCCGTGTCGAATACTTCTAACCGAGTCTGAGCAACATAGTCGATAAAAACCAAAAATAAAATGAAATAAAATAAAAATTAAAGAAACGAGTTATTCCGTAAAAAATAAATTTTAAAAAAATATAATTGTCAAAATAAATTCAAGTGGCAACATGTACAAAATCCAACTTCATCGAGTTACAAGGATATAAAGACAACTTCCAAGGTAAGAATCCCATACAAAAACCTTATAAATTCTCAATAACAGTTCCACGATTATGAGATGACAAATTCATCATCCATACTTTGCCCTAACAAATGTTATACTTTTGCCCTCACAAATGTTTTTGGAATAAATGTTGTCATAATCCAACATTTCTTAGGAAACATCTAGTTTAACATTTCAATATTGCAACTTCGTGGCTAGCCATATAAACTGACATGTGTCAATAGAAAGGACACTCCCATAATAAGTTGAGGCATGCCTAGTGCACCATGTGAGAGCTACGTGCAATGACAATTTGAAATCTTGGGTGAGGGTGGAAACTGAAAGAAGTTAACCATAGAAAAATCGCCTTGGTGATTATGAAAACCGAACAACAGATGTTAAATATGGGAAGGCCACAAAGTGAATAACTTTCAGTTGTGTTTTGCTGGAATTGCAGTCAGCTAATCATCTAAAAGAAAATAATTGCACCATCAAGTTCCATGACTGCAGTCGTTTCTGCGTTGCCTAAACAGAAACTTGGAATTACTGACATTTAATAACTCGAGTGAGGTAATCAAACCCATGAAGGCTTGAAATACTCCTTTAAGCAGAAAATGACATCCGGTGCATAGTTAATGGCAAGGTTTTGACTGCTCAACATGATCTCATGAGATGACTGAATAGTACTGATTGCACAAAGTCAAAATACATGTCCTAAAGTTAAGCTGTTCTAAATTGAATGTTGAGTTGAGTACATGGTAACTGTCAAACACAAAACTCATACACCTTTTTGTTTCTAGCAGGTTCCACCACCTTAATAAAATTCAAAATAAAAATGAAAAAAAGCCTATTACTAAAAGCTTAAGAGGATGAGAAAAAACACAAGAAAACATGTGTAGATATCAGATTCTGAGCATACCAGTGGAATCGTTGGGCACCACCTCCTTGAAAGCATGCAACACTAGTGTCTCATCCGTTAACTGAAATATACATACATGCATGGATTGAAGACTCAATATCTGAAGACTAAAGCTAGAAAAGGAAACTACAAGAATCGGTCGGGGAAGAGGGGAGGGGGGAGGGGGATTTGTGTAGTTTTGCACATCTGGAAAGTGCAAACCAGTTAATTACACCTAGCAATATGCCTTGAATGCAAAAAAGTCCACCAAAATCAGGTATGATATAAAAAATTAAAAAGTACAAAATCGACATTAAGTTAATCATAAATATGGACAACGGACATTACCTGTTCAGAAGAATCTGTACCATTTTTATTTGATGGCAACAATGACAAGCAACGAAGAAGTCCAGCAAGTGCAGTTTTTAGCTTGCTTTTGTCCTCGGTATGGAAATGAATCTTCTTTAGTATATCCATATAGTTTTCTAGAACCTACATTTTTTATGGGAAATATAAGATATCATCAAAGCAATAGACGAGAAGGGTCCTCACTAGCAGACAATTTTCTAGAACCAACACTCAGCCAAGAAAGTCCAAAGAAAGGAAGGATAATAAACAAAGAAAAATGAAACCCAAGGTTGAGGTAAAGAGGCTAACAGATAAATGTTTATATTCACAAAGTGCCCAATGAGAGCTCAAACATACAATTTCTACCCAGGGATACAAGAGGCATTACATGAAACAACCACAGCAGTCATTATATGGAAATACAGCTGCATGATTCACAATCAAATTCACATCAACAAAAGACAAAATCATATGTACGGTACGCCAACACTCTCTTTGCCGGGGTAGGAGCAGATAAAATATGCATACATCATCCAAGGACAGTAAAATCAAAGTTTCTTTCGGAAAAAAAGGTGGAAAGGCTAATCACCATGAAGTTACATTAGCAACTCGTACCAAGTACAACCTTGCAAGACATTTATAGATCTGCATTGTCGGCCAAAAAAGCCCTAAGAAAACAGAGATCAACAACTGCTACCTTTTCTGCATATGAGGAAAAGGATGAAGGAAAATTCTGAATAACGAGATCAAAGAATTTGAAAGCCATCAACCGGACATCAAGTACCAAGTGCGTCATTGCGTTAAATATATAGGTCATAGCCAGAGATATATGAGCTCCTTGATTATCCTACAAAAAGAAGCAGACAACAACATAAATATTGTCATTGGTTTCATCCCAGAAGAAAGTAGACAAATTATTGGTACCAGAGACCTAGACTGACAGCATCAGACATCAGTCGCTAAAACTGTACAGAAATGCCAGCAGGACCAGCACATACCAACCTAAAATGCTGGCGAACAAGTTCAATAGTTCATAATAAGATACTGCCAATGACCCCGATGATAATATCTTCACATTCTCTTATCACTCTCTTCTATCACTCACTTCTCTTAATTTAATGAGCCATTAGTTAGCATGCATTTTGACCAATAAACAGGTAATGCCGATGACCCCAATGATAATTTATGTTTGCAATCAGATCGACTTTTAACATAAGCACATGCAAATTGGCGGGGGGAGTGCACGAGTCACTCACTCTCCAGTCTCCAGCACACACAACATACATAAAAAGGAAACTTAAACTATTGCAGTGGTGGACTAAAATGGAATACATAAGCCACTTGTGAGGACAGAGGGAGTATTATGAAACCAGGAGCAAAGAGTGTGCCTGGTTGATTATCTGCATATGGAGTTGGAATTTTACGAGTGTAGGAAACATAATTAGTAACTCATAATAGTAAGTGACTGAACATAATTCTAAATTCCAAAATTAGGGCAACCTTGAAATGCATGTAGAACTAATCATTCATATATGTCTAGCTAGGACTTGAAAGGGCAGCAAAAATTGCTTTGCTAATTGCTACTAATGAATAATAAAGCAAAGAGAGAGAAAAAGAAATCACTTAAAAACTAAGAAAGGGGTCAAGAGGATAAAAGGAAAATACACACCTCTTTGCACCCTGGGAGGATTATTGACTTGAATAGTTGATACAATGTTTCACGGACTACTTTGTCCTCGTCATTGATACGCTCCCGTAACTTCTCTATAATAGCTAGCTTATGGTCCCTGAGCTCTGTCGGATCTTTAAGCAATATCTCCCTAACACCTATCAAAGCATCTGCAAGCAAAACAGACACTATTTCATCTTCCAGAAACAAAACCATCAAATTACAGGATTGCAAGCATCAACCGATTGGCATTCACCTCTGCAATGAGATGAACCCGATATGCTCACTATTCTTGAGCAAAGGTTAAATCTTTACAAACTACATACACACATAAATGAAAGAATAGCAGCATTAGCATATCCACTAACCTCGGCGAACTTTTACATTGTGATGAGATGTTTGCTGGAGGAGCTCCTTCAATGACTGACCCTTTTTGCTCAAAGCTAAACCCGCCTTATCCGACGCAATACTTTGTTCAGGGAGTATAATAGCTACACATACATAAACCCTGAATCAGTCACAGTCAGTACTACACTACTAGTACCAGTGGCATAACCATGACATATAGTTAGGGACCAAAATTTCAGGGACCCAATTATTAATCAGAATAACGTACACTAACAAAAAAATTGAAAATTTTAACTTCAAAACTTCAAAAATTCCAATGTTTCAAGGGCAAACGCCTCTGCTAGTCCCTTAGTTCCGCCACTGAGTAGCGAATAAATTGCACATAAAAAAAATTACCAAACTAAAATTAGGGAATATAAACACAATATAATAGCAATACCTTTGGATTTAATCTCAGTATTGGTAGTATTTTTGGGAGGTGGCAATTTTCTACCCAACTTCCGTTTATATTTCTGAAATCACAAATGAAAAATCAAACAAATACCCATTAAAATTCAAGAAATTTCAGGAAATGGGTAACGATTATAATACTAGTCAAAATTGTATGAAAATTAATACCTTGAAATCGACACCGCGGGCTGCTGCCTTTTTTGAAGGAGCTTTTGAACGAACCATGGTGTTAATTTGGAGAAATTAATCAGTAATTAGGTTAATTTAGTGAAAAATTGATGAAAGGAGGAACTTAGGAGAAGAATTAAATCAACTCAATTGATTTTGAATTGGGGTTTTACAGGGGTTTTAGGGTTGAACCCAAAAAAGGGGGAGTAGTGAGTCAGTTAGGTTGATTAGTTAGAAGAAAGGACGACAATGGTTTATGGTCCGGTAAAAGTTTTAGGTATTCCGGGCTTTGCAGTTTCGATTCCATTTTGCAGGTATGTTTTATTCACAAATATTAAGAAAATTATATTATAGTATTAAAAGTACAACAAATGGATATAAAAGGTTTGGATTATGTATAATTTGTATAGAAAAAGTGGGCCTTATTAGTATTATTATAGTAATAAAAGTATAACCAAATAAGGAAACATGTAAAGTGGAATCGGGTGAACCGATGAGGAATACATGTAAAGTGGAATTGAAGGGAGAGAGTATATAATTACATAATCGGTTGTTTATTGGCGATCTCGTCTATTTAACTCGGTTTGTAAAGTAAAAGTTTATTTATTGGCATAAAATTACTTGAATTGTACTTTTTAGGGGTTTGTAATTCATCCATAACGGACGAGTTTAATTACCAAACTCCAAATATAAATGAAATTTCCCTCATAAATGCATCTCTTTAATGCTTGCTGACCATACAAGTTTTAGGCAATTTACATAAACCAAATACATTCTTTTGTAAAATTACAAGAAACTAATTACTTTAAAGCAGTCAAACCACACCTAAAAAGGTGTGGACAATACATCGTTAAAAAGTTATTACAACGTTTGACTCGTGAATTTGCTAAAAAACGTTGATTCACTTGATTGGGGGTAGAAATACAACCTGGGCTTCACTAAGTTGACTAGTCCTCTTAAACGTTGCATTTGATCGGTATTATTCCAGCCACCAACACATCAATGTTGCTTGATGGCACTATGCCACTAAACAATCGCTTTGCACCGTGTTGTGTGTTTAGAACACCTGACAACCACCCGGCCTCTCGAACACACAATTATCATATCTTCGTCGTCACAATAACTTAACATAAATCTAAAGTTAAGACATAGTGACTTATTAAAAATATCTTAACCTACCATTTTTTTCAAATCACAACCAAAACTTTCTTAAACATCAATCAATTATACTAACAAAAAACATCTACGTGTTAGTTGTTACCATCTTTAACCTAAAAAAATCCAATCCAGCCAAATATTTTACCCCCAAGATAAATCATATAATACCCCTACAAACAGTTGGTCTCTCTTAAAACGCTCATATTTGTCTTATGTATAAAACTGCTCGAGTATTAATCCATATAGATAGATGAAACAAACTTGTTGGGTAATTTTGTAAGCATTATACTTTTGTCTAAGGGTATTCTTTCTTGGTTCGGTTTTCCGCCCGCTAATTTAATTCAGTTAGGGTGCTGTTCGGTTCGGCCAAACACTAAACCTAAACCACAATTTCTAGCGGTTATAAGCGTTTCAATTAACGGTTAACCGATAATCGTTTTATGCACACTTTTGTTCAATTTCTGTTTCCTTTTTGAAGGATTTAATTAAAATTTCAATTCTTATTGTACCTCCCATAAAATTAAGTAGATTTTACTTTATTATTAATCAAGTTATTAAGTTTCAATGCACTTAAAAATCAATCAAGACAAACAATTTTTTTACATACTATTTTCATTTTTTGCATAATTTTTAGTCTAACGGTTTAGTTCGGTTAACCGACTTTCTAAATTAACGAACCTAAACCGTAATATTTGCAAGCCATATGTAAGAGTTTTGTCCACTAAATCGCTTTATCCAAACGATACGGTTAACCCAATCATAAAAATACATATTTTTTAGGTTCAATTATTACGGCTTGATTTATTACTCTTATCCCCTCTGCCTACCTAACCCGTTTAATATTTGAGACGGATATTATCCGTATTATTTGCCATTAGTGAACGGAGAATTCTAGAAAGGTAAACTAAACAGTCAAAGTACCCACATTCCACACACCATATACCATATCAATTTCATCAAAGTGTGTGTTGCACAAGAAAACAGCATCATTTCTCCAACAAACAAAGCAGAGATAAACCACAGTAGAGCCGTAGAGAGAGCGAAGAATTGTCCGAAAATGCCGTGCCTCAACATTTCAACCAACGTCAACCTTGAAGGTGTAGACACCTCTGCCATCCTCTCTGAAGCTACTTCCTCCCTTGCCACCATCATTGGCAAACCCCCTGCTGTATGTATATACATCTCTTTCTCCTTTTACTATTTTCTTTTTAGTGGCGGAGCCGGGATTTGAACTTTAGGGGATGGGATTTTTTGTGGGGGGCGAATTAATTATGCAATCGAGTAGAATTATGTTTAGTTTTCTGTGGTGGAACCAGGAATTGGAATTTAGGGGACGAAACATCTTAAAGTGTGAAACTTTTTATTGTTTGGGTACTGGTTAATGGTTATTTTCAGTGCACATATTCTCATTTGCGACGGGCATATCCATGGAGTAGCAGTATGTTTTGGGTTATCTGCCCACGTGGGTAGGACTTGAGTGGTTGCGGGCTTGTGACGGATATGCCCATCACAAGCTTTCTGTGACGGAATCAGGATTCGAATTTTAGTGCCCAATTTTGTATTAGGGACAAATTAGTAATGCGGTAGAGTTAAAAAGATTGAAAATTTATCTTCAAGTTTGAAACTTTTGGTTGTTTGGGTACTGGTTAATGGTTATTTTTCGTGCACAAATTCTCATTTGCGACGGACATATAATGGGAGCAGCTGTTTGTTTTGTGTTATCTACCCATGTGAGTAGTACTTGACTCGTCCAAGCTTGTGACGGATATGCCCATCAGAAGGGAGACTTGTTGTTTTTTGTGGCGGAACCAGGATTCGAATTTTAGTGCTCAGTTTTGTATTGGGGACGAATTAGTAATGCGGTAGAGTTAAAAAGATTGAAAATTTATCTTAAAGTGTGAAAGTTTTTATTGTTTGGGTACTGGTTAATTGTTATTTTCTGTGCTACAAATTGTCATTTGGGACTGGCATATTCATGGGAGTAGCTGTTTGTTTTGTCTTATCTACCCACGTGGGTAGTACTTGACTGGTCGCGGGCTTGTGACAGATATGACCACGACAAGGGAGACTTGTTTTCTGTGGCGGAATCATGATTTGAATTTTAGTGTCCAATTTTGTATTGGGGACAAATTAGTAATGCGGAAGAGTTAAAAGGATTGAAAATTTATCTTAAAGTTTGAAACTTTTGGTTGTTTGGGTACTGTTTTCTTAGTTGTGGAACTAGGATTTGAAATTTAGTGCTGATTTTTTTTTTTAATTGGGAGTGAATTAGTAATGCGGTAGAGTGAAGAAGATTTAAATTTAACTTACTTTTGGTTTGTTTGAACACTGTTTCTTCTCTGATGAAAAGTTTAGAAGTAAGGAAATCGAAAATTTAACTGAAAGTTTGAAACTTTAGAAGTATGTTTGTGGGTTAAAGTGCTGAAGATTGTTTATTAGTGCTTATTTTCTTCTATAATTTGGAATATGCTCATGTTTTTTGGCTGAAGATGTTGTGTAGTTTGGTGTTGATTTCGGGTCTTACTATAATTAGGAACTCTGGATGGGTCTGTTTGATGATATCGTGGATGTGATTTATTGTTGAAGTTTTCAATTTTAGAGGACTGAACCTGGGATTGAGCAAGCACCATTAATAGTTTGGATTAGCAGTATCCTTGACATGTTATGCAAGTATGCAACTAGTAGAGTTTGCTTGCTTTGGAATGTAGGAGTATGCGGAGTATCAATATGTGAATTCGTGAAGAAAAGTGGCTGTCTTGTTGTGTAGAGTATGCCGAGTATCAATATCTGACTGGCATAAAGACAGCTTTCGGTGCGCTGTAAAACTGGCTGTCTTGTTGTGTTAGCCTTTTCATTCATGAGAAAAGCGCTGATGTGGTAGAACATCAGTTTGGTGTGTTCCAGTTATATATGTGGTGGACTGGTGTCGGATCAAATCAGTCTGAAAATATTTTTTTCTTATGTGTGATTGTGAATCCTGCTGTTCCCTTGCGTCATTTTACAATCGCTGACATGCAAGAGCTTGGGTTTGGTGTATTCCAATTATGTGGTGAACTGGTGCTCAGCTGAGCACTCTTTGACACCTCCTTTTCTCACACGTGGTAGTGAATCTCGCTAGTCTCCTACCGGTCCGCTTTATCGTAGGTCCTAGGTCGACTCACGACTGCCATATGTAAAGATTTAGCACAAAACTCTAGTGGAGCAAGTTTATACGGTTTCTGTATATTCTGATGTTTCGAAGAATTAAGAATAATCTTGAAAAAAAGCAGTTGATATTTCAGCAATAAAGGAATGGATATTTGGGGTCATGAAATGAAGCTATTACCAGACAATTGTCCATTGAGGCTTAATGGTAGCCTCAGTCTGTCGCGTAACAAGCTTCCAAGTACAATGGTTTAGGTTAGCAATTAAGTAAAATGAACCGAATCCCGAGGACTTGTTACTCCTGCCTCGTCATCTGATAAGATGAACATCACAAAAGGTTTTGTCAAAACGCGAAACTACTCAACTGGAATCATGAACTGGTCATAGTTTTTCTATAATTTGTAGCCTGCATTGTTTGTTTATAATGTCTGATGTTGAAGCAACGAGGATCTTACACCCTCCGTCCCATTCATCTGTTCACCTTTTTTTTTTTCGTTAAGAACCTTTTAATTAAGGGTTATCATAGGAATAATCCAACCTATACCCCATCTTCTCATATTAATCCCTACTAACTATTAACAGAGAAAAATCCAACCTATAACCTCAATTATCTTTCACTGAACTTTGTCTATTTTTGAACTCTTATTTTCGGTAAGCAAACACGTCACCTTGATTTACTTTTTGTTTTTCCTTCTTCCTGTACAAAAAGTACTTTTTGTTTTTCCTTCTTCCTGTACAAAAAGTAAGTGGAGGTGATATGCTAGTCTACCGATAATAAAAGTTTAAAAATAGTCAAAGTCCAATGAAAGATAAATGACGTTATAGATTGGATTTTTCTTAGTTAATCGTTAGTATGGATTAATATGAGAAGATGGGACATAGGCTGGATTATTCCCATGAAATAACCCTTTAATTAAAGGTAAATAAATGATTGGAACACAGAGACCGAGGGAGTATGCTTTTTATGCACGTTCCATGTTTCCCCGACCTTCCTCCTGATATAACTGTCTCCTTGACGTCGCAGTATGTCATGGTGGTGTTGAAGGGGTCAGTTCCAATGGCATTTGGCGGAACTGAGCAGCCAGCAGCATATGGTGAACTGGTGTCCATAGGCGGTCTAAACCCTGATACAAACAAGAAGCTCAGCGCTGCCATTGCCGCTATCCTAGAGACCAAGCTGTCTGTTCCCAAGTCACGCTTCTTCATCAAATTCTACGACACCAAGGCAAGTTGTCTTTACCATACTGCTCATATCTTCGCTAGACTCATCATCATCATTCATCAGGCACCGGTTTCTTATTACTGCATTCTTCCTGTTGTTTAGGAGCATCTCATTCAAGAAAATGCACAGTGTTTGCATGCTTTACACCAGTGCTAGCAACTTTAACATGTAATCGAGCCTTTGCTGTCAATAGTCGTGTTCATATTTTTAAGTTGTTATCCCTGCGACTCTTCCTTATTTCTATGATCCTTTTCTTATGTTGCGTCGTGTGAGGTTGGTGGTAAGAGCACAGTGCTGGAGCCGGAAAATTTGTTTACAGCGCCCCATTAAGGCCCTGTTCTTTTTGACTGAAACGAACTGAATTGAATTAATTGGAGTAACACTTAATTGAACTAAATTGAGTGGAACTGTGGTGAAGTGAATTTAGTTGAATTAAAAGTTAATTTTGTGAAGAGAGCTGAAAGGAACTGAAATTAAGTCAGAAAGAACAGAGCCTAAAGACCCTGAAAGTTATTTTTAAGCACAAAATCGCATAGGAAATGTAACGTTGTCTGGTATCTGAGGTGGTTTGTGTTTTAAAATTGTTTTGCAGGGTTCCTTTTTCGGATGGAACGGATCCACCTTCTAAAAGCATATCAGCTGAGAAAATGCCCTAAAGGCTTCGGCATTGTCAAAACTGAAGCGGTTGTGTTCGGACTTACCTATTTGGCTGTTATCTTCATTGTTAAACTGGATTAGTTAGCCTCGCGGCTGTTCTGCTGTTTAAATTCCGAATGCTGAAACTTAAATTGGCGATGCTACGTTCTTATTCAGACCCGATTCAGACCTGATTGTTCGCGGATTAAATGCCAGTGAACGTGTTTGTTTCGACTAAGATTGTTGGTTTATGATTGTTGGTTGTTGGTCGTTAATTCAATCGGATCAAGTTAGATTAACTCTTCACCTTCTATCTCGGTTTCCCCGAAAGCCAGATCCATTCTTAATGCATACATAACATAAACATGCACGCAAAGTCGCAAATTACAAACATATAGACCCGAGAAAATTCACTTATAACTCGACGTGTATTTTATTTGACACCTCAACAAAAGAGCGGCTAATGCTAATTTTTATCATCACAAAATGACCATTATCCCTTTTGTAAACCCGTAAAGGCGAAAATAACCCTAACCTGAAGTAACTTAACCAAATCAAACTTAATCGTAATTCATACAAATTCAAAAATGACCCGACCCTAACCTGAAGTAACTCAACCGGATCAAACCTAATCGTAATTCATACAAATCCAAAAATAATTTGACCGTAACCTGAAGACTGAAGTAACTTAACCAGATCAAACCTAATCGTAATTCATGCGAATTTTAAAAAAATCGACCCTAACCCTCGATTAAACCTAATCATAATTCATGCAAATTCAAAAATAACCCGACCCTAACCTGAAGTAACTTAACCTGATCAAACCTAATCGTAATTATTACAAATCCAATCATAACTCGGCCCTAACATGAAGACTGAAGTAACTTAACCCGATCAAACATAATCGAGATTCATGCAAATTCAAAAATAACCCGACCCTAACCTGAAGTAACTTAATCGGATCAAACCTAATCGTAATTCATACAAATCCAAAAATAACTCGGCCCTAACATGAAACTAAGGTAATTTAACCCGATCAAACCTAATCATAATTCATGCAAATTCAAAAATAATCCGACCCTAACCCGAAGTAACTTAACTCGATTAAACCTAATCGTAATTCATAAAAATTCAAAAAATAATCCGACCCAAATCCGTCCGAATTTACCTAACATATTTAAACTTAGATCTCCCTCCTAAATCTCCTCCTCCCCCTTCATTCCATTCCTTCATACAAATCACATTTCTCTCACAATTTCACATCCTCCATTTCCCAACCCAAACCATCCGAACCATGTCTACACCAACCCCACCGATCCTCCCAACCACCACCCAACCCACCACCCTAACCACCACCCAATCCCAATCCCAACCCACCTCCCAACCCACACCAATCCGAACCTTCCTGACCCGTCTCCACGACCAAACCAAACTCGCCCTAACGAACCGCCGTCCCTGGTCCGAACTAACAGACCGAACCGCATTCTCGAAACCCGAATCACTTACCGATGCAACCTCCCGTCTCCGTAAAAACTACTCCTACTTCCGTATCAACTACCTTGCGTTAATCTCGCTCATTCTCGGCGCCACCCTCGTCACCCACCCTTTCTCTCTCCTCACCCTCGCCGCCGTCATTGCCGCCTGGTTCTTCATGTACCTCTTCAAACCCTCCGACCAACCGTTAATCCTCTTCAACCGTGAATTCTCTGATAAGGAAACATTGGGGTTGCTGACCGTTATCACCGTCTTTGCTGTTTTTCTCACCAGCGTTGCGTCGGTGTTGATGTCTGCGCTTGTTATTGGTGTCGGCATTGTTTGTGTTCATGGCGCTTTTCGTGTTCCTGAGGATTTGTTTTTAGATGATCAGGAAGGTGTTAATGGCGTTTCAGTTGGTTTTCTATCGTTCCTCAGTGCCACCGCAAATGCTGCAGCTGGTGCTGCTACTGTCCCTGCTGCGCGTACATGAAATTGATTGATTTGGTACAAAGGGGAATTCTTATAAATCTATTAATTTTTTAGAAATATTTCAATTTTGTTGTGGAAATTAAGTTGGGATCTGGCGTGCTGTATGATCGCGTTTGTAGATCGATTGAATTATAGGAAATATTGTGATTTTGTCTACTGATCTATATATAATACTATTGTTTTTGTAGATCTGTTCAATTTCTGATGATGTTTGAATGCTTGTTAGGGTTCTTTGGATTGAAATGGTGGATATGTTGCATTGTGGAATTAGGGTTTAATTTGTATGAGATCATTGTCATCTTGTCGGATTGATATTGATTCGCGTCAGTATATGATACTCCGTATTAGATTATGATCTAGAAGTGTTGATACTTCTTTGGATCGAAATGGTGAATATGCTGCATTGTGGAATTAGGGTTTAATTTGTATGAGATCATTGTCATCTTGTCGGATTGGTATTGATTCGTGTCAGTATTTGATACTCCGTATTAGATTATGATCTAGAAGTGTTGATTCTTCTTTAGATCGAAATGGTGGATATGGTGCATTGTGGAATTAGGGTTTAATTTGTATGATATCATTGTCATCTTGTCGGATTGGTATTGATTCTCGTCAGTATATGATACTCCTTATTAGATTATGATCTAGAAGTGTTGATCCTTCTTTAGATCGAAATGGTGAATATGCTGCATTGTGGAATTAGGGTTTAATTTGTATGAGATCATTGTCATTTTCTCGGATTGATATTGATTCTCATCAGTATATGATACTCCGTATTTGATTATGATCTAGAAGTGTTGATTCCTGATGAAATCTGCGTTTCGTTGGACATGAAATGAACTTAGGTTTACTTTGATCTACGGAATTGAGAAATGATTGTAGGTAATGTGAATAGATTGCTTGTATTGTGAAGCTCAGGCATGGTGATACGGTTTTTAGGTCTTGGTTAAGAGCGATTGTAATTGGTAATGTTTCTTCCTCCCTTTCGACCTGACTCATATTTGACCGGCTTGTTTGTGAGATGAGGGAGCTTATGCTTGAGGAATTGACATGAATGAGGGATTACTTGGATAGGATGGTAGTCGGGAAGAGGAGAAGAGCGGGATTGGATGGAGTTTTGTTGCAGGAAAAATTGCATCTATCCCTTCTTCCTTCATCTAAATAGGGTGTAAAGGAAATACTTGCTGGTTTTGTTCATGTCCATGGCAATATGGCACGACTGCTTCAGGCCTTTTCCTTTCTCTTATTCAACTAGATCCAACACACAAATTCTTGCCCTTTGTATGGATTGAAGAATTTGAACAGAAAGGAAGCGGAAAAGATGAGAAAGAAATAAGCTTTCCTTGTTCTGATAGTTACATGATGGTGAGAAACGGAGGGGAGGAAAGGGATGTCTGTCCTTTTTCTTCCCGGAAACTCCTCTCTTCCCCTGCAATCCCCTTTTTTTTCGTTCCTGTCCATCTCCCTTCCCTCCTGTAATCACGGTGTTGTTAATTCAAAGGGAGAGCTTTCCGTCTCCTCTTTGGAAGTTCAAGCCGGAAAGATTATGGCTTCAGTTAGATATCAGTTGTGGCCAGTTTATTGTTAAGCATAATAATGAGCATTAAGATTGTGTGCAGCTTGAGATCGAATTGTCTGAACTTGACTTGAACTCGGGCGAGTTTACTGACCTGAAGAAGCCCGCCTGGTCAAGCATGTCGAGATTTGTCTCAAGAAAATTGTGAGCTATATGAATGGTCAAAATACGGTTTTTTTGGTTTAGGAAATTTTTCAAGGAAGCGCGGATGAAAATTGGCATGTTAGGGATTCGTTATGACCCAAAATCCATACTTCAACTCGAGCCATAGAGCTAGTGAAAGCTTTAGTTAGCTAGAAATCCGAGCCAATAAGAATTACAGCTAGATTAGTTACTCGTTCTGACCGTATGATTCCGATTGTGCCAGTTCTATGCTATGTGAAACAGTGTTCCAGCATCCAGCATATGAGTGTTTAAACAATTATAAGCAGTGAAAATATCTGTACAAATAGTCACCCTGTAAGGGAAAGTTGTACACAGTAAGTGTGTCCCCTGAAATCAGTGTGCTATGTACATCTTTTTTTTCCTGATTCTTGGAGATTGCAAAAGGCAGCTGGAATTTAGCGCAGTAGTTATTGTGTGCGATCGTTGTACAGTATAGGTGTACTACGAACGAAAAGTGACGACCTTTTAGTCTTTTACGGTGGTATCACTATTTGCCATAAAATGGTCACTTTTTATGTGGTCGCACCATATAACGGACCCATAATATAATCTGCTGGAATGCAGTAGTTTGTTGCAATCATGTGTGTGCTCTTCTCAATGTACTTTTGCAGGCAGGCAGTTGCATGCAGTTTTCTGCTGTAGTATTATCTTCTGGTGTGCGGTATTTTGTGCAGGATGCTGATGCAACTGTGAATCTGTGATGCAAGAATTGCAGGTTTTCTGATATCCCTAATACTTTTTGTCAATTATGGAATACTTTAAATGGTTTAAAAATGGATAATAAGATTATGTAGATGAAATGAACACAAAGATTGGTAAAAGTCGCGGCACCGGGTTAGAAACTATTACTCGTAAAATTCAAATACGGAGACAGTAAAACCAAGTTCGTTTCAGATTCGTCTATATGTTTAACGCTTTTGAGTTCTGCTTGGTAAGGTGTCGAAGATATGCAGTAATGGAGTATCCTCGCGGTTTTAATACTGACGGGATAGTTCATGGCAGCAAGACATTGTTTCAAAAACACTACATACATAACATTAAGATGCTTGATATTACATAATGCTATGAAAGGATAAAAAAACAAGCTCCTGCATGCTAACTGATAACGATCTGTCGAAGCGTAAACTATGATACCAGGACCAAATATGCCGGAAAAAATCCCCTACAACGGTATGTAAGAGAGAAACAACATAATCGGAATCCTAGAGTCGCTGCTTATCTTTGAATAAGAATCATCTTGTGCAGGTACAGGAGCAGCAAAACCACGGGCGTCCATGGAAAAACTCGTCTGATGTCGGAAAACTGCTAGTTGAACCTTTGATTGGTACCAAAAGAGATCCCTAACGAACCGTCCATAGGTTGCATCTTGTAATCAGGTATCCCATCTAAGGCTTTTCCCGGAAACAACTCGTTGTAAAACAACCCATGCTCATCAAGCTCGAAACTATTATCCTTTTCCTTCGACTCAAAATTACCATCCCCAAACCCGCCAAAGTAATCCACCACCCAATCAGGGTAGTAATCAAAACTCATAGGCTCGTCTTTGGGTGCGACACCAGGGGACTGTAGCTCCATATTGGAACCGTCATAAGATTCCGACATTTCAGTTGTTGACCCGGAACCTGAACCGGTCATTTGCATACCTAGACCTGACAAAACATGACCCTGTTCGCTCTGAACGGAATTCTGAGGGAAGTTTAAGATGGCCGAGGGTCCATACATAGCCTTGGCCGCTTCATCATACGCCATGGCGGCCTCTACTGCAGTAGGAAAAGTACCAAGCCATAACCTTCGACTCCGTTTACTCTGCGAGTTATGGCAATTCCCCGTGTTGATGGGTTCGCGGATCTCAGCCACCCATTTACCCCAAGTCCTCTGTCTCACCCCTCTATATGTGCACTCCAAGTTTTCAGGTCCGCCTTTCCCTGGCATGCATCCTTTTCTGGATCCTCTTGCAGGACCTCTTCGACTTCTTCTCGGTTCTTCATTTACTGAACCGTATTTTTCGTTGTGCATCTTCCATTTGGCTATAATATCCGCCACTGAATTGTACCCATTTCGCCGCCTTCTTGAACTGTTACACGTCCTGTCACACAAAAACCGGTTTTAACTATTTCTGTATTAACCCGTAATATTCATGGAGCTAGCTTCGTATAATTCCCTATCTTTCTTTACTAAAGTTCAACCAAAAGCACAACAATATACAGCAACAGTAAGCCGTAATTCTTTAGTAAGTCTTGCTTGCGACGGGTTACCATTTGTGACGGATATTTTGTGAGATAAAATGGATACAAAATGAGTTAGTGGAGAAAGGGGACCACATGAATAGTGTTGGAGAGAGAGAAAAAGTGGGTATTTTATGAGAGAAAACGGTATCCGTCACAAGCTTGCGACGAATAGTGCCGTTGCAAATAAGAATTTGTGGTAATTCTGTATGACGGCCTCATCTCGTATCTTTCTCTTTTTTTCAAAATGTAACCATTTTTTTGAAGAAAAGTAACCACTTTTAAAAATAGGTCATGGCGCTAGCCAAGATTAGCTAAGTAAAGCAATGTGAATCTCTCTATAGTAATGTTCTGAAAATGTTTACAAGCATACAATACAAATATACAATAGTAGTTCCTCTACTAAACTTCACTCTACCACTTTGTTTTTTTTACGTTTGTGAACGCTGGTAAAACGCTAAATATTGTTAACTGCGTGTTTGCAAAAATTATTAAAAAAAACTTAAATATTTTTAATATACTCGTAAAAACGAATTAAATAAGAAGAAACGTTATAAACTGGAAATTAGTAGAGTGTAGTTAAGAGACTTCCTCCATTCAACCCTACTCCACCACTTAACTTTTTTTTTAAGTTTTTAGCTACGTATTTGAAAAAATTTATAAAAGTTAATTATTTTTAATATAAAAAAGAAAAACGAAATAACGTATAAAATGGAAATTGGTAGAGTATAGTTGAATGGAGGAAGTAAGGGCAAATGTAAGTGATGAACTCTAACAAATCACAAATTCTCTTTTTGACGGGCATATTCATCGCAAGCTTGCAATGTTAGGGTAGATAAGATAAGACAGTAATACAAAAGCAGAGTACATTGAGAGTAGTAAACTGTTTGTCTTATCTATCTACTTGAGTATTATTTGACTTGTCGCAAACTTCTGACGGGTAACTTGCCGCTAACAAATAATAAATGTGTTAATAAATGATTAAAACGGAGAAGAAGAACAAGAACAGTAAGGGATGAAACTGACCTCTCAGAAATAAGAGACTCCATAATAGTCGGAACTTTGAAAGTGAATGAACTCAATTTATTTCTTGTTTTTCTTTCGTTTTCCTTGTATTTTTTTGAAATATATATAAGTACGTTCGTTTTTGGGTTATAAGTTAAAAGTTGTAAGTCGTAATAGGAGGCACGTAGTTGGCATATAATATAGCACTACATTACCTTTGTATAGAGGAAACATATGAGATATGAGAATACGTTATTAATATCACGTTTATACGTATGTACTAAGTAAGTGAGAGCTTTTTCGAGAAGTTAAAGGCCAACTTATATGTATGATCATTACTTATAGCAAACCATCGTTTGAGGTATCCGACTTAATATTAAAATGTGTATCTGTTAGATATGTTATTACTCTCGGTTTAATTTTGGATTGGGATAATTTTAATTTCGACTCAGTTCGATTTCAGTCTGATTGTACTACCAGTCGGTTCAATTTTGTATTGGGATAACCCTAATTTCGAGTTAGTTCGATTTCAGACGGTTTGCGCTATTTTAGGTCGGATATAGTTCGGGCCAGTCGGTTTAATTTTGAATTGGGATAACCTTGCTTTTGAATTAGTTCGATTTCAGTCGGTTTGTACTATTTTAGGTCGGATATAGTTTAGGCTAGTCGGTTTAATTTCGGATTGGGATAACCCTAATTTCGAGTTAGTTCGATTTCAGACGGTTTGTACTATTTTAGTTCGGATATAGTTCGGGCCAGTCGGTTTAATTTTGGATTGCGATAACTTTAATTTCGAGTTAGTTCGATTTCAGTCGGTTTGTACTATTTTAGGTCGGATATAGTTTGGGCCAGGTTTACTTCAATTTAGGTGGGTTAATATTAACTCATTTAGATGTTTAAGATAAGAGGGGTGATCGATATCAACCTTCTCTTTTTGAGATGCCCTCAAACTTTCTCCTTTCACCTTCTTATAATCGACTAATTTAATATATGTCGGATGGGGCTAGAAGGAGAGTACGTCAAATAAAGTAGTTGATATTTTAATCGGCCGTGAGTGAAAAACGTAGAAAAAAAATGTCAAAAAGTGAAGGTAAAAGAGAAGGTTGGAGAAAGAAGGTATAGATAGTATTTCTATTAAGATAGATATTATACTTTTTTAGTATATTTTGTCTTTATATTATATTATTTGAATCTTGTTACAATCTGAGACGTATTTATATACCCATTTTAAATAACAAAACGTTTTGCTTGTGACTATCTGTCAGATGTTAAAGACGGATAATACCTGACACAATAAGGAAAGTTATAGGGTAAGTGGAGGGAAATGCAACATTCTATAAATAGTACTTACATATTACGAGAGAGGTAATGCCCGTTTTCAAATTGCGAGGAATAGTATCCGTTTTTAACGAGATTTTGTGTAAATAATAATCATAAATTTTCATTTGTGACAAGCGATATCCATCACAAACTTGTGAAAAGTCAAATAAAACACACCTGAAACCACGAACACAAGTCATTAATACCTTTTTTTTGATCGAGGGGGTTGAATTTCCAAGCCTATGTATTCCCGCACACCGCATGAACCATGTCAACTATGTAAACCACCTTTTCGGGACTGCAGTGGCTAAGTGGTCAACTGGTCATCATTCCAGCTGATAGTCAAAGCTGAGACTTCTCAACTCCTACATCTCTCAAGGTTTAACCTAACTAATCAACTATCAAAAAATAGTCATAATCTCGTGAGAGACTTTGTAACGGATATATCCGTAAAACTAATTAATGCAATAATTTGTCTATAGGAAACACAAAGGGTCAGGGGTGGTCAGCAGAAGAGTGCAGAAGGAAGAGTGATGATGCATAAGGTGAATGACACTATGCTTTCCTCTGGTAATGACACGTTTACAATTATAATAATGTATCGAAATTATACAAAATCTGCAATGTTGTGTGTTGTCCCTCTATCCTAGGACTTCTCTCTCATTCCTCCTTTCGCTCGAACACTTTTTTTTTTTTGCAGGTTTCCTCACGAGTCACGAGTCCTAACTAAAAAAGACTGAAAATTCAGTTGGGTGTGTTACTTAAAACTCTTAAATGGGTTAATCGAGTCGGGTTCGGAGTTACTGAAATTCATGAACACGGGGTTAAATTGGGTTGAGTCAGGTTAGGGTTAGGTCAGGGACGATTCTAGGGTTAGATTATAGGGGTACAAAAAGAGTATAATTACCGTAGGGGTCGAACTCATGACCAAACGAATAAAAACTAGTAAGTATCTAATCACTATACCACTAAATATTTAATCAATTTTATTGAAACTAATTTATAAATATTTCTGAATAAAGGGTGCACCCCTGTCAAATACGCCACTGGGTTAGGTTGAGTTCTGGTAATTTTCGGGTCTACTATAATGAACTTGTTTAGTCCATGTTCTTTTGGATTGAAACTGTCCTGAACTGAACTTAACTTATAGGATCTGAACTGAACTTATAAGATCTGAACCGAACTTATAGAATCTGAACTGAACTTATAGGAACTGAACTTAACTTAACTTATAGGATCTGAACTGAGCTTAACTTATAAAATCTGAACTGAACTTAATTTTTTGTTTTCAGAATTCGGGTGGGAACTTATAGACATGTTTTTGAATGGCCGGAAGTAAGTAAAAAAGATAGCATGGACACTACACATTGAAGTCGCAAGTACTCTCGGAAAAAAAAAAAAAAATTTTGGGAATAATACGTCGTTTGGTTAAATTAACGATGGTTATAAGTTACAAATGAAGCGTGTTTTTTAACAATATTTTGATATAACAGTTGTTTTGTGAGTTCTAAAAAACAGATTGTTGCGTATACTACAATATGCCTTGTTAACATAAAAAAGTTAACGGTGTTAAGTTTAAATCAATTAAGCGTAAACTTAAAAAATTCAGTCACTTAACTGTAACAAAAAAAAGAGCAAAATTCGAGTAATAATCTTACCCTTTAACTCTGTATAAAACCGACTTTAGTATCTATATCACCTACCTTCACAGTGGCTTCACCTCTTCAAGGCCTAAACTATCGTCTCATCACATATTTGTGATTGAAGAGTACTATTTCAGAATGTTTTGTGGTCTCGGGGATGATTACCATCAATATGCAATTCATAATAATTCCTGAGTTACAGTACAAACACATTGACATTATCTTCATCTTCTACGGTTACAAGGTTTCATCTAACCGTTTAAAGCGATTATATGGTTTCAGTTGACCGGTTACCCACGAAGCTTTGCTGAAAGATGGTGAAAATTTGTTCTCGCTAGTCGGTAGTATGACAGAACAAAAATTATACGTTCATATACACAAATTATTCATCTAAATTGGTTGCACTTTGCAGTTAGTCTACTGTTGAACGCCATAACGGTCCTATTCTAGAATCCGAGCCAAAAAAAATTTAGGAAACGTAAAACAAACACATTCGAACGTCCAAATCTACCATTGGGTATTTGATGGAATATGCCTAATATCTATGAAGTAAACACAAGATATTCAGCAAAAAAAGGCATACTTCATAGGACGGGTTTTTATGTGATCTCCAGGATTGCCCGAATTGGTTAGCTATCTGTTGCTGCTGAATGCTGATCCAAAATTAACTCATATGCGCTACCTGCAAAAACAAACGGAGATCATGACGGTTAGAAGACGGGGAATGGAAATTGGAACTCAAGTACTCTATATCATTCGAGATAAGACCAAATGATTTAAGCAAATGATAAATCATTTAAGAGGCAATTAATAGAACGATCAACGATGATACGGTTTTTGAAATTCTCAGGCTCTCAGTCGTAAGCAATATGAAAACTTATTAAAATTGAATTTGTAAATGATGGAGTCATACTGATATAAGGCAGCGACACCATACCTCGACCAAGTTGTCAAGATTTTACACGATATCACGAGTCACGACTGTTTCTTGATATGAAATCGACCGTATTTTATGGCACACGGCCCGAGATCAGGTATCAAACTGTAATTTAAGACAATTTTAAAGTGTCTGTAATAGTCCAAAAGATTATAAGATTGTGTATGACAGTACCTTATCGTCGATTTAATTGCAATGTCTTTGTTCTGAATTCATTCAAGGAGTCTTCAGTTGTTTCACCATTGTTTCTGAGCACCATAAACAAGTTTGTTCAGCGACAGCAGCTCACTAACGTAATATAGACGGAATGAAAGACAGACACAGATTCCCACAAGGACAGAGAGGTGCAGATAGACAAATTTAGCTGATTCAGGATTTCAGGCCAATCAGCTTAATCTGAACTATAGTAGCACTGCGAGAAACTCGATATCAAGACTTGAACCCATCAACTCATCAAGAGAGACTTATGATTCAGACATCTATATAGCATGACACTTACCATGAGGCAGATAGGGCTGAAATAAAAGAAACTTGCAGTCAAAGCTAAACAAACAAGCTACGGTTTTAAATGAGAGTTTGGCCTTGTTCTTTCTGGCTTAATTTCAGCTTCTTTTAATTTTAGTTGACTGTATTCAGTTAAGTTTTATTTACGTTTAATCAATTATTTTCAATTAATCTTTTCACAAAAGTAACTTTTAATTCAACTAAATTCACTCTACTTCGGTTCCACTCAATTTAGTTCGATTAAGCTCTACTCCAATTTATTCAATTCAGCTCGTTTCAGGGCCTTTGTCTGGATACAATGATCGTTTTCATTTATTGAAAAGACTTGGAAGTTCCCTCGAAGGAAAAGTGGATACCTCCATTCCACTGCAATCCATATTACAGCCCAACAAATAGAAGTTTCCCTTGCCTTTCGCTTCCCGGACTCTTTTCTCCAAATTCCTCCACCGAATAGACTCAATTTCAATTTCAGTGAGACTCTAGTGGTATTGTTTAACACAGAGCTAAGGGTTATAATGTCTGATCTATGTTTATTGGTACATCAAGACTAGATGACTAAGATGTAGCAAGCAGAGAACCTAAGTTGTAAAACGACAACACGCTGCACTAGGAGGAGGATCACACAGGGGTTAATACTAAATAGTTAATTTCTTATTACTAGAGCTACATTTTTCTGTTGCGATGGGTATACGAAATTTGAGAGCATGATTCATTAACCCTGGATATTCTATCAAGCTACTAAATCAACTTGAAGCATACAAAGGATGAAACAAACATACCATATCATTCATACTTGATATGGTTTTAGGGTTGGAGAAATATTCTTTGGCATTTCTTGCTACTTCTGCTTCCAATACCGATTCTAAAACAATGTCAGAACCTGTTACTTCACCTGAAACCATGAGAACCAATGAGCCAATATCTACAAATGTTCGCTCTTCTATAGCAAACATCTTAAAGTGTAAAATAGGTATTGCAACAGGCGGTTGAGCAGCCATACCTTGACGTTTTGGCAATAACCCTGCACTTTGAGCAGATACGGGAAGGACAGACAAGAGGCCTGGTTGCTCATTGATTTTATCCATTTCTCCACGACCTACTACTTCCCCGGCTTTTAAAGGCTGAGATTCTGCCAACTTATTATACATACTTGCTTGGCTAAGCAAAGTAGATGATACTGACGCCGCTGAGGGATGCTCCTATACAGAAATATCTCTCTAAGCTTGCACGTAAATATATAGGTACACATACGCACACAAAAAAAAGTAACAGAGCTACCAAACCTTAAAGGCACTGGTCTCAGCCTTGAAATTGTATCTCGGTTGTTGGTGAGCTGGATGCGTGCCTACTCCACGGCTTTCTACACTTTGAGTTGATGGTACAGTATCCTTAATATCCCCTAGAAAACCGCACGATATCTTCTTAGATAGTTACGAAGTATGTAATAATAGAAATTTGTCAAATGAGGACTAGAATCACATGTCCACAACACCTGTCTCGGTATTAGGTTGAGTTTCATTATTCATAATCTTCTGAGTCATAGGGCCAGGGTTCATGATAGAAAGGCCGCGAATTTCATAGCGAATAGCGTCTAGTTGTGCCATTGTATCCTGCAGTTCTTTATTTACCTGAAAACAAATAAAAGATTGCAAAATACATATAAGCACACTAAATTTGGGCCAATTTACATGAAAACAAACACATTTTCGGATATCATCCAACATCTGAAAAAATCAAGAAAACCCACAAACCAATCCAATGTCAGACTGTCAGATTCCCATTGCGAAAACAATTAGTTAAACCTAACCATACAAGCACAACACCCTTCAATCTGCTAATTACCACAACAAGAGCACATCAACTTAGATAGCATAAGGTGAAGCAAATCAGCTTAGGGTCCGTTCTCCCGTGACAGAGCAGGGGGCTACTTGCCCCGCTTCTCTTAAAATAATGAAAAATAGTAACTTTATAGTTAAAACTTTATACTTGCCCCCATTACACCCTTGTGGTGGGGCCCTTCTCCGGACCCTCGCCTAGCGGGGATGCCATCGTGCACCGGGCTGCCCCTTTATAGTTAAAAGTTTCGATTTTTTTTCCATTACTAAAATTGCTTAGAGCATATTTCTGTGATCAGATGAACCAGTGGCGGAGCAAGGAAGCTAGCAGGGGATGGCGAATCTCCTAAACGATGAAAGATACAAACTTTTGTTGATGTCTTTAGCTTTTTCAGTAGTTTTTCTCATAAATTACTCTATTACATCACTAATTCCCCCTAATTTTTAAAAATCAATGTTGAATGTTGATCCCCCAACCTTCAATTTCTGGCTCCGCCACTAACAGAAATCCGAATACGAGTTAATCCAAGATGAATTTGCTCAACAGTTAACATTGTAAATATGTGTTGCTATATAAAAACCTAAATTGTTAAATCAAATCAATCAATCATTCAAACCCACATTACTAACATCATAAATCAAAATGAAACAAGATCAAAAAGGAGAAATAACCTGACGAAATTGAGTTTCGTGCATGACATTTTCAAATTGCCCACGAGCTAATTGAACATACCCAATTGCTTTTCCTGCAATTCTCCCTGCTGCTCTAGCTATTATTGGCACATCCTTTGGCCCTGTTCATATAATTTCGTGATACAATTATTTCAATCAATCATAAAATTGATGCAACAATGTGAGAAATTAACAAGTACCCAGATTGTCATTTTGAAAGAATTGAACTGGGTAAGAGAGTGATTACCAAGTATGACACCGGCTGCGCCGAGCATAAAGATAATTTGACCGTATGATAGTCCAAACATTTTTAGGTTAAACCCTAATTAATTGTCGTTTTTGTCAGAAAGTTTTGAATTGAAGAACAGCAAATCAACAATTTTAGAATGATTGATTGATGACGGACTTGTAATCAAGAGGGTCTCAAAAAATCGATATAAAAAAGTGAAACTTAATTAAAAGAAAACGTCTCTTTTTAATCAAAAATTCGCCAAAAACGAAACTTAATAAAAAACTGTCTTTTTTGAATCGACAATTCACACATGCGATTGCACTTGTTACACCATGGAATATAGCCTATAGATTGTAGCGGGCCAGCCCAGTGTGGCCCAGCCCTATTATGTGGTCCAGGGCAGTCCGATAGCGAATAGGGTCAGAGCCAGGGTCATGGCTGGATTTTGTCAACTCAGCCCCCTATCCACAGCCATGTGTGAAATGCAACCCAACCCACTAATAAAAGTAACACAACTAACACAAATATAGCCCACAAAGACAACTAGCAACCCTAAAGGGCTGGGCCAGGGCTGACTTTCCCTGGCCCGGCCCAACCCAACCCTATATTATTTTAGGGTCGTGTCAGAGCTGGCTTTCTTCCGTTGAGGCTTGTTATAGGCTTGTAACTAATGATTTACCATCGATGAATTAGAACCCTTTTTGGGTTTCTTTAAAAAAGGGTTGTTTAATTACGGTTGTAGAAAAAACACACTAATGCTTATAGACCCGATCAAAAGTATTGTTGGTATTATTTTAGTGAAATGGGAAGATCATAAGTGTGTGGAGGGAGTATAACGAATGAAAAGGATAAACAAATAAATCAGGCGGAAAGAGTAATAAATAATGTTTACAAATTTAAACCATGGTAGTGGGATAGTGATTTCAGTTGATGAAAGAGAGCACGCTTGCGGTGAAACTATGGAAGAGTTTAAATAATTACTGCATTAATTTATACCTTCAATCTATTTTGTACGGAATTTATATTGTTAAATGTTTGAGTGATTAACTCGATGATCAAAGAGAGCACGCTTTGAATCTTTGATTATGTGATTGACTTGACCTTAAACAACTTTGGATCAAAAGTCGACCGCATAAACAATCTTGAAATGACTCAAAATGACATCACCCAAATAATTTTTTAATTTAAAAATACGTTTTCCATTGTTAAAATAAAAGCGCTTCAACCGTAATATTTGATGATTGAACACGGCTGTTTTTGATTCGACTTGTGCAATTAATTAGCAAACGATTCAACCTAAACCAAATTAGCTTGAAGTCCGATAACAAAACCTAATACATACTCAAACTTGAGCCAATCCGATACAAATGAACCCGACTTGAAACCAATCTGACACAACATTATTCCTTGGTCTCCAAGGCAATTGAAAGTTACAACTGGCTAAGTAATCAGCAATAACCACAAGAAGGAAGAATACCAAGACAACCGTAAAAACAAGTGGCAAGACAAACGCAAATTTTGCTGTACAACAGTTGCACGTACGAGTGAGTACGACCAATCTAAAAAATGACCATTTTTTATTAAATAGTTACTACATTTTTAGTTAAAAAATGACCCGTTTTTTCAAAGTGGTCATTATTTATTAAAAAATGGTAACCTATTAAAAAAACACGAGAAGAGACGGCACAAAAAAGATTATACAACCAGATGTATAATAGCATCATATAACCATGGTGTATTTTATTGAGCTTGTGGGTATATTTGTTGAGCTTTTAAACTATTTTGAATTATATTTTAGTTTTTTTATATTGAAATTAAAATATAGTTTAACTTATATGTATTGTGTTTTAGTTGTATAATAATTTTCGAATCTCAATATTTTCTTAAGTAGCTCATAAATTTACCATATAGCTCATATTTCTTTCTAATAAAGCTCGAATATTCTATTAAAAAGCTCAAAATATGTACAGAAAATTATATACCGTGGTATAATCCGCTTAGTGAAGAGACGGTCGTGCAGGATAACTACGGCAAGAAAAATACGTACAACATATTCAGTGACATCAGCAATAGGAGAAAAATACTAAATTTATACGTATATTTGTACGTACTGGTCGCATGAAAGTTCTCTTTGCCTTATGTTGATCACGTCCTACACCTATTTCCTTAAGCAACAAATAAAATTCTACTTCTTCAAAACCCTTAAGCAACAAGAATTCTTCTCCTTAATCTTTAATATCCCGAAAAAAGAAAAAAAAACGACGAGGAAAAAAAATAATAATCATGCCTCTAGGAACGAAAGAAAATCTTACGCATCACAGGTTTGTTTCTACGACTCTTTATATGTTAGCGCGTTTGATTATGTTGTTTTGTAACAATTGTTCTCATGTAAAACCGTCTATTTGCAACATAAATGTTCGATGACAATTTTTCACTCGTATAATATGTATGTTTGAAGGAATAATCCCAAGAAACGGAGTAGGAATTCACAAGTTAGTATATCAGAGATGCTATCAAGATGGAGTAACAGTGACAGAAACTATGATCAGCCACGACGAGTTCACTGGACATCTAAGAGGGGATGCATGGCAGGAAAAGGCGGTCCTGATAACTCGACATGCAGATACAGAGGTGTTAGGCAGAGGGTTTCTGGTAAATGGGTGGCCGAGATTCGCAGACCTGCAACAGTCTATGTAGACGATAATACTGCGAGTAATAACAGACGGTTATGGCTCGGTACCTTTCAGACGGACGTGGAGGCAGCGCAAGCCTATGATGAAGCTGCCAGGGTGTTCTACGGCACTTCTGCTATCCTCAACTTCCCTGAAACTGTTCATTGCCTGAAACCCGACAGAGTGAATTCAGAGAATTTTGATGCAAATGAATGTGAAACTAGTAGGATAAGTGATGTCGGTACGAGCAGCTGCAATGACTGGTTAAGTGTTTCAGTAGACGATATACTTCAGGATCAACATGATGCTGGTTTTCCCGAGACACCTGCAGCATATTTTCCGTCATCAGTTGCTTCACATGATAAATGGGATGAAAGAATGGCCGGTGTACTCGAACATGATGTTGATGTTACTGAATTCAAGGGTTTAGGTGCACATACTGAAGAATTAGTGAAACTTCTATTTGATGGTCTCTGAAATAAGATTTTGGTGGGTAATTTTTAGTCAGTTTACTTATCTGTTTTATTTTGCAATTTTCTGTAGAAATGAGTACATGACATTTTAGTTTTTACCATGGTCTTGGTTGAGTTTCCTGCATAATCTCCATCACTATTGTTCGCTTTTTCAATAACGGTAGGTCATTACCTAGGTAGCACGGACACTTCTCGTAATGAGCCGTATCGTGTCCGACACCGAAACTTCAAGGACACACGCCGAAACGTGTCGGACACCTATAAAGTCGTGTCTAACTTTCTACATTTATTTGGGCACGTGTCCGACGCGTGTCCATGGTATTTCCATGGTATTTGAGCCGTGTCCATCGCGTGTCCACTGTATTTGGTCATCATTTGGGGTGAATGATGTTCCTCAGACGAAAATGCGCTATCGAAAAAGATTAATTAGAATATTGGTTCAGATGAAAAATGAAAATGAGTTATTATGAAGGACAAGTTTTACCTTCACTTATTTAAAATTAATATCAAATAATTTTACAAAAATAAAATCAAACATCTATAATTATAAAATGTACTATATACTCCCTCCATTTTTATCCATTCGATACATTTGCTTTTTCACGTTTGTCAACGCACGTTTTACGTGCTTAATATCTCTAGCTACGTATTTGTAAAAATTATAAAAATTATATATTTTCAATGTACTCGTAAAGACGAATTAAACAAGATCCCACATGAATATGTTTTTTCTTACGTATTGAGAGAAAATTGAAATTGAAGGTCAACTTGTGAATAGTGCACAAAAAGCAAAGGTATCGAATGGATTCGAATGGAGTAGTATTTTATTAAATTTAAATAGCGTGTCATGCCGTGTCACGTGTCTGTGTCGTGTCCGTGTCCGTTTTGGTGCTACCTAGCAACCTAGGTCATTACCCTTGGTGCAAATGAGTAAAACCCGTAGACCAGCCAAGTTGCGCTCACAAGAGTTACGGAGACAAATCCGACTAATTGGCACAAGAAAAAAAGGGGAACGGAAATGAAAGGGAGATTAATTAAGTAATACATGCAATTTCGATTTACTGTCTTTTGTTAACTTTACTGTAACAACAGTACACCATCTTTCCAGTAAAAAACAGAAACATATAACTCATGTCTTACATGCTAACTTTGCTTTTTCTTCTTTTTTGCTAAAGCCCTAATACATTCACTCCGAGAAAAACAAAATCTCTTCGTTTCAATCATTTAGTTATCGTTTTCATTCTTTATGAGGTGTATTTTAATCAAAGATAAACAAATGACTGAGACGGAGTGAGTACTGAGTACCATATTCCCGTCTCTGCAAAAAAATAAGGAAAATAAAGGTGATCAGTAAAACCTGAGGCAGCTTTGTTACGGAATTAGCAGCAGTTTACAGGATCTGCATGTCATGTACTATGCTCTTTTTATCAGCACACCGTGTACCATATTCCCGTCTCTGCAAACATTTTGCCTGGAAATTAGCCTTAATATGCCATATTAGGCCTGTTCAGTACATCATCCTAGTACCTGCACTGTTTCCCATGCTTTTTTTATCTTCACGATTAATGTCGGCCGTTGGATGCTGTTCCTAACCATTACCTACACCACCTGATCTAATGGTATTAACACAAGTTTAATAATAAAGTTCTATAAATATACCCTTTTCATACAACATATAAGTAGGAGCTTCAGAAATATATTATATTACAGCAAACATATATAGTTTAAGAACAAGTATGATAATGAAGAAGGCTACGCCTTCGCACATAAGGCCAAGAGGCTGCATTAAGGACAGCAGAAAGCCTTGGGTTGTGCGCAGGGTCACGAAGACGGGTGTGGTCACGTCCTTACGGTTTCCTACAGAGAAAGAGCGTGAACAAAACAAGGAGAGGGAAAAGAGAAGGCGAGAAATCTCTCGCAGGATATACTTGGGACTCCGACTTCATGGGAATTATAGGTTACCTAAACATGCTGATAACAATGATCTTTTGAAGGCTTTATGTGATGAGGCTGGATGGCATGTCGACGAGGATGGCACCCTTTCTAAAAAGGTACTGTATTTTCTTTGCTACATACTCGGGACTCATTTATCGTTTGAGGTCAGTCCACCATAAATGTGCTAAGTAATAAACATGGAAACATCTACGTTTTCATAAGAAGAAAAACCTTTGACAGAAATATAGTATGTATTTGGCCAAGTTTTAAAAAGTGTTTTTGTTTCTCAAACTCAGAAACTGTGCCAAACACTTGATTTTTGAAAAACAAAAGCTGTTTTTCTAGAGCTCAAAACCACTTTTCACCCAAAAAAACGGAAACAACAATTTGTTGTTTCTGTTTATATTTCTTCCAAAACCGACAAATATAACTTCCTTTTTCTACGATTCTCTTGTAACCTCTGCTAAATTTTTTTAGGTAAAATCTTATTTAAAAGCATGACGTTCGTTACCGTTAATTATTTTTTCTACTTTTGTCAATTTTTGTTAATAAACAAAATTTATGATCTTTATGTTAATTTGTCTATTATTATAAGAATGGATACTAATTAAAAAATATCACAAGTATCATGAAGAAATTAAAAAAACATAAGAAAAGGTCACATTCTTTATGCGTAAATCATATTCACAATAAATTAGACTGTACAAATTACGGTAATTATTATTGTGCATCACCATTGTATGGAGTGAGATTGCAAGAGACACAAAGTGAGCATTTTACGATAAATAATAATTATATTTTAAAAAAAAAAGTGAATACTAATAAAAATTGGTGACTTTATAAAAAATACAATATTGTCATTTTTTAACATAAAAAATGACATAAAATGATGACTTCTAAAGTAATCGTACTATACAACGGTCTTAAAATATAATCTACAATATAGTATAATCGTACCTACGGAGTATTTCAATTATCTATGATTGATTCTATATTTCTACCCTGATGGAAAATATATTTATACAACAATAAATGAAAAAAAAAACTATGAGCTTAACCAAACATACCCTAATTTTTAAAAAAAACACTTTCTGAAAATCACTTTTGAAAAACAGAAACTACATTTTAATAACAGGGCCAAACATGCTCATATTTTCACCCAAAAATGCAATATGCAATAGTAAGAAATTCACGGTGCAGTCAGAAGTGGTCACTGATACCGTTTCTGGTTATTTGACGTCTTTCTGCCTAGGATGCCGTGCTTAAGACTACTGGTGTGAAGAATGGAATGCATTCTCAAGTTTCAAGTATCATACCTGGCGTTGCGTCCGAGGAGCGTTCTCATTACAATGCAAGTCATGGATCCGCTGAAGAATCTGCTGGAGAAGGCGGCATTAACTTAACACTTTCACTCGCTTTACCTGGCTACAACTAGTTACGAGATCAGAAGAATTCAGTATAGATGAAATGGCAGTTACAGTGAGTAGCCGAGTATTAAGCTTCAAATGTACTCCGTATATTGACAATTAAATGAGTACATGTATGCAAATCGCTTATTACAAAAAATGAAAAAGTAGCTCATTCCATACATCAGGTACACCAGGTAAGCACCAGTGGATACAATCAGAATATGACTCGGGTTTAGACAATTGTTCTGGACTAAGTGTTTCCCAGAACTTTCGGTAAATTGATGGATGACCATCTTTTCGATACTCTGAAAGTTGTGTAATGTTAAGAACGGTAACCTTGGACCCTAACCGTGCTAGAACATTTTTCACCATAGTCATTGTAGGTATATCGGAACCACTTCCCCAATGATTCTTCTCAGTGATAGGGTGATTCTCGCCATAGCAGTTTCCTTCACTTTCTGGTTTCCATTCTCGGCTCCTATATCCAAACGGGGCACAATTTTAAGGATCCGCGGAAATATAGCATACAAAAACGAGTACTGCCTTTTAGTGCTAATTTGTAAATGTCCTGCATTTACGCAGGCCACTGGCCGCATACTGGTAACTATTAGGAATATTAATAATAGTTGGGCCTCAACCATAACCTTAAGGTTTTGGTTGAGACGGTTCATCTATCGTGGTATCAGAGCCAGTGTGACCGAAGGTCACGGGTTCGAATCCTGGCAACCTCAAAACCCCTCAAAAACACGAAGTGAAAACCCAGCACACGGTATGGGGGAGCCTGTGCAAACTAACCACTCTTCAAGCCCAACAGGCATTTGAGTGAGGGAGCGTATTAGGAATATTAATAATAGTTGGGCCTCAACCATCACCTTAAGGTTTTGGTTGAGACGGTTCATCTATCAGGGTGTATATTCAGGAAAAGTGCATTGAAGCTTAATGTAAGTCGAGTAATAACAGTAAACACTCACAATTGATGTGTCGGAGACATGGTAACAAAAAATATCCGCCTCTTGTTTTGATTAACATCAGAATCAACCCACTTTGCCCATGTTTTCATGGCCAGTTCCATTGCTCCTTGACCATCCAACTCTTCACAAACTCCATTTTTTTCACTTTTCCAACTGACAAGTGAAAGTACGCAAGAAAATCAGGAAATCGCCTCTAAATTACTGAAAGCTTAAAGCCAATTTCGGACCAACAAGACCATACTTACAGTAACTTAACGGGTCCTTGTCTCCACCATAAGTATGTATTGAACACAAGTATATCAGCATCCGCCCATTTCGACAAATGCCTATAAGCAGAATCTGGACGCATTATCCGATCACCTAATCTATGGTTTACAGGATCATCTGAATTTGAGTCGACAAGTAAAGGAGCCCACAGAAACTCAATCGATGCATTGTATTCCTACACAAAAAAGTCGCTAATCAAGAACTGTAATGTTCCATAAAATATAGGATTAATTGATAAGAATACTCTAAACTATGGGTGTCTTGCTCATAATACTCCAAACTCTATTTTAACTACCAATATAACCAACTAAAGCTCTCATTCGCTTTTATTATAATATATGACCTGTTACCTCCTAAATAAGTGAACAAATTTCTAACCTGTCTTTCTCTTTTTACTTCTCTGTTAATCTATTCACCGAATCACATCATTAAAACATGCTACAATAAGTTAACAAAACAACAAATTCTATTCAAAGCGAATGAGGGCATTAGTTGGTTATATTGGTAGTTAAAATAAAGTTTAGAGTATTTTGAGCAGTTCACTCATAGTTCGGAGTATTTCTATCAATTAATCCTAAAATATATATGAAGTAATGAAACAACTGACGTGAGGCGCCTCAAAAAAACAGTCGGAAAGGACCTATCCACAATCAAAAGTACCTCAGCCCGAAATATGGTAAGATGTGCATTGGGTGACATAGACCGCTTATTAGCCGGGACAACTGACTGTAACAAGCACACCAAAGAAATCCATTGCCCTCTATTCAGCGAATCACCCACGAACATTAACTTCTTCCCTCTAAGCTTTTCCCACATTTCAGTAACATTCCATCTAACATCGAAAATCACAAGAGTTCAACAACAATTCTGCTAAATCGCAAGCACATTACAGCAAAACATCGATAACAATGATAATGCAGTACTACCTCTTCAGATTGCAGTCATTGGGTTGCCACCTCCAGTACTGATAATTCAAATCAGTCCTTCCATGCTTATGACAGGCTAATTGATCCGACATATACGGACAACTTGACTCAATGTAAAGAGGGTGTGAAGTATTATCAAATACCCACTTCCCCGAAAACACATCACATTCCTTCTCACTATCAGAAACCGGCTTTAGCCGGTCATTCTCATTCTCATTCCACTCGATTTTCCGGCCACTGTACTTCACTGTGGAACTGCATTCAGTGAATCTATCTATCTCAGCTGAAAGTGCTCAAAACAAAAGACAAAAAACACGAAAACCCGGATAAGAAAACAACATTATCAAGTCACTCAACAACATTCAAAACCCTAAGAAATTCATCAATCCCAACTCATGAAAATTTGCAGGGGGAAAGCTAGTTCTAATACAATATAATAGACTATAAAAACCCGGAAATTTTAACTAAAACTTTCGAATTTTTCATTTTTTTTCAGGGGTGAGCGCCTCTGCTAGCACCGACATTGCACCCATCAGATAAAATTAAACAAACCCAATACTGAAAATGAAGAAATCTACAATGCCAATACACAAAGAACTGAACTTTACAGCAAAAACACCAAACCCATTAAACATCAACAATAAAACATTTCAACTTTTTTCGACTTTCCCTTATACCATTACCCGTTTAGCCCCGCTAAATTCAAATCCCGACTCCGCCACAGAAACAAAAAAAAACCCAAGTGAACACAAAGAACTGAACTTTACAGCAAAATCATCAAAACAATAAAACTTTTCAACTTTTTTCGAGTTTCCCTTATACCATTACCCGTTTATCCCCGCTAACTTCAAATCCCGACTCCGCCACAGAAACAAAGGAAAACCAAGTGAACATAAAGAACTGAACTTTACAGCAAAATCACCAAAACAATCAAAATGTTCAACTTTTTTCGACTTTCCATTATACCATTACCCGTTTAGCCCCGCTAACTTCAAATCCCGACTCCGCCACAGAAACAAAAGAAAACCCAAGTGAACACAAACAATATACAAATAAAAAAAAATGAGAAATTATGAGCAAAAATGAAGTAAAATTACTTGGATTTAAACTATTGGAATTGGGTAAATGACTATGATCTGACTGAATTAGTGAATTATGAAGATCAAAATGCTGAATTTTGAGTTCATTGAAAAGGGAAGTAGCAGCAATAAAAACCATGAAAATGAAGAAACTAATTTGGAAACATGGTATCTTTTTACTCCATTTCCATACATTAATTTGCACCATTTTTTTGTTGTTTTGTTAAATTGATAGAGATATTTGAGTGAGATAAACGGAATTATAAAGATTTGATTTTGGCAGAATGATAATAAATGGAATAATTAAGAAGAACGTGTTGAATCTGCTTATGTTTGCCGACAGTGACTGGTAATTAGGATTTAAGATTTAGAAACTTCATCCAAAGACTATGGTCAATGGAGTATTACAAAATCTACCAAAGGAATACCGTCCGTTTTATTGACTTGTTTAGTATTCTATTTTAGGCTGTTCGATTTGATTATTTATATTTATTTGTATAAAATCAACCCTTTAATTAATTACAAAATCTCATTGTAGTTGGGAGATATATCATTTTGTCTCATAAAAATGCTCATTTAAAGGAGAGAGGGAAGCACATGAGGGGTGTTCCACCTTATCCCCTATTCATATTATAAGTGTCATTTTCCGTCTCTCCACCCGACCCGTCACAAGCAAAAACAACTGTTAATTAATCGATTGATTATACTACCCTCATGTTTCTCACACGTCCCATCAACATTCATTAATAAGGCAAAAGTTGTGAATATGATGGTTTTATCATATGAATACCACGCTTGTTTGAGTTATACGAATTTTCGTTTATACGATATGGAAATCTGTATATGGGATCAGGGGCGAACTCACCTAGTAATAAGTGGTGGCGGCGGCGCTACCCTAAACTTAAGAAACTAGGTCAGAAGACGAATTTTTATTATCCCAAATGTTGTTGATGGTATATTGGTATCCCATTAAATAAGCATTAATTATCTTAAGGCTCAATGATAAAGACCTTAGTAACCCACCTAGTGCCTTGAATTCGAATCCACTACGATTGAGCGAATATGTTATTGACGAGATTTGAACCCAGATCACGAGTATCGTGTCACCAAAGAACTAAGGTTTATAATTAAATCAAAAAACCTGCCGGAATTTGAAATTACCCGGCACATAATTTGTGGCGGATCTGGGGAGGGAAAGGGCGGACAGACGCTTTTACGCGACCCCCAAAATATTCAGTTATACGTATTAGTTAATGGTGTAGTGGACCTAGTGGTATAGGAAGAGGTCTGATAGTGTGTAGACCCACTCCCGCAAGCTACACTATTTTTGTAATTTAGTCGTGTAATCATGTTATGTATTTTTGTACTTTTTCATTAGTTCTTATATCTAGATTTATATTTATTTCCAATACTATATTTGGTATTCTTTTGTGATATTTATTCATGTTAATATGTAAATAAGCGCAAATAATATCGCGATTATAATTAAAAATAATTGTGCACTCTCATACTCAAATTCCTACCTACGCCCCTGCGCATAATACCGAACGTTAAACTACGTCTACATAAATCAATCATACTTTGTGAGAAATTAGGAATTATACTCATCTACGCTCTTTAAACCTCGAAACCAAAGGAGTTGCGAGAGAAATATGGTATGTTAAACTATATACTCCCTCTTATTTCTAATAACTGTCCCATTTCGGGTTGGGTACGAGAATTAAGGAATTCATTTGTTTAATGTAAAATAATGTGTGGGGTGGGAAGATTGGAGAGAGGGAATGTATTATTGATTATTATTGTGAGTAGAGCGTAAAGGTAATTAAAATAAGTAGTGTTGTGGGGTTTAGACCATCCCCGAGCAAAAGGTCGATTTAATCGAGTTAATAACGTATTAACCCTTAATCTCATCTTATCGACATTGACCCTCTTTTACCCTCTCAAGCAGAAAGTCGAGTTATTGAGTCAATAACATAGTTTTTCTTTTCTTTTCTTTTCTTTTTTTCTTTTTCTAATTTGTAACCAATGAGAGTTTGCCACATAAGGGGTCAATTGGGAAGTCAATTTACTCCACCTTGGGTCACAAATTGACCCTCAACACCATTGGGTCAATACTAATTTTCACTTAATTGTAATTTACTTGACCCAAGCAAGCAATTGACCTAGCAATTGACCTTGCTTGGGATGGTCTAAGGTGGGTTATTATTGTGGATTAGAGTGAATAAAATAAGTATAAACAATGTCCCAAAATGGAATATGTGACATTTACGTGACTAGACGAAAACGGCAAATGTGACAGTTATTCAGAATAGGAGGGAGTATAATAAGATTAAGAAAGCGATGTGGTATTAAGACTAGGTAAATTTCCTAGTTACGATCAAGTTAGGATCGAGTCGATATTTATATACATCAATAATTTCGATAATTTAATTTCTAGACACAAAAAAAAAAAAACAATGACGATGATGGTTGATAGATAAACCGTCTCAACCAAAACCTTAAGGTGATGGTTGAGGCCCAACTAATATTAATATTCCTAATACACCCCCTCACTCGAATGTCCATTGGGCTTGAAGAGTGATTAGTTTGTACAGGCCCCATACCGTGTGCGGGTTTCCACTTCGTGAGTTTTCGAGGGGTTTTGAGGTTGCCAGGATTCGAACCCGTGACCTTCGGTCACACTGGCTCTGATACCATGAAAGTAAATGATTTTCCCTGAGTTCATAATAATATACAACATCCTTATATAGTACAAACATACTATAATTTAGCAACTAATCAGTAAAGATATCTCCTAAATTATTGCTAGTCAATCGTTGATTGCCTAAGATTAGGGAATGATAAATGGTAACAAATATTTACAGAATATACAGAAATAATATCTTATTCCACCAGAATAATATCTTATTCTAATACGTTTCCTTAGTTGAGAAGGTGGCTCTCGGTCAAGTTCAGGTTCGCCATGTCCCTTCTCGATACCAATTTGCCGACATATTTACCAACCTCAGATCCTCTTCAACGATTTCCGGGATAGTCTCAGCATCCGTCCTCCTCCCGCTTCGACTATATCCAGAGAGAAAATCATTAAGATGCTCTTCAATTGATTTCCGGGATACCAATTTGCCGACATATGTTTGTACTATATAAGGATGCTGTATATTATTGTGAACTGAGGGAAAATCATTTACTTTCATGGTATCAGAGCTCCTTCTGATCCTCTAAACTGCTCTTCCGCTGCTCTACTATATTCCTCATTCTTTCCCTCTCTGCATCATGACAAACGATGTTGCCACTAGCAAAACCACCTTCCATCCTGCCTACTCTGTATCGAATATCAAGAACTATGTGCAAATCACACTCGAGACCGAAAATGTCCATTACGCATCTTGGGCAGAACTCTTTCTCAATACTGCTTATGCGTTTGATGTCATAGATCACCTTATTCCTCCTAAGGATACCGTGACAAAAACCGACGCGCAGTGGACCCGTCTTGACGCTATTGTCAAACAATGGCTCTTCAGCACGATCTCTCTCGACCTTCTCCATACTATCCTCGAACCCGATGCCACTGCTCAAAGCGCGTGGGAACGACTCAAGTATACATTCAACGATAACAAACATCCTCGCGCTGTGTTACTGGAACAGCAGTTCACTAACATTCGAATAGATAGCTACCCGACTGTCTCCTCGTACTGTCAAGCTCTAAAGATGATTTCCGACCAACTTGCCAATGTAGGTGCTCCTGTCTCTGAAACACGCCTAGTTCTGCAATTGGTTAATCATGTATCGGCCGGCTAAGAGGGGGTTGCTACCTTGATGGCCGGAATATGCCGTCACTACCGGCCTTCAAACAAGATTTTTAAACCCGAAAGAGAGTAGTACTTTAGTTCGGGGTCGAACGCGAAAATGGTGGGAAAATTGAATAGTTACGTTCTAATTAGAGCTTAAGTCGGGGGTAATAGGTTTGTGATTGATTAACAACTAAAGAACAATTAAAGCAAATAAGTTAAGATTAAATCGATGAATAAAAAATACTAAGGTGTCGGGGGTACTAAGGTAGGTTGGTAACGAATCATGCAAGAGAGTCTAAGGTCTCCACTATACTAGGCCTAGGTTTGTCTCATCTATCGATTTGACTCACCTAAAGTCGAACCCTATCCTAGCTTTCGCTACAAACAAGGTTAACCTAACATACATACATGTTCATGAAAGCCCTAAACTATCATCAAAGGCCAACAACAATAAGAATCATGTCCAACCGTCGTTGAGACATTTCATCAAACATATAACATGCACAAATGAAAACCTAGCAAAGAAGAGAACCAAATCCTAACCCTAAACAAGATTCATAGCTACCAACAAACCAAAGCACATCCCTAACCCTAGTAGGGGAACTACTCACACATGGCTAAAGTAAACATGTAAACAAATGATGAGGAAATGCTAAACATGTTGGATTAAGTAAGAGTAAACAATTGAACAAGCAAAACTTAAAGGAAATGCAAAGACAAAGTAAAGATGAAGAAGATTATACCATTAACTATGGAAAAGGAATGAACTTGGATAACAAGATGAAGAATTCTTTCAAATGCCTTCAAATTACAACCCAAATATCTTCTAACAATGGCTAAGAACAACACTAAGAAAGTGACTAAGTAAGGATTAAAAAGAACTAAAAGATTAAGATGAAAACTAAGAAAAGATTAGAATGTTTAAGAGAGTTTTTGATGGCTAAGTATGGATGAATGGAACAGTAAAAACCCTAAAAATATCTCAAGTGTTGCGTAAAAAGTGCGTAGAAATAAATGACACAAGTGCGGGTTTATATAGAGTGCGGATTTCTGAATTATGACTCTCAGCCGGTCAACCGGCTGCCGGTGGTGGACGGCTGGGAGTCCAAATGTGAACTTCTGATTTTTTTTTCTTTTTTTCTTCTTTTCTTCATATTGAGCATGATCCTCAGCCGACCGGCCGGCTGCCGGTCGGGTACCGGCTGGGAGGCTGAATATTCACTTCTGAATTTTTCTTCAATTTCTTCAACCTACAGGTACCACCAGCCGGTAGACCGGCTGCCGGTTGGCCACCGGCTGGGAGGCCATTTGCTTGAATCTGCCCAAATGCATATTTTCTTCAATCTTCGAAAAATGGTTAAGTATAGAATTGGGTCACCAGCCGGCTGGCCGGCTGCCGGTTGGCTACCGGCTGGGAGCCCTGAACCAAGAATCTGCAACTTTTACACATTTTTCCCAAAAGTCAAGTCAGGGTCCCCCAGCCGGCCTACCGGCCGCCGGCTGGGAGGGCCTGGAGGGTCTTCTTGCAAAATTCCTTGACATTTCTTCACATTTCGCTCCAAATTCGTCTCGTTCGCTCCCGTTTCTTCGCTCCCGCCACAACACCTACAAAATGTAAACCAAAAAGGAATAGTCGAGGTAACGGGCATAAAAACGAGCAAAGGCACGCAAAACGAGGTCGAATCGGGACCAAAAATGAAAATAAACAATGAAAATAATGACCAAAATAGAGCTCATCATACCTTGATTCAACAAAGCGATCCCCTTCCCCCATTTTACAAGGCTCAGTCTATGCTTGCTCTAGAGGAACACAACCGTCGTCTCAAGGACACGACTACTGCAACTGACACTGCTCTTGCTGCCTCCCAATCATCCAACTCTTGTGATTCCCATTCCTGCTCCAACATCAACCATTCCAAAGGAGGGGGTTCTTCCATTCGTCGCCTAGGTAGCACCAAAACGGACACGGACACGGACACGGACACGACACGGACACGGGACACGGCATGCCATAAAATTTAGGACACGAGACACGGCATTTAAATTTAATAAAATATAAATTTTATAGTTATAAATGTTTGATTTAATTTTTATAAAGGTATTTGATATTAATTTTAAATAAGTGAAAATAAAATTTGTCCTCGATAATAAATTTATTTTCATTCCTCATACGATTCAATATTCTAACTAATCTCTCTCGATAGCGCATTTCTGGTTTGAAGAACATCATTGACCGCAAATGATAACCAAATATCGTGGACACGCGACGGACACGGCTCAAATACCATGGACACGCGTCGGACACGTGCCCAAATAAATGTAGAAAGTTAGACACGGCTGTTTAGGCATGTTGGACACGTTTCGGCGTGTGTCCGTGGAGTGTCGGTGTCGGACACGGTTGATGGCCGGATTTTGTCGTCGATACCGGCACCAAACACATTTATAAAGAACCCAAATTAAGTAGTATAATTTAGGGTCGAACCCAAAAGACGGTGGGGAAGTTGTATAGTTATGCTTTAATTTTAGTATGAGTCGGAGTAAAAGGTTTTGGTTTGGAAAAACTAATTAACTACTAAAGCAAGTAAATCTAGATGAAGTTGATGATAAAGAGGACTAGGGTGTCGGGGGTCACCTAGGTAAGTCGGGAGCCAAATGTAAGATAACGGTCTTGTATCACTTCTATGGTAAGTCTAGGGTTGTCTCTTCTCTCGAGTTGACAAACCCTTAGGTCGAGTCTAGTCCTAGCTTTCGCTACAAACCAAGCTAACCTAACACACAAGCATGCTCATGAAACCCCAAGACTTTCGTCTAAAGCAAACAAAGTGAAGACTAACACCCAACCGTCGTTGAGGCATTTCATCAAACACATAACATGCAAGATGCGAAAACTTAACCAAAGAAGCAAACAAGACTAACTCTAGGCATTTTTCATGGCTACTAACTACCCAAGCAAACCCCCTAACCCTAGAATAAGACTACTCACACATGGCTAAGGAATAAACTTGAACAAATAAAGTATTAATGCTAAACATGGTGGAAATTAATGAGAGTAAATAATTGAACAAGCAAAACTAAAACAAAATGCAAAGACAAAGTAGAGATTAGGAAGATTATACCAATAATAAGGAAAAAGCAAGGAACTTGGATTACAACTTGGAGGATTCTCTCAAACCCTCAAATTACAACCCAATAAGAATCTTCTAAAATTGCCCAAGAACAAAGCTAAGAGAATCACTAAGAAAGGATTAACTAATATTGAAAGATTAAACTAAGATCTAAAGAGGATTCAAATATTAAGAGAGTTTTTTTCGAGTCTAAGTATAGAACAATGGAACAGTGCAAAACCCTAGAAAAGTGTGTAAAAAAGGTGCGTAAATAAGTCTACACAAGTGCGGGTTTATATAGAGTGCGGAAATACGAAAAAGGCCTCTCAGCCGGTCGACCGGCTGCCGGTGGTGGACCGGCTGAGAGCCCAAAATCCGACTTCTGACTTTTCTTCAAATGGTCCTTGATTCCCAGCCGGCCGGTCGGCTGCCGGTCCGGCACCGGCTGGGAGGCTTGTCCTCAACTTCTGATTTCTTCTCCTCTTCTTCTTGGCTACAGGTACCCTCAGCCGGTTCACCGGCCGCCGGTGGTGGACCGGCTGGGGACCCTTTTACTTGAATCTGCCCAACAATTCATTTTCTTGATTCTTCGAATTTGGCTAAGTATGGAACAGTCATCCCAGCCGGCTGGCCGGCTGCCGGTAGGCCACCGGCTGGGAGGCTTTTCTTAAGGGGCTGGAAAATTCTTCACATTTTTGTTTGAAATCTTGAGTCAAGGCTACCAGCCGGCCGACCGGCCGCCGGTTGGAGACCGGCTGGGAGGGCCTGGGAGGCCTCCTTCACAATTCTTCCACATTTCTTCATAAATCGTTCTAAATCCGGCTCGATTTCACCCGTTTATTCGCCCACGCCGTAATACCTACAAAAATTGGATCGAATAGGAATATACGAGGCAACGGACGTAAAAACACCTAAAGATACGCAAATCGAGGTCGAATCGTGACCGAAAACAAAGAAAATGTAAAGGAAATGATGACCAAAATGGAGCTCATCAGAATTCCCCACACTTAAACCTTACTCGTCCTCGAGTAAGAGATCAACGAACTATATAACCCTTATTAAAAACAAAGAAACAACTAACTAAGCTAACTATAAGCCGAATCGGGTTTAGCTACACCCGTAGCCCTTTCAACTCACAATTTGACATTCATGAGGGAGAATGCCCTATTGTAAGGCAAGTAAGGTCTTGCTACAAAACTTTTGATGCAAACAAGTAAAAACAAAACACGTATAGACAAACAACATGCATCGGAAAAGAAAGAAAACCGCTTGCCTCATTTAAGCGGTGGAAAACAACTAAAAGAGAACAAATTCAAAGTCGTAAAACTCCTTCACAAATATTAATTCTACAAGTCACTAAGGCAAGAAGGATAACAACAAAACACCGCCAAATCATGCTAAACTAGGCTACTTTCATAACCGTTATCCAAATACTTTTGTCAAGGGCGATCGGATGGAATGGAATGATAATCCCCGCAATGCTAAAGGCAAAAGATGCAACAAGTCTAGATTCTTCACAAAGTAAAGGTCATGGGTCGTCCCGAGATCGACAAAACGGCAAGGCAAAATTGATTTTTTTTGGAATGAAATGCTCAAATCAATACAAAATGGTGGATTACAATCAAAATTTGACCTCATTCAATTTTTTTCATTTCTTTTTCATGCCATGAGTTAGGATGGGGTTTGTCCCACGCGTGCTAATGTCCTTTGCTTTCGCCAATCGCTTATTAGGCAACCGGTTAACCTCTAGACAATAGCTTATCGGGGTGACAATCACTCTGTCTTTGGGCGGTCGAATTCACAACCAAGTGGGAAGCCAACTCAATGACTACCCTCCAAAGCACATCGAAGTGGTACGCCTCCACCAAAACAACATGTTCTTATTCCTTTTTCATTAACCATTTTTTTTTCTTTTCTTTTTCACTTGAGGCTTCTTTTTTTCTTCTTTCAAAACATTTCCACTTCTTATGATCATTGACAAGAGCATTCCAAATTTATTCATGAAAGTTATTTTTGGGTTGCCAAACCGTCAAGTCGAACAAGGTCACCAAGACAAGATAATCAAAACCACTTCACATCACGGGGGTGGACAAGGTGACTCACATGCAAACCCTTGACTTGGTATTGGACCATGGTCAGAAAGATACTAGAAAAGCATGACCTAGGGTGTTTTAAAAATCATTCTAAAAGACAAAGTCCCAAGTAGAAGAATTATTTGTAAATGCTTAAACGATTTTGTCAAAGTTCTCAATTAGGCATTTTCAAAACATTATCCTAAATGCAACTATATGCCATGAATGCAACTAATATAGACATGTTATAATGCAAATGAGACTATCAAACTAAATGCCAAACAAAGCTAACGCAACTCCTAACAGCACAAAAGCACACAAGCCACACACAATCTCCACAATGCACTCCACATCCTCCAAATACAAGCCCATCCTCCTCATTTGCAACAAAAGGAAGAAAATGAGAGTGAAATAGAGGTTGGAACGATCATACCGTGGTGTCTTCAAGGTCCAAAGCGGTGCTCAAGCAAGTGCTACCTATGCGAAAGGAGGGAAAGCAAACACAAGTATATACAATTCTACACTAATAAGGTAAAAACATGTTTTTGAAATTTTCAAATTTTTCGAATTTTTTGGTATTTTTGAGGTTTTTCATACTTACAAAAGCAATCAAATATACACAAGGTGGATATTTTCCCTCCCCACACTTAAGATTTACATTGTCCTCAATGTAATAAAGTGCAAAGGGGGAAATGAAGTAAAAGAACGAAAACAACATGTTTTTGGCTTTTTTGAAATTTTTGAGAAAATAAAAACTTGTTTTTGTATTTTTTGAAATAAACGGTTCTTCCTCCCCACACTTATTTATATGCATAATGTGAGGAGGAAAACCGGAAAATAAAGAACATATTTTTGAAAGTTTTTGGTTTTTCAATTTTTTTGGTTTTTTTGGTTTTTAAGAAGACATTAAAAACAAAGGTAAACAAAAGAAGAGAAAAACTAAAAACTAGACTAAATGCAAACTAAATGCTCTAAACTACATGTATGCAATCTATATGTGACAATATGATACAAAAATATAAATCTAATGCATCTAAATGAATGCAACTATATGCATCTAAACTAATGATGTGAAAACATGAAAATGAAACTAAAACTAACTAAGCAAACTAAACTAACTAGGCTAAATGCATGCTAGAAAGAAAATGCAAACTAAAAGAGAAATTTGGATTAAGGGGGTTACTTGACTTGTTTTGGATTTTGCAAGGGGGGCATAATCATCACCAACTACCACCTCCAAAGGTGGTCACTCATCAAAGCTATCATCAAAATGATCCTCGGACTCATATCCTTCATCACCGCCACCATCATCATCATTCCCATTGCCTCCATCAACGACCATGAAGTCGTTCGGGTTGCTCACGAAATCGCGGAAGGGGGAGGCTTGCGATCCACTAGCTCCCGCATCACCATAACCGCCATGGAAGGATGAATGCCTCGGAGGGCCCGAATCCTCATTACCCCGAAAGTTGGGGGGAAAGATCGGGTTTGAAAAATAACCCGGGGTGACGTTAATCTCCCCGTAAAAACGACCCTCAGGAGGCACATAACCCCTATCCGGAGGCATGTAGTAAGACGGGTGACCACCATCCGGATGATGATAACCCTCGCGGACGGACCGATCATAATCCGGAAATGACCCATAAGCTTGATCGTGGTAAAGGTAATCAAGCCTATAGGTCAAATCCCTATGCCGCTCATCGGCTACTGCTTGGCGCTGGTCGGCCAATTCTTGGCGCTCATCTGCTAGGTCGGCCGCCTTCTTCATTCCCAAGTCAACCCGGGACATGAAATCAATAAGCTCAAGGGGGCACGAAAATGAAGATGGACCGGAGGCGGAGGTGGATCCCTGGAAGTATGAGGGACCACTCTGAAACTGGGACATGGAAATGGAGGGCTGCTGAAACTGCTCAAAAGGAAGGTCAGAAGGAGTGGCACCGACTCTATCTCTGGTGTAGACTCTAGGGGCACGCTGGTCTGGAGGGAGGTCCTCGGGGTCCGCCTCAATATCAAGGAGGTAAGAGGTCTTTCCCGGCACAACTCTCATCAACTCGGTGTTTGGCAAAGGAACTGAATTCTTGAACTTGTTGTCAACCCGAATCTGCCAATACTCCTTGCGATCACTGGGGTTATACCGTACCCACCCCAAAGCATCCTGCAAGTATCGGCTAGATAGCACATTCTCGCCCTGAATGAAGTCAACCGTGAAGTGCCTCTGACAACGGTTGTTGGCAATCAAGGTGACCATCCCCCCAACACAAATGGGGGTAGTAAGCTGAGGTTGGGATGCCAACCTACTCAAGTGAAGGGCCATATGGTGAGCAATGTTCAATTTCGGGCCACCAACCAAGTAAGAACCAATTATTTCAAGCTCAGTAGTAGTGAAGTTGTGAGGCTCATCCCTAGAGAAAACGGTCCACCCCATGAACCTATGCCAAATTCTAATCGGTGCCAAATGCACCCTATTAGCCGGTTTCTTTCGGCTTCTATCACTTACAAGATCGGTTATGGCTGTCCAAATAAGCTCAGTATCAAAGCCCTCCGGAGGCTTAATGGCTAATTTTCCGTCTAGCCCAAAAATCAAAGCAAATTCATCTAAGGTGAGACGATGTTCCCTATTCATCAATCGGAACTCAAGAAATACAACTTTCCCCAAAGTTCGGTTCTTAGTCACAACCAAAGAACTCAAAAATTCCCAAGTTAACCGGGGAGATGTGTGAACCGGTTTTGTCTCATACAAGGTTTTCATTCCTAAACCCTCAAAAAGAGCCGCCGTTATTTTCTCAATCCCTAATTCTCTTAATCCGGCTCTATCAATGAACCTAGTTGGGTGAAGGGGGCGATTCTTAAAGTAAGTGAAATTACCTTTTTGTTGGATTGAGGCAAATGTGAGACCGGGAAAGCAAGGATCCGGGCCAATGTTGCCACTTCCCATTACATTTTCATATTCTTGCTCCACACTAGGGTCGTGCCTTGATTTGGATCGCCTTTCTGTTCTTCCCGACATGGTTAATTGAAGGATAAGGTGATGAGGGAATAAAGGGGGTTTTGATTTGAGAGAGTTTGGTGAAGTTTGTTGGGGTTTTTGAAGGTTAGGGATGAAGAGGGGTGAAGGAAATAAGTAAGAGGGGTGAAGAAATGAAGAAGAAATGAGGAAAAATGAGGTAGAAATGAAGAAGAAAGGGGGGTTATGCGTTTTAAAAAACCCGACAGAACACTCCCAGCCGGTCTTGGACCGGCGGCCGGTCGACCGGCTGAGAGTGAGGGTTTGGATTTTTCAATTTTTCTCGAAAAATTTTTTTTTAAGGGGGCTTGATTCTGAGCCGGTGGACCGGCTGCCGGCCGACCGGCCGACCGGCTCAAAATCGGTCTTCATAATCCTCGTCCTCTCCTCTTCTTCTCTTTCAACTCATAAACACTCCAAGCCGGCGGACCGGCTGCCGGCCGACCGGCTGGGGTCTTCTTCATCATCTTCTTTTTCTTCAACTTGGTTAACTTACAAAAACTCCCAGCCGGTGGACCGGCTGCCGGCCGACCGGCTGGGGATTCCTTTTCCTTGATTTTTCTTCAAATAAGTTCACACATCACATGATTCTCAGCCGGTGGACCGGCTGCCGGCCTACCGGCTGGGAATCACTTCCTCTTGAAATTTTCCAGTTTTGAACAAGTACTCGTCTTCTCAGCCGGTTGACCGGCTGCCGGTTGTGTACAGGCTGGGGATGCAAAATCTGAAATCTGCCCAAATAAACTATCAAAAACAGAAATGTGTACAGGGCCTCCCAGCCGGTATGGTACCGTCGGCCGGTGGGCCGGCTGGGAGTACCTGTACACAATTTCGAGAAATAATTTAATTTGAACATAAAAATCAACTTTGCCTACAACGGTTTTGCCAATAATCCTCCGACTATACCCATGAATCTTCCACAAACAAGCAACAAACATATCCAAACATCTCATGCAATCTAAAAATTAAACTAAAACCGAACTAACAAAGAAACTAACATGCAAACTAGATGAAAGAAAGAAATCTAATACTTACAACCGGTGGTTATTGAGTGACTCCACCAAACCTTTCATGATCAAACTTCAATCTTTGTAGGTGGAAACTTCGTCCATGCTAACTAGTGACCTTAAGAAAAGGTCAAAAGCCGCGGACGGGGCTTCCACTTTGCTCTCACTTCGAGTTTCCATCTTGCTCATCATCAACTTTCGAGCTCTGACATCTTTTCCGGCAATTTGCTCCTCTAGGTCCCCTCTTTCAACTAAAAGGTCCTCAAAAGAACTAGTACAACTCGGTCTTCCTTGCTCTTTGTCATGGTCTCTCTTCTCCGGACTCAACAACTTCTCGCTAGTAAAACTAGCATCCTCAATTTTCAAGATCATATTTTCCATGATTCCCTTCTCATCAAACATCTTAGGGACATCATTCACCAACAAACTTGCAACCATGCCAACTTTCTTCTCCTTGGAACTTGTATCGGGAGCTTCCGGAAGTTCAAACTCCGCCACTTGCTCTCCCACTTCGAATGATAACCTTCCTCTCTTCACATCAATAGTCGCTCCTCCGGTGGCCAAGAATGGCCTACCGAGTATCACGAAGGAGCTACTACCGACGGGGACGTCTAATATCATGAAGTCGGTGGGAATGGATAGATTCCCCACCTTGACGATAGCATCTTCAAGCACCCCTAGAGGAAGTTTTTCGGTACCATCCGCAAGAGTGATAGGAGTTGTAGCGGGAGACAAACTCTTGACATCCAATTTCTTGGCCATAGCTAGAGGCATAACACTCACGCCGGCTCCCAAGTCACATAATGCATTATCAATCTTCTTCCCTCCAACATGGCAACTTATCGAAAAGCTACCCGGATCTCCGAGTTTGATGGGGAGGGTGCATGGGACTTTCTTGGCGGACATGATTGCATTCACTTCTCTTTTCTTTCCTCGGGAGGGGATTGTTGCCTCCACCTCCTCTACAAGCTTCATCAATTCCTCACAACGAGGATCTCCTCTTGTAATTTTTCGGAAGAACTCACAAACTCTCCTCTCAATGAGGCTTTCTCCATGCTCGGACTCTTCTTCGACAACACTTTTTCCTTTCTCCATGTTCTCTTTCCCTTCATCTATTTTCTTCTTTGGAATGTTCAAGACTTGTTGCATCACAAAGTCTAAGTCATCAATGTCGACTTCATTACAATCATCCGGAGGAGTGTTGGACACCATCACCATCACCTCCTCCTCAACACATTTCTCACTTCCTCTCCCTAATACCGTCATAACTTGCTCTACCTTCGATCCTCCTTCATCATCTCTCCTCTCAAGCATTGGTTGCTCATTCTTGCTTGTCGTAATAGCATTGACACCATGTGGTTTTGAAGCATCCCGGGAGCTTTGACCTTGGGCAAGAAAGCCGCCCGGTGGCCTTTGTGGGTTGGCTAAGGCTTGTGAAGCAACTCTAGCCTCCATCTCCCGGATCTCTTTTTGATTTGCCGTCTTCAAATTCATCATTTCTTGATTATGTGTCGCTTGCATGCCTTTCACAAGTTTAAGCAACTCTCCAACTTGGGAGTCACTTGAGAGATCTTGATGAGGTGTGTTGGTAAGGGGCAAGGGAAACCCGTAGTCATTCCTTGCACCCCCACTTTGTTGATTTGCTTTGGGGCCTTGGTTGTTGAAGTTTGGGTTTTGGTGGTGGTTAGGAAATGGTTGGTTGAAATTTTGGTCATTGAGACTTTGATTGTTGAAATTGTTGTTGTGGAAGTTTTGTTGGTGGTTTGGGTTGTGGAAATTTTGTTGGTTATGGTATTGGTTGTTGTTTTGGTTGTTGAAGTTTGGGTTGTTATTGAAATTTGCATTGAAATTTTGTGGGTTTTGGTTGTTTTGGAAATTTGGATTAAAGTTCGGGTCATTGAAACTTTGTTGAAAGCCTTGATTGGCTTGGTTGGTTTGATTCCCTTGGTAAAAGTTGTTGTTGTAATTGTTTCTCGGGTTGAAGTTTCCTCCCCTTGGTTGAAAACCGGGGGGATTTTGCCCTTGAGGTTGTTGAATTTGATGAGGATTCAACACATTGGTACTCTTGTAACTCATATAGGGGCTTCCTCGGATCCCTTGATGGTAATAGTTCGAATTTGGGTTGAAAGTATTGGGGTTTTTTGGGTTGTTAAAGGCTTGGAAAGCATATACCTCCTCCATACTCTCACTTCCCTCATAGGAATTGTTGTTTGCACACACATCAAAAGTATGCCCGCATCCCCCACATAAGTCACATGAAACAACACTATTAACTTGGTACATTCCCGGGACTTTGCTCTTGGTTTCTTTAGTAGCGGAGCCCTTAGTCAACTCTTCCAACTTCTTGGTTAACAAGTCCAACTTGGCATTGGTTTCTTCGTTTGCCTTAGCATTGGAAAGGTGCTCACTAGGGTACTTACTACTCTTCCTCAAGACATTCCCCCTAGTACCATAGTTTTCCTCCGAATCAACAATCTTCTTGATGAGTTCCGTTCCTTCCTCATGTGGCAAGTGGTCAAAGCTACCACCCGCCGATGCATTAACCATTTCCTTAGTCCGGGAGAGAAGGGTTTGGAAAAAAGTTTGAGTTGTGTACCAAGGTGGTATCCCGTGGTGTGGGCACTTGGCTAGCAAATCTTGGTATCTATCCCAAGCTTCTCCCAAAGATTCTCCCTCGTCTTGTTGAAACTGAGTTATCTCATTCCGGAGCATCGCGGTCTTGGAGGATGGGTAGTACTTGGCAAGGAAAGCCGTTGCCAAGTCGTCCCATGTGGTGAATGTATTTGGAGCATGGACATTTAGCCACCTATCGGCCTTGTCGGTTAAGGAATAGGGGAAAAGCATAAGCCTTAATGTCTCCTCGGGTACTCCGGTCTTCTTTATCATCGCGACTTTACCCTTGAATTTTCTTAGGTGCCCATGAGCATCTTCGTGGGAAGCCCCGCTAAAGGCATTCTTTTCGATTGAACTCATTTGGGAAGGATGTATTTCGAAATTTTGAGGAACAAGAACCCCGAAGTTGATTGGATTGGTGGTGTCATTGTGATTGGGCCGGTTATGATCACGAAGAGCGGCCATTATGTGAATTTGATGGTTGTTTGGAAAGTGTGGTGATTGTGGTGGTGATTGATAAAATGGATTGTCAAAATTGTCGGATGTTGGGCTAGAATTGCTTTGGTTGGGACTTGGTGGTTCGGATGAAGAGGGGTTGTTTTGGCTAGTAGAAGCTTGGGACGCAATTCTCACCCTTGCAATAGTCTTCCTCCTTAGGGCCCGAAAGAGCCTCTCCGGTTCGGAAGATGACAACAAAGAGTTAGAGTCACCCCTAGGCATAAAACTTAGCAAACCAATTAGTCGTCCTAGTGTTTATTAAACACTAGGGTGAGCAATAAAACAAGCACTCTACAAATAACTACCAAATCTTTTATCAAAACAAAAGCAAGCTCAACTAACTCAAGACTAAAACTAAAACTAAACTACACAACTTCTAAACACCGTCCCCGGCAACGGCGCCATTTTGATGGCCGGATTTTGTCGTCGATACCGGCACCAAACACATTTATAAAGAACCCAAATTAAGTAGTATAATTTAGGGTCGAACCCAAAAGACGGTGGGGAAGTTGTATAGTTATGCTTTAATTTTAGTATGAGTCGGAGTAAAAGGTTTTGGTTTGGAAAAACTAATTAACTACTAAAGCAAGTAAATCTAGATGAAGTTGATGATAAAGAGGACTAGGGTGTCGGGGGTCACCTAGGTAAGTCGGGAGCCAAATGTAAGATAACGGTCTTGTATCACTTCTATGGTAAGTCTAGGGTTGTCTCTTCTCTCGAGTTGACAAACCCTTAGGTCGAGTCTAGTCCTAGCTTTCGCTACAAACCAAGCTAACCTAACACACAAGCATGCTCATGAAACCCCAAGACTTTCGTCTAAAGCAAACAAAGTGAAGACTAACACCCAACCGTCGTTGAGGCATTTCATCAAACACATAACATGCAAGATGCGAAAACTTAACCAAAGAAGCAAACAAGACTAACTCTAGGCATTTTTCATGGCTACTAACTACCCAAGCAAACCCCCTAACCCTAGAATAAGACTACTCACACATGGCTAAGGAATAAACTTGAACAAATAAAGTATTAATGCTAAACATGGTGGAAATTAATGAGAGTAAATAATTGAACAAGCAAAACTAAAACAAAATGCAAAGACAAAGTAGAGATTAGGAAGATTATACCAATAATAAGGAAAAAGCAAGGAACTTGGATTACAACTTGGAGGATTCTCTCAAACCCTCAAATTACAACCCAATAAGAATCTTCTAAAATTGCCCAAGAACAAAGCTAAGAGAATCACTAAGAAAGGATTAACTAATATTGAAAGATTAAACTAAGATCTAAAGAGGATTCAAATATTAAGAGAGTTTTTTTCGAGTCTAAGTATAGAACAATGGAACAGTGCAAAACCCTAGAAAAGTGTGTAAAAAAGGTGCGTAAATAAGTCTACACAAGTGCGGGTTTATATAGAGTGCGGAAATACGAAAAAGGCCTCTCAGCCGGTCGACCGGCTGCCGGTGGTGGACCGGCTGAGAGCCCAAAATCCGACTTCTGACTTTTCTTCAAATGGTCCTTGATTCCCAGCCGGCCGGTCGGCTGCCGGTCCGGCACCGGCTGGGAGGCTTGTCCTCAACTTCTGATTTCTTCTCCTCTTCTTCTTGGCTACAGGTACCCTCAGCCGGTTCACCGGCCGCCGGTGGTGGACCGGCTGGGGACCCTTTTACTTGAATCTGCCCAACAATTCATTTTCTTGATTCTTCGAATTTGGCTAAGTATGGAACAGTCATCCCAGCCGGCTGGCCGGCTGCCGGTAGGCCACCGGCTGGGAGGCTTTTCTTAAGGGGCTGGAAAATTCTTCACATTTTTGTTTGAAATCTTGAGTCAAGGCTACCAGCCGGCCGACCGGCCGCCGGTTGGAGACCGGCTGGGAGGGCCTGGGAGGCCTCCTTCACAATTCTTCCACATTTCTTCATAAATCGTTCTAAATCCGGCTCGATTTCACCCGTTTATTCGCCCACGCCGTAATACCTACAAAAATTGGATCGAATAGGAATATACGAGGCAACGGACGTAAAAACACCTAAAGATACGCAAATCGAGGTCGAATCGTGACCGAAAACAAAGAAAATGTAAAGGAAATGATGACCAAAATGGAGCTCATCAACGGTACGGCTCATTACGAGAAGTGTCCGTGCTACCTAGCTCGTCGCATCACAAAGGTAAAGGCAACAATGGTGGACGACCAAAACCTTAAGGTGATGGTTGAGGCCCAACTATTATTAATATTCCTAATAATGGTAATAAGTCCGAAGGTGAAAAAAAAGACGATCGACTGAGCGCGTTGCCCATCGACATTCTTATCAAAATTCTTTCCGCTCTTCCTCTCCGACATTCTTACCAAAACCTTAAGGTGATGTATGCTACTATGGATGCTCACTACAAAAAAAACACGGAGTACTGACCGAATTTCTGACGGATTATACAGTCCGTCAGAAATCTCGGTCTACTGACCAATTTCTGACGGATTTTCGGTCAGAAATATTTTTTGACGGATTATTCGTCAAAAATCCGTCAACATAAAAGCCCGCGAAAAAAATTAGGGAAGCCGCGAAATTTTGGTTGCGTTTTCTGACGGCAATTCGGTCAGAAAAATTTACTGACCGAAATTCGGTCAGAAATGGGACTGACAAAAAGCTGCAGATTCTGAAAAAGTTAAAAGGCGTACTGACGGATTTTCGGTCAGGAAAAACGTTCTGACGGATTTTCGGTCAGAAAATGCCACGTACCTCCGTTACTGACGGAAATTCGGTCAGAAACAGATTTTTTACCGATTCCTGACGGATTTTCGGTCAGGACTTTTTTTTTATTCTTTCAGAAACTATTTCCGCCTTCATTATTCCGTTCGTTTTTTCCCCCAAATTAAATCGCCCCTTCTATTTCTCCTCCCAAAATCCGTTTTTCACTCTAACAATGCTACCACCGTGACAACCACAACCACACTACCAACTCCACCTTGCATAATAGGTAAGGTATGTATGTTTTTTTGCTTTAATTTACAGATTTCTTTTCATTTTATTTCATTTAATAATTGATTTTTTTTGTTTATTGCAGTGTGACAACCACCACCACCGTCACAACCACCACCGTCACAACCATCACCACTACGGCCGTGCGTCACCTCCCCCTTGCAAAATTCATTAGGTAATTGTTTATGTTTACTACTTAATTAGTTTATTGAAAAATTGGTTAGTTTGGTAAAGTTAGTGTAATTGATTTAGGTTTAATTAGTTAGCAAATTTGATCTAGGATAGTGCCAATTAGATAGAAAAAATGACCTAGGATAGTAGCCGGTTAGATAGAAAAATTGACCTAGGATATATAGTTGCTAATAATTTGTTGTTGGTGTTGTTTATTGTAAATAATTGTTAGTATAGTTACTTGAATTTTTAATTATTATTGTTGTTGTTTTTTATAGTTGTTACTTGTTAATTTTGAATAGTTATTTGATAATTGTTAATTTTTAGTTGTTAATTGTAGATAATTGTTAATAGTTGTTAATTGTTAGTTATTGATAATTCTTAATTGTTAAATATTGACCTAGTACCCGTTCAAAAATTACTTATTAGGAGTAATTTTTGAATAGTCCCCATTTTGGGACTGTCTTTGTACATTTCAAGTCATTTAGGTAGCAAACAGATACTTGTTGTTTTTTTTAATGAGGGTAAAAATTCGGTGACAATTCCTTTAATATTCTCTGAATACATATATGGACTAATAATATAATCCATATTTTGTATTTGGAGAATAAAGGGGAATTGCTGCCGAATTTTTTCCCCATTAATAAATAACAAGTGCGTGTTTGCTAATGACTTGAAATGTACATTGATGGGTTTAGGTTGGAGTGATAAGGACCTAATTCAAAGACTATTTGATTTCTTGACAATAATTATATATTCATTGATGATATTGTTTTTTTGTGTATTATATGTGATAGTTAATTGATAATTGTCAATTGATTGATGATTTGAATGTAGATACATAATAAGATGAAAAGATTAGAACGACAGTGGATGTATGAAAGATTAGATGAGAAAAAGAAACCTAAGCTTGAATTTGCAAATGGGGTAAAAGAGTTTCTTGAATTCGCGGCACAAAGTAGTGTGTATAAGAATTTAGGTGAAATGAGGTGTCCATGTAAGAAATGTAATAACAGAGCTTTTAAAAGGATTAAGGATGTTCAACTGCATCTTTGGTCGAATGGTTTTGCCCCATGTTATTATGTTTGGACGTATCATGGTGAGGAAATGCCAACCGGAGAAAGTAGCAGTAGTACTGTAGTTAGTGATAATCCTTATCGGGAGCTCGTGGAAAATGCATTACGTGATAATATTGAACAAATAATGGAGGATCGACTCAATCCTGATGACCTTAGTGATGAGGAAGTGCGTCATGAAACCCCAAATCCTCAAGTTTCTTCCTTCTATAAAATGTTAGAAAAAGCCGAACAACCAGTGTATGAGGGAAGCAAAATAAGTTTATTGCAAGCCGCTGCTAGGTTGATAGCACTCAAATGTGAGAACAACTTATCCCTTCGATGCACGAATGGGTTTATGTCGTTTGTTGGTGACATGATTCCAACAAAAAATGACATGTTACGCAATTTTAATGAGGTTAAGAGTGTTCTCAAGGGACTACAACTACCACATGAGAAGATCGATGCATGTCCTACTGGATGTATGCTTTTTTGGGAGGAAAATGTCAATCTCGAGCAATGTACAAAGTGTAATGCATTTCGGTACAAAGGTAACAATAATTCAAGTAATGGGAGGCGAATTCCGAATAACCCGTTAATTTATTTCCCGCTTGCACCAAGGTTACAACGATTATATGCAACCAAGAGCATAGCAGGTGAGATGAGTTGGCACCATAGAAACTCCCGATTAAGAGAAAGAGGGACAATGGAACATCCAAGTGATGGAGAAGCGTGGAAACATTTTGATCGAGAGCATCCAGAATTTGCAAGTGAGCCTCGCAACGTTCGGTTGGGTTTGTGTACGGATGGATTTTCCCCACATGGCGGCCAATTTGGGAAAAAATATTCATGTTGGCCTGTGATTGTCACTCCGTATAATTTACCTCCCTGGTTATGCATGAAGAGACAATTTATGTTTCTATCATTGATCGTTCCGGGTCCTAAGAACCCCAAGACAAATCTAGATGTGTACCTTCAACCGTTGATCAAAGAGTTGAAAGAACTTTGGGAAACGGGTGTGCACACTTACGATGTTTATAAGAAACAAAATTTTCAACTGAAAGCTGCATTAATTTGGACTATCAATGATTTCCCGGCATATGGCATGCTTTCCGGTTGGTCCACGTCTGGATACCATGCTTGTCCTTATTGTCAAGACAAAGATCATAACTCCTTTTGGCTTAAACATAGCAAGAAAGTTAGTTGGTTCGATTGTCACCGTGTGTTTTTGAGACCTGATCATCCTTTTCGCAACAACTGCAAGCATTTTCTGAAGATTAGAAAAACTGAAGATCGTATTGCCGCATCGAGATTAACTGGTGAAGAAGTGTGGGAAGCGGTAAAGGATATGCCAAGAATTGTTGATGCTTCTGATCAAGAATTGAAAAAATTAAAAGACAAAAATGAAGGATGGTGGAAACAAAGCATATTTTGGGAACTTCCTTATTGGAAAACTTTGTTGATTCGACACAACTTAGATGTTATGCACATTGAGAAAAACATTTTTGAACATCTTATCAGTACGGTGATGAATGAACCAAATAAAACTAAGTTCGGAGTTAATGGTAAAGCTGACTTTAAAGAGCATTGCTTTGTACGGCCCTCATCATCTAGGTTTGTTTTAAACGCCGCGGAGAAAAAAGCTGTATGTGAGTGGGTTGCCAAATTGAAATTCCCGGATGGTTATGCTTCGGATTTGAGTCGGTGTGTTGATCATAAAAATATGGTGTTGCATTCCATGAAAAGTCATGATTGCCATGTCTTTATGCAACGGTTACTTCCTGTTGCCTTAAAACATTTGCTCCCGACGGGTCCTTGGAATGCAATAACTGAGTTAAGCCAATTTTTTAGAGACTTGTGTACCTCTACGATTAAAGTTGATTCTATGGAACATCTAGAATCAAACATTGTAGAGATAATATGCAAGTTAGAGAAGATATTTCCTCCGTCTTTCTTCAATTCCATGGAGCATCTACCTGTGCATTTGCCTTATGAGGCGAAGGTTGGAGGACCAGTTCAATATCGATGGATGTATCCATTTGAGAGATTTCTTAATCATATAAAAAAAAAGATTGGCAATAAAGCTCGGGTGGAGGGTTCCATATGCAACGCTTATTTATTAGAGGAAATTTCGAATTTTTGTTCGATGTATTTCGAAGATCACATTGATACAAAAGCGAAAGACTTAGACGTTGGTGTGAATTTCGATGACCAGCTCACTTCAAAATTACCTGAGTTATTCAATGATGACATTGGAACTACAACCGGGAAATGTAAAGAGAGGTACTTGAACGAGAAAGAGTATGAAGACGCTCATTTTTATGTGCTAAGGAACTGTGGAAACTTTTTGGAGTCCTATGAAAAGTAAGTTAATCATTATTTTGTCACTTCTACATACATTTTAATAATTACATTAAGTTATAATTTTAGTTAATAGTTAATTATTATATATGTTGTACATATAGGGAGTTTGAGGAATATATCAAATTATCATTTCCTGATGTCACGTCTTCTGAAGATGTTTGGACGAAACATGAGAAACGTTTTCCGAAATGGTTACGAAATGAAGTAAGTAATACAATTTCTTTTAAAATAAACAACCAATTTGAAAGAACCTATAATTAAACATCTTAATTAACATATATATATATTGTTTTATAGGCTAATAGATGGAAGAATCCTTTAGTATTAGGTCTATCATTAGGTCCTTGTACCATGGTGAAGACATGGAGACGATATTCTATCAACGGTTATAAATTTCGAGCTTTTAAGGAGGGAGTTGATGTTTCCAAAGCTACCATAAGCAATGGGGTTTGTGTGAATTCTACAGATGGGTTGGATTACTATGGAACTCTAAATGAAGTAGTTGAACTTGCCTATTATACCGAACACAAGGTTTATAAGGTGATATTGTTCAAATGTGATTGGTTTGATAACTCCCCACAAGGACTTAGTATCCATAAGATATATGGACTTGTAGATGTGAATGAGAAAAAAAAACTCAAAGGACATAACCCATTTGTGGCAGCTTTTCAAGTCGATCAAGTTTGTTATGCTAGTTATCCAACCACTAAGAAAGGTGATCAATGGTCTGCGGTTTTTAAAATCAAAGCACGATCACATGTTGATGCTCCTATTGATGAAATTGAATTCCAAGAAGATGTGGTTCTCAATGATCATTCAATTTCATCAATTTTGATAGAAGAGACAGATACTGAAGATGAGTATCAAGTGGTTGCAGATGAAACTGGTGAAATGGGTGAAGATGAGTATGACGGGAATGTCGCGGAAGATGAGGATGAAGATTTAGTTCAGAACACCACAATAGAGATAAATGAGGAGGAAGAAGAAGTCGGAATTCTATTTTCTGATGATGAAACTTTTTTAATTTCTAGTGATAGTGATAGTGATAGTTAGAACTTGTAATGTTTTATCCTTTTTTAATTTCTTGAGCATACATTTGTAAGACATGTTTTATCCTTTGGTTAGACATTCATAAGAAATGTATGAAAACTTTGTACTTTTTTCATGGGCTAACATTTATTATTGTTAGTGTTTATTTGTATTGTTAGCTTTGAAGCAGGTAAATGTCAAGATTTATACGAAAGATTTTGGGGAGTGGATCTGGTTCAGGTAGGCGTTCACAGAATGAGAACGAAGAAATGGAGGAGAATGATGATGACCTTCATTTGACCGGTAACAATGTCCCCCACCGAAATCCACCGATTATACTCACTTCTGATCCTTCGGTAGTTAACGGTCGTTGGTAAATATTTTTTTATTCTCAATTAATCAAAAATATATCATTCAAATTTATAATATTCATATTTATATATATGTGTGTTTGTTTTTAATCAGGTGGAATGACAAGATTGTAAAGAAATACGTGGCTGCCTCGTTCACTCAAAATCTTACCGATGAGTACTTCACCAGCTGGAAGGAAGCGAGTTATGCACAACGGGAAAAGATGTGGATTTACTTTAGGGTAATGTAAAAGTAAACAAGCTACATTAGTTTTTAAAATTAAACTAATATTTTCTATTTCTAATAACATTTTTTTATGACAGACTCATGTGAGATCTATGGAACCTGACTATAATCCTTTTCCTGAGTGGCGGAGGAGGGTCACGAGATTGATTACTCACATGGTAAATGGTGTCAACTACGGAAAGAAGAAGCCTGAGTGGGTGCCCGATAGTTGGAAGGAGAAGTTGGATGCAAGGTACGAGAACGATCCTGAATTTCAAAAAAAATCAAAAATAAACAAGGCAAATAGAAGATCTGGTGGTAAAGACGGGAAAGCGTTGGGCACCCACACTCTAGGCCGCAAGAGTTGCTCTGATGTTTTCAAAGAAATGGTAAGTATTTCATAAATTTTTAAAATATGAAATTTGGTTAATTAATATTTTTTATTGTCGGATATAATTAACATATATGTTTTCTTTGCTTCTTAAAGGGCGAGTCGGCCACGCCTTACAAGGTGTTTGAGAAGACGAAGAAAAACAAGAAGGGAGAGTGGATTAACCCTAGAGCTGCTCGGACAGACGTAAGTATTTTATTTATCTTAAAGGGCGAGTTGGCCACACCTTACAATATATTTTATTTATTCTTTATTTAATAATTTGTTGTTTTTTCAGGCTACCTACAATGAACTCTTGAGTCAACCAACGCCAACCGGAGAGCCTCGGGACGAGATTCAGACCTACCATGAAGCCGTTGGAGGATTTGACAAAAAAGGAGGTTTTTTTGGGATCGGTTCATTGGGTGAAGATGTATGGTATGAGCATCCTGGGAACAAAGGAGGAAGTCGTCGATCCTGTTCTTATCAACCAAGCATGTTTACTCAGTTGCAAGCTGAGAATATGCGTCTCAAAGAAAAAGTTCAAAGCACTCAAGATACTCAAAAACAAATACAAGAGGAACTGGCGGAAATGAAAAAAGCTTGGAGTGATTGGCAGACCCACTTTTCCACTCAGTCGTGCTCAGGTATGCCAAATGCTCACCGACGCGACGACTTCTCAGACGACCCTCATGGCTTTGGATGTAACATGGCGATTGATCCTCCTACCACTTAGGATAGTTTATCATATGTAGTAATTTTAGATTATGACTTATTAACTTTCGAACATATTTTATGTTGGTGTATGAATTACGAAGACTCTTTTATGTAATTCAAGTTCTCTCTCATGTTTTTTCTTTGTTGTTGGTTAATTGTTGTTGATTCCCGCTTAGCGGTCGACTTGGGAATAAATCTCCGTTTGGCGGATGATGAATGTTTTGCAGGATTTAGTGATTTTGAGATTGTAAATATGAACAATGCTGTGGCATTGGGCTGGACAGCAGGCTGCTGTTTCCAGCTTACACTGTTACAAATTCTGACGGAAAATCCGTCAGCAAAAGTCAAATTTTGACTTCATTTCTGACGGAAAATCGGTCAGAAATTCAAATTTTCTGACGGAATTTCTGTCACAAATTTAACCTTTTCTGACGGAATTTCCGTCACGAATTTGACCTTTTCTGACGGATTTTCCGTCAGAATAGTAAGTTTCTGACGAAAAATCGGTCAGAAAAAGTCAAAAAAAAAAATTGACTTCTATTTTTTTTCCCACCGTTAAACCGTCAGAAATCCGTCACAAATGAATTTCTGACGGAAAATCGGTCAGGAACTTGATTTTCGTGACGAAATTTTGGGACGGAAATTTCTGACGGAAAATCCGTCAGAAACGCGAATTTCCTGACGGATTTTAGCTTTTCTGACGGATTTTTTCCGTCAGAACACCGTGTTTTTTTTGTAGTGGCTAATTCTCGTATCAATCAAGAAATAATTCTAATTTCTAACTCTATTAATTATATTATATGAAATTAAGGAATTGATTTAGATTAATTAAAATTAGGGTTTGTTTAAAGCGTCTTTTGTTTTGTTCATTTTCTTTCTTATTTTTCTTTTTACGATTGTTATTTGGATTAGATCCTGTCACAATATAATTAATAAAGTTAGAAATCAGAATTAGTACTTGATCGATACGAGAATTAACATCCGTAGTTGTGTAATTTTGACGGATTTGATAAATTTAGTAGTGTAATTTTGATAAATTTGATGAATTTGATTAATTTTGGGAGGGAGATAATTAGAGAGAGTTTTTGTGTATGCATAGAACGGAAAAATAATGAAAAAGTTCATGAATGAGTGAGCATCCAATAAGAGGATTATACAACCAAATGTATACCTCTGGTAGTATAGATTTCGAGCTTACGTATATATTTTACGAGCTTTATTGAAAAGAATTTGAGCGTCTTTATAAAAAAAAATTAATAATCAAAACATTATATTGAAACTCAGAAATAATAAATATAAAACTCAAAGATTTTAATTTTAAAACTAAAAATTATATTGTAAGAAAAAATTGTTAAAAACTCGAAAAAAACTACATATAAGCTCATTTAGATTTGCATTAGATGGACGATACTAATATACATCTGTATATATAGTCCTATTTGTGGTGAACATCACCCAAAAATAATACCGTAATCTTTTGCAAACAGAAAAAAAACGGGAGAATTGTAATTTAATGTAGGTTGAAAAAGATCAAAGAAGATAAATAAAATAACTCTTAATTCAAGTTCAATTAGTTTAGTTCTATCTCCGTTTAGCCCGAAATAGCATGATCTTTTTTAAGTTCAGTTTCAAGCAATTTAACTACATTAAGCTGATCATCAATTCAATTCAGTTCAACGATTTTCAATCGAAAAAAAACAATATTTTTTTTTTTTTTTTTTGGATCAATTAAGTTCTTTTCAGTTAGAGCTGATCAAGGGCCGGGCCTGATAAGGCTTGGGCCGGGCAGATATGTTTAAGATAGCCCCTGCACTAGGATCGGGCCGGGTCGGGCCAAGTCAATGGGTCTTTTTCTTTAGCCCAAATCCAGCCCTTGCGGGCTCACATGAGCCCTCGGGCTAGATCGGGCTTTTTTTGGCCTTACGACTCATGACACATTCAAAATGTGAATAGGCAAAAAGCGAACATTGAAAAACAATACAACGGAATTTTAACGTTCAAAACTACAATACAACTAAAAATAGGCTTGAAACAGGGTTTTAGGCTTTTAGCAAATTCGAATCCACAATTCCATATAAAATGTCCCCAAACTTATATGAAAACATGAATATAAAACTTAGTCGTAGGCAGTAGTATATCTATAATCAACAACTTTTGACTTTTTGTTTACTTATAGAATGTACACAACTTCACTTTACGCAAATTATTAAAATTTGGGTCGGGCTTTGGGTTTTTTTTGGGCCGAGAGTTTAGCCCAAATCCAGCCCAATTTTTCCTATGGGCCACATGGATCGGGCTTTGAGCTTTTTTGGGGCCGAGAGTTTAGCCCAAGCCCGGAAAAAAAAGGATCGGGTCGAGTTGGGCTTTTGAAGCTTGGGCCATTTGATCAGCTTTATTTTCAGTTAAACTCTTTTCGATTAAAAATCACGTCTTACTTCAATTCCGTCAGCTCAATAACTCTACCAAACTCAAAGACTCTATCCAACTCGAAGCCGATAAACCCGAAATTAAATCGCCTAAGCTTATCCAACCTAAACCCGACCTCAGTTGCAGATTACTAGGGCGCCAATTATTATTCAAAATTATACTTATCAATTAATTTTCAAAATCCCCCTTTTTCTCGGTTCCTTAATCATCCCAATAATCGTAAATTGACTTTTCCTTCTTCGATTCAACAAAACCCTAGAAATTCAATTCAAAATGGGGGAAAAGCCGCCAGAAATCGACGTGAAGCAGCTACTGTCTTTCTGTGATGATATTGTTGGTGTTCTAAGAAATAATAGAGACGTCACAACCTTGAATCACTGCGTTGAACACTCTAAAACTGTTCAATCTGCTTGTAATTCCGATTATAGTGCTACCCAGATCGCCATTTCAGGTTATTTTATTGAGATTTTTCGAACGTTTCTGTCCTTTTGATTGGTTTTGATTTGGGATTTTGTTGGTTTGTGAATTAAATGATGCGAATTGTTTACTTACTGGTTTTTAATCAATGTCACTTGACTTTTTGATTCGGTGTGGAGCGGTAATTTTATACAGAATATTATTAGGGTTTAAGGGTTTTTAATTCGGGCTTTTGGTTGAGATGGTTCTCTCGCGTGTGGAATTTCAGCACACGGTATCGGGGAGCTTGGGTGCATTATCATTCTTATAGCCGAAAATGCATTCCAACTATGGTGTGTATTAAGGTATAAAACCATTGATTGGTCGGAATTAAATAGTTGGAATTGGTTATTACTGGGTTTTAATGGCTTTAACTTGAAAAATTGAGATATAATTCCGCTACTGTACCAACAAAGATCAGAACTTTTCAGTGTGGAGTGGTAATTTCGCGTTATCCGGGATTAAAGGCTTTTAATTTCATGTTATTAGGCTTTTGGTCGAGATGGTTTTTTCATAAGTAGGATTTATACTCTTTAGGCCAAACAGGCGTTCGAGTGAGGGTTACCTTTTGGCTGAGATAGTCTTCTGCTCTTCTCTCTGGTTTTGACTGTGCTATACCTTGAGCTAGTATATCAATTAGAAATCTGGGTTTGCTTTATTGATAATAATTGAATGCTATTATGGTGAAATGGAGCTATTCTTCTCGTTTGAAGCCAACAAGATGAGGACTTTAGGTGGTTTAGATCACTTTGGCTTAAATTTTTAGGACTCGGTTTTTTACTTGCTCTAACAGCAGGGGTGAACCCAGGATGATATGTATGGGGTAGCAAAAAAATTTAAATAGTAATGGGATTTGAACCCGGGTCACCAGTTAGAAAAGTAAAGCCTTTCCCATTGAACCATATAATATTTACTATAAATTTAGTGAGATAACAGTTATTTATCTACTAATCAACAATATTTGGGTAGCAAAGATACGTTCTCTAAGTCAATTTTTTAAAGTTTGGGTAGCGACCGCCACCCATTGCTACTATGTGGCTTCGCCCCTGTGGCCCTGTCTGACAGGACTTAGGTTAGGTGATCTTGCTCAAGTTGTGGAGAGTGTTTTTTGTGTCTCCAATGCAACATCATATTATTTTGCACTTGACTCAGATGTTAAGATGTGAAGTTTGATAGCAAGCCTTACTAAATAGATTGCCGAGGCTGAGAGATTTTACTCTGGAAATGCCGTCCTTTCTTCATCTTTCATTGGCAAGATATGCATTATTTGGTCCTTCGCATATTTCAGCGTAGTACACATAAATTGGTTTCAAAGGTACTTCTTTATAGGATACCCTTTTGCCCTTAACTGGCTATTGCCTTAATTGCTCATAACAGTTGGGACAATGTAGCTCTGAACACTGCTTTGTGAATCGTATAGTCCAAGTTAGGGATACCTTAAAGTCTTCATAGAGATTTTATTGTCAGCAGGTTTCAAGATGAAACAAATGTTACTATTTCTGGTTTATTAATATAGAATTATAGATAAAGGATTTACGATAATTTGTCTCCGACATTATAAAAGGCAAATATTCCTTTTTCACGGTTCCCCCATTGGATATCTTTTTCCGTTGTCTAGTGTTGGTGTGCTAGATGTGTTTTTCAGTCATTAGGAATGCTATCCTTACTCTCTGTATGTTTAGAAAAAGGCGCAAATGGCAAATTATCTTTGCAATAGGGTTATCTGTGATTCTGTGAATATCAATACATTACAGATGCTCCACACTTAGAACATTTCATAAACAGTTGTTGGTGGTATAGGTTTAGTGGTTGGCAACTTAACATAAAATTGTAGTGCATGTGGCATCCGACGTAAACTTGGTTTTGTAAAGCTTGCACTGAATGCGCTTAGGCTCCATTCTTAGTGAGGCATAGCCCAAAACGCCACAAGATGCTTTCACTGCAGCGTGTACATAATGTGCAGTTTGCTAGGCATACTTCTATAAAAAAAGGGCAGCCCGGTGCACGATGGCGTCCCCGCTTGGCGAGGGTTCGGGGAAGGGCCCCACCACAAGGGTGTAATTGGGGCAAGCCTTCCCTTGCCATTTTGGCAAGAGGCCGCTCCCAGGGCTTGAACCCGTGTCACAAAGCAACACCTCAACCGGTGCGCCAAGGCTCCCCTTCCTAGGCACACTTCTATGCAATTAAAATATTTTTTTTCTTTTGTTTCATACTTAAATACTTGTAAAACTATCCTTTTTTTTTTTTTTTAACTTTAAACCCCATTCCTTCGTTTTCAAACTACCTTTTTACATGTTAGAGCTGGACCTCTATAAAATACATTATGTATGTTTAAATTTGAATGCGGAATTAGTGTCTTGTGTGCATTATGCAACGTTGCACACAATTTTGCTGTCTGTGTTTCAGTATTTTGAACCTTTTGATACTTATTGTAAGTTGCTTATTTTTCTCACAGATTATCAGAAAAAGATTGATGAGTGCGAGCTCAAAATAGAAACTGCAAGATCTGAAGTTGTTCGTGATGAAGATATAGACCGTCTTCAGAAAGACCTTGACGAGGAGTTAAAAAGAGAAGAATTGCTTCGAGAGGAGCTCAGATACGTACACTGCTTTGATCAGAGATAGATTACCCTTGTCTAGCTGTCTGTCTCCAAGGGATTGATTTTTTTATTTTTTTTATTGAAACACAGCGCTTGTTACTGAGATAGATGAGTTAGATGAACAACGGGTTTCAATAGAAAAACAAAGACAGCGACTGAAGAAACTTGAGGAAGAAGAAGAAAAAGAACAGTAAGTTTTGGATAGAAATGTACTGAATTCTGAAGTTTATAAAAGCTCTTCTTGAACACACAAACTTATAGGAGTCGGTCTTACCTGTGAGACGAATCAATCAACCGTATAATTAAAGTCGAATGCATTAGTATTTATGTAATAATTGTCTTATAGAAGACTCACTGATTTAGATATACTATGTAATAATAGGCTTATAGGACATACAGTGATCATTTTACATTTATAAGCATGTTACTTTGACTAGCAACAGTTCTGATTATACATTTAGTTATCTACTAGGTTTTGTCGATTGAGTTTTCTATGATTTCCTAATTTAGAAGTTTGCGCTTTCGCAGGAGGAAGCTTTCATTATATGCATCCGTGACAAAGATCATTCCTGATCTAGAGAGCAAGTCAGAAATTTGTGGCCGTATCCTTGTTTATGCTTTATCATTATTATCGCCTTACAACTGTTAACATAATTTGTTTAGGCATGTGCTAACCCATTCTCCCTTCACCTGTTAAAATGTCCTCCGTTTGCTTGTTAAAACAGCTCATGTTGTGTTCATGTGTATACAAACGTGGGTTTCCTCCTATATTGAGATACGAGGATAGAGTTTATCACTTTATAAACCAAGGAATAACTGGACCATGTTGTCAAGGCCCGTATGCAAGTCTTCAGAGGAAAGTACTTGCATGACCAAATTGGGTACAATATTTCTGCGTGTGTGTTATCTACAGTCTCATATATACAGAGGTATTCAGATGCATAATCGTTAAGTTCCTTGGAAGAGTATTGCTGAGTCCTGCCTTACGGTTTCTCAGGATTATTCTGCTATTGTCAATTAGTTTTCGGACAGAACCTTCTCTGTGTAGGTGTGACCTGACCTATTCCATGTTTTTGCCTCGTCCGTAACAAACAACTTTGTGTAATATCACTGGCAAATGTGTTAATCCTTGATCTGTTTACATAGAAATTGTTGATCGAGATAAGAAAGTGGTAAAGAAGTTTGAATTTGATCCAGCAAAAGAAGATGATTTCGACATTTGCAACAAGATTTGGAAGATGATAGATCAGTAACTTGGTCAAAATGTAGCTATCCCATATTAGATAGTATGTTTGGTACCATGTTGAATTCAGTTCTGCATATCTGCGTTCCGCGTCATTTCCTTTGTTGTGATTTTGACCGATTAGGTTGTATTATATGCTTTAATAATAGTGGGTTTGTAATCAAGGTTCATGTTTCTCCATGTATTTCAAACTTTCAATATGCTGTTTTGAGTTCTGACCGAAAAGTTCATTTCCTGAGATTGTTGAAAGATTTTCAGAGATATAACATGAGCCAAACTCGTACCATTTTCGATTAGTTTCTGATTACCGGCCAATCGGCCATACAAATTTCTGTCTGACTTTAACAGTAGCTCTAGAATCCAGTTGCAGAGAAATAACTACTGATGTTTGATTCAAATGCTATGACAACCTGTAATATTGATTGTTGAATCTCAGATTCTCAGGGATGTGAACTTCAATTAAACACCTGCCTGCTCTGCTTAAGAATTTCAGTTGGTGTAAATGATGTTAGGTTATTTGGAAGTCCTGCAGAGCAAACCGGGAGAGCCGCATCAGCAAATGAGTTGATCAGAAACTGAGAGGAAGCACACACAGCTGGAATTGATGTCCCTTTGTAAGCTCTGCAGACATGAGCAATGAAGTTCCGGTAGTCCTGCAGTCAGACAGGCGACAGCGTTATCTCAGAGACTCAAGCGGGAAGTCAAAGAAAGAAGAGACGGGTTTTAACTTTTAAGGTTTCAAGTCGTACCTCTCGGAGTGGCTGATTGTTCACTACCACCCACGGGACATATGCATGAGGTGGGTTTAGCTGTTTAGTTTCATATGCATTCTGTATTTCTAGCTGCATCAGCACCCAAAATGTTTTAACCATAGCTGGCATTGAAACTTTTACTACAGTATCTAATACCGAAACAACAAAGTATGTGTATTTGACTCTTGAAACCGAGTCTTAAGAACCTACGGAGTACTCATATATAAGCAGTACTTCGTTAGTCCGTGTATATCAGCAGAAAAGAGAAGAAAGAAGAAAGACAGACCCTTCGACCATTTCCCTGATTGTAACAGTCAAAGATAGGCTGAGAGTCCAATGATACTCGACCAAAACAGCTTTGCCACTCCGCTTCTCTCTGCTGATACGCCAAACTCTCAACGCACTGGACGAAGAAATAATGCTTGTACTGTCACATAACACAGCATCCATTCATATCATCAAATTTTTCAAATTAACTGCCATGAATGCATGTTCTTCAACTGTTACGATTTTGTTTATTCATGCTATGTTACTAATGTACGAGTAACGTTGTGTATAGAGTGACGGATACAGAAAATTTTCTTATGGACGAAGCGAGACATTAGTTTTCCAATGTTCCAGGTCAATTGCTGCAGCATGCCTCTGACCTGAGCAGGCCATCAACACAGGCTGACCCGACCCGGCCCGACACATCATGTCCAGTTGTCCACCCTCTCACCGCACAGCCCGATTAGCCATTGGGTTGGGCCGACAGCCCGCCTCCTATCCCCGTCTGGCTCGGATAAGGAAACTCAAACCCGGCCCGCCCTTGGCTTGTCTACTTAGGACTCGTTTGGTTGCTATACGGGAATTAATTTCCCATGATTTTGCAAAACACGTGAATTGGCCAATTCATGTGAATTGCCTAAAATTCGTTTGGTTGACATCTGGAATTGAATTGACACAAGAGTTTTCAATTACCTAGGGGGCCCTAGGTAATCCAACTCCAACATAAATTCCTAAAAAAAAGAAAATCCCATGATTTGGGAGTAACGAAACATCTCCATTTTTCCAAATCATGGTATTTCTCAATTCACCCATTTTTACGAGGGCAACCAAACAAGTCATTAGTATTTTAAAAATTACAGGCCCGCAGCCCGCCTTGGCCTTGGCCAAATATTCTCCCAGTCAGTGCCCCGGTCCAGCCCAGCCAAGCACGCCCTGAGCCTAACCCGGGCCTAGCTAAATGTGCCCGCCATAGCCCTGGTCACCCCAACGCGGCCCAATCCCGGCACGAAGACAGCTCTACCTCTGACCACTTACCCACCATGGTAAGTCTTTACAAGACACTGCGGTGATGCTGTTGTATTATTAAGTCGCAATTACTATGAATCTGCGCAATGCTACATGGTTCATTGCATACTCCGTAATATAATGAGTCGGTTTTATACAATAATTTGTGACGAATGAATGCAATTATCTTTCTAGTTGATATCCCAAGGATGTTAAGTAAATGAGGAAGTGACATAAGTACAGAGGGTAGGTTCTTACAGGTTCAGGGTATGCATTAACTGCACAAGCTTCAACAGTATTCAGCAAGCACTCCCCTGACCCATGCTGTACCAACATAATGAAAAAGGCAGCAAAAAAAAAAAAACCAGATTAAAACTTGCGAACTTTTCTACATATAAAGCGGTTTTACACAAGAACTTTGCAAAACGGATTTTTTAACAAGTTTACATTTTTACAGGTACCTGACAGTGGAAATAACCAGAAGAGTCCAAAGCAGCATTACCCCACGGAACCAACCGAAGATTAACTATATTAATGAGGTCATAACTGAATAGTTTAACCAAATCATGAGCTATAAAATACGAGCAAAACGGACAAAGTGCTTCATAATACACTGCAAGATCGACTTTCTGAGAAGAGTCGAAAACTTGGGCATAACATGAAGAAACAGAAGAGTGGTGATGAAGGAAAAATATAACGTGGAGTAGAAGAAAGATTTGGAGAGAATGATAATGGTGTTGGAGAGAAGCCATTGTTGTTATTCTTGGTGTAATTGGTATTGCAAAGAACTACTTGGTTATGAAGGTAGGAACATAGATGTGCTTTAAATGCTTATTTCAGTGGTCTTGGGCATTTGGCATAGGTGACTTCATAAGACATATACCATGTTTCATTTCAATTGCTTGGGGTAGCGGCGGTAATCGGGTTATTCGGGCCGGTTTAAGATGTGTCGGGGTACTTTGTGGTCTTTTGTTGTCGGGTTTATGTATCTAGTCCGATCAAGTTATCATCAAATAACAGGTAGAATAAGTTTTGTATGGTTTATCATATCAGGTCAGTATGTTACTTTCTCCATTTTTCTATTTTCTTGCCATTTGCTTTTTGGAGGTCAAATTTTGACTGTAAATAAGTTAGAGAATAATGAATTTTAAGTTATGAAATAGAACATTTACAATTATTATCAAAAAATTTGATGGAAAAAAAATTCAATAGAAAAAAATTAGGAGGTGTCGGAAAAGCCGGTCAAAGGTGCATCTTGGAGATCGCAATAAAGCAAATGAGAAGAAAATAAATAAATGGAGGGAGTATTAGATACGATCAAAAGCCAACACGATTTTTTTTACCTTGTAAAAAAATTAATCGTTAAATTTGGGTCAAATGAATCTGATTTAAGGGAATAAAGTTCAAATTAAAACATCTGCTTATCGAATAATTATTTCTTCAAAAATTAAAATACACCCAAAAAAATGACGTGTTTCTTCTTAACACCATCTCACTATTACAAGAAAAATGAACATATATCGGATGTATTAACTCATGTTTTACTTGTTTTGAGCAAATATGTATTTTTTTACGAGCCTATTACTTTAAATATTACGTATTTATTTTTGACTTCAAATCTTATCTTATCTACATAAATAGAAGAACATTTAACCCATCCTCACGAAGCCACCTCATCAAGTTTAGTTTTTTTTAAAGTAAATGTGAACCCGCAGCAAAGAAAATGAATTTAATTTCTGAAAAAACGCTATGTTTAGCTGTGTACGTAAATAATTACGTCTTATGTTTCGTACGTACGAAAATATTAATATTGTTTCAGCAATCGCAGTATTTTGATTAAAATAATATTAATAAAAATTACACCCATTGATAAGGATAAGAAATTTAAATACTAAAATGTAACTACAAATGAACTAAAAAATTATAGAACAAAATATTTTAATTCTAAGAAATTAATTTTCGAAAACTTTTTAACATTTTATAGTAACAAACGTCTTAGTTCTATATAAAAAAAAGAGTTTTAGTATACCTACGAAAAATATAATTTTTTTTTCCGATTTTAAAGTTACCGCGTGGTCAGATTTTTTTTCATCAAATGACTAAAATTTATCAGCAAAGTTACAACAATTAATACTAAAATTCCGCCCAATTATATCGTTTATGTTTTGTTAATAATATTTATATACTATTTTTTTTAAAAGGATACCCGTGCAATTTTGCACGGGTTTAAAAATAGGTTAACTAAGTTGGTATGCAATTTTTTGAGCTATATCGTAATTTCTTGAACTTAATGCTAGGAATTCAATTTAGATATTTTGTTGTACAACTCACTCATAGTTTTTAAAATTAAAATAAAAAAATCTATTATAACTATCAGAAAATATAAAATTAATGATAGTACATCGAATGTATAAACCACCTATTCCGCTATTTCGCTATATAAATTTCCAAAAAGTGTTGCTGGAGACGGATACTATCCATCAAAAGCTGAAAACGGACAATATTCTCTCACAACGAGGCAGGTGAGAGAATAAGTGGAGGTAAATTGAGCATTTTACGGGTCATCCTACCTGTATTTTGTGGGAGGGACACCATCGATCTTCAACGTGTGACGGATCCGTTTTAATGAGAATTTGTGATAAATTTTATCCAATACAATTTTTTTTTTCGTTAAATAGAAGCCAAAAAGTAGTTGTAACAGAATTTCGGGGATTCTTTTCCTTTTTAACAGACTAGAAATGTATAACTTTTGCACTTTAACTAATTAACAAATATATAAATATTACTGAAGTATTATTCATCAAGTAAGCTAGAGTAGCTTAGTTGGTAAGTGTAGGTGGTTCACTACTACAAATATAGGTTTAGGAGACGGGGATTAAGGAACGAAATTTTGCGGAACCGTCTTAATTTGTCACAAAAAGTGGGCGCGAGTTTTTAATATAGCAATAGAAGACGGTTCTATTAAATGCCCGTCTTTATAGTTTAAAATAAAACCAAAGAGAACGGTTTAAATGCTTAACCGTCCTCTTTGTTATTCATACATAAACAACCAAGACGGTTCAATTAACAACCGTCCTCTTTGTTATTCTTCATAATCAACCAGCACGGTTCTGTTTTCAACCGTTCTCTTTGTTATTCTCACGGTTCTTTTTTCAACCGTTCTCTTACATTAACAAAGAGCACGGTTCCCTTAGCAACCGTCCTCTTTGTTATTCTTCATAATCTTCCAGCACGGTTCTTTTCTCAACCGTTCTCTTTGGTCTCCGCAAAGAGCACGGTTCCGTTATCAACCGTTCTCTTTTTTCTTTCATAATTCGAAACAAAATCACAAAAGAACAGTATACAACTTAAACGTCAGTTTTTGAAAACCTCTCAAACACAAAGACGATACAACCCAGCAGCCATAGCAGCCATAGCTTCTCCTCTCAAACACAAAGACGAAGCAACCGAAGTAATAATACAGTACTACGACAATTTTCGAAGCAACTGAAGCAAGCATCGATAATTCGTACGCCCTCTTTCTCCTTTACTCTTGTTTTCTTTTTTTTCCTCAATTATTCGAATTACCAATTTGATTTGGCCGTGATATGAGTTGTTGTGGTTGGGAATGGGTTTCGAAATTTAGTAATGGGGTTCGAAACTTAGTAATTATTTAGTAATGGGTTCGAAAATTATATTGGTATTTCGAAATTTAGTAATGGGTTTCGAAAATTTGTTGAATTTTTGTGTTTGAGATCAACCTAAGATGTAATTGTCAATACCATTGTGTAAATTAGTATATGTAAGTATGCTAATCCTGAATTCTGTTGTTAATTGCCTTTGTTTTATTCGTTTTGTGTTATTTTGTGTTGTTTTGTGTTATTATATTGCATTGTTTTAATTGTCTTTCGAACTGCTTTCTGATTTTATCTAGATACGAGTACCTGGGTTCTCGTTGTAGGGTGTTCATAGGATAAAACGGTGGTGGTAGTGTGGTAATTGGTGGCCGGAGCACAACCAGAGGCCTGGTTGTTTAGGGGCGGCAGAAACAGTTATAAAACAGGGACATTCTGGTCAGCCTGTTTACACGGCTTTTCGTGGTGTTTGGGTGGTTTCGAAGGATGGTGCTTTCCACCAGGGAGTCGTGGGTGTTGCGTAGTGTCTAGGGTGGTGTCGGGTCATGGTTAGGTTAGGTTGTTGGTCGTGGGGTTTGATACCTGGATCAAAGGGTAGGGGGATGTTTGTTATTTATGTTTATTTATGATATTATTATTATTATCATCACGGTATTATTATTTGAGTATTGTTGATATTAATATCGTCCTTTTATTGTTGTTTTTAACATTAGTTATATTAATATAACTAATGTTAAAAACAACAATAAAAGGGTATGGTATATGGGGCCGGACAAGCTCATGGGGTGTTTTACAAGGAACCGGCTAGAAGGTCCTCATATGAGCCGCGCGAAACCTACGAGCCGTCTCTTGTAAGTAAATTGCAATCACAACTTGACCGAGAAAGAGCGGAAAGAGATGAGGAAATGCGGTTGATGAAAGAACGTCTTAAGGCCATGGAGACGTATTTCTACTCTTGCAACCCCGGTTCCCAGCCATTTAATGAAGATCCTAATGATCCAAGAGGAAAGGGAGGAGACGGTAGTGGAGCTAGCATGGGATTTCAAGCAGTTAATTAGTTTAGTAACCTAGGAAAAATTGTCGAACGTGGAGATTTATTAGTTTAGTTAACGTGTTCATGTAATTTGATAACAGTTCTCTTTTTTTATAAAAGGAGATTTGGTTGTTGATTCAAAAGGTGTTCGTCACCAATTGCTGGTTACTTTCTGGTTGCAGGTGTACTGATATTATTTCGTATTGGATTTGGCAAAAACGAAATAATGATTTTCATGAAAAATGCTCAGGAATTTTGGCGACTGAAATGAAGTAATGGCGACTGAAATCAGTCGCCAAAACAGAGCACAAGAAACCAAAGCCCCTGGAAAGTCAGGAGCATTGGCGACGGAAAAGGGGAATTGGCGACTGAAGTCCGTCGCCAATTTGGCGACTGCTTCATTTCTGTCGCCAATTTGGCGACTGCCCTGTCTGTCGCCAAATTGTGTCTTTGGCGACTACCCTGTCTGTCGCCAAATTTGGCGACGGATTTCAGTCGCCCGAGTTTTTTTGGCGACAAAAGTCAGCGACAACAGTTTGGCGACTGTTGTCCGTCGCCAATAGGTGTTTTGCGACAGATTTCAGTCGCCAATATTTGTCGCCCGATTGTGTTTTCGTTGTAGTGATTATTACTATTAGTATTATTATTGCTATTAGTATTATTATCGTTAATAATTGAATTATAAATTTAATAATTGAATTATGTTGTAATTATGTAGCCGAATATGGCTCGTACTTGGATGATTAATGGGAAAAAGGGCGAAGTAGAATATGATGCCGGGTTAGCTGAATTTTTGACTTCGTAATAAAGAACGTGAAAGACAAATCTAGTATGGCGTGCCCTTGTGATATGTGCCGGAATATTAGGTATATGAGCTTTGGAGATGTAAGAATACATTTAAATAAGACAAATTTTAATCCAAAATACACTTGTTGGATTTTCCATGGAGAATCACAAAATTTAGATGGAATAGATGTCCAATTTGGGGAGATTGAGAGAGAAACATGCTTGAGTGACGATGAAGAGCCCGATGAGTCTAATTCACTAGAAGATCCGGGTTGTAATATGAATACTGAGGCAGGAGATGGGTGTGACAATATGTTGGATAAATCATGGGGAGATATGTTTGGAGGTGATGAGCAAGAAGGTATTGTAGATGAAACTGATGAGGATCTTGATGAAAATGATTTGGAGGATACCAGTGTTGTATTGGAGAAATTGAAAGATTCCGAAGTGCCTCTTTATAGTAGTTGTAAGCACACTAAATTGGCAGCTCTTGTTAAGTTATACTCCCTCCTATTCATTTAAAATGTCCCATTGTCCATTTCGGTCTATTCAGGATAATGTCCCATTGTTCTTTTTTGGTAAGTTTTTTTCCATTCTTTTACCATTCTACCCTTACTATTTATCACTTATTACCCACCCACCCACCCATTACCCAATCAACATACACCCTCTCTCCAATCAACATACCCCTACACAACCAAAATAATAAACAACTAATATACCATAAAAATTGTCCTTCTTATACAATGGGACATTTTAAATGAATAGGAGGGAGTATAATTTAAAAGCAACAAATGGGTGGAGTGACAAGAGTTTCACAGACCTCCTGAAATTATTAAAGGACATGCTCCCCGAAAATAATGTACTTCCCGATCGTACATATGAGGCAAAGAAGCTACTTAGGGGAATTGGTATGAAATATGAAAAAATCCACGCATGTCCCAATGATTGCATATTATATCGCAAAGGATATGCTAATCTCACTAGTTGTCCAGTGTGTAAGGAATGGCGATATCAAAAGAAGGAGGGGATCCCAGCTAAAGTTTTGTGGTACTTTCCAATAATTCCTAGGTTGATACGATTATTTGCGAATAAAGATGATGCCAAATTACTCACATGGCATAGTACATCAAAAGCAAATGATGGGAAGTTGAGACACCCGGCCGATGGGAAAGACTGGAAGTTTATTGATGCAAAATATCCCGAGTTTGGCAAAGAACCCAGAAATCTCCGCCTTGCACTCTCCACTGATGGGATGAATCCCTTTGGAAATTTGAGTAGTCAACATAGTACTTGGCCGGTGTTTTTAGCTATTTACAATTTGCCTCCATATCTTTGCATGAAACGAAAATATTTGATGTTGTCTTTATTGATTTCTGGTCCTAAAGAACCTGGTAATGATATAGATGTCTACTTAGAGCCTCTTCTTGACGATTTGAGATTGTTGTGGGATGAAGGGATACGAGTGTTTGATGCCTACCAGAATAGTTATTTCAATTTGAAAGCAATGTTACTATGTACTATTTCTGACTTTCCTGCGTATGGTAATCTATCTGGACACACTGTGCACGGGAAAGATGCTTGCCCCTTGTGTGGAGAAGATGTCGATTCTTGTTATTTGAAGTTTTCTCGTAAGCAAGCGTACTTGGGATACCGTAGGTTCTTGGACCCTGATCATTCATATCGTAAGCTACAAAAACCATTCAATGGAAAACCTGAACATCGATCTCCTCCTAAGATATTAACCGGTCATGAAGTATATGAAAGAGTGAAAAAAATTGAGATAACTTATGGGAAGAAGGGTTCTAAATTAGCGTCTCGGGGATATAAGAAGATGTCTCCTCTTTTTGAAAAACTTCCATATTGGCGTGACCTTTCTATAAGATATTGCTTAGATGTTATGCATATTGAGAAAAATGTGTGTGACAATATAATCAACACTCTTCTGAATGTTCCGAATAAGTCAAAAGACAACACATCAGCTAGGATGGACATGGTGGATATGAAAATCAGACCTGAGTTGGCACCAGAAAAGAAAGGAACACGATATTATTTGCCTCCGGCTGCTCATACACTTTCAAGAAAGGAGAAAACAGAGTTTTGTGAGTGCTTAAGTAGTGTTAAAGTGCCGGAGGGATATTCTTCCAATATCAACAGCCTAGTATCAATGACAGATCTTAAGCTTGTTGGTTTAAAGTCTCATGATTGTCATACTTTGATGCAACAACTACTACCAGTGGCTATACGTTCGATTTTACCTAAAAAAGTTCGATTCGCCATAAGTAGGTTTTGCTTTTTCTTCAATGCCATATGCAATAAAGTGTTAGATCCCAAAGAGTTGGAGTCTTTGCAAAAACTAATTGTCACTTCTCTTTGTCAATTGGAAATGTACTTTCCTCCTTCATTTTTCACAATAATGGTGCATTTAACTGTACACTTGGTTAGAGAAATCAAATACCTTGGTCCAGTTTATCTAAGGTATCAATATCCTTTTGAGAGATTGATGAAAGTGTATAAGGATTATACATCTAATAGATATCGTCCTGAAGGGTCTATTGCTGAGCGTGCAATCACGGATGAAGCACTTTTTTATTGCTATGCACACTTTTTTAGATATGGCTGCAAGAGCTATTAAAGAGAAACAACCCATACAACTTGAGTGGGACGAAGAAGATAAATTGCCGACAGGAAAATATGCATCTAAGTTTAGTTCATGGATAGGCGTGACTGTTCGGGGGAATGTTAGTCCCGCACTGGAGAGTTGGGAGGATGTGGATCAACCGACGTTGAACCTTATGCTGAGTGAACTGACGGTATGTTATTTTAACCATGTTCTAAGTTTTTTTTGCTTCATGTTCTAAGTTATTGTTTCATATATGCATTGTAACGTGAACAAGCCATAGTGTGATCATTAAGGGACTTATGATCGTTAACTAAGCGCTTCCTATTAAGTGACCCGAGCATTCTATGATGATTAACTAGTGTGATTCCAACTCTATAATCTGGACCTTGTATAACTTAAACCAACATAGTGTAGTCTAGGTATCATTTATCTTTTGTTTCTTTGGTTAATGGTGTTGCTGCTGAGTTTGCTATGCCAATAGTTTCTGGTTGTTTCATAATTACAACCCTCTTAGTGTTTAATTAGTTCAGAAACTTAGTTATGATCATCATAGAATGCTTAGTAATGATCATCATAGAATGCTTTTTAATGCTGGCCTGGGAATGTTGTATATATATGCTTGAAGCTGTCGTTGTAAGTTGCCAAAAATGGTTCATTCCCTACTGCGACATACCTGGACATAGAGCCTCTTGACGATTTGAGATTAGTATCTGTAAGTTGGTTATTTTGTGCAGTCTGCATTTGTCTTTTAATGCTGGTCTGATATGCGTCTATAACAGGTCTGATATGGGTCTGTTACGGTCTCTTTTCTGGTCTGATACGGGTCTGATATAAGGTCTGTTTCGGGTCAGTTCCTGCGTCTATTTCAGGTCTGCTTCAGGTCTGATTTATGCGTCTATTTCAGGTCCATTTTCTGGTCTGTTTGGGTCTATTTTTGGGTCTGTTTGCGTCTATTTCAGGTTGCTGGCCAGTTTCTGGTCTGATATAAGGTCTGTTCATGACGTATATGGCCTGTTTCTGGTCTGCTACATACCACACGCACTAAATAGTATGCCTATAGTCTATACGTGCTACTGCCTATGCTCGTTCATACCAGAGATGCACTTACAGTTGCTGGCCAGTTCTTCCTGTGAACACCAGGCCAGTGTTCATGACGTATATGGGCAGGAAGTCGAATTCAGTTGCAGATCGTCTTTCAAACTTCAATGCTTGTTCAAACTTCAATGCTTGTTGCTTACTTCTTTCTTACACTCTCTCTGATGCTCATAGACATGGAATAGGCTCATCGAACTTCTTAGATGAATGGGAACTTCAATATATAGGTTGTTTATTAAATTGATGAACATACAAATGTAAAAATGAGTCTCAATATCTCATTTAACACTTTATCTTAGCCATAAAATTGCTTATTTCTCATGAACAGCTGAGATCATACAGTCGTACAAATTAGCAACTGAGGCTCGGGTTTTAAAGGCAAGTGGGACAATGATCAGTGTTCCCATTGACGAACATGTGTTACACAATGAACAAACTTGCTACCTTAGTTATGAGGAGGTTGTTCATTTGTTAGATGAACAAATGATTGGTGCCTCTCACATCACACTCTTTATGAGGTTCGATCTCTTTGTTTAAGCTTCCCCTTTGCAATCCCATTAGTATATATCTGATAATATGCAAACTAGTACTAGATAGTTACTATGGATTCTTATTGTTGTAGGTATTTGAGTGATCTTGCCGATACCATGCAAATTAGTAGTCACTATGGATTCTTGTGCCCAGAGACATTGTCCTCAAAATCCGTTGCTCCGGATGAAAATTATCGATCCGATTATGTTGCTAGGGCAATGACATGTACCGATTGTGGAAAAGGTCGGAAACTTATATTTGCTCCATATGCCCAGGGGTACGTAATTATAAATTTCTTTTCATAGTATTATTATTGATGACTTGATTAATTATTTTATTATTTTTTGTCAATATTTAAGTTGATATCTTCGTTGTATTTTTCTATAACTTGTAGTAAGCATTTGATGTTGGGCGTGATCAATCCGGCTCAAAGTACAGTGTATTGGTGTGATCCTGCCGGACATACAGAGCCTCGTCAATTTTTCATGGATACAATTACCAAGTATGTCTAACTTATTTCTGATCTTTTTTATTTTGCCTTCATATATTATACCTCCCGTTACTCCCCTGCATTTGCCTTAAAATGTTTCTGTAGGCTAGGAACAAAAGTTAAGCCACCCAAAAGCCATCAATCATAGACCTTAGCTTGTTTTTCTATTATACTTTAAATTAACGCTTCATTATCAACTAAAATTGAATAAATATATAAACCTGGCTATCTATATATACAAGGCCTTTGAGAAAAGGAACTCTATCGATCCACTTGCAAAATATGAGGCCAATGGCGTTGTTTAGAAAAAGATTAAGGTACTTCTTGTGTATATAGTATATATCTATATATCTATATATATATATATATATATATATATATATATATATATATATATATATATATATATATATATATATATATATATATATATATATATATATATATATATTAACATATTGTTTCTCTTATTAAGTATAGTACATGTGCGTGAAGTATTTATTTATAATATGAGCTACCCTTTCAGGCCCCTTTGCAGCCTTGTGGTTCCGTTTTATGTGGATATTATATTTGTCGATACATGTTGGACGTCATCAAAGGAAGATATGTTACTATTACTCCAAATGTACGTATGTTTTTGGTTTTTTAGTTCATTTTACTTATATATATAGGAGTCTTGGATAAAATTTTTCTAACCAATTTTTGAAAATTTGTTTGTAGTTCATGCTTAGAGCCCCATTGACATATCCGCTTGAGCTGATTGACGAGGTGAGGGATATATGGGCTAACTTTGCGCTCCAGTTTAAGTCACCCATGAACGATGATGAAGTTTAGCTTAAGTCGTAGCTAGAAGTTTAGCTTAAGTACATACGTATTGTATCTAGAATTTGTGGATCGGAAAGTATGTTGTATATATGAATGATGTAGCTTAGTTGTTGGAGCAATGTTATATGAATGATGTAGCTTAGTTGTTGGAGCAATGTTATATGAATGATGTAGTTGTTGGAGCAATGTTATTGTACGTTTATTTGCAGGAAAAATTATAGGCCGGATGAATTATAAATTAAATTATTAAAAAAAAAAATAGCAGGTGCAAAGAGAACGGTTATGTTCTCAAGCGTGCTCTATTAATTCAAAAATATGGCGCGAAGAGAACGGTTATGTAACAAAAGAGAACGGTTCAAACCATAACCGTCCTGGTAAGCACCCTAAGAGAACGGTTTAACATGGCAAAGAGAACGGTTAAACAGGGAAAAGAGAACGGTTGTGAGTAACAAAAGAGAACGGTTCAAACCACAACCGTTCTGGTAAGGACCCTAAGAGAACGGTTTAACATGGCAAAGAGAACGGTTAAACAGGGAAAAGAGAACGGTTGAGCAGGACATAAGAGCACGGTTCACGTCAGAACCGTTCTGGTAAGTGCATTACTAAGAGCACGGTTGAACCGTTCTCTTAGGTAAAGAGCACGGCCAGGGGGAGCACGGTTCCGCCTCTCATAGGAGAACGGTTTTTAACCGTCTTCGTATCTGTATTTTGTAGTAGTGGTTGTCGATCCAAAAATTCAGGGGTTCGAGCCTTCTTTCCAACGTGAGCAACAACAGGCAGGAGTATCATTTTTTGGCAATTCCGCGCACGAACTCCATGTCCACCTCTTCCATTCTTTCACCTGCACGAACTCCATGTCCACCTCTTTTATTCTTTCACCTAAATTAGCCATTTCCTTTAAGTTGGACGTTTTTTTAATATTCTAGTCAAAGCTAATAGGGTTCAGAATCATTAAGCTCTAAAAATAGAAAAAAAAAATGTATTAATTCAAACAAAACTATACTAAATATTATTGAACTCCCACATCCTAATATGAAGATTATTTAAATTTAGTCATAAAGTATACAAACGCCGATAAAACTAACTTAATTCGACCTTTGATAGATTTTGAAATAAGTAAGGTTTTTTATTAATCAATACCTACATTATCATAATATATAGTCAACATTTATTTTCCACAATTTACTAATTATTTGTAACGGACTATTAGTATTTTGCCACGAATATTGTTACGTTTATTAGTGTTTTGCCACGATTATCGTTATTATTATTGTTTTAAATTTTTTTTGTTAGTTTGTCAAAATAGAACTTTTTGACCTTTTATTCGTAAATTATAATTCAAGAGAGATTGAATGACTGATTAACATTGTTATGAAAAATTATGATTAGTATTACGATTTAATATTAGATATACTGGTTTATATAAATATTATGATCATCCAAACTTTTATATATTTAAGATTTTTATCTTTTAAATTTGAATATTTTTGGAAGTAAAAATTTTATCCAAATAGATTTCAACAGTAATTTCCAGATTTATGGTCGAAGTAAATAAAATTCAACAAAATTTTTTTTAGTTAGCGGAATATTATATAGGGGAAATCATATATCATATTATATATTATATATTATTTATTATATATAAGGAAATTAATTATGTAATTCTGAAATTAAAAGAGAGTACAATTAATTATGAAATTAAAAGTGAGGGAAATTAGTTACGTGTAAAAAACGGTGGGTCCCTTATCTCTCCTTAGATCATGCAGCCAATGAGAAAACTCAAAAAGTTATCGCTTTTATAGTAAAGAGATTCACCACCTCCAACTGAATCACCATTTACCACCTTCATTTCTCCAACAATAATTTTCTCTCTCTTCTTTCTCTCTCCTCGTTACCTTCGTCTTCAGGTCATTAACTTCATTTCATTGCTTCATCTTCCCAGTTCACGGTAATCAGCGCACGATTAACGAACTTACGAACGTAACATTTTCAGTAAATCTCACACAAATTCATCAATTAAACGAATACGGAGTATTATTTCACTAGTAATTTGATTAATGTTTTGTTAATGTGTTGTGTATTTTGCAGAGAATTTGAAGAGGAGTGGACTGAAGTACTATATGCTTCCTCTCAAACGACCGCCTGAAGGAGCACGTAACGTTGACATGGACGCCGAAGAAGTTACTGCTACTCCTGCCGCCATGGGAATCGGAGATGGTGAAGTTAACAGCGGAAACAACAAACCGTTGGAAATTGACGAGGATTTACACAGTCGTCAGCTCGCTTTGTACGGTCGTGAGACGATGCGTCGTCTTTTTGCGTCAAATGTTCTTGTTTCTGGATTACAAGGCCTCGATGCTGAAATCGGTAATTTCTTTGATTTCTGCGTTTTTTATACGTTGATTCTAAGTTCACGATTTTGAAATTCTGTGTATCTGATGTGTGAAATATTTAGTTTGTCCTTCGTGTTTTGTAGCGATTATGTTTTGTAGTTTAATTGATTTATTTTGATTGTTTACGGTTTCTTGTGGTGAGAAGTACATTAATCAAACCGTAAAGAATCAAATGAATCGGAGGAAGTATGATTTTTACAGCTCTCTGTTTTGTAGTTTAATTAATTTCTTTTAATTGTTTACAGAGTCTTGTGGTAGAGTCGTAGAGAAGTATATTAATCAAACGTAAAGAATCAAATGAATCGGAGGGAGTATTTACGGCTTTCTGTTTTGTAGTTTAATTAATTTCTTTCGATTGTTTACGGTTTCTTGTGGTGAGAAGTATATTAATCAAACGTAAAGAATCGATTGAATAGGAGGGAGTATGAATTCTACAGCTTTCGGTATGTGACGATAGAATCGGAGGAAGAGTAATAATCATACTTAACTGTATGTATTTATTATTGCTTCATTAGAGGATGTTATTTTATTTGAGGCGAGATTGTTTGTCAAACGAGAGCTGATGTAATGTGTTTGATATTTCTGTGGAGTCGTGACGATAGAAGCAACAAATGGATACTAGGTACAGCTATTCAGTCATTATGAGTAGTTCGGTGTCGGAGACTCGGAGTATATGGTGAATTAATGTGTTTCAACTCACTTCTAGGTTTCTCAAGTTGGAACATCTTACGGACGTGATTGGACGGTTGTTTTCGTGGTTTCGTTGTTTATTTTCAAGTGTTCGTGTCTTTTGGTGTATGATAGTGTGCTGTGCATGTAGGAGTTTTTAGTTATACGGACGAGATAGTTATTGTGATTTGTGACAAGTGAAGTGGTCTGGAAAAACTTGCTGGATTTGGATTGAGAATGAGCGTTCATCGATTTGAAATTTATCACGTGTTAGTTGAAGTTGAATAAAATAGTGCTACTGTCGATTTTTAGGCTGGTTGTGTAAGATTGAAGTTGAAGAAAATAGTTCTAAGTTCATCGCTTAGAATTGTGACGCATGTAGGAGTTTGTTTTGTGATATAGAGCATCAAAATCAGGGTTGTCTAATTCCAGTAGCATAGGTAACATCGAATACATAACACACATCACTTTAGTAGAGCATCTGATACATTGATTTTAATCATACTGTTATACAAAAACTTAAGAACAAGTTTGTGGTTTGCAGTTTTGAGCGAATTCAGTAATCCTTATTTTGTAGGTGTCCTGATTTTTGAAATGGATGCAGTCTGTTGTTTTTAGTTATCTTCATTGAGTTATATAAATGATTTGATTCGTGGATCAATATTAGAGTGCTTGTTAATGTTAACTCAAGAATTTTGTGTATGGTTTCTGTGTTGTATCAGGTGTTTGCTCTTGAAATATGTTGGCTATTGGCTTGTTGGTTTTCATGTTAGAGTGCCTGTTAATGTTAATTAGCTTGCTTCACGAGTTCTACTGTCCTCTTCTTGAAAACTTTTATGGCGAAGAGCTGGGAAGCATTAATTTTCTAAAAATATGTGTTGTATGAAACCAAGTTGTAGTTCATAGAGTTAATTAGATTCTGTTGGGCTGCAAAAAGAATTTAACATAGTTAAGTCTGTTTAGGTGAACCATGAACTGCTGCTATTCACAGTATTCAGTATCGGCTAGTATATAGGTTATTAATGCGGTGCTTCTTGATATTTGCAGCAAATAATCTTATTCTTGCCGGAGTTAAGTCTGTGACATTGCACGATGAAGGAGTTGTCGAACTGTGGGATTTGGCCAGCAACTTCGCATTTTCAGAGGAAGATGTAGGAAACAATCGTGCTCGGGTGTCTCTTCCGAAGCTACAAGAACTGAATAATTCTGTAGCAGTTTCTACATTAACCACTGAGTTGACCGAAGAAATGCTTGCTGAATTTCAGGTTAACTGTTAACTATACCGAACTATGTGCTCACCGTGTATTTACTTGTGCAGAATACTATTTGACTGTTCTGATCTATGAGATGAAAATAACTTGGTACAGTTTCATTGTACTTTCTAAAAACTTTAACAGAAAACTAGGGCAACATAGGTTTGAAAAAGAAGGGAACAATCCGTGCCATTTTCCAGAACATCACACACAATACTGATCAGAAAAAAGACCAAATCTTAAACTCGTAACTTATGAACACAACACAGCGGTGAAATCAAATTCACAAATGAATCGGTTAAGTTGAACCCTTCAATAAGAATTCAATAACAAATATGAATATGTAGGCGGTATGACTATTATACGAACAATTAATAGAATAAAACTTACAGAACTTTAGGAATGATGTCGTGGCGTGATAAGAATCACTGCCCTAAAGTTGAATTTGCCCCGCTCAATTACACACGGCCTCTTGGCAACCAACCTCCCAGGGTTACACGACGTCCAAGTCTAAAGTGTACGACAAAGGCTCGGAATGAGGACTACTAACAGAACGTTACCAAAAACAGCTAAGAACAGATTTAGAGAGATTTTAGAAGAAGGAAGAATGAGAGTGAATTGTTGTGTCTCAAATGACAAAAGTATGTGGTATATATAGTGGATGTTGGAAGGATCTAGATACAAACATTAAAGCATCTCGTAAATGTCATATAGTAATTTGCACAATCATACTTGTAAATAACAAAAGTCAGTATGGAAGACTGAACTTTTACCTTAGAAAATCACAACAATCAGAGTCGAAGATTGAGCCATTCAATTTCGGAATTTGTGCAAAAGACTATTCTCTTTTGAAACATTTACACATCCAACAATCCCCCACATGATTCAAAAGAAGAGTAAGAGTTTAGCTGATATAAGGCAACGGAACGTAAGTCTTAAGATGACAATGTTCCAGAGAAATTGAATTGTCACCCAGTGCATACATTACCTGCTACAGCCGTGTCGAGTTGCACAAAGGCTTTGGACTCTCCACGATGGGTTGTATACAGATAGATGCGCACAAACTTGCATTCGAATCTGTGTTCGTTCTCGCGAAATGTCATAAGATGATGCCCCTCACATGCCTGGGTTCTCGTGAACGCTCTAGAGGTCTTAAAGCCTAAAAACCTCATAGGGGGTAGGGCATTTCCCCCACATTCACATAGGTAAGTCCATCAAGTTTGACTGTCAAAAACCACCCTTAGACAAGGACTATGGACTTATTAAGAGCTTAGCTCAGCCTTCCTCACATGACAAATAAACCACAATGCAACAAAATGTAAAATAATACTACATCACTTTATTATAATAGGAATGGTAGTAGTATTACAACATGAGATCCTCGTGACTTCGTTTGACCCATTGAACTTGGTAAACCCAAGTGGGGGAGCCCCGTCACGATTAACTCCCAATAGGCTTTAAACCCATTCCTCGTGGTGCCACCAACACCAACTTCTACCATGGCCATTGGTAGGAGAATCTCAATATCCTCTTCACATTTTACTTACGTACTATCATGATATCACATTGTGTAAGGGATCTCAATATTCACTTACAATTCACAACCTTTGTGAACCCATTAATATTGATCGTATTTTCCGTAAGGGATCTCAATATCCACTTACAATTCACAACCTTTGTGAACCCAATATCCGATCAGATTATCCATCACTCTTGATAATCTGCCAAATATTCGTATGCTTCGGATTGTGATGCAGACAATTAATAAAGTTAAAATATTCCCACAGCGGAATAATACAGCCACTTAACTATTCAGCTTTTTATCCTGCAAATTCTTCACAATGTATGCATACTTCATTGCATATCCAACAATGCAATTATGCATCAATAACTTGTATGAGAATAGTCTTATGAAAGACACCATTTTTCAAACTCAAATAAATATAATTTATGCGTCTTTTACCTCTTCTTGGTTCAAAACAAAATTTTAAACCGAAAAACAGAATAATTACTCCAACATGTATTACCAAACAATCGTTGATAAATTTCTTAAACATAAAAACAGGTATAAGCAATCCCAATATTGGAGTATTCACAACTATCAGTCAATCCCATGTAATTGACATTATCACCATTATTCCAACATTCAAACTCCAATAAAATACGACAAAAAATAAAAGGAGTCTTACCTTCGCTAGACACCCCCACAATCCTTGACTTATCTTAAAGCCTTGGCTAAGCAAACATTCTCTAATAATGAGACCAATCACTCTCATAAATTAACGGTGTAACATTACATAAATTTTATAAATGTCCGGCTCGACAACAAAACTTGGTGAAAATAGACAATTTATGACTCAAAGCTAATATTCATGATGACATAACACAATGTTCAAGCATACCTGTCTGTCAGAGATCAACATTGTCATATGAATATCTATTAAACTCATAATTACCAAGATGTCAAATTATTCATTGTCATAACATGCAAATTATCCATAACAAATTATATAAGATCCAATTTATATTGCTCAAACCATACAAAAAAAATTTCCTTTAGCGTGCTCCATATATGTCCAAGTATATTACGTATATAAGGGATACATTTGTCACAACTTAAAGATCGATCAGTGTATAAAACTTTACAAAGTTTTACCTATTTATTGGATAGAACATTAATCTACTTCCCCCACATGTTGTCACATTGTACATAAAAAATGACAACATAACAATAAAACGTGACAAATATATTAATCTGACCAAACATATTAGACAAAAAAAAACTATTGAATATTTTCCATTTTCCCTCACATATGAAACATACTCTTTAACCCAAATAATCACCACCTACTCAAGATAGTTATAAAAAAAAAACCATTACTAATTAACCAAAAAAAAAAACAATTATTACTTGGTCATTAACTTAAGAGAAAATTAAGATATTGGTATACTACTCCATTATATCTACCTCACAATGTCGTATAACGATAATTTGTGTCAAAATAATATCGAAGGATGACTATACAAATTAAGAGTCTCTCTTCTCCCTTCACAATGATAAAAACATAATTTCTCATATAAATATACTTATCAATTGTGTCTACCAAACTTCCAAATAAATTTTGTTTAACAAAATAATTTATCATAATGAACTCATTTATTATTTGTTACCTATAACGATAACAAAACTTTAAAAACACAAAAAATTAGCACAGTAGCCTAATATACGAGAAAAAGAAAATAATAAAATAAAAAGAGAATAGGAATACCAGAGGCAAAACTTCTAGCAAAAAGTCTAATGGACTTGAATTTTAATGCAATATACGTATATACGATTCATAGTCATATCGCCTTATTAAATAAAAAAATTTAACGAGCAAGTTTTTTTTTAAAAAAAAAAAAATAATTCAACTTTAGACTGTAGGCGGTATGACTATTATACGAACAATTAATAGAATAAAACTTACAGAACTTTAGGAAAGATGTCGTGGCGTGATAAGAATCACTGCCCTAAAGTTGAATTTGCCCCCCTCAATTACACACGGCCTCTTGGCAACCAACCTCCCAGGGTTACACGACGTCCGAGTCTAAGGTGTACGACAAAGGCTCGGAATGAGGACTACTAACAGAACGTTACCAAAAACAGCTAAGAACAGATTTAGAGAGATTTTAGAAGAAGGAAGAATGAGAGTGAATTGTTGTGTCTCAAATGACAAAAGTATGTGGTATATATATAGTGGATGTTGGAAGGATTTAGATACAAACATTAAAGCATCTCGTAAATGTCATATAGTAATTTGCACAATCATACTTGTAAATAACAAAAGTCAGTATGGAAGACTGAACTTTTACCTTAGAAAATCACAACAATCAGAGTCGAAGATTGAGCCATTCAATTTCGGAATTTGTGCAAAAGACTATTCTCTTTTGAAACATTTACACATCCAACAGAATAACCCTAGACAACTCTCGCCATTGCTTAGTTGAGCTTAATAGAGCATCAGAGGCCGAACTAGGGTTTTATAACATGCCAATTACAGGCAGATATGGAGCTAGGAGAACCAGCAGTAGCAGGGGCGGTATCCCTGAAACTTTTAGATAAAAAGTTCGAAACATTTTCGCATTTTCGGATTTACTTGATTGCATTACGCCATTAGTAGTGCACGCCTCAAATACAAATTTTGACTCCGTCACTGGTATTGTAAATGGTTAAGATAGCACTAACACCCTAAACTTGGTGAAATCAATCGATCAAACAAAACCTAACAATCTCCTGACCCATGCTGTACCAACATAATGAAAAAGCCAGCAAAAAAAACCAGATTAAAACTTCCGAACTTTTCTACATGTAAAGCGGTTCACAAATTCTTGTTTCATACCGTCACTTTTGGTCTCAAATAATAAGACGGAATTTTGTAACTATTTTACAGCCAAATGTAACCACGATAGTATGGTCAAGGTTACAGCTTATGATAACTTGTTTGTAAATAATGACTATATTTGGCTGTAAATAACGTCTTATTATTTCAGACCAAAATTATGGTCTGAAGCAAGACCAACTGTAAGAAACGGATTTTTTAACAAGTTTACATTTAACAGGTACCTGACAGTGGAAATAACCAGAAGGGTCCAAAGCAGCATTACCCCAAGGAACCAACCGAAGATTAACTATATTAATGAGGTCGTAACTGAATAGTTTAACCAAATCATGAGCTATAAAATACGAGCAAAACGGACAAAGTGCTTCATAATACACTGCAAGATCGACTTTCGGAGAAGAGTCGAAAACTTGAGCATAACATGAAGAAACAGAAGAGTGGTGATGAAGGAAAAATATAACGTGGAGTAGAAGAAAGATTTGGAGAGAATGATAATGGTGTTGGAGAGAAGCCATTGTTGTTATTCTTGGTGTAATTGGTATTGCAAAGAACTACTTGGTTATGAAGGTAGGAACATAGATGTGCTTTAAATGCTTATTTCAGTGGTCTTGGGCATTTGGCATAGGTGACTTCATAAGACATAAATCATGTTACATTTCAATTGCTTGGGGTAGCGGCGGTAATCGGGTTATTCTGGTCGGTTAAAGATGGGTCGGGTTATTTTGTGGTCTTTTGTTGTTGGGTTTATATATCTAGTCCGATCAAGTTTTCATCAAATAACACGTAGAGTAAGTTTTGTATGGGTTATCATATCAGGTTAGTATGATACTTCCTCCATTTTTCTATTTTCTTGCCATTTGCGTTTTGGAGGTTAAATTTTGACCGTAAATAAGTTAGAGAATAATGAATTTTAAGTTATGAAATAGAACATTTACAATTATTATCAAAAAGTCTTTGAGGGAAAAAAATTCAATAGAAAAAAATAATGTGGACATGTCGAAAAATAAGCTCAAATGTGCATCTTGGAGACTGTAATAAAGCAAATGGGAAGAAAACAAATAAATGAAGAGAGTATTAGATACGATCAAAAGCCAAAATGATTTTTTTTACCTTGTAAAAAACAATAATTAATTGTTAAATTTAGGTCAAATGAATTTGATTTAAGGGAATAAAGTTCAAATTAAAACATCTCCTTATCGAATAATTGTTTCGTCAAAAATTAAAATACACCCAACAAAATGACGTGTTTCTTCTCAACACCATCTCACTATTTCAAAAAAAATGAACATATATCGGATGTATTAACTCATGTTTTACTTGTTTTGAGCAAATATGTATTTTTTTTACGAGCCTATTACTTTAAATATTACTACGTATTTATTTTTGAGCTCAAATCTTATCTATATAAATAGAAGAACATTTAACTCATCTTCATGAAGCCACCTCATCAAATTTAATTTTTTTTAAAGTAAATGTGGTCCCGCAGCAAAGAAAATGAATATAATCTCTGAAAAACCGCTATGTTTAGTTGTGTACGTAAATAAATTACGTTTTATGTTTCGTACGTACGAAAATATTAATGTTGTTTCAAAAATTGCAGTATTTTGATTAAAATAATATTACTAATAAATTACACCAATTGATAAGAATAAGAAATTTAAATACTAAAATGTAACTACAAATAAACTAAAAAAATATTGAACAAAATATTTTAATTCCAAGAAATTAATTTTGAAAAACTTTTTAACATTTTATAATAACAAACGTCTTAGTTCTATGTAAAAAAAGAGTTTTATTTACGAGAAGTATAATTTTTTTTTTTCCGATTTTAAAGTTACCGTGGTCATATTTTTTTCATCAAATGACTAAATTTGAAGCAAAGTTACAAAAATTAATACTAAAATTCCGCCCAATTATATCTTTTATATTTTGTTAATAATATTTATGTACTACTTTTTTTAAAAGGATATCCGTGCAATTTTGCACGGGTTTAAAACTAGTTTAACTAAGTTTCTATGCAATTTTTTAAGCTATATTGTAATTTTTTGAACTTAATCCTATTTATTAAAGCAACAACCACAGAGCTGATGTGTCGCTCTGTGGTTGAAAGTGCATTATTTTATATTTTATTTTATGTAGGCCCTACCATGTCCCCCACCTTCTATTTCTATTTTTTTTTTTTTGCTTTTACGTAGATAATTTGTGATACAAAAATCAAGTTGAACAATTGTATGTTGACTAATACTTAAAAGCAAACTTTGTAGATACAATATATATAAGATATAAATAAATAAAATTTAAAATTAGGATTACATAATAATTATTATTATTAAATACATAATGATAATTATGTATAATAAAAGACGGATTCGTTCATGCAACAAAAACGTAGTCTTATTTAAAATAATACCCATTTTTTTCTGATGTAATTGCATAATCAGAAATGGGTAAATTAATATAGATTATATATATCTATTATATTATATATTAAACCATGCAATAATACAAAAGGCAAGGAAAATAAATATCTAATATAAGTCATTCATCAAATTAGACAGCGTTAATAAAAATTAACGGTGATGTAAATAATGAGTTGGTAAATTTAGTTATAAAACATAGAAAAAAACCTAACAAAATAAATTATCTCAAAAAGCATAAAATCTTGAGAAAAATTATTGACCAAAATTAATGTTATAAAACTATACTGCACCAAAAATACAATTGAAAAAATTAAATGAATGAACATATTGATCTAGATCGAAATTGATAAACAATATGAAAAAATCACATAAAAATTATTATTTGAAATTAATGAAAGTTGAACTAAAATCCGCATCACATTTTAACTAATAAGACTAAAAAATAATTCTAAAATTTCATTTAAACTGATAAAAAAATAATGAGAACAGCCAAAAAATATCATACAAGTAATGGACTGGATGTGAAAGTTAGAGAGAGAGGCGAAAGAGTGATGGCAGATTGGCAGGTGAGAAGCGAGAAAAAGAGTAAATTGTGGGTGGGGTTTGTTATGAAGATTTTATATGCACATGAAAGCATGATGATGTCTATTCGCGCGGGTGTGGCCTGTGTGATTTATGTGTTAATATGGAATTCATTTTAGCGCGTTGCTTAAAACTAATTTACCCGTCTCGTTTATTACTCGATTCTTTTACAAGTTCTTATTCAAAACGGGTGTATTTGTCTTAAGTTTAGGGCGTATTAGATAATATGGTTAAGATAAAAGCATAATATATATTGGGCTCGATCATCACCAACTTTGCTATGCATAAAGAGATGATATTTAACCCATTTTGATGTTAAGAGGAATACCTTCGTCTTAAGGAAGACTAACTTATTAATTTTTACATGGCTTATTACTTTTTAAGGAGTACAAATCTGGGTCGGAGATAGTAATTTGGCAATTATTTTATGGAGTAAATGTTTTTCAGGCATGACAAATATGAATTGCTATTTAAAATCCTTTTAACAATAATTATCCATGGAATTTTTCTAACATATGAAATCCGATAGTGTTTCCGACGGAGTACATTTTAATGATATTTATGAAGTATTTTTCTAACAACTTATAATTTATCTTTCTATGATAGTTTTCCGGGTTTGAATGTTGATTAAACCGGTTTAAATTAAAGGTGCACGAGTCAATTATGATTTTGTTCCTTTTAATGAATAACAATTGGTTCTAAATGAAAAGGTCAAAATTCGTATTTAAATATATGTACGGGTCAAAACTTTAGTTTTACCCTCTGTATCGGCGTATTTAAAAGAAAAAAACGGGATAACAATTTGTAATTTCACTAATTCTTTGATAATTTCGTATGAATAATTTTGTTTACCTATATAAATCAACTTTTTCTAAGGCTGCCTGAGTAACAAGGTCGGGTAGAAACTCACATTTAAGTTTTAACTGATAAGAAAGCGATATCTTACTATAATAATTATCCGACTAATTGAACACATTTATAGTACTTGCAAGTGAAATTTTTTAATTCAAATTTAGAATTTTCTTTATTAGTTAATTATCACATTGATCAAGTAAATTTTTTTAAAAAAATTAGGGATATTTTATTACTTTACTTTAAAACTTCAGAAACAACATACCCGTGCAATTTGCACGGGTTTAAAACTAGTATTCTAGGAATTCAATTCAGATATTTTTTTTATACAACTCACTCATAGTTTTTAAAATTAAAATAAAAAAATCTATTATAATTATCATAAAATATAAAATTAATGATAGTACATCGAATATATAAGCCATCTATTCCGCAGTTTCGCAATATAAAATTTTCAAAGAGTCTTGCTGAAAACGGATATTATCTGTCACAAGCTGAAAACGGACAATATCCTCTCACAACAAGGCGTTTTACGACTCATCCGCCTGCATTTTGTTGGAAGGATACTATCCATCTTTAACTTGTGAGGGATCCGTTTTAATGAGAATTTGTGATAAATTTTATCCAATACAATTTTATTTCTTTTTATTTTTTTTTTCGTTAAATAGAAGCCAAAAAGTAGTTGTAACATAATTTCGGGGATTCTTTTCCTTTTTAACAGATTCACCACCTCCAACTGAATCACCATTTACCACCTTCATTTCTCCAACAATAATTTCTCGCTCTTCTTTCTCTCTCCTCGTTACCTTCGTCTCCACGCCATTAACTTCATTGCTTCATCTTCCCAGTTCACGGTAATCAGCGCACGATTAACGAACTTACGAACATAACATTTTCAGTAAATCTCACACAAATTCATCAATTAAACGAATACGGAGTATTATTTCACTAGTAATTTGATTAATGTTTTGTTAATGTGTTGTGTATTTTGCAGAGAATTTGAAGAGGAGTGGAGTGAAGTACTATATGCTTCCTCTCAAACGACCGCCTGAAGGAGCACGTGACGTTGACATGGACGACGAAGAAGTTACTGCTACTCCTGCCGCCATGGGAATCGGAGATGGTGAAGTTAACAGCGGAAACAACAAACCGTTGGAAATTGACGAGGATTTACACAGTCGTCAGCTCGCTTTGTACGGTCGTGAGACGATGCGTCGTCTTTTTACGTCAAATGTTCTTGTTTCTGGATTACAAGGCCTCGGTGCTGAAATCGGTAATTTCTTTGATTTCTGCGTTTTTTATACGTTGATTCTAAGTTCATGATTTTGAAATTCTGTGTATCTGATGTGTGAAATATTTAGTTTGTCCTCCGTGTTTTGTAGCGATTATGTTTTGTAGTTTAATTAATTTCTTTTGATTGTTTACGGTTACTTGTGGTGAGAAGTATATTAATCAAACGTAAAGAATCAAACGAAACGATAGGAGCATGATTTTTACGGCTCTCTGTTTTGTAGTTTAATTAATTTATTTTGATTGTTTACAGAGTCTTTTGGTAGAGAAGTATATTAATCAAACGTAAAAAATCAAATGAATCGGAGGGAGTATTTACAGCTTTCTGTTTTGTAGTTTAATTAATTTCTTTCAATTGTTTACGGTTTCTTCTGGTGAGAAGTATATTAATCAAACGTAAAGAATCGATTTAGTCGGAGGGAGTATGATTTTTACAGCTTTCGATATGTGACAATAGAATCGGAGGAAGAGTAATAATCATACTTAACTGTCTGTATTTATTATTGCTTCATTAGAGGATGTTATTTTGTTTGAGGCGAGATTGTTTGTCAAACGAGAGCAGTGATGTAATGTGTTTGATATTTCTGTGGAGTCGTGACGATAGAAGCAACAAATGGATACTAGGTACAGATATTCAGTCATTATGAGTAGTTCGGTGTCGGAGACTCGGAGTTGGAACGTCTTACGGACGTGATTGGACGGGTGTTTTCGTGGTTATGTTGTTTATTTTCAAGTGTTCGTGTCTTTAGTGTGCTGTGCGTGTAGGAGTTTTTAGTTATACAGACGAGATAGTTATTGTGACAAGTGAAGTGGTCTGGAAAAACTTGGTGGATTTGGATTGAGAATGAGCGTTCATCGATTTGAAATTTATCACGTATAAGTTGAAGTTGAATAAAATAGTGCTACTGTCGCTTTTTAGGCTGGTTGTGTAAGATTGAAGTTGAAGAAAATAGTTCTAAGTTCATCGCTTAGAATTGTAACGCATGTAGGAGTTTGTTTTGTGATATAGAGTAGATAACTCATCACTTCATTTATTTTCTGCATATACAATAGAATCATGAACTGCTATTCATAGTACTCAGTATCGGCTAGTATATAGGTTATTAATGCGGTGCTTCTTGATATTTGCAGCAAAGAATCTTATTCTTGCCGGAGTTAAGTCTGTGACATTGCATGATGAAGGAGTTGTCGAACTGTGGGATTTGGCCAGCAACTTCACATTTTCAGAGGAAGATGTCGGAAACAATCGTGCTCGGGTGTCTCTTCCGAAGCTACAAGAGCTGAATAATTCTGTAGCAGTTTCTACATTAACCACTGAGTTGACCGAAGAAATGCTTGCTGAATTTCAGGTTAACTGTTAACTATACTGAACTGTGTGCTCACCGTGTATTTACTTGTGCAGAATACTATGTAGTGTAACTGTAGTCAAGAACTAGAAATAACTGTCCTACATTCGTTATTGCAGGCTGTCGTGTTCACTAGTATTAGCTTGGATAAAGCAGTTGAGTTTGATGAATATTGCCGCAATCATGAGCCTCCAATTGCTTTCATCAAGGCTGAAGTACGTGGCCTTTTTGGTAGTATCTTCTGCGACTTTGGTCCTGCGTTCACTGTTGTTGATGTGGATGGTAATGATCCATACTCGGGGATAATTACATCCATCAGTAATGACAACCCCGCTCTTATTACTTGTGTGGATGATGAGAGGCTTGAGTTTCAAGATGGCGATCTTGTCGTGTTCTCAGAAGTGTGTGGTATGACCGAATTAAATGACGGGAAGCCTAGAAAAGTTAGGAGTGCTCGGCCTTATTCTTTCACTCTTGAAGAAGATACTACTAATTTCACCCCATATGAGAAAGGTGGTATCGTAACCCAGGTGAAACAGCCCAAGGTGTTGAATTTTAGATCATTACGCGAAGCTGTAACAGACCCCGGTGATTTTCTGCTAAGTGACTTCGCCAAGTTTGACAGGCCACCTCTGCTTCATCTAGCTTTCCAGGCATTGGACAAGTTTGTGTCAGAATCGGGTAGATTTCCTTTGGCTGGATCCGAGGAGGATGCTCAAAAACTAATCTCTTTTGTTTCCGAAATTAATGATAGTTTATCTGATGGGAGACTCGAAAGTATTGATCAGAACATTCTTCGTCACTTCGCTTTTGGTGCAAAGGCTGTTTTGAACCCAATGGCTGCAATGTTCGGCGGCATTGTTGGCCAAGAAGCTATAAAGGCGTGCTCCGGGAAGTTCCACCCACTCTTCCAGGTAAATCTTCTAAATCATCCTGCTTGTGAATGAAGTCAGAATCATCTTCTTTCGTGAGTTGTTTGCTTTGATGTTTGTGACTTTGTTCACGACAGTTCTTTATAAATTTATGTTGCTACAATTCTAAAAGTGTTAGTTTTTATAAGCTTTATGTTCATGGAAAAAAATTCATATGCTTTCATCTGGTTCTTTTTTTGCAGTTTTTCTACTTCGACTCTCTGGAATCCCTTCCATCAGAGCCACTAGATCCAAGTGACCGAAACCCCTTGAACAGTCGTTACGATGCCCAAGTTTCTGTTTTCGGAGCCAAGCTTCAGAGAAAGCTTGAAGAGGCAAAATTGTTTGTCGTCGGATCTGGTGCTCTGGGTTGCGAGTTCCTAAAAAATCTCGCTTTGATGGGAGTTTCTTGTGGTGGTGAAGGGAAATTGACTATTACCGATGACGATGTCATAGAGAAGAGTAACCTTACCAGACAATTTCTTTTCCGAGATTGGAATATCGGGCAGTCAAAATCAACAGTTGCTGCTGTAGCAGCTGCATCAATGAATCCCAGCTTTCGTATTGAAGCTCTTCAAAATCGTGCAAGCCGTGAGACTGAGAATATCTTTGATGACGCATTTTGGGAGAATCTCGGTGTTGTAATTAATGCACTTGATAACGTCAATGCTAGGCTCTACATTGATCGGAAGTGTGTATATTTCCAAAAGCCTCTTCTGGAGTCGGGAACCCTTGGTGCTAAGTGCAATACTCAAATGGTCATACCTCATCTGACTGAAAACTATGGGGCTTCACGCGATCCACCCGAGAAAGAAGCACCCATGTGTACTTTACACTCTTTTCCACACAATATTCACCATTGCTTGACGTGGGCACGCTCAGAGTTTGAGGGACTCCTTGAAAAGACGCCTGCTGACGTAAATGCCTATCTGAGCAACCCTGGTGAATTTGCTGCTGCCATGGCAAAAGCTGGTGACGCGCAGGCTAGGGATACTCTTGAGCGTGTTTTACAGTGCCTTGACACGGAAAGATGTGAAACATTCCAGGATTGCATTACATGGGCTCGGATAAGGTAAGTCATAGGATTTTAGCTCATACTACGAGTGCTTTTGATATTTTACCTTCAGTAAAACTAATGCAATCCACCATCTAGGTTCGAAGACTATTTCTCCAACCGTATAAAGCAGTTGACATTTACATTTCCCGAGGATGCTGTAACGAGTTCCGGTGCACCATTCTGGTCAGCTCCAAAACGTTTCTCGCGTCCATTGCAGTTCTCCGTTGATGACCAGAGCCACCTCCTCTTTGTTACTGCAGCAGCTATACTGCGTGCAAATACGTTCGGTATCCCTATTCCTGACTGGGTGAAATCACCACAGAAAATGGCGGACGCTGTTGGTAGAGTCGTTGTTCCTGATTTTAAACCAAAGCAAGATGCGAAGATAGTTACTGACGAAAAAGAAACTAACATTTCTAATGCTTCATTAGATGATGGTGAGGTGATTAAACAACTCATTGCCAGGTTAGAAAATTGCAGGAAAAATCTTTCTGAAGGCTACATGATGTGCCCAGTACAGTTTGAAAAGGTACGCGTTATTTAATCTTGGCTCGTTAAAAGATTGTAACTCTGTATAATGAATACTACGCCTCTCTGTCATATTCTGTACGATTCCAATGAATAGCGAGTCTTTGGCTGCATTAAAACCGGGATCATTTCATTTTTTTCCTAGATCGTTATGGTTTTTGAATTGTGACTGAACGTAAATTTCGGTCCAATATTTGATTACGCTCTAATTTTGTGCAAAATACATATTTTGTGAACCGTAATTTCCAACATTTTATTTCCCAATATCCTTTTTTTTTTACGAGAATGATGTATACCGATACATGTGGTTTTGATTGTGATTGTTTACGGTGATTTTTCCAGGATGATGATACAAACTACCACATGGATATGATTGCCGGACTTGCGAACATGAGGGCGAGAAACTACAGCATCCCGGAAGTCGACAAACTGAAGGCCAAGTTCATTGCTGGGAGGATTATACCGGCCATTGCGACATCCACTGCATTGGCGACAGGTCTAGTCTGTCTTGAGCTCTACAAAGTCTTGGATGGAGGACACAGCGTGGAGGCCTACCGCAACACTTTCGCTAACCTGGCAATCCCTCTCTTCTCAATGGCCGAGCCAGTCCCGCCAAAAGTGAAGAAGCACCGAGACATGAGTTGGACGGTTTGGGACCGTTGGATCCTGAAAGACAATCCAACATTGAAAGAGCTTCTGGATTGGCTCCGAAACAAAGGGATTAACGCTTACAGTGTCTCATACGGCAATTGCTTGCTGTACAATAGCATGTTCTCGAAACACAAAAAGCGAGTGAACAAGAAGCTGGTTGATCTTGTTAGGAAGGTTGCTAAAGCGGAGCTCCCGACTAATCGTAGGCATTTTGATGTGGTGGTTGCTTGCGATGATGACGAGGGTAATGATGTCGATATTCCTCTGGTCTCGGTTTACTTCAAGTAGTTGCATTTCCTGCTCGTTGTACGGGAGCAAGGATCTTTGAACAGAACTAATAGAAGTAACAAATAACAATCATGCAGTTTCTGTAAAGTTAGCAATCATAATAACTTTCTGATAAAATGTGTCTGAGTTTTCCATTTTTACCATTGCTTTACTACCGGCTAGGTTTATATCACGGATTCACGGTGCTTATCAGAATCGACTCGACACTTTGACTCGATATAGACTTCAACATATATGACTAGGTCCGGGTCAGTGGTTGTGCCTATGTTGACTCATATCTCGACTCAAATCCAACAATAGTTGTATTGACTTGAGCGTGCATTTGATCACCTCGGCAACCCCACCGACCACAAGTCCACAACATTCTCATTGTCTCCAATACCCACGGCCACCCGATCCCACCACTCTCAAATTCGACACTACCACAGTTTCCCCACTAGTCACCGACCACAATATACTCATTGAAGTATATAAACATTCTTCTACAATTATCTCTTTAAATTATGAGCATGTCGTCCAGTTCCAACTCCTTGTGGTTAAGCGGAAAATTTATGGGCAAACTATTGTGTTAATTAATTATCGATACATTAGTCTATCGGTCCACAGCATTGTGTTAATTAGTTATCGATACAGACACGGGTCTTACAAAAGACTTGTTGCTGTATCGGATGGCAATGAAGACAACAACCCTTGACCAAGTATTGCAGATTACATTGCAGATTTGCAGCAACTATTGTTATAGTTGGACAATGACCACGTTGATGTCGACGATGATAAGCTCAGCAAAAAAAAAAAAAAGGAATAAATATAAACATGGAAAAGAGGAGAGAATTAATGACATAAATATAGACCCAAACCACAAAAGTGGTTGATGCATAAAATTAATGGAAGTTTCACAAGTCTAAAGGAGGCCACCATTTATCCGGTGACCTAAACGGATAATTTCCTGTACCACAAAATAAGACGGCGGAATTGACACCTTGTGAACACCAAAACTTTATATATCCGCTAAGACATGAATTCCAGACTCCAGACTCTTTTCGACACCGACACGACCTGTAACCACAATGACGCTGACAGCACAGGCGACGACACATGGAGTATTCGACCCATAGAGATATGACGGCATTTGACTTGCTTTGCTTCACGATGAAACCATGATGCGGCCAATCATACCTTGAGTCCACATTGCAGTGTCTTTCAGCTGAGGATCATCAGACTCTAGGCATTCCTGGATGAACTCGATGTAGAATGAACACTCCTTCAGGAATATCTTCGCGTTTGGACCAAGTGAATCTGCAAGATCTCCCAACACTGCTATGGCAGCTTTTGTCACGCCTTCATCCCTGCAGTACAGGTGATAGAGAAGAGATGTCAGAGACAGTAGGTCATATGAGAAGGCCGAGTATGGTATGAAGCAGTTTTAATTAATTAAGACTACGTTTATAGGTAGGTCTAACAAGGGCTAGGTCTAGGACAAAAATTAATTAAAATAAAAAAGTAAAGTAAAATAAATTATAGGAACTAGTTCCGTTCCAGATGGTCTGAAATGGACCTGTTGGAACATGTTTAGGAACTGGTTTGCATGTGGTCTCCATACGTGATTAATCAAAAATAATGTCGTAATTCTTAGATCTAACCAGGGCTTGATAAAATTAACAAAATCAGGAACTAGGTCTAGTAAATAGGTTAAGATGTATATATTAGTATTTTAATGCAGGAACTCGGTCTAGGTAGGGCTGCAGGAACGACTGATAAACATAGTGAGGGCTATTTAGTTAGTCTCGTGTTTAACATCTCATGCATGTCGAACAGTTTGTGTGAGAAAAAGGAGAGAAAGAAGGATGACGGTACCTTTGTTTATCCCGGAAAACAAATTCAAGGAACTGCAAAAGATGTTTTGCATGAGGAACAAGCAGCTCTGGCTTCGCATCCTTAAAACCCTGCAGGATTCCCGAGTAAGCTTCAAAGATACTGCGTCGTAGAAGATTTCCATACTCCATGATTTCATCGTCACTTGTGTCCATCTGAGCACACACCTCAGATGCACTCTGCATCATGGGAATAGCATAGGCAAGGTACTTTTCAAATTGTGGTCCGATCGCAAGAGCAATATCGCCAAAGCAAGAAAATATTGGCGGCTTGACTGATCGATGGAGTTCTCCACTAGAGAGGTCCTTGAGAAGGAGAGCCATAATCCCGTCACAGAATGGCAAGATCTTTTCGTCAAGTGCTCGGCAAATGTCACCAACTACCCCAACTGTGATCGAACAAACCTGGTATTCCTCAAGGTTTTGCAGACCCATTTCCAAGTACTTGTAAAAATCAGGCATGTACTTCGCAAACCCGGGTCCGGTTGGATATGCCAATGCACCAATAGCAAGCATAGCCTCTTCATGGACAGTCGCACTACGACCAGCAAAGATTTTGAGTATCAACAGCATGATAGAATCAGAAGAATTGAGAATTATCTGCTTTGCGTCGTCGGTATTAAGTTTCTGGATGATGACCTGAAGAACACCACATATAAGGGCTTGCAAATCTGCTTGCTTTTCCTTTTCAATTGGAAGCTCAAAGGACTGTGAGAGTTTGCTCAGCATAACATTAAGTAGTTGTTCAATAATTTGAGCAGTGTCGGGCATTTTGGCACACCTAACCGTCTCATTCAAAGTTTCATACGCAGCAGAACGCAATTTCGTGTCAGTGGCATCGGTTCTGTCAGCTGTCGCCATAAGAGAAGCTATAATATCACGAATAAACGGTGTCAGGTCAAAGGAACTTGACTCGACATCCTCAAAACCCTGTGCAAGGTAATAGATGGCTCCACAGATCTTCTCGGCCACATTTGGCGCATCCTTAAGACTCTCAAGAAGAACAGCCAAAACTGGCTGAATGTTGGCAGCAGTGACGACGGAAAACCCAGAAACTGGAGAATGCAGGAGCTCAAATATACGGCTCAAAGTCCAAGCAGTGGTGTCCCTAACATGATTGTTTTGATCTTTGGTTGCTTTGAGTAAAAATTCCAAGCCTGAATGAACCAAAGGAGAGAGTGTCTCAACCTTGGGGCCGTCAAGGATTGACCCAAAGGCAAATGTAGCTGCCTCACGGCAACGCCATTCTTGACTCGTTATGTTCGCTTCCACAAAAGGCATAATAAGTGTCACGACAGAATCTCCAACAGTCCTCGCAACCAAACCCAAACACGTCCCGCCAGCCATGGATATATTCCAATTACTGTCATCCTGATCTTGATCCTCCTCTTGCTTTAATAAGGTTTCCAACAACATTGGCACCAAAAATGCCAAGACCTTCTGAATGAAGTGAGAATGAGGAGCTTCAGACTGATCGCTATCCTCACCATAAGATTCCTGAAGCTCAATCTCTTCATCACATATTGAGCTCCAAAATTCGATGGCCTGGAGAGCAACAGGCTCTTGGTCACCTTTCACAGCATTAGATGTAAGTTCGTAAAGAGTTTGCATATAGGGTTCAAGCACTTCATAATACATTGATGCAATCGCAACGAGACACTCATACGCTGCCTGCCTTATCTCTACCTCCTGAGAGATCGCAGTATCACAAACCACCTTCATGATATAATCTCGCTCCATCTGATTCTCAAAATTGGTTTGGGCAAAAGCAAGAGCATTATATAGAGCCCTAGTAGCAGCAAGGCGAATCTCAGCGGTATTTTGTGCAAGATTCATGCCTTGAGCTACAGCTGTTAGAACAGCATTCACTTCACTTTGCTCAAGCTCTTGATGGGATATCTCCTCACAAACGAACCCAAGGGTCTCCAAAGTTGCCTGCTTCAATGACGGTGGGCTATCTGTTTGTGTCATGTTAACAAGCAGTGAAGGAATCAAATCTGGCCACTGTTTCTTTGGAATCTCAATCGCGGCAACTTTAGCAATAACTTGCGCTGAAGTGTGCCAAGCTTCCTGTGCCTGGGATCTAAGTGTCCTGGCAAGTGATTCCTTAATCTGAGACTTCACATTAGCATCTATTGCCACCCACTGTTGAGCTAAGTGTTCTTTCGTCGAAGCATCTTTCGCATCTAACGAGTTCTTCAATACTATACCAGCAAGTCTACGTGACTCAATCGGCTTTCCATCATTTGATAGCTCGATAGCCAAGGACAACAGAAACCCAGATGTGTTCTGCTCTTGGAATTGTTTCAAACCCGCCTCAGCCTCTGTTCTGATTTTTGCATCGGGAGATTGAGCAGACAAGAGATATGAAGTAATATCCAATGCCATTTTCGTTAAAATCTGCACACATACACCCTCAATTAGTAAAAATTTACAGATTAAACAATCAATGCAACGCTAACAAAAATTCAGCCTAGTATGCAGCAATCGAGCCAACCGGATAACATGTTGATAAAACATGCCAAAGGTCGAACCAATTTGAACCACGACATAAAAACTTAAACAGAAAACTAGGGCAACATAGGTTTGAAAAAGAAGGGAACAACCCATGCCATTTTCCAGAACAGCAAACGCGCTACTAACAGAAAAAAGACCAAATCTTAAACTCGTAACTTGTGAACACAGCTCAGCGGTGAAATCAAATTCACAAATGAATCGGTTAAGTTGAACCCTTTAAACAGAATTCAATAAGAAATATGAATAACCCTAGACAACTCTCGTCATTGCTTAGTCGAGCTTAATAGAGCACCAGAGGCCGAACTAAGGTTTTATAACATGCCAATTACAGGCAGATATGGAGCTAGGAGAACTAGCAGTAACAGGGGGAGTATCCCTGAAACTTTTAGATAAAGTTCGAAAGATTTTCGGATTTACTTGATTGCATTACGCCATTACTAATTTACTAGTGCACGCCTCAAATACAAATTCTGACTCCGTCCCTAGTTCCGGAAATGGTTAACATAGCACTAAAACCCTAAACTTGGTGAAATCAATCGATCAAACAAAACTCAACAATCTGTTAATTCCACTGACAACACAGTAAACAAATAATCAATCAGTAAAAAACTCTAAATAATCCGATAAATGTAATAGTAACAAAAGCCCTCAAACATGCACAAAACCCACGAAAATCAAAACCCTAAAACCAAAAATAATCACAAAAACGCACAAAATCAAAACCCTAAAACTACAGCAGATCTATAATCAAACACAACAAAAACACAGAACAGAAATTCAATTACAAAACAAACATAAAAATAACAAATGGATAAAAACAGTGAGAAAAATTACCTAAGATGTGTAGTGTTGATAAACAGCAAAATGACGAGTTCGATTGTTGGTCTTCCCCAAATCTCTGCTCTTCTCTGCTGTGTATAGGTGAAGCAAAAGCAAGGAGCTTGAAGGATCAACAATGGAGGAAAGAGAAAACAAAAATGAGGGTTTTGTAGAGGGAGATGAATGGAGAAAAGGGTAAGTGATGGAAATTCGAAAGAGATGAAGAAGCGGGAGAAATAAATAAAGAGAGGAAGTGAGTTGGGTAGCAGGAAATGCGGTAGAGAGAGAGGAAGTAGAAAGTAGAAACCCTAATTTTTTGAATTTTGGGGAACGTGTGTGAGAAGTGGAGAAGAGAGATTTTGTGATTTTGAAAACTGGTTTTTATTGAATCTGAATGGGCCTCTTTTGTAAGTAGCATTTTCAACTTTGATCATCATCATGATTTGGTTCATTGTATGTAAATTAGGGATTAACATCAAATCAAATCCCCAATGATTTGGTTTAGGGTTTAAGTTATATCATAATTATGTAAATAATTAGAGTATCATTTTTGTTACTTTGATCATGTTTTGAATTTTGATTAGCACTTACCTGGCAAATGGGTCATTCGGGTCGGGTCTGGGTCGGATCACTTCCTTATTGGGTGATTTTCAAGTTAGGCTATTTTTGGGTCGCATCACTTCAGATCAATCAGATCGGTCATTTTGGTCGGGTCGTTTGAGTCATTTTGAGTCATGATTTTGCCCTAAGACATTTGCGTCATTTTGCGTCACTCAATTTGGGTCACTCGAGTCCAGTCAGTTTTGAGACGGCTCTATAGGTCAAATTTCGGGTAATTTTCGGGGTATCGGATTAGTTTTGACAAGTCTCATTGTCAGTTTTTGTAGGTAGAGGTGTTCATTTTGTAGTTCATGCCAAAAGTGGAATGAATTTCAAAATAAAAATGAATTCATAGTCCAATATATTATCCCAATTTATATTTGGTGAGGTGCACTCATGTACTCATTCCCGATCTTGGATCGATGAATACCAGAACATGTAGGTGCGATAATGAGTTATTTTTAGAGGTACTATGTCACAAATCCAGGTTTGAACCTTATAACTGAAAAGATTTTGCACTCGGATTTGAAAATGACGAGTTTGGGATCGATATTTTTGTCTTACATATAGGTGATATGTGCATCTGATTCTCGTTTCAATTTTATGTTTGGCAACTGAAACGGAGTTGTTTAATTATTGCGAAAGTGACATGAAAATTAAAAAAAATACTAGACTTCTTATAACTTTATATAATAGGTTCAAAGTTTATATCCCTTTTTCTTTTCTTTTTTCTTTTTTATATTGTCGCTTGTATATTTGAGACTTGCAAGAGTAAAAAAGAGAAAAACAATTCAATAGGACATTTGTGAAATGAGACTCTTAAACCTTATTTTTATTTACTTTAAAAATCAAAATAAATACAAGTATTAAAATGGCTTAATGAAAAAGTCTAGGTCCAATATTATCACCGGTCCAACCACTATCTAATATCTTACATATTTATATCATCACAAACTAACCCATTTTCACATATCGTTATCAGCTATAATTTAATAAGAAGTATTCACATAATTTTAATAAATTGTGGAGTTATCATATATTATATGTACAAAAACTCGGGACTGCCGGCTAGACATTCTCAAACTCCGAGGCCATTTTATTAGAGTTTCCAACAAATAAGTTCATTATTGATGACAATAAAGTGAGACTTATTAAAAACCCATTTGAGAAAAAAAAAATCAAAAGCTGTAGTGCTTGCATGGTCCTGATCCTGCACACTGTGGGAGTGCAGTTCATATAAAAAAAATTGAAATGAGCAATTAAGTGATCGGTTAGTGTCATTGAAGACGGACATATCCGTTATAATTTAATGACGGGTAAGTGATATCATGTTGGTAGATAAGATAAAAGTAAATTGTCTAGGAGTAGTATTATACTGCTGTTTTATCTAACTACGTGGATATTATTTGACCCGTTTTTAGCTTATAACGGATATGTCCGCTTAAGTGAGAATTTGTTTCAAGTGATACATTCATACCATGGAGAATTGACAATCATGAACTCAAACCAAAGATGTTAAAGTGCTATTTGAAATGGACCATTCAATATTTCAATCAACATCTCAAGATACTTATTTGTCCGGATATTAAATTCAACATAGCCAAAACCCCAAAATAGTGGTCTACACAACTCTATTGTCTATTCTAGGGCTAGTCAAAGCTAAGGGTCCACTCGGAGTCGAACCGTTACTTAGACTTTGTTTGATAAAATTAATTGAGAGTATAGTCAAATTTTGAAAAGATAGTTGAGAACTTAAAAATTAATCAAAACCTGAAAGGTTAACTAATACGGGCTCACTCGTAATCGAACTTTCACTTACATTGTGTTTTATAAAACTAACAGAAACGTTAGTTGAAATCTAAAAAGATAGATAAAACCTGAAAAATTAACTGAAAGTTGAAAAATTAATTATTAAGATAATTGAAAATTAAGAGTTGATAAAGTAAGTGATTATATAAAAAAATATGTTTGACGAACTAACTAAAAAGATAATTGACTTTGGTGAAATGATATGAAAAAATAAATAATTATTTAATAGTATAGATTTAACGGGTAAAAAGGTAAAATAAAAACAAATCAAGTATCTGGAATTTTAAACGCTATTAATAAGGTACTTAAAATGCATTGTAAATTAGACCCTTAGGTCGATATTGGCCTGGCTCGACCCGTCCCAAACCTAGCCAGTATCCAGTAAAACCCATGTGGCCCGTCTTGGCTGCAACCTTGACCACCTTAGCCCGCTCTCAACCCCAAGTCGATTGTCTGGGTTGAGCTACAATTGACCCGTTTAGACCCGTCACCCACCACGGGTCGGTTCTATGACCTTCACAAGGCTGACCCAGGGACATATTATCAAAACGTTATAAAATAGGACACCGATTGTAAAAATATAATTCTTTAAGTTTCATAATATAGAAAAGAAAAACATTATAAGTCATATGATCAATTACAATATAACATCTGCAATTGATTATTACGATAGAATTCATTACGATTGATAGGAATATTAATAAGGTGATGGGTTGAGACTTAAGACTCAACTATTATTAATATTCCTATTACCGATATCATGCATTGCATATAGCCTTACGATTTAGTTAAATTTTATTAGTCGCTTGACCTCCACATCCAAAATAAGCTCCTGCTTCTCCAATTTCAGCCTTTCTAGTACCTCTGCAACAATTGAATTAAAAGTTTATTTTGTGAATAGATTAACTGGATATAATTGATTGAACGTAAATAAAACCCAACAAAATACAGCTAAGTAAAACTAAAAATGAGCTGAAATTAAGTCAGAAATAACAAAGTCTAAGACCACCACTCAAAATACTCGATGTTTTTGTAATGTTTATTTTAATTGGTTGTAATTTGCAAATGTCGTGTTAATTTAGAACGGTTTTAATTAAGAATTTGAGGCGGTAATTGAACGATCGAGTAATTGAGAATATAAGTTTACGTACGATTTCCAACCAAGGAATGCATCCCCATTTGGTTGATTTGATATCTTATAGCAACATTCTCATTCCGCAGTGCTTGATATTGTCCTCGTAAGAGATCAGCCTGGGGATTCAAATTTGCCAGCTTCACCTAGATTATATGATAGTAAAGTAAAAAACCAAAACGTAAATTATAAAATAAGACGGTTTTATATTGTGAGATGGTCCATTTTTTTTAATGTTAATACTCCCTCCTATTCCCGTTAACTGTCTCATTTCGGGTTGGGCACGGGAATTAAGAAATTCATTTGTTTAATGTAAAGTAATGTGTGGGGTGGGAAGATTGGAGAGAGGGAATGTATTATTGATTATTATTATGAGTAGAGGTGATTAAAATAAGTAATGTTGTGGGGTAAGGTGGGGTATTGTTGTGAATTAAAGTGATTAAAATAAGTGTAAACATTTAACAAAAATAGACAATGGGACATTTATGTGAATAACCGAAAATGGACAATGGGACAGTTATGTAGAATAGGAGGGAGTACTATTTATCTATTGCTAATAAATGGTTTATCATGTTACTAATTTTATATAATAAAAAAGTCTCAAAGCGTGGGACTGCCTCACGCAATAGTTACTAAAAGATTGATTACAAGCACAAATAGAACTATACATTCACGTGTATATGAGCATCGTACATCTAATGCAAATCTAATGGAGCTTATATGCAATTTTTTTCTGAGCTTTTAACAATTTTTTCCTGCACTATAATTTTTTAGTGTTAAAATTAAAATCATTGGTTTTTATATGTATTATTTTTAAGTTTCAATATAATGTTTTGAGTTACAATTTTTTTATAAAGACGCTCAAATTCTTTTCAATAAAGCTCATAAAATATATGTACATTAATATGTCTAAAATTGGAAAGTCGTAGAATAAAATGTCTAAAATTGGAAAGTCGTAGAATAAAATGGTTTTAAGTTTTAACACTATGAGACTGTCCATCTTTTAAAAAATATTGTTCATCTATTTCTAGTTTTTTTTTTTATAATAGAACCGTTTTATGTAATAGTTATTGAAAGATCGTTTACAGGCACCAAAACACCGCAAGAACACTAATATGTCTAAAATTGGAAAATCGAGTCATTTTTTTAGCTTTATATATGAAAATGAGTTTTTACCATTTGGAAATTAAAATCAAGTTACTCCGTATTTATTACTTATACATAATATAATATTTTATTCTATATATATATGAGTACATCGTATATTGGTGTTGGAATTCAGTATCACCTAATATAAATCAGCGTTACTATATCTCGTAAATCTCATTAAACGACGTTAGACTTGTTTAACAAGGTTACAAATTTAAAAGATTTAAAATGAAAAACGAAATGGAAAAAATGCGATGAATAAATTGATAAAATAAAATAAAAAAACCTTTTCATCTGCTCTATTTCTTATAAGTCCGTGAAATTTGTCTTTCTGTTTTTGGCGAAATGTTCGAGCATATTGTCGGTTCATCACCAATCTGAAATGTATATAAATAGTAATATTAGTAATTAATCAATAATAAATATTAAGAAAGGAGGACTATATCAATGTATTACCAACAATTTTATAATTTTTGAGCATTTTAATAATATTTTTGAATTTCGTTTTAAAAATTATGAGTATTGTTATAAAGTTTATGAGTTCAGTATTAAAACATTAAGCTCAAAAAATTATAATAAAACTCAAAAACATTACATATAAACTTAGTTAAAATCTAATTTAATTAATAAGCTCAAAAAAAATACACATGCTCAAAAACAGATAAAGTTTGAGGTATTAAACTCAATAAAAATACTCATATGCTCAAAAACAAATAAAATTTGAGGTAATAAGCTCAAAAAAATACCCATATATGCTAAAAAAGAATACTCGTGCTTAAAAACAAATAAAGTTTGAGGTAATAAACTCAAAAAAATACCCATATACTCAAAATAAATAAAATCTGAGATAATAAGCTCGACAAAAATATTCAATATCATAAAAAACAATTAAAGTATGAGGTAATATGTATGTTCTTTTTGTCTCTTCATTTGTTTCGTCATCACTTTACAAAATAATTACTTTCTCCATTCATATTCAAACTACACATTTTTCTTTTTAATCCATTCATAACCAATCTATCACTTTTTAAATAAAGCAAAAAAATGACTAAAGTGTTCTTATGAAAATCATTTTTTTACAAAAAAATGCCATTGAATGACCACTTTTAATCAACCATGAAACATTTAAATTAATAAAAAAAAATTATATTACACACTTTATTGTACTTTTAATAATTTTTTAACATTTTTCTTAATATGTGTGCAAAAAACATATTATATACACTTTAGATATGAACTGATGAAATTAATAGTTTTTCAAAATTACAAATTTTATCACATTAAAATGATGTCAAAAGAGTAGATATGTTCAGCCCGTCTTGCTTATAACGGTCACAAACTTGTGATCTCTCACAATCCCTCTCACTTGTCCTCCCACTTGCAAATTTGTTTCACGAGATTTATCACGTCATAAATGCGAATTTGTACTGTTTAGGGCAAGTGCAATGGTGAGCAACAAGGTTGTAGCTAGAAATTGCCACTTCATATTTTTAAGCTACTCCCCTTTTAAGCTACCATCACACCCAATGGTGAAGCAATAGTCATTGTAGCTTAAATGACCCCACAATGTTTTTAACTTTATTTAAAATTTTAAAGTATACAAAAAACGAAAAACAATAAATCCATATATTAATTGTGGATCTTCTTAAGCAGCTAGCTCCATGGAGCTACTAGCTTAGTCCAAGCTAATCCAAATATAGTGGTACAATGGTTTGGCTATTAGCTTACAAGTTTTCATATTTGCAAGCAAGTCTCTTAGCTAAACCATTGTACTTGCTCTTATATATGACTCTAACTCACAAGCCCACGCGTGACGGACATTAAAAAATATAAAAAATGTTAAAAATGTTAAAAATAAGAAAAAAAACAAAATGTAAATACGAAGCTAACCGTCGTAGCCGTTTAGCATCCATAGGAGAAGCATCCGAAGATGAGTTAGGGATCACTTCTTCACCTTTGTTACTGCCATCGTTGTTGGGGGACTCCATCTCTGCATTTGTAGCTAAATTATTAGCTAATTTCCTTCATTGATTAATGTTTTAGTACTTTAACATGCTCGTCATTCAAAAGCCCTAAGTTTAGAGGTTTCGGGATTTGAACTTAGGACCTTGTTAATTTAAATTAATGATTATTTTAGGTTGTGCATTTGGTCCGAACCGGAATCCCAAGAAAATCATGGACCAGAGCTCGGACCAGAATTTTATTTTATATACCCACTTTTTTCATATTTCGATTCAAATATCTAATCCATCGGCCTGGGCCAAATAGGATTAAACCGACCTATAATATTTTCTTAAATAATATTTTAAGAAAACAAGAACAAGTAACAATAGTTCTTGTCTTTTTAGTTTGGATAAAAAAAATCAGCCTCAAATCAGACCGAATACCAAAATATTAAAAAATATATCGGTCCGGTAATTTTCAATCCATTTCTCCGGTCCGAACTGAATTTAACAAACCTAACTTTAGTAGTAGTTTTGAAAAATGAATATATTATATTACTTACTGATTTTTTTTTTTTTTTGGTGACGAGGGAACCCGCGGGTATATGTGATAGCCTGCAAACCATATACACCAGGTAAACCACCCGAGGGTGACAGGCTCGAAGTCTATTTAGGCATGGACTCGGGCCACCCGAGGGTGACAGGCTCGAAGTCTATTTAGGCATGGACTCGGGCCAAGAATGCTCCACAAGATTTTGCTCTTGGGGAGGCTTGAACCCGGGTCTCCTGGGACTTTCACCCAAGTTTTAACCACTAGACTCCACCCTTGCGGGCTACTTACTGATTTTAATTACGAGTAAAATAAATGTTTCAATCCTTATTAATCAGGCTTCCACCTGTTTATATATTGAGGTAATAATTTCAATACTCTATTTAAAATATAGAACTTAATTGCTTTCCTTGGTTACAAATTACAATAACAATATTGAATTATTGACTTATTGTACTACTTCAATAATTAGAATTTGAATTATTTTTGTGATTGTAGATTCATAAAATTATAAACGCTATAAATCTTGTTTAATACTATACGAGTATTTAATAGATCAATATAAACGACAAACGTACTATTGATACCAATTTGCCCTCGTAAATATGAATTACTAATTTTCAAAGGTTTTTCTGATTTTACGAGTTTTTAATTGATTAATTAAACGATAGATGTACTATTACAGAGATAATTCAAATTCTAGTTATTGAAATCATCTACCAATAACTCAATATTGTTTCAATAACCTATAAATGATAAGATTAACCATTCAAATTCAGTTTTTGTGATTGGTACATTTATCGTTTATTTAATCAAATTAAAAACTCATAAAATACGACAAAACAACAAAATTAGGAATTTCAAATTTACAACGCCAAATTGGTATTATTAATTGGCACGTTTGTCGTATATTAAACAAGATTTAATCTGTTCATGATATCATGTGAAATTCCGCATTAAAGGTTATCTGATTAATCAAGAAACTCAATTTTTGTTGGAAACAATTTTGCATGCAAGACATCATTGAAACAACAAATTTTATTTCGGCACTTTAATAGATTAAAATTTCATGGCTTACAATCATCAATAGCCAATAGGTACCGAACATTTTTCATAAAAACCTTATAAAATGCATACTTTCATAACTAGTTAAATATGAAATTCGATCAAAACCCTAATTCTTAATAATATAATTGTAAATTAAGTAATGGATTCGAGGTTCAAATCTTCATAAACCCCCTATATGTTAACAAATTGTCACGATAGCCAACATTTACTCTACTTTAAAATAAAGTTACGACTTATAAGTATTTATTCAACAACGTAAATATAAATTCAAATCGAAGAATAGGGATAACTTACTAGAATTGCGTTAAAAGAAAATAGATAATAAATTTTCTTCGACTTCTTCGATTCTTAACTTAAATTATATTTGACAATGACCATAAGATAACCTAGGCACGGTATATATAGCTTTCGAAATAGATATTACCTTTCCGATTATAATAGTTGTGAAAGCAAATATATAACCTACCGGTTTTAGTTCAATAAAAAAAAATGTTTCAATCCTTATTAATTAGGCTTCCAATTTTGTGTATATTGACTCATTATTAATCTACTACCTATAAGAGTTAATTGTACTAATTAGAACTACGGTTTTTCTAACGTGTGCCCTAAGGGAACACGTTATTGAGTTAATTAGAGAAAGATTGTTGAGAGTATTCACGAATAATTGATACATAAACTCACATTTACCATAATTAGTGAAATATTCTCAACAATCTTTCTCTAATTAAGTGCATGTTTGGCCTTGTTTATGGAAAAGAATTTTTACTTTTGTAAAGGAGTTTTTATAAAACTAGTTCTTGATAAAATTGTTCATGTTTGACCAAAATTTTTAAAAAACTATTTTTATCAGTTTTATCGTGTTTGGCCTAACTAGTTTCTATCAATTGTTTTTGGATTTTGGGCTCAAATAACTTAAGAGCAACGTGAAATGAGAAACAGAAGTAACAATTTGCTACTTCTGTTTCTAGGTGTTTCTAGGAGTCAGTTTTAGAATTTTTGTTTAATAAAATTAGTTTTTAGTTTTTTTAAAAGTAGTGTTTGACCCAGCTTCTATTTCTTTGGTTGAAAAAACAGTTGAAAAGCAGGGCCAAACACATACTAACTTATTAGGGCACACATTAGAAAAACCGAAAACTAAAACTTACATGTTTATGGCAAATAAGGAATACAAGCAAGTTAAACCTTGTTCTTTCTTACCTAATTTTAGATCACTTCAGTTTAATTTAATTCAATCTGGTTAGGTGGTATTGGTTTAGTTCAACTTTACTCGGTTCAGTTCAGCTCATCTCTTTACAAATTAACTTTTACTTTAGCTCTATTTAGCTTCATGTTCAGTTTAACTTCATTCACTTTATTACCACTTCAGTTTAATTTAACTTTTTTTCAGCTGAAAAGAACAAATCCTTATAGGCTAACATTGTATCCATTTATTTTTATCGACATTATAAGATGTTTGACATACCCTTTTACACAAATTTTTAACATAAATTACAGATAACTTTGAATAACAGATTAATTAATTAGAGGTCACTAATTAATCTGTACCATTTCATGTGTTTTTCGCTACCCATTTATTGTAAAATGACATTTAAATTTCATATTTATTATCGTGATAGGTGTATCCATTATATACTTAATCACGATTCATGCATAATCGATATAATTTATAAAGTAGTCTCACACGCTCGCTATAAATTTGTTATCGGACCGTCTTTAAGAAAACTTACTCTTTCTCTAATTGTTATGCTAAGTGTGAACTCTTAAGTCAAAAACGTGTAGGAACATATTACTTTAATGGTAATTAAGAAATTAAGAAATTCTAAGAAACAGATGTCTTTCCCTTTTCATTATAACATGCTCATAAATGCAAGGAGGGTACAACAACATAATCAAGATTTAAATATCATTGAAAATAACGATTTTTTAACGTGTGTCCTAAGAACACGCGTTAGAAAAACCGTTATTATTATTAGGCTATTTGACAAAAATAGCCGAATCTTAAAAAAATTAGGAAAAAATTGATCCAAACCCAATGTTAAAAACCCACACCCGATCTAGTATTTAAATACTCATCCATATCCACTATTGGAAAATTCAACCATATACGAACCCGATCCATTCATACCCAAACCCGATTCAATCAAATATTTTGAAATTTTGAAACTTTTAGGTTTAGTCAAATCAAGTTTCAGGTCGGGTTGTGGATTATATATTGGCTCGAGTATGGATTTGGAAAAAGGTATAATGGATCGGGTATATATTTTAAAGTTTTGGATACGGATTGGGGATCCAATTAGTGGCTCGGGTTTGAATCTAGCAGCAAACTCCAATCCAACCCGACCCCGTCATCTCTAGTGAAAAGGTATCTAATATGGTAGTTGAATATTAGGAGTACGAGCATATAAGGTTACAATATAAAAACTAAAAAGGCAGGTAATTTATTTTTTAAAATTGATTAAAAAATATTTAATATTATAAATTGAAAGGGTAAAAAGGAAAGGGAAATATATGACCATCAAATTTTATGGTGACGGTGGAGGCACTAACACATAGCAATAATTATTAAATTTATTAAATGTAAGTTGTAGTTAACACAATAAATAAAATAAAACTTGTACTTCAATGACATAAATATTAAATTTAAATTTTCAAGTCAACTAGGGGATGTTTGGTTAGGGGTCTATAAGAAAGGGAAAGGGAAACAAAGTTATTCACTCCCTTTGTTGGTGTTTGTTTGACACAATCTAAGGGAATTGAACTCCCTCCCTTATCCCTCAATCCTTCTAATTCCTTACCTCCACCCCCAAGGATATGCGATTTCATTACTCTTGTTACCCTTCAACCGCTTTCTTCATCTACCACCACACTTACAACTACCACCACAATAGCCACCACCAAACCACCACTATGATGCCACTACCACCGCCATAACACCCCCACCACCACCACCGTCGTGACACCCCAACCACCATCACTACCATGACACTCCACCATCATCACCGTCGTGACCACCGCCACCATCGCCACCGTCACCGCCATGACATCTCTACCACCACCATCGCCACCACCGCCATGACACCTTACCATCATCACCGTCGTGACCATCATCGTCGCCACCACCACTGTCACCGCCATAACACCCCACTACCGCCACCACCACCACCACCATGCCACCTCCACCACCATCACGGTCGCCAGTAGAGAAGTGGTTGTTTTTGGTGGTGTGTGTTAGTGGTAGGAGTGAGTGTGTGTGGACCATTAGTTATCTTTCTTAGAGTAACCAAGTTACCAAACAACCTATTAAGTTTTAGGTAATCCCTTTCCTTTCCCCCTTTTACCCTTTCTTATTTTCTTTTCCTTTCTCTTTCTCTAACCAAACGCCCCCTAATAGGGTGAAATTATACTCCTCCGTATTTATTTATTTTTCATTAATAAATTAAAGTTTGATATCTCTTTATTAAGCAAAATGATTATGTTTCTAAGGGTTAGGACCAGAATGAGTTCATAAGTTGCAAGAAAATGTTTCAATTTATTAATTACGCGGTGGTGATAGAAAATTAAAGTTGTTAACGGGAGACCTCTTATACATTAACGAGAGATCTTTCACATGTTAAAGATAATATTTTATTTTTCTTTTCTTTTTATACCGTGTCTCTCATTAATCTAGCGAAAAACAGTCTTTCAGAAGACTTTCTGTTAAATCTATGTTCTTACTTTGTTATGAAAGTTGGTACGATAAATAATTTTACCTAAACTCTAAGATGATAGTTAAGGCACAATCGCACAATTACGTGTTTTTTCATAAATCTTAGCAAGGTAATTATGCAAACAAAAATCTCAGAAAACAAATGCCTTTGCCCTTTCACCATAACATGCTAATAAATGCACAATAATATACTTTCTGTCCCAATTATTTGTTTATCTTTTCTGATCTTTGAGACGTGTATTTTGAATTTTTGATTAATGGTTAGCATTTATTGCAACGGAGAAAATACATCAAATCCACAAAACTAAGCACGAACAATGTTTAGTTACTTTTAACCATATATAGAAATTTTAACACAAATTCTTTGGAGAGACGGTAAAAATGAGAAACTCAATGTTTATCGACGGGAATCCAAGTTATCTATATAGATAACATGGTACACATTCTCATTTGTGACGGTAGATATGCCACAAGAGTTACTGAGGGTTCGGGGGACGGCCGTTGGCGGCGGCAACTCGAGAACCGAATTCTAGCACCTCTTTGCTCGTGTCGTCCTTGTGCACAATAACCTCTATGAAGCATAGACTATCTTTCTCCGGTCCAGTCGCGGTTTGAATAGCATTCACAAGCTCCTCTTCACAAAAAACCTGTTTACACTCGCAAACTTTAACAACTAAACTAGCTGACGTACGTAACAAACTGAAAATGCACGTTTTTTTTTTGGTGAAGAGGGAAACCGCTGCCGCTACCTTCGGTGCGCACTGGGTAAACCCGCAGATATATGTGATAGCCTGCAAACCACATACACCAGGTAAACCACCCGAGGGTGACAGACTCGAAATCTATTTAGGCATGGATTCGGGCCAAGAATGCTCCACAAGATTTTGCTCTTAGGGAGGCTTGACCCGAGTCTCCGGGGAATTTCACCCAAATTTTAACCACTAGGCTCCACCCTTGCGGGCCTGAAAATGCAAGGTTACTTTAGTTTAGAATCAACCTTGGTTGTCCAACACTTGCCTTCGCCATTGTGTATAGCGTCCACAACAGCAGTATAGTTCCAGTTCTTAATGACATTGTATGGACCATCGTGAATCTCGACTTCAACGGTGTATCCACCATTGTTGATCAGGAAGATGATGCTTTTCTGTTCGCATCTTATCATAGTAGAAATGTCTTGGACTGTCATCTGCAATAATACTCACCATTTACGCTACGACATACATTAGATACTTATGCTAGCAAATAGCAATTAGGATCAACAAAGGGTCAGTTAACTTTTGAATTCTTACCTGGAAACTACCGTCACCAATGAATGCAAGTACTCGCTTCTCAGGGTCGGCTTGCGCATAGCCAAGCGTTGCGCCAACAGACCATCCAATTGACCCGTACTGCATCTGAAACTCGTATCTAGAAATGATATACAAGCAAGACTCAGAGCCCGCGAATAATAAGGCCTTAATCATTTGAACACGGGACCATAATACAGGAGACATGTCTCATAACGACGTCTACAAACATCTACCCTTCTGAATTCAGTCGGTAACATATATTACCGACTGAATTTGTGTCGGTTGGTTTCGGGCTCTGTTTCGTAATGACATATTCGCCTAATTTCAGCATATTGCAGAGATTTAACATATTTGACCTATGTATATACTATTTAGAGCGTTTAGTTAATAACATATTTATTTATTTTTTGTGAAAAGAAGAAGGGTTAGCCCTTAGAAGCAAACAACGCAAACCGATTAATAACATATTGAAATAGTATATTGTGGAGAATATTGTGGTACAATATGCTATTTTTCAATATTCTGCTTCTACCAGCATATTGAGCATGTGTTTGGCCTAATTTTTCAAAGTTTTTTTTGGACTTAAAACCACTTTTCGACCAAACACATCATTTATTTAAAAGTTAAAAATAATTTCCCAAAAACTCAAATACCCTCTTTTTACCCATAAAAATAGAAGCAACAATTTGATATTTCTGATTTTTAAAAACTATTTTTAAAAAATTAAGCTTTAAAAACAAAAATTCTTTTCTAACAATTTAGGCCAAACATGCTCTGAATTAGCGGATTCGAAAGATTTTTTTTTGTCTTCCTTACCCTTTTCAAAGATATTACCCTTTCTTTTATATTGATTATATAAATATGTTCCACACTTTGCTAATTTGAAACCGTTAATTACCAAATACCTCTAAAATACTTCTGTTAAATAACCCTGTTACGGCTGCTAGTCAAACCTGCTAAATCATTTCGATAGTCAAATTTACTTTTTAAATTTGCTTCTGCCAATATTACTCCGTTGTTTACCAAACACCGCCTATATCAGTCGGTCACTGAATTGATTCTAGTAGTTATTGAACAAATGCTGCAAGAATGTACAAAAACAAAATGAAACAGTAAGCATACCCACATCCCTCCGGTAGCTTAAGCTTTTGACAGTTAAACCACGAATCTCCGGCCTCAACGACGATAGTAGTATCACCCGAAAGCATATTCTGAACATGTTTGTAAAGAACATTCACTCTAAGAGATTCTTTCGGGGCGCATCGGAGAAGATGCCCATTAGGAACAAAAATCCTGCTATAGTTCACATGAGCAGTATTATTTTCCTGAATCTTCTTCGCCAATGCGCTCAAGAAATCCTTCATCAAAACACAGCCAAAAGCGGGTCCATTCCCGATGACAACCCTATTGGGTTGCAGAATGATGGCCTTCTCCTTCTTGAGAAGCAACGAGTACCCGACTGAACTCAAGTCAGTGAAAATCGGGCCTGCAAATATATAAGCATCGGCTGATTCAACAATTTCTGCGCAGAACGCTGTGCTTACTGCTCCCCAGTATGTGCCGATAAAGCGAGGGTGCTGCTCTGGAACAAGCCCTTTTGCTGAAGGCATCGCGGCTAAAGCATATCCAGATGCATCGGCTAACTCGACAAAGGCCTTGGATGCCTTTGCAACTCGCATTTTTGGCCCACCTACCATGACTGGCTTTACTGCCTTGTGTAGGAAGACGGCTGCTGCTTCCACGGCCGCTTCTAAGGCCAACTTGTTACTCAATCTGAAGGACAGAGAAATGTGCATGATAAGCTAGGTAGCACCAAAACGGACACGGATACGGATACGGACACGGACACGACACGACACGGGCATGCCATGAAATTTAGGACATGGACACGGCATTTAAATATAATAAAAAAATATATTTTATGGTTATAAATAACGTATTCCCTCCTAGCCAACTTACGTGTCTCATTGTCATGAAAGAACAAAATTTATGAGATATTAGTGGTTTAATATTTTGGTTGAGTAGGGCTATGTAGATTGGAGAGAGGATGTTATGATTTGTATAAAGTAGGTAGAGAAATGGGTGGGTTGGTAAGTAATAAATGAAAATTAATAAGGGTAGAATGGTAAAACATTGGTAAAAAATTTACCAAAAATGGACAACGGGACACTTTACTGAATAGACGGAAATGTACTGGAACACTTAAGTTGGGTAGGAGGGAGTATAATTTTATTTTTATCATGTATTTGAAGCTAAATCTAAAAGTTAAGGTACAATTTGACTTTTACTATAATTAATTCTCATTTTTTAACCAAATTCATCTTCTAATCGATTTTTTTAAAAATTATATTCATCGTCTAAACTATAATATATTTAGCCATGTTTCCAACGAGTATCGGACACAGGACGGCTAATTAAGAGAAGTGTCTGTGCTACCCAGATGATAAGTAAGACGGTAAGAATATGTACTTCGGGCCATGTATCTCTTCAATTTCAGTTCGCTTTAGTTGAGTACAGTTAAGACGACAATATATATATATAGATGGTACCATAATTGTAATGACCACGAGATTTTGTAAGAAGCGTTAAAAGACGGTCTTAAGCAAAACCTACTTAAAAACACGAGTAAATAGTCTCGTAAGTCGTTACCACTGCAAATAATTACCAATGAAACAGAGAGCAAGTGAGAAAATTACTTGGGGGTGATTGAAAAAGGCACAGGCTCTCGACTGAAAGTAGGATGAGGAATCGTCGATAAATTACAAGCAATGCTAATGTACACCGGCTTACTCTCCCTCAACGCTGTTGATATCGCCTCATCGATTAGCTCGTGTGCATCCTCCAGAATACTCACCACCGCCTACTTAGATCATTTTCGTTTACATTTGATCACAATACCGCTCACAGATTACCTAGCACCAAAACGGACACGGACCCGACATAGACACGGGACACGACATCGCATGAAATTTAGGACACGGAACACGACAATTAAATATAATAAAATATACTCCCTCATATTCCATATTTTCTTCCATATTTTCTAAATCGTATTATTCAGTTTTTTTTTTTCCTTTCCTATTTTGGAAACTTTTATTCTTATTTTATTCATTTCTTTTTCCTATTATCAAACCTACACAACTTTTTTACCCCTATTTTATATTTTTAATGCTTGTGATCCCACAATTTCTTATTTAATTCCTAATTATTCAGCTCATATCCCTTTTACCATGGGCGGATCTAGCCCTAGGGCTAGGTGGGCTTAAGCTCAACCTAGTTTTAAGATATTCAGTGTTATAATGAGTCTTAATTGGTAAGAGTAAGAGTAAAGGGGTTTGTTACTCCCTAATGGTTTTCGCATCATAAATTCCAATAATATTAATCGCAAATTGCTATTATCGTTTTCATATGACTAAACTATTTTATACCTTAAGTTGTTTAGCGCCATACATTCTAATAATATTGATGTTGTTAGAAAAATTCTAATATATTAATCGCAAATTGTTATTAGTGTTTTCATATACCTAAAGTATTTTGTACTTTAAGTTGTTTAACGCCATAAATTCTAATAATATTAATGTTGTTAGAATAAGAATCCTTAATTTTAACAAAGTTGAGATACCTGTCTATTCGAGAATACAAAAATATTGTATTCAAAAAGAAGGAGATTATAAGACATTTACGTTTTTTAGTGATGATTGTTGAATTTATTAGTATATAGCGAAACTTGTATCCTTGAAAAATATTCAATCATAGTGTATATTTTTATAAGATATATCTCTGTCTTTGTTATTTGTTAGTCTTTCAATAAAATATCATTTATAAATAATGCCCAAAGGACTCTGTGACAAAGGGAGTAACCCCTAAATGACTAACATTACATATGTGCAACCTCAATTATACGTTTTATTTGATGGTTTCATATGACTAGTCATCGCGGACATGAGTCTAGCCCATCCCACTTCTAAATCCTGGATCTGCCCCTGCCTATTACCAAACTCTACCCAATTTTTTAGACTTATTATATTCCCACCTTAATATTTGTGCGAAACACGAACGGGAACAAAATATGGAATAGAAGGGAGTATATTTTATGTTTATAAATAAGGTATAATTTTATTTTTATCTTGTATTTGAAACTAAATCTAAACAAGTAAAGGTACCATTTGACTTTTAGTATAACTAATTCTCATTTTTCCACCCAAACTCATCTTCTGATCGATCATTTTTAAATTTTTAGTTCTCGTCTAAATTATAATATGTTTAGTCATGTGTCCAACAAGTGTCGGATGTCCGAGTGTCAGACACGGTATTGGACACGGGACGGTTAATTAAGAGAAGTGTCCGTGCTATCTAGCGCACAAAAATAAATGACCAAAAAGAAGGGTGTATTTGTATGTAATTAGTAAATTTAAACATATTTACAGTCAAAGTTTAGGAAGTTTTGAAGCGCGCACCTGATAACAGGTGACGGTCTGAAAACAACGTAATTCCTGGCTAAAATCAGGCAAACCAACAGTATGATGCAAAATTCTGTTAGTCCCATGATCGTTCGAGTTAGGGCCACCAACAATACAAATAACAGGGAGATTCTCACTGTAGGCTCCAGCAATAGCATTGAGCACACTCAACCCACCAACCGTAAACGTGACGGCACACGCTCCAACGCCTCGTGACCGTGCATACCCGTCTGCTGCGTAACCAGCATTAAGCTCGTTACAGCAGCCGATCAGGTTAAGCTCTGGCTCAGCTACGAAATGGTCTAGGAGAGCAAGGTTGAAGTCACCTGGGACCGTGAACACGTCGTTCACGCCTATCTCGACTAGTCGTCGAGCTAAGTGTCGGCCCAATGTGGCTTCCGGCGTGAGGTGACACGGTGCTGATGTGTTGGCATTGGTTATGCTGCATATAGTGTTGTTTGACGGCCCACATGTGTTCATTTTTTTTGTAAGGGAAAAAATAATAAAACGCGTGGATTTATTCTGGAAAGAGAGGTACAAGAACGATTTTTGATTTGGAAAATAGGAAAATGCGAGGGATTTATATAGGTAATTTCTTGTAAACTCGAAGATTAAAATAAATAAGGTGCGTTTTGGGGGTTTTTGTAAAATATTATGTTTATATTTTCGTTAATTATTAATTAGTGATTAATTTAATCAATAATTATTTGCTAAACCTGTTCCTACAAGCAATGAGCCAATGATTAATGATGCATTTACTTAAATATGATAAACAGATTACTATTTTATTAGCAACGAAATCATTCATTCACATTTCTAGTGATTGTGATGCTAAGGAAATATTCCCTTCGTTCCGTTCAGTCCAATTCCATACGTTTAATTAAAACACGATAATGTGGCCAAAGAAGGTTGCGATCTTATTGCACCAATAATCGGAGTACTTATAGGATTACATACGATAGGATAAGATCGATAGTAAAAGCGACACACATAAAACGTATAGATAGTAATAACGATACACAAAAAACGTTAATGGCCTTCGGCCTTTTAATATGTCCTAATACCCCTTAAGCTGGAGCATAAAGATCGAGAATGCCAAGCTTGACAAGTTGACCCTATTTTGTAACCTACTATCACAAACAACTCGGGCCTTGTATCGCTCAAAAGAACAGTCGAGGTCGAGGTTCTATCTACGATAGAAACTTCACATTGATTAAATTAAATTAAATATGTAATTAGATTGAGATAATTAAACAACATGCTTTCTTAATTAAATTCAACAATAGGCTGTCTAGCATGAAGAGGAATGTGATTCTGCTATCATAACTAAGAAAGATCGACGTACAGCTTAGCAAACAGATTTGTAATGATCCTCGTTTCGATTTAATTTACGCCTTTTTCAATGATCGTATAATAAAGTCATTTCTCCGTTCCAATTCACTTGTTTATCTTTTCATCGGTACCAAGACTAAAGAATACCGAGGAAGAAGGAGATTACTTATCGTTATTTTTATTGGATGACAAGTAGACAAGATAAATCGTTGAGGATCAAATTACGGAGACCTAACTAAAAAAAATACGAAACCCGAGACTTGATTGGATGACAAAAGAATATCTAGAGAATAACAAAGTTTATCCCATCTATCTAATAAATAGTACTTGACTCGTTTTACCTGACGAGATTGATTAAAATACATAATTTTACGAAGTAACCTCCACCCGATTGTCCTTGGAGAGACTCGAACATGAATTTCTTAATTTCACCGAAGGTTAGTTTTAACCACTAGACTTCAACCTGACGGACATACACTTGTAATTATTGTACACTTATCAAAATCCAAAACATACTCAGCCTTAATTACTTGTAATACCCAAAAAATAAGATATATATTCTCATTGAAATTGAATTTTGATTTTCTAAAGCAATAGTACACAATAGGGGTGTTCATGGATCTGAAACCGAGTAGCGCAACGGTTGAAACGTTGGAAAAAATACAATGAATATAAATGTGTAGTTCAGTATTTTTGTTACATTTAGGGGGCGTTTGGTCAACCAAACGCCCCTTAATCTTTACTAGAAAATCGAATACCACAAACTCAGTTTATGATGGGAATCCAAGTTACTGAGGGTTCGGTGGGCGGCCGTTGGCGGCAGCGACACGGGAACCCCATTCTAGAAGCTCTTTGCTCGTGTCGTGTTTGTGCACTATCACTTCTATGAAACATAGGCTATCCTTCCTTGGTCCTGTCGCGATTTGAATAGCATTCACAAGCTCCTCTTCGCAAAAAACCTGTTTAATTATTCCCGTATATATAGTTAGTTAACGACTTTAACAGCTAAACTAGCTGACCTATCGTAGTTTAAATCCAACCTTGGTTGTCCAACAATTGCCTTCCCCATTGTGGATAGCGTCCACTATACCGGTGTAGTTCCAATTTTTAATGACATTGTATGGACCGTCATGAATCTCGACTTCAATGGTGTATCCACCATTGTTGATCAGGAATATGATGCTTTTCTGACCGCATCTCAGCATCGTCGAGATGTCTTGGACTGTTACCTACAATACTCGACAACAAATAAATGCCATGACTTCAGTTACTTCCTAGGAAGTTGTGGGTCTATGCGTTAAATCTGTTAGTCGCCGCTTTGAACGACTATGCGGGGTATCTGAATTCTGTATTGGGCTAGGGTTTCTATCTGGGTCTTATTAGGTCAAATTTGTATTGTATTAGGTTAAGAGTACTATATAAACTCTTAACGTCTATGTATCTGTATTGTATTAGGTTAACAGTACTATATAAACTCTTAACCTCTATGCGGGGGTTTCTGTCTGGACCTTATTAGGTCAAATCTGTATTGTATTAGGAACCTCTACCCTAGCAGTTATCATACAATATATTGTTCTGAATCTGTAATCTAAAACCCTTCTGCCCTGTGGATTTAGCTAGAAGTAAATCGAGATTGTTCGGCTAGGAAGTCGGAAACTTGTTCTTACCTGGAAACTACCGTCACCAATGAATGCAAGAACCCGCTTCTCAGGAATGGCTTGCGCATAACCAAGAGTCGCGCCAACAGACCACCCAATTGATCCGTACTGCATTTGGAACTCATATCTGGAAACCAAATAGACAGTTCAAATGCACAAATTCAGTAAATTAACGCGGAGAAAATGTACAAAAACAGTACAGAAACATTACGCGTACCCACATCCTTCCGGTAGTTTTAGCTTTTGACAGTTAAACCATGAATCGCCAGTCTCAGCAATGACAGCGGTCTCACCAGAAAGCATATTCTGAACATGCTGAAAAAGAACATTCACTCTGAGCGGTTCTTTCGGGACACATTTGTAAGGCGTCCCTGTAGGAACAAATATCCTGCGATAGTTCTCAAATGCTGTATTATTTCTCGTAACTTTCTTAGCCAGCGCGCTCAAGAAATCCTTCATCATAACACAGCCGAAAGCCGGCCCATTCCCGATCACAACTCTGTCAGGCTGTACAATGATGGCCTTCTCCTTTTTGAGAAGCAACGAGTACCCGACTGAGCTGAAGTCATTGAAAATCGGTCCTGCAAATAGATATGCATCGGCTGATTCGACAATCTCAGAGCAGAATGCAGTGCTTACTGCTCCCCAGTAGGTGCCTATGAAGTGAGGGTGGTGTTCCGGAACTATCCCTTTGCCTGCAGGCTTAACTGCCAAAGCATATCCAGATGCATCAGCTAACTCAACAAAGGCCTCGGCTGCCTTTGCAACCCGGATATTCGGCCCACCCACCATGACGGGTTTCACCGCCTTGTTTAGGAACTCAGCTGCTGCTTCTACTGCTGCCTCTAGACATAACTCATTACTCAGCCTGAAACACAAATAATTGTGCAGAGGAGACGATCAATATTTATTACTCGTATTATGCAATAATTAGAGCTGTTTATGGGTGGTACCGTCCGAAAATCCGGCCCATCCAGCCCAACTTTTTCCCGGGCTTGGACATCATTTTTCTGAAAAAAATGGGCCAGGTGCTAACCCGGCCCAACCCATTTTAGTATATGGGCCGGACACGGACGAGAAATGTAAAGCGGGCCGGCCCATCCGGCCCGCTAAAGTAATATGAGCAATTAGTTATAATTAAATTTTGCTTATTTTTTACCCTTGTTTGGATTTTGGAACTTATATTCAGATGACCAAATTAGTCGTCCTTCTATTTTGTGTATTGATGTTAAGAACTAAAAACTTAATTCAATATCGGCTTTGCAAGTTCATCGCGTTGTTAATTAATTAATTAATTACTGTAATTCTCAAAAGTTAACAGAAAAATATGAGCCCATCAGCCCACGGGTTGCCCGAATTTAGCAGTTGGGCGGGTAAGGGCAAGGAGAAGTGACCCGCTATTTTGGCCCAGCCCGCCCGCTATAGTCTTATAGGGCATACTTTTCCCTTTCAGGCTTCAGCCCAGCCCATGTCCGGCCCAAACCCGCATTTGGACAGCTCTATGCAAAATGTTAGGAGTCTTGTATCGTTTATCAAATACCAAAAACTTAAGCTGATGGTTACACGCGTTGAGATCAAATTGTTTGTCAAATTACCGGGTACGGCGAGAAAAAGGCAGAGGCAGATGACTGAAAGTAGGGTGAGGAATCCCTGATAAATTACAGGCAATGCTTATATACACTGGTTTACTCTCCTTCAACGCAGTCGATATGGCCCTATCGATTTCCTCATGTGCATCCTCCATATTATTCACCACGGCCTACACCACAAAAAAGATTATACAATCAGATGTATAAGAGCATCGTACAACCATGATTACTCAGGAGAGTACCTGATAACAAGTGACGGTCTGAAAACAACGTAATTCCTGGCTAAAATCAGGCAAACCAACAGTATGATGCAAAATTCTGTTAGTCCCATGATCATTCGAGTTAGGGCCACCAACAATACAAATAACAGGGAGATTCTCACTGTAGGCTCCAGCAATAGCATTGAGCACACTCAACCCACCAACCGTAAACGTGACTGCACACGCTCCAACGCCTCGTGACCGTGCATACCCGTCTGCTGCGTAACCAGCATTAAGCTCGTTGCAGCAGCCGATCAGGTTAAGCTCTGGTTCAGCTACGAAATGGTCTAGCAGAGCAAGGTTGAAGTCACCTGGGACCGTGAACACGTCGTTCACGCCTATCTCGACTAGCCGTCGAGCTAAGTGTCGGCCCAATGTGGCTACTGGTGCAGTTAGCGTTGATGGTGGGACGAGGTAGGTTGCGGTGTTGGTGTTGGTTGGGCTGCATAGGTGGTTGTTTGATGGGCCATTTGAGTCCACTGCTCCTATTTTGGTGTCCATTTTTGGCAGTGTTTTTTTGTGCAGAAAAATTTAGGAAATGTTGGGAGGATTTATATAAGGATTAAGGAGACTTCTTGGAGCAATACAAGTCTTGTGGTGATATCGAAACGAGTCAAGAACATGCTCAAGAGTGCTTATGAAGCAAACTTGAGATCGAGTCGATGTCAAACCCACCCGAGCTTAAAACAATTGTGCTCGGTGTCAAGCTTGAGAGCTTTACCCGAGATTGTGCTTAATTTGGGCCAGCCTTAGGCTTGTTTGGCAAACGTCAGAAGCAGATTTATAACAACCTATAACGTTAGCATAATATAATTGGTAGATTTTAATAGGTGATCTGACTATTAAATTAAATTAACAGATTAAGAAATAAAGGGGGTTTGATAATTTGCAGATTATAGCATAATTAAAACGGTTTTATGTATAATTATAAATTGAATATGCTAATACAATATGCGGCTATTAGCTGCATATTCAAAAAACAACAGATTCCTATCAATCTGCTATCAGAATATATTGTTTACAGAACACATGAAAATAGTAGATAGATTGGTCAACCTGCTAATTAGGCCGGAATCTACTAACTTCTCTCTATGTTGTTTACCAAACCGATTTTACATGAAAAAGTCACAATTGTTGACAATTATATTCCTATATAATGATTCCTATCCGTCTTCCCCGGCCCATTCATTATAGGATTAAGGGTGTGATTTGGTGGTTGTCATATTTTACACAAATATTACGTGCTAACTAGGGTTGGGGATGTTAATGAAACGAGATTGCTCGTGAGCAATTTGAGATTGGCTCGGTCAAAGTTTGGTCAAAGCACGGCTCGTGTGAGCTCGACTCGAGCTCGGGCTCGGCTCGAGGGCTTAACGAGTTAAGTCGAGCAAAGACTGGCTCGACTTGAAAAGCTCGCGAGCGGCTCGAACATTTGAGATTAGATAAGATATTAATCATATTTTAGAAAAATATGCTCATATTTTATAAAAATATTTTTTTATTATTATATCTTTGTATCATATATATCAAAAATCTTGTTGATTTGCTAAATATTTTACATAAAATCTTCGAAATTTGTTATTGAAAATATCGGAAGAAATATATAAAAAAATAAACAATTTTATATAGCCTTGATTTGGCTCGAGTTTGTCTCGAGCTCGTGTTAAATCTCCCAAGTTTTGTAACGAGCGCCTTTTTTTAAGTTCGGGTAAGATCGGCTCGAACATGAGCTTAAGTTTTGGTAATCGATCCCAAACAAAGTAAGATTAAGCTCGGGCTCGGCTCAGCTCGGCGCGGCTCGTAACACACATAGTGCTAACACAAGTCGTCGTGTTATCTTAGAGAGAATGGGATTTAAATAAACTCCGCGCGGTTTCGCTTCCTATTAAATTATAATTATAATTATAATAAATATATGGAGTAAGATATTATACATAACGTCTATAACTCAATTTCATTCTCGAGTAATTTATTATATTAATAATTTGCCTAAATTAATTAAATATATTATACATTACGTCTATAACTCAATTTCATTCTCGAGTAATTTATTATAATAATAATTAGTTGCCTAAATTAATTCAATACAAGTACAACGACAATCATGCGAGTATATACAATTATTGGGGGCGTAAATGAGTTGCGTCGGCTGGATGACCATTCGGAATTGAATCGGTTTGAGTTCCGTTAAGCTAATTTCGCCCCGAGAAGAGCTTGATCAAATCTAAGCCGATCCTGTTTAAGCTTGGTAAAAATTAAATAGAATACTCATTTTACTTTTTTTAGTACTCGAAGCTACTTCCTCCATTCATATCCATTGTGTATTTATGCTTTATGCACAAATTTTAAGAGTTTATTAGAATATGATTGAAAGTACAATGGAAAGTGTGTATTTTGCTTATTTTATTGTTTGTGGTGGAATAATGGTGGGCCATTTGATGGCATTTTGTGTAAATAATTGATGTTTATAAGGATATTTAAGTAATTTTGTTGGCTTAATTAGGAAAGGTGTAGTTTGGATATGAATGGATTAAAATGGAATAAGTGTAGTTTGGATATGAATGGAGGAAGTATTTATTTATAATTACGCGTAGCAATTAAATTTTTAAAAAATTATTAGAATGTATAGAAGTTATATACATAGTGTAATTCTAAATACAGTATATTCTAAAATTAGAAAGATAAAGTGTAATGAAAATAATAATTGAACTTAACTCGAGTCGACCTAAGTTGAATTTCGAGCCTTTTTCTAAAATTAACTCGAACTTTAATTGTTCTAGCTGGATAAATTACAGGTCGAAACCGAGCACGGTTTGAGCTCAAGCTGACTTTGACTCGATTACAATACTGCTAAGAAGGTTACTACTGTACTAAATACAATTAAGACAAGATCATGGATATGATCCGTATAAGTGTATAACAGATTAACAGCAGCATAGCATACAGCTGCCAAAAGATTATGATACATGCATGTGCATAAATAATGTATAATATGTTAGTCGATTTAATCACAAGGTCATTTAATTATATTTGAGTTTTCGTGTTAAAATTATTGAGTTGAAATCGATATAATGTAAGTAGGGAATACGGAGAGTACGCTCCTATATAATCAAAATTATCGAGTTTATGGTTAAAGTGGACGAGACCCTAAAATTACTCTAATGATCGTCTTTGAAATAGACAAAATAAATTTTATACTTTATTATATGTTGTTCTGTGAAAAATGCAAGCATCCAATATTTATTATAGGATATAATTGAGCATATAGACAAAGATTTAGAAAAATGACCAAAAATAACCAATTTTGAAGGTTATTATCTATGTTTTTTAAGCCGACAAGGTCCAAGATAAAAATTCTCAAAATTTGCACCATAGTACCTTAATGGTGAAATAAACCAACATTAGCCAAACCTCGGATAATCGTGAAAATGGGTTAAAACACGTTATTTGTGCTTGAAATCGATTGGGTTAACTCCTGAAATAAACTCGAACACATGGTACAAAAACCGGAGGGGAAAGAAACATGGTCCGGTTCGACCTCCCAAACAGCTCAAATTCATCAGGTTCTAAACCCGTTGCGTGTAAACTTCACTTACAACAGCCAGTAGGCTAGCCTTGGTATAGCAGTGATCCTACTTTAGCTGTTTCAGGTATCCCGACCAATACATGGAGCTGATGCTATGTAACCGCCAACCGGCCATATGAAAGAAGTTTTTCATATTCATAACATATAAGCTTGCTAAAACATAAACAAGCAAAATAAAATTTGCAGAAAAACCTCAGGTCTGTCCATAGGCAACCCAGCAAGCGAGTAATCAGATTCAGAGTTGATCACCTCGGTAATGTAGGCAACAGGAAAGCGGGCAATCAGAATGGAAGGAATTGATCACCTCGGCAAAGTTGCATGCAAAACACTACAAAATCATTCATATAATCGAGACTATTCTCATTGATTAACATATCGACCAAGCAAGGCAGCGTATCCACAGAGACAAATGTAGATCCACAGAATCGCCATGCTTCAAGTCAAACAATATAGGCAACAGGAAAGCGGGTAATCAGAATAAAAAGAATTGATCACCTCGGCAAAGTTGCCAGCAGAACTCTACAAATTCATTCCTAAAACACAGACTACTTTCATTGATCAACATATAGAACAGAGATAAAGGTGGATCCACAGAAAAGCCACACTTCAGGTCAAACAATATACGCAGCAGAAAAGCGGGCAATCAGAACAGAAAAAAATGATCACCTCAGCAAAGTAGCGTTCTACAATAACAACAACAACAACATCAGAGCCTTAGTTCCAAAATGTTTTGGGGTCGGCTGACATGAATATCCTTTGGAACCGTCATGAGTGAACTCTCATCTCAACAACAGAAAAAAGAAAGAAAAGGAAAAAAACGGAAGTCTGAAAACCAAATAAACAGCAACTGAGTAAAAAGCCAAAACTACCCCAGCAATTGCAACCGGCAGCTCAACATTAGCTTGCACAACATCCCGACTAAACTTCCCCTCAGCCTAGCCATGAAATCGAGGAGAAGAAATAAACTCAAGAAGAGCAGAAAAGAAAAGAAAAATATGAATGAAACAGTAAATTTGTGAAATAAAGCTTTCCCGGAGGACTTTTCTCTTCATACAATGAGGTGGGGCAGAAATATTGATAATGTATCATAGCATCAATACAGCCACTAAGCTTACAAAAATACAAGTCTGAAATTATTATATCTTGAAGTGCAGCAATACAACCAACTTATTGATAAAACACAGAGAGAGCGAGACAACACCCAGAAGATACGGAAAAAAAAGACTTCTCATGGCTAGGTTTCTTCCTTAAATGACCAAGTCTTTTAAGACGATAATAGACAGTGCAGTCAAATTAATCTTGGTAAAATTAAGGGTAATTTCATGATGCACATAATCTGCTAAAATATCTTGGACTCCAGAATGCATGTGCCACACGAAAGAGGTCAAGACAACAAACTGGGCAGCACTAGAAGGCATAGTCGAATAGTCAATAAGTGCCGTGCTATTATACCTCACCGGAACCCCATGCACGTGACTCCCCTCTCCTCCATTCACATGACCTGCTGAACCCAAAACCTTGCTCAATGCCGATGTTCCAAGGATGCCGGAGGAGGTTGCTGGCGTGGTGGAGGACAAGTAGCGTGGGATTACTGATCGTGCAGCTCTCGTTGCGCTTCGTGCTAGCATCATGTTAACCTAACAAAATGTCTGGAATCATTTACTCCCTACTTTTTATCTCTATATATTAACATCAAGAAACTCCAAATCGAAACATAATCGCAAACCCTAGATGGATAACAACAACAACAACATCAGAGCCTTAGTCCAAAATGTTTTGGTATCGGCTGAAACCCTAGATGGATACACCACAATAATTCAAACAACAATTAGTTGATACACAGATTAAACCAAACTCCAAATAATTTGTCAGTAATTAGCTGAGACGGAATATTGTATCTCAAAAGACAATCAACAATCGAATTAGAAATACAATCGTATTCCTGATATCCCGATTAAACACAGAACCCCAGATTGATACACAAGAAAAATAATTTGATTCTGAAATCAGATCAATATAAACCCTAGAACGATACACAAGCAAAACGATTCGATTCTGAAAGCAGATCAATATAAACCCTAGAACGATACAGAAGCAAAATAATTCGATTCTGAAATATGATCAATATAAACCCGAAAACGATACACAAGCAAAATAATTCGATTCTGAAATCAGATCAATAGAGAACGGTACAAAGGCAAAATAGTTCGATTCTGAAATCAGATCAATATAAACCCTAATACAAAAGCTAAATTATTCGATTCAACAATTAAACAATATCAAATGTCAGGAAATAATAAGAGATTGAAGCTTATACCTTGAATTGAGAGAGGAAAGCTGAAATCAATTTGGGAGAATTTGTTGAAGGTGACGACGAGGAGGAGAAGAAGACGAAATTGTGAAAAATCGGATGAAAAAAAGTAAGTAGTCCGAGTGACTGAGTCTATAAAAAGTAGGCATTGCTGGTCCGAGCCTTATTGAACCCGACCCAAACTCAATCCGTGACCGTCCTTAGTTGGACCACATCGTTTAGACAACGGCTCCAGTCTAGGAGTAATAAGAAAACCCGAATCAAACTAGACATGGTAAAAATTGACCCGATCTAAATTCGAAATGCCCCAATTTAGTATAATCTGGAATGTAATATTGTCGCAAATTGATTATTATTTACAAATAACTTGATAATAGTTGGGTTGAAAATAACCTGAACTCGAAATAATCTAGGTCGATCGGACCCAACCCGAAATCTAAAGACTCAGAATGACCTAACCCGAAATCTAAAGACTCAAAATGACCCAACTTGAACCCGACCCCGATTAACCGTTCTTTTAAAAAACCTTTTGGCTTGCATGTAATTTAACTTACTATTACTTGTTGTCAAACTTGAGAGATTAAATTACAAGTAGTTTCTTTTCAAACGAACTTATCCGCTAAATTAAAGACTTATAATCCAGTCGGTATCATGTTGATACATTTACATTACCATTAAAGTTATAGCATAAGAGGGCTTTTGGTTGAAAGTTTAAGAAAGTGAAAGTGAAATAAAGTTACTCATTCCATTTGTTAGTGTTTGTTTGACACAAACAAAGGGAATGAAACATTGAAACTCCATTCTTTACCCATCAATCAATCTAATTCCTTACCCTCCACCCCATAAGTTATGAGATTTCATTATGCTAGTTACCCTTCAACACTTTTTTCACCTACCATCACACTTACAATTACCACCATCATAACGTTACCGCCACCGTCGCCACAATTATGACACCCCCACCACCACTACTGCCATACCACCACCACTACCATGACACCCCCACCACCATCACTGTCGTGACAACCACCACCTTCATCGCCATGACATCTCTACCACCATCATCGCTACCAACGCCATGACACCACCACCACTATCACCGCCGTGACCACCGCCAGTGACATGACATCTCTACCACCATCGCCGCCATGAGTCCATGACATCCCACCACCATCACCGTCGTGACCACCACCGCTGCCGCTATGACACCCTCACCACCGCCGCTATGACACCCTCACCACCGCCGCCGCCGCCGCCATGACACCCCCACCACCATCACCGCCGCCAGTAGATGAGTGGTTGTTTGTTGTGGCGTGTGTTAGTGGTTGGGAGTGAGTGTGAGTGGACCAATTAGTTCCTTTTTTGGTGTAACCAACCAACCAATTAGGTTTTAGATAATCCATTTCATTTTCCCCTCTTACCCTTTCTTATTTCATTTCCCTTTCCCTTTCCCTTTCCCTTTCCTTTTCTCTAACCAAACGCCCCCTAAGTTAAGTCTCCTCCTTGAAACATTAAAGGGTACATATGGTCTTACCCCTTAGATTACCGTGGGCTCCATACTATAATATGATACGAGTAATTCAAAACGGTCACGATACACGAGTTCACCATTATACTCAAAGCAGGTATGTGGAAATTACTGAAGAGTTAAGAACGAATAAACACCTAAGAGGGGGAGGGGGTGAATTAGGTGTGACCTTTTTAAAATTTTAACGACAACTACACTTGAGAGACTTAATGACGAGTAAGTTCACAAGATGAGCAAAGTGTTCTATGCAACAGTATGATTGACTGTTACACAGAAACTTGGAATCGTTCAAGTTAGCGAGAATAAAGCGAAGAGTATGTAAGTAAATAAACAAACAACCAAAGTTAAAAAATTGGTTCAGTCTCTACTCCGAGACCTACGTCCAACCGTTATTTTATTGATTGTTTAGAAATTTACTCCAACAACTAAACGAATACAAGTAAAATAACTCGCCAACCTACTCCGGTTGCATTTGCTCAAAGCTACTCCGCTTTAAGACTTGACTCAAACTTAAAGCTACTCCGCTTCAAGAGTTTTGGGACGTTCTATCTCTGGTTTACAGGATCAGAATCTCAGATGTTCACTTAAGAACGTGGAGATTTACATTTAAGATCTAAACACGAGAATCATGGAACAAACTCATTATGTCACAGTGTAGCTTACTGATGCATGGAGATTTTCAGACCGAGTTTGAGAAAAACGTTTGAAGACTTTTAAACTTAAAATGATTTTGCAAAACTTAAAGAAAGAACTTTGAAGGCTTAAGAGTTTTGCAGAAAACTTCAATAAATGTTGTAAAAGCCTTAGCATTGAATGAGGCTAAGGGGTTTCTTTTATAGTACTTCAAATGTGGGTATTACCCAATGTGTACTTCCTTTGTACTTTTGTCCATTGGATAATAGCTAGCCCACTTGACAAGCAAAAGTTGTTGTTTAGTTTTCATTGGCTTTTGATAAAGCAAATCAGATTTTGTTTGTAAAATATCTTCTAATAAGATGCTTAGTACTATTTACATTTCAAATGTAAACAATTCATAAGTTCTTATTATTTTACGAAATGCGGTACACTACGAATAAGACGGGTTTTTACGCTTCAATTCGTGCGTGCCAAAAGAGAAGACGATTTTACAAGAAAATAGATTTTGACAATTATTTTCAGAAAACTAAAGTGACTGTTTTGCACATTACTTGAAAACATTTTTCTCGTACTAAAAAACTCCATGCGGTACAGACGCAACAGTCTGATGGACTGTTGCATGACAAAGCTAACACTTGATTTTAACGAGGATGTTCCACTTACTCTTACATTTGTGACTTAGGTTACAAAGGGGATGTTCTTGACTTGTGTTGTTCTTCTTGATCATATTTGAAACATAATGGATGATCTCTTTGTTGCCTTTGTTCTTCAATCCATTTGCTTAGCCTTGAATACTCAATTCATGCTACTTAAGAACAAACAATTAATATTAACAAGGACTTGTCATCATCAACTTAAAATGTTCCAACAATTACGACAACCAGATACAAACGGAAACAATACACATACATTATAATGATAACTAAAACAATTTAAACGAATCAACATTCAAAAACTTGAACCAAACTTATCATTTCCTATGGTTTACAATTTGTAAATAACCAACAAACAAACACACCCCAACTAATTGCTCTTAATGTCAATGCATTACATGTACAAAAATGAAAAACCTATTACAAATAATCGACATTTGTTATGCTCTCAGCGTCCCAATAAGTCTTTCTTAGAACCGTTACATTAAGAAAAAACTCATTGTTGGTTCATAGGTACTCTCTTCTGTTTCATCCACCATGTTTTACCTGTTTTAAATTTAATACTGGAAATTATCGTCTTAAACAAGAATTTGTGGACGTGATTAGCGAGTAGGCTCCACAATTGTTGCATTAATATGAGAGGAAGATGGAATTGTTGGAGACCATAATTTAGCAGTTTTGACTTTGGAAATACTTGCTAATACTTGTAATGGTGTCACATCTCCTACTACTGTCACCTTCTTTGCTGCAAAATCTATGTTGAAAGATGTCACACCTGTTCATGTCCAACATTTACTTATTAAATCCAAGGATATATAAATGGTTAACACAAATTCTTATTTGCAACGGTACTATCCGTCGCAAGCTTGTGACGGATACCGTTTTCTCTCACAAAATACCCACTTTTTCTCTTTCTCCAACTCTATTCCTGTAGTCCCCTTTCTCCACTACTCATTTTGTATCCATTTTATCTCACAAAATATCCGTCACAAATCGTAACCCGTCGCAAGCAAAACTTACTAAATGGTTAAATTGAATTAAATCCAAGGATATATAAATGGTTAAATTGAATCACGCAACTTTGCTTGTAACGGTTACAAGTTTGTAATATCTCACAATTTATTTTTCTTTTTAACATTATTTAAATTAGGCGTGAGTGTGATCACAATTTATGATCGTGACTGAGTAAGAATTTGAATAATTGAATGACAAGAGATGCATTCAAGTTCTAATACCAAACAATTGAAATCTCACATCATTTATGAAATTATAGGTTTTTACCGTCTTTATAACTCAAAAGAGAGATTTTTACCGTCATTATGACTTTATTCGATTTTGATCTAGACACCACAAAATAGCAGTGCAATAATACTACACAAATTCTCGTTGAAGACAGACATACCTGTCACATGCTGAAGGCGGGTTAAGTAATACCCAAATTATTTGATAACACAAAACTACTCCCTAGGCAACTTGTTTTTGTCTTTTCTACCAACTTGGTTATTACTCGACCCGTCTTCAACTTATAACAGATATGATCGTCTTCAAGGAGACTTACTGATAATATTATTGTCTTGGCTTTACTGAATAACATTTATAGGTGAATTCATTCAATTTGATGGGGGCAAAGACAATTGAAGGCCCAAAAACAGTATCATGATTCATAATTCATCATTTATGTTCTTAGAATGGCATTTATGATGTTTTCAAATGTACAAGGCCTACTATTACAAACACTGAGGAGTACACATTTCTCGGCCTCTTAATGCTAACCCGAGACTCGAAATTAAAACGAAAAAACAAAAAAATTGCATGTATCTGCTTTAATGACTCTTGGCCAGTTGGCCTCTTGCCTATAGCAGAGGAGAAGGATTTTTAAAAGTAATATCCTTTTTTTTTTAAATACGGGGCCTCCGACTCATGATCAAATAAAGTCGATTGAGAATACAAATAAATTAAGAAATTATAACACATAAACATGGCAAATGGTTAACTGGGTCGGGTTCAAGTCATGCCAGTAGGCAGTATGAGAGAGAAGGGCAGCCGGCCAGGTATGTTTGGGCTTGCAGGAATTTAGGTTGGATTCTCTAAGTCGAGTTATTTCAGGTCTGTTATAAGTAAGTTATTTTTGGATAACTGTTAACAATCAACATTTGAGTCAGGTCTCATTGATTCTAGTCAATTAGGTCATAGGTTGTCGGTTCGAATGCTAAAATCGTCGGGTATAAGCTGGGGTGAGAATTTACTAAGTCCGGGTTACTAGTAGAGTCAAATCAAGTTGGGTTTCATCCTTTTAGTTCGGGTCATTATCAAGTACGAGTATGTTATTACCAAGTTATTTAGAGATAACGGTTGGTTTGTGAGTTGTGACGACTGACGATAAACATGTGGATTGGACCATACCGCTTTTGATCAATTCGAGTAATGGGTTGTCAATCCAAATGTCGAAATTAGGTATGCATCGAGTTATTCAGGCCGAGCCGGGTCGAAGTATTTTTCCTCAAAAGAAACATTTGCACATTTGTACTTGTAACAGAAAATAAATGTAATTTACAATAACACAGATTCTTATTTGCAACGGCACTATCCGTCGCAAGCTTGAGACGGATACCGTTTCCTCTCACAAAATACCCACTTTTTCTCTATCTCCAACACTATTCATGTGGTCCCCTTTCTCCACTAACTCATTTTCTACCCATTTTATCTCACAAAATATCCGTCACAAATAACGACCCGTCGCAAGCAAAACTTACTATTACAAAAAATAATGAAAAAAGGGGAGAATATTAAAAAGCAAACCTGACATTCTGGAGAGATGCTTTTTCATTTTTCTTTCACAACCTCTGCAATGGAGTGATACCCTCAGCACCACCACCTGCAACATTAATTTTACCATTTATATTCACACCTACTTCCATTTTTATTACCGATTCACACCAGAATTACCGTTACCGTTGTTAAAGATGTTAACAAGGCGTCAAGTAGTCATTTACGACACCATCTTACATTAATATAAATACGCGATGACTAACTAATTTAACTTAGAGTAAATTAAATTTTACTCCTTTTTAAAATTAAAATTTTTAAATTACTTTTTTTTTAAAATTACTCTCTAAATTTGCATTTTTTTACTAAAATTGCTCCCAAACTTCAAAGAGGTTCAAAACCGAGGAAATAAATCAATTCAAATCCGTTTTTTGAAGCAATTTTACGAAAAAATGCAATTTGTTCTTTCTGGACTAATTTCACCAATTTTGTTTGACTGTATTTCGTTAAGTTTTATTTACGTTTTATCAATTAAGTTGAATTAATCTCTTTACAAGATTAACTTTTAATTCAACTAAATTCACTTTACCTCATTTTCGCCCAACCTAGTTCAATTAAGCTCTATTAATTCAATTCAACTCATATCAACCGAAAAAAACACGGCCTAACTTTAGCAAAAAAATATGCAACGAGTAATTTTAAAATTAAATTTTAAAAGAGGTAAATTTAAAAAATCTAATTTCACAATTACAGGATACATAATCCATTTCATTTCATATACTTCCTCCATTTTTATCCAAATACCCTATTTGCTTTATCACGTTTGCCAACGCAAGTTTTGCGTGCTTCATATCTTTAACTACGTATTTGTAAAAATTATAAAAGTTATATATTTTCAATGTACTCGTAAAGACGTATTAAACAAGACCCCACATGAATATATTTTTTCTTACGTATTGAGAGAAAATTGAGATTGAAAGTTGATTGGTGAATAGTGTACAAAAAGCAAATATGGTATTTGGATAAAAATGGAGGAAGTATTAATTTCTCGATAATATTATAAAACCATCTTACACAAGAATTCTCGTTTATTAACAAATAACCAACTAAAAAAATATTCCAACTGTCTCAGCAGATTCTTTACATTTATTTTTTGACACTATTCACACATCAGGAGAATCTATAACATTCCCGACAATCCATAAGATGAAACATAGTCATGTAGGATCTTGTTTGATTTGTCTTTGTGAATGGATTAAGAATATCCAAGTTTTATAATTTTTATAAATGCAAAATGAAAGATATTGATAGTGTAATATGCACCTCGACAAATGTGAAAAATAAACGTAAGGAATCCGTTAAGACAGAGCGAGTAGCACAAACCTGGTCTGACGATGGAGCAACGGACGACGAATTCTTAGTCGGTTTAGACGAAGAATCAAACTCATGAGACACCTCAACATTACTATTATTGTCGGAATTCGAATTCTTAGTATCATTATCCGATCCCAATTTCAAAACCGGGTCAAAACCCGACAAAACATCTAGGAAAGAAGTATCATCCAAGAGATACCTAGATGACTCTGGTGGACTTACATACTCCACACTCGGCCTACTAATCTCTATCGCCGCGGCTTTCATGATCGATTCAGACAGGTCGAACGCACTCTTCCTACCCACCCACTCCTCATCGTCATCATTACTATTACCGTTACTATTACTATTACTGTTACTGTTACTATTACTGTTTTTAAGTTTAAGACGCGACACGGTATTTTTCTTTTTACGAGTAATTGGCGTAGAAATTGGTGAAGTGGGTGTTTTAGGTTTTTGTTGGAGGATATGATGAGTACGTGGTGTTCCGATCGGGGTACCGGGGTTACTACTAACTCCACTTCGTTTTTCGTCGGTTATTATGGGGTTGTGGCGGTCTAAGGCACGACCGCCAGCCATGAATGTTGAGGACGAGGACGGGGATGAGGACGAGGACGGGATGTCCATGGTTGAAGAGAATATTGGTGTTGAGTTTTGAGAAGTGGAAGGTGCAATGTTGAGCATTTGTTTAGGGAATATTGTGCAATATGTGCATGGGTGTGTAAAAGAGAAATGAAGGGGAATTTTTGGTTATGGAAAGTTTGGGAAGAATCAAAATTGTTCTTAACAAAAGGAGTGGATAGTTGTTGGCTATGTGGTGGGAATTGAAAGAGGTTTAAATGATTAATAATTAGTAATATTTGAATAATTTTGTTTTGATTGGATTCGAGTTGGAAAAAATCATAAATGACAGGAAAATGTAATTTTTAATATCATGCTTATTAATAAGTTGTGAAATTCAAATAGGTCAAACTAGCTTGTTTTTCGTGGTTAAAATGTGTTGAATTGCATTTAATAGAGTAAAGTTAAATTGAATAGTACTGAGCTTGAATAAATGTAGTTGAACAACAAGTTAATTTTTCGAGTAGATCAGTTGAACAAAATTAGCTTAACCTGAACAAAACTAAATGGAATATAACCGATTAAAACTGAAATGAGCAGAAATTAAATCAGAAAAAACATGTCCATAGTCAATTTCTTTGCTTTTAGTTTATGGTGAATTCGTTGCGAGCTAATTATTTTTTTGTCCGAATATATTTTCCAAGTGTTTGGAAAATATAGGGTAATTACCCTAAAAATTGTAGTTGAAATTAGAAACTAATATTTTGGTTGATGATCACGATTAAGCCCGTTTATTTAATTCTAATGAATTTAAAACAGGGTCCCAACCCATTGTCATCCCGACCAACACCAAAACAATCCACCCCAAAAATCGACCATACATGCAATTGAAAAGGGCATTTACAATAAGGAAGGAATAGGATTCTCAATTGCTTAAAGATCAAGGTTATAATACTATTTATCGATAAATATCAAGCTCATTTAAATTTAGCTTAGTTGTATTCCATTAAGGTTTATTTACGTTAAATCAGTTATGTTCAATTAATCTATTCAACAAATTAACTTTTAATTCAACTAAATTTACTCAAATTAGTTCAATAAACTCTACTCCATTTAATTCGATTCACCTCGTATCAACGGAAGAAAACAGAACCTAAATGACTTTAAATCGAGTCCCGATCCACTCACATCCCAGAAGCACCAAAACCAACCAACCCGAAAATAGAACAAAATCAAAATGAACAATAATGAAGGAATAGGATTCTTTATTGCTTAAAGATGAAGGTTATACAACTCTTTACGAATTTTTCTTCATCTTTAGTTGGCTTCATGGAATAAGACACAAAGGTGCTTTTTTCTATCAAAATGTTCTTCATAACACTCACTAACAGAATCAGATGCCATTTCTGTTTCCTTTGAAGGGATTCATCGTCTTTTCGTTTTCTTAACCTCGCTTTCAAAATCGATTCACCGGTTACTCTCCTGTTCATTCTCGAAACATTTTTCTAAACACCACTCGTATACTACGGATATACAGGTATGAACTGAGACGAACCAAGAATGCATTACCTAAACATGTCAAACCGACATTGTGCATTCGCACATACTGGTGCTGAGCTCTTTAGAGTCTGTCAAATGTATCGATGAGAACATGCACAACAGCACAAGCTCAATCGAGTTCCGTTAATGAACCATTGTGGTTGATCTCATCCAAGTTCTTAAACCGATCTAATATTTGCAGATTACTTCGTTTAATGTGCAAATAGAGTTAAGAAATGCACAAATCCACGGCTTTACAGAGGAAGTGAGGGAGTGTATGTCAGTATTAAATTTGTAAAAAGGTCAAAAATCTAACTTGTTCAAATTTCCCATCAAGCAAACACCAAAAGTGATTGACCAAAATTAAGTTAACAGAAAGCGCTAACTGACATTCTAACTCTCGGCTGTTGCACCGTTGGTAGAGGCATCCATTGGCAACGCTGCAGCTGACTCGTCCTCGGGTTTGTCACCTTTCTTGCCTGGAAGAGAGGGAGTTGAAAATTGAATACTCGTAAAATCAAATATTGGGATCACAACAGCACAAATTCTCATTGAAGACAGACACTATCGTCGCAAGCAGAAGACAGACACTATCGCCACTTGACTTTCCACTATATTGTGAGGGGAGCGTATCTGTCGTCTTCCGCTTGTAACGGATGATATCCGTCACAACCACGACTCTTTGTAACAGGAAGTACTGAGTAAAGTAAAACTATTTCACAAGAGTCCCGGGAGTATTTTCAAAAAGGATAACCGATCAACTGACCTTTCTTCTTTTTGCCGCCACCTTTCTTCTTGGTCTTAGTGGCCAAAGCTAACCATGCCTTGATTTCAGGATCCTCGACTGTTTTTGTTGGTTGCAGCTCTTGCAAAGGGTGAGAGGTTATACGATCCGACCCATTTGGCATGAGCAGAACAGTGAACTTTATATGAGCAACAAATTCACCTGCAGAAGATCAACATGCTTGTTCCGTGAGATTCCGGAAACAGTATCAAAAGTAGGGTTACAACTTACAAGCCTTCTAGGCTCAATATTCATTATTTTCTGTACCATTCCAACACGGAGGTTTCTCATAGAACCGATTTTAATTCAATATGACCAACACACCGAAAATGACCCCCAACTCACGCTGTGATACTCATCCACTTCACATTTTTATTTCTTTTGCTCACAAAATTTGGTAAACTAGAACTAACTACTAGGCAATCCATCCAATTCAGAAGAGAATGAACGTACCATTCTTCTCATGCAAGACGGGGTAAGGCTGCAGTAGGTCGTGGGTAACACATTCAACAAGCCCAAGTCGTGCCCGCTTTTCTTCCAATGCCCTGTCAGACAGCAATTTACGGTTTCACAAAGTAGCAAAAAAAGGCATAGACTTTTGGTGAAGCGAAACAGCACATACCTAGCAGTAAAGGGCATTATAGGGAACTTTTGGTTTATCTCACTGAATATGAACCTCGATGCCTTCATTTTTAGGTGATAATTTCTATCCACGGCTCTTTTGTAAATAGTTGTTTGTTTTTCATCCAACATTCTAGGCTACACAAACAAAAGAAAATTGTTCAGGTGAGTACAAGATATTCTTAACCCGGAAGTCCTTGATCAAAACGGGAATTCAGACTGTTACCTTTCCCTCTCCCGTACTTGCAAGTATATCAACAGCATAGACTTCATTCTCTTCAAATTCAGCCTCGTCAACCCTCATTTCAGGACTTGCAACTGATAACACGACTTTGTTGCCATCGATCACAAATTGTTTTAACTGATGACTAAGCACACCCTCTACAATTTTGCAGTCGTATGCTGCAGCAACTTTCTGGATGGCATCAGTCACATCTTTGTTCTGCGATAACCAAGACATACATGAGATATATCATATAAGATGTATCATTGAATCTGCAAAACCCACTGAAAATAAAACCCAGAACTAAAACAATAAGGAAGCAAACAAAGGTCCTCCAACTGTAATAGTTTGAGCAGAACTCAAAATTTCGACATACATCACATCATCATGAGTCACGACCCATATTAAATCAGATCACAGGAAAGCTTAAGCCACGCGAACAGATCACAGGAAAGCAGCATACAAGATATAAATGTGATATACATTACAAAGAGTGACCCAAGAACAGCTCTATCAGTGTAACTATGACTATAAAGCTTCATTGGACGATAATCCTTAGCCAAAATTCTCTTCATCATGTAGAGCAATAATCTTTAGGTGATTTTAGGAATAAAATAAAGTGACGTCTAGTCTTAAGACCATCCCCTGTTGGGCCTAAATAAAAGAAAAGGTAAGGTGGCATGGTATGAAATTGCAAACTTGGAGGAAATATAACGATTAGCTACACGTCGTGCAAACATTTTGCATCATTAGAAGAAGATTCTCCAAGGAAGGACCGTTACGATGCATAAGAGGGAAATGAAACGGGGCTTTTGAAAAAATCATTACGAGTGAACAGCTCTATCAGGGTAACTATGACAATAAAGCTTCATTGAATTAAAATTCAAATAGCACATAGACTGATCATCACCTAGAGCAGTGACACTCCGTGATGTGCCCATACAATATAGCCAACAAGAAAATGGGAAACACGAGTAAAAGTAAATTGGCAAAGCTACCCTGTCCAAACAACTTAATATAATACTCCTACAAATGAGATTATACTCATTGAAACATATAGGCTTCACAAGGCAGCAAATCAACAAAGGTCAACTCGCAGAAAAGCCTTATATCTGGCCATGCAATTTAGGCAACAGGAAAGCGGGTAATCAGAATAGGAGTTGATCACCTCGGCAAAGTTGCCTTCGAGACAGTGTAACTATTGTGATATACATTACAAAGAGTGACTTAAGAACAGCTCTATCAGTGTAACTATGACTATAAAGCTTCATTGGACGATAATCCTTAGCTAAAATTCTCTTCATGTAGAGCAATAATCTTTAGGTATTTTGGGAATAAAAAAAGTGGTGTTCTATGTTACTCAGACTCATTTAGAAATATCTGACGCGCGTGTGTGTCCAAGTGTCAGACTCCGCTAATTTTTGGAAAATATGCACATGTTGGTCTAAAATGGGTGTCCAAGTGTAGGAGGAAATATAACAATTAGCTACACATCGTGCAAACATTCAACATCATCAGAATAAGATTTTCCAAGGATGAAGGACATTTACGATGCATAGGAGGGAAATGAAACGGGGCTTTTGAAAAAATCATTGAGAGTGAACAGCTCTATCAGGGTAACTATGACAATAAAGCTTCATTGAATTAAAATTCAAATAGCACATAGACTGATCATCACCTAGAGCAGTGACTCCCTGATGTGCCCATACAATATAACCACAAGAAAATGGGCAACACGAGTAGAAGTAAATTGACAAAGCTGCCCTGTCCAAAGTCCAAACAAATTAATATAATACTCCTACAAAATAGATTATTATTGAAACATATAGGCTTCACAAGGCAGCAAATCAACAAAGGTCAACTCGCATAAAAGCCTTATATCTAGCCATGCAATTTAGGCAACAGGAAAGCGGGTAATCAGAATAGGAGCTGATCACCTCGGCAAAGTTGCCTTCTAGACAGTGTAACTATGACGATAAAGCTTTACATAAAGCAATACTATATGAAACAATATCGGGAAGATGAGAAGGGGGACTTCTGAACAAACAACAGACACTGGAAAAAACGGCTTGATGCTTTATCAGCGTAACCATGACAATAAAGCTTCTTCGAATTTTCAATCCAAATAGCCAATAGACTGATCATCACTTAGCGCAATCAAGCTACCTAATAGACAGAATTGATCACCTCGGCAAAGTTTCCTCTCACACAACGGTATAACAGTTTCGATAATTGAGACTATTTTTTTCATAACACGTGATTAAAGCAAGAAATTAGGAAAAAAGGAGAGCAGATGAAGCAACACATCATGAGCAGATGACCATAAAAAATTGCCTTAACATTTAATAAAAACCAACACAACTATCATGTAGCCCAAAAAATACACAGTGACTCTCAGAGTAATGAAAGTAGAAGGACGAAGCTCAAGTTTAGGTTGCTCTTGCCTCTCAGTACTCTTATGGTTGTGCACCCCATAAGACCACATACATAAGTTGAAGTCATAGATCACAATTTCAACAATATTGTCGGGAGACTCACAACAGCCACCGAAGAAAAATCATCATGCAATGAAAATTCAAAGTCAACATCATGACCATTTCTCTCAACTAACAGCCATACAAAAGGAAAGAGTGTCTGTTTATATACCTTCTTTCCAGGCCTCACAAGTCTCAGAGCTACTTCAGCAGCAGTGTTAGTCGCAGCAATGACATCTGCCTTTCTTCCAGTCACCGGGCCTTCTTGAATTACATGAGTGTGTGCCACGGTAGCGATGAAACCATCAATATGGCAACCCATATCCCTAAAACAAAGCAAGCAATGAAGTCTCGTTAGCTGTAGATCCAAACTTCTAAAAATAACATCACCAAATCAGGCTAATGATGTACAAGGATTTAGAAACTCACACTTTAACGACATCACCTTCTTCAAGCACTGACTCATCATTAGGAAGTGGTGAAAAATGACAAACAACATTGTTGACAGATATGCAAGTAGGAAAAGCAACACCTTTCTCAATCTTCTTCTTCGCATTCTTATACATATTCCCGGTTTGCCTAAACATTAAACAGTGCATCAGAAGAAAGTAAAACGATACATCCTATCTAGAATCCACTACAAGCGAAGCCTTGTTCCTAATCTCAAAGTTAATGCCATATCACAAATTCTCATTGAAGACGGGCACAACAAGTGGAAGACGGATAGTATCCATAAGACGGATTCACTAGGGTACCCCACAAATACCTAATTGGTAAGAGCAAAGTCTATCTTATTCCTTACAAAAAATACATATAACACACATTCTATAAAAAGAATATGCGTAGAAGAAAGTATAACTCACTCTCTAATATAGGCATCGCCCTTCTCACACAAGTCAACAATCTTAGCTTTCGGTTTGCATTCCGATACAACTAAATGTAATGCCTCTGCAAAAATCACCCACGTACAAAAATCACACATTTATTCAACATCAATCATATCAAAACACTCCCTCTATCCCGATCATCTCGGGTATTTTAATCAAATATAAACAAATGATTGGTACAACCTCTACCCCAATCAACTGTTTAGCTTTTATATTCTCTGTGACGGGTATTTTAATCAGACCTAAACAAATGATTGGGACAACCTCTATCCCGATCATCTGTTTACCTTTTATATTCTCTGTGACGGGTATTTTAATAAAACGTAAACAAATGATTGGGAAACCTCCATCCCGATTATCTGTTTACCTCTTATATTTTCTGTGACGGGTATTTTAATCAAACTCGAACAAATGGGACAGGGAATATTCATCATTAATGGAGTTAATTGAAACTACTTTTTATTCTTTCAAAATAAGACGGTGACCGGTGTCTACTGTCTACGCAATATTAGTGTAAAACCGTCTTACGAAAGACTAACATGGCAAACGTAAAGCTTATTGAGTCGAAAAATGAAAAATGTCAATACAAAGTAACATACTGTTAAGAATTTCTGCAGCACATTTATACTTTGTGACAACTTCAGAAGAAGTTAGATCCAATTCCTTCTCCTCTCTTTCATCATCCGACATTTTTCCTTAATTTCTTCGAAAAATCTCAGAAAAATATTACTGTAGAACTGAAAGTACGATTATCTGCAAATTAAAGAAATGGCCAGAAATTAAAACAGTAAGAAGATTGAAACTTTGTTAATTAATTAAAGAAATACGAGAATTACTGATGAATTAAGAATTAAGGTTTCAGAGAGAAGAGAGAAGAGAAAGGGAGGAGGTACCAGTGGAGTGAAGAAGTGGGCGGTCGATTGTTCGAAGTGAGGGGAAATGTTAGGGTTTTAGAAGATGTGGTCGATTTTTGGGTTTTATAAGATTTGATTGGTGAAGTGGACTCTTCATATTAGGGTAGTACGGCTCTTAAAACCATTTTTTACGGGTAAGAAATAATTAAAGAACGGTTTTTATAGGGTATTTTAGCTTTTGAGGCATGATGATAATAATGGTTTGATTATGAGCATCTTCACCTAAAATTGCAAAGATCTTATTCGAGATACTAGTTGGACTGTGGAGCTCAAGCATTGCTACAGAGACGCCAATCGAGCTGCGGATTGGCTAGCCAACCAAGGAGTCTAGGCTAATTCTGAAAGAATTTACATCAGCTCACCGAATTCTGACCTTCGAAGGATTCTTCGCGAGGATATTTTAGGAGTAACTATATCCCGTGTTATAGTGAATTAATCTTTGGGGATTTGTCCCTCATATGTATAAAAAAAATCATGAGCATCTTCACCCAAATAAATCATAGGTCAACTAACATTACCCCTAAAAGACTTGATCAATTGAGGTATCGTGAGGTAAGAAAAAGGTATACTTACCCCATAAAAGGGTAGAAGATTAATGGGAAAAGTAGGCCATAAAGGCCTATATGCGGTGGAGATCAGATGACTCTTATAGCCCCCTTAAAACGGTCACTATAGTCAACGGACCAAAAACCAAATACAAAGAGCAAGTTGACAAGTCAAAAAATGGAAACTTCACAATCAAACCCACGACCCAATTCTCCCAGAGACATTAACGGAAGAGGAACATAACATCCTAATTCCTATCACCCAATCCCACTTTGATCCAATGGCGATTGTAACCAACCCGAACCCAAGAGCACTACATTACTACCCCATCAAAACCATTCATACGACAAATAAAAAGAGACTCTTATAAAAGAAGATTATTAGGAAAAATAAGCTAGCAAGTAAAAGAAAACGAGACGACATAATATTAAGGAAAAAAATCCACCACCTCCAAAACAACCATCTATACTAAAGCCCGGCATACAACTGCTCGTAAACTCCTAGATTTCAAAAAACATAATTCACCTAGTAAATTAACCATAATAAAACCAAACCGTGAAAACCTATTGAGACCCCTTGACCCAACAAAAGACCGGACAACATAAAAGACACTTACACAAGAGCCGCCATCAAGACACTCCAAAGGATCCGTGACAAACCAAAAATGACCCAGAAAACACACATGCATGCACCAAAACGGCAGACAAACCAACACCGGGGTCACATAGAACAAGGAGACAACAGTCCGGCATGCGGGGGATGGGGCGAAGGAGAGTAAAATGCCATACCGTAATATCAAACCCATAAGAAACAACGACGCACTACAACAAGGTGCGACCACGAAGCCTAGAGAGATGGGGAAGTGGGGAATCACCTCCCTAGTTGCATTTAAAAGGGCCGTTACTTATCGTTAAAAATTATAGAGATAACTTAATTACACTAAAACGGATATTTCGTCATAAATAACTTTTTTTTAAAATTGCAATTATATTATGTGGACGCTTCATGAGCCACATGACATAAAGGTTGATTTCACGTGTGTTATTGTAGTAGGCAATATTGTTGGAAGTTTGTTTACCTTTGGCAAAATTGTTGGAACTTTGTGTACTTTTTTCCACTTTATTTACTTCTCCACCTTTTTTGTTGCTCACAAACTCTTAGACCATCCCCAATCAAGGTCATGAGGGTGGTCATGACCTTGTTTGGTCATGGTTAGTGGGATAATTAAGCAAACTAATTGGTGACCATTTTGCTAATTTGTGACCATATGATCAACCAAAGTCAATTTGTGACCATTGTTGAACATTTGTGACCATATTTGTGACCACCATGTGGACAATTTTAATTGGTTCAAGAATAAAAAAATAATAAAATGATTGGTAAAAGAGATATTTTGGTGGGTAGAAAATGTGATAAATGATTGGAAATGTTGGAAAGTGGAAAAATGATTGGGTAGATGACCTAAATCGTGACCTCTTCTGCTTGGGAGTATGAAAGTAGGTCAAGGTAAATAAGGTGAGATTAAGAGTAAAATCGGGTCGCGACCTAATTATCGCGACCACTGCTTGGGGATGGTCTTAAGACCATTCCCAAGCAAGGTTAATAGGTAGGTCATGACCTTGCTTGGTCATCTTAATCCTTAATTAAGGAGAAAATTAATGTGACCTTCTTGTGACCTCCTTGCACAAGAGGTCAATTTGTGACCTTTATTTGGATTCTTGACCTTCTTTGTGACCTAGTAGGTGGCACCATTTGGTTGGTTGTGGCTACAAATTAGAGTGAAAAAATAAAAAGTAAGAGAGAGAAAAGTGAGGTAGATAATGTGAAAAATGATTGGAATGTTGTAAAGTAGAAAATGATTGGGTAGATGACCTAGGTCGTGGCCTTTTTGCTTGGGAGGGTGAAAGTAGGCCACGATAATTAAGGTGTAATTAACAGTAAAATCGGGTCGTGACCTAGTTAGGGCGACCACTGCTTGGGGATGGTCTAACAAAGACGGTCATAAATTGAAGTGATTAGATAAAATAAAAATAATGATGCTACTACGTACATACCTAGGCAATTTGCTTTTGCGAAGAGAAGAACAAATTAAGAATTCTTCATAGTTTCGGACCATAACTTACTCATGCCCAAACCATCATATAACAGGTTCACCGTTTTCTTTTAGCACAAATTCTCATATGTGACGGCGATATCCGTCACAAGATTGTGACGGATACCGTTTTTCCTCACAAAATACCCACATTTTCTCTTTCTTTTTCCACTTACTCATTTTGTATTTATTTTATCTCACAAAATATTCGTCACAAATGGTTACCCGTCACAAGCAACCCTTACTATTATTTCAGAAACATTTAAACGTAAATAAATAAACGATTAAGACATAGCAAATCGATAATTCTCAAAATGTCAACGATTTCATTAGTCCAAAATAGTTTTAATAAACAATTACCTACAAGCTAAAACCATACTAATTTACCACACGGTAATTAATTTTTACATAACACAAAACCCTCAAACAAGAGCTCCTCCTTTAACATACTCAGTCAAAGCCAAGGCAACAAGCCCTAACATAGCAAGCCTACCATTCCAAAGTTCAGCATTCGAATTCATTATCCCATTTGTTACTGCCTCAGCTCTCTTCCCTTTAAACAACGGCACCAGCGACGCGACCGAGAGCAGGATGCTTGTTCCTAGGAACCATTGCGCCCCGCCATCCGATATTTGTGCAAATATGTCACTTCCTTTGGATAGCTCGACCGCGATTGCTGCTACAAACCCGATCATGGCTAGTCGACCGTTGATTCTTTCGGGTGCTGGACCGCTAAAGGCAAATAGGTCTCCAAAGTTTGTGCTTACCTATAAAAGAACACAGCAGCAAAGCAGATAATGTTAGCATAATACGGTTAGTAAATTTTAATAGCACGTTTGACTATTAGGGTAAATTAGCAGATTAAAAAAAAAGTGTTTTGGTAAATAGCGATTAGATAATTAGAATGGTTTCATATTTAAATTAAACATGCTAATACAATATGCTGCTATTAACAACCATATACAAAAATAGTAGATTCCGATCAATATGCTATCAAATATGCTGTTTACCAAACACATGAAAATAGTAGATCGATTGGTCAACCTACTAATTATGCCAGAATCTACTAATTTCTTTCAATATGCTTTTCAAGTGCTATTTAGTTTAGCAAACAATAGAAACAGATTGATAATAATAGATAACATTACTAAATTTTAACAACAGTTTAATAGATTATAAAAGTGTGATTGATCATTAGCATATTATAAGATAACTAGAACGGTTTTATTTGTAAATTAAATATGCTAATACAATATGCTGCTATTAAAAATAAAAATTTCGACCAATATACTATCAGAATATGTTATGAAAATAATATATTGATTAATCAACCTACTAATTATGTCAAAATCTATTAATTTCTCTCGATAGGCATGCAGTTCACCAAAAAGAGTTTAACTTTCGATTAAGTTTATGAATATGTTTCACAAAAGCCCGGGACTGGTACCAACAGTTGTAGTATAACAAGCAGTAACTACCCCGTCTCAGTCGATTATTTAATATTGTTTTTTCTTTTATACCTGATATTTAAATAAAGGTATAGAAATAATCGGGACGAAGAAAGTCGTCTAAGAAAGTCGTCGAAGAAAATGGTGACTCACCTTTGGTAGTGGCTTAGGAGTAGGAGTAGGGCTAGGAGTTGACAATGGAGTAGCAGTTGGCTTAGGAGGAGGAGAAGAAGGAGGCACTCCAGCCTTAACTTCATTCTCACCACCCTGTTCAGACATACACTTCACTTGCACACCAACCCGTTTCGACATCCGGCTCATATACCCGGTTGGGTAACCCACACGAGTAGAACTTGACCCGAAACCAAGTCCGGAAATCGGACTGGCTACAAGGGATTGCATTTGCATGGCCATTACTTAACCAAAAATTATCAAAACTCACAAATTAACACTTAAGAATCAGAAATAAAAAGATAATGATTTAAATGTAGGAAAATTAGTAATTGAATTGGTGGTTGATGATGGTAAAAGTTGGTGCAATGATTTGAATTTATATTAAAGTTAGGGTAAAAATAGAGGGACATTTTGGTTCCACGTAGTGTACTTTAAGTTATGGGGTTACGTAGTTAGGCATGGGAACACATAATACTAGTTTTGTTATGTGGACTCTTCTTGAGCCACAAGACATAAAAGATGCTTTCATTGTGTGGTCATTGGTTTTGTTCTTCTGCCCAAAATTGTTGGAAGTTTGTGTTACTTTTATTTTCACTTTATTTCTCGAATTTTCGGGTTCGGGGTGGGCTACACATTCGATAGGAGATAATAATAGGGCGTTATTGGATGATACATTTAATCTCAGTATCATTTTCTTACATACATATACTTTTTATTTTACAAAGAGGCTTGTTGAAAACAGATAATATCCGTCACATGCTGAAGACGGATAATATCTCTGTTACACCAAGGCAAGTGAGAGAAAAAGTAGAGCCGTAGAGGTAAATGTTGGAGCATTTTATGGGTTGTTTTATTTGCATTTTGTGAGAGGGACACTATCTATCTTCAGTTTCAGTTTGTGACAGATAGTGTCAGTATTTAATAAAAATTTGTGTTTATTTTAAGGGTTTCTACTTATTACATGAGAGGATCGGAGGTCACACCGAGATTAAGTGTCACCTAGTGATGCTTTTAGAAGTATGTTGGTATGTACTAGAGTTGATGATGAACCGAGTTTGATAAGACTTGGACCGGGCTAAGATGTTACAAACAACCCATGCAATAGGGTCGGGCCGGGTTGGGCCAAGTAAATGTGCTTGTTTATTTAGCCAAAATCCTGCCCTTGCAGGGTCAAACGAGCCCTTGGGCTAGATAGGGCTTTTTCGGCCTTTACGACTCGTGACACCTTGAAAATGTAAAAAGGGAAAAAGAGCGCACATTGAAAATCTATACAACGGAGTTTATAGCTACTAAAATTCAAAATTATAATACAACTAAAAAAAAGGCTTGATACAACGTTTTAGCATACTCGAGCCCACAATTCCAAGTCAAATGAACCCAAATTTGACAAGATAACATGAATATATATAAAACATGGTCGTAGGAAGTAACATATCAATAATCAACGATTTTTGACTTTTTGCGTACTTATAAAGTGTACACAACTACACATTACACGAACTATTAAAATTGAGGCCGGACTTTGAGATTTTTTGTGGCCAAGAGTTTAGCCTAATTCAGCCCAATGTTTTCCAAGGACCGCCTGGACCGCCTGGACCGAGCTTTGGGCTTTTTTGAAATCAAGAGTACGTTTAGCCCAAACCCGAGAAAAATAGGGTTGGACTTTTGAGACCTGGGTCATTTGATCAGCTCTACTATGTATTTGTTAGCCATGACAAGAAAATCAAATTTGATTACAAAGTAAAAACTGATTCTATAATAAGTACACTATAATAAATTACATGAATAAAATACGTTGGTTCTACTTGTTTAGTCGGCTTTTGTTTTATTCTAATTAATCAACTCGTTTTAAGCTTATAACAAATATATTTGGACTAGGTCAACTATACATCTAGTCCATTATTGCATTTTGTATGTAACTTTTTCGTCTATAGAAGGCCGTTTTAACATGTAAATTTTCTATTTTTGGGTAGTGCGAGTCTGATTATGTGGAGTGTACGTCCTTTAACCCATCAATCTGTCTCGGGTTCAATGGTCTTTTTTGGTAATTCGCCTTCGTCTTAAAAGACCAAGAAGCAACAAATTGTCTCTCTATCCTCTGCATAAGCCGAGAACTGTTTTATGGTCGTTGCCATTTTGTGTGAGTTAGAGTGGCTTATGGGACGTCTCTCTAGTTTGGGAATTTCTATTATTCCTCGGCCCATGAAGATTTTTCTTTGATAGTCAATCGTCTTTTCACAACGCTCAAAATCCGATTTTCCATGAACAGACGAAGCATATTGAAGTCGATTGTCCCTCCATTTGAGATGATATAACCGACGGGATGGTTTTTATTTAAATCCAGTTTACCATGAACGGACGAAGCATATTGAAGGCGATTGCCACTTTATTCGAGATGTTATAACCAACAGGCTGGTTGCCATTTCATACGTCGATACACACTCTCAGATCACCGACTTTTTTACAAAACCTTTAAGTTCCGCATTATTTGATTTTTTTTGCAAACTGGGCGTTCATGATTTACACGCTCCAATTTAAGGACGTATTAAGCCAAGTCAAATCCATTATGAGTTAAGTTATATCCCGCTACTCTATATTTATAAGACAGTCTTACTTAATGAAATGACAAACAATTTACACAAACAAACCATTCAAACAAGCAAATTAATCATAAATAAATAAATAATTAAGATATATCGAATCAATGTCTCAAAATCCCAACGATTTCATTACTCCAAAATAGTTTCGATGGCCTACATACACTTCATTATACTAGTAGTGTATACATTCCTAACCGAAATACTCGAACAATTGCCTAAAACAACACTAATTTACCACATGGTAATTTTTATATACAAAATTACAAGACGGATAAAGTGTTTTAAGTGAAATTAACCGTAAGACATAAAGCTCAAACAAGAGCTCCTCCTTTAACGAACTCAGTAAAAGCCAAGGCAACAAGCCCTAACATAGCAAGTCTACCGTTCAAAAGTTCAGCATTCGAGTTCATTATCCCATTTGTTATTGCTTCAGCTCTCTTCCCTTTCAACAACGGCACCAACGACGCGGCCGAGAGCAGGATGCTTGTTCCTAGGAACCATTCCCCCCCGCCATTCGATATTTGTGCAAAGATGTCAGTTCCCTTAGATAGCTCAACCGCGATTGCTGCTACAAACCCGATCATGGCTAGTCGACCGTTGATTCTTTCGGGTGCTGGACCGCTGAATGCAAATAAGTCCCCAAGGTTTGTGCTTACCTATATAAGAAAAAATGTTTGGTAATTAGCAGATTATAAGATAAATAGAACGGTTTCATAACTTGAATATCCTAATACAATATGCTGCTACTAGCAGCATATTGAAAAATAGTAAATTCCAATCAAAATAGTATCAATATGTTGTTTACCAAACACATGAAAATAATAGATCGATTAGTTAACCTACTAATTATGCCAGAATCTACTAATTTCTCTAAATATTTTGTTCACCAAAAAGAACCTAAATTTGGATAGAGTTTATGAATATTTTTCACAAAAGCCTGAAACTGTACCACCAGTTGTAGTATGACAAGTAGTAACTACCTCGTCTCAGTCGATTATTTACTATTTTTTTCTTTTGTACCTAATATTTAATCAAAGGTATATAAATAATCGGGACGAAGAAATTCGTTGAAGAAAAATGGTAACTCACCTTAGGTAGTGGCTTAGGAGTAGGAGTAGGGTTAGGAGATGACAAAGGAGTAGTAGTAGGCTTAGGAGGAGAAGGCTCACCACCCTGTTCAGACATACACTTCACTTGCACACCAACCCGTTTCGACATCCGACTCATGAACACGGCCGGGTAAACCACACGAGTAGAACTTGACCCGAACCCAAGTCCGGAAATTGGACTGACTACAAGGGATTGCATTTGCATGGCCATTACTTAACCAAAATTTATCAAAACTCACAAATTAACACTTAAGGTAATGATTTAAATGTATAGGAAAATTAGTAATTGAATTGGTGGTTGATGATGATAAAACTTGGTGCAATGCATTGAATTTATATTAAGGTTAGTGTAAAAATAGAGGGACATTTAGGTACCACGTAGTGTACTAAGAGTTATGGGGTTACGTAGTTACGCATGGGAACACATGATATATACAAGTACGTAGTACATGTTATGTTATGTGGAGTCTTCTTGAGCCACAAGACATAAAAAGTGTTTTTATGTGTACGTGTGGTCATTGATGTTGTTCTTGTGGCCTAAATTGTTGGGAGTTTATGTGTTGCTTTTGTCGACTTTATTTCTCGAATTTTTGGGTTATTGTGTTAGGCTACGCATTCGATAGGAGATAAAGATAGAAAATAGAGTGTCATCAGATTGTATATCTAATTTGATAACGCTTTGAGAATGTGTTGGTATGTACTTGGTAGCTTTGGTAAGAAAATCAAATTTGATAAAGTAAAACCGATTCTATAACAAATACTCTATAATAAGTTACATGAATGAAATATGTTGCTTATACCAGGGCATCCTGCTTTTGTATTATTCTAACTAACTAGCTTTACTCCCGTGTAAAAAAAATATACTGGTCAATTTTTCAACTTTGATATACGGAGTACTATGCTTATACATAATATTCATTTTAATTGATCGGCAATTAAATTAAAACAATATATGAACTAAAATTAAATTGGATAATTGCATCGAATTTGAATTAAATTAAAATGTAATAATAATGAATTAAATACATTACCCGGCACATAAAGTAAAAAATTTGCTAAAAATTTTCATTAATTATTTTTCAAATCATGGGTAGCCTCAACGTGTAAAAAACAAATTTTCACAACTCTTAAAAAGAGTTCCATTTTATAATTTATAGTTATTAATTAATAGGATTTACTAACAACTTTTGATGATTTTCTTCAATTATAACGTTTTTTTTTAAGTTTAGGTTTTTCTCTTGATATACATGACACCATATATAATCTACGTTAATATAATATTGAATTTTATAAAATATTCACCGTGATTATTAGATCCAGTGTTCTGTATAATTAAAATGTTTTGGTAGAGGTTGGTTAATTACATGCTTCTAGAAATAATTATATTTAAACTATGCAACTTACATTGGAGTTGAAAAGTAATTTGTTGTATAGTTTTTATTAAATTTAGACTTACTTATTTAATGTAAGAGAAAATTTAATAAGAGAGGTGGATGTCCCTACCACAAAAGAAGAAAAAAGACATTTTAATAAATTAAGAACCAATCAAATCTTTCTAAATTCTATTACTTTTATAGTATAGAGATTAATCGACTCGTCCTACACTTGTAACAAATATACCCATTATACTCCTTAATTGAAAATTGGTTTTTGATAAAGCTAGTGAAATGTCTGCCAAATAGTCAAATAGTAAAACAAAAATCAGATGAAAAAGTACACCATTGACGATGTTGGTTGAATTGGTATAGTTAGAGCAATAGCAATAGAAGTTTTTGTTTTTGGGTTTGTAAATAATAATTTCAAAAATAAAGTTCTTTTATTGTGAGTCACATTGGGTTTGTTAAAATAAGAACTTGGTTCTTATTTAAGAACCAAGTTCTTTGTTGGTTTCAAGAAGAAAAAAAAGTGTATGAAGATACTATAATTAATAGTGGGTCCTAATTAAGAATTAAGTAGAGTTCTTCTATTGTGATGTGAAGTTCTTAAATTTAGTAATTTGTGAAAATAGCTTGGAAATAGCAAGAACTTTATATGAAGTTCTACTATTGCTATTGCTCTTAGTTGGACTAGGTCTACTATACATCTAGTCCATTGTTGATTTTTTTATGTAATTTTTTCCTCCATAGAAGACCGTTTTAACGATATGTAAATTATCTATTTTTGGATGGTGCGATTATGATTATGTGGAGTGTCCTTTAATTAATCCATCGGTCTGTCTCGGGTTCGACGGTCTTCCTTGATAATTCACCTCTGTCTTGGGAGACTAAGAAGCAATATACTAACTGTCTTTCTTTTCTCCGCATAAGCTGAATACTGTTTCATGATTCCCATCTTGTGTGAGTTAAAGTGGCTTATGGACATCCGTTTAGTTTGGGAATTCCTATTCCTCGGCCCATGAATATTTTTTCTGCTTGCCAATCGGCTCTTCACTTCGCTCAAAATCAGATTTTCGATGAACATATGACTCATATTAAAGTAAATTGTCACTTCATTTGAAATGCTATAGCCGACGGGACGAAACATATTGAAGTCGATTATCACTTTATTCGAGATGTTATAACCGACAGGTTGGTTGCTACTTCACACGTCGATACACATTCTCTGATCACAGACATTTTTACAAAACTCTTAAGTTTCACATTATTTGATTTACTCCTTTGTAAACCGGATGTTCTTAATTTACACGCTCCAATTTAAGAAGATATTAGGTCAAATCTCTCCCATTAATTATGAGCTAGGTTATATCCCGCTTGTTTGTATTTATATAAAGTCTTGCTTAATGAAATGACAAACAATTTACACAAACAAACCATTTAAACTAGATAAATAAATAATTAAGACATACCTGTCAAGAAACCAACTCAACCAAAAGCTTAAGCCGATGGTTGGAGTTTCTTGATTCGTTTTATATTCTCACACTCCCCCTCACACGAAGGCCCTTTTTTCTTTTTTTTTTTTGGGCTAGAAGTGTGGGTGCAGGCGGGATTCCCTGGCCTACATACACTTCAATATTTCTCAAAATCTCACAATTTCATTACTCCAAAATAGTTTTGATTGGCCTACATACACTTCATTATACACTCACTAATGTATACATTCCTAACCAAAACACTAATTTACCACATGGTAATTTTTATATACAAAATTACAAGACCGATAATGTTATCTTAAGGGAAATATCTGTAAAAAAAATAGAGCTCAAACAAGAGCCCCTCCTTTAACATACTCGGTAAAAGCCAAGGCAACAAGCCCTAACATAGCAAGTCTACCATTCAAGAGTTCAGCATTGGAGTTCATTATCCCTTTCGTTATCGATTCAGCTCTCTCCCCTTTAAACAACGGCACCAGCGACGCGACCGAGAGTAGGATGCTTGTTCCGAGGAACCATTGCGCCCCGCCATCCGATATTTGTGCAAATATGTCACTTCCCTTAGATAGCTCGACCGCGATTGCTGCTACAAACCCGATCATGGCTAGTCGACCGTTTATTCTTTCGGGTGCTGGACCGCTGAATGCAAATAGGTCTCCAAAGTTTGTGCTTACCTATAATAGAAAGATTAACGGAGGATTATACATCCAGCTATATAAGAGCATTATTCCTCAATTAGGGTAAAGCATAATACAGTTAGTAAATTTTAATAGCAGGTTTGACTATTAGATTAAATTAGCAGTATAAAAAACGGTTTCATGTATAATAGAAAGATTAACAACTCATTTACTTTTCCGTTTACAAAGGATTATATCTCTAGTTATATAAGAGCGTTGCTCAATTAGGTTAAATTTTATTTAATTGAGATTATAAATATTTTTTACAAAAGCCCGGAATTGTACCACTAGTTGTAATATGACAAGTAGTAAATACCTTGTTCTATTCAACTTTTACCTCTTTTTTACCTTAATTTAGGCCATGGTAAACACATAATGGATCATTTTTTAGCATATTCAAGGATTTTAGCATGTTTGAGTTAATATACTTCAACATATATATTGGTAGCATGTATTATTTTTGACAAAGAAAACGAACAGTTTACTAATCATAATCTGCTAGTTATCAAACACTCAAATTAATTATGCTAATTATAATAACAAATTTTCATTTGTGGCGGACAGAATCCGTCGCAAGCTTGTGACGTGAGGCAAAATTTGAAGTGGGAGAATAAGTGGAGAGGACAAGTGGGAGGGGGTGTGAGAGGTCACAAGCAAGACAGACTGAATTATAATAATATGCTAGTCAGAGCTTATGTTTAAATCTCTTATTTATAGTCTGTCGTTATAATCTACTTCTGTTGAATTTAATCTGTTATTTACCAAATAGAGTGTTAATCAAAGATATATTAGTAATCGGAAGGAAAAAAGTCGTTGATGAAGAAAATGGTAACTCACCTTAGGCAGTGGCTTAGGAGTAGGAGTAGGGCTTGGAGATGACAAAGGAGTAGTAGTAGGCTTAGGAGAAGAAGGAGGCACTCCAGCCTTAACTTCATTCTCACCACCCTGTTCAGACATACACTTGACTTGCACACCAACCCGTTTCGACATCCGGCTCATAAACCCGGCTGGATAAACCACACGAGTAGAACTTGACCCGAACCCTAGTCCGGAAATAGGACTGGCTACAAGAGATTGCATTTGCATGGCCATTACTTAACCAAAATTTATCAAAACTCACAAATTAACACGCAAGTCTTAGAAATAAAAAGATAATAGATAAGATTGTAGGAATATTAGTAATTGAATTGTTTGTTGATGATAGTAAAAGTTGGTGAAATGCACAGAATTTATATTAAAATTAGGGTAAAAATAGAGGGACATTTTTGTTCCACGTTGTGTACTTTAAGTTATGGGAACACATAATACAAGTTATGTTATGTGGAGTCTTCAAGAGCCACAAGACATAAAAAGTGTTTTTATGTGTGGTCATTGATGTTGTTCTTGTGGCCTAAATTGTTGGAAGTTTGTCTTCCTTGATCGACTTTATTTGTCGAATTTTCGGGTTACGTGTTGGGTTATACATTCGATAGGAGATAAAAATAGGGCGTCATCAGATGATACATCTAATTTCAGTATCGTTTTCTTATGTATCTTTTATTATAAGGCTTCCCACTTATTACATGAAAGAGGGTCACACAAAGATTAAGTGTCACTTGGTGAGGCTTTGAAAATGTGCGAGGCTTTGAGAATGTGTTGGTATATACTTGGTAGTCATGGTAAGAAAATCAAATTTGATTACAAAGTAAAACTGATTCTATGACGAGTACACTATAATAAGTTACATGAATGAAATGTGCTACTTATACTCGTGCATTCTGGTTTTATTTTGTTTTATTCTAATTAATTAATCAACTCGCTTTAAACATATAACAAATATACCCGTAATACCTCTTAGATGAAAATTGGTCTTTGCTAAAGCTAGTCAAATGTCACATAGTCAGATTGTAAAAAAAATAGGAGGAAAAAGTACACTATTGACTATGTTGGTTGACTTGGTAGTGAGTTGGACTAGGTCTACTATAAATCTAGTCCATTGTTGATTTTTTTAAGTAACTTTTCGTTCATAGAAAGCTGTTTTAACGACATGTAAATTATCTATTTTTGTTTAGTGCGATTCTGATTATGTGGATTGTCCTTTAACCCATCCGTCTGTCTCGGGTTTGATGGTCTTCCGTGGTAGTTCGCCTCTGTCATGGGAGACCGGCCAAGAAGCAACATACTAGCTGTCTTTCTTTCCTTGAGTACTGTTTTATGATTCCCATCTTGTGTGAGTTAAAGTGGCTTATGGACGTCCCTCTAGTTTGGGAATTTCTATTCCACAGCGCGCCCATGAAGATTTTTTTCTAATAGTCAATCGGCTCTTCACTTCGCTCAAAACCAGATTTTCCCTGAACGGACGAAGCATATTGAAGTCAATTGTCACTTCTTTTGAGATGTTATAACCGACGGGCTGCTTTCTACTTAAATCCATTTTTCCATGAATGGACGAAGTATATTGAAGTTGGTTATCAGTTTATTCGAGATGTTATAACCGACGGGGTGGTTGCTACTTCACACGTCGATACACATTCTCAGATCACCGACATTTTTACAAAACCCTTAAGTTCGCGTTATTTGATTTACTCCTTAGCAAACTGGGTGTTCTTAATTTACACGCTCCAGTTTAAGAAGATATTAGGTCAATTAAGTCTGTCCCATTATGAGCTAGGTTATATCCCGCTTCTTTGTATTTCTACAACGTCTTGCTTAATGAAATGACAAACAATTTACACAAATTAAACAAACCAATTAAACTCAAAAACATTAATCGTAAATAAATAAATAATTAAGATATACCAAATCAATATTTCTCAAAATCTTACAATATCATTACTCCAAAATAGTTTTGATTGGCCTACATACACTTCATTATACTAATGTATACATTCCTAACCAAAACACTAATTTACCACATGGTAATTTTTATATACAAAATTACAAAATGGATAATGTTGTTCTAAGTGAAATTAACCGTAAAAAATAGAGCTCAAACAAGAGCTCCTCCTTTAACAAACTCAGTAAAAGCCAAGGCAACAAGCCCTAACATAGCAAGTCTACCATTCAAAAGTTCAGCATTGGAGTTCATTATCCCTTTCGTTATCGATTCAGCTCTCTCCCCTTTAAACAACGGCACCAGCGACGCGACTGAGAGTAGGATGCTTGTTCCTAGGAACCATTGCCCTCCGCCATTCGATAATTGTACAAATATGTCAGTTCCTTTGGATAGCTCGACCGCGATTGCTGCTACAAACCCGATCATGGCTAGTCGACCGTTTATTCTTTCGGGTGCTGGACCGCTGAAGGCAAATAAGTCGCCAAAGTTTGTGCTTGCCTATAATAGAAAGATTAACAATTCATTTACTTTCCAAGACCTAAAGGATTATACCTCCAGCTATATAAGAGCATTATTGCTTAATTAGGTTAAAGCGTTGTTTAACAAACAACAAAAACAGATTCATAATAGCAGATTGGAAGATAACGTTAGCAGAATATAGTTAGTAAATTCTAGTAGCAAATTTGACTATTAAATTGAATTAGTAGATTAACAAAGGGAGTCTGATAATTAGCCGATTATAAGATAATTAGAGATTTAGAGCGGTTTGATGTGTAAGTTGAATATGCTAATAAAACATGTTGCTATTAACACCACATTCAAAAATAGTAGATTCCGTCATATATGTTATTTGAACAAGCAGTGTACTAAACACATGAAATTAGTAGATTGATTAGTCAACCTAATAATTTAATCTAATATGTCGTTCACCAAAAAAAACCTAAATTTCCATTGGGTTTATGAATATTTTGCACAAAAGCCCAAAACTGAACTGTACCACCAGTTGTAGTATAAGACCATCCCCAAGCAAAAGGTCGATTTAATCGAGTCAATAACATATTAACCCTTAATCTCACCATATTGACATTGACCCTCTTTTTTCCTCCCAAGCCAAAGGTCGATTTAATCGAGTCAATAACATAGTTTATCTTTTCTTTTTTTTTTCTTTTTCTAATTTGTAACCAATGAGGATGTGACACATAAAGGGTCAATAGGTGGGTCAATTTCCTCCCCATTGGGTCACAAATTGACCTTCAATACTCATGGGTCAATACTAATTTGCTATTAATTGTAATTAACTTGACTCAAGCAAGCAATTGACCTAGCAATTGACCTTGCTTGGGGATGATCTAACATGTAGTAGCTACCATGTCTCAGTCGATTATTTTTTTTTTTTTTTCTGTACTTTTGTAACCGATATTTAATTAAAGATATATAAATAATGAGCACCCAAGAAACTAGTCGAAAGAAATGCTAACTCACCTTTGGTAGTGGCTTAGGTGTAGGAGTTGACAAAGGAGTTGAAGTAAGCTTAGGAGAAGGAGGAGGCACTCCAGCCTTAACTTCATTCTCACCACCCTGTTCAGACATACACCTCACTTGTACACCAACCCGTTTCGACATCCGGCTCATAAACACGGTTGGGTAAACCACACGAGTAGAACTAGACCTGAACCCAAGTCCGGAAATCGGACTGGCTACAAGGGATTGCATTTGCATGGCCATTACTTCACCAAAATTTATCAAAAAGTCACAAATTAACACTTAAGAATCAGAAATAAAAAGATAATGATTTAAATGTAGGAAAATTAGTAATTGAATTGGTGGTTGATGATGGTAAAAGTTGGTGAAATGTATTGAATTTATAGTATGGTTAGGGTAAAAATAGAGGGACATTTTGGTTCCACGTAGTGTACTAAGAGTTACGGGTTACGTCGTTACGTAGTTAGGCATGGGAACACATAGTGCTAATTTATGTGGAGTCTTCTTGAGCCACAAGACATAAGAAGTGTTTTCATGTGTGGTCATTGATGTTGTTTTTGTGGCCTAAATTGTTGGAAGTTTGTGTTCCTATTTCCACTTTACTTCTCGAATTTTCTCGGGTTATTAGGGTCGGGTTATACTCCGAAAAGTTTGTTGCTATGTACTGGGTAGCCATGGTAGGAAATACAAATTCGATTAAGAAGTAAAACTGATTTTATAACAAATACTCTTTAATAATTAGTGTTTCTTTCGTCAAGGTCAATTATTATCTTTTGATTTTGACATAGAGATTAAAAAAAAAGGACTCAATTAATTATAAGATGATCAATGGAACACTTTAAACGTAAAAGATCAAATTATTCATCAATTAAATGAAACCCTAAAATATAAAAGATAATAATTAATTATGACACTCCAAAATAAAGAAGGAAGGGAAAAATTCTCCTAATCAATGATGAATTATTAAAGTATATGTTAGTTAACAAAGTTAGTTATTATAGTTATCTAACAACCTAACCACTTACTTTAGATAGTCCTAACTATGGTTAATTATAATATGAACTCATAATATTAATACATGGAAGGTGTTAGGTGTTTATGTAGTCTCATTAGCCAATACTTTGCAAAAGCAAGCATGAGCCTTACACTTATTATCAAGCCAGCAAAGATCCTAGGAGGATTGAGGCTATGAACAAAGAAGTCGAAACTTCAGACGACAATTATACTTGAGAGTAAAAGGTCGATGAGATTGTAGAGATTTTAAAGTTAGATTGGTTACTAAGGGTTACAACCAAGTTAAGATAGAGATTATATTCACATCTTCTCATCAGTGGCAAAATTTACTAGTGCCAGATTTTTATTAGAAGTAGTGGTAGCAAAAGGATGGTCATTGTGCCCATTAGACATCAACAATGCTTTTCTCCATGCACATCTTGATGAGGAGGTTTATATAAAGCCTCTTGAATAATAATATAGGATGTCAGAGGGGAAGGTTTGTAAGCTCAAAAAATCATTATATGGTCTTAAATAAACATCTACACAATGGAACAAAGAGTTTGCTAAATACCTGACAGTCAAGGGTATTCTCAATCTAAGCAGGATTATTCATTTTTACCAAACTTAATCCTTTAAGCGAAGATTTTTCTATTGCCTTGGTTTATGTTGGTGATCCTTCTTTCTGGGAATGGTATAGTTGAGATTCAGAAGCTCTAGCATGGATTAGACACAGAGTTTTCAATCGTAGACGATCTAGGAAATAATGCAGGATCTTTCCTAGGATTAGAAATTTCAAGAAATGTTATTGGGTTGTTAATTAACCTGAGAAAATATATCGTTGGTATTATATTGACTGATTTGAACGTGGAGAATGTTGCAGTATCTGATTTCCACCTGCTTTGAGGAATCAAATTAAGTATAGATGCTGGAGAATTGTTAGAAGACCCTAAAAAGTACAGGAGACTAATTGCAGATTGCTTTATTTAATCGTGACGAGTTACTTAGTCCAACATTCGAGTCAATTTGTTAGTGGTACACCAAGGTTGCCACATTTTCAAGCAGTCATACATGTTCTGAAATATTTATTTAAAAGCTCAAAATATTTATCATTAGTTTTATACATCTGGTTGTATAATTCACTCATTGAACAAAGATTCCAACATGATTGAGACTATGAACAAAGAAGTCAAAACTTTAGAAGATAATCATACTTGGGATCTTGTTCCTTCACCTTGTGACAAGAAATCTATTGGTTCTAAATTGGTTTTTTAAATCAAGTAAAAGGCCTATAGAAGTGTGGAGATATTCAAAGTCTGGTTATTAAGGGTTACAACCAAGTCAAAGATAGAGATTATACTCACACCTTTTCACAAGTGGCAAAATTTACTACTGCCAAATGTTTATTAGTAATAGGGGTAGCAAAAGGAAGGCCATTATACCAATTGGACATCAACAATGTTTTCCTTCATGACATCTTGATGAGAAGGTTTATATGAAGCCTCGTAAAGGATATAGGGTGTCAGAGGGGAAGGTTTGCAAGCTACTAAAATCCAGTTTTCCATGAACGGCCGAAGCATATTAAAATCGATTGTCAGTTTATTCGAGATTTATAACTGACGGGCTAGTTGCTACTTCGCACGCCGATACGCGCTCTCAGATCGCCGACAATTTTATAAAAGTCTTAGGATCACATTTTAATTTACTCCTTCGCAAACTAGGCATTCTTGATTTACACACTTCAATTTATGAGGATATAAGGCCGAGTCAAGCCCATTATTCTGAGTTAGAGTTATATCCTACTCCTTTGTATTCATATGACGACTTGCTTAATGAAATGACAAAGAATATACACAAACATACAATTTAAACTTAACATCAATAACCAATATTTCTAAAAATCTCAGCGATTTCATTACTCCAAAATAGTTTCGATGGCCTATATACACTTCATTATACTAATGTATACATTCCTAACCAAAACACTAATTTACCACATGGTAATTTTTATATACAAAATTACAAGACGGATAACTGTAAGAAAAATAGAGCTCAAACAAGAGCTCCTCCTTTAACAAACTCAGTAAAAGCCAAAGCAATAAGCCCTAACATAGCAAGTCTACCATTCAAGAGTTCAGCGTTCGAGTTCATTATCCCTTTCGTTATTGATTCAGCTCTCTCCCCTTTAAACAACGGCACCAGCGACGCGACCGAGAGTAGGATGCTTGTTCCTAGAAACCATTGCCCCCCGCCATTCGATATTTGCGCAAAGATGTCAGTTCCCTTAGATAGCTCGACCGCGATTGCTGCTACAAACCCGATCATGGCTAGTCGACCGTTGATTCTTTCGGGTGCTGGACCGCTGAATGCAAATAAGTCCCCAAAGTTTGTGCTCACCTGTAAAACAAAGATTAACATCTCATTTACTTTACTTTCCCTGTTCCGACGTAAAGACGTTGTTTGGCAAACAGCAGAAACAAATTTATAATAACAGATAACGTTAGCAAATTAGTATATGGTACCAGATTAAGAAAAGAAGTTTGGTAATTAGCAGATTGTAAAATAAGAACGTTTTATGTGTAATAAATTGAATATGCTAATATAATATGCTCCTATTAACAGCATTAATAACATGTTAAAAAGTAGTTGATTTCGACCAATATACTATCAGACTATGTTGTTTACCAAACATATGAAAATAGTAGATTGATTAGTCAACCTACTAATTATCCAGAATCTACTAATTCACCAAAAAAAGCCTAAATTTCGATTAAGTTTATGAATATTTTTCACAACAGCCTGGAAGCGTACCACCAGTTGTAGAACGACAAATAGTAACTAACTTGTCTCAGTCGATTATTTACTTTTTCTTTTTTCTTCTTTTCTTTTCTTTTGTAATTGATATTTAACTAAGATAAACAAATAATTGGAACAAAGAAAGTCGGCCAAGAAAATGTTAACTCACCTTAGGTAGTGGCTTAGGAGGAGTAGGGTTAGGAGATGACAAAGGAGTAGTAGTAGGCTTAGGAGAAGAAGGAGGCACTCCAGCCTTAACTTCATTCTCACCACCTTGTTTAGACATACACTTCACTTGTACACTAACCCGTTTCGACATCCGGCTCATAAACCCAATCGAGTAACCCACACGAGTAGAACTTGAGCCGAACCCAAGTCCGGAAATCGGACTGGCTACAAGGGATTGCATTTGCATGGCCATTACTTAAACCAAAAATGATCAAAACTCACAAATTAACACTTGAGTATTAGAAATAAAAAGATAATAGCTAAGATTGTAGGAAAGTTAGTAATTGAATTGGTGGTTGATGATGGTAAAAATTGCTGAAATGCATTGAATTTATAGTACGGTTAGGGTAAAAATAGAGGGACATTTTGGTTCCACGTAGTGTAACAAGAGTTAAGGGGTTACGTAGTTAGGCATGGGAACACATAATACAAGTTTTGTTATGTGGAGTCTTTAAGAGCCATAATACATAAAAAGTGTTTTCATGTGTGGTCATTGATGTTGTTTTTGTGGCCTAAATTGTACAATGGAAGTTTGTGTTCCTTTTTCCACTTCTAGCATTCTCTCGGGTTATTAGGGTCGGGTTATACTCCGAGGAGCAAGGTAGCACTAAAACGGACACGGATACGGACACCACACGACACGGGACATGGCATCCAATAAAATTTAGGACACAGGATACGGCGCATTTAAATATAATAAAGTATATATTTTATGGTTATAAATAACGTATCATTTTCTTTTTATCATGTATTTGAAGCTAAATCTAAACAAGTAAAGGTACAACTCGACCTTTACTATAACTAATTCTCATTTTTCCACTCAAACTCATCTTCTAATCGATCTTTTTTAAAATTTATGCCTCGTCTAAACTATAATATGTTTAGTCATGTGTCCAACGAGTGTCGGGTGTCCGAGTGTTGGACACGAGACGACTAATTAAGAGAAGTATCCATGCTACCTAGCCGAAAAGTATGTTGCTATCTACTTGGTAGTCATGGTAGGAAAACCAAATTTGAATAAGAAGTAAAACTCATTTTATAACAAATACTCTCCAATGGGCGTACCGGTTAAGGTGTTGCTTTGTGACCGTGAGGTCATAGGCTCAAGTACTGTGAGCGGCCCCCGTTTTACCCTTGTGGTAGGGCCTTTCCCCGGACCCTTGCTTAGTAGGGGATGCCATCTTGTACCAGGATGAACGTAAAAGATCCAATTGTTCATGGATCAAATGTAATCTTAAAATATAAAAGATAATAATTAACTATGACACTCAAAGATACAATAGGAAAATACGTGACTCGGACCGATGTTAGGTGTTTATGTAATCTCATTAGCCAATACTTTGCAAAAGCATGAGCCTTACACTTATTATCAAGCCAGCAAAGATCCTAGGAGAAAGAAGTCAAAACTGTTGAAGACAATTATACTTGGGAGCTTGTTGCTTCACCTTGTGACGAGAATTCTATTAGTTTTAAATGAGTTTTTATTGAGAAAACTAGATGACAAGCATATGGAGAAGATGATTGTTATTATTTACACAATGATCCACAACTCAATACATCCTCTGATTTTATAGTAAGGCTAATCTCTTTGCCTACCCATAAACTCCTAGTATCCCTATTGTAACCGACTACTATTAAATATATACACTAAACACATGTATTTAATATAATGCTACATATACCAAACATAATGTGTACCACACAAGACGGTACCCATAATCTAAGACTCCCCCTCAAGTTGGAGCACGGGGCAAACCGAGACCCAACTTGTACGACAAGTGATCAAATAATTCTCCTCCAAGGGCTTTAGTGAACAAATCTGCGATTTGTTCCTTGCTTGACACATGATGCGCGCGGATCACATTGGATACCAAATGTTGACGAACAAAATGACAATCAATCTCAATGTGTTTCGTTCGATCATGAAACACGGGATTCTTCGAAATATGAAGTGCAGCTTGATTGTCACAAAACATGAGCATCGGATTTGTGTGAAAAACGCCAAGTGAAACAAGGAACGACTTCACCCATAATAATTCGCTTGTGACCGATCCAATGGCCCTATACTCCGCTTCAGCCGTTGATTTAGCCACCGTAACTTGTTTTTTTGCTTTCCAAGAAATTGGTGACCCGCCAATCGAAACAAAGTAACCACTTAAGGACCTCCTTGTGACGGGACATCCAGCATAGTCTGAGTCACAATACCCGCGCAATTGAAAATCCGAAGGCATTGAAGGTGATCCCTTTACTTGGATTTCTTTTAACATATCGAACTACGCGCAAAGCGGCATCCCAATGTTCCTTCTTTGGCTCGTTGACGAATTGCGAGAGCACATGAACAGAGTATACAAGGTCTGGCCTGGTTATCGTTAAATAGACTAATTTCCCAACTAGTCTTCGGTATTTCATAATATCCGTCAAAACAGGCCCCTTTGCTAGGCCTAAATTATGACGAGATTGAATAGGAGTGTAAGCCGTCTTTGCCCCTGCCATGCCACTTTCTTCAACTATATTTATGGCATATTTCCGTTGGTTAAGAAATAATCCATTAACTCCATGAGCCACCTCAATTCCAAGAAAGAACTTAAGTTTACCCAAGTCTTTTATCCCAAATTGCTTATCAAGAAAGGTCTAGAAATTATCACACGCCACTCGACTATTTCCTACTACTACCATATCATCGACGTAGACGAGAACGCCAATAAATATGTCAGCACGGTTTAATGTAAATAATGAATAATCCGCCATGGATTGAACAAAACCATAATTCTTCAAGGAAATAGTCAATTTTGCGAACCAATTATGCGAGGCTTGCTTTAAACCATAAATGGATTTCTTCAATTTACATACCTTTCCTCCTTTGTCTCTTTCAAATCCTTGTGGAAGTCGCATATATACATCTTTTTCAAGATCTCCGTGCAAGAAGGCGTTATTTACATCCAATTGTTCTATAATCCATTTCTTCTTTACGGCCACGGCGAGCAAACATCTCACACTTGTCATTTTTGCAACCGGCGCATAAGTCTCATGGAAGTCAATGCCTTCAACTTGTATAAATCCTTGAGCCACAATCAAGTCTCGCTTTGTATCGTTCAATTTCTCCATTTGCACGATATTTAATCTTGTATACCCATTTACATCCAATTGCTTTCTTCCCTTTTGGTAAGTCGACAATTATCCAAGTTCCATTGCTTTCTAACGCATTAATTTCCTTTGTCATTGCTTCACACCATCTCACATTTTTTGCTGCTTCATGATATGAACTTGGTTCCTTCTGCTTATCTATTTTTGCTAGAAAACAATTGCGTGCCTTTGAAAAATAATCGTTAGTAACATAATTGATTAATGGATAACGAGTACCTGTCGTAGAGGAAGTGGACTGTGTACGGTGAGCATCTTGAGTCGGGGTAATTACTCTTGTTGACTTGCAATAATAATCCTTCTTCCATGCCGGCTCGAATTTCTCTCGAGCTCCTCTCCCCATTCTGTTTTCATGGGTCTGATCATCAATCCCTGTCCCCATTCTGTTTTCGTTGGTCTGATCATCCGTCCCTGTTATGTTTTGGTTTTCGGGCTCCCTCATCTCGCCATCTCCAACCTCCTTTACAGTTGACAAGTCATCCTCACTTGCATCCTTATCAATACTCTCCATGTCTATCCAATTACTCTCATTTAGTGATACATCAGTGCGTGGTTTTAATTGCCCATCACCAATAACATTCGAATAGGGGTAGACATGTTCAAAGAATTTAACGTCACGGGATACAAAGACTCGTTTCTCTTTAAGATCATACACCTTCCATTCCTTCTTACTATGTGGATATCCTATAAAAATACATCGTTTTCCACGCTCCTCAAACTTATCCCTCGGTTTTTTATTATTGTGTACATAACATAGGCACCCAAAAACTTTAACATTCTCAAAATTTGGTCTTTTGCGATAAAGAATTTCGAATGGAGTTTTGCCATCCAATAATGGTGTAGGGGTTCGATTTATTAAGTATGCAGCGGTCAAAACACATTCCCCCCAAAAATGTAAGGGCAATCCTCCTTCAAAACGTAGGGCACGAGCTTTCTCTAATATGTGACGGTGTTTCCTCTCTACTCTGCCGTTTTGTTGGGGTGTGCTAGTATTGCTAGTTTGAAATAAAATCCCATTTTCCTCATAATATTGTTGCATTGGTCCCGACAACAATTCTGTACCATTGTCGCTTTGAATTTTTTTAACATGGGTCTCAAATTGGGTTTTAACCATTTGACAAAAGATTTTCATAAAATAACCTGCTTCACTTTTATCCTTCATAAGATATACCCAAACGGCCCGACTATGGTCATCGACGGTGGTCAAAAAATAATGAGCCCTTGTTAAACTAGCAATTTTATACGGTCCCCAAATATCACAATGTATTAAGCCGAACAAAATATCACACCGTTTATTATTCAACTTAAAAGGTGCACGTGATTGTTTTGCCCTACAACAAGAATCGCAAACCGTATCCGATGTCCAATGTAAATTATTGCCAACTAAATCAGAAAAACTGAGAAAAATACTCTTAGATGGGTGTCCAAGCCTCTTATGCCACAACTTTGCTTCCTTCGTGACAGTGATGCGAGCAACTACTTCCTTCTCCTCCGATTTGTAGTAATATACCCCATGACGATGCTCACCGCGTCCAATCATCATCCTCGTACTCAGGTCCTGTATTTCACAAAAATCGGAATGAAATGTTACTATACAATTATTTTCACAAATGAGTTGCTTAATAGAGATTAAATCACAAGTAAGGGTTGGTACAAATAAGACGTCCTTCAATACAAAGTTCGTGCACAATCGGATTTCACCATGAACTTTTGTCTCAACCTTCCTGCCATCGGGTAGGCTCACAGTTGAACACCCATTTTCGACCCAAACTTTTTCCAATAATTCTCTCTTTCCTGTCATATGATGAGAACATCCGCTATCTAAAATCCATTCAACATTAAAATTCACTTTCATACCTTTCAATTTTTCATCTCCCTCCGGGCTTCCTTTGAGCAACAATTTTAATCGCTCGAACTCTTCACTGGTGAATGAATAAGTCTGTTGAGTCGAATCTGACCCTTTTGTTCCTGAGGAATTCCCGACTGCATTTGCTTGGTAGTTCTCTTGACTGCGGCCTCTTCCCCTGCCACGGTTGCCACGGCCAGAACCTCGCCTTCCTCGTCCTCTTCCGCGTGATATCACAACATCATAGCCATGCTTATTATAACAATTTTCATCAGTATGATAATACTTTCCGCAAAAAAAGCACTGTGGTGGTGGATCTGCCTCTTCATTCTCGGTTTTGTATCTCCAATTCCTGTTTTGTCCTCCAGTACTTCTAATTGACATTGCTGCCTCCATTCCCACTTTATCTTCTTTGTCTCTTGTGATTGAGGCATGTGTCTCTTCTCTGAGAACAACAGCATATGCACGATTCAAATCGACAATTGGATCGTCCATCAATAAATTTGTTCTCACATGTCCATATAATTTAGAATCCAATCCCATTAAAAATTGGTGAACTTTCTCCTCTTCTCGTTCTTGGAGTATCGATTTAGCCGCTCCACAGGTACAAGATTTTATCTTGCTATAATTGCCCAACTCATCCCATATGGTTTTGAGTCGAGTATAATATTCTACTACTGTATCGCTCCCTTGCTTGCATTCGTTGAGATCGCCTTTTAATTGGTGAACTCGTGGGGCGTTTCCGGCTGAATACCTAGCACGTAATTCTTCCCAAATTTCTGCTACCGGTTGCGTAAAGGTAATGCTTGGATGTAACTTCTCATCGATCACGTTACGTAACCACGCTCTTATCATCGCATTGCACTGTCGCCACGCGACAGTTTCGACAGTCTCCTCCCCTTCATTTAATTCTGGTTTTTCAACTTTCCCTTCTAAAATATCTAATTTGTTTTTGGCATCCAGTCCATTTTTAACTGCCTCAGCCCACAAATCATAATTTTTTCCATTGAAAACGATATTGGTGACATTGAGATTTGGACTTTCTGAAGGGTGGAGATACATTGGCGATGTCGTCGGGATGTTCTTTGGACCACCACTGCCATCGCCTTTCAGTGTATCATTTTCTGTCATGGTGTAATTTTTTTTTTTTGTGAATAGAATTCTAGCTCATGATACCATGAGAAAACCAGAAGACAAGCATATGGAGAAGATGATTGTTATTATTTACTCAATGATCCACAACTCAATACATCCTCTGATTTTATAGTAAGGCTAATCTCTTTGCCTACCCATAAACTCCTAGTATCCCTATTGTAACCGACTACTATTAAATATATACACTAAACACATGTATTTAATATAATGCTACATATACCACTAGTACAAAAAACACATACGGCTACGGTTAAAAAAAGCATACGGCTACGGTTGTCCAACCGTAGCAAATCAAGGGGTAGCCTTAAATACGGGACATATGGCTATGGTTGTATAACCGTAGCCTAAAATATAAAAGGCTACGGTTGTTATGGAGAACCGTAGCCATAAGTGATGAAAAGGCTACAGTTGTTATGGAGAACCGTAGCCATAAGTCATGAAAAAACTACGGTTGTTATGGAGAACCGTAGCCAAAAGTCATAAAAAGGCTACGGTTAATACGAACAACCGTAGTCAATCTTCAATCAAAAAATTTTAAAAAAATTTTATTTATGCAAATATATATTGGTCGCTCAACAATTATCACCAATGATTATGATTTCAATATAAAAAAAGTTAATACATTAGTCACCAAATACGCACTTTAAATACTTCCAAGAATTCTATCTACAATTTTTTTTGCTGAAATATGAGTATGTATTACCAAAATAAAGGATAGAAAAGAGTCATGTACATATTTCGCATGATCCGTAGATCAGCACTAAACCGGCACTAAACCGGCATAAGAAAACTACAAAACAAAAAACTATTGCCCAGTCATTTACTCAAGCCCTATTTCGTGTCTGCCTGGCATAATTGCTCTCTTTTCATCAGCATTTTAATACGCCCAACCATTTCTTTTTTCAACTCAGCGTACTCAGAGGTATGGGGTTCATTTCTTCGTTGCCTCTTGGAGGTCTCCTTACTCCTAATAAGATAATGGTTGTTACAGCTAAGTGAATGATCAAGCTAATAGAGTTGACATCGAATGAAAGAGTATCTGCCTTCCTCTCATCACGCAGATCCTCCTCGTAATCTTTGGATTTAACATCCCAGGGCAGCGTATCACCTTCTTTAGCAATTTCTGATTGTTTGCCCAAAATGAACGAGTTCTCATAGTCAACTTCACTGTCTGATTGTGATCTCTTCAATTTTGACCTAAAATCATATATGGAAATTCATTTTAGAAGATAAAATAAAGAAGTTAATGAACTATAAGCATCTGTCAACAATCAACATCGAACTTACAAATCAATAGCTTCCTGGTTGTGAAAGTCCAAGAAAATATTGCTTATATGCCTCTGCAAGCTTTTGAATAACTCCTAGAGAACGGTTGATGCCTTGCTTTGACCTCTAGTCTTTGCGAATACCTACGCATATGGTGAACATATAGCAGTCGTAAATAAGTTTAAATACTCAAAACTGCAAGTTCAGAAACGATTGAACAGAAGCAAAGTGGTAGATGAATCCATGTTTAATGACAGAAATTAAACAGTTATAGAATAAGATTCAGAGAAAATTGTTGAGATCTTATATCTTTAGTTCATACAATGCTCATGGAGATGCATAATAATCCATTTCACTGAATATTGAGTTGAATATTACCTTATAGGTTCCGGGATTTGGCAGGAAAACAATCCAATCTGACTCAGTGCACTCAAGGCATCATCTTTTAGTATTTTCAACACATCAGCATCTTTAATGCATAACAATAAAATTGGTCCTTGTCATAATTACTCAAATTTATTTATAGTGTGCTTCATAAAGAGTTGAAAACATTATATAAGAGAGAGATTACGTCTTAAATGCCGCATCAAGGTCCATATTCCGCAAATCCAAGTGATTTTCTTCATTCACGTTCATATATAATCAACAACTTCACGAAATTCATGACCAAGAAAAGATTCTCGGCAATTCTTTCCACTAGACTGAATTTAGAGAGCAATGAAAGGGCTTAGATATATTAACCATGTAAAGATGTAGAAAGTTATATGATCCTAATTCTAATCATTTGTATTGTGGCTCTTGTTGGATAAACATTTTACAACTACGTAATGTCAGTGTTGAATCTTGCCTATGATATAGTAAAAGTGGTCAAATACAGAGAGACTTGTTAGTTACCACTATGTTGAAAATACAGAGAGGTCGTTTCTATTTGACCCACAATTAAAATTGCGCCAATTATCACATTATGTAGGGAACAAAAATTAATCAGGACTAGAGATGTTTTTTCTCGGAAGAGATAGATAGATGTAAAGGATAACAATCAACTAACCAGCTTAGCGACAGTTGTATGTGCAATTTGTAGCTCTTGTTCAAGTTGCTGAACCCGTTCATCAAACAAATCTTTATCACTTAGCTTTTGCACATGATGGTCCAATTGAGAAGTCAGGTCAGCCTCTCTTGCAGTAGCTGATGTTTGTAGACTTCTCACCTACAAAAACTCAATAAGTTAATGATACATCGATACTTCAATCCTAAAATAGAATTATGGTAGTTCATAATAGACCTTACACACACACACACACACACTTCTTCTTTCAGTTGGGACTCGGTTGTTTGACATTGTACTTCAAGTTCCTTTAGTTTTGCTTGGAGGGCAGATTTCTCGCTTACTTTGAACTTGAGATTCTCTACCTCAGTCTTAAGAGCATCTTCTTTATCTTTATACTCTTTCAATTGTTCTTCAAGTTGCCTGACTATAGATTGAAGTTCCTTCATAGATTTATGAAGCTGTCTGCTCTCCTTAAGAACTGTGGATACCTGAAATTGCAAGAGTAATGACTATTGTTTTCAATAATTTAAACAGGCTAAATATCTCATTGGTAACTGACTGGATGATGCGTGATTAAGCTCTGCAAAATCAGAAACTCATAAAGGGCATGTGCCAAAATTACGATGAACAACAAATACTCATCCAGCTTGCAAAGAAAAAGCCCAATATCAACTGGTCAAGCAGGTCATAGCCACGAGGTATGATAACGCACGAAATTCACCGAGAGCATTAGCCATGCCCACAGAGTCAAATCTTCATATGTCTAAATGAGGTTTTTTGCTCACCACTTGGCCATAAGTGGAGAAACTCTCTAGTTTATGAATTGATCGACTACCTCCTCTCTTTCTTTTTTTTATCGTGACACTCACATGCGACATACCCTAATTTTTGAAATCCTAATCCTAATTCAAAAATTGGGGATGGGGAAGCAATGATAGACGGAAAACGAAAGCTTGAAGACATCCCAGAGCCAAAACCCCCAGATCGAAAAGACTAACCCTAATTTCAAAAATTAAAACTAAATACTAACAAATTAAAGAAGAAAAGGAAAGAAAAATACTTACCTGAAGACCGATGATCCATGGTAATGCAATTAAAACAAAGGAGAATAACGAATTTTGACAAAAACTCGATTTTTAGCAAACCCTAAAATGTAAATCACTCAAAAAATAGAATTTTAAGGACGGAATTTAGAGGACTTTTGTTTAATTATTTACACTAATAAGTAAAGTAAGTGTGTTGGCTTTGTGATTTTGCTAGTAAAAATGGCGAAATTTTGAAAGGGGGAGACGAATGAAAACCCGCAGGTGGAAGGAAGGAGAAGCGTGAAAGAAGAAAGAAGGAAAAAGAAGGTTGGTTTTTTTTACAAATTTTTAATTTTAAATTTTTTCAAATAGTTTTGGCTACCGTTATTAACTACAACCGTAGCCTTATTCTTTTTAAATAATTTTGGCCACGGTTTTTTGAAAACAACCGTAGCCTTTATAAAAGCCTATTTTCAAAAAAATTATGGCTACGGTTATTAACCACAACCGTAGCCAATTGTGCTTGCCAAATGTGATTTTTCTACTAGTGTACCAAACAGAATGTGTACCACACAAGACGGTACCCATAATCTAAGATAAATTAAGTAAAACGCCGACGGAGTGTGGAGATCCTCAAAGTCAGATTGGTTACTAAGGGTTATAACTAACCGAAGCAAGTTAAGGATAGAGATTATACTCACACCTTCTCATCCATTGCAAAATTTACTGCTGCCAGATTTTTATTAGCCGTAGTGCTAGCAAATAAAAGGATAGCCTTTGTACATTTGTACCCATTGGACATCAACAGCGATTTTCTCTATGGGCATCTGGATGAGGAGGTTTACATGAAACCTCCTGAAACCTCCTGAAGAATATATAGGGTGTCAAAGGGGAAGGTTTGTAAGCTAAAAAAAATCATTATATGGTCTTAAAAAAACATCTACACAATAGAACAAAGAGTTTACTAAATCCGTGTTGAATCAAGGGTATTCTCAATCTAAGCATGATTATTCACTTTTTACCAAACTTAATTATTTAAGAGAAGTTTTTTCTATTACCTTGGTTTATATTGATAATCCTTCTTTTAGAGAATGGTATAGTTGAGATTTAGAAGCACACGCATGGATTAGACACAGAGTTTTCAATCAAAAACGATCTAGGAAATGCAAGATCTTTTCTAGGATTAGAAATTTCAAGAAATGTTATTGGGTTGTTAATTAACCTGAAAAAATATATCGTTGATATATTGACGGATTTAAACATGGAGAATGTTGTAGTATCTGATTTCCCCATGCCTCGAGGTCTCAAATTAAGTACAGAGGCTGGAGAATTGTTAGAAGACCCTAAAAAGCACAGGAGACTCATTGAAGATTGTTTTTATCTAAACATGACCAGGCCTGTCATAAGTTACTTAGTCCAGCATACGAGCCAATTTGTTAGTACACCAAGGTTGCCACATTTTCAAGCAGTCATACATGTTACGAAATACTTTAAGAAGACAGTCAACACAAGTTTGTTTTACAATAATGTTAGTTCAGATGTTGATTGGGAGCAATGTGTTTTCTCCTGTAAGTCATTGAGTAGATATTGTGTTTTCTTGGGTAAATCACTTGTTTCATGGTAAACGAAGAAACAAAAGACTGTTTCTAGAAGCAGTGCAGAATCTGAATATAGGAGTAGGTCCTATATGAGCTCTGAGTTGGTTTGGCTTGATAGCTTATTAAAGGATTTCAGAATCAATGTGTCTAAACCAATTTTACTTTATTGTGATAATAGGGTAGCATAACATATCTTCTAGAACCCATGTTTCATGAAAGAAATAAAAATTTGTCAATTGATTACCACTGTGTTACAAACAAGCAAGATATTTGTATAAATAGAATTCATAGCATATTGTAAGATACAACTTTTTGTATGATATAATTATCTCATTACTATTCAATCAATAACATCACTACAAGGTTATTAGATAGGGTGTATAATATTACTCCAAAATAGTTTTGATGGTCTGCACACAATTCATTATACTAGTGTATACATTCCTAACCAAAATACTCAAACAATTGCCTAAAACAACACTATTTTACCACATGGTAATTTGGTAATTTTTATATACAAAATTACAAAACGGATAATGTAGTCCTAAGTGAAATTAACCGTAAAAAATAGAGCTCAAACAAGAGCTCCTCCTTTAACAAACTCAGTAAAAGCCAAGGCAACAAGCCCTAACATAGCAAGTCTACCATTCCAAAGTTCAGCATTGGAGTTCATTATCCCTTTCGTTATCGATTCAGCTCTCTCCCCTTTAAACAACGGCACCAACGACGCGACTGAGAGTAGGATGCTTGTTCCTAGGAACCATTGCCCTCCGCCATTCGATATTTGTACAAATATGTCAGTTCCTTTGGATAGCTCGACCGCGATTGCTGCTACAAACCCGATCATGGCTAGTCGACCGTTTATTCTTTCGGGTGCTGGGCCGCTGAACGCAAATAGGTCTCCAAAGTTCGTGCTTACCTATATAAGAAAGATTAACAAAGGATTATTATATATATAAAAGCATTATTGCTCAATTAGGTTAAAGCGTTGTTTTAGCAAACAACTGAAACAAATTTTTTATAGCAGATAACCTTAGCAGAATATAGTTAGTAATTTTAGTAGTAGGTTTGACTATTAAATTAAATTAGGAGATTAAAGAAAGGTGTTTGGTAATTGGCGAATTATAAGATAATTAGAACGGTTTTATGTGTAAATACTATAGGCTAATACAATATGAATATATGATGTTCTTATATTAGCATCATATAAAAAACAGTAGATTCCAACCAATATGCTATCACTCTATCAGAATATGTTATTTACCAATCACGAAAATATTAGATTAATTAGTCAACCAACTAATTATGCCGGATTCTACTAATTTCGATTGAGTTTAAATATTTTTTTCAAAAGCCCGAAACTATACCACCAGTTGTAGTATAACATGTGGTAACTACTAAGTCTTAGTCAATTATTTTCTTTTCTTTTCTTTTATACCTCATATTTAATCAAAGTTATATAAATAATTAGAATGAACAAAGTAGTCTAAAAAAATGGTAATAACTCACCTTTGGTAGTGGCTTAGGTGTAGGAGTAGGGTTAGGAGATGACAAAGGAGGAGTAGTAGGCTTAGAAGAAGGAGGCACTCCGGCCCTAACTTCATTCTCACCACCCTGTTCAGACATACACTTCACTTGCACGCCAATCCGTTTAGACATCCGGCTCATAAACGCGGCTGGGTAAACCACGCGAGTAGAACTTGACCTGAACCCAAGTCCGGAAATCGGACTGGCTACAAGGGATTGCATTTGCATGGCCATTATTTAACCAAAAATTATATCAAAACTCACAAATTTACACAAAAGTATTAGAATCGAAATGATGATTAAAAAGGTAGGAATATTAGCAATTGAATTGGTGGTTGATGATGGTATAAGTTGGTGCAATGTATTGAATTTATAATAAGGTTAGGGTAAAAATAGAGGGACATTTTGATTCCACGTAGTGTACTTTAAGTTATGGAGTTACGTAGTTAGGCATGGGAACACATGATACAAGAAGTTATGTTATGTTTGTGGAGTCTTCTTGAGCCACAAGATATGGCATAAAAGATGCTTTCATTGAGTGGTCATCGATGTTGTTCTTGTGGCCTAAATTGTGGAAGTTTGTGTTCTCTTTTCCACTTTACTACTTGAATTTTCTCGAGTTATTAGGGTCGAGTTGTACTTTGAGATGTATATTGCATTGTACTTAGGGTGTATTTAGATTGAAAGATTTGGAAATGAAGGGAGGGAAGAGATTAAGAGGGATGAGAAATTCATTGTTTGGTTAGCAAAATAGAGGTGGAAAAATTTTGAAGGAAAGGAAAATGAATCCATCCATTTTCCTCTTCCAAGCCAATCTATTTTCTCTTCAACAAAGGCAAGATTCTGAAAAAAAATCACATACATCCTCCATTCTCCCTCCCCTCCCCCTTCTCTCCCTTTCTTCCCTCTTTCTCCCTCCCCTAGCCTCATTTTCCCTCAATTTTTTGCTATCCAAACACATCCTTAGTAACCATGGTAGGAAAATCAAATTAGGATAATAAGTAAAATCGAATTTATAACAAATAGTCTCTAATAAGTATTTCTTCTGTTTCAGTTAATTATTGTTTTTTGATTTTGACACAGAGATTAAAGAAAGAAAATGAATTAATTATAGGGTAAATTAGATTTTACTCCCTTTTGAAATCGAATTTTTTAAAATTACTCCCTTAAATTGCATTTTTTCCTAAAATTGCTTCAAAAACCGATTTGAGTTGATTTATTTCCTCTATTTTTGAAACCCCCTTACATTTTCCTACATATTTATACCTTTCAGATTATAGATTGGCTAAGCCACAAACGGAATATGCTCAAAAATAGACAAATAAGTCACTAAAAGTGGAGTTTTTGAGCAATTTTGGTAAAAAAATGCAACTTAAGGGAGTAATTTTAAGAAAAAAATTCAAAAAAGAGTAATTTTAAAAATTTTGATTTCAAAAGGGGGTAAAATCTAATTTAATTTACTCTTAATTATGAGACAAGTGAAATTGATTAAGTGTAAAAGATCAAATTATTCATCAAATATTATCCTCCTAAATAAAAGATAACAATTAACTATCACACTCAAAAATTGAATAATATGACAATAAGTAACTAAGACCAATAAGTACTTCGTAACTAATAAGATCGTGTTTTTTTTCGGCTGAAACGAGTTGAATTGAGTTAATTGGAGTAGAACTTAATTGTACTAAATTGAGTGGAACTGAGGTGAAGTGAATTTAGTTGAATTAAAAGTTAATTTTGTGAAAAGATTAATTGAAATTGAACGTAAATAAAAGCTAACGGAATACAGACAAGCACAATTAAAAGGAGTTGAAAATAAGTTAGAAAGAACAGGATGTAAGTCATTATAAAGTCTATCTATAGGCATATTTTACAGTTGCATGGAAGGGGTTCAACTCTAGTCTCTTAGATCGCACTAGTGAATTACCAATGGGAAAATTCTGCTAACCAATGATGAATCTTGAAGTACTCCCTTTATTCCGATAATGTGTTTATACTTCTTTTATTTTGTGACGGGGAAATAATAAAAGTGTAAACATATGATTGTGACAGAAGTTGATTAACAAAGTTAGTTATTGTTATCTAACAACCTAACCACTTAATTTAGATAGTCCTAACTACAATTAATTATAATATAAGCGCATAACGAAAAAGGATATAGACTTTATGATGGAAGTGATGACTTTGCAAAAGCATGAGCCTTACAATTATTAATTTATTAACAAGCCAGCAAAGATCCTAGGACGATTGAGGCCAGCTATGAACATAGAAGTCAAAGGTTTAGAGCATTAGCAATGGACAAACCAAGAATTGGTTTGTTCTTTGCCTATACGCCACGTCACTTAAAATTAAACTCAACAATTTAGGAACTATTCACAACAATGACAAATGTTCTTCCTTTGTTCTTAAATGGGACCCACAATCCATTATCTATTTAACCAACCATAAAAAAAAATACCTTATATAAATATTTTGTAATTAATTATTTAATAACTTTTATAACTTTAATTTTTAAAACATAAAACCAATCATGACATAAATAATTATATTCTTACATAGGACAAACTTTTTATTTTAAACAATAAGATAAGACAAACTTAAGCATAATTAAATACGATAAAATTAGATATCGACATTTTCTCCGAAACATATTAAAAAAAAATTAATAAATTTAAAAAGAAAAATTTGTGTAAGGTTGAGTTGAGTTGAGTTGAGTTGAGTTAGGTTGAAGTTGAGTTGAGAAATTTGTGTCAAAATAATTAAAAATAAGAGTTAATGGCTATGGCCTACATGATTTTCAATCTCTTTTCTTCTTTTTTGTGCGTGTGAAACACCACACTCTTTTCTTCTTTAATTTTTTTAATTGGTGTGTGAACTTCAATCTCTTCCCACCCTTACATTTTTATTGAGAAACCCAAAATTAAGTACCCATTACAAAGTCAAAGGAACAATGGTGTTGGGATAGTTCTTCATTAAAAACCATGCACAAGAACAACCATTGTTGTTGCTCTTAGAACTTAGAAGACAATCATATATACTCGGAAGCTTGTTCCTTCACCTTATGACAAGAAATCTATTGGTTCTAAGTGTGTATTTGGCCTAGCTTTTAAAAGTGTTTTTGGACTCAAAAATACTTTTTGGCCAAACACTTCATTTATTTAAAAGTTAAAAATAATTTCTCAAAAACTCAAATATCCTTTTTTTTCATCATAAAAACAGAAGCAACAATTTGCTGTTTCTGATTCTTAAAAACTATTTTTAAAAAATTAAGCTGTAAAAATAAAAACTCATTTTTAGCAATCTAGGCCAAACATGCTGTTATGCCCTAAAAATGAGTTCTTAGTAAGCTAACACGTGGCATCGTCTAAGTGGATAAAGCATGAATATGTGGCATCCAAAGTCAAAGGGAAAGCAAGAAGGAAAGTCATAGGAAAAGAAGAGTGCACAAGAAGGAAGCAAACGCTGGAAACGAGAAGGAAGAAGAGGACGAAATACCTGGACTCGAGGATTGCCTGAAATGGCCACACACACAAGGAAGACCAGAAAAAGCAACTAGAGAAAGGAAGTCAAAAGGGGATAAAAGAAGAAGAAGGATCCGTTGGATAGAAAGAGCATCCAACGGTCCACACAAGCATAATTGTATATATATGTTGACCTTGTATCATTAGTTCATTCATTCATGATCATACTTAGCATACATAACCCTAAGAAAAACCCAACAAACACTTGTAATCGCACATACACTCTGTAAGAGAATTCTAGTGGAAACTTGGAAGAACTCTTCTTCCCGCAGTTTTTCCCCAAGGGGCTTTCTGCGTCACCAACCTTCTCGTCTCTCATACTTCTTCTTTTTACTCTTCTAAACACTTGCTTTATCTAAATACCTCACTTAATAGGCTTGGAATCGCTATAACCTCCTAAAAGAACATTAGGTAAATTTTGACCTAAACATTTTGGCGCCCACCGTGGGGCTGTAGTGATTATTCAACCTAAAAACATAAAATCCTGAAAATCCCTCAAAAATCTCTCAAAATGACAAACCCAGCTTCTCAAACAACCTCACAACCCATCCCGGTGGCAACAGAAACTTCTTCCAACCCCGTTGCGGTCAGCGCTCCCGTGGTGGTCAGCGCTCCCGTGGTCGTCAGCACCCCCCTCGCTGCTAGCACTCCTCAGGCGCAATCAGGCGTCACCAGCGGCGATGCAGCGGCTAGCTCAAGACCGGCGGATGCTCCCACCCCAGCCATGTGGAAGACGATGATGGAAGGGATATTTACCCTCCACCAAGCAGTCGACGGCTTAAGGAAGGACAACCAAGAGCTCAGAAAGTTAGCAACGGCTCAGAATCAACCTCCACGCGTCAGCGGAAATCCGGGCGCAGAGGCAGGAATCCCAAGACCTCCCGAGAACAGGGCGATCCCCAGCGAGATAGTCACCAGACTGGACCTCTCCGGGACCGCACCTCCAGGAAGAATCACTCCGACAGGCTTGGGTTACCTTTCCATCAACCTAGATTCACCGCCACCTCAAACGGGGGCCCCAGGTAACGAATCTGTAAGGCTACCTATTATCACTAACCAACATGGTAATGCAGGACCTTTTTTCACCCCGACCTCAGTCTGGACACAAGGGGAAGGGTCATCAGCAAGGCGGACACCTCCGCTGGGGGCTGGCTCATCGGGATATCCCATCCAGCAGACGCCGTCAATAGTGCACACCGTGCCAATGAGTCATCAGGCACTCTGCCAGCCCATGGTCGGCCAGACACCAGGAGCACCAGGGTATGCACCACTCACCCATACCACCCCTTGGAATTTCGCTAACCCTCTTGCAGGACCGAATCCATGGGAGCACCAGTACAAGGAGCTGTGGGACTTAGTCAGCCGCATCCCAGGAATGCCAAGGCCCCTGGAGAAAGCGGCCCCAGACAGCTACGCAGACTCGCCATTCACCCACAACATCGTCTCGGTAGATGTGCCCAAGGGATTCACCCCACCAAACATGACCAGCTACGACGGAACAGCTGATCCGATAGACCACATCAATCAATACAAGCAGAAAATGATGGTGGTCACGGCCTCAGGCTCCCTGAAAGAGGCATGCATGTGTAAAGGATTCGGATCCACTCTCTCAGGAGCCGCCCTCCAATGGTTCGTCACTCTACCCAACTCCAGCATATCCAGCTTTGCAGACCTGGTGAACGCGTTCAACCAGCAGTTCGCCAGCAGTAGGCGGCCAGAAAAGCAGAGCAGCGACCTCTACGAGATCCAGCAAGGTGATGCAGAATCCACCAGAGACTACCTGGCCAGATTCAACAAGGAAATGGTGTCCATACCCCATTGCGAGGAGAAAGCTGTCATCCACGCCTTTCGCTGGGGGCTACCACAGGCCTCCGACCTATACAAGGAGCTCACCAAATGGCCATGCACGGCTTATGCTCAGGTTCAGCAAAAGGCGTTGGATGCCATCCGATTGGAAGAGGATGCAGGGCCCAGGAGGATTAGTTGCGGCTCCGCATCCACCAGCAGGAAGGCACCAGCAGCAGACAGGCAGGAGAAATCCAAACCCTACAACAGGCCGGTGCATAAAGTTTCTGGGGGAAAAAACTGGAAGAATGACCCAAACCTGCCGCCAAAGGTACAAGAGTATGGTTTCACTGTTAATCTTGCAGGACTAATCAAAGCACTAAAGGAGTTGGGAGAAAAGGTGAAGTGGCCCAAGAAGCGGGCAGAAGAGAGAAGCAAGGACGGAAGGGACACCAACCTAAGGTGTGACTTCCACAACGAAGACATCGGGCATACAACTGAAGATTGCATCACCCTCAGAAAAGAAGTCCGGTATCAGTACGAGCAAGGTAATCTGAACCACATCTTGCCAAAAGGAACCAAGGTGAACGCGACTCGCCAGGTAGCACCCTCTAGTCCCCCTCTTTTCACTAGAACTATTAACGTGATAACAGGGGGCTCGGAGCTGTGCGGACTTACCTATTCCGCAGCCAAGAGGCACGCCACCCGAGTTAAAGGAGACAAGCCAGAGTCCTCGTGCAGGATCAGCGCCCAGGATCTACCGGTCGTCAGCTTCGACGAGACGGATGCAGAAGAGGGTGCTGAGTACCATGATGACGCCCTGATCATCACCCTGTCCATAGGGAACTGCAGAGTAAAGAAGATCCTGGTAGACACGGGGAGTTCAGTCAATATCATCATGTTAGAGACGCTGAAAAGTATGGGATTTGGGGAAGCAGACCTAATCAAAAAGGCGGTTCCACTGGTGGGATTCAGCGGAGAAACGAAGCATTCGCTCGGAGAAATCATGATCCCGACCTACGCCGGAGGAGTCAACAAGCAGGTGAGGTACCTGGTAATTGACGGTCCCTCCACCTACAACGTCATCCTGGGCAGGCCGTGGATACATGATATGAAAGCCATCCCATCCTCATACCACCAGTGCCTCAAGTTCCCTACACCGTGGGGAGTCCAGACCATAAGAGGAAACCAGGAAGAAGCCAGAAGCTGTTACAAGGTGGCACTCAAGCCTACAGCCACTCCTCCCCCAGCATAGCAATCACAGGCAAAGCAGGTCAGGGGAACCTACGAAAAGCCTCCCCAAGTGGAGGTAGAGGAAATTCCCCTGGACCCGCTGCACCCAGAGAGGAAGGTACTGGTGGGAGCAGAGTGTACAGGTACCGTTCGCTCAGAACTATTAAATTTGTTAAAAGCTAACATCGACTGCTTTGCGTGGTCCCACGAGGACATGGTGGGGATAGACCCAAATGTAATTTCACACAGGTTGAGTGTAAGCCCCGGCTACAAGCCGGTCCAGCAAAAGAGAAGAAAGTTTGCCGCAGAAAGAAACCAGGTGATAAACCAGGAGGTGGACGACCTCCTGGCCGCAGGGAAGATCAGGGAAGTAACCTACCCGGAATGGCTATCCAACGTGGTAGTGGTCCCCAAAAAGAACGGAAAGTGGAGGGTGTGTGTAGACTTCACCGACCTCAACAAGGCGTGCCCTAAAGACCCGTTCCCTCTACCGCACATAGATGCAATGGTGGATGCAACCGCAGGCCATGAAATGCTCACATTCCTGGACGCCTGGAGCGGATACAACCAGATCAAAATGCATCCGGAAGACCAGGAAAAGACGGCATTCAGGTCTGAAAGAGGTATCTACTGTTATAACGTTATGCCATTCGGTTTAAAAAATGCAGGATCCACATATCAAAGGCTGGTGAACATGATGTTCAAAGATCAAATTGGCAAAACCATGGAAGTCTACATAGACGACATGGTTGTCAAATCCAAAGCAGCCAGCCAGCACGCCCAGCACCTGGAAGAAACCTTCAGCATCCTGAGGAAGTACCAGATGAAGCTGAATCCCTCCAAATGCACGTTCGGAGTCTCCAGTGGGAAATCCTGGGGTACATGGTCACGCAAAGGGAAATCGAGGCAAGTAGCGAGCAGATCAAAGCGCTCCTGCAACTAGAATCCCCCCAGAAGCCGAAAGACGTGCAGAAACTGACCGGCAGGGTGGCAGCCCTGAATAGGTTTATCTCCAGATCCTCCGACAGATGCCGACTATTTTATGACATACTACGGAAAAGCAAGAGATTCGAGTGGACAGAAGAGCACGAGAAGGCGTTCACAGAACTAAAGAAGTACCTCAGCACCCCACCACTCCTATCCAAACCGGAGCAGGGGGAGCCGTTGTACTTATACCTGTCAGTAACCGAGGTAGCAGTAAGTGCGGTGCTGGTGCGGGAACACGAAGGGACCCAGCATCCAGTCTACTACATCAGTAAGTCTCTGCTACCTGCAGAGACCAGGTACACTGCTCCTGAAAAACTCGTCCTTGCTTTAGTTACAGCTTCGTACAAACTGAGACCTTACTTCGAGTCTCACTCTATATCCGTCTTAACTAGCTACCCCCTAAGACCCATATTGAGTAAACCAGAACTTTCTGGAAGAATGTCCAAATGGTCAGTCCACCTGAGCGGCTACGACCTGAAATTTGAAACAAGGACCGCGATAAAATCGCAAGCCCTTGCAGACTTTGTCTCTGATTTCAGCCCAGGTATGGAAAAGGAAGCAGCCAAAGAAATCCTGCCCCCAGAAATGGACTCTGAGGAAAACTGCTGGACGCTGCATGCGGACGGAGCCTCTAATAGCCGAGGAGCGGGGGTAGGAATGGTGCTCAGGTCCCCTCAGGGAGATATGATCGTGCAGGCAGTACGATGCGAGTTTCCAGCAACCAACAATGTAGCAGAATACGAGGCCTTGATCCAGGGACTCCAACTGGCCCTGGACCTCAAGGTCAGATACCTGCAGGCGTTCAGTGACTCGCAGCTCATAGTAAATCATATCAACGGTGAATATGAAGCCAAAGACCCCAGGATGGCAGCATACCTGGAAGTAGTCAGAGACAGACAGGCAAGGTTCATCACCTTTAAAATAGAGCAAATCCCCAGGGAGCAGAACGCAGAAGCGGACGCGCTGGCTAACCTGGGGGCAACATTCAAGCCCGGAGACATCTCCTCAATCCCCATCACCCATGTGCTGGAACCCTCAACTTCCCAGGAAGACCGAGAAGTTGAAAACTCCAGCACCCAATGGGAGGCAGGATTAGGCGTCCTCAGCAACACCACGGAGCAGCCAGAGGATTGGAGGTCACCTTACCGGAGATGGCTGAAAGACGGAACCCTACCAGCTGACAAGAAAGAGGTAAGGGGATTCAAAATGAAAGCTTCCAGATTCATACTAATAGATGGTGTGCTGTTCAGGAAATCGCTCGCAGGACCCTACCTGAGGTGTCTGAGCGACGGAGAGGCACAAACGGTCTTGCAGGATCTCCACAGCGGAGACTGCGGAAATCATGCAGGGGGCAAGAGCTTATCCAACAAAGCAATCAGAATGGGATACTTCTGGCCGACAATACGAAGAGACGCAGTAGAGCTAGCCAAGAAATGTGAAGCCTGCCAGAAACACGCTCCTGTCACGCATCAGCCCGCTGAACGTTTGCATCCAATCATATCGCCCTGGCCTTTCATGAAATGGGGAATGGACATAGTAGGACCGCTGCCAAGAGCACCTGGGAACAGAACCTACATGCTCGCGCTAACAGACTACTTCTCCAAATGGATAGAAGCAGAGGCCTTCCCCCAGGTCACAGAAAATCAGGTGATATCTTTCCTTAAACGAAATATAATCTGCAGATTCGGTATACCCTCTGAAATAGTGTGCGACAATGGCTCACAGTTTATATCTAACAAAACCGAAGCATTTTGTGCTAGTTGGAATATCACCCTACTAAAAGCTGCTCCCAGATACCCGCAGACAAATGGCCAGGCAGAATCCAGCAACAGGATAGTTATGGACAACATGAAAAAGAGACTGGAGGAAGCTGGAGGAAAATGGGCAGACGAGTTGCCTTTGGTTCTATGGTCTGACAGGACCACCCCAAAGACAGCAACGGGTCAAACCCCCTTCAGCCTAGTGTTCGGAGCAGAAGCTGTCATCCCAGCAGAGGTGAAAGTACCAACACAGAGATACGGCTGCCTAACGGAAGAGCGCAATCAAACAGAAATGGCCAGCAGCCTGGACACGGTAGATGAGCTCAGAACCAGCGCCGCTATCAGGATGGCCGCCTATAAACAAATGGTGGCACGGAGTTACAACAAAAACGTGCAGATCAGGACCCTCCAGGTAAGAGACCTAGTCCTCAGAAAAGTGTTCCAGAACACAAAGAATACAAGTGCCGGAAAGTTTGCCTACAATTGGGAAGGGCCTTATCAGGTGGAAAGCACAACGGGAAGCGGGTCCTACAGGCTGATGGACATGGAAGGGAACATGGTGCCCAGACCTTGGAATATCCTCCACCTAAAGAAGTATCACATATAAAGCATACCGAGATGTTCTTTCAGAATCCGCGCCCAAGATCTACATCCTAATCCTAGGGTATTTACTTACTCATTCTATGTTTGAACATCTCATATTTTAATCATCCACAAGTGTACCCCCCCCCCCCCCCCCAGGATCCAGTTATCCTGAGAGAATTATTTGAAAAACAAAACCAATTTGGTGATCAATGAGAATATGTTTGAGGTGTTTTTTTTATCAGAAATACTCGCAATATGTTGTCACTAGGAAAACGAGCTTGAGTCAAATCACACTCAAAATACGAAACATTGCGTGAGTATGGCGAAGTACAAGCAACTGGGACACTGTCGCCCACGATACCTAGCACTCACGAAAGCCTGGCAGCCTCTGACTGAGATGGGTATACCCTGAAGCCAGCACCCACACATGGCCAAAAATACACGAGCATGCACGAACAAAAGCGAAACACACAAAGCATAAAAAGCGTCCACAGACGCATACTTAAAAAACAGCACAAACGGCTGCTGAAGATCCCTGGGACCACCCAGTAAAAAGTTCAAACAAGCAAGAGCAAAATAAAGGCCCGCCGCGCAGGGCCCAGGGCACAGAAATATTCGGGGCACTCGCCCAACCAACAAAACAAACAAAACAAAAGCAACTAAGTCTGGATGCCACTCAGGGCGCAGAAGTTAAACGTCGACGGCTCCCTCCACAGCCTGCTCGACAACCGGACGATGGGAAGACGAAGAACCTTCTTCGGCAGGAGTCTCAACAACCTGGTCCGGAAAAACGCCGACAGGAGAACCTGGGGGAGCACTCTGGACCTCCGGAGAGCCTGGAAGTGGGGAGCGGAAAGATCCATCGGGGTTGAGGTCAGAGAAATCAGGGAGCACGGGATGTATGGGGAACATCTCCTTCATCAGCTTCTTCTCCTCCTCCAAGTCCCACTTACTATGCTCTCCCGCCTGAAACTCCTCCATGCAGGTTATCCTCGCCTCCAAGGAGGAAAAGGGAGCTATGTTATACAGAACTTTCTCCAGGACCTTCTTCTTGTTCTTCGCAGCTCTCAAAAGCGCTTCCTGCTCCCTGCGCCCGGCAAGGGCCTCATCCTTCTCCCTGCGCAGTTCGGTAAGAGCCTCCTCCAACTCCTTCACCTGGGCTTGACAGCGTATCAGCTCCTCAGACTTCCGCGTCCGGATTCCCCTCTCTGCCTCCAATCCAGCCTGCAGAGTCTGCATCTCCTGGGACATGGCCTCCGCCTTGCTGCACCCCATCAGTATTTTTTGAAAGCCCTGGGGAAGAAATTCAGAAAAGCGCTTTAATTACCAGAAGCAAAAACATGGGTGCCGCAAGACGCAAGGGAAAGAGGAGAGAAGAGACTCACCGAAAAGACATCCTCCGCTGCCTGCCGCCACAACGGCACGGCGGGTTGATCCTTCAGCAGCGCCTTGGAGCCAGGGGTCAGCAGGCAACCCATAGCGGGCCAAGGGTCCTCCTCCAGCTGGCAGCTAAAACCCTCCGGTAAGCGAATAATATCCTCACTAAGGTCCTCTATAATTGGGACAGTAGACTTTTTGACCACAGCGGTTGAAGTCGAAGCCTTGTGACGGGTCCTAGAGGAGACGGCAGGAGGAGGAGGGCAGAAAGGAGTAACAGAAGGAGACGATTCTGCAGGCAGAGCGGCTTTCTTAGAAACAGGCAGAGGCTCACCCGGCTCTAGCTTCCTCTTCGACAGAGGCTTGACTGATGAAACTATCATCATCTTTCTACGATCAGCGAGCATCTCCGCGGGCGTTTTCTTCGTCTGGGCCGAGCTAGTAGACATCTCAGCAGGTTCCTCCTGGGCAAATAGGGTATTGAAGCAGCGGTCGTCAACGTCCAACCCGAATAGTTTGTTGTAAGTCTCAGTAGGGTTGGCTGAGGGAGTTAATTCTTTCACACCTGCGCGAGAAAAAGTGTAAGGGCGTGAGTGGTAACAAGAACAGAAAACAGAAGAAGGGACTCACGGTACCTTTACTATCTGTGATAGGGTCCTGGAAGATGTAATCAGCAGGCGCGGGAAGCGAGTCCACTCGTACGAAGACGAACTGGGTGGACCAGCCAGCATCCTTGGCCTTTTTCGGGAGGATAATGGGAAGGTCAATCCTGGAGTGGGCCCGAAGGGTAAACTGGGCATCACCCAGGCCTCTGACCGCGTAAAATTGGGCTAAATCCCCTAAAGATATATCAATAGAGTGGCGGCTGCTCAACGAGGACAGAGAAAGGAGAATCCTCCAGGCATGGGGGTTTATTTGCCAAAGAGGGAGTTTCGAGTGGCGAAGAAACTCCTGTACCAAAGGGGGAAACGGGAAAGACAGGCCCAAAGAAAAAGGATACAGGTAAAAAGTAGTCCATCCTGGGCAGTGCGCATCAGGCGCTTGCCCAGGACGGGGAACGACCATGTCAACACTCTCGTCGAAAGGGAAAAAATCCCTAACCACCGAGGGGTCTATCAGGGTAAAGCAGGAGTCAACACGGTATTTGCTCTCCAACAGAGGACGCTCAGAAAAGGCGTTCGAAGAAGCCATTGAAAGTACTGAAAAAAGGAGTCACGAAGAATCGTACCTCGGTGAAGAAAAGAAGCAGGAACGGTTGGAAAGATCGGAAGTTGAAGAAGTTTAGAGAGAAGAGGGAAAAAAGTAAAAATGAGGAAGGTGAAAAGAGAATGGTAAAAGTAAATGGGAGTTAAAGGGAGGTTTATATAAGGGGGGTAAAATTCGAAATTCGAATTAAATGGGGGACAGTTGGCGGGTGGTTGGCGTGCATTGAAAGAGGCATTTGTTGAAACTGGCGCACGTCGCATCAGGGTCTCATCAAGTGCCAACCCTACCCGACGTTTCTACGAGAAGTCCATAATCAAAATCCTGGACCCGATATCTGCAGGAGTTCTCGCACAAATGAATTTCTGCAAGAACTGGGGGCTAATGTTATGCCCTAAAAATGAGTTCTTAGTAAGCTAACACGTGGCATCGTCTAAGTGGATAAAGCATGAATATGTGGCATCCAAAGTCAAAGGGAAAGCAAGAAGGAAAGTCATAGGAAAAGAAGAGTGCACAAGAAGGAAGCAAACGCTGGAAACGAGAAGGAAGAAGAGGACGAAATACCTGGACTCGAGGATTGCCTGAAATGGCCACACACACAAGGAAGACCAGAAAAAGCAACTAGAGAAAGGAAGTCAAAAGGGGATAAAAGAAGAAGAAGGATCCGTTGGATAGAAAGAGCATCCAACGGTCCACACAAGCATAATTGTATATATATGTTGACCTTGTATCATTAGTTCATTCATTCATGATCATACTTAGCATACATAACCCTAAGAAAAACCCAACAAACACTTGTAATCGCACATACACTCTGTAAGAGAATTCTAGTGGAAACTTGGAAGAACTCTTCTTCCCGCAGTTTTTCCCCAAGGGGCTTTCTGCGTCACCAACCTTCTCGTCTCTCATACTTCTTCTTTTTACTCTTCTAAACACTTGCTTTATCTAAATACCTCACTTAATAGGCTTGGAATCGCTATAACCTCCTAAAAGAACATTAGGTAAATTTTGACCTAAACACATGCTCTAAATGAGTTTTTTAAAAAGTAAAAGGTCGATGGAGTGTGAAAAGGTTTAAAGTTAGACTGGTTGCTAAGGGTTACAACAAAGTTAAGGATTGACAATTTGACATTATACTCGCATCTTCTCACCAGGGCAAATTTTTCTACTGCCAGATGTTTATTAGCAGTAGTGGCCTAGTAGCAAAAGGATGGCCACACAATGTTTTCCTCTATAGGCATCTTGAGAAAGAGGTTTACATGAAGCCTCCCGAAGGATATAGGGTGTCAGAGGGGAAGGTTTGCAATCTTAGAAAAATTATTATAGGGTCTTAAACAAATATCTAGACAATGGAACAAAGAGTTTACTAGATACATGTTGAGTCAAGGGTATTCTCAACCTTAGTAGGATTATTATTCCCTTTATATCAAACTTAATTCGTTAAGAGAAGCTTTTTCTATTGTCTTGGTTTATATTGATGATGTCCTTCTTTTTGGGAATGACACAGTTGAGATTCAGAAGCGTAAGATATTTCCTAGGATTATAAATTTCAAGAAATATTACTAGCTGGGATGTTAATTAACCCGAGAAAATATATCCTTGATATATTGACTGATTTGAACATGAAAAATGATGTAGTATCTGATTTTCCCCTGCCTCGAGGTCTCAAGGTAAGTACATATGCTGCGTATAATAGGCCGGGTAGTATAACATAATCTCCCAGAAACCTCGTAGTTCATGAACAAACCAAACATTTGTCTATTGATTGCCACTATGTTAGAGACACACAAGATGAACGATTATTAATCACTCAGCATGTCAGATTAGGGCTACAGATAGCAGATACTATGACCAAATCATTGGGAGGAGATCAACGGAAATCAAAATCTGTTTTTGTCGGTCAAGCTTGAATTAACTTTTACCCCTAATTCAGCTTGGGGAGGAATATGGAAGTATATCTTCGAATAAGATTATTATTAGTCTTGAAACAGGACTTTAGCAAATCTTAATATAAGACTCATTCAAAACTAGCTATCAGTAACTTATTAGGTAGGGTATACCATATTTCTCAAAATTTCAACGATTTCATTACTCCAAAATAGTTTTGATGGTCTGCACACAATTCATTACACTAGTGTATACATTCCTAACCAAAATACTCAACCAATTCAATTACCTAAAACAACACTAATTTACCACATGGTAATTTTTATATACAAAATTACAAAACGGATAATGTTGTCCTAAGAGAAATTAACCGTAAAATATACCGCTCATACAAGAGCTCCTCCTTTAACAAACTCAGTAAAAGCCAAAGCAACAAGCCCTAACATAGCAAGCCTACCATTCAAGAGTTCAGCATTGGAGTTCATTATCCCTTTCGTTATTGATTCAGCTCTCTCCCCTTTAAACAACGGCACCAACGAGGCGACCGAGAGTAGGATGCTTGTACCTAGGAACCATTGACCCCCGCCATCCGATATTTGTGCAAAAATGTCAGTACCCTTAGATAGCTCAACCGCGATTGCTGCTACAAACCCGATCATGGCTAGTCGACCGTTTATTCTTTCGGGTGCTGGACCGCTGAAGGCAAATAGGTCCCCAAAGTTTGTACTTACCTGTTGTTTTACAGATCATAATAGCAGATTAGCAGATAACGTTAGCAAAATACAGTTGGTAAATTTTAGTAGCAAGTTTGATGTGTAAATTGAATATGTTAATACAATATACTCCTATTAGCAACATATTCAAAAATAGTAGATTACGATCAATATACTATCAGATTGATTGGCCAACCTATGAATTATGTCAGAATCTACAAATTTCTCTCAATTTGCATGTTGTTCATCAAAAAGAGCTTAAGTTTCGATTGGGTTTATGAAGATTTTTCAAAAAAAAAACCGAAATTATATATTAGGATATTAGGCCTATATTTTTAAGACTGTACGGTGTACACCAATTGTAGTATAACAAGTAGTAACTATCTCGTCTCATCAGTTGATTATTTACTTTTTTTTTTTTCTTTTCTTTGGTACCTGATATTTAATTAAAGATATATAAATAATCGAAATGAAGAAAGTCGTGAATAAAATGGTAAATCACCTTAGGTAGTGGCTTAGGAGTAGGAGTAGGGCTTGGAGTTGACAAAGGAGTAGTAGTAGGCTTAGGAGAAGAAGGAGGCACTCCAGCCTTAACTTCATTCTCACCACCTTGTTCAGACATACACCTCATCACTTGCACACCAACCCGTTTCGACATCCGGCTCATGAACATGGCCGGGTAAACCACACGAGTAGAACTTGACCCGAACCCAAATCCGGAAATTGGACTGGCTACAAGGGATTGCATTTGCATGGCCATTACTTAACCAAAAATTATCAAAACTCACAAATTAACACTTAAGAATCAGAAATAAAAAGATAATGATTTAAATGTAGGAATATTAGCAATTGAATTGGTGGTTGTTGATGGTAAAAGATGGTGCAATGCATAGAATTTATACTAAGATTAGGGTAAATATTGAGGGACATTTTGATTCCACGTAGTATACTTTAAGTTAAGGGGTTACGTAGTTAGGCATGGGAACACATAATACAAGTTTTGTTATGTGGACTCTTCAAGAGCCACAACACATAAAAAGTGTTTTCATGTGTGGTCATTGATTTTGTTCTTGTGGCCTAAATTGTAGTAGCAATTTTGGTGTTCCTTTTTGCAATTTGCTTCTTAAATTTTTGGATTATTCGGATCGGGTTATTCATTCATGAAGGGATAATAGTAAAATGTCAGTGCCTCAGTGGACGACGCCTTTAATCTCAGTATCAAGTGTTTTACATGCATCATTTAGTTTACTGAGGAGAGAGAATCGAGGGCGACCAACGGGAATTAGAAAAGGTGAAGCAACTCCTCTTTGTCTAGTAGTCTACACTTATGACATATTAGAGGGTGATTTCGAGATTGAGGATCGCCCAGTGAGTCTAGAGTTATTTTTCGAAATAGGTAATTTATAACAATTATTTAACGAAATAGGTTACTTTTCAAATTAATTACTGAAAATGGGTCCACGTAGGATTGAGTTTTCCAAACCTCTGGTCAGAATCAAGTCGCCCACCCGGATAGCGACTTGACCCTTAGCAACCTAAACCCAAATTTGACGAATTTAAAAAAAAAAAAAAACCTAGCTAAGTCGCTTACCTGGTAAGCGGTTTGACCTGCATACCCAGCTTTACCATCTTCAAACGAACCTCACAGCCAAGTCGCCCACCCGGACGGCGTTTTTACTCTGCATCAAAATCCAACTTTCACCTTCCTACTGCCCTCCAAATCGCTTCCCCCCACGGCGACTTTCCTCTGAGATCATTTTTTGCTTCGTTTTTTCAAAAGTTTACAACTTACATTTGGTCGTCGTCCGGGCAAGCGACTTGAAAACGAACCTAGCTTCGGTGATGACGTGGACCCATTTTCGGTAATTAATTTGAAAAGTAACCTATTTCGTTAAATAATTGTTATAAATTGCCTATTTTGAAAAATAACTCGTGAGTCTAACTTATTTTTCTGTCAGAAGTATGTTGTTATGTACTTGGTACTTGGTAGCCATGGTAAGAAAAATCAAATTCCAATACTAAGTAAAACTGATTCTATAACAAGTACTTTGTAATAATATGTTACCTGAAATATATTGCTGATTGAGTTATTGTTAAATTACACAAACGTAAATTATACAAGTGTAAATACTACTCATGAATTGCATAGAATTTGGTTTATAACAAAATCTATTTATATAAGAGTTAGTTCAGTGGTAGTTAGATTATTAAACCTTGAAACTAGCAGAAATGCAGGAGTTAGAAGCTCCTAGGTTCGACTACTAGCGGAAGCGATGACCACTTGACCACTACAGGCCCTGAAATGGTGGCTTACATGGTCCATGTGGTGGTGCGGGAATGCATGGGCCTGTGGATTCAATCCCCCCGTCACAAAAAAATATATTTATACATATTATATAAGGAGTGGTTATATGAAGAACTCAATGGTGTTAATTCGGTGGTTCTGGTTAAACCTGAAACTTGCTAAAGGCAGAAATTAAAATGTCCCATTTTCGAATCACGGGGGCGATGATCACTTGATCATTCGGCAATTGACACTAACATATTCCTTTGTGTTCCGTGTAGGCCTTGCTTTCTTTGGTACACTTTAATACGGTCGATGTACTCCAGTACTTATAGATATGCACTATGCTTTTATTTTATTCTAATTAATTAACCCGTTTTAAGTTTACGCCGGATATTCAAATGTCCCGTATTAACTCTTGAAAATTTTTGAGGGATAAAGCTAGTAAAGAGAAAGTACATGTCGATGTTGGTTGATTTGGTAGTGAGTTGGGCTTGGGCCAACTGTGCATCTAGTAATCTAGTCCATTCTACTTATATATTTCGTGGGGTTTTAAATAATTTTTTTTTTGAAAATATAATTTGTAAAATAAACTTTTAAGAATTTTTTAATTTAAATTTAAAAAAAATCCGAATGTGCATATTTGTACCACCCTATACACTTTAAAACTGCACATTTCTTGCAAATTATAAAATTTTATGATGTAAATTATTGAATATGCATGTATTATTTAAAGTTTACTTATAGCTAATTTATTTTTCGATGCTAAGGCTTTGTTTGACATGCCTTTTCTAGTATCTATTTTGACATGTTTTTGTCAAAAATTTCAGGTAACTTATTCATTTGATAGTGTTTGGTGGATAATTTATATGATCAAATAAACTATTTGAAATCTCTACAATAGTTTTCTAGATTTTAGCTACATGTTTTTATTTTACTTATCGCTTTTGCCTTTCAATTATTTTGGAAATGAGAAAAGTCTTACCCGTTTCATATAGATCATGGCCCTGTTTGGCAAATAGCAGAAGCAGATTTACAATAGCGTATAACGTTAGCAAAATATGATTAATATATGAATAGCGAATAGCGTATAACGTTAGCACCAGGTTTGACTAGCAGATTATAGAACGATTATACCCTTTCATTTATATATTAAATAAAAACAGTTGATTTCGACAAATATGCCATCAGCATATATCGTTTACCGAACACATCAAATGAATAGATGGTTGGTCAACATATTATTTAGGTCATAATTTACTGATCTCAGTCAATATGTTGTTCACCAAACAACGTCCATGTCTTTTTTCGTCATCTAACCAAATATTAGTCGCCTTTTCAACTAATTTTCCAAATAGTTTCAATTCACAACCTTCAACTAAATTTTCAACTAGTTTTACCGAGTAATATAATTCAAATAGCTTATTTATTCCGGTAGTTTGTTTAACTAAAATTCCAAGTACCTTGTTGGTCTTTTTTAAATTACAAAGAGTCTTGCTTTACAAATTAAAGATGAATACTCTACTTTTACGATAAAACAAGTGAACATAAAAATAGGAGGAAATGAAGCATTTTATGAATATTGACACTTACATTATCTTTAACTTATAACGAATAGCGTTTGTTTTTAATAATAATTAAATAAGGAATTCTCTAGTTTTTGCCAATATTGACCTGACATTAAGTTATTAACAGACTGAAATCTAAAAGAATAGTATATCAAACATTAAATGCACAATTAATGTTTTAGAACTAAAATAAAAATACAAAACACTATAATTATAACTTATTTCAATATACGTGCAACACACGGGCAAGAAAACTAGTTTGTATTTAAATTGACACAAAAACTAGTATAAGACCGTCGCACGTGCGACCAGTTAAAAAGTGACCATGTTGTGATAAGTAGTGACTACTTTTGAGTAAATAGTGACCACATTTTTTTTTTAAAAATGACATATTTTTCAAAAGTGGACACTTTTTATCAAAAAGTGGTCACATTTTACCACAAAACGGTCAAATTTTGTAAAAAAACACGAATGAGACCGTCGTACAGAAGAACTACTGTTAAATCGAAGGATATGATTGTTGTAGATACAAGAGATGCCTTTCCCCTCTCCAATTGGAATCCTCATTATAAGTCGGTACATAGATGCGGCGAGGCGTAAGGAACCGTGGCTTAAAAACACAATCATATAGCGTATCTATATATGCCGGCTTTGCCCATGTCTCTTGATACTATCATATACTACCTCCATTCATATCCACTTTGCACCTATTCCATTTCGGTCCATTCGAATCCACTTTGCAACTTTCCTTATTTGGTTGTACTTTTAATACTATAATACTATAAAAACACTATTAAGGCCCACTTTTTCAATACAATACTACACTTTACACCTATTTGTTGTACTTTTATTAATATTTTAACAATACGTAAAAACTCGTGCATAAAGCAATGTACCAAGTGGAAATGAATGGAGGGAGTAGCACCAAGTCTCTCTCCTCACGTACATATCCATCACAATTTTGTGACGGATTAAGTATTATTCATATACGAAATAGTTATATAGGTGAACAACACAAAACAATTTGCTACTCCCTATGCCCTATGTTTTTGTCTTATTTATCCCTTATGGTATTATTTAACTCGTCGCAAATATGTCCGTCATAAATGAGAATTTGTGCTATCATATAATGAAGTACTATTCATGTGAGTACTATTATCATGGAACAAGTTTGCGGTAAGTACTAGTACTATGTAAGTAAAAAATTCAAAATAACTTTTTAGTTTTTAAGTACTACGGAGTATCTTTTTGTTCCGTTATAAGTTTACGGCGAATATGTTATCACATTGATTTCACACATGTTTTTTCGTAAAATCTATAGTTACTTTACTTAATTAACCTCATTTAAATAACTAACACTAAGGATTGGTTAATAAAAACATCAAAGTATTTTATTAATGATTTTACAAGGTCTGATCGTAAATTTATTTTACAAGAGAACTAGTCAAAAACATATCATGATCAAACTTTTGTTGAAATTATGATTACGATCTGCTTATGCGACTCTTCATATTAAAGTTAAAAACACTCTGGTTGTATTATAGGAATAATAATTTATAGACGTGTAAAATTGCATGGGTATATCTTATTTTTAAAAAAATTATATTCAATTAGTAATAATATATTAAAATATTTTTTTATATTTTATATTTAGTTAATTTGTTTATATAGTTAACTTAGTCGACAAGCAATCTTGGGAACAAGTGATGGAGTTTACAAGCATACAACTAAGTTAGGATGGAGGATACGATTACACGAATCTCACAAATAATTTAAAAATAGAGCGAAAGGTGTGAAATCAAAACAAATCAGCAAAGCCAAATAGGATGCTTACTAACTCGGGTACCGCTAAAAGAAACCGTAAATTCTCGTTTATGACGGATAATATACATTAAAGTTTATAACGGATTACATAAAATCCACGTGTTATGAGTAGATAAAAATAAATCATTTTATAATTTTTAAACATTTTAATTTTTGGATTTTTTACTTATATAAATGTATATCATAAATTTATTACGGATATATCCGTCACGATCGAGTTAGATTTACATATTTAATTTTGCTTCTTGGCAAAGTCTATTCACTCTCACATGCACATGCATCGATCACTACTATACGACAATTCTCGCCGATATTCCTGCCTCCTCAATTTCACTATTTTGCCTTTGCATCATCACCTACATTTTGAGTGCTTTTAAATAAGGAGCGATGCAAAAATTTGGTCTTGGAAGACATAAATTATTTTAACCATAATTTTAATATTATTTTGTGTTTATTTAGGTACTAAGATGACTAAATACCACAAAAGAATACATATATTTAAATAGAATATTAGAAATAAATATAAATCTAAATATAATAAGCAATTAAAAATAGGTAACATAACTAAGAATACATATATTTTAATAAAATATTAGAAATAAATAAAAATACAAATCTAAATATAATAAGTACTGAAGAGCCAAATAATAATGTAACTTGTGAATCGTACATGGGTTTACAAGCTACTAGTCCCCCTCACTTATCAGTTACCACTATACTAGTATCATTACATTAAAAATAAAGAGTATCAATAATTAATATATACATATAATTAAATATTTTGGGACGCGTGATAGAATTTGCCATCTATTTCCTTCCCCAAATTCATCCCTGATTTTGGGACATGTAGAATTTGAGCACATGTTATATATGAGTGGGTTGGTGCATATCCAGTCTTTAAGTTAACCTATAATAAACATTTGAGTGAGGTGACATGTTAAGGTATAACAACGTTATTGAGTGGAGTTTTTATATATTTATTAGAATTTAAATTAGTTGAAGTTCAGAATCTCAACTTAAAAGTGTTTTGTTAGACATATATACCTATTTAATTATAATGCGAACGACTTATCAGATTTCCTGTTATTAAATTTCAATAGTATTTAAATAATCTGTAGATGACGCATAATCGTCACTAATCTTTCAGAAAAGCGCATTGGAAATTCCGTTTAAATTGCATTTTTCGTAACAAATCGTAGCCACGCCTATCCATAAGCCGTGTTTCTAACGAAAAAAGGTTGTTATTGACGAAATAAAGTCATCACTTTCCGCTGTTTTCTTTGTATTCGTAATTACGAGTTGATTACATAATAAAATGATAAAATTACAACTCATATCTTTTCGTAAAATCAAAACAAAAACTGATAAAACATTCAAACTCGTAATCTATTATCAGGATTACGGAAATAGGTAAGAAATCATGATCAAAGAGATAAACACAAAGGTGGTTGGATGAAAGCAAGTTGAAAAATGCATGTGTAGAATTGCGTAGTACATAGAAATGAAGGTAACACCTATAGACGAATAAAATGAGATATTTTGATATGAATGAATGAAATACGAAGTAAATGGAATCCATATCTCCTCGTTTTTCACAACTTACAATAGTCGCCTTGCCAATGTGCATGTACACTTGTGCGCTTCTCACTCTTTTCATGTCCCCACCTTCTTTTATCCAATACCATTTCTTATTTCTTACTTTCCTCGCTCCACCCCCTTTTTTACTTTTAGTACGGATCTGGCAAAACTAGCTGAAAATATAACTGCAACCTGAAAAGATAGCTGAAATTTAAAATAATAGCTGAAAAGGTACCGGAAAATTAAAATATGATAAGGTAGCTGACTTTTGATAAAACTGTTTAAAAACTAGCTGGAAAGGTAGCTGATATTTGACAAAATGACGTAAAAGGAAATGGTTTGTTAATTAACGTTATAAAATCCGAGGGTAGAATAGGTAAAAAAAATGAATCAGGTACCTGATTTGTCAAATGCTACATGAGGTAGCTTTTTGTTTCAGATACCTGTTTCACCTTTTTTTTCACTCCAAACAGGTAGTTGCCAAATACTCCAAAAATAATAAGCTAACTGATTGTTTTTGGCAAAAAAGTTATTTCAGGCAAAACAGGTAGCTGAAATTGACTTGCCAACCGGAGCCTAAGTCTTGCCTGTCACGGGTATATCCGTCACAAGCTTATAACTGACCAAGTACTATTCAAGTGGATAAATAAGACGAAACAGTTTGTTAATCTCTGAACATTCTTATTTTGCCTTATATACCCCACATGGATATTACTTGATCCGTCGCACTTGATCCGCTTGCGACGGATATGCCCGTCACAAATAGTTACCACTTTAAAAAAAAATAAGTCATTTTTTAACCAAAATATTGGTTATTATTTAATCAAAAGTGGTCATTTTTTATTGGTTGCATATACGACTGTACTTGTGTTGCTTTCTAAAATCTTTCCTAATTTAAACCTATCACTATGTTTAAGATAGTGGTATCCGACGGTCCGATATTGGACTGGTTGAATCTCGATTCAGAACGGATAAAAAGTCTTAACGTTTATTTTCGAGTTTAAATCAAACCCGTTCTGCTAAAAAGTAGAGTTTATGGACAAAAACTGGCGGAAAAAGAGACTTATGGTCACGACTCAGTCACAGAGAGGGTGGCTGGTGTGGCAACAGTCGGTAGGGATGGTGGTTGAGACTCTTGAGAGGCTGAGAGGAGATTGCTAAACATGACATTGTCATGACTCATGAGTGTAGACATCTAATGGGTAAAATGATCATTTACATTCATAAAAGAGTAAAACTCGTCTACTATTATAAATAAATACCCCAAATATTCCAATATTTATACAAAAATATCTCAAAACTTACAAACAATAATATAATCAGAGCAACTACTTCCCCACACCCCTGCAATATATATAATCGTTACACATACGAACACACGTACCCAACATTTCTCCAAAAACTTTACAACAACAACAAAAACACTTAAAATTACATAAAAATACATAAAATGACAAGTGGAGGTCCGTCACACAGTTCTAATACATCCAATTCCGTATACTCCTTTGAACGCTACCTCCGTGATTGGCACCACCAACAAGACCAGCTTTTAGCCGAAATCGCCGCCGCGCTCGGAAACGGAAAGCGCGGCGGAGAAGCGGCTACAGCGGAGGTCGCTGAGGAACTTATTGCACGTGCTCTTGGACATTTTGAGGAGTATTATGAGCATAAGTCACGTGCTGCACATGATAATGTTTTGTCTATGTTTTCACCACCTTGGTGTTCGTCTTTTGAATGTGCTTTTCTTTGGGTTGCCGGGTTTCGACCTTGTGTGCTTCTTCAACTCGTAACCGACTCGGTTAGTGACCTTTCCGCTCGACAAATTCAAGCTATTGATAGGTAATCTCGCGTCATTTGTTTACTTTTGTTTAAAATTTCTAGTTCCGTCTTATTATTTAATAGGAATATTAATAAAACTTGGGCAGCTGGCATCAACCATCCCGGCTTTGATTTTGGTTGAGATGATTCATTGGTATTAGAACCATTTTGGTCACGAGAACTAACCACTCTTCCAGCCCAATGAGCATTTGAGTGAGAGAGCGTAATAGAAATACTTCGTATTAATTAGGCCAGACCACTTTTATAGGTTTGATTGATCAGTTGGTCTTGCTTCAGACGACAATTTTGGTCTGAAACAATAAGACGAAATTTTGTAACCATTTTACAGTCAAATGTGACAATTATTGACAAACCGCTTATCATAAGCTGTAACATTAACCACACTGTTGTGGTTACATTTAACAATAAAATGGTCACATAGCCGGTCTGAAATGAGAATTTGTGTTAATTAAAATATATCTAATCGATTCTAGCGTTTGTTTACTAATTACTGAGTATATTTTAGAGTTTCCGTATTTGTTTACCTTTCTATATTAGGTAGGTTTTTGGTTAAATTGATCAAATAACCGCTACAAATCGTCTCCTCCCCCTTCCTTAGTTTTAATATAAAATTAAAACTGAACAAATGATCGAAACAGAAGAAACTAATACAATTGAAAATTTTGTAATTTTTATGTTATAGTCTATCATTTATTTACATTTGTTTAAAATTTCTCGTTTCGTTTATTCTCCCTTGATTAGGATAGCCCAATTTTATACGTTTGATTAAAACACATCTCACTTTAAGTATGAGTTAGTAATCCTTCTGTTCCAGACAAATTGTTTACTAATCATGGAGTATATTTTAGCGTTTCATTCATTTGTTTACCTTTCTATACTAGATAGGTTTAACGGTTGATTTGATCACATATATATCTATTATGATCCAAGTGTTATCGGCTAATAACCATTACAAATATTCGTCTTCAACTCGTATCGGATAGTGTCCGTTTTCAATGAGAGTTTGTGTTGAAAAATTTGAAGCGGAGGGAGGATTTGAATTTAGCTAGATAGTTAGAACTTTGAAGGCAAGACACGATGTCACGATACCTTTGTTTTAATTTGAATTGATTTTATGGTGTGTTTGGGAATCAATATTGTATTTTCAAATTTGGATTTGCACCAATTTACTTATTTCGCAAACTTACTAGATTTGGATTTGGAAATTCAACCAAATCCAAGTAAGCCTAAAATAACCACATTTGAAATCCACCCTCCAAACCCCCCTCATTTCCAAATCCTTATTTTACTTTGTTATATTTCAATTTTCAAATGATACATTTCAAATTAAATTCAGGTAGCCAAACACTCTCTTAAAGTATTTGAAACATCAAATTGTTGAATTGAAGCAGGTGACCGAGTGGCATCAACTCTCGATACCACATTCTCACATATCCTTATAAATAGACACAACTCGTTTTATGTGAAAACAATATACTTATCCCAATTTTTGTTGTGCACTACGGGTTGAAATCTGTTAACCTACACACAAATTCTTATTGAAGACGGACATATTTGTGAAGACGAATTAAGTAATACCCAATTGGTCAAATAAGACAAAAGCATAATATGCCTATACAATTGTTTTTGTCTTATCTAATAACTTGGGTGTTACTTGATCCATCTTAGACTTATAACGGATTTGAAAAGCACATAAAGGGTGCCCCACCTTGTCCCCTCATCCTTTTTGTGTGAGGTCACAAGCTTGTGACAAGCAACAAGCAAGACCTGCTGATTTTCACAAATTTTCATCCGTCACGGCGGTAATTTTAAGACGGACATCACTTGTGTTTGTCAATATTAGTTTTAAGACCGAACACTTGATAATCTCGTGTATACGTGATACCTGTTAAACCGCGTATATCAAGTTAATTACTGATTTGAATGGGCTCAAAATATGAAGGCCTTAGCCTTTAACCATGAAACCCAGACCCATACATAATTTTTGTTGGCAACTATTTCACCCGAGTTTTAACGACTATACTTCCAACCGCTTTTCGAGGAAAATATTATTATAACTAAATAACTAATGTACTCCCTTTGCGTCACTGTGGTGACGTCATTAGGTCAAATTAATGCAATAAAAAATTAGGTGAAGAATTTTCTAGGCTGCCCTAGAAATTGAACCTCGTTACAAAAATACAAACTACTCTATGTATTTTTTATTGAATATTTTTACACAAATTTTCATTAAAGACGATCACACACTGATCGCACACTGAAGACAGAAGTAACCCTTTCACAATATGCGTAGTTGCTCCATTTTTTTCATTTGCCCTACAACTTGTTTTATTGTAGGAGAAAAATATTCGTTTTCAGCCACAAGCAAGACACTTGATAATTTTATGGCTTACTTGCTCTCAGCTTCTACCTAAATAATCTACGTTTACTTCATTTTGTAAGGAAAATAAAACAAGTGTAAGCTACGTATTTATCAGTACGGGGAGCATTGAAAATTGAACCTTAAGAAACATTGATCGAATTTTTCATGAACAGTAAGTTCCTTAAGACGGTTATATTCATCACAAGTTTGTGACGGTTCAAGTACCGTCATGTGAGTGGAAAACACAAAATAATTGTTATTCCCTAAGTACTCTCTTTTGTCCTATCTACCACGCATGGATGACATCTAACCCGTCGTAACTTAGGACGGATATGTCTGTCTTTAGAAATCAAAAGTGGTAGCCAAAGGTAACAACTAGCAAGGTGGGTCCTTTGTCAATGCTGCCGTATAGGTTGTCGCCTTCATTGTACACAGTTCATTGTACATAGCCCACTTTATATATTCCACTCCGTAAAACGGTTATATCCGTTTTAACGTTAAAACGACTCTAATATCACTCTAATTCTATATCAATAAGTCTAAAGTTAAGACGTGTTTAATTTTTATGAATAAGATAAAAATAAAAAAGTCTAACCAAGACCGAAGAGCAAAAGGTTTGTTCTATAATACGACGAAGCTACGCCTGGGTCCACTGGACCCTGGTCCACGGCCCGGGCTAGCTTTATTAGAATTGTTTTCATAGTACCAAGACTACCCACAAGTAATTTACTTGTTCTGGCAGAGATGGGAATGCGTACATATTGTTTTCATAGAACTTCTATCTATGCAAATGAGTTATTATTTGGTTCGTCTTAAACCTAGGACGGATACTTCCGTTTTAACTGAGAATGTAGATGACATAAGACATGAAAGTTAAAAGTATATTTTTTTTCTAGGCATTTTGTTTTTCTCATTCATGAATTTGACCCGTTTTATTATTTGTCTATCGTAAAAAAATCTTAAAACATGATCACACTCTTTATGTGAGAAAAATGTAACTTTTCTAAGGTATTTTCTCAAGTTGTATAATGTATTTTCGAGTGATGTTATAACTACCTTAAACAGTTGGATTCGTGAATATAATGTAATAGTAATATCAATGTAATAGATTTGTATAAGTAGAATAAAATGTTGAATCTCGGGAATATCTTAAATCGAAGTTTATGGTAGTTGTAAATACGAAGTATATTTTCTAATACCTTGTACGATATAAGTACGACTTTATTTTGATACGGAGTTAGTTTATATATACGACTATACAAGTACTTTTTTAAGGATATCGACAAAATGATCTGAAAGATGATATCACTAGAGAACACAACTTGTTAGTTTGTTACCTTGGACATATATCAATTATCCCCATTCTCAGTAATTATGTCTCCGAACTTATTCAACAAAACCCGAATCATCATCTATGGCAGAGTATCGTAAGAGCCTTCTAGACTTCTAGTGTATGCTAGGTAGTCGATTGTTGCGTTTTTTTTACCGTTTAATCATGTGCGTTGAGTTGAGGTCATAGGCCCTGGTTTTTTCGGCTGAATGGAGCTGAAATCAATTTAGTGAAACTGGGCTGAAGTGTATTTAATTGATTAGTAACGCTAAACAAAAATAAAACGAGCTGAAATTAAGCCAGAAAGAACAGGGTCATAGTCTACTTGTCAAGATGAGGTTAAGTCATTTGTCGGAGTATTATCCGTTTAGTTATATATGAAGTCCGTTGAGGTCATAGGCCCTCGTTTTTTCGGCTGAATGGAGCTGAAGTCAATTTAATGAAACTGGGTTGAAGTGAGTTTAATTGATTAGTAACGCTAAGCAAAAATAAAACGAGCTGAAATTAAGTCAGAAAGAACAGACTCATAGTCTACTGGTCAGAAGTATCATCCGTTGAACCGTCTTGATTATTAATGACGATTATCTCAACATGATCAACAGGTTGAAAAAAGAGACGAGAGTCGAGGAAAAAAACATAGCAGACGATCTAGCGAAGATACAAGAGAACACCGCGGCTCCACCAATGATCCACACGTTAAAGTGTACTCCTCCCACGAGGTCCGATGAAGAGCAGTCTAATAGACGGGCAACAAACGAGGCATTAGACCAATTGCAGGTAGTGCTAGAGGAAGTGGTTGCGAATGCTGACACCCTGCGCGTGACCACGGCTGCCAGAGTCGCTGAAATTCTAACGCCTCCTCAAGGTTTACGGTTCCTGGCTGCTGTCATCCGACAACAACAGAGCATGAGGAATTTAGGAATCGGAAGAGATAATCGTCCAGGAAGAGGCAGATCATCGTAATTTGGTTAATTATACGGGAATTGGTAGTCCCTGGCGAGGAGGAAGGACACTGACAGGGCGCGGGCGCGTGGTATTGAGTTCAGTATCGTGTATTGAAGTCAGTGTCACGGGTGACACAGACCCGTAACACTATATTAGTCCTGCAGTATGTTTTATGCCTTCGGATTTAGTCCGTACTACCTAGGTTCAATATCATCGGATGACGAGCACCCGAGGAAGGTGCGATACTTGGTATCGATATATTAGTAAGACGAGATGATGTATGTTTTAACGTTATATAGCAGTCGTTTAAGCGTTTTGATTTTATATAAACAGCATAATACATAATTACATATTTACATATTTACGATTTACATTATAGATTAGTGTTTTTTATAAGTACGTTATTTAACACTTTTTCGTGATCGATTCTAGAGACACTGAATTAATTATATAACTAGGGTAACACCCGTGAAAAATCACGGGGTTGCGTACACTTATTTTTAAGGATCACATATATAAATTTTACTTATTATATAGTAATTGTATTTATTCGAATAATTGTACTTTTTAAAAATAAAAAGGAAATAATATAATATCATTGTATATATATTAAAATATATATAAGGAACTTATAACATTCAAGTTTCAGAACTTAATCTATGTAAGTACACATAATGTTTATAAGAGTAATAATTGTAAGACATGTTTAAAATGAAACAATTAAGACATGGTTAAAAAAGAAAAATTATAACATACAAATTTAAGTAATTTAAGATATTAAAATTATAAAAAAAACCAAAACTAAGATAATTAAGTTTTACATATTACTAAAAATTGAAAATAATTTAAAAATCGATTCTAACAAATATGTTCATCTAACTCAACAGATTGTTTACATCGATAATATATTAATATACTCTTCATTAAAAAAAGTTTAAACAACTTGTTGAGTCGGATGGAGTAATTATAAATTATAATAACAGTTATAGTTAAAAGACTAATATTTTCTAGTAATAATGGTTGTAGTGCATGCCATACAAATATACTAAACCGAGTTAAATAAAGCGATAATTATATATATGGTTTTTTTAACAGTTATAGTTAAAAGACGAATATTATTTTATAAGTTAGTCAATAATATTTATCGAATAGTTTTGATTTGGAAAGATGTATGTTGAGTATGTATTTGCATTACACTTTTGTTCAGCCGTGAATTATGGAAAGATTGTTCAGTCGTCTATACGGTTCTATTTTATGGAATATTTAGGGAATAAAATCAAAGATTTACACGGTTTTAAAGATGGTTTAAATGTTTAAAATAATTGAACAATATTTATATTTATGGAAGATTTAAGGAATATTTAGTGGAATATTTAGGAAATTTAGGGAATCATGGTTTAAACGATTTTATTTTAATATTATAATAATATTATAATATTATAATACATAAAAAAATATGACGTGGCATAAATTAAGGGTTCTGATTGGTCTACAAAACTGTTTTTTGTGAGGGTGAATGTGAGTGCGAGAAAGAGTGAACGATGAAACATTATTGCGCCACGTATGCTGTTCGACATTTTGCTTTTATGGTAATAATGATTAGATACATAAGCTTTTAAGTTCTACTATTGAATTCAAGCATGATTGTAATTTTTTTTTTTAAAAAAAAAAAAAAAAAAAAAAAAAAAATTGTGAAGATGCGGGGTATCAATCCCCGCACCTCTCACATGCTAAGCGAGCGCTCTACCATCTGAGCTACATCCCCTGATTGATTTTTCATAGCCCTTGTTTATTATTAATTAAAAACAAAACATGGTAATTTATTTTTATCCCGCGATTTCACTTTGTCTACGGTAAATAATATAGTATTTTTTATGTTTTTGTTATATGTTTACACTTATTACAAAACATGGTGCAAATGATGATACATTGATTTTTATTCTATTATAGAATCAAGCTTTGGTTATTTATTCTCGAGAAAAAAAACCCAAAAAAAAGAAAAATAATTGGAGATGCGGGGTATCGATCCCCGTACCTCTCGCATGCTAAGCGAGCGCTCTACCATCTGAGCTACATCCCCTGATTGGTTTTTGAATACCCTTTTAAATATATATTGCAAACAAAACAATGTAATTTATTTATTTCCCACAATTTTACTCTCTTTTCTACGGTAAATAATACTCCTTGGATTCTGAGTAATGATTTCTTTGATTTTGGCATCAAAAATAAGGAAATGATTCTAAACCATAGAAAGTAGCCTAATTCACATTGAATTTATTTTGGACCACAAAAAATTTCTAAAAAAAACAGAAAGAGAAACCATCATTTAATTCGCATCGAAAAAAATCTTGAAAAATAAAATTATAAATTAGAGGGAGTACTTTGTATTTAAAATAGGTCTTACTTATGACGGATTATCCGTCACAGGCTTGAGACGGATTAAGTAGGACCCATAAAAATAACACAAATTCTCATTTGTGACGGCGGTATCCGTCACAAGCTTTGTGACGGATACCGTTTTCTCCCACAAAATAAAATTTTTCTCCCACAAAATACCCATTTTTTCTCTCTCTCCGACACTATTCATGTGGTCCCTTTCTCCACTAACTCATTTTGTATCAATTTTATCTCACAAAATATCGTCACAAATGGTGACCCGTCACAAGCAGGGCTTACTATAAAAATAAACTAGTGTAACACCCGTGAAAAATCACGGGGTTGTGTACACTTATTTTTGAAGACGACGTCGGTATATTTATTTCAATATATAGCAATTCTGTTTATTCGAACAAATTATTTTTTTAACGGGATGTTTGAATATAAGATATATTCGGTGAAAAGGTGAATTTCCTGGTGCACTAATTTTCGAATAGCTATTAGTAATGATGATAATATTTGGATTACCTATGATAACATTAATGAATAAGGTATATAAGAAAAAACAATAGACGACTAAAAAAAGATTAAATAACTAATAATGAGTAGTTTGGATAGTTATTGTCTTTTGATGAATTACTTACGGAACATAATTTGACGGACAAATACGATGAACAAAATAACTAATCTGCACACCCGTGAAAAATCACGGGGTTGTGTACACTTACTTTTAAAGATGACAAAGGCAAATTCATTTCATTATATAACAATTCTATTTATTCGAACAAATTGATTTTTAACGGGGTATTAGACATGCCTTCGGTTCTTTTTGGTAAATCTAATTGAAAATTGTAGTTGAAAATTGAAATATTAACTCAAATCTAATAAGCTGGGAAAATAATAGACATATTTGGTGTACCCGTCATTAAATCTGTCATATTTTGTACCCGTCATTAAATAATACGATTATGTATCATACGAAATCTTTCTATATATTCTCTAAATAATTAATATTCTCTAAATAATTGTTTAGAGAATATAAAAGGCAAATTAGAAAATCTGACTTGTTTTACGTTGTCTTTGATAGATAAAACACGTTTTTTAAATCAATTAGGAAATCTGACTTGTCAAATTTCAAAGTATTATATTTTTCGGAAAAATTGTTTTGTAAGGGTGAATGTGAGGACGTCATATTTTTAATAAAATTTAAATTAACCCAATTTATTAAGGTATTGTTACATTATTAAATTAACCCGTCATATTTTGTACGAATTTGAAACTATGTGGCAAACCATTAAAGGCAACTTTATTAGTTCACAACGTAATTATCTTCAATGATTCTCGAACTTTATATTCACCTAATTAACCCCTAATTATGTTCAATGATATTCTTAATTTATATTTTCAGACCATTAAAGGCAACTTTATTTATTATATTCTCTAAATAATTCGAGAATCATTTTGTGAGTCGGATTCTTGAAATTTCAAATTTAATTTGGTATGAAAACGTTACATTACAACCCATTATATGAAAATATGGGTGCAAATTCCATATTTAATAATGGCTGACTTGTCAAGAATGATTTGTTAAAATTGTAAGGATTTAATTGGCTGATAAAAACTTGTTTTGTGTGGGTGAATGTGAGGGTGTGTAAGGCCTAATGTTGTTACCAGTTACCACATAGTGCCATATATTCATAATTCCAAGATTCTTTTATAGTAATAATAATGATAGGTATGGAATAATATTTAGGATTTGTTATTAGTATAATCTGATTGGTTGTTATTTGTATAATATTATAATATTTATAATATGTAGGGAATCTCGGTATAATATTTAGGGAATCTTGGAATGATTATAATAATAATAATAATAATAATAATAATAATAATATAATATTATAATACATAAAAATATATGACTTGGCATAAATCGAGGGTTCTCATTGGTCTACGAAACTGATTTTTGTGAGAGTGAATGTGAGTGAGCGAAAAAGTGAACGGTGGAATATTAGCGCGCCACGTATGCAGTTATACATTCTTCTTTTATAGTAATAATGTAACGCAGAAAAGCCTTCAGTCTTGAGTTTATTTTAGTTCTTACAGAAAAGAAAAAAGATTAAAAGCTTCATTCATAATTTCATACTGTATATGCTACTATGTGGTATGAATGTCCTCCCTGGTTTAAACCAAGCTTTATCTAGTTTCAGTCAATTTACTCATTTCAGAAGCTTAATGCTTGAACAAATATTAAAGCAAGAAAAGAACACAGTGATTTTACCAATGCAGTATGAAAGGAGAAGGATAGTAGCATGTTAATATAAAAAAGACGAAAACAGGAAAAGAATAACATAATAGAACATAATAAGAGCAACATTTTTTCTACATTTTTATGAGAAGCAAGCATGTTAGTAATTGCTTTTCCGATTTTATCTATGCATCACATATGCAACTAAAGAGCCAAAGAGGCAAGGTCAGACTTACGAAATGCCAAGATTTAGAATGTCCTCCATCCAAATTTCACCCTTTCCTTCAAATCCACATCTCTTTTGCAGAGCCAGGGAAACAAAATTACACATTTAAAGGCCATGTAAAATCAAGTGATATGACTCCAATTGCAAAATCGTAGACGGAAATCTTACAATAACAGAGACAGAAACTTCCAATGCAGTCATATGGACTCAATCTGATTGTATTCTGGTAAATTGAGAATGATTCTGAGAATGATGTTATAGTATATTATTTATTAAATATTATTAAATTATTCTGGTCAAATTTGGAAGGATAGTATTTGGTCAAATTTGGAAGGATATTATTCTGGTCATATTTTTGTATTTAATAATAAATAAATTATTATTAATTTATTAAATTATTAAATTAATATGAGGTGACATAGATGAGTAAATCTGATTGGTCTACCAAACTGAAATTTCTGAGGATGAATGTGAGAGCTCGAAATACCCAACGCTGAGACATGATTGCGCCACGTAAGCGGAAATCCATCCTTCTTTTATAGTAATAATGATAGGACAAAAAGTAGGATGTATAGGGAATCTCAAATCATTTGTCTTTATCTTCTGATGTGGATTTTATTTAACCCGTCACAAGCTTGTGGATATCGGCCGTTACAAATGAGAATTTGTGTTGTATTTATATGTGAGGTTGGTTGCCCTATTATTTGTAAAAATAGGGGAAGTGTCACTTCCCGTGAAAGTAACTTCCTGCATAAAAGGAAAAGTTGTTTACCGACTCCCATTGGTAAGTTGAAGTTCTTATGGGAGTGAATTCTCACATTGGCAACCAAACAAATTTAGCCAATTCTCATGAATTAGACGGGGAACTTATTTTCCATGAATTTATATTTCATGAGATGTTGTAATTCCCGTATCGACCAAACGACCCTATATATACGGATTTTATTATAGCTTTTGTTAAATTTATCGAAAGACGAAAGGAACCAGATATATACGTCAAAATGACCTAAATATACAATCGAAGATTCGGATGACAATATGTAATATGTTTAACTCAAATATTATTTAGACTTCCCTGTCGTTCGACACTGCTATCGTGCAAGTCCTGTAAATAAGCGTTAGTGTTCATTAATTTCCGACTCCAAATTTGCGGCCACCCTGTCTCGCTCCGGTTCTGATATTGATGTTGATGAGCCACAGGCCCATACAGCCATGATCAAAATGTCGATAATTGTTTGTTGGTTGGACCTTAATCAATTCAATTACTTCTCGTATGGAAGACGGTTTTCAAAGGTAGATGTACCGGTGATAGGGGTAGTATTTGAACCATGCAGGATCAGATTAGATCGCTACATCAAGAATATCGGGGTACACCCATATGATGATACATTGATTTTTACGTATCTTAGCCAGGAACGAGTGACGACATTATCTTTGTGCAACACAAGAACGGGTAGGCTCGAGATTCAATGGTGGCCAACCTCAGTCCCTAAGCTTGTGCAATGCCTCACAGAGTCACAACGGCCTAAACTTTCTGCCACTATGGTTTCATAGACTCGACTTCATAACCTTCAAGGTTCTCCAAAAGTCATTATTCAATGTCAACAATATTTTGATGCAGCAGTTTATTGTATGTCTCACGTATAAGAACGTCTCATACAAAAGAACAAAACTCAGTGACAATATTTTTATTATAAAATGTATCTTTGTGACAAAAACAAGTTTATGTATGTTGTGTGACACACAAATGGGATTTATGAAGTCTTAAAACTGTTTGCCTCCGCAATGGTGGCCTCCCTCGGTTCCTAATACGCTTGCGCAATGCCTGTCGGTACAACCAAACTCGCTGCCACCACCGTCTCTTAGTCGAAAGTACTCAACCCAATGTATATTCTAGTACTTGTACTTGCTAAAGTTCAAGTAATTATTACTCCGTATTATAACATACCAATTCTAGTAATAGAAAGTCTTGCTTGTGACGGGTCACCATTTTTGTGAGATAAAATGGATACAAAATGAGTTAGTAGAGAAAGGGAACCACGTGAATAGTGTCAGAGAGAGAGAGAAAAAGTGGGTATTTTGTGACAGATACCGCCGTCACAAATGAGAATTTGTGTTCTAGTAATTATTAATCCGCTTATTTTGACTCATTTCGTGTTTAAGATGGATCCTTACATCCGTGAGACGGTCTCATACAAACTCAGCAACTATTGTGCGGTATTATTGCAGAACCGTCGACCATTCAATAAAACTAACTGTCGCACAAGCCTTCAAACAGCAGCAACTAGATCAGTGGCGACTCAAAAGCCAACCCGACTCATTCATCGATAGTAAATAAAAACTCACTCTGTCAAGAAAGACTCAAATTTGTTTCAAGGGGCGCGTTATTCATCGACAGAAGTTAAAACCACTAGTGAAATGATAATAGGCAACCTTACATAAATCATTTATAGTACACAAATTAAATTAAAGTTAAGACGAAAGTACAGCCTCGTTCATACTTGAAAATTCTAGCAAATGTCTAAAAAACTGAAGAGAATGCGCAATTACTCGCAGAAGCAAACAGCAGTATCACAGAGTATGAATAGAACAGATTATGTGAAAGCGATAACTGCGACTTATGAAGATAACAATCGCTTGATACCTGATTTCTGCTCCTGAGTAAGCCTCGTTGGAAACCTGATGTTAAACTTGATCCTCAAGTTACCTTTTTTTGATGGTTCTTTCGGGATGGGCATCCCTTCTCCTTTAACCACCTCTTCATAAGATGGACTAATGACAGAGTTGACAGGTACTGTTAGAGTACGACCATCGAGGGTTGTTATTTGTGCGGTATAACCGGTCAGGGATTCGACAAGGGAAATTTTCTGAGTGATAACCAGATCATTACCGTCCCTTTTAAATACGGTATGAGGCTTCTCATCAATGATGAAGACCAGGTCTGAGGGTATAATGCCACGGTGTTCATTACCCTTTTCTGGATACGTGATTTTTGTGCCCTTCTTCCAGCCGGGTTTGATATCAATGGTGAGGATTTCTTCCACAGTTGTTGGCCGCCTACATAAGAGAAACAAAACGTAGATTATCAGGAAACAACTTGAAATAATTGACTTGACGTAACTTGGGATTATCGATCAAATACACCAACAACATCCTCTTTTTTTCTATCCTGTAGACATGGGAAAGGGCAAATTGACCTACTGAACATTGAAGCAGCTGCTTACAGACATAGACACAGATAGCAAGAGGATCGTACTATACAAATTGACCAACCACCAAGCAGCAAGAAGACGAGATATCCTTCGAAAATCAAACATGAACACATACATAACATGCGATTTCTAACTCCACGAAGTAGGAATATGACTATTTCATTTGTTAGGTTCTCTTCCTTTCGTACACAACCCAAGAAAAAATATACAACCCAAGAAGTTTTCTCATAATTCATCACCACCCCTTCGCCTTTCTACCCCTTTAAAAACTGTAGTATGAATAGAAACTTCAGAGCATATTTATACACCAGAATGTCAACAACAAAACATCCTCATATTTGAAGCATAAAGCTTAACTATTCTGTTACTCACCACTCACCAGTAAATCGTCTCTCAAAAACTAGGCTAACTTAGGCTAGACCCATAGGACCTCTCCAAACACATGCACACAAATCATTACTCTGCGATATGGAAAAATAAGGAAAAATATTCTAGCAAATGGTCTTACAAATAGCAAAAGGAAAAGTTAAAGTAATAGTGCAGCCATAGACCAGCTACTTTTTGTCTTTGGAATATGATGAAATCAAGCAAAATGTCTCACTATATTGTATGCGCTATTTCTATAGTGAAATTACATTCTACTGAGGCATAATTGAGATGTGGAGACTTCTACTCTCATTCTTAGATGAATTAGCAGCAGCAACAACAACAACAACATTACCCGGTCTTACCTTGTGTTAGCAACACAAAGAAGTTATGTTTCCAATTGATCCAAGATAAGAATTGTGTCGAAAATTGCACAGAAATACCGCTACTTAAAAATAAAAAGAAGCACGGCCAATTAGTGAGGTCATTCTGTATTTCTGTGTATTAACCAATCATAATCCAAAACCAAAAGATTTACAAGTCTTCGGCTCCACTTAAAATGGAAATAGATGAATTAGCAAACGTGCTAGAGAAAACATCATGACCCCTTCTACATAAATTAAAACGGTAGTGTGTACATCCCAATGGGAAATGCTGATGCCACGTCAAATTTAGCAAAATATGTCAGATCTAAGAAGAGGGTCACACGAGATAAAATTAAAAATAAATAAGTAAAGCGTGAAAGTGGCAATTGAGCCCCATTACTTTGGCTAGTTGTGAGATTAAACAATTTAAGTTTAGGTTGCAGCAATTAAGCCCCATAAGTTATGCAAAAGGTGACGTTACACCTCTTACCCAAAATCTCATAATAAATTCAATCTATCATACTTTTTACAATACACAATCAAAATAAAAAACAATGAAATCAAAATTTAAAATGAATTAGATTAGCTAGAGAAGATTTTAAATTATTTCATAAAAATAAAAGTATTTATTTTTATTAAAGAACTGGATATTTTTCTTAAATTTGTAACAATTCTTTAAGAAATAAAAATGGGTATATATAATGTTTTTTAACCTCTTTTGTGAAAAAATGAGAAATACAAAAAATATGTGTAGTTTTTTTAGGTAATAGAGATAGATTGTGATGAAAATGACGGTTTTCTAAAAAAAACGTATTTTTCCAGAATTTTAAAAAAAAGATTGCACTTTTCTTTAAACAGAACATAAACTAATTGAGTTTTTATGGTATGAGAAAATGAATTTCTCATGAGATTTTGGGAGGGGGCTTAATTTCACCTTTTGCATAACTTAGGAGGCCTAATTGCTACAATCAAACCTCAGGGGCCTAATCTCACAATTAGCCAAAGTAATGGGGCTCAATTGCCACTTTCCTGATAAAAAAAGTACAAGTCTACAGGAATTGCAACGTAACAACCTTATTCCCACACAAATATCTTGCTGACTCAGAAAATACTCCACTGTCTACGGACTCTGCGCCCCCAATCCGGATTAAATAATAAATTTTTTAAAAAAAAAAAACATGTTGACTCGCTAAAATCCATAAGGGGGAATCAATTTGGCAAAACTCTAAAATAGCTAAGAAATCACGATGAAGGTTGGCAAGAGTAAATGAACTCAAGAGTCAAGATGTCATTAAAGAGTATTGAGCCGCTTTGGGAAGTCGGGATCATGTATGACAGACTGTTGACAATTAGCGTATGAGACTCAACTTGAGTAAATGTCCTAAGATTTGACCTCGATAGAAGAAAAGTATCTACAAGAACATCATTTGAAACACCAATTACATTCTTACAGTGCTTATTGCATCAAAATGTGTCAAGTATAATACTCATGCAAAGAGAATCCGCATGCAAAGAGACACATATCACATATGTGATAATGTGATATACTTGGGTTCAGGGTTTCAGAGCTGCCTAGCACTTCAAAATCAGTATATGAAAGCAAAGTAACCCGTCGTATTTGTGCTCAACCAACACTAAACAACATACTGAGCGTGACCAAGATATATAGCAGAAATGTCTAGGTTTGAGAAGCAACAGAAAATAACAGCATCAGCCACAACCGCAGAAAAGTCACCTCATATTAAATCTTCATCTACGTTAACAATGCTATGAGGAACCAAAATATTTCACGAACAACAATCATAATAATGAGTATAATTAAGCACCAGACACCAGCATAAACAAATATTATCAAATCCAACATCAGCAACGGCACAAGTACTATAATAAATTATTTGCAAAAAACAGAATCAAAACATTCATAAGGGTACGAGGAAACATTACCCAGAAGCATCGACTACATCCCTTGAAATCTTCATCTTCTTCGTAGTTCCCCTATACAAATCCTCCAAACTACATGGCAATGTCCGTTCAATAGCAGCTGCCTTACGAGGCATACTCGATGCCTCAGCACCTCCACCACCACCACCACGACTAAACTGATGGAAGATATCATCACCGAACATTCCTCCTCTACCAAATCCACTTGGTCCCCCGCCTCTAGATCCTCCCATGTCGCCTGGTCCTCCAAAGGGACTTGAAAAGCCGAAAAACTCGGAGAAAATATCATCCGCACTACGAGTATTGAATCGGAATGACGTGAAACCACTTCCTCCGTCTGAACCACCAGGGTATCCTGCTCCTGGTGGTGGCACCGCCCCCTTCAAGCCCTCCTCGCCATATTGATCGTACACAGCTCTTTTTTGTGGATCGCTTAAAACCTATACCAATGGAAAGTAATAAAAATGTATCATATCACAGAAGCCTGGCTCGAATCCTACCCTAGAAAAATCCCTAAAAAATCGACAAAATGAAGAAACCATATCATGCAAACATATCATTAAGTTGACCTGATCAAACAGCAATATTACAAGCTTTACAAATCAACATAAGAATCATAACAAGTTGATTATCAACTAAAATTTTAAACTTTATACGAATTACAATTGATTGCTACTTAATTTAACCTAATTAAACATTAACGTTCGAGGATTTGGAGGACCTAATGTAGCATTGCCAAATCATTATGAGCTGACAATAAATACAATCAACAAATTCGCAAACACCGCGAAATCACTCGATTAATTCCAATCTCCTAACAAAATTACAACAAAAGACCTCAAATTAAAGTTCAAAACTTCAAAACAACAGAAATCAAACAAAGAAATTACATAGATAAATTAGGAATAATTGATAGCATCATCGATTAAGGATAAAACACAATCAACAAATTCGCAAACAGCACAAAATCATCGATAGATCATAGACGAAACAAATCACGCTCAATTAACTCCAATATCTAGACAAAATTACATCAAATTACATCAAAATACAGCAAGTTAAAGTTCAAACTATCGATTAGGTTAAACACAATCAACAAAATTACATCAAAAAACAACAAATTAAAGTTCAAAACTATAAAAAAAAAAACAGAAATTAAACAATGAAATTACAGCAGATAAATAAGATTAATAATAACGATAGTATAAAATTGCAAATTCATCATCGATTAAGGATAAACACAATCAACAAAACTAATCACACTCAATTAATCTCAATCTATAAACAAAATTACATCAAAAGACTGCAAAATAAACCTCAAAACTATACAAAAACAAAAATTAAAGAATGAAATTAAATCAAACAAAGAGAATAATTACATCGTAGGCTTCGGAGATTGTCTTGAATTTAGCTTCAGCTTCTTTCTTATTATTAGGGTTTTTGTCGGGATGCCATTTCATAGCAAGTTTGCGATAAGCTTTTTTGAGATCGTCTTCTTTTGCGTTTCGATCAACTTGAAGAATCTTGTAGTAATCTACTGCCATTGTTGAATTCAATTGTTACGAAGATGACGACGACGAAGAAGAAAACGAAGAAGAGGGAAACGGAGAGACGGTTTTTCTGTAAATTATCGAGAAACGGTCTCGATTATAAATTGTGTTTGTCGGTATGGTGAGGTTTATCGCCGGAAATAATATTCCACGGGTGGTAGATAGTTATGTTATTTATGTTATGTAATTATGTGTGATATGTTATTGATTTGGTTTAGGGGAAGATTGGTTTAGGGGAAGATGATTCTAGCAACCCTTGTTTTCCTAAAAACAAATTAGGATTTTCTTTAGGTATGGATTAACCGTTAAGGATTATTGTTACGAGTGGTGGAATAATAATAAGAGGATTGGAATTGACTCGACGACTTTGATTGTTCTTAATGAGCATATCGTAGCGTTGTGCTGATTTTCTCTGTATCGGTGATATTGGATTGATAAAGTGAGTTGGAAATTGTCTTGCCTGGTTTTCTGGGGACGAAAATGAGATATTTCATAGCGAAATTTGTTTGTTTGATAACGTTGTTAGTCCACGTGGGTGATTTTACTTGTATAACGCTTGTTAAAGAAGATTGAAATTCATCGTCCAAGTCTGTGAAGATTTGATACGGGAAGAATATCGGATTGTCAAACTGGATCATGCCTATCGTCATTCGTGAAGTTAATAGAGCGGCTGACTCATTAGCAATCGTGGAGTGTTCTCAGGTATCATCCCTACACATTTCGATGTTCTTCTTATCGAACTATGTCGACTTTGATTGCTCTTAATTATCACATTGTAGCCGTGGAGTGATTTTCTCTATATCGGTGATGGTGGATTGACAAAGTGAGTTGGCAGTTTGTTTTTCCTGGACTTTATGGGGACGGAAATGGGTTTATTAAGGGCGAAATTTCTTCGTTTGGCAAGGCTGTTAGTTCACATGGATGGTTCTACTTGCATCAAGCTTATTAAAGAAGATCAATTAATTAGTAACAATTTGAAATTGATCACCATCAAAGGCGGCGATGATTTGACACGGGAAGAATATTGGATTGTCAAACTGGATCATGCTTATCGTGGAGCTAATATAACAGTTGACTTATTAGCAAATTGTGGAGTGTTCTCATATATCATTCTTATACATTTCGATGTTCTTCTTATCGAACTATGTTCGACTTTGATTAATCTTAATGAGCATATTGTGGTGGCGTACTGATTTTCTCTATATCGGTGATAGTGGACTGACAAAGTGAGTTGGAAATTGTTTTTTCTGGACTTTTTGGGGACGAAAATGGGTTATTTAAGAGCGAATTTTTTTCGTTTGACAGGGTTGTTAGTTCACATGGATGATTCTACTTGCATCAAGCTTATTAAAGAAGATCATTTAATCACTAAGAACTTGAAATTCATTGTCAAACGTTGTGAAGACTTGATACATTAAGAATAATGGATCGTCAAGTTGGATCATGCCTATCATGAAGCTAATAGAGCAGCTGACTCACTAGCAAATCGCGGAGTGTTCCCAAGCACCATTCCTACACATTTAGATGTTCCTCTTATATTCGACTTTGATTATTCTTAATGAGCACATCTTAGCGTTGTGCTGATTTTCTCTATACCAGTCATAGTTAACGAACAAAGTAAGTTGGAAATTGCTTTTTATGGGGATGGAAATGGGCCATTTAAGAGCGAAATCTCTTAGTTTGACAATGCTCTTAGTTCACCTGGATAATTCTACTTGCATCAGGCTTATTAAAGAAGATCGTTTAATTAGTAATATTTTGAAGGTCATTGTCAAACGTTGTCAAAATTTGATAGGGGAAGGATATTGGATCGTCAAGTTGGATCATGCCTATCGTGAAGTTAATAGAGCGGCCGACTCATTAGCAAATCGTGGAGTGTTCTCAAGTATCATTCCTACACATTTAGATGTTCCTTTTATCGAACTACATTCTATCCACCAGAATGACGTATTTGGGATAGCTATTCTCTGAGGAATAGTTAGTAATTAATTTTGAGATTTGCAGCTCATTCATACCATAAAAAAAGAATTCACCTCCATAATTGTAAATTAAATAGGTTATGATCTCTTTAATTTCTTACCTAATCAACTCAAGCCGTATATTTTACTTAAAATAGAACATAATTTTTGTTGATGAGTTGTTAGTTCAAACAGTTAAATGTTTATCGGTTTGTGTTTTGCGTTGAAAACAAGTATTATTATTCAAAGTTTTAAAAATTGTTTATATTGACTTTATTTCTCACTAGTTTTTATGCACAAAAAAAGTATAACGGTATAAGAAGTTAAGAACCATGGATGCAAACGGTCTTATCTATATAAATACAATAATATTTCAAACATTTTAAAGCATACCATTTTTTAAAAGAGTGTAATTATTTAATGATAAAATATTATAACTAGAGTAGTCTCTTTTAACCCTGAAAATAATGGTAACATTTTTTCAGAAGATAATAACATTTTATGGTAAAATAACAACATTTTATTTGTCTTATTTCAAATGGGAAAAACGTTGAAATAAAATTTTATATTTTTGAAAAAATCGTTTCATTAATCAAAAGTCTCATGATAGTTACAAACTTACAACATATGTCAAGAATGACATGACACAAAACGATTAAAATCAAATAAACTACATTCTCGATCAAGATAAAATTTCTAACTTGATGGGCTCATGAGACGCTTTTGCATATCCTCTAACAAATCGTCTTCTACGGCTTTTCACAAGAGGGTCTCCAAAATTTCTAAAGCATTGACAATAAACAAGTTTTTTTGACCAAAAAGTTTATAACGAGCAATTTGATAACAGTTTTATCTCCATAAGATCAACAATGAAGGCGTCAATCTTCCACTTAATTCTTGAACCTCTCAAATAGAGGCGAAAATCTCTCCACACGATGAGGACAGACTCACCAAAAGGTGAGGACAAAACTCAACAAAAGGTGAGAACAAGTCTCCCACGAAGGTGATAACAAGTCTCCAATAGAGGCAAGAAATTATTAGCGTAAAAAAATTAAAGAAAAACGAAACGGAAAATTTGGGACTTACCTCCACCAAAAAGGCAGACGGCAGCCCCAAGATGTTGAATTAGAGTTTAAGTTTTTTTTAGAGAGAGAATTACTAACGTATATTTTCTTTTAAATAAAAATCCTATATATATTAATACAAACGGGCTTCTCCCCTCATTCGTACCAAAAAAAATATATATTAATACAAAAACATTTAATGGTTTTCGGTGAAGCCACGTCATTAATCCAACATTAATTTTTTTTTAAAATTCAGTTATGATGGGATCGCATTGTTGTTTACTGGATTAATTATCGAATAACTGTATGCGTTTCATAGTTGTGTAAATATTACGTACTAATTTTGATTTATTTCAATTTGTAAGCAATAATTTCTACATAAACGATTATGTTTATAACGTAAACATATATATTATATATGAAAATATAACGTCGGATGTCGATTCATACATAATTATTAGATAATGATTTATGACTACTAATCATTATTACAATAAATAATAAATAATACATAATTATATATAAGAAATTACAATAAAATACAAAACAATATACAACAATCGATAGAAAAATAAGTACAATTGTTATGACAATATTAAATTAAAGAACAATAACAATAAATTAAAATAACAATCACGTAAAAAAAAATACTTCCATAAGCAATGATATTACGAAAATCGTAATCAATTTTTAAATTGTTGCATTAATCTTAATAAAATAGGAACTCTACTAACAAAATTATAAAACTAAAATCGTAGTATTTCTAATAAAAAAAATTTAAATAAATAAATTGTAAAATATAAAGATACCAATGGTTGACAAAAAAATGTAAAGATATTAAATTTCCAGACTTTAAATTTTAAAAAATCTTCGTATATATGGACTGTTCGCCATTATCACCGAGAATTAAGTTGGAGCAAAAAATTCTGGCAACTATTTAAACCACCGCCCGCCATTCCGTTTTCGTAAAGGTGAATGATAAGCTGCCAAAAAAATTCCGTCACGATAAATTTATTACAATTACGACATTGTCCGCAACATTTTTTCTAAAAATATGCCGTACAATTTTACACGGGTCGAAACTAATAAAATTCCACTTATAGATGCAGACCAGTATTCAAACAGGCTGTAACAGACAACAAAAAATTCAAACTCACTTTCTCTATTATACCCCTCACAGTTCTCATAAATTACCATCACTCTCTTTTAAGAACACTCGTAATATTCCCATTCTCATAAGGACAAAAGGGTAATTTTAGATATAAAGAAAAAACACAACACTGTCTTCCTCCGCTTCTCTCTCCTCAAACCAAGATCTAACAAACACATTAACACGACTACCATCATTTTTCCCCAAATCAACAAAATCCAAACCCTAATATCCCAAACTTCCCAAATTAATGGGGGATTTCAATCTCGCATTGCTAATCGTAGCAATTATCGTCGTCGTGTTAGTATTCGTCTTCAATGTATACTTACTAATCAATTATCAACATCCTGATGATGTTAATCAAGCGTATTTCCCCAAATTCGTCGTCGTTTTGGGGCTTTCTGTTGCTGTTATTTCGATACTTATGCTTCCTGCTGATGTTGCGAATCGGCAAGCGTGTCGTCATGCGCTTTACAATGGCGCGTGTCACTTGACCTTGCCTATGAAGAATTTATGGCTTGTTGTTTATATTGCTGATGCGTTTCTCGTGTTTTTCGTTATTCCGTTCGCGATATTTTACTATGAAGGCGATCAGGATAAGTACGCTCCGCCTGCTGTTTTGTTTCCGTTGGTTTTACTTAAGATCGTTGTATGGAGTGTGTGTGTTGTTATTACGGTTGTCTGGCTTATGATCGTTGTATTGAGGATGACTGTATAAGTCATTGTTACCGTTCCGGTTTCGTTTGTGTCACTTAGGATCGTTGTGTGGAGTATGAGTTATTATTACCGTTGGTCTGACTTATGAGTTATGATGTTGTATGGAGTATGAGAGTATTGTTTGGAGTATGACTGTATGTGTCATTATTACCGTTGGTGTCACTTGTGATCGTTGTATGGAGTATGAGTCCTTATTACCTTTGTTGGTCTGGATGGTCTCACTTAAGATCATTGTATGGAGTATGAGTCATTACTATGTAGGGTAACTAAATGATGATCATGTCGGAGAAGATGATGATTTGGGTCTGTTTTACAGTTGAGACCCGTATAATGGCCTTTTAAGGGTGTGAATTTGATCGAAGCTGGTTTTTTCCTGCAAATTTGAAGTTGCATTGTTGTTTCTGATAAGATATGATTTGGTTTTTGTGGTTGTAGGGCTGTTGGAAAGCGAGTTAAGAGCGCGATGATTTGGGTTGGGTTGACTGCGGTGATTGTGGCGCTTGTTCTTGGCATTTTGTATGGTAAGTTTGTGGATTGGTATTTACTCCCTTTGTGATTTGTTTGATAAAATTTGAACCTGTGAGGGATTAGTTTTTACTCATCTTGGTATAGACTTCCGTTGTGTGGATTGATTGGGTTTAGATAATGGTTGACTTGGTGTATGTAAAATTGTGCAATTGTTAGGAAGAGAAAGGTAGTTTGCAACTTAACTTGAATCCCACTAGTAAAAGAACAAAAGGAAGACTCATGAACTCTGGTTTTAGTCGAGATTGCTGTCTGATTTTAGTTTGAACTAGTGAATGTTGTTCAGTGATGATGATGTACTGAGTTAGTATGATAAATTGAGTTTATGTTATCACGGTGTGATCAAAGTTTGTAAAGAGTTCATGTACGGTCAAGGTTCAACCCTTTAGAGTCCCAATGTGGAATGGTGTGAGGATTTGGTCAATGGTGTAATGTAACATTTTTGCCTTTCATGATTGGTAATGTGTTATGTATAAGTTGAATAACGAGTGGATATTCAGTGTTCGAGATCTTGGTACTAATTTCTAGTGAGTTGCGAAGGACCAAGTGGAAGAGCTCCTAGAGTTTTGTTTTCTTAATCCGTGAGCTGCTGACTGATTGGGAGATGAGGTGTAGAAATTAGCGGAATGGTGGGTAACTGGCAAGAAGTTAAGAGGAGAATATTTGAATTTTCTGAAAAGCCATTGACTGTCAGTGAGTATACATGTGAGGGCTCTTACACATAGGTCTCTGAGAACTACATGATCAGCTGGACATTTCTTTTTCCTTTAAAACTTGTGAAAATCATTAGTTTGGAATGAGTGTCGCTATGAAATTAGGTGGTCTGTTGTGGACCCTGTAAGTTTGATCCCAACTATTTCAAATATCCTGTGACAAAGTATGGTCTAGCTGATAATTTGAATTTGGCCGGATTAGCTTTTTTAAAGATTGAATAATCATCTCTACAACAACATCATTACCCCAGCGCCTCAATGGCTCCCGCAAATTGCAGGGTAGGGGGGGGTCGTCGGATGTACGTAGTCTTAGTGTCTTACCCTTGTGGTAGCAACACAAAGAGACCAAGATGAAAATTGCGTCGAAAACTACATCGAATGACAACTACTTCACAATAAAAAGAAGCGCAGTCACTTTAGTGAGCCATTTTGCTTTATTCCATCAAAATGGCTCATCACTTTCAATTTTGTTATTATAGTGTGGAATGCTCATCTTTGCTAAATCTACTACTTTACTAAGTAGTGCTTACCTCACTTCCAATTTTGTTTAGGGCTGATTGGTAAGGTGGACTTCACAGTAAGGCATCTTTCTTCTAACACTACAGCATTCCCAAGTTCGTGGAGCTTCACTAGTGGTCAGCCATGCATTGACAATGCACGTCAGGTTAGGGAAATAAACAAGTATTGATATGTAATTTAGAATGCAGCTTAACATGCAATTTTCATTTTCTAGGCTGGGAATACTTCTTTTTACCCATTAGTGTTGTATCAACATTATTTCTAATTTTCCTTCTGCTATTTTTCTTTTTAGTGTTCGGCATACTTAGCTAGTGCTAAGTCAGAAACTACGTGGACTATGCGAACAACATTCCCAGAATATGTTGTTGCCCTAGCAACTATTGCTGGTTCTGTGCTTTTCACGGTATGATGTCCCCTTTTCTTGATGATATTTTGCTTTTGCTACGAGTCTTATATAAATTTCTATTTTTATCTTGGATATTTTGGGAACAATATCGTATTGGTAGGCATTTGAGATAAGTTTTACTGTTATTGCCCTCTCATCTTGTGGAATGCCAGTAATATGTATGGAAATATGTCTATGTCTCGCTGTTAAAATTTTCCCTCCCTCTCTTAAGCCTCATTTATTTTAAAATGCTAATTACAGTTGGAAATCTTTCTGATTTTCAGATTGTTTTAAAAGAGAGAAAAATTTGAATATTCCTGCTGGTGCATTTTATGACTTGCCTTCTTTTTTTTGGTGTCCTAAATAGATATTTGGTGGTGTTGGAATTGCTTCTCTACCACTGAGTCTCTTATTTGCCTTCATCAGGCGACCAAAGGCTGTCATAACTCGGTCACAATATATTAAGGTAACCTTCATGGATTAACTACTTAATTGGTAATCTTAACAATTGGAGAACCATCTGCCACCATAACATATGTGGTGTAAAAGTATCCCTGTGCGATATTTCTACTCAGCTAATATCTTGCTACCGGTCATTAGGAAGCTACGGAGCTTGGTAAAAAGGCAAAGGATTTAAAGAAAGCTGCTGATGCTCTTCGTCAGGAAGAAAAGGGAGGTAGCAAGGGTAGAAAATGGCGTAAAAATGTGAAAGCTGTGGAGAAGGTTAGTCACTAACTCACCTGTTTGTGAAATTCATTAGCTGTTTGGTACTTTTACCTCCCATCTTAGTACTCATTATATATGATGTGATGGGATGTCCCAAACTGCTGATGTACCTATTTTTTTCATAGGCAGGCAGTTTGCTATTTTTCCTGTGTAACATTCCCTTAAACCAAAATAGTGAAAAAAGTAACCCCATTTATCCCTACGCTTTTCTGTGCACCTTAGGAGTTGCATTTGCTGGAAGAAGATGTAAAGGCTTTGGAAGAAATGTATCCTCAAGGTGAAAAGGTGGGACAAGTGATTCTGTGCTTTGATTTGTATTACAATTTTGTGCACGGATTTGTCACTGATATTTCTCCCACTGCTGCATGCAGGCTGAGACTGCTTGGGCTCTAACTGTACTCGGATATTTGGCAAAACTCATATTGGGAGTCTTAGGGTGGGGATCCATCTTATTGAATATTCACTGTTGCTTCTTGTTTTGATTGATGTTCTTGTGCTTGCTGTCTTTACTTTTTTTAGCTAGCATGTCAATGTTGTGCCTTTTTTTCTGTTAAATACGTAAAATTATGTTTGTTTTGTTCCCTGTTATCTGGAGGGTATCTAGGTTTATACAATGTATGGAGAAACAACTAGTCATGTGATATAATGTACATGGGTTAAAAGAACATTGTCTATGGCTGATTAGCTGAAAAGACTATATTGACAGTAACATATGCTTTGTGGTTGAGTAACTTCAGGGAAGACAGAGGACGGGAAAGTCATTTTCTTAAATGCAGTGAGTATCACATGCAAAAATTGTACCAGTTGAGAAAACCGACAGACCAAAGGGATGCCAGATAACCTATTCAATTTATATATGAACAGTTGAGCTTCTTAATTTCGGAATGGTCCAATGAGCTTGATTAACAATAATAATCTAATGGTTGGCAGTTAGAGATGTTCTTTATGCATGGTCAAATTAGTTTGACTAGAAACTACACCTAAATCCCTGGTATTATGTGAGTTCGGTAAGCTATTAATTTTCCCTGAAATAATGAGTCAACTTGTTAATTTACCAATTTGTTACTAAGCTTACTATGAAATTTGTTGTTTTGATGCATTGGCTATCAACAGCTTTAGCTTATCTTATAGGCAATGGGTTTTATTCCAAAGTACTTGTCTAAATATTGTGCCTTTGTGATTTGCTCTTTTTTAGGTTGATTGTTTCTGTGGCTTTGATAGTACATGTTGTGATAAAATCTTTCTTTACTCTTAAGTACTTGTCTAGACATTGTGCCATTTCTCTGATTTGAGTTTTCTGCTATTTTTTAGGTTGATTGTTTCAGTGGCTTGGATAGCACATATTGTCATATATCTGATAATTAGGCCTCCACTATCTCCTTTCTTGAACTACGTCTTCATTAAGTTGGATGATGTTTGGGGTGAGTTCTTTAGAACATTGTGAATTTGTGATTGCTTCTATAACTTTGGTTTGGTTTTTTTTTGGATCTTTATTTTACATGTTTCTCTTTCTGTGCCAGGCCTACTTGGTACTGCAGCATTTGCTTTCTTCTGCTTTTATCTTCTCATGGCAGTTGTTGCTGGAGCAACTATGCTTGGTCTGAAATTAGTTTTCGTAACAATCCATCCAATGAAGTAAGGAACTTGAGGATACTTCTCCTGTTTATCTATGGGTAACAGTTATTGTGTTTTACTTAATTACTTGCTTCCTTGTTTACAGATGGGGAGCAACTCTCATGAATTCCTTCCTGTTCAATGTTGGTCTGATTCTTCTTTGTTCAATAAGGTTTGTATCGTATACCTTCATTTGTTCAATATAATTTTTTTTATCCAACTCTGTCTCCTGAAACATGGTACTGCTGAAAACATAGATTACAGAACTTGAGACAAGGCTGTTTCTCTGAGGACTTTACTCTATGTTTTAACCAAAGTAATCTGTTTGGCTCGACTGGTTTTATTTATTGGTCGAATCTTTAAATGAGTAATCAGCTCCGTTTTCTGCAATTCGTATCAGGCATGTATCGTTTAATTGATGTGAGAGATCATAATATCTTTTCCTCAAATAATGTGGTAAATTTATTGTCGTCGTTGAAATGCTCTCTGATATGAAGCTTGCTCTCTACTTACATTATATATATAGAGAGAGGATTCAAACCACCTCGAGTTAGATTCTTGATAAATACCCTCCATCCTGGTTTTATCATTCTGTTTGAAGCGGGTCAGATAAAGAACGAAATGCAGAGATCGGGGAAGTTTTTTAATTTATTTTTTGGTTTAAGGGCTGCTCACTCAACTAAAGTATCAAAGACTCTCCAGGCTTACTCCTCTTACATAACCTTAAAAAAAGCTTTCTTTTCAGTAGTTGTAGCTGTGGTTAGGGCTTTACATTTTCACAATATGCAATAATTTCTTTTAAAACACGGTAAAACGAAAAATAGCTATTTTGACAAATCGAACATGGCAATTATATATTATATCTCCATATTTTTGTAGAATTAATGGTCGGCATTAACTTTTGTGTCCACAAAGTTCAATGGAAAACAATTTCGGGACTGATATAATATTATTTCCAATATTAGCTTTTTTTTTCTTGGTCATAACCTTTGGCTCTTGTAATAACTACTTCAGCATCTGATCATGGTGCTTCTTTTGGGTATTTCAGTGTGATCCAATTCTGCTCCAGTGCATTTGCTTATTACGCACAAGCAACTGCTGCTGAGGAAATTTTTGGCCATACATTGCAGTCTCTTCGCGGGATCAAATACTTATACAAGTTAGTTAAATTTATTCTCTTTTATTTATTCGGTTTAAGATCTATTGAAATGCTTAATCCTATTTAAGATCTATTGAAATGCTTACACTCTGTCATTTGCAGGTATAATGTATTCCAAATTGGATTTGTTGCATTTGCCTTATTGACATTCGTCTATTATTCGGCCTTTGTAAGTTCACCAAATCCTTGTCTTCATCTCTCACCCCTTTGACGAAGAAGATTCCTAGTTTATGGAATCACAAAAACTTGTGTGAGACGGTCTTACAAAACCAACTCATTAATCCTATAGTTAACGAAATAGAAAATTATCGAAATTTTGAATGAGTTGGTCTCACTCACGTATGAGAGCGTCTCATACAAAACTGACTTATTTGAAAGAGTGGGTTAGCAACGTCCCTTTTATTGAGGCTTTGCCTTATCATTATACTATCTTGAAGACAAAGATGAAATAGAGCCTATGAAAACTCACAAATTCTCATTTGTGAGTCGGTAGTATCCGTCGTAAGCTTGTGACGGGTCAAATAAAATCCATTTGGGAAGACAAGGACAAACCTTTGCGATTACCTATGCACCTCTACTTTTGTTTTATCTACCCATATGGGTGATATTCGACCCGTCACAAGCTTGTGACGGATAACCCGTTGCAAGGGAGACTTATTGATGAAAACTCTATAATTTGCCACCTCCGTCCCATTTTTATTATTTCCATTTAACTTTGGTGGTCCCCAATCAACTTTTACTACTAATTTCATTAATTATATGAAACTTATAAGTTACTTGATTATAAATTATTAACTTGTTTCATATTACCATTTAAGTTGGTAGCGATTGTATATTATAACGAAGTTATCGGTTAAACTTGACATCAGTTCATCATAATCGGGAGAATATAAATTGGAAAGTGGGAGTATATGAGATGTTGTATGACAGAATGCCATGTAAAATTGTGCACCAACCCATTAAACCTGTAGCTCAATGAAGTTTTGGTTTATTCTGCACGTTTGAGACGTTAACTTCCTATTGTTGAGGCTTTACCTCATCACTGTGTTCTGTCATGTTTTAGGGTTGGCGGAGAAAGAAGCCTTCCGGCAGGTTCCAACTGTCATCTTGATTGTACGTTTGGATGTAACCAGCCACATAAAGCCATTGATGTTGCATACATTTACAGGCTGATTGATCCACTGTAGACACCCCGAGACTCAAAAAAAAAAAAGGTTCATTTTGAGCCAGTCAGCGAGAGTGATCGTCTTACGCCCTGCTTGTTTTGTTTTATTTTTTCATTGTATATCGTTGTTTGATTTGTGTGTTTTCCTAGCGTAGGACGTGTAGAGAGATTCTCGGGACATAACAGAGGGGGAGGGATCAAATTGAGAGCTTATTGTAATATAATTGCTGGGCAGAGAAAAAGATAATTAACCGGTTTGAGTTAAGTTCATTTGTTCTTTGGCTCTATAATTATGTATGAAAGTGATATCGCTATTTGTTACTACAATCGGCGTCCTACCGTTTGACACTTGCAAAATTGTGACGGTTGTATCATTGTATGTCGCGTCTTTGTGTTTGTGAAGGACTTGGCAACAGTCGAACTTCACATTGACCGATCTGGTGAACCTCGGAATTCCAACATTATTCAATCTTTTCTAATGGTGTTTAGGAGGAGCCTCGGACGGTATAAAAGTAATTTAGATGCTGACGGGTTTAAATCACAAGTATCATCACACGGTAACTTCGTCAACGTCTGCAGATGATCTTCGGAACAACACATCTCAAACAAGGATGCATAAGCACCACTAAACTCGGGTATCACGAAACATCGTTGACAAATTACTCCAAATTGTCTACAATATTAAAAACTTCGTATTTTCCCCTCATAAAATGAACCAAAATTAAACGAATCAACGAAACAAACTTAATCGAACAAAACAAAATTAATCGACCAACAAACAAACCAATTAAACTTAATTGAGAAACAAATCAATTAAACTAATTGAATTAAGACATTACTAACAACAAACAATACCGATTTAAACCGAAAAATAATTAAAAAACATTACTCCCTAATAATCAAATTATCCATAAAAATAGAAGTGAGGGTTCTCAATTAGTGGACTATACATTTAGAGTTTTATGACAGAGAATTTGAGCATAAAGCCATAAATGTACAATTTACGAACTTTATTGAAAAAAATGAAAGCGTCTTTATAAAAACATTTAACTCAAAATATTATATTGAAACTCAAAAATTTTATAAAAACATTAACTCAAAATATTATATTGAAACTCAAAAATTTTATAAAAACATTAACTCAAAATATTATATTGAAACTCAAAAATAATACAGGTAAACTCGATAAAATTTTGATTTTTACATCTAAAAAAAATTTAAAATGCAAGCCAAAATTTTTAAAAGCTCATAAAAGCATTATAAGGTCAATTAGATTTGCACAAATTCTCATTTGTGACGGCATTATTCGTCGCAAGCTTACGACCGGTTAAATAAAACTCATTTGGAGAGATAAAAACAAATCATTTGTCTCTATGCACTTTCATTCTTGCCTTATCTAATCAAGTGAGTGTATTTGACCCGTTGCAAGCTTGTGACGGATATACCCGTCACAAGAGAGATTTATTGTTAGATTTGTATTGGACGTACGATATTTTTTGTTGGAGAGTTCCACGTCATTTGTGTTATAAGCTCAAGAAACCGTCTCTATGAAGTTTTTGTGAACCCGAAAATTGTAAGTCACTCACAACTCACAAGCTGTGATTATTCCAACAAAACAGGATTATGAACTTCATTCATTCATTCTGATTTCTGAGCTAAAAATGTTTGGCATCCTGCAATTCTCAGTGTCACCCTTTAATTGTTCTATCAACAACAATTACCTTCTCCAAAGATCTCCCAATTTTCATTGTTGCTGTCTTTCCTCTGAATTCCCACAAAATCAAGACAATTCCTTTGATGGGTACCTTACTATTTACTACTAGTAATACAACGTAATTAAAAGACGGTTTTAAACAAGACCAACTGTATATCTTTATACAACTGTCATGACACGCAGTTGATTTCCGAGTGACGTTATTACTTTCCTAACAGTAGCATTATGGGTCCTAATTACTCTTTATTTTTCTCTGATCAATTGGGTTTTAATTTGCAGGGAAAAGGGTTCATCCCCTTTGATTTTGGTGGAGAGATACAGTAATGGTACTGCAAAAAGGTCAGTTCTTTGGGTTTCAGAAATTCTGTACTGTAATTCTGTAAATGTTGATTTTTTAGCCTATGAAATTTTGAGATTGTGTGTAATTGTGTTGGTTATTGGAACTTTTTATGGGTTTTTTCTGTTTATTAAGTTGTGATTAGTGAGTGCAACAGTAAGTTGATTGAATACGGACATATCGGTCACAAGTGGAAGACAAAAGCAAATTGCTTAGGGAGACCACTTGGGTATTACTTGACCCGTCTTCAGCTTGCGACGGATACGTCCGTCTCCAATGAGAATTTGTGGTTTTGCAATATGGTATGCATTATGTGATGATACATTTGTTTATAAGCAGTGGCGAAAGCAGAAATTTTGGTTTTGGTGTCTGGTTGAACATTGGAAAGTTGAACTAAGGACAAAAGTACTTCCTCTCTCCCGTTCATTTGTTTACCTTTAATTGAAATACCTCTTACAATGAAAAAGGGTGAACAAATGATTGAGAAAAAAGTGAGAATTAAGCTTCCCTGGTCCTTTGTTGTAGATTACCGGTGTCTAACCGTGTATAAGTTAGTTTTGCTTAACTTCTCCTAAGTTAAGTAAGCATAATTAAGCAATTGAGTAAAGGATTGCTTAAATTGAAGAAAGATGCACAAAATTAAGTGAAGTTCAGTACAAGTTTAGCAAAAGGATAGCCAAATGCCAGATTATGCATTTGTCGACGTCTGTTGGTGATCAAGGTGTATTCTTTGGAATTAGCTCTTTCCTCCTCCCTCCGTCTTTTCGCTTGTTGGGAGATCTACTATATCGTAGCGTCTATGCTTACTAATATTTGTCCTTGCCCTTGACTATAAGCATTCCTATATGGTGTAGACTGTCTTAGGTGGCGTGACCACGTTGGCCTTGCCTTTAACTATAAGCATTCCCATATGGCGTAGAGCGTCTTTAGATTATGGCTGCTTGACCATCAAAAATAGAATTTAATTGGTTCATGACTATAAGTAGCTAAATTGGTCATTTGCCGTGTCTAATAATGTCCAGTCTTATACCGATATCATTTTTTGGTAGTTCATGTAAAAAGGGAGTAGTCCTGTCACAGTCATACTGATTTTTACTACGACTGTATTTTATTGAAGTCCGACTATAAAATTAAAAAAATCTTCACTAAATCTCTTAAAACTTGCCTCGTAAACTTCAATGAAACCAAACACGGGGCAATGTCCAAGTTTTCCTCCTTTTTCTTTTGAGAAATATTCTCATTTTAGAATGTTTTCATAATCCTGTTTTTCTGAGTGGCATGAAACAGGTATGTTTGGGGTGAAGAGTTCAGTAAGCAAACACTTACTGACCAGCAAAGCGTCGAAGACAAGCTGCACACCCCAGATTATGCAGCCAACTTACCATGGCTTCCCGATGACATCAAAGATTTTATTTTGCCTGCAGGATTTCCAGGTCAGAATAGTCACTTGATCTTTTTAACTCATCAATACTATCGTGCGAGCACCAGAAGAATTCTTTAGTTCCCCGGGGATATCAAGTCATCGTACATCATAAAAAAATATTGCCATTTTCTATTTTTCTTAAAATTTCCTTATCAGAATCTTTCCTTATTTTTACATTTTTACTCTTCTCACTTCTTAGATATCTGATGACGTGGTAGGTAGAGTGTACTGCAGAACTTTTTGTCATTACCAATCTATGTGATTCTAGTCCATCGATAAGTTCCTTTTACCGCTTGCAGGATCAGTATCCGATGATTACTTGGAGTACATGTTATGGCAGTTCCCTACCAATGTCACTGGATGGATGTGTCATGCTTTGGTTACGTCAAGCCTCCTTAAGGCATGTGTCTCAAACAGCCACTTTTTGTCTTACGGTCTTCCCATTATGCTACCACCCTAAATGTTGATAACCCACAAATTTTACTTCTAATGCCATCATTTTATTTTGCTATCATATTTTGCGAATAGTATTTTAAACTTTCACGTTCAGAAAACCCGAGACTAAACTTTGTGTTCGGCCAGCAATATTACTTTTTTTTTTTAAAATATGTTTCTCCGAGGTTTAGTTACAATGAACAAATCTTTCAAAATTTCAGGCAGTTGGAGTTGGTTCTTTCTCAGGAAGCACCGCTGCAGCTTCTGCAGCAGCAATAAGGTGATTGCCGAAACTTGCAATTGTTATTTGTGCTCCTGAGAGACGTCTCGCTTATGTTCTCTACTAATGTGAGATATACTATTTCCCAAGTTGATCCATATCAAACTAACAAATGTACTCCATACTATATATGAAGTGCGCGCTCAGAAAATTTATCTGAGACTGTATTTTTTCATTATTTGTATGTAACGGGAGAGGGATAATAGGAAGTTGGAAATCAAACTATGAATTATTAGGTTTCTCTGATATATTTCCGTATGTAAAAACGGGAAGTGGTAAATTTTTTACTTTGATTGGACTCGAGCTGCTTTCTCCATCCACAGATGGGTCTCAAAGGATGGCATTGGAGCTGTTGGACGACTAATCATTGGTCTGGAGTTACAGAAATAGCTCAAGTAAATATTTGATTGTTACATCAGCAATACTACTATAACATTTATATTGTGCGTTTGTTCAGGTGGGCGTTTTGGAAGTTTGTTCGATGATGATCCAAAACAATGGCGAATGTATGCCGACTTCATTGGCAGTGCTGGAAGGTGACTGATTATCAGCTATACTTTTTTTCCTAAATTTGTTTGCGCGCGGTTGAATATTCCAAGCATAATCACTTTTCATTCTGTCTTTTTCAGTATCTTTGATCTAACTACTCCGCTATATCCTACATTGTTCCTGCCACTTGCATCTCTTGGAAACCTTTCCAAGGTGCCTCATTTCTCATATCTCTGCTCTTCAGACCATATATCTGTTATCCTTAATGCTACAATGTTTTTGTTTGATAAATAAATAACTTTGGTTCATCAATAGGCTGTTGCTAGAGGCCTCAAAGATCCTTCTAACCGAGTAATTCAGAATCATTTTGCGGTCTTCGGAAATCTTGGAGAGATAGCAGCAAAGGTCCGTCGTAAAACTAAGCTTATGAAGTAGCATTTAATGTGTAGACCATTTTTATAATGTTGTAGAGCTTTTTGTTGCATCAGTTTATAATGTTTCTTTCCTGTATGACTGTAGAATAAGACTCCTTTATCGGTTTATAGTACTTGACACTCATGCTCGACAGAAGATTTCGCTACAACAGTTGTCATAATGGCTTCCATCTTTGGTAAGAATGCTGGATAAGGGGGGTGCGGATCTATGAACCTGACCCCTGTGTTAAAACACAGAGAATCGTGCCGAATAACTCGTTATAAACATTGCATCATAAAATGCATGTGCTCTGCTACTTTACGATACAGGAAAAATGGAGCGTTTAGTGAGCTTTACTTGTGTCATTTAGAAAGGTCGTTACACATTTACACATTTCTGGCTGTAATACCACCCTACTTATCAAACCGTTTGTGTTTCAAAGAGTCCTAATAGCTTGATAGCTTGTTGATTGTGTTTGTTTGCCCTCAGTATCTTCTCGAGTATTTTCTCAGACGAAGTTTAAAGTGAAAATACTTATTCTATGTCGTCTTATCTCATGTACTGCAGGAGGAAGTATGGGAAGTGACTGCTCAGCTGTTTGGACTTGCTTTGGGAATATTAATCCTGGTAAAGTTACATTATCTGAATCTAGTCTCGATTCTTCTATTTTATACTTCCTCTTGACTGACTGCTGCGATACATTATTTGTAATGGTTAAAGGATGCTCCAGGCATAGTGAAATCATATCCTGCCTTGGTAACAACATGGATGGGCCTGCGCCTTTTTCATCTATGGTTTCGTTATCAGTCACTTTCGGTGTTAAAATTCAAGACGGTAAGAAAATCATACATTTCTTTCTACCTCATATCAAAAACTGATTGCTTTGCCGTCTGTATTAGCCCTGACTCCCGACCCTCTTTTCCTGAGATACCCAACAGATAAATCTCAAACGTGCTCGTATTTTGGCCAAAGCTCATGTCTTGAATTCCCACGTTCCTGGTTAACCCCTGTTCTCTGATTCCTCGTATCTGTAGAGCTCTCGTTTGTTGTCTGCCTTCTTTTTTCCGGTGAAATATTTGCCTTCCGTATCACAGGGTGTATTGATTGCAATAAAGACGAACAAATTTTATCCTGGCAAAGGTTTCTTCAACCACGAATCTTGTTTGGAGTTCCTCTAGATCAGCTGGTTGGTGGCGAGACGTCAGCTACCATGGTAATAACTAAGCACTTCCTCCGCTTTAACTTTACAAAATCTGTAATATCTGCAACATATTGGTTTCGTTTCTGTGATTTATGAACGACTGACACTCTGACAAACTCGAGAGACGGTAAATCCTAAGATTTTACCCTTAAACAGTGAGTCTTGTGAAAGACCGCTTCTTATATTTACAAAAAATGTTCAAAAGTTCAATGTTACGTACTACTTATAACAGGCGTGCTACAATCGAAGAAGCATTGGCCTAAATTAAGGTAAAATACTGGTACCATAGGTCTAGGTAGCACGGACACTTTTCTTAATTAGCCGTCTCGTGTCCGACACTCGGACACCCGACACTCGTTGGACACATGGCTAAACATATTATAGTTTAGACGAGAAATAAAATTTTGAAAAAGATCGATTAGAAGATGAGTTTGGGTAGAAAATTAGAATTAGTTATAGTAAAGGTTGAATTGTACCTTTACTTGTTTGGATTTAACTTCAAATAGATGATAAAAATAAAATTATACGTCATTTATAACCATAAAATCTATATTTTATTATATTTAAATGCCGTGTCCCGTGTCCTAAATTTCATTAGATGTCGTGTCCGTGTCCGTGTCCGTGTCCGTTTTGGTGCTACCTAGCCATAGGTCCTAAGTTCGTATAACACCCCCTCGACTGGCCAGGTACTTGCTATCCGCTTCAACCCAGTAACTCTTGTTCGTAAAATATACGTAATTTTAGACAGAACTCAGAATCGATTATAATTACATGATTTCAGGCTTCGGCACAAGTGAAGAAATTTTTCAATCTGTATGCAAAGGAAAAATATATCCTGGTAGCACACAAATGGGAAAGACGGGACTTCGAGGTTTGGGTTTCTTTCAAGGTATAAAACTTGCTGAAATTGTTCAGAACGCCGACTCTAGATTTCTAAGGTTCGGCTAATACACTGTTCAATCTGTTTACAGGCGGGAGCGACACCCGTATCAGCGTTGCAAAGTGTCTGGCAGGCATATTGGCTGTATGAAAACTGGGACAGCTCGTTAGATTTGACTAAAGCGCTCGAGGACAGCTTGTCGTGCATGGAGGGCAGATTCGATAATTTCATGGAATTGTTGGAAGATGCAGGATGGAATATACAGAAGATTAACATAAATGTGTCCAAGGAACCATATATTGAGCAGTTTGATCCGAGCTGAACCCATTAGTTACTCGATGATCACCATTTGTGGATTGTGTCGATAAGGACGACTAGATGAAATGAAGATGGCAGAGTAATTGCTGTATTGTAACAAGGCTACAATTAGCTGCGTGATTGATAGTGGTTGCGAGGGCCGAGGAGATTGGTGATCAGGTGACGGATATCCATTACAAGTTGCTTAACTAAAGTTATTGCTAGGAACGGGTTTTATGTTGGTTAATCTTTGCGATTAATTGTTTAAAAACCGCCTTTTAAATACCTTTTTTATTGAATTACTTCTTTGTGTATGTTCAATGGCCTCATATTTTTTTTTCCAACGGAGCGCGCACTTAGTCACATTACAATAATAAGGGAAGAGGGATTCGATCTTGGACCTATTGTTCGCAATACCTTCGTCTTAGCCACTAGATTAAGACATCTTTGATCAACGGCCTCATTAGTCATTACCTCGCCGTGTGTATTGCGTACCACTACTCAATATAGTCTCTACTATATTCGTAGTCTCTAGTAAAGCTGTCAATACCAACCCGACCCAAACCAAAAAATAACTTGATCTGATATTACCTTGCCCACAGGTCACAACCAGTCTTATTGGTAAGTCGGAAAGACTAGAACCGGTAAATTGGACACGACCCGACGCCTGATTTAATAACTTGATCTGATATTACCTTGCCCACATGTCACAACCAGTCTTATTTGTAAGTCGGAAAGACTAGAACCGATAAATTGGACCCGACCCGACGCCTGATTTACAGGATCCGAGCTTGATATGTAACCCGAATTAACCCAATCCAATATGATCAAACCGAATGTTTGTTAACCCATAAGTGACTCGATCCGACCCCATTGTTGCAATCCTAAAATCGGCCCGAACTTGACACGTTTGTCCGGTCGAACGGCCACAATGTTTAAAATTATTCTCTTTTTTTTTTTCCTTTTTTTATGAAATTCAAATCAGAAACGATATAATAAAATTAGTACGATTATACCTGACCCGACATGACCCGACTCGAATAAACCGGTACTATTGGATACTTAGATGTAGTACTACTTAATACGGAGCACAGTATAGTTACCACTTTGATACTCGTGTCCTAAAAATCCTCTTTCAGCATAACATGGAAGAACACCCGGAGCAACATTCGCCGGAGCTCGACAACTATGGCGACGCCGCCGACGTCGACATCGACGAAGCCGATGTTCCCTTCGCTGGTGAAGCCGATGAAGGTGGAGATCCTAATTCACAGGTCTTGTTTCTACCTTCTTTCTCTCTTCTCAATAATTGTTCCCCTTTTTTGACCTAATTTTGCGTTTTTTTAATGGCAGAATCTTGATGAAATGAAGAAGCGTCTCGAGGAGCTTGAAGATGAAGCTGGTGCTCTTCGTGAAATGCAGGCTAAAGTTGAGCAAGATATGGGCGTTTCTCAAGGTTTTATTCTTTGATTTAATGAATTTCTAGGGTTTTCATTTAATTGATTTGATTTTTAATCGGTTTCGTTCATGTTTATGTTTATACTGTTAGTTAAGAATTCGTATGACTGATTTTGATGCTATATGAGTATGAACATCTGCTTGTAGTAAAGATTCTATAGTTGCGAAGATTTTATCGAAATGTGTTTTCGAAAAAGGCGTTTTCTTATTTGATTAGCTTTTCAATTGATTGAGTTCATGTTTTTGTTCATACTGATAGCGAGGAATTTGTATGTGTGATTTTTATGGTATACCAGTGAGTGAGTGAGTGAGTGAGTGAGTGAGTGAGTGAGTTTGTAGTAAAGATTCTTGATGTGCAAATTATCGGAAGCGTTTTCATAATGACCGAGTTTTAGTATTATTGCTACTCTCTTCGTACTTCGTTGAGCGAGAATTTTAAGGAACATATCGATATGCCATTTGTGGGGGAAAGGGAAATTGGTGAATAGAGGTAGATGTGGAGTTAGGCCCTGTTCTTCCTGGCTTAATTTCAGCTCCTTTTAATTTTGCCTGGTTGTATTCTGTTAAGTTTTATTTACGTTTAACAATTATGTTCAGTTAATCTCTTCAAAAAAACTAACTTTTAATTCTACTAAATTCGCTTCATCTCAGTTTCACTCAATTTAGTTCAATTAAGCTCTACTCCAATTAATTCAATTCAGCTCGTTTCAGCCGAAAAGAACAAGGCTTTGCATACGTGGAGTTTGTTATCGGACAACCTAAAATGGAAAGCAGTAAGTTTAGGAAGAATTAATGACTACTTATGTGATAGACTGAGTGTTTCCGAATTTTCTTTAGTGGTATGTGATGGCCCTAGTCGTTAAATTTGAATGTGCATTCATTTTCGCTCATTCGTCTTTGAGCATGGATTTTTATGTACGGATTATTAAAAAAGGGAATTTTTAAAGTGATTCATGTGATTCAGGTACTTGTGCTCTGTACATTTGTGTGAAAGCTTCATGCTTTTCTCTTGTTTTTGGCAAGGCTCTACTAGGAAAGTTATCTGTACTAAGAAATATTCCACTTGATTTCAGAATTAATATTGAAATATGCCTAGTTTTGCTATCTACTGTTACAAAGAGTTATTGATCAGTATTATTTTTGTGTGTAATTTGTTTTGAACATTTCTTGTGAAGAATCTACCAGTGCTAATGCGAGTCAAGCTGAAAAGGAGGAGGTTGATTCCCGTTCAATATATGTTGGCAATGTGAGGGCATTTTTTTCTCCTTGATGTCATTTTTTCCCCTGTTGCTATCCAATTTGTATGAATCGTATTTTGTTCCACAAAAGAGAGTGCTTTTTGTTTACCATATATTAAAATCATACCAGTGCATTTAATCTAGTTTAGGCAATGCAGTCACGCATCATTGCAGTTGAGGTAAACCATTTTGTTTGCCATCTGCCTCGATCATTCTAGAAAGCAGTCTGCAAACCAAAAATCAGAAGTGGCTAGGCTAGCTTAGAAGATATGGAGTTTCTGTTGGACCATTTCTTCCACCAGCTTCACATCTGTCGCCTGTGACTCCATATATTCAGTAAATTTATAGATTACAGATTGTTATTCAGCAGTAATTTACTATTGAAATTAAAAAGTTCATTTCTTGGGTATGTATGATTATTTCATGTTCTTGGATTTGGATTCGTGATTGGGCTTTGTATTAGAATGCCTTGGCCGAGATGGGGTGACTGTAATCCTGGTTTACAGTGACACTTGACAGTTGACATGCTGTCTTATATAGATTGTGACAATCTTCCTGTGGCTTACACGTGCCACTTATTTTCCTTTGTTAATTGACTGCAGAGTTTAGTTAGGCTCATTTCTGCAGTAGACATAAATCTGCCTGAAACTCCTATAATAGTATGGAATTCGCTGTGCAATTTTTTTGTTCTTTATATCATCTTTGTCTCTTCATCATCGTGAAATTGATCTTTGATCCTTAGTTCCTTACGATAAACTTCCATATGTTTGTTGGCAAGCCAATTTTTTTTTTTCACGCTAGTCTACTTTCATTCAGACAATTATACTATCTTACTGCTCTTTGGAGCTCTGAGGGAACATGATGTCAGGTTGTAATAATGAGTCCTAACTTCTCTTAGAGGTTTAATGGGAGTTTTGGACCTCTGATTCTGTATTAAATCTGCAGTATTTTCTTTGTAAAGCAGATCCTATATATCCAATTCCAACTCTTGCTTTCATCTTGTATAGGTGGACTATGCATGTACCCCTGAGGAAGTACAACAGCATTTTCAGTCATGTGGAACCGTGAATAGAGTGACCATTTTGACGGACAAGTTTGGCCAACCAAAGGGCTTTGCATACGTGGAGTTCGTTGAAGTCGAAGCTATTCAGAACGCTCTTTTGCTTAATGAGTCAGAACTTCATGGTCGTCAATTGAAGGTATAATTACTCTGCTTGCCTAACTGTTACTTGTGTTTTATAAAATGATGTATCGAATAATCGATAGTCATGCATCAAATTATAGGTATCTGCTAAGAGGACAAATGTTCCTGGGCTGAAACTATATCGAGGGAGACGACCAAGTCCATATGGCGGCAGACCTAGGAGGCCATTCATGCAGGGTGGGCCCATATATTCCCCATATGGTTACGGGTAGGCTTTTGTCTTCCCTTATAATGCTTTCATTACTACTTTCACAGTTTCACTGTTTCACTTATTCATTGCAATTTGAGATTTAGCTTTTCATTTGAGAGTTATCAGTCCCATTGTCAGGTAAATCTTACGTATCCACGAGTATCAATGAACAATGAACATTCACCTAGCTAAGTGGCTGTCCTCTAATGTACACCTATCTAGATATAATTTTGCTTGGCTGCCTAACTGTATCATATGGTTGGTTGTCAGACACTCCTTCCGAGTGGGCTAGTCACCACCCCACTATCGATTTCCCCTACCACGCTACCACCGCGGACCATGTCGAAATCAAGGCCCGATGTTACGCTCCCCAAAACTCTGATACCCACCATCACTGAGACCACCAAAGATATTCCCGGACCACCGAGACCCACCGTAAATGCCACTCATGCATGAAACAGCTGAAAGGAAATAAACCCAGCCAGATCTAACCAGACAAGATACTTCTGTCCATTCGATTTTTACCTGAACTTTTTCTAGAAATCAGACAAGGTGTCATTTTTGTATGTTCAGTGATGATATGATCGGTGTTCTGGCCTTCTGGGTAATACTATTTGTATGTAAATTTATAGGAAGTCCCATTACTAGGTGAGATCTAGAGGTTTCGGGATGATTTTTTTTTTACTTCGAACTTCAAAGCCCAACTTGAAACTTTTAATCCCCGTCACATCCTACCTATGTTACTTGGACTCATTTAGAAGTATCTGAGACGGGTGCGTGTCCAAGTGTCGGACTCGGCTATTTTTTTGAAAAATATGCTTTTTTTTGTCTAAAATGAGGTGTTCAAGTGTCATACCCATGTAGGAATGTCGAGTGTCGGACACGGGTACGTGAGGAAATTAGAAGAGTCGGAGTAACATAGCATCCTACCACAGCTTATATAGATCAGTCTTGCTCAAGATTATTTGTGCCTTCTGAATGTTATTCTGTTTCCTCGTTACCTCTCGATACTCACTTTTATCTCATGATATTTTGTAGAAGGCCACCCAGACGTCCCATGCGGTACAGGCCATATTGATTGTTGCATCTGCCTAGAAACCCTTAAAAATGCTTGGCAGTTGACAGAAACACAATGTTCAGACACGTTTTACAGCAACGAGAGGAACATTTCAGATGAAACCGCGAGTAGTTTTAGTACAAGTGATTGTAAACCGTTCTGTCTTTACTTTCAAAGATACTAGACTGTCAATTATTTACTTTCTTCCCATTTTTCTGGTGATACATTCATAGCATTTCCCAACAAATTCACGCTGAGTGTTTTACGAACCAACTTTGTTGTTGCTGCTGTTATTAGCTCTAAACTTTTACTTGCCGCAAATCCGGTGAAATTTCGTGTCTGTAAAAACCACATCTATTCTATTTGTGTTTGACATGTTTACCGTCATGATTGAACTCGGCCGAATTGTATCGGATTTTCACTCTACCGATACTAGATATCTCACCGAGATTCAACGTGATCCGTCTGTAGTGGCCGATTAAGTTTTGGTTATACCTCTACCACGACTACGACCGATACCGAGATTTAAACCATGGTTTGAACTCAATTCAGCCAACTCGGTCCTCGAGTAATTTGGGTTATGCTCATATTATTGATTCAAGTACAAGCTAAGAAAGAAGCAATTGACTACTAAATTGATAATAGTTGTCCAATTTAAATACAGAGGCCTATTATTAGCACCATCAGAATCGGAATCGAAATCGAAAACCCTAGACTTAGCATCATACAACCATCACGTAAATAAAATCTGATTCGTACATTTTTATTTTATTATATCTATTAATAACTTCACAACTCTTCCTGCCCTATTTTTTTTACTTCCTTAATAATTCACCTGCATGAAACATGTTGAATTCTTCAGCAATAAACCACAGAAAAAAGACACGGTAAAAAAAAATTACTCGGTAAATGTTAAAATGGGGAAGGAGGAGATCATTACAAGGGTCAAAGCTGGTGGCACACTTGACAGGAAGTTGCAAAGCCATGCTGGTATCGACACCGGATATAGGAGGCCCATTGATGAGCACACACAAACACGGTTGTCCGAGAGCCTTGACAGCGGTGCAACATGTCTCTGTTGGTGGAACTGGACTAAACGGCGACACGGCTGCTCTGCATGGTATTAGCTGAACTAGAGACGAGAAAAACGTGTTGCTACAGCTTGTCCCCGGTGTCTGACCCTGAACTTGACCCAACTCAACCAAACCCGCTACCAGTAGTATCATGACCGCCAAGGAAGCGAATGCCTTGCTGTGAGACGATTTCATCTTTTTAATAAAATGGAAATTCAGAGAAAAAAATGCATGGTTGAATGTTATATATATAACTAGTTTTCATGCCGTGTATTGTACGGATAGTTAAATAATGTGCGATAAATTTCATGATACAGTTTCATGCAAGTACTGCATCACTCCTACCTCAAATCATCTCTTTGGTGCTGATTCTGTGAGAAGTCTGTCTGTCACATAAAATGTGACAATGGAACAGTTTGAAAACTCAATTTCTGTGATAATATGATGCAAGGGATCTTCAGATTGGTCTTCATACTCGGGTGGCGGTCCGTTCAAATTAATGTGACAGGCGCGGTTGAAATTGTCGAGTTGAGGCCCAAATAACTTGGTGTATAACGATGAGATGGTCTTACTCTGAAAAATTGCGTAATCTAATAACTTCGCGCTGTCATTGTAATCGCTCCAAATTAATTTGAGAGGCGTGGTTGAAATTATCGAGTTGAGGCCCAATTAAGTTGGTCTCCTTAGGATGAGACGCTCTTTACTCTTAAAAATGTTCTAATCTAAATAATAACTTTGCGCGGTCAATTGTAAGCGCTTTAAATTTATTTGAGAGTCACGGTTGAAATTATGAATTTGAGGCTAATTAAGTTGGTGTCTTAGGATGAGACGGTCCGACTCTGAATAATGTTGTAATCTAAATTATAACTTCGCGCTGTCATTGTAATCGTTCCAAACTAATTTGAGAGGCTCGGTTGAAATTGTCGATTTGCCAATTACGTTGGTGTCCTTAGGATGAGACGCTCTTACTTACTCTGAGAAATGTTGTAATCTAAATTATAATTTCGCGCTATTATTGTAATCGCTCATTGTTGCTCATTGTCACATCTACGGATGATTTCCTACAATTTACGAAATTACGAGTGTAATTGTATTCAAATTTAAATTCATCAGATGCCATATCGAAATCGACAGAAATAGAGTTCCGAACAACATTGCATCTCTGTATATAATCTGATAGGAGTAAGTCTCTCCTAGTTAACAATTCGATTATTCATCGATTGAAGAAACCGCGAAAAAAACAAGTAAAAAAAACAAAAAAAAAGCTCTTCAAAATTTTAAGCTTAGTTACTCTACTTCTATAGTACTACCCTAATTATTAATTCCATGACTCTTTTACAAAAAGATGCATTATATCATTACATGTATGTTAGAATACGCGATATTGAATAACGGGACGCTTCTGTTACGACAATACACGGTTACTTTTCTCACCGCATGCGGACTCGTTGAAGGGCTAAATAAGCAATTATTCTATAGCCCACTAACATTAGGCCCATGACACAAATATCCATCCACAAATGGTTAAGGCCCATGGATTTTACTGCAGGAACATCAACAACTTTGCACCATTCCCATTTACCCATTTTCATGCAAGGGTAAGTATCATTTTCATGGTATTGAACCCCTAAGAGTAACTTATAGCAATAATAGCTATAACTCAAGTACTTAAGCCACACGATAAAAGGGGGAATTTGTTGAACGTAATACCCTCCGGCTATTAGAAAGACTAGGGTTGTAACCGAGGCTAATGTGGTTGCGGGTTTGATGTCCATTAGAATGGCCCCGAAGGCTAGGCCTAGGCTTTGGGCTACTAAGACGTTGAACAGGACGATGAGGAGGGATAATATGAAGATAACTGGATCTGGCTTTAGCCCGCCCATCCAGTATATTATGAATACGAAGGCCGTTGGTAGGGCTAATTCTAAGGGTAAGTCCCCAAATGTTCGAGCTAGGAAGTAGGAGGAGAGCTTGTACATTCCTGATGTTCGTTCCTTGATTAACATTCTTCGTTCTTGTGGGAATGTAAAGACTGCGTTGTATAATGGGTAGAATCCCCAGAAGACTGTAAAGAAGAAAATCAAAGCAATCTGCATATGCATATGATAGGATGAATTAGTAATCAAAATAAACGATGATGATGAGTTAGATGGTTGTTTGAGGTAGCAATAATAAAGATGATTAAATCGCATTTGATGATTAATTTCATAATAGGTTTGTAGGTGTGGCTTTGGATTGTGGACCGTTTCATGCATGGGCGAACCTAGGTAGTGGGGTGGCGGACGCTACACCAAATTAAAAAAACTTGACTGAGAAGACGGATCTTTGCTACCCCAAATATTGTTGAATTGTAGATAAATTACTAATATCAAATTAAATCTATAATAAATGTCTTGTGGTAGAATGGTAAAAGTTGTGTTTTTCAACCTAGTGTCCCGGGTTTGAATCCCCTTTACCTTTTAAAATTTTCTATTTAATCATGGGTTCGCCCCTGTTTCATGTGTTGTTTGAAGAGTAAGAGTAGTGGTTCGAATGGTTATTTCGGGTAGTACGATAGATAATTGTGGCGAGTTGGCGGTAACGACATTAATGACAGAAATTAATATAAATGAGGTAATTTTATTAACAAAATAACACATGTATAGAACGAACTAATACTATTTTTATATAAAAAAATGTATTTATGATTTACTTTTGATTTATATGGTGAAAATTTTATGAATACCACAAATTAATTTAGTATCCGGACAAAAATACTAGTAAATCTAACAACTAAGACATTATTTGATTAATAATTTTCTACTTTACTTAAAAGGAATGATGTGATTATATATATATATATATATACCCATGTTTTTGTTAAGCCTAAACTTATTAATCCAAATAAGTGGGTTGTCATATCTCATATCATTTCATGATTGGTAAATTGTCAATTGCTCACATAATTGTTCATGTTTGGTTGTCAATTTGTTTAAAAAGTTATGTACTTAAGTTGATAAGATATGGATAGTACAATATAATTCAATGTTTGTAGTGCTCTCTTAGTAATGATGTCGGTTGGACTCATATACAACTGTACTGTTCTGAAACGTCAAAAAACTAAATCTTATAATGTTGTTTTCGTAATATCCAGCGAGTTGACAGCTTATTAATCTATATACGGCACTGACAAAACCTAAACAGAATATAATTCAATGTTTTAGTGTTCTTTTATTAATGATGTCGGTTAGACTCACATACAACCGTACAGTGTTCTGAAACGTCAAAAAACTAAATCTTATAATGTTGTTTTCGTAATATCTAGCAAGCTGATAGCTTATTTTTCTATATATGGCACTTACAAAACCTAAACAATATATAATCCAATGTTTTTAGTGCTCTTTTAGTAATGATGCTGGTTGGACTCATATACAACCATACAACGTTCTAAAACGCCGAAAAACTAAATCCTATAATGTTTGTTTTCATAATATCTAGCAAGTTATAACTTATTTCCCTGCATCTGCCACCGACAGAACCTAAATATAATCGATCTTTCAATTATAATGGAGACGGAAAACAAGAAGCGTACCCGGTCTTCGATGTGGGATTCAGGTGTTTGCCACCATAGGAGACCACCAAGGATGGCAACACTTAAAACTTGGAATATTCTAAGTCTATTAAATGCTTCAAACCTTCTTTCCTTCATCCCTCTTTGTAATAATACCTTGAATTGATGCCACCAGCTTGTGCACCATTGCTCCCCTTTTATGTCCTTTCCTGCACCATCATTTTCAACAAATACATTAATAACTTTAATTATCTATAAAGAAAAAGATTGTATTGTATTTTGTACACGATAGCGTGGGTCCTGCACGCGTTATTAGATAATACTGAATTATAGCACTACCTTCTAATATGTTAAATTTTGTGCACTATATTTCACTATTCATTATCTCAAATGATTAGCTTGATGGGGTAGGGGGTTAATCAAAAGATCACTACCAATTTGATGAAAAGACGAGAGCATGATGTTATAGAATGACGCGTTTTAAAAGTCGTGTTAAAAAAGAAAAATGAGATAATGTCATTGGTGGTGTACTGAGTTTCAGTATCAATCGATGATGCTGAAATCCATATTCATGATATAAGAACTATGGAGTATATATAAACAACATTATCATGAAGGTTTTGCTTAAATGAGGCTGAAAACCAAACTATTTACCAAAATAGAACGTGTTTCAAATTATTTACCAAAGAATGACGCGTTTTAAAAGTCATGTTAAAAAAAGAAAAGTGAAATAATGTTATTGATGGTATACCGAGTTTCAGTATCACTACAGAGTGTATATATAAACAGCATTATTACAGTGTCTCGATGACTAAGTCTGCATTTTTAATCAACCGATTGAGATTTATAATACTAAAAAAATGTGAAATTTGAGCTCCATTGAATATGGAATTTAAAGTAGATAGACAATTATTTATGCAAATTAAATTAGACCATTCAAAATAATATATGAATCTTTGAATGAAAAAGTAGAGAAAAAGACTGAAAAAGTTAAACATACTTGCAACATTAGACACATCTTTGTTCCAATTGTAAGTAGTGGCATCAAAAGTGCAAATATCAGATTTCAATTTGATTGATATGTTGTTTTCATATGCTACAATGAGAGCATCTCTAACTTGTTTCTTCTCTTTCTCCATATTCTCACCTTGCTCCATTGCATGTTTCGACTCCGGTCCGATACCTATAAAATCGACAACAACATTAGCTCAGTGCCTAAAAAACCCAGCATGCTTGTTAGAGGGAGTAAATAGTATCGATTCAAATCTTTGTGTACGTTTAAAACGCATATAGACTGTTTTCAAATGATCGAAATTGAATTAGTTTTTTTTATTTCGCGCTAGTTTTTAGAAGGATTACCATGTACTCTGTGCCTCAAAAGTTCACGCATGCATGTTAAGGGGGGTAAATAGTACCAGTCTTAATCTCTTTGTACGTTTAAAACACATATCGATTGATTTCAGATGATCGAAATTGAATTAGTAGTGTAATTTACGCCGGTTTCTACAAGGATTAACATACTATGCATCCTAATGACATTTATTATAAGATTTAAGTTTAATGATAGTGCATGGTGATTGACTCTTGTTCTTTTCCTATGAAATCGATAACATTACTCAGTGTCTCAAAAAATCACACATAAAAGTTAAAAATGTACGTTATTTAAAACACATATAGATTGTTTTTAAATGATCGAAATTGAATTAGTAGTTTATTTTATGCCGGTTTCTAGAAAGATTTACATAATATAAATGTTAATGACAATTATTATAAAAGATTTTTTTAATAATAGTGCAGGATGATTGATCATGTCCTATTCCTATAAAATCGATAACATTACTCAGTGCCTAAAAAAAAGCATGTTAAGACAGTTTCCAAATGATCGAAATTGAGTTAGGCCATGATCTTCCTGACTTAGTTTCAGCTCCTTTCAATTTTACTTGGTTGTATTCCGTTAAGTTTTATTTACGTTCAATCAATTATGTTAAGTTAATCTCTTCACAAAATTAACTTTTAATTCAACTAAATTCACTTGACCTCAATTTCACTCAATTTGGCCAATTCAGCTCTACTCCAATTAATTCAATTCAGCTCGTTTCAGCCGAAAAGAAGATCTTAGTAGTTTAATTTACGCCAGTTTCCAGAAGGATTAACGTACTATGCATGTTAATTAATAACAATTATTATACAAGATTAATGTTAATAATAATAAATTAATAATGATAATGCATGATGATGTGAAAGTGTTTTTTCAATGAGATTAAGGTTTAATGAATGATAGTGGATTACAATGACTGCGACAAGAAAGACAAGTAGTAATTCAAGATTATGATCGTCACACTAACTATATCAAGTAGCAAATTAAACCTAATAATTATGTATATATTTGAGTGGATCCAACTTTTCATAATAATTTTATTTGTTTTTTCCATCCACTTTCACACTTAATTATACAATTTATACTATACAAAATAAAAAGCACAATCATTAATTTGTTAATCATGATTATTTTTTTTCAACTTTAATTTGTGGGTTTTAGGAGGAAGGTTGGTAGATTAAGATAAATAATTGTTTATGATATCCTATTAATATAAGTATTAATTAATTATATAAAAATTACCCGATCTGAACTTTTAAAGTGTTTTCAATAGTTATTATTGATTACGCCATTATCCATTTAGTTAAGTTTTTGTGTTAGATCGACACGCGTCAGATTGAAAATCAGGTCATGACAAATAAGCTTAACTAAGAAAGACACAGATCTGTTGATTAGATTTAGTGGCACGCGATAGAACATCACCCCCAAAAGAAACAAGACACGAGTATATATATAGTATAAGTTAGGTTTTTTCTTTCTTTTTATATTTTTATTTTTATGTTACCCTATTATAATAACTGGCCCCACTAAATTTGCAATTTATAATTTATATTTAACCTCGTAACATTAACTTAAATTTTAACTTTAGTATCGAAAGGATTAGAGTTTTTTCACCCCTTATCGTTATGTTAATAATAATAAATTGTTATTCTAATACCGACTTTTATTGTTCTATTATACTGTACGTTTTTCAAGAATTTTAAAACCGTAAATAATTTCACAAAAAAGAATATATTTTAAATTGTAAGAAAAGAACCTTACCACTAGCCAAGTCAAGGAGAAGATCAGCAGGATTAATAGTCAAGGTAGTAGAGAATCCAACAGAAGAAAAGTGGTCAACTGCACTCGAACCCGGCCCATAATAAATAGGCCGACCCTCGGACAAAAGAATAACCTTACTAAACATATGATAAACCCGGCTAGACGGTTGATGGATTGTAGTAACAACGGTTCGACCCCCATCGGCCATGCCCTTAAGGATCGATAAAATCCTTAAGGCCGTGGTCGAGTCGAGACCGGACGTCGGCTCGTCCAATAATAACAAACTTGGATTAATCAACATTTCTTGACCAATACTGACCCGTTTCTTTTCACCACCGGATATTCCTCTTACTAATGGGCCCCCAATTATGCTATTTTGCACGCGTGTGAGGCCCAATTCATTAATTACCCTTTCAACTTGGCCCACTTTATGTTCATGGGTCATACTACTTGGTAACCTCAAAAGGGCAGTAAAAAATAGTGTTTCAAAAACAGTAAGATGTGGGTAAAGTACATCATCTTGGGCCACAAATCCAATTCTTCTTTTTACCCCTCCGGTAAATTGTTGCCCATTGTATGAGATTTTACCACTTAGTAACTTTCCTCTAAGTCGGCCCCCTAGCGCGGTGAGTAGAGTGGTTTTACCACTCCCTGAGGGTCCGAGCATGGCGAGGATCTCTCCTGGACATACTATTCCACTTACTCCGTGGAGAATTGTTTTTTCCTTGCATTTTTCGCCTTCTAATTTTACCTTGTATACCACTTCTTCAAACTGTTCATATAACAAAAATAATAATAAAACGTGTTATATATATAACTCCATAAAATATAATTAAAAATTATTAAGTATGTACCATTTACTAATCTCATATCTATCTCTCAAATAAATCACTCTAAATTATTGTTACTTAAATTGTAAGTTTATTTTAGTTAGCATCATTCAGTCTAATCTATATTCGAGTGTGATATGACTACATATGTCACATAGTTTTTTTAATTGATACTCTAAGGCTGGCCCACTTTAAAGGTCTCGATTTTGAGATATCTGATTAAGCTGGATCAAACTATCGTTTCTTTTTAATTTAAACTTCTAATGACAAAAGCTTTAATTGAGTAAAATACACAATCTAACAATTTTAAATTACATAACATACCACATCATCAACACCTGCTGATGCCGAGTCTTATTACCACTCTTTCATATACACGATTTAACATCTAACATCTAATAAAATGATAAATCTTTTGAAATTATATAAAAGGGTAGTACTGAAACTCGGTACCAGCAACCAGGGTGGCTTTATCAATGTCCAAGAAAGATTCTCAAACATTATATAACTTGGGGAGAGTGAAGAAATACAGTAGGTCTCGTGAGAGACCTTCTCTCACTAATTTAATGAGAGACATAATAGGAAAACAAAAATTTTAGTGGGTCTGGTCTCTCAATAACGCTATTAAAAGACCGTTTCTCTGAAATTTTTGGGGGAGAAAATAACTACCTTTAAAGCAATGGGGAATATAGGATCCAACATGGTAGGCAAATGTGGAAGATGTGTATTGAAATTGGAGCCAAAATGTTGAGGAATTGGAGATATACAACTCAAGGACATATGTAATGTTATGTAGTGTGTGATAAACTTTCACTATATAATGTTATTACTTTGAAGGGTTATTAGTTATATGATTGTGGTGTTGAGAGGTGATTGGGTGTAAAGAGAGAACGCAATAAGTAGACAAGTTGTGTTAGTTTTAGTTTGGTGTTTAGTTATGATAGTGGACAATGGGGAGGGAGATCATGAGTATATATATAGTGCAAAGAGAGGGACATACATATAAGCAGTTGATGCTTTATGATAATTTAATCTATGTATTTTAAGATATCGGAGATTTTGTAAAAGTAAAACGGGCTTGATGTTTATGATGCGATTCTTATTGATTCAGCAATATTTGTAATAGTACGTCTTGTTTATTATGATAATTTAATCTTTGTATTTTAAGATATCGGAGATTTTGTAAAAAGTAAAACTGGTTTGAATTTGATGATGCGATTCATATTGATTCATCATTATTTGGAATAGTCTGTTTTGGTTAAAATAGATATGACGGATTTAAAATGTTAAAAGATGGTGAATAATATTAGGAATATTATGGAAGGAGGTATACATTATCGTGTATAATTATTGCTTGTTTAAAACAAATATATAATGTCCGTATTAACTAATAATTTGTGGAATTATGATAGACACCTAGAAAAAAAATTGAAGTACATTTCGAACATGAAAGTGACCTAGTAATTGAAGTGATACTCGAACAAAACAATTTAAAGTAGACTTCTAACGTGAACAGGCTTTAGGCTGAAATATTATTTATAAGATGTACATGATCTAAAAGCCCAAAAATGAATAGTAATTGAAGTGATATAAAGTACATAGTGTATGTGAAGTGTGAAATATATGAACTCTACGTTACCATTTTTTTGTTTAAAGCATATATGTTCATCTTAATAGAGAATCTGTGAAATCATACTAAACTCGGACAAAACAACCTGAAGTAGACTTCTAACATGAACCGAGTTTATGCTAAAGTACTCGACATAAGACACACGAGATTTAAAATGACCTGAACCAAACCGAAAATAACCAATAATTGAAGCGATATAAAGGTATAGAGTGTAAGTACTCAAGTGTGAACTATGAATTCTATGTAACCCATCTCTTGTTTAAAGCATATATGTTCATACATCTTAACAAAGAAATTGTGAAATCATAAAAGTAGACTTCTAACAAGAATCGAGTGATCTAAAGTAACCTGAACTAAATCGAAAATAATCAGTAATCGAAACGATATAAAGGTTGAGTATGGATGTGAACTGTGAACTACGAAGTGAGATTAATTTATTATATATTAGGGTAGCAAAATTATTATGGAAAACTAAACGGTAACCCACTAATAATAAGTGATGAGTTGATCTCATTTTAAATGTTATCTCACTTTGTCATTTTTCTCTTTTCAATCACCTTAACACACTTTGAACTAGTGACGATAGATTTTCGTATGGCTGCCCAACAATGCGGCCCCCTTCAATTACTATTATTTTTTATCGGTAAATTCTTAATTCAGACTGGTTATTTTCTGTCTAAAAAAGCGGACTAAATGTAGTCATTTTACAATAAAATGTTATTATTTTTTTAATAAAATATTATCATTATTTTCAGGATAAAAAGTGATAACTTTAGGTATAATATTTTGTTATTTGTTGCTTATATTTTATTAAAAAATGAATATATTTGGCTCATTTTGTTTACAACTTATTTAAATTTTGTAGTCTTAATTTATAAGGTAATTTTTTGCAATTTAATGGCTAGGAGTCAAGTGATGAAGTATAAGCCCTTCACTCTTTTCATGTTTTGCTTTTGCTTTTTAAAGTCTATGTTACTATGTAGGTAAGAGTATGTGTCTAACTTATGGCTTTGTGGTGATTTCTTTCATTTTGTAAGAAAGAAAGTAAGAAGTTTAGTGTTTTGACCTATGGTCAAAAGAACGTGATTTATTTAGACATTTTTTTGGGACTGAAATGATTTAAGTTGAACCGAATCTAATTTATTGAGGCTAAATCGAATTGAACTGAATTTAGTGAAGATGAACTGAATTGAAGTAAGAGAGATTTGTCCATTCAGACTGAAATCGTCTAAACTGAACTGGACTTAGGGGTCGTTTGGTTCACTGCTTAGGAATGGAACGAATTGGAATGAGAAACTATAGAAGTATGAGGTTCTAAATCCTCATTGATTCTAACTACATTTCAAAATGTCTAAACCAAACACTAAAATTTTTAGAATTAGTCATTTCATTCTATTCCAAACCACCCAACTAAAGAGAAAAACTAAATTGAACCGAACTGTGTTGAACTGAACTTAAACTAGGTTGTAACCCGTGAACTTCACGGGTCTGTTTTTAGTAATTTAAATTAATATTGTTAATAATATAAAGAGAAATAAATTAATTATTTTAGAACTTTAATAATATGAAATTAATATTGTTAATAATTAAAAGATAAAGAAATTAATTATTTTAGAATTTTAAAATATGAAATTAATATAAAAATAAAGAAATTGATTATTTTAGTACTTTGATAATATGAAATTTATATTGTTAATATTATTAAATAAATATAAATACTTTTAGTTTAAAATAAAATTACATAGCGTTATGTGAAAAATCATGTTAGATTAAAACTAAAATGCATTCGCATAAATTAAGACGTATACATTAATATATAAACCGAGTCGGATTAAATTAATCCGACCTATATATTTATAAGTTAAAAGACAGAAAAAATGAGAAAACAATATTAATCATCTATTCATTGTCGGCGCATCATTGCCCACCAAATAGAAACCATCATCATCATTTGTTGTTTATCGGAGATTTTCATTTTCATCACATAAACTCAAATTGAATTACTATTCTATGTTCATCTCGTCACTCACCTTCCCCGCCCCCTTTCAAAACCCCTAATTATACAATCTCACACTCACTCACTAATCCCTAACTTAGTTATTGTTTCACATTAGGATTTAGTTTAGTAAATTAATTTCAAACCATAATCTATCCATATTTAAAATCATTCAGTTATTATTCTTTTCAGATTAGGTCAATTAATTGTGCATATGGATTCACGGAATCTTGAAATTTTGTTTAGGAAATTAATTGTGAAACATATCTTTCAGTTATTACTATGATTATAATTCTTTTCAATTTAGAAAATTTAAACAAAATTAACGTGATTCACGGAATTTACCATGATTCACAAAATTATTATTATTCTTTTCAGTTTAGTTTATTAACCATGATTCACGGATTTTAAAAATTTTGTTTTGGAAATTAATTTTAATCAAATCTTTAGGTTATTATTATTATTCTTTTCAGTTTAGGAAATTTATTCAACATGATTCACGGATTTTAAAAATTTTGTTTTGGAAATTAATTTCAATCAAATCTTTTGGTTATTATTATTATTCTTTTCAGTTTAGGAAACCATTTAAAACCATAATCTGTTTTGTGCATAATTCATGGAAATTGACCATGTTTGACGGATTTTAAAAATTTTATTGGACAATCAGTTTAGTAATATGTTAGGAGGCTTTAAATCGCACCACGTAAGACGGAGATTGTTTTATGTGATGCCACGTCAGCAGCTTGGCTTCTGCATTAGATAAATATATGATATAATTGAGTCAAATTAAAATGGAATTTATACATATGGGTGTATAATAGTGTAACACCCCCATTTATTTAAGGGCCTGAACTAGGACTCCTCAGATAAATACAGGTGTTACCATCTCGGTTTCCCGAGGCAGTAGATACAAAGGAAGATAACAGTACTTTAAATTAAATTTAAACTCAACATGTTCTTACAACCCAAAGAGAAAACTATTCTGACAAAAGTAAAAGTACAACTCATAGTCTACTGTCAAGTGGTCTAGACTCTAAACAGGTCCAGGTCCATGCTTCTCCCTTCCCAGATGCTCCCATTGCCTTTATACCTGTCAGTCTGCTCCCCAATAATTGGTTCATCACAGGTGTTCACGAATACACAGGGTCAACCACGAGGTTGAGTAGAGTAAAACTGTAAACAAACCATAATACTAAAAATAGAAAGTCGATCATCTCCGCTCCGAATCACAAGACCCAATATCTCCGCACCAATCACAAGACCCATTATCTCCACACCAATCACAAGACCCATTATCTCCACGCCAATCACAAGACCCATTATCTCCACGCCAATCACAAGACCCATTATCTCCGCCTCTTCGTTATCACAGTATAATATAAATGCACAATATAAAGTTCACATGATAATATATAACAACACGATTGATAGCAATTATGAACGGTTTACACATCATCAAACATTAGTAGTTTCCCCTACCTCAAACTGCAGAAGAAAAGGCAAAATGCACAACTGTTCTCAAAAGTGCTCCACACGAAAACTTCCACCTAAAAGTATATTATTTAATTAATAAACTTCCTAATTCTCGTAAAACATGTACACAATCCAATTATAGAAACTTTCTATATTTAGAAAGTTCCCAACAACCGAGTTACCCAAAATAGTAACTTCCAAATATAGTAGCTTCTAAAAAGAAAACAACTCCTAAGACATAAACAAACACTTGGGTTTGAAATTCAAATTTAAATCCTTACCATAAATAAAATATTTTCTCATAAAACAAATATACCAAAGCCAAATAAAATGATAACTATAATATTAATAATAATAAAAACAAATAATAATAATAATAAAAATAATAAATCAAACAAAGTAAGGAAAACAACCAACATCAACCTAGTGTACCCGACATCCCCAAACCCGACTTCACCCACGGCAAACCCCCTTGAACCACCCCTTCGAACAACCACGACCACCTCCTGCCAACACCACCGACTACCCACAACCGCCGTGACACCTCCTGACCCCACGACCAACGCCGACCCAACAGAACACGACCCCTGACTTAGACCAGACCTGAAACCACAACTCAGACCCCTACATAACAGACCCCCATCGACCCCCTGTTACCACCACCAACACTGATCACGACCACCACTCTCGTTACTTCTGACCACCCACTCATAACCATGGTGGTGTTACTGTGCCGACCTCCCCCGAGTCACCAGTAACACCACCCCCAAAACAGCAACCAACACTGACTCGTTTTCTGAAAATAAAATAAACTTAGAACACCCCACAACCACCAGTAGACGCGACCCTAAACGACCTAGCTCTCCCTGACTACAACCACCAACCCAGTCATCAAAACACCCCCTGTGACACCCCAAAACGACCTGCCACGATACCCAAGACAACAGAGGGCAGACTCAACAGAGGAAGCCTCTTCAATAAAACGTTACAAAACATAAATAAATACTGTGAAAAGAAACGAGACTGACACGGTTACAAAACCACCGTGTCTGGTGGTTCACGCTGGTCACGAGCAGTTCTCTATAGGTCGAACATAAACTACCAATAACATGGAACCAGATCCCACCAACAACAGTACCCTAGACACGCTAAGGACTCGTGAAACAGACGCATAAACAGAGGAAAGAAAACGATTAAGACCACCAGTGGTGTACGTACCAGCTTTCACGGCTAAAACGAACCACCTCAGAGAGTGTTATGACCACCGTGACTGACTACTCGATGTTCTCTGCTACGACGGCTGGGTGTGTGTGGTGTTTAATTTTAGATTAGGGTAAGGTTTAAGTCTATAAGAGTCTTAAAAGGTGGCGGTATGAGAGTAGGGTTTATGATGATTACAAACAACAACCGTGTGGGCTTGGTGCTTGGCACGCCTATCGAGGCCCAAGTCACGCACAACAGGTCCAGGGATCGATCCCCACCAAGACCATAACATAGAATTAGAAAGCTAGTGTTCGAATCCCCCTTCAACACCTATTCATATTGTTTGGTTTTATTGCTCGAAAACGTAAGGTAACCATCGACATAAGCATTAGACTTAACTATCGAATCTCGATTTTAGAGGTATTACAGTCTTCCCCCCTTAAATTGAACTTCGTCCCGAAGTTCGCCCCTCCTAGGCGTCAAAACAAACACAAATATCCCACAAATATCACACAACAGTCTGCATAAACCTACTTAAACCGCAAAATGTCATATTCCACCCCCCTAAAAGAAAAGTTACGTCCGCGTAACTTACCTCAGTCGAACAAATGCGGATAACGTTCGCGCATGGCTGCCTCAGGCTCCCAGGTAGCCTCCTCCTGATTATGATTGGTCCATAGGACCTTCACCAAAATCGTCTCTCCGTTGCGAGTTTTCCGCACCTTTCTGTCAAGAATTTCTTTCGGAGTCTCAATGTATGACAACTGCTCATCGACCTCAATCACCTCATGCTGAAGCACATGTGATGGATCACTCACGTATTTCCTTAACTGAGACACATGGAACACATTATGGACCTTGGATAGGGTTGGAGGTAAAGCTAAGCGATATGCCACCTCTCCAACTCTGTCCAAAATCTCAAATGGTCCAATAAATTTCTGACTCAGTTTGCCACGCTTGCCGAATCTCATCACACCTTTCATCGGAGAGACTTTCAGTAGTACTTTCTCTCCGGCCTCAAATGAAATATCACTTCTCTTCAGATCAGCATAGCTCTTCTGTCGATCCTGAGCGGCCCTCATCCTCTGACGAATAATCTGAACCTGTTCCACCATCTCCTGAATCATATCTGGCCCCAAAGTCACAATATCAGCTCGGTCATCCCAACACACAGGGCTCCGACACTTCCTCCCGTATAGAGCCTCGAAAGGGGCCATGCCTATGCTTGCATGGTAACTGTTATTATAAGAAAACTCGATCAACCCCAGTCGATCCTCCCAAGATCCTCCGAACTCCAATACACAAGCTCTCAACATATCCTCAAGAGTCTGAATCGTCCGCTCAGTCTGACCATCAGTAGCCGGATGAAAAGCTGTACTCACCTTCAATTGGGTACCCAAAGCAGCCTGCAACTCCTGCCAAAATCTAGATATAAACCTCGAGTCTCGATCTGAAACGATGTCCTTGGGTACTCCATGCAGTTTGACCACATTCTGGACATATGACTTAGCCAATTCAGCTTTACTCCAGGTATCTTTCATGGGAATAAAGTGAGCTGACTTAGTTAAACGATCCACGATCACCCAAATCATGTTGTTGCCCCTCTGAGTCCGAGGCAACCCCACGATAAAGTCCATCGAAATATTCTCCCACTTCCACTCTGGCACATCCAACGGTTGAACCTTCCCTTGAGGTCTCTTATGCTCCCCTTTCACTCGCTGACAAGTCAAACACCTCGACACAAACTCTGCGACTTCCTTCTTCATATTAGGCCACCAAAAAGTCTTCTTGAGATCCTTATACAACTTATCACCCCCTGGGTGAACAGAATAAGGAGTAGCATGAGCTTCAGTCAGGATCTTCTTCTTTAACTCCCCCACATTCGGTACACACCATCGCCCACTGAATCTCAAACTACCATCAGTATGAATACTGAACTTGGATGCCCCGTCACCATTCCCATTCTCCACCATCAAACGCCACTTCTGGATTCTCTCATCATTCTGCTGTAACTCCCGAATCTCCCCATACAGCTCAGGCTCCACTGTCAAGTCACCAAGAGTGTCTCCTTTCCGGATCATGAAAATTCCCATCTCCCTTAACTCGCCGTGCAACCTCACTCTCGATCTGGCACAACTCAAAGCATGTACTGACTTCCTACTTAGAGCGTCAGCTACCACATTCGCCTTGCCCTCGTGGTAGACAATCTGCATATCATAGTCTCCGATCAACTCTATCCACCTCCTCTGCCTCATATTCAACTCTTTCTGGGTGTAGATATATTTCAGGCTCTTGTGATCAGAAAACACCTTAAAAGTGGCTCCGTAAAGGTAATGACGCCACAATTTCAGTGCAAAGACCACAGCGCCCAATTCCAAATCATGAGTCGGATAGTTCTCTTCGTAGGTCTTCAACTGGCGAGAAGCATACGCGATCACTCTACCATTCTGCATTAGCACACAACCCAACCCATGCTTTGAAGCGTCGGTGTATACTTCAAAATTATCACTCCCAACTGGCAAGGCCAGGACAGGAGCTGTTGTCAGGCGTTCCTTAAGGGTTAAGAATGCCTTTTCACAACTCTCATCCCAGATGTAACGGTTCTCCTTCCTCATCAACGACGTCAACGGTTTCGCTATCTTTGAAAAATCTTTGACGAATCTCCGGTAATAACCAGCTAAACCCAGAAAGCTCCGAATTTCATTCACATTCTTCGGACTCTGCCACCTAGTCACTGCCTCGATCTTGCTAGGGTCAACAGCCACCCCCTCTTTTGAAATTACATGACCCAGAAATGCCACTTTCTCCAACCAGAACTCGCACTTGCTCAACTTAGCATTGAGCTTATGCTCCTCCAAGGTCTGAAGTACTTTCCTCAAATGATCCTCGTGCTCTTCTGCATTCTTGGAATATACCAGGATATCATCGATAAATACCACCACGAACTTATCCAGATACGGGCTGAAGACTCGATTCATCAAGTCCATGAACACAGCTGGAGCATTAGTCAATCCAAAGGGCATAACCACAAATTCATAGTGGCCATACCTCGTTCGGAAAGCGGTCTTCGGAATATCTTCATCCTTTATTCTCAACTGATGATACCCGGATCTCAAATCAATCTTGGAGAAAACCCCAGCTCCACTCAACTGATCGAACAAGTCGTCTATTCTTGGCAAAGGATAGCGGTTCTTGATGGTTACATTGTTCAACTCTCGGTAGTCAACACACAACCTCAAACTCCCATCCTTCTTCTTCACAAATAAGACAGGTGCTCCCCAGGGCGACACACTGGGTCGGATGAACCCTTTCTCAGCTAGTTCATCCAATTGCTTCTTCAACTCCTCCATCTCTTTCGGCCCCATACGGTATGGTGATTTAGAGATCGGTCCCGCTCCTGGTTTTAGGTCAATGGAAAACTCCACTTCCCTCCTTGGCGGTAACCCTGGCACGTCGTCTCGAAACACTCCCTCAAACTCCCGTACCACAGGTATCTCACTAGTCTTGGGGGTCTCAGCCTCACAATCCCACATTTGACACAAGATTAGGCTTTCCCCTTTCCGCAAACTAGACTTCAGGGTGTTGACAGATATGAATTTGATTTTTGGCTTGACTCGGTATCCCTTGTAAGACACCCTCACCCCCTTAGGTCCCCTCAAGGAAATTTTCTTTTGGTGGCAATCGATAAAAGCCCTATACTTCCCCAACCAATCCATCCCTAGGATCACTTCAAAACCTCCCAGCGGAAATTCTATGAGGTCACAATAGAAAATTGCTTCCCCGATCTTGATAGGTACACTACCATAGACTTTATTACAAGCTATAGACTCTCCTGAAGGTATGGTCACTGAGTCTGCGACCCAGTCGAACCTCTCAAGCCCCAAATCTCTAACATGGTCTCTAGACACAAAAGAATGGGTGGCACCGGAATCGAAAAGTACAAAAGTAGGTCTAGAGTTTACAAGAAAAGTACCAGTAACCACATGAGCATCCTCCTGAGCTGCCTGCTTTCCCATGGCAAAGAGTTTGCCACTGGACTTGGCCCCACTCTGGCTGGCAGAAGATGTCCCAGCCTGTTGATTTCCTGCCGTCCCCGTCTTGTTGTTGTTCCCACCTCCATTGTACTGATTCTGATATGAACGGTTCTGATTGTTGTTGTTGTTGTTGTTGTAGTTGTAGTTCCTCTGGTAGTTGCTGCTGCCTCCAGACTTCGCACCCCCACCATAGTTTGTCATGGGTGTGCGATAGCTACTGCTGCCATAGGACTGAGTGCGAGGTCCCTGGTATCCGGATGTAGGTGTACGATAGCCCCCGGACTGATTTCCCCCAGATGAACGACACACCGCCTGCTTGTGTCCCGTCTTTCCACAGCCGAAACAAACTATTCCTACAGAACCACTGCCGGAACCTCCACTCCTGAAGCTGCCCCCACTCGGATTCCTTCCACCACCAGAGGCACTACTTCCGAAATACCCACTGTACTTGTTATTACTTTGCTTTTTCGATCCTGAACCCTCAGCTACTGTTTCAGCTTTCCTCTTTTCCGACTTGGACTGTTTGTCTTTTTTTATCATATCTGAAAGCCTCTCCGCCGCCCCAGCCCTTAAATAGATGTCACGGATTGTGGTGGGCGGAGCTGCAATCAGTCTCTTCTTGACGGCGATTGATAACCCCCTCTCAAACTTCATGGCTAACATAGCATCGTCAAACCCCATATCTCTCACATAGTGTATCAGCTGGATGAATTTCCTGTAGTAAACCTCTACAGTCATGTCCTCCGTCATCTGGAATGAGTCGAACTCCTCCCTCAGCTTGCTCTTTTGGAATTCTGGTAGAAACGCCTCGTTCAGAACCCCCTGGAATGCGTCCCAAGGAACAAACGCGGATCCACCCTCTGTAGCTGCTTCCCGGAGCTCTCCCTTATTCGCGGTCCACCAATCTCCAGCCATACCCCTCAGATAGTGGGCAGCCTGGTCTACCTTCAATTCTTCCGGGCAATCCAGCAACTCGAACAGGTTATCGAATTCCCGACACCAAGCTCCTAACAGATGAGGTTCCCCCTCCCCAGTGAATTGGGTAGGGTGGTGTCTTGCAATGATTGTGCTCATCTTCGCGGAGTCCATTCGTTTGGCCTTTAGGGCCTCATTTTCAGCTATCAAACGGTCCACCTCCTCTTGGGTGATGTTAACGGCATTCTCTCTTCGCGGAGGCATACTATAAAACAAGAAAAGAATGAGTCCCGACGTACGTGGGTACCCATTTGGTTTAGGGCTAAGCTCCCTAAGCATTCAAAATCTATAAGCACTTATCATATAGAGTAGTTTTTTTTTTTTTTTTTTTTTTTTTTTTTTTTTTTTTTATATAACATGGCTCAGGGTTCACATAACCGCATATCACTAGACATGATGAAAGAAGAATTACTAGCATGTTTCATATCACTTAACATACCACAACAAGATATACCTTTATTCAAACAAATAAAAGTTCATTCATGCTCATGCCCCTTCCGGCTTTTCCAACAGTTTCTTATGCTCAGAATTCTCATAAAATACTTTTCACAGTATGCTATCACTTTCACCACCTCCTATTCTACCCTTTTCTCTCGTATATGCACTCTGGGTTCCCGGGTAAGACTGATAGGGCCTATGGTTCGGTGTGAGGGGGCCCCAGACTCATACTTCCCCTTTAGTGTGCTCCTAACAGTCCTATCCCGGGGTTCATTTTATTTAGACTCTCCTATATTCATTAGATTCATTAGGTTAGGCCTGAGGATCGTTCTCTCTGATACCACTTTGTAACACCCCCGTTTATTTAAGGGCCTGAACTAGGACTCCTCAGATAAATACAGGTGTTACCATCTCGGTTTCCCGAGGCAGTAGATACAAAGGAAGATAACAGTACTTTAAATTAAATTTAAACTCAACATGTTCTTACAACCCAAAGAGAAAACTATTCTGACAAAAGTAAAAGTACAACTCATAGTCTACTGTCAAGTGGTCTAGACTCTAAACAGGTCCAGGTCCATGCTTCTCCCTTCCCAGATGCTCCCATTGCCTTTATACCTGTCAGTCTGCTCCCCAATAATTGGTTCATCACAGGTGTTCACGAATACACAGGGTCAACCACGAGGTTGAGTAGAGTAAAACTGTAAACAAACCATAATACTAAAAATAGAAAGTCGATCATCTCCGCTCCGAATCACAAGACCCAATATCTCCGCACCAATCACAAGACCCATTATCTCCACACCAATCACAAGACCCATTATCTCCACGCCAATCACAAGACCCATTATCTCCACGCCAATCACAAGACCCATTATCTCCGCCTCTTCGTTATCACAGTATAATATAAATGCACAATATAAAGTTCACATGATAATATATAACAACACGATTGATAGCAATTATGAACGGTTTACACATCATCAAACATTAGTAGTTTCCCCTACCTCAAACTGCAGAAGAAAAGGCAAAATGCACAACTGTTCTCAAAAGTGCTCCACACGAAAACTTCCACCTAAAAGTATATTATTTAATTAATAAACTTCCTAATTCTCGTAAAACATGTACACAATCCAATTATAGAAACTTTCTATATTTAGAAAGTTCCCAACAACCGAGTTACCCAAAATAGTAACTTCCAAATATAGTAGCTTCTAAAAAGAAAACAACTCCTAAGACATAAACAAACACTTGGGTTTGAAATTCAAATTTAAATCCTTACCATAAATAAAATATTTTCTCATAAAACAAATATACCAAAGCCAAATAAAATGATAACTATAATATTAATAATAATAAAAACAAATAATAATAATAATAAAAATAATAAATCAAACAAAGTAAGGAAAACAACCAACATCAACCTAGTGTACCCGACATCCCCAAACCCGACTTCACCCACGGCAAACCCCCTTGAACCACCCCTTCGAACAACCACGACCACCTCCTGCCAACACCACCGACTACCCACAACCGCCGTGACACCTCCTGACCCCACGACCAACGCCGACCCAACAGAACACGACCCCTGACTTAGACCAGACCTGAAACCACAACTCAGACCCCTACATAACAGACCCCCATCGACCCCCTGTTACCACCACCAACACTGATCACGACCACCACTCTCGTTACTTCTGACCACCCACTCATAACCATGGTGGTGTTACTGTGCCGACCTCCCCCGAGTCACCAGTAACACCACCCCCAAAACAGCAACCAACACTGACTCGTTTTCTGAAAATAAAATAAACTTAGAACACCCCACAACCACCAGTAGACGCGACCCTAAACGACCTAGCTCTCCCTGACTACAACCACCAACCCAGTCATCAAAACACCCCCTGTGACACCCCAAAACGACCTGCCACGATACCCAAGACAACAGAGGGCAGACTCAACAGAGGAAGCCTCTTCAATAAAACGTTACAAAACATAAATAAATACTGTGAAAAGAAACGAGACTGACACGGTTACAAAACCACCGTGTCTGGTGGTTCACGCTGGTCACGAGCAGTTCTCTATAGGTCGAACATAAACTACCAATAACATGGAACCAGATCCCACCAACAACAGTACCCTAGACACGCTAAGGACTCGTGAAACAGACGCATAAACAGAGGAAAGAAAACGATTAAGACCACCAGTGGTGTACGTACCAGCTTTCACGGCTAAAACGAACCACCTCAGAGAGTGTTATGACCACCGTGACTGACTACTCGATGTTCTCTGCTACGACGGCTGGGTGTGTGTGGTGTTTAATTTTAGATTAGGGTAAGGTTTAAGTCTATAAGAGTCTTAAAAGGTGGCGGTATGAGAGTAGGGTTTATGATGATTACAAACAACAACCGTGTGGGCTTGGTGCTTGGCACGCCTATCGAGGCCCAAGTCACGCACAACAGGTCCAGGGATCGATCCCCACCAAGACCATAACATAGAATTAGAAAGCTAGTGTTCGAATCCCCCTTCAACACCTATTCATATTGTTTGGTTTTATTGCTCGAAAACGTAAGGTAACCATCGACATAAGCATTAGACTTAACTATCGAATCTCGATTTTAGAGGTATTACAAATAGTCAGTCTGTTATATTTAGAAATCAATTTGATTCCATAATACTTGCAAATGGAATCACGGGTTATATGAAAGAAATCAATTGTTTGCACTAATTTAAATTACTAAATATTTAAATTACTAAATATGGCGTCAATCTTGTGATTCCATTTGATTTCACTAATTGAAATTTTATTGGACAATATGTTAGGATGCTTTAAAACGCGACACGTAGGACGGAGCTTTTATCTTGTGATGCCACGTCAGCAGCTTGGCTTCTGCATTAGATAAATATATGATGACCCGAAATTAAGTTCAAAAAAACAAGACCTTAGTTTGCAAAGAAAAAAGTATAACTGAACCAAATGAAGTTGAACTGAACTGAACTGAACTGAAACTAAATCTAAAAGAATCGGGCGATAGTAGATTAATATGGGTACTTGTGAATTACATTAGTGTACGACGCTTTAGCAGTGAAAGAGTCGGAATTTTTGTTATCATTAAATTTTAGGTTGAGTGCGAATAAAGGCACCAATTTAAGTTGTTTTCGAGTCAGGTTAGTTAAGTTAGGTGTAGTCCGCTTTCTCAATATTGCACTTGTCAATTAGCAAAAGAAAAATAAAAGTAACCAATTCTAACTAACTAGATAAAATAGAGTGATCAAGTGTTAATGACTTACTTTATATTATAATCTTATATTGATCAAGAACTCGAGCCTAATAAGCAATTAGATCTTTATTTAGTTATTTATAGAAGATTTCGAATTATTTATCACATTCTCTTACTTATTAATCTCTCTATCGCAACCACATCCTTATAATTTTCTTTTAATTAGGTGTTTTGGTCATTTTTTTACCTGTTAAATATGTAATGCATGTATGATGTCTGCATGTTCCTTTTTCTACTTCTTAGGCTCTGTTATTTCTAGCTTAATCTCAACTCGTTTCATTTCTTCTTAGTGTTATTATTAAGTTCGTTTAATTTAATTTCATTCAGTTCAATTCTACTAATATGTCCACAAATTAACTCTTACTCCAACTCTACTATTCAATTTAGCTAAGTTTCATTCAATTAAGTTCACTTCAACTCAGTTTCATTAAGTTCAATTGAGCTCGTTTCATTAAAAAAAAAGTCTTAGGCTCTGTTCTTTCTAGCTTAATTCCAGCTTTATTTATGTTCAATCAATTATGTACCGTTAATCTCTTCACAAAATTAACTTCTAATTTAACTAAATTCACTTCATCTCAGTTCCAATCAATTTAGTACAATTAACACTACAAAACAATGCTCTGTTTGCGACGGAATTTTCCGTCGCAAAAAGGGTGAAATCCGTCGCAAATGATGTTTTTGCGACGGATTTGCGACGGACTGCGTCTGTCCCATATTTTTGTCGCAAAAAGTTAATTTGCGACGGATTTTTCCGTCGCAACTTTTTTGCGACGGATTGACCACTCTTTGCGACGGATTGACCACTCTTCGCAAATTCCGTCGCAAACAAAAAATCCGTCGCGAAATCCGTCGCAAAACTAATTTTGCGACGGATTTCCTGTCCGTCGCAAAAAATCCGTCGCAATGTCAGTATTTTTTTGTATTATAAGCTCTACCATATTTAATTCAATTCAACTCATTTCAGCCGAAGAAAACAGGGTTTTAGCCCAGCACTAAAAGCAAACGTTAAGAATTGATCTGAACGACGACGAGGGCATCAAAGAAGAGTCTTTCTCAAAGGTCTAAAATTAAGGATTGGTCACATTGGTGTGACCTAACATAAACCTTACATGAAAATTGAAATGATTTGGTGGCCGGTTGTTGTTTTAGTGGTGAATAATAAGTTGCGATGACTGATCAATCAGTGGTGGTGGTTGCTTTCAATTCATGCCTAATATTTTTATTCCTATTCATTTCTTCTAACTTGTTATTGTTCATATTAATCATATCACAATTCTCGGCCTCGATTATAGAATACTACTAGTACACTAGTACTATATACTACTATACCTCAATCTTATCTATTTATCTATTTATCTATACAAATTCCTGTCAAAGACGAGTTAGTTCCGTCTTTTAAAAAAGACGGATTAAATGTCATCATTTTAAGGACAGAGGTGTCTATGTGAAAAAGCAACATGTTAACTTAAAAAATTATGCCAACATGGGTTGACCCCAATTGTAAAGAATCCACCTTCTGACCACGAAGTCAGGGGTTCGATTCCCATTGAGTTAAAATATAGTCATGTAGGTAGGCAATCTGTAAACACCTCCCTTAACCTAAACAATGTACCAAGTGTACCAAAAAAAAACTTAAAAAATTATACTGGTTAACGCGTTTTTTTGAAGAAACGGATTGCGGTAGTCTTTAGCAAAACTTATTGAGGTTTTAAAATAAATTAGGTTTGGTAAATAACGGCGTAATTAGTAGTTTCATAGTTTGACAAAGCAATCTAAAATTTTTATGTGTTTGGTAAAAAACGTATTTTGATAGCATATTGGTCGGAGATTGGAATTTACTATTTTTGAATATATTATATTCAATTTATTCTTGAAACCATTTTAATTATTCTAAATTCTGCTAATTACCAAACATCTTTTCTAATTTTGCAAATTTATTTTATGATATTGTTCGCATTTTATTTTACGAGTCACTTGGTATTATAGAGTTTTAAATTACAATATATACCAATTACAGATAATCAATTTTGAAAACACATTTTGAAATATTTTACTCTGTAAAACCGTTTCAAAACCATTTTCAAAATTGTTTATTGTAGTGAAACGTTGCCTTTTCTTGGCTAAGAGTTAACTAAAATGGTTATCTCATAACCAGGGCGGTATAATAGCTAGTTTAAAAGGCTTTCAAAACCTAAACTCCAAATTTTTTAGTCTAATTTGCTAGCTAAATGTCCACTCTTGACTACCGTCCGACGTCCACTATAAAAAGTCAAGTTTTTTCAACTATATAGAAACTCAAACGATTTTTAAAACTGAGCATCACAGATTTGAAAAAGAATACCCAGTTGCAAAGCACCAATTGGACAGACCATGAGCTGGAACATGATTGATAAAATTGAAGGTCAGGAGAAATCTAAGAAAGCCATAAAGGAAGGGAATTCAAGAACCCTAATCCCTTTTTTTTTATGAGAATGTCTTATTTGTTCGGTTACAAGCTTGTGGCGTTTCATAACCCTTTTTCCGCTTGTAATTTCACGTGTTCTCCCACTAACAGGCTTATGGCAAGAAATTTTCGTTACAGATGAAAATTTGTGCGTTTTAATTTATTTGATAATAATAATATCACAAAAACTTTACAGACAGTCAATAGCATTATTAATTGAGAGAACTCTCATATCACATGATGAAAAGATGGCTTACTAAAATTTTTGTTTTTCTATTATATCTCTCACTAAATTAGTGAGAGACGGTTTCTCACGAGATTTACTGAAATAATATTTGTATGTGGGCAACATGTACTTAGAATAAAGGTTAAGAAGTCACAAATACTAAGTTCATATGTAGTGAGTACTTATTTTTATTAATATCTGCAAATGATTCTTACTTTGCAACTTGTGTTTTGATTAATCTTTTCATAAAATATTCACCTCCCCACCAATTCTTGTCCATTTGGATTCCATTTAGATTTTGCTTGTTTATACTAAAGATTAGTCAATGCTATTTTTAGGAGCCACTTTCGGTATTGATCGCTTTTCTGAATTAAAACTTTATAAACTGAATTGAATTTGTAAAATCTGAATTAAACTGAGCTGAATTAAACTAATTAAAGAACAAAACAAACTTACAATATGAAGTGATTGAACTGAAGTACTTGTATGAAGTAGGCTTGAATTGAACTAAATCTAGAGGATCGTGAGTTCGTGACTAAGCAAAGTTGAAGCCAACTGGAATAAGTCTAGAACAACATAGCCTATTTATTTACTTTTCGTTTTGAGATTTTGTGCCATTTGTTAACCCTTTCATTTTAAGTATTACTCTCCAATAAAAGCCGTCTCTGGTCTTTTTCCGTGTCTTTAGTCTTTCTGTTTAATGTAAAGACAAATAATTTATCGAGAAAAAATAAAAGTGTTAAATAAATAATTAGGGTTACGACACAATTAATTTGATGATGACAGGGTTAAAATCAGATCATTTTACCAGTTAAACTAGCTAACTTTGCAACCCCACAGCGACGGATATGAAAAGGGTTTTAAAGCGGTATTATTATTGAGATTCATCCATAACGAACATCGATTTTGCAAATCGAGTATCAAATCGGGTTTTAATACTATGGGTTAGTTGCCCATATAGAATTGGCATCTCTTTTTTTATTCAAAAAGAATAATTAGGAGTTTCTAAACTAAAATTATCATGAAAGAATAAAAATGAATATTGAGTGAAAGCGAAAGCATATATTTTGGCCTTTTGTCACTAGAAATAAGTTTAACTGATTCTTACGTAGTATATAGTCCGACCCAGACACTTTATAGTATAACAAAAATAATTCATCAAATTGGAATATTGAATACCTACCACGACTTTATTTGAGGTTATGTCGTGTTTTATCATAAAAGCGGCTTTTTTATAAACGGTTTTTCTAAAAATACTTAAATCTAAAGTATTAGAGGATTAGAGGAGATTACGGTACCGTAGTATACTGTAATCAAATAAAATTGATTGCGTATATTAATATATCTTGTGAGTATGTCCTACGTATACTATAAATATAATACCACTAAAATCACTCTAACACGAAGAATTATCAATAATATAACAATTTGCTTTACTATTTCAATTATTTAAAAAAAATACGCAATTTTAGAAAACCCATTTTATAAGTTCGACTAAATTTTATTTTTATAACAGTCTCATACAAGCTTACCAAGTTACAAAACTTGAATTTTTGTATTTTACCATTTCACATATCGTCAGAAAAAAAAACTATTTTTGAATTTTTTTTTTTTAATTTTACATCTACGAAACAATTGTTAATTTGATAAAATATAAACCGAGTGTTGGGTAGTACGTAAATATGTAATGTATAATTTACGAAACATATTTCTTTTTCCTTATTTATATAGTCCGTATATGTTTTTCTCATAGTTGGACACACTCGCAATTATTAGATGTATTGTAAAGAAATCCAAATTTTAAAAAGTCTAAAAAAATTGCATATAAGATCAGCTAAATTTATATTAAATGTACGATACTCATATATATCTAGATGTATAGCTCTATTTGTGATATTTTCGAAATTATTATAGTAAGTGAGTGATACCTTAATTTCTAATTGCTAATTACTAAAGTCTTGTTCTTTTCGGCTGAAATGAACTGAATTGAATTAATTGGAGTAAAGTTTAATTGAACTAAATTGAGTGAATTGACGTGAAGTGAATTTATTTGAATTTAAAGTTAATTTTGTAAATAAAGTAACTGAACATATATATTTGATTCAACGTAAATAAAAATTAAGTAATACAGCCAAACAAAATTAAAAAAGAGCTGAAATTAAGCCAGAAAAAACAGACCTAAGAGACTAAGACTTCTTACAAATTGGTGCAAAGTGTAAACTAGCTTGAAAATCGTTTAGACCATGTTTATGAGTCGTTCATGCAGCCCTACCTAGACCGAGTTTCTGCATTAAAATACTAATATATACTTCTTAACCTACTTACTAGACCTAGTTCCTGATTTTGTTGTTTTATCAAGCCCTGGTTAAACCTAGGAATTCCGACATTATTTTTGGTTAAATTAGAGTCACGTATGGGGACCACATGCAAATATCAAGTTTCTAAACATGATCCAACATGTCCATTTTAGACCATTTAGAACGGAACTAGTTTCTATAATTTATTTTACTTTAAATTTTTATTTTAATTAATATTTGTCCTCATTCAAGACCTAAACCTTGTTAGACCTATCTATAAACATAGTTTTATGTGACTCCCTTTAAAAAAAATCCGATTGATAAACGATAATTTTTTTTAATAACACGCTTTTTGAAATCGTAAGTCAAGGCACCATATATAATAAAAATAGTTGTTCTAGTAGGTATGAAATATGAAGTGGGTTTCAATTATCAACTTTCAAAATTCGTATCCCAAATATTCGATTGTTGCACGCATGTGATTATGCTTAAGTACTCTTTTTTTGTAGGTTTTAGCGGCTAATTTTATGCCCTTTAATTCATAGCTTCCTCTCTTTTAATCTCTAATGATATATATATATATATATATTCGTATTCTTGTACGGATTATTTAGCATTTTCTAGTGTTATTTTCATAAATAATTGACTTATTCTTTTATTCTTTTTTTCTCTTTTTTCTAGTGTTATTGTCAAAGATAATAAGATATACTCCTCCTATACTATTATATAAATTCTTTTTCACAAAGTTTATACCGATATGTAGAGATATATGTGCACGTCATGTGGAATCTTAACAATTTTTCCTTTACATTTGTCCAATCACTACTCACTACTCACTAGGGATTGTTTATTAAGCCAAATTCTTATTTCAGATGGGCTGTTTTTCGTTTGAAATAAGACGGATTAATTATAGCCATTTTTATAATAATATGTTACTATTTTTTAATAAAATGTTATCAATATTTTCAGGGTAAAAAGTGACGAATTTGCAATATAATGTTTTGTTATTAAATGGTTACATTCTATTATAAAGATGGTAACATTTAGTCCGTCTTATTTTGATCCGTTTGAAGCAAGAATTTATGATTTATTAATTGGTTTGTCAAACTTTAGTTGCTTATTGCAAAATCACTAATTTCGGTTCAAAAGAGTTGAATTAATCTAAATCAAATGAAGTCGAGTTGAGTTAGACTAAATAAAGCTGAGCTGAGCCGAATTCAACTGCACTGAATTAAACCGAAATAAGAGTTAATTTGTGAAAAAATAAGTTGAATTATTGAATTGAATAAAGCTGAACTAAAATAAGTTTAATTGATTTTAAAAAATTATACTCCCTTTATTTCAGGTACCTTTTAAATTACAAGAATTATAAAATTTAAGGAGTATAAATATAACCTAATAATAAGAATTACAAATGAGATAATTATTGTCTAGATAAAATGAAATATAAGTGAGATACGGTAAGTTATTTTAAAAATATTTTAGTGTTAAAAAATAGATACTTTTAATTTCATACCACGTACTTCTCATCTATTTATTTCTGTTTTTTGTTTTCTTATTATAATTAAGGGCGCGCTAACACACAACCTATCTTAAATTTAAATAACAGTAATAAGCACTTAAGAGGTCAAGTCTATTAGTTGTCATACCATTTTAAGTCCTTTCCAACTAATCACCAATTAGTAATTACTACTGATTTGTATATGCAAATGAGATGACATTATCAAAAGTATCATCCTCACATATCTCATACAGAAATCAAATTCACAAAATAATGAACTTTAGAAAAAAAAAAAAGCGTATGTGTGTGGTAACGAGTCTGATCTATATCATCGATCAATGACCCTTATAAACTTTTTACACATTATTTCCATTTTCTCAATCAACATACAATGTGTGTGAGCTTGATGGAATTGTGATCATCAGAGTCACAATGTCAACTTATTTAACTTATTTCGACAAAACACAATTACATAATTAAGTTTAAAGTTTCATTGTTTTTCCTTAAAGGGTAATAAATTGGCAAAATAGTGATGTCACTAACTCTAAAAATAACATGGGAAGTGCATCACCTTACAATTTTACATGCTAATATGGGTAATGATACTTGCTATTTATAGAAATTCAACGATAGTAAACAAGTGCTCGTAACGTAAGATAATGTAGAGGCACATTGCATGCCGGGGGGTGTATGTTACATGCACTAGTGTGTGTTTCGTATGACGAGGGAATTCGCGGTTGTTATTTTGGTGCATATATACTAGGTAAAATTCTGATTATATGTGATTTATAGTGATTGATGTGTGAATATGATCTGATTCTATCTAATTAATGATCTAGAAAATCCCTATACATAACAACACAATATTCGAATTAGGCTTAGAACGCCAAATGAATCAACGTAGATTTATTTGAGTTACTTATTTAATATGTCAGCTATGTACATATATAATATACCCGAATAATGTTAATGTATGAAATGGAGAAAAACTTATTCATCTAACCATGTACACATTTGTATACATCTTAGAAAAACTCGTGAAGTTTGTGATAATGGACAAGACATCTCATTCGACCTCAGTCGTTTGGCTCACAAAAACTTGTTTACAAGCAACGTATTTTCAGAAATTTACAAAGGCTCAACCCCGGCCACTAGCCCACATATCCGCGAGCCGAAAAATTCATGTAAAACGGGACCTATATTCAGACTAATCCCACATTTAATCAACTTTATATATCAGAGTACACCTAATTATAATATTCCAATAATTTAAATAATTTTATTGATTGAGATGACTACACTTACTAAAACTTTTGTACATATTGCGCCCCAGCCCTGAATTGAACTAGTTTTATCATCATCATCATCATCAATGACTTCAAACAAACAAAAAACGGCCACTCTTTTTCATGATTAGTTGTTAATTATTATAATTAAAGCTCAAGTGGGAAAAACAACTTAAATAAAAGAATAAATAACAACTAAAGTTGGCTGGTGCGAGTAATAACACTTTAACAAATCGATGTGGATTCGATCTCTGACAAAGTCAAAGTTGAAACGGGTCTATCCAATACGATATCTTCAGTCTACTGATAGAAACTGTCGCGATTATCGGTACGAAATACTCTTAATCAATTAACGAAAGAGAAAAAAGAATGATGCATGTGTAGATTTGTGGGTTCAGTTATGTCTCACAAAATCTGGTATGATGAAGCAAGAATGACATTCTATTTGGTAACTTACCTGTCACATACTCACATGGTGGCATGCATTTCAAGCACCCATTGTAAGTTTGTAACTTGTAAGACACTTGGCTTTGGCATGCATTTCCCATTCACAAATCAATACTATATAGACTTTATATATAGTGGATGGCACCCAAATTCTTGTTTTGTTTTTTGGGAAAGACTTTAAAGAGTTTCCCAAATTCTTGTAATGTTTTTTTGGTTTAATGGAGCGCGTACTTAGTGGTATGTTGCATTGCAATAGGAGAAGAGGAGATTTGATCCTGGTACCTGTTGTCCATAATTCCTCCGTATTAAACACTAAAGTAAGACATTTTCGGTAAATTCTTGTGATGGTGGTAAGTACAAAGCACGCATCGGATATCTAATCTGAAGTGTTACTTATATTAGAGATTTAAGTTAAAATATACTAAAATCGGATATCTATATTCAATCTAATTCCTCCAAATACTTCAGATATCGGGTCTGTAAATGTGGACACGATCTATCGGATATTCAGATAAAAGTATTTCGAAATTTACCTAAAAGATTATGCAACGCTTACCTTGTTTTACTAACACCCGTCTCCTCTAACTCAACAAAATTCGTCATGATTTATTCTGAAAAAACAACAGTTGCATGAGAATTTTTACCTATTTAAATTTATAATAAAGTTCACGCTTTATTTTTTTTTTTCAATTTATATATAGCTGATTATTATTATTATTTGTTGGTACTTGTTATTAATACGTGGTTGTCATAATGTCATATCGCACATTCTTTATCTTTTTCAAATCTTTTATAACGGCCGAGAGGATAAACCTTATTCTGAGTTTTGGACGGAGAGAATAGTATTATTACTATGCAAGATAGAATTATATATAATGTCGAAACCCTACCAATTTCTTCTAAATTAAATATCTTAAGATATACTAGTATATGTAGGACATTTACGATTACGTACGATTGATCACAATTGGTTTAGTGATGTCCAATACAAAATCTTTAATAACATGTAAAACTCGATTTTGTTACGCATAGGATGTGTAGGATATTAGAAGCTACATTTTGCACCATCGAACGTCTTCAACGCACGCTCTCTCTAGATCATAGCTTATTAGCTATGTCTTTCTAAAATCGCGGTATGGGCCTTGCGAGTAATAAAAAGACGTTTTTGAGGGAGCGGAGCCAGGATATAAAACTTGAATAGCAAAATTTGTTACTTAAATGATAAGTAATGGCTACTTTTTATTGTCTTAAAATCCAACAACTACTCGAAAGGTTATTGTAAAAGGAGGTTCGAATACACAATTTCATAGAACATGTTAACAACTTTACCCACTGTGCTACTCAGAGTTTCTTACATATTTATTGCACGTTCTGATATTTATTTGTTTGCTAATATTCCGGCTATTTTTGGATTGAAAATTTTAATTTTAAATCTAATTTTTAGGGTTTGAGGTAGCAAGTGTTACCCCTTGATACAAGTTAGGTCCGCCCCTGAGCGTAGGAGTGAACGCATCTGCACCTCTTATTTTGCAAAACATAAGAATAATTTTGTGCAACATAGAAATAAATTAGTTGTTTTAAGCCCTGTTTTTTTTTCCCGAGGGAAACAAGCTGAATTGAATTAATTAAAGTAGAGATTAATTGAACTAAATTGAGTGGAACTTAGGTGAAGTGAATTTAGTTCAATTAAAAGTTAATCCTGTGAAGAGATTAACTGAACATAATTGATTGAACGTAAATAAAACTTAACTGAAATACAACCAAACAAAGTTGAAAGGAGCTGAAATTAAGCCACAAAGAACATGGTCTTAGTCTAGTAATCGTGTGTCGAATTCTTAACAAACGATGATCATAGGTTCACGTATCATACCGGACAATTTTTATTCAAAGCTATTTTGCTTACAAAAATAATAAAAATTATAGTTTTGACTCGATTTTTCACATTTGGAAATTTTTACACATCCCCTTCAATCAAATCCTAGAACCGCGAAGCAATAGCAAATAAGTATGGTGATGGGTAAGCAAAGTTTTCTACATTTGCATTAGGACGCGGTTGTGACAAGTTGGGATAATGGCCAACCAAGAGTGTGATTGCTCAATATCAGCCAAAAATAAAGTGTGATGGCTCTATCTTGAAAAATTGGTATGAAATCAAACAATGGCACATTTTAATGGAAGATCAAATCAAATCTTAATTCATATAAGATCATATACTAATTGCTATAGTGATTTATTTAAGATGATGATGAGATCGAACTCGATAAGATTGAAAATAATGAAGGATCAATTCCTTCTACGGTTTTTAATCGTTTGTCCATAATAGGTACTATAATATAGATGCAGTGATTAAGCAGTTTAAGCTCCATAATTTTGATAAATAAAAAGTGAAATTAAATCCAAATTTCTGTTTTCTAGCCAAAATTGAACAAAATAAATAATTTCATTTATTTATACGGCAATTTATTTATATGATAAAATTATTATAAATTATAAATTATATACAATTTATTATATTTCAAGAAAAACTATTAGGATGAATTACATAATAAAATTAGAACATGGTTGGCCTAGATTGCTAAAAATGAGTTTTTGTTTTCACCGCTTAATTTTTTAAAAGTAGTTTTTAAAAATCAAAAACACCAAATTGTTACTTCTATTTCTATGAGGAAAAAGAAGATATTTGAGTTTTTGAGAAATTATTTTTAACTTCTAAATAAATGAAGTGTTTGGCCAAAAAGTGCTTTTAAGTCCAAAAACATTTTGAAAAGCTAGGTTAAGCACACACTTAAAAAATTGTAAAAGAAATTTCAACATATTAATATATCAACCAATCTACTTAACCATTATAAGATCTTAAGCATATCTTGTAATTTTACACTGGTTAAAATATTACGTTGAATTACTATACTGAATTGAATTGAATGAAGCTGGACTGATCTGAGTGGAGCTGAACAGAAATGAAACGAACTGAGGTGAGCTGAAAATAAGCCCGAATGAACATGGACTTAATGTATATTATTTCTCGAATTTAGGTACTGCTCCGTTATTTTTGTCATGTAGGTACGGAATTAGCCATGTGAATGGATCGGATTCGGGTCGGGTGAAGTCTAATCCGTGATCCATCTGTCCCTTTAAAATCTCATCCTACCTGTCCATCATCCGTGAAAAATGCCATCCGTCATCCACCCATCCATCATCCATGGATGAAACGGGTGATAAACGAGTGTAATGTATTTATATATTTCAAGTTAAAAAAATTAATTCGACTTTTTATTCTATACAAAAGTAATGTTAGATAATTTTCTAGTACGTAATTTCACAAAATATATATTTAGAGTAGAAAAATTAGAAAATTAGAATATTTTATATCTTAATAACGTATTATATCTTATATGTAAAAGAGTTAAATAAAAATTAATAAAACCGGGTGATGGATAGATGGCGGGTGAAATTTTTTCATCCCAGAATCGGGTGGATCGGATTTTGATCGGTTACAGCTGAAATTGACATCCCTACGGAATGATATAAGGAGGAGTGAATAAATTGGGCCAAGATCAACTATCTCTCATACATGGGCCTGAAGCTAACATAAATGTCGATTCATCATTTAACAGGTAATGCTAAGAAAACGATGAGCCCAGTTTTTCATCTTAATCCCTGACATAACACAAAAGAGCAGCCACTCCTCCATTTTTGGATTTCGAAGGAAGAACGCAGAGAGGAGAAATAGATAGAGTAGTATACTTGTGAGGAAGACGACAATGGGGATCCACTCAGCAGTAATCCAGAAGCTTCTAACAACTAACAGCCATATAGGGCGGCGAATAACCTCCCACCATCTGAAACCCTTCTTCCATGGCAGTCGCAACTCTCTCGCCATTATTGATTCCGACAAAACCCTAATTTCCCTCCGTTCTGCGCTGGATTTCATTGGTAACCTTATCCGTACCCGTGTTAACTCAACCAAACCCGTCCGGTTCGTGTTCGTGAACACGAACCCTCTGTACGACCATATATTCGACCATATGAGCCGTATCAGCGGGTTCGGATCTTTCTTTAGTCCGCAAGCACAGTCATGGCGGAACTGCGGGTTTCTTACTAATCGGTATAGTCCTAAGAAGTTTAAGAGGATTAAGAAGGTTAGTTTTCCTCCTCTTACTTTGCCTGATTGTGTTGTTGTTGTTGATTTGGAGAAAGAGTGTTCGGTTGTTGATGAAGCTTATCGGGTTGGTGTTCCGGTTGTTGCGCTTGTTGATTCGACTACTTCTGCTGATCATTATCGCAAGATTGCTTATCCTATTGTTGTTGGTAGGGAAAGTGTTCAGTTTGTTTATTTGATGTGTAATTTGATTACTAAGACCTTCTTGCTTGAGAAGGGTATCACTGGCACTCAACACAGTACCACCACTGCTCTCGATCTCGATCTCGATGCCAATGTCCATGTCGATGCTTCTAGGTCAGGATTTTCATTTGTTTAGTAACATATTTTGTGTTTCTGCTTTCTATGTATTTCTGTCTATTGGCTTAGTAAATTGCAGTTTGTTGTTGTTGTTGTTGTTGTTGTTGTTGTTGTTGTGTTTTATTGGATTGGATTGGATGATTTGGTAGATTTAGAACCTATGTTAGTCTGACTCGGCTTGAAGGGTAGGACACGGGTACGTATCCAAGTGTCGGGCACTGCTCTCGATCTCGATCTTATTGAGGAACTCGATGCTAATGTCCATGCTTCTAGGTCAGGGTTTTCAATTTTTTAGTAACATATTTTGTGTTTCTGCTTTCTATGTATTTCTGTCTATTGGCTTAGTGAATTGCAGTAGTAGTAGTTGTTGTTGTTGTGTTTTATTGGATTGGATTGGATTGGATTGGATGATTTGGTAGATTTAGAACCTATGTTACTCTGAGTCGGCTTGATCGGTAGGACACGGGTATGTATCCAAGTGTCGGACACTGATGTCCATGCTTATAGGTTAGGATTTTCATTTTTTAAGTAACATATTTTGTGTTTCTGTTTTCTATGTATTTCTGTCTATTGGCTTAGTAAATTGCAGTTATTGTTGTGTTTTATTGGATTGGATTGGATTGGATGATTTGGTAGATTTAGAATCTATGTTACTCTGACTCGGCTTGAAGAGTAGGACACGGGTACGTATCAAAGTGTCGGACACTGCTCTTGTTCTCGATCTTATTGAGGAACTCGATGCTAATGTCCATGCTTCTAGGTCAGGATTTTCATTTTTTTAGTAACATATTTTGTGTTTCTGCTTCTATGTATTTCTGTTTATTGACTTAGTAAATTGCAGTTGTTGTTGTTGTTGGATTGGATGATTTGGTAGATTTAGAACCTATGTTACTCTGACTCGGCGTGAAGGGTAGGACACGGGTACGTATCCAAGTGTTGACACGGCTATTTTATGAAAAGTTCAAGTTTTTGGTCTAAAATGAAGTTTCTGAGTGTCATACCAAATGTCCAAGGATCAAGTGTGAGACACGGGAACGGGAGGTCATATGAAGTGTCGAAGTAACATAGTTTAGAACTGAAATTCGCTAATACAATCGTTTAATTAATTCTTCTCTAAACTGAAACTGTTAGGGTGTTTGAATTCGGGTTTTGTTTTTCAGTATCGATTTATGTTGTGGTGGGAAAAAAACCATTTAGCAAGCCTAGCATAGAAGCGTTTCCAAGTGACCCAAAATGCAAATTGCGTTGAAATGTTCTTTGTTAGATGACAGTCGACCCAGTTTACTTTATTCGAACATAACACATAACCATAGAAATGATTCTTTTAGTGTTGTAGGTAGCTAATTATTTCCTCATTAGATTGCATCATTTCTATCGGGTTCTGGTTCGGGTAGAGGGTTATGTTACTAAGGTGTGGTTGAGTAGCCAAAACTGTTGATTGGGGGGAATGACAAATTCAGGGTTGGGAAGTTGATGGGTATTTGTATTAAAAAGTTATGGTCGGGGGTGGAGGGGACACAATGTGTGAAAAAACAAATTGTCCAACTAGAAACGCTTATTGCGCATAGTGGTCCATGAGACCATGACTCTATTTCCTTCGACTAAACTCCAAGAAGCCCCGTAAGGCCGTAATATTGCAGTTCCACCTCATTTCTCAATGTCACTCTGCTGTTGGAAGGGTAGTCGGGGTTATGTTATTGGTTGCATCAAGTCCAAATTACAAGTATTCGGTGGCATAGTTTGGGTACAACCAAGACAGGCAGAAACGTAGTATCTTTAGCATTTCAAATTGGAGACAATAAAAATATTATTTTTCACAAACTTGGTGAATCTTCAATTTCATAGTTAACTTTCTGCCATGATTTACACCGAAAATGCCATGTAACTCATGGGAAATCTCGAGTAAGAAGGGAATATGTGGCAGATTGAGTATCTAGCCTGCCTTGGTGAAAGCTACCTATGGTATTAAGCTCCAACTCCCGCTGTGTAAGACTTTTCTTACTACATGTGGGGAAATAGTGGTGGACTCGTAAAATTTGTTTCTGGGCGCCACCGTATATTTTGAAGAGTATTGATCGGTATTTTCAAACGCAATGATAAATACCGACTTTTTGGTGTTTCGAGGACCTGGGTCTTCCAAGGTGAATCTGCCATTGTTTCTGTATGCTCACTATTTGGGTTCTGTTTCGATATGTGTTGACCTTTTATACTCGATTCTTGAATTGTTTGCTTACCCTACCTTGTCTCATTTGGTATACCGTTGTTATTGAATTACCTGTATTCTGCAGCGAACAAGCAACGCTGAATGACGCTAATGAAACCACTGAGGAGTTGGAGACTGTTCCTGAGTCAGGTCCTCTAAGGTGAATCTGCCATTGTTTCTGTATGCTCACTGTTTGGGTTCTGTTTATGTCGCCTTCTTATACTTGATTATTGAATAGTTTGCTTACACTACATCGTCTCGCTTGGTTACTTTGGTATACCGTTGTTATTGAATTACCTGTATCCTGCAGCGAGCAAGCGATGCTGAAAGACGCTAACCATATTTATCAGTCGTTCCTGCCGTCCTACCTAAACCTAGTTTCTGCATTAAAATACTAATATATATTTCTTAACCTAATTACTAGACCTAGTTCCTGATTTTGTTATTTTATCAAGCCCTAGTTAGACCTAAGAATTCCGACATTATTTTTGGTTAAATTGGAATTACGTATGAGGACCACATGCAAATACCGTTCCTAATCATGTTCCACCAGGTCCATTTCAGACCACTTGGAACGGAACTAGTTTCTATAATTTATTTTACTTAACTTTTTTATTTTAATTATTTTTCGTCCTTATTCAAGACCTAGCCCTTGTTAGACCTACCTATAAACGTAGTAATGAAACCTATGTTACTCAGACTCGTTTAGAAGTACCCGACACGGGTACGTGTCCAAGTGCCGGACTCGGCTATTTTAATGAAAAATATGCACATTTTGGTCTAAAATGAGGTGTCCATGTGTCATATCCACGTCCGAGTGTCGAGTGTCGGACACGGGTACGTGAGGAAATTAGAAGAGTCGGAGTAACATAGAATGAAACCACTGAGGAGTTGGAGACTGTTCCTCAATCAGGTCCTTCAAGGTGAATTAGCCATTGTTTCTGTATGCTATGCTTTATTCGGGTTCTGTTTTTGTTGCCTTTTTATACTCGATTCTTGAATTGTGTACTTAGACTACTACCTCGTCTCGTTTAGTATACATACCGTTGTTATTGACTTACCTGTATCCTGCAGCAGCGAGGAAGCAACGCTGAAAGACGATAATGAAACTACTGAGGAATTGAAGACTGGTCCTCAATGAGGTTGATGTTGTTTGGCATGGTAATAATAATGTCATGTAACACCCCCGTTTTTGTCGTTTGTTACCGTCCCTCTGTTAGCAATTTGGTCAGAGAAACTACCGAACAAACAAATGTCAGATACGAAAGTTACCTGCCGAAGCGAGCTCAGACTTGTTTAATCGCATTGCAGCGCAGCTCGAAAATAAAGGACCCCGATTTAAAAGTCTGAAGTGCATTAGTAGTACTGAATTATGGTCTTTTATTTTCTGTGGAGACCGACCTAGACCTCGACCTCGACCTCGTGTAGGCAAAATAAGTGCATTTTTCTATCGGCAGATCCTTGTGTTATGACTGTGTCTGTTGTGTACTTCTGTAGTTTTTAGACAAGGCCTCACTTTTACCATACATGTAGTGAGTACTTATTTTTATTAATATCTGCAAACGATTCGTACTTTGCAACTTGTGTTTTGATTAATCGCTTGGATCTAGTAGTTAAAATTCGGGTGAAATTTCCTCTTGTGGAGCATTCTTGGTCCGAGTCAGTGCCTAAATAGACTTCAAGCCTGTTACCGGGTGTATGTGGTTTGCAGGCTATCACATATACTCGAGGGTTTGCTTGTGCGGATAATATACGTCACAAGTTGAAGGCAGATATATACCTCTCACAATAAAGCAAGTGGGAGAAAATGAAGTATCTCATGGATACTACCACTTGCTTGATGTGAGAGGGCTCTATCTGTCTTCAGCTTATGACAGATAGTGTTCGTCTTCAATGAGAATTTGTGTTTTATTTGGATTTTGTATACTTTTTGCTTGTTTATAGTAAAGATTACTCAATCCTATTTTTAGGAACCACTTTCGACATTCAATTCTAAATTGAACCCAAACTTTTTAAGAACTAGCTAGGAAAATACCTTAGTTACTAAGACTTAGCTTCTTACAAATAACCAATTGGTGCAAAATAAAAACTAGCTTGGAAAATTGCTCATACATAAATCCCTTAAAAAGTTAAAACAAATACAAATAACCGATTGATAAACGACAATTTTTTTTAAAAACACCGCCTTTTGAAATCATAAGTCAAGGCAGTATATATATGCTCTTAAGTATTTCGTACTATAGCAGCTCGTCCTTCTAAGTCTAACTGACTCTTTCCGAAATCACAAATTCTCATTTGTGACGCCGGTATCCGTCTCCGAAATAGTCAGTAAATTAAAAAAATAGCTCTTCAATAACTACTCATTTAAACAAAAACCTATCTACATCATTTCATTCAATTCTCGGTACAACTTCTAATATTATTGTTAAACTCCCGATCCGGATCGTAGGATCTTACGATTCTACGATTCAAAAAGTGGTAACCAATCCCGATCCTGGGTAGGATCTTACGATTGAACATGTGTCAAATTTTTTCAGAGTAGAATCTCAATCCGATCCTACGATCCTACGATTATACAACCCGATCCTACATTATTAACATTTAATTTTTTTTAGTTTCTAAAATTTTGTATGACTTTTAAGATAAAAATCTACAATAAACGAGAATAATTAGTAGGCATATGCTAGAATAAAAGTGTTTTGAGATTTAAGCACATGATTTTAACCTATTTTGATAGCACAATTACGTATTTTAGTTAATTTGTAGGATCTTACGATTCTACGATCTGATCCTACCGATTCGTTCCTGAGAAGCTCATCGATCCAAGGTAGGATCCCGATCCCAACAACACATTGTATATCATAAAAAATAGTCATATAAATTTTTTTTTAAAATTCACTTATCGAGTACATTGTGATCAAATTTTTATAATTTTTAACACGTAACTAAAATAACCAAAAAAAACATGCATTGATACACATAAATCATAACTCGAACAACCCAAAAATATCCCGAACCGAAAAAACCCGAACCAAAAAGAACCCGATTCAAAATTCCCACAATAAGCATGAACAACAACAACAACAACAACAACAACAACAACAACAACAGAGCCTTAGTCCCAAAATGTTTTGGGGTCGGCTGACATGAATCATCCCTTGGAACCGTCATGAGTGAACTCTCATCTTAAAAAAGTGGACTGAAACAAAAAAATGGAAGGCAAAGGAGTTTTATAAATTTTAAATCGAACTTATCACATAAAAAAAACCCAAAAAAATAAATCAAGAATAAAGTTTAAAGTGATTTTGAGAAACGAAGTTAAAATTAAAATAAGAGTTTTGGAGGAAAAAGTGTAACAAATCCAAACATAATTTTTTTTTTATTTTTTTTTTAGAATACTTAATAAAAACATCAAAGGCTAGAAGTCCACATGTATCATATCCCTCCATAGTGCCCTCTCCATCACCATCCCCTCCTGAAGCCCCAGAAATCTCATATCGTGTTCAATCACTCTTCTCCAAGTTTGTTTAGGTCTCCCTTTACCCCTAGCAACCGTTCGGCACCCCATGTCTCCAACCTCCTAACCGGTGCGTCCATAGGTCTCCTTCTCACATGGCCAAACCATCTTAGTCGGTTTTCCATCATCTTGTCCTCTATTGGGGCCACTTTTACCTTCTCTCTAATCAGCTCATTCCTTAACCGGTCTTTCCTTGTATGGCCGCACATCCACCTCAACATACGCATCTCTATCACACTCATCTTATGAATGTGACACTGTTTCACGGCCCAACACTCCGAGCCATAAAGTAAGGCCGGTCTAATTGTCGTACGATAAAAATTTCCCTTTAATCTTTGGGGCATACCCTTATTACACAATAAGCATGAACAATTTATTAATTAGATCGATCCAAAATAGGCCGGCCGACGTACATTTAGTAATTGGGTATAAAAAACATGCATTGGGGGGCCTATTACTTCAACACTTAGTCACATTTATTCCAAATTCCGGGTCCATTTTTAAATCGACATGAACGAGTTTAACCACACAGATTCTCATTTTTTGACGAATATATCCGTCATAAATTTACGACGGTTTAAATAATACCCTTGTAGAGATATGAGACAAAAATAAAGTACCTTTGGAGTAACAAATTCATTTGTCATATCTACCCAAATGGATATTACTTGACCCGTCGCAAATTTATGACGGAAACTCGGTGTTTTAAGTGTTTTAACCAGACATGAACTAAACACCAATTTACAACCGTTGATTCATCATCACACACTTCAAAGCTTCTACTTTTAAATACAGTAATCTAATCACTTTCTTTTTGCTCACTCACATAAGCTTACTTCATCAACAATTTATTTATATTTATTTATTTATTTTTATCAACAAAGGAAAAATGCCGAGAAGCAGTGTAGGAAAGGTTGAGTTGATTGTTGATACGGGTCATCCATTGTTGAATCGGACTGTTGATGGGTTTCTTAAGATCGGCACGGTAAATTCTCATTTGTGACGGGTATTACTTGATAAATGTCAAAAGTAAATAGTAATGTATGACCGCCCCGGGTCGAATTGGTCTTGTTTAAGACGGTTTTTTTTTTTAATATTGAGTAAGACGGTTTTACACAAGTATTTGTTATTTCCGTAATGGGTTTTGTTTGTAAATTGTAACAGGTTGCTGCAGCTAGGTCTGCTGCTGAAGATGTATATTTCATGGTTGAGAAAGGTTTCACATTTTCACTCTATCATGTTCATTTTTGTTGTTGTTTTTTAATCATTTTGTCATGATTTAATGTGGTATTTTTTTAGTAAAATTGATGTAAATTAAGGATTGGGGATTTGAACTTGGGACCTAAATGATTCATTGTGGTTAGTTTATGACTAATATATGTCCCGCGTAGATGCACGGCTTTTTAGATAGAGATATTAGAGAATTTGACAATTAATTAAATTACACTGCAGATGCACGGTATTTTAGATATAGATAGAGATATTCCACGGTATTTTAGATAAAAATATTAGAGAATTTGACAATTAATTAAATTACCCGTGCAATTACACGACATTTTAGATAGAAATATTAGAGAATTTTACAATTAATTAAATTAATGCAGTTTAGCTTTATTTACCTTTATTTATAATTTTAAGGAGATATATCATTAGACTTATTTGTGTAAAAATAAATAATAATTGATGTTATAAAATTAATTAGGAGATAAATATTGTTTAATAGCAGTATATATAGATAGTCAACGTTAATTAATTAATTAGGAAATAAATATTGTCTGGTAGAACTTAGGCGGGAAATTTAAGCGGAAAAATTTGGATCTTTTACTCGAGTATATAGGGGATGACGATTAGAGGTTAGTAAAATTTTATGCAAATTAAGTAACAATAGGGGATTCGAACTTGGGACATATATGATCCATTTTGGCTAGTCTTGAGCAATAGTTTACGTTTTCTTTTTAAATGGGAGTGTTTTGTGCGGTGGAGAATGATTTCGGGATTTCCTAGTCCAATTGCATGTGCATTTATATAAAAAAAGAAGATTTAAAAGTAAACAGTGTTAAGGGACGGAATTTCTAGGGGGAACATTGTTAATGGGATAAGGTCAATAATGAAAAAAGTCGAAAATTTTAACTAAAAATGACTTATTTATAGGGAGCGAATTACCATGTCTCGACTTGTAGAAACTTATTAGTAATTTCAATTTTTTTCATTGATGCAGGAAGTGTTTCAAGTAAGGGCCTCGAGCACTCGGTAAGTTCAGTTTACCAATGTACTATCTTAAATGTTCGAGTTAGGGAGATTATCATGGTTATTCTTGTTTATTGCGAGTGTTTAATACTGATAGAAGGCCGTCTAACTCAAAAGCTGAAGTCTTTTTGTGACGCTGCATTGATTATATCGTGTTAATGACTTGGTTCCCAATATGTAGTGTCGTGAATTGATATTTGATAGCGATGTCTTAGATAATTTAGTCCACTTCCTATAATACTCCATTGGACCGAATAGGATATTCGGGTGGGGTAACCTCTTGAAGAGGTCCATTGATAAGACTTATATGACTAGTGCTTAAAGGTAACAAAGTGCACTTTCTTTTCTGGTTATCCATGTAAAAGAACTCAAAAGTTAAGCGTGCTTGACTGAGAGTAGTGTTAGGATGAGTGACCGGAAGGTTCCTGGGATGCGCATGAGTGAGGACAAAATGCACTGGAAATGACTCGTGTTGGTCTGTGGGGCCAGTACATAGCCTGGCGAGCTACCGTGGCTAACATTTCCGGTCCTAGGTTTGGGCCAGGGTGTTACAGTTCCGTATCATTGGTCTCATGCTAGTGGTTCTCGGTTAAATATCATCTCTGGATGTAAATCGAACTTGCTTTTCTGTTGCTGTACGTCTGTAAAGCTATGATGTTGCGATAATGGGACTGTAGACTGTTATTCAGCCATTATAACTAATTCTCTGTATTTGCAGTTGAAGAAGATGTGCCAAGAGGGAGCATACTGGGGTAAGTTTATAATGCCGATCTGTTTATAATGCATATGACTGAGTTGATGTTATGCGGTACACTGTTACTGAGGACTGTGAGCATCCCTTCAAATTTCCGTGTTAAAGTGCTGTGTATCGTATTTTGCAGGAGCCATAGTTGGTACTTATGTTGGTATGGAATACGGAGTGGCTAAGATTCGTGGTACCCATGATTATGTAAGTGCTTTCACTTGATTATAGGTTTATGTAGCGCGTTGGTATGAATTATGAACTGTTGGTCTGCTGGGGCTAGTTGTTATCCCTAAGATTCGTGGTTCGTCTGAATGATGCAATGTGATACAATGAGGCATGCTGAACAGTTTTCAGTTTTCCGCTTCAGGACATTTTGCACAGTATGTTGCATTGTTGGTCTTAGGCCCTGTTCCTTTCCGCTGAAACGAGCTGAATTGAATTAATTGGAGTAGAGCTTAACTGAACTAAATTGAGTGAAACTGAGGTGAAGTGAATTTAGTTGAATTTAAAGTTAATTTTGTGAAGAGATTATTAAACATAATTGATTGAACTTAAATAAAACTTAGCAGAATACACCCTAGCAAAATTGAAAGGAGTTGAAATTAAGCCAGAAAGAACAGGGCTTTAGTAGTGGATATTTCGACAATCATGACAGGAAAATGAATTGGGTTTATAGCTGTTCGTTATCGGTATGTGACTTCAAGCAATGAACACAGTGTCGACATTGTCATAAGTTCATCACACGAGGCCCTGTTCTTTTCAGCTGAAATGAGCTGAATTGAACTTAATGAAGCCGAGCTGAAGTGAAGTTAATTGAATAGAGTTAAAATAACAGTAAGCAGATTTGAAACGAGCTGAAATTAAGCCAGAAAGATTCAGGCTAATAGAAGTAGTGTTGTTATATCAGTTCACTAGTGTTTGAAGCAGGTAAAAGTTCATTATGTCGATTGAATGGTTTTCCGAGGTACTTAGATGCTATTAAGTAAACACTGATGGTTCGATTTTTTGTCTGCGCATAACCAGAAAAATGCAATGATCGGGGGTGCTTTGACCGGAGCGCTAGTATCAGTCGTGGCAAAAGGTAAGGGAGACAAGATCGTTGTGGATGCTATAACAGGAGGTGCTATTGCCACCGCTGTAGAGTTTCTCAACTACGTCACTTAAGTCTGCATCACCTCGTACTGTCCTTACGAGAGCATACAAACTCGTTCAATAAGACATTTGATGAAATTTTCGTGATTTACCCTTCTATCTTACAATGTTTTTAAGCCCTTGTAATTATTGAATTACAAAAACGGCTTTCTGATTTGTGCATTTTGGTGTCGTTGCTGAATATCATGCTTTCCTGTTCGTGTTTTTCCACGTCATTCTGGTGTTCTGTCGATAAACAGTATCGACAGGTTAGTGCTTTCATGACCAACACTCTCAGATCAAGTACGCGTATCTCTTGTAGTGCTTTCATGTCTAACACTCTCAGATCGAGTACGTGGAAAGGAAAAGCAGAAAACAGATCTGATACCCTGTTACGTTTTCCGCTTTGTTTCCTTTTCTAGACAGTGCTAGCTGACCGGGTTTCAGTTTCTCTGTGCTGATAGTATTCGGGATGTTGTCGATTTTGCTTGTTGACTAGGTTCCAATGCGCGCATAAAGTTGCGTGTATCTAACCCCTTTACCTGTCATACGCGGTAAGTCTTCTGATACTGATGCTAAGTGACTTTAAGCCTTCAATACTGTAGTTGTGAGTGCTACTGAAAGTAAACGGGGGACTCGCTTGATTATCGTTGCTGTGACATTGGAATGTGTTCGAGTTATTAAGTTTTCGAAGTTTATTGCAAAGATCGGCCAGCATTACGAGCAATGCTATGGACAATGTCTTTGCTCTCGGAAACGTGAAACGGGGAGCTACTATTTTCCTAGTTAGACGGCGATGCGCTACTATCCGGTAGTCTGCATGTTCAACAAGAGCAACCCGATTACCCGAATACTATCCTAGTACCGAATATATCAAACATTAAATATACGGGGCTTTACTCATAAACTTCAGATAGACGAGATCTCCGAATGATTAGGAGGAACGCATGTTAGCCGATCCCAACCTATGCTAGGACTTAGGACTATGGCTTTGTTGTATTTAACTCATCATTGTTAAACTCATTTCCAAGCACATGATAAAATGGGGGATCATCCTTCAAATTTTCAAATGTACATTAAAAAGTAAAAACCACAAATTCTTGTATAAGACGGTCCGTGTGACAGTCCAATTTTATTAAAAAAAACGGTTTATTTATTGTTAATAAACGGGTTATTTTTTTACACAATGTGAGACAGTCTTACACCATAACTCTGAAATAATTTGACGATTAACCTACCAATTTAACACCAAAATCATTAGAATTAGTGAAATCTTGAGTACACTTATTATGAAAATAAATATACTATATAGCCTATTAGTCTATACTAAACAAAATATTCAACATTGACTATGTTCCACAATAAAGGAATTACGAAAAAATGCATGTAAGATCTCAAATAACTTCGGCAACGTTTGAGAAACAACAAAAGCAGATTTATGTTAACGAATAACATTTGCAGAATATGGTTAATAAATTTCAATAACAGGTTTGACTATCAACAAAACAGCGGAATTAGAAAAAAGTGTTTGGATTTAGCAGATTTTAAGATAATTAGAAATGTTTTCATGAATAAAGTGAATATGCTGCAGCAGATTCCGACTAATATTCAATCTGAATACGGCGTTTACCAAACAATTAAAAATAGTAGATTGTTTGGTCAAACTACTAATCAGACCAAAATTTACTAATTTCGCTCAATATGTTGTTTATCAAATAAATCCTTCATAGAGGTACGTTATTATACAAATATCTATTTATGCTAATATGTCTCCGAAATAAAACGAGCCAAATAAATCCGAACCTATATAGATGGAATAAGACGTTTACGAATCTCAATTATTTCCATTTAAGGTTAGGACGGATATATCAATAATTGCAATTACTACCAAATTAAGAAAGACATTTCCTTACATTTAAAGCAAAATAAATTGACCAATTGACCACCACACTTGACACATACTTCACTTCAAAAATCATCCAACAAATTCTCGGTCAGCGCGCCATCGCTATTAATCGAGAAATAGTCGCCGGAAAAAATGGCGAACGGCGTTGTCGTCGTCGGCGGTGGAGGTGGAGTTGGAGGCGATGCGTGGAAGGCGCATACGGCGATGGTAATGGTGCAGGTCTTCAATGGAGGTTATCATGTTATCACTAAAGTTGCTCTAAACGACGGCGTTAATCAGATTGTATTCTGCGTTTATCGCGATCTTATAGCTCTTTCTATCCTCGCTCCTCTCGCCTTTTTCCGCGAAAGGTCGCTTCTTTTTTTTCTCGTTTTTGCTTTGATTTCTTTGGTTTTGATTAGGTTTTGGTTTGTTATGTACTTATGAATGTTATGATTGATTGTCTTTGAGAATTTGATATTAGTTTGTTGATGAATTGCAATCTTCGTTTAGCTTAGGGTGATCTAGGTTGTGTACAAATTCTTGGTTAAGACCGTCTTAAGTTAGATTACACTCGCAACCGATTTAAATACAGATAAAATGGGAGAAGGTAGATGACACTCGCAACCGATTTTAAGTATGGATAAAATGGGGGAGGGTTGTCTGAGGTCTTAACTTAAGATACAAATTCTCATTTGACGGATATCGTTCCCCTCACAAAATACTCATGAGAGGTGAGTGGGAGAGCACATGAAGGGTGCCCCACCTTGTCCCCTCTCCCTTTTTGTGAGAGGTCACAAGTCACAAGCAAGACCTGCTGAACTTAAGACGGTTTTTAGCAAGACATACTAGTGAGCCGCATTATAGAAGAATCTAAATTTATGGACAATGAGCAAGCAAATGAAACAAAAAAGTTTTGGGATCATGATATGAAGTATGAACAATGTTATGCTTTTTATCAAAATCGAAGTTATATTATCTTGTTAAACTGATAATTAGGCATTTGTTGAACCAATTGAACTTGCTATTAGACGGCCTTGGTAAAGATGTGTAGTTATCAATGGTGGAACGAGGATTATAGTGACGGGGAAAAAAAATTCAGGGGGGCTAGTAATGTGAGATGGTAATTTAGTTAAAGAATCAAAATGTTAACTAAAATTTTGATGTTTTTATTGCTCAAGGACGGACACAATTGCTATCCCCCTTAGTTCGGCTACTGAATTAGAAATGGTGATAATGGTGATATTGATGCAGTAAGTCAGATTGCTTATAAGTGCCCTTGTAATGTCAAATAGTTTGTGTGTTATACGATAGCTTGGATCAAGTCCTAAAAAAATTTGGTTTTTAATTAAGTAGTCCTAAAGCAAATGAAATTAGCAAGTCAGTGTACCCTTTTTCTGCGACAGCTTATGTCTCAAAGTAGGGAATGGTTGTTTGCACACCCTGCGTGGCTATTCCCACACCATCTCACAAAAAGTGTGAGCGGATATTTTAAACTTTCATTCTGAAAGAAGGCGGTGTGCGCGTGTGGGTATAAATGCCGTTTTTGCTCAACTGATTTATATATTTGAAGTTCAATTTTGCAGGCGTGTTCGGCCTCCAATTAGTAAAAGCCTTCTCATGACATTTTTCTTTCTCGGGCTTACAGGGTATGTTAGATGTTTCTCCTCTTCCAGCGTTGAAGGTCCTACATTTCTACTCGCTATATACTTTTGTGAACTAATGTTTATGTTGTTTACTGGGCTAGAATATTTGGAAACCAACTTCTGTTCTTGTTTGGTCTGAGCTATACAAATCCGACATATGCGGCAGCTACTCAACCGTCCATACCTGTTTTCACTTTTCTCTTGGCTGCATTCATGGGGTCAGTCCAATCAAATTTCAAGTGTTTTTCTTACCAAATTAGCTGTTATACCTCTTTAATTGCTTATGTTGATATTTTTTATGCAGCACAGAAATAGTGAATCTATTAACGGTTGAAGGACAAATGAAAGTTACCGGAACAGTTGCTTGTGTTTCTGGTGCTGTCTTGATGGTTATATTTAAAGGTCCAGCTATATTTGGATTTAATGAAGAGCTAGGTACACATAGTGAAATAAGTGCCAAAGGTCAACCAGAACCAGTTGGATGGTTCATGGCTAGGTTAATGGACTTGGGTCTAGAATCTTTCCACCTTGGTGTATTGTGTTTGATAGGAAACTGCATGTGCATGGCTACTTATCTTGCTATTCAGGTATCAATATATCATCGCCTTTGTTTAATTCTGCATTCTCCCTTGTATTATTTGAAGTATTAAAAAATGATCTTGTTGTTCAAGATATAAGGTTGTTGGAGAAGAAAATTTACTTTTACGTAGTAATTACAAAAGTGGACATCTGTGGTCCGTTGAACACGTGTAGCTAGGTCTGCCTCGGTCAGCCTTCAAAGTTCAAAGCACCCAAAGCTTTTGGAAGAAGAGCTGTTGGATAAAGCACCCATCCTGATTATACTCCTTCAATTCATTGTAGCTTGTAGGCTTCGACGCAATTTTCATCTTGGGTCATTCGAAAACAGTCTCTTTGTGTTGCTAACATGAGGGTGCGTATATCCGACCCTCCCTTACCCCGCAATTTGCGGGTGCCATTGAGGCATTGGGGTAATTTTGTTGTTGTTATACAACAATTTGAACAGACAACAGAGTATTGAAGTCACTTTCTAGAAAGCCAATAGTTAAGTTTATAGTGACATTAATTCTTAGTACATCTTGCCAAGTTCCAACCTCATTATAAATTTCTTCTCATGATTTGATGTACGTTTGAGGCATTTGGTTTTAAATAAGCAAATAGCACTGTAGTTTATGGTAATCAATTGTGGCTATTTCTCCTGTCCGAAGTCGCTTAATGGCACTCGTTGTCTTTCATTGACATCAGACTATTAGAGACTCCAATTTGGTATTTGAAAGATTATCTAAATGATTTTTTTCCACTCTCAGGAACAGGACGTAGCTACCACGTCTGACTTACACTAGATAATTAAATATGGGGCTTAATTTCTTATTCTTCATTGAATGTCAGTGTTTTTAGTCTGCCTTAGCTTATCATATTAAATGTGAATGTCGGCTCACTTTTAATTACTTCTCAGGCTCCAGTTTTGAAGAGGTATCCAGCAAGCTTATCGCTGACAGCCTACTCATATTTCTTCGGTGCTGTTCTTATGGTTTCTGCTGCCCTTTTTATGACCAATGATTCCACTGTATGGAGTTTGAACCGGTCTGAGTTGTTTGCCGTAACTTATGCTGTAAGTTCCTTCATCTTTTTCACTTGACTATGAAAAAGAAAGAGCAGAGGAAGGAAAGACAAGATTACATGGCCTTTTCTTGTTGTGCTATTGCTGGGTTTTGCTTGGCTCGCAGTGGTAGAAATTTGAAATTCAAGTTAGATAAGCATCGATTCAGTGAACGACTTTATGCTGAAGTCTGTAAGTGATGCGTTGCAATGTTGCATTACGTGATGCATAAATTTCAAATTAAGTTGGAGTCCAAAATATTGTCCTAGTAGTATCTGATATGAAGCTTTCCCATCAAATTTCTGAAGTATCTGTTGGGATGGGTTAATGGGGAGCCTAAATCTAAAAGGCGCAGGTAAAAGATTAATGAAAGCAATGGAGTTTGTTTCCGATATGAAGTTTGGCCTTGAGTAGATTTCGTCTTTTTTTTGTTCATTCATTTCCTGGATATCAGGAAGAAGTTTATTTCACGGTGAAGTTTTGAAGTGTGCCTTTTTCTTTGGCTTGATTTAGTGAAAAGTAAGTGTTTTGGGTTTTTTCTCAGGGAATTGTTGCCTCTGCCTTGAACTATGGACTCATTACATGGTGCAATAAGATTTTGGGACCTGCATTAGTTGCCCTTTACAATCCCCTTCAACCTGCAGCATCTGCCTTTCTGTCACTGGTCTTCCTAGGAAGCCCCATATTCTTGGGAAGGTTTGTCTCAAAGCTTCATACATATAACAAGCCTTGATATGCTCTGTTTTTATGTAATTGGAGTTTTTCTTACAAATTCATGATGATATGGCTGATTTAAATGGTTACTTTTCTATATTTAATCTCTGCCTTTTTACCTCCTGTGGCGTTCTACTTCAACAGTGAGTGTTGTAAGAGACAGTCCGAAACCAACCCAAAAGCTTATATATTCTTCCGTTAATCATAGGATTAATGGGTTGGTCTCGCATGTAAAACCATCTCGAATAGTGTGGTATTTTTTCTCTCAGATTAAAGTTATGTTGCATGCCTCGTAATCAGACAGGCCTTACAGGATATTTGCTGCTAAAAACGAGTTTTCTTCTATGCAGTGTGTTGGGAGGCTCTTTAATTATTGCTGGTTTGTATTTGGTTACGTGGGCCTCCTACAAAGAAAAGCAAGCAGCCATGGGGATTATTTCTCACATTACTCGGTCTTCTGAACCTCTTGTTCATAGAGATTCACCAAACGGTAAAATACACCCAAGAGCACATATTTTTGGTGGGCCATCATCTCCAATATACAAGGCGTTGGACTAGGTAAAACTCTAAAATGCACAGTATAGAGATTTGCCTCAGTTTACTACCACCTCCATTTTAGTATTTTTCGTTAAATGATCTGCAAACATTATTATTAATTAGCAATGGCTTCAACTTATGTTGACTCGCTCAATTCTATGTTTAACATGTCGTAGGAAGAGAAGTTAGTTACTGCAATCTAGGTTTGTGACTTGAAGCGATGGGTTAAATCTGAAAAATCGTCATCAAGATGATGCCTTATGAATGTGGTTAAAAAGACGCGCTTTTTAAATGCTATCTGTGTTTTGTAATTTTGTATCCAACACAGATGTTGTCCCAAGTGTGAGTGTGAGTAGGCTATTTTAACGAAAAACCCACATGTACGTGGCATAATGAAGTACCTAAGTGTCATACCCATGTCTGAGTATCGTATCAAGTATTGCGCATGGGTCCACGATGTAACATGAAGAGTTGGAGCAAGTTAGCTGTCAATGGAAGAAAGCCCTATTTCCTTCCCATCACTAGGAAACCATTGAAATTCAGATAGTTTGTTAATGTTTCAAGGCCTCTGCATAATACATCACTAGTGACTAAGGGATGGAATTAATTGCCTCATGATGGGAGTTGAGTGTCCTACCACAAAAGATCAATTTAGACTTTATGAGATCAACGTATAGGGCAATCCCTTAGTTTGGGCTGTGATCGGAGACAAGACTAAGCTTTTTATAATGATGAAACATGACTCAGTGAACTCGGTGTCAGTGAGCGCGTCAACCTGTGATCGGACTAAGTGAGTCAACGTTGTAGATTAAGAAGCGAGTTAAGGGAAAGATTAAGAGTTTGAGTTTACTTACCACAATGTATTTCACGGCCTTTTGGCTAATACCCATTTTTTATTAGTATGCACCACACTGTCCAAAGCTCAATGTTTGTGCTTTATAGTGATTGTCAATTGTCAATTGTCAATCTGAAATAATTAATTGTCAGGGGATTACGGTATATTGTGATATATCGTAATCAGTATAATATTGATATTATTATATTAATATTTTGTTTATTAATATACCTTAGTCTCAGTTTCCCATCCCGAGCTGATGTTCTTGCTTACCAGGTTTTTCTAACGAGTACCCTTATGACATAGGATCCACACGATTCTAGATTCCAGGAGTTATTGGTTTCTTGTCCTAGTGACTAAGACCCAGGACATTGAAAAACTGGTCTATTCTGTCCCCTTTATCTGTGGAACTCAAATTTGAGGTGGATGGAAAATGGTGGAATCTGATTTGATGTTTGTTAAACCGTTGATCAATACATCAGCTTTTAGCTAGGGTCAGCTGGGGTTGTGTACTTGTGTCAATAGCAAGCCTCCATCGAAATCGATGCCGAAGTTGGAAAGGGTTTAAAATAGTAATATGGTGTCTTTTAGACTCGATGTTGGCTGTGGCATGCTTGGTGTAGACCTCATACCAATGTATTAGTTCCTTTGTCCTTGAATAAGTTTGTTGTTTTTCATTTTTCGGTGACTTGTGGTTAAAAATAAACGTCTCTCGAAATTTTTCTCTGTTTGTATGCCTGTGGTTTTAATATGTGGGCTGATATGTTTTAAGCTTAATCTAGGCATTGTTCTTTTCCTGCTATAATGACCAGTTGTATAAAAATCTATTTTGCATTTATCCTTTTCTGCTGTTATTGACGTGAATCAGATTTTGGACATCGTTGGGGCGTCTCCTCAGAAGTTGAGACGAGAGTTCACTCATGACGGTTCCAAAGGATGATTCATGTCAGCCGACCCCAAAACATTTTGGGACTAAGGCTCTGATGTTGTTGTTGTTGCCTTTTTCTGCTGTTATTAGTGTGCGCAGAGCTTCGCATTAGCGTCTTTTGCAGAGCTCTTTTTTGCAGTCGGAATTATTTCGTATATCTAACACCATTAGTAATCAAATCCGTGTGATTCAGTTCAGCCATGCAGGTGCTTTGCGAAGGAGATAGCATAGTCACTTTATATGGACGATCCAAGATCGAAGATATTGGTTGGAAATATACCGTCCTTTGGTGGTCCAGGGATCTCCATTGGAGCTAGTTCTCTTGTTGATCATGGTGTATATTAAAATGTATGAATCTTATAAGAAAACCCTCTTTTGTCCGAAAGGGATGTATTATATACGAAAATCATTTTTTCTCGATTTTCTCATGTCTAGAGTTCTTTCTGGCATACCTTTTCACTGACCTTTGTGTTTGATCGTTCTGAGAAAATAGTTAAAAAGTTCGAAAAATAATTCAGTAAAACGATTTACTATCAAATTTAACCTTTCAGGGCTTCAGTAAAAATATAATGGTTCTGTAAACTGTAAACTGTAACCTGCAACATCACTTTGAGATCGGATAAATGTTTCTTGAAGGTGTTTGTGGCAGCGTTTCGAGGCAGTATCTGGCAACACGTGTGATGGAACGGCTAATATTAGGCTGTGTTGATCGACAATGGGATAATGGCTACCATGATCGTTCTCCTTGACACTCGAGGGAAGGAGAAAAACCGATTCAAAAAAATTGTAAATCAAAACAATATATTGAAACTTAAAAATAATATATATAAAATCCAATGATTTTAATTTTAACAATAAAAAATTATAGTGCAGGAAAAATTTGTTAAAAGCTCAAAAAATATTACAAATAAGTTCAATTAGATTTGTATCAGATATATGATACTCATATTAGTCCTATTTGCGCTTATTCTCTCCCCCTATAATCTTATCAGTTTTATTATTAAGACCACTATAATGGAGATTATTAGTGTCAAAGTTTGCTTGATTGTAAATATATTAAAAAGAAAAAAAATTATAAATGATATAGTTATATTTAACATATGGTGTATTGTTTAATAAATCTCGTAGTTTAGGATTATTTTGTTTTGAAGAAAAAATTAGCAATACATAAATGCAAAAAATTGGATGAAGTGGTATGTACACAATTCCAAAGAAATCAAAACTTGAAAATTATAGTTAGAAATGTATACTCCTCCGTCTCAAACTCTCAGTCAATAATTCACATTTTCTTCATTTCTCCTTATAAAATAAAAATGAAATACAGCAAATTATCCTCATAAGTTTATTAATATGTGTAATCAAGCTCATTAACTTATAAATATAGCAAATCAACACCATACATTTCTCTTAATATGCAATTAACCACGTATCTTATTTTTAAGAATAAAATTTGGTAATTAAATATTTACTATTATTGAAAACCAAAATTATTGGTTAGATTTTAATCTTACAATTAGTGATTATAAAGACATATTCAAATTTATTTATTTATTTTATTTTGGCGAAAAATGTGTACAATATGCAAATTGTTAATGATGTTAGAGTGAAAAGTTACATGACCAAATTTTTGTTTATATTAAAATTAGTTCGCGTTTTCGATTGAATATGTAAATATTTTAATTATTTATTTGAGAAATATATTTAGAATAAGTTTTATTATAATAAATAATAGGTTTTAGTTTTTAAAAAATGGTAAAAAAAACTTGATTTGTGCTTAATTATAGGGTTAATTTGCTACAAGTGAAACTTAAAGAGCTGATTGACACATACTTCATAACTTAAAGCGTAATTACTACATTCAAATGTAAATTATTTACCGGGACTAATGAAATATTTTATGATAAATTGTAATGACAAGTTCAGTGCGTTTAAATTTAGAATATGTGTTGATATTGACCAAAAATGTAAACAAATAGACGAAATAAGATTTGATTATAATTATATATGTTAGAGCTGGCAAATAATGACACGACACGAAAACACGACACGAACCCGACACGAAATTAGCGGGTTTGGGTTGAGGCTTAATGACTCATTTATGTAAGTGGGTCGACACGAACACGACACGATATTTAATTGAGTCGGGTTTGGGTTGAGCTCTTTAAACACGAACCCGACACGAATGACCCGTTTACTAAATTAATTCTAATTTTTTATCCTCCATCACATAAATATACTTAAACTTTCCAAATATGGTCATGACACGAAAACACGACACAAACCCGACACGAAATTAACGGGTTAGGGTTGAGGCTTGATGACCCATTTATCTAAGTGGGTCGACACGAACACGACACGAAATTTAATTGTGTTAATTAAGAACATAAAAATTGTCTAATCTCTCTTGTCTTACAATTTACTTCGTATAATACTTTTTTTAATATCCTCAATGACTTCTCAAAAGCTTATTTTTCTAACTCTTTTTGTCATTGCTATTGCCCTTGTGCACCAATCCGCAGGTAATTAATGTACCTTTTCTTTTCTAACTTAAAGTAATTATATTAACTCTATGCTCGAAACTCGAAAGTACAAGCAATTTGGCCCGTTTGGGTCTACTCGATAAGTTAAAATAAAATGTTCAAAAACGAAAAATATTTAACATACGAGTAATTCACTCATTAGTCTCGGGTGTAAATCCCCGAGAAAGTAATTCAAATTTAAATTCAATGTAAGCAAATAGGCTAGAAATTGGGTCGAGTCAAACATATACTCCCTCCGTCCCGATCAATTGTTATCTATTGCTTTTGACACAAAGATTAAGAAAAGAAGTATAAATGAATTTGGACCACACAAATTATATGGCCCCACATGTAATCAAATGTCATCCACAAAAAATTGCCAAAAATGGAAATAGATAACAATTCAATGATACACCCCAAAATGGAAATAGATAACAAATGACCGGGACGGAGGGAGTAACATCCTTTTACTATAAAAGGATTGACGGTTGAAGTTTATGATTGAAAAAATATTAATTTATGTGGGACTCTACTTTGTTTATATATTTAATTATTCTCTTCTTTCATTAATTAATTGATCTCCTTTCCGATATTGAAATTCAGAAAATTTTCTTATATTTCGTTCTCTAAAATTAATGTTTTACATAGCGTTGGAAAGTTATACATTGCTTACAAATCATAAAAATATATTTATAAATCTCATATTAATTTTATGTATAAGTGTATTTTAATAAAACATAGGAAAAATTATGATTTACCCCCTCATATGTTCCATTTTTTACAAATTACCACCTAATATATTAAACTTTACAAATAACCACCTAACTTTCTTTTTTATTCACACCTACTTAACTTATTTTACACAAATGTGACGAATTTGGGTAATTATCAACTCGGTTTTATTCTAACAATTTCCGATCATTTTTTATGACCAAACTACCCTTACTAATTATTAGATACACATTGACTCCCTTAATTCACCCCTTCTAGGGGTCTACCATTTCACCATTAACAAACCTTCATATACTAACCCTAGAAATCAATTTAGGAGTTCTTTCATTTTATCCTCTTTCAACATTATTAATTTGCAATTCACTTTTTGTCGACTCTATTTCACTATTCACTTGGCGTTTAATAATTGCTAAGGTTAGCTTCGCTTTCTATTCGGTTGAATTGCAGCAAAAAGTGAAAAAAAAACAAGGTTCACTAGAGTCCGATTGAGCATCTTTGAGCACGATCCTTATCAAATTGATCTTGCTATCCTTTGCATAATATGTTGTGTAATGATTTATGCCGACAAAGTCCAATGATCCTTTAACAAGAATTGAATCTGCTTGAGAAAACTTTGGTAAACGGTTTCCTGCCCGCTCTTTCATTGAACTTGGATAGTTTCCGAACATTATTGGATCCAGAAACCTGATTAAACGCTACAACATTGTTAATCTGTTATGTACTACATAATAATATTATTCATAGTTGAATTAATTCTCACATTTTCACTGCAATTCAACCAAGTAGAAAGAAAAGTTAACCTTAGCAATTATCGAACGCCAAGTGAAAAGTGAAACCGAGTCGATAATTGTAGCAAGAAGTGAATTGCAAATTAACGAGGTTGAAAGAGGATAAAATGAAGGAACCCCTAAATTGATTTATAGGGTTAGTATATGAAGGTTTGTTAATGGTGAAACGGTAGAAGGGGTGAATTAAGGGAGTCAATGTGTATCTGATAATTAGTATGGTTAGTTTGGTCATAAAACTTGATCGGAAGTTGTTAGAATAAAGCCGAGTTGATAATTACGCAAATCCGTCACATTTGTGTAAAATAAGTTAAGTAGGTGTGGATAAATAAGAAAGTTAGGTGGTTATTTGTAAAGTTGAATATATTAGGTGGAAATTTGTAAAAAATGGAACATATTAGGTGGTAATTCATACAGTAATTTTCTCTAAAACATATGAGATCCAAATGAACGGAGAAAACATTTATATTTTACTCCGTATATTACAGTTGAAACGAGTCAATAAAAAGATAATTGTGATCAGTTTTGTATGTTCTTATTGTTAATATTCTTAATTAGTTTTTTGCACGGGCATAAAACTAGTCTAGAGTATTAGCTTAAAAAATACACATAAGCTCTCCGGGGCCATGATTATTTTTCCCAATATTGATTTTCGAAGTTCAGTTCTTATTACGAATCACTCCTTTTTTGTGTTTTAATTCGTATTCGTTTTAATTGAAAAAACGAAATTACTAATATTTTAAATATTATTTTATTAATTTTGTTTGTGATTTAACTATGTAGGTGCCCAAACGTGCAGGCAGGTGTCTCAATGTAAAACACAAGAGGATTGCATAGCACCAATCATATAGGTGTTCCCGTAATTTATGCTTCTTGTGATAATAGAGGCGCTTCTAAAATTTGCTCATGTTGTTGGAATGTTGGGGATTAAGAAAATAATCTCCGATTATCAATTAAATAACCGATTTATGTAATCGATTTATGTAGTAAATTTGTTGGGATACCGATACGATCATAAAAAGTATTTCCTACATTGCAATTAATTCTATACATTTGTTTTATTCATGTTTGTCAATATTCACAATGTACTCGGTAAGACAATTTAAACAATATCTCACATGACTATCTTTTATCTTACTATATATTAAAAGTTGTGTCGAAAATTCGTTCGACTTATAAATAATGCCTAAAAAGTAAAATATATAGAATTGTGTCGAAAATTCGCCCGACTTATGAATAGTGCCCAAAAAATTGAAATGTATAGAATTGATTGAAATGAACCAAATACATCATTCTGTAACACTATGGTCATAGTAAAATAAATGGGATGTTCTACATAGTAAATTTATATTTTTTCATTTTTTACATAGTAAATTTATTTTCACCAAAAACGCATATAATCAACCATAACTCACAATCACAAATTATAAAAGCGATAAATTTTTTAAAATCAAATATAGCATTAAAACGGCAATTCGAAAAGGAAAAAATCGCATTCGTAACTCGCTACAAAAAGTAAAAAAGGCAATTTGAAAAGTAAAATCGCATTCGTAACTCGCTACAAAAAGGAAATCCTACAAGTTATTTAAAAAATTTAAAAAAATGAATTAGACATTATTTAACTTAATTAACATAAAAACACATTATATAATATGTAATTTGCATGGGAATTTTGATTATTTCTTAATTCTTATAATAATCCTACAAATTATTAAAAAAAAATAAAAAAAAAGAATTAGACATTATTTAATTTAATTAACATAAAAACACATTATATAATATTTAATTTGCATGGGAATTTCGATTATTTCTTAATTCTTATAATAATCCTATAAATTATTAAAAAAAATAAAAAAAATGAATTAGACATTATTTAATTTAATTAACATAAGAACACATTAAAACCACAGGCATACAATCACAGAAAGATTTGGCATTGTTCCTGGCATACCTTTTCACTAACCTTTGTGTTTGATCGTTCTGAGAAAATAGTTAAAAAGTTCGAAAAATAATTCAGTAAAACGATTTACTATCAAATTTAACCTTTCAGGGCTTCAGTAAAAATATAATGGTTCTGTAAACTGTAAACTGTAACCTGTAACCTGCAGCATCACTTTGAGATCGGATAAATGTTTCTTGAAGGTTTTTGTGGCAGCGTTTTGAGGCAGTATCTGGCAACACGTATGATGGAACGGCTTATATTAGGCCGTGTTGATCGACAATGGGATAATATGGCTACCATGATTGCTCGCCGAGTTGAGACATTCAGGAGCTGGCACCGTGACTCACTTGTCTCGACCACTTAAGTAGTCGGGTTGAGAGATTGCAGAAAGTTGAAGTACGCGTATTTGATATCGAACTGCATATCATACCCTGCAACAACAATACGAAGCTTAGCTTACACAGTTACAGTCCTTGCTATGGAGTGGAACTCCTCGAGGATGAGGAGTGTTCTCTCGAGAGGTACTTACAGTAATTGACTGCGATTGTGCGTGGGCTTTGCTTCACATAGTGGAACCACATGCTCGGCCTGCAATATTTCAGAAGCGAAAGTCAGGTTAATGCTTAAGCCACAAACATGCGCATCCTCACGGAATCAAACGTGAGACCTCTAGATACGCTAGATATGGCAAGGCCGCCATGCTACCATAGATGAAAATAATTAGAAAGCTCTATTTGCTAGATCTCGATAATTCGACTTAAAGAAAGAGGTGAAGATTGGCACAAAAAGTTTTGAAGAATATAGAATTTTCTGCATTTTTCAATTTTATGAAGCGACCTCACGATTCACGAGCCAACTATCAAAGACCATTCCGAATACAGCGCTAAGAGTCTAAAACATGGGCAGGCGTGAAACGATAATGAGGGGATGGCCAAGGCTAACACGAGAGTGACGCTCATCAAACGCACAACAGCGATCTTAAATACATGGAGGGAAAAGATAGTCATGTCACCGGGTGCACCGTCAAGCGGAAATGAAAATTTGGAAACATGTCGAGACATAAAGTAGCTCAAGTGGCTAAACTTACAGATACAACATCTCCCCGGCCTTGACTGTACACTCAAACGGCTTTGGCCCGTCAAAATATAAGGGGAACGTGTTCCATTCGCTTTCTTTCATCGATGGAGATGGATCAGGATTCACACTACACCACGGCACATATCTGGTTGGATCATCAAGTTGTAAGCTGAATTCTCTTCTATTCTGCAAAATAAATTCAAGTTCATGATCAGGTTCATGAGAGTAGATCTAGTAAACAGGTTACTCTGGTGGGTCGGATCATTCGGGTTGGGGTAATTTCAGGTTGCAGCATTTCAGCAAAGTTTGAGTCGGGTATAGGTTGGATACAATCATTCGACATTTGGGCCGGGTAGGGTCGGTTTTGCCAGGCTTACTTACGGGTAGACCTGGCAATCGGGTGGGTCAGGTGGGGTTCGAGTCGGATTGTTTTTGGTTCGGGTTATTGTATTGTCGGATGGTTTCGACTCCTATGAAAGACTGGGTCGAGTCGGGTTGTTTCTGGTCATGGCATATGTCGGGTATCGGGTTTGAGCGGGTAATACGTGGTCGGGTTTCGGTTATTATGTAGTCGGGTTACTCAACTAACATGTCATGTAATAGTTTATATCGGGTCAATAATATTCTCAACCAGTTCATATCGGGTCAATAATATTCTCACCCGATTGATATCAGGTTACATCAATTACATGTTATAATTTATTCTTTCTTTTTTTTCGCAAATGTTACAATTTATTCTTCTTTTAAATTCATTCTCCAAAACAAATTAATTTAACTATCATGAAATCATACTTAGATTATAGTGTAAGCGATAAAAAATGGTAATTGTCGGTTGTTCGATACTCATTCGGGTCGGATATTATTCTTGACGGGTTTTAATCGGCTTGGGTGTTGTCGGGTTCGGTTATACCGGTTACCGGATAAGATTACGTATCCGGTTAGGTTGGGTCAGAGTGGGTCGATTTCGGGTACCATGATCGTATAATATTATCGATTAACAGATGGGTCCGATATCGGGCGAGTCTGATCGGTTTTGTCAAGTCGGGTCGGGTTTTGCCGGGTCTACTTAGGGCAAATGAATTAGAGAACATCGGCATAAGTAAAGAAAAGTAAAAAGACCTGACTGTAAGAGTATTGTGCAGTAGGATATGGGCGAATATAAACGCGATGAACATCAGTAGGTGGCAAAAGAGTGAAATGTTTCTCACCAGAAACAACCGCGTAAAGATTTTCATAATGATCTTTATGGAAGGAAGTCTCAGAGAGATGATTGCCGATCCAAAGGTTGACAGCCTCAGGTAGACAGCCTAGAGCTTCAGACGCCCAACCAATGTGTGTATCACAATCTGAGAATAAAATCGAATACTCTGACCTGAAGCAGTCATTCTGTTGTTGCATGTACGCCACCATGTTAGCGTGCTTTTTGGGTTTACAAATGAGCGGCAATGCATCAGAAAATGGCATTTGTTCGACATGTGCAGAAGCAAAACAAAGAGAGGAAGGGTTATTAGGATGGGGAACAAGAGAATCAGCTCGGCCGTTTGGAGTCAGATGTACAGAAACCTCCGAGGAACCTAGCACCCCGCATAAATACTCATCAGAAGACCACAATGAAAGGGCGGGCCAGTGTTCAACGGCGTTGGATATGATACAAGGCTTGTTAGGAGCAACAAAGTTCCTATAAAATTCAACTGGAGACGGTGGTGAGTCAAGCCGCTCCACGTGAGTCGAGGTACCTAGGCTCAGCTCTCTGACTTCCTCCCATAATTTACTGATATCCTCTGTGTTGGAAATATGCTTTGCAGCCATAAAATTCTAGGCCTAAAAACTCCGGGACACGGCTAAAGTGACATGGTCAGAGCAGTAGATCGATATTTTCTTTATCACACGAACAATCGGAGTAATTTCAGGATTTGACTGGTGGGTTTCGGCAGCACAACTTTCTGGCTGAGCAATTATTTGACAGTCATTTCATATGCCTCTTCAGTGGACATACCGTCAGAAAAGGGCTGCTTTGCAAGCAACTATCATCAGAAAAAACTTCCTGTACAAACACTCGGAAGCATACACTCTTCTACAGCAATTAAAGATAGGATCAGATGGAATGCCACACTGGAAAAACAGGCGAGATAAAAATAAAAAAATGATCTTTAAGTAAACACAAGCCTTCCTGTTACAGCTGAGGGTCCAGAAACATAATTACGCTTGAGCGCTTGCTTAGAATGGCGTAGCAATGTGCATGGGATGAGGGTAACTACTAATATGATAAAACAAGACAAGACGACAATGGAGCAGAGTGTGGTGGTGGTAATAATTACCTACATCGCTACATGCCAGTGTCTCCCGGACCCTCGCCAATTGTAGGATAAGAGACAACATTACATTAACACTTTTTTCTGAATGATGCATAAGGTATATTGCATCGAGAATTGCATTGAATGATTGTTACTTCATAGCAAAAGAAGCACAATCCAATACCAAAAAACACCGGCGTCATTGACCCCATTGGAAATGAAAATCAACTCGGACCCGATGAACATAAACCCTAATACATCCATTTCCATATTACATTATTACCCAATTTCACTTGTGAGTTGTGACACCACCATCTCACTTTACATACCATGGTTACCGAATTCGCTCCATGCCCTACCTATCGCGAATTGTTAATTGAAAATACCTATAACACACGTTCTATAAGAGCGAATCGTGAATTAGTATGGACATATTCATAGTGAATACGGTAACCGTGCTTTATACAACAATAACATTACTCCAGTATCTCAACTCTCAATGGCTTCCGCAAATTACGGATATGCAAAGTGACTTATTTCACATAAAGAAGACAATTTTTTTATAATTACAAATTACCCATTTAGCTCAAATGTTTCACCATGGATTAAAGGTAAGATACTAGCCATAACCCTAACCCTAACCCTAACCCAATACCCTGAACAATATTAAAACAAATAAAACCCACAAAATATCAGAAACTAATCATCATTTTTCTTCCATTAATTAGCAGAAACCGATTAAAAAAAATACATATGAATGATTAACTCATCCCAAAATCCAAACTGAAGCTTATTAATTAGCAGCAGATCATTAAACAGAGATTTTTGAGGAACCCATAGAAAAATTATTATTATTATTATTATACCCTATTATTATTAATGGAATTATAAGGGAGAAAACTTACTGGTAAATTGATGCTGTGAGTGTGTATCGACTGTTGTGAGGATGAATGCGCTCATGGAGTTTCGAACTCTCGATTATGTAAATAGATACATGCTCTCGTTACTCGTAGATTCGGGTTCGGGTTCGTGAACTATTTAGTTATTTTGTAACGGAGTTTTTAATATATGAGATAAACGAATAAAATGAAACTTTGATAATTATTCGACTGATATTTTCTTTATTATCGTCTCAGACATAAATTCTCGTCAATTTTTTATGTACGAGGGATTAGCATGAAACTCGTGAGTTGTTTATTCACATTTTAACCGTCCTAGGTCGACCCAGTCGGGTTGAGAAGTTACATTTTTGTCGACGGAAATGTGAATATATTACATGCCAAAGTCCGAGAAATAGGAACATACATCGGAGATAGTACCTCACATTTTTTCTAGTTTTTGAGCATATGCATATTTTTTTTGAGCTTATGAATATTTTTTTTGAGCATATGAATATTTTTTTGAGCTTATGAATATTTTTTTTGAGCTTACTACATTAAACTTTATTTGTGTTTTGAGCATATGAGTTTTTTTTGAGCTTATTATGTCAAACTTTATTTGTTTTTGAGCATATGTGTATTTTTTCTGAGCTTATAGAAATTTATAAGTTAGATTTTTTTTTTTTTTTCTTAAAAGTAAAATATAACTAAGTTTATATATAATGTTTTTGAGCTTAATGTTTTAATAACTTAACTCAAAAACTTTATACCAATACTCATAATTTTTAAAATAAAACTCAAAAACATTATAATAAATGCTCAAAAAGTATAATAATGGTGGTAGTACCTCCGATGTATGATCCTCCTACTGCCAAAGTCCGGACTTGCAAAGTGTAAGGATCCGCATATTTTAGTCGCAAATTTAGCCTCATAGTCAATAATTTGCGCGCGCGGTCCTTTCACTTCGAACCCGTAGATTTCTTATTTCGCTTTTATATTTTCATTTCTAGTTTTTTGTATCATTTAGTACTCCAAAACTAATTCCTGCGTGTTGAAATCTTGGAGTCTCGTTTTTAGCTTAAAATACGTATCGCTATTCTGAACCATCAATGTTCACTGCTACCAGACTAGAAATATCAAATTTGTCTCTATGAGAGGCGCTAGTCAATCAAATACCGTTTCTCATCATTAAGTTTGTTTATGCTTTCTTATTGCTTTCAATAATCGTATTGCTTACTTTTATTGCATTCGTGTGCCGGACGTTGATAATCGTGACTAGCATTCCCGACACACACCCCGAGACCTGAGATACGTGCTAGTGGGCGATCCCTCACTAGTACGAGACCCTTGTTGCTTGCATTCTTGCCCTAGAGTAAGCAAAGGTGCGCACCACGATCCGGCAAAAGTACCGGACCGTGACACAAAGCATCCACCAAATTTGCCCTTCGGGGTCGTTTGTTGACGGAAATTGTGTATTCGGAACATGTTTGCCCTTCGGGGCCGTTTGTTGACGGAAATTGTGTATTCGGAACATGATGATTCGAGAATACAAAGTGTTGCATATATACGAATAAACAGGGTCGCTACAAGAATGAACAAACAAGAGACTTCATGTATATAAATGTCCGGAGTATATCACGAAAGGATGGATAATATCAGGTAAAACACAAGCGTTTTAGGCCTACGACTTAAACGTTATGAATGTGAAGAACAGACGGAAAAAGGAACTGCAGCATCCCGCTCCTAACGGCAGCTTGCTTAATCAAATTCATAACGCTCAGCCGCAAAACTTGCTTAACTGTTGTGTTTGTTGGTGCCAATGTTCTGAAAAAATCCGAAGCCACTGTCACTGGCTCAAGAGCATACCGGCAAACTGTTGGCAGAAATGACCAGAAGTCCAGACACAGCCCGAAAACAACCCAAACCTGAGCTTCCTCGATAACATCACCCCTGTATGACCCGACCTAATCATGATTCACGACTTGAACGACCCGTTTGCCAAGTCTACGTCAAGGGGAATGCCACAAAACTGCAACTTCAGCCACCAGCATTTTAGTTGTGCTCTCGAATCAGCTAGTAGGTATAGCAGAGACATTGTCAGCGCAAATCCTGTGAAATAAAGGCCTAGCTATAAGCCCGTCAACAAGCCAACCTGCTGACTCGCTATCATGCTTCACATGGTTGAACTCTCTCTGTGCATACTCCAGAGATATCTGTAATTTCCCACCAGGTTGACAGTCATCTGACACGGTTCTTGAGATTATACCGGCATTAGTCTCCAGCCAATAAAGAAAGTTCACTTGGTACAAAGATCTGAGCATATCTTGTGGCGAAGCATTTTCTTTAAGTATAACCTGCATCAAGCCAACCCCCATTAGCATATCTTGAGGAGACACAGTTGAAGATTTGAAGAGTTCGAAAGAGATTTGGATAAATTATGTATTTCAACATCACATTGGTTTATTCATAGCATATGGAAGAACATTTCTGAAAGTAAACTTGTGTGATGTTGCATAAGCAAGACACCGTAAGAAACAACGCACAGAGGAACTTATGTCTAAGGCCTAACACAGTAGAGGCAGTCCGAATCTTGAAGCCTACGGCAACCAGGAATAGAAGCAATCCATGTTACTCAGACTGGTTTAGAAGTCCTGACACGGGTACGTATCCAAGTATCGGACTCGGCTATTTTATTGAAAAATATGCACATTTTGGTCTAAAATGAGGTGTCCATGTGTCATACCCATGTCCGAGGTCGAGTGTCAGACACGGGTACGCGAGGAAATTTAGAAGAGTCGGAGTAACATAGGTGCCAAGCAATCAAAGAATATTTTTCATCTACAAAGCAGTCATGTTAGAAGTTGCTTACGAAAAAATTCCCTTTGTTCTCGGTTAACATGTAGGCTTCGTTCTTGTATAGATCGAAAAGTGCAACTGCATCCTCCCTATTCTCAACTACTTCACTAAGAGAGGATCCTAACACCAGTCGCTTTTCAATTTCAGCAGCTGCGTTCTTGGCTTCAGAAGACAGATTTGAATCTGGCTGCAGAAAATAAGTTTACATTAGGACAAATTAGTAGGCACCAATGCTTTATGAGAATATGAGATGCGGGATTATCAGTTCTTTGCGGAGGATGAAAGACGTCTCATGAGTCACTACATAATTTAAAGATGGAAGGATCCTCACGATCACATGGTCAATCAGTAACTTCGGTTTAACGTGAGGATTCCTTAAAACAAGCAGTCTAGCCCTCACTATTTAGTTCATTTCGTACCTTAACAACCACGAGATCAAGTATAAAAGCTTGCTTCAGATAAAATAGCTCCATTTTTCAGCATCTCAATAGAGAAAGTCGAAAAAAATTACGATGTGGTCCAAGGTAATGCCTGGCGTCTGCCTTGTTGAAATAGCAGAATTCTGTGAATGGGTTTCATTCATTTGACCGTTCAATTACTATATCAGATTGCTTACATCCCTGGCCGATTTTACTCGCACGAGTAGAATTGATAACAAATCACAAAATGCTTGAATTACAAAGCGCGGTAGTGGAACAGACGTAGGCTACGACAAAGGAAACTACCTGGTTAGGGCCCTTAACAATGATAGTCATAGTAAGATTGGTTGGGGCCCTGACTTTATGTTGGGAAATTTGCAAAGAAAAACATTGAAACACTCTAGGTAGTTCGTTGGCCCGTATAGACATTGAGTTGGCTACTCAAGTACTCATGATTTCGAGTCAAATAAATTTCTTCCTAGGTGCCCCACGAGGATAAAAAAGTGAAGAACCTCATAAGTCAGACATGGGAGGTGATGCAGTCACTGAGGTTTGATATTAAATCATCACCCGTAATAACCAAAAATAATCGCCCAATAACCCTCAGAAACCGTACAGAGAAATAATAATAAAAAAAATAAAGTAATGATCACTGTATTTGGATTTTTCAGGCAGATATCCCAATTAACAAAAGTTCATGCTATAGACCACAAAATCGACAATAAAAGCGTCGCCATTTGATGGGACGAGTCATTTGCCTAACAAAGAACAGTTCACTTTGCAAGACAAGTTGAATTCCTCAAATCTCCAAGGACATTGTTGTTTATTTTCATAAGATCAGAGCAGTAAAAATGAACCGGAGTAAAGCCCTGCAAGGCCTCGAACATGCTTATCAGCAATGAAGAAAACTATCTATAGGGAATTACAAGGACAGAGAGCATTTTGAGTCATTCTTAAACTATCCATTTTGTCAAGTGATACCATTATAGAAAACACAACTAAGATACAAAGGAACTCACTTCAGAAATTGGTTTCAGATTAAGAAGAGGTATTGCTGGAAAAAGAGGTTCCTCGTCATTGACTTCTCTAACAGAAGGTACCTGGCCACTTAGCAGGTATTCACTGAAAACTAAACCTGCAGAGAGCATGTTTTAGGAAATGGTTAGATTATCAAGATGATGAAATGAAACCTAGCTTTGAGAATATCATGGAGTATGCAATAGATCACGTATTCACGTGGCCCTTAATTTGCCGTGACTTCATTCTAACTAAGAAAAATAGCTACACATAGATAGATGCTTAAGTACTTAACAGATCTACATAAACTGACATCTTCCTACATAATTATGTTGCACTAAATTTGGTGAGAGTATTGTGAGGGAAAATATGTACTTGCTCGATAAGGATTGAAAGTCCTCAGTTGAATGGATTGATATGACTTCAGATTGCAGTACATGTGTATCCAAGTTATCACACCAAAGCATGCAAGAGCAAGTGGTGTAGAGGAGCCTATCTGATTAGCTATTGCAATCCCAAGCGCGATACCAATAGACTTGCTCACCATTCCTTGTGCTTCACCCTTTGCAATTACCTGGCATCATCCATTCATGATGCCATAAGGCAGGTCATAAGTGATGGTATGTCAAAGAAACTCCCCCTCAATCAAACAACTAATTTGTTTACAGCAAATTAACATGTTTACCTCGGCAAAATTCCTCTTAGCAGCAAAACCTGCATAGAAACAGCTCCTTGTGGCAGCCTGCAAGACCATGTCAATTGTTAGCTACCTTTAGCACGTAATAAACAGAATATGCCATGGGATTAAATTATGGTACCGGTTGTGATCGCCAAACCCATGGTATTAAATTCAGTCTGAGATAATCTTGAAATTGGTGTCGAACTACAGCAGCCTGATCTTTATTGTCAAGCCATAAATGAACCGACATTACCTCCAACTATGGCCGGGACCGTCACGATGAACCTTCACAATATCTCAGACAATGTGTGGTGTCACGGCCCAAATTTATAACATGGTGCTAACAGAAACCCTAATAGTGTACAATAGTATATGGTGTTTGGCACGTACAATAGTTCAATTTTACAGCTACTTTTTGCTAGGTTATAGTAGACATATCAAAATGGTATCACTTACATCGAGAGGGTACACAAAAAAGTGGCTGTTAAGTCACCAAGTTCTACGCTATGGTTACGTTATGTCTAGATTATAATGCCATTAAGTCAATACGGATCATGGAAACCAGTGCCTTCAAATGTTCTTTTTTTGAGGGACAGTACCTTCAAATGTTGCAGGTACTTTACCAACAAGGTCTAAACAATGCAGTAAAGGTCTGCAATGCTTCGGACAATGATAAACCCACAAACTACATGTATACACGAAAATAATTTCAAAGTCGGAAAAGCTCCAGCTATACAGTGAGAATATACTAGCATCAGCCTTATACTATGCAATCGAATTTGTTGTAGACGAATAATGGCTAAGATTTCTGTCAGTAGTATGCATTTAAAATAGAAGTACACTATAATTATTTTGTCAATGCCTTTTCTGTTCTTTTTTTTCCTTTTGTTGTGTGCAGTTAACCACTGTCAAGAAGTTACGTTTGCAAATTAGCAATATCTCGTACTGAAGTTAACGTCCTACTTGTGACGAATCTATAGAATACCTGGATCAAAGAAGCAGCAGAACGCCCAGCTCCAGCAGTTGCTCCAATGAAGACAAAGAGATGAGGAAAAGCAGGAGTTAATATCTCCAATCCAAATGCGGCATTTTCCAATAGGTCCGCAAATAACCTCCAACCCTTTGGGTGGACATCAAAGTGTCGTCCATACTTTGATAATGTGATCTTGCTCAGATACCCAATTCCATCCTTAAGCACCCAGCTTATAGCAGCTGCAGTTGGAATTGCCCCCTTCCCCAATCCAACAGCATACAGCAAAGACTGCAGAAAACGGAACCAATTAGTCTTCAGAGATACGATCTTATTTTCGTATAATGTGAGACCAACCCAATTTATCTAAAATCCACACTCATATCATCATATGTGATATACCTAGTAATCTAATACCCATTACCCACTAAAAGATGAAATTTTAAAAATAACTAACCCGGCAAACAGAAAGTTTAGGGATAAATTTATCAGGACACCTCATAATCGTGATGTTTAGCATGCATCCCACATGGCCCCACCTTCTAGAAAGAAATAGCAATGATTTAAACAGGCATACAAGAATAACACCAACCTGTGTGGCAAGAACCCCAGTAATCTGACTAGCAATGCCCTGAACCGCTCTCCACAAAGAATAGTCCAAATAATCGCTAGTCACGCTATCAGGAAAACCTTCTGGTAACATAAGACGAAATGCAATATCCTTGCTCAGTAACCATAAATTAGGAAGACCTGCTGAAGGGCTAAGAACACCATTATCCATATCTTCCTTTCTCGACGAATTAAAAGATGATGGAACCACCACAAACTCATCTTTCGAAGGGTCGGGAATAAGTTTAGCCCGCTGACCTCCCTTAACTTCCCATACAACCTCCTCACCTTTCATCTCCTCGTCATTCTCATCAATTCTCCCTATTGCGCTTGCGAAATCCATATGAAACGAGCCAAGCAAACCTAAGAACGACAACAAGCATAGCACTAGCTGTCTAGGAAGCAATGAGCCATCAAGCATGTTATTGCGAACATCACATACTCTAGACGTAAACAAGAAAGCCAATCGATATGACCAAAAAATTGCAAGAATCCCCATATTCAATCCATGACTACCCCCACCGTCATCATGGCCATCAAAATCATTATTGTCGTCATTATTTCCACCGCCACTATTGTTGTTATTGTTGTCATTGTTGTTGTTGTTGAAATTCCCATGGTCACCACTATCTAGCAATAATTCTTGTTTAAGCAAAGGAAGAACACGACCCACCTCAAACGCTTTCGCCACAATCCTTTTCGTCAAATTATTAACTTTTCCCTTATAAGTAAATTGATGTCCATTTATGCGCGCATTTAGGATTCTACTCCAAGGGGTCGCCTTGCATTGCCATGTAAAACGCAATGAACTATCCACAAACAACGCTGAAGAAGTACAACTACAGCCCATAATCTCTCAGAGACAATCTTTACTAGCTAACAATCAAAAGAAGAAACCCATGATCCACAATCCAAAACCCTACATATCTAACATTCCCCCTTGTCACATTGAATATCCTACCCTTCTATCTCATCCCTTCTTATACAATCAATTCTCGAAAATTCAACCAAATCAGATTTCTTCACCTGCCAACAAAGCCACAAGCTTTCAGCATTTGACAACAAACACTTACCTTCTTGCTCAAACCTTCACAAACTTTAATACCTGAACTCTAATAAAGATCACAAATTTTCATTGAATACAGACACTATCCGCCACAAACCGGATAGTTTCTCTCTTACAAAATGCAAGTAGTACTACCCATAAAATGTTCTATTTCCCTATTTGTCCTCTCACTTGCTTTGTTGTGGGAGGGACACTATCTGTCTTCAGCTTGTGACGGATAGTATCCATCACAAGCAAGATGCTTTGAATAAAGATATCATATATTTCAAAAAAACAACACTACCCCAGTTGTCCACAGTCCCTCAAGGGCTCTAAGCAAATAGTGGGATGACTGCAGTCGGGTTTACGCAGCCTTACCCCAGATGTCCCAGTCCCTTGAGAGCTCTTACAAATTGCAGGTAACTGCAGTCGGATTTACGCAGACTTACCCTAGTTACCCTATGTTAAGCAACACAAAGAGACCGTTTCCGAGTGACCCAAATGAAAATTACGTCCCTAATTACTATACTTCATCACTCATTTCAATTCCATAACCACATAATACCATAAACAATTAATTAAATCATATAATTAAACAAAACAAAATAGTAAATATCAACATAAATTATGATACAAAAAAGCAATTTTAACAGTTCATGCTTACCTATATGAAAATGATAATAAGTGGGATTAATTGCAGACGAAGCTAAATTGTGAGAAAATGGAGGAAGAATGAGTATCTTTCTAGGATAAAATTGGTGAACAATTGTCGTTTTTTCGCAGACGTTTTTGGGTTCTAAATTTCTAATTTCCCTTTTGGTTTTTTTCAATCCAACAACTCCCAAAAGTCCGTAATTATAAGACCGTCTTATAATAAGATAAAGTTAGGCCTAATAATACGAAGTCCGATATGAATTGATAAAGTAATAGACCATTTATTTAAGTATTACTGAAGTAAAAATGTTCGCAAATTGCATAGACGGATTCTAGGGTTAGATAAAGTCGTTTCAAATTTTGAGAAATAACGGATGACATTTCAGGTTTGCGGTGTGCGATAATCAAGTAAGAGAGATTTGCAGTGTGCGATAATTAAGTAGGAGAGGAAAATTGGATACTTGTTAAAATTAGTACTATTTATTTGGAGACTTGGAGTTGGAAATGAATAATGAAACTCCTAAAGCGACACCAAATGCGTGATAGAAAAATCAGTAGAACAAGAAACAAGACCTAAAACTGTCTTTTAAACAACTCAAGTTAAAGTGTATAATACGCGTTTTTGAGGAGGTTAAGATTCTGGAACACAAAAATGTTCGTAAATCTTATAGATGATTACTCAAGTCAGACAAACTAGCTTAACAGCATTTGAGAAACAACACAGGACATTTGAGGTTGGTGGTGTGCAATAAACTAGTCTTGGGCAGTAATCAGAAACTTGTTAAAAAAATAGAAAATTTGTTATTTGGGCCTAAATCGAATATGGTAACTCCTCAGGCGACCGTTGGTACGTGGTAAAAACACGGGAGAAAAAGAAACATGACCTGGTTCAGCCTTTCGAACGATTCAAATTGATTTATATACTGAAAATCTGGAATGTATAATACACAATTTTCGGCATTCCAGGTCTCAAAACAAAGATGTCCGTAAATTGCAAAGTCGGTTCCTAGAGTCATATATAGCAGCCTCACACATTTTGAGGAATAACAGATGACATTCCAGGTTGACGTTTGCGATAATTAAATGAGATTACGACATTTCATAAAAAATAAAAAAGCTCGATAATTAAGTATTTTGAAGACAACATGCACATTTTATTCTTAAAATCATACCGCACTTTGTAATATTTAGTTTTGAAAAACATCATACTCTATTTAATCTGTACCTAAATTAACCGATATTAATTTTGAACCGAACTAAACCGAGTACTAAATTTAATAAACCCGACCCAAATAAAAAATAAGATACGGTCTTTTTTTCCGATCCGAACCTAAACATACTCACTTGTCAATTTGTCATACTAGTGGCTCAAAACCTCTCTCGTATTTCGTTAACACACACACAAATACACAGTTCACACTTCCCAACGCACATCCATAAACGGAGAAAACCTCGGCAACTTCTTCTCAAACTTCAACAATGGCGACTTCTTCACCATCAACAAGTCTTCAATGGCGGCACACCTCCTTACACTCTCTCACCTCTCCTCTGTCACATAGTAAACTCAACCTCTCCTTCCTCTCTCCACCGCGAACTTCCCAGCGCCGCGCGGCAGGGCTCACCGTTGCGTTCCAACGCGGCGACTTCGACGCTTTTAAGAAACGCGTGGCATCCGGTGAAACGTGGAGAGATGTTTGGCGTTCTGCTAATGACGGTTTTGAACAGTTCGTTTACGACGCTAAGAAAGCAGCGGAGAGGTTCGACCGTCGCTACGATGTTTCTCGAAAGTTTGGTTCAGCGGTTGAAGTTGCTTCTATTCGTGCTCGCGAGATTGATCGTGATTTCGAGGTTTCGCAGAAATGGCGCGCTTTTTCGATTGATTTCTCTCGCAATTTGCCTAGGGTTTGTGTTTTTTTTTACCTTTCTATTTATATTGATTGTTTTCGTTGATTTTGTGAAATTAATTGCGAGATGATGTATTGTTTATGTAGTTCGCGATTGAATAGATTAGTTCGATATTCGATTTCTTATCGAAATTACTGGATAAGAAACGCGCTTAACTGAACTGAATTGAATTAAACTGAACAAAATTGAACGGAACTAGTTTGTACTGAATTGAAACTGGGTACAAAGGAACTAGCCGTAATTAGGTGCTACCAATGGATGGATGAGGTCTCTTAATGTAGCTCAGGATTATAAAGAATGAAGCTATTAGTTCGCTATTTCGATTTCTTATTGAAATTACTGGATGAGAAACATGTTTGAACTGAATAAAAATGAAGTGAACTGGAATTAGGTACAAATGAACAAGGCCTTAATTAGGTGATAGTGTCATACCAGTGGCTTTGTTAGCATGCTTACACATGGTTAAAGCATTGCATCTTTTTGAGGTGGAATAGGTATTAGATGGCAATGATGTGCAAGGATTGTAATGATAACATCTACTACTGCGCAAGTTTTAGGAGGTTTCTGTTGTGGTGAGAATGTGAGATGTTGTAATTGAATTCCTATAAATGAAAGGAAAAGGGGGCTGAATTGCGTTTGATACGCGTATGTGTTAGGTGTAAGGTTCGGGAGTTACCGAGGTACATATATACTCCCTCGGATCCATACAAATGGTAACACTTGCTTTTTGGCACTATTCATGGTCGTAGAAAATCTTTGATATTACTTCTAATCTATAAGACAAAATATCAATTTTTTATAATTTTTGATAATGTGTAATTAAAGATATTCACGTTGCAAAACGTGTCTCGACAAGTGTGATAAAGCAAGTGTTACCATTTGTGTGGATCGGAGGGAGTATTATATGTAAGAGATATTTGATCAATAACAAAAATGTCTAGATGTAATGTATCAGGTGTATTAGGAACAGAAATGAACAAGGATGAACGGATCTAATTTAAACTGAACTGAAATCAAGTACAAAGGAACAAAACCGTTATTGGGCTCTAGTTTGCTACCGATGGTTTTATTAGCATGTGTATTGTGATTACTGAGTAGTAATAGGGTTATAGGACAATTGGTGAGGCTTATGGCAAGTCAGCTACAATCGAAATTGTTCAACTTAATCACATGTTAACTAGTAGATGTAAAATGTATTTGTAGTTTTCTACTATATGGAATCATTTCCTATTGGCTTTATGGTCAGTGCCGTCAGCCGGGTCATAGTATTAGATCTCATTTTTGGTCATGGTCACACTAACGGCTGTTGGGGCATCATCTTGCCAAATCTGGCCAATATTGCCTTAAACGTAGTTGCAGGTTAACTTAAAACCTTTACCAAATGATTGTGTTTTGATGTCAGGACTTTAATTTGATACCATGATTAAAGCATTGCATCTTACCAAACAAGCCCTTGGAGAAGTTGCCTGACTAAAACATAACTAGTCCCTACGTTTTATCGCTTCTAATTTATCATTTGACAGAGGTAATAGCAAAAGGTCAACATTTAAACAAAGTAATTTTTTTTAATTCGGACATAGCAATCTGCGCGTGACCAATGTTTTGAGACAGTAGGAATTATATGCTAATGATGACGAAGGATTCTAATGATAACATCTACATCATCAGACTACACAACTTTAGGGGGTTCCACTTGTGGTGTGTTGTCCTAATTGAATTCTTATAGATGATGGAAAAGGGGAGATGAACTACATTTGATACGTGAATGTGTTAGCTGTTGCCTGTTAGGTGTGTGTATGGAGTAGGTACATATATGTTAGAGATGTTTAATAACATATATGAGTAGATTTATTGCACCAGGTATATTTATCTAACTATACATTAGTCTAGACTCTAGAATATTGGGTTCTTATATGAATGGAACTATGATATACGTTGAAAGTGTGCGAGAGATAATGCCACAACAAGCAACAAGTGTTCTGTGAGTTATCTCTACTAGGGAGCTTGAGATAGGGATAACCACAACAACAATAGTGAGATGTATACTCGGGTTCTTAAGTCGGGTTTCTTGTGTGAGGGTTTGTCAAGTTGTCCAAAAACTTGATATAGTGAGATATTTTTTGTTGTTGAGCCTGGTTGCAGAGTAGGTTAAGGCCCGATTCACTTAAAATTGTCTTCTTGCATTTCTCCTCACTAATGTGTGAGCCCTAGATTTCCCTATAGCGTGGCGTGTTAGTGTAGGGGTAAGTTATGGATCTAGGGTGAAAACATGTTTGCTGGGTTTGGAAGGCGAACAAGTATTATTTCACCCTTACATGCTACTGATGAAATCCTAGAAGAAGCCTGACGTCACCCTAGAAGCATCTCTCTTGTAATGATGTATAAAATGATGTTATTTACTCCTATATAGCTATATTTGATGAAGATTACATGATTCATTGACCTGTTATTCTTGCAGTATAGGAAGCTTTTCAGTGATTTCTTGGACACTCCCGTTGGACGAGGCTCTTCTGTAAGTAATCCTTGTTTTTTTTGCTTTATATGTGCATGTTCATTCATTATCTGCTTTCTCTGATCCTTTAGTTTTTGGTGACAACTCAGCAATAAAAGCTCAAGTTAGCCTAAATTTAGCTATATTTGTAATCCCTCATTGCTTATCCATTTGGATTGTTTTCTGTTTTTTTTAATTATCACGAGAGGGAAAAAGGAAAGTCCATTCAGTCATCATTTTGAACATGAGATTATGTGCTCTCTATCCTCTAGAGTAGCTGTTCATTTGAACATTTGATTATATGATCACTCAATGGTAGATTCAGTGCTGTTGACTCATCTTTCTTGCCATACCGAGTTGATAGCTGGAAATCAATTCAGACCACGGGGACATATGTGATCCATTTAATTTCCATTGGAACACGTTTGTAATTTTTTTCTCTGTTTATGGAAATCGTGACTCGTGAACTGTTCTTTGTGCCAGCTCTTTGATATCGAGTCATTGTTTTATTAGTCAGCAAGTGACTCAATTTTCAATTATTCTCTTACTTCTTTGAAATTATCTCGAGTTGTATTTCATTAGACTACTTTTTACAGTCCTTTGAAAAGAACCATAGTGAAATGGCGGTATACCGTTTTCTGGCCTATGTCTGTTCTAGTGATGCTTGAATGCTTGATCATTTTTCTTCTCACTTTAACAGATTGAAGCATTAGAAGGTTGTAAGTTGTAACGGAGACTACTTGTTTTGTTCACTGAATTTTAGTTCTAGCTAACCTGTCAAATTCATTTCTGTCTCAGACACTCTTCTTCTTGTGGTTTGCGTTGTCTGGATGGTTGTTTCGGTGTCTGATACTTGCAACTTGGGTACTACCAATTGCCGGGCCTCTTCTTCTCAACACTCTCGCTAATAAAGTGGTTGTGAGGGTAAACACTATTCTGTTTCAGCTTTCTAATTATTGTATATTTATGGAATTCAATGATTGTTTCTTTTATTATTTTCGGCGTTTTATCTGATATTAAATCGTGTTTTTCTGCTCTTCTTTGCTTATGTATTAGTTTTATACCAAGGAACCTTAACAAGGTTGCTCACAACCTTGTGAAGGCCTCTGTGTAATTTTGGTATAGTTTACACCTGCCAAAAAAAAAATAAAAAAAATGATTGTTTCTTTTAAGTTCTTGGGAAGGGGATAAGTGACCTGTATCTAATCTTAGCTTCTTGCTTGTTGAACTCCGTCAATCAGTGAGGTCACTTATTTCTCAAGTATTTGCATTTTGCATTTAGGCCCCGTTTTACTCACAAGTTTAAAAAAGCATGACACACACTTAGACTGAGGTGATGAGGGCTCGTAGCGAGCCAAAAAGTGGAGACGTAGGGGCACACCTCATGAAACGAGACTGGATTTATTGGTAGTAGATAGTATCGTATGCCAATGTGAACCTTCTTTTGTTTAAGTGAAGGTTATCATTTTTAGAGGTTACCAAATGTGATAAAGTGGTATCATTCTTCGCTTAAAGTAGCAGTAGATCACTGTTCTAATCCTGTCACTCCAGGAGTCATTATTAAAATTATCGACACTGACTCTGGTCATTTGGTGGCCTTTCACATTGTTCTGTAGCCCGTTCCCTTTTTTGTTTCTTTTATTTTACCTTCTTGAATTTGTTCTGTCTAGATTTTGAGTTAGAAAAAGTCGAGATTAGTAGCACTGAATGAAATTTATCGTATTGGTCTCGTGACTCTCGTCTTGCCTTAAGTTTCCGTTACCCTATTTTTTGCTCAAAAGAATCTAAACCAATTTCTTACACAGGGTGCTTGCCCGTCATGCAAGAGAAATTTTATCGGTAACAAGAACAGTATGATACAATGTACTGGTTGTGGCAACATTGTGTGGCAGCCACAAGGAGGTGGCTTTTCAGAAGGCAACAAGAACTCTACTCGCTCCAAGTCTCAGCCTGACTTTATAGACGTAGACTTCGAGGAAAAATAACTCCATCCGTAGACAATGGCTGTATCGTGAAGCTGTCATACACCGGCAAACTGAGAAAACACGGGATTGTCGTTAGTCGTCATACACTACTATAAGAAGTTAACCTTTTGTTATATATATGTCCGAGTCCAATATCTATTCCTAGAATAAATGGTTCTCGTAATGACACGATATTTAAAATCCCGTTTCCTCCCTCTTTTTGACATCGTTCCTGTCTCCGTAAATGCAGAATGCCCCGGTTGTAACGTGTAACGCATTTGCCGTTGTATAGTTCAAAGTTCTCTCATCTGATTGTCAAGAAGATACGAGTCACTGTAAGTGTATTCTGTAAATCCGTTTTCAATTCCAGTTTTCTTCAGATTGTTTCCATCGACCCATCCTGTCGTTTGAGGAATCGACTTTGGAATAGTAAATGTTTTTTTGGATCGGGATCGTTTCACGTACAGAGGTAAATCGGTTATGAACTAATGATAGCGAATGTAATCATGGTTTTAAATCTCGGTATCGGTTGCAGTCGCGGTAGTGGTATAACCGGACCTTAATCGGCCATCGCGGGCAGATCACGGTGAATCTCGGTGATTTCTCGGGTGATATCTCGTATTGGTAGAGTGAAAATCCGATACAACTCGGCCGAGTCGTACCGTATTGGCCGAGATTTAAAACCATGAATGTAATGCACCAACAATTTGGGGCATGACTAACTGAAAGAAAAGTTTCCTTTCAAGTTACTGCTTGAAATAGAACTAACTTTGCATTTAATTAATCTCCCAGGGCTTCTTAATAACTATAAATCCAATAATTAATCGCGATTTGTCATGTTAATTAAGAAATCTCACCAAACTCTAACCTTCTTGCTTCATAGTAAATCAAAGTTTGCTGTATTGTCTTCATCACAGTACCAATATTTGTTCCATATACTGACACATCCCGAGACGGTCTTCCTCATATATACACGCCTCCATCATCGCTTTTCATAACATTAAATCCATCGAAACCATTCTTCAATTTACTCGATCCATTTAATCCAACCATGAGTAGGCCGAAACCTCAGTATCCTCTCAATATCAAGCTCATTTTTACCGGAGTCACAGTCGCTTTCGTTCTCCTCCTCGTCTTAAGAACAAACTACTCAAACTCCGACTCAACCCCTTCTTCCTCGAATACTTCCCATAGCCGTAGCAGGGACGACGCCTGTGCATCGACATGTACTAAAATCCCGCCTTCCCTTTCTCAAGCGCTTATACATTACTCAACCTCAAGCATTACACCACAACAAACCAGCAAGGAAATATCAGTATCCTCGAAAGTCCTACAAAAGAAGTCGCCCTGTAACTTCTTAGTCTTCGGTTTAGGCCATGATAGTCTAATGTGGACCGCGTTAAACTATGGTGGACGAACCATTTTCCTCGAAGAAGACGAAGCATGGATTAAGCAAATCAGACATCGGTTTCCAATGTTGGAATCATATCACGTAACTTACGACAGTAAAGTTAACCAAGCTGATAACCTAATGGAAACAAGCAAAGGACCGGAATGTACACTAATCGCCGATCCTAGACACTCTATGTGTTCACTTGCTTTAAAGGGTTTACCCGAAATTGTGTATGAAACTAAATGGGACGTGATCATGGTGGACGCGCCAACAGGGTACTACGATGAGGCACCGGGTAGAATGACTGCGATTTATACAGCCGGGATGATTGCTCGAAACAGAGAGGATGGTGAGACGGATGTGTTTGTTCATGATGTTAATAGAGATGTAGAAGACAAGTTCTCTAAGGAGTTCTTGTGTGAAGGGTACATGAAGAAACAAGAAGGAAGATTAAGGCATTTTACTATACCAAGTCACAAGAATGAGGATGGGAGGCCTTTTTGCCCTTAGGGACGCGTCTGAACTTGTGACGGAAACTGTTTTGAAATAATTTTTGGTGAATTTTTTGTTGGATACAAAATATTTTTTTCGCTTACATATTACTCCGTAGTTATTCTAGTTAATAACGAACATTATTATGTAATGGTAATATGTTTCACTAATTTCGTTTCATCACCTTAGTATTAAGGGGTTTTATAATTTGTTTGCATTTATTTTTGCACAAATTCTTATTTGCAACGGCACTATCCGTCGCAAACTTGTGACGGATACCGTTTTCTCTCACAAAATACCCACTTTTTCTCTCCATCCAACACTATTCATGTGGTCCCCTTTCTCCACTAACTCATTTTGTATCCATTTTATCTCACAAAATATCCGTCACAAATGGTGACCCGTCGCAAGCAAGATTTACTAACATTATTATGTAATGGTAATATGTTTCACTAATTTCGTTTCATCACCTTAGTATTAAGGGGTTTTATAATTTGTTTGCATTTATTTTTGTCATAGATTAATGTCGTTTTTAAAAAGCCTCTTTTTCTGTATATCCACTATCCTCTCGAGTTTCAATGTAACTGATACAAGTCGCGAAATCACATCATTTAGGTCCATCCCATCCTAGATGAGGAAAAATGAACATGCATCGAATGTATTACCTCAGATTTTACTTATTTTTGAGCATATGTGTATTATTTCTGAGTTTATTACCTCAAACTTTATTTGTTTTTGAACATATGTGTATTTTTTCTAAACTTATTAAAGTTTATAAGTTAGATTTTAATTCTTTTCCGTCAAAACTAAAATTTAACTGTGTTCATATGCAATGTTATTGAGTTTTATTATAATTTTTTAATAATGTATAATTAACTGAACTCAATAACTTTATAATAATATTCATAATTTTTAAAACAAAACTCAAAAATATTATTATAATGCTCATAAACTATAAAATTGTGGTAATATATAATATGTATGATCGATCCACTTACTGGATGTCTACTGCCTAGATCACAAATTCTCATTGAAGACCGACACTAATCGTATCACAAGCTGAAGACGGATAAACCACTCTCACAAAATGCAAATTGCACTACCCATAAAACGCTCCATTTTCCGTTACTTGTTCTCTGGTTTACCTTGTTATGTGACTTGTGAGGTATATTATCCGTCTCTAGCTTGCGAAACGCTTTGATAGATGATTATTGGTACAAGCCCAGCCCAATAACCCAACCAACCCCCGACAGGCGACATCTAAACGACGCATCTTCACATTTTTTTTTCCACGAAATATTCGGAAATTATCAAGTCAAGTGACCTTCTGATTACCGGTAACTTCCCGGTAATCGGTTACTTTTGGGTGAAATTTTACGTCAAGAACCCTAATTTTTCGAATTCATCCCTAATTGGATTCATGAAATGTCAAATTTGGACGAAGAAGAAGAAAATCTCGCTCATTTTCTTGAATCTGAGGTCCTCTCCGAAGTTTCCGATCAGGTATCCTGATTTTCCCCTTCAATTTTCGTTAATTTTTTTTGTTTTTTTTTTTCTGATTTTTCTGTTTTATGGTATTTATTTGTATATTTTGATAATTGTGTTTTATATGCTTCTTCATAAATAAATCAATGCTCAGCTGGTATAACGATGTGATTTTGTTTGATTGATTTTGATTAATTGTATGAATTGATGAATTTTTAGTCTATAGTTTGATGAGTAATGATTAGGTTTTTGATTTTTATGATAAGGTTTTGATCTTTACAAGAAATGGAGGTAAACCCAATGTACATACTCCCTCCGTTTGGTTTGATTCCATACGTTTGTTTATTATATATATATATATATATATATATGTGAGGTATATTTTAGTGAAACGTATCGAATCAAACCGAACGGAGGGATTAATTGTGTTACTATTTCCCCTAATTTGAGAGCTTGAATGGTTGAATGTATATGTATATATGGATATAATTGTGTTATTATAATGTTTTTTGTGATGTGTCATGATAGAAACCCTACTCATTGTGTTGAAAATTTGGAATTTGTAAAATATTGGAAGTCGGGATTTGGAGAGAGTTTTTGAATGTTTGTGACGAACGGAGTTGGAGATGTTCCTGTAGGAAGAATTCGTGTTGGAATGGTTGTAAATTGTTTGTGTCGCGGTGTGTATGATATTGTAGGATGACGATTCAAAGGAGATAGAGGAAGTACCAAAGAAGAGGAAGCGAACTGAGCATCATTTCCGTTATGTAAAAAATGATATAAAAGAAGTTGATTTAGAAACTGTACTGAATGGCGAATGTCCAAGTTGCATAAACAATGCCAGTAAAATGGACGGAGTTCAAATTAAAAGTGGGATATTTAGCAAGATACCGCCTGAGCTTTTCCATCACATCTTAAAGTTTTTGTCATCTGAGGTATTTGAATCTGTTTTCCTGATTGAATTAGCGAGTATGCCGGTGATAACCAATTTGCTAAAAGTATTCTGAATTTGCAGGATTTGATTTCATGTGCACAAGTATGCAAGTTCTTAAGTTTTGCTGCATCAGATGAGTCTCTTTGGCGTCATTTGTAAGTTATCTTTTCATCGCTCGTGTCTTGCTCTCTTTTTCCAACTCCTAATTCTATTCGTTGACTATGTTGCTTTCTTTATTTTGTATTTCTGCCCTTTTATTTTCATTATTTTATATTTTTATCTAATAGTGATTGTTCCAAATGATGATCATGTTAGCAACCCCAAACCTTTTCTACCTACATTTTCAGTAAGATATGCTGCCTGATTGGAAGTTAATGATTGTGTTTATTATGTCCTTGAGTTTTAGCTCTGTTGGTCCTCTTTATTTAGCTGGAGTATTCCGTAATACATTCTTCCTTCAAGCAAGCAAACCTCTGACACCTTCAAAAATCTCATTTATTCTCTAGGCTTTGTGATGGAAAACTAGGTGAAACGTTGTCTGAGAAGGCAATAAAGAAAAGAGCTCTTACATTTTACGAAATGTAATAGGTATTGAACCCATCTACCATAGCCTGTCAACTCTAAAATGCATGACGTATGAGATATGACCCTCGCAAATCTGATGGGTATTAAAATCAGCTATATAGTTGGGATTTGTACTGGAGGCCTGTGCTTGAAACACATGCATAATTATTTGCTATTCTGCCTTCATTGATATGCCATTGAAGGTAGAATTCGAAAAAATGTATAATGAAAGGCTGAAAAGATGAGGGCATAAACACTTATGTTATGGGTTTGGTTGCTGTAAATTTCGGGAATTATGTAGACAGATTCGATTGAAGAACTTATTTCTTTTCTGGTTCTTAGATCCCTTTATTGTCTGCTACAAGTATAAACACCATCCTGTAAAATTGGTGAGCACATAATTTTTACTCTTGATTGTTTAGACTTGACAAAAATCCCAAAATTGAACACTTGCAGTGTCTGCGGTAGATTTTATAAATTGAGAGTAGTAGCATTCCTTATCGTAAACCAGTGTTGAGTCTTGACTCTGAATTTTTTTTTTCTGAAAGTAGCAACAAGTTTGTTTGAGATAAAATCTATCGAGTATGACCAATGAAATAAGCAAACTAGCTCAAAGGTAGGTTGCATACTTTGCTGTTACTGATCATCCCCTTGGTGGGTTTTTACAACCAAGCTTTACCTCCTCCTAGATTTAAGTAAGAGAATATGTAATTCTGAAACTAGTTGCACCAAGCCCTTCTTTTTTCTACTTTGTGTGTGCTCATTTACATTTTGTGTAGGTATCGTCTGCGCTGGGGTTTGTTTCCTCAAACAAGAAAGCTGCGTGACTGTGCTTGGAAAAAGCTGTATATTCAGGTATCATATTTATTGTGCATCTGCCTTCTGACTTCAAATCTTGATTTTATGTTATGCCTTCATGTAATCTCGTAGTCAATTCTACTGTTCCTTTCAACCTCTATTGTGTTGCTTACTTGCTACATTGATCTTGCAGCGTGACGAGGAGGATATGGTTCAATCTGTAATGAACTGTCAACCTGAGTTCAAAGAGTTTTATCTGCAAATGTATGCTGCTAAGCGAACTCAAGCACCTTTGCCTTCTCAGGTAATATTTGCATATCACTTGATAGCGTATACGTTTTCAGTTTTCACTTGATTTAGTGAAGGACTTCCAAAGTTACATACTAGGTGCTTAACATTTGTGGCTGGTAGCATGGATATAACAAGTGCTGAAATTTTGGTAAAGTTGACACATATATTCCTAAGTTTGAAAATGCGCGCCTCGAGGGCGCCTAAGACGCACCTTGGATGAGGCACCATCCAAAACGCCTCTGTGCATAGGTGCACCTTTTAGATAAGGCTCACTCTGCGAGGTTCACTAGTACGTCTGCATCTGTATATCTGTCTTTTCTTTTCCCCATTATTTCTAAATTTTACTCCTTTAGATGTTGGTCAACATGAAAACTTCTAAAAAGGGTATTGTTGCTCAAAATTTTATTTGGGAAATAAAAATAAGTTCGAAAAATAAGGCGCTCGCGTCAAAAAAGGGCTCGCCTCCCCCTTGCGCTTTGCTCCTCTTCAAACTAAGATATATTTTGAACTTGAGAAATGTTTAGTTGATTTTGATTTACACGCTGACAATCAGAACATAATATTTCTCAGTTTCTGTGTACGGCAGAGGGTTTAGATGCTTCTGTACTATTCACTAGTGTTGGTTTTCAAATAAAAATTAAGAAAGAGAACGAGTGAAGTTATTTGATCTGAAGTATTTAATCATCTATGCTTACAATTTAACAATCTAAAATGTCTCTCCACTCTTTTTACTCGCTAGTTTGCTTTATGTAATCTGTGTATGATACTAATAAAGTACTAATTTTGTTTTATTCATTATCTTGTGTAAGGTTAATGACGACGGGGTCATTCTTGATAAAACGGTTTCTGATCAAGTGTCTATATGGAAGCGGAACAAAGGCTTCAGTGATAAGGTGGTCACAAACCATACTTGTTCTGGGGAGGCTTGCTCCTACTTTCAAATTGGGAATGTCTTCATTTGTGAAAAGACTGGAAATGTTCATGGTACTAGCTCCTTTAGCCTAAGCGGTATTATGGATTTTACATTTATTAATTCTAATGTACTCTTGCTGATTATACTGTGTTTTTGCTGCAGTATGTGACGATACATGTAAAGAAGTTATTTCTGATCCAGTCAATGAGCTTTTAGTTTGTACAATATCCGGACGTTGCTTTGACAGACTGCTTTCACCCTGTGAAACAGGAGATGCTGTGAGTACATTTTCTCTAATATTTTCCCTGTTCTCATATGTAATCGTGTATTACGCCCCCGATCTCACTACCTATATGGCAAGTCCTATGTGCAAGCATGAAATAATGTTGTTTAGTTTAGACCACAATGCTCGTCTACTTGTGCAGTCGTGCTACATTCCACTTCTACCGTTTTTTGTGTTACGTCGTTCGCTTTTCATGGCCTTCATGAATAAGCTTCGTATGTTTTTGGGTGTCCAAACTTCTCACTTAGAATATTTCCCGTTTCTGCATGTTATTTGTGACCATCGTAGTGACTTGACCTTTTTTTTCCAACTTGCATTTCTATTGACGCACAGTGTGCGCAATAAATGATCAAAAATAACATACGGAGTATTAAAAAAGAAAAATTCCTCAACCGGGTGGCTTGCTTATAGACACCCGAACTACTAATCAAGATTGTAACCTTCACCTGATCACCGGTTCATGAATAAATTAACCTCCGTTAAATTATACCTCTGTAACTTAAACCTCAAGCTTTATTAGTCAAGTGGAGTGAATTTGGATGTGAAACAGAGGGAATAGTGTTTAATGTGTTGATCGAAACAGGAGGATGAACAACAGCAAGGTGTTGTAACTGATGAAGCTGAACCATTCATGGGAGCAGGGCGTTTCGGTAATATATGTTCAACCTTTTATTCATCGCTGTCTATACACGGGTCCCTTCTCTTATCCACATTCTCATTCTCTTTTCGCTTTTCCCAGCGCGTGCATATCTCCTGGGATATAATTGTGATGACGAGAAGGAGCTTGAAGCTGTTGCAAGATTTTGCTGATCCAAGCAAAGGGTTTCGGGTTTTTGTTTCCGTGATAATACAACCTCAAGTTATTGCTGCCTCAATCCCTTGCAAACAATGGTGATCTGTGGATTGTCTGTAGAAGAATAACCTTGCGGCTGATATATCATAGGATAACTTAGCTTCAGTTATATTGAAGATGTCGCCGTGTTTTTAAAAATCTCAGCTGTATGCACCTGCTGTTAATCGACAATGCTGTATTATTATGTCTGTGAAGGCCGAATGGGGTCCTAATTTCTCGTTACATCGCTTAGTATTATCTAAAAACTTCGAAAGTCTTTATGCCGTGTTGTAGAATGCATGACGAGTAGGGATGACAACAGATATTGGATCCGGCCTACATGGACAGGCCAATCTAAATCCTATCTCTGTGTGCTCGATGGATACAAATTGGAACCGTGTGCTGACCGTGTATGGTCGTATGGATATGGAGTTCATTGCTGGGATGTCGATGTTTCGAGATAGACAAGTTCTCATAGATTGGTGTTGGATATTTAGATTTCAGAGATTGGGTTTGGATATTTGGATGACAAGATTATCTCTAATAATTTGTACAAAGGGATAGGCAAATGACAAATGACAAATGACAAATAACCTCTCATGCAATATCAAAATTCGTAATCCTTCCGATTCACACCAAATTTCCCATTTATTTTTGGGTGGTCTTCAACGCGACACCTTGATCGTAAATTTCTTCCTTTAAACGTAGAAAATTGTTGCAAAAATATGTAATTTTGTGAAATATATTTTCCAACAAAACTAAATTTGTAAATTTTATTTTTCAAAGATTTATATTTTATAATAAACTAATGGTCAAATTTTAACAAACTTTTCAAAGTTTGACCTTCGAAAAGTAAATGAGTGTGGGTTTATATATGTGCTAATCGAATGATAGGTAAATAACCGTTTTAACTTTAATTGAACTAAATCTAATTAAATATTTGCACAACAATATCCAAATGTAGATTTTATTACGTTACTCAAATTGAACCGTGTGATAAAAATTCTACTAGAAAGTCTAATAATTTTACTACTACATTTCTTGCTGAAGTATATGATCAGAACTACACCTGATAAACAGGTTAACCGGGAATGGTTTGAATCGAGCAACTTCAGATTAGATCATTTTTTGGTATGCTAAACTTGAAGTTGGTCTGGTCGAGTCGAGTTATTTCGAGATCGGGTCTTTTTCAAGCTATTATTATCAAGTTTTTTTTACGAATAATTATTGTAATAATAAACATTCAGGTCCAATTATTCGTTAAATTAAATCTCATACCATATGGATATATTAAAATGACTCACCCACATATGAGTTACTTAATATAGAAATTCAAGCCTAAGTCAAGAAGCTTACAAAACTACAAGTCAAACATTTATCAATCACTTTAAGGTCAATTTCACCAAGTCAAAACTCATATGAGATTATATAATAAGAGTGGACTAACCTACTTTATAACACTTCTGGTCTATTCGACTTACCTCTCATACTCGAATTATCCTCATTTCAAGTATCAAATCAGATAAAATTCAGGTTATTCTATATGAGATTATATAATAAGAGTGGACTAACCTTCCTTATATTACTTCTCACCTCTGATCTATTCGACTTATATGTCAAAACCGAATCATCTTCATTTCAAGTATCAAATTAAATAAAATCGGGTTATTCAAATCAGATCAGTCCATTTTATCAGGTTTAATCAAGACTCGTAATGGTTTAAACACATGGATTACTTGATATAGAAACCTAATCCAAGTCAACAAACATATAAAACTACAAGTCAAACAATTATCTATCACTTAAAGTTCATTGACAAAACCCAAATTCAAAGACACTTCTTCCTTCGAAGGACAAATGAAAATGTCAATTTCACTATTTTAAGTCAAAATAATATAAATAGACTATAATATAATATAATAATAGTGGACCAAAATAATGTCATATCAACACAACAATGCAAGTAGCTTACCTATTTCCAAGAAACAAAAGAAAAGGTTGATAACCTCAAGTTGTTGCCAAAAAAACAACAAACAAGTGTTTACTTAGTCTTGTGTGTTCTTGCCCCCTAACCTCAACTTGTTGTCTTTTCTAAGAAAAAAAGCCAATATTTATAATTGATAATTTTTTAATCCCAATGGGTCATCTGTTTGCTTTAGGTCTTTTGACAAAGATTCGGAAAAGTAGAGATGGTCAATTATTTGATGATAAGTGGACTAAATTGAATACAGAGTATTCGATTATCCATTAACTGTACTTCTAAAATAAAAGGTGAAACGATTGACTGAAACCCCTCAACATGAGGTAGACACTAGAGGGAGTAATGTTTATCACAAAATCTCTTTGAAAACAGACAGTCAGACATTATCTGTCACAAGCTTGACTGAAACCCTCCAAAACGATTGACTGAAACCCCTCAAAATGATTGACTGAAACCCCTTCTCTATTGACGAAGTGTTCTATTTTCCTCCACATGTCTTATTGGGATAATAATATTATCCGTTTTCAGCTTAAAATGAATAGTGTCCGTGATACGCAAGCCGGTTTATATGTTTATTAATAGGAGAAAGAGTTGTTATGGTGGGATAATGATAATATTAAGCAGATATCCGCGTATTGTTATCAAAGGTAGGTTGAGTTGCAAGTTGGTAATACAGTATGAATTATGATGATGCATCGTACCATTTCTATTTCTATGGCTTGATAATGACATTTTAGTCTTTTAGATTAAGAGAATCAACATTAATTTCATTCTAGATATATCCAATTTTCTACTTTTTCTGTTTATTATTAATTGTCACTTGCTCTTTTTTAAGCTGTGTATTTATTGGTACACCCCGTCCTATATTTAGGACCGTGAATATTAGCCGCGGTAGCTCATCAGACTATATACATGGCCCACAGATTAATACGGGTCATTTTCAAAACATTTTATCCCCACTTATGTGCACGTTCTTTTCTGATTATCCATGCAAAAGAACCCCACAGTTAAACGTGTTTGATTGGGAGTAGTCTTAGGATGATTGACCTCCTGGGAAGATTCTAGAGATGCGCATGAGTGAAAATGTGCTGGAAATGACTCGTGTTGATCATTGGGTCATGTACACAGCCTGACAAGCTACCGTGGATAACATTTTAGGTTTTAAATTTGGGTCGGGTTATATTGTGGTGATTTTTTTATGAGGTTAGTTGTTTATGTAGAATGTACTTACATTATTCGCAATGGTCGAGTCTAATGGTAACTTGGCTGAAATTTCTATGGATTTTGAGAGTTAAATAGGTTAAGGTTATGTGTTCTAAACTTCGACTATTTCACCTTTTAAAATGGATAGCTAACTTAGTACACATTGCTTGAAAGTACTACGTATATTTGAGGGTTTATCTAATGCGCGTTAAGAGTTATATGATTATATTTTAAATTCTGAATGTGGTTATCTTTTAGGAATTGAACTAGTAATCTTTGACCGAGTTAAATTTATCAGTTAATTTAAGTGTTTGTTAAGAGTTAAGACCCCGTTCAAGTAATTTGTTAATTTAAGTATTCTATTTTACACAAAGATCAAGAAAAGAATGTAATTTCTTAAATAATCTATATATTAAAGAAAGTATGTTCCACTTGTCACTATATCTCAGTTGTTTAATACTTAGGCTATGTTTGGTACTCTTTAGACTAATATTAACAGAATAACAACAGCAAATTGGTTAAGCAGATTATAAATAACAGATTTGGTTAACAGGTTTGACTAGTTTATTTCAATGAGTAAATTTAGTAGAAGTGTTTGGTAATTAGCGAATTTTGGTTAATAAATTGTTGTATTTATGTATAAATGGTGGGCAGATTCATATTTCACAATTTACTAATGTGAATATGCTAGGTGGAGCAGCATATTGTAGAGTAGTAGATTGAGCTTCAATCTACTTTTTTAATATGTTGTTTATCAAACACTAAAAATAGAGATTGATGAGTCAAACATGCTAAAAATCTTGAATATGTTAAAAACTTACCCATCCGTGTTTATCAAACACTCCCTTAGTCAATATAGAAATAGATAACAAATGAATAATACACCCAAAATAAAAATAGATAACAAATGAACTAGACGAAAGAACAAAGACGTATGTTTAAATACCTGAGTTAAGATTGCTTGCATGTGTGTAACATACTAAAAACCTTGATGATATGCTAGACTTATCAATCCACCGTTTACCAACACTCCCGAGTCAATATAAAAATATATAACAAATAAATAATATACCCAAAAGTAAAAATAGATAACAAATGACCAAAAAGAAAGAAGTACGTTTAAATACCAGTTAGGGTTTTTTTTTTCTTGGTGATTTTGATCAGATCATTCAGTTGCCTTAGCAATAGCATGAGCTAACCTATTTAGATGTCTAGGACAGTGACTCAAATAAAAACAATGACAACTAGAAACACATTTTAAGATGGTCTTGATTGTAGATTCAATATCTTTATCAATTGCTCCGCAACCATTCACTTGTAGAACCAGATTAAGACAGTCACTCGTTACGTTAAAACGAAATAGATCTCGTCGAATTGCATCTTGACAAGCCCATAAGAGCGTCGAAGCTTCAGCATGCAGTGAAATACCACTTAGTTAAGATTGCTTGCATGTGTGATAATTGGTAGTCGTTCTCTTTACCTTTGCAAAAAAAAGAAAAAAATTAAAAAAAAATATATATATATACTCAATCTGTCGAGCATATTCACTCCAATCTATTGCAATTCGAATCAACTAGAAGAACAATAAATTTTTCTTTATGAGCTTTAACACAATTGGCATTGTTTGGCAAACGCGCGGTAAAAGTAAATTTATAATGACAGATAACGTTAACAGAATATGGTTAGTAGATTTTAGTAGTAGGTTTGACTATTAAATTAAATTAGCAGATTAAGTAAGGGTGTTTGGTAATTAAGATTGTATGATAATGAGAATGATTTCATGAATAAACTGAATATGATAATACAATATGCTCCTAATAACAGCATATTCAAAAATAGTAGATTTCAGCTAATATGCTATCAAAATATGTCATTTACCAAACACATAAAAATGTTAGATTGATAAATCAATCTACTAATTAAGCCGAAATCTACTAATTTCGCTCAATATGCTGTCTACCAAACATGATCGGTATATTCTCGGAGAATTAGTGGACAAAATTAGATTAAGAAAACCATGTGCTAAATACGTGGATACGATTAGAATTGTCAAAAACCATTAATCTGTCAACCTCTTTTCAATTTGACCCGCTGACAATAAATGTGTATAGATTCACATTTTAAGTTTTAGCTCATTCATCAATGTGAGGGGTCAATCTCGCATGTAACTCTTGTGTGAGATGATTTTACGCGTAAAACAATCTCTTATATAAAAAAAAATTCATTTATTAGTATACTAAATAAGCAAATTTATTACTCTAAAGTTAGACTGTCTCACGGTATAAAACTGTCTTATTCTAAATTTTGTGATCTTGCATAACCCAATTGATTGCAACCCGATTAATTAATTGACTTGAATTAATGTTTGCGATTTCGACACACAAATGTTTGTACTCTCGTTTGACCCATTCAAATTTCACTAGAAATTATGTTTACTTCAATTATTTCAAAAAATGTCTAAATCTATGTTTTTGGAAAAGTTGTATTAATTACAATAAACTATGGGTAATTTATAAACACTAAGGGGTTGTTTGGTTGCCTTCCAAAATCACGGGAATTGAAAAATCATGGGAAGTGCGAAAATGAAGTCTTATGTGGTTGCCTAATTGGAATTAGAACTTACTAGGAAATTCTAATTCCTACATAATGTAGGAAGTCACTTACCTAGCCCCTTCTAGGTAAGTGGAAGTTCCCGCATGAATTAAAGTTCCTACATTCAACCAAACAATAATTACATAATTCACGTGATTTTCAAGTTCATATGAATTTAATCTTGCCGGGAATTTTATCTTCCCAAGGCGAACAAAACGACTCCTAAGTCTCCCTAGCTAGTGACAGTATATACGTCACAAGTTTGCGACAGGTCAAATACTAACCATGTTGGTAGATAAGATAAAATATTTTTGTTAGTAACAGGGTATTCTATTTTTGTCATATCTCTCCCACACGAGTATTAATTGATCCGTCGTAAACTTGTCACGAATATGTCCGTCACAGATGGGAATCTGTGATTTATGAAAAGTTTAGTTGACATTATTGTAAGGGGTGACAATAATGTAAGATACTCTATACACTTCAATAGAATTTAACTAATTATGAGTTTCTCGTAATTTTTTGCTAAAAAATTACCTATATTAATAATATAAAGTAAGTCTTATGTAAAATGATTTTTAATAAAACATTGTAATAAAACCAAAAAACGTTGATCCATTATCATGAAAAATGGGGGTTAATAAATATCTAAAAGTTATTTTAATGAAGTTATTTAGGCAAAATATTACACGTTATTACATTAATATGTGTAAAACCGTTTTATTCAAACATTATTCATTAAATCATTAGCATATACGGAGTATAAGGCAATAATCATGACATAGGGGTTATATTAATGCAAGAAATTGTAGATGTTTTCGATAAATTTTGCAACTAAAGTGCAAGTTTATTGGTAAAATGTTTTTTTTTATAAGCGTACATCTCAACATATCTTTAAAAGTATAAATTATATTTATATTAAAAGTCTTAATATAGGTAAAATTGAACAATATGTACAATATATAAATCAATAAAGTAGATTAGAATTACAAAGTATTGGTCCTGCATAATCATGAACAAGGGTCCCAACTCCCAAGGTAGATATGACACTAAAAACAAAATGCAAAAAAGGCAATAATATTAATAATAATATCAAATAAATCACATACATCTGATGTATTACCATCTATTCTATTATTTCGGAGTATTTTAATAAAAAAATTGAGTTTTATTTTAAAAATTATGAGTTTTATTATAAATTTTCTGAATTCATTCATTTAATATAGAAATATTAAGCTTAAAAAATTACAATAAAACTTAAAAACATTATATATAAACTTAAGTAAATTGAGTTTGCTAGAAAAAAATACAATTTAACTTGTAGACTTTAATAAACTCAGAAATAATATACATATATTCAAAAACAAATAGAGTTGAAAGTAATAATCTCAGAAAAATGCCCGTAAAATTAAAAAGAAATAAAATCTGAGATAATAAATTGGATGTGCTTTTTCTGAGAGATCACTATCATGCAAACAAAAGTACAAGAAAGTTATATGTAAACTTTATGGATTAGGTATTTGTGCATCTCATTTAAAGTAAACATATATAGTTTATATGTGATTACAGCCGTAATTTGCCTCCTATATTGGAGATTATTATTTAAAGTGAAAGGGAAAGTCACTAGGAAATAAACCTCAAGTTATTTTTTTAATTTATTTAGTGCATTGTGACAAATTTGTGATGCATTTTTGGCTATTATACAACCAAAGTTGCATGTATTATGACTAGACTAGATTCTTATCCTTCTTTTTTATATGTGAAATATCAAATAATTTATGTTATTTATCTAGCACATAGTTTTATATAAGATATGTATATCTGTATTACACTTAAAACGAGTTAATCTCTATTAAGAGTTGGAGAAGTTTGGAAAAGTTTGGTTGCATGTAAGAATTCGTATTGCTCAAGAAGTCGTAAAATAGATGATTTTAGATTCATGTGAATTAGAAAATATTGTTTGTTTGACATGTAGGAAATGCAGTTTATGAGGCATTCTCACTTACCTATGGGACCTAGGTAAGTTACTTCCTCCTTTATGGAGGAATTGCAATTCATGAGAACTTTAAATTCATGTTAATTGGAGTAACCAAACAAAATGTCAAATTTACAATTCACGTGAATTTAAATTCCTACATTTTTTAGTAGGTAGCCTGTTAAAACGGAAGCACAGAGAAAGACTAAAATAAACAACAAAGAACAATACGCACAGATTTACGTGGTTCACTAACGGTGTGTTAGCTACGTCCACAGGACAGAAGGGAGAGAGTTTTATTAATGTGAGGAACTTTCCAGATTACAGATTCAGAACGATATGGAATATTGTATGACTGCTAGGGTAGAGGTTAAGAGTTTATATAGTACTCTTAACCTAATACAAAACAGATTAGACTTAATCTAATAAAGCCCAGACAGAAACCCTAGCCCAATATAGAAATCAGATACTGTTTAGGTTTCGGGGGCGTTACCCCCGAACCCCCATCGGGGACCACGTTGCGTCCCCGAACCCCGCATAGTCGTTCGAAGCGGCGACTAACAGATTCAGGCATAGACCCAACATAACCAAATGACCCGTTTGTCTCATCTATTTAAGTAGTCTGGGTGCTCAGTTATGTTCTTTCTGGCTTAATTTAAACTCATTTTAGTGCAATCATATCTATATAGTTAACCAGATTACCCATTCAGTTCATCTCAACTGAGCTCGATTCAAATTAACTCTAACTTTTATTCATCTTCATTCATCTTCAACTAAGCTTCATTTAGTTCGTCATCAATCTTATTAAGATGATGATTGAGCCCAAATTGTTATATTTATATCCTATTAATTATGTCCCCTCACTCACGTGCTCGATCAATGGGTTTGAAGAGTGTTTTAGTGCACACCTTTTCACTCGCCCCATATCATGTGCTGAAATTTCACAACGTTGGGATTTGAATTCGTGATCTTTATTTACTGTGGCTCTAATACCATCATAATAGATGAACCAACATCTCAACTAAAACATAAAAGTCATGGTTAAAATCCAACAATTATTGGTATCCTTACTTAACCCGTTTTATTTTAAAAACGATCGGTATTAAGAAATACCGACCAGCCATTGTTTGAAGAGTAGTTTAAATATCCTATGAAAAACAAAGTATAGTGTGATTCAGTCACTTTAAATGATGGTTGCAAATATATAGAAAGTAGGGCATTAGTGAGTAGTGAGTGTTGGCTAAAGAATGGGGAGTTTAAGTTCCAGCTATATTGCACTAGCACGAATCCTCATTTGGGACGGACATATCCGTCGTAAGCTTGCGACAGGTCAAGTAATATCCATGTGAAGTGTATAAGAAAAAATTAGAATGTCTAGTGAAAAGCAAACCGTTTCGTCTTATTTCCCACATAAATAGTACTTAACTCGTCGCAAGGTTATAATAGATATATCCGTCATAAGGAAGACTTATTGCACTAGTCATACATGCACCATTATTATTGCACGCTTGTCATGGAAAATCTTATTATCATCATCATCAATCATCATCATTATTCATCATGCACAACACTATTGTTTTGGCATGATCGAGTGCCAAATATTATTTGTGATTTTGTGTATATCTTGCTTCTATTTGTTTCGTCGTGTAAAGTTGTATGTATCATGGCTGAATATCTGCCGTAGTAGTAAGGGTTGACGACCGCTACCTCAGATTTAAAAGAATTGACATAGAAAACGTATTTTTGCTACCTTAAATATTATTGATTAGCAGATAAATAACAGTTATCTCATCAAATGTAAAATAAATATGTTGTGGTTTCTTCCTAGTAACCCGGGTTCAAATCCCAATACGCATTTTACCATGTTAATTTTCTTTATGCTACCCCAAGCCCAAACATATAAATGATATAATACCGGTAACGTTAAATGTCTTCCGATGTTTTTGAAATTTTTTGTGCCCGCTTTATCTAACTCGATAAACCATCGTCTGTGCGATTTTCGGACATTTTTTTTACAGGAGCTCAGAGGCCTAAAAAAAGGTGTAGTATACACTTCAATTCGAGCCGTTTCGAGTGGTCGGAGCGTTCATTTTTATTTTTCAGTCTGTTTTTAAAACACGTGTCCAAAATCGCATCATGAGGTATCTTATTCGATTCTAAACCCTATAAGCTATAAACTACTATAAATCACTTTTACACGGTTATCCGATTTTCGGCCGAAACTGATTTATAACATACCGGTAACGTCAAATGTCTTCCGATGTTTTTGAAAACTTTTGTGCCCGTCTTATCTGACTCGATTAACCATCCGTGCAGTTTTCGGACATTTTTGTTCCGGGAAGCTCAAAGGCCTACAAAACGTGTATTTACACTTCAATTCGAGCCGTTTCGGGTGGTCGAAACGGTCATTTTTATTTTTCAGCCTGTTTTTAAACCACGTGTCCAAAATCGCATTATGAGGTATCTTATTCGATTTCTAGACCCTATAAACTACTATAAATCACTTTTACACGGTTATCCGATTTTCGGCCGAAACTGGTTTATATCATACTGGTAACGTCAAATGTCTTTCGAGGTTTTTGAAAATTTGTGTGCCCGCTTTATCTGACTCGATTAACCATCCGTGCGATTTTCGGACATTTTTGTTCCAAGAGTTCAGAGACCTAAAAAACGTGTATTATACTATACACTTCAATTCGATCCGGTTCGGGTGATCGGAGCGACCATTTTTATTTTTCAGCCTGTTTTTATACCACGTGTCCGAAATCGCATCATGAAGTATCTTATTCGATTCTAGACCCTATAAACTACTATAAATCACTTTTACACGGTTATCCGAGTTTCGGCCGAAACTGGTTTATAGCATACCGGAAATGTCAAATGACTTCTGATGTTTTTGAAAATTTTTGTGTTTGCTTTATTTAAAGCGATTAAGCATCCATGCGATTTCGGACATTTTTGTTCCGGGAGTTCAGAGGTCTAAAAAAACGTGTATTATAGACTTCAATTTAAGTCGTTTTCGGGTGGTTGGAGCGGCCATTTTTATTTTCAGCCTGCTTTTATACCACATGTCCGAAATTGCATCATGAGGTATCTTATTCGTTTTTAGACCCTATAAACTACTATAAATCACTCTTACACGGATATCCGGTTTTTAGCCGAAACTGGTTTATAGCATACCGTCGCAGGGACCAGGTTTGCCTCCAGCGTACTCCCTCCGTCCCGATCGATTGATGTTTTTTATTATTTTGGCACAAAAATCAGGCAATGAAAAAGAAATCAATTGCGAAATGACAAATTTGATCAAATGATCAAATAACTCATCTAGTTCATTAGTAAGAAATGGACATCTATGATTGAGACATTTTAAAATGAAATATGGCAACAAATAACCGGGATATTGGGACTTTGGGAGTAGTTAATATCCTCGATCTACCAGTTATATGCTTTAACATGGTTGTAATATCTGGACAATTTTCCTAACGCGGGTCTTAGATATATATATGTTGAAGATATTTCATTTAAGAGAAAAGTTTGATAATTATAAGATCGTATTCTTTTGAGCTCAAAGTAGATGAAATGGGCAGAATTGAGTTAAACAAAACTGAAATAAACTATAAAAACACGGTTAGAGACTAGAGTAGACCTGAAATGAGTTAAATGAAGCTATTATGTTGAACTCAACTGAATAGAATTGATCTGAGTTAAACTGAATGAATTAGTTGCGAGAAAAACCATTTCAATTGCGAAGGAATTTAATCATTTGGAGTCTTATTACATGATCACAATCGAATTAAAGCCGAGCGAGGTCCAGTTAATACTTGTATTTCCGAACAATAATTTGTTTATTTTTCTATATTTTTTGTGTAAATCTAATATAATGACAACTTTAATAATACTGTTGAGATATAAACCCAGATTATGAATATTGTCCAAGTAAACTTGTATAACGAATTTACAAACCATTGAGGACACTACATACACCCATGAATTGATCACTCCTTTAATAGGACAAGCTAATTTGGTAGAACAAACCTTTCACAATAAAGTCATAATACTCATAAGCATACAATGCTGAAACGGGATAGCAGGGGCGCTCGTCTTTATTGATATTTGAAAATTTCAAATTTTTAATTCAAAATTTCCAAATTTTTCCTAGGTTTTCTCATAAAGTTAACCATTTAATTCTGCTAAAATTTTTCATCCCATTGACTTTAAATCCTGATTCTGTCACTGTAAACATATAATTGTTCACTTCGATAATACTTCCTATATTTTTTTTGATGACGGGTGGGTTGAATCCCTCGGGCCCATGCATTCCCGCACCAGCACATGGACCATGTAAGCCAAGTGGTCATCGCCCCAGCTGGTAATCGAACTTGAAACCTCTCAACTCCTACATTTCTAAAAGTTTCAAAACATAATCCAACAACCACTAATCACTGGATTAACACCATTTAATTAATACTCCTTATATTGATTTGTCAACCATTAATTAAAACATAATAGAGTTTGGCAAAGACAAAGACAATGGAGAGTTTGTTGCCATGAAATAATTTTTAATAAATAGTTAGAGTAGATATTACAAATTTCAACGGCCACGTATGTAACAAAATGAACGTGACATGCTATCGTAACGAATGATGTATAGTGAAACAATGAATTTAACTTAAAGTCAACCTCTTCTAATTAACCTAAAATTCAATCATTCACTTGTTAGGTGCACAAAAATATCAATAACAATTCTCTTGATTTATGTGTATCATTGTATAAATGTTTATTAAACTAATAAAAAATTACGTTATTTAGAATTAATTCTGCCTCTTAAGGTATAAAATCATTGATTTTGTGGCTATTATTGGTTGAATGTTCGATTGAAACGATTTTCTAATATACCAGCATGACTGATGATCATGATAAATAATTAAATATGTGTATCTTTGTATAAGAGTCTATTATACCAATAAAAAATTACGTTATTCAGAATTAATTCTGCCTATTAAGGTATAAAATCATTGATTTTGGTCTACCGACTATCATTAGTTTAAATGTTTGGTTGAAACGATTTTCTAATATGTCATGAGCTTGAGAAATCTGTTTATCTTTATATAAAAGTCTACTATACTAATGAAAATTTACGTTATTCAAAATTAATTCTGTTTATTAATTAAGGTATAAAATCATTGATTTTGTATCTATCATTTAATTTTAATGTTTGGTTAAAACGATTTTCTAATATGTCACGAGCTTGAGAAATTTGTGTATCTTTATATAAAAGTCTATTATACTAATAAAAATTTACATTATTCAAAATTAATTCTGTTTATTAAGGTATAGAATCATTGATTTTGTATCTATCATTTAATTTTAATGTTTGGTTAAAACGATTTTCTAATATATCATAAATATGATATATTTGTCGAATTTTCATTTTAAATCCTAAAATACTCGATAAATAGGTATCCGATGTTGTAAGGGCCTAATTCGCATCCAAATCAATTATTTGTTTTTTTTTAAATGTTTGCTAATGGATGCTTAAATCATGAGTCATGACTATGAAGTTCCAAGGACTTTGCTAATGATTCAATTATTATTTATGATTTGTGATTTATTATTTGGTTGACATTAAAATTGTCTTTTGACAACTTGTCTAATAATTTCAAATTTCAATCTACAAGTTGACTTTTCACCTAAATATATTGGATTTTTTAAGCTCAAAATATATTTTAGGTAATAATCTATATACTAATCCTAGTTGATTTTCTAAAACATATATAGTAGCTAGGTTATACAAAATGTCAACATGATTTACAATGTGATTAAATCAATCATGTGACATAAACTTATAAAACTAGATTAGACTTCCTTCTTACTATTATAAGTCAATACATGAAAAACTAATAAAGAGCAATAAATAAAAAAAAGTAATACACGGATATACGTAGTTTTGTGTCAGTCTGTTAGCTACATTTACATGGGAGAAGAGAGGAGTTTTATTTATATTGAAGAGTTTACAGATTCGGATTAAGATTGTTATAATATGCATAATTACTGTTAAGGTAAGACTAAGAGAGTTTTTATAGGACTTTTAAGACCTTATACTCCTATATAGAATGACTTAACTTAGTCCCCGTCATAGTCGTTTGAACCAACGGCTTAAAGGCACCGATCAACACCCTTTGTTTCATTCGATTGTACAAGCATTTCAAAATCTCTTAGAATATACTCCCTCCGATCCGGACAAAAGTTAAAGGTTACTTTTTGGTATTATTGATGCTTTTAAGGAATCTTTGATATTACCGTTAACTATAGACAAAATATAGCAATGTGTAACTAAAAATATTCACGTTGCAAAATACGTCTGAACAAGAGTGATAATGCAATTGTTACCTTTTGTCTGAATCGGAGGAAGTTTAGAAAAACAAGTATCAAAATCAATTGAAACTGAGTAAATTTTATCTTTATCCCAAATTACTCTCTACATTTAAAAAACCTTAAATTTTATGAAAGGTTCATAGCTACTAAATTCAACAAAAACTCGTTTTCTTTTTACGGATTTCATTTTACACCGCCTTATCATTTTCTCAGTCAATTTTTTAAAATTTTTAATTTAACTTTATAATATTATTTATTATACAACCGTCTCATATAAAAATTACGGAATCATAATTGATAACCACATTAATTTCTGGCTGCCTAAATATAGTTGATTAAGGACATACGGTAAAACAACTAAAAGTGGAATTAATTAATTAATGTACGGAAAGTTTACGTACCAAACGTACAAATGAGGGATTATAAAACGTACAACCCTACAAACGAAGGACAATACACGGGATATACAAATAAAAACCCTACCTTTTACGCGTATATCATTGTTTCTTTCGATCATTATTGTTATGTACTCACTCAATCACTCACTGTAGGGTGTACCCCTTCATTTGTTGGGACCCTAATAAATCAACAAACAAAAATTGAACAAAAAGTCTTCATATGTATTATTAATCACTTAAAAAATATAAAGATTATAATGATAAATCGAGAACTTATAATGATCGATATTGTTAATGTTATAATTAAATCGATTTAGTGTGATTAGTTGCTCGATTATAGTACGAGACCGTAATGACTAATGATAAAGAAGATTAGGGATTATTCATAATAGTAATCATGGCCTCGTACTACTATAAATTCATCAAGTATTTATTTTTCTGTTTGATTTCATCTAGTTTCAGTTCAATTAAGCTACATTTAGTTAAGTTCAGATCATCTCTTCTCAAATTAACTCTAACATATTTCAACGTTATTCACTTCAACTCACCTACAATTATTTTTGTTTAGTTTGGTTCATAAATATATATTAAATAGCCTCTAATTCCATTTGTCATCAATTATCATGGTGATCTTGTACAATAACTACTCCACAAATTCTACTTTACGAAGGTCGTACATGCGACCAGTAGAAAAAGGATCACATTTTGATAAATAGTGATCAATTTTGATTAAATAGTGAACATTCTTTTGTTTAAAAAATGACCTATTTTTTAAGAGGGTCACTATTTATTAAAAAGTGGTCACTTTTGACCACAAAATGGTTACATTTTGTAAAAAAACACGGGATGAGACCGTCGTACAGGAGAACTACTGTAACTACTCATATATCTTCTATTCCAATCAATTGTATACGTTTGTCATTCTAAACCATTCTATATGATTACGCATATGATCATATATAACCATTAATCAATAAGAGTTAATTTGAAAAGAGATAATCATATTACTCAAATGTTTCTGTCTTTTTGTTGATTACAACTTATTTCAATTTAATTAAGTCACTACAAGAGAATGATGATTTAGCTACTAGTTTAGCAACTGACTAAACATCAGTCGCTAAATATATAATTTAGCGACTAATTTTGAGACAAAAAATACATTTAGTCTCTACTTAAGAGACCAAACTAATATGGTAGCTAATTATGTCTCTATTATAGAGACTATATAAAGTGGGTATCGAATTTAATATCTAATTTTAATTTTTAAATACAGAAATTTATCAGTATCTAAGTACGTAGTTATTATAGAGACAAAATTAAGTGAGTAGCAAATTTAGTATCTAATTTAAGTTTTCAGCTACGGAAATACGTTGGTAGCTAAAGTTATAGAGACAAAACAAAGTGAGTAGCAAATTTAATATCTAATTTAAGTTTTCGGCTACGGAAATACGTTGGTAGCTAAAGTTATAGAGACAAAACAAAGAGAGTAGCAACTTTAGTATCTAATTTAAGTTTTCAGCTACGGAAATACGTTAGTAGCTAAAGTTAATTTTCATTATCTTGTTTTTTTAATATTTCATATAAAATGTATGACAATTTAAAATATAGTTTTGAATTATTATTATAATCTGTTTATACTATTATAATATTAAAAATATACCTTATAACACACATACGTAACAATGACTTTAATTAAATATCTATTACCCAAACAGTCATTAATCTCCAAGTGCCTCAATGGTTAGAATGTTAGTTACAGACTTGGAGGTCATGGGTTCGATTCCTCTCAAGTGTCTCAACAACAAAAATAATCTTCTATGTAGAAGAGGTGGTGCATGGACTATACATGCTCGGTGAGCGGCGGTCTAGAAGAGGTGGTGCATGGACTATACATGCTCGGTGAGCGGCGGTCCTACATGTTATGTCGCACACTGAGTGCGGGTGCCTAGCTAGGTTGTCGTGCCATATATGACTCTCACTTATTATGTCCTAAAAATTTAGATACTAACACGGTAGTCGCTAATTTAGAAACGGCTAAGTCGGTCACTAGTTTAGCTACAATATAATTTGTGGTCTCTAATTTAGCTATTTATATTTTGGTCTCTAATATTGTCGCAAAAGTAGCTACTTTATATTTGGTAGCTAAAATCAGTAGCCAATTCTGTAGCAAATTTAGCGACAAGGCTATTAGCTACGGATTAGGTTCCGTCGAAAATTCTGTCTCTATTTGTCATTAGCTACCGAAATCAAGTGGTTTGCTACTGAAAATTCTGTAGCTAATTGGCATTCACCTTGTAGTGAGTTATATTTAGTTAAATTTAGATAATCTCTTCTCAAGTTAACTCTAACTTCAACTTTATTCAATTCATTTTAATTCGGCTTACCAACATTCATTTTTATTTAATTCAGTTCATAAAAAACTCCTAATCTAATTTGTCATCAATCATCACGATCTCCTACAATAACTACTCGTAATTTTTTCTATTCCAATGAATTATATACGTATTTCATTCTAAACCATTCAAAACAATTACTCATATGAATATATATATTCATATATAACACGAAGAGTCTATTTCCGGGTGACTTTCCATAAATGATCATACTAAAAACTTTATTAATCACCTAATATAGATCTATCCATAAATTCAAAAAGGTGAGTGGTTAACGTACGTCCAACTTAGAGGGTCGTACCACCTTTTCATATTTATTCTGATTTATTGTGAGGCAAAATTAGTTGGCAATTCGGATGCCCGAACTGTACGTACATAATGATATACAATACATACATCAATCATACACAAATTTCACAACACGACAATTTAAATTTTATATTACTATGCATTGATTCAGTAGCGGAGTTAGAATTTAAATCTAACGGACGCAAAGTGGTTATACTATAAGGCAACCTTAGAAAAATTCGAAAAATAAAAAATTTCGAAATTTACAAATTTCAGTAAGGACGGGCGCTTATGCTAGCCTTCCTCGCGCTTCTATTGCATTGATTTGGAGGTGGCTATGCATTTCTTGGCAACTTGGAGCTGGTGAAATGATCTTATCATAATATCATGCATTGATTCAGCAGTGGAGCTAGAATTTTAAACCAACGGGCGCAAAGTAATTATACTACAAGACAACCTTAGAAAAATTCAAAAAATTAAAAATTTCGAAATTTACAAATGTCAGCAAGAACGGACGCTTCTGCTAGCCTTCCTCGCTCCTCTATTGTATTGATTTGAAGGTGGCTATGCATTTCTTGGCAACTTGGAACTGGTGAAACGATCCTATCATAATATCATGCATTGATTCAACATCGGAGCTAGAATTTTAAACCAACAGGCACAAAGTAGTTATATTTCAAGATAACCTTAAAAAAATCTAAAATTTTAAAAATTTCGAAATTTTCAAATGGCAGCGAGAAACGGGCATCTCTGCTATCCCGCTCGCTCCACCATTGCATTGATTTGGAGGTGGTTATGCATTTCTTGGCAACTTGGGCTTATTTTGTGATGTGTCCCATGATTTCTTGTCTTAAATTGTATATTACATATGTCACCTCAATTATTATTATATATCTTGATTTAGATAGGCGTTGCTTAATGCTTAGTGGATGCATGGAAACAAATAAAACAAGATGGTGAAAATAATTTCATAAAATCATAAAAATAATTATTTAACGTACGTATAATATTATGCCTCCCATGCATGCAACTAACCAAATTGGACGTGGCAATGCATGCGCTAGACCATGTAAACCTAGCTTGAATTTGATCATGTGAACAATTGTTTGGTTAGAGTTTAGACGTGACAAAATAAAACCGAATTCGAACAATTGTTGGAAATTATATATTGATTGAAATTATATATTGAATGATAACCAATTGAATCGGGAATAGCTGAATCAAGTAGTTTAAATTAAAAATGTTTATTTTCTCATAAAAATACTTCTATTTTAAGAGTTTTTTATTGATTAACTATTTATTAACGTTATTTTGAATTATTACACTCAAATTAAAAGCATATGAATGAAACAACATTTTTTTTACCACCAACTGATATTTTTCTTATGACGAGGGGTTTAATCCGTCGGGCCCATACATTTCCGCACCACCATATGGAGCATGGGTAAGCCACCCCTTTGGGGCTGCAATGACCAAGTGGTCATCGCCCAAGCTGATAATCGAACCTGAGACCTCTCAACTCTTGTATTTCTGCAAGTTTTAAGGTTTAAAACAGTTATCACTTAATTAACACCACTTGGTTACCAACTGATATTAACCTAATCTGAACCGTATCAAAAAGCAATAATCAATTAAAATGGTTAAACGAAATAAACTGAATCGAAATCAAACTAAAACCAAAACAAAAGTCAGATCAACCCAATTGATGAGATCGGACCGATCTAACTTGATCAGAAACTGATATCTAAGTTGAACAAATAACGAGAGGGGCATAAACAGAGACAGTCTGTCTTGCTTGTTACAGATATGAATACGTTACAGGTTTGTGACGTGAAACAAAGAGAAACTCTCACTCGCCCCTCCCATTTATTGTGAGCTGTCTCACGTGACAAGTTTGTGACCTGTTCATTCCCGTCACAAATGAAAATCCGTGAAATAGAGAATCAGAAATGGAAGGCTAGGACCTGTGGTAAGGACATTAAAGATCCGGTATCGGAAGTGTAGGGATGGGAATTAACGTAAATACATAAATAGTATTATTATAATTAAGATAAGATTGACCTAACGCGTGGACGACTTTATTGCATTAATGCTTGAAAACCTCAAGGACAACAGTTTTAGCAAATAATTATTGTTTTTATTCTAGTGGATTGTTGAATTTACGTGATTAATTCATTAAATATTACAGCTGTACGGCTTCATTTTGCAAATTGTGTTAAATCATTTCTTTATTTATTTATTCCCAAAAGTTTAAATTTTGGGTACTTGTACTTTGTTCTTTCTTTGAGTATTAAGTTGTAGATAATTGATTAATTACACTTAATATCTGGCGCAAATTCTCATTGAAGATGACACTACTCATCACAAACTGAAAATAGATAGTATCTCTCATACAATATAAATGACACGACTCATGAAATGATCCATTTTCGCTCACCTGTCCTCCCACTTGCCCGGTTGTGAGTGAATTGGTACCGTCACAAGCAAAATTCTTTGATTATTTGGCTTCATCTACAAATATATAATGGCCTTCGGATAACCAACATATATATCAGACTGTCTTGCTTGTAACGGTTATAAGCTTGTAATTTACAGCTTTCCTCCTAGTCGCTCTCCCATTTATTTTTTGTGAGAAGTCATAAATTTGTAATGGAATTTGTGTTTGATTGTTGGCTTGAATTGAGAATCGTTGTTTTTAAGTTTCATTCTTAAATTTGATTGATCATAAGCCTTATTTTGCACACATGTAAAGAACACTTCGATCAAGAGCAATACCTTGTCAATTAGATCAGTACAAGGTAAAAATCAATTAATTACAGATATTTCAACAGGAAATTATTTGATTTCGGTATCTAACTACAAAAAGAGACGAAATTTTCGACGGAACCTAATCCGTATCTAATAGCATTGTCGCTAAATTTGCTACGGAATTGGCTATTAGTTTTAGCTACCAAATATAAAGTAGCTAAATTATAGACCACAAATTGTATTGTAGCTAAACTAGTGGATGACTTAGAGACCAATCTAGCCGTTTCTAAATTAGCGACCAACGTGTCAGTATCTAAATTTGCTAGGACATAATAAGTGAGAGCCCTATATGCCATAACACCCTAGCTAGGCCCCCGCACTCAATGTGCGACATGACACGTAGAACAGTCGCTCATTGAACATGTATATTTGTCTATGCACCACCTCTTCTAAATACATTGACGTTCAAATACCTTAAAAAATACGGTTACTGCAAATCTTTTAACGTGTTTAACTAATCAATATTGTCAATTGCAGTATTTGTTAAACAACATATTAAAAATTTAAAACCGTATATTTAGAGTTAATATGTTATTTTACAACATGCTATTTATCCCAACATATCGGTTAACAATTTTTGAAATACTTAAAAATAGAAAAATTTACTTTTTTTTAAAAAAAAAAAAAACAATATATTAATCTTAACCTACTAATTAGCAAACAATTTGGCATTGTTTTGACCATTAGTAGAAGTAGATTTTAAGTACGGAATAATAGATACTAATAACAAAATACGGTAAGCATATTAGTTAAATGGTATGTCTCGTGAGAGACCGTCTCTCACTAATTTAGTGGGAGACATGTTAGAAAAAAAAAAACTTCGTTGGGTCCCTCATTCTATCATGTGAAAGGTCTCTCAATAATGACCGTCTCTCTGAAATTTGTGTGTTAAACTAGCGTGTTTAGTTAATTCTTGTTAGAAGAGTCATCATAAGAAAATCTTTCACTAAAATAAGTTTTGAATAGAAAAAACAATTATATTAAAGGAGAAAAATCGAGTATTGATGTCTTTTAAGTCTTTGCAAGTTAAAGTGTTAAACTAATAAAAATCTTATTTTATTTTGGATGAAAAAAGTAACCAATAGGAGTGAAACATAATAAGAAGGCAAATCATTAATGAGAACATCAAGAATTAAAAAAAATACAATTCATAGGATATTTTATTTAATAATATAGTATTCCTAAGCCTAACGCCCTAACATTATAAACAACTTTAAAAAAAAAAAACTTAATAATAACCACCCAAAAGAAAGATGATATTTATTAGCCAATCTCTATTATTTATTATTTAGCTCGAGATATATTAATTTTGTTCAATACATTATTTACGAGACAAATCTTTTGCTAATTTAAATAGATTGGTTAAAGCACTATTAAACCTTCAACAAAAATCTAGCATTTATAATCATCTGTTAATAGTAATTTGCTTATACTTCAATTAATCCGCTTATTATTACACACGCCATATGACAAATCCTTCGTAAGAGCTAAAGAAGAGCAAAAAGATATTCAAAAGATATTTTATTTAATATAATAGAACTCATAAGCCTAACATATAAACAACTCGATCAAAAAACCTTAACAATAATAATAATATTAATATCAATCATTCAAGAGAACCATAACCACAAAAAAAAGATATTTTATTTAATAATAGTAACAATTTACGCATATTCTCAATATGACAGATATATTTGTCGCAAATTTATAACGACTCATGTAAGATAGATAGAAGCAAAATGTTTAGGAGGTTCCAATCTATTTTGTCTTATTTATTCAAATGAGTAGAACTTAGGGCCTCTTCTTTCTGGCATAATTTCAGCTTATTTTAGTTTTGCTTAGTTGTATTTCATTAGGCGCTGTTTGGCAAACAATATATTGAAAGAAATTAGTAGATTCCGGCACAATTAATAGGTTGACCAATCAATCTACTAATTTTATGTGTTTGGTAAACAATATATTCTGATAGCATATTGTCTCGGAATCTATTATTTTTGAATATGCTGCTAATAGCAGCATATATATTGTATTAGCATATTCAATTTAAACATGAAACGGTTCTAATTATCCTATAATCTGCTATTTATCAAACACCCTTTTTTAATCTACTAATTTAATCTAATAGTCAAACTTGCTATTAAAATCTACTAACCGTATTATGCTAACGTTATCTGTTATTATGAATCTGCTTATTCCGTTTGCCAAACAGGGCTACGTTCAATCAATTATGTTCCAATTAGTCTCCTGACAAAATTAACTTTTAATTCCACTAAATTCCCTTCACCTCAATTTCACTCAATTTAGTTCAAATAACCTCTACTCCAATTAATTCATTTGAGCTCGTTTCAACCAAAAACTACAAAACCTTAATCCGTCATAAATTTATAACGAAAATACCCGTCACAAGAGAAACTCTGCTAGTAATTTAAAACCCCTAAAAAACACAAATTCTTATTTGCAACGGCACTATCCGTCGCAAGCTTGTGACGGATACCGTTTTCTCTCACAAAATATCCACTTTTTCTCTCTCACCAACACTATTCACGTGGTCCCCTTTCTCCACTAACTCACTTTCTACCCATTTTATCTCACAAAATATCCGTCACAAATAACGACCCGTCGCAAGCAAGACTTACTACCTAAAAAAAGTAGATCTAGTCGAGGTACATTTTGACTAGATCAAGGGCCTCAAGGGTCTTAAGATCTAAAGTAAAGAGTCCCTACAGATGGAGTCATATACCTCTCACTTTCCTAGTACCATCTCAGTACTACAATCAAACAAGATAAGACAGTAATACACTCCTTTAGCATTGCTTAAGGGACGTTGCCTCTTACCTCCTTAATCATCTTCTCTTTTATTATTCTTTACTCTTTCCCTATTATTATACTCTTTAATAATTAAAAAACAGTCTGTGCAGATCTTTTACTGTGTAAAATGGGTATTGTTTTCCATAGGTTGGTTATTCCTCGTGTCACCGATTGCTGGTAGGCTGGTCTTATGCACCTAATTCTACAAATTCGTTATTGATGACTGACTCTACACGGTCAATTTCTCTTAAAATAGATTATATTTTATATAGACGAGATGAGTTTTATATAAGTTCCTGTACATATCTCCATCTTATTTGCGACGGATATATCCGTCACAAGTTTGTGACGGGCCAAATACAACCCATATCGGTAGATAAGACAAAGCAGATTGTTACTCTCAATGCCCTTTCTTTTGTCTTATCTACCCTACATGGACAATATTCATTTTAAGTGTAAAACAGTTCAATTATTTGTATATACTAAAAAAAGATAAAAGATAACCATTCGCTAATCATTCTATTTTTTCTCACATTAATCTATACAACCCGTTTTATTACTTAACTTTAAAAAAAACACCAAATTATAAATACTTCTAGATCGCGATCTTCTGCTCAAAAGGGTAAAAATGAGTTAAAAATAGTCAGAATTAAGGGTAAAAATATTAATGACGCGATTAGTACGACCTCCTATCTGCAGATGGGTTAGGTAGCACCAAAACGGACACGGACACATACACGACATGGCACGGGATACGGCATCCCATGAAATTTAGGACACGGAACACGTCATTTAAATATAAAAAAATATATATTTTATAGTTATAAATGACGTATAATTTTATTTTTCTCATATATTTGAAACTAAATCTTAACAAATAGATGTACAATTCGACATTTACTATAACTAATTCTCATTTTTTCACCCAAACTCATCCTTTAATCGATGTTTTTTAAAATTTCATTCCTCGTCCAAGCTATAATATGTTAGTCTAACGAGTGTCGGATACAGTATCAAACACGTGACGATTAATAAAGAGAAATATCCGTGTTACCTAGCCTGCACATGGGCTAACAAAATAGCACACTACTCAAGTGAAGTAGAAGGTCAAGTAGACTATTAAAATGACCTCAACATCCATCAATGATCAATCCATTACTAAATTAAGAAAAAAATAATAACAAACCGACACGTGTCATCTTCTCCAAAACCCAACTTCTCTCACTACCCCTATCTTTCTCTCTCTAAAATAATACTAAAAAAAAAATGAGCTGGAGTCACAACCCGTGTGTGTGGAAATGTGGAATTTCAAGCTGTATTTGAAAGCCACCCTTTTCATCACCATCCTTTCTCCTATATATACCTCTTTTCCTCCCTCCCTTTTCTTCACACTTCTCAACTTTTTACAATTTCATAAATTATATTAAAACCGTTTTATTCTTAAGACGGATATATCTGGTATTCGAGTTCATTGAAGAAGAAGAAAATGGTGATGATAATAATAGTGGGTTTGATCACATTATGTGTAATCATGGTAATTCACCATGTAATGAAATCATCCCCTGTTTTCGCGTACCGAAACCGAAAGCTTCCACTTCCTCCAGGTTCCATGGGGTATCCTTATGTTGGAGAGACCTTCCAACTTTACTCTGAAAACCCTAATGTCTTCTTTGCATCAAAGGAGAAAAAGTTAGTCCTTTTCCTGCTTAATAATATCTTTTTTAGGGTTCGGGTTTTGGATAAGACGGTTTTATATCGGGGGTTTTACCTCTGAATGATTGAAAACCCGCTTTATTTTTCATTTTGGGGTTCGGGTTTTGGATAAGACAGTCTTACATCGTGGTTTTTACCTTATAATGATTGAAAACCTGGTTTTTAATCAAAACGGTCTTATATAAGTTTTTTTTCCGAGTTTACTTAATTTTTCATTTTTGGGATTAGGGTTTGGATTAGACAGTCTTACATCGTGGTTTTTACCTTAAAATATTAAAAACCCGGTTTTTTACTTTACTTTTCATTTTGGGGATCGGTCTTTTGGATAAGACAGTTCTACAACGTGATTTTACCTTAAAATGATCAAAAACCCGCCTTTTTGGGATCGGGTTTCGAATAAGACAAAACTTTTAAGAACCTGCTTTTTAATCAAAACGGTCTTATATAAATTTCTTTCTCCCAATTTAGGGATACTTTTAAAAATCCAGATGCTAAAAACACCTTTTTTTAATCAAAACGGTCTTATACAAGTTTTTGCCAATTTAGGACAATTTTACAATCTACCCACAAAAAACACGTTTTTAATCAAAACGAAATTTTACAATCTACTCACAAAAAACATGTTTTTAATCAAAACGGTCTTATTCAAGTTTCTACCAGTTCATGACATAACTTTACAATCTAATCACAAAAAAACACCTTTATTTTCCAATCAGAACGGTCTTATATAAGTTTTTGCCAAATCAGAAATCAGTTCATGACATAACTTTGCAATCTATTCACAAAAAACACGTTTTTTTAATCAGAACATCAGAACGGTCTTATTTAAGTTTCTGCCAGATCAAAACACAATTTCATTTGGGAAACCAAGATACTAATATTTGGATTACTTTTGTTTTGTTTATGAAATTAATAGGTACGGACCAGTATTCAAGACACATATATTGGGATGTCCATGTGTAATGATATCAAGCCCAGAAGCAGCAAAATTTGTATTATCAACAAGATCAAATTTATTTAAACCAACATTTCCAGCAAGTAAAGAAAGAATGTTGGGTAAACAAGCCATCTTTTTTCACCAAGATGATTACCATCTTAAACTTAGGAAGCTTGTTCTTAAGGCTTTCATGCCTGATGCTATTCGAAATTTCGTCTCCGATATCGATTCCATTGCTTCTCGTACTCTCAAGTCTTTTGATGGTTCCTTGATCAATACCTTTCAAGAAATGAAAACAGTAAGTTCATATATTAATGGCCTAAATGTGGAAAAAAACAGAGTAAAACAGGGTAAAACAGAGAAAAACAGAGTAAAACAGAGAATATTTGAAAAAACAGTTTTTCTAACGTGTGCCCTAAATGTTAAAGCAGAGTTGAAAGAGAAAAGTTGATAACCTAAATGTAAAAATATTTACACAAACTCATTTTTACCGTATTTACTATAACCGTTTTAGAAATTATTCAAAAAAAAAAAGAAAAATTATGTCATGTCTTTTTGATTGTGTACCAAAGTTAGTCACATGTTACATCCATGACGATACGATAATGTCAGCTGGCTTGTTTGGTAAAGCGAATAACCTAAAAAAATGCTAAAAAAAGTCCGAAAGTTGCTAATCAATATGTAAAATGATTATTTTTGGTTCCGTCATGGTTGACTTAAGTTCGATAGTAATTTAATTTACGATTAATTAAGATACGTAAAATCAATAACATTACTTATACTCCACAAAGATCTTTATAATGACCTAAATTATATTATTTATTTTATTTTATTTTATACATATTGACTTTTTTTATATGATTGTGACATTTTGCAGTACACGTTCAATGTGGCATTATTATCAATACTAGGCAAAGATGAAGTAAAATACAGAGAAGATTTGAAAAAATGTTACTACATATTAGAGAAAGGGTACAATTCAATGCCGATTAATGTACCCGGAACCCTATTCAATAAATCGATGAAAGCCCGAAAGGAACTGGGTCGGATCCTAGCGGAAATTATCTCGACTCGACGAGAAATGAAGAAGGATCATCAAGATTTATTAGCATCTTTTATGGGTGACAAAGAAAGTTTAACAGATGAACAAATTGCTGATAATGTAATTGGTGTTATCTTTGCTGCTAGGGATACTACTGCTAGTGTCCTAACTTGGATACTTAAGTATCTTGCTGACAATCCTGATGTTCTTCAGTCTGTCACGGTACGAATTTCAAACCCGTCTTGTTCCGATAACTTTACTTATTTTTTTGAAGATTTTAATACATTTATTGTTATTTATTGAATATAGAAGCGGTGCCGCTTCCTATATGGATATGTGTTTCGATGTTGAACTACGTAAAAATGAGATATTATTAGATATTTGAGGTCGTTTAATATGAACTGGTTTATAAGTAAAAATAGTTGAAAGTTGTTTTTTTCACGGGATTTGAACTCAGATCATGAGCATTATTTCTAATGACTTTTCCGATTAAGAGCATGTTTGAAAATGTAGTTTTCAAGAACAGAAAACATCAAATTTTATGGGAAAAAACATGGTAACACACACTAAGCTAGCCGACATCTGCCCTTCTATCACCCCAGAAAACGAAATAACAAGATGTGTAAGATCGTCTTACACAAGCACTCACTCAAAAAAAGATATTTCATTTATCGTTTTTATTTCCGATCACTAAAAAAAAGTCATATCTAGAAAATAATTGCAAAAGTAATAGCACAAATATAGAATCTTTAAGGTAATGTGAGGCTAACAATTATTTATGATGATATTGTGATGTTTACAGGAAGAACAAGAAGCAATAATTAAAGAAAAAGAAGAAATTGGTGAAGAAAATGTATTAAAATGGACAGATACCAAGAAAATGCCATACACTAACAAAGTTATTCAAGAAACATTAAGAGTTGCTTCAATATTATCCTTTACATTTAGAGAAGCTGTTGAAGATGTTGAATATGAAGGCTACCTTATTCCCAAGGGTTGGAAAGTTCTCCCATTATTTAGGAATATTCACCATAGTCCCAAAAATTTTACTGACCCTGAAAAGTTTGACCCTTCTAGATTTGAGGTATATTTCTTTCTTTATTATTACTTTATTTTACCTCTAGGTTGGGCATCTGTCCAAAACCTGACCGGAACCAGAATCGATGAAATTCCAGATCGAGCTGGTTCCGGTCTGGACCGGATTTTGCCCACCTCAATTTACATCGAGTCCTCTTTATATCGGTCTGGTTTTGGTTTCATTCATTTATTTGACCTGTTTTATCGAATTAAGACGGAGATTTGTTGAAATTTTATGCAAAAGTATAGTTCAAATGAGGATATGTTCAAATAAAAATAATAGTATTTTTAATAGGTAAATGTCTTTATCAAATGATATCTAAATTTTATGATTTTGATTTTGATTTTGATAGGGTGTTTAGTTGTTAGTTGTCAAGTTGCTTGTTTATATCAAAACGTAATCGCGATATTAGTCGTGTCTTTAAAATAATACGAAATAAATAGGTGTCAAAATATTTATAATATGTAATTTTATTAGCTATTTATGATTCGTATACTTAATATTTTCTCGATATTTTCTCTAAATAGGTGGCGCCGAAACCGAATACATTCTTGCCATTTGGAAATGGGATTCATTCTTGTCCTGGCAATGAACTGGCAAAGTTGGAGATCCTAGTTCTTATACATCATATCACCACTAAATACAGGTTTGTAAACTAATGACTATACTTAACTCTACTAAACCGCAATTACTTTCTCCGTCTCAATTATTTAATTATGTTTTTTTTTTTGTGCCAGGTGGTCTATTATCGGCCCGCAAAATGAAATCCAGTATGGTCCATTTGCCCTACCTCAAAATGGCCTACCCATTAAATTATTTTCGAAAAGTCAAGATGAGGCCCAAAATACATGTCAAAATCAAAATCAACAATAATCGATCCGGGTATCGGTGGAGCATTTTGCGACATCTAACATCTTGTATTGTTGTATGCGACGATAGCTGATAAAAGTTGACGAAAAAATTATAAGGAAACGGACCTTAATCGTCAACAAAGAAGGAAGAGGAGACGGAGACGAGTCATTGTATAGTGAAGTTCGCGAAGCGGCCTCACTTGAATAAATTCGCCTCGTCTAGTGACCTGATTTTTTTCGGGTTTAGAGCAATCGATCAAGGTGATTTGGAACGAGAAAAAAAAAGACAAAAAAAAATATAGTAATAAAGAAAAGAGGAGCCATGGTAATTGTACATTAGGCTCTAACAGATTTTGAAGGAACATAGTACTAGATCAATTTTTATTGTTTTTTTACTACTTTTTTTTTAATTATTATTTTTTTTAGGGTTATTTAGATTTAAGATTTTTTATTCCGGTAAGGCGTATGAGCAGATAAAAAGAAGAAAATCCGCAAGGATTGATTCTTGTACTATTGTAAAAAAAAAAGAGATTTAATTTATGAAAATATTTACATATTATAGTACTTCGAATCTTCCTTTTTTTCAGTTTTATTTGTGTTTTTTATTTGTTCTAATTAAATGTAATTTGTTTATTTAACTAGCTTATGTTTTATATATAATAGTAGATCTCTTCAGAGACGAGTATTCTTTATTTAATGAGTTGTTATTTTTCCGGAATAACACATAACACGGATTCATTTTATGTGAAAGTGTGACACGCTCAAACTCGTAATCAAAATTCTAACTCCGAAATAAATTATATTATATCCCATGACTTATCATTATTTTTGAACATATCTAGAAAAAATTGACAAGATAAGATTGAATTTATTGATTGAAATAGACAAACAAAAACACATGCTTTTCTCTTATAGGAGTAATTATCTAATTATATACTTCTAACAAGTAAACTAGCAAATATCAGAATTTATTGGTGCTCATCATTATTGTTTTTTAGCTCTTTTTTTTTTTCAGCTTAGCTTTGGTTAAGTTCAGTTCAACTCAGCTTTAATTCAGTTCAAACCTATTAAGTTCACTTAAGACAATTTTAGTTAAAAAAAAAAAACAGGGTCTAACTTCTCACCTTCTTCAGGTGGCCGAACTACAAACTCCAAATCAGGAAACCAGGACTATCTTAAAATGTACTTCACTTAAGTAATTTTTTAGTCATTATGTTTGTATTGGTCATTGTCTTAGGAGACTTAATAAAATTGCCCATAAACTAACAAAATTTTAAGGCAATTCTATTCTACTTGTCAAAAACAAAAAACCTCCGCACCTTATTATAAGGCGCTGTTTGGTAAACAGCATATTGCAAAAAAATTAGCATATTGAGGCAACTAGTAGGTTTGACCAAACAATATGCTATTTGGACTGTTTGGTAAACAGCATATTGGAAGAGTAGAATGAGCTTCAATATGCTCTTTTGGAATATACTGCTCACCCAGCATATTCAAAGAATATATTGGCAAAATTAAAAAAATTATCTTTTTACCCTTCAAAAAATAGTAGCCCTATTTTTGACAAATATTACTCAATAATTTATCATGTCCTTTTTTTGTCATTTGACACATGATTGAGATAATCTGCTAATTTAATTCTGCTAATTACCAAACACCTCTGACAAATTCTGCTAATTGAAAATGCTAGTCAAAACTGTCAACAAATTCTGCTGGTCAAATCTACTTTTACAATCTGCTCCTGCTAATATCAATCCGTTGTTTACCAAACAGGGCCTAACTCCGCTTAAAAATAACATGAGGACGATCATAACAACTCATCAAATAATACTCTCACATTATAGAAACCATCTCATGGCGTTACCATTGTCATATAATCCCTTCGTTCTATTCATTTATTTCCTTTTTTTTGTGGTTTTTTTTGTTACTAGCCGTTTTTGGTTTTTTTTGTGAGAGGGATTATGACCCTGTTCTTTTCGACTGAAACAAGCTGAATTGAATTAATTGATGTAGAGCTTAATTAACTAAATTGAGTGAAAATAAGGTATAGTGAATTTAGTTGAATTAAATGTTAGTTTTGTGAAAAAATTAACTGAACATAATTGATTGAACATAAATAAAGTTTAACGAAATACACCCAAGCAAAATTTAAAGGGGCTGAAATTAAGCCAGAATATTGTGATAAATCGTTCTCTATGGTATTCATTCAATAGCATAACCTTATAAGCAGAGCGAACCCAGGATTTAATGTATGGGGTAGCAAAAAAATAAAAAAATAAATATACATATAGTGGGATTCGAACCCATGAACACTAGGTGGGATTTTGAAATCCTTACCATTGAGTCTAATGATGTTTATTGATTATTTAATGAGATAACCTTTACTTATTTACTATTCAGCAATATTTGGGTAGCAAAAATCCGCCTTTTTAACCAATTTTTTAAAATTTGGGGTAGCGGCCGCTACCCCTTGCTACTTAGTAGTTTCGCCCATGCTTATAAGGTTTAGAAGATCTCGTTGCATCCTAACAGTTAGAAAACAACCCAATAAAATCGGGATTACAATACCAAAAGATAGCGGAATATATATAATATCAAACTGATATTATATGCCTAATAATATCAAATGTAAGCAAATGATTGGAAGACAGGACTCATAGTCTAATAGTGATGACTAATGAGCAAGATGTACACCTTTTAACAAGACAAGCTGTACCATGTGTTCTTGTATTTTCAATTTTCAGATTCATTTGATTGTACATTGAACTAAACTAGCCGTACAAATGTACAATTGGCGTACAAAGCATCAAAAGGCTAAGATTACAATTGATCTTTTTTGTAACGGTTATGTGACGGTCCTAAAAGTGATCACTTTAGATAAAAGACGATCACTCATAAAACATTAGCGTGTTACCTATCAAACTACGGTCATATTTTTTTGTTAAAATGGTCACATTTTAATCAAGAGTCGGTCCCAAATTAAGTACTTTTTATTTCGATTGCTAAATCTAGACGCTGAAGAAAGTACTATCTGTTTGATTGGACCAAAATCAGGACTCCGTATTTTATAAATATAGCTCCGTACAAAACATGAGCTGGTATATTGAAGATATTCATGTGAGTTATTTGTGTTCGTCCACGTGCATGCCAACCATTTGACGTAGCAAACTAATCCGACTTTCAATACATTTCGTCTTGCTTGTGACGGGTGTGAACACGTCACAAGCTTCTGACATGAGACAGCAAGCTTGTTTCACGTTACAAGCTTTGTGACGTGAGAGAAAGGAGCATTTTCACTTGCCTCTCCCACTTGCAACCTTGTTTCATGTCATAAGCTTATGACATTTTCACATTTATCACAAATGCTCATTTGTGATAAAATAGATAGAAACAGATTATATTTAAATTGAAATGATCACAAATACTAATAATTCTGACGGTGTCGTCGATGCCAACAACCCTATATGATGCAACTACAGATCTTATTTTGATGCGGAATTGTGGAAATGTCAACTGATACATCTCATTCTGAATTATATTTATGAATGACTAAATAATTAGAAGTCATATTAACTTGATTATGATAATCAATAGTCAGCTTAGTACTAATTATTTTCTAATATAAAAAATTAGGTCAAAATGTGCAAGCAAACCGTAAGAGAGATTTGAGGGTTACAAACATTAGTTGTAATGAAAACAACATTTGCAATTAGTGTGTTATTATGCTGTTCATGTTCGCTATAAGAGAAAGTCATCTCTTAATAATTGTCTTAGTTTATTCTTAAAATAAAATAAAATTATAAGATGTACTGATATTATAAACTTAACTGTTTGTCGAGGTGTCTTTCGTTTATGAGAACGTTATATACAAATTCTACAGTAAGACTGTTTTTTTTATATGAAACTGTTAGATATAAGTACGTTTATCAAAAAGCAACTTAGAAAAAATATAGCTATGAACTTTAAATTTCAAGTTAGTTTTAAGCATAACATAACATAGATGATAATAGTCTTTTATGAGAAGACATACCGTATTTCAGATCTGTTGATTGATATATAAGCAAGTCGCGACAACCAGGCATCATATAGTCTGCCATTGTAAATCGAATAGTTTGCCATCATAGATCTCAGCTGCAATGAGCAAGAATGGTGTGTGTGACGGGAGAGTGTTGGGATTTAGAGTCCTAACTATGTCACGCGAGTCCCAAATGGACTGCTTGCATGGAGAAATTAGGTAGAGTGAAACGAGTACCTTTTCAACAGCATTTGCAGTCACGGAAGTCTCTTCGTGCGTCTTCTTAAGGAGTTTGATCCGAGCTTTAATGCTATGTTTGTCCTCTTCAGCCTGATTATCAGATTCAAATTCAATCGAATTGTTAAACACATCACGGCATGAAATTTCTAAGTTATTAAAACTTTAGTCCTCTGAAAGAATTTGGTGTGGGTCAATGATATCATGTCCGGCAGCAAATATACATCTATGGGGAACTTATGCAGGAAAATTTAAGAGAAAATAAGGTTACAAATATATGGAGATGCAGAAAAGGCTAGTAAGGGCAGAAAGGGGCCGGGAGTCAGAGTTCCTCCGTTGTACACTACTGTCCATAAATCAGGAGCGGATTTGTAATTTGTTTTTCCAAATTTATGATACAGAACGACTCCGCTATAAACCAATATAGCCAGTGTGTTCGAACAGATATCTTTTGTGAAAAAGTTAACTTTTGGCCTAAACAGAAGTGTTGTGTTGCGCCAGAATGTCGGACATGTAAAATAGATTTCAAACACAATTGATTCGGCTAAAAACATTAGATAAGGTCATTCATGGCATAGTAAGTACTTGTTAGCAATTGATGAACAGAGTTAAATTTCACTCGGAATCCAAGAAAACAAGGTTCTCCGAGTAGCTCACTATCTTTCCTCGGTGAAATATGATGATGCTCGAAATAATAGTGACGTAAATTTTATTGATAAGCAAATTTCTTTAAGAAAGTGTAAATTTTACCTTGTCCAACAAGTCCTGAAACATAAGGATCTCATTCTTCTTCGTAGCCCGCAAATCGTCTTTGACGTGCTTTATATTTGTTCTGCATCATGAGCACTGAATCAGTTACATTTCCATTCTTGTGGTCATAAATAAAGTGACTAAAAGCCATTTCAAGCCAAGACTTAAGTACATAGTACGTATCACATTCAAGCTGATTGACTAACACAATGTAAAAATTCTGTCACCAGACACCAATGACCAAAACTAAAGCATATTAAAGAGACACTACAGCATAAGCTCGGTTATCAGTGTGCTGCGCTGCTGCCTTTCATGAACCTTTGGTGTGACTTCAAGAGAACCAGGGAACTAAGGGACTAGGGGAGGGATAAAGCCCAACCAATACAACCTTCAGAAAAAAAAATACGGGAAACTCCGTGAAATATCTACCTCCATGATTTTCAAACTATTAACTCCAGGAATACATCTTCCGTCTACATTTGACGATACTTACAAGGCGCACCGAGGGGCTAGGCGCCCTGAGTTTTATAACAAATTCGCATTTTCCAAATAAAATTTTGGGAACAATATGCTTTTTAGGATATTTTGAGTTGGTTAACATGTGAAGGAGTAAAAGTTAGGAAAAACTGGGAAAAGAAATGGCATAATTAAGGTCTAGAAGAAAAAGATATGGAAAGTTTGTACTAGTTAGCCTCGTTAGGTGAGTCTTGTCTAAAATGCGCACCCAAAATGCACCGAGGCAATTTGGTTAGCGCCTCATCCACTTCACGCCTTAGGGGCACTGAAGGCGCGCTTTTTTAAAACTAAGGACAATGCGTGTTCTGAGGATTTAGCACCGATAGGTGACGATTCTCAATCCAAAACATTAAGCTACGACAACTGTGCTTGGTAATGCAGACACTTCAAGACTTCCTAGTTCTTTGGTATATCCTGCACATGTGCGAAAATCCCGAAATGATTGACCTCCTTTGCGTTACTAATAAGTCATTCAGTAGTTTCTCCTACCAAAGTAAGACTGGATATTCTGTAGCATATATTGTAAATAAGAAATGATTGACCTCTTTCGCCTTACTAATAACTCATTCAGTAGTTTCTCCTACCAAAGTAAGACTAGACATTCTGCAACATATATTGTAAATAATAGGCATGTCTTAATTCATGTAACTATGTACGTAGCAATTTTAAGTCATCTTCTACCACGGCAACAATGCAGTGTACAATTACCCGAAACCGACCAACATTAATATCCATAAATATGTCAATGCCCGAAACCCAATAGAAGAGAACTGGAATCTTTTCACCCACTGTGTGAGGCAAATTCCCATGGCCCTCAAAGCACCTTACTAAGTACGGAGTAATAACACCAAGCTATGTGTAAGCCAAACCTCGATTTCCATTCCCAGATTGTCTGTCAGAAGCATTAGCTACAGTTTATGGTTGAGAGGTAGAAGTGGTACTGCATAACTATCCTTTTGTATTTTCATCGACCTTTTTTGACAAGCCTCGGTAAGCATCTTAGTTATCACTTGGTTTAACCATGCTCCAACCTCACAGGGTTTACTATCTTACTGTGGACTCGAACAGATGTAATTTGGTGACCGCGTACAAAGTTAAGCTATATGTTGCCTTGGGTGAGCCTTGTCTAAAAGAAGAAAATTCTGAATGCAACGATGCCATTATTAGGTGAGCCTTGTCTAAAAGAAATGGCATAATTACGGTCTAAAAGAAAAAAATATGGAAAGTTCATACTAGTTAGCCTCGTTAGGTGAGCCTTGTCCAAAAGGAGCACCTAAAACGCACCAAGGCATTTTGGTTAGTGCCTCATCCAAGGCGCGCCTTAGCGCTTTTTTAATCTAAGGACAATGCGTGTTCTGAGGATTTAGTACACATGGGTGACTATTCTCAATCCAAAACATTAAGCTATACGAAAACTTTTATTGGTAATGTAGACACTTAATGACTTCTAGTTCTTAGGTATATCCTGCACATGCGCAAAAATCCCGAAAAAACTGTTTCAAATACGAAATGATTGACCTCCTTCGCCTTACTAATAACTTATTCAGTCGTTTCTCCTAACAAAGTAAGACAGGACATTCTGCAACATATATTGTAAATAACAGGATGGTCTTAAGACTCTTAACTATTAATTCATGTTACTATGCAAGTAAAATTTTAAGTCATCTTCTACCGCAGCAATAGAGCAGTCTACCACTACCCAAAACCGACATTAGGATCATAAACGTGTCAATGCCCGACACATGCCCATGGCCCTCAAAACCACCTTACAAAATAATCCCCAATACCCAGCTACTTGTAAGCCAGACCTTGATTTCCCATCCCAGATTTTCTGTCAGAAGCATTAGCTACAGTTTACAGTAGTGACGTAGAAGTATGCATCTCGTCCACCTTTTTAACAAGCCTCAGTATGCATCTTAGTTATCACTTGGTATATAACCATGCTCCAACCTGACAGTGTTTACTATCTTACTGTGGACTCGAACAGATGCTATTACAGATGCTATTTCACTTATATTTTAAGCTATATGTTGCCTTGGGGACCGTCTTGCTCAAACATAAAATAGAGCACTTTCCGAGTTTCCGTGACTGCACGTTGTTCAGCAATATCCGTTTTAAGCTTAAGACGGGTCAATTCTCGTAACACTTGTGTATATAAGACCCCGTGCATTCTTATATACACAACTCCACGGTATGTATTTGATCCGTCTTAAGCTTAAGCGATTCCAAAGAATACAAACACGATAATTACCAGGAACGGAAAGACGGTAAGCACTAAGCAGAGAACGGAGATGCACCTTGCCTAAATGACTTGATTAAATTCAATCAATTTAATCCATGAGGAACAACTCCTCCTGCTTTCTCCATTTTCACACCTCACAAATCACAATTAAAATACACTTCTGCATACAATTTATGATCTTATATCACAGATTATTCAATTAGCTACTCTCAAAACGCAATAATTGTATAAAAATAATGAAATTAAATTTGAATTAACGGAATTTAGCAAAAAAACACGATTTATTCTCAAAATCTAATGTACAAGAAGCTAAAGATAAGATTACCTGCGATTGAATTGTTGAAATATGAGTGAAATTTCTTCCGTTATTTTCGAGATTGAATGGTTTTTCGTGGTGTGATTTTGAAACCCTAATTTCTTTTTTCGGCGGGAAAATTCATCAATCCCCTCTTTAGCTATCAAACGGTCGGCTTAGTTGGATTTTTTCCGTCGCACTTTATTTAACCGCGTAATACGGAAACTAACTATTCTCGTTACACGAATTCTCATTTCAAACCGTCATTATTCATCTTAAGCGTAGGACGGGTCAAGTACATACCAAATCACCCCACTTGTCACCTATAAAACGACTTTTTTTTTTGTCTTTATAATCTGCACTTGGTAGTATTTAACCCGTCTTACGCAAGACTTACTGTGATCGATATGCTTTTTCAGTCATTTGTTTACTTAATTTATTTTTAAATGTTTTTGAAAAGTACACGTGGCACCCTTGATGTTCGAGATTTTGCTCGAGATAGCCAATTTTTTTATCCGGATACTTTATGAGACTATAACTCGAGTTTACAAGCTCAAAAAATAATGATTCTTTTTACAAATCGATCAACCTTACTCTTTATGAATTCTACATTTCTATTATTGTTATGTGATCTTGAGTAACAGGTTACTCGGGTTCAGTAGGCCGTGGGTTGGGTAAGCTTAGTTTGGATTTGTGTCGTTTCAATTCGATTTGAGACATTTAAGACAAGATAAGTCATCTAGGGACGGGTTATTATTGAGTTAGGTAGTTTCGGTGAAATCTGAGAATTATCGTAAAATCCGAGACAATACGGATAAATCGTAGAAAAACTGTTTAAAGTCAGATTCAGGCATTACTCATCTCAATTTGATCGCACATACTCGTAATCAAAGAAAAACTGAACAAGATGTACAAACTCTAGGCATCAAAGTACCGCTACTTCACAAGAGAAAGAAGCATGTAGCGGCTTCTAGGCATCTTAAAATAAATGTAGTTATGAACTTAAAAATTTAATAGTCTGCTAAGAAAAACGGTCTTACTGTACGATTGTGTAACATTATATGTTCAAGTGTCTCCCATTTAATAAAAACAATTTCAGACATGCTGATATATATAAGCATGCCGCGCCATCCTGCACATCTTACCGTCTACCATTGTAACTCGAATAGTTTTCGATCATAGAACTCAGCTGCAGAGATCAAGAATGATTGTGAGACGGGAGAGCCATAGCATTTCGGGTCCTGACTATGCCAAGTCGGTCCCAAATGGACTGCTTGCATAGAGAAATTAGATAAAGTGAAACGTGTACCTTTTTAGCAGCATCTGTAGTCATGGAAGTGTCTTCGTGTGTCTTCTTAAGGAGTTTGATCCGAGCTTTGATGCTGTGTTTCTCGTCTTCAACCTGATTATCAGATTCAAGTTTAGTCGATTTGTTAAGAAACATCATGTCAAGAAATTTCAAATTTAGTACGGAGTATAACTTTAACTGTCGAAAGCAATACATCTCTTCTGTGAAAAAGTTCATATTTTTGGCCTAAACCGTGTAGAAGTGTTGTGCTGCGACAGAATCTCGCATCTGAGATGTGACACACAGCTGTCGTGATGTAAAATAAATTTCGAACACAATGGCATGGCTAAAATATTAGATAGGGCCATTCATGTACAGTACAGTACTTCCATAAACTAAATAATGTTCGGTTCACATAAATGACTACTTTAATTAACTGGTGGATTAGTGAACTGGGTTAACTTTCACTGGCAACATAAGGAAGTGTAGTTTGACATAAGTTTTGCTGAAATGCAAATTTGTTCAAGAAAAGTGCAAATGTTACCTTGTCTAACAACTCCTGCAACAAAAGGATTTCATTCTTCTTCGCAGCCAGCAAGTCCTGTTTGACGGACTTCATATTTGTTCTGCAACAAGGAATATATAAGGTGTATGTACTGAATCAGCTACCTTGCCATGCGTGCTCATAAAGTGGAGTAATGTTGACTTAATCATTCTGAAAATTCTCACCAAAACTAGTGCATATAAAAGAGATGCTTAACAATATGTAAACCTACGGAACATGCATAGACACACAACAGCATTGGCTCAGCTTATCAGTGTGCTGCACTGCTGCTTTTCACCATCCTAATTACACAGCTACTTTCTTGGTCTGACTTTTAACCAGGTAACTAAAACTCCACCAATACAGTCTCCAGAAAAGAGCTACAAACACTGCAATATGTACCTCCAATGGTTTTCAATTACTGTTTCAGTTTGTTTTACAGATAGAAACCCGCATTCTCAAAAGTGGCCTTTACCTCTTAAGGATCAGGACTCAGGGGCCAGGGGAGACCATTTGGGTCACAAAAAGCGATACAAAAATATCCTACAATTGGTTAATGGTAGGACCCATGTAGGATCATGGTTGGGTGTGTTTGGGTTAGAATTTGTGATGAATGAGAACTGATGAAAGAGACTAAGAGAGTAGGATGAGTACATGAGTAAAACATGAATTAGGATAGTCTTTGGTGTGCCTCATTGTTCTCATATTGTCCTCGTTCCTGGGTTGCTTGAAAAGACAGATTTAGTGCCCCGGGTCCATTTTTCAAATAAGAGGTCAAGCAATATGCTCCAAATTCAACCTCATGCACAAACCACTAATATCAGACAACTACAACGCTTAGGCCGTGTTCTTTTAGACTTGATTTCATATCCGTTCAGGTCAGATCCTATAAGTTCAGTTTAGTTCAGGTCTTATTATAAGGGTTAATTTCACTTCACTTCATTTCAGTTTAGATAATTTAGTCCAAAAGAACAGGGGGTTAGAACAATGACGATGTCAGTTTTAGAGTGTTGGCCATGAGTCCTGAGTCCAGACAATCAGAGAAAAGTGCAGAGCTTGGCGTTTTGACTTATACTCAAAACATTTGTCTTGTTAACACGATATTGACATTGATGATGGGAACTAGGCTCGTAAAAATGCGTACTTTTGTGAGAATAAAGGGTCCAGACTTTGCTGCTCCACTAAGTCCTCAACAGTATCCAAAACGGTACCCACCTAAAAAAGAGCGGGATTTGATACTCATTAGCTGGGCAAAATGTTTCTAAGCAACAATCAAAACAGTTACTAAAGAAATTTGTTCAGGGCATATAGAGATATAGTCATATTTCCATCCAGGATGTCCTTTCTATTTATAAACAGATGCAATAAAGGTTTGCTGACCGGAAAAAAAATTACCCATCTGGCAACGCTAAAGAAATAGACGAGTTCTTGGAGCTGACAGTCAGATAACGAGTAATACGACAATTGTTCTTAGTTGGTGATGCAGAGACTCAATGAGTTTCTAGTTCCTAGGTATATCCTGCAACTGTGAAAAGCCCCCGAAGAATACTACTCCAAATAAGAAATAATTGGCCTCCTTTTTCCTTACTAATAACTCACTCAATAGTTTTTCCTACCAAAGCAAGACTGGAAACTCTGCAACATGTAAATAACAGGAATGTCTTAATTCATGTAACTATGTATGTAGCAATTTGACGTCATTTTTTTACCACGGCAATAAACCAGTTTATCACTACCCAAAACTAACCTACACTAATATCCATAAATATTCTAATGCCCAAAACCCAATAGGAAGAGAACTGGAATCTTTTCTCCCACTTCGAAGAACAAGCCCATAGCTGCCACCTTACAAATTCCCAATACCCAGCTATTTGCAAGCCAAACCTTGATTTCCCTTCCTAGATTTTCTGTCAAAAGCATTAGCTACAGTTTACGGTAGAGGCGTAGCAGTGGTCCTGCATAAACTATCCTTTTGTCCCTCCATCCACCTTTTTAGCAAGCCTCAGTATGCATCTTAGTTATCACTTGGTAGTTGGTACAACCTTGCTCCAATCTCCACAAGGTTTACTATGTTACTGTGGACTTGAACATATGTTATAGGGTCACCACATACAAAGTTAAGCAATATGTGTGCTCGGCATGGTTTATCAAAACATTTAGTTCCCTTGGGCAATTTGTACGCATAAATTTAAGATATTGAGCAAGTCTAACTCTTAAAACGGGTCAAATACTACCACATGGTAATAAAGACAAAACTTTTGGCATTTCCTAGGCAACTTGCAATGTGATTTGGTATGTATTTGACCCGTTTTAAGCTTAAGACGGATAGTGCCCTTCTTAAATGAGAATTTAAGATTTTTTATAATAGTACAATCTATCAAACAAATTAATTGAGATAGAGATTTTGGTGAGTCATTGATCATTTAATAAGTACCTTAGCAAAGCCATAATAGAAGAGGTGAGTCATTGATCATTTAATAAGTACCTTAGCAAAGCCATAATAGAAGAGGTATTGGGTAGCATACCTGTGTTTCTTGGCATAAATAATCAAATTTTTCCTGCAAACGTGTTCAAAATGAATTTCAAAGTAAAATATTGGCTATCTTGCTCAAACATAAAATAGAAGAGTTTCAGTCTCTACATGCTGTTACTCTGTCAGCACTTAGAACAAGCATTAATATAAGGTAATTAACTAGTGAACGAGAAGAGACTATATGGAACCAAAGTTAGAGAAGGATTTAAAAAACAGCAGATTTCAAATGCCTAAAGATAAAATATTTACTTGAACTAAAATGAATAAAATACCTGCATATTTTCATGCAGTGCTGTAATGATCTGGGGAGAAAAGAAAAATAGTATAGTCAACACAGACGACTATAACAAGAATAGAGGACCAAAAAAATACTCAATCCTTACAGAAAATGGAGTTCATCTACTACGATAAAATTTGAACTTTTGGGGAAGAGTTGTCAGATGGATGCTTTTTATAGTTACTATGTAGAAGTATACTTTGCTCCATTCACTACTTGTATCTGGATGTTTAACATTTTAACTGAGATCATGTTCTGTATAGAGAATGCAAGACTATCCTTCTATCTAGCAATTACTACCCTTTCGATTGGACTATGATCTATGGCAAGTATTTTGATACAGGTTCTCTATTTGTCTAATCTTTATTAACCCCAACATGTAACTTCCCCATATATGGACCCCTCCATAACCCAACTGCTTTCAAAAAAACATTCTTCTTGCTTCTTTATGCTGTTTTGCTTTTTCCTGAATTTGTGGCCACTTTCTAAAGTCTACTCCCGTAAAAAATTTCCAAAGCCCAATTAAGGCATTTCAACAAGTTGTGTGACTGACCAGATGGAGCTTCTCAAGTTTGCACAAGTAAACATGATTTCACATTGTGTTATGTTGTTATAATGTTATATGGAGATTGTAGAACTCAGTAATGGTCGGTGCTTGAGGTATTGCTAGACCTGTTTAAGCTGTATGAGAAAAGTCCCCAGATAACTCGTAACACCAATAAGCAATACAGTGAGACATTATATTTTGAGATCCTGCTAGTATAACGTGTTTATTGGCATTTACATAAATTATGCAAGATGTTTGAGAAATATATGGCCTGTTATCCAAAGTAAATTCTGAAAGCAAAAATGTCATCATCCATTGTAACCTTCAAGTCTTCAACGCTACAACATGCATGTAGCACAGTCTAATCAACCGGCTAAGACCAACTGAGTCCGAATTCTACATCAGACAATAAAATATTTGTTCTTTACGCATATCAGTGCTTAAAAGCTAAAACTTTTGATTAAAAAAATTAACATATGACATTTCATTATCTGAATTGATTGTTCTAACCACAGAAGAAAGGAGAAGAGAAGTGATCATAAGAAGTCGTCGAATTACTCAAATAAAAGATGAACAATTAGGTTACCTGAATATATAGCTGGTTGAGGCGATCCTGCTCAGCCTTGCTAAAATTCGGAAAAGCTCTAGAGAGATCCTAAGTATATAACAAATAAAGAAAAGAGAACATTTATAGTTCAAATTTTTTGATTAGTTATAAGCCAATAGTAATGCAAAAGAAAATGAAAAAGGAATTACTAAGGCAGTAAAAGTACAAGTACACTGAAATCACCTCCAAAAAAAACATAGTCACAGGACAAAGCGAACGGTAGCAGCCACATATTCTCCATCATCCGGAAAAACAAATTTAAGATAAAGAGAGGGCCAATTGCTGCAATGCATTGGGGAACTACACGTACATAATACAGACTCCACCAACACAACATGATTGCAACACAAAAATCACAACGGAGGTTACTAGCGGATGGTGATAACAGGCACAAGGCGTGTAGGGTACCTTTACATGGGAACAAAATACTAGGAAAGATGGGAAACACTAATTTCAAATATTCAATCCATTATGTAAAGAAAAAGATTAAAGTATGAAACTGACCACGGTCCACGAGTTATACCCAGAAGGCCTGATGCCTGAAGGAGTTTTAAGTTTGCCGGTTAGAAACTATCAAAATCCGAATAGCTCGTGTTTTGTGCAAGCCACAAGTAAGAGCAGCAATGCTACTTCAGAACTCAGGGTCAGATAACAATAACATGTGCATTGCATTGCATGAGGTTAAGTCAACTCTTCGACTGAGTTAAATCAGTTAAAAAGTGAACTGAAACCGGACCTAAAATTCTAAAAATATAGTCAGCACCTCAGCCAATCCCTACAAAATGAATTTCACATACTCACCCATTCATCTATGACAAATGTCACTGCACAAGACACCCTACACGTCCATCTTATAGTATAGATACCACTTTACCTAAAATTTAGACCTGCCTCAAATGATGGTCATATTGTGAAATTGTTTAAATTCAATAAGCAACACTATGGAAATTTGAAGAAATGTCCAGAAGAGATCTTCATACGTCCATACACATTGACATATTAACATGACCAAAACAAAGAAACCCACAAGTAACTAAATAGAATCGTTAATTCTTCCTGCATCTCCTACCCACTAAGCCAACTAAAAGGCATCCATTGTTCAATATCATTCGAAATCAGGACAACGAAGTAGGTTCAAGTCCACTTCCATTGGATTATACTACATTACCACTACAAGTAAATTCATCCCATCACAGTGAAAAGAGCTTGCATTGATATCCAATTGTACCGGAAAAAAAATTAGTAATACTCCTATTCTACACATTTTCCAAAATAAGTCAGGTCAAGCAGCGATTACACGAAAACTTTGAAAAATGATAAATTAGCATAAAATAAAAAAAACGGCATTGATTGTTCGACATCACGACAAGGTTCAAGTATGAGTCCATAACTTTTAAAGAGTATAAAACCAATCTTTTAAGATGGTTTTCTGACATGGTATCACAGTGTGACCAAAAGGTCACGTATTCGAATCCCCCTCAATTCAAAAGTGGAATATTAGCATCGGGTATGGGAAGGTCTGCGGTTGCATCCACACTTCAAGCCCAAAGGACATTCATGTGAGGGGGCGTGTACGTGTTAGAGTATAAAACCGATATTGGGACTCCAACCATCATCTTAAGCTTTTGGTTGAGATGTTTTTTTGACAATAACTCATACAACAAATGCACAAAATTGGAAAGCAATAAACTTCTCAGATTTATAAGTAATACTCACTCCGTCACTCCTATTCTTTACAACACCACCATTTCCCAAAATTTATCTAGAAAAAAATAAAAAATGCAGCAATTCCAAAGAATACGAGAGAGTAATTGGCGATAATTACCTCGGACGGAAAGGCGGTAAGCAGAGAACGCACGGCTAGCCTAAATGACTTCATCAACTCCAATCGTTTTAATCCATGAGGAACAGTTTTTGCTTCTTTTTCCATTTACGAAACTTCGAAATTATCAACTACTGCATGCAATTCATGATCGTATATCACAGATTACTTAATTAATTACTCTCAAAACTCAATAATTGTACAAATTATGAACAAAAAATTGTATTAGCAGAATTAAGCAAAAAAAACGTTTCTTCTCAAAATCAAATGTACAAGAAGTTAAGAAACTGGAGAAACGATTACCTGCAACTGAATCGTTGAGATATGAGTGAAATTTCTTCTGTTTTTTCGAGATCGAATGAGTTTTCGTGGTGTGATTTTGAAACCCTAAATTCTTTTTTGGGCGGGAAAATTCATCACTCAGCTATCAAATGGTCGGCTTATTTGTGTTTTGTTTGTTTTCTTTCGTCGCAAATTACAATAACTTATTTTAATCTGGTAAAACCGTTTTACACAAATACGAAACGTACATTACAAATACGGACGGATAACTTTTTAGTAGCTGTTTTAATTTTAATATTCCGCTCTAAAATACAAGAGTGCAAAATATTAACTATTTTAAAATATTAATTAATTAATCAAATATATTAGGTTACATATGAAAATTAAACCCCGAACGTCTGGTTGAAGTAAGAAAATCTTTAACATCAAATACTGGTAATTGAACAAAAAGACGTATTTGCTTTACTTTATTTGTAAAAAACATGAATATTAATACTTCGTATAAAGTATATTTAGGATTGCGAACTTATGTGAATATTTCCCTCTTTCACTTAATTAGCAATTTTTAAAGTTTTCAAGTGAAAGTTTATTTTAACATAGTTAAGTGAGGGTTTGAGTATTGCAAAACCAAATGAGTTTTAGTGAGTTTTGCTTGCAACGGGTCACCATTTGTGACGGATATTTTGTGAGATAAAGTAAATACAAAATGAGTAGTGGAGAAAGGGGACCACAGGAATAGTGTTGGAGAGAGAGAAAAAGTGGGTATTTTATGAGAGAAAACGGTATCCGTCACAAGCTTGCGACGGATAGTGCCGTTGCAAATAAGAATTCGTGAATGAGTTTATTATATTGATGTCTTTTATTTAGTAGTCAACAAAATTGCAAGAGCAACCATTGTGGAAATTTGACAAGAACATAGCACCACGTTACGATCAACCAAATATGAAAATTCACACTTTTAATTAAAACTCAAGTTATCACAACACGGAATTTCAGAGTGTGAGTAGGTGTACAAGAATGACAAGACAACTAACCAAAACAATAAAAAGGTATATTAAAAACCTTGTTTATAGTACTCGCGATAGAAAAGTAAAACTATTGAGAGCCGGGAGGTTCTTCATGTCCTGCTCCTGGACTACGTCCGGGAGTAGTAGGTCGAAAAGCCTTAATCTCGAAATTTTTATATCGATTCATCCTAAAACCAATTTGATTATATGATGACATAATTACCTTAAACTTTATTATGGGAGGTGCTTTCCCGACAGAGACAATACTTGAAGGAAATGGTCTTGCAACTGCACTATGTTCTAGTTCTCCTATTAGAACTAGACAACTAATAATACAAGTGAATATTATAAGAACACTCGATTTAATATGTGCCATGAAAAATTAAAACTATAAAATTAAATGTTTTACAAATTTTGCTTAACTTCTCTAGGAGATTAGAGAAGCTAGCTAGCTAGATTAGTAAGTTAATCAATGATAGTGAAGCACTATATATACAAGATGATAAAAATTAGGGCATAGTTAGGCAAATTGTATTAGTTGCTTAAATTATTAGTTAGCTATGCACATGGGAACAGGTTTAACAAAGACGGTTTAACTTAATTAATAGTTAATTCTATGCGAGCATCGTACGGTGTAATAGGTAAAAAGTGATCACTTTATGATAAATAATACATATATCAATAACTTAGCTCGAAAATTTATTAAAAGTGATACTCAAATCGTTAATTCAAACATTATTAACATCATAATTAGTTAATTACTCTTATACCCCCTAATTAAGAGGTCGTAGCATAACGTAATCGGTTTTTCTAACGTGTACTCTAAGGGCGCACATTAATTGCCTAAAAAAAGAAAGATTTTGAGAATATATCATAGATGTTTTATACAGAAACTCACAGTTGCCATAATTAGTGAAATATTTTCAAATATCTTTCTCTAACTAACTTATTAACATGTGCCCTTAGTATACAGGTTAAAAAAATCGTAACATAGTTTGTCTTAATTTAATTATATTTAAAAGGTGGGGAAGAGAAATAAAGAAACATGCGAATACATCCATTTAAGGAAGGAAGAGGAGTCTTCACCCAAACATGCTTAAATAAGGATTTTCAAAGTTGATTAGACTACACTAAGTCACTAATTAGTAAAGTGAAGCTTTCAATTATTATTTAATGGTAATTAAGAAGCAAAAGAAATAACTTAGATTGGTAATCCCTCAACAAAATGCTTATTCCACTATGCAAAGTACATTAGTAGTTTAGTACTATGTTTTTTTTTTAAAAATTGAATGGGTGGACAGTTAAGATTAATCATGTTTTTAGAAAAGTAAATCGAGCAGCGGATTGGTTTGTTAATACAAGGAATCATTCCCCCATAAGTATAACGGTCCTTGGTATTCGATCGGATGACCTTCGTTCTATTCTTAGAGAAGATTCGTTAGCGGTCCAGATTCTCTCCATTACTTGAAAAAAAATGGACCTCCATTACTTTTAAACGGTCCGGATTAAATCCTGAGACGATCTAGTGATTGTAATTATTTCATAAAAGTAATGTTTTATCGAATATACTAAAATAAGCATGTATAAGACAGGTAATGGAGAGAAAATAATGGAGAGGATCCAAACTCATTTGCTAGGAGTTACTTTTTTTGGGCTAGTAGCTCATTAGTATGTTTTTTTACTCTCGGGATTTTGCCCGTCCATGTAAATCACAGAGTTTTTTGTCAGATAACACCTAACATTTACATTGTCTGTAGAAATAATACCTAAAGTTATTTTTTTTGCCCAACAACACCTAACATTTTCTGTTTTTTTGTCTAATAACACCAAAGTCGATTTTCCGTCAAAAAAAGTCGAGATTCCGTCTTGACTTACAGTGAAATTGGTTTGGCCTTATTTCTTCATTCTTTCTTTTCCACTAACTGATGGGTTGTTAAAGTATTGACAATTAATCTTATTCTTAAGTGACTTATTTTCATTCACTAAGTCAATCCGCCTAAAAAAACAACACCCACGCAAACCCGTCTCTACATTGTAAAACTTGCAGGCTATGAATCTCCTACCCGAATTTTGATGTCTCCATGATGTGTTTCTCATGTAATGGAATGCCACAATTGCTTCTCACTCGCTTTGTTGAGTTTGAGGATGAGCTTGAAAAAGACACTGGGTTGAAAGGATGGTCGGAAAAAAGGAGAAAACTGGACAAAGTAAGCCCAATTTGAGGTTTTAATTTGGAAATTGAGGAATTAAATAACTAAGGACGAGGTTACATAAGAATTTACTTGGAGGAAAATTAAGTTTAATTGAAGGAAAATTAGCAAAAGGGGAAATTGAGATTAGAAAATGATGATGAAGAGGGTAATGAAATGCATCACGGGAAAAGAAAGAAGCGTCAAATCAATTTTACCGTTAGTCACGACGGAATCTTGACTTTTTTTGACGGAAAACTGATTTTGGTGTTATTAGACAAAAGACATAAGATGTTAGGTGTTGTTGGGAAAAAAAAAAAAACTTTAGGTACTATTTCTACAAACAGTGTAAATGTTAGGTGTTATCTGACAAAAAACTCTAAATCACAGTATGCTTTAGCCTCTTATACTAAAGAAATCGTTTTTTCTAACTTATGCTCTACAAAACTAATTATAGAAAGATCTACGAGATTAATACACTAATGCAAAACTGAGTTATACATTAATTTCTCATGATATATTCTTAGAAATTATTCTTTAACGGTTTTTGTAACGTGTGTCCTGAGGGCACATGTTAATCATTTAAATGCGGAAAAATTACACCATTTTTTCGTTAATTATGGTAAAAACAACTTTTTATCTAAGAATCAGATGAGAATATGTTGTAAATTTTTCCGCATTTAGGTCTTGTTCTTTTCGACTTATTTTTCCTTAATTTAACTTAAGTTCAACAAAAATAAGTTAAGTTCAGAAAAGTTCAGCAAATATAAGTTAAGTTCAAAAAAATTCAGAGAAAATAAGTTAAGTTAAGCAAAAATAAGTCCAAAAAAATAGGGCCTTAAATGATTAACACGTGCTCTAAGGGTACACATTAGAAAAACCGAATTTTTAATTAGTTTCTTAATATGTGTTCTTAGGATACATGTTAGGAAAACGGTTTTTCGATAAGCAATGAATATGTTATCTTGATCAATGATGAATTGATTATTGATTAGGAAGGACCCTCCCTAGACTTTATTCTCGTCTCTTAACCAATCATTTTATACGAAGTATATTCCTTGCTTTTAATTTCTCTATTGCTCATGCTTTTCAATTTCATTTTCTCTGTTTTTGTCGGCATAATCGTCTTTTATTTCTTAATGGAAAACGAGATGACGTCACCAGAATATACTATAATAAATAGTTAGTGCTAAAGATATTATCCCAACATACATTTGGGTTATGTGGAAGTAACGAGTCATGGTCTCATCATCAGTTTTATTCTTGATCTTCAGTCGTTGTCTGTTTTACTCATCGTGGTATAAAAAGAACTTGAGCGATTGAAGCGGTCTAGTTTCAACGACACCTTTAATTATGATTTTTTTGGTACGAATTAGGGGCGAAGCCCCGTACACTTGACTAATATTAGCTGTTACACGGGGAATAGCTACTCCGAAGATGTCTTCCCTAAGAATAGGTCGTAAACCACTACTCGGGCTATCAAAATAAATAGGAATGGTGCCTGAATTAATTCCTTGATTTGGTACAAAGTCGGCGGCTCGATTCGCTTCTCTATACGTATGTTTGAGTTTGACGGTCCAACACGATTCTTTCATTAATTCCTTGCAGCGGCCAACATGGAACTTCAAGCCATTGCTAATTAACTGATCTTCATTGATAATACGCACATAAGGAGAGTTATCCATGTGTATGAAAAGATTCATAATATGCATCGACTTTGCTCGTTCTAACCCGACAAGAAAAGCTCGGAGCTCCGCTTTCATTGAAGAGGTCTAGTTTCACCGACACCCTTAACTACGTGCTTATATAACACAAAAATGTAATACAAATTTTATCAAAATCCGAGTAAAGTTTAAGAAAATAACTAAATAAGAAATAATTCGATAGACGGTTAATGCTTAGTTACGGTTTAACTACAAGGTTAAGCATAGTTTCTTAAACTATTCGTTCTCCGGTGGCATGAAGGTTATAGAACACAGTCGAGACGAAGTAGAGCACGGCCGTCAGTATCAAAAACGCCTTGAAAGATCCAAGCCATTCTACAAAATAACCAGTCCCAATTGTACTGATTATTGCAGCAAACGTTCCGGCTGCATTTGAAATACCTACAATTACCCTTTTTCTGGTTTAATCACTATTAATTTCAGAGGATTTGGTCGTATAAGAATCGAAAGTAATGTACCGTGAAGAAGACCAACCGATTGTGGCGCAATATCCTGCGCAACATGTGAATAACGTCAAGATTTGATATTGTGAGAAACAGTGGCGAATCTAGAATGTATGAAACGGGGTGATTATACTACCAAAAAAAAAAAACAATGTTGTTGCGAAAGATATAAATGGCGTTGCAAATTATTGTTTTTGCGACGGAATTTGCAATGGAATTGTTTTTTCCGATGAAATTTCCAACGGAGAATAATTTTCAATCCCGCGAACAAAAAGTCAAATGATGGGATTTCTGCCGCAAAGAAGGACTTTTGCAACGAAATATCCGTTACCTCTGAAATTGGCGGATTTTTTTTGGACCACCAGGTCAAAGAAAGTCAATCAACCTTTGCGACGGATTTCCCGTCGCAGAAATTAACCCTGGTCAAGGTCAATTTCAGTCAGTTCTGTCGCAAATATTGACTGGCTTTGACCCAAACCCTGGTCAAGGTTTGCAACGAACTTCCTGTCAAAATATAATCGCTAAATTGTAGCTGTAAATGTCGCAAATATTGACTGGCTTTGACCCAAACCCTGGTCAAAGTCAAGATCAGTCAATGTTTGCAACGAACTTCCCGTCAAAATATAATCACTCAATTGTAGCTGTAAAGGCTTGATCACCGGTTGTCATGATGGTGATAGAATGTTTCCACCACTGAGCCACTAAACTTCTTTAATGCAATATTAGCATATAGATAAATATGTATAAGTTTGCTTATTGATTAACGGGGTGAGAGTTCACCCCATCACCCCTACAGATCCGCTTATGGTGAGAAAATAGCGGTTGGAGTTTGGACAATATAAACGAGATAAGAGGTCGTACTTGTATATTGAGTAAGTATCCAGCTTGGCTGAAAGCACTGAAGCTCAAAGCCATTGTTAGTATCACAGATGCAACACCGGGAGTCGTGGCATAGTTTAAGCAAAGTAACGACAATCCCGGTCCAAGAAAACCTATCGACTGCAGAGAATGCAATCACATTGAAGTGTTCGACTGTCGTGTTGGAAACAATCAGGATAAAAACGAAGATGGTTTTACAGGAGACGGGTTAGTGGGTTACCTGCATGATTTTACGAACTAGTATCAGAGCATACCCAGCTTTGATCAAGTAATCAGATGTCGCACCAGCGACGTAGCTAGATACTGCCATCACTCCCCATGGCACTGCACTAAACCACGCCGCTTCTTTTAGGTTTACACCAAGAACCTGAGACAATATCTCGAAACAAAATTAATCAACAGACGGTTGAATAAAGAAACTTCAGAAGCCGAACACAGTAGCTGATGCCTGAATCCTGATGCTTACAGTTTTAAAATAAATTGGCATCCATGATAGCAGAACAAAATAACCCTGCAATTCCGGGAACAAAATGTAAGACTGTTTCATATGTTTTTTTTGGCATTTCAGGGCCGGGAAAAGATTTTTTTTTTTGGTTAATTGGTGTTATTTACCCAATTAATTGGGTAATTGGTGGTCAAATGAAACTATTTTGGTTTCTAGTGTCACGTGGACATTTTTGTGTTTTTTTGCAGATTTTCAGTAAAGCCGTTGAATTTCTTAGCGGCTTTACTGATTGTCTTGTTTTTTTTTAACGAAATCCTTTGCAGAACGTTCTTATGTGATTTTGCGGAATTTCAATGAAGCCGCTTAGAACATTGGCGGCTTAGCCTAAAAATTTTTATTTTCCAGAAAACATAAACTTTTGGATTGAAATTTCTGGGTGAGATTCATCAAAGCCGCTAAGCAGGCCCGTTCTTTAGCAAGTTCACCCAGTTCTAAGAACTGGGGCCCAATGCTTAAAAGGGCCCAAAAGATTACAAAACAATATATAGTTAGTTATATAGCCCATTGTTATAAGTGGTTCATCACTAATTGTTGTATATAGACGAGGCCAACAACAAGAAGCCCAACAAAAATCCTATTTTTGATTAAAAAGTAAATCTGTAAAAACACACCTTATAGGCTTATACATGAATATACATAATATACGTATACGGTATATGAGTTTTTTAGGCAACCGTCATCTTCCTCCAAACTTAACCTCGTCGCTTCCCCAAAATTTAAACCCCCACTAATTAATTAACCGCTCATGTCACTCCTACTCTTATCATCATCTCTAGCAAATCAAATCGTCACTTTCATAGCAATTAAACCGTAAACTCGTCATCTTCTCCACTATAACAATGTCGACAAAGAAACTTGGACGAATGATGTGATACGATAAACTCAGAAAAACATTTGAAAGTTTGCGGATTTTTCTAATCTGTCTTTTTCTCGTGTGCCTTGATGGCACGCCTTTTAAAAACCGACTTTAATTACTAAAGGGTGAGCACCTTGCTAGTATCCCTAATTACACCACTTCGTAACTAAATTTTTTCTCAAAGGATCATTTTCTAACATGGGGTCTCATTTTAAATTTAGAACAGGGCCTCGTAAATCCATTGGACGGCCCTGCCGCTAAGGACTTGAGCGGCTTTGGCTGCTTTATTTTTCTCCCCCAACTCCAAAACCTTTGGAAAGGATTTCATTAAAAAAAAAATTCACCAAGTGAAGCCGCTATGAACCTCAGCGGCTTCATTGAGAAACTGCAAAAAACACAAAAGTGTCCACATGGACACTAGAACACCAAATAGTTTCATTTCAACACTAATTACCCAATTAATTGTGTAAATAACACCAATTAACCAAAAAAATTCCCGGGAAAAGGCGGAAACATACCCAATTGTTAGTAAAATTGGCAAGAATGATTGCCCAAGAAGGCCATTTCGATAAGAGAAGACGGACAGGCGGAACCTTAGCATTGCTGACAGATAAATCAGCTAATTTCCCTGCTTGGATCAGTTGCAGTTCTGAATTTGTCATAAATCGGCTTTCCTTTGGATCATTTGTGACTCCGTAACTCCATACCAGTAACCAAAGTAGGCCGAGGGATGAAAACAACACAAACGGACCTGATATTCCGGTTACTGACATCAAATTCGGAGTCACACACAAACCTAAGACATTGCCAAGTTGAAACCCTGCCAATGAAATCCCAACTGCACGCGCACGTTCATCAACTGGAAACCACCTACAGAAGGCCGTTACAGACTTAGGCCTTGTTCTTTCTGGCTTAATTTCAGCTCCTCCCAGTTTTGTGTGCCTATATTCCGTTAAGTTTTATATACGTTCAATCGATTATGTTCACTTAATCTCTTCACAAAATTAACTTTTAATTCAATTAAATTCACTTCACCCCAGTTCCACTCAATTTAGTTCAATTAAGCTCTACTCCAATTAATTCAATTCAGCTCGTTTCAGCCGAAAAGAACAGGGCCTTACAGTGCATCAAAGTTATTTCATTACTTCTTAGTTCTTCTCTAAGACGAGTTAGTTCGATGAATCAGAGTTAATTACCTTGATAGGATTATGTTCATGGAGGGTATAGCAACACCTTGTGCTAGTCCAAAGAACGCGCGAACAACTAAAAGGGAGGTGGCAGATTGATCAGCTGCCCATGGAGTTAGGAACGTGGCAAGTGACCAGAATCCGACACCCCATGCCATAACTCTTGCTCCGCCAAATTTGTCAGCCATTGCTCCACCGATTACTGAGGAGACTATGTAACCCCACAGAAATGACGACTGACAACACAACACACCATGAAACGGTAAGTCGAGCCTAGTCTATGTACAAGTATCTGATAGTGGTACGCGTATAGGTGATCAACGACTAGTTACGGCCCTTTGTCACGTCCAAGGTTTTTTCGAGAATAAACTCATTTCTAGTAATTCTTTTCTGGTGTCAAATGAGGCGGAAAGCCAGTACAATATATGGGGGAAGAGATTTGACCCCGTGACCTGTTGTCGTGATAACTCCGTCCTAACTCCTAACCACTAGGCTAAGACCTTTTCGGTAACTCGACTCGACTAATACAATACCTAAATCACTTTTTGTTGAGAGCAATAAAATGATTTTGTCATTGGTCATGTGTATATGAACTCTCATACTTTGTGATACAAAAGCAACAAAGCTAAGCTAGTATACCTCCTCCTAAACCAATACAACCACCGTCGGGACCAACGTCATCGTTAACAGGCGAGGGAAGGAAACGGAGAGGATCCAAACCCGAGTTTTCAAATAACTTTTTTTGTTCATCTTGAGTAGATACTAGTCTAACACGTAATACCCGAGTCTCTACTAGACTAGTAGACTACCACAACTAGTGTTGGCCATCAGCACGGGTTGACCCGTCCCGTTCCGTCCATGACCATCCTCTCAGCATTCCCGGCCCGGCCCATGAAACCCAAACCCGACCCACCCATAACCCACCTATTTATAATAAAAAAGTTACATAGTTCCGCCAGCCCGCCCTCCACCCACCATTGTCCTGGTCCTGGTCAAACATTCTCCCGCCCTGACCAATCCCTCGCCTGACCCTCGCCTGACCCGAGTCTAGACAATGACCCGAGCCCGGCCCGAAGACAGTTTCAACCACAAGTCCACAACACAAAAACCTCATTGAGCCATTGACTAAACAAATGATCATAACACAGACTAATTACGATCAAACTGAATTCAGTATCACCCGATAACGCTAACGATATTTAAAAAAAATAAAAAATTTACCTGAACAATGCCAACAAAAGAAGTAGACCAAGCATGAGTATGAGAAAGTGGAACAACAGCAACAGACATAACAATTCTATTTGCATTCAAAAGACACATAACCATAGCCACCAAACACACCACTTTATACCTATAATAATACCCTTCTTCACCATTTTCATCCTCATTTAATAACACTCCATTAATAATTTCTTCTTCATTTTTCTTGCACTTAACTTCTACACTTCTTCTTACATTATTACCATCTTTGTTTTTCTTCCATAATCTTATTTTTAATGCAGATTTCGACCCGGAATTTGTTAAATTTAATGCAAATGATGATGGATTAATGTGTATTTTGTTGGGTTTTTGTTGTTTTTTGATTGAATTGTTTGTTATATTATTGAATTTTGTGTATGATGAACAAGAAAAAATGAGAGATGTCATTTTTTTTGCTAATTGAGAATTGAATAATTTAGAAGAGATTAGTGGGATTTGAATTAAGTGTTAATTCATGTCTTTTTAGCTGAAACGAGGTGAAATGAATTAAATTGACTTAAGCCGAAAAGATTTGAAGTTAACGGAGCCGAGGTGACTAAATACAGTCGAGATAAGACTTAACTTTGTGACGTGATTATCTGAATATAACCGATTGAAATTGAGCAAAATTGAACTAAATAGAGCTAAGCTGAAATAAAATAAGCTGAAATTAAGTCAGAAAAACAGCGCGTAAGTTTATAAAAATAGTTATTTTTTTTTCAAATGACATGAAAAAAAGCAACATTTTATCTTCTACTTGTACTATTATAATTTGGATTTACTCCAATTAAATGATTCCTCTCAAAAGGGTAGAATAATTGAATAATTTAAATTAAAAAAAAAATCTATAACAATTAACAAGAGTTTCTATCAAACACCAAACATCGTTTTGTATCATCGACTCTAACTCGTTTCAAAATTGTTTCTTTTTTGTGACTTTAAGTTGGGATGGATTTGTCATCGATAATTAGCGACTTTAAGTTGATAAAAATAGACGCAAACTTGAAAATGTTGTACGATAAAAAGGCGAGATTAAAAGAAAAATCGACAATGTTTAATAAATCGACTTTTTTTCGGGTTTGGTATGCCCGTTAGATAGTTCATATGAGCATTTCATTAACCTGAGCAGTGGACACCAACAGAAACTACAGATCAGTTCATTACTTCACCCATCTGTTCTGCAAACTCGAAAATTTTGGAGAGACGGTCTTTTTTTAAGTTATTGAGAGACGATTCGAGTATAACAAATAACCCAATTTGATACAACATCAAGGTTTATCTACCTCCTCTTACTCTCCTTTTCTTTACACTCTACCAATTGATTGTCTCTTCTAGATTGTGGGCATAATTGTAATTCATTTTTTATGATGTTTATTTGTTAGATTTGTGTTTTTTGTACTACCCAATTAGATAAAGTTTTGATCTTTGGTTAAAAACCCTAGTTTTGTTGCCATTGATTGATGAAGGTTAGATTTTGGGCATAATTGCAATTTGCAATTCAACTTCTCTGATGTTTGTTTACTGCCCAATTGAATCAAAAACCCTGATTTTGTTACATTGATTAGGGTTCTTGAGGAAGCTACCAACCTAGAATTGACTCTTTTGGATCATTTATGCTGTCTATTTGTTAGATTTGTGCTTTTTTTACTAGCCAATTGGATAAAGTTTTGATCTTTGAATAAAAACCCTAGTTTTATTGCCATGGATGAAGGTACTGGTGGAAATTATCCACCTAGAACTGTCCCAACTTTGTCAAAAGCACAAAACCCGAAAAGCAGAAACCCTAATGATCTAGGAAAAAAGTTTCCCACTTACCTTGATGCTGTGTATGTAACCCCAAGAACAAGAATTTTGTGTGAAATTGTTTCTAGGACCCCAAATCCAGACATTGATTCTGCCCTAAATGATAGTGGCATTACGCCGAGTGTGGAACTTGTAGAGGAGGTCCTTAAGCTCTCTTATAATAGTCCTGATGGTGCTGTCGGGTTTTTCCGATGGGCTGGGTTTTCGCATAAACCCTCGGCTTATGCCTGGAATTTGATGGTTGATTTGCTTGGTAAGAATCAATTGTTTGACAAAATGTGGGGGGCTATTCGGACAATGAAGGAAGAAGGGTTGCTTTCACTTGCCACATTTGTGTCTGTGTTTGGGAGTTATTGTGAGGTGAAAAAGTTTGACGATGCTATGATGACGTTTGATGTGATGGATAAGTATGGAGTTAAACCTGACGTGGTTGCGTTGAACTCCTTGTTGAGTGCGATTTGTATGCAGAAAAATCAAACTCAAATGGCGTACACATTTTTCGACAAAATCAAGGGTAAGATTCCACCCGATGGAGATACCTTTGCGATTTTGTTAGAGGGTTGGGAGAAGCAAGGGAATGCTGCCAAGGCTAAGACAACGTTTGGCGAGATGGTGGTGCGTGTGGGGTGGGATGTGAAGAATATGGCAGCTTATACCGCTTTCCTGAACACACTATTAAGCAAATCTCAGGTTGATGAAGCTGTCAAATTTCTCCATGTCATGAAGGGGAAAGGATGTTTGCCGGGATTGACGTTTTTCTCGAATGCTCTAGATATTCTCGTTAAGCAAAATGATTCCGTTCATGTTGTTCCGTTGTGGGATACAATGGTGGGGAGTGATATATTGCCCAATTTGATCACGTTCAATGCAATGATCGGTTTGTTTTGCAATAACAATGATATTGACAATGCGCTTCTGTTCCTCGATGATATGCCAATGTATGGAGTGTTTCCCGACTCCCTAACCTACAACACAATATTTGAATGTTTGATAACCAACAAGAAGGCCCGTAAAGTAGCAAGCTTTTTCACGGAAATGGTAAAGAACGAGTGCCTTCCTACACCTCGTAATTGTACAGCCGCTGTTGATATGTTGTTTCACCAAGATGATCCCGAGACAGGAATCGAGATTTGGAATTATTTGCTAGAAAACAATGCCCCGTCAATAGACGATACTGCTAATGTCCTGCTGGTGGGACTGTGCAAGATAGGCCGTTTCACGGAACTCAAAAGAATTGCCTATGATATGCTCGACCAGAGAATTATCATTCAGGTAGACACCATGGAGAAATTGCAGAAGGCATTTTATAAAGAAGGCCGGAGTGCTAGAGATGTATATGACAATCTCGAGCGGAGGTGGAAATCACGCACTTTGCGATGATCATTCCGTGCTCTTTTTACAGCCCTTCCCTTGTATCCTCTTTTACTTTTCTGTAAGCTTTCATGTTTCTCCTTAATCTGCTGTTACTGGTTCGGGTCAGTTAGTTCATTTAAGGCTTGCAGTCGTTGCAGAGTTACAGAGCCGACCCCATCGCAGATTCACAGTGTTATGAAGCCTATACTACACAATTCGCATGCAGTTGAACGAGGGCCTCCCTCGTTAGACCTGTCAAAAGGGTCGAGCGGGTTGGTCTGGTTGGAACAAAACTGGAGGTCCCGTCATCTCATCTGCTCCGACATTGAAATGCTGAATGGGTATTGCGGAAGTGACAGTGTCGAGTGTCGAGTGTCGACAGGAACTTAGAATGTATAAGCAAAATGCTGCTGAAATTTACTGATATGTAGGAGAAATACTGCTTTTTTAAGTTACGATTCCCGAATTTCTTGTATTAATTCGATCTTGGTTATGACAAAAATGTCACCGATGCATGCAGCTTGTAAGAGGCCACAAGCTTGTGACGAAAAGTACGTGTCACAAAATGCAGTACTTCCCCATTTACTCGACTTTTATACCAAAAAAAAACATACGATTGAAATATTTTTCGGGTTGAATTGAAATTAAACCTATTGGTTATCGATAATTTCATTCACGACCACTTATTTAAAAGATAAGAGAATTCCCCTCTCCCAACGGAACATCGCCAGTCGACGGTTACGAACAATCTTATGCATAACATAGCAACCTGAATAACCCTTTAGATCAACAGAAACCCTAAAAAGAGAAAGGCAAAGGCATCATATATTTTGTAGATGAAGTGTAGTTTACTTTTGTTCTTTGTTTTCAAAACAATAGTACTCTAAAGTACACATTTAAAGTACCCCAACATATATTATATTCTCTTATTCGTCAATTCTTTACATTTACTTCTGATACGGATTTCACGACCTCACATGCATGTGACTTTTAAAGGTACTCAGGCAGTATTAACCGTATTTATAAACCCAAAAAAACGTAAAAAATCTGTTAAAACATATCGGAAAAAAACGTAAAAAAATCTGATGAGTGAGAGTGTCTCATTCGTCAAATTATTTACATTTACTTCTGATACGGACTTTTACGACCTCACATGCATGTGACTTTTAAAAGTATTTAGGCTGTATTAATCATATTTATAAACCCAAAAAAATCGTAAATAATTTGTTAAGACATCGGAAAAAACGTATAGAATCTAATGAGTGACAGTCTCTCATTCATCAAATTCATCAAATTCTGTATATTTACTTCTGATACGGACTTTTACGACCTCACATGCACGTGACTTTTAAAGATACTTACGCCGTTTTAATCATACTTACAGACCCAAAAAAAACCGTAAAAAATCTATTAAAACCATCGGGAAAAATGTAAAGAATCTGACGAGTGAGAGTCTCTCATTCATTAAATTCTTTACATTTACTTCTAGTGCGGACTTTTACGACCTCACATACACGTGACTTTTAAAGATACTTACGCCGTGTTAATCATACTTACAGACCCAGAAAAACCTAAAAAAATCCGTTAAAATCTATCGAAAAAACGTAAAGAATCTGATGAGCGGGAAAGACTAAGAGAATATTATATACAATAATCCCACATTCTTCATTTTCTTGGTACAATTAGCTTTACGTCTAAGTAAAGAAGATACCAAAACCTTCCCTCAAAATGAAGATCAAGAACCTTAAACTTCCTACACATGATTTCCTCACTATCCCAACAAAATAAAACCACCCCAAATCCTAATTCCCAACCTTCCCAAATAAAAACAAAAACCCGACACGTAAAACATATTTAAAATTAATATTATTTTATATTTGGCTTAATTAATTAATGCCGAATGTTGTTATATTAATCCCATTAATCCCATTAATCCTATTAATATCATTTTTATTAATTTCCTCATTAATTAACGTTAATGCCAACCGTGATTGGCCGCGGTCACCACGGGCAACGACGGACGCACCCGTTAATATGGTGCGTAGCCATCGTATGCACGTTTTTGACAATAATTGTTATTTTTACGGGTATGGTCATTTTTATAGGGTACCTTGTTATTAAGCCTAGGGTACCATATATTATTGTGACAAATGCACACCTAGACAACTTTGACACGAGTCAAGCCGGGTTATTAAATATCCAAATTACCCTTTTTATGAGGGCCGAGAATGATAACCAGGACGCTCAAGCCAGTTTTTCTGATTTTAATTATGACCTGAGTTTTCACGGGATTAAAATTGATACCCTTAAGAACTGGCCTTTCGAGGTAGGTAAAAATGGGTCGATTTTATTCCAATTTGTCGCGAAATCAAGCTCGATACCTTTGGATCCCGAACAAGAGTCTATGGTGTCAAGATCATATAATGAAGATAGAATTGTGTTTCATTTGTTGGGTAGAACAAGAGCAAGATGGAGAGTTGGACCGTTAAAATCAGTTAAGTTCTTGTGTAATTTATTTTGTGAATTACAATTTCATAGAGATGGGACTAGTTTTGAATCCCATTGTACTCCTAAGTTTAAATAAATTAAAGTTTCATTTGTTTACATTCTTAAAAGAGATTTATTTTATCTATTTAATTAATTATATATTGTTATTTATGTTTTAGTTTTCGCATTTTTTTTAGTTTTTTTTTTAAATTGTAATAGCGGTTTTTTAGATAAGTAGTCTGGTTATAACTGTCGACCGTATAATCGTGTATTTTAAAGATATTTATCCTTTTTTATGAAACAAATTAGCTATTTAAAACGGTTTTTTTTGTAAAAAAATTACATACTCCGTATTACATAAGCTAGAATCTGTATTATATAAGAATTAGTTTTACCCCGTGCAAAAATTAGCAGTTTTTTAGATAAAGTAGTCTGGTTATAACGGTAGACCGTGTATTTAAAAGATATTTATCTTTTTTTATGAAACAAATTAGCTGTTTAAAACGGGTTTTTTGAAAAATTACGTACTCCGGACTACGTAATAATTTGGGTTTTGTAAGAGTTCTTTCATATGGTATGTACGAAAGCAAACCGTGCGTCTTATTTGTAACGGTCATAAACTTCTGATTTTTCACAGCTTTCGTTCAACTTGCACTCTCACTTACTCTTTATGGAAAGTTACAAACTTGTGACGAAATAGCACCGTCATAAACGAAAATTTGCGGGATCAGTAAATCTCCATTGTAACGGATATATCCGTGAATTTGTGTTGCGGGATAAGCATCCCTATCTTATCTATATTATAACAAAACATTTAAACAACTCTCATTCACCCACCTCATCAAACCCAACATTTTTTTTAAAAAAAAAAAAAGATAAATGAGGGTCCCACATCAAAAAGTTTGGATTTTATTTCTCGAAAAGTTATTCATTTATGTTTGTACGTAAAATTTTACGTTTAAATTTATGTAAATTCACGGTTAATGTTGGAAAAGTTATTCGTTTATTTTTGTACGTAAAATTTACAGTTAAATTTATATAAATTCACGGTTAATGTTAATAAACTAATACGGAATACTCTGTCGGAAAAATATGGATAAAATAGTTTTAGAGCGGATTCTTTAAAAAAAATAGCTATCATACTGGAATTATACCTATTATATCTAACAAATATTCCGGCATAAAAAATCTGCTATTTATAATTAAATTATCATATCGTTTGAATAATAATTAGATCTTAATTTGGTTATAAAATAACGAATATATCTCTTTACGAAAAATCAACATATTAAAAAATTATAAGATAAAAAAGTTTCCGCATTTAACAACCTTAAAAACATTTAAAAAATAATAATTACGGAGTTTTAAAAGCTTATTGCTGAAAGTTTGAAAAAACGAAAATAGATTAAACTCATATTACATACAATATAATTTTTATTTCAAAAATTAATTTACAAACAATTTAAAGGTTATAATTAATTTAAAAGTTGCAAAGAAATTAGTTTGTATACGTACATGAATCTTTAATAATGGTTTAACCCAAATATGTCAATATGATGCAAAGTAGTATGTTTGAGGCAAAAAGTTGATTGGTAATGAATTAAGAACAATAATAAGATATAATTAGATTAATTTGAAAGTGATCTCAAAATTGAAGACATAGCGAGGGTATAAAGATAATTGTGTAAATAATATAGAAGATTTTATAAATAATATAGAAGATTTTGTGCAAAATAATTGTAGCGACATTAGAGTATGTGTTTTTTTGGTTCATGAGTGATAAAATATAAATTCATTTCATATGAGGTGGCAAAAACTTATTTTTAATGCGGACCAATTTAAACTTGAGCCCATTTTTTTTTACTATAGTTGTTTAGATATATGTATTAAATTGGAGTTACTATTAGTCGCCAACAAACTACGTTAGTATGTAGGATGCACAATTTTACTCATATATTTTTAACTCGGCCAAAGTTAATCGGATTGAACTAATTGAAAGTTTTAAAATAAAAACAACAAATTACCTTCTCATTGGGTTTAATTTGTAACAATGAAAATAATAATGTCGATATATATTCGCATTATTCTAAACAAATTTTATATATTAGAATTTTAATAAACAATCCGTGCATTTTTGCACGGGTTAACACTAGTTAAGTATGTATGTAAGCCTTTAAAGTCAAAAGTTTGTAAGAAATGTAAACTTCTTTCCTTCCTCCGTAAGTATATACACAAAAATTTTACCCACAACGGACATTATCTGTCACAAGTTGAAAACGAATAGTGCCCTTTCATATTATGCAAGTGCATTATTCATAGGGTGTTCTCCATTTTCCTCCACTTGCTTTCCGACTTCCTTATTGTAAGATAAGCATTATCGATTTTCAGATTACGGCGGATAATATCCGTTATAAGCGAGACGCTTTTATTATATAAGGTAGACTTTATGTTGTGCATGCAACAACTTTGACAATTTATGTATTTTCACATTTTCCACTTGTGTGGTTTTGGCTTTGTGTCATCGTCACAACTCACAAGGTTTAAGGAAAAGTTGATGACTATTCTTTACATTTAAAAATTATAATATAAATATTTAATTTAGGATTTATGTTATCGTGTATTTGGTCAACAAAAAATCGCGTTTGTAAAAAGACATTAGATATCGTATAGATAATAAGATAATATCTAATTATAAAAGAGTTATGTTACTCGATTGAATAGACAATAGAGTACACGATATAACATGAAATTTGCAAAAAAAAAAATCTAAGAGAGCTAAGATTAGCATGAAGATCGTTTAGTTAAGCAGCTAATCGCTTCAAATTAATGCACGCGAGATAATCAAAGGTTAAATGGCATATAAATTATAAATATGATTATGCTCTTTCAACGGAGTAGTTCCCTTTCGGAAATGAATCTAATTACAACAGTTTACAACCGTTGGTGACATCACTTTTTTTTTTTTTTACCGTAATGCAGATTTACATGCTACACCTAATCCTATACATTTAGGATTCAACTCGAGCCTCACCGTGATTTATGTTTATATATTGTCGAAAACATTTTTTTCTTTTAAAAATACTCCGTAGCAAATACAGAGTAGTAAAACTGACCAACGATGTAGGTCATCTCGACCCGTCCTACATTGTTGGGCTAAAAAAGACGGCCCATCCAGCCTATTACATCCATGGTCCCCTACCAGTCCGGACCATTGCCAACTTTCCCTAAACCGACCCGCTCCATCATGTAAAAAATTAAAGCACGCCCAAGACAGCCTATCTTGACCCACTATTCATTGGGCCGTGCTTAGGAGTTGGGCCGCTAGTTCCCTCAGCCCAGCCCATCCTCTAGCGCGGCCCAATAGCTATCCCTAATTGAAAATCTCCGAGTCCGAGTCCGAGTCCGAGTTCGAGTTCTGGACAAAATTCACTACACGCTAGCATGAGTAACATCAGTCTAATCAATTAATTATTCCACACCTATAAATCCCATAACCTTAGCAAACCAACAACCTACTCAATACACCATAGTACCACCCGCGACCCCACTCGTCGGCCGTTGCAAGCTTGCAATACCATAAACAGTAGCGGAATCAGGATTGAATTTAGAGGGGATTTTTTTAGGAGCGAATGATTAATAGATAAAATATACTCAAAAACTTTCATATGTTGTAGTAAACGAGCGCCCCAGCTAACCCCGTAGTACCCCACTACGACCAAACCCACAAAGACCACAACCAATAATTAACTTACTACGTACGTGCCCTGTGCCGTCAACACAAATTCTTGTTTCAGGCGGTTTTAGTTTCAGACTGTACTCACAATCGATTTAAATAATGTAAAAATAATAAAGGGATTGTGAGAGGTCTGAAATTAAGACCGTCTAAAACAGCAATGCTACAATTAAGAGTCCAATAAGAATTAACTATTGACTGAGGCCCAAATGCCCAATTCTTAATTTCGGTTTCGAGTCTTTCATCTTTAGAACAGCGTGGTTACGAGTTTAATTTCAGCATTACAAATGAAACAAATCAAATTTTAGAGAAATCTTTCCATTAAAGCGTTTTTTTATAATCCGAGGTGGATACGTGTACTTACGTGTTTAATTTCTGAGTTTTGAATGAAATAAATCAAAATTTAGAGAAATCTTTTTATTAAAGCGTCTTTAATAATCTGAAGTGGTTGCGTGTTTAGGGTTTAGCTCGAGTAATGAAATAAATCAGATTTAGAGAAATTTTTCCATTAAAGGGACTTTAATAATCTGATGTGGTTACGTGCTTAATTTTCGAGTTACGAATGGAATAAATCAAATTGGAGAAATCTTTTAATTAAAGCGTCTTTAATAATCCAAAGCACTTACGAGTTTAATTTCCGAATTACAAATGAAATAAATCAAACAGTAGAAGAATCTTTCAATTAAAGCATCTTTAATAATCCAAAATAATGTTCCGTAAAACTTAAGACCATTACTCACATATTAGTACCTTTTTTCTAACTAGAAAATCCAATAAAATTCCGCTATTTCAAGTATATCTCGTATATTTATTACCTTTCCTAACCATAAAATGCAATAAAATTTCGACTATAAACACCATCATTCTAAATAACGACTTACGTGTTTAACTTCCGAGTTACGGATGAAATAAATCGGACTTTAGAGAAATCTTTCCATTAAAGCATCTTTAATAATCCAAAGTGGCTACTGTTTAATTTCCGAGTTACAAAAGAACAAATCCGACTTTAAAGAAATCTTTCCATTAAAGATTTAAAGCATATTTAATAATCCGAATAGAACGAGCTGAATTGTCAAATGTTATTTTGAGATCCCTAGTTTATAAGAAAATTGTTTTTCTTTAGTTTCCGTTAGATTTGTTTTCAATTATACCTATTCTCTAAAAGTGTTGTATGGCGTTCTATTAATGAATTGTTCTTTTTTTTTTTTTTTAAAAAAAATCCGAATAAATCTATTCCGTGAAACCTAAAAACATTACTCATATATTGTTTAATCGTTCCCTTTTTCTAACCAAAAAAAACGCTATTTCAAAAAAACCTGGTATAATTTTTTTTACCTTTTCTAGCCAAAAAATGCAATAAAACTACGAGTATAAACACCACCTTCCTAAATACGAAGCAACGGTTTATCCAATCCGTCTCAATTTATTTTTTTTCCTTTACTAGATAAAATTACGAGTATAAATACCACCTTCCTAAATACGAAATAACAGTTTTTCCAATCCGTCTCAATTTATTTTTTTTATTTTCCATCCAAAAAATACAATAAAATTACGAGTATAAACCCCACCTTCCTAAATACGACGTAACTGTTTATCCAATCCATCTCAATATATTTTTTTTCCTTTTCCAGCCAAAAAATACAATAAAATTACGAGTATAAACACCACCTTCCTAAATACGACGTAACGGTTTTTCCAATCCGTCTCAATTTATTTTCTTCCTCATTTGAAAAATACATGGTAGGTAAGGAATAAACGAAAATGAGTAATACATACGTGTCAAAATACACAATACCAGTTTATTTATTTATTTATATTTATTTATTTATTTATATATATATCCAGGTATTTCATATATCCAGGTATCCAACGCCTGCTTCATATCTCCACATATCACATTATTCATTTCATTTATTCTCCCCCTCTTCTCCCTCCTCTTTTTTCGAACATAGAAATTTTAGAGAGACGGTTTTTTTAATTTTCCGTAAGACGATCTTTCAGAAGACCTAGAGCTTTTCAGTTAATATTACCGCACTCTCTGATTCGCTTGGTGCAGGTCGGGAACCGCCGTATCTACTACCGCCGCCGCCGTCGGAGAATATTCTCTCTCATCGCCGTCGTCGGCGGTGTGGTGGCTGGTGAGGTATTACTGTTCCCGCTTTGCATCAACTGAATTCGAGTCTGCGGTGAATCCGGTGATTTGTTTTCCTGCAATCAGTAGCAGAATCAGGATTTTTTAATTTTTCTTTTTTTGGTGGAGTATTTCCGTTATTATTACCGCACTCTCTGATTCGCTTGGTGCAGGTCGGGAACCGCCATATCTACTGCCGCCGCCTCCGTCGGAGAATCTTCTCTCTCATCGCTGTCACTGGCGGTGTGGTGGCTGGTGAGGTATTACTGTTCCCGCTTTGCATCAACTGAATTCGAGTCTGCGGTGAATCTGGTGATAATCAGTAGCGGAATCAGGATTTTTTTTTTTGAGGAGTATTTTAATTAAAGGTAAATGAATGATTGAGACGGAAAAAAGTTATGGCTGGTTTTACTCTGCTAGCCTCCCTAGCGACACTACTGAGGTCGGGAACCGCCGTATCCACCGCCGCTGCCGTCATAGAATTTTCTCTCTCATCGCCGTCGCTGGCGGTGTGGTAGCTGGTGAGATATTACTGTTCCCGCTTTGCGTCAACTGAATTCGAGTCTGCGGTGAATAAATGATTGAGACGGAAAAAAAGTTACGGCGTGTTTCACTGTTTTGCTCTGCTAGCCTCCTTAGCGCCAGTACTGATTCGAATCGATGTTTATTTGTATTGATTTGTTGATTTAATATAATTATGTGATTTTTTTTTTCTGTTTTTTGTGGTAAGATTTGAATGATTTAAGAGTTTGTTTGTTTTTATTGATTGATTTGGTATGGATTTATTCATAATCTTTGAAGATCTTGCAATTGAGTAGCTAAAGTTCGATAATTGGTTCGTAAGTTGAATTAGATCTACGTTTTTTGTTTAATTATTGTAGTGGAATAGGGTTAATTCAATTATTGAATCTTGTTCTTAGTCATATTGTCGAAATAGTAACATTTTGTGAGTTAAATGATCGAGACACCCAAATAAGGAAAACTAAATTTATAAATGACCGTGACAGTGGGAGTATTTGAGAATCGAGATGCTTTGATGCTTGATTCGATTGTGAAGTCAATATATGCTTGATTTAGAATTGGAGGGTATATTATGATTTATGATATGCTTTATTTGGATTATTCTATGGGGTATGTATGCCAATTAAATTCCTTGATTTTGTTATGTGATTGAAAAGACGGAGACACCCAAATAAGAAGAGCGTAAATAATAAATGATTGGGACTTAAGGGAGTATTTGAGATGCTTTGATGCGTGATTCTTTGTTCAAAGTCAAGATATGTTTGCTTAATAATTGGGGGTATATTATGAATTTTATGATATGCTTTATTTGGATTATTCTATTGGGTATGTATGCCAATTAAATTCCTTGATTAAGTTATGTGATTTAAACGACGGCGTTACCCAAATAAGAAGAGCGTAAATAATAAATGATTGGGAGGGGGTATTCGAGATGCTTTGATGCTTGATTCTTTGTTCAAACTTCAAAGTCAAGATATGTTTGCTTAATAATTGAGGCCTTGAGGGTATATTATGAATTTTATGATATGCTTTATTTGGATTACTCTATTGGGTATGTATGCCAATTAAATTCCGTGATTAAGTTATGTGATCTAAACGACGGACATACCCAAATAAGAAGAGCGTAAATAATAAATGATCGGGACAGAGGGAGTATTCGAGATGCTTTGATGCTTGATTCTTTGTTCAAACTTCAAAGTCAAGATATGTTTGCTTAATAATTGAGGCCTTGAGGGTATATTATGAATTTTATGATATGCTTTATTTGGATTACTCTATTGGGTATGTATGCCAATTAAATTCCGTGATTAAGTTATGTGATCTAAACGACGGACATACCCAAATAAGAAGAGCGTAAATAATAAATGATCGGGACAGAGGGAGTATTCGAGATGCTTTGATGCTTGATTCTTTGTTCAAACTTCAAAGTCAAGATATGTTTGCTTAATAATTGAGGGTATATTATGAATTTTATGATATGCTTTATTTGGATTATTCTGCTATATGCCAATCAAATTCCTTGTTAAGCTCAGTCAACTTTTTCCAAATATTCTATATGATAGAACTGGTCTATATTCTGCTACTAATATTTACCTAATTTGTAGACTTTGAGGTCTTTGTGTAAGGCAACTAATTAGATTCTTGTTTTGGTATAAGGGAGCCCATATGGGCAATTAATGTTGTTTGGTTTCGATACTTTCGAATCTAAGTTACTGTGGTACCGGCCATCAATAACTGTACGCGATAATTTATGATTCATTTGATAATGCTCTCTTATTACAGTAATTATCCTGTAATATTGTTGAATGCCCTTGTCACCTTACTATATACCTTGATAAATGTGGTGTACGAGTGATATAACGCTCTTGGACACCGTACCTTGGTCTTATAGGATAATTAACATAATTTACGTTTTCGTAAAAGTTGTTGCAGGAAGATTTTCCTTTTACCTCAGTTGGGCATAAAACCGTCATGCCAGGCCTCGCAGACGTGTTGGAGTCTCTTTGACAACCTTAAATACATTTCCAGTTTTGTTTAGAGTTTTCTCTTTGCAAGCTAGTTCTTTTCTAAACATTATTAATGGTAGGGCTTGTTTTAGTTTTTGTTGAAAAACATTGTGTGCAAACTAGCGAGGTGAATGCCAACTTTTACCTACTAAGGATTCTGAAAATAATTACAGGGTCTAGACCGTGTTGAGTAAAACTTGGTGCAAGATAAGTTGGTTTATGAAGTTGTCAAATGCGATACTGCACTATCCTGTTGGAGGAAAGTCGATAAGGTGTATGGTTTGTACCACACCATATAAAATTGTCGAATGCAATACTGCTCTATTGTGTAAAGGGGATTTGATAAGCTGTATGGTGCACACCACAACATATGAAATTGTCAAATGCAATCCTGAGTGTTGGAGGGGATTTGACAAGGTGTATGGCGTGCCGTGCACCATATGAAGTGGCCACTGTATCGTCTTTGACATTGATGTATTAGTATTAATTGTATGCTATCTGGTTTCCGTTCTGCTCGTATCGGATTTCAGTTTGATTCTTTCATGGAGACAATCTTCCTGAACATTGCAGTTAAAGACTTGATGTGCAGATTAGAGTATCATAATAATATAATATAGCTGTTGGGTGAAATACCCTAATTTTCTTCAAGAGGAATCTGTTCAAGTGTTTCCTTTGTTGTTTACCAGTTTACCTTCTTGCCGAGTCGTGAAAAACCCTCTAAAGCTGTACGATTTGGTGAATATATGTTCTGCTACTTCTGGAAAGAGAGATATACTTTTATTCAGTTCGATAATTCTGAAGTTGTAAGTAGTATCAAAGTTATATAGTTTCTTGTTTATGCTGCTTTTTTCCATTTGATTCTTAAGGAGGACTTTGTTCCCTACAAGAATTTCCAATGTTTTTTCAAGATGTTCGTTTGAAAGATTCCGTATGGAAACTGTGGACAAAGGAAATCGAAGCTTTATGTTTCTACGACAAGAGCCTGATATCTATTGGAGTAAATGATATGCTAACATGCTGTCGAGGACTCGGTGCAAGGATAGTGTCCTACAATTGTGGTATGATTCTCTACTTTTAACAGGTAGGGTTTTAGTCGGAATTTTTTGGTTAAGTGGTGTTATTTACCCAATTAATCGGGTAATTGGTGTTGTAATGAAACTATTTGGGGTTCTAGTGTCCACGTGGACACTTTTGTGTTTTTTGCAGTTTCTCAATGAAGCCGCTGAGGTTCATAGCGGCTTCACTTGGTGATTTGTTTTTTTTAATAAAATCCTTTCCAGAAGGTTTTGGAGTTGAGGGAGAAAACGAGAGCAGCCAAAGCCGCTCAAGTTCTTAGCGGCTTTGGTGAATCTTACCCCCAAATTCCAATCCAGAAGTTTTTGTTTTCTGGAAAATAAGAATTTTCAGGCTAAGCCGCCAATGTTCTAAGCGGCTTCATTGAAATTCCGCAAAATCACATAAGAACGTTCTGCAAAGAATTTTATTAAAAAAAAACAAGACAGCTGAATCTGCAAAAAACACAAAAGTGTCCACGTGGACACTAGAAACCCAAATAATTCCATTTGACCACCAATTACCCAATTAATTGGGCAAATAACACCAATTAACCAAAAAAATTCGTTTTAGTCGGGCAGTTTGGGAAAACTTTTTCAAAATTTTGGTTGAATTTCTTGAAAATGTTTGTTTTCTTCCAGCAGAGGTTTACATTTTACGTCTCCCATGCTGTCGTAGTTGCATGCTGAATCCAAGTCATGTTTTTTATCTTCTGATTTCACGACGCATCAATAGTTATTCCAATTAATTTTTTCCTTTGGAAGTAAATAGTTAGGGAACATATGATGTGGTGTCCCTTACTCCGCAATTTAAGGGAGCCTTTGAGGCACTAGAGTAATGTTGTTGTAAATCATGTCGTGTCTCCTGCAAAAAACTCAAAAAGTAAATCTGGACTTGTGACTTCTAGAAGAATACCAGCTCGGGTATCAAAGTTCATTTATTTCAAAAGAAAAGTCCAGATATTTTCTCGTGCTAGATTCGGCCATACAGTGGTCGCAGACTCGCAGCAGACTTTTAAGATCTGGACTTTTCTTTACATTCTAAGATAGTTATCACTTGTTTCATGTTTTTTTCTTTGAAATTTACTTGTAGAAACATTGAAATTAAGCCCGTAACGTGATGGAAAGGTTCAGAATCTCGATAGCTACATTATGTCCATTATAAATCAAGAGAATACTTGTTTCGCATCTTAAAGCACGTCTGGCATATGAAACTGTTGGATTTGTCAAGAGTTATTGATGCAAACTGTTATGTTCCTCGTAATATATTTTGTGCATTTGTATGATACTCGGATCGAATTTGTGAGATTATAAATGTTCAACTCCAAGATGATTCCGTTGTTTCATATCGTCAATGTGTTCGTTGACCTGTGACCCGCTACTCATCTTATTATGATTTCTCTCATTTCTGTCCATGGTGTCGAATAAGCTTGGTATCTAGTAAAACCCGTGGAGTTTCGTGTGAACAACACTCCGGACTTTCCTATTGGGCATGCCGGATTCCTTTTGATTCTCGTAGATTCTATTTTCTTTGATTTTCTTGTGTCTACAGAACCACAAGAACGGTTTTGATGTTGCCAAATTTCGAATTTAGGTCACAAGTATCACATCTAAGTGACTTTACCATTCACAAGCAGATTTTAAGACTTTCAGCATTCATTTTCATACTGTAGAGTTAGTGTTTTTCCAATTACTGTCATCAGAAAAGAGAATTTGAAATTTGATTTTGTCCTGTTGAGTCGGTTTATCGTGCTTTTGATTCTTTATTTCGAAGTGGTGTTCACTGGGATGTCCATCATCGGTAACAAACTAACAATGGGTCATCCCCTCGTCACAGGTGCGGCTTTGCGCTCACGAAGAGCTGTTACTTTGATATGCCTGAAATGCTGAAATCAAGCTTAGTCAGGATTCAGGAAATGCTTGTTGTAGAATACTGCTGGAACCTTTGCTTATTTAATGCGGTGGATCTGATGGCGTTTCAATCATGTTTTTCAGGTGTAAAAAGCAGTCGGAAGGACAGTGCCGATGCAGACTAACTTCGAGAACTCAGGTAACATGATATTACTCTCATGCTCTAGGAAAATTGGACTTTTATAAAGTGATAGCGCACTCGTCCACACAACCCGTTAATAGTCCCCGCTGGTGGTTTCATTCGACTAAGAATCTAGGGCAACTGAGTAAAGTTTTCTATGCAGGTACAAATGGTCACCTTGACCATCCTTCGTCCATGAATCCACCGTCCCTGTCTACTAACAAAACTCCGCGAAGGTAGAACAGAAGGTTGGAAACAGAAAGTAGACGGTGTTACTCAGACACGGCTGAATTTTCCTATTTCATGGTCTAAATTGAAGTGTCGAAGTGTCGTGTCGTGTCTGACACGCGACACGGCAGTTAAGCCAAGTGTCGGAGTAACCAGCCTAGTGTCGAAGTGTCGTGTCGTGTCGGACAGCGATACGTGTCTGACAGCGACACGGCAGTTAAGCGAAGTGTCGGAGTAACATAAAAGTAGACGCTATTTCTCATTCTGGTAGACACTATACAACAATCTTATCTTATTCCGTAATTTGTGATACTCGATGTCCGAATTCCGGAATGCTTGTTGAGTTGTTGGTCAACAATTTTTCAAATATTATTGATTACATTATCTACCTAATTATGTTGTTAACATTCAAATCTTACCTACATTGGAATTTGATTGTCACCTAATGCATATAATATGAACAAATGATTTTTCAAAAATATTTGACTTTGGAGACTGATTTTGTTCGTGTTGTTGGTGTACAGAGACAAACACAAATTCTAAAATAAGACGGTTTCACTTTCTATATATCAGAAATTCTTTCTTTAGACCGTCTTATTTCAGACGGATCAAAATATCACCATTTTTTTTAATAGAAGGTGACCAACCATTTAATAACAAAATATTACTTCATATCGCAAATTAGTTACTCTTTACCCTGAAAAAATTATGTTAACATTTTATCGAGAAATGATAATATTTTATTGTAAAAATGGTTACAATAAGTCCGTCTGAATTTCAGACCAAAATGGTCTGAAATAAGAATTTGTCTTTTTATATAATAAGTTTGCTCATTTAATACTAATAAATGAATTTTTTTTTTTATATAATGAGACTGCTGTACGCGTGAAACCGTTTTACATCTGATGGATAAAAGTGGTCATACGGACAATAACGTATGGGGATTGAGACTCTAACAAACGTTACTCCCCGCCTCTTACGTCCCAACTTATTTTATTTCATTTTACAATTTTGTTACCTATTTACTCAATGTTTGCAAACCGTAATACATCGAAACTCGAAACTATTTTTTGTTTAGAGGACTGATTAGGATGTTTTAAACAGAATTTGAATTTGTTCTAGAAGATTTTATAGAAACGGAGTAACGTAATCGGATGATAAATATTCAAGATGTTTGGTAAACAGTATATTGACGCAATTTCAACATATTTTAAGGCTTTTAGCATGTTTGACTCAATATGCCGTAATTGAAATAGTCGATTGAGCTTCCTAAATCCTAATAGTAGATTGTAAAAGATAAATCTCTATAATTTCAAAAATATATAATAATCTATTAACTTAAACCTGCTAATTACCAAACACTTCTACTAAATCTGCTAATTGTAATATAGTAGTCAAAGATATTAATTAAATATGTTATTTGTAATTGCTTGATCAATATTCTTTTGTTTATTATAATCCGCTGATTACCAAAGATGATCTAACAGAGAACAACTTTGTTCTTGCTCAAAATACGGTCTAATTACGGTTTATGGAGAGAAACGGGCTCTTTAAGATCAGCTATTTTTGGTAGGGGATGCATTGTATACTCTATTTGACATTTATAACTCTACAAAGTTTCATTGACTATTCTAGAATTTAAACATACAAAAGTTCCACAAATGAGAATTTGTAACGGAGATATTTATCGCAAATTTGCGACGAATCAAATATTACCCATTTGGGTAGATAAAGATAAGACATTTAAGATTTTCAATGTTTTGCCCGTTATAAGCTTACGACGGATATCCGTTGCAAGGGAGACTTACTGTAAAAGTTCACGCATCAAGCAGACCGCTAATTGTATCTTTTCTCATCGATATTACGGTTTTTCTAACGTGTGCCCTAAAAGCACACATTAATAAACCGAATATGAAAATATTCGTAAGATTCTCGTGATAAATTCGAGTATAAACTTAGTTATCATGACTAGTGAGAATATTTTATAAAAATTTTCGGGGCATAGTTAGAGAAACCGTTTATATTATCGGTATTGTTACATTTATGGAAATGTGAAGGAAAAACAACATTTTCGTTTGACTATGACTATGAGAAACTAAGTATATCGAGTCAAGATGAACGTTGGTAATTGAAAACCAGAGAAACATTTTCATTTTTTTACTACTTTGGTTATGAACATGACCTTTTATTTGAAATTACGTAAATAATAATAATATTAATAATAATAGAAGAAATATACTACTAATATTTTGTAAATGAGATAAATGAAATATACAATTGGTCGATAAATTCAACTAATTACCAACTCCCACCATTTGGCAAAGCCCAAAACCACCTTACATGAAAATAAAATCAAATAAAATTGTTCAAGCTCAAAATGGGTTGACTCGATTAACACATTTTTATTTGTGTGAGCCGACGGGTGTGAACACATTATAAGCTTATGATGTGAGACTGGTTTGCAAGTGGAAAATGTGAGTAAGAGTGGCCAATCAAATACCTAATTTGCACTCGAGTTGCCATGGCTTCATTCAATATTTCAATCTAACTTCATATTTACCTCCCTAAGTAATAACCAGATAACGACACAACTCAACTCAACTCGAACAACCCTGACTTATTCGTATTTAACCTGATTACTCGTTCACCAAGTCTACCAAAAAAATCAAAATGTAAACTTTCTAAAATCAAAAGGTCTTACTTATCACCGTCACAACCTTCTGATTTCACATAATCCCCTCTTCCATTCGTTCTCCCACTTACCATTTGTAAAAATCATAAGCTTATAACGGAAACTCTAATGTGTTATTTTAAGGACAGAAGGTCTTGTGAGAGACGTCTCTCGCTAATTTAATGAGAGACATAGTAGAAAAACAAAAAATTCAGTGAATCCCTCTGCCCATATTTTCAGTGAATTCCTCAGTCCGTCATGTGAGAGATTGAGAGACCGTATTTCAGATACCACTCACTCCTCAAGTCCTCTTCAACTCCTCATAAGTCATCACTCACCATCATAATTTACGCATTTATTATCTAAACCGTCTTCCTTGCGACCTCTCACAGTCTTTCTCCCACTTACTGCGTCACTCAACTCTCGTAAAAGATCGCAAATTTATACTGTAATAAAATACTGCCGTCACGAACGAGAATCGAGAAAATGTGTCATCAATTGGCCATTAATTAAGCATCACTCACTCCCTCACTATTCACATTTTCACTCCTAATAATTCAACTCATAACATCTTCTTCTTCTTCTTCTAAACTTGTCTTTTTCTCTACTTACTTCAATTCCCTTGTTTTTTTCTTAATTTCCTCCTCATTTCACATTCACCATTCTTCTTCTTCTTCTTCTTCTTCCACCATTTTTACTTCTCCTTCTCAATCTCCTCTACTCACCATTACCAGGTTTCCCCTCTTTTTAATTACAACAACTTTTGTTTAAAACCGTCTTAACTTAATACACGTTCAAGTAAAATGAAATGAAGTTAAAGACGGTTTTAAACAAGACCCGTTAAATCAATCAGCATTACCATTATCATTTCTTTTGTTGTTTTAGAAAGAATCAAGCGAAATTACTTGATTTCAATTTCTACTATATCTTTTGTTTTCGTATCGATAATTTGCGGGAGCTTTTGAGGCACTAGTTAAAGCTGTCGTTGTCGTCGTCGTCGTCGTTTTTTTTTAAATCGATAATGCCGTTGTTAAAATGTACTGGAGTTGCTAATTTCTGTAGCTGTATTTTTTTTAAAATTTTGAATTAATTAAGAGTTGAATTAGGGAATGTGTACATAGAAAATAGAGCCGAATTTTTGGGTGAAATTTTAATTTTGCAGGAATTTGTTATAATTTGTTGAAAGTTTTAATGCTTTTTTTTCTTGAATTTCTTCTAGAAAATGGCGTAGCCGCTGGAAAAAAATGGCGATTGCTCCATGTTTTTAAATCACAGTCAAATTTAGTCCGAATTTGAGCGAGGTAGCGGAGAATTTACGCGATATTATAATGTAAAAATATGTATATTTGTGTTTTAAATGCAATGAATGAATGAAACAGTAGACATTGGCATTATTAATGGCTAAAAATCGTGTTACGCACTATGTTACTCAGACTCGTTTAGAACTATCTGATACGGTGCGTGTCCAAGTGTCGGACTCGGCTAATTTTTTGGAAAATATGCATATGTTGGTCTAAAATGAGGTGTCCATGTGTTATATACGCGAGGAAGTTAGAAGAGTCGGAGTAATATTGGTTATGCACCTTGTTTTGATGGTAGTTGCGATATTAATTAGTGCGATCTTAAGCTAGATTGAGGATAATTTTTTTTTCTTTTTTGATGACGAGGGAGTTGAATTCCCGGGCCCATGCATTCCCGCACCACCACATGGACCATGTAAGCCAGAGGCTGCAGTGGCCAAGTGGTCATCGCCCCAGCTAGTAGTCGAACCTGAGACCTCTCAACTCCTGCATTTCTGCAAGCTTCAAGGTTTAACCCAGTTATCACTGGACTAACACCACTTGGTTTAGATTGAGGATAATTACTAATTCAGTAGTTATTTTGTAAGACCGTCTCTAAAAACAGTCATTTATTAATAGTAAGTAATGCGTGTTTAAGTAATAAAAGGACCGTGTCATGGTGTAAGAGGTCTTATTCGATAATTTGTGTTACTAATGTGGTGATTTTGTGTTGAAGTGTCTCTAAAAACATGTCATTTATTGATAGTAAGTAATGTGTGTTTTAAGTAAGAAAAGGACCGTCTCACAGTGTAAAAGGGTCTTACTCGATAATTAGTGTTACTAATGTGGTGATTTGGTGTTGAAGTGAGCAGAAAGGCAAATTAAGGAGGTGATGAAGATTGGGGTTAGAAGAAGATTAGCATGCTGTGCAAGGGACAGGGAAATTAGCATTGATTTTGATGAGAATGAACAGGATAGTATGGCCCCTTATTTCTCTTTCTTTATTTATTGTTCTCTTGCTATGATTTATGAATGCATTTATGATCTTCTTCATACATAGTTCAGGGTAGTAGGTAGTTTATGATAATGGGTATGGCTTTATGTGTATAGTGGTATACTTGTCCTGCATTGAATGATTGTGTGTTAGTTCCCGACTTCCCCTTTTTTGGTCAGAAATGGTCCAAGCTGAACTTATTAATAGGAATATTAATAATAGTTGGGCTTCAACCATCACCTTAAGGTTTTGGTTGAGACGGTTCATCTATCATGGTATCAGAGCCCTCAAAAAACCACGAAGTGGAAACCCAGCACACGGTATGGGGGCGCCTGTGCAAACTAACCACTCTTCAAACCCAAACGGGCATTTGAGTGAAAGAGCGTAATAAGAATATTAATTACAGGAAAGTTATTAAATACAATATTAATAATAGTTGGGCTTCAATCATCACCTTAAGATTTTGGTTGAGACGGTTCATCTATCACTTATAAGACCTGAAATTAACTGAACTGAACTTATAAGAACTGCAATTAAGTAAAAAGACCTTAGTCGATATGATCTACCCCGTACGACCGTTGGATCAATGGACCTACCTCATTTTGTACACAAGTAATTGATAGTGTGCATTGCATTCATATCTTTGGTTGTATGCAGTATGCACCCTAGAGAAACTTTTGGTCTTTTGGATGGTTGTAGATTGTCTCATAATGTGTCTAAATAAGTTCTTCATTTGATATGTGTTCATTAAATGTTGGTACTTGTTTTTTAATCCAATTTTGTGCCTGTTGTGCTTGGAAAGATCCCTTCTGATCTTTAAGATTGGGCACTCTCAAGTCCCAAGAGCATGTGCACCCAAATATTTGTCTCATGTACCCATATACTTTGTGTATCGAGACTGGCAAGAGCCTCTACAAATTCTCTTTTAAGGGAATAATTTACTGGCTTAATGTACTCCGTATTATTGTATATATAATAACTCAGGGAGGATGGGACTGAGATTCAGTTCATAAATTTTCATGGTTCAATTAGGGGCATACAGATGGGGTTGAGTCTAGAATGATGAAGCTCGGGGTGGGGCTAAAAGTTTAATTTGTCTTAACCGTACCTATGTTACTTTCACACTTCACTTTGGTTGCATGTCGTGTGTCCGATACTTAGACCCAAAAAAAAAATAGGACAAAATTACCGTATCAGACACATTCTGATAGTCTGATACCATGTCGTATCGGACACTTGCAGGTTGCAGCCAGGTCGGAGTAATATAGTTTAGATTGGTTGGCAACTTTACAAAGTTATGTTTTAGGAATAATTTTTGTCGAAATAAATATTTTATTTCTGAAATATTTCTTAAAAATGGATTACTGCATCAAGTCTGACTCACATTGGACAGTGTTTGGTTGAGCACTAGCTGCTCCAGATCAGTTTGACCAAGCATTACTCAAGTTTTAAATTGAGTTTTGACCGAGAGCATGTAAGAGCTCACTTGTCACGTGGGAAAGTCTAAGACAAAAAGTTAGCAATGTGAAAAAGGTTCTAGTTACTTTATGTTTGAAAACTTGAATGCCGTACTCTCAACTAGTCTCACATTGATGTGCACTAGGGCCTAGGGGTGGTCAATAGTGCGGGTCGGCCGGGTCCGGGACGGGTGGAGGGGCGGTGAGGGTTCAAGGTATGTGGACCCGGACACGGCCTGGGGTCAGGGCGGGTCCGGGACGGGTTGGGCCTGGTTCGTGGGAAGTGTAACCCGGACCCGGCCCAGGGCGGGTTGGTGGCGGGTCTAGACACATACGGGTCACCTCCCGGACCGGGGTCCAGAAATTGGACAAGGGCTCGGTTATTTCACCAACACGGGCCGAGCTGGGTTTGGACCCGGGTGTGGCGGGGCGGGTTAGAACTGGGTTCAGTGGCGAGTTGGGTCCGGGTTGCCAATGCCGACCCGCACTCTTGACCAGCCCTAATGTGCACTAAATATATCTACTCACAAGTTACAAGGGAGAGCATATGATTTTATTTTCTCCCTGGTTTAAATTGCTAAAATAGTGACTACTTACCAACTACCCTTTTGATAATTGTGCAGACAACAAACTTTGACATTTTGGTCATCTGGACAGTGCTTTAAAAGGTTTCTGAGTTTTTGACTAGCAAGGCACATGGTGGGTGTGTGACTGTGGTTGTGGCCTTTAGGCAAGGGTAAAATAATACTAGTATAAGAGTAGTGGTGGGGGTAAAATAGTAATAGGATTTATCGCCTTATCGGAGTATTATTATTTATATTAAGTCGGGTTGGACTAATTCACGAGAGAAAATATAAGCAAAACCGTTTCAAACTCTCGGTTGATGTGTATCACCCAAACTATATAGAGGACTAGTTTATACTTGCATTACCTTTTAATGTGATTCGAATGACCACTTGTTGCTATAAAGGGCAGCGCGGTGCACGATGGCATCCCCGCTAGGCGAGGGTCCGGGAAGGGGCCCACCACAAGGGTGTAATGGGGGCAAGCCTTCTCTTGCCATTTTTTGGCAAGAGGCCGCTCCCAGGGCTTGAACCCGTGACCTCACGGTCACAAAGCAACACCTTAACCCGTGACCACTTGTTGCTATATCGAGTATTTTTAGTGTAATATGAGGGTGAAAAAGTCGGCCTGATTAAGGGTCAGAGATTGAAAAGTGAGTTCAATATATTTTGTCAGTATCTCGTATTGCTGACTATGAACTAATGTTGACGGTTAAGTATCTCGTATTACTGACTATGCTGAACGATGCATTTTCCTCTGTAGTAATAAACTTGGCTAAAATTTTCAATAGTATTGTTGTTGAATTGCACCACTGACACACCTTCAGGGGTTTATTACCTTATGGGTGGTGACCACATTTTTTAAACAAAAAGGTGGGCATTATTTAGCTCGAGGCAAAGGAGCTTTTTTTGCCTCAATTATGTTTGACTTAATGACAATAAATACTCTTTTTTATTGGTTAAGGCCTTCTACATTAAGTTAATTAGTCCTAGAACTGTTCTCCATGCAATGTAGGGACAAAGATGGGTGGCTGATTTCATAAATTACTCCCTAAGCAAATTATACCTATGTTACTCTGACTCTTCTAATTTCCTCGCGTACCCGTGTCCGACACTCAACACTCGGACATGGGTATGACACATGAACACCTCATTTTAGACCAAAATGTGCATATTTTTCAATAAAATAGCTGAGTCCGACACTTGGACACGTACCCGTGTCGGGTACTTCTAAACGAGTCTGAGTAACATAGAATTATACTATACGACGGCCGTACGGTATATGCAATTATATACTCCTATTATAAGATTTTTTTGGGGAGTTGGTGATGGTATGGGTGCCTTGTCTTAGGGAAGTACTACTGGTGCTTTTCCAGATAGCTTTTGCACTTGGTAGTGAGATTTTCCAGGTTTCAGCAAGTGCTCCAGCAAGTGCAGCTTTAGCAATAATGGTTTACAGTTCTGAAGTTCAAAACCATAATTTGTAGAATGTCATTACTGGTTAAATCTATAGAATTTAATGTTGGTTTCCGTCACAGTTGTCACAGTCTAGTCTCGATAAATGCAATTAATAATGCATTTAAAACCGGCCCTGTTCTTAATGTAAATGGCATGCTGTATTTACTTGATGGTTGAGGTTATTATAACTGCGTCGAACCATGGATGATGTGCTAATTCCTGTACTTGCTATTCTCTTGAAAGTTTCATTGTTTGCAAACTAAGATCATAAAACTTGTGGACCGTTGATTCAAATGTTTTATCTTCATGAAAACGAGGTGTAACCGTGTAGTGAGAATCACACCGTATTCCATTATTGCATTGTAAGATCATTGTAAGATCCCTGTACTGATAGCCCTTCACTTAATAATTTCGATAACGAGATTTTGGAGTTATTTATTTCTCAAAAGGGGGAGTTCATGGAAATTTCTTGTGGGTCATTAATGTAATATAGTTCATTGTTGGCATTGTATGATCCTTGTACTTTTACATTGTAGATGGTATATACTGATAGATGAACCATCTCAACCAAAACCTTAAGGTTATGGTTGAGGCCCACTATTAATATTCCTATTACGCTCCCTCACTCAAATGCCCGTTGGGCTTGAAAAGTGGTTAGTTTGCACACGGCTCCCCCATACCGTGTGCTGGGTTTCCACTTCGTGGGTTTTTGAGGGGTTTTGAGGTTGCCAGGATTCGAACCCGTGATCTTCGGTAACACTGGCTCTGATACCTTGATAGATGAACCATCTCAACCAAAACCTTAAGGTTATGGTTGAGACCCACTATTATTAATATTCCTATTATTACTACCTTTTCACTTTAAAGTTTTGAAAATGGGATTTCGGTTTTTGTTTTTCAACATTTCCATTTCTTAAACAAACAGAGTGGGCCCATCTTCATATCATTTTTTCTCACCAATTAGTTAGGACCTTTTTCAGTTAGTATCTGTTTTGTAGGCATCCACAAAGATGTGACACAGGCTTTTGATAGTGCATGTGCATGATTCAGTGGTACTACATGATTTACCTACTTTCTCTTATTACTCCCTCCGTTTTACAGATACCGTCTATTTTTCATGCGATTTACGTATTTGGAAGGTATTTGTGAAACGGAGAGAGTATTAACAATTTGAAATGTGACCGTTGGGTTAGGTTCTTAAGATACCCTGGTGCTGAGTGACACTTAAAATGCAATCCATGTGTGTTACAACTTTATAAAGAAACTGATGCTTAAGTTACCTGAAAACCACAGTTTAGAGAGATTTGCTACTGATGTAGCCAACTAGATCCACATATGGAAACGAAAAGACGGAAAAACTTGCATAAAGAACTTCCTTGTATGGCTAAAATCGACTCAGGGCATGATTTGTAGTAAGTATAAGGCTACCAACTTCGACGACCTCACGAGCAGCATCGTGCATGACATAGATTGGCAGTACAGTAGTAAATGTGATGCTTTGAATTGGGAAAGTAACATGATGTTATCTCATAAAGCTGCTGATATTTATTAACTTCGAAGCAGTTAAAGCATATTGATGTAAGATATGATTCACCTTATCTAAAGCGAAGTGTCGTGACCTGTATCTTCTTGAATATGTTTCAGGAATAGTAACTTATGATGGGCTTGAGAGCTGCATTCTAAACAGTCAATCATACAGTAATCCTATTAAATCCTTTGAGGAAGAAGAAACTAGTTGTTCCTCAAGCAAGAGTCCAGGTGTATCTTTCTACTCCGAATGGATTACAAAGAGAGGCAATGCAGCAATTGGTGAATGGGATGAGCAAGAAAGCCCCGAGCAGTTCTTTGCTCGAGGATCTTACGCCTCTCAATTTTCAGATGTAGAAGCAATGAAAGAAAAGTTCGCAAAACTTTTGCTCGGAGAGGATGTCACTGGAGGACGCAATGGCAAAACCAGTGCACTAGCGATTTCTAATGCCATAACAAACCTTGCTGGTACATTCATCTTCTAATCAACTATTTTTCACGATTGAATGTTGGTTTTTGTTTTGGTGTAAAATGAGGCACAAGGGGCAATCTCGAGGCTGCTTGGTTTTCCATATTCATTCTTTTGTAAGCAAAGTAACGAAGTTTATAAACATGCGACATGTCTGCAGCTTCTGTTTTTGGTGAGTTGTGGAAATTGGAGCCCTTACCAGAAGAAGGGAAAGCAAAGTGGATAAAAGAGATGAACTGGTTGCTTTCACCTGCCAACTATATGGTTGAACTGGTTCCTGCTGAGCAAAGTGGTTCAAATGGCCGGACTTTTGAGGTATCTGAAATTCTTGTAGTATTTACCACTTGATTTTTAGGAGTAATGTTTCTCACGGTTTTTGAAAATGTCTGCATGATGGAGCAGATTATGACGCCTAAAGCTCGTGCTGATGTACACATGAACATTCCAGCACTTCAGAAGCTCGATTCCATGCTTATTGTAAGTTTTCTCCTTCATGCCAGTGCATAAAATCAAATTATAATCCGGAAGTGTTTCTCAAAAGCAAAATGATAGGGCGCCATGGCCGCCATCGGGTGGTACTAAGTTTAAATAGTTTTTTACTCACAAGTCACATCTATTATGATATTAATTTTATTAAACCGTCTCATATCATCAGTATAAAATTGTACTCCGTATGCAAGTATAGTGGGTTGTTGTTGGGATGAGAGTTCACTCATGACGGTTTCAAAGGATGATTCATGTCAGCCGACCCCAAAACATTTTGGGACTAAGGCTCTGATGTTGTTGTTGTTGTTGTTGTTGTTGTTGTTGTATGCAAGTATAGTGGGTACGGGGTACAAACACCTTTCCTATCTGAAAATGATTAGAGATTCTGATCTATGATATTTCATAACAATTTATTAACTGTGTTTTGCTTGCATCAGGAGGTACTAGACTCTATGGCTGGCACGGAATTTTGGTATGCGGAAGGCAATAGCAGGAAAGACAAAAGAGTTGGTAGTGTCAGGCAAATCAAAAGATGGTGGCTTCCATATCCACGAGTTCCAGCCGGTGGTCTCTCAGAAGCTGCCCGGAAGAAGTTACTTTCTCAGGGTAACGTGGTTCATCAAGTTTTCAAGGCTGCCAAGTCAATCAATGAGAATGTATTACTTGAAGTGGCAGTACCCAAAGCCATTCAGGATGCATTGCCTAAGGCAAGTGAAGCTCCTTTTTACTTCGATTTATTTCTTCTTCTATGGCTTTGAAAATCATAGTTTGTAACTCTGTTTGCCATTACGAGTTTTAGATGCTTCTGTCTCTTTGGTTTTTCCAACCCTCATTCGCCAGAAAGGAAGAAATTATCATTGTCATGAGAACAAAAAATCTTGTTTCCATTTGCAGTGGAGCAAAGACTCGCCATAAGACTTGCCATTCTTTGGTTTTTGTTGGGTCTATGCCTTGAATCTGTTAGTCGCCGCTTCGAACGACTATGCGGGGTATTGATTTCTGTATTGGGCTAGGGTTTCTGTCTGGGCTTTATTAGATTAAGTCTAATCTGTTTTGTATGAGGTTACGAGTACTATATAAACTCTTAACCTCTACCCTAGCGTCATACAATATTCCATATCGTTCTGAATCTGTAATCTGGGAAACTCCTCACATTAATAAAACTCTCTCCCTTCTGCCCTGTGGACGTAGATATAGATGGCTGGCTGTGCTTTTTATTGTGAGGTCTCATTGTCGGCACAATTTAAATCATGGGACATCTAGAACTAGTCGAAAAAAAGTTTTTAAGGCTGTTATTTTTGTCAGCATGACTTCTCTATTCATTCTGACATCAACTTGTGCTGACATGCAGTCTGGAAGGGCCAATCTTGGGGAGGAGCTATACAAAATAATAGCTTCAGGATCAAGCTCAGCACTCGATATGGTTGATGCCCTGAAAATAAGATCTGAACATGATGTTCTCGACATCATCAATAAGTTGGAGGCAGCAAAACTTGTATGGAAAGAAAAAATCAGAGAACATGTCGGTAGTAATAAGACTCCTTTAAGATCCTCCTGGTCTTTTGTGAAGGAGTCGTGTTCAGAGGTCGATAAAATGCAGTTGCTATTGCTCCGTGTCGATGCTCTTCTCTATCAGTTAAAGATGAGATACCCATGCCTTCCTCACACATTCCTGGATGTCACCAAAATACAGTTTGGCAAGGTTGGTAATGCTTACCGTTCCATACTTTCATGTTTTGATGGCTAAAAGTCTAGAACGAGTCTCGTATGAGACAGTATCACATGCGCGGACGTCTCATGTCTGACATAAGTTTTACGGTTTCACCTGAGAAACATTAAGGTGATGGTTGAGGCCCAACTATTATTAATATTCCTAATACGCTTCCTCACTCAAATGCCCATTGGGCTTGAAGAGTGGATAGTTTGCACAGCTCACCCATACCGTGTGCTGGTTTCCACTTCGTGGTTTTTGAGGTTGCTAGGATTCGAACCCCGTGACCTTCGGTCACACTGGCTCTGATACCATGATAGATGAACCATCTCAACCAAAACCTTAAGGTGATGGTTGAGGCCCAACTATTATTAATATTCCTAATATCATGTCTCACATAAGTAATACAACAATCAATGACGATTTTGCAGGATGTTGGACATTCAATCCTAGAAGCATATTCAAGAGTTCTCGGGAACTTGGCCTACAGCATTTTGTCGCGGATAGGAGATATCCTGCAGGAAGATCACTTCAGCAATCCAAATTCTCCGATCCCTACATGCTCCTTCCATTCGGGTTTAAGTCTGAACAGAATGTTAGACAGTCCTATCACCAACTCACATATAAGACACTCGCTTGTTGATCAGATGAACAAGGTTGATGGATACCTCAGCGACTCCAATCCGAGCAGATTTTCAGATTCAGACATCTCATTAAGTACGGAAACAAAATCTAGCTCCGTCACTGCAACTCCTAGTTCTAGCCGCATTTGGCGCATTGGGAAAGACATAACCAGCAACGCTTCCCCTGATAGTCCGCTTACTTGAACGAGCCTCCTTTAGCGATGGATGGCCTTCTTGTATATGAGTAAATGACTAAATGTGTATTGTCTTTACTTATGGATTGCCGCGATCTTGGTATTGAATCTTGGCCGAATATGACTTCTAACATGTTGAAAGTTATCGTGACTTCATAATTAAGACGTCTTGAAATTTATCGTAACTACATACTCCCTCCGAGTCTGTATGATTGTTCCTGTTTCCTTTTTCATGCGAGTTTCGTGATTGTTCCTATTTCCTTTTTTAGTAACTTTTTTGTGGTCTAAAATCAATTCAGTGTGGGGTAGGGTGTTTTGTGTGGTTTAGAATCATTTTCTTATTTCTTGTGCATAAAGCAAAAGGAACAATCACTCAGACTCGGAGGGAGTATTATTTTTGACAACGGTAACTACATATTAAGACGCTGCACAATAATGTTGTGATTCTTGAGATCGTATTGTTAATACGATAGCAAAATCATCTCGAAATTGTAATTTATCGTTTCTTAACTCAAATAATCACCCGACACCTTCAATCGAAATCACTAATTTAACATTAAACATTTCGATTAACTAACACGTTTTCTCTGGCTTATATCAGAATACAAAATTTCGAATCTAAATACAATACAATTTTATTATGAAAATGACGTACTTTTGAATAACGTTAAAACCTTCTTACATGTTATTAGTAACTCAACACCTTAAAACAAAATCACTAGTTTAACAATAAACATTTTGATTAACTAACACGTTTTCTCTAGCTTCTATCAGAATACAAAATTTCGAATCTAAACAAAATACAATATTTTCATAAAAACAACGTAATATTGAATAACGTTAAAATCTCGAAAACTGTTGTCACTATGGTATTTAATCGTGAGTACAATTATGAACTCCGTGACTTCGTCTTATTACTCTTGTATACATACATATTGCCATTATCATATTTAATCGCGAGTACAATTATGAACCCGGTAACTTATATCAGAATACAAAGTTTTGAATCTAACTACAATAAGATAAACATTTCGATTAACTAACACATTTTCTCTAGCTTATATCAGAAGACAAAGTTTCAAATCCTAAAACAATATACTGTTAAATAACGTTAAAATCTCAAACATTGTTGTCACTTTGATATTTAATCGCGAGTACAATTATGAACTCGATGACTTCGTCTTATTGCTCTTGTATACATGTAGTATGTACTTTAAAGTCCTACCAATTGTTGAACCATTCAAAGCTAACATACTTGAGAATTGAAACTTAACCATCAAAAGTCTAAAAATTCAAACAAATTTGAACAATCAATAGTAAAAGCATTTGGACCCATCTTGCATGTGTGCTTCCGACACTCTTCATTAAATTAAACAAACAAATTAAGCAATTATGCAATTCATTATTACTAGTATTTCATTAAATATATATAAGAAAACAAACAAATGGGTCCGAAATAAGACGGACCAAATATTTCCTCTCGAACGGATCAAATATTACCATTTTTTTAATAGAATGTAACCATTTAATGACGAAATGTTATAACTAAAATTGTTTGTTTTTATCCTGAAAATGAACGTACATTTTATAAGAAAATAATTAACATTTTATCATAAAATGCCTATATTTAATCTGTTTTATTTCAAATGAGAAATAGCCTGTTTAAACAAATTATGCAATTCATTATTATTATTTCTTTAAATATATTAACAATTATTACTATAGAAAACAAACAAAAAGTACGAAATATGCCGGATCAGGTGTTACTATTTTTTTTAAAAAAAACAATAATTATTTGATGATAAAATGTTATAGTTAAAATTGTCAGTTTTTAACCTGAAAATGATGGTATATTTTATCATAAAATAATATTTTATCGTAAAATAATTATATTTAATTCGTCTTATTTTAAGCAAAAAATAATCCGTTTATATACTTCCCCCATTTCAATCAATTCTATACATTTGCTTTATTCACATTTGTCAATACCCGTTTTCTTTTGTCAATATCGTTAGTTACATAACGATAATTATAGAACTTTGATATTCACAATTTAATCGGTAAAACAATTTAAACAAGATTTCACATGATTCTCTTTTATGTTATATATTAAAAATGGTGTCGAAAATTCATTCGACTTATAAATAATGCTAAAGTTGAGAATTATGGAAATGTCCGCCCAAAAAAGAGGGCAGGAAAAACGCCATGTTCCCCTTTCTTAAAAGTTTCCACCTTTCCTTGCACTCTTCTCCTTTTCACGCAATCATTCCCGTTCTTCAACAATAATTATGGTTTTAAAACCGTTTTATTTTATAATAGTGTTTTATAAACTCGTATATAAAAACACTCATTTATTAATAAATGGTAAATGAATATTTAACGAGCAGAATAATCATCTCATCTGGTAAAGTGACCGATCCGATCCTATTTTTTCGGACTTAGTTTAAGCTCATTTTAATTCGGTTTAACTGCATTTAGTTTACTTTTTCAGCTTATTTCTTCACAAATTAACTCTTACTCCAATTCAGTTCAGTTTAGTTTAATTCAACTTATTTGACACGTAAAAGATAATCTCCCAATCCAAATATCCAACTACCGTATTAAACCGTCTATACAAAAAGACCGTTTATAATTTACTCTATATATATTCACTTCATTTGTTAATAATTCTAAGTAAATATTGAAGTAGTAAATCAACCAGTTTTTATTTAATTAAGGCCCGTTCTTTTCGACTCAAACGAGCTGAATTGAATTAAATAGAATAGAACTTAATTGAACTAAACTGAATGAAGCCGCGGTGAAATGATTTTAGTTGAATTAAAAGTTAATTTTGTAAAGAGATTAACTAAACATAATTGATTGAACTTAAATAAAACTTAACGGAATTTAGTTAAAAAAAATTGAAAAAACCGACATTAAACCAGAAAGAACAGGACCTAAATTGTGTTCATTTATTCTCCCAGAACTCACTTTTTAAAAAACGTACTACGTATAATCTTATTTAAAACCGTCTTAAATTAATACTCGGGTTCGGGTGTACTTCATTTAATGCTATCTTATTCTTACATGACATACACTCGATTGCACTCTTCCATTCCTTACAATAACAACAACATTTCACCTGTAAACCACAAATTTGATGATTTTTAGGTTATTCTAAGATCTGGGTATTTCACAATACATTGTAAAACAATCACCAATTAGGGTTTCCTGTTCATTGAAATCGAATTCGAATGTTTTATTGGGTTGATTTAAGATCTGGGTGTTTTACAATGTATTGTGAAAAATGTTAACATTTAGGGTTTGTTTGATTGAAATTAATTTTGGGGTATAGAAATGGGATCTAGTAGTAGTAAAACGCGTCGTCCTGATGGGTTGGCATTGTCTTCTGCTTCTTCTACGTCGTCGTTTTCGTCTTCTTCGTCGAGTAGGAGGAAAAGTAGAGGTCTTTTTAGTTCTTCTTGTCTTGGATCTTCTTCTAGAGCTTATGATAGTGATTCTGATGATAATGAAGATGATTACCAGGTTTCTATTTTTGTTTCTAATTAATTAATTAATTATTATTTATTTATTTACTTATCAGTCCGTCTTGCTTTTGACCGTCACAACCCTCGCCTACTCGCCCCTTTGTCTCTCGTCAGAAGCTTGGGACGGAATCAAATCCGTCACAAATGAGAATTTGTGTTTATTTATTGTGTGTATTATTGATTTTTGACAAATGAGATATTGCATGGGTATTACTCCATTGTGTTTTGCTAAATTTCATTTGATTCCGTCTTAAGTTTAAGACGGTAAGACAGGCTGTTTTTATGCGATGTGGTTCATTTAATGTTAGTTAAAAGGATGATTTTTAGGCATTTAATGTATGAGTGTAGTGTTAATGTATAGCCCATTTCAATTGATTATCCTACATTTTAACAATTTGGGTGTTGTTTTGGGGAGAATTTATTTTAGGGTTTACTGAAAATGGAATAATTTCTTTCTAGGGTTGTTATATAGGGTTGTGTTTACATGTAGACGGTCTCTCAGGAGACCTACTGTTTCTGTAAGAGTATTTCTGACAAATGGAAGTATGGAACCATTTATGTACAGGTTTCAGATCATCATAATGAAACAAGTGTGGGAAGAATACGACAGATTGAATCGGAGTCTAATGAAGTGAAAGTCGAGGGCTACCAAACTGTTAAAGTTGATGAACCTGATAATATTCCTTGTGTATCATCTAATGTCGTGCTTAGTGAATGGGGTCAAGCGAATGGAGCAAATAATGTAACAAGGGCTGATGGAAGTTCATCTCAAACTTTCTCTGGTCGGTCTGTGAACCATTCAAGTCGATTTTTGTCCCGCTTCAGCTTTGTTCCTGGCAGTGTTAGTTTTAGGCTGAATAGAGCTGCCAGTGTAGGGTCGTCAAGGGCTTATCCTTCTTCTCCCACAGGCTTTCCTGTCTCCTCCAGTGGGGAGGATCATTTGTATAGAAATTGGCCACTTGGATTGAGTGGGAATGTAAATTCTTCATCGCGGATTAATCCTTCTCTTAGAGCAAGTAATGGTGATTCATTAGTAGATAATCGGGAAATTTCTGCTCATGTTCTGGATGAAAACGAGAGTGAAATGACTCCTGATGTTTGTTTACCGTCTCTTGGTGAAACCCTTAACAGGCGAGTTAATGAGCGCCAGAATGATTCTAGAGAACCTGTAGATCGCAATGTTCTTTTTAGTAGAACTCGAAGTGTGGGTAGACTCCGTGATAGAGTTCTTCGGAGATCATCATTTTCGGATTTGACTCTTTCTCCTTTGCAGCAGGAGGGTACAACAGTTTCTGATGGAAATGTTCTTAACTCTTTAACGTCTTCTCCATATCCTATGCCTAACATGGTTAACCGATTTCATTCTAGTCAAAGCAATAATGTTGAAACATTGAATCTAAGAGATGCCGGGAGAAATGATCTAATAGAGCATAGATCAAATTTCTTGGAGCGTCGAAGAAGAATTAGATCTCAAGTAAGCTTTCCATCTCAGCGAGTAGTGACTTATAGTGACAAACTGTATGCATGGATGTTCTATTTGCTCCCTCTTTCTCCCTTTTCTGTCTGTGTAATTCGGTTGTTCTAGAGTATCAGTAGACATGCAAATTGGCTTTCAATGTCAACGCTCGAGGGTGTTTGCAACCCTGAGCTCCTCTGTATTAATTATAGCATTAGCTCTTTTTCAGGTTGTCTAAGGGTTTTGTTTTCCCTTTAGCTTTGTTGTGCTCTATATTCTATTAGAATCAAGTTTTTTTTCTCCGAATATCCATTATGATTCGTCCCCAAATACAGGTACGGGCTCTTCAGCGTTTAGGTAGCCGTTTTGAGAATCTATCTGGGCATGAAAGGTATTGCATTCTATCAGGGCAACATCGAACTGGTCGTTGCTCATGTCGTACCAATACTAGAGAATCTAATACAAATGATGATGGTACTGCTCGTGCTAGTATATCAAGAATAGTAATGTTAGCTGAGGCGCTGTTTGAGGTATGATTACATTGTATTCATCTTCTGGTGAATCTTCCTTATTTGTTGCATTATTGTTGGTTAAATCTTGCCTGATTGTTTGATATTTATTATACTAGGTTCTCGATGAAATTCACCAGCAGTCAGTGGTATTATCCTCTCGGCCCTCTTTATCTTCAATCGGATCGGTTCCTGCACCGAATGATGTTGTGGAATCCTTGCCTGTAAGAATTTACACGAAGTCTTCAAAATTACAGAACGAGGAAGCTGCTCAGTAAGTCTCACTTGTACTTGTCACTTTCTTCAAGGCCATGTGATGCTAAATGAAAATGTCATATAGAAAAGGGTATATTACAGCGATGACAAAGGTTCCTAAAACTTTATTGGGGTGAACTAACATGAACAATCGTAAGATGTTAGGAGCTTCAAGATGGCTTTATCGTTCTAAGAAGAGAGCGCTGCGATAATATACTCTGTAACTTATCTTTTACCTATTTTACTGATCCAGATGTTATATATGCCTGGTGGAGTATGAGGAAGGAGATGACATGCGTATTATGCCTTGTCGTCATGAATTTCATAAGAAGTGCGTTGATAAGTGGCTTAAGGAGATTCATAGGTACCATTCCTTTTTTTTCATCGACACCTCTTTCCCTTTTGGACTTGTATGAAATATCGAACATTGTTTTTGCATATAACTATGTCCAAGTGGAATAAGACTTCAATAACGTGGCGAGGTGATATGCTATGTTACTCCGACTCTTCTAATTTCCTCACGTACCCGTGTCCGACACTCGACACTGACATGGGTATGACACATGGACACCTCATTTTAGATCAAAATGTGCATATTTTTCAATAAAATAGCCGAGTCCGACACTTGGACACGTACCCGTGTCGGGTACTTCTAAACGAGTCTGAGTAACATAGGTGATATGTTGAAATAAAGTGGCTGCGCTTTTTTTCTTTTTCTTTTGAAGTAGCGGTCTGGCGATGCAGTTCTTGATGCAATTTTCATCTTGGGTCATTCCTAAACGGCCTTTTGTATCACTAACACGAGAGTAAGGCTGCGTACATCTGACCCCCCCTCCCCCAAACCCAATTTTCGAAAAGATTGACGGATTGATATTATGGATATTTGAATAAATACTTTGCTCTACTATATTTTACTAGCTTGTCCTCCTTTCAACACGTTTGTTTCATTAGCGTATTTCTGGACTGTGGTCTACCGTCTCTTTTTCTACTTTTTATCTACACGTTGTAGTTACGCCGCCTTAGTGTAGAAGTCCAGTTTTTCACTGATTTTGTTCTTCGCTGTCGCAGAGTATGCCCACTTTGCCGTGGGGACATCTGCAAATCTGACTCATTGCTGACAGGCGTGACAACGTGCTAAGACGATTGTCAGTGTATAAATCACAAATCTTTAGGAGAAGATCTCAAAAATGAATAGTGAATCTTTGTGGCTATCGTGAGAACGTTTCCCGTCAATCTGTTTACTTCCTCGTCTGATTCCCGTCACCCTGCCATGAAAAGTCGACAAGCAATACAATCGTCTTTGGCTTGGTCTAATGTTTTGTGAACTGTAATGAATATACCAGAAAACTGCATTACCGCTCCATTTTCGGAGCTTTGTTTTGGGAGCATATTGTGAATAGTGAAACACCGGCAGCTGGTCTAATCCCTTTTGTAACAGAAAAAATGTACAATGCATTCTCGATTTCTCAGTACCAGGATATTCGTTCCAATGTTGTTTTTACCGTTTTGGTGTCTCGTGTTATTTTAGTTGAGTTCGGGCTGAGTGATACTGGTGCCGTATTGGTCGGTTTACCAATTCGTTTTTGGTTAGTGGCTACGGGCCGAGTCAGTCTGCTTTTAGGCTGTATGGTGAAGTGGGATTTTGAAGATTTGGTAAAATTGATCCGATTTTGTAGCTGTTATCCAAGATTTTATACAGGCTCGAACTTGATTTGGAGACTAGTTGGCCGAACCAAACAATGACAGACCGAGTTTGAACCCGATCACACAAATTACGACATGTCGGAAATGATTCTAGCAACCCAAATCATACGGGCGTCTCTCGAATTGACTTGACCCGTAACTAAAACCCAAAATTGAACTGTATAAATGAACAGTACCCAAATTGATCCAAAATGTATAAAATATCCGGAATGACACGATCCAAATCTGAGGAAAACATGGCTTTCGTGGTTTTGTGAAACCGGTTTCAAAACCGGTGTGGTTAAACCGGATTTTCGGATACGGTTTTCATTTTCGAAAAAAATGGTATACCGAATAAATCCGGTGCGGTACCGGTATCATGAAATGAAAATTTTTAAAACTGGATACCGGTTCAAAACCGGTGCGGTATACCGCTTTTGCTCAGCCCTAAGTAAATCTCCTAAGAAACCGTCTAGTAAATAGGTCTCACACTAACATTAACGAGAGACCGTTTTTTCGGAGTTTTTGTGACGATACACTGACCTTCTTAAATTAGGTAGATATAATTGATGATTAAGTAGGTGGTGTGGATCCAACGTAGGTATTAAAAGTAACACTCCATGCTTAAATAGTAAGGGAAGGACAAAATATTAGGTGGACAATGAAAGTCATAACCTAATTCCGAGATTAAGTCTTAAATCGAGATTTAACATATGAGTAAGACTGCCATATAAAGAAAAAGTTATATTTACATGTCGGAAAATAAAAAAAGTCAATTTTGCCGTCTTGGAGACGATTAAAAAGCAAATGATGGGAGTACAGGGTAAAATTATAACACAAATTCTCATTGAAGACGGACATTATGGTCACAAGCTGAAGATGGATAGCGCCCCTCTCACACTATGCAAGTGACGCTATCCATGAGACCATGAGGTGCTCCACTTCACGCCACCTGCCCTCCCATTTGCCTTATTATGAGAGGAGCACTTTCCGTCTCCAGCATGTGACGGGAACCTCTCACAATATGCAAGTGACACTATCCATGAGGTGCTCCACTTCTCGCCACCTGCCCTCCCATTTGCCTTATTACGAGAGGAACACTATCCGTCTTCAGCTTGTGACGAATAATTCCCGTCACAAGCAAGACGCATTGAAACTATAATGCTTTATGTTGGGTATGCACTGTTTATTTTTACAGTGATGGGAAAAAATGGTGTAGTATGGGGTAGGTTAGTGTTGCAGGAAAACAGTCTTAGCTAAGAATACTTGCCAACAGGCATAGTACAAGGATCAGCTTCAATGTTGTATCACCATTTCGTTGTCCACCTCCTTCCTGCGCATGAGCGAACTGATAAGTTTCCGCTCAATGCTTAGGCTACCCATGTAAACAGCCATAGACAGGATTCAGGAAGAACAGACAGTTTGATACGGAGTTTAACATATTCGTGAATGGGATGAGAGTGAGACGATGAGTAGTGCGAAAATTTAAGTATATTTATATTTTTGAATGGTTGATGAATCACATTGTTGAATTCCTTTCATCTGTATTCTGCTATACTAATTTTCCTGCAGGAAATGAATGCATGTATGGCTGAATCGCGTACTAATGTAACCTAACAAATAATACAGTATGTCCTATAGCTGGAAAAGTTTATACTTGGTGATGTGGTTCTTGTGGCTCGTAAATGCGATTTTGGCAGCTCCGGTCACAGGGATAAGGGCAGTCTATCATCTGCAAGCGTCTGCGATCATAAAACCAGCCTCCAACTGACTCTGCAATTGTCTGCAAAGGTAAAATATACATAAGACATTAGACAATAAGTTTAATAGTGATGTAACTGTTGGGTCTATGCCTTGAATCTGTTAGTCGCCGCTTCGAACGACTATGCGGGGGTCTGAATTCTGTATTGGGCTAGGGTTTCTGTCTGGGCCTTATTAGATTAGGTCTAATCTGTATTGTATTAGGTTAAGAGTACTATATAAACTCTTAACCTCTACCCTAGCAGTCATCATATTCTATATCGTTCTGAATCTGTAATCTGAAAACTCCTCACATTAAGAAAACTCTCTCCGTAGCTAACACACCGTTAGTGAACCATGTAAATCTGTGCGTATTGTTCTTTATTATTTGTTTTTATCTTTCTCTGTGCTTCCGTTATAACAAAGGAAAAAGAGGAGATACCGTGTTGTGCAAAACTGGGGAATGTTTACTGAACCATGTTTCTTGAAGTTCAGTTTGGCAATGGGCGTAGCACGAGTTAATGAACAGTCCTCTTGATGGTGTTCTGTTGAGTCCGTTAAGCGCGTGCAGAAACTCTATTCTGAAATCTGAAAGAAAGAAACAAAATGTCGTCTCACTAACATAATCATGGACTGTGTGACTCAATATGTTCGGTTTAAGTGATACTGAACCTTGCATAACTTCAAGTTGATTAGTCGAGCAATTCTGCAAGCTGGTTTTGCAGTCGGACCAGTAGCCACGAGGATCAGCAGCAGCTGGTGCCAATATATTCTTAATCTGAGCAAAAGTTACTTACTTTGATTAGTAACAGTCGGAGGAGAAACCACAAACCAGCAATGACAGTAAAAACTAACCTGCCATGAATCATATGCTGCATTTAGTATGAAAATTGGTGTTCGGATCTTTGGTACAACGTACTGCGGGAAAAAGCACTGCAGAACATTCGGAAACATTAGCGCAACTGACAGATATTCCGACTTGACAACTTCACTAACTGATGCAAGTCATGCAGCTATGAACTTACTAACTCAGGCTTCATCGTCGCAGTACAGGTTGCAGGTAAGTTCTTTTCTGATCCCTGATGTATGATGAAATGATCAGTACACAGTAAAAATTAGAAACAAAATGACACAGAAGATATTCACAGGTAGTAACTAGTAAGTATTACATGTAATTTCACTATCTGATGAAAGTAAGTCGCGACATGTGATGCTCCTGAGATATCCTTCCTGTTAGACAAACAAACACCGTTATGTTGACAGTTGACACTCCTTTCTTTTTTTGGTGACGAGGGGTTTAATCCCCTGGGCCCATGCATTCCCGCACCACCACATGGACCATGTAAGCCACCCCTTCGGGAGCTGAGACCTCTCAACTCCTGCATTTCTGCAAGCTTTAAGGTTTAACTCAGTTACCACTGGACTAACACCACTTGGTTTGCCACTCCTTTCAGCCGACAGGACAGTTCAACAGTTCATTTGACGGAAAAAAGAAATACTCGCAACTGTAAGAACTGTAAGAAACTTACACATTGATGAAATAGCCAGCATCGGAGAGACACTTTACTTTAGTACCGACAGGGAAGTGAGCTCGGAAGCTATCACAATGCAAAATGGAAGTCAATCCACCAGCTGAACACCCAGAAAGAAGAGCCTAATGCAGCAACCCTTCAGTAACAATCATATACAGTACAAAATATGGACATAATAACTAATAAGCCATGGATATATGATATCAGTACATTTTTGGCTCTCCTCATTCCTTTTAACATTAGATCTTCCATGACAGCGCGCCAGACTCTAGCTCCTCGGAAATGAAGCTTAGTTACCTGTCAAAAGTGCATGTATCAACACAAATTCTGAAAAAGACGAGCTTTTTTCTGGGAGGAGTACTTACAGGATCAACGGCTTCCACGTTTCCAGTGAATGACGCCCCATCACAGTATCGAATTTTCACCCTGTTCCAATTATGAAAGTCTGAAGAATCAATTGTTAAGCGAGTCCAAACTGTAGGATATGAGTATAACGCGAGATCTTCTAGACGGGTATTGACTCAAACCTGGATTATACATTGGATTGTTGCTCATTATACCGGAAAATGCAAGTGGGTTAACCATTTTCCGAGATGAACCCAAGTGCATGTACTTTCGCGCAAGACAAGATGTAATGTTGTTACACCAACCTCCTCCCTATAAACAATACCAGCACCAAAGATTATAAGCCTCAAACATTACATGGAAAACTCGAAGAATCATAAGTATATGATCGTTTCATCCCGAAAAAACAGGACTAACCTCCACTTGAACCAGCCAACTATTGACCCCTGATCCATACCCTCTATTCAGATTATATGCCGGCGCACTTCCATCCAAACAAACTGTAAATGTAACATGAAAATGAGTTGATAATCAAAGAAACATTCCTAAGAAAAAAGACTTGAAATCCAATTTACCAGCTCCCTTTGCCACAGCACTCCTTAAATATGTTGTTTGAACATATAATCCTTCAGATTTCAGCAAGATTACCGCGAAAATTACAGCTTTAATCCACTGTTCAACTGTTCTGCAATTCATTCTGCAGAAAATCGACCATGACCAAATAAGATCAGAAGTATAACACACTATTTCCGTCTTAATCATTTATTTACCTTTTGGTAAACCCACATGATCAAAATAAAGAATTAACAAATTTCATTGAAATTTCATGAGAATAACATGAAAAAGCATTCAACTTTACATTAAATAAAGTTTGGTAGTAAGCTTTTGCCTGTTTTTCCATCAAGAACAAAACTTTAATTGATTAAATTACTTTACATTCAAATTTTAACCGCGGGTAATTCATGTAAATTAAACACACACACCAAATTTTCAACAGCCCTATTCCCCTACTAATCTACTACTATGCAATAACACACCTAATATTCAACATCCCTATTGAATTCAACAGCATTTACGCGGTGTCGAACACTGGCATAGTCACATAAACCGTATTCAGATGACCCATGATGAAAATTACGTCAATGTTCAGCAATTAATAAACCCACCAAATTTTCAACATATCCCTTATTGTACCCAACAACATTTTTTCAAGCCGTGTCGAACACTGTCAAAAACCGTTTTCAGATAACCCGTAATGAAAATTACGTTGAGAATTGCATCACTAAAACTTACCTGATTTGTAACAGAATTTAATTTAGATTTTCGGCCGTGTCGAACACAAAGAAAACCCATAATGTGTCGAACACAAATAAAACCCATAATGAAAATTACGTTAAGAATTGCATCAGCAAATCTTACATGATTTGTAACAACATTATAACTAAAACCCATAATGAAAATTACGTCCAGAACTGCGACAGCTGAATAAACTTACATGATTTGTATACAGGATTACAATTGCATGACATATACTAGTAATAAAAGAAGAAAAGATGAAAACTTTAAGGTGGGAAACTTGAGATAAAGACGTACAGTATATATATTAATATATATATATATATATACCTTGTTGAAAGTGAGAAAAAGAAGAAAACTGCAAAAAAGTTGGAAGTTTTAGAGTTTTGAGAGATTTGAGAATTAAGGTTTAATGATTGTAACTTGGGAGTTGGGACGGCAGAAGCTTTGTCAGAAAGTAAATTGCTTCTGGTTGGTGATTTGGTCATGGAATTTTGGAAAGAGAATAAATTAACACAAAATCTCATTGTAGAGATATCCGTTACTTCGGAGTGATAGATACCATTTTGACTAATAAAATGCCCATTTAGAAGAGAGAGAAGTATATAAGGGTGCCCACCTTGTACTCCTATTCGTTTTGTGAGTGTCATTGTTCGTTTCTCCACCCGACCCGTCACAAACAAGACCAACTGATTAATTAAACAATTACGGTATTATCGCCTCTCAATAAGTTTATTAGGACTATTGTACAAATTTAAGAAAAAGTGGTACCAAAGATAATATAATCGATAATCATGATTAAAGATAAAATGAGTACATTTCTTATGTAAATTAATACGAAATTACTATGGTACGATTAATGACAAAAGGGTTACGAAATATAAATAAAAGGTACAAAAGAATGGTCTCTCAATAATTTATTGAAAGACCGTATCTCAAGTTTTAGTGCTACATAAATAAATAATCGGATGGTTGATAGTCGATATATCGAATCAAGTTTTAATCTAATGGTTAAGATAGATGAATATTTTTTGTATATAGAGAGAATGATAAGGGCGATTATAATGTTGACGGGATATAAATATGGGTTATGAATTCCACCTTTTGTGTTTGATTTTATTAACTAAACTAGTTAATGTAGCTTGTGAATGTTATTCTCGAGTTTGAATTGTGTTTCGTTTAATGTGATGTCATTGTGACTCATTTGACGAAGAAGGAAGAAGGAAGGTATCATATCAATAATCCGTTTAATAAAATACGGAAGAAAATAGTAAATTGCATTTCATATAATGTGATGTCATTGTGCTCTAGACACGTGGTAGAAAAACAAACAATCAAGACATGGTACAATCTCCCTAACAGCTCAAATTTATATAGGATTTATCAGGATTCAAGAACTAAAATTGACGGTAAATCATACAACGATTCCTCCGGTCAGCTAAAAGTCTAAAACAGCCACCCAAATTTTGGGAAGTAACAAACGACATTTGCGGGTTCATTTACGCGATTAATGAGTTTTGGACGAAATCAGGTACTCTATAAAAACGATGAATACTTCTTAATTAGGGTTGTAAGTCGAATACGGTAACTCATGATGATGCGAGCCTTGACACGTGGTTGAAAACACGGGAGAAAATAAAGAAACGTGATGATCAGTTACAGCCTCCAAAACGATTCAAATTTAAGTGCATAGTATAATTCACGATTTTCGTGATTTTAGGGTCTCGGAACAAACATGTCGGTAAATCATACAGACAGTTCCTCGGATCAGATAAAGCAGGCACACTAATTTTGAGAAGTAATAAAGGATATTTGAGAGGGTTGGTACGCAGAACGAGTTTCGAATCAAAAATAGGTACTACTTAAAAATTGATGAATACTTTTTAATCAGTGCTGAAATTGAATATGGTAACTCAAGAAGCGACACTTGGTACGTGGTAGAAAAATTGGGTGAAAAATAAACACGACTGATACAACCTCCTAAACAACTTTAATTTAAGTGTATATTACACGGTTATCGGGATTTCAGGATCACATAGCAAAAGTGTATGTAAATCCTATGGACGTTTCCTCGGGCCAGATAAAGCAGTCATACAAATTTTGAGAAGCAACATAGGATATTTAAGGGTGTCGGTAAGCGATTAACGAGTCTCGGACAAAATTCCGGTATTCCTTAGAAATAGATGAATAATTCTTATTTAGGTTGAAATTCGAATACAATAACTAATGAAGCGATCCCAAATACATGGCGGAAGGAAAACAAACATGACCCGGTAGTTTCCAAGGATATAGTAATTGATGGTGTAGCTCCATAATTTTTATAATATAATTTTGGAATTATGCTTTAAAAATTAAAGTTAACTTATTTTTAAAATTTAGCAAAAAAATATACATAAGTTCAGTTAAATGATGTTAGTTGTACATTACTAATATATAACTCTAGATATTGTAGTATTTACTGTAGTAAGTTAATTATACATCTAATATATTACCTCCAATTCTCCAAGGGTATAATAATTGCTTGTGTAGTTCCAAAATTTTATAATTAATTTTTTGAATTATGCCTTAAAAATTAAAATATAACATACTAATTTTAAACTTTCAGAAAAATTACATATAAATTTAATCGTTAAAAGGTCGGATATATTACATTAGATTCTTTTTTTCCCAAATATGATTCATTGATGTTGGATGACAATTACATTTGTTAGTGGATTCTTAGCCTCCAATTTTATTTTATTTTATTTTCTTACAAATAAATGTTATTTTCAAAGATGTCTAATTTTCAAGGAGGTCCACTAATCTTCTTTTAATTCATGGAGGCCAAATTGTTGAAAAGATGAGCATAATTAGTTCAGATTTGAAACAATTAATCTTGTTTGTTGAACTAGTTAGATGAGAATTTGGTACTTCACCTTCTTTTGTGGGGCATATTGTTTTTATTCCAACTTTTTTTCATGTGGAAATGTCCAAATTAAAGGCTCTTTATATAATAAAATTATTCATCACTTTATGTGTTTCTAGATATTAATTTAGATTCAAGATTGGTTTGTCAATTCCTACAAAAAAAAAAAGAATAATAATTATTGATTGTAGACTTTTTAAAAAATAATTTTCGAAAGTAAAGTATAAATATAAAATATTATGTTGTAATATTCTTAACTTAGTGATAAAAATAGGTGCATATCGACATTAAGTCGATGAGTTGAACCTCCCTTTTATTGTATTGTATCGGCCTTTGGTCATTTATTCCAAAAATTTTAAAAACAACTATTTTGTAGTAATCATATTTTTTAAATATTCACACCGTTTTTGTATATATGACGTTTGCCTCTTTAAGGTAAACCTTTGACTTTAATATAACAAAAATATATTTGTTCAAAAATTACATCATTAAATTCTTTGCGAAAAACTCATTCATATGATTATACATATCATGATATTCAATATTATATTTTGAAAGATATTTAAAAGAGAAATGGGTGTCTCAAAATATGAAAATGACATATATAAAATTCAGAAAGGATATAAGTTAATAAAAGTCGGGTGTTTTTCAATAAAAAAAATCTTTATTTTGTTGATATGAAACCCAAATCAGTAAGAGGATCATACAAGTGTGTTATCACCCCTTTTATAGTTTTTGAGCATCATAACAATAATATTTTTGAGTTTTAATTTAAAAATTATGAGTATTGTTATAAAGTTTCTGAGTTCAGTTATTAAAACATATCATCAAGCTCAAAAAATTACAATAAAACTTAAAAATATTTCATAGAAACTTAGTTAAATTTTAGTCTTGACGAAAAAAAAATAAAACTTAACTTCCCAGTTCTAATTAGCTCATAAAAAATATACATATGCTTAAAAACAAATAAGATTAAGGGTAATAAGCTCAAAAAATATATTCAAGTGCTCAAAAACAAAGAAAGTATGAGATAATACATCATATGTATGTTCTTTTTTTTTTCAACCCAAATGAATAGACCTAAATTCAAATCCAAACTATGAATATAGTCCTTCATAATTTTATTAACTGTTTTTTTAACACGTGTTTTAATGTATACTAGTTGAAAATGTTAAGTCACCCAACTAAATTCAACCAATATTTTTTTTTGGTAACGAGGAAAACTCGTATCCGCTACCTTTGGTATGCAGTGGTTAAACCCTCAGGTATTTGTGATAGCCTACAAACTACATACACCAGGTAAGCTATCCGAGGGTAACAGACTCAAAGTCTATTTAGACATGGACTCAGACCAAGAATACTCCACGAGTCTTTGCTCTTGGGAAATTTTGCACCCGAATTTCCTAGAAATTTCTCCAAATTTTAACCACTAAATTCCGCCCTTGCGGCCTTGCGCCAATTCAACCAAAATTTAGCAAGGTTGAAATCAGGAAAATTGATTGACTTATTGGGTTGTGACTGTAGTGAGTCTTGGAAAATTACATTAGGATTAGTTACATTGTTGGGATTAGATTGCGACCCAATCTGACTTAATCTTGACTTCTCACTCCCAAAATTTGCGATGAAAAGAATCCGTTTCATCTCACAACCATCTTCCATTTTTAACAATTATTTAAAATATTTGTCAAGCTTCACGAGCTTTTAAAAATGTCAATTTATAGATAACTATAAAAATAAATTTAATCTAAAAATTAGCGAGAAAAATATTTTAAATGACACACCATTTTAATGTTGTATGTAAATATAAATTAAAAAATACTGTAGTAAATATCTTGTGGTTCAATGATAAATGGTTTGTTTTCGTACTTGGTGACCCGAGTTCAAATCCCGATTACCAACTGGAGAGATGAGAGTGATTTACATGGTCCATGTGGTAGTGCGGGAATGCATGGTCCGGGGATTAAACCCCTTGTCACCAAAAAAGATATATACACTAAACTATTATAATATAAATTAAGCTGTTGTAGAGGGTATATTATCTAGCGTGGTTATGTAACGAGCAGCGACCGTTTATTCCATCGTTAACACTTCACAAATATGGGCACATGATCTTTTTTTTTTGTGACAATTGGGCACATGATCTCTTAACGTAGACGTTGACATGAGATAAACCTAACATCATCTTTCAAACAATGCGTATGGAGATGGCAAGCTAATCTTAACAAATGCAATAATACCCTCTCACAAAATAAAAGGACCAATTTATAAAGATAATGATACGGTGTCACCAGCTAGCGCCCAATTTAAACATGATAATTTCGCATGCTTTTTTTTTTTTTTTTTTTTTCTTAAATAACGTGGGAACCCGCAGCCGCTACCTTTGGTACGCACTAGGTAAACCCCCGAGTATACGTGATAGCCTGCAAACCACGTACACTAGGTTAACCACCCTTTTTTAGGGGGTGACAGGCTCGAAATCTAGAAGGCATAGCCTCAAGCCAATTTACCCCCAAGATCGCTCTTGGTGAGGCTTGAACCTGAGACCCTTGGGAATGTGGCCCAAGATCGCATGCATTTTTTTATTATCAGGGTTCTCAGCTTATTACATGTGAGAGGCTGACGCCGAGATTAAACGTCACCTAATACTGTAAAACAGTGACGTTGAGATTGGACGCCACCAGATGACGCCCTATCATTATCCTTTCGTTATCCAATATATAATTCTGTCACATTGAACAATTTAATAACGCAACTCCTTGCAATCAATTGGTACATTTGGTACGTTCTAGATTTTTCATAGTCGACCTACTAATTATGATCCGAAAAATTATACTTCCTCCATTTATTTGTTTTCTTCCCATTTGCTTTATTGCGGTCTCCAAGATGCACCTTTGACCGTCTTTTTCGACACCAATACGTTATTTTTTTCTATTTAAATCTTCTTTCCTCAAAGACATTTTGATAATAATTGTAAATGTTCTAATTTTATAACTTAAAATTTATTATTTTCTAACTTATTTACGGTCAAAGTTCGGAAACTTTGATCTCCAAAAAGTAAATGGGAAGAAAATAAAAAAATGGAGGAAGTAGTTTTTTTTGCCAAATTTTCATATTAAGACGGTGTTTAGAAAATAAATCGGATACAGATAACGTAATTTCATACTTGGTTTATCGAAAAAACTAAAAAAAATTATTGTGTACTTGTATTTTTTTCGAAAATTTGTAACGATTTTGTATTATGATAGATATTGAGATCAAAGGAAACAACATACATTTAGACTATTTAGTTTCTTCTGTGAATGTTTTTTCAATCTACATATGAAAATGTCCCGAGTTACTCAAAATAGCGGTTGTGACACGTTTTGTCGCAAGGGTAGGGGCAATCGATCTTTTGGAAAGGATTGCGGTCATAGAACCAGTTTCCAACCGCAGCTGATATTGTCTGCAGGATTAGACATTTACAGTAAAAAGCATTGCTGTAAGTTCTCGGGAAAAAATGTTACTCGTCCATTGCAGATAAGAAAAATGAGATGTCGTCAGATCATACCGTGTTATCTAGGAGAGGAGAGTCATTCCTTAACCATGTTTCTTGAGTTCCGGACTGGCAGTGACAGTAGCAAGAGTTGATGAACGACCCTCTTGATGGGTTGTCGCCTAAGGACGACAATGCTGCTAAGAACTCTGTTCTGAAACCTGAAAACACGATCTGTAATGGGTAATGACACGATATTTTCTGTATGATTTTTGGGAGATTGTATTAGAAATACAGGTAATAAACCTTGCAGTGTTTGGAGCTGAGAGTCGGAACATTGTGTTATGTTATTCTTGCAATCTCTCCATGTTCCATGTCGATCAGCTACTCCTGGTGCTAATGTATTCTTTACCTGCACCCCATGACATGATACCAGTATTAGGAATATTAATAATAGTTGGGCCTCAACCATCACCTTATGGTTTTGGGTTGAGACGGTTCATATATCATGGTATCAGAGCCAGTGTGACCGAAAGGTCACGGATTCGAATCCTGGCAACCTCAAAAACACGAAGTGGAAACCCAGCACACGGTATGGAGGAGCCTGTGCAAACTAACCACTCTTTAAGCCCAACGAGCATTTGAGTGAGGGAGCGTATTAGGAATATTAATAATAGTTGGGCTTCAACCATCACCTTAAGGTTTTGGTTGAGACGGTTCATCTATCAACCAGAAGTCGTCAGTATAACATTGAGTTATGACAGTTCGCAGGACTCGGGTTCAAAATTTGTCAACGTGAAAATGCCCTCGTGAGTCGTGACTACCTTTATCTAACAAGAACGATGTGAATAGTTTCTCTGACGTATCAAAAGATGTCGATGACAACAAAAAGATCAGGGCAAGTGTTTTTTTTAATGAGTTTCGTGTCTACAAATTTCACCAGCTAAGTTTTTTTTTTTTTTTTTTTGATGACGAGGGGTTTAATCCCCCGGGCCCATGCATTCCCGCACCACCACATGGACCATGTAAGCCACCCTTCGGGAGCTGCAGTGGCCAAGTGGACATCGGCCCAGCTGGTAATCGAACCTGAGACCTCTCAACTCCTACATTTCTGCAAGCTTTAAGGTTTAACTCACTTACCACTGGACTAACACCACTTGGTTTTCACCAGCTAAGTTGACAGACGCGTTTTCAGTTATTACAAGATCTTTCTTTAGTTCTCGGAAAGATACAGTTTTCAATAGGTATATTACTAGAGGTAGAAGGACTTCAGAAGGACACTGAGAAAAGAAAGAGTTACGTATGTTCATGCTTCATACCTGCCAGGTATCGTAGGCAGCATTTAGCAGAAACAACGGCGTCTGAATGTCCCTTGCTGCATATTCCGGGAACATGCACTGTAATTCCAAAGATGAAAACATTTTCATTTTCAGGTAAGAATGAAATTATTATAGGACTAAATTTAGGATGGAAGGCGACGGTATTTAGTTATTTACCAGTTCAGGACTGAATTTAGAGGTACAGGATTCAGGCAGATTTTTTGCTGATCCCTGCGGTAAATTCAAACTAAAAGTGTCGAGATATTGCAACGGTAAAAAATGAAGAAAAGGGGATAACTTAGAGATAATAGATACATACATGTGTGTTAACAACTTGAGCAAAGAACTCTTGAATATGTGCTGCTCCAGAGACATCATTGCTGTTACAGGAATTTAGAGAGATAACTGTGAGACCTTTAGATTATATCGGCTAAGGAAATAGGAAATCGCAGAAGATTAAAAAGAAGGAATACGCGTTGATGAAGAATCCGGCGTCAGATAAGCATTTCACTTTGGCAGTAGATGGTACCAAACCCCGGAAATTGTCACATTGTAGAATAGCACCTAAACCACCTGCTGAACATCCTGCTAGAATCGCCTGCATTTCCCTACTTCTCTTTAGTACAAAGTTTAAGCTAAGAACACTCTTTAAAGTTACCTTGCGTACTTGTGTCTGATTCTGGACACTAGGGCATGCTAAGGAAAAATGAATCCAAATAGACTTGGCGGAAAAATTCTAACCAAATTGAACCGTGCAGCTATGTTACTCTGACTCGGCTTGAAGAGTCGGACACATGTGCGTATCCAAGTGTCGGACACGGCTATTTTATGAAAAAAGTTTTAAGTTTTTGGTCTAAAATGAGTGTCCGAGTGTCACGCCAATGTCCAAGGATCAAGTGTCGGACAGAAGGTCATATGAAGTGTCGAAGTAACATAGTCGTGCAGAACATGAAAAGAACAGTCCAAAGTCGGTCATGAACTGAAATTGACCTAAAAGTGACCCAATTGACTAGAAAACGACTCGAATCTGATATGAAAACTAAAAAAAGGTTATCTATCATAGATCATACATTTTGAGCATCCTTCATTCCCTTAGCTAATAAATCATCCATGATTGCCCTCCAGAGTCTAGCTCCTCTGTAGTAAACTTTTGCATTCTGTACTTTTCAGCGTAAATGACAGTGTGACGGTGTAAGTACACATTAAACATAAATCAATAAGTCATGCTTTGAGTATTAGGAATTACTTACAGGATCAACAGCTTCGACATCTCCTGTATATGACGATCCATCACAGTAACGGACCTTGATCCGGTTCCAGTTGTAAAAGTCTAGCAGATTTGTCAGAAGCCAGTAGTATTATACTCCATAAGACCGTAACACATAAATATAATATGAATGCTGAAAATAAGGAAACGGGTTTTGTACCAGGATTATACTTCGCCTGGTTACTCAATATCCCAGAGAAAGTGTAGTTTGTTGTCATTAAGTTAGATGAACCTAAGCGGTCTAGTGTGCGCGCTAGGCATGTCGTTGGATTGCTACACCATGCTCCTCCCTGACCAAAACCAACGTTACATAAAAAAATTTCATCAAAATGTCATTACACATTCCAATAGTCATATTGCCTAAAGGTTCCAATGTGACGCGCAGATGGCCTTTGGTACGGTCAGTAGGTACTAGTTTCGTATCCAAGAGGCCATGACCTATGTTCGATATTCATCTACATTAATAATGTCCTTATACGGAGTATTTCCCTACGCACCAACTAAAAAAAAACTTATTACGATTACTTTTGGGTGTACGAGAAGTCAACAGGATAGATTTTCGAACCCAAGTCATCATTATCACCTGTTAATAACTTTTCCCGCTAATTCGTTAAACTAGTTGATATCGAGGAAGTAAGCACAAACAAACCTCCATATGAATCAACCAATTGTTGATACCAGCTCCAAAACCCTGGTGAAAATGGTAAGCTGGTGGACTTCCATCCAAGCAAACTGCATTCATTACATTTTTACTGCAGTTAATATATATTCACTTCATATATTTTACTAAAACTTCTTTACTCAATGATCCAAATTACACAAGAAATATACTTACCACCTCCTTTAGCTACTGCATCTTGAACAAATGTTATCGGAACATAAAAACCATTAACTCTAATCACCATCACAATGCAGATCAAAACCTCGATCCATTTTGACTTATTAACCATCCTGCCTCCAAACAAAGCTTACTCCAAAAAAAAAAAACAGATATAGAGTAGTAATAAATAAATTAATGAATATATATGAGCTTAGAAAGTTTTCAAGACTAATTTTCCAGCTCACTATATATAGAGTAAATATATGCATGTCACATTACTATATGTAGGAAGAAACATTTCCATTATTAAAAGAACGGATTTTTTTATTCAGTATTCACTAGACACACGTTAAAAATCCAAAAACGGTTACCTTACCGTTACATAAAGATATGAACCTAACATGTTTTCCAGTTGGAAAACTTGTTGCTTTCTATGACAAAAGAGACAAGAACCAGACACTGGCTTAGTTTTCAAGATTTTATAAGTCAAACTTTTGCTTTGACTTTTTGTTATATAGTATATACTACTCCCTACGTCCCAGTCATTTGTTGTCATATTCTATTTTGGGTGTCTGTGGAGTGTTGTCCTTTCTATTTTAGGATTGCGTTGATAAGCAATTTGATCCTTCACACTTAATTTGGTCCACTTGTCATCTTATAATTGACTCCCTGCTCTTTACTTGGTCTTTGTGCCGAAACTAAAGGACAGCAATTGACTGGGATGGACGGAGTAGACTATGTACTAATACAGTAATGCTACCTTCATTGTGAAAAAGTAGCAAACTTTCTTCTGCTTAAAAAAATTTCAGTAATAAAGTACTCCGTAACACATACGTGATAGTGAAGAGAAATATTGAATAAACGTACAACACATACGATGAATTATTATCTTTTATTAAAATACCGGGAATATGAGTAAACTTGTTCGGCTTATAAAAATGGCATAGGGTGTGGGTTTTAGACTTTTAGTAAGCCTACTATAAAACGGTTTTGTAATATTGATAGTATGGTCTGTATTTAGGAGTTTTATGTCCTATGAGGTAACTTGGGAGCAGAGAAGCCTCATTGTTAATCAGAGACAGTGTGACGACAAGTTTTGTCGCAAGGGTAAGGGCAGTCGATCTTCAGGAATGGATTGCGGTCATAAAACCAATCGCCAAAGGCTTTTGCAATCGACTGTAAAATATAAACGTTCCTGGTTAGAACATTGATTGAATATATATCGCTATTCTCTGTCTTTTAAATATGAAGAAATGTATAAATAATCATATAAGGAGAATAAGATGCAAATTTCTCACAGTATTGTCTAGACGAGGAGAGTCCTCCGCAAACCACGTTCCTGGGGCCTCACTTTGGCAGTGACCGTAACAAGAGTTGATGAACAACCCTCTAGTCGGGTTGTCGCCTATGCTCGACAATGCCATTATGAACTGTTTGTTGAAACCTGAAAATGATGTTTGTGATTCCATTTATATCAGCGACAGTAAGGATACTTCATATGGCTAATTTTACCTGTAAATTACTATTCTTTTCGCGTGCTATACTCTGAGATGAGTAACTAAACATGCGCTAATGAATACTGATAGCAAGATGATAAACTGAAAAGTGCAAGCGTTAACCTTGTAAGTCTAGAATCTGGCTGTCAGAACACAGGGTTATATCATTTGTACAATTTCTCCATTTTCCATGAGGATCAACCAGACCGTGAAGGTAAATATTGACTATCTGCATCATATGATAATTATGTCGAATTTATCATCAGACTAGTTTTTTAGCATAAAGGAGTTCAAGATGGCGCTTATAACATCGGTCATGATTCAAATACCATCGTCAATGACTTGCCAAGCTAGGCTTAGGTAACATCTGCTCGGGTTTTGTAAAAGTAAAATTTTGCTCAGTAAAAGCATTCAATCCTACAGGATTTTGCATTCATTTCATTTCTTCAGTCAATTTGTACTAGAAAAGAGAAGTAGAAAGAGCAGTTGTGTATACCTGCCAGGAATCATAGGCTGAGTTTAGCAGAAACAACGGTGTCTGAATGTCCCTGGCTGCATGCCGTGGGAAAATGCACTGTAATGCCAATAATGATCACCTTTCAGTATAACGGAAATGAGATATCCAAAAATCCCGTAAAAAGTTCTGTCTATGAACTCACGTAACAGGCTACAAGTGCATTTCATACCAATTCTGGTCTGAATTTAGAAGTACAAGCTTCAGGCAAATTTTTTGCTGATCCCTGATGTGAACAACCAAACAGTTAATAGAATATAACGGAACCAAAAACGCATTATGTATATGAATCAGCGAGGTTTTTAGTAGCATCTGTACATGTGTGGTAACAACTTCAGAAAAGTACTCCTGAAGAGGCCGCAGTCCGTAGAGAGCTTCTCTGAAATCAGATTCATTACAGTCAAAATTCCTGACTCAGTACTTCAATCAAAGACGGATTAGAAAAAAATGAAATACTTAGGTTGATTATACGTGTTTATGAAGAAACCGCCATCAGATAGGCATTTCACTCTGGCGCCAGAAGGTAACAAAGCTCGGAAACTATCACATTGCAGGATCGCTCCCAGTCCACCAGCTGAGCATCCTGCAAGAACAGCCTGCACTCGCATTTGACAAATTTTCGTAAGTAGAGTATTTAGTTATTTACCAAGAATATATTTTTATTACTAAAGATCAAAGGAATTGTATGGACTTATACATTTTGTGCATCCTTCATTCCTTTTGCTAATAAATCATCCATAACTGCCCTCCAGGCTCTTGCTCCTCTATAATAAACCTTTGTAATCTACTCCTCGCCAAAAAATAAAAAAACATCAAAATGGAGTGAGCTAATATACTCGTAATTTATTATTAAGGCATCGGAAAAAAGAAAATCCTGAAACAAACACTGTAATAGGGAAGACTACATACAGGATCAACTGCTTCAATATCTCCTGTGTAGGATGATCCATCACAGTAACGAACTTCGACACGATTCCAATTGTAGAAATCTAACCATTAAGATGTGATTAAGACGTCGATAGAAGTGAGAAAATAACAAAAAAATAATCTAAATCTGAAGCTAGTACCAGGATTATGCTTCGATTCGTTGCTTAATATCCCAGTGAAGTTATAATTGGTGGACATCAACTTAGATGAACCATATGCAGAATGTGAACGACTGAGGCATGTAGTTGCATTATTGCACCATGCTCCACCCTGAAAAAAAATATTCAGGCAAAGTCGTTGAGCCATTCAGCGGCCTGCAGTCTGTACAGTTAAGAAAGTGCACAAACCTGCAAGTAAACCAGCCAATTATCGACTCCAGCTTCAAATCCCTTGTCGAAATGATAAGCAGGTGGGCTTCCATCCAAACACACTGCAAATCAATTTATCAGACCAACCCAACTCAAAGAGTATCAGATATTTGAACTTATCCGACCTGAATGACTCGTTTATCAGGTCGACTTACCACCGCCTTTGGCCACTGCATCTTGAACAATGGTTATTGAAACATTGAAGCCATTAACTTTTACCAGCATCACAATGCAAATAAAAAACTCCAACCATTTTGAAGAACTCAACATAGTTATCAGAGAAAAAGTACAAATGGAATAGGGATTCCTTTCCTTTAAAGTCGTTTTTATACGAGTGGAGTTTTGAACAAACGTATTGGAAATGTAACAGTACAGTGCATGCCGAATAGGAAAGCCATGATTTAGGATAAAAAGGGAAATAAAGTTCAATAATGGAAATGTGGAACTACAATTTTGTTTAAGCTGACAAGTCAACAAATAATTGTCTAACATCTGTACTATCAAAAACTTAAAATGAACTGTCAGAAAAAAAACTTAAAACCGTATATACAGTTTATTTTAGTTTAATTCAACTGAAACACGCAATTCTAATAATGTTAATAAAAAAATAACAAGTAACATTATCTTTGCATTCCGTTTTTAACATCAAACTACGACATTTCTAATTTAATTAGGTGAAAAGCTGTACAAATTCTGAATCAAAATGGCACCAGAATTAAAACTTTATTCATAATATATGAACATGAAATATTTAGGTCGATTATGAGTTTATGAAGAAACCGGCATCAGATAGGCATTTCACTTTGGCGCCATAAGGTAACAAAGCTCGGAAATTATCACATTGCAGGATCGCTCCCAATCCACTAGCTGAGCATCCTGCCAGAATAGCCTGGTGTTATATTCATACCAAAGTTTCGAATTTTTATTCAGGCAAAGCCGCCGAGCCAGTCATTAGTGGCCTACCCTCAGAACCGTCCATTAGCAATACGATTAAGAAAGAACACAAACCTGCTGTAAATCAACCAATTATTTACACCACCTTCGTATCCCTTGGCCGAATGATAAGCAGGTGGACTTCCATCTAAACACCCTGCAAGTCAATTTTACACGACATTTGGCCACTGCATCTTGAACAATCTTCATTGGAACACTAAAGCCGTCAACTTTTATCAGAATCACAATGAAAACCAACGGCGTCAACCATTTTGAAGAATCCCGGTATACTGTTCACTTGTACATCGGAAATACACCGATTAAGTTCTCATAGATGGGAGGTACTATAAAGAGCTCAACGTACAAAATGTAACCACACAAAATGACAAAATTATCATTTATGAATAATAAAAGCATCTTCCTCTATCAGCTCCTCTGTCTGAATACAATATAAAGAGGCTGGTGATTCAAAACTGCAATCTATTGTACATAAGCTCTTAAGTCTTAATTACCAAGTATGTGAAGACTTTTGATTAGCTTGGCGGTTTATGACTACCTACTACAATAGTACAATCACGACTCATGGCTCCAAAGGAGTTGCTTATCAATCGTGCTTAACATCTTGTCGTCCAGCCGTTTCCATGTAGTTAGTCTGTCTATCCCGATCCAAGTAGTCTCATTTTTTGAAAGCTGAGCGTGTATGACCCTTGCTCTCCGAGGCCATCCTACTTTACCATACCCATGATATCCTGAACCTCCACCATAGCAGAACCATATACCATCTAGATTCCCGCAGAAATCGTTGGTGTGGTCATGACCAATGAATACAGCTTTTACTTTCTTCATTTCAACCAGCTTTTTTAAAACTTGAGAATTTACAGATGAACATGCTACAGCTTCTTGAAACTGTCCAACAATTTTCTGATTATACAACTGTATTATTTCCGGGATTGGTATGTGGAAAAACCCAAGGGCAAAAGGTTCTTTTTGAGAAACATCTTGCAGCCAATCAAGTTGAGAATTTCTAATCCAGCCATATGTTCGCCTACCATCGACAGTCACCCTATCTCCACTGTCAAGAAAAAAGAGGTTCAACAAACTCACATTGGCCATGGCAGAACCATAAGGTCCATGGACTTGAAGATCATAATTCCCGAAACCATCAATTCCAAATGTTGGATCTTGAGACGATGGATTCACTTGGGAGACTGAATAATCCATCAGTGAAATCAACGACATCAACTCCTCTCGATTCATTGTTGACTCTTGGTCATGATTTCCCAGAACAGCAGCCCAAGGAAGCCTCGATTCTACTGCAGGACGAAAGACGTCAAACAGCGACTCAGCTGCATCTGGAGTGCTTGACCCAAATATATTATCCCCAGTAAAAGCCAGAAAATCGGGTTTTTCAACTTCAATTAACCTCTGAACAAACCTAGTTGTATTGAGATCAGAACAATACTTAAACTCTGAGGGTAAAACATCTCTGCATCTGGTTAACAAACCTTGTCCAAAGTGCATATCAGCCACCTGAAGGATTTTAAAGGTGCCATCTTGGGAGTTGAATCGTAACGGAAGTTGTGGGGATTTTTTAATGGTAATGTCATTGAAATCAACTTGTAAGTTATCAAATAAATGGGTGTGGAATAAGTAGATTGAGGCTAGGATTGAGATCAAGTAGGTAAAACTGATAATCCATTTCCTCCATATATTTTCCATTTCATTAATAATGGAACTTTACTAATATGTAGATGTAGACATGATGATGATTGAAGAACAATTTCGTGTAATACAAGCTCCGATTCTTTGGAATCACACCAATAAAGTAGGATGATGAGCGGGGGCTGGATCACGCCAATAAAGTAGGCTGATAATCGGACGGAGTATCATCTACAGGATTAACTAGATTAGCAATCACCAACCGGAATTCCGAGGATTCTTTTTTATTAGCTTCTTTCTGAGTGCTGCATTTAGCTTTTGAAACTCGAGGCTGCTAATTACTCTCTAATCCCTATAACATTCGAACAATAATCAAACAATCGTGAAGACAATAATCAAAAACAATATGCTACATTTCATACAAGATCAATCACATAGATCCCACAAAAATATAATCCCAATTCAACACAAACTACAAGTGTAATTTTCCCGATTAAAAAGCAATACTCCCTCCGTCTCGATCATTTGTTTACCTTTTCTATTCTTAGTGAGGCGTCTTTGAGATTTTGATCAAAGGTAAATTAGTGAGGCGTCTTTGACATTTTGATCAAAGGTAAACAAATAATTGGGACAGAAGTAGTATTAATAAACTTCACAAAAGGGTACGCCCAAAATCACACAATCTCACTACTAACTAGAAATCAAGTAAATCCATTATATAACATTGAACTTATAATCATTAGATATGAAAATTGAAGCATATTGAAGGAAAAGTACAAAATTAACATAAATGGGCATCACTCTAATTCCAGAATAATCAATTAAAATGAACAATTACATAATTACAAGACATAAAGATTGCAAATTTTAGGGTTTATAAGTCAAATAACTGTGATTTACCTGAAGTTGAATATAGTTGAGCGAACTCCGAAGTAGTTGTAGAAAAATGTGGGAATTAGAGGGAAAGCCATCATAAAATTTCATCATCGTATGGTATCGTATACTTTACTAATGCAGAAGCCAATCTGCTGCATGGCATCACTAAAAACAACATTCGTCTGACGTGGCACGATTTCAGAGCTACTAAAAGATTTCAAAAAAAAATTCAAAAAAAAACACAAATTTAAGCAATTAATAGTCAAGATTGCAATATTCCATAATATTCCTTACTGCATAAATTCCTTTAGTTTAGGAAAAAAAGTCAAATAATAGTCAATATTTTAGGAATGCAATAATGTTCGGCAAGATTTTTAGAATAATCTTTTCAGTGATTTTCGTTCACGGATAATGCAATAACAAATTATGGAATAATGCAATATAATTAAAAAATCACGGGGTTATTACTATATTGCATTATTCCATTTTGACATTTTTTATAATAGGTGATACCATTTTTTTTAAAAAAAATAAATAAATTATACTGAAGATTGCGAAATCAATAAAATAGTATATGGAATAAAATCAATTGTAGAATATGAATGAAATATTCCATATTCTATCACTATAAAAACTAAAGTACAAATTAATAGGAATAACTAATTTATTTAAACCGTAAGAGTATTCATTTTGTTAATAAAACTATTTATTTAATATAATAAATGAGTTCTTTTATAAAACAGGAGTATCTCGCAATATCGAACTCTCCCACGCAATCACTGTTGTTTGATATATGTATCTTTTTGCTAATAAAATCAAATGGAAATTATTAATTAACCCAACTTTTAAATTACTATTTTTATTACACAGTTACACTCATTTTAAGCATACGTACTAATTTTATTGCAAGTCTTACTCATTTATAGTTAATAATTCAAAATTAATTACTCCCTAAATCATCATATTTTAGCTATGAGTCTATAACTATATATATATTCATTTAAAATTTAAAAAATTGCCCCGTGAATTTCACGGGTTTAAACCTAGTTATTTCTATTTTTGTAATTATAGAAAAAAAATTTCTATTAATACCCCTCTAAAATTTGTTTTACTTCTTTTAATGCCATTTCATATCCGTTTTACCTGCAATAGCTAGCAGGTTAACAAGCTTTATTAGACTTAATTGAGTTCAACAAGTCTTATTTGTAACAGATATATCGGTCACAAATTTGCGACGGGTCAAATAATATTCACGTAGGTAGATAAGACAAAGCAGTTTGCTACTCACAATGCACTATGTTTTCGTCTTATATATCACTCATGATTAATAGTTGACCCGCACTTGCGACGGATATGCCCGTCACAAATCAGTTGATTTAGGAATTGAAAAGGGATTGACGCAGGTTAGGGCTTTGTTTAACATTGTACGCAGAAATCTGCAGAAAATAATTGATTTATCAAAGAGTCTTGCTGAAGATGGATATTATGCGTCACAAGCTGAAGACGGATAATATCCCTCTCACAACAATACAGGTGGGAGAACAAGTGGGGCTAAATGGAACATTTCACATATTTGACCCGTCACAAATTTGTGACGATATACCTGTCGCAAATAAAACTTGTTGAACTTAATTAAGTCTAATAATGTTTGGTAACCTGCTATTACAGGTAAAACAAATATGAAATGGCATTGTGAGAAGTAAAACAAATTTTAGAGGGGTACTAATAGAAAAAAAATCTATAATGGCAAAAATAGAAAAAATGAAATTTTATGATGGCAATGAATGTATTTAACTCGAAAATGTTTACTACCAGCTGTTAATAAGATACCGAACGAAAAAACTTTGAACCGCAATTTTTTATTCAACTAGTTTCAACTCAGCTCAGCTCAACTCACTTCAGTTCAGTTCAGTTCAGTTCAGTTCAGCTCAGCTCAATTTCATTCATTTCAGCTCAGTTTCTTGCAATTCAGTTCAATTTACTTTCATATAATTCGGTTTTGTTTTGTTCAGTTCAACTCAGCTTTATTAAGTTCAATCTACCTTATTATTGTTATTTATAGGGTAGAATTATTGGTAGTTTTGAGACAAAACTTTAGCAAGTCTTAAGACAAGACTCACTCAAAACTACCAATAATCTACCAATGTCTTAACAAAGTCTTAAGTTAATTCTTGAAAATTCAAAATTAAACTTAAGACTTTGGTTGAGTCTTTACCCCACTTTCCATTGAAATTATCCAATTAGTAGTCACCATATGTGTCATTTTGTTTGTAAGAAAAAAGTTATGTAAAAAAGTAAAATATGAGGTGAATCTAATGGAGAATGTATAAAGTTTGAGGTGGGTTGGGGTGAGTCTGAACAATAAAGAAATTAAAAGTTAGTAAAAAGCTAACGTGGTAGAATCTTAAGATTTTGACAAATTTGACGAATAATGAAACCCTTATTGTTATTGTTATTATTATTATTATTTATTATTATTATTATTATTACTTATTATAATTATTATTTTATATTTATTTATTTTTCTATTTTATTTATTTTTCTATTATTAATTATTAATTATTATTGTTGTTGTTATTGTTTATTATTATTATTGTATATATAATTATTATGTTATTTTATTATTATTATTTATTTATTTATTATTATTTTATTATTATTATTATTATTATTATTATTATTATTATTATTATAGTGAAACATGGGATTATGGGAGAGTAGAGAAGAAGGTAATTGAGAAGTAAAATTTGATAACATTCAAATAGTGATATTTGTCAACACAATCGGAAATCATAATATTGAAAATATAGATATCATTAACACAAGCATGTGACTGATATCGGACGTCACAAATAAGAACTTGTGTTAAAATATAAGGGCGAGATGTTAAAATTGAGTAGCCCAATAAAAATTATTATTATTATTACAATTACGTCACAAATAAGAATTATTATTATTATTATTTAGTTAGATCAATTTAATTTAACTTCATTCACTTTTATTGATTTCAGTTTCATTCAGTTCAGTTCAATTTGATTAAATTTAGTTCAGTTCAACTCGGTACAGTTCAGTTTAACTTCATTCAGTTCAGCTCAATTCAATTCAGTTTAGTTCGGTTCTAAAAATTCTGAAAAAACATGACCTTAACTAACGGAACCGTTTTAATCAACCATTTGGGTGTACCGAACCGATTTTAGAACCCAAAACCGGTTGGGTTTGGGTTGGCATATAAATATATTTGGGATTCAAAAAACCTAATTGTCATTCTGTTTCACAGTTCAGTTCACTTCACTCCGCCTTTCTCTTTCTTTCAGTCGTTGTGCTTAACTAACTGCTCGGCGCTCGCTCCTCAGGTACCCTTTCTCCATCCTATCTCATTAATTATGAATTATGTGGATTATTCATGTGGAAGGTTGTTTATTCAGATTTAGAGGAGTTTTGATTCATGCATTCTTCCTCTTTTTTGTTTTAATTGAATTGAATGTCTTTGAGTGAAAATCAGAAATATTCTTCAGTATCAGTATATATGTGTTTTAGGATTACTGTTCTGTACTTCTGTTATGGGTGTAGTCTGATAGAATGGAGTTGGGTCTATATCGATTTTCTACAATTCCACCATAAAAGCTAAGCTTCGAGTACATGGTATGGTCTCGATAGTTCTTTTTTTTTTTGGTGACGGGGGTTAATCCCGGGGCCCATGCATTCCCGCACCATAGACCATGTAAATCACCCTTTGGGAGCTGCAGTGGCCAAGTGGTCAATCGCCCCAGATAGTAATCGAAACGAACCTGAGACCGCTCAATCAAAACGAAGCTAGAATAAAAAAGTAAGGGGGCCCTTTTTAAAAAAAGTAAGAGAAAAATATCACAAAAATGGTATGTAATGGGGTTTGAACCTCAAACCTCATGCGTTGACGGATAAATACACTATTGACAACTATGCTACTATTTCTTCGATGTAAAAATTACTACTATTGTATATATCCCAAAAAATGCAACCCGGGATATAGCCCCTTGGGCCGTGCTTCGCCCCTGCTCTCAATAGTTCTTAGTTGTTGCAAACTTCGACTTTGTGTTAATTGAACTATGTGTTCGTGTTCTAATACATTGAGGGAGATGATTAGTTAATGTTAATTCCATGAATGACCCACTTAACTGAACCAACCTGAAAATTTGACCCGAATCTGAGTAAAGGACTCCAAATCCGAATCAACCCGACCCTATATAACAAATCACATCAATGCTGTTTGTTCAATATTAACTCTTGTCTTCTATTATAAATTGGCTAATTTCCAAACTTCCATGAAAATCTCCATGTTTTTCTTTAACACCTTGGAAACTATACTTTCAGTTCAGTTTACTTATGTATGTATCTATCTATGTATAGATGTCTTTGGCGAGTGTATCATGTAGAGCTACTTCGTCTGCTTCCAAAATTAATCCTTCCTCCTCGCTTCACTCTTTCCCCTCCAGAAGTTTCTCTTCTCAACAATCGGTTAGTCGTACATTTTTAACCTTTGTTTTATTTTTTCAATTGCCAAACTTGTTAATATCCCCCGACTTATTTGTGACTAATAAGGCGGTGTTGGTCGCAGGTTCTGCCGTTGCCTGTCATTAGAGTCAGTTCGTTGTCTCTAAATTCAAGGTCTAAGCAGTGTACAGTAGCAGCTATGTCTGGGGTGTCTGATACCATCGTATCAGATTCTTCATCTTCTTTAGGTGAATTCTAATCTTATGCATTTCGTTAGTTACTGTACTCCCTCCGTTGAAGAATATGTTTTCGATTTATTTGTTTACAGGTTTATTTTTCATATTTGTGCCGAGTTTTTAATTACTTTGTCTCTACGTTCAGGGATCAAAAAGGCATTGCTTTCAGTATCCAATAAGACGGATTTGGCAACTCTTGCTACCGGATTGGAGAGCCTCGGGTGAATTTTCATATACATACCTTTTTTTTTGGTTATGCTTTGCAATGACCATTGTTTAAAGAAAGCTCATTTTCTGTATTAATTTTGTTTTCTCACTGGTAATTTAGTTCGTCTTTTCAAGGGTCCCACATTATTATTTAAAGGGTTTGATGCACCGCTCATTCTCAATTTTGATAGAGATATGCTAATCTTCTCATTTTTATTTTGAAAATGTTCTTAATGTTTCAAGTAGCTGAGTTAATCTTTCAATGTAATTAGCTAAGAACTAGGAAGATTTCTAGGCTCCAGAGTTTGCAACATTTGAAGATTATTAATCTCTCTTTTTAAGTGTCTGCTTCTCTGTCAATTTTAGTTTGTGTCTGATTTAACCTCCGTTTCGAGATTTTATTATCACGTTGTCAGGATTTGATGATAAATAAAATTTTCAGGTACACAATTGTTTCAACCGGAGGGACTGCAACTTCTCTAGAAAAAGCAGGTGTATCCGTGACTAAAGTGGAGAAGCTAACAGAGTTTCCTGAAATGGTAAGCTTTTGTCGTGTTGCAGAACTGTCAAAATTTTGTGATTTTCCACTAATGTTTGCCTGTGCTCCCTGCTCCAGTGCTCCCTGCTGCATGATAATGTGGTGTTGACCTACAAAACTTGCAGCACTTTGCTAGCTACTTTTTATGCCGTGTATAAGTGTTTAACTGTAGTAGATTGAGAATGCTAGTTCAAGGTCCCTGCTTTCCTGGAGGGAAAGTCTCGATTCCCCCGTTTTATTTGAAAGTATAGTTCCAGAATATGAGAGCATAGTAAACAACTCTGGACCCATTATTAAAGATCAGCCCATTGTCGCAAGTCCTAAATTCCAATGCTTAATCGAATTACGTCTTTTCAAGAGTCTCTTTTTTAACTTGCTCTTTAATTCTTAGTGTGTAATGGTTGACTCATGGCCTTCTGGCAGTAGCTTGTGCTCATCTTATTCTTACAACTTAGTAACTTACGACACACAAGTCTTGTCAGTGAATCTTGCCAAAATTATCAAATAAGTTGTTAATCTTATGAAATAAGTTGGAGTTTTTTTTTTCGTGTTTTGGTTGTCAAATGACTTTTGCAACAATGACTTGGCTTCCCTTGTGGTTCTTTTTCTCTGAAATCCAGAGGCTGAAATCTCCGATACCCCAAAATTGTTGGGCGTCACTTCTTAATTACTTCAAAATGTGTCATCTTTGGGGGTAATCCATCACTTGTGTGATATAGGTGTCATAGTCTTTCTAATTTGACAGGTGCATTTGGTTTGTTAAATGCATCATGAATAGGAGGGATTGGGTGACTAAAATTTCAATTGATGATGCTCATTTGTTGTTGAAAAAATATGGCTCACGCAGCTACGGATTGTCAGACACCCATAAAAGACATATTAGAAGAGTGCCAAGCAATATCTCCAGGCGTTAATATCTGATCATCTGAAGTTAATAGTTTTCCTTTTCCAGCTTGATGGTCGCGTGAAGACTTTGCATCCACGTATACATGGGGGCATCCTTGCTAAAAGGGACTTGAAACATCACATGGAAGCTTTGGAGCACCATGGAATCAGTGAGTTATTAAACCTAATTAATTATATAGGCTTATTCTTAGCTAATTCTTTCCATTGTTCATTAGAAACTGTCTAATCAAGCTTGTTGCACAGGTGTTTTTGATATTGTTGTAGTTAACTTGTACCCGTTCTACGATAAAGTTACTTCTGCCAGTGGAGTAACATTTGAAGAAGGTATTGAGAACATTGACATTGGTGGACCTACCATGATCAGAGCTGCCGCAAAGGTAGTCTCCGCTATTGATATTTTGTTACCCACTAGTAAATTAATTCAGTAGAAAATTGGCAAACTATAGTTTAGTACTACAAAAGCCGGAATTACTATAGGTGTAGTTGTGGTCTTACACATCAAACAGGTGTAGTGGTGATATACATAACAAGCACTAATTTTGGTGTAGTTGTCTCAGTTTTGTGTTTGTTACTATAAGTCTATACGACTATGGAAACCTCAGTATCTTTTCTCTTCAGCCTGACCCTGTATCGTCATGTTTGTTCTCTCATCCTTTTTGCTAAATACCGTATAAACATTATTAATGCTGGATATTACTTTTTTGAATGTTCTTACCATTCAGATAGTCTGCAAACAAAAATTATTTGCATAATATCATTCACTGCTCAATATTTATTCGAAGCTTTGAGTTTCAATGATTCTATCTCTGCTAAGAGCCCAGTATCTTTCTTCTCAGTGTCTTAACACATGATCAGTTTATTGTTAAATCCAACTTCTGCGTTAGTTCTTGAAATTCATAGCAAGCTCATACAAAGTATTTCAATTGTTAAACTGATGCCAATCGGTCCAGTAGTCTGAAATTATGAACAGTTATCTCTTATTCAGTATCTGGGATGGAATTATACTCTTCTAAAGTCCTAGCTGTTTCACATACATATAGCTTAAGTCCCATCTTTTTATTAGTTTTCGAAGTTGGGAATTTTTTTAATAATGATATTTTGCATGTGAAACAGAACCATAATGATGTCTTGGTGGTGGTTGACCCACAAGACTACACTCCCCTCTTGGAATATCTTAAAGGACAGAAGGATGACCAGCAGTTCCGCCGGAAGCTCGCTTGGAAGGCATTTCAACATGTGGCTGCATATGATTCTGCAATTTCAGAGTGGTTATGGAATCAGAATGGAGAAGGTAATTATCTGGTGATGTATAGTTCATTATTTATGCGCAGAACTATGGGTTGGTATCTTTTTATGCAGCTTGTGTTGAAACAATCTTCTAATTCACGTACCACAAACACTACTTATCTCCGCATGCAAGTATCTTGTTAGCTATCTCAGGACTTGTATATTCCTTTCTACTGGCATTTCAGGATAGATTAATTCCTTTTTTTCATTTTCTTGATAGACAAGTTCCCTCCCAGCTTCACTGTACCTTTGTCCCTTAAAAGCTCTCTTCGTTATGGAGAGAATCCGCATCAGAAGGCAGCATTTTACGTTGATAAAAGTCTTGCTGAGGTTAATGCTGGTGGTATTGCTACAGCTATTCAACATCATGGAAAGGTAATCATATACATTTTATAAATCAAACAGTTACATATACATACATCAATATTTATGGCACATAATTGGTGGCAATTGTTGGACTTGGTTATATAAATATGGCATGAAATAGTTTTCTGGATGATTGTTATGCCATAACCGGTACATCATCTAGTAACATTGACTTGATTATGTATTCTGCAGGAAATGTCATATAATAATTACTTAGATGCTGATGCTGCGTGGAATTGTGTATCTGAATTTGAGGATCCGACATGTGTGGTTGTGAAGCATACAAATCCCTGTGGAGTAGCCTCACGCGATGATATTCTAGAAGCATACCGACTAGCTGTCAAAGGGGACCCAGTTAGTGCTTTTGGTGGTATCGTAGCCTTCAATGTTGAAGTTGATGAGGTAATCACTTGGATTGTGAAGTCCTTAACTTGAAAATGTTGTTACACGATGGTTATCCTATGCTTTAATTATCATCTGACTTGAGGTAATCACTAGTCTTTCAATTTTTTGTCTGCTACACTTCTGTATACTTCAAGAGCTTTTGGTTTAGGAGCTTCTTGGAACGTTCTCTCTACTAATCTGAATTTCTGAATTTCTTTAACATGTGATTGTGAACATTCTGAACTCCAAAATCACGTTTTTCATCATTATTTGCTTACGAGTTGTTTTTGACATATTGTATTTGCTGTTCTACTTTGCCACTTTCAAGGCCCTTGCAAAAGAAATTAGGGAATATAGAAGCCCTACAGACGGTGAGACTAGAATGTTTTATGAAATCGTGGTTGCGCCCAAGTATTCAGAAAAAGGGCTGGAAGTTCTTCGTGGAAAGTCAAAGACCTTGAGGATTCTGGAGGCAAAGAAGAACGACAAAGGAAAACTTTCTTTGCGACAAGTTGGTGGTGGTTGGTTAGCTCAAGATTCTGATGATTTGACGCCTGAGAATATCAACTTCAAAAGTGTCTCTGAGAAAAAGCCAACAGAAGAAGAGCTTAGCGGAGCGCAATTTGCGTGGCTTTGTGTTAAGCATGTAAAGAGCAATGCCATTGTGATTGCCAAGGTGAAAACCATTCATCTATTTCTTTCATTGGTATCCCTTGAAAAGATGGTCTTTTTTGCGTCGTCTGCTGAGGCTCAAAATATTTGGGCTTCAATTTGGACGAGTATTTTAATTTGGAATCTATGTTACTCCGACACTTCGCTTAACTGCCGTGTCGCGTGTCAGACACGTGTCGGTGTCTGACACGACACGACACTTCGATACTTCAATTTAGACCACGAAATAGGAAAAGTCACCCAAAATAGCCGTGTCCGACACGCCGACACGTGTCGGACACCGACACGTGCGTGTCTGAGTAACACTGTTTGGAATAACGTCTTTTTTGTAGAAAGAATTATGCTACATCCTTGCAACTAATTTGAAAATATTTGGGCTTCGGGCAGAACAAATGTATGCTAGGCATGGGGAGTGGGCAGCCAAACCGTGTTGAAAGCTTGAGGCTTGCTATGAAGAAAGCAGGAGAAGAAGTGAAGGGTGCAGCCTTGGCGAGTGACGCCTTCTTCCCATTTGGTAATTGCGTATCTTTGTTTCATATATTTATAATACAATTGAATTTAATTTAATTTCCGGCCTTAATTTCAAGTCTATGGTTTTCCTCATGTCTTTTGACCCTTTTCTCTAATGAACTCAGACCTCATCTTAATCTAACTTTGATGATAGTGAGTCTTGTATGAGACGGTGTTCCATGTTAGACCTACCCGAGTCCCTTATATCCCTCACCTATGTTACTCCGACTCTTCTAATTTCCCCGCGTACCCGTGTCCGACACTCGAACATGGGTATGACACATGGACGCCTCATTTTAGACCAAAATGTGCATATTTTTCAATAAAATAGCCGAGTCCGACACTTGGACACGTACCCGTGTCGTGTCAGGTACTTCTAAACGAGTCTGAGTAACATAGTTCCTCACTTATGGTCATGTTGATGGATTAATCTCATTTGTTAGGGGTGATGAGAACCAATGTAGTAACTCTTCCTGATCGTGTTGCGTACAGCTTGGAACGATGCAGTGGAAGAGGCCTGTCAAAGTGGTGTAAGTGTGATAGCCGAGCCTGGAGGCAGCATTAGAGATAAGGATGCTATAGATTGCTGCAACAAGTATGGCGTGTCGCTGCTTTTCACTGAAGTCAGGCACTTCCGCCACTGACCTCTAAAGGTAAGTGGGTCCGATAGAGGCAAGATTCCCGAGTTTTGGCGGCTAATAAATTATAACCTCGAACTGCGCACACTAGACTACTAGAGTGTAAGTAAATGGTATTTTCACAATTGGGAAGCCATTTCTCTGTAATGTTTAGCATTTATCCCTTGTTCCGAGTCTGACAGTAGGACGGCTAGGAAGGGAAAGGCCGTATATCCATGTCCCATGTGCCATGTTTATTAACCCTAGGCTACTCGTGTTCGTGTTCGTGTTCGTGTTCGTGTCGCCTTGGCATAATAATACATAGCTTGAAATCTGTAAACATATTGTTGACATGGATTGCTTTGACCAGCATCACAATGCAAATAAAAATCTCCAATCATTTTGAACAACTCACCGTACTGTTCATTATTTTCGGTCTTCAGAATACAAATGTCCTTTACTTTAAAGTCGTTTTTATACGTTTAAAGAGTCCCGTCACAAGGTGAAGACGGATAGTATCCCTCTCACAAAAAGGCAGGTGTTATCCGTCTTCAATGAGAATTTGTGTTATACGTTTGTTCAAATTATCTGAGTGGAGTTTCGCGGATTGGAAATGTGACACTACAGTGCATGCCGGATAGGAAAGCCATGATGTAGGTAAAAAGGGAAATAAAGTTCAATAGTGGAAGTGTGGAACTACAATTTTGTTTAGCTGACAAATCAACAAATAATTAAAAACTTAAAATTGTCTACTAAAATACTGTTTAATAACCTTCAGAATAATGAGAATTTCGAGATTTTTTATCCTAGAGCTCAGTTGACCCAAACAATAGGATAATAACTTTCAAAATATGCTAATTTTGGTGATTTCCATACCTTGAAAATATTTTGCGAATTCGCGATCTATATGGGCTATTATGTCCTTAAGTGAATGTTTGGCTACATGAATTTAAATTGAAATGTGTCATTTGAAATATAGTAAAGTAAAATAAGGATTTGGAAATGTGGGGGGTTGGAGGGTGGATTTCAAATATGGTTATTTTAGGCTTACTTGGATTTGGTTCGATTTCCAAATCCAAATCTAGTAAGTTTGCCAAACAAGTAATTGGTCCAAATCCAAATTTAAAAATACAATATTGGTTCCCAAACACACCCTAAATAAATTTTGGAATACTCGTATTTCTCTAAAAAAAAGTACTCCGTATATAATAGACTATATAACTTGTTTTTGTCTATTACTAGCATGTTTTTTTTGTAGTGTTAAACTCTCTAAATATCTATATTATAAACCGTATGTTAATTCTAATGCCCTTAGTTATTTTTAAATGGTAGAGGTACGATTGTACGAATTTCATGAATTTCTATCCGTGGGTCGACATTCGGCCCGAAACCATGGATAAAAACCTTTAAAATTTGCAGTTTCTACCGATTCCGAAAAATAGAGGTACGATTGTGCGAATTTCAAGAATTTGTATCCCTAGCCCGAAACCATGGATAATAACCTTCAAAGTATGTTGTTTCTGCCGATTCTGAATAAATAGAGATGCGATTGCGCGAATTCAAGAATTTTATCCCTTGCCTTGTCAACCCGAAACCATGGATAATAACCTTCAAAATTTATTGTTTCTACCGATTTCTAAAAAAATCGAGGTACGATTGTGCAAATTTCAATAATTTGTATCCCTTGCCTTGTCGGCCCGAAACCATGGATAATTAAATAACCTTCAAAATATGTTGTTTCTGCCGATTCTGAAAAAAATAGAGGTGCATTTCTAGAATTTTATCCCTAGCCTTGTCCACCCAAAACCATGAATAATAACCTTCAAAATTTGTTGTTTCAACCGTCCAAAACCATGGATACACAAATAACCATCCAACCAGTACACTGAAACAGTGAAACATTGATAAACTTGTTTGAAAATGAGAAGGCGGAAAGATGAGAGAACATCAAAGGCGGCGGCTCAAGCGATACTTGGCCCCAAAACTACGGAACAAGGACATATCAGCCATGGTTGACGGAGGAAGGAGATATTAGTCCCTCCGTCCCAACCATTTATTAGTTTATTACCTTCGATTAAAATACCCCTCGCGAAGAAAAAGGTAAACAGTGATTAAGACAAAGGGAGTACTTCAGACTTCACTATTCAAAAAAGTGATGCATGTAAACATTAGATATACTTCGTACAATACAATAATCAAACAGTAGGAGTAAAGTTACACACAGGGGATAAAAAAAAAGATCAGTTTAAGATGCAGCTTTCAGAAGTGTTTTCACTTAGAATACTACCATGGGAAGTGGGGATGATTAAACATTTAACCTTTCGAAAACTATTTTGACGATTGATAGATGAAAAGGCAGAAATAAATACCCCAGATTGCGAAGGCTGCAGCGAGAGTAAGAAACATTTGATGTCTGCTAAATACCGAACACAAAACCAGCAAGTAACGGGGGTCACCAGAGGAGCGCATACAATCAACAATCCACAAAAGGCTTGCTTTCATAAGTCACCCGTGCGTCTAAGACATCCGGGCAGTATCTTTGAGAAAGAATTTCAACTTTCTGGGAAAAGGACTTGGTCCGATATTCCCCAATGTGGCGCACCATCTCAAACCAGCGTTTACGGCACACATCACCAGACCGATGCTCTAGAACGTTGTCCCAATCCACCTCTTCTTCACAAGTAGCATCAAGGTCAACAAGTACAGTCAACATTCGATAATCATCAGTATCGGCCCACACACCACTGCTTACCAAGACGGATGATAATTGATTATACCATTTATGGCAACAAAGTGGATCAGTGCGCGTTTCCAACAGCTGACTAATAGCTTCCCATCCAATGTTATCCCGTAGCATGCCATGCTTTGATTTTCTTTCCATAGTTGCCCTTATGCGTAAATCTTTGTTCACAAGATCAAATAAGGTTTGGTACTCCTCTTGAGACCACTGTCCTGTCTTCTTGTTCGGCAATTTTACCTGACGAAAAGCATCTTTTACGTGAATTCTATGCCTACCAATTTCATCAGCCAGTTGTCTCCACTTTGGGCCATGCTTTTCATGGTATTTACGGACCTCCTCAAGCTCTTCTTTCGTCCACTTGTGATTGTCACTTCTTTCAAACAATATATGAGCCCGAGAGTAGATAGCTAGTTTATTTCTCCTCGGCAAGGATTGCCCTATTTCACCCCAACAATCTTTGAGTTTAGACCTGTGCTTGCCGCATTTCATGATCATTTGCACACCGTCTTCACCCAGATTATGATCTTCAATGTACTGTAAAACAGCATTTCTGAGTATCTCATCTTCCTCTTTTGTGAAACGCTTTCCTTGAACTAAACCATCTTCTGAATTATTCTTCTTGCCATCATCAGCTTTTTCTTTTCCCTTACCAGAGTTGCCACCAACATCACGAGTCTCATCCCCCTCGTTTGAATTGTCAGTCAATGTAAAAACTTCCACACTATCAGAAAACTTGACCTTCCTTGATTTCTTACTCATGTTAGATTTTTCAGAACCCTCAGAAAGTTCAGTCCTCCCACTGGTCAATGAAGCACCACCATCAGTATTCTCTTCTGAATGAACAGAAACCGATTTCTTCTTTCTTTTTTTACTCGCTCCATCCTTGATGCCTTCTCCGTCATTGGTCACCGAAGTATCTGAATTAATAGCAGCCGATTTCCTCTTTCTCTTTTTACTCGCTTGAGTCGCTTCATCATTGACTGAAGCCTCTACAAAACCATCCTTCTTTTTCTTCCTTTTCTCATTCTTCTTAACTGAAACGAGATCTCCATCCAAACCAGCACATCCGACAGCTTCATACCCCTCTTCTGAATTCGTTATAACATTCCCAGACCCCAAATCTTTCTCTTTCTCCTCGTTCTTCTTCTTCTTCTTCTTCTTCTTATGGTCCTCAGCATGCTCAACTACCTCAGTAACCTCAAGAACATCCTTCTTCTTGCTTCGTGAATTGTCCTTTGCGTGATTTTCTTTCTCACTAACCCCATGACCCTTCTCCTTTCGCTTTTTCTTCGTAACAGAATCAACTTTCTCACCACCCTCAAAACCTACTTGCTTTTCACCAGCACCCGCATGGCCAACAACATCAACCCCAACACTTTCAGATCCGAGTTTACTCTTCTTCTTTTTCTCTTTCTTATCGTTCTTCAACTTCACCACTTCAGAGCCCATCACACCACTGTTCTTCCTCTCATCATCAACATCCAAACTCTTCCCATCGCGCTCCTCACCACCCATCCCACTCGAAACCTCTACCTTATTCAAACTACCTTTCTCCTTCTCCTTCTTCTTCTTCTTCTCCTTCTTTCTAAGCCTACTATCTCCACTCACATTCGCATCTACATCGACAACAACTTCAGAAGCACCATTACCACCCAAACCCTCAATATCATTTTTCTCGCCGCTATCCTCTCCTACTGAATTCTCAACCTCCTTATGCTTCCTCTTCTTATGTTTCTTACTCTCGCCGTCTCGTACCTCACCCATTTAACTAACCACTAACAACAATCTAACCTGAAAATTCATACAATCTCCATAAACACATCACCAAATCAAACAAAATAATTACACTACACAAAAGTTCAAGTATTCAACTCTCCAACATTATGACAAATTGACAACAAAAATTAGGGTTTAATCATCAATCTGCCGACATGCTACCATAATACAGAATTTCAGAACAAATTAAAGTTTGAAAACAGAAAACAGACACACTCACGGCATTCTATAAATTATAGATAATCAAAATCGAAACTTTTTTTCGCGACATTGATTAATTGGAGTTTTTGTAATGCTGTAACTGCTTATAAAATAAAATAAAAAAACTTTCGAGACAGACGAACCTTACGGTGGAAACGACGACGTTATCGGTGGTGGAGTTGATGACGGAAGCAGTGGTGGCGGTGGTGGCGTTGATGGCGGCAGCGGTGGCGGCGGTGGTTGAGAGATGATAGAGGAGAGTGAAAGTGGGTGTAAGAATTTGGAAGGGTAAACGGCGTACGGGTTTAATTTTCGGGTAAGATTATTTTATGGGGTGAGAGTAGAAGTGAACAATATAGCGGGTCGGTCTGGTTCGGTCCGGTCCGATTCAGACCAGCACAGTTTCGTGAGCCGATGTCTAGTAGCGTGGTCAGCACTAAGCCCAGCCCGACACGATCTAGGTATCCCTTGGGCTGGGCTGGTGCCGCAACTTTTTTGGGTTGGTCCAGCCCGAATATATGTTAGTGTCGTGTTTGGGCTGCTTGACCCACAAACCGGCCCAATGAGCATTGACCACCTCTCGGCTGAGTCGGCTATATGTGAGGGTGTGAGACGGTCTCTTTATATACGGAGGATAAAGAACACGCATTTAAGTAAGTTAGTAAGTCTTGCTTGCGACGTGTCACCATTTGTGACGGGTATTTTGTGAGATAAAATGGATACAAAATGAGTTAGTGGAGAAAGGGGACCACATGAATAGTGTTGGAGAGAGAAAAAAATGGGTATTTTGTGAGAGAAAACGATATCCGTCACAAGCTTGCGACGGATAGTGCCGTTGCAAATAAGAATTGTGTAAGTATAAGATGCACGACATTATTTGGTTGATTTCAAATATCACAAATTCTCATTTGTGACGGGTATATTCGTCGCACACTTGCGACGGGTCAAATGTTATCTACTTAAATAGGAAATACAGGCTTTTTGAGATTCCCTATGCTTTATCTTATCTATACAACTTGATGAATTTGACCCATTACAAATTTGCGACGGATATATTGTCACCAAAAGAGACTTAGGCCCTGTTCTTTTGGACTTATTTTTGCTTAATTTAAGTTAAGTTCAGCAAAAATAAGTTAAGTTCAGAAAAGTTCAGCAAAAATAAGTTAAGTTCAGAAAAAATAAGTTAAGTTAAGTTCAGCAAAAATAAGTTCAGAAAAGTTCAGCAAAAATAAGTTAAGTTCATAAAAAATAAGTTAAGTTAAGTTAAGCAAAAAAATAAGTTCAGAAAAATTAAGCAAAAATAAGTCGGATTTGATTACCAAAAAGTGTCACTATTAACAAAAAAAAAGATTTTGCAAGGGTTAACAATTATTTAAGCTACACCTTAGAATACTTTAAAAAGAAGGGAAAAAAGAAAAAAAAATTTACTGCCATTGAATACAGTACGCAGCATAATTCCCAGCCAACCCTAAATTTACTCTTTTACTAGAATTCCTTTGTACGTAATTTACTTTTTAATTAGGTATTAAAGTAAGATAATGAACATACTATATTTTTTTTTAAGCTCAATCCACGGGCTATCCCTTAGTGGAAGACATGTGGTCAAGTCTTATTATTATTATTAATATTATTACTATTATTATTACTATTATTATTATTATTATTATTATTATTATTATTATTTAAGTTAATATTTTTTTAGTTCGGAAAAGTTAGACTCGTATAAGTTAAGTTTAGAAAAGTTGAGCAAATATAAGTTAACTTCAGCAAATATAAGTTAAGTTAAGTTCAGCAAAAATAAGTTCAGAAAAGTTCAGCAAAAATAAGTTAAGTTCAAAAAAAATAAGTTAAGTTAAGTTCAGCAAAAATAAGTTCAGAAAATTTCAGCAAAAATAAGTTAAGTTCAGCAAATATAAGTTAAGTTCAGAAAAATTCAGAAAAAATAAGTTAAGTTAAGTTAAGTTAAGCAAAAATAAGTCCAAAAGAACAGGGCCTTACTTTTCAAATATATCGCTCTTCACAATATTAAAACTAATTTGTAAGGATAATAAGCTAGAAACGTTGGTAAGGTAGTTTTATAGTAGTACTCCATAGTCCATAATATTAGAAAATTTACTGTAACGATTTTTCTATTGTGTGTGTTGCGACAGTGTCCCACATCGGTAACATTACAGTTAGAAAACTTTTACTCGTTCTATCACCATTTCGTTATAAGAGGAAACCTCACTTGTTTTGTATGACTCATATAAGAGTCGAGATTTGACTTAAGACCGCAGGATGCGATAAGGTGATGGTATTCGTATAATACCTTATAAGTTAGTAGGGTTGCCCGACTCTTACTCCTCCCGTTAGTCCCGTCATTAAATGATTTTAGAATGAAACATTACTTAATTGTAGGTCGATTTCATGTACCTATATAAATCCGTTGCAATTTGCGAATAATTCAACATCTTTATATGTGTATCTAAACAAATTATATAATCTACAATCAATAACACACTCATTTTAAACCAAGACTCAGGTTCAAGATCAAAAATAGTTTTAACGGAGCTTTATTGATTGATGCTCAACCTAATTACAAATTTACAACTAGTCAATTATTACACCTAAAAATTGTCCATATCTTATTTGGAGTTATTATCAAATATGCTCTTCATCTATTTAAATCTCAATATTTTAATTTAAGATTGAACATGCTAAATTTTAAATTAAATAAATTAGGTAAATTGAATAATTTGTATAAAAAATTATAAGATTCATCGGGTGAAGGAGATATCGTACATCCCAACTAATGAGATATCTTCGTTCTTATTTTAAATAGATTATTATATTCTATTATTAATGAATAATTTATTCGATTCTAATATTCTCACTTGATAGGACGTACGATGATATGGTACATCGGAGTACCCAAGAATTTCTCGTTGTATTGAGCCAAACTAAACTAATATGAGTCCAATTTAAGTCAAATTTGCTTGTAACGGTCAATTGGTCACAAAATTGTGACGTCTTATAACCTTCTTTATTTTAGCATTATTTAAACCAGTTGTAAAAATCGCTCGACCTTCTTACCGTCACAATTAAGAATTAGCCTTTTTGTGTCACCTAGGGGTATTAACGAGTCGAGCAAAACTAAAGCTTGGTCTTGCACGACTTGTGCTCCAAAACCAAAAACTCAAGCTTGAGCCGATCTCGAACCTAAAAAAAATGTACTTGTTTTAAAACTTGCGAGTTTTAACGCGAGTACGAGCCCAAAATAGCCTATACAAAATTGTTTATTTTTTATTGGGTTTTTCTATGGGGTGCCCCTGAACTATTCGAGTTTCTAACTTGTACCCTCGCGTTTTTCAAATTATCAGTTGTACCCTTAAACTTTACTAATTAGCCCCAAACGTGACCCTTAGTTTATAAACCGTCTAGTTAAGACGTTAAATGCCTACATGACGTGATGATTTGAACTACTTATGCTTATGTGGCTATTACTTTGGTTTCCCTCCGTTTTTCCTCCATTTTTCAGAAATTTTCCTCCAATTTTTTATACTTCCAAATCATCACGCCAAGTAGGCATTTAACGTCTTAACTTGAGGATTTAGAAACTAAGAGTCACGTTTGGGAATACTTAGTAGAGTTTAAGGGTACAACTGGTAATTTGAAAAATGTGAGGATACAAGTCAGAAACTCGAATAGTTCAGGGGCACCCCATAGAAAAACCCTTTTTTATTTTTATTTTCAATATTTTCAATAATATTTTTCGAAGATTATATGTAAAAATACTTGACAAATCAGCATAAAAATATATTATCATCATAAAATAATTAAAATATTTTTATAAGATATGAACAATATCTTATTTAATCATACAAGTTCGAGCCGGTCACAAACTTCTCAAATCGAGCTAATCTTTAAGCTCTCGACCTAAACCTGAACCTAAGCCAAACCCATACAAGTCAAGCTTTAACCGAGCTAATCTCGAGTCATGTCATCTAATTAAGTAATTAACCCTGGTAGGTCACCCTTGCCTGTTTGGCCTGAGAGATTGAGATGTTTCACAAATTCTCAAAAACAGGAATAACACTGTTGACAGTTGTTGACAAATGGTCCAATTGTCTCTATATTCTGTAACTTCATTCATCATTTATTGTCATACTTTAATAATTCCTTTGCAAAACATAATTACAATCTTAATCTAATTAATCTATTCATAACTTTCCAACTATTCCACTTCAATCTTTTAATAAAATCTTGTCACACAGACAGACAGATACATAGTACATACTGATACAGTATTTCATGTCAATTATATCTGGGTCCGTCTCACTATATAAAACCGTCTTTGCTCCGTCTCACCGTGTAAACAGTCGGGTCCGTCTCACCATGTAAAGCCGTCTTTGCTACAACTAGCAAATTTCTATAGTTCTGCAATTAATCTGTTTTTGTTGTAAAGTTTTGATCTTTGTAGTTTATACTACAAACCCTTGTTAAAAAAAGTTACTTTCTGTTAATGGGTACTGGGTAGTGATGGAAGCCCTTAAAAGACAAGCTAGCAAGTTCAGGGAACAAGTTACTAAGCAGCAGCAGGTATTCATCATGTTCGATAATTATTGTGTAAGACGGTTTTATATTCTATAATTTGTGCTGATTATGCATCCCATTTACCCATTTAACAGTATAGATTTCACTTCTCAGTAGAAATAGTAAATTTTCTTTTTTTGTGACTGTGTTGTTACTTTTTGTACTGCATAATGATCATTGAAGTTAATTACCACATGGGTAAAAGAGTTTGAGGGATTTAGTCAGGAAATGGGAGTTCTTTTGTGGTGATTGTCTGTGCTTGAAGATAGATGGAGGGTAAGAGGGTAATTTGAGTTTGATCAGGTTAATATTTTGAGGGTTGCTATGCACCTTCATATATATATTGTGTGGGGTCAAAAGGCGAGTGGATGAAGCAAAAAAAAACGATATTTAATCGGTTGTGACTTGTGAGACGAGAATGTAGAAGAGAAGGTGGAAAAGAGAAGGTATAAGGTGTAGTATTTCTATAATATTTTTGGAACTGTATGTTCTGTGTAGGAAATATTTCTGATACAGCTTGATATTGCTTTGTCTAGATTGGTTTGTGGGTGAAAAGCGTGACAAAAATGGAGATTTACCCATGAGCCACGCAATTTTCGATGTAATTTTCATTATTGAGTTAGAAAGGTAGCATCTTTGTATTTTAAGTATTTAACGCGTTGGTTGCTTATATGAGTCCCCCTTTCCCGCCTTATGGCTATATGCTGGAGCCTTTCGGGCGTTGGATAATGTTGTTGTAGCGTAAAGATCGTGTCTTGTTACTTATCTCGCTGAGGATGGAACGTCTTTGGAGGCACTTGGATTACTGTAAGAGATGCATTTAATTGAAAAGATCGAGTTTTTGGGGGAATCAGCCTTTTAGTGAGATGGGATATCAGATATGAATTAGCTCGAATGTATTCTGCAAAGGCTGTCTGGTTTAGAAGCATTGATGCCATTATATATGAAAATGGATTGTATTAATGCATTATAAAAAGGTAGATGACAAGCTGGGTATCAGTTTTGCTTGAGTATATACACGCTTCAACCCGTTCCAGATCCTAGCCAGCTTAGTTGATAAATTTTACAGTAAAGGGATCTGTCCCGTCAAAACTGTCCTTATGGTTCCCTTTAGGCTGTACCAATAGAAAAACACTTGTAGATGAGTAATATTGTTCTTCTGTTTTGTTTGTTTACTTCTTATTATGCTCGACAACTTCTACAGGCTCTTCTAAGACACTTAGGGAACTCTGACGGTGAAGCTTTAGTCGGAGATGATGCAGAAATTTCACGTCGACAGCAACTTCAGAATCTGTACATTTCCACAAGAGCTGCGAAGGTGCGTTGTTCTGTGTCTACTCTCTAATGGTTAAGCTTCAAAGGACATGTATTAGCCTAATAAATTCTCGGAGTTGAGTTGCTTTTCATTTTCTTGCGCGAGTCAGCATTTTGAGAAGGATATCGTGCACGGTCTAGAAGGAAGTATATCGGTGACATCAAAGGAAATAAATATCGGTGAGCTAAGTTTGAGCTCCATAATGTCTAATGATGCCTGGATAAAGGCTAAGACAGTTTATTGCTTGTTCAGACAGAAGAATCGCTCAAGACTGTAGCAAGTATGAGGCTGATAACCACTGCAGTACTTCCACTTTAACAGAAACTGCAATCCATGTTCGTGAGTCTCGTCAGTTAATCATAAAAGAGAAGGAGATGCTGCTCGGAGTTTATGATGAGAAGGTATACATGATTCTCGTTGTTATAAGCCCTTCTGCAGTGCATTAGTATTGTCTAAAACGTATCTTGCAGGAATCCAAATTTAGCTTTTCATCGGAATCTCGATGAACTTCTGTTGATGGTTCCGTATTTTGCTGAGCAAAGTATCTCATGTGACGCAGGTCTGTAATCCATTACAAGAACTGATAAAAAGCGCTGAGCTTGTAGATGGTCGACGCCTTATTCGGCAATATGAAAAGTTATGGCAAGAGGTGGAAGCTCAGGTTGTAATTACTATACAAGTTGATTTTGTTCTCTAGATTAAGGCCCTGTTTGGTAAACAACGGATTAATTTTAGCATAAGCAGATTACAATGGCGGATTATAAATGACAAATTTTAACAGAAGGTTTGACTAGCATATTATAATTAGCAGAAATAATTTGAGTGTTTGGTTATTGACAGATTAGGATTAGTAGATTGTTAATTTTCTTTATAAATGAAGTAAACTTTCCTATTTTACAATATGCTAACCAATATGCTGGGATATTCAGCATATTGTAAAATAGCATATTGACCCCAAATATGCTGTTTTAATATGCTGTTTACCAAACACGAAAATTAGCATATTGACCGGTCAAACATGCTAAAACCCTTCAATATGTTGTTTACCAAACAGGGTCTAAAGATTACTTTTCTGTATCACCAAGAATATATGCTTCGGGATCCTAAATCTTGCGTTTCTCCTCGTAGGCAGGTGAGGTGCTACGACTTAAGTCAAAGATGATTGACGGCCCAATATCTGACGACAAGTCTATCAAACTTCAAGTTGCGGAAGATAAATTGAACGAACTTAAATCAAGGTTGATGTCCCTCGGAAAAGAAGCCTCCTCTGCAATGTTGTCGGTTGAGGCTCAGCAACAAAGAATGACCTTCCAAAAGCTAGTTGTTATGGTATGGCTTAAACTTCCCGCTTGGAATCTTTCTGTTTATGTCTGATATTTGTGGCTAATGGTTTTCTCACTGAACTTGCATTTTGTTCGCTCCTTCGCGTGCTTGTTAATTGTCACTCAGAAGACACACATGGCTTTTTTGGTACAAAGAAAGTATCTTTATAAATCATTATCGAGGGAAAAGTTAAATGACCGTACTTATATATATTGTGCCGTATTAATCGTAAGGAATCAGTCAGTAGTTCGTGATTCTGATTTGGTTCGTAGGACGTATTAGGAATATTAATAATAGTTGGGCTTCAACCATCACCTTAAGGTTTTGGTTGAGATGGTTCATCTAGTTAGACAATTGTTTGTCTTAACAACATATATTCGAGTAAAGTCTCGAGTGCATGAAAATTTGAAGGAAATTGTTCGTCATGGAACATTACAGGCATCAAAGGGAGGTTTTATTGGGATGACATGTCTTTAGCTTCACGCGGTGCCATTTCACAGACAACGTATTGTCGTCTTGTGCTGCAAGCCTGCAACACCATTATTAATATCATAGTACATCAACATTTCATTGTAATGATAGTATTCTGGTGACGGAGCGTGCAGGTGAATGCTGAAATATCATTTCATCGCAACATTCTTACCATCCTAGACAAGTTGCGTGCTGAGGTTTTGTTATTAATCTTTTCTTAGTTATCTTTATCAATTTCTCGCTTTTTTTGTGTGTGTATTTATATATTTATTTTTCTCGATCCCATTACGGAGTTTAGATGAACGAACTTGAAGAACAAAAGACATCATCACCTCCTTCGGTAGCAATGCAGAGCCAATCACACTTTCTGGAAACGGGACTGCCCAATCTGAATGGGAAAATGGAACCTGATGTTGATGGCTCCTTTGTTGCGAAAGTAAGGCGTTTCATTCTTCCCCTTCTGACCGACTTCTTTATTTTTCTTCTATTCTACTACCCTCTCTTTCCCAGTCATTTGCTTACCTTTGATTAAAATACCTCTTACAAAGAACATATGATGGGACGGAGGGAGTATATTTGATCCGTGTCCTTCTGATTCTTTTACCCTCCTCTGTGTCATGATGAATTGAATTTTTTGGTTAATTAGCGTTTATTAGCAAAATAATTAGGTAATTAGCGTTCATTTGAAATTATTTGGGTCTATAGCGTCCACGTCGTCACTTTTTATTTTTGTCCGATTTTTACCTGAAACCACTAAGAAACCTAGCGGCTTTTTTTTATATATATAAATAAAAAGGTAAAACCGTTAAGAATTTTAGCGGCTACCATAACAGTACCGTCATATTATAATATACCATGCAAAGTCGCTGAGAACTTCAGCGGCTTCTCTCTCTCTCTCTCTTTTTTTTTAAAACAGATACAAATATTTGGACGATGACATTTTGGTAAAGGCGCTATGGTTCTTAGCGGTTTCATGTAAAAATCGGACGAAAATAAAAAGTGATGACGTGGACACCATAGACCCAAATAGTTTCAAATAAATAAACACTAATCACCTAATTATTTTGCTATTTAACGCTAATTAACCAAAAAATTCTGATGAATTTGTTAAGCTATGCACTGCTTTTAATGTCGACTGTCTTTGAACTCGAGGTCTTGTGTACAACAACTCAATGATCTTGCAGTTTTGGTATTGACGAGTTTCAAACCGGACGTCGTGTGTACCACAACTCAATGACTTCGACATTTGCTTAGCCTAGCTACATGCATGTACGGCCATAAAAAGAGAGCTTGTATCATGTCAGACATGCACGTATCAGGAAGGCCTGATTGTATCAGAATCTTTCCCGATATCTGACTGAAATAACGCGTTTGGCTTCATATTTCTTTCTCCTACTCTAGCTCTTGAAATATCCAGAAATCTCCGTCACAACTCACAAACCCCATCTTTGATTATGTCACGTAGTTAAAACTGATCGGAATCCTCGAAGAAGTTTAACCCTTTAGTCCCCTTACATTCAAACCTCAATCAGTGCACCTCGTTCCAAAGACTCGATATTATTTTGCTATGATACGTTATGGAATAAACAAAATAACTCACTAAACTTATCATATTTTACATCTCAGTCTCCGGAAACAGTATTTAATGTTTTCCGTATGATAAGGCTGCGCACATTTAACCACCTTGCCTCGCCATACTCGTAATATTTTGTTGTTGCCCTAATGTAGGTTGTACACCCATTTGATGGACAAGCAGAAGGGGAGTTGAGTCTCTTAGTCAATGATATCGTCATTGTGCATAAGGTGTGTATTCCGTCACTGCTAAAAAATCAAAACAATCCGTCTCTTTCAAAATTAAAGGTCATTTTTCGGTTTTATGCTCAGGTATTCCCGGTTGGTTGGGCGAAAGGGGAATGCAATGGTAAAACAGGATGGTTTCCGTCCCCTTATGTCCAAAAATTGGACTCGGTATCAACAGGCAACATCACTCCGACAAGCCAGTAGCCACGATTTCCGCTTATTTTGTAAAATGTGTATAGCTTAAAACATTATCAATATATAATTTTTTGTATCGGTGTCAGTAGAAACCACAATTCATTCATGATTCAACGAAGCTGTATAGAATCATGAGTCATGACCACTGTGAGAGTTTTATGCTCATTGAACTGTTGTTAATGTCGAAATCAGGAGTAATATTATCGATATATTGATATGTACCTATTTAAACTCCGAATTGGCTGCAAGTGTTGGACACGTGACTTACAATCAAGGTGAATAGACGAGGTACCATAGGTATGTATAAATGCAATTGAATGTGATTTACTTACTGCAGCGCGGTTTCATCCCGTGTTTTCTTACAAAATGTGACCATTTTTTTACTGATATGTAATACCTCCTACAATCCAGATCAAGGGTAACATTCACTTTTTGGTGTTAAAACAAAAAAATTCGAAAAACTTGACCAAGAATATCATGTAGTCATCTCATGCGAGCGTGCGTGAGTGCGTCGAATCCCGTGCTTTTTTGCAAAATGTGATCATTTTTACTGATATGTAATACATCCTCCGATCTAGACCAAAGGTAACATTCACTTTTTGGTAGTTAAAACAAAAAAAAATTTCGAAAAACTAGACCAAGAATATCATTAAAATCACTCGTATAATTTTATTTTATGAAGAAAAAGATCACATTTTTATGAAGAAAAATACAGTCGAAGTATCACCTCGAAGAGCACTCAAAAGTGTGACCTTTGGTGTGGATCGGGGGAGTAGAAGGAAATGTTACGGGCTTATTGTTTTGCTAGTCCGACCACAACCGTGATAAACAACCAAGGCCAACATGTTACGACACACTGATGACAAGGTTCAAAACGGGAAGCTATAATTCGGAAGATTTCTATATTACAACGAGTAATTAACAGGGCGCTCATTCATGGCATCACAGTCTCGATTTGTACAATATAAGTATATACACTTCAACCAATGCTGAACAACGAAGAAAAGGAGGAAACAGAGAAGAACCCGAAACTAAAGTACATAAATAAACTCTCAGCAGAAATGTCGAATCCCAATTTTAGCCAATAAATGACAAAATTCTACCAGAGATGTTCCATTTTAACAACTGACCTGTGACTGAAGGGCTATACTTCCAATTGCCTTTCGAGATCTTCAAAGAATAAACAAATAGGAGTAACATATACGGAGCTGAAAGATCTTTGCCAGGGGTGGTCACGGGATTAGCTGTCGTTCTTTCTCTGGTAGTTTAATCGGAGTTTGAGTCGTAAAATTCACTGGGACATGGTGTCATTACCTCAGACTCGAGAATCTGAACTACTCTGTGCATGGTAGGTCGTTCTTCGGGAGCTGAAGAGACACACTGCATGGCTATAGATAGCAGGGCGTCTAGGCTTTCCTGCTGTAGGCCTTCACAGTGTTGATCAGCTATCTCTCTTCGTCTATTCTCCGTCACTAGAAAATTCAACTGCACCCCAAAAACAACAATGTCTAAGTCACTGATTTATCATAAATTCTACTTTACGACGGTCGCACGTGCGACAAATAAAAAAGTGACTATTTTTTGATAAGTAGTTGCCACTTTTGATTAAATAGTGACCACTTTTTTTGGTTAAAAATAACCTATTTTTTTTAAAGTGGTCACTATTTATCAAAAGGTGGTTCCTTTATACCAAAAAAATGGTCATATTTTGCCAAAAAACACGGGATGAGACCGACGACTACTCAACTACTGTTGATTTATACTTCCTCCATTCAAATCCACTCTACCACTTTCAATTTTACACACTATTCACAAGTAAGGATTCAATTTCGATTTCCGCTCAATGCATAAGTTAAAATATATTCATGTGGAATTTTGTTTGATTCGTCATTACGAGAACATTAAAAATATCTATCTAACTTTTATAATTTTCGCAAATAGGTAGTTAACGATATTTACTCCGTAAAATACGCGTTGGCAAAGGTGAAAAAGTAAAGTGGTAAAGTGGATTTAAATGGAGGTAGTATATTAACCCATCACATCATAAAATGTAAGAAAGTAGATTGGTCGAATATAAATTACCACGCCCTATAGTTTTAATTCAATTCTCGCGTTTGAAGTATGAGAAGTGGGGAAAAACATGAATGATACAATGATTCCGAAAAAAATCATAGGGGAATAATATCTTAGAAGCTTACCCAACCAACAATATTCAAACCCTTCTCAATGAAAGATGCATCTGTCGGACGCTTGCCACTCAAGACCTCCAGAACCAGAACTCCAAAGCTATAGACATCAGTTCTTTCAGTTGCTCTACCACTTTGCATATACTCTGGAGAACAAAATGAAAATTGACTAGAGCGAACTCCCAGAAAATAGGCATTCAATGACCAATAATACTAAAAGTAAACACGGGTTATAAAATAAGCTGAATGAGACACTTACCCTACCGCTAATACAGCATACAGTAACACGGTTACACATTTTTTTGTGGTGACACATGTTATATACAATAGAGGCTGTTGCAGTTTAAATGGGTATACGCAAAGGGTTATTAGTTGCCAGCCAAATTCCTTGTACGAGGTCATAATAGTAAAAAAGAATTCGTCGGCATATCCTAAATAACTGACGTATGGTAGTTCAAAGAAAGTGAGGAAACAAGTTCCAAACTTCCAAATACCAGAGTCTGTGACTTATAAAAGAAAATGTCCAAAAAGGTAAATATGCCATAAGCTGGCACTAGTTTTCTTCTCGTCTTGCATCCTTTCAAAACTTATTTTATTTGGTCGCTAGATTATAATTTGACAACAATATTTTTTACTGAAAATTCCAGAGAGAAAACTGGAAGAGAAAGAAAGAAATATAGTATGAAAAGAAACAGGTAAAGAAAAAGAGGATGCAACTATGAAAGTGTAGAGACAAATGGCACAGTTCGCCAGTACGGGAAGCAACTATGCTCAAGTCATAAAAAAAGCTCCCTCTTAACAAGTGAAAAATGTTTATATAAGCACCATCAGAGTTAGCCATTTCAATCATATATACTCATAAGTAGGCACTTCTTTTTTTGTGAAGTAGCTCGATACAAATTTAATCGTGATTTCATATAGGCCATTTAGAAAGCACCACTCCGTTTATTAGGCACATCCACCCCTTCTTACTCACTCAGCATAGGTGTAAGGCACTAGGGTTATGTTTTATGTTTTCGTGGTAATGTGTCCATCTCATCTGCCCACAGAGAAAGGATTGTTCTATAACTCAAATTTCACCATGCTGTAGAAATCAGTGCTCCCTCCGTCTCAGAAATCTTATCTGCCCAGAGGGTTGTTCTATACCTCAATTTTCACCATTTTGGAGGTACAATTTCATAATTATCCTTTTTTTGCTATTAGTACACAAATATAAAACGGTATAATTTTCGTATTGTGGATGGTATTCAGAGATGGAGGGAGTAGTTGCTATTGTTCTTCGGATAAAATGTTAGACCACAATAAAATGTCTTCGACAATGGCAAATTATAATGACAAGACATGGAAAAAACATAAACTCCTCATATAGTCATATGCTGGAAGAGCATTTTATGTAACAAACCTGGTGCAAGATAGCCAAATGTTCCAGCAACTATTGTAGTAATGTGAGACTCCTCATCCTCCAACAATTTGGCCAGTCCAAAGTCAGAAACACGGGCATCCAGGTTTGCATCGAGTAATATGTTGCTAGACTTAATATCACGGTGTATAATGCGCGGGGAGCAGTCATGGTGCAGGTAGGCCAGGCCTTTTGCTGCTCCTAGTATTATATTCAGCCGCGCATCCCAGTCCAAAAGCTCAGATCTTTCTGTAGATATTTTATCAATAGTTGATTAAGCTCTAACCATAATTTAAACAGCAACATCACCTAAATTAACCTAAAAAATTATCATCACGTGATCTATGTGCAGTAAGACACGTAATTTATTCACTAAATGTCAAATAGAGATAATAATACGTAGTATATCTTACCATGAAGTGCTTCATCCAAGCTACCACCGGGTAAGTAATCGTAAATTAGCAATTTTGACAAAGGTGAGTTGCAGTATCCACGTAGATTCACAAGATGTCGATGTTTGATGCTCCCTAAAATTTCAAGCTCCCTTTCAAAGAAGCGATCAAAACCATCATTTAACTTGACTATTCTCTTCAATGCAAAAACCTTCCCGTCGTCCATCGCCAACTTGTATACAGTTCCAAATCCACCACAACCTATTACGTGCTCCTCATTTAAATTTTCCAGTTTTTTAATGATGTCTTTCGAAGAATAAGGAAGGTCCCCGTGAAACATGACAATTGATGCACCTGTAGTAACAAGAGCAAGTACTTCAATGTGAATTTACTAGTTTGAAACTCCTAGTTCTCCTAGCATGAATAGATAATAGAGACCAGGTCAGTTAGCCAGAAAGCACCTCCACTGACATCCATCGCAAGACCTTTAGCGTCGTCTTTTCCAAGCTTCTTATACAAAAAACATCCCCAAAAACACATTAAAGCCACAAGGAGTAATGCTCCGACAGTTGCAGAAGCACTGATAAAAAGTCGGCCTGAATACTTCTTCCTTTCACCTGAGTTCTCATCCATGTACCATAAAATGAAATAAATGCATGTTCAGAAGGATAAAAAACAAACAGTTGAGAATTAAAATATAGTTTATGCTGATAATACGTTAATTCATGCACCTTCATGTACATGCCCAAATAAATTAGGGTGAATGGCCGCAGATTTTATTTTATTTTGTTTTTTGATAAGGTTGTGGCTGGAGATGATATAGCTAAAATACCTGAATCACTTGCACCAGTGCTTCCACTGGCATCCTTGCAAGCTAAACTAACTTGATTGCCACATAGGTCTTTGTTTCCTAGAAAGCTGCAAACGCAATATATTATTCAGAAGCATCACCAGAATCCTTCAAATAAATTATGAGACTCTCAAGTATGGCAATAAGCCACAGGTAATAAATGTTGGCGGTAAAGTGATAGTAAACGGGGGACATGCCAAAATATAGTTTATCCTAATAAATAGAAGTGTTCAGCTTTTATCTGCCGCTCAACTGATAATAATTTTTTGTAAACGGGGGACATGCCAATTTCAAAAATGGATCAAGAAATATATAACAAAGGCAATCCTCTTTCCCTATCATAATTCATTATGAAATCGCTGAGTAATTTCTAAAGCAAGTAAGCAAGGCAGCGGGAATCGTTTTTTAGATGGCGTCAACAACACAAATAATTCCAAGGATTACTATCTCGCATATTCTCTTCGCAGATAATACCTTTTTTTAATATAGCATGAGGAATACTTCTTATTTGAAGCAATGACAGGCCTTAAAATTAATTCACAAAGACGACTTGTCCTGGTAGATAAAGTGTCAAATCCCAATGGCTTGGCGAATTTTTCTTTGTTTTGGAGCTAATTATCTCCCTTTGGTGGTACTTGCTCTCCGTTTTGGTGTCTCTTTCAAGTGCAAATTAGTGTCCCATTATTGTGATGTTTAATCAAGCGTGTTGGACTGTTGGGTGAAAAATTGGAAATCAATGCTTTTCTGTTGTCTCTATGGTGCTCAACTAGCTAAAAGCTCATCTATAAGCATATTATGGAGTTAAGTTATCTGCCTCAGCACGACGACACGCGGCTTGTGGAGTCGCAATGAACAGCACAAGAGTTTCCATTGGGTTAATTAGCACAACATAAGTCGTCCATAGGTTAAGGATATCTGGGTATTAAACATCTAAATGTGTACGAGAATGTGGCTGCCAAAGTTAAGTGGATTTGGAGATTGAACATTTTAAAAGCACTTGTCTTTTTTGTGAAAACTGTGTATTTTGCAATACTTGCCCATTTTCTACCCTTCAGAACAGGAGAGATAAAAACTATGGAAAAATGAGATTATAAAATCGAAAGCTATTGGCATAAATCTCTAACAAAAAACTCCCTACATAGACATCAACGCTGGTTTGCAAAATTGTGCATGAAAATATGCAGTTGGAGAGAATATCTCATGGGAAATAAAAAACATCAAATAAAACATACAAAAAAAAATTGTAAAAGGAATTATAAAACAAAACTGAAGCCTTGACAAGGAGAAAAGAAGCATATCCCTGTAGTAGGGGGAAAAAAAGACAATCACCAAAGCCGGGACTTTGTAGAGGAATAAGCAAACGAATACTTACGAGTCCTGAGAAAACCTGCCAAGAATCCCGTCTGAAGGTATGGCCCCAACCAAGAAGTTTGCAGACAAATTCCTTCAAAATTCATGGGCCAGAAGATAAAATTTTTGAGATGACCTTTATAAACACAAACCTGCTTTTGAGTTTGGTGAGATACTTACAATCTGACGAGCTTGTTTAGCTGCCCAAGTGAAGGAGGAATTGATCCACTGAGTGTGTTGCTTGAAATATCACTGCAAAGCAGGATCCAGAATGAAATATACTAATAAATGCCAATCAGCTTTAGTGTACAAGATTTGGTGGAGGGTCCATAACAAGAGTTGATGGTTCCATTTGCAGACAAGTTTAACTACAACTTTTAAGATAGGCCCAATTGAGGCATAAACTAATGGCCATTTACATTTTTTTTTCTCCATTTGCAGAAGCATTTGGACTGAAAACACACACTCAAACCTTTCTGACACACGCCTCAATGTCCAGTGCCTTGTACATTTTAATCATTTGCAATTTAGTTTAAGGAGCTCATTGCAACAGGACAATTATGATTCGGAGAACTCTCCCAATACCAGAGATTAGTATGCTGTTTGCCAATTTATGTGGATATCCACTATGAGCAAAACTTGGAGAACAGAATACTCTGTCCCACAATAATCGCCTATTTTTCTTTGGGCGTCCGAATTTAATTACCTAATAAAGATTCAAGAAGGAATGGTGGGGAACTTTTCATTTTCATTGTTTCACAATTGAGATGCCTTAGTGTCTGACCAGTGTCAAATAAGACGATCATTGTAGGACAACAGCAGTAATGAATAAAGGAAACTGAGAATTTAGTGATAGAGGCACCAAAGATTCACTTTCTGTAAAAATTCAGTCAACACGCAATCGGGATACAAGATAAATGACTTACAGGTACTGAAGTCCAGTAAGACTTCCAAGCTCGTTAGGAATCTGGTAGCTCAAAAAATTACTTTGCAAGGATCTGTGAACTTGCAGAAAGAAGTATCAGTTTACTGACAACGTATGCAGTTTCACAAACTAGAGAGCACTATTACGTGTTACCAAAACTAGACAGTTCAACTTCTACCAAACATAGTCAAGACCAAATTGACCTTTACATTCTACAATCAGGAAGACAAAAAAAAACATGAAAACAAAACCCTTATATTTGTTCTTTCTTCACGAAACTTTTTCAGCTTATAGCAATTGCCATTCTAGTTTAAAGTTATGCGAGAAGAAATGAGCAAGCATTAGAACATTAGTCAAAAATAAAACACTGTAGAGGAAGGAGCTGAAAAATATGTATGTCAGATTAAAATAATCTGTAATCTCTACCACGGGTCTCATTCAATATACAATAATTCAGTACAGTAACCTTCTATTCTGAAAACCTCCAACTCATGTACAAACAAGTACGAAAGAGGCCTAGTAATTACGTATACTGTTGTAGAGTTAATGAACAAGTTAGGTTAAGGTTTGGAGAAGTTGCAAAAAGGGGAACTGAATGCAGAACGGCCATTTTTTATTAAAAAAAATCCCGATCATTCATGCATACCTAATGAGAATCCTAACTCCTAATCCTACTGAAAGTTTACCACTCATGGTAAATAAGAGATTGTCAGGGAAACCCCCATCTCATGTGACTCTGGACTAATCACAAGTGGCACAAAAGTCTTGTTCAACTGTTGTACCACAAACTGTGTCACCAGAAGCACACAGCACAAACACCTCAAAACCTACTCCTTCACCTTAGCAACTACCAGAGTTATCCCCCATACTTGGACTAGACCAAATCCTCGTCGGCTATGCCGATGTAGATAGCGGTCCATTTGGGAGGGGTGAGTAGTATGGAAAGTAGCGAAGGTAATCCCTTGAGAAACCGAGATAACACACCAAGGTTAGTGAAACTCATGCTTGGCCGAGCTTAAAGATCCAACACCAAAGTCGCTTAAAAAAAAGAATGTGAATACTTTATGACTTACAGTGATTGCAGCTGCGTACAGTTCCCTAGTTCTGAAGGAATTTTACCATAAAAACCATTGTCATTAAGCGCTCTGCAACATAGCCTTGAATTAGAAAAAGGCTAAAAGGTTTTTGATTTTTAAGAATGTCAACAATAAATACAAATACATACAAGATCTGCAAGTGATCAAGTTTCCCAATATCAGGTGGTATTTGTCCACTCAACTTGTGATGTGATAAATCCCTGTATGTAGAGAAGTAAACAGAAATCACCTCTCAACGAAAATAAATCAGATAAGCATGTAGAACATGTCATATACTCACATAAAACAAATGAAAGCCACGTGCATAGAAGAATCATTGCTATTGCAAATAAGGACGAAGATGATCCCACAAGCGTTAATGCAATATGTACTATTAAGTAGATGCATGAACCTCCTAAGTAATAATTGAATACAATTCCACGCTTCTTGCTTAGAATAAGGGATTCACAACTAAGACAAATACTGAGAATTACAAGAAGCAAAGAGGGTACAGAAACAGCTCCAAAAAGATAGGATGACAATGTCATCCAAACCAAGTAATTACAAAATTTGCAACAAGGTGTGTATATTAGCGCTTACAATTGTATCACTCTCCTGGATTTCGGATCACAGGTCACTCCTTTCCACCTACAGGGATCTTGATCTTCAGGTCTCCATTTTAGAAGAATACCGTCTGAGCTAAGAACTGATGTTCTTAAACTCACAAGCGCCTCCCCTACAAGTACAAGGTCATGAAGTTAGCAAATGAGATAATGGCATCGAAGAAAATGAAACAAGAGATGACAGCTGATTAGGGAATATGATGTGGCTTTTTATGGGTGATGCTAAATATGACGTGATGAGATAGCCCACCATGCAGCAACACGATAATACCATCTATTCAATGTCATGATATACACCAACTCAAATAAAGAATACGACATAAACTAAACTGCAGATTCATGCATTGAGTACATGACAGGGAAGACATTTTCTCATGCCAAGGGTAACAAAATAGCAGTTCAAACCATTGGGGATAACTTGATGGGTGATACCTCTCACCATCACACGGTATGATTGCCGTGCTTGTCCCGTGGGTTTGCTTGGGTGAGTTTTGATTTCACCAATTACACTTGTCCAACCAGCATATTTACTTGTAAATTTGAAAAAAAAAAAGTTAACATTATTATGCACCCGACTAGTCATTTCACGCCGGACACTACAGACACGAATTCCCTTGTTTTTGAGATTGAAAGTGGCCATGTCTCTAGCTTTCCACCATGATAGCAGTTAGAGGAGAAAACTAAGGCCAGGTCAAAAGTAGAAATTAACTTTTATGAACATAAATGCCATCTTAAGATGCTAAGGCTCGTAAAGAAACAAAGCATCTCGCTTCTGATAGATTATGTCAATAAAAAATCAACAGACTGAACAGAGAGTATCTAAGGAATATAATGCATACCATCAGGACTGAGAGAGCCGCTACCATTGAACAGAATGCATACAACTAAAGCAAAAACGTTGTAAAGGTGACCATATCTCAGCTTAACAATCTTCATGGTATAGGCAGCAACGCATAATATAACGGCAGTTTATCATCTGATAAAACCTTTTTTAGCTTCTTTTCTCTCCAGAAATATTGTCATGAAGGGTAATTATATCTAGCCGCTGCACAAGAAACAGTACAAAGATCAGCATTACAGCAATTAGGCATAACTACACACCAAAACTGAAACGGTAAACCATATAAAACAAATTTTGTGGAATTATCTTAATTGGAGAGTGGACCAGTAGATTATGCCAGAGACCTTAAACATTGGAATAACAAGGTAAGCATTAAAATTCATTTAATGTAAATATGTGAAAACGGGATGAAAGGAACAATGCACGTGATGTATTAAAAGTAAAAAATCGTAAAAGCGCCAAAACAAATTGCAGCCCAAGTCTTACTTGTCAGCAAATGATGTTTCAACTATATTATGACATCGTAAAGAAGTGAAAACTAAACTACGAGTATTAAATAAAATGGGGAAAGGCACACCCTAAGCAATCACCGCGTTGTGAAAACTAAACTACGAGTATTACATAAAATGGGGAAAGGCACACCCTAAGCAATCACCGCGTTAAGCGAACTTGATGTTGAGATACAACTTATCCCACGAAAGAAAGTGCTCAACAACAATTAGACTAAATTAGCCACAAACTCGGGAGTCACTCGTCATAGTCATCAAGCTACATATTCTTATAACCTATTTCAATTTCCTTCTTTCCTTCCTCTTGTTTCATTTCCTTTCTAATCATCACAAGAAACCAACCGACTAACAGAATCATATAATTCTAACTAGAGTCCATAGGCAATGCCTCACTTGTGATATCTTCAAAACGGTCATGTTCAACCTAAGGAACTTACTTCACCAACCCCTTCCACATCAATTCTACAGATTTAAAATTCTCTTAAAAATTCAAGTCCTAAAGTCCAGGCTTTACTACCAGTAAAGTAGCTGAACATTTCACATAAACCTCACAAAATCAACTATTCTTATTTCAATTTCACTTATGCTTAACACACGGAATTTGCACTACAATTAATCATCCATAACTGAAAACGTAATTAGACCTCAAGGAAGATAAATTACCGGTGAACGTACAAATAAGCATTCGACTAACACATTCTCCTAAAATACAAGCTTAACAAAACGAATGTGCACTAAAATTAAGCAGCATCCATTACTGAAAACATAATCAAACTTCAACTGAGCTAAATTAGCGGTAAACTTATACAAATACACATTCGATTAACAATTAACAACATTCTCATAAAACACAAGTTTAACACAACGAATTTAATCTAAAATTAAGCATTCATAGCTGAAAACATAATCACACCTCAATGAACATAAATTACCGATACACTAACTAATACGCATCTGATTAACAACAAACATCAACAATCTCATAGAATACAAGCTTAACACACCGAAATTGAACTAAAATCAAGCATAATCAAACCTCAACGAAGCGAAATCGTCGATAAACTTACAACTACGCATTTGAATAACAATTAACATCAACATTCTCATAAGATACAAGCTTAACCTGCATACATGACGAATTTATCACATTTGCTTAATAATTAACAATTAACATCGACATTCTCTTAAAATACAAGCTTAACCTGAATACATGACTAATTTAAACTAAAATTAAGCATCAATAACTAAAAAACATAATCAAAACCTCAGCTGAATTATATTTCCAGTACAATTACGCATACACATTCGATCAACAATCAACAACAACAACAACAACAACAACAACAACAGCGCGAGTATGAATTATACCTCGCGATTAGCGAAATCTGCGACGCAATTTTGCTCACTGAAATTGCACCGCAATTAAATTAATAAATTAATAATTAAATAAATAATCCAATTCTCCGACGAATCCAACGGCTAGTACGGATTGATGCTGATGATGATGACGATGGTGATGATGATAGCGATGAGAGAGAAAGAGCAGAGTGAGTGACTATAGAGAGAGAGAGAGAGAGTGAGTGTGTGAGAGGACTGAGAAGAGTGAGAAAAGTGAGGTAAGAGATAGAGTTGGCACGTGAGAAGCCGACGGTTTACCCGTGCGACGACGTCGTTTAATGTTATTTCCGTCACCAGAATGTAATTAAGAATGAAATGACGGTTTTACCCCTGAGATAGAGTGTGGTGGGGCCAAGTGACAGCAAAAAAAAGGTGGCAATGAGGTCTTTATGGTCTGTAGAAGGTTAACTGTAGTGGGTGGAATTAAGCATTTGATTATGACTATTTTGTCCTTAACCTTGCTCAAGTGGAACCATAGTGTATTAGTGTGTGTAATGTGTATATGCTTGTTTAATTCCTCTTTCGTAAAACGGTTTTGCATTAATATATGTGAACTAGTTTTTAACCTATGTAAAATTATATGGTATATTTTTAGAAAAAATGGTGGATAATTAATATTATCGAATAGTGTCAATAATTCGTACTTATATTTTGCATTCAATTTCTATTATATTGATAATACGTTAAAATGCATGTTTTAATTAAAAGTTACTGTAAAACATTAAATTGAGTACCAAAAAATGTAAATATCACTACAAAATTAAAACAGTTGTGCAAATGAATAACGATTACATTATCCTTAAAAAAAACATAAATAAAAAAATTAATATTTCTCAAACTACTCTAATTATAGTAGATAAGATTGTAAAACGAATTTACAATTAAAAATAGGAAATATGACAAATAACTACCTAATAAGTCTAAAATTTTACATCTTACTACCTAATATAATTAATTTTGCAACTAACTACTTAAAATCACACAACATTAATCAGTTTACTACTTTTTTAACAGAAATTGAACTTAAGTTAGTTTTAAATGTTCAGGTTAAGTTAAATGACCATCTTACCCTTCCCTTAATAAACTTATTCCCTGTTAATGGAGAATAATTGTTGAGATTATGAAGTTCTGCTTAATTGATCAGATTGGGAAGAATTTTAATTAATTTGTGTGTGTTTATAGAGATTTCTCCATGTCATTGATATTTATTGAACAATCCTTCTTATTTGACAGTTTTTTATTTATTTGAAACTCTGGTTTATATTTCGGGAAGCCATTAATATTCATTAGGTCAATTGGATGAATGCAATCTGATTAGTGGGGATATCTGGGTTTGAAGCGACAAACATTGATGGAGAATAGGGGGAGGTGTGTTTTTGTTGAAGGAGAAATGTGTTTTAATGGAGGAAGGAGGGGAGGGTAATTTAGGTATTAAAGTAGGTTTTAAATTTAAACGGGACGAAAAACAACTGATTTCCGTCATTTTTTAGCAATTTTTGTCTCTTTGGTAGTAATCGTGTCAGTTTTTACATTTACTAGGTTGTTATTTGAAAAATTGAACTTATTAGGTAGTAACATGCTAAATAGCCTTAAAAATATGGTTAGTAAAATTTGATGTAGTTAACAAAATTCATTTAAACAAATACTTGTAGTAGGCATCTTACCGAAAAAATTATGAAGTATGTTGGTTGCCCTTTTTTTAGAAAACGAATAATACAAATATTTTACTCGCAATGAATTGTTTTGTATTATTGTGTGTTCATCATAAGTTCTTATCAACGGTGCACTAAATGATGTCAAACGTTATGCGACATTAATAACACATGTTCTTATTTTCTATGGTATTGTAATATATAGAGATTATGCTCCATATTGCGTGGACTATTGTATTTTAACATTAATAATATTTTATAAATATACGACAAGAAATTTTTTTATTGGAAAAATAAGTTATAGTAGAATAATCAACGACTTTTTAGAGAGACCCGTGGTCTCTGAGCCTCTGGCTCAAACAAGGTCCCCGAACTTCATATGTACAAACATTTACATATGCATTGATAAAGCCCCCATCGTTATCCCTTGATGCCCTATTTGCCTTCGTGCACAGGTGACCTTCAAGGAGAAGGCAAGTCGTATATTTATAACAGAGATGTTAAGAGAGCGTTTTACTCACTAAATCAAACGCGTTTGGCTTTTAAGATAAACGAGCACATCGATGTCTTCTCAAAATTTATAATGGTTCGACCCTTAATATTTGTCAAACTCACTAACCTACTTTTTCGCATGCCAAAACAATCCATCCAAACTTGGCTTTTGACTCACCCAAACCACGCAGTCACAATAGCCCGTTCCACAAATCACCTCTATAAAGCGCGTTATTTTATTCGCTTTACATTTCAAAATTTTGTTCATATTATGGTGCTTGTTGTTGTTCTCTTTCTTTCATTTTTTGCAATTTAAGAATTATTTATTAAATCTTAATCAGCCTATAATATACCCACCCGAAAAAAGGCTAAAATTGACTGACGTACCCCACAAATAAGCTCACAACAATCTCGAAGGCTCGGACTACGGTTTAGTACGAGTGTACGACCTTAGAATAGAGTTTAGTGGGCGATCCCTCGCTAATACAACTTCGAACCACATAGGCCAAACTGCCAACCCGGGTTCAACTCCAATACTAGGCATTTTTTTATATTATTTTCATTGATGAATAAAGCCTCTTTTGAACTGCGAAGTTCCAATTACACAAATTCAAATATCAACCTGTATACTTGGGAATTTTAATTGATTAAGAATCCAAATTACCTGAAGTTATGGAGGATAACACTGACAATGGAATACTGGAGGAACTCCTGAATGTAGAAGCCGAGCTTCAAGATGTTCAAGGTTGTTCTTCCCTCAATCCTCCTCATTTTGTTCATTCAATATTGTATTTGTTAGGTTTTTTGATTTGTAATTTGTCCCTTTTTGTTCATGCATTCGTGTGTTTTCGCCGAAAAGTAGTAATCTTTGGGGGTTAATCACATACCCAGATAGCAATTTAGAGTAATTTTGTTGGAGAAATATTGGGTATTCTATCATTCATTCATGTAGTGTACTAGTGCTAGGTGATTATTTATAAATTTGGCCCTTTTGCTCATGCACTTGTATGTTTTCGCCGAAAAGTAGCAATCTTAGGGGATGAATCACTTACCCATGTAACAATTTAGAGTAATTTTGTTGGAAAAATATTGGGTATTCAACTATTCTATTAGTCATTCTTGTAGTGCTAGTAGTTAATTTATCATTTTTGTTCCTTTTTGTTTATGCATTTGTATATTTTCGCGGAAAAGTACTATCTTTGGGGATGAATCATTTACCAATGTCACAATTTGAAGTGTTTTTTGTTACAGAAATGTGGATCATGTCAATGTGTTTAACATGTCGTTTTTTGTGATGGGCATTGTGATAATTGGCTCATGTTGGGCTCATGTATGGATTTTCATGAGCTTTCTGAAATTAAAAATGAATTTTTCGTAGTATTCTGATATTTAGCTCACTTTCTGTAGTTATTTTGGATGATATCATAAGTTTTTCTTTTGTAAATGTAAGTTATGAAGATTGAGAATATCGTTCCTCACGAGTGAATGATGGCGAGAGATTCTATTTCGTGATTCAGGTTGGGATAAGTAGTGTATTATGCACACAATGGTAAAGAAAGAGGGCTAGGAAAGTCGCAAGAATTTTGGGTAGCTTAATTTTATCTTCCTACGTGTGTATACGAGATTTCTATATTTACTGCCTTACTCTACTCTATCATTTGTTTGGATACAAATATAGGAGAGAAGGAAAAGTGAGGGGAGGGGGGATGAATCAATATCATTTCCCTCCCGAATCTTTCCTATGTTTTAAGGAGTTTAATTTGCGTTGTAGCCTTGTAGGGTGAAATGGAGGGATCCCTTTTCTGTCCTCTCCAACACAATTTTTCTAACCAGACAAACGACATTCCCTTTCATTTGAAACACTTGCATCCAAACAAAAGGTCTCTGTCTAAGTGGGCTGACTTTTGTTTTGATGGAAGGTTTATTGAATAGCAAAGTGCTATAGCATCTGTGTAGACATGAATCTCCTTCTATATGACATTCAGTAAAGAAACTGATACTATACACCCCATGACACAGAAAATGATAACATTTGACCCATCTTCTTAAAACTTAATCTCCAACCATATTTGAAGTTACTTTATGCTAACATTGACAATCGATAATATACTCTTATGAAAATACTTATCAAGTTAATCAATATCAAATACTGCACAAATTCAACTCTACGAGGTTGCACGTGCGACCAACCAAAAAGTGACCACTTTTTGATAAATAGTGACCACTTTTGATTATATAATGGCCACTTTTTTGGGTAAAAAATGACCTATTTTTTCAAGGTCACTATTTATCAGAAAATGGTTACTTTTTACCGAAAAATGGTCACATTTTGCAAAAAAACACGGGATGAGACTGTCGCACAAGATAACTACTGCAAATACTGATTTTGTTACTCTAAGGCTAATTGGTTACAATTGTTTTGGTGAAATCTGAACAATTGTATTTGTATATATTTCTTTCTCAGGCTCAAATTGTCGAACTTTACTTGGCAAGTCTCAGTAATCTGGATGGAGGGTTATTACTCTAATGCCATGCTTGCTTTTCATTTCCTGTTGCTTCTGCTTTGCTAGGCCACTAGATGCCATTAACTGGTTTTGTTAATAGTGTAGCTGTGCTGGTATACATAAGAATTATATGAAAGGGTAAGGTAATATCTATCTAAGTCGCCTAATAATATTCAACTTGCAGATCAGATTACGATGTTGCTCGACCAGCAAGACAAGCTGTATACCAGGCAGAGTGAGCTTAAGAGGCTCCTTGAAGATCATGAGGCATCAGGAAGCCGTCACGACGATGGTGCCTCAACCTCTGTGGAGGATTGGTCGGGGTCTTTTGGGTGGGATTCTCGAGCTGATGATCTTCGCCTCAACATCTTTGGCATTTCTTCATACCGTGCAAATCAACAAGAAGTCAGTACCGTTTCCTTGTATATTGTAATTTGTGTGAACTTGTGTGCTTATTCCCTTCTAACCTCATTTTTGTAATTTATTCCTTAAATTTGCCTACTTGGCCCCTTCTGGTCTTCTTGTGACTTAAAATGCAAAAGTGACACAACTATAAAAATAATATCACAACATTGACCTAGTCGTTGCTAATGACTACTACAGAATGCTATGGGATTGTATATACTCAGGCTGCTGCCACAATGCGGTAGCAACAGACAGCCTCTGCCAGACTTATCATTCTATCTAATATCTATTATTGTCTCAAGCTAAGCTGTCTGCATATGCTTGGTTTGTCTCTTCATTGAAGATATTCACCATCTTTGTTGTTAATGCTGCCATTTCTATGTTTCGAAAGAGGCTGAGGTGTCATTAGCTTCAGGGTATGATGACTCTCATCTCTAGCCCTCTATTTCTGAATGCGTAATCCATCAACATTAAGGCATCAAACGTATGGTTTTTATTTTTTGTACATAGATCCTCTTTGGTGTCATTGTGATGAATTTACCAGGCACTATACCTAATTTATAAAGAGAAAAAAAAGCGGAAGCAGTCAGCAGGTGGATATTTTATCAAGTATGAACTAATCGATGTAACCATCCTAGATACTGTCTCTGGTCCTTTTTATGTCTCTGGACTTGTAAAGATAATAAAGGAGAATTGACTCGAACTTTGATATATTCAAGGATTGATTTTGGTTTGAAGTTGAAGTGTGCTAAGCTATGCTGCCTAGCTCGGCTGGAAGTTTCAAGTGCGACATGTCATTGGAGTATTGGCTATTTTTTGAAAAAGTTTCATGCTTTTAGTGTAATAAGAAATGCCCTGTCGTGATTGAATGTTGGATACATGACACAACCAAAGTGAAGTATCGAAGTACCATACGTGGTTATACAGACACCGAAATCTTGTCCTAGAAGCATTTGTGTGACATGGACAATGGCGCTGTATATTACATGATATTCACGTTATCTTTATTCTGAATGTGCTAGATTCAACTGTGATCTGTCTACGAGAAGTAGATGAACTTGATATATAAGTGATTTTGAGAGAAATCTCGTCTTTTTTGCAACCTGCTTTGAGTTGATTGGAAATAATGTGCATAATTTTTTTTGTGTGGAGATCATCCATCTTTTACAAAAGCCATATGGCATCTACAATATATATCAAAGTTGACTGTGGACGCTTTTATATTTCCAGATAGTAAATGCAGTCATGAGCGGTAGAGACGTTTTGGTGATTATGGCTGCAGGTGGTGGCAAAAGTCTCTGCTATCAGCTTCCAGCGATACTTCGTGATGGAGTTGCTCTTATAGTCAGTCCTTTGCTTTCTCTAATCCAAGATCAGGTATTTGTTAGAGTGTGGTGCATATATACATTCTTCAGCAACCATTAAATTTAATTTGATCTCATGTTAGTGCTTCAGGTGATGGGCCTTACTGCCCTCGGAATTCCGTCTTACATGCTGACCTCAACGACTAGCAAAGAAAATGAAAAATTCATATACAAGGCCCTTGAGAAGAATGAAGGAGACCTCAAGATATTGTATGTCACCCCAGAGAAGATATCAAAGAGCAAAAGATTTATGTCAAAGCTAGAAAAGTGCCACCATGCTGGGCGTCTCTCGTTGATAGCGATAGATGTGAGTGTACCAGTTGCCAGTCTTTCTACATAGTTCACATTCCATGCTAACATTTTTTCTTTTTCTACCTACTGGTGAATATTTTAAAAAATTTAAAAGGAAAGACGTTTGAAAAGTATCGAAGTAACGCATATATGCTCCGGTAAAAAAAGCAATATAAAAGCTAGTAATAAAGCAAAATGTAGGAGATTAACTTTAAGGCAAGAATTTTTTAGGAGGCTGGTGTGGCTGCTTATTCTTTTCCCCTTTATTTGGAAAGGATAGAGTTAATAGTCTTGGGGTTTTGTGGGATAGAGTGTTTTAACTTATGCCCTTTGGTGCCACTATTTTGGGGTGATCTTTGACTTTTCAAGTAACGTAGCATGTGATCACCACATTTTCTATGAGTAAAGTAACAGTTTTTTTTTTCTCTTTGCTGTTTGTCTGGCCTTTCGGTACTGTTTTTATCCGTATCTTGTGAGGTACATGTTTAGATGGTCACTGGTGGCGGTATGTGGTGACTGCCTGATGGGTGGCTTTGTTTTAATAGCGGTGGATGGTTGGCCTGGATAGTGGGAGATGGCTATTTGCTTCTCTTTGTAGATAAGATTAATAATGAGAGTGTGAGGGCATAAGCATCTAACTCCCCTTTTTGTATACATTTGTCACCCTTGACCCCTTTGGTGTCTTTTTGTACATGAGCAACAGTGCGACACCCAATGGTGGTTTTTTATGGATATCCTCTATTACTTATTAAAATTTGATGATGGGTGTTTAACGGTGTGATGAAAGAGCATGTTGAGCAACGGTGAGGGATACTGTGGGATATGATACAATGAGAAGGGGCGGCATGTAAAGATTAGGGGCCGTCAGTTAGTAGTCCCCTGGTCAATTAGCTGTCCAAGGTGAAGAGAGTTCTTATTATAATATGGTCTTCATGTGAGTGTCTACTACAATATTTTATAAACCAAAGAGGTATTCCTATCACCAACTCGTTTTGAATGGGACCTCCTTTGGGCGTATGAAGTGGACTCTCTCTTCGCCTTGTAAGTTGTAAGTGTGGCTCAACCGGTTTTATGTCTAATTTCAGAGGATCCTTGTAACCTAATCCAAATCATTGCTAATCATTGTTGCATGTCCGTAGGAGGCACATTGCTGTAGCCAGTGGGGTCATGATTTCCGTCCTGACTACAAAAGCCTTGGTATCTTAAAAACTCAGTTTCCAACTGTTCCTATTATTGCTTTGACGGTATGCCCTATCCTTTTTCTTTGCTTAACATTTTTTAGTTATTGAAATTGAGCAAATTATAATGTCTCCTCCCCAAATTTATTGTCCCCATTTGATATTCAGTTATTCTTTCTGATGTTTGATTTCTCAAAACAACTATTTCCATTTTATTAATTGACACAACTATTTTCATATTATCGTTTACAAAAAGCTTAGTCATTATATACCACGAGAAAATATCGGTTAGTCGATTTTTGACAATCAAAGTGAAATGAGAACAATATAAATTGGATCAAGCTACCTCCATCCGAAATTTATTGTGACTTTTTTGGTTAACCGGTATCAACTTTGACCAATTATTTCTCAAAAGTCCAAATATATGGAGAGTTACAAATTTACAATGTATAATGTATTATATGTAATGTTTAGTTCTTCAAACCGACTATTTTCATATCATCAATTTTTGAGTATTGTATATTGATTATTGAGATGAAATATCTGGTAAAGTTGACATTCTTTGTCCACCAATGTCAAATGAGGACAGTAAATATACGCCTTTTTTTGGCACTTAGCCCTATTTTTAGAATAGTTGGGAATTGGGATAAATAGAAAAAAAATGTAGGGCGTAATAATTTTTTTGTTCACCTTTTATGTTGTAGGCAACGGCTACAATGAAAGTCCAACTTGATCTAATGGAAATGTTGCGTATACCAAAATGTGTCAAATTTGTCAGCAGTGTGAACAGGCCAAATCTGTTTTATATGGTTAGTTGGCACTTGGCAGGTGATTGCTTTGATTTCTGTATGTACCTCAGGGTACTAATGACTCGTGTCACTCTCTAACAGGTGAGGGAGAAATCATCTGTCGGAAAAGTGGTGGTTGATGAAATTGCTGAGTTTATAAAAGGATCATATCCGAAAAACGAATCTGGGATAGTGTATTGCTTCTCTAGAAAAGAATGTGAGCAGGTGTGTGTTTTCTTCCACACATTGGACTAAGCTTTATCTTATTATGTAGTTGCATGATATTTCGGGGTTCACGTGAGGTAGTCACTATATAAGTTCAATGTGCGTAAAGGAAAAAAGTTAGTTTTAGTTATAATCATACACGGGGTAAATCGTGAGATGATACAATTCAAGATGGTGAGAAATTAGCCAAGCTTGGTGGGGAGGAGTGGTTTAGGAGAAATATGGTTTTTTATACCGTGTATTTGTCTTTGGTACTATGAGTCTACGATATAAACACAAAAGTGAGCCTCTGTGGGCAAAGTTATGTTTATCTTTAAAATAAAGAGGAAGTGACTAGTAGTTATCTGTCTCATGGCCGTAAACCTATCTCGTGTCTCTTTGTTGGCTTTATAGGTTCAGTGGGCTTTGTAGTTGTCAATATGATTTAAGAAATTCATCTAAACATAAATCTCACGTTCTTACAGCTTCATAAGAATACAAAGGAATGAAATTGCCCAAGGATTATCGATATGCAGAACAGAAAATGTTATGGTAATGAAGACTCTTTGTCAAGGCCCGCTGTTCTCTTTTCTTGACCAGTGGAGATAATCTTTATTGTTGATGAATGATTTATCTCCTCCCCCTTCTGGAGTAATTATTACATACAAAATAATACTGTCTTGGGAAATTGCCAGTTTCCGAAAGCAAAGTTTTAAGAGTACAATTCATACAATCATGCGCTTATCGGTAGGAAAGCTGCTGCACTGTGGTGTACAGCTTGATTTAGAAAAATAAACTGGATGTCTACAAACCTTCCGGTCATATGTGTATCATTATTTGGATGTATATTTACATCACTTTTTTTTTGGTTAAATATACTTACATCACTTGATCATGCATGAATTAATAATTTAGCATTGCCAAACACCGATTCACAAAGATTACCCTGTAGGAAGTTTCTGTTTTCTGAAAAATATATACACCAGTTCACCAAATTCTCTTAACAGATACTTGTGTATCATACTGCAGCCATCTTGTCCGTTCCATTATTGTAATCATCCTACTTGCTTTGGGGTACTTGGGTAGGTTGCAAGTTGCAACATCTGTTGTGAGAAAAATGTTGGTGTCATTGTACAGCATTTACACTTGTTCCACGCATTACATGTCCTCTTCGCAATTCGGAGCTATGGCACTGCTTTTCTTGTAATAGAAAATAGATAGGAGCAACATGTTTGTTGGTTTCATTCGAATCTAGCTGTGTAGATACCAAAATTGTTAGCTAGGAGCAACTTGTGTGTTGCTTAGGAATGGAGATGGAAGGAGAGGCTAAGAAGAGTGATGCTAGAGATAGTGAAATTATAACGTTTATAGTGGATAGGTTTCTATTTGCTTGACATGTTCTGGAAACAGTAACCTGACAAAATATGTTCTATTTTCATTGTGTAGGTTGCAAAGGAACTACGTGAGAGAGGGATTAAAGCCGACTATTATCATGCTGATATGGATGTAAAAGACCGTGAAAATGTTCACGTACGGTGAGTTTAAATTCCCCAAATACAGTTCCATTATGGATCCTAATTATGGATTTGACCTGTAGTATGTATCAGTTTGACCCATATCCTATCTTATTGGTATATTCTGTTTGATCTCTCTCAAAAACTGTTTGGAATGTTACTGTTTTGCTTATGGCATGTGATGGTATAAAGTCCAAATTTTCTGTTAATGTAGAAATATTTCTTAATTCTACTTGAAGAGAAAATGGAATAAAAAGAAAATTTTGAAAATGTAGATATGTTATTATTGTGGGTATGCTGTCACTATAAACAACTGCTTGTTACACCGAAAATTTGTAGTCATTCTGAAAGTAAGGGGAATGGTTGCATTATATTTACCACACGTCTATTTGTTTTAGTGAGAGAGGGCTATGACCAGCTTTACACTTCGCCAATACAAGCATTAGAACCATACGTCCATTTTTTTTGCAAAAAATGATTTTTCTCCCCTTCATTTAACTTCGCCAATACAGGATGTATATCTCCTTTGTCAGTTGCCTTTGTTGGCTGTCAGTACTCAGTAGAGTGATAAACCAGCCACGTTGTCATACTAGAGTTACAATATATTGGTTCACTTATCTGGAATTATTTGATTAGACATTTATTCTCTACACTGTGTCATAATGCAGGTGGAGCAATGGCAAGTTGCAAGTTATAGTTGGGACGGTAAGATTTTACTTTAGTTGATTTTTTTTTTCATTCATGCTTTGCTTGACAGCCCTCGTTTACAGACTAGCCTTATCCCATTGTCATTTACTCATTTATGTCTTTCAGGTGGCATTTGGTATGGGTATCAACAAACCCGATGGTTAGTATGTGACATGCTGACATCACCTATTTTTTGAAAAATATGTTCTAGTATCTAGATGAGCAAAAGGTTGATAACATCAGAGATGATGATGAACCGCGAAAAAGTTTTTTTATTCATCCTGCCACCATCATCTGTGATATGTAAGACACAAATTGAAATAATGTACGTCGTCTAGGCGGTGGGCATCCTTATTTATACACATAATTCGTTATATTTCATATCTATTTTCAATAATACTCAGAAGCTTAACAATTAGATGGAACATCATGCTTTAAGTATCCTACATTCCTATGCCTAGAATCCACACGATGTTCTTAGAACCCTATACGACCTTTTGAAATTTGTTGTTTTTTAAGCATGGAAGTGTATAATTATGCCTTGGCTCATTGCAGTCAGGTTTGTCATTCATCACAGTTTAAGCAAATCTATGGAGACCTATTATCAGGTTTGTTTCATTTATATTGAACTTATTTTACTTCTACCTTTAACCTTCCACAACTGCCGACTAAGGTCTCGTTTTCAGGAAAGTGGTCGTGCCGGACGCGATGGACTTCCAGCAGAATGCCTACTTTATTATAGACCAGCTGATGTACCCAGACAAGTAAGTGTCTTAGAGTTAGACCTTCAGATATCTGTTGAATGTTAGGCTTGTAGCTATCTGGAGAACTGATTTTTTTATTATTTTCCTGTGGGTACTTCTCTGGCAGAGTTCTATGGTCTTCTATGAGAATTCCGGGTTGCAGAATCTCTACGACATTGTACGCTATTGCCAGGTATATTTAGACCAACTATGTCAACTAGCTTAGTTTTCAGATGATAGAAATACCTCTGCCCCCAAAGATAGTAGTTTTTCATGTCGGAACATGCAACGGCTAGGAGTCCTACATTCATTCTCCACCACAAAAAAGCGTAAATAGGAAACATAATCTATTGGGAGTGCTAATTTATTTATGTATTGTGGTAAAAAATATAGAGACGGTCACATTTTGGCAGAATACTAAAAAGCCGGAGCATACCAATAATTTGCTATAAGCTGTCAACTATACTTGCTTTGTGTGACCTAAGAGATGATTAGGAGCTCTCTTTTTAAGATATTGTGCTGTTATGTTATGTGTTAGCCATAGTAAAGTTGAATTCTGGACGATAGACTGTAAAGCCAGATATATAAGTATGATTCTAGGCATATTCTAGAGGGGTAAATTTGGCACATGAAGGTGTTTCTGTCATTTGTGCGTATCTGACGCCAGACATATAGTGAGGCTGCGCTGCTCTGTGGTGTGAAATTTATCTCTTTGTCTCCTAATACACCTAAATTTTTACCTTCATGGCCTTATAAAGTGCCATATATTTAAATATTTCATTAGGTTTTTGTTGGTCCTAGAGATTTATTTAATGTTGGGGATTGGTACACCGTAACTGTTATTGTTTCCGCTCCTATATCTTTGTTACTCACATTCATGAAATGCATTTTTTTTCTGCAGTCGAGAACTGTTTGTCGACGAGCTGCATTTTTCAGACATTTTGCTGAGCCTCTGCAAGATTGCAATGGTACATAAATGCCCTTTTAATTTCAAGCTAAAACTATTGCTCTTGTGGTAGTAGTAGTGTGGCACATCTGACCGGTGGAATAACTATGACCAAATCACTTCCTCTTTTTGCTGTGTCATTACAGGGGTGTGTGATAACTGTGTTTCTTCGTTGGAGATGGAAGAAATTGACGTCTCTGGTAAGTTTTTTCGATCTACTTTTTCACTAGGAATTAGAGTGTATGCTACAAAGATAATATGCCCTTTCCATTTGCTTCCACTCTTTCTAACTTGATATCTGCCCAAGAGATAAAGAATGAGTAGAAATCCAGTGTCTGACGACGAGGCAGCGTTTGAACTCTCGGTTCATTTGGATTCACTAATTTTTTTGTAACATATGAATCTGTTCACTTCATTTCCATTTTGGCGAGAAATAACCGACGAAAGCACTCAAATGTGAGTGTAGACCCAAATCTTCTGTTACAGATTCTTCATCTCCTTAATCTTCGTCTCAAAAGCAATTGTAGTGAGTTCAAGTAGACGGGGAAAGTACTGAATGAGATGATGATTTTACCGTCTTATCATTTTCTTCAAATATGTCCACTTAGTACGCGTTTTATACTTTTATATGCTTTGGTTCTCAAACATTCCATCATTGCAGGTCATGCGAAAGCTATGATAAACTTGATACAAAGTACGCAAGAAAATGATCAGCGAGTCACAATGCTGCAATTAGTTGACAAAATGAAAGCTAAACAGAAAGAACTAGGTGTGTGCTATTTTATATGCATGATAAAACGTGGCTTTTATCGGGGTATACATTATCATTTCTGCTACAAACCTTTTCGGGGTTATGAATTTTACTTGCACTTGCCTCTTAGTTTATTACTTCCTCCCTTCAAATCCCAACACCAAGGGTCCTCCTTTTTTAGGAGAGTGATTTTGAACATATTGGGTACATCGCTCTTACGTAACTCTTTACTTCAGAACCAAGTGGTGTTAGTCCAGTGGTAACTGAGTTAAACCTTAAAGCTTGCAGAAATGCAGGAGTTGAGAGGTCTCAGGTTCGATTACCAGCTGGGGTGATGACCACTTGGCCACTGCAGCTCCCGAGGGGTGGCTTACATGGTCCATGTGGTGGTGCGGGAATGCATGGGCCCGGGGGATTAAAACCCCTCGTCACCAAAAAAAACTCTTTACTTCATGGTTTCTATAGTCTAAACCACAGACTGGTAACTTTAAATGTCTAGAACACATTTTTTCTATCAGATTCTAATTTGCACCAGCGTTGCTAGTCTTTTTGAATTACGGTCGGTCATTAATCGTTTTTTTAAGTTCTTTGAGCAGCTTTAAGGGTTTAGGATATATGTAGTATTTTTTTCCCAAATGGAATAAGAATAAGAAGAGTATGTTGCGAGACGTTCCCCATCGAATCTACTTTGTCTTGTTGGTCTTAGATCTTATTTCTTGTGAGGTGTGACTTTTAACTCTTGTGTAAAATTGAATTGGTGCAGCTTAGTTCTGCTAATCCGTAGGGGCAATCCAGTTAATATTCGTCATCATTATCATGTCAATAATCTTAACTGCCCTACAGATGATCATGTTTAACAGTTAACTAATGATTAGGGGCTTTGACGTGCCAGGTCAGGATCTAAAGAAAGAACAGAAGGAGCAGCTTGTTATCCAGCTCATTATTGATCGTGTTCTGGTGCGTCACCTCTAGAACTTCTAGTATCTGCCTTCTGTGAAGCATCTTGTCTTTAATGCATGCTTATTGCATGGCTGTGATGTGATTGACTCGTTAAATTACGCGCTGGCTTCTTTTATTGTGAACTGAATGTTGGCTATGCTATTACCTGTGGGCTGTGTCCGATACTCAACCTCTGACACTGGTTCGACACTTTGGCACTTCATTTTATGCTAAAAACAAGAGTTTTTTTTGTAGTAAAGCTGAAACGGATACTTGGACAGTGTACATCGGTGTCAGATAGCTTCTATCAGTCTAAGCGACACTGTTTGTCTGTCAATGCCACTCTTGACGCAATTTTCATCTAAGTAATCCAAAACAGTTTCTCTTCATATTTGACACGGGTAGTCTGACAGACTCTGTTTGCCTTTGCAAGTGATATAGTTGTTGACTGCAGCAATGTCCATCATAGACAAACACAAAACAAGATATTCTCGAAAAAAATAAAATAATGAAACATCCTCGTTCTACACATTTGTACATCATGCAGGGTTTCTGTCCAAACTACCAAAAGGGTTTCACAAAGTTGAATTTGTACGGTTTTCTCCATTGACCATCACCGCGTAAGAGTTGTGCACGAAAAACTCCCGTCCATTTGATGAAGCCAGTGCATTCAGTTCCTTGAACTGTTTGCTTTAGTTTTGTTTTCTTTGCAAGACCTGCTGCACCTTGTCCCCTCTCCCTTTTTGTGACAGGTCACAAGCTTGTGACGGGATTAGCCTGTCACAAGCAAGACCTGCTGTAACTATTAAAATCTCACATATCTCTTATTTCCGTCATTCTGTACGATGTAGAAAGAAGAATTTTCACATACAGCCTACGCAACAAATGCTTATGTGGCACTCGGTCCTTTGGGCAGGCAAGTCCTACAAGGTAAATATTTTATCTTTCTTTCTCCGAGGGTCGCCTTTCAGAAGCATGCGTGTCAATTGCCTGAATGTATCGAGTCTAGGCCCCGTAGAGTTGTAGGACTCAGGGCCGTCTCCGAGATTTCGGGGGCTCTGTACGGAATTTCAAAATGGGCCCCAACAACACCCACTATTTACGTCACTACCTGTATAAACTTAAATGTTATTTTTTTATAAAATTTATTTTTTAATATACGGAAATGTTTATATTTTATTTCCGTCATATTATTATACAAGTATAACTTAAATGTTCTATTAATATGTTTTTCTAGACAATTTTGCGTACTAAATTAAAAAAAATCAAAAAAAAGACAAACCGTTTTAAATGAAATGAAACTAATAAACTATGGAATAAAGTGATAACTTTAGTCCATTAAAAGTAGTTTTGGAAAAAAATGGAAAATGTGTCGTGATGGGGAATCGAACCTGAGATGCATGAATATAGAAAGCCCAAAAAGATTAAAAGTTCAACCACTATACCATTTACATTTCAGCCTTACTAATTAATATATATTCTTAATCTAACTTTACTGGCCCCCTAAAAATCGGGGGCCTGTGCGACCACGCGGCCGGCACCTCTTAATAGCCGGCCCTGGTAGGACTCGTAGAGTTGTAGGGTACTTTGGACTCGGAAGTATTATACAGAGTGTAACACTATCTGAGTCTAGCTTTTGAACTTCTCTCGTTCATGCCGTGATCTTTAAGGTATAATCTAACTCTCAGCTACTACAATGCTATGTTACTAGGAAAAAGACCGGTTATGCTTCAAGTTTGCCGGGAAGAAGAAGTTAAAACTAGTGCCGTGAAACCTAATAAGCGAAAATCAGCGACTAGTTTGGAAATTAGTCTGGTTGAGCTCCGGAAAGAACTTGCTTCACTTCACGGAGGAATATTCCCTCACTCTATTCTATCAGCGCAACAAATCAGCTCGCTAGCTACTGAGAAGCCTCAATCAATGGATCAGGCAAGTCCCGTCTTTTAAATTTCTCAGTTGGGCACTCTGTTTTTTTATTGAAGAGTTCGTTTGCCATGCCTATGAGGAAAATGTTATCGGTCTAAAATGCAGTGTCATCTTGTATCCATTGGTGACGAATTTGGAAATTCACAAATACGCAAACATTGAGTTTTTTTTTTTCATGCCACGATCACATTGCAATAGTATGATCCGATTACTTGGCCTGTTTTCAACAGTTGGAGAATATTATCGGGAAGGTAAAAAGCGGGAAGTATGGAACTGCAATTCTTGATGAAATAGCCCGAAGCGTGGAGGCTGAGAATGACGACGTTGAACAAGATACTAACAAGCCTCCGAAGAGGGCCAAGACCAAAGAGGCTGTTGTTATCAGAGATAGTAGCGAGGATGAACTTTGAGTTTATTACATTAGATGATATGTGATTGTTAATGACTAATGAGATTTTGAGATGTATAATCTAATTACTTTCTTTCGACAGAGTTGTCCACGACCATTTTCTCCGTGTTCAGTACAACTCGAGCCACTAATCGTTTATACAGAGTACTGCAATCATCGATCAGGGCGTGTATTTTGATAGGGTGAAATTAGATTCTATAGTTACTATAATCCCATCCCCTCGGAAGACCACCCACAAGGGCCGCAAGTCACAACGGTGACCATTGTGCTTATTATAGGCGCTTCATGCTGAGATGATTATTGTCATAGATGGTCCAACAAAGACTAAAAAAGTAGAAAGCCGGTGGTTCGTGGCTTTGGGGATCTCAATCTGCCTTCTTAATACCTTAGATTGGGCTAGTAGAATTAAAATAGTATATATTCAGGCATTGTACATTCAAATGATGTCAAAGTCAAACCATATGAAAATGGTAAATTGAACGGTGAAGACCGGCTCAATGGCCATCACGAAAGGGATAACAACGGTCAGTTTGTATACATCTAGCATGACTGCGAGTCTTCTAACTACAGAACAGCCAAAACAAATCCCTCCATCAGCAGCAAACTACAACATCCAACTCCAGAGCTTCCCTATGTTAATCCGACTCCACTGCAAGTGTCAGGCTTGAATGCCAGCTATTTTGTGAAGGAGTTTCTTTTCTTGCTCGGACTAAAATGAAGTATAGTAAGTCTTGCTTGTGACGGATATTTTGTGAGATAAAATGGATGCAGAATGAGTTAATGGAGAAAGGGGACCACATGAATAGCTGTGAGAGAAAACGGTATCCGTCACAAGCTGTCGTCACAAATAAGAATTTGTAAAGTAACATATGCTTCCTCCTTCCAATTTCACAGCTCTGTATACAATCCTCACTTGCATCCCATCCCACCGCACCTCTCCACATGACATAAGAGGAGTGTTCCGTAAGTTTTTAATAACAAAGCTCATGCACGGAGTTGGTTTGAGCAAAACGGAGGGGGGGAGATTCAGCCGATCAGTGATCACCATGTTCTCTATTCATCAGTACGCTGCTGATCACAGAAATAATGGTCATGTCAGGAAGTTCAGTTAAAAGTTCAACCCAACAGTAAACATTGTCACACCTACGCCCACACAACTAGTCAGTTAAATTCCAAGATCAAGCCCTGTGAGGCATGACTGCGTGATCCAACAATGAGAGCTACTGACGTAAGTCCTAAATCATACGTGTATCATATATGGTAATAGACGTGGAAATGTCACGGTCCGGTACTTTTGCCGGATCATGGTGCGCACCCTTGCCCGACTCTAGGGCAAGAAGGCAAGCAACAAGGGTCTCGTACAAGTGAGGGATCGCCCACTAGTACGTATCTCGGGTCTCGGGGTGTGTGTCGGGAATCATAGTCACGATTATCAACGTCCGGCACACGAATGCAATAAAAGTAAACAATACGATTATTGAAAGCAATAAGAAAGCATAAACATGTTTAATGATGAGAAGCGGTTTTTCATTGACTAGATTCATGCCTTCTTTGAGCATAGAGCGACTGAAATCATTCCTATATCATACGGAGTATCATATATGTTATAGACCTGGACGGGACATCAATAGTCATGCTTTCTAGAGTTTGGGACACCCGTATCTAACAGCCATATTAGTCACAGCCACTACTAATGAGCTACAAAAACATGCCAAAAGACGGGTATTGATCTATCCATTATTAAGCATTGATTTTAACGATTAATAGAACAAATTCCCAGATCTCTATAATACCCTTTTTAAGACATACACGGTTTGGCTATTACATATTGTTCAAAGACAGGCACGCCTTCAGTTCCCGTTCCCCAAAAAAACATACAGAGTACATCTCTCAGGTTTAGCATGCAAGTATTCGACAAACAAGTAAATTAGTAGTAGCAGAATCCGCTAGTTATGAGCTAAAAGACATCCACGGTTTATTAGTTTGCACAAAAGGCATACCAAATATCAATAACCAAGTAAGCTCGGGTCACCAAGATATTCTGCAATTTCTTCAAGCTTCACATTAAACATCTCAAGCGTATCACCATCTTGAATAACACCCGTCTCCTTCTCCGAGTCCTTCTCTACAAGCTTGCCATATATTCCCTTACGTTTCCCACAAAGAACGAGAACAGGGCCACCTCGCTTTGGAAGAGCAGTCTCAAGTACATCCTGATCAACACCTCGTATAACCTCCTTACCATCATCCATCGCTACATCACAAACTCCCGGCCCAATCACATCCACAACCACACCCTTTTTCAAGTAAAACTTCCCTCCTTTTATCGCCTTACTAATCACCCTTACCCTAATATTACTCTGCAGCCACATAACCCGGCGCTTAGCATTACTACTACTACTACTACTCTTCTTCTTCTCCTCCTTACGCACACTTTCCGACTTAACTCCTTTATCAGCAACATAATCCCTACTCCGCTTCCTCTCGTTTCTCCTATCATCTCTCGATTCACGGATCTTCAACTCCTTCAACTTCTTTAAACACTTCTCCTCCTCCACACTCCCCAATCCCGCAATCTCGTCAACCCTAACCGTCTCCCTCCCCAACACCTCACCATCCAAAACAACCAAACCACCACCCAAAACCTCGACAACTCGTCCCTTTAACCCAATCATGTCCCCACTCACAACCCTAACCTCCTTCCCGACTCCGAAAACATCGCTTTTCTCATTACTCCTCCCTGCATTCTCCTTCCCTTTATCACCACCAGCAGCAGCAGCATTCGTCGCAACAGGAGGAGGCGGAGGGGGATGATCAGCCATAAACCCTAACCCCTCTTTCGCAGTACGACGCTTATACTCAACCACCTTAACATCATCCCTAGGTTTTTTACCAATCCCTCTACCCTCCTGCCACCCATAACCCGCCAATAACGCCGCACCAAATCCCTCAACCGGCATATCGTCGTAATCATCTAATCCCTGCTCTTCCGGTAATGTTTCTAAATCAGTCTTAAACTTCTTAATCATAATTGCATCAATTGAACTACCACCATTACTACTACTACTCCTAAAATCATCAATTTTACCGTTACTTTGGCGGAGATTGAGACCAAAAGACATGGACGCACCCGAATCATTAGCCGCAACGACGTCCGCATCTTCAAGCTCGAAATCGAGCGGTTTGTTGCCGGAATGAAGTGGAGGCAGTTCGAGATTCTTCATCCTCTTGTGCGGACGCCATTCGTTTTCCTTAGGTGGGATTACAAATGCCTTTTTGGGGGCCGAACTAGGGTTTAAAGAAGGATCGAATTCTGATACAAATTCTGTGGTTTTTGATGATTCGAATTGGGAGGATGAAGAATCAGCAGAGTTTTTCGAGGGTTTGGGTTTCGAATTGGATTTTGATTGCAGTGCGAAGGATTGAAGCTTCATTTTTTTTGAGATAATCGCAGGTGATTGAAATCTGAAACCCTAATTGAGTTGAAACCCAGAATAAATTTGCAGAAATTGAAAATGGAGATTTAGGGATTTATTATTATACGGAGATTTAGGGATTTATTATTGTAGAGTTTTCGCTGTTTCACTTTCTCCCTCCTTTCTCTCTCTCTTTTTTTTTTTTTTTTTTTTTTTTAAATAATATTACGTATTTGATTTTTAAAGTTTTTGCTTTTCTGTTTTTTTAGGTTTTGTTTGTTCTAGTTTTTCTTTTTTTTTATTACTCTCTCATATTCCATATTTTATTCCGATTTGTATTTGTATTAGAAATTAAATAAGAAATTATTTGTATTTGTATTAGGAATTACTCCATATTTGTATTGGAAATTAAATAAGAAATTGTGGGATCACAAGATTAAAAAGGAATAAAATAAGATTAAAAAAAGTTGGGTGAAGTTTGATAATAGGAGAGATAAATGACTAAAGTAAGAATTAAAGTTTTCAAAATAGGAAAGGGGAAGAAAACCCGAATAATCCGTTTTAGAATATAGGAAAGAAAATATGGAATAGGAGGGAGTAGTTTTTTTTGCTTGTTTAAAATTTTGTTTTTAATTTTATTTAATTAATTATTATTTAATCGTGAACGGAGTAAGTAGGTGTTGATTTTGTTAATCACCTGGGGTTGAAGGGGAATGAAGAAGAGAGAGAAAATTAGTTGGCGGAAAGAAGAAAAATGACAAGGGCAATTTGGTAAAAATCGTGTGTGAAAGAGTAAAATTCGTATGTGAAAAAGCACGCTCTTAGTTTATTTGATTAATTGGTTTTGGGCGTAAGGAGGACGGTTTTCTCGGAGGTTTGATTTTTTCGTATACAGTAAATACTACGTACCTCTCAACCAAAAAAACAAGGTAAGAATAGAATTGAGGTTAAAACTTGTTTTGGCTATTATCAACACGATTCTAGAAGTTATGATCTCTAAATGTTTTTATTTCAAACCATATGTAGATTCGGCTACCCGCTATCATATTTATATCACATAGGGTTTTCGTTGTGAATTCCAAAACATTTTATTTCGGGACCCATCTGATCGAAACTGTGGATAATAACCTTCAAAATGAGTGGTTTTCGGCGATTTTCTGAAAACAATTTTTTTCCCCGAAATTTTTTATTTATTGGTCGTTACGTGTTTGAATGATCATGGGATATTCAAATTCCTCTTATAACAACATAGAAGTGAGGATATATATAAATCTTGTTTCGGCTATTATCAACACGTTTGAGAAGTAGGTTTATACTCTCTAAATGTCTGTATTTCAAACCATATGTAGATTCTGCTACCCGCTATCATATTTATAATGGTGAAATCACAAGGCCATTCGAGCTGAGAAGCAATGATATAATGGTGAAGGTCTCATTTGAGACGGATATTTTTTGTCACAATTTTGCGACGTCTCAAATAATGTGAAAGCGGAAGAGCAAGCGGAATAGCAAGTTGAAGAGAGCTTGTAAGACGTCTCAACTCTCAAACTTGTGATCGTCACAAGCGGACTTAATGCACAACAAATAAGTAAAAACATCAATGAAATAAACTAAAAACCACAGTACAAGTCTTCAAAGAATGCTAATGAGTTGGTTCAGAACTTCAGACTGATACAAATGCAGCAAACTCTGAAGGATATTCAGAATACCAGTCTAAGAAGCAAGGGTCCGCGATTTCAACGGGTTCTTAATAACCGCTCTGCTAGCTGTGGTACCAATTCGCAGCTATCTCAAGTACGGCACCTCAATTGCAGAGCCAAACCCGCTTCAGAAGTACAGATCGAGCTAATCAGTTTTGAAAGCTGAACTAAAATGCCGACAACAAGAATGTCAAGAACAGAAAGCAATAAAATAGGAAGTAACAGCAGTCAATGACCTGCAAAATTACACTGACAGAAAGACGGAAATTAGAAAAACCGGCCAGGCACGACAAACAGTAGTCTCTACAGAATACCGCGGCAGACTTTTTAAAGGCGTTATCAATCTTGTTCTTGTATCGCACAAAACAAACTGCTCCTCTGGAAGAAGATGCATATAAATCAATTCGTCATTGTTCGGATGCATCCCTACATTCCAGACACTTACATGGTAGGTTTTTTCAATACCTTTAATTCTGTTCACATTCCCCGTGCATGACCCTTCAAAAGCCGTCTCCCATATCAAAGGTACCAGATTCGGGTCCAGTTTCCAAACCATCAAGGGCAATTCAATGGCGCTCCCGTTTTTATGGTAGCCCAACTCATATTCCCTCTTAGGGTTATGCATGAAGAACAATTGTCCCGAAGACTCGCGCAAATAACCGTCAATTATTGGGTATGGCAATGACGGGAGAATCTTAGCGTCAGTCGTCTCGTCCAAATCAAAAGGATTAAACGCAGCGAAAGAGGACGAGTTCCTCTGGTGAAGGTAGATGATGCCGTTACAAACAACCCCTTGAAATTCCGTTTCATTTTGATGATTGATCGATACACTAAGATTAAATCTCTTCCATTCACCAATCTCCGAACAATAAATCAGCAATTCATAAACCGGTGGTTGAAACTGATCAATCACGACAACCCGAAACTTGTAATCTTGGGTGAAGTCATAAGGCTCTTGGCATACTAAACCAACCCATGGCTTCGAACCCCATTCAGTGAAAATAACGAGACATGGTGGGCACGGTGGCAGAACAACCCATTGCTTGGTTACGGGATTGGTAATGTAAAAAACTCGATCCCCTCTACTGGTTTTTTTCCCGGAACATAAGACTAAGTCCTTGAAAGTCGTCTCAACAAGAAAATCACCGCGTATAAATTCCATCGAGAATTTTGGGGATCCAAACACGGATTCATTGTTACTAACATTACCCACAGAGTAATGGTACTCAGGGAGTAAATTAGCATCAATCAGATTTGCAATAAAGGTGAACGGGGGCTCATCGTCAAGTGTTTCCGTCTTATGATTGCAGTAGTGAGACGGGAATTTAGGGTCAGAGATTAAAGAACACCAACGCTTGTTCACAAGTTTGTAGGTTACAATAGGCGGACAAAACGGAAGTCTAAACAATACTAGAGTTAACACATTGTCATCCAAATCTTCAATTGTTTTTATATTACCACCACTACCACTACCACTACCACGGCCACCGTGATTCATCTTTTGTTCTTTCTGTATGATTCTGGTGTCGCGTTTTACAGCGGTGAATTTCTGCCAAAATTCAAATTAATCCATAAAAATCAAATGACTCATGTTCATGTAATACGACAATAGCAAAATTATTCTAAGATAGAAAAAATCCACATAAAATATTTTATGAAAAATACGATAGTCTAAACATTACACACACCAATTGGCATAATCAACAGACAGTGCTTCGTACATAAGCATTAACCAAACGAGAAAAATAAAAATAAAGGCTAAGTGGCATACCAGACAATGGAGTTTCAATGGGATATCAATGGAGAAGAATAGGTAACCTTTTTTTTCCTATTTTCTAAGTTTTAGAGTTTGGATGGGGTGGAATAGGGTTAGAACATTGGGATGAGACATGGGTATGAGATATTAAGGTAATGGTTGGAGCCCAACTATTATTAATATTTCCAATACGTTCCCTCACTCAAATACCCTTACTCGAATGCCCGCACTCAAATGCCCGTTGGCTTGAAGAGTGGTTAGTTTGCACAGGCTCCCTCATACCGTGTTCATACACCATCCCTCACTCAAATGCCCGTTGGGCTTGAAGAGTGGGTAGTTTGCACAGGCTCCCTCATAGCGTGTGCTGGGTTTCCACTTCGTGCTTTTGAGGGGTTCTGAGGTTGCTAGGATTCGGACCCGTAACCTTCGGTCACACTGGCTCTGATACCATGTTAGATGAACCGTCTCAACCAAAACCTTAAGATAATGGTTGAGGCCCAACTATTATTAATATTCCCAATAATTTTATCCGTCACAAGCTGAAGACGGCGGATAGTGTCTACCTCACAAAATGCAAATGGGATGATCCATAAAATGCTCCATTTAGTCCCGCCTATTTCCCCACGCGCATTGTTGTGAGAGATTATCGTCTTCAGCTTGTGACAAATTATAAAAGTTTGATATTCTTAATCCTCTTATAAAAAAGATCTGACATGAATATATTTCCGTGAATTGTGAATAGTGTCCAAAAGGGAAATGGGGTGATATAAAAAGAATGGAGGGAGTACTAATTATGTACATTCATGATCATACATTTCATTTACTCAATTATAGCCCCCTTAATTCCGCCACCGGCCAGTGCGGCCACCAGCGCACAGCCGCGCAAAAAGAGATGATAGACATATTGATGGCCATATTCTCGACACTCGCTTATTTAGACATAGTGGGCTTACGCCTTTTCTCCGTACAGGAGCGACAGTATTGGCCGCTGCAAGTAGAAAAAGCATACGAACTGACAATGTTAAACCAGCAAAATTACACAGAGACGAGGCCGAAGGCCGAAACTATGAACTGAGTAAAAGATTCAGAACAGATTATTTACGGTAAAATTAAATATCTTTACACTACTCATTGAGAGGCATTCGATAAGTATGCCTTAGGAACTAAGGTCGGCCACCATTGAAGCTCGAGTCTAAGCAACATCCATAAATGACATGGTGCCAGGACGCTTTCTAAAGGCTTTATCAATCCTGTTCGTGTATCGCACAAAACCAACTGCCGCTCATACGAAAGAAGCGTATAAATCAATTTGTCATTGTTCGGGTGCATCCCAAAGTTCCAGATACCAATGTCGTGGTTATCGTGGCGTGGTTCAATTTCATTTACATTGCCCGTGAAGGTACCTTTGAAAGCCGTCGTCCATGTCAAAGGTACTTGATTCGGGTCAAATTTCCAGACAACCAACGGCAATTTCATGGCTCGCCCGTGTTTCTTGTAGCACGCATCGGGATTTGCCTGCTTAAGGTTATGTATGAAGAACAATTGTCCTGAAGACACTCGCAGAAAACCGCCTACTGGGTATGGCAATGACGGAAGGACCTTAGCCGCGATGGTAACAGTACTGTCAGTCGTCTCGTCCACATCAAACGGATTAAACGCAACGAAGTATAAGGTTTGGTGTAGCCAAGGGGTGTTAACGAGCCGAGCCGAGCTGAGCTCGAGCTTGGCCTTGCTCTGCTTGTGCTCGATTACAAAAACTCGAACTCGAGCTCGAGCCGATCTTACCCGAGCTTGAAAAAAATGCGCTCATTACAAAGCTTGCGAGCTTTAACACGAGCTCGAGCCAAATTCGAGCCAAATCGAGCCTATATAAAAATTTTTATGTTTTTATTTTTTTTCTTCCGATATTTTCAATAACAAGGTTTGAAGATTTTATGCTAAAAATATTTAGCAAGTCAACAAGATTTTTGATATATATGCTACAAAGATATAATAATGATAATTTTTTTTATAAAATATGATTAATATTTTATGTAATCTCAAATGTTCGAGCCGCTTACGAGTTTTTCGAGTCGAGCCAGCCTTTGCTCGGCTTGACTCGTTAAGCTCTCGAGCCGAGACCGAGCTCGAGTCAAGCTCACACGAGCCGAGATTTGACCGAGTTGTGACCGAGCCGATCTCGAGTTGCTCGCGAGCTGTCTCGTCTCATTAACAGCCCCAGAGGTAGATGATATCGTTACAAACAACACCCGCAAACAGTTTAGGATAAAGACCGTCTTGAGCCGCAAGTTCAGGCTTGATCGATACAAAAAGATTAAATTTCTTCCATTCACCAATCTCGGAACAATAAACCAGCAATTCATAAACCACGGGTTTATGAACCGCTAGAAGTCTAGAACGCTAACGCGTTGATCAATCATAACAACCCGAAACCTATAATCTCGGCCATCTCGGGTATAGTCATAAGGTTGTTGGCATACTAAACTAACCCATGGAGAAAAACAGGATTGTTTGAAAATACGAGGACAAGGTGGCAGAGCAACCCATTGTTTGGTTACGGGATTGGCAATGTAATAAGGATAGTGCTAGGGCGACACCAGGTGTTACCGATTTCGGTAACACCCTAATAAAAAATAGAAAAAAAATATAAAATTAAAAATTAAATTTTCGTATTTGCACCAATTTTGAAAGGGTAGAACCGTAATCACATATTTATCATATGAATAAAATAACATAAAATATAAATGATAATAATAATTAAAAGTTAAAACTAGATAATACGGTGGTTGATCGGGGGGGCGACGGTGGTCGCCGTCAACGCCGGTGGTTGGTAATCAACCATCAAATGAAACCTCAAAAATGTTATTAGTGGGGCTCGATCACTTAACCTTTGAGATGAGATACAATTACTAATACCACTATGCCACATGGATCTTTCTGATAAGTTTGTATCTCTTTTGATATATATACCTATGTTAAAACTTTAGCTAAAACAATATGTACGTATAATAATTATTACATGTATTTATAACTTATAATCAATGTACCTTCAGTATAAAATCAATATAATTCTTGAAGGTGATTTTGTGAAACTTGGTAATGAGTGATATTTTTTAGTTATGAAGTTTCTTTTTTTTTATTTTGTGAGTTTTCTTAGAGTATAAATAAGTATATACGAAGTATGTTATATTTTGGAAACTATTAAAAGTAAGTAAATCAGTTCAAATTTCCAAAAAATAATATATTCCATAAATCATTAAATTTTTAATTTAATTAATAAAATAATTATTATTACTCTTAAATAATATTATAATCCAATATTTCAAATTTATTTAAATATAGAACTCTAATACAACTATGTTATCAACTACTATAATATTAACCACCCATGTAAGTAGTAATAACAACAATAATAGAAACTCGAGTAATGAAAGTAATAATAACAACAACATGGTAGTAAAATTAACAATAATAAATGCAGAGGTAGTGAATGAAAAATAATGACAGTGGAGAAGTGAAAGTAATAGTTAGGGGTGTTCAGAATAAACCGAACCGCAATAAACGAATCGAAAAACCGTACATTTTTAAAGTTCGATTAACCGAACCGTAATGACAAAGTGATTCGGTGAACCGAACCGTTATAAATTTATTATAGACACGATTCGGTTAAGGTTCACAATTTTAGAAAAGAGGTTAACCAAACCGAACCGAACCGTTTCACAAAAAAGTAAACAAAAGATTAAAATATTATATAAAGTGTTTTTCGTTTCATTTTTTAAGTCTTTTCAAATTCAAAAATTGTTAAATTGATTAATATTAAAGTTTCACTAATTAACTTTATCGTTGATTACAATATATAATAAAAATTTAATTAAACTAATAGATAAAATTCCCGAAAACTAAAGAAAAAGTATATTTAGCACGTTTATAGGTTAACCAGTAACCGAACCGCAAATAAACGTTTAAAAAGGTTAACCAAACCGTTTATAACCGTTAGGAGCAGTGCGGATTAGGTTCGCTGTTTTCCCTAACCGAACCGTGTGTGAGCCGAAATAAATATACGGTTCGGTGAACTGAACCGCGAATGAACACCGCTAGTATAGTAGTGACAACCCATGTAGCGAAAGTAACTGTAGGAACAACGGAGAGAGTATAAAAAATTAATTAACAATTCGATTTTAAGAAAATACTAGTGTAACACCCGTGAAAAATCACGGGGTTGCGTACACTTACTTTTAAATATCACATATATAAATTTTACTGATTATACGATAATCAGACCGTATAATACCAGATTTTATGGAAAATGAAAGTAGTATTTAGACGTATTTTAATTCTCTTTGTTATACATAAAAAAATTTGTTCTATAACTAAGAAATTTACACGTGTGGTGTATAATTATCTTTTTGTTAAGAAATTTTATTAGCATATGTATAATTATCCCGAGTTTATAGAGATATTTTTTTGAAATTATCTTTCCAAAATTAATAAAATTAGAAAATATAATTATCTTTTAATTAAAAACCGAGTTTATAAATATATCTTTTTGTATACGGTTTCATATAACATTAGATTGATTTTTTCCAAAACTAATCTTTCTGTTAGAATATCATAAAATTTAGAATAAATTAGATTGATTTTTTCCAAAAGTAATCTTTCCGTTAGAATATCATTAAATTTAGAATAAAATCATATCTTTTTGTTTATTTAGATTGATTTAGGCAGAATAATTTTTTTTTGAATATCTGACGGAGTAAATTTTTGGGAATAACAGACTTGGCATAAATCATGTCTTTTTGTATATGGTTTCCTATAACATTAGATTGATTTTTCTAAAACTAATCTTTCTGTTAGAATATCATAAAATTTAGAATAAATAGATTGATTTTTTCCAAAAGTAATCTTTCTGTTAGAATATCATTAAATCAATCAATCAATATATATAATTAAAGGAAGCTTTTTTCAAAGCACGTGGTAGTCTCCACCTTTTACAAAACACTTATTTATAAATAATGATTTATTTACAATTTTTCTACTAGAATTAGAAGATAATTAATTACTTACAATTCTTCTAATAGAATTAGAAAATTAGAAAATAATTGTTTAGATAATAATTTATTTATAATTTTCCTATTAGAATTAGAAAATAAGAAAATAATAAATTATTTACAACTTTTCTATTAGATTTAGAAAAATAAAAAATAGATGATTATTTACAATTTTTCTATTAGATTTAGAACATTATTATTCTTTAATATTTATATACTTACTATTTAAGTTTATTAACTTTATTTAACGTTTTAATTAAAAATGAAAATCGGAAATGAATTAGAATAATTGATTATTTACAATTTTCCTATTTTAGAACATTATTCTTTAATATTTATATACTTACTATTTAAGGTTATTAATATTATTCAGCGTTTATGAAAATGGAAAATCGTAAAAAAGAACTAATTTAGTTTGCCTTCGTCTTAACATTAAGATGAGTCAAAAATAGTCTCACGGGGATATAAGAGTAATAAGACAAATCTTTTTCTTTTTCTTATACATTATGTTCTTATCTTTTCCATATTACTAAACCATTAAAACTTAAAATGAAGACCCCCGTCTTAATTAAAAATGTGTAGAACTAAGAAATGAAATTAGTTAAATATTTAAGTCGAAACAAATTCCTACCTAATAGGAACATTTTCGATCAATCATATTTGACCAAATTAAGAGCAACACTACTATTTTTTGGTACAATAGTAGCACTACTATTCAAGTGAATCTTTTGTACTTTCATACTTAATTATGCGAAAGAAATGAGATAATTTCTTTCATTAAGTAAAAAAAAAATAAGATAAATTTCAAATATATTATACTTTAGAAAAACCCCAGAAATGTCAAATTTGGATTTAATTAGTATAAATATAAATATTAAAGGGCACAATGATAATGTAGATAGGCGCATAAAGTTGAATAATTGTATGGATGACATGTGTTTTAAATGGGTATTGAAAGGTACTCCGTATTTCATAAATAACATTTATTCTTACATATTTTCACCTTATTGTTTAACAATGAGACATTGTGTTATAAAATGACATATTTTTTTACGGGGCAGAGGTAGATAGGTTTTGAGGGAGGAGGTAAGTGTTTTCAGGGGTAGAGTTACCCTCCGACGTTTAAGAGTATTAATTGAGTTGTACAAGCAAATTGGTCAAAGATGTTTAAGAATATAGTTTATTATTCTGATAATCAAGTTGGTTAGTTGAGTTGTCAAGTTACGATTTAAGGAGTATAAATTTAAATGTATAAATATTAAAGAACATAATGATGTGGGTGATCTGAGTTAAGCGGAATAATTGTGTTGATGAGATGAAATGCAAGTGGGTATTAGAAGGTATTCACCATACAACAAAGTAGTGGCAAATAAATGGTGTTTTCAAGACGAATAGAATAAGCCGTAAAAAGATCAAAAATATTTTTTAATTAGTACTCCCTCCATTCTTTTTATATCACCCCATTTCTTTATACACGTTTGCCAATACTCATTTTGTTTCGATTATATTTTTAGCTACATACTACTAAAGATTATAAAATTTTAATATTCTTAATCCTCTTATCAAGACAAATTAAAAAAGATGTCACATGAATATATTTTCGTGAACGGATTGAGAGAAAACTGACGTTGAATACTCGATTGTGAATAGTGTGCAAAAGAGGAATGGGGTGATATAAAAAGAATGGAGGGAGTATTAGATTATAGTTTATTATAGTCCGTATTCTTTTTTTTCCTCCATATTTTTAACTTATTTTTTACAGTGTGACATTGTTATATAGGGTAAGGGTTGATTTAAATTGTATGTGTCCATTTGTTTAGGGATTGAGAGAAATAATCTTGAGGGAGGAGGTAAGTATCTTGGGGGATAGAGTTATTCTCCGACGTTTAAAAGTGTGATGTAAGTTGACAAGAAAATGTCTATAGGTTAGGGTTGTTCAGAGATACGATTGATTATATTAATCAAGTTGGGTAGTTATGTGAGAAGGGTATGACCTAAATGGTGTTGAAAAAAAGTTGCGTATGTACTACAGGATGACTAGAACAACTGAGGAAGTACATAGGTAGATGAATTTTATTTCAAAATTCTATTTTATGTGGTAAGAACAGAGGCACGGATGTTATGAAAAGAGCTTAAAAATCTCTAAAGTAACATGAATGTATACTCAATTTTGATTGTTATAGGGCGGGGTTTGATTTTACATTGGATATATCTATTGTTTCGAGCAATAGTGATAAATAGGTTTTGAGAGAGGAGGTAAGTGCCTTGGAGGTAGGGTTACTCCACGATGTTGAAGAGTGTGAGAGTAGTACAAATAAATGTCGGTTGGTTGAGTTTTCAGGGATACATTTTACAATTGATTTTAATGGTTAAGTTGGTTAAGTGGGTGAGAAGGGTACTCCATGGGTATGATTACTCCCTGACGTTTACGAGTGTGATTTAGAAGATAGAAAAATATATTCATATGTAGGGCTGAGTTGTTTAGGGATATGAATATGGTTATGGTTGATTTTGATTGGTTAGTCGAGTGGAAACGTTAATGAACATCAAAATCGACAAAAGTTGAGGAAAAAGGTGGGAACGAAAAGGATTTAAAAAAAAAAGAAAAAAAAACATTGCTATTGGGGTTCGAACACGCACGCACTTAGATGTTTGTATTTTGCAAGTAATCTTGTAACCAACTAAGCAAGGGTATCAACACATCTATTTAGCAACTACATATCTTTATATTATTCAATGTACTTCATATTATTCGTTTACATCTAATTTAGTTTTTCACCTATTCATTTCCTTATTTTTAAACATTTAGTGATTTATTTCTTTATTTTTAAAACAAATTATTGTTAGCTTAAATCTTTTCATTTGACCATATCTTATTGTTGAGATTTTTATGCAAAAAAAAAATCTTCCTTAGAAAATTCACATTTGGTGATAAAATTTGGAGGGAAATACTATCTTTTTGTTTAAATTGTATGCAAAAATATCTTTTCCTTAATATTTAGTGTTAATCTTGATTATTAATCAAATTAATTTAGAGTTGATCTAATTTTAATTTGACGATTGAATTTAGGATTATCTAAATTTAATTTGACGATTTGATCTTGATTAATGTTTTGATTAATATAATTATTTTAGGTTAAATGTTTTAGTTAAATTATATATGTGTTCAACAATTGATCATGGATTCTGATCTCGATCACGATTAATTTTTGATGAACTTAATCACGATTGATTAAATTATTTCAAGTTAAATTGATTAGATAAATTATTTAAGAACAAATGAAACAATGAAAAATTCCCATTTAATTTAAATGAAACAATTAAAAAACTAATAAAATTACTGTTTAATTTATTAGTGAAATTAATTAAGTAAAATAAATAATGTGTAAAACAATTAAGTAAAATAAATAATGTGTAAAATAATAGAAATTCCATAAATTAATTAAATACATATAGTTAACTTAGTTAACTACATATGCTAATTTACTAACATAACCCTAATCTAACTACAATAAATTAACTTGAGTTTGACACGTGTCATAATGTGATTGATTGTGTATGGATTTTCCACACATATTGTGTATGTGTAGCCTTTTTGGTGGATAAAAGTAGCCCAGTAACAATAATTACATCGGGTGTAATGAAAGTAACAATTGTAATAACGAATGTAATAAAAGTAACGATCCTAAGAACAAAATAAGGGATATATGAAAAATTAGCTAGTAATCGGTTTAAGTAAAATATTAATAGTAGGAGTAGTGAATTTATCTCATAATTTATTTCGTTGTAATATTAAGATATACCCGGTCTCATAGAAAAATATATTAATGATAAATTTATGAGTTATACAACTTTAAAATAGTTTTAATTAATGAAAATATATTTTAATGCTAAATAGAGGTAGTCTGGGCGAAGCCGGGCACCCATACTCGTATAGTAATATATTATGTAACTCCAATAAAAATAAAATGTACTTTTGTCATAAATGTATTGTACGTACATAAATTTTTTTTGTTATAATAATATGACCTGTAATAAATGTAAATTTATAATATAATTATGTAAACTCTAAGTATAAAAAATATATTGTTCAATTTTTTATCAAATACATTTAACTAGATGAGCATTATATTGATTTTATAATGGGTACATTGAATATAAGTTAGAAGTACATTTGAAAATTTTTATAGGTACATATTAATTTAACTCAAAATTTAGTTGTCATATATATAACAAAAGAGATATCAAAATTATAACAAAATACTTGTGTCATAGTGGTATAGCAAGTGTACATCATTCAAGAGGTCATGAGATCAAGCCTTATTAACTACTTTTTTGAAGTTTCATTTGATGGCTGACCGCCAACCACCACTGACCGATCACTGTCCACCGGTGACCGCCAACCACCACTGACCGATCACTGTCCACCGGTGGTCAAACTGTCGGTGGTGACCGCCTTTGACTTTGACTATAATTTAAAACCGTAAAATTAATTAACTAATATTAGTTTCCTAAATTACCCTTGACCACCAATAAGTTTAAAATTTGAATGTTGATGGAGGGAACCCAAAAAATGTAAGAAAATTACAATAATATCTCGGGTGTCGCTCAATTTGAGTAACACCCGGTGTCGCTATATCATTATTCATGTAATAAACCCGATAGCCTTCCTGACCGGTCACAGGACCGTAACATAGGATTAAGTCCATGAACGTTGCTTCAATACGGAGATTAAAAGGTAAGAGCCCTAACGAGAATTTTGGGGACCTAAACACGACTTCATTGGTACTAGTATTGTCGACATGGTAACGGTGATAAAACCCGTTAACATAGTCCGTCACAATTGCTAAATTATACTCTCTCCGTCCCGGTCATTTGTTATTTATTTCCATTTTTGGGTGTATCATTGAATTGTTATCTATTTCCATTTTTGGCAACTTTTTGTGGATGACATTTGATTACATGTGGGACCATATAATTTGTGTGGTCCAAATTCATTTACACTTCTTTTCTTAATCTTTGTGTCAAAAGCAATAGATAACAATTGACCGGGACGGAGGGAGTAACAAATTAAATATGAAAGACTTTTTTTTTCAATTCCAAACCCATGCCCATGTGCAAAGCAAACGTCCCCTAAATTATTATCTTTTAATTAACATATGATCTTTTAGTTGAACTAAATTATATTCATTTAATTAAAATAAAACAAATATGGTATATAAATGTAAAACACATTAAATATGAAAGACTTTTTAATCCCACTAGGAGGGATTAATCCATTCCACTTGGGAGTTCAGCTATACTCCACAAGTGCTTTTCATCCTGCGACCAACTCAGATGAGCCAGTGCATGCGCAATCTTATTAAACCGTCTATTAATAAACGACCACAAAACTACATCAAAGAAAGACGAAATAGAACTAATGTCATCTAACAACAAATGGAAATCACTACATCCCTTCGCGAATGCCGAGATCGCTTCAATAAGAAGTGTGCAATTAGAATAAAAAAACATAACATGTACTTAGACCATCCCCAAGCAGAAGGTCGCGCTAATCGGGTTACCAACAGTTTTACTCTTAATCTCACCTTAATTATCGTGACCCACTTTTAACCCACCTTCACCCTCCCAAGCAGAAGGTCACGACCTAGGGGCATCAACCCAATTATTTTCCACTCATTTTCCATTTTCCAACATTTTCAATCATTAATTACATTCTCTACCCCACCAAATAATATAATAAGCCAATAATATTGTGACACGTCAAAGGTCACCAAAGGTCACCAAGAAGGTCACCAACCCATTTCGGGGTCACAAATTGACCCTGAAAATTTCAAGGTCACCAAAATTAATACAAGGTCACCAAAATTAGTGTCTTAATTACGTAATTACGGTGACCCAACAAGGTCGCGACCTCCTTGGCGACCTTGCTTAGGGATGGTCTTAATTAGAATAAAAAAAATTGAACTGATATTATTAATTTTGTGAAAACAAAATTCATTATAATTATTTGAGAAAATTTATAAGTTGGAATAATTTATTAGTTAGAGGGTATGTGGTATAAAGATCTTGTTAAAATACATATTTTAGGAGACTACTCAATTTTTTGATTAAGTTTTATTTTATTTTTTATTCTTGTATTAAAATATGAAAAATTAATTATGTATCAATTTAAATCTATAAATAATACCACCTATCACTTATTCCTTCCCCGTCTGTTTCCCCGCATCAATATATAAGGAATTGATTTTGAACAATACAAAATTTTCTACCTCACATGAAATTAAATTTCGCAATTGCTAAATCCCGTACGCTCTCTTACAAATCCCGCACATTTTACTCCAATATTCCACAACTACCCTTCATCCTAAAAAGAGACGATTTTATTTGCCAAAAACGGGTTTACCATTTCAAAAAAAACCACCTAATTACTATCCAAATATCCAAATTGCTGCAATGATCACATCAATCATGTAGGTAAAAAAATTATGAGAATATTTGACCACTAAAAAATTCAAATTTGGACACTTGGCCCTTGGGGTATTTTAAAAGCTATTCTGAAAGTTTAATATTTGTCGCAAGTTTGTGACAGGTTAAATAAAACCTCCATTATTTGTAATTTTCTATGCAGGATATACTTGACCCATCACAAAGAGAGATTGTGAAACCGTTTTAAAGTCTTTTGTTAATGATTTTAAAATGTGAATATTATGAAACCGTTTTTACAAGTAGTCAAATTATTTTATCGAAAAGAAATTAAAGGATCTGGATGGAGTTGAACCACCAACCTCCCAAACAAATTTGGGCGCTCTTTCCTGTTCAGAGCTTACAGATCCAAACCACAGGCTAACAAGACAAACGAGCACAGTCTCGTCAACGCTTCACGTCCCCCCAACTAACCGGACCACCAAACCCTCGGCTGCGTGCACTCCCACCACCACCACCAGCACCGCTCCCATTGCTCCTCGACTTACCAACCAAACCCTCCCTAGTCAGTCAAAACATCATTACATACTCCGTATACTTACCAACAGGTCTTGCTTGTGACGGACTAATCTCGTCACAAGCTTGTGACCTCTCACAGAAGAAGCTTGTGACCTCTCACAGAAGGGGAGAGGGGACAAGGTGGGGCACCCTTTATGTGCTTTCCCACTCACCTCTCATTGGTATGTTGTGAGAGGAAACGATATCCGTCACAAGCTTACAAATGAGAATTTGTGATGATATATAACGACGACATCTGATTAATTAATCAACTGACCGTTAAGTTTTGCTTTTTTTTAAAAGAAATAGATACAAAAAAAGCATCAGTTTATATATTACTGTAGTATAAACCATTCAAAACCGACTTTCTTCTGAAAGTCTGCAGCTGATCTTCAAAAGTAGAAAAAATCGATCCAGAGTTGTTTGCAAGACTACTGAAGATACATAATACTGTAATACTTCCGTAAAAATAATACGAGTAATTATTATACGGAGCACAGCACCAGCAGCAGGGCACGGGTATCCCAGACCGGCAGTTGGATATCTTTGCAATTCCATACGCTAGCTATCCGATGACTACTTAAGTGTCCAAAACCAACAAAATAAAATTACTTAAGCTGCGAAAGTACCGAAAAAATAATATTTGTGGAGAGGAACAAGGTAAGAAGATACCTGTATGTTTTGTGAAGCTTCAGCTTCTGCAATGGCGAGTGTACGACAATTTATTATGTAGCCATAACAGGTTACCAAACTCAACAAGTCTTCCAGACGACAATAATGTAATGAACGGAATCCAATGAGCGTAGTCGTGATTACATGTGGATGGTCAAGCGATCCACGAAGCTAACCATGTTTGTACTCGAATGTACATGTTTCTTTTCAATTGAACAGAGCAGTATTCGGACAATCCTCAAAATCTTATCCAAGCATCATATTATATCAGCTTCAAGGTACTCCCAATACTGTAACTCTGATGTGGAATGAAAACACGTCAAATGTTCACCTTATCAACTTCAAGGTATCCTTAATACCGCAACAGAAACATGTCAAACAATCCATGAACCTAACCATGTTCGTACTTGAATGCACTTCATTCTTTTCAGTTGAACACAGCAGTATTCTGACAATCCTGAAAACCAAAGCATCATATAATATCAGCTTCAAGGTTTTCACAATACTGCAACTGTCTGATGGGCAACGAAAACAACTCAAATGTTCACCTTATGAACCACAGTCGATTACACAGGCAGGTGTTATTACAGCCATATGACCAACGGAAGGTGTATAATTATAGGTCCACGGGGAAATACATCTGCAGCCAACGAGTATAGAGCTGATGAGCACTAATTCAAACTCTGAGGTAGCAAAAACACTTCAAAAAACCATTTTCAGAGCTCGGAAAATCTTGTAAAAGCAACGTATATCAGCTTGTACTTGATGACACCGGCACCTCACATCGATCTCCAAAGTTCTGTAGAAGCAGTCCAGAGTTGCTCTTGATCAACAGCAGATCTTGCGTAGCCATGCTGACCGTAAAGCTCGCTTACATATCCACCTAAAATACAGTTGAAGGGATAGCTACAACCATACCAAGGAGAAATACAGGATCTTTTCTCCTACCTTACATTTTAAAAGACAATACAATTCCATAGTTTTATAAAAAGAAAGGAAGAGCAGTACAGAAGCTCTGAGATTGCCTCCCAGAGGCATTAATAACTATTTCATCAATTAATTAATTAATAATTAATAATAATAATAATAATAATAATAATAATAGTAACCAATACTGATAAAGGCACCATGAGACCAAGCATTAACAAATAAACGAAATGAAGAGAAATGATGTGCAATGAAAAGAAAAATAAAACTCATATGATGTTAGCATTTGATACTCTTACCGATAGTCAGTGGAGTTTTTGAAACAATCAGGTGACGTTACTGCAATTGCGCAAATACAGTGTTTGATACTGAGCAACGGTTGTGCTCTTATTTCTTACTGATAGTACCACTTGAAAGTTTAAGGCCAATGAGCACAACCATAGCACAAAAAATGTCAAGATTTGTTTCCAAGTTTCAACTCATCGGTGCAAACAATAGGAATCAAGGGTAAAACGACACTCGCACTGTAATTAAGATGACGACGAGATATGGGCTGAACTGAATGTTGTTACAACTGCGTTGCTGATATGAACAATTTCAAGGTCAGGCTACGCTCCGAGCCTGGACCAACTAATAGAGAATAAAGATCAACAATGGATTTCCTGAAGAATCTGTAAGCCACTATCACCATGTTTGACAGTTGACACGCCGGAATTCAGGCATTTCAAAATACGCAAGAGAAAAACCAGTAGACGTTCAGGTTGCCTACATCACACAAATGATGGAAATTTGACAATGCAAGGATCTGATAGAAATACCTCTTCGCGTTGGGTTGTGGCACGGTCAATTTCACAAGTTGCTTTGCTTATGTATCCTGACGGCAGTTTTTGGATTGCATGGTTCAGGGATCATTCGGTCAAATCCTCAGACCAAACAGTCCATCTTACTGTGGATTTAGTTTGTGAATGAGGGTGCCAATTCGTACAGATCAATGAACCATGAATCACGTAGCAAACTAGCAATAGAGCAAGTAAAAAAAGGGGGAAACACACACACACCAACGGGGGAGAGCCAGGCAAAATATCCTGTGCCATCTCCCCCAAAAACCAAAAAAACAACCTTTTCATTAATATGGTGACCTGCCATGCGAGCGCACCCATCATGGCAAAGGCCGACTGACGAAACCAAAGACGAACACCATAAGCAAATATACCATCCCATCCCCCAATGGCCTTGTACATCTAAAAAACAGAGCAGACGAATGTCTACTTCAACGGAGACAACTTACTAATAACAGAATATATTTGACCCACCATACGATTCGCGGAGCCAAGTATGTATCTCTTGGTCTTCATATACTAATCCATGGCTCCATGGAGCAACAAGACATCACCGAGTCAAACTTCCTTGAGTAACACCATACCAATATGTGCCTGCTACCGTAACGAATATATTAATTTAAACATCATATTTGGCAAATCCTCAAACAGCAATACTCCACAATCTCATCGGACAAACAGCAAATTTGACAGTTATTACTGTAAAGACCAAAAATTCCATTCTATGCCATCAGTTTAAAGAGAGCCATACATCAAAATTCGTTATATCATAGGTCAATTCAGTCTACAAACGTTCATACGTACGAAAAGCCTAGAACAACAATGCTAAGGTGCAAACCCATGTCCCAAATCAATAGTGTGAAGGTATAAATCAGCGAGAACTTGTCCCAAAGCAAACAATATCATATTATGGAACAGGTCCAACACGAGGTACTCACGCTTCGGCACAACAAAATGGTTACCATTCACTTTAATACATACAACAAACAGCTTATCATTCGCTTTCAATACAAATTCTCAAATATCAAATAATGATGATGAATAACGGGAATTCTGTGTGTTAATCAAACAAAAAAATAGGTTTGAGAGTCAAATTCGAGATCAGTAACTAATGAGATAAATCAAGGAAATAATTAACAAAGACATTTAAACACATAATTAAATCCGAGAAAACAATAAATGAAAACATTGATCAAATTAAAATCAAACAAAATTATTCATGATCAGATCAAACAAACAAACCAAACGTAAATCAAATCAAATTACTTTATTAATCCGAAAATCATGAAAATGTATACGGAACATTAAGGATTCAATAACTTACTTGCATACGGAAACAATCTCGCATATCAATCGATCAATCAATCAATCAATAGCCTTCTACGAATCTCGATCATCTGCAAACACAATCAAACACCAAAACAACAGCGAAACAATAACAAATCACAAATTTCTATAAGATTACAAATAAAATCGGAAATCGATAATCGAATCAATTAATTCTTTACGTTTCTTATTTTTAATCAAAAAATACGCCAAATGACGATAAAATTATATTTTAATGAAACGTAAAGAATCGAAAGAGTATCATAGGAGGAATTAGGGTATGAAGGGAGACAAGGAGGACGAGATATTCTTTTTTTATGGGAGTATTTATATGGTGTATAGGTTGTGAATGAACGGCTGAGATTTGGTTTCCGATTTATAATCCTACGGTTGCTAAATATAGCAAAAAGAGTTTTGGTAGAAGTTGGAAATGTCAGCATCCACGTCATCTAGTGTGTAATTTATGGAATCATATATTTATCTAATGCAGAAGCCAAGCTGCTGACGTGGCATCACCAGAAAAAAGTTTTGTCCTACGTGTCGCGTTGTAAAGCATCCTAGAGCTATTGTCCAATTAGATTCATCCTAGAGCTATTGTCCAATAACATTCAAGATATGGAATAATGGTATAAATGGATCTTCAATATATGATTAACAGATTTCACGGCCAAAATTAATATTAATTTATCATGCTTTTTTCCCTAACAAGATTTCATTCCATATATTCCAATTAGATTCATCCTACGGCTATTATACAATAACATTCAAGATATGGTATAATAATGATATAATGGAATAATAATTTCACGGCCTAAATCTATGGAATTAACAGATTTCACGCCAAAACGTTTCCTAATTTATCATGCTTTTTTCTCTAACAAGATTTCATTCCATATATTCCATTTTACTTTGACTCAAATTAATTTCATTTCAATTAACGTCCAATAATATTCAAGATATTGTATATGGTATACAAGATATGGTATATTCTAAATACGCCATAAATTCCAAGATTTCACGGTCTAAATCTATGGAATGACAAGATTTCACTCCATAAATAAAAAACCGTGAACTTCACGGTCAAAAGATAGCTGATACGCCATATACAACTTTTAGAAAGCAAATGAAATCAAATTGATAATATAAAATATCAAATCAGAAGTTGCTTCAGTCAACACGACACTTCCCTCTTATTTCCTTTTGCATATGGTCTTCTCCATATAATATAATAATTCTTCAGTCAACACGGCACTTCCCTCTTATTTCCGAATGCATATTGTCTTCTGCATATAATATAATATAATAATAATAATAATAATGATAATGATAATAATAATAATTGATAATTGATGATAAAATAATAATTTTTGGAAACAATCACAGAACGTAAAAATCTCTCATCCTTAACTAATATTAAGAAATACCTTAAGCAACCAAAATTCTGTTATGGCTTTGAATTGTACCCCTGTTGCCATACGTCACTTGACTTCGGAGATCCTTACTGCAGAAATTGTGGTACGGGTTGTACACCTTTGGGAGAGAAAAAGTTTCTACAACAAGGATGATACTCTATCATTGGAGATGCTTCTATTTGATTCGGATGTACTAACGTTTAATTGACTTTTTTTAATCGACTATGTACTATTTACTAATATTCTACCATACAATTTTCAGGAAAATATAATTCAGGCTACTATCCGCAAAAGTATCATTAACAAATTCAAGAACAAGATCAAAGAGGGACATTTATACAAATTATCAAGATTCACTGTGGAAGCAAATAAGGGCGCTGAAATTGCAACTTCTGCTGAACTACGCATCTACTTTTCATATCCAACAATGGTTAAAGAGGTTCGGGATCTACCCATCCCACGATATGGATTCAAGTTTGTGGACTTTCATGACATTCTATCAGAAACAATATCTGATGAACATTACATCGGTACATCCAAAAATCAAATCATTATAAAATTTGTATTTATTATATAACTTAGTAAACTAACCACAAACTTTTTAAACTCACGCAGATGTCATTGGTAAATTTTCCGGAGTCGGAGAAGTCAGATCAACAAATGATGGAAATAGTTGGATGACAATATACATAGAGAATGTTAGGTAAAAATTATGCTACTTTTATATTTCATTGTCACATGTTTATAAATATTTGGGTATAAGAATTTATAATAATCTGAAAAATATTCCCAGGAAGGAGAAAATTGCATGCTCGGTATGGAACAACTATGTTAGCTTAGTCCAGGCGTTTGTTGATGCATGTAAAGATCCTACTGAACCTGCTATAATTGTCATCCGCTGTGTTCAACGGATTAGATTGGTAAAACTAAAATCTGAGATTGGTAAAATCACAAGCTTGATGAAGATGGGTTCTATTTGGGGGAAAAAATCCACCGACATTGAAATAATAAAGTTGTTTAATATTATTTTTTCGTTTTTGTTTTTGTTTTTTAACTTTTATCGATGTATGCGTCTTAATTTATCCGACCGTATTTTAGTTATAATCTTACACGATTTTTAAAATAACGCTACGTAATTTTTAAGCTAACAGTATTTATATTTTAGATTAATATTATTAACAATATTAATTTCATATTATTAAAATACTAAAATAATCAATTTCTTTATATTTACAATATTTAATAACTTTTATCGATGTATGCGTCTTAATTTATGCGACCGTATTTTAGTTATAATCTTACACGATTTTTAAAATAATGCTACGTAATTTTTAAACTAACAGTATTTATATTTTAGATTAATATTAGGATAATTTGTGAGAAACTACCTTACATTTATGTCAATTTGTGAACAACTACCTTACTTTTTCTTTTTGGTTAAAAACTACCTTTTATTTTAATTTTTTGTTAAAAACTACCTAAAAAAAAGTTCTGAGGCCAATTTCTATTTATGAGTTGGATTTCACACGTGTGAGTTCTCTAAATTTTCATTCTTATTCACGAATAGCATAGAGTTCATACGATTTAGCCCATGTTCATCATTCGGACCAATTATTCCACATGCTTAAAGAAAGAAATTGAAGCTAATAGCAAGAATTACCTTTCGTTTAGAACTTTAGATAAGAAAGATAAGCTTGGATATCAAGTTTAACGACAAAATAAGAATGAAAATCTAGAGAACTCACACATGTGAAACCAATAATAAAAAAAATTGGCTTCAAAACTTTTTTTAGGTAGTTTTTAACAAAAAATTAAAATGAAAGGTAGTTTTTAACCAAAAAAAGAAAGTAAGGTAGTTGTTCACAAATGGACATAAATGTAAGGTAGTTTGTCACAAATTATCCTTAATATTATTAACAATATTAATTTCATATTATTAAAATACTAAAATAATCAATTTCTTTATATTTACAATATTTAATAACTTTTATCGATGTATGCGTCTTAATTTATGCGACCGTATTTTAGTTATAATCTTACACGATTTTTAAAATAACGATACGTAATTTTTAAACTAATAGTATTTATATTTTAGATTAATATTATTAACAATATTAATTTTATATTATTAAAATACTAAAATAATCAATTTCTTTATCTTTATATTATTTTCATATTTTGAAATTCTAAAATAATTAATTTCTTTATCTTTTAATTATTAACAATATTAATTTCATATTATTAAAGTTTTAAAATATTTGATTTCTTTATCTTTTAATTATTCACAATATTAGTTTAAATTACTAAAAGTAGACCCGTGAATTTCACGGGTTAGAACCTAGTTGAAATAGGATTAAGAATAGGAATATCTCGAGCATATTTTACCGTTTTATATTAAGAATTTAAAAAAGATCACAATTATTATATTACATACGGCCTTTATTCTATCTCATTTACTTTTTTATTATTTTTAATGATATATTTCGTTTCCTAAACATAATTGATTAACTTTTATATGTATTTTTTTCCAAATCGAATCTAATTGTACTAAAAACTTAACAAGTAGATCATAATTGTCCAATTAGTGAAATTATCAGCTATATATCAATTATTAATATATTATTTATTCTTTCATATACATTCTTTAATTAACTTTCCCTGTCATATTTTTTTTAGTAAACCTAATCAATTAACTCTTATATAGTTATATGTATTTTTTCCCCAAATTGAATCTTACTAGATTTCATGCCCGGGCACATGGTTTCAAAGTAATTATCGTAACAGTTAATTTTCTAAAAATACTTAGTATAATAGGCATTTATAGAGAATAATTCAAGTATGATTGTTTTTTATGGCTCATGTCAAGGCGTTGCCCGGGTAATATCTTGATATGTTTTCAAAGTAATTATCGTAACAGTTAATCTTCTAAAAATACTTATTATAATAGGCATATAAAGAGAATAATTCAAGTATGATAATTTATTATGGCTAATGAAACCTCAGATGTATCATCATCAGTGGAACAATATGGAACGTTGAAAGTGCATGAAATTCCAATGGAAACGGAAACATGTACCTTCGATTCTATGGTCTTGGAAAGACACTTACATATTACGCATCGCTGTCAAAATAATTTTTCCAATATTTCTAATATATGAAAATAGTTGAAGCTCGTACTCTTTTAACATTAACTCGTATTCTTTTACATTAGATCGTATTCTTTTTTACATTAGCACATATTCTTATTTTAATAGCTCATATTTTTATCTTATTAGCTTGTATACTTTTTACATTAGCTCGTATTCTTATCTTAATAGCTCATATTTTTATCTTATTATCCCGTATTTCTTTTATATTACCTGGTATTGTTTTTATATTAGCCCATATTATTATATGCTCATATTTGTAAGTTCGTGATTCTCTTATATGCTCGTATGTTATTTTTACATTAGCTCGTATTTTTATCTTAATAACTCGTATATTTTTTACATTAGCTCGTATTCTTAATTAGCTTAATAGCTCTATTAGGGTCGCATTCTTACGTTAATAACTCGCGTTTTTATGTGCTCGTATTTTTTAGGTCCTGATTATCTTAAGTTCTTATTCCTTTAACATTAGCTCGTATTTCTTATATATTCGTATTTTGTAGCTCGTATTCTTTTAATTATACCTCGACATCTTAAGTGCTTATTATATTATGAAATTTGACGTCTTGCAAATTTGGTTCTATTTTTTTTAGCTTGAGAAGTGTTTCAATTAGCTCGTGTTTTCATATTATGTTTACATTAGCTTGTATTCTCATCTTAATATGTCGTATTCTTATGTTCTCGTATATTTAAGTTCGTGATCCTTTTAATCTCGTATTCGTATTCATTTGTGCTCATATTTTGAAGCTCGTCTTATCTTAATACCTCGTATTGTTTTTTTCATTAGCTCGTATTCATTCGTGCTCGTATTTTAAAGTCCGTCTTATCTTAATAACTCGTATTGTTTTTACATTAGCCCGTATTCTTAGCTCAATGGCTCGTATTTTTTTTATATTAGTTCGTATTCTTAGGTTAATAACTCGCATTCTTCTGTGCTCGTATTTTTTAGTTCGTGATTCTCTTAAACTCTTATTCTTTTTACATTTGCTCATATTCTTATGTGTTCCTATTCTATAGCTCGTATTTTTAATTTACCTCATAGACTTAATTGCTTAATATATTCATCAATACAACTATTTATGCTTTTAATTAAATAAGAGAGACTTAATATATTTATCATTACATCTATTTATACTTTTAATTAAATAAGAGAAGGGAAAAAATAAATTATACCATAACTCTATGTCTCTACGGTACCCAAAACTCTTAGTTTACAATCAATTTATTATTTAATTATCTTTTTTATTTATATACTTAATTTATTTAATCAAAGTAATAGCTAATGTAATCGATCTATAAATAATAATTATACAACTGATATTTTTTTACTATTTAATTATCTTTTTATTTATATAATTAATTTATTTAACCGAAGTAATAGCCACTTAAAGTGTTCTAAAACAATAGTCAATGAAATCAATTATTTTATTAACTAATTCAATATTTATCCAACTGATATTTTAATACTATTTAATTATCGTTTTTTATATACTTTATTTATTTAACCAAAGTAATAGTCAATGTAATTACTCTAAAAACAATAATTATCCAATTGATATTTTATTACTATTTAATTATCTTTTTTTTATATACTTAATTTATTTAACCAAAATAATTGCCAATGAAATTGCTCTAAAACAATAACCAATGAAATCGCTTGAAAAGTTCCTCTCTTAACTATAATTATTATTAATTATTAAAACTTATTATTGTTGTTAGAAGAATAATTGGAAGCATGGAACAACTACAATTCTATAAAAGCACACAATCATCAATATGTCTTACTTGTGACGAATATTTGTGACGGATATATTCGTCACAAGTTTGTAACGGATCAAGTATCACCCACATGATAGATAAGATAAAAAAAGTAAAATGCATCGAGAATCACAAAAAAAAATTGTCTTTATTTTGGAATGTGGGTTTTATTTGACGCGTCACAAGTTTTTGATGGAAGTTTAAAACTTTTTATAAAAATAAATTAATGAAAAATACAAAAATAGGAGACGTCCTAATCCTAAATTTTACTACCTAAACACAAATAATTTACACAAATTCAATCTTGCAAAAAAAAAAAAAAAATTACACAAATCCAAACACAAGTTTGGTACATATAATCAATTTAAGAGTTCTCTTAGAATTCTAATCCTAAAATTAACTATATCTTTTTATACGTAATTGCTCATTCATGTACGAGTTTTACTCATTCATAAACTTTTTTTCATCCCTTTTCCATTCTATACCCCTTTTGGCTAAAAAAAATTCTTTCTAATTATCTCTCCCCACAAAAACCCTAAACCACACAACTATGGATGCAAGCTCTCGTATCGATCAGAAATAATTTTAATATCTACCTTTATCAATTATATTATATGAAATTAAAATTGATTTAGACTAATTAAATTCTGGTTTCTTTGCAATCGATATAGATAAATGGAAGTTTAGCTGGGATCCACATGAAAAAACTCCAGACTCTTGATGGAATAAATCTGCAAATTAATGACGGGGAATGAAGGTCGCGATATGTGGAACTGCTGCTAAGTATGATAGAACGTCAAGGCATGTGCTTTGACCAAGGATTTTGAGCTTTTCTCCTATGGCAACTTGACTGAGATAGGAGAAAGAGGGATCTACATGCGTGGGGTCAGAAGCAGTGCATTCAATTTGCTCGAGCTGTTTACCAGGATGCCGATATTTACCTCCTTGCCTCGCCGCTGTCGCTGTCGCTGCCGCTGCCACCGCCACAGCCGTCGTTACCGCTGTCATTCCGCGCTTGAAGGAAGAAATATCTTGGAGATTAATCAAATCTGGTCCATGATTGAGTAAATCCAATTTTAATTGTTGATAGGTAGAGGGAGAAGTTGAAATAAACTTGTAATTGTTGTGGAAAGATAGGGGTATAACGGTCAATCATGTTTATAATTGAGTAAAATTTGTGTATGATTGAGCAACACCCTTTTTATAAGTCCCGCAAATTATAGTAATGAGTTAGTTGTTATTCGTAAATAATTCTAACTACACAAATTCTATCTCAATGACTTAATTAATAAATACTCGTATATGCAAACTCTTACTTTTTATTTTTATTTTTTATTTATACATTTAAATTATTCAACAAAAATAATAGCCAATTAAATCGCTCTAAAACAATAACCAATGAAATCGCTTTAAAAGTTCCTCCTTTAAGTATATATATTGATTGATTGATATATTGATTGATTTATTGATTGCTTTTAAAAATTAAACAGGATCATAATTCTCCAATATAATGGATTATATTTGTACAACTAGTGAAGTAAATTGATTATTTATCGATTATTAATATATTTTACTAAAATTATTAGCGTTTATCGATTAGTAAAATTAAAAGTCCTTTTATTAAAAAGTTTTAATTAAATTCTTCGTGTACTCCACCAAGCGGCAAGCACTAGGGCTGTACAAATATTGACCCGGACCACTGGACCGGACCGGACCGGACCGGACCGTAAGGGTCAGACCGGACCGGACCGAACACCTAAAGGTCCGGTCTGCGGGTCTTCAAAATGTGGAGAACCGGTCCGCGGTCCTAGCCGGTCTAAACCCACGGGTTAACCCTTTGAACCGGTTGATGGACCGGATGCATATAATTTCGTATTTTTCTTTTTTATTATTACTTGCTAAACTTATAATTTGAAATTTTCAAACTTTCATATTAATATTTGCACATAATCTTGTAAGAAATCAATTACCATATTTTTTAGTATTTGGTAGTATTCTATTATTACTATAATACTGCTAACCTACGTTATACATACTAATTTTCGGATATTCAGACTATTCATGTCCAACTCCAATTCTCCATATTCTCGATATTTTTCAAGATTTATAAAAGACGTGTATGTGTAGTGCACAAAATAACATACTAGTTATGAATTTATTGTTTAAAACAATTGCATTACGAAACTGGCGGTCCAAAGGGTTACGGTCCGGGTTTAGACCGGACCTAAGGGTCGGTCCAAGGTCCGGTCTTAGAGCTCAACGGTCCGGTCTGAGGGTCGAGAAATGAGTAGAAGTCGGTCCACGGTCCATCCCGATCCGGTCCGGTCCGGTCCGGGTTTGGACCGTTGTACAGCCCTAGCAAGCACTATGATGCAAGTAAGAAAATTGAAACTATGGCCTGATAAAAAAAAATTCTTCTTAATTATTTGAAGGGAGAAATACCCCGTGCGTCAATGTATGTCTAAAGAACGGTGTTCAATTAAATTCTTGATCATTCCTATTTTTGAAAGAATGTTACTGATCTATCTGTAAACTACGTATACCAATCTTACGTATCCTCTATCTATAAAAGGAAGGTCTTTTTTAGGCTTGTGATTGGCTGGAATTTTTACTTTTTAATTTATTTTTTTTACACATTAACCAACCCCACTCTCTCCACTTACTCTCTCTCCAATTAATTACCATCTCTCCTCATTTCTTATTATTTTTCATATACATATTCATATGTTAAAAAGCTTATGATAAAAAAAATTAATCACATTCAACCTTACAATAAAAGAAAATTTTAAAAAAATCGGAAATCTATATAGGGGACAACAAATTTTAATAAAAAAAAATTACAATTCCGGAAAATTAACCTCTTGGATACCTTGACAATTAAAATTAAATTAGAATTTTTGTATGAACGGTCTCATACTCTCATACCATAAGACGATCAACATATATAAAAAGAAAAATCGTTTATTAGCAATGAAGGAACAACTTTTTATATGAGACCGCATTACTCTATAATTTGTGACAATTAAAATGTATAAAAGCAAAGTTATATACTATATAAACATATACATTAAATTTAACACGAGGCCCAAATTTTAAGATTTTGATGAAAAATAAATCATAAAAATATCTATATTTCCAAAAATATGAAAAAAAAGGTTACTATTTAATCAAAAGTGGTCACTACGTATCAAAATATAATCACTTTCCTATTGGTCGCATGTGCGACCGTCGTAAAGTAGAATTTTGCGAAATGGTAAATTAAGGCTACATAAAATAATACGAGTAATAATTATTATTAGGTGATATTGTCGACTCATGCATCCATATCGATCCATGTTTTTATGGTTGTCTATTACCCCAAAATATATATTTTTACAAGGTCATAAATAGTTGGGTTCAACAAAAATATACAATGTCGTTTTATTATATACGGTTTTAGATTAAATCCCTTATCAATAAAAGGAACAATTTTTGTTGTTCTTTCATTGGTTGCTTAATTTTAGGAAATTAAAAACCTTCTTTCTCGCCATGTCCCACCACTCACACAAGGAGCTTTAATTTTTCTTCCTTTTACTTTTCTCCATTTAACATTCTAAAGTTACAAATAATTTTTATCTCCATAATAAAAAAAAACTTTACTCCAAATTCAAAAATTAAAAAAATCACTAAAATTCTACCTAGAAACATAAAATTCAACAATATTAAAAAAAGTTGGACAATTAGAAGTAATTAACAAATATTTAGAGGTATGAAAAACGAAAAAAAAACGAAAAAAATTATACAAAGGGTTAAAAATTAACAAACATACGTATATCTAAAAAAATGAAAAAAATACACAAGGAGATAAAAATTAACAAAAAAACGTAAATCAAAAAAATGAAAGAAACGTAGATCAAAGATTTTTGAATAAGATCAAATAAACCCAACCCATAAAATTAAAAAAATGAAAAAAATACACGAGGAGATAAAAATTAATAAAAAAACGTAGATTAAAAAATGAAAGAAACGTAGATCAATTTTTTTTGAATAAGATCAAATAAACCCAACCCATTAAATTAACAAAAAAAAAATATAAATTTACGATTTTTAAGAAAATATAACAACCTTCGAGAATTAGTCAATTAAAGCTACGTTAACATCGAGTAAAAAGATGGTCTTAATAACAATACATTATTATTTTCTTTATAAAATCATCAACAAATTTTAAGAGACTGCTATTAAAAATATTTCTATCCTTTCATTTAGAGAGTAAGTTATTTAAAGGGTAAGATATAGAAATACAATACAATTTTTTTATCTATTTTATACGGTTCAAATTTATTTCATAATGTCATGATTATTTATTTCAATTTATATAATCATTAAAAAAAATTTAATTATACCAGTAAATCAATTATTTGGAGTCAAAATCATCCCTGAATTCATAATTTATATATTTCTCATTTAAGTTCATATTAAATTATATTTGTACTACTTTTTTAATATATTTACGAAATTTTTAGAAATAGACCCGTACATTTTTTGTACGGGCATAAAACTAGTTAGAATTATTAAAGGGGTGATAGTAAGAGAGGGGATGCCAGAATAGGGTAACCTGAGAAGGAGATGGTGATCGCCACATGATGGGTTGTCAGGGTAGGGTTACTGGAGGTGAGAAAGGAGGGAGATGGAAAAAATGATCGGGTTAGGAGGAAAAAAATAACAAAAATAAAATCGTAAAAGACTATCCAACACGATAAAGGATTATACAACCAGATGTATAATAGCATCGTACAATTATGATATATTTAATTGAGCTTATGTGTATATTTGTTGAGCTTTTAAGCTATTTTGAGTTATATTTTAGTTTTTTTTATATTAAAATTAAAATATAGTTTAACTTATATGTATTGTGTTTTAGTTGTATAATAATTTTCGATTCTTAATATTTTGTCAAGTAGTTCATAAACTTTAGCATATAGCTCGTATTCTTTCTAATAAAGCTCGAAATATCTATTGAAAAGCTCGACATATGTAAAGTGAATTGTATACCTCTGGTCGTATAATCCACTAATTGCGATAATAGCTTGAATATTAGGTCAGGACTTACCCAACCCATGCCTCGAAATAACAATTTGGTATAAATGTGCTTATATTTTTAATGCATAGTTTTAACCCATTTTTAATTAGTCGAATGATTACCATATAAATATAGTTATTACTCCGTATTTGTCACGTATGTATAGTAACAGATCAATCTAATACTTCATATAATGTCTTGGTATTGATTATATATATTCTTTGTAATATGAATTATGCAATATGTAAATAACAATAAGTTTCTCTTGTAACCGGAATATCCTTCATAAGCTTGCGACGGGTCAAGTACACCACCTGTTTAGATAAGACACAAATAAAAGTGCATAGAAAATCACAAATGTTTTGTCTTTATTTCGCCAAATAAATTTTATTTGAACTGTCACAAGGTTACGACCGATATTGTCGTTACAAATGAAAATTTATAGGTAAAGAAATTTAGTACTACAGTAATAAATATCGTTTCTATCTCATTTATATTAATTAAATAAAAAAAAAAGCTTGTTGTGCACGTTTAATAACACCTGACATTTTACCTGCGAGTTTGAGACATTCCTTTGTTTTCAGTGACAAGTTTCCTTTGTTTTCAATGCAAGTATCCTGTAATCCTGTAGGCTACACAAAAGAATGATGTCAGAGAAAACCATGAAAGCAAAGGAATGAATAATTTCATACAACTATAAGCCCATACACAAATACTCATTCAAGACGTATACTATCCGTCACAAGTTGAAGACAGATAGTGTCTCTCTCACAAGTTAATAGGGGATTAGAACCCAGGACACTAGATTGGAAGACAAACCCATTACCACTGTACCACAAGATATTTATTGTATATTTAATGAGATATTATTAATTTATCTACTATTCAATTATATTTGAGGTAGCAAAAACCCGTCTTTTAAGTCAATTTTTTAAAGTTTGGGGTAGCGCCCGCCATCCCTTGCTACTCATTAGATTCGCCCCTGCCTACGTTGTTGTGAGAGGATACTATCCGTCTTCAGCTTGTGACGTATAGTATCTGTCTTCAGCAAGACTCATTGAAGCTCATATCATAGAATTTAAGGTTTAGAAAAAAAAGCAAATAGTATGACAAGCATATTCGTTCTAAACTTACGACTGATTAAGTAGCATTACTTATGCGGGGTAGATGAGAAAAGTAAAATATTTAGAGAGTAATAATCTGCTTTTTCGTCTACCTAATGGATAATACTTAACTCTCATCGCAAGCAAGATTTGCTGTCCAGTTAATAGCTACGTGTAATTTATGTTTTTTTAAATTCAAAGCGAAAATTAGGATAAATCACGCATTTTACAAACATTTTACACACCGACGCAACGTAACTTAGCAAAATACGGATTCTCGTTTGTTATATTAAACTAATAATCACATTAAAAATAAAATAGTCAAAACAAGCCTCAAATAAAAAATTAACACTCGTTTTTATTTACGCTTGTATTCGTAATGTAAAACTGTAACCATATTATAATAAAATGTAAACATCATCATAAAATTATGTAGGACTAAGGCCTTGTTATTTTCGCTGAAATGAGCTGAATTGAATAAATTGGAGTAAGGCTTAATTGAGCTGAATTTAGTGAAACTGAGGTGGAGTGAATTTAGTTGAATTAAAAGTTACTTTTGTGAACGTAAATAAAACTTAACGGAATACAACCAAACTAAATTGAAAGGAGCTGAAATTAAGCCAGAAAAAACAGGGCCTAAGAATCGTAAGACAAGAAAAAAGATAAGAAATCGCCATTAAATTGAAAGAATAACCATTAATTATATAAAATGTCTCAGATAAGCGTATTATGACTCGTGAAACCGTCTCCAAAACGGTGTAAAAATGAGTATAGTAAGAAGACGTTGACGTGAATTTAGAGAGACGGCATAAAAAGGAAATAGAAACTGTGAATGTCTGATATGATAAAATTGATCATGAGTCATAACAACAACTCACAACCTCACCCAACACTGAAAGTACTCTTTCAACCGTCTGAAAGTTACTCACACTTCCCACTTTCTCTTCTCTACTCCATACTTCAGGATTATTACTACATAAACCAGCTACCTTCTTACTCAACAACCTCCCTCCCTCCCTCCCTCCTCTCAAACCGTCTTGAAATTACTCGATAAATAAAAGATTAGAAGGGTAATAAGCATGGGTTCCAAACCTGATTTTACGCAGAAGCTTCTGCATGATCTTCGTCTGCGTAAAGAACAGATGACTGGCAGTCAGACATCAGGTATTGCTTGCATTCTGTTACTGCATTTTTGTTTTGTAATGCTCCCTTCGTGTCAGTCGACAGAATTTTCTGCAACTTCAGAAAATGAGATGTATCGACTGAAGTGGAGGGAGTTGGCAACAACAATATCAGACTAGCTATGTTACTCCGACTCTTCTAATTCCCTCGCATACCCGTGTCCGACACTCAACATTCGGACATGGGCATGACACTTGGACGCCTAATTTTAAAACAAATATGCTTATTTCAACACTTGAACACGTACCTTGTCAAATACTTCTAAACGAGTCTGAGTAACATAGCATCAGGGTCTTGGTCTTGGTCTTGGTCTTGGTCTTGGTCTTGGTCGCTGTCATGGATTATCATCTGAAACCGTCAATAGCAATAACCCAATAGGCTTTATAATGGTAGATGCCACTGATTACCGATCCTACATAAAATTCGGGTATATATGATTAGAGGTCGGCTAACATGAATCATCATCGAAATTGTTTAAGCATGAATCCAACGATACAAATTTCTACAAAGCTAGAAGCATAGATTCATGATTGTATATTTCGACAGATTAGTCCAGTTAGTACAGTACAGTTCATAGAAACCACCAGGGTAAACTGCAGAAAAATTGGTAGGCTTGGAAGTGAAGTAAAGATAATTTAGTAACTTTGTAACGAAGTTACCAACAGACCAACAGTTGATTCTTTTTCTAAAGTTACAAGCAATGTAGGATACCACATGAGCTCAAGCAGCTCCCTTACAGAATCCCCAGATCCTTCAATCTTAACACAAAATCTCGCAACCGGTTTAAATAATGATGAAAAAAGGAAAGTGGTAAAGAGATGTCAGAAGTACCTTTTCGTGACCAAAATTTAGAAAATTATGAACAATCTAGAATGATAAGAGCACAAAGCAGTTGCTGTCGACTGTCGTTCCCTAAACCAGCTTCTGGTCATTTATATAGTTAAAAACTTGCAGTAAATTCGAGCAAATAGATGTCAGCAATGAACATTGACCTGGGTGAGTTTTCAACAGTGATACGATATTCTCTGCTTTGAAACAAAATATGTGCAGCTAACTATGTTGCTCAGACACGGTTAGAAGTATCCGACATGGTACGTGTCCAAGTGTCGGATTCTTCTATTTTTGTGAAGAATCATGTTTTTGGTCTAAAAAGAAGTGTCCGAGTGTCCTACCCATGTCCGAGTGTCAAGTGTCCAGTGTACGACACGGGTACACGAGGTCATATTGAAGAGTCCAAGCAACATAGGCAGCTAATCATGAACACCATTTACATTTGGACAAAGTTTAGAAACAAGGGGCTTATGATCGACATTTTTATAATTTCCCGCAAAACAGATTCATATAGAGGGAGCTCGAGGGACTTTTTCAAGCACTCCAAGGGAGCAAAGACAATCCAGACGGTATGTTTCTTTGACAAGTCCCCTAAACAACAACAACAACAACAACATCAGAGCCTTAGTCCCAAAATATTTGGGGTCGGCTAAACAGTAGCGGGAATTTGGGAAGAAAATATGAAGGGGGCCAAAACTGGGTCGGTCCCCTGATCTATGGTTGTAAAGTTAATCATATAACATTCCGACATTACATTTATATGCGACTCTGGTGATCAGTAAATTAACAAAATTTCAGGGGATGCCAGTCCCCCCGCCCATGGCATCTTAAAGCCGTCATTGCTCTTAGTCTTTTACCACAATAAGAAGCAACTGCGATATTGGACAATTAATCTCACAAATTAAATCAACCTAATCATTTCATGTACAGTAAATGGGTTAGTCCTACTTGTGAGACTGTCTCATATAAATTTTTGGGGATTTGCAGATTGGTCAAAAGAATGGAAGCACACAAAAAAGCCTTACCTCCCAGCAGAGCGTAGATCAATTAGTACCTTATGGAGGCGGCCATCACTCAGCGCAAAAAGGTGATATATCAATGGCCATAGCTTGCGCCTTTGACGATGGGGGTAATCTCAAGGCGGTCGAGCTCAAAAGCAATGCTGCAATCATGAACTTGTTACAACAAATAGGTAAAGTATCGAAGCAACAAACTTCAACCAGGCAACGGCAATCAACAAACCAATTTCCAACACTTACTCATCTACACATGGATGAAGTAGCAAGAGGAGCCCAGAAATTGAACCAAATACTCACAGCCTGCACTAGCAGTCTTACTATTAATCAAGGCTCCGTAGAAGTTGGAAAGGAGCTCTGGAAAGGGGCAACAGAATTAGAGCAATCTCTTAGAATGCTTGTGAGTTTGCAAGAGGCATCAAACTGCACGAACAAGCCACAAAGAAAAAGCCGTCTTAAACTGCTAGAGGAAGGTGACGACTGTGACAATGATAGCAGTATCAGCATAGTGAAACAAAAGCAAGTAGAACGACCAGTTTTCTCATTTGATAAGCCTTCAAAGAACACTAAAGGGTCAGTCCAGACTGATCTCCAGCAAAAGCAACAAGCTCTGAAAGGAGATTTGAACACCATGTCTGAGAAGCGAGGGCCCATGATTTCAGCAGGTTCTCACAGGCGCTCTGCTAGCTGTGGTCCCGAGTTAACATCTCAAGTAATAAGTCACACAAAATCTAAGCCGACTACAGCAAGACTTCCAAATGTAATTGCAAAGTTAATGGGGTTGGACGAAATTCAACAAAACACTGAGCCAAAGCCCGCCACAGAAGTACATACATGGCCCAAACACAGATCGGGGGTAATAGTTTCGAGAAATTCACAGGGAAGTTCCAGGAGCAGTGAATTAACTGAGGATACTAAGAATGTCAAAATCCTAGTCAACTTGGATAAAACAGAGAACAATAAAATAGGAATGGTGACAGCAAATCCAGAAAAACTGCAAGAAAAAAAGGCATACGAAGCAAAGACACCAGACCTGCAAAAAGGTATGGGGAAAGATGGAAGGGTGGAAATCAGGAATTGTGTTGGTGGTTCACAAGAGGTCATGTATCAAAAAAATCAGCTGCCAAGTCAAATGATACAACCAAGCGGCGAAGCTAGAAAGACTACAAACATAGGTACACAAAAACAAGGAATCAAGCATGCTACAGAAGCATTGGAAGGGGCGGTAGTAATAGAGAAAAAGAGTTCAGAAGTCAAACATAAAGTTCGAACAGTATCAAGAGGCACCCACAATACCCATGAGACGGGAGAAAGAGTTGGCAAAAAAGTTTCAATTAATCAGCAAAAGAAAAACATGGACGTTCAGTTGCAGCAGGAGATGAGGCCAACAACACCAACATTTGAACCACAAGGAAAGAAGCTTAGAACAGAAAACACCGTCAGACACACAACAACTAACAAATCTCAGCAAAGAAAAACGTCACCCCACCCTGCAAAGCGAAACAATAGCCAAACTGCAACAAGTCATGCAGACTTGCCGAAGCACCAAAATGCTAGACAGAACAATACAGATGAGGGATGTGTAGCATCAAATACTTTATTAACTAGAAGACAGAATTGTGATCCTACGACCGATAGTGCGTCTGCAAATTCAGATATCAAAGAAAAGAGCCTGGCAAATCTAAAATCAGGGAAGAATGGTAATTTAACAAACGGAGAAAGGGCACAAGCATTGACTAACTTAAATGTAGATGCAACGTCTGCTGGTGTTTCGACGAGAAAAGTAGCAGCAGAAATTACACCAGACAGAAGAATCTTCAACGAAAAAAGTGTAAAAGCAAATGAAATAAAGGCTAAAACAGTTAGGAGACAGAACCAAAAGAAGCTCGAGAAACTCATTGTGTCGAGAAGAGCAGTGCAACCAAGTGACAGAACAACCAAATGCGCACAAGCAAATGTCAAACCATGTGACATCCCCAAGCAGGAAAAAACACAACAGACAGAGTCAGAACACGTGAGTACCACAAACCAACGCAAGATAGATGACTCTTACAACATACAAGACCTTGATGAACTACCTTCAAGCAACATGGTAAGATCAAGCTCATAAACTTAAAAGCAAGAAAAAGTTGGATTCTTTGGTTCAGGGTTGACAGGCTAATACTGCATTTAAAGACTAAATTTATCATACTTAATGCAGAGCGAGCTCACAGCATCAACAGCTGAAGATGCTCAGCAACTAGTAGCTGATGAAGTTCAAGACGCCAAGCCTCAAAAAATAGCAACAGGTAAACACATTCACTTTCTTTAATTGAAATCCTCACAAATGTTATTCCCCTAGTGGAAATGCTACCATAAAAAATTTGAGAACCATGGCCATTTGGCAAAGCCGTCTAATTCTCGTAGTTGAATCGATATTTTGCTCCATCTATAGGTGACCTTCCAAGTTTGTTTTGCACAAAATTAAACATAATAAGATGACGTTAAAATGTAAGTTGATGGAAGATGTGGGATCACAAACCGTAATGACTACAAATAGCATGCAACAAAATAAAGATTTAACAGAATTAAATTTACAAAAACATCCCACTGCTTCACAGTTATACCTTCATTCGCATCATGTTTTCTTCCTTTTGACCTTGTCAAGATCAGGATTAAAAAAAATAACAAGGAGAGGAAACAGGAAACTAAATCATTCAGTTTTGCAGATGACCACCTGAATAGAGTACGTACTGCCAAAGCTGAGCAACAGATACATTCAATAAAAGTTAAACAAGAGCCGCTGACTGAAGACCAGATGAACTTGAAGCAGAAACTAATACAAAGTCATATGTTCCTAAACACAGCAGAGGCCCTCTTCAGACTTCATATTCCTATTGGCATTCTAAATTATGCAAGTGATCAAATTAATAACGATAAGAATAACAACCTGATATTGGACTGTGGTTATGAGCTGCTGAGAAGAAAAGGAAGAAGAAAAGAGATGTCGCTTTATCCCAGCATAGGCAAAATCATGAACTGCAAAGAAGTTATATCTTTGGATAATTTGGTGAGGCAAATGCAGGAAGACTTTGAGACGCTAAGAACTTATGGAAGGAATGAAACTGATGAATACAACGAGGTAGAGTATATACTGAAAATGCTGGAGAGAGATATATTCTACAGGGCACCTGATCTTAATTGCACGTGGGACCTTGGCTGGAATGAGACGGTGTTTGCCTATACCGAAGTGGACGAAGTCATAAGAGACGTGGAGCAATCTTTACTTGACGAACTTCTGGATGAGATAATAGTCACAGATCATCAAAAGCTGTGATATCAATTACAAAACACTCCTTGACCTTCTTTCTTATTTTCCTATATTCATTTGTGCACATCCAACTTGTACTTGAAAATTCAGTGTAATTTGAGATTTTGAGTTATATAAACATGAAAAAATTATGACGCTAACTAACAATATCTGATCACACTGAAGCGACAATTGTGAGTATATGATGAAAACCATCAAGGTTAGTTTACAGATCAGCAATGCACTGAGACCTTTCACTGAAGGTTTTCATTATATACTCACAACTTTCACATTTTAATGAAAAAGTGCATTCGCACAGAGAACAGCATTCAGAGATTTCTTCTTTGTCAAATTTGACGTTTACGATGGGGTAAACATCAAGATAAGCAAAATTAACCCATCACGGAATCAGATCCTACACTTGTGTGACACATTAATATGTCAGAATTTAAGAGCATAGTCAGCAAGCAAATAAGAAAAACAGCTAGACTATGACTCTAACAGCTACAGAGTAGACAATTGTCAAACCAGAATATTTATAGCCACAAATGAGTAGAGACTAGAGAAGCAAAGTTGCAATTAGGATTTAGAGGTGATAGTGAGTTGACCCAGCTTGGAGCTCAGCTTGGTAGAGCCTGACTCAAGTAAGCTCACCTTCTCGTCGAGTTCAACTCAAATACTTGAAGGAGACAAGCAGTGCATACATCTCGCGCAACTAAAAGGGCCGCATAAAGTTGCGGGTCATTTTAACTCATTCCATCGTACGAAGAAAAATAGGTGTGCCATTCTATCAAAGACTCCGTCTATGATTAGTGAGAGCGCCATTAAAAAGCAAGGGTATAGATAAAAGTTGCATGATTTCATTTCAACTACCAGTTGGCTCAAATATATGCACCAGTAGCATTAACATAACAAAACAAAAGATAGCGAACTAATATTACCATACGTCTACACTAGAGAAGCCAAGAGCATAATAGAACCCTAGATTGCAGTATCAAACACCAGTAGAACCAAACCCACCAGCACCTCTAACAGTGGAATCCAAATCCTCAACTTCAAAAACATCAGGAGTTATAATCTTCTGGATGATCAACTGTGCAATGCGATCTCCCACCTTTACCTCAAATTCGACATCAGAGTGATTGAATAGAATCACCCCAACTGGCCCTCTGTAATCTGCATCAATTACCCCAGCTCCCACATCAATGGAGTGCTTCCACGCTAACCCAGATCTTGGAGCTGCAATGAGCCAATGATACAAGCATTAAAATCGAAACTTCCTAGTAAAATGAAGTGAAGTGTTAGGTTAACTGGTCAAGTATCCATTGAATACTAACACAGTAGCACCACATTCTTTTGGACCTAACTGCGCTTCACTTCAGTTCAGCCTTAAATTATGTTCAAGCAGTTGCAGTCCCAAAAAAACAAGGCCAACGTCTTCGAAAAGTTCCAAGAGATTTAGGCCAAAAACCAAAACCTTATACATTCCACAGAACTTTCAGGATCAGATTGTTTGGGTTACAGTAAAACTAATGGTCTAAATCAGTTAAAGTTAATGTTAAGTTGATACAGAATCACAGGTGGGCAGGTAGTTAGTTTGTGTATTCGCGGTGCACAGAAACTGTTCGACAAAATGCTCAAAAGACAACTAGTTCAAAATTTCCTCAAACCGACATTATAGTTGCAGCGCAGAAAAACTGTTCGACGAAATGCTCAAACGAGAATTAGCTCAGGATTTCCTCGAAACAGACTTTATACACCATTTCATACCTTGTAAAGCTGTGTATATGAAGCTATTCAAAAGGGATTATTCAGTAAAACATCAAATTGAGGTAATAAAGTAGAGATTTACCGATACGAGCGTAAGTTCCTTGAGGAATTGCAATGCTCAAATCAGTAGCAACCAGCGCTTTTCCTCTAGCAGGCACCTTAATCTCGACCGCGCTGCAAAACCACGCCAAGAAATCCCATCACTAATACAACAACGACAACATTACCCTAGTGCCTCAAAACTTCCGCAAAATTACACAACAAATTTACCCAAATATCTCAAGGGTTTCCCTAAATTAAGAGTACAATTGTTGAATGATCGCAATCATAAAAAGTACACATCCCTAAAAGTATATCATATTGCATTATTGCTAATACTCCCTCCGTCCCAATTATTTCGTTTACCTTTGATTAAAATACCGCTCCGGAAATATAACTAACATAACAAAATTGCATTAAAACGACGTTTTACCTAGAGAGATCGTAACCGGCGGCGAGATGGGACCCACGGGAAGGAATAACAGCCTTATCTGAGAGCTTCTTGATCTTCAGAAACGCGGCAGCAGGGGCGGGGGCGGGGGCGGGAACGACGCCGTTTTGGGGTTGGGTTTCTGCACTGATGTCTTCCATTTTGATTTCAGGGATACCGATTGTAGCGTTGCGTTTGTGAGTGAGTGAGTGAGTGAGTGAGTGACGTTTTGAAAATTTTGAGGGTTTAGTTTGGGTATTTGTGAGCGGATTGGCGCTAAAATTTGCCGCCATTTTAAGGTCATTTTACTCTTCACGCTAAATCACAAATTCATATTTGGGACGACAATATTCGTTACAAATTTATGACGAGTGAAATAATATCCACTTTAGTAGATAAAAATAAGAGTAAATTAAAAATAACTCCCTTTTAAAATAGGGTTTTTTAAAATTACTCCCTTATATAATTTTTTTCTAAAATTACTCCCTTAAGATGCGCTTTTATTAAAAATTGCTTCAAAATTCCAATTTAGGTTACCTATTTTGTATGTTTTTAAACTTATTCTACATTGTTATACCCTGTAAAAGCATAAATTGGCTATGTTCCAAACGGAATCAATTCATAAACTTGTAAAATAAGTCACTTGAATTAGAGTTTTGAAGCAATTTTTGATAAAAATACATTTTAAGGGAGTAATTTTAGAAAAGTGAATTTTAAAAGGGAGTTATTATTAATTTACTCTAAAAATAAAGTTGTTTTATTCACGTTTGCCAATATTCGTTTTCTTTTGTTAATAACTTTAGTTACATATCGATAAAAATTATAAAACTTTAATATTAACAATCTACTCGATAAGACAATTTAAACAAGATCTCACATGATTATCTTTTATGTTATACTCCGTATATTAGAAGTTGTGTCGAAGATTCACTCGACTTATGAATAGTGCCCGTAAAGTGTAATGTATAGAATTGATTGAAACTGAGGAAATATATGATTCATTCAGCTCATACAAAGTGCACGCATTATATCATAAATAAGAATCGAACGCTTAATCTAAAGATAGTCAAAGAGTATTTAGCATTTAACCTAACTAATACTCCATCCGTTCAATTTCACTTCGTAGATATGTTTTATGTACAAATGTTAAGAAAATCACATTTTGCGTTATAATAATAAGAGTACAACAGAATAACAAATGAATATAAAGTGTTTGGATTATGTGTAATTTGTATAAAAAAAATGGGTTTTAGTAGTATTACAGTAATAAAAGTACAACCAAATAAGGAAATATGTAAAGTCGGGTTGAATGGACAGATAAAAAATACATGTGGAATTGAATGGAGGGAGTAGTAATACTCCTAATTTGGAAAAAAAAAAAAGAGTTTTTCGTCAGATAACACCTAACATTTATACTGTCTGTAGAAATAGTACCTAAAGTTATTTTTTTTGCCCAACAACACCTAACATTTTCTGTCTTTTGTCTAATAACACCAAAATCAGTTTTCCGTCAAAAAAAAGTCAAGATTCCGTCTTGACTAACGGTAAAATTGATTTGACGCTTCTTTCTTTTCCCCAGATGCATTTCATTACCCTCTTCATCATCATTTCTAAACTGAATTTCCCCTTTTGCTAATTTTTTTCTTCAATTAAACTTAATTTTTCTTCAATTAAATTCCTATGTAACCTCGTCCTTAGTTATTTAATTCCTCAATTTTTAAATTAAAACCTCAAATTGGGCTTACTTTGTCCAGTTTTCTCCTTTCCCTCACATCCTTTCAACCCAATGTCTTCTTCAAGCTCATCCTCAAACTCAACAAAGCGAGATGCAATTGTCGCATTCCATCCAGTAGCTGAAAAAACATCATGGATATATCAAAATCTGGGTAGGAGATTCATTTTTAAGGTCAAATCAATTTCACTGTTAGTCAAGACGGAATATTGACTTTTTTTTACGGAAAATCGACTTTGGTGTTATTAGACAAAAAACCGGAAATGTTAGGTATTGTTGGGCAAAAAAAAAAACTTTAGGTACTATTTCTACAGACAATATAAATGTTAGGTGCTATCTGACAAAAAACTCGAAAAAAAAACCTAGAATGTCAAAGAAGACAAATATACAACTCATACTTTCACAACTTGTCTACCACCAGTCCATCCGCACCACCTACCCTAGACAATAAGTCAACATCTTTAATAAGATTTTTCCGGGAACTTTAATTCTCTCATGTCAACCAAATAAACCTTTAGTGTAAATTGTTCCGGATAATATCTGTCACAAGCTGAATACGGATATTTTAATCTCATAGTAAGACAAGTGGAAGGATAAGTGGGAAGAAAATGAAGCATGCATGATATTACCACCTGCACTTACATATTGTGAAATGATCACTATCCGTTTTCAACTTATGAGTAATCGTCTTCAATGAGAACCTGTATAATTAATGTGTCATCTATCCACATACCATTCGCATTCACATTTTGCATAATATTCCCATATTTTTCCGAACACCGTATACTTCTAGTCCACTACGAGTCTACGACTCTGCAACATTTGACTTTGACTTTGACTTAGTCAACACTCAAAACCTTATATATACTCTCCCGTTTTCTCACAACTCGGTTCAATCGACTCTGCTAACCCTTTAACTCCGCCACGTCTCACAATGGCGACCCTCGACATGAACACAATCATCATCGAAATCCTCCCAAGACTACCCGTCAAATCGCTAATCCGCTTAAAATCCGTCTGCAAATCCTTCAAAACCGTAATCTCATCTCGAGATTTCATCCAACTCCACCTCCGCCACCACACCGTCTCCTCCCTCCATTACCTCATCCTCGCCGCAAACCGACGCATTAACTGCTATACCATCGACCCACATTCTCGATCCACCATCACAACCACCGCAGCAACAACCTTCATTTTCGACATACACAGCGCAATCTCCGTCGTCGGCTCCTCGAACGGATTGCTATGTATCTTCCGTACTCACAGAAGCACCAACTACTTATCAATTCTCAACCCGACAACCCGAATCTGTCGATACATCGATACCAGAATCCATGGCGGAAGCGATCGAGTTCACAATTCCGGGTTCGGATTCGATCACAAACATCTCGATTACAACATCGTAGCTGTTTCAGATTTTCGCGATCAATCCGCCATTAAAACGAGAGTAACCAGGGTTTACAGCTTAAACAAAAGCTCCTGGACCATAACCGTGACCGAAATTCCAACCGATACAATGGAGGAACGACACGGTGGGGTCCTCATCGACGGTCATTTACTACACTGGATGTTCTGGACACCTTCATTGCGAAAACGAAGAATTGGTTGCTATAATATTTGCGAAAAAAAATGGGTAAACAACGTGTTATTGCCTAAGTACTACTACGACCCGAATCACTGGAACTACCTTCTAGATTTCGGGCTTGTCGATGGCTGTTTGTTCTCGTCTTTCGAGAACAAAATCGAGGATCGGTTTGATGTGTGGATGATGGAGGAGTATGGGGTTCAGGAGTCATGGGTCATTTTGGTTAGCGTTCCTGTTTCGGACCGTTTTGATGGGGGAATTGTTCCGGTTACTTGGTGTCGGAGCTCCGACAGGGTTTTGGTTCGGCTGCGTCATAGTTGTAAATTGTTTTGGTTAGACAAGTCGGGTGGGGTGATTAGCGAGGCTAGGTTTGATGGAGCCCCGGATTTTTCGAACCTGCAGGTTTATGTGTGTAGTAGTAGTAGTGTTGATCTTCCTGGTGGAATATATTTTGGGAATCGTTAGGATAATTGGAAAAAAATAGATTTTCAATTTTTAACTCTCCGGGTTAAATCTTGAGATAATCTAATGGTTATAATTATTTCATAAGAGTAATGTTTTATTGAATCTTCTTTATAAAAGCAACAACCACGGAGCTGAGGTGTCGCTCCATGGTTAAAGGTTAATTTTTAAAGGTCAATTTTTCAAAGTAAAATTTTAGTGGGCACTCCATGTTCAAGAAATGATTTAATTGTTTTTATACGTATATATGCGGATTAAATTGTTTGATATAAATTACATTCTAATATGATATTGCTAAACTATTAATAGAAGAACAATATTTTAATATTTTTAACAATAACCTTACTAATTAGAAGCACAACAAAAATATTAATATACCAATTTTCTTTTTAAAAAAAATTATGTAGATAGCTTCTTCAATAAATCAATTATTACTCAAAAGTTATGGGTAAAACTCGCACATAAAAAATTTGAAACCGAGGTAGTGGTAACTGAACCCATAATTTTATATAATTGTAAAATTAACTCTTATAATTTTCAATTAGAGTAATTAGGCCCTATAATTTACATAATAAGTGAAATTTATATCATAAGTGAAATTAAACCTTTTAATAAAATCTCACTAGAAATTTAATTTATTATATCACAAAAGTAAAACCAGTTATATTTTTATTGAAAAATACAATAAATTTTGTAAAAAATCAGTAAAAAGCATAAATCAAATTGAAAAATAAAAATATTTTACAAAAATAAAATAATTTTAAAATAAAAAATTTACAACTTTTGTAAATCAATTTCAATTGCAAAATATTTTATTAGATTGTTATTTTAAAATTAGTAGTTGAAATAAAAAATTTATGATAAAATTATAAAAAATATAATAAAATTGTAATAAGACGGGTTTAGTAGTCATAAGATTTCAGTATGTTATACATATACATATTGATATAATGATATTCTAGTCAGATTTTGTATTACTTCTAATTGGTTAAACTTATAAACTCAAATTATTCCGGATATAAAAATTAATTTCACAATTGTAAAAAGTTCTGAGTTAATCGCGATTTTTCCGAACTTAAAACCAATGACCCCAACAACATTGGAGTTGACTATTAAGTTACTAGAATATTAAACCAACCGTATTATCACCAATTTATCAATTATCATCACCGTCACCATCAACAAGTGGAACACAAAAACTTTAGAGAGACGATTTCTCGATAATATTAACGAGATACTTCTTATATGTCAAAGCTTAAAATGTATTTTATACTATATCTCTTACTCATCTAGCGAAAGGCGGTATATAAGGAAGACTACAATTGAAAATAGCTATTTTTTTTGTGGGAAGGGGCGTCTTTCGAGCTATTCCTAGAGACACCTCGTAATATTTTATGCAAAGAGGCTAGTGAACGAGGAAGGAAGTTTCATTTTTCATATGGTCACGAAAGTTAATACATCGGGATTTAATTTCAGCTTTATTCAGTACACTTTAATTTATTTTAGATTTTCTCTTCATAAATGAGTTCTTATTCTACACTACAAAAAAAAACATGGAATACTGACGGAAAATATGCGTCAGGAAATTCGCATTTCTAACAGAATATTCGTCAGTAACTTCCGTCCCTAATATTTGTCACGAAAATTAGAGTTTCTGACGGAATTTTCTGACGGTTTCTCCGTCAAACAAGTTGTGTCAAGGTGAATGAAATCTAACAGAATATTCGCCAGTAACAGTCAGGGTTTGACTTCAGTTCTTACGGTGTCAGTCAGAGTTTGACTTAATTCTGACGGATTAGCCGTCTGAAAAAGTCAGAATTTAACCTAAATTCTGATGAATTATCCGTCAGAAGTACGAGGCATGGGGATGATGTAACGACCAATTTAATATTGGAAAAATTCTTGTATTCTTCAAAAAACCATCGAGTTTTTATAATATTTTATTTTGGGGATTGCCTTAGCTGTCGAGAAAACACGAATTTATAGCAGAGATACAAATTCCTATTTTCAATTTTTCATTAACATTTTGATCCCTCAACACCACACTAATTCACTATGTCAACATTGGATATGGATCTAATACTAGTAGAAATCCTGCCCAGATTACCCGCCAAAACCCTAATCCATTTCAAATCCGTCTCTAAATCCTATCAATCTGCAATCTCATCTCGCGAATTTGCCAAACTCTACCACCGTCACCGTTCACTCTCCTCGAACAAAAACGAGCTCCTAATCCTGCAGGATGATCGCTTCATGTTCAGCTACGACCTCAGCTCCAGCTCCACCTCCACCTCCAACCCCATATCCGAGTTCAATTGCAATGGAGGTTTAGTCTCTGTTATAGGATCCTCCAATGGCTTGTTCTCCGTATTTGTCGTTAGTAACGGTTATTTCTTCGCCACTTCGCTCCTCTCCCTGTTGCGAAACGACAACCTGGTTTTCGTCTTGGGTTTGCATTTGACAATCTGAATTTCGACTTCAAAATCGTTGCTGTTTCCGATGAATATGATGAATTTGGTACTGTTAATCGATTCACCAGGGTTTACAGCTTGAATACCTGCAAATGGAACACAGTTGATATCGGAGGTACAGACGATTCTATGAACGGAAGGCACGATGGCGCGCTAATCAATGATCATTTGCTGCATTGGATGTTCAAAAACCCGTCCAACGAAGCAAAGATCGGTTGCTTTGATGTTCGTAAAAGGAAATGGACATACGATGTGCTATTTCCTCGCGACTATTACAACCCGAACAACATGCTTTCCTTTCTTGATTTCGGGGTTTTTGATGAGTGTTTGTTCTCATTACTCGAGAATCGGGTGGAGTCTAAGTTTGATGTTTGGGTGATGAAAGAGTATGGGGTTCAGGATTCCTGGTTCAAGTTCGTAAGCATTTCAATATCAGATGACTTCGTAGGAGGAATCGTCCCAATTACTCATCGCGGTAGGTCTCGTGAGGTTCTCATCAGGCAGCGACAGCGTAGTCGACTGTACTGGTACAACACAACGGATGGTCGAATGAGACGGGCTGAATTTCATGGAGCTCCGGATTTTGGAAATCATCAAGTGCATACATGTAGCAAGAGCATTGTTGACATTCCTCGTAGCGTACGATTTCATAACCAATATCTAGACTGGTAACCGGCCTACTCGCTTCGTGCAAATCATTTATTCGTTGTGACAAATATTTTAATCACAGATAAGCAAATGAATGAATGATCGAGAAATTAGTCGTTTTTTCAACTAAATGATACTCTGTACTTGAATTTAATTGAAAAGGTTAGATTGACAGTGTGAAGTTCTGGAAATAAATTTCAATGTTCTGTTGTGCTCTGTTGTTCATTTTGAAACATTGATCGCATATATTCCTAATTTCCGAGTGAATTTAACGAGGATACGACATTATCACAGTGTCTCAATGATTGTCGGGGTAAGGGGTTGGAGGTACCACGTAATCATGTATGCAGCCTTACCCTTGTGTTACCAACATAAAAAAACTGTTTCCGATTGACTAAAAATGACAATTAGGTCGAGAACTATATCTAATTTTTTCCGGTTGCTTGGTGTCGATTCTATCGAAGCTCTGACAGTCGTGAAAACATCTGTCTTAAAGATGGTTTTAACTTACGATGACAAAAAGTCTCAACATTTATTGCATAAAAGTGACCATTTAATGAAAAATGATACGAAGTATAACTAAAGTTGTCACTTTTTATCAGAATACTTACGATAACAGTTACCTTCAAATCTTGTTTACTTTTACGCGGTTTCAGATGCGCTACTTTGGCCGAAGTTTCGAACTTTGGCTACAGAAAGTGAAAGGTTTACATCACTTATGCTAATTTTCTTTTGAATAACTCTCCTGCATGACTTTGCAAGAAATGTCATGAATGTGACAACCTTTTGTTTTTTGGAATTAGTCCGGAAAGCCGATTCAACTAAATAATCTTCTTGTTTGACTTCCAATTTTAAAAACACAAATTCTTATTTGCAACGGCACTATCCGTCGCAAGCTTGTGACGGATACCGTTTTCTCTCACAAAATACCCACTTTTTCTCTCTCTCCAACACTATTCATGTGATCCCCTTTCTCCACTAACTCATTTTATATCAATTTTATCACACAAAATATCCGTCACAAATGGTGACCCGTCGCAAGCAAGACTTACTATTTTAAAAAAATAGCAGAGCTAGAAAAAAGCTGTTTAAATCAACGGAAGACAGCAGACACGCAAATTTCATAAACATTTTAGTTCCTCGCTAATAACACTATGGCGACTTTGGATATGAACCTAATATTGGTAGAAATCCTACCAAGATTACCCGCCAAATGCCTCATCCGCTTCAAATCCGTCTCTACATCCTTCAAAGATGCAATCTCATCTCGTAATTTCTCCCGACTCTACTTCCGCCACCAATCACGCTTCCCTGACATATATGACCTCCTAATCCTCCAGGATGGTCACTACATATTCTTACATAACCTCATTGATTGCAACCCGATCTCTATCTTCAATTCGAGTGGAACAGACTCACTCTGCATCGCGGGCTCCTCCAATGGCTTGATTTGCTTATATGTCGTTGGCCTCGACATTATTCATTCCTTTACTGTGTATAACCCTTACACCAACATGTATACGAACATCCCTTTCGATGTTTGTACAAGACAACCAGGTTTTCCTATTGGGTTTGCTTTCGACCATCAAAGTTTCGACTACAAAATAGTGGCAATTACCGAGTTTTATGACGTATCTGGTATTCCTAAACCAAACACCCTGATTTACAGCTTGAATACTAACACATGGACGGTACTAGGTATCGGAGTTCCGATGGATTCAATGGAAATAAGGAACGACGGCATTCTAATCAATGGTCATTTGTTGCATTGGATTTTCAAGAACCCGTCAAAGGAAGCAAGGATCGGTTGCTTTGATGTTTGTACACGGAACTGGACAGGTGATGTGCCATTGCCTCAATACTATTACGATCCGAACCACAGTCCTTCCCTCCTTGAATTCGGGGTTTTTGACGAGTGTTTGTTCTTATTATTCGAGAATCGAGTTGACTCGAGTTTTGATGTTTGGGTGATGAGAGACTATGGGGTTCAGGATTCATGGTTCAAGTTCTTAAGCATTCCGATCTCAGATGAGTTCGCAGGGGGTGTGATTCCGATCATTCATTTGCGTGTGTCCGATTGGGTTCTAACTAAGCAGCGACAGAGTAGTAGACTATACTGGTACAACAAAGCGGATGGTGTAATGATAGAGACTAACCTTAATGGAGCTCCGGATTTCGGAAATCATCAAGTGCATACATGTAGCAGAAGCATTGTTGACATTCCTTTTGGCAGACGAATTGGGGACTCGTATCCAAGCTGGGCCGAGCGACTATCCGCTTCATCCCAGTCACCTCACAGTTAATTACTCGCTTCATCCAATATCATTTATTCTTTGTAAGAGGTAGTATATTAATCAAAGATTAGCAAATGAATGAATGATTGAAACGGAGGGAGTTTAAGCTTTTAATATATTTCGTTTTTTACATGTTGAAAGGGTGAGATTTCAGAGTGAAGTTCTGTAAATAAATTTCGACCTTCTGTTGTGTTTTCTTCATTTTGGAAGATAGATGGCATATATTGACACAATTTCCAAAAAATAAAAAAATCTACGAGAATAACCGGAGTTTAATGCGTCCTTCAATTTTTACGGAAAAAGGTTACCTCTAAAAGCCGAATCATATAAAAGAGAAAATGAGACACATTTTGATTAGTACCTTTGTAAAGAATTTGGTCCCTTATCCTCATTCTGCTACCATCCATTCTCCACAACCACGCTAACGATGCCATCACGTGGCTGAAACCATTATCCCACCACCACAGCCAATAACCTTTCATTAATCCAGACACTAACTCCATTCCCTTCACCACATCACTGATCTTCCTACGTCTCCCTAATCTCGCTATTCACTATTAGATTGGTTGTCTTCTTCTCATGTAGAATGAAACCAGGGAGATAAGGGTGATGGAAGAAAACGGAGAAAGGCAAAAAAAACAAATCTTTGGATGGAGGGGATTTGCCAAGACCAAAACGAAAGGAGATAAAGAAAAGAGTGACGAGAAAGACATTTAGGGAATGTTTTGCTTCTATACTTGAAATCATAGGATTAGTACATGAGAATCTAACATACGTAATTCTGCAAAAAGATTAAGGCTCTAGAAAGAGATAAAAGCCGAAACATGTAAGAGAAAATGAGATGTAACAAAATAACTCAAACCTTGGGTTGAAATCTCTCTACTTTGCCTCATTTTGTTGCAGCTCTAACGCTCATTGAGGTATGGTAGTTGGTGCTTCGATTCTTGCGATAACTACTATAAACATCATCGTATTGGCTACCCTCGTTAGAGGTCGAACTTGCTCCGAGCCCTAACCTGCCTGACCCAAACGATGCTGGTTCCATGTCTGTACCTGATTGCAAGTTAGCTGGTGGAGGAATACAAGCTCCTCCCTTCCGCACAGGAGATTGTCTCTCATAATCATCTTCATATCTTCCTTCGGACCCATTCATGGGCCCCTCTGAAGGGTTTACCTCTCCTATCTCCTTGAAGAACTTGGAAACACGCTCCAAAAGTTCAGATTCAGGGGTATCAGATGGAGGTATGACAGTGGGAATGTCTAGTGGGCTCATTGGAGAGTAAGGAACGCCACTTCCTATCTGTTGTTTCTTGACCATTCCAGGTATGAGCCCTGGAGGAAACAAAGGGTAAGTGGGTAATTTTTCACCGATATTAGTTGCTGGTTGTTGTAGCATATTTGGAGGGTGTTGTTGGTTTAGTGGGGGTACAGCAGAAGTTAACGGCATGGACCCCGGAAATACAACAGGAGGCATTGTATGTGGAAGAAACTGTTGACCAGGAATCATTGGTGGAAGCGGAGGGCCGTGTCGATCGGGTTGATCCTGGTTAAGTAGAGGATTTGGTTTGTTCTGTTGCCAATGTGGAAGATTACTGATTCCTGCTTGATGAGGTACTCCTGCAACCAAAAAAAAATACAATTGTGAGCAAATAAATATGGTCAGCGGAATTCAAAAACCTAAATTCAGTTGAATGTCAAATGGTCAGATTTATAAACCATATAACAAGAATCCCAAAAAGGGAACCCTCCCCCAATCCTGGTTAAGCAGTGAGACGGTGACATTTAACATGGATATCATACACCAAGCCCCAAGGAATTGAGAACCTTTGCTTACATTAGAAAAATAGAAAGCTAAACTCTATCGAAGGATACCAATAAATAAAGAGAAGCGGACAAGGATAAAGAGTTTTCTTCCGACCAGTACCTGAAGGATCAACAGACGTACCAAGCATCTCATTTGGCTTTCCCAAGAAAGAATTTGCTGATGGTCCGGCAAGCATCTCACTTTCAAGTGCTTGAATAGTTTCTTGGTCATATACTTCTTTTGATGCCCAAAATTGAACAATCTTCTGCAAACGAGATTGATTTTCATCCTTATTCTGCGGATGATGGTAAATCCTAGCCAGCATGGCTCCCAGGACAGGTTTAAATGCAAGAGCCTCATTATCAAGTTCGTGAGGATTGACACGACGCTGGAAGCTGTAAATCAGCTAACAAATGGTCAATAACAGAAATAGATGTTTAAGTGAGAAAGAGAAAAACAGATAAAAATCAAAGATTGAATAAAGCTCACAAGCTCAGTATGCTAGTAGCATTTAATAGGTCAAGTTTAGTACGCATTGCCGCATTGGCAATTGTGTACTAGGAGTGTCCTTTTAAAGGTGGAACTAGAGGGTAGTTAATAAGAATCAAACACCACCTGGCTAGCTAGTGGCCGTCGATGCAGAAAGGATGAAGCAACACAGAGATGCAAATAGTTGTGAATTTATTAATGAATCAAGCGAATCCCACTCATAAAGTTTTAATACTCTAAGGCTACACCTTTAAATTGTGAGCAAATGAGAAACTGTATGTTAAACAGTATTCTAGTCAACATGAGGTCAGTTTTATGTAGCAGCAAAGAACAAGAATTGAATCGAACAATGCAAAATAATATTGTACATGATTCCCTCAAGAAAAGAGGGGCATGGTTATCAATTAATGCCGAAGCTTGGACGCAAAGTGTACCTGTCAAAGAGAATGTCATTAGCAAGATAGACTATGTGCAGCTGCTTCTCAGAATCATCTAAAGTGAAGACCCTTTCTCTCAATGCTTCAGCTAACGCAGGTGCAAAAGCAGACCTTTGCATGAACCATGCTTTGGCACTTTTGATGGATTCCTTTGTACCAGTTAGGTTGACAAGCACGTTGTTCATTTCCATGGCAACATCATAAGGAAGCGGACCAGACAGACCTCTCAACATGTTCGGAGAGCGGTCAAAATCGGGCCGACCATGACCCACATAAGGCTGACTATGAGGTTGTTGCTGATCATAGAAATGGGGGAATGTAGGTTGATGCATTTGTGGAGCACCCATCATGGGCCCTGAAACACCAGCAGGATTCAAGGGTGGTGGATGCATAACAGGCATACCAGAAGGGAAAGGGGAACCGAAAGGGCCCGGTGGCCTCGTAAATAAATAGAGCTTATAGCGGTAGTATCCATGACCATCACCACCAAACAAGAAACTATAAGCTGGGTTGCCATGTTCTTTTTCGCATACCATTGCTTCAAAATCTGGGCCATTTTTTGCCACATACTCCACTAGCTTGTCAATACGCTTTTGCAACTCTGGATCGTGAGGTGGAGGAACTGGAGGCGGTGCAGAATCATATGGTCCCCCAGGAAAAGGGGGACCCATGTGAGGTGGCCCATGAGGAGGAAAAGATGGGCCAGTTTGTTGTTGTTGTTGTTGCTGATGATGAAGAAGATGAGGGTGGGAAGGATGGGGATGAAGTGATTGTGGTTGCTGCTGACGTGGAAATGGGTACTGTTGGCCAGATGGGTGTGGAGGTAGGAAAGGAGGACCATGAACTGATGGAGGAAATTGTTGATGCTGTGGAGGAAATGGGAATTGCTGTCCTGGCAAATTTCCACCCTGCTGTTGCTGATGCTGCTGAGCAAATGCCATTGCAGCAGCATAATCATGCGGCGGACGATCCATAATTAAATTTTGCAGTAATTAACGAGACTGAAACGCCTAAAAATGACTGCAGAAACCAAGAATATTAGATTATTCCGACTATAAAACTTAACAGTTATAAACTTAAAATTCATCAACATATGAGTAAAGTTATGATTAAAAAAAACATTATTAGTGTTTCTTCACCCATGACCATCAATATCATATATCCCATTACAATTTACGTCTTTGAAATGTTAATTCTTCACCAATGATGTCTCTCACTCGCAGAGATGACACCCATGAGAAGCTGACCATACACTGTAGAATACTAAGCGTCTTCGAAATTTAGAAAATTAAAATCAGTATTAGTGTTTCCTTTGTACAACTTAGGTCCTTGTATATCTTAGTTCTACTGTCACTTAATTCATGTAAAACTCAAGTTTAAGACTGAGAGAATTACTGAATCTGCACCATTCTGCCAGATAAACCATAACCAACCTTTCATAACAGATAATCTACTTCATCCCCGGAATCAAAGCATTAACTCACACCTGATTAGCCACCAAAATATTCTCGGAGATCACATTATCAGCATACTCCCAACACTCGGACCTTATCCTCACAACCCACACCAAAAACCGACAAAACACAATATCCCAACAACCAAACATCTTCACAGAATTACTCTCTCTGACTCAACTAATTCTTTACGATTTTTTTCTAATATCAGCACATTATCAGCATACTCCCAACACTCGGACCTTATCCTCACTACCCACCCACACCCAAAACCCACAAAACACAATATCCCAACAACCTAACATCTGCACAGTTTACTCTCTCTGACTCAACTAATTCTTTACGTTTTGTTCCAAAATCTCGCTCAGAGAACAAAAGTTCAACTCTATAGAACCTATTGAGGCAGAGGGAGTGTAGCTTCAATTACGACTAACCGCAACTTTCTAAAGATCAAAGCCCAACAAACCTAAACACATTATTCCCAAACTCCTCAAATCTGAAGCAATCAATCATGATGGGAACAAACTCAATCGCATTAAACCGACTCCGTAATCCACAGCTTTCTAAATATCAAACCTCAAAAAAACATAACCAAATTATCGCCAAACTTCTCATAATGTGAAGCATTAACACAACATGCTTGTTCGCAATAAACCGACGCCGTATCACCAAATCATGCTCACAACAAGCTCAATTAAGAAGAACCAACACCTTAATCCGATTGTGAAACCCTAAACACTCAAAACAGGGGAATTTGGGGATACGCATAGGCATAGAGCTACAATTACATACTGAAATACTAATTAAACAACAATAATTATACAAATAATACTGAAATTGATACATGAAAAAGAAAAGGGAATTACCAGTTTTTGATTTGTAGTTCTTGCGATTTACAGATAATTCTTCTTCGAATTTCTAGGGTTTTGGCGGTTTTGTTATGCAATTTTTCAATAGAGAAGAAAGAGGACAATCTATTAGTTATATGAACTGAGGATGCAAAATTTGGGAATAAAATAATGTTAAAACAATTAGTGTCAGTCCGTCTTAAGATTAAAACGGTTAAATAATCGCTCACTTAAAATAGACGACGTCGTTGACAAATATTTTGCTTGTTGTTAGACATTTTACTATGGTCTTATTATACGGAACAAATTTGACCCGTATTAAAATTTAGACGCACAAATTCGTAATGTTTTAACTATAGTTCTTCGCATTTATTATTATTATTATTATAACCGGGAGCTTTTATTATTAACCGAGAGCTTTTATTATTATTATTATTATTTTTTTTATTTTATTTTTTTTTTTTTAAAGTTGAAAATATTTTAAATTACCTTGTGTTTTAGACTAATTTTTTATCAATGTCATCTATTGGATAATAATAATAATAATAATAATAATAATATTATTATTATTATTATTATTATAATAATAATACTTTTATTGAGGTAAAATCAAAGGTTACATAAAATTAGTGGGCACCCGAGATACAAGTTGGACGCCCACTCCCTTCGCAATGGCAAAGCTAAGTCTAGGAAAAATATAAGCGGCAGCACGAGCCCCGGCATCCTGAGATACAGAGAATTTCTGAATCCGCTTCAGAAGAGCAATGGCCCCCACATCAAGTCCCCCCAAAGACGAGAAAGAGAAGGGTAAGAAACCATAGCCCGCCGCCACGCACAAATCCCGGTACTTGGCACACTTTCGCTGAGCAGCATCCACAACAACCCGACCAGGCACAAAATCAGATACCCCGGATTATTATTATTATTATTATTATTAACTTCCTTATATAATCGACTTTTTTAGTTATAATTTTTTATTCAAATAACTCCGTTTTAAAATACTCCCTCCGTCCCGATCAATTGTTATCTATTGCTTTTGACACAAAGATTAAGAAAAGAAGTATAAATGAATCTAGACCACACAAATTATATGGCCCCACATGTAATCAAATGTCATCCACAAAAAGTTGCCAAAAATGGAAATAGATAACAATTCAATGATACACCCAAAAATGGAAATAGATAACAAATGACCGGGACGGAGGGAGTATGATTTTATACAAATTAATGTAAAATAATTTTATCACAAGTATTTGTTGCAAAAAATTTGTATTATTATTATTATTTTTTTTTTTATGACGAGGGAACCCGCAGCCACTACCTTTGGTGCGCACTGGGTAAATCCGCGGGTATATGTAATAGCCTGCAAACCACATATACCAGGTAAACCACCCGAGGGTGACAGGCAAAAATTTGTATTATTATTATTATTGTCATTGCAAATTAATTTTATCACAAATATAAAAATATTTCAATTTTCAATGTAAACCGAGGTATCTACGATCAATAATTGAGTCAATTTTATGAAAGTTATCGTAATAACAAACTACATATATTAATATCTTTTCATAATTATTTATATTTTTTTAACTCGAAATTCTTGTTTGTAAATATAGCCAAGACTATTTACAAAGTTGCGCCCCTCAGTCAAACGTAAAGAATCAGTTAAGTTAGAGGACGCGCTCCATTTCATGATTCTATGCAACACATGGTTAATACCGCGCGATAACCAACCTAAACCTGCAAGCAGCCAATTGAGACGGAATATGGGCGAGGAGCCGAGGAATGAACGTAAAGAATCAGTTAAGTTAGAGGACGCGCTTCATTTCACGATTCTATGCATCACATGGTTAATAACGCACGATAAGCAACAGTAAACCCGCAAGCAGCCAATTGAGACGGAATATGGGCGAGGAGCCGAGGAATGAACAGAACGAGAAAATTTACAGTTTCGCATACTAGGCTAATTCTGAGATAAAGAAACTATACAAAGTAAGCATCTTTGATCTTCGATGTGCAATTTGTGTTCGGAATGAAGGTTACAATGAAAGAGCCGTAGAATTAAAAGCCTGAAAACATTCCCGGAAGCCTGCAACGCTGCAAGAAGGCCTATAATTTCGATTTGCTGCCTCGACTCAGACTCAGACTCAGACTCGCCCCTGACTTCCGAGTTGTCTATACAGAAAGATCGGAATTGACTGTGTATCTCCAACACGCAGTTGGAAGCGTTTTAAGTATATGGATTAGACACCCGAGTTTCTTAACCCGGTCACTTGAGAATATCATATTGTCTGTATTTGGGTCGTCTGGACTGGCTCAACTCGTTTGTTTCCTCATTGGGGCTTTGATTTTGGATCTATCGACTTCCCTTTTCGCAGCACCCGCTGTTTTTTCTTTCATGGCTTCTTTTTCCAGTTTCTTCCTCTCAGCTTCTGCTTGTTGGGCATTCTCTTCTTTGGATTTATTGAACAGTTTCACGAAGACGAACAATATTTGAGTTACTGCAGGATGGAGAAACAGATAATTAACTATTCCTTCCAATTCTTCGGAATTCTCCATTTGCTTTGGGTAAAATATCACCAGGAGCAAGTAGGATAAACCACTCGCAAGGGTAAAATATTAACGACTCAAAAGTCCAAGAGAGGAAAACGGGTCACTTCCAATTCTTCGGAATTCTCCACTTGAAGAGCGTGCGAATAATTGACACTTTCGATTCAAAATTTGCCAAATTTAGAAATGAGTCGATTCCGCTAAAGGCCAAGAGAGGAAAACGGGTCACTTCCAAAGAAGCGAAGGAATCATGTGTAGTAGCATTAACCAAAACGACTACCCTAAGCACACACAATGGAGCGGTCGACGAGGGTCACGTGGCTCGGTGCGTTTCCCCGTTTCCTTGTGGATTAAGCAAATAACAAGTAGCAACTGTACATTGGTATGAAGAATCAAAAAAAAGATTACTACTGTCAGAAAGGTCTTTGAATCAAACCTTGCTCAAATGGACATCGAGCTGGATCTTCCCCGAAGTATTGGCAAAGAGAATCCGCGTTTCTTCCCTATAAAGTCAGATTCGAAAATAGAATTAAATAAGAAAAAAAACCACTGTGGAGATGACATCCGACTTAATTTTAGAGGACGACGACCTACCACTTCTGAATATAGGGAGGTTAGAGACCTAACTTCAGCTTCAGCTGTATGCAAGAAGACTTTCAAAGCCTGCATAAAACAATATCAGCTACTACATCAAACTTTAAGACGGGGTCGATCATCCACTTTTTTTAAGAACATAATAACAGTATTTTAACCAAACAGTATGAAGTTTGAAAAAAGTAAACAAAGATCGAAAATTTCCGTTACCTTCCGGAAGCCAACAGAAATAATCCCATCATTTTCTGAAGCAGTGAGCTCTGTCTCAACCTTTTCAAGACCTTTGCTCACAGCTTGCATTTCTTCGGCTAAAGATTTTAGTTGTATCTGGTTGACAGATGCAACATATGACCAAAACATTGATGGTTTAGAGCAGGCTTGGACGAGACATTATTGCAGAAGGAGAAGTAATGGGAAACCACGTACCTTAGACGCAGCTTCCAAGTGCACCAAATCCTTGTCAAAATCTAATAGGTCTGACAATTTTTCAGCTAAAAGCTGAACATTAGCACCATAATCAGTATCCACGTCAAAATAATAATGAAAAAAAGACGTATTTATTAGGAATATTATCATATTTGGGCTTCAACCATCACCTTAAGGTTTTGGTTGAGATGGTTCATCTATCATGGTATCAGAGCCAGTGTGACCGAAGGTCACGGGTTCGAATCCTGGCAACCTCAAAACCCCTCAAAAAACCCACAAAGTGTAAACCCGCACACGGTATGGGGTATGGGAGAGCCTGTGCAAACTAAGCACTCTTCAAGCCCAATGGGCATTTGAGTGAGGGAGCGTATTAGGAATATTAAAATAGTTGGGCTTCACCCATCACCTTAAGGTTTTGGTTGAGATGGTTCATCTAATAGTATTCACTAAGCAACACCAAGAAACACGTCGGATGTATTTTGCATGCTATTACATAGTAGCGCATTAAATGTGAACATTTCACCATTTCTGAAGAAGCATTAGTAATTTACTAGACGTAGTTTAACCAAATTTTCAGTTCATTTTCACGTGCTTAAACGTTAAATTACATCCGCTAGTGAGTTACAAACACACTTTTTTTTTTTTTATCTTGTGGACTTTTATTTCTTTAACTGCAGATCACTATTAGTTAGAATATAAGAGTACTCCATTACTCCCACATCTCATTCTCAGCCCCCTAGTCTCGACCAACAGAATCACCATTCATATCCCTCAAACAACTTTATAAAACTTCAAGAATCAAAATGTATCTTTGAATTTGGCCAAGAAGAGACCATGGCACCAAAAAAATTCTAGCGGTAAGAAAGTGAATATATGAACTAGATTGACAATTACTCAAATCGTAAATTGCGTTCAGAACCGTGGTTCTTTAATTTGTAACAACTACATACCTTGCACAAGTAATGCATCAAGGTCATTTTGTTGTTCCTTGCACGCGTATCAGACAGTTTAAGAAGGCTGTCTAGCTTGAATCCAACGGCAGAACCTGATACACAAGACTTGTTTAAGAACTTTTGAGAAGTGATACCGAGTCAAACATTATCTTTCGTGAAAATGATGCCAAGAATACCCATACCTCTCGCAGTTCCTTGATTTAAGGCATTTCCTAGAGTAAGTATTGTTTGCATTATTTGCCTCAGCTTTACAGATTCTCTAACCTACAAGTGTATGCTTGAATCAGTCTAAACTCTAAATACAACAAAGAAAGACAAAAGTCATATATGTCATTGAGGAGTTGCTACGAACCTCCCGAGAAGCAGCATTGATGGTATCCAAGTTCGCTTTCAATTCACTGACCTACATCATTGACAGGCAGTTGTCATCAACTGATCATAACATCAAAAATTGAATACTGAGCACGGCTGCTTGGCAAGTAAAAAAAAATATTATCTTATACCTGAGTTGAAAATGTTATTTTAAAGGCAAAAACTCGTAATTTAGACTCAACTCGCGGAACCTTCATCAGCTCCAGGAAAAACTGAAATGGTCGTGATGAAAGCATTGTGTCAGAATTGATGATATATCTTTGTAGCACGGCATGCTGAAAAGTCCAAGTTCAAGAAAACTACCTGTTCGCATTTTCCAAGCATTGCTTTGTCCCCATTATAATTCTGTAAGAGAATCAAGAAATCATAGAACACAGCAACAAGAAATATCGGGTAAATTTTATGCAACTTATTCAACATGTCGGAGATTGTTTTAACCAAAAATCATCGTCGTTCCATAATAAGAAAATTTATTACATAGTACATAAAGACTAGCTTTAATAAATGAAAACATTGCCTTGCCAATTTTATTACGAACAGTTACAAAATAAGCTTCTGAAGTCCAAAGTCGAAACTGTTTTTGTAATGATACAATCATACAAATTACGTTTTTAAAAAAATCACTCTCTGGTCAAGTTACGTAGTTTACATAATTCCATTTCAATCTACCCCAGCCAATAGTTTGAGCTTACTTTTAGGCATATTTTGTGTGTTGGAGAAATGTAGGACTTCCTAGCTCACTTGCACATTCTTACATAAAAAATTCATCGAAAAGCAAACTTTAACCACAGAGAGAGGCATAAGCTCATCGCTCTAACCTAAGACCAATCAACCTAAACCTTAGGAGAAAGCGAAATCACGAAGAAAAAATGGTGCAAACCACCGTCCATTGACACATAACACAGGCATCGTGACTAAGCATAGTACACATTTTTCTGTGATGAAAGATGGCTTTTAAATACACGTTGGGTCCAAATACTTCTTCGGGCATTGTGGATAAGCTTATGAAAAGGATCACAACTGCATAAGGGTTTGATTTTGAGAATTTCCGCACACTTCCCCAGTTTACAGGGATCTGTACTCAAATTCAGAACTAGGAACTGGATTACTGGATGAACTAATCTCAACATCACAAAGAATCACCAATAATTTTAAGCATATAGAGCCAAAATATGAATACCTTCAACATTTCCATTTCCTCTTTTGTAGGGCAAAATTTTATCAGATTCTCAACTTGATCAATATCCAATGCTGAGGAATCCAGTGCAAGGACAGCACTCTGCACAAATAAGCCAACAAGTAAAATACTTTCCAGATAATGGATTGGCAATAAATCTATATTAATCTACAGTTGACACCAAACCGTCATTTATAGCTTCTTTGCATTGCAATATCTCATTTCACATAAAGATTAACTTAGTCAAGCAGCTACAACAACGATTGATCGGTACATTTAACTAAAATTTACAGGATGAAGCTAATATGAATGCAGAACTAATGGTGAAAACAACAATGAATAAAGCAGGAAGCATAAATGAAAGTGTCCAATCATATATCTAAAAATACAACTCTTTACACATAACAAGAGTTATCCAAACTAAGTAGTTCAGTTATTCTGCTACCGGAAAATAAGAGGGAGCTTTACCATCATATCTGGAAGAGGAATCTTTATTTTCGTGAGCATTATTTCACAGTTATTTGCTCTGCGCAAATCAACCTGCAAAGAACAAAGGAAGAATGTACACAGTTGTAAGAGAACACCAAATCTGATAATCTCTTGATATATCGATACAACTATACAAGGTAAGAGGGAATCCAAAAAAAATCAATTATTTAAACATCTAAACCAAGTGATCAGAAACAAAAAAAAAAACCTATGTAACCTAAACATTTCCTCTTATAAATATCAAGTGATTACTTGAGGGGATGGGTACAAAGTCTCATTCTTCTAACCATTATGAAATAGCAACTGTGGTCGTAGCACTTGGGAGTTGGGAAAGGCTGGACATACAATATTGATTTTGTCAAGTGATACACGTTTTCAGGTTCTGATTTCCAGCCTCTAAAGCAATGGAGGAGGTAATCCCATACCCGTACTCACCCTCCAAAATATGTTAGGAGTCAATCTCAAATTTGAAGTTGTCTTGCGTGAGATAGTTTCTTTACCTCTCCAAGGAAAGGGGAAATACAAGTGTCTTATTTCTAATGATAGTGGTAGAGTTCCCTATGGTTAAGATTAGTGTTACTCAGACACACCAACACGTGTCGGTGTCCGACACGTGTACGGCTATTTTGGGTGAATTTTCCTATTTCATGGTCTAAATTGAAGTGTCGAAGTGTCGTGTCGTGTCGGGCACCGACACGTGTCTGACACGCGACACGGCAGTTAAGCGAAGTGTCGGAGTAACATAAGTTAAGATATTCTCTCGTCTGGGATACTGAGCCAAAGCACCACGTATTACAGATCACTTAGTATAAAATCCGGGAACAATGGAACAGCCCTCTTAGACTAAAATTCAAGAAAAAGGGACATAAACAAAACAAAAAACAAAAAACAAAAAAACAATACATCAAGTCTATCAAAAGTGTCTCCTCGAAGACAAACCATAACGAAGCAACACTAACACATTGTGCGGAGAGCAATGGTGGATAAAAATTGAGGAGAGGGAGTACGCAAATGGGAAAAGGTGAGGCTTCATTTTCCCTTCAAGTCTTTCAAATGGGATCAGGGACTAGGTATATTACAGAGTGACGAAAAAATGAACTATCAATCCCTCCCGTTTTGCTCCTTCAATTCTACCTAAACAAGAAATTTTAGATAACTGATCTCTTCCCTCCTCTCCCCAATCATTTCTGATTTCCCGTATAACAAGAAATAATATCCTAAAAGTATCACTGTACTGGGAAAGAATAATAGATATAAGGTCCGTGGTAGATAGGAAATGTACAATGCAACTAGTAGTAGTACAGTAGTACAAATGTGTTAGTCAAAGGACAGAGTCTTATATGGGTGGGGTCTTCGATGTGAAAAAAAGTGTATATAAGATTTGCGTGGACAAAATTAAATGCTTATAGTTACACATTACTTACCAGCTGTACTTTTTCTGGCTTATTAATGTTGGGGCCGCGTCGAACACCTACTTTAGCTCCACCGCTTGCATCAGTACCAGCTGAGAACAAAGTCTCGAGTTCTGAGATATCTATCTCTGGAGCACTGAAGCAACATGTTGGCAATCCCAATTTCAATATTTAGAAGGCCTTGTTTCACAAGTACGTTAAAATATCCAAAAAAACAAAGAAAATGTACATAAAATAGGCAGTGTGACAAATTTTCTAGAGCATGTGTTCCAATCAGTTGGACAGAGAGTTTGGCTTAATTCCAAAGTTACACCAGTCTAGTAACAGGCGACATAAATACTTCATTAAAAAGTTAACTGACATACTCTCCCTCACTGGGAGACAAAACTTCTAAAAGCAAAGAAAAAGAGAAGCGCACACCAAATAAGAGTATGAAACTGGACAAGAAACTAGTTCACCCAGGTCGACAACCAATATTCAAAGATTTCAAACACTAAAACAAAAGTCCAGATGGTGTGCGATACATACCTTGATTGACTTGTCTGTTTTTGATTATCAGCCCATAAGCTACCTTGCATTGCTCGAGTAACTTTTACCCAATGTAAGGGTTTCAATGAAGCTTTCTTTGGAGCAATAGAAATTGCAGCAGCGCCTCTACTTCTTCCCAGCCCTAAAGCCCTTCCCCTTCCAGTAGACAGCGGAGGTGGAGGTGGTGCACCAGGTCCCTTTGGTGCAGGTGGAGGAGGTGGTCCAGGAACGGCACCACGGCCTAATCCTTGTGTAGCTCGTGGAGGTCCAGGTGGCGGAGGTGGTGGTGGCATAGATTTAACAGAAGAATTACCTTTAGATGGAGGTGGAGGAGGAGGGGGAGGTGATGGTCCGGTAGATGTAGAAGGTGGAGGTGGTGGAGGCGGTGGAGGTGGAGCTAACTGATTCGAATTGCCTTTCATTGAAGGAGGTGGAGGTGGTGTTGGAGGTGGGGGTGGACATGAACGGGCTGATGGAGGTGGAGGTGGGGGTGGCGGAGGAGGCATCTGTTGCCGATCACCACTCCTTGGCGGGGGTAGAGGAGGTGGTGGAGGTGGGGTCGGTCGTGAACAGGATGATGGAGGTAGAGGTGGAGGTGGGGGTGGGGGTGGGGGTGGGGGTGGGGATGGCGGAGGAGGCATCTGTTGCCGATCGCCACTCCTTGAGGGAGCTAGAGGAGGCGGTGGAGGTGGAGGCGGACATGAGCGGGTTGGTGGAGGTGGAGGTGGAGGTGGGGGTGGCGGAGGAGGCATCTGTTGGAGATCACCACTCCTAGATGAAGGTGGAGGTGGCGGGGGCGGTGGAGGTGGAGGTGGAGGAGGACATGACCTTGGAGGAATACATGCCTTAGATGAAAGTGGAGGTGGAGGCGGAGGTGGAGGCGCTGGGACACATATCTGAGTAGGCTGTCTCGATGAAGGTGGAAGTGGTGGTGGTGGTGGTGGTGGTGGTGGAGAAGCAATATAAGGCTTTGTAGAGTTATTATAAAGTGGAGGTGGTGGTGGTGGTGGTGGTGGAGGCGGGGGAGGAGGAGCAGAAGCCTTTGCTTGAGGTGAAGGGGACGGAAGATTTGTCGCCGTAGAATGACCAAAACCAAGTGGTGGAAGGGGAGGGGGAGGAGCAGGAGGGGAAGATGCATCCTTCTTAGCTGTATCAACATAGGGCGTTGGTGGAGGAAGTGCTGATGGCGGTGGCAGTAGCGATGGCGGTGGCGGTGGATATGATACTGATTCCAGGGATGTTACATTCTGAGAATCTCCAGAAGGATAGGACGGAACATCTTTTGCTTCATCAGACGCAGAATCTTGATACAACGGGTCATCAAGGAAATTACTTCCAGTAATACTAGTGTTTGACGATTCGTAGAAGTTATCAGGCTCCGTAAAATCACAGCTATCAGCCACACTACACGCTTCTTCAGAATCAGTTGGAGATGTGTTTGGACTAAGTCTGTTTTGTAATTCAGAGAGTTGTTTAAGCAACCATAATGTAGCATCATCACTGTTCTCACCCCATTCTGCGCCACTGAATAGTTCCTGAACCCTGGAAAAAGCTTCAATAGGCAATCCCCCCCTCTCTTCATAGTTTAACACTGACGTTGGCTCTTTCAAAGGAGACAGTTTCTCTATTTCGCCAAATATAACCTATGTTTTCAAATAGTCGTGATTAGTAAAGAACCAAGGGAGTTCTCAGAAACACATCTTCTAGAACGACTGCCTAGATATTTAAATAGACAAAATAATATTCCCTCTATTCTCACTTGAATTTACTATGTACTTTCACATTTGGACCAAAGTTGTAATGGGAGTGTTCTTGTGGGTTATTTCTAATGTCCTAAAATGAAAAGGTAGTAATTCCAAACGAATAAAGGGGCTAGTACATACCTCTGCTCTGAAACCTTTTGGATACCGCTCTTTAGCATCCCAAAGTATTTCCACGTTCTCTGAGTTGAGCATTAGTATGTTTGACCTAATAAACGCAGTGTTAAACATTATCCTGAACATCATAACCTCTCTTTCAAGGTCCACGTCCAAGTGGACACATTCAAGAACAACATCCCCTTGTACCGCACACTGTATATCAATTTTAATCACTTCAGAATCAGCCTGCAGTGGATATTATTCAGATTAAAATAACTGATGGTTGTAAGAAGACAAGTTAACCTTGATTTTTTGGGTAAATACAAACCTGCTGATAATGCCTCAAAGTCTTTTTCTTGTTGACCATCGAGAAAAGCATTTGAGTTGAAAGACCATCCTTATTACGAAGATTCCTACCGAAGATACGGATGGCAGGCCTACAACCCTTACTGTTATCATAGCTAGGAATACCTCGAAGAATAAGACAATCTAAGGAAAGAGAGCGCTCAGGGGGTGGCCACTCTGGTGACAAATTCCTCCGTGCAACATACTGAAGATAACGAAGCTGAGACGCAAATGGATTGAGAGGAGATAGCAGCTTTAGAAACCCTTTTGGTGCCTCACGGTGGACCATTTCAAGTGTTTTCTTTTCACCACTATGCAATTTTCTGAAAATTAGAAAACCAGACAAAAGAAACGCCAACAGTGGCCAACCACCTCTCTCGCAATGCAGCAAAATAATATTATGCTGATCACGGCCAGATAGCCAACTATCTGAAACACGAAGAAAGTGATGTACCAATGAAAGTGGCAAGATGGGGCAGCCCTCATATTGCCTCGGATAATCAAATACTGTGACATCATATTCACACAATATCTCAGCAAACTGACTTTGCTTTTGGCCTTCTCGAAAGTTGAAAGCAAGAAATGACGAACAGGGAAATGCTTCACGCAATTCATTTATAACCCCGTGAAGGTACAGATGGTAGATTCCATCCCGCAAAACATCCGTAGAGAAACATGAATCAAAAACTACAAGGCAAGACGAAGAATTTGACCGATTAGTGATCTCCTGATATAATGGTTCCACAAATCTATAAAGTGTGACATACCACAACAAAAAGGACAATAATAAAATCTCAGCCTGAATTTGATTTAAGGTCTGCGAAGATAAGCTACTAAATGTAACCTTCAATATGAAGTTAAAAATTACAAAATTGGTACAAAATGGAGGTAAAGGAGAGTAAGCAAAAAAAAGAATAATAGTAAAAGAGGAAAAAGTAATAAGAAACGAGGCAACATAGGGAAGCAAACAGACCCACTTCATTATCCAAGTCTTTTTGATCTTTCCCAACATCCACAATGACATCACTTTGCCACCCTTCATTGACAAAATGGGTGCATCACTCGACCATCATCTAATATCACCCGACACCCACCACCTCATTTGATGCTCCCTATCTTATCTTTAATGGATACAGCTCTAAACTTCTTACGTATAATCTAATTCTTCGACTAACCATTCCTTGTATGGCCACTCAACTACTCAGGTGGTTACATCACAATTCACAAGTTAGCGTATACTTATCCGATCCCCTACTATATTATTCACATTGTGCTCCCATGCTTCCGACTTCGCCCATTTCTGATTCTAACATGATCATGCCTATACTGTCAACAGAAGAATGCCCTATATTACCACTACAGTTCAGCCAGACGCATACAGCTGCATACCCCACCAACAATGCAGCTCATACAGGATCATTTTTACATTACTTTTGTCGTGATACGGCTGAAGCTCCAAACAAAATTATTCTCACTACATTCCTAAGTGCCACAACACCTCAATCATGCCAACACCTCAATAACAAGAAACGCAACAACCTCAGCAATATACAACACTCACAGTATAAATCCCTGTAATAGTTGGATAAGTGAAGGTCCCGACTCCACACAAACGCAACCTCGATAATACAATTAAACTAACCATACACTTAATGCACAAACTATGCAGAGCATAAGACAAACTAACACAAGAATACAATCATATTATCAACAAAATCATACCCCGTCTATCCCGATCATTTATTTACCTTTTTCATTCTTTGTCGGAGATATTTTAATCAAACGTAAACAAATAAATGGGACGGACGGAGAGAGTACTATCAATCAAATAACAGCTAAATTCTCACCATAAACTCTATCAACAAATTCCAGCAAACCATCAGGTGGTCTCTTATGAAAAAATCTGCTAAGTATAGACATTTTTCCAGCTCTTCAACAATCAATCAAACTCTTACCCACTATTCAACAACCAATTTAACCACTGCCCAGTATCACCAATCACCCTGTAACAATCAAACAACAAAAATTAAATAAAACCCTAGTTCATAATAAACATCTAAAAACAAAAAAATCCCACAAAATAAAATCAAAAATTCAAAAATTAAGCAATTACCCAGATAAATTAACACTCAAATACACACAGTAATTGCACCAATTGTAAAAATGATGATTTTTCGAGGTTAAGTGAATTGAAAGAAAAGCTAGTGTCTTACACTTGGTTAATTAAAAATTAAAAAATGTTGGAAATTTTGAATGTGTAGGATAAAATTTGTACGAGTGGTAATTAATTTGTGGTGGAGTAATTACTTGATTTGATAATTTAATTTAAATTTGTGTATTTTTTTCCCGTTTGAAATAATTTGCCCCCACAAAACAAAACTGAAATCACATTGAATAATTAAAGTGATAATTACAAATTATACGGAGTAATTAATTTCAGAAATATTGAATTTTTGTGAATTTTTGTTCGAGTGAGGTGTGTGAATAATAGGAGTACTATGCTGCCGTGTCTAGTAAAATACTATCGAAATTCTTATTTCAGATACGCTATTTTTTTTTCTAAAATAAGACGGATTAAACGTAATAAATTTACGATAAAATATTATTATTAATTTTTTGTAAAAAAAACTACTTTAATAATAACATTTTGTTATTAAATTATTATATTTCATTAAAAAATAAATATTTAATCCGTTTTATTTCAGACCGTTTGAAACCAAACGTGTATTTCTAATATGGGCCAAAATGGTGCAATTTAGCTCGAGTCCGTATTATCTTGCTTGTGAGTTGTGAATTTGTGAGGTAGAGTGGTCATATGCCCATATGGCCAAGTTGTTGTAAGTTGCAATTCTAGCCATAGACTCGGTAACGGGTCAATCGGATTGGGCTTATATTGAATCAATTTTTGTTTGAGATGTTCGAGTTTTAAAAAAAATGGGTCGGTCCAGTTATTTGGGTTTGGGTAATTGTCGGTGGATTATTACCAAAGTTATTTAGGGATAACGCCATAACGGTAATTATGCGATCATAATATTCAGACGGGTCACGTTCGGGTCCTCAATTTGTGTGCGGACCAAGGTCGGATCGAGTTATTTGGGTCGGTATACTCGCCAATAAGTGAACAATCTTCGTATAGTTATTTTGTGTAAAGCGGATCTAAAAAGTATTAAAACTGCTTAGTATTTACTATTTAGCCATATGATCGTGTAAATTTTTTAAAGAAAGTACATATTTTTAGGATTACTTGTGTTAAATACCAGGTGATTTTAGACTAACATTCTGCGTAAAGTTGTATAGTGTATAAGCATGGTAATACATGTAAGAGTGTAATTACCATATTGCAATGGTAATAAAACCCGTTAGTGATTCATTGGGATATTCAGAAGAATAAAAAAATGCAGATGAGCAATTCAAGTTGTTTGATGGCCTACACCATCGATGCTTGTAAAGTTGAAACGTAAGATAAAACCTTAGTATCCTTCTTTTAACACAACCATCTCCAAAGGCCAAAATCTGGTAAGATTTCGGGGAGCGCTATTTACGAAATATGTTGGTGAAGTTTTGGTGGATAAATGATGTCAGGTGGTGGCGGCGGTATAAATGGTTGTGGTTGAGTTTTAGTGCCAGCATATGGGAGGTGGTGTTTTGTGTAAATATATATTCATTCAATGAAATTATCCCATAAACACTTAGATCAATTGAAAAAAGTTGTTCTATCTTAACTATGTGGTCAAAGCTTGTTAATTAAGAAAATCAAACGAACACGAACCTAAGATTGTAAGATCAATGGTAATGATAAAACGGATCAAAGTAATACCATATGATAAAGTTGATCGTCAAAGTAGGGCTTGAACTCAAGACCTTAAATTTAGTTACAAGTCTTAGAACAATCCCTTATTGCTTGAACTCAAGACCTATGAATCTATGATTAATTAGAACTTCAAATGGTAGTGGAGATGGTCGTGCTGGCGTGATTCTAGCGTGTGCACGTGGGAAGGCGTTGTTGTGTGTTAAATACACAATTATTTAGTAAGATTATAGCATGAACACAATCAACTAATCGATATGATTGTTTGAGCTTAACCAGAGTTCTTGAGTTTCGGCCTTGTATCAGAACTTGTTAATTAAGAAAGTCAAACAAATACCAAAATAAGACGACAACACCCGTTAACGATAAAACTCAATCCAAATGACATATCTAATTGAACTCAATACCTCATTAAACTTAAAACTAAAACATCAGAGAGACGGTTTTTCAATATGTTAACGAGAGACCCTTCCTTCGTACCCTTTTATTTGTATTTCGTACCGTTTTATTTGAATTTCGTGAATCTTTTATCATTGATCGTGACATAGTGATTTCGTGCCTATTTATATGATAAATGTACTCGTTTTATCTTTAATCTTGATTTATATCTATTTTATTAGGTTTAGTAGCTATTTTATTAGGTTTAGTACCACTTTCTATTAACTTTGTACAATAGTCTCTCAATAAGTTTATTGAGGGGTCGTCTCTCGGGGGACCTTGCAGACATATATGAGTACATTATCTATGACCTATTCTCATAATCACAAATTCTACTCTACGACGATGACTCATATGACCAATAGAAAAGTGACCATTTTTTGATAATTACGTATCGTTTGATTAAATAGTGACCAGATAACTAGGTACCGTACCACAAAAAGGATAATACAACCAGATGTATAATAACATCGTACAACCATGGTGTATTTTATTAAGCTTATGGGTATATTTGTTGAGCTTTTAAACTATTTTGAGTTATATTTTAGCTTTTTTTATATTAAAATTAAAATATAGTTCAACTTATATGTATTATGTTTTTGTTGTATAATAATTTTCGATTCTCAATATTTTTTCAAGGAGTTCATAAATTGTACCATATAGCTCATATACTTTCTAATAAAGCTCGAATTTTCTATTACAAAGCTCAAAATATGTACAAAAAATTGTATACCTCTAGTGGTATAATCCGCTTATTGGTAGTGTACCACTTTTGCTTAAACAGTGACCACTTTTTCTGATTAAAAAATAACCTATTTTTTAAAAAAATAATCGCTATATATTAAAAATGTATAATTTTTATCAAAAAATTATCACATTTTATATAAAAAGCACGGAATAAAACCGTTACACGAAATAACTAGAGTATCGTATAACTCCGTCTTAATCGCAAAACCGTAAAAACCGTATCAATTTCCAAAAGTAGTTCACGTAGTTGGAACTTGAAAGTGGAGCATTACTCTCATGATCGAAAAATTGGAGTATGAATCGACAGAATCATTATCTACGAATGCTTTCGACTAATTCCTCGCATCCATTTTCAACAATATTTCAAAAACAAGGAATTCATAAAACAACATTTGTACAAACTTTTTTCATTAAATTGGATTTTTGTTCAATGCACGACAAAATTGAACACCCAGATGTCACTATTTCAATCTCATGGTTTGTTTTTTTATTACTCACTTTTTATTTAATTTCATTTGTTTATTTCGTTATGATCGGTGTGTTTTTAATCTAATTTTACTGCCATTAATCTCATTTTTATTCAATAACTTACCTAATTATTCAATTCTGCTCTACCCCACCTAAAAAAATCTGATCTTTTGTGTGAATTGTGATTGTTTTTGGTGAAATTGTTGAAGTTCTTCATCTGGGTATGAGTTTATTTAATCAAATTGTGTTATGATTTGTAATTGAGACCAGTAAATCCCTTTTTATTGTCTCAGACATTTGCGAGAGACGGTCTGTTATTAAGTTATCGAGTGATTACTTTTTCGTACCCCTTTTATTATTGATTGGACTCGAAATATTTATTTCGTTTGGTAAATGTATTGCACTACTGCACTGCACTTGGTTGTGTTGTTAATCTATGTGGGTATGTGTTCATGCAGCAAAATGTGAGCTAATTTAATGAGTTGACTTTTTATTATTATTATTGCAATTTCAATGATTTCTTCATTTGGGTATTTTGTTTACCCAAATTCTCATTTGGGTATTTCAATGTGAGCTAATCCGTCACAAGCTTGTGACGTGAGACAAACTCGCAATTGGGAGGGTAAGTGGGGAGGGGACGGGGGAGGGGTTGTGAGAGGTCACAAGCAAGACGGACTGGTTTTTTTATGAGTTAGAAATTGCACTGATTTGTGAATTGATTAGCTTAATATCGCATTTAGCCAGTGTTTGTATATCATTGTGTTTGTTACTGGGAAAAATATGACATTTTGGTGATGGTTACTAGTCATGCATTTATGAGATGCAAATGGCTCTATATCAAGGGAATTATCGTTATTGATCATTCAGAAACAACCTCTTTGTGGTTTTTAACATATGTTTAGCGCGCATTCATCCTCCCTCATTTACCTGCCATGGGTGGGAGCCCTTGGAAGTTGGGACATCGGGAAAATTTTGTTGTTGTTGTTAACTTGTTATACCTTCATATGGTGCGAATAGTTTCCCGTGTGATCTTATTGTTTCATTTAGGAATAAAAATACAATCTCTTGAGTCTTGAGTCTTGACCTCCCATACTAGTTTGGTTTGTAGCTTAGGCTGCATGCAATGGGAAGTCGAGAAACCCTCGTTTTGTAGGGCTGGAACAATACTTGGTGCTCCTGGTGGTTTTGTGATTTCATTTCAGTTATGTGGAGTGCCTTCTGGCATGTTTTTTTTTTTTTTTGGTGACGAGGGAACCCGCAGCCGCTACCTTTGGTGCGCACTGGGTAAACCCGCGCACCAGTTATGTGGAGTGCCTTCTGGCATGTTTAGCTGTGATTAACTTCTCTGAAAAGTTGCGTATTTTGTGGTTTGTGGAAACACTAGAGGAAACTAAATACTGACTGTATTTTAACTTTGTTGTTGAATGAGCAGAAACTTAGGCAACACTCAGTTAACATGGGCCATTTCGATCGAGCAGAATATTCCTCTATCAATGATGACGTACCTTCCCCTAAGGCTAATAAAAGTCCAAAGGTGTCGATATTACCACTTGTTTTCCTCATCTTCTACGAGGTTTCTGGTGGTCCATTTGGAGTTGAGGACAGTGTTGGAGCAGCAGGACCACTCCTCGCTCTTGCGGGGTTCTTAGTATTTCCCTTCATATGGAGTGTGCCGGAAGCTCTTATCACTGCAGAAATGGGGACAATGTTTCCTGAAAACGGGGGTTATGTGGTTTGGGTCTCGACTGCATTAGGGGACTTCTGGGGTTTTCAGCAAGGTTGGATGAAGTGGCTTAGTGGTGTGATTGATAATGCATTATACCCCGTCCTGTTTCTTGATTACTTGAAGTCGGTTGTTCCTATTGTTGGTCAAGGCTTTCCACGGACTTTGTCGGTTCTAGTTCTGACTGTTGCCCTCACTTACATGAACTATAGGGGTATGACCATTGTTGGGTGGGTTGCTGTCCTATTGGGTGTAGTTTCCATCCTTCCTTTTGTTGTCATGGGTTTGCTGGCTATACCGAGTTTAGAACCTTCAAGATGGTTCGTACTCGATCTTCACAATGTCAAATGGGGTTTATATCTAAATACACTCTTCTGGAATCTAAACTACTGGGACTCGATAAGTACTCTAGCTGGAGAAGTGGAGAACCCGAAGAAGACTCTTCCGAAGGCTTTGTTTTACGCTCTCATCTTTGTTGTTTGCGCCTATTTCTTTCCCCTTTTAGCTGGCACCGGGGCAGTTCCTCTTAATCGGGAATTATGGGTAGACGGGTATTTTGCCGAATTGGCCAAGATAATTGGTGGGACATGGTTATGTTGGTGGGTCCAAGGCGCGGCCGCTATGTCCAACATGGGAATGTTCGTGGCTGAAATGAGTAGCGACTCCTTCCAACTTTTGGGAATGGCAGAGCGAGGAATGATCCCCGAACTATTTGCCAAGAGATCACGTCATGGAACCCCTTTAATTGGAATACTGTTCTCTGCTTCCGGCGTGATTTTGTTATCCTGGTTAAGCTTCGAAGAGATAGTAGCTGCAGAAAACTTCTTATATTGTTTCGGAATGATTCTTGAATTTATCGCGTTTATCATACTGAGAATCAAACAACCAGCTGTGTCTCGGCCTTACAAGATTCCTCTCGGGACTATCGGGTCTATTTTAATGTGTGTTCCTCCGACCATATTGATTTGTGTCGTTCTAGCTCTCGCTTCCTTCAAAGTTATGGTTGTAAGCCTCATCGCTGTGGCAATAGGGCTTGTACTACACCCTACTCTCAAGTACCTGGAGGCGAAGCGAATACTCAAGTTTTCAGTGAGTAGAGGTCTTCCCGATCTGCAATCAAACGGGCATGACGGCAACTATCAATCTCTGCTCTCCTAGCAACGCGGTATCAGAGAAAAAGGAAACCTAATACCATCAGAAAGGTACATTTAAGGAATTTTTTCGAGTATTCTGAATTTCTGGTATGTCCCTCTAGATTGGTACTCACTGATATAGGTGACGTGTATGATGTACGAGTAGTGTTTTTTCTCCCGCTTTGGTCTTGACTTTGCTATTAACTATTAAGCCTCTAATTTCTCGTTAGTATTTGTAAATCAACTTATTTTGGTAGCGATGATCAATGGAAATGGTGATTAAAATTCCTGAATCATTCATGTCGCCGAATATCAACTGTGATTATGGATCGTAATGAGATCTTGTCCGTTATGCTGATGGAATAACGTGTCTGCTCCGAAACCCTGTTTAGTGAATTAGATTTCTGGTTGAATTCTTCGTAAACTGTTTATTTCTGATGATATTGCATTCAACCGACCCATGAGAAAACAGGCGAGATTTAGGTTCAGCCGTTCAGCCGTTCAGGTGATGGTCTACTTTAGGACCATCTTTTCAACGCCTAGTCACGGGAGCTGTCGAGGCACTGGAAATATTGCATCGTTTTTTGTGTCTTCTGATGTGTCCTCCTCAACTCTCGTCTGCAATTCTGAACGGAATGCCTGTGACTCGAAAACAGTCATTAGAAGTCAGACCCGAGACCTGTATCCAACCTCTGTAACCGAGTTTGAGTAACATAGGCCAAGTGGGCAACAACCCAATACTCGGAGTATCGTCTTTGATATCTTTTTCTTTCTTTCGAGGCACTGGAAATATTGCGTCGTTTTTTGTGTCTTCTGATGTGTCCTCCTCAACTCTCGTCTGCAATTCTGAACGGAATCCCTGTGACTCGAAAACAGTCATTAGAAGTCAGACCCGAGACCTGCATCCAACCTCTGTAATGTAACCGAGTTTGAGTAACATAGGCCAAGTGGGCAACGACCCAATACTCGGAGTATCGTCTTTGATATCTTTTTCGGAAGATTACTCGTAAAAGTGAACGCGATTCATGATCAAACAGTTGCCAAGTTCATACACTACTGACCACATTATTCTCCCATGACAATACGATCACGACATGCCATAAATTTCGTAATTTAATGGTTGGAACTCGGAAGTCATTGATAGTGTCGGCTGCATGGTTGTTGGTATTGTATTTTCAGAGCGTGCATTCCTGAGTTTTCGCTTTCTTGTTGATGTAACGTGTTGATTTCGACTGATCGGTTTAGTTACCTAACTGAAATTGTGTTTACGTACGCATGGACATTGAACCAGGATTTGATGTTAGAGAGCGACGACAAAGATTGTACGCTAAAACTCTTTGGTTAATCCGTTTCCCGACTATAAGTTTCCGGCGTATGATCGATTACATCTGTGTCGGACTTGATTGTCGTCGTGTAATTAGCCTAAAATACGGACTTTACTATTTCACATACATTTTTCATAAAATTTTCATATGTTACCCTTTTTTCGATCGTTTTTCCTAATATAGACAAAACGACTCTTATATATGCATCTTTACCGTAAAATTGTATTTAATTACTTTAAAGACTTAAACAATGGATTACAATTCTCCAATTATTGACTTCTAATGACCGTTTATTAATGATTATTAATACGTTTGATTGAAATTATTAAGTTTGTATTTGAAATTATATACATAAAGTCGATGTTAATTACGGTTTGTGTATGGTGATGACACGGTGGTTGACGGCCGTTTGGGTTTGCACAACGGTCAATTGTGGTTGTCGGTATTGGGTTTCTGAGTTGTCGGCAATTTAGGGCTGTGTACGGTCCAAAAACGGACCGGACTGGATCGGGTTGGACCGGAACCAGAATAGGCAAAAATGATGGACGGGATCGGACCGGTTGGACCGGAATTTGAATATTATGGACCGACAAAATTATTGATTGGTAAAATTAGGGACTGAAATTTGAATATTATGGACCGGATAGACCGGTTTGGATCGGATTTTAATATATTTTCGAGGAATAAAATAGAAAAACATAAAATCCGGTCCGAACCGATCCGGACCGGAAAACCGATCCCGCTGGAACCCGGAATCTTAAAAAATGGTGGATCGGAGACCGGACCGAATTCTTTAATGGGAAAATTGATGAGAATAATCCCACCTTTAGGTCGTCTTCCATAAATAGTCCCACCTTTCAATAATCTTAAAACAATCCCAGCTTTAAACACATATTTTTTAAACAATCCCTTTATAAGAATGACTTACTATAGTAGGTAATGTGACCTTTTTCCAAATAGTTGGTTGATAATATATACAGTATCATACTACATTCACACTAAAGAGAATGTGATGAGAAGAAGATAATGAATAATCGAGGTCGGAAAGAATGGAGTCGTGCTTATCTTGAGAGCCACCGCAACCAATGATACGGTGACCTCGTTTTATCATTTCGATAGCTAGAGCTAGAGCTTTACCTCTGTTTATACCATCAATCAAGATCGTCCTTTTGGCCTCTTACTGCCATTGTCGTAGCACGGCTAGCACCCATAACGTTGATCGTCTTTGTCATCATTTCAAAGGTGTAAGATGTTCGCACGACCTAGACGACACCTTCACCAAGGAAGAAGCATTCCCAGATACGGCTGGACCCACCATTACAACTTTAGATAGAAGAGTTTGAAAGAATGAAAGACTATACATTAGGCAATTAAAAAGGTCTAATTGCAGAATCCACTGCTTTATAAAGTTCTTATTCAGTAACTTTAACAGGGATTTTCATGTCTTACCTGTACACCGGTATGTTACCACTGCTAAACGAGGTTCTTTCGTAGCAGCTGACTCTCTCCAGAATTGCACTGGCTGGTGATTTGAACTAGTCAGAAAGTAATAAGAAATGTTCATAGCCAAAAATGTCTCGAGCGACAGCTTCGATATGTATGCTTTTATTTATACTCTAATATAAGTATATTGTGAAGTGTGAACTACTGCTGCTATTTGAACCTATGATTATAGGGGTAGCTTGGCTATCATAGAGAAGGTTGATCCGAGGCCGAACAGTTCAGAAAGTGTTGTAGAAGGATTGAGTCTTCCCTCTCCTTCGTATCTCAGTCTAGCATTTTATACCCCTACCGCTTAGAATTTAAGGGCATCCTACTCGGTCCCTCTTATAATAAGAATAAGAAAGCGCCCCAGGGACATTCGCTTGCTCTTTCGAACCGAACTACTTATCTTGTTGAGCTAATAAAACTAATCCTAGCTAGCGCTCTGGCAGGTCTTTTGGAGAAAAAAACTCTCGCTTTCTCAGGCGAAATCGACGTAAACCTTAGCTTGCTTTACTAAACAAACTGGTGAAAAAGACGGACTGTTTGCTCCAGCCCTATAAGTTCTCTAAATTAAGGAATTTGGTACTTCCAGCAAATGTTATAAAGGTACTATAATACAAAGCTTGGTGTATACAAAGCAGCTGCTGAACGAGCTCGCTCGGCTTAGTTGCGCCTCCCCGCAAGAAGGCGTCTTGTGCTTACACTTTAATCAAGAGATTCCCATTCTAGAACTTATAGTTAGAACTCTTCTCGTCGATAAAGAAGGCATCGGGACTAAATACGATACACATACAGAGATATGTCTGTCCTTAGATTAGAAAGATTAGAGAAAGCCAGGAGCCACCGATCAAACAGAAAATAAAAGCAAGTTAGCTCTTCTTCGCTTTAAGCAACCCACAGGTGAAATTGCTCCTTATGCTTAATACGCGCGTAATACGGCTTCAGTTCGTGATCCTGCTGCTGTGCCAATTCATTATAGTTGTTAATTTATTAGAAGATCGAAATGATAGAAATCATTTTAAGCTGTCTACATCGGTACGCCATATAATTAGTAGTCTTTTTTTGCTCAAACACCGTCGAGAGGCTGTACCAATTCCAGATTCATCGGATCAATTAAAATCCCATCTTCACAAACCCAGTTTTATTGAACTTAACCAATTCCAGATTATAACATTTTGATTTAAAAGAAATTTCAGATTTTCCCAATTTGACACAAAGTTGATCACTTTAAGCAAATTAATTGGATTGGTGTTGTATTACATAGAGGCATGTACCTCTAACTCTCTAAGCATAAGAGGTAAAAGTGGCATAAATGATGGTGGGGATGGCGGAGGGATTGCACATGAATAAGTAGTGGTAAAGTAATGGTGACGGCCGACCGGGGAGTTAAAATCAAAAAAAAATGACGGCAGGTTGTTAGAGGAGCAGATCGGGGGAAGGAGGATGACTGGGAAAACAAAAAAATTTAAAAAATGAGTATAATTAACTGGTCAAGCAAGTAATAAGTCACAAGACTCATTTGGAGAATACGGGATATAAAGGTTGGATTATTATGAGATTAATGAAAGGTAGGAGTGTTTTCGGAAGAGAGGCAAAAGGTCGGATTATTCTTGTCAATTTTTCCAAAGTTCCAGCTCCGGTCCGGTAGATTCCGGTCCGGCCGGTCCATTTTTCCAGTCCAGACCGGAATTTTGCACACCCCTAATCGACATCCATCGGGTTTATGAGTTGCCGGCGTCCTTCGGTGTTCAGCGTGTTATTGTCGTTTGTGTTTCTGCCGATTATGAGTTCTCGTTGTCCACGACCATAATGACATAATTAACAACATAACTAACTCGATTTAACCGATACTGAGAAATAGACAAGCATAATCTTGATTGATAATATAGCTAGACGTCTCCTATGACATACGAAATAGTGAAAATACTTATAAAATGTGTAAACAATTGACAATAAAAGCATCTTTTTGAAAAAATTATATCACTAATTTTATTTATTATTTTATTAATGTTGAAAATGACAAGGTTACTAACTTATTGATGTGCTTAATGACAGCAACATTATGATTGTCATCACATTGGAGTTTTGCTTAAGGGCCGCTTATTGCCGATCTTGCATAAAATCGTCTTATTTAATGTTATTTTAGTTCAAATGAGCGCACTAAGTGGTAGATGAGAATCATACCCCCAACACTTCATGGTTTGGATAAGAGCGTTCTTATTACTTGAGCTAACTCTTGTTCTCACCGTCTTATTTAATTTGCGATTTAGTAATTGTGATTTACTGATTTATATATGAAAAATCGTTTTAATTTCCTTTTCGGATGCAACATAAAGTTTTTCTCTCATTTCCCTGTGAAGTAGAAAAAAGAAAAGTGAAAGGAAAACACGGTAAAAGAAAACTAGACTATTAATGGTCGAAATTGACGGAGTTGAGATTTTTCGTCTCACTTTTGTGGGACGCATCATCCTTTAAAATAAGTGGCGGAGCCAGGAGTTTTAGTCAGCGGGGCGAAAGGGTTATGATATAAGGAGGTCCTGAAAAAAATCGAAAATTTTAACTAAAAATTTTGAAATTTTCAAACGTCAGCGAGGGAGACCACCTTGCTAGCGGGCTAGCGGCTGGGTGATCGATGGTGCGAGTCGGCCGGGTCTAGGACGGGTCGAGGCGCGGTGCGGGTTCAAGGTATGGGACCCGGATACTGCCCGAGGTTAGGGCGGGTCCAGGACGGGTTGGGCCCGGTTCTTAGGAAGTGTAACCCGGACCCGACCTGGGGAGGGTTGAGGGCGGGTCTGGACACATACGGGTCACCTTTCGGGTCAGGCTCCAGAAATTGGACCCGAACGCGGTTACTTCACACATACAGGCTGGGCCGGGTTTGGGCCTGGGTGAGGCGGGGCGGGTTAGATCCGGGTTTAGTGGCAGGTCGGGTCTGGGTTGCCAATGTCGACCCGCACTCTTGATCAGCCCTAGCTAACGTCCAGGAAACGAATAAATATGCTCAGATAATGGGATAGACGATCTGCTAGGTACCGTGCTCAAAATTCTCCGGCGATCTCATACTCGTCTGAAGTATTTTTTTCCTACCAGACGAGTAAAGTCGTAAATCATGAGTATCCCCGCTCAATGACTTTACCAATCAACTAGTTTACCTAACAATTGCACATGTTCCAGGTGTGGCTAAAATGTTCTTTACTTGTCAAACGAGCATAAGTATTTGTATGAACAAAGTTTCAATTATTTACATATCAGTTAAGTGCAAGCTAAGCTGAAAGACTATAATGACAGACAAACTCTTACAGATACAGACATATTAGTGATCAAATGCTTAATGCTCGGACAACGACACCAAAAACTCGTTTATGGCCTGGTAACCATGGGCGAATCTAGGTAGTAGTAAGGGGTGGCGGGCGCTATCCCAAACTTCAAAAATTTGACTTAGAATGCGGATTTTTGCTACCCCAATTAATGTTGAATTATAGATAAATTACTTATATCCAATTAAACGTAGACCCTGGGTTCGAATCCTCTTACTAGCATTTTACCTTTCTGGCTTAATTTCAGCTCCTCTCAATTTTTGTTGGTTGTATTCCGCTAAGTTTTATTTACGTTCAGTCAATTATTTTCAATTAATCTCTTCACAAAAGTAACTATGAAACTGATGATGCAAGCTCATCATAGCATCATCAGTTTGTTATGCCAGCTCATCAATAAGTTTGTTACAAGAGAGAAGTTAGTTAGGCAGTTAGTTTGTTAGAGCTAGTTTGTTATATCTGTTAATTATATAATCAGTGAGTTGTATAAATAAAAAGAATTGTAAGCTACTGTAAATCATAATAATCAATACAATTCACTTTCTATTTACTTCTGGGTTTCTTCCCTGTTTTCTCTCTAATTCATGTATAAGCTCACTTGTTCATCAGTGGCTTCCTATGCCTTAATCTCCACCATTAAAGTCTGAATTACAGTTTCACAGTAACTTTTAATTCAACTAAATTCACTTCACCTCAATTCCACTGAATTTAGTTCAATTAAGCTTTACTCCAATTTATTCAATTCAGCTCGTTTCAGCCGAAAAGAACAGTGCCTCCTGTGTTCGCATCTGCTGATAACGGGTTCAAATAAGTGGTCGCAAGTCGCAAGTCGCAACCTCCAGTATAACACAACATGAACAAAGATATCAAATTTACACACTTTTTTTTACAGATCATGATGAAACAGAATGTAACAAAGACCCTGTATTTTTTTTTACCTTAATCAGTCGAAAACCGACCAGATTTTCTAATGATTTTTTCACTAATCCTAAAACACCCACTAATCTAATGATAATCTTTGTGTTTTTGAACACAAATGTATGATTTTTTTTATAATTTTTTATGATTTTTTATGATTTCTCTGTCACATCCAACATATCATGTACAAAACTGATCTTTTCCTGCAGAATTATGCAGATTTCTGAAGCATTAGGCCTTAAACTAGGCAAATGATGAAGACAACGAGCCGCAATTTCACCCAAAACCTTCACTTCTTCCTTATCAACATTCTCATTTCGATCAATCCTTGGATCGATCATCTTAACAAGTTTCTCCACATCGAAACTCTCATTATTCCGAATAACTGAACTGAGTAAAATCTGGTTTTCCCCTGAACAAATGAAGGCTTCTAACCCTGTAATAAGTTCAAGAAGTATAACGCCAAAGCTGTAAACATCACTTTTTTTCGAGGCAATCCCTGTCATTAGGAAATGCGGGTCTATATACCCGGGTGAACCCATCATTGTTAACCGCGACGAAGAAGGAGGTTTGATCATCGACGAAAAACCCATTTTAGCAAATCCAAAGTCACATAACATACAATTTAGATTCTCATCTAGGAGAATGTTTGATCCTTTTATATCTCCATGAACAATTTGTAGGTCACAACTTTCATGGAGATATTCTAGTGCTTTTGCTAGTTGGTATGCTATTTTCATCCTTTGTTTCCATGTTAGTTTTGTCTTGACATTGTTGTTGTTGTTGTTGTGTAGCTCTTCTTGTAAGTTCCCTTTTGGGATGTACTCAAATACTAGTACTCCTTCATCTATCAAATTAAAAAAAAAGTTCGGTTAGAGACCGGAAAATCATGTATTTTTTCTCGACAACAGTAAACTGTGGTTAAAATTTAAATAAAAGAAAGTCCGTTACAATATCAATTCCAGGGTTTTGGAGTCTTTTAGACTATTAGAAAGCCAACTAATCGAACTAAAACACTGTGACTGGGTTACAATAAGTTAAATACGCATTTACGTGTTAAAAATGGTATCGTAAAAGGGTTTTACCTAACATGCAAATTTCTTGGTTACGGCTTATGACAGTCTTACAATAGGAAAGATACGAATTTACGTGTTAAAGTTTTTAATCGGAGAAGTGTTTTACCTAACATGAAAACTTTTGGGAATATGACAAATACTTGCCTTTTTAGTTATGACTTATGACAGTTTTACAGTAGGATAGATACGAAATTACGTTTTAAATTTTTATCGGATAAGGATTTTACCTAACATGAAAAATTCTTTGTTACAAAAGTTTTACAATATGACAAATACTTGCATTTTTAGTTATTACTTATGACAGTTTTACCATAGGAAAGATACGAAATTACATGTTAAAAAGTGTGATCGGGAAGGGTTTTACCTAACATGCAAAATTCTGGGTTACAACAGTTTTTCAATGACAAATATTTGCATTTTTAGTATGGCATGACTGTTTTACAGTAGGACAGATACAAAATTACGTGTTAAAAAGTGTTATTGAGGAAGGGTTTTAACTAACATGAAAATTTCTAGATTATGACAGTTTTACCGTAAGACAGATACAAATTACGTGTTAAAAAGTGTTATTAGAGAAGGGTTTTACCTACCATTTTCATCACAATATCCAAGGAGTTTGACAATATTAGCATGATGAAGTTTTTGAGAGATCTCTAATTCACTTTTGAAAACTTGATTAAGCCTCTCACTATTATTATTATACATTTTGACTGCACCTAATCTTGAATTAGGAAACTTAGCAAGGTATACCATGCTATATCCTCCTACACCAATAACCTCCTTAAAATTCATGGTATACTTCTCAATTTCCTCCCACTTATACCTCTTCACCGCGGCTGCTGGCGACTCCTTGAAGTCGCCAGATACCGCTTCATTCTTGACACCGGAGTCTAACTCCGGTGTCATTGAATAACCAAAACAACACATGGAAAAACCCATGTTGGTGTAGTAACCAATAGTAATACTATGTGTTTGGAGTATATATATGTGAAATGTTTCACGTAAACATTACTGAGAAACCGTCTCTCGAGAAACCGTTTCTTGAGAGAGTTTGTAATGTGTATGAGTGGTGTTGTGGTGTGATCATAAAGAGGAAATGGAATAATAGAAGGTGAGTGTGGAGATGGCAATGAATATATATAAATATATAAATTGACAAGAAGACATACTAACTACCAAATACAAGTAGTCATGTTGACTTTTTGACTTTTGCTAATTAGTGGCCGGTTCAAAAAAATTATTTTTGACGTTGGGCGATAGGTAAAAGGCGACTGCTAAAAACATGCGTTAAATCAGTCGCTAAATTGGCGATTATCAAATATATTTCGATATTTAAAGTCACAAAAATATTCAAAATATAAAAGAAATAAATATTTGATGTTTCGAGATAGCGGATAGTTCCATGCATCCACGGATCGACCCTTGTACTAATTTGGGAGCGAATTGGAAAATAAATAAATATATACGGAGTATATTTCAATGTTAGTAATATGTATTTAATTTGCTTATTTAATTTTGTAAACTTATGTGATGTGAATATGTGATCATATCTTTGGGATAGACTAATATTAATTTTGAAAAGATTTGATTGGATATAAAAAAAAGTTATTTTGGCATGGCACATTAAATTGTTCTTAATAAATGTAATAAATAATTAATCACTCTTTTATTTATTCTACCAAACATCATAACTCATAAGCACATCCCCTCCTCATTGTATTGTGTTTTTCGCTGATAAGATTATACATCCAGTTGTATATAAATACTGTACAAGCAAGATATAAGTATCCGAGCTCATATTGTATTGTCTAAGATCAGATAATTTTTAATTCAACTCATATTTTTTAAAATAAAATTTAAATACTTTATTATAAAGTTCGGTTTTTAAACCGTACAACTGGTATAACCGTGGTATAGACTATGAATTGTGTATTTTGGAATTTTTTTTGGTGAATTTTTTTTGGAGGAAATAAAGTAGGTGTAGATGGCAAGCAACATGAGGGATCAATTGAATTATTTAATGGCATTTTTTTATTATTAATATCTTGAATTAATTAATTTACTTTTGTTGGTAGTGACGTAGAAGACAATAGTACTCTTCCTTTAGAGGACCACCCGTGGGAGCTTTTTTATTATCACAAATCATGATTCGATTTAGTTGGGATTTGAGTCGGATAGGATTATAAACATTTGATCATCGTTTTCTATCATCTAGAACTCGAGATATGATGTAGCTTAGGCACTTGATAACCTATAATTTTCAAGTATACATGGTAAAATCTCCTACATAAAGTGTAAAACGAATAATGGACCAATATCGACAACAACATCAAGGCCTTAGTCCCGAATGTTTCGGGATCAGTTGACATGAATCATTCTTTACAGATAACAGGACCAATTTATTCGTTTTACAAATTTATTCAGGGCCGTCCTAGACAAGAATCTATAATCAAAATAATACAAATTATTTGGTAAGGTGAGATTACAAACAAAAATAAAAGAATAATTATGGAAATCAATTAAAAAAGAAAGTAAGCAATTTAGGAAAAACACACTTGAACTACTAACTATATTTCATAATTGACTAACTAAAATACTAAATGTATGAACGAATCAACAAATTATATTTCATCTTGTTGTTTTTTATGTGCTCTTTATAGTTAGGGTTTACCAACCAACCAGAGATGAAATAGTACAGTTGTATATAGGATTATTATAAATAATGAATCCTTAGATAAAATGTTAGCTTGGAAATTTGGGTTAATCGAGAGACGGTTTCACGATAAACATATTATGAGATCTGTTTTTTTTTAAATGGATAGTGTTATTTTCTGTATTGTGATGGATTATATCTTTGACAAATAATATATGAAAGAAATCAGTAGATTTCGGTTTAAATATGAAATAGATTCGTCAATCAATTTGCTAATTTTATGAGTGTGATCGATACTTACTACATATTCTAATAATAATATATTAGTCGAAATCTACTGTTTTTTAATATGCTACTATTCAGCATGTAAGGCTGCCATCATGTTGTAGGAGCATATTCAATTTGTACAATTGTACATGAAAATGATAATTGCCAAATAATTTACTAATTACCATACCCATTTTGTTAAGTATGATAATTTAATTTGATAATCAAATAAATATACTATTAATCTAATAGCTGTATTCTACTATCGTTATCCGTCATTATAAATCTGCTTCTACAATTGTCAAACAAAATTACTGTATTTTACGTTATCTTAATATAAGACGGTCTTTCGGGAAAACCTATTGGATAAATAGAGCCTAGAAAAGTAAGGTACAAGGTCATAATTGGTAATGTTGTAAAGTAAAATGCTTGGCAAATGAAATCATGTGGGAATAAATGGTGGAAAGAATCAATCAAGTAGATAGCTAAGTTGAGGATTATGTCCAATCATAATTTGTTGTAATGTAATTATATGATTATCATGTTTAACCACATTTCTTAACTTCCCCAAAGCATTACTTAAATATACTTTTATTTAGAGATACCCATAATACAACTACCTCTTTGAGTACTATTAACTTATTAAGGTGTTGTGAATAGTTCAGTACAATTATAGCTAAGACTATATATCCAGATTTATATAGTTATCATATATCTAATATAAATATAATTGAATTTATATGCAATTTTTTTGAACTTTTAACAATTTTTTACTGCACTATAATATTTTACTGTTAAAAATTAAAAATTTTGGGTTTTATATGTATTATTTTTGAGTTTCAATATAATGTTTTGATTTACAATTTTTTATAAAAACGCTCAGATTTTTTTCAATAAAGCTCGTAAAATATATGTGTAAGCTGAAATTCTTTGTTATAAAGCTCAAAATATATACTACCCTCTAATTACAATATAGCATTACATTTCACTATAAATTATGGTATGGAAATCATTATTAATAGAAGTGTTTAAAAAAGGTACTCGTTAATACTGAAATAAATCGTAAGTTGATAATGATAAATATGAATAAAGGAATAAATTCCCATCTACAAGTAAGGCTCGGTATTTCCTTATGTTTCTTCTTAAAATGACTTACTTGCCGTGGCGGATTTCAGTTAAAATCCGATGATGTACATATTTAAGTGTCAATATTACGGTTCACTCTCACAATCTGACCAAAAGTCGAGGATTTTAGTTAAAATTTGATGTCATATTATTTAAGCATCAATATTATCGTTCACTCTCACTTTAGTTAAATCCGATGTAATACATATTTAAGTCTCAAAATTACGGTTCACTCTCACGATCAGACCAAAAGATTTACCCCTCCCCCTACCCCCTATTTTCAAAATTTCTTATCGATTTTATTTCGTTTCTAATAAATAAATTTCCGATAAAATATCGCTCCTCGAGTCCTCGTAGTTTGGAATAATCCTCTAGAATACATGTTGGATTAGATACAATGCAAGTCATGAATGGAGAGAGCACGTTATATGGATCATTCCCCAACTCTTAAGACATTAATGAATAATGATTGATGAAGTGGTAATCAAGTAAGAAATATAAAATGTTGAAAAGTTCATCAAATGTTGAGCTTAACAAAGAAGCTTATGTATTTTAGAAGACTTATACTTATGAATAAGTAGCTCCACATCACATGGTGGGAGCATGTTTACTTTGTTTCTTCCCAAGTGTCAACCATATTCTTTTCGTACAACGGTTAGTCTGTAAATCACGTATATCAAGTTAATCATTTAAGAATGTATAAACTCATGCCGTAAATAACCCTTTAAAATTGTCTTTGTTGAGGCTTATATCGTAGTCTCTGAAACTCGGTTGATTAAAAAGAGAAGAAATATCTCCACAATTGGTCAACTCCGATCGTTCCATCAAAAAGCCTACTTTGTTTGTCAGCCCCATTTTTAGTTTAGCTTATTATTCAAATTATGTAATAATAAAATCCGACTCAGAGAGTCGGGTTACTAGTGATAGATGAATCATCTCACTCAAAACTAGTGTGTAAGCTACTTTGTAATCACTTTCTTTACAGTTCCCAAAAAAAAATCCTAGTCTCTGAAATTTTAACCACTATACTCAATTCCATACATCTACGATATTATTATACTTCATAATAAATATTCATTTCGTCCCGGTTAATTGTTGTCCTTTGGTTTTGACACGAGGAACAAGAAAATAGAGGGAACCAACTACTGAATGACAAATGGACCAAATTGAGTGTCAATAATCAAATTGCTCAATTCTTAAAATAGAAATGACAACAATTGACTAAGACGCCTCATAATTAAATAGGATAACAAATAATCGAGACATGGAAAATATCACTTTAGCTGTTTTTACCTGTTATTTAGCTTGTTTTTTGGGGCTTAAATATCCGAAAAGTCCATTTAGCAGGTTAAATAATACTCGGTGAATAATTACTGTGAATAATTTCTTAGATTTGGTGCTATTTTTGTTATTTATATTATACTTTTTAGGGAAATAAAACAAAGTGAAGAAAAGCATCTTGACATTAAGTTTTATTTTCATACATTGTAGGATCATATCTAGAAGTACATGTGAAGCAATACCAAAGACTTGTTCAAAATTCTTATGTAATACAATACTTTTTGGCAAGTGTAAACAATTGGAGTATTAGTAAACAATTGCACCAATTCCGTCTCCTCAAAAAAGCGGGCCATAATATACAATTTAAGGATAAATGTAACTATGTGAAAAAATAATCTGTTAACTTAGAAATTTATACTGGTTACATTTGACGTTAAAATGGTAACATTTGGCCCGTCTTCTTGAGGAGACGGGTTATCAACGTCTTCAGCAAGACTTGCCGATTAGTAAATGATTAGGAGTCTTGTTGTTTAAAGGTGCATGCATTATTGATTAATTAGCTTGTTCTACATTGACAAACATTACCAAATATTGCTGGCATCAAGTATTTTATATGGGTCAAATACAATATTTTACACTTCTTTTTGTTTTTTCATTAGGTGTCATTTGAAAGTCTTTTTATGGTATCAAATTCGAGCTTCAGACCTATTGTCTGCTATACCCGTCTTCGCCATCACGTTCCCTTTGAAAGTTATTTGGTCGATAGCGTCTATGGTAGAGCTTTCGAATGTTTTAATCACTAATTTAAGACATCTTCGATAATAATGTTAACAGTGAAAGCAAACTTCCAAGTCTTCAACTGCCATGAGACTAACGTGCTGCTTGTACCTAGTTAGCTAGAGAGTAAATTGTCAATTATTTAGCCGGTCTTCTACTAAAATGATCATTTTTACTAACGTATTTACTATATTAACCATTTTCAATTTTAATTCCGTCCCATTATAACAATTTTTGAAGTTTTACCAACATAATAAATTTTGATAATGGTTTAATTTTTGGTAAAATGACTAATTTGAGTAAAAGAAAAATACAACAATTTTTCCAAATGTAAATATATTGATCAAAGCTGCCATGAGAAACCGTCTTTCACTAAATTTATGGGAGACATCATGAAAAGAGAAATTAAATAACTCCCTTACTTTCACATACACTATTAATTTTTAATCGAGTATTTTTACATACTTTCAATTTTGAAATAAAAGTTACTACAAATATTAACAAAATAAAATGAAAAATGTTAAAAGGATTAATTTACAAAGCATAGAAATGTATCTATCAAATACGTAGTAGTTGTCAAATTTATAGTGCAAGAAGATTATTGCAAAGAGAGACATTATCCCGTCCTCAGCTTGCGACAGTCAGTGACCGTGTTCAATGAGTAAAAGACCGAATTTACTAGAGGTAGATGGGCATCTAGGTAACACCAAAACGGACACCGACACGGACACGGACACGGGGCACGGCATCCCATGTAATTTAGGACACGGAACACGACATTTAAATATAATAAAATATATATTTTATGGTTATAAATAACGTATAATTTTATTTTTATCATGTACTTGAAGCTAAATCTAAACAAGTAAAGGTACAGTTCGACTTTTACTATAACTAATTCTCATTTTTCCACCCAAACTCATCTTTTAGTCGATATTTTTTAAAGGTGTCCGAGTGTCGGACAGTCGGACACGGTGTCGGACACGGGACGACTAATTAAGAGAAGTGTCCGGACTCCGTGCTACCTAGATGGGATTCACAGAGTCTAACCAGTATTCCCTTCGACTCACTTCAGACTATATATTTCACGAATAACTCGCGAAATGAAACATCTCGAGTAAACAATTTACGGTAACTAAGACGAATATGGCGAATATCTCATGCTAAAATCCTTCCATCAAATAGATGAATAGCCAAGCTCGGCCAATTCGAAGGGCTTAGCCATCTAGCAACTATATTGCCCTCGAGGCAAGAACATCGACGATGAAATAATTGTCACACGAAAAAATACAGAAACAGTTTACGAATTTTATGCATAAGGGATGAATACTACCGCCACCAAATCCAGTCCGTGTGTAACCAAAGTACAACTGATTCTAACCTACCGATATATCATTGGTTACCTGCTCTGTGGTGCAGTAACTCGTCCGAGAAGAAGAAACAGCGAAAAGGGCAGTCGGTAAACTTGTATAGGAACCAACCCGAGTGGACTGGTTAGCATTAGCAGCACCACGACCTTTTCTCTTTACTACTGTAAAAAGATGCATACAAATACGAGTAAATATTAGAGCGATTAACAATGCAAGGTGGGAAAAGGAGTTTGCTCTCCAATTTTCCGTTTACAATCTAATCTAAGAGTATTTTCAGGCCTCCGATTGCAGTCTATCTGGTTTAAATTGTAAATTTAATGATAACCCGTAAATCTAGGGGTGAGAATCGGTCCAAGACTGGACCGAACCGGACAAGACCGAAGACCGAACTTAAAAATTTGGTGGACCAAAGACCGGACCTAAAACTTTCGTTCTTGGACCGGACCAAACCCGAAATATTTGGTCCGGTCCGGTCTTGGACCGAAATGGACCTAAACTTTTTTTCCCACTATTTCGTATACGATAATTAAATTTTAATTCTGCTAAATAATATGCGTTTAAATAGTTAGACGACACTTTTTATGAAAACCATTGATAATACTAATTTATAATGTCTTTTGAAGATAAAAGGTTAATTTAATTCAGAAAAAATTTAATGATTAGTCTTAAAAAACAAGAACTTTGGTCCATTCGGTCCGGTCCATTTTTCCGGTCCGGACCTAAATTTGCTCACCCCTACGTAAATCCGTAATATTACCAGAAGGCTCGTAAACTAAAATTCATTATTAACCATGTCTTTAACAATTTAAAGTACAGAGTGTTGTAAGCGGCTTCTAGCAATAATAGCTGCATAGCACTAGAGCATAACTGGAACCTGTGTTACTCTGACTCGGCTTGAAGAGTAGGACACGGGTACGTATCCAAGTGTCGGGCACGGCTATTTTATGAAAAAAACTCAAGTTTTTGGTCTAAAATGAAGTGTCCGAGTGTCATACCAGGATACCAATGTCCAAGGATGACGTGTCGGACACGAGTCCTTCCTAGTCAGGTAGTTTCAGATCCAATCCGAATATAGTTGTTATAGGAAATGTTGAACGGAGTTAGATAGGCAGAAACAGCAGACTCGACACATAACAAACTATGATTACTAAGCATCAAAAAAGGTATCGGATGTTTACCTATAATGGTAGAGACTAGTATATCTCATCATCAGGGATTTCTGGCGTCCAGAACTTCTTGTCTTTTACGGTACTAATGTTCAAGGTTCCCTCCACTTGGTCGGGAACAGGTTGAAGTGGAATAATGCTATCTCTATCAACGATACCATCAATAAAGCCGTATTCAAGGGCTTCGATAGGAGACATATAACAATCCAAATCCATATCTTTTTCTACTTGTTCTAATGACCGCCCTGTAAACCCGGAAACAATCTGTATAACGCTGTTCTTGTTTTGCATGATCTCCCGGGTTTGAACTTCAACGTCATCTACTTGTCCACCAGATCCTCCATAAGGCTGGTGAAACATTATTCTTGTATTCGGCATTGCTAGGCGTTTGCCTTTGGTTCCACCACCTAGGATGATTGACGCAGTTGACGCAGCAATGCCAATACCGATTGTGGACACATCAGCTCGAAGAACCTGCAAAACATCGTAAATCCCCAACGTAGCGCTGAAAAAAGCCAAAAGGAAAAGCCATAGTTAGCAAGATGTTTTTCAAGATGCGGAACATTAGCTCGCATTGGCGGGTAAAAAAAGCAAAAGGGTTAATTTCCGACCACAGCACCACCACCCCCTTTTGCCAAATCAATAATCAATGAACATAATTATAAATGGAGAGCGAAAATGGTGGATAATCTACCATCTCAAGTTATAAACAGGATTGCCCGCAAGGGTGGAGCCTAGTGGTTAAAACTTGGGTGAAATTCCCAGGAGACCCGGGTTCAAGCCTCCCCCAAGAGCAAAATCTTGTGGAGCATTCTTGGCCCGAGTCCATGCCTAAATAGACTTCGAGCCTGTCACCCTCGGGTGGTTTACCTGGTGTATGTGGTTTGCAGGCTACCACATATACCCGCGGGTTTACCCAGTGCGCACCAAAGGTAGCGGCTGCGGGTTCCCTCGTCACCAAAAAAAAAGTTATAAACAGGAGCAATTTTTCTTAAAAGCGAGGATTATCCTGGAAAATAAAATTCGTAACAGTGTACATATTACGGACACCAAACTAAGCTGTGACATAATTGATGTTTATTAACAATTAATCAGCTTCACAAACTGTCTATATTCTGAACCGGCTATGACGCCGTTCTTTCAAAGCTTTCAACAACCATAAGTTATTCGATGTAAACGAAATCCCGACCAGCAAAATAACAATCAAATAGAGGTTAGAAGGTGACGAGTAGTGTGACCATCATAGATCATCTAGCAAGGATGTTGCTTTAGTTGGGATATTTTTCTATCAGAATCACGTCAACTCCACAATCCACGATACAAATAACCACATGCCTAATGCTCAAAAAAGTAGCTGACTATTTGTTTCGACAAACAACATTGGAATCGCTTCAGGGCGTTACTATCTAAGGACTTCGCTTACGGATTAAATTGTATAAACCATGTCTCGGGAAAGTTTGGTGGACAAAATGTTTTGGGGTCGGGTGACATGAATCATCCTTTGGAACCGTCAAGAGTGAACTCTCATCTCGACAAGAGAAAAAAATAAAGAAAAGAAAAAAAGAAACGGAAGTGAAGTGAAACCGAAAAAGAAAGATAAAGGGATTTTATAGATTTTAAATCGAACTTATCACATGTACAAAGCATGATGCAATCACTGACATAATTCCATTCACTATGCAGCAATGATGATGCACTTCACAAAGTACCCTAAATTTACATGCCACAAAAGTTGCATATACCATCGAGGGCTTACTTTCATTAGCAGAGGTAAGTTGGTTCCACTACTCACAATTCACCGAACATTCAAACAACCTTTACTCTATCGAAACATAAATCGCAACATATCCCATTACCACACCATCATTACCAAAGTACCCATATACAGGTTAGTGTATGGCACGTAAAGGAACATGTACACGGTCCCTCCATGTGATCATAAGCTCAAATAAACAAGGCCAAATTTTTTGCCTTTCGAGATAAAGCATAATGTAATCCCAGAAATACTTAGTCACTATGCAAGTATGCAGCAATGATGATAAACTTCGCGAGCAAGCCACCAACTACCGAGAGCTTACTTTCATTGAAGGTAGGAAAGAGCCTTACTCTATCAAAACATCAATCCTAACATTAACTCGTTACCACACCGTCATTCCCCAAGAATCTCCAAAAAGGTCGGTGTTTCAAACGCACACAAACAGCACAAATGTACACCATTCTTCCACAGCCATTAGAAAAATGATCTTTCCAATACCAAAATCGGGGAAGTCATATGCTTAAAAATAAGTTTAAGGGTCTTAAAATCCATTTAACTTTACTCGATATCTGAAAGCCAGAAAAATAAGGTTTCAAGTTGCGATTGATATTTGCGGAGATGATGAGCCTCATCCTCGCCTCTCATACGGAACCAGCTGAACCTCTGGCTCCACCAGAAACATGGACGCAATTCCGACATAACTTCACTTCTCATGTCCCACAAAAGTTGCATCTGCTATAGGAGCAGTATTTGCACTGATTTCAAATCCAAACATACCATCCCTTCTCTTCTCCTAATAACAAAATAGCTGAAGCAACGAAGCCGTGCCGTTGATGATTCAGACCAGCCACACAGATTCCTATTGTTGATTTGTTGGTTCACTTATTCCTCTTTGTCAGATAGATAAGTTTGACCCTCTTGCATTCTTTCGTTTGGCTGTAAATTTAGGAGAGAAAAGAGATGGAAAGGGAGGGAAGGTGGAACGGAGCCCTCGTTTGTTTCCTTTAAATATTTCTCACGTTGAAGGATTTTAATTTGTCTTGTAGGCTATGTTACTTCCAACACTTTATATGACCTCTCGTACCCGTGTCTGACACTTGAGCCCTTTGAGCCCTGGACATTGGTATGACATGCGGACACTTCATTTTAAACCAAAAACTTGAAGTTTTTTCATAAAATAGTTGTGTCCGACACTTGGATACGTACCCGTGTCCAACCCTTCAAGCCAAGTCAGAGTAACATAACTTGTAGGAGGGAAAATACATCCCTCTCCTTCACTCCAACGCAATTCGATATCGGAACAAGGGAAAGCGTTCCTCTCCCCTTCGCTCCAAATCTCTCTATCGAAACAAAGGGTTAGAGTGTGTGCTCAAAACATTCACACCTAAAAGACATGTCTCTTATCCAATGCTTCCACCTTCAAAACTTTCATTAGCATTAACGCACATATACAAACAAGGTTACATTATTTTTCAGCTTAGCCGGTATATTTTATTCTCAATTCGAGCCTGATAGCCTCCCAAACAATCAGACTCATCTCTTAATCAACCTAGCTTAACATTTATAGGCTAATCAACAGTCAATAGTACACATGTCACATTCTAAACAATACGACCGCCAAATTGGAAAACTCAACACAGTAGAGGACCTAGGGGTCTAGCAGGAGTAAACGCCTCCCTCAACAACAAAAAATGAACATTTGGACTCTTTTTACTAGTTTATGTTATTGAATTAGTAATTAACCCATGGAAATTCAAATTTCCGTTAATAATTACAAATCCATGATTCCAGTATTACACTGGTAACTCACTAACTCAACATAACTAAGGGGCTAGCAGGTGCAATCGCCTCCTAACAAGAACAAAGATTGAAACTTTCGACTCTTTGTTACTAGTTCACATAACTGCATTACTAAAGTACCCCGAGTGAAATTCAAATTCATGATTCCGCCACTAACTCAACACATCCGCAACTATTCCAACATTCTAAAAAAATCCGACCTGCCAAATTGCAGCACTCAACACAATAGCAGAACTAAGGGGCTAGCAGCTGCAGTCGCTCCCTAACAAGAACAAAGATTGAAACTTTCGACTCTTTTTACCAGTTCACATAACTGCATTACTAAAGTACCGCATGTGAATTCAAATTTCCGCTACTAATTACAAATCCATGATTCCACCACTAACTCAACACATTCACAACTATCAACACAATCGCGGAACTAAGGGGCTAGCAGGCGCAGGCTCCCCCTAACAACAGTAAAAATTGAAAAGCTCGACTTTTTACTAGTTTACCTTATTGCATTACTAATTTTACCCCCAACATTCAAATTTCCCCCCTCTAACAACAAAAAATTGAAACTTTCAATAGCAGAACTAAGGGGCTGGCAGGTGCAGTCACCCCCTAACAAGAACAAAGATTGAAACTTTCGACTCTTTTTACCAGTTCACATAACTGCATTACTAAAGTACCCCATGTGGATTCAAATTTCCGCTACTAATCCGTCACTAACTCAACACATCCACAACTATCCCAACATTCTAAAAAAATACGACCTGCCAAATTGCAGCACTCAACACAATCGCGGAACTAAGGCGCAGTCGCCCCCTAACAACAATAAAAATTGAAAAGTTCGACATTTTACCCCCAACATTCAAATTTTCCCCTCTAACAACAAAAATCGAAATTTTCAATAGCAGAACTAAGGGGCTGGCAGGTGCAGTCACCCCCTAACAAGAACAAAGATTGAAACTTTCGACTCTTTTTACCAGTTCACACAACTGCATTGCTAAAGTACCGCATGTGAATTCAAATTTCCGCTACTAACTACAAATCCATGATTCCACCACTAACTCAACACATTCACAACTATCCCACCATCATACAAAATTACAACCTTCCAAATTCCCAACAGTCAACACAATCGCGGAACTAAAGGGATAGCAGGTACAGTTGCCCCCTAACAAGAACAAAGATTGAAACTTTCCACTCTTTTTACCAGTTCACATAACTGCATTACTAAAGTACCCCATGTGAATTCAAATTTCCGCTACTAATTACAAATCCATGATTCCACCACTAACTCAACACATCCACAACTATCCCACCATCATACAAAATTACAACCTTCCAAATTCCCAACAGTCAACACAATCGCGGAACTAAAGGGTTAGCAGGTACAGTCACCTCCTAACAACAGTAAAAATTGAAAAGCTCGACTTTTTACTAGTTTACCTTATTGCATTACTAATTTTACCCCCCAGCATTCAAATTTCTGCCCCTCTAACAAGCAAAATTCGAAAATTTCAACTCTTTTTACTTAATTCACCTAACTGCATTACTAATTACCCCCATGTAAATTCAAATTTCCGTCCCTAACTACAAATCATGGTTCCGCCACTAACTCAACATATCCAATTATCCACAACAATCCCACAATAAACGTAGAAATCGAAAGCGAAACAATAACAAAAACGGTGGTTAAGGCACTACCTGAGAGAACCACCAGTAGAATTAATAAAAAGGCGAATATCCCGGGTCGGGTCAATAGCATCCAATAACAGTAACTGACTAATAATGGCGTCAGCGACGAAATCATTGATAGAAGTACCCAAAAACACTATCCTCTCCCTAAACAACAACCCCATCACATCCCCCTCAGCTGCCCTCATCGCCGTCTCCTGCGTCTGCGGCCCCGTCGCCTTAATGGTAACGTCACCGCCGTATCCGCCGTGTATGGCGGAGATAGGACGGCGGTTGGTGCGGTGGAAACGAAGGTTATTCCGGTTAGGGTTAGGGTTTAGGAGGGATAAGCGAGGTGTGATAGAGGAGGAGAGAGGTGATAGAGGTGAGACAGTAGTTGCGGAAATGGCGAAAGCTTCCATTGTTGACGGTGGTTGGTGGTGGTTTGTGCGGTGGAGAGAGAAAGATAGAGGAGTTGTGTTTGGTTTGGTTGGATTGGGTAAGGTTGGTTAATGAGAAGTGTTGAAAGTGTACGTAACTCATGTGTTTCACAAATTCTCAGTTTGAGAGGGAATTGTCCGTCTAAATTTAAAACGGTTACTATTTATTTGTTTGAAACGGAATTCTCCGTCTAACATTTGTTTGAAGCGGAATTATCTGTCTAAACTTAAAACGGTTATATCGATTTTTTAAGTTTAAAACAGATCAAAACTATCAAATGGTGGCAATATAGACAATGGCATTTTCTAGACAACAAATAGAGTAATTTGGTATATATTTGACTCGTTTTACGTTTAAGATGAAATACCCGTCTTAAATCAGAATTTGTATTATGTTAACTTTTGTATGGGACGGCCATAAATAAGTGGACAATTATATTATTTCTATTTTATTTTATTGTTATTTCTCTAGTTTTTTTTGGAATGTGAAATTTACAAATTTGTTGATCGTTGATATATTTGAAATATATATCACCATGTATTTGCAAAAAGGAAAAAAAAATAATAAAAACGTAAAAACGCGGTGATAATTTGTAAAAAAGCACAATACATCGTGGTTATTTCTATTTTTTTTCTTAAAAACAACATGAAATAGTGAAATTATGTGAAATAAAGGTGTTCACCGGTTCGGGTTCGGAAGGACTGGGAAACTGGCCAGCCTCATATCCCAAAATCGAGTACTAGATCGGTTACAAAGGAACCCGATCCGATCTCATTAGGTCTGGTATTTTCCAAATTTGGATCGAACCGAATCAACTATAAAGAATATTTTGCAATTTTTTCCAAGTTTCGGTATACATTTCCGTTTACACAGCTGACTCGATTGTAATGGAAGGCAAGGAAACGCATACACTATACACAAATTCTACTCTACGATGGCCGCACTTGCTGCAATAATTCTATCCAATACTTCATCAGGAAGTACTCCTTCAGACAACATTCTCTGATAAAGTAGATTTGCTTCTCTTAAATTCCCTGCTCTACATAAACCATGGATAACAATAGTGTAAGCGACAACATCCGGCATTAAACCCTTGTTAACAGCAGAACGGAAAACACTCATCGCTTCCTCGATTAGTCCTCTTTTACAGAAGCCATCCATGAGAATGCTAAAACTCACTATACTCGGTTCTATGTTGTTTCCTGACATTTCTTCGAATAACCCAAATGCGTCCTCTATCTTGGAACATTTCGAGTACCCATCGACTAATGAGCTGTATGTGACCACGGTAGGAAACAGACCCTTTTCCAACATCTTCCTGAACATCATTACCGCTTCATTTAGTCTACCCTCTTTACAAAGGGAGTCGATGAGAAGAGTGAAAGTGATAACAGTCGGCCTGATTGGTATATCGGAGAGGGTTTCATACAACTGAATTGCTTCATCCAACCTCTTGGATGAGCAAAACCCGCAAATCATTGTGTTGTAGGTCACAATATCGGGATCTGGGCCGTTAGCAAAAAGCCCTCGGAAAGTGGTAACAGCATCTTCTGCTCTGGAGTGTTTGAACAGACTGTGGAGAAGCACATTGTAAATCACAATATCGGGTTTCACCCTCCCTTGCAGCATCAGTTGAAAGACGTAGAGAGCGGCTTTTAAATTTCTTCGCTTACATAAACCATGAATTAATGTGCTATATGCAATGCCATCCAACGGCATATCCAGCTTCAGCAATCGAAAGAAGAGAGTTAATGCAACATCGTACTTCGCCATACCAACCAGAGCTTTGAGGAGCAACGTGTATGTTAACGTATCAGGAGTCAAGTCGTTCATTTGCATAAGACTATAAGCCTTTATTATATCGTCCGTCTGGTTTAATCTACAATAACCGTCTATTAAGCTATTAACAATATACACATTAGGCTGTATACCCTTCATTGCAGCTTGGAAAAACAGTTGCAGAGCTTCAGTCATGTACCCTCGTTTGCTAAGCCCATTTATAAGCACGGAATACAGGACGAGATCTGGAACATGGCCGATAACCAACATCTTTCTATACCATCGAAATGCTTTTCTCAGATTTCCCAGTTTACAGAAACCATCAATAAGACAGCTATAGGCTAAAACCGAAGGGTGTGATCCACGCTTCAGAAATTCCCCAAAGACGGCGGTAGCATCAAGAATACGACCACCTTGACATAAGCCCTTAATTATAATGCCATTAGTAACTACACTAGGAGAGATGCCTTGCTTGTTCATTCTTTTGTATACCTCAATTGCCTTCTCTAAGTCTCCTACCCTAACATAAGAATCTAAGACCGAGCCAAAGATGACCGAGTCCAACTTGATACCCCTACCTAAAGCCTCGGCCAAAAGCTGATACCCTTTTTCCATCTCTCCGTTCTTAAAAAGGCCGTCAATCACGATACTATATACAATCAAGTTTGGCGCTATACCCGTCTCAATCATCAAATTATACAGTCTAAATGCCTCATTCAAGCTCTTTTCCTTGCAATACGAGTCTATCAAAGTGCTAAATGTCACCAAATTCGGACTAGGGCCAACTTTCATCATCGTATCAAAGAACCATGATGCAACTTCCACCGACTTTTCCCTACAAAGAATCTTCAAAATCTTATTGCAATCAACCACAACAGGCAAAAGGCCCCTATCAATCATCTTGCGATGAAAACTCAACGACATATCGAACAAATCATTACGAATAAAACACATCATTGCAAACTCATAAACGTTAAACCCTTCCTTCAACTTTCTCTCGGACTGACGACACAACTCGTCTATTGCTCTAGAAATGCCGTCAACATAACACGAAGAAGCCAACGAATCCAACATAACTCTCATTGCATACGAAGCAACATCAATTCCCATTCCCGACATTCTCGTAAAAACATCAATACCCTCATCAAACTTTCCATTTCGACAAAACCCAGCTACCAAAAAGCTATATCCAGTATTGACATTACACTTATACACCTTAAACCCGGAAAAAAATACCTCACAAACATCCCCGTCCAAAACTCTAAGAAGCATTTCATCAAACACTTGGTGTGCATGACTAAACAAACGATGATTAAGCAAAACTAAAACAACAGCAGAGTAATGTCGCAAAGAATGATCAAACCCTAACACATTATGAGACCAATTAAAGAACTTAACAGCTGAATCGGGTTTCGACCGTAGAAAGAAGAGAATGTGATCAACAATGGTGGGTCGATCCTTCAACAAATGAGGGTTTTGCAAGGGTTTATAGTTTTCATCTTGGAATGCAGTTGAAATGCGGATACGACGTCGGGTTGGAGAGAGGGTAGATAGGTAGCGTAATGATGAAGGTTTTAAGACCTTCAATGGCGTCAAAATCATAGTTTGAAGTTGTTAAAGGTTGAAGAAAATGGAGACGTGGTTCCATTTATGGCAACAAGCTCACTCGTTCAAGTATTGGTGCAAAATTGGGAGCCCTAGTTTGTTGGACAGGAAAATGTCAAGAGTTCATTAATCGGACCATGTCTTACTTAAACCGTCTTAAGTTAAAACATTTTATTATATTTTTATTTTTAATTTTAATTGGATGTTAAAAGTGTTCAATTATGAATTATGATTTATGATTTGTATTGTTTCCTGTGAAAGTATGCTACGCTGGTAAAAAAAATATTTACGAACAAAACATTACCCATATCTAGAGTCGGCATTTCAGGTCAGGCCTAAGCGGGATGCATGTGCACGGGCATAAGCGGGATGCATGTGCACGGGCATGGTGAAGAAAACGAAGAGACCTGGGTCCGACACAAGTCACAAAATCGGGTAAGAGGTCAGCTGCAGCGCCAAACTTCCAAAAAACCATCATACCAAAGTCCATTATGCCTCCTTCTTTTGAACTTAATTTCAGCTCATTTTAGTTCGGTTCAATTCTATTCAGCTAAGTCCAGCTTCATTTAGTTCAGTTTAACGCTTCTCTCCCCATATTAACTTTTATGCCTTGTTCTTTTGCACAATTACACCTAATTTTAGCTTATTTCAGTTTAGTTCATTTTAATTTTAGTTCAACTTTATTTAGCTTAATTCAGTTCACTTCAAATAGCTTTTCTCTTCATAAATTAACTCCTACTTCAATTCAGTTTAGTTTAACCTTACTAAGTTCAGTTTAATTTAGCTCCATTAAATTCAGTTTAGACAGTTTTAGGCCCTGTTCTTTTTGGCTTAATTTCAGCTCCTTTCAATTTTGGTTGGTTGTATTCCGTTAAATTTTATTTACGTTCAATCAATTATTTTTAATTAATCTCATCACAAAAGTAACTTTTAATTCAACTAAATTCATTCCACCTCAGTTTCACTCAATTTAGTTCAATTAAACTCGACTCTAATTTATTCAATTCAGCTCGTTTCAGCCGAAAAAAACAGGGCCTTAGTCCACAAAAATATGGTCTCAGTTCAGTTCAACTCTAATAAGTACGGTACAAATTCAGTTCATTTCATTCCAGCTTCAGTAAATTTAGTTAGTTCAGTTTAGTGGAGACGATTTGAGTTAAAAAAACAATTCTTAATGTCCCTCTTAACCCAAACTTAATTACACCATTACTACTTTCCAAACCTAAGATCAAAACAAAGATGAACCAAACACACACATCATCATCGAAACAAAGAATCAAAACACAACATCACTTCAAAAGCAAACTTCTTTCACCTCCTTTTCTCTTTCATTATTACTCTATGCATATTTTGTACAAATCTATTGCTTTAATCCCAAGTTTTATGTCTACCCATTAATGTAGAATTTGCTTAATCTCTAAGAAACAACAAAGTGCCAAAAATGGTGGGAATTTTCTCAAAGTTTTCAAGCAATAAAACTAGACATCGAAGAGCTCAAAGTGCCATTGTAAGAAACAATACCTTTTTTTTTCTTACATTAATTATTTAATTCTACTGTTTTCTTGATTTTAGAACTATTTCATGATCTGGGTATGTGTAAAGTTTGTTCCTTTCACTCTAATTTAATCAAATTTTGAGTTTTTCATTGCTGTAATTATGAAAATCAGTTGTTTTAGGGTGATTTTTCTGGTAAGTAGTTCAATTTCACTTAATTTGACCTCTTAATTGACTTTTTTTTTGTGTATGTTGATGTGATTTGACCTGCATCAACTGTTTCATTTGACTATTGAAGATCGTATTTAACCTGTTTTTAGTTTAAGACGAATGTGCCCGCCTTCTCAGTTCTTATGATTTGTAAATGGTGTAGGATTTCTGGGTTATTTGATTCTTGGATTTGAATAGACCTGACAAAATTGACCCGACCGGAGTTTACTATGATCAATTTGAGGTTTAGGTAGTTGTTTAGTTGCATGCTTATAAACTTAGAATTTTCATTGCTAGAATTTTGGAGAGTTTGTATATTAAGATTCACAAATTCTCCGTCGCAAGCTTGTGACAGATATACCCGTACCATTTCTGTTTAGAATTGTTGTTTACTTGTTTTAGATTCGATATTCTGTGTTGAGGCTCTTACACTGCAATTTACGGGAGCCCTTGATGCGCTACGGTACTGGGGTAATGTTGTTGTTGTCGATATTCTTTGTTGCATTTCATTGCAGTGATTGAGATTTAGAACTGGATTTGATTAGGTTTTCTCGAGGTAATCGAGCTGCAATTGTGATTACTCATTATTCCTGAGGACTGAATTGAATGTTGGATTGTTTTCTTGTGAAACGGGCAGGACGAGAGGGAGGTGTTGCCGCCAAACCTTGAGCCGGATGAGGTTCCTGTGGTGGCATCTGGAATTGCTCATGGGATTGAAGTAACCATTGAATTTAAACCCCTTGAACATCCGACTGAACCGTTGGATGATGATAGACCCGTTCAATGCCCGCTACCAGAACCTTCCATTCTTAATGTAAGGGTTACCTTGATGCAAGTTTAAAAAGCTATTGACTTTGTAAATGCGTGGTGGTATGTGTATGGTGCTTGAAGGCCGAAGCATTCAGTTAGGGTTTTGTTAGGGTTAGCATTACTTTTCAGATCGAGTTAGATACAATTCGGGACAATCCTAGTGCAAAATCATATTTTTTTCTGTCATTTCAAGTTAAAAAGGATTTCCATCCCGGGGTTAGGTTATCATTAATTAAGTCATGGTGCTATGAAGTTGAATCGATCTCATTTGGGTCATTGTTAAGGTTGATTATTGTCAGATCATTAATCAAATTCGGTCAAAGGCTACCTCGGGTAAGTTTGGTTAGGGTTTTGCCGGACATATTGGGCTGTATGCATATGCGAATGGATTCCATTCAGGTTGTTTCGTTTCTTTAGGGTTTGTGTCCTCGAACCTCATTGCTAATAGTCTCCAAGTATTGCTTGTGTCGAACAACTTTGTGTTCGTGTTTTGAATGTCAGCTGCATCTGGCCAATTTTCGTACCCCTTGTTCATATAGAATCGGGATTGTTGTCCATTTATCCCACATGCCGTTTGGTTGTCTCTGGTATATTGCTGTGCTTGATCTAAACTTATAGAACATGTCCTTAAAGTCTAAAAAGTTACGGAATATATGTAACAACCCGACCCGCCACCGTCATAACACAAACCCAATAAGATGGGTGTGCACTTTTGGGCCCGTTAATTGTCCTCACTTAAGCCCAAAAGCACAAGATCTTGTTACTAAGTGGTGGCCTGGTGGGTGGGAGCTATTATAAACATATCACAAGTCTCACATTCTACCGATGTGGGACAACTTTCCTCTCATACTCTTGGGTGTTACAATATATCTGTCATTATATTAGGCTTTTTGTGAATATGTTGTATGTCTAACAAAGCGGACCGTAATTGGCGGGAGGTGAAATTTGTGGCGAAGGGATTTTTCAATCGTAGGTTTTGGACTGACTGGTGTCGTATTTTATCTGTCATTTCTTTTTCATTTCTGGTCCTTTCGTTGTTTACCTGCGACACTTTGGACCAGACGGCTATTCTCGGCCACTATATTTTTGGTGCAGGAGAGCCACAAGGACAATTTCCGCTTCTGATGAAGACCGTTCTCTCAATGAGTTTAACGGTTGAACTGTGTATATGATTATTATTGCCGATGGTTATTTATCAATCGTTAAAATATGAGCTTGTGATGGATAAACAGGATGGGAGACTGTGGAAGGAGCGAGTTTCTGCTGCAAATGTGCGGAAAAGAGCAGATATAGCCCTTGCTAAAGAAGAGCCGACAGGTGATGATGCAGGATCGAGATCTGAGTCCAATCGGATGATGTTGCCATCCATGAGCGCACCTGAGCACCATCTCCTTAACTTGCTTGATGAATGCAATGTTTCCAAAACGTAATACTCACACGACGTAGCCATTATTATCCTTATTTTCCGTCTGCAGGATTGCACTCCTGGCCTACGTCTTATTCTCTTCCGAAGATGAATACCAATGAAATCGACACTATGAATTCATGTATATTTATTTGTCTTCGGAAAAAGCATACCAATGAAATCGACCAGAGTGTACTGTATTCATGTATATTTTATGTCAAAACATATTATTAGATCAATGAAGCTGCCTTTCGCCTTATTATTTGCGTTATAAACACTCGTATTTTGCCAGAAACTGTAGACGGAAGTATGTCTGACGGATTTTGAACCTCGATCATGAGAACCACCTCTGCAGTTTTTACCTTCACATCTATGAGTTGGTCTTATGTAAAACCGCTATATATAATTATACACTGTTCAAACCGTCTTTTTGGGTTTCTTGTGCCTCTCAATTATCTCGGGGTTTATTTTTATCGACCACTGCTAAGGGTCGTCTGTGGAAGATAAGAAACTAATGGCAAAAAGCGTGTGCTCGAGGTTTGACCTCAACCCACCTCAACTCGGCCTTGTTTTTACCGATGATCATACTAATTTGGCTGGTATTTTTCATCCGTTTCGTTCAATAGTTATCTATCTTCCGCAGACCGCAGTTAAATAATTTAATAGAAATTTCGTAAAGACCGTAATGATATGATAAATCGGTAATCACATGGAATTTGCTTAAGAGTTGAAAAAGACAAGTTCATGGATTGTTACTCAATCTACGGTAACATTTCCTTGAAATAGTCGCACACTTATCTCATGCACTTATGCTCCCGTCTTTATGATATCAGCCACCTTTATATTTTATCTGACCCCGCAAATGTCAACTAACTTTTACCCATGACCCGGGTTCAAAATCCATCAACATCGATTTTGACCTTATGGGTCGTTATTTTAATGTCCCTAATAAAGAAATTATAGTCCATCTATTCATATTCATGCAATTTTTACCAATGTTGGCTAGTGTGAGTGGTAAATGCTTTCATCTCTTAAACAGGTAGTCAGGGTTTGATTCACGATTCTTGCGAATGAAAAAGTCAAAATTGGAAGTGATCAACTCATTAAATTGCCTTCAGTATCCCAAAGGAGATGAGAAAGTCAAAATTGGAAAAGAAAATTCATGCAATCGGTGACATATATGATATATCATCGCGTCTTTTCATGTTCTAATATGTAAACTCCGTTTTTATCCTTAAAATTAACATAAATTCTCAAATCATAAAATATATCTCAAAATTAAATAGGTAAAAAATGACTGGAAATCCGGGATGGAACGAGTATATTCTTACCGTCTTTTTAGGTTCTAATATATAATAACCTTAGTTATTAATTATACCCCAAAATTCAACATATTATATATTTAATCTCAAGTTGTAAAATATGTAAACTTTTGATGGATTGTAAGAAATATTTTTAATAAATTTAAATTACAAGTCAATTAACCTCACTTAATTTGCACGTAGAATGTAACATGCAGAGATCATGACTAATTTTGGAGCAAAGCAAAACTTACGCTATAATGTAGCATGCATTATATATAACGTAGATGTGATCAGACGTATAACATAAATTAAACTACTACAAATTTTCAATATAATTCATACGATAAATAATCCGATAATTATTAATTGGTGATTATTATTAAGTCACAAGAACAAAAAAAAATTGGCTAGAAAAATGGCCGTGCATGGTGAAATCCCGCCTCCGTCCGTGGCTCCGGCCGCTAGTGATCGGGTGTTAACGAGGCAGCCTACGTCTAACATGATGTGTGTTTCGCTTCTTCAAAAGGTGCTCTTATTATACTAATTATTTTGATTTTGTTTCTTTAATTTTCGGTAAACCGCATATTAGGTAAAATACTAAAATTAGTAGATTACGGTTTAAATATAGTACTCCCTCCTATTCTAACTATTCTTCCCTATTTCCGAAAACGGATTATTCAGCTTTTCTTCCCCTTTCTTATTTTGGAAACTTTTACTCTTATTTTATTCATTTCTCTCTCTTATTATCAAACTCCACCCAACTCTTTTACTCATATTTTATTCTTTTTTTAATCTTTGTGGCCCACAATTTCTTATTTAATTCATAATTATTCATTCCTCTCTCCTATCACCCAACCCCACCCAATTTTTTACACTTATTTTATTCACTACCTTAATATTTGTGCCCTCCTCAAAGGGGAACAATACTTAGAATAGGAGGGAGTATTAGTTTGAACAATTTAGGTAGTATGTTAGCCGAAATCTACTGTTTTTTTTTTTATGACGAGGAGGTTGAATTCCTGGGCCATTGCATTCCCGGACCACCACATGGACCCTATAAGCCACCCTTTTGGGGGTTGTAGTGGCCAAGTGGTCATCACCCCATCTGGTAGTCGAACCTGAGGCCTCTCAACTCCTACATTTTTGCATGCTTCAAGGGTTTAACTCAGTTATTACTGGACTAAATCCCCAGTTGGTCGTTGAAATCTACTGTTTTTTGAATATCCTAATAATAGCATATTGATTTTCTACATGAAAATTGGAGATTTTTTATATAATATGATAATTACCAAACGCGGTTTCTTTAATTCTGCTAATTTAATATATGATAGATGGTCAAATCTAAAATCTGTCAACGTATTCTGATAACCCTATTTGTTATCATTAACCTGCTTATGTTGTTTGCCAAACAGGCAGAATCCATATGTATTCGCGTTATGTATTTTGAAATTTTTCCAAGTTTACCTAAATGTGTAATACTCGTCTAGTCGTCATTCGTTCATTTAATTAAAAATCCCGATTCCATACCGAGAGCCCCATATCGAACTTACGTAAAACAATTACTTACATACAACATAATCAAATAATATGGAATAAAACAATTGCATATGAACTTGTTTAATTTAGTCGACTCAATGCATTAAACCAGTGACGAAATCAGGATTTTCCGTTAGGGGATATAAAATTCCAACACGGTGAATAAGTATCGTCAATACACATTCATAGATAATACAATAATTATATTATATAAATACAACGCTACAACGGTTTTTCAGAAGACTAACGATTACATACGACAGGGCGGGGCCGAGTTCGTCGGGACATTTATACTAGTATTTTCAGCAGCAGGAGGACCAATTGTGAACCAAAAATACAACGGTGCAGAAACACTATTAGGAAATGCAGCATGTTCTGGGTTAGCAGCAATGATAGCAATTCTTTCAATGGGCCATATTTCCGGGGCCCATATAAATCCGGCCGTAACGCTTGCATTTGCGGCCCTAAAACATTTTCCATGGGCCCATGTACCCGTTTACATTGTGGCCCAATTCGGTGGCGCGATTTCGGCCTCTTTCTTGCTTAAATTGGCTTACCACCCGTTTATGTCGGGTGGTGGCACGGTCGCTACGGTTGGGGATGGGCAGGCGTTTTTGTTGGAGTTTGTCGCTACGTTCTTTCTCATGTTTGTTGTTACGGCTGTTGCCACCGATACTCGTGCGGTATGTTTCTCCTTCGATTCTTATTTAGAATTTTTTGATTAATTAGCGTTAAATAGCAAAATAATTAGGAGACTATTGTTCATTTGAAACTATTTGGGATATGGTGTCCATGTCATCATTTTTTTTATTTTTGTCTGATTTTTGCATGAAACCGCTAAGAATCATAACGGCTTTACCAAAATGTCATCGTCCAAAACTCCAAATATTTGTATCTGTTTAAAAAAAAACAAAAAGAGAGAGAGAAGCCGCGGAAGTTCTAGGTGACTTCCAACAATTTCACAAATTTTCCAACACATTTGCATGGTATATTATAATATGACGGTATTGATATGGTAAGCCGCTAAGATTCTTAGTGGTTTTGCCCTTTATTTTTATATAAAAAAACACATAAGTGAAGCCGCTAGGTTTCTTAGCGATTTCAGGTAAGAATCGAACAAAAATAAAAAGTGATGACGTGGACACCATACACCCAAATAGTTTCAAATGGACGCTAATTACCTAATTATTTTGCTAATAAACGCTAATTAACCAAAAAATTCTCTTATTTATGCATGTTTATTTCAATTAGTGGATTATACAACCAGTTGTATATATCTGGTAATATAGATTTGGGGGCTTATAGCAAATAATTTAAACTTATATGTATATTTTACGAGCTTTATTGAAAAGAATTTGATCACCTTTATAAAATAACGTTCGCTCAAAATATTATATTAAAACTCAAAAATAATACATATAGACTCAATATTTTTGGCGTGTCAATTAGTGGATTATACAATCAGTTGTATATATATCTGGTAATATAGATTTGGAGCTTTATAGCAAAGAATTCAAGCATATATGTATATTTTACGAGTTTTATTAAAAAGAATTTGATCAACTTTAAAAAAAACATTAACTCAAATATTATATTGAAATAAAAAAAATAATGCATATAAAATTAATAACATTTTGATTTTAAATCAAAAAAATTTAAATATAAGTAAGAATTTTTAAAACTCAAAAATTGCATATAAGTTCAGTTCGGTTTAGTTTGACTCTGAAAAGCAAGAAAAAACAGCGTCATAGTCCTATTTATGTGTTTATATGTGGCCGGAATGAAATCTGTTCGTCAAAATGATGTCCATGTAAAATCGGACTTGACACTTTTTTCTTAATGAATGGTATCTTTAATTTTCAGGTGGGAGAGTTGGCAGGCCTTGCAATTGGAAGTACTATACTGCTCGACATATTACTAATCGGGTGTGTTATAACTAAATATCGCTTAATTTTTTCAATAAAATGAGATAACGTCACGAGTTGATATATATATACTTTTAAAATATTGTATCCTACATAAAATATGTGACAGTAAAATAATACTGAAACTCGGTACTATCTGTGTGTCTTCTGTCGTGTAATTTGGAAAAAATGTAATCAAAATGACATTAATTTGCAGGCCGGCTACCGGTGGGTCTATGAATCCGGCAAGGACTCTCGGTCCAGCAATTGCAGCAGGGCGATACAACGGGTTATGGATTTACGGTTTAGCGCCTATCGGAGGGGCGATTGCCGGAGCCGCAGTTTATTCACTAATTAAGCTTAGGGTAAACTCCAATGATGAGCAACCTCGTTCAAGAAGTTTTAAACGCTAATAAATACGTAATGTGACATAATAAGTAATATAACCTTGACATTTATTCCAAACAATTGATGAATTTGTTATTAAATTTGTAATTTGATAATGATTTTATGAATACAATAGTTGTGTTTATTGAGTAGGAAAATTGTGACATAATAAGTTAAATTAAGCACAGAAATTAAAGTTTTACTAGAAATATATTCTGGTTTTATTTGTAAATACATAAATTTTCAAATGAAAACGTCTCATGATAGTATAATTATGGGATCGCTTCATACGAGTAATTAGTATGACAAATTGACAACGCATAAGTGAAAAAAATACGTTATTGTGAATTGTGCTTAAAATACTGAATATAATTAACTAAATTGAATAAAGTTGAGTTAATCTAAACGGAATTCTATAAATTTCGAACATGTATTATATAACTTGAAAAGTGTATAAAATGTACATTGATCATTAGCAAAGTCAACAAGCTTAATCCTCGAGTTGGTCTTCCTTAAGACGAGTTATTTTACCGCGAACTGTGATCATTTTTAGAAAGAAAAAAGTTACCGATAAGCTGTAACATTAGCTAAACATTATGGTTACATTTGATCATAAAACGGTCATAAAAATCTGCGTAATCTCTTATAGAATACCAGTAATCTTGTAGGCAAGCAATTTATCATCTAATTGATCAGTTTCATTAGCACTAATTACTCCAAATTCATGATGATTATATCTATGTTTACTATCACTATTAAGCTTCAATTGCAAGGAGCAATCACTCGATCCGCCTTCATGCTTGATAATCTTCGTATTATTTTGCTCGCGATCTTGTTCATTATTTCCTTGTGTTGGACGTGGATGATCGAAATAAACTTGATCGTATATCAATTTATTTACATCATGACGAATATTATTATTGTTATTGTTATTATTATGGCATTGTGTAACAAAATTGTTGATGTTCATGTTATTATTATTACAATTTGTTGAAAGGCCTTGTTGTGCTTTGTGTAATATAGCTTGTAGGTACTTTCCTTGTGCTTCCATCCTTGTTTGTATTCTCTGTTGTACCTATCATTCGACAAGTCTTTTAAGAACGGTCTTACAAATAATTTTATTATCGAGTAGTGCATTTAGATATGCGCTACTAAAAGGGCGTTTGTATAGGTGGCAATTAGGTCACTCGGGCTCGTGATAGGTCAGCTTAAAGCGGGTCAGGTCAATGGCGGATTCGGGTTGTTCGGTTCATGTCAGATCATCTTTGAGTTGGTCAGCAACATGTGGCAAATCGGGTCGGTCAGGTTATCATAAGTCTATGTTTTATCTTATATATTTAGTTTAAATGGTAATTTTATGTTTAAACAATGAATATGGTATTAATTGTAATTTCGAGTGAAAATAATTACGATAAACGTCGATTTAGTGTTATTTAAACTATTATTAAGCTAATTTATTACAAAGAGTGTTGGTTATGACAGATACTATTCGTCACAAGCTAAAGACGGATACGTTCCTCTCACAGTAAAGCAAGTGGGAGAGCAAGTGGGAAAAAAATGGAGCACATATGGATACTTGCAACTTGTACATTGTGAGAGAAACACTATCCGTATTCAACTTGTGCAAGACGGATAATGTCTATCTGACTGTCTTCAATGCGAATTTGTGAATTTATTATCTGGTCCTCTATCGGCCGGTTGAGATAATATTGGATCGGGGGGCGGTCGGGTCGGTTCAGGTCGGGTTTAGATTGAAAAAAAAGATTGATAACGGGTCGTTTCGGTTCACCCAAATTTCGGGTTGCATTGAATCAGGTTTCGGTCGGGTCGGGTTCTTGAATCTTGAGTTGTTTCTGATTGTACCGTAAATTTGACGGATCTATGATTCGGATTCTAAAAACGTACCTGAAGTTGCTCTTGCAATTCATTCTGAATCTCGAACTGAGATTGTAATGCATCGGCCGTTAAAGGGAAATTACTGTTTCTACTACTGATACAAAACGAGAAGTATTAGTAAAACTGTTGCATTATTTGTTATTTACAACCGTTGTAAATTTTTTTACCAGGGTAAATAACCGGTAAGACGCTCAAAATGTTAGACGTACGACGACTTACACTTGATTATCAGTATTATTTCCATGAAATCTGAATGCAGATGCTCCACTGGTACTGGCTTCTAAGCAACGGTCGCTATATCTCGTGTATGAATGCTTTGGTACTATTAAAACATGAGTTACAGTCGGTTATATTACAAAATAATAAACGGGAAACAAAGGGTGACCGGAACGTCACTCAGAAATATACTTTGTCACTCGGTCAAAGACCCAAAAGACGGGTGACAGAGTGATAGGAGTACATTTTCTCTTTGACGTTATCAATTCCCGAAATAAAAAGGAGCTAACCTGTTAACTCTGCCTTCAGTTGGGAGTTGTTGTTTTGCTTTTTTGAGTGCTGTCCTAGTCTGTATTTCTATGCAACAATCAAATTACACAATTAGACAACGATGAATATGATGTTGATGACGAGGTTTGAACCATGTCACGAGTACAAACTACAAACGCTCGTGAATTTGAACTTTGGTAAACCGCCTACGACAACAACATCAGAGCCTTAATCCCAAAATGTTTTGGGTCGGCTAACCTGAATCATCCTTTGTAACTGTCATGAGTGATTTTTTTTTTTTTTTTTGGTAAACAACCTAATTAATAAAATTAGTAGATTTTGGCCTAATTAGCAGGTTGACTTATTAATTTACTATTTTCATGTGTGGGAACAAGCATATTGTATTAGCATATTCAGTTTATGGATGAAATCATTTTAATTATCCTATAATCTACTAATTATCAAACATAATTTCTTAATCTACTGATTAAATTTGATAGTCAAACTTGCTACTAAAACCTGCTAACTGTATTATGTTAACGTTATTCACTATTAGAAATTTGTTTCTGCCGTTTGCCGAACAGGGCTACCAGTTATGAAAAGCGTAATAGTATAGTTTAGAGTGAAACCTGTAAATGAGACTTCAAATGGTATAATGTCAACCCTTTCATACCCATGAGTTTCAATACAGCCTTTGGAGTAGCTTCTGCATTGTTAAACCGGACACGGTTAATTAAACAATTAACCAGGACGAAGGAAGTAGCTACATAGACACGTAACGTAGGTCATAAATAGTATCCCCGGCCATATCGTAAATTTGTTTTTTTCAAATCGATCCAGTTTGAAATATTTTCATATATAAGAATTAAGAACTAATTAACTAACTCAATTTTGCTAGAAAAATAGATTGCACACAATATTTTAAATATGAAATGTAAATAAATGACATACTATCTGGACCACCAAGTTTGGTGACAGCATCAACAAAACGTTCATGCAGATCAGGGGTCCACCTAAGTCTTGGCTTAGGGTCCCTTGACATCATCACCGCTCCGTCGACCAACGGGTGGTGGTACGAATACCCGGCACATTCGCCGCCACCACCGTACATTCCGTCGCCCATAACTCTCTCCATTTTTCTATTTTTTTTTTTTTGAAATTCACTCTGCACAAGTTTTTTAAAACCCTTGTTACAAAAGCTAAGGAAAAAAACTTAGGTTCAAATATATACATATGCATGTGATTGTGTGAATATGACAATTCCCATTAATTTGTGTCAATATTATATTAAGGGAATCTTTTATTTTTATATAGAAATTAAATGATTTGATAAATTGTCGTGAAGTAGCGGTCTTTCAATGTAGTTGTCGACGTAATTTACCGTTCATTGAGATATTAGGGTACTTAAAATTGTTATTATTGTGGCGGTTCTCTATCATTAAAGAGTACTTCACACCATTCTAGTGCCCTGGGTTCGAATCCCATTACTAGCATTTTTGTCACCAAAAATTAAAGAGTACTCCATATCCGCTTTTAATTTTCAAAATTATGTTTAGTATAATGGTGTTAAACATATTTTTTACGTTTTATTAAAATATTAATTTCTTATAAAAAATAAAAATTGAGAAATAGAAAAATACATCGAATCAGTTGTACTGCCTAATATCTTATTTGTTATTGAGCTTCTGTGTATTTTTCCGTGCTTTTTAAAATGTGTGAGTTTCATTTAAATTTTTTGCTGGCAAGCTTAAATTGAAACTGAGTTTATATGCAGTTTGAGTTATAAATTGTAACTTTTTGAGTTATAAATTGTAAATTTTTGAGTTTAATGTTTAAATAAATGAAAATAAAAAAATTATAATAAAAGTCCATAATTTTTAAAACAAAACTCGAAAAGTTTATTATAAATTTCATTTAAAAAAAGTGTACTCATTCTTCTCACAATTCTAGTAGACTGTGTAAATTATTACATTTAGGCTCTGTTTTTTCGGCTGAAATGAGTTGAATGAGCTTAATGAAGCAAAGCGAAAGTGAACTTAATTGAATACAATTTACCTAAATTTAATAGAGTTAAAGTACTAGTTAATTTGTGAAAAAATTACTTGAATTGAACCGAATGAAACTAAATTAAACTATCCTAAATAGCGATAAACAAAAATAAAACGAGCTTAACGGCAGATATAATTTACGACTAGGGGCTAAAAAAAATAATGAGAGAGAACAAATAATGTAATTTAAATTAAACTCGCGAATTAACTTTCACTTTTATCATTGTCCACACATTCTTATTTCAGACCGTTTTATTTTCAGACGGTTGACAGAAGCGATTTAAACAATGTTAAAATGACAAGGTAATTATAAGAGGTGTGAAAATAAGACGGTCTGAAACAAAATTGCGGATCATTGTGGAGGGAAACAATCATCCACAAAAAGTATTATACAACCAGATGTATAATAGTATCGTACAACCATGGTGTATTTTATTGAGCTTATGTGTATATTTGTTGAGCTTTAAACTATTTTGAGTTATATTTTAGTTTTTTTCTATTAAAATTAAAATATAGTTTAACTTATATGTATTGTGTTTTAGTTGTATAATAATTTTCGATTTTCAATATTTTTTCAAGGAGTTCATAAATTTTATCATATAGTTTATATTCTTTCTAATAAAACTCGAATTTTCTATTAAAAAGTTCAAAATAGGTACAAAGAATTGTATATCACTAATGATATAATCCGCTTACTGACAATCATCCCTCTTATACCCTAAATTCGGCTTGATTAAATTAAATGAGAATCCGATCTTGGGAAACATTGACAGCAAATAAAGTAGTTGAAATTCAACGGTGAAGTTAAAAGACAAAAGAAAGAGTTTGTTTGCATCTTGTTTAAGGTTCAAAGAACTATGAATAACATGCAAGCTAAGGACGACGACAATCATATTTTTTATACCATTTAATCAATAAAATGGGTGACTTTGTTCGTTTATTTTGTTATTTTATATTGGTCCGACCGACCGTGTCATGCAACATCATCAACCGTTATTAAAACACGGTTCTTTCTGCTTTAATTTCAACTTATTTTAATTTTGTTTGACTGTATTACATTAAGTTTTATTTACGTTTAATTAATTATGTTCAATTAATTTTTTTACAAATAAACCTTTAATTTAACTAAATTCACTTCACCCTAATTCCACTCAATTTAGTTCAATTAAGTTTTACTTCAATTAATTCAATTCAACTCGTTTCAGGCAAAAAGAACAGGACCTAATTGTAAGTCCATCTCGCATCATCAAGCGTTATTAAGTGAGTCCATCTCGGTTATTTGTTTGTCTTTAATTTTGACATAAAGAGAAAGAAGAGGGGATGTAGTGATCATTGTGGTCGATTATTAGATGACAATGAGAAAAAAAGTTTATATATCACATGTATTATCTCAAACTTTACTTATCTTTGTGCATTGAGCATTTTTTCCTAAGTTTATTACTGGAGCGCGCACTTAGTCGCATTACAATAAGGAAGGGGGATTCGATCTTGGGAGCTATTGTCCACAATACATCTAAACCACTAGACTAAGGTCTTGTTCTTTCTGACTTAATTTTAACTCACTTCAGTTTTGCTTAGTTGTAAGTTTTATTTAGTTTCAGCTAAAAAAAACAGGGCCCAAGACATCTTCGGTCTAAGTTTATATGTAATGTTTTTGAGTTTAATGTTTTAATAACTGAAGTCAGAAACTTTATAGCAATAATCATAATTTTAAAACAAAACTCAAAAACATTATTATAATGCTAAAAAACTATAAAATCGTTTGTAGTACACCAGATGTTTAATCTACTTAACTAATGAATGACAAGTGGATCAAATTGAGTGCAAATAAATTTAATTGTCCATTAAAACATTTCTAAAATAAAAAGACAAATTAATGGACAAAACACTCAAAATAAAGAAGTTTTTGCTCAAAGAGGATTAAAAAGCTAACTATTTAACAAAGTAGTGTTGGTTTCAAACTATTTAACAAAAATGGGTCCACGTAATCCATTCGCTTTTTTATTTTTTTAGAAAAAATAAAACTAGTCGTTGTCTCGGACAGCGACTAGTTGCTTGCCATGGTACGAATGTACGATAGTACGATACTCGACAAGTGACCTTCATCGCCTCGATTCTCCTTTTCCCCGACCACCAAATTACGAAATACTTGTATCACATTCGTTCTTTTCTTTTCACTTCCCTCATTATATACACATATCTGTGATGGCAGTATCCGTCACAAGCTTGTGACGGCGGTATCCGTCACAAGCTTGTGACAGATACCGTTTCCTCTCACAAAATACCCACTTTTTCTCTTTCTTCAAAACTATTCATGTGGTCCTCTTTCTCCATTAACTCATTTTGTATCCATTTTATCTCACAAAATATTCGTCACAAATGGTGACCCGTCACAAGCAAGACTTACTATTACTTTATTAATTTGATAATGGTATTAGTCTGTTGGGTTTCACAAATTCTCATTTGTGATCGAAATATCCATCACAAATTTACAACGGGATAAATATGTATATCTCTAGGGAAACTTCGTGTTAGATTTTGACATCCTAAATTGAGTAAATTTAATTATTAATTTTAGGTCGTAGGTAAGGACACGTATTACGTTTATATCTTTCCGAAAACTTTGTAGATTAATTATTTATTAATATTGATTTATAGAAAATCAATAAATATATATGGAGAACATAATAAGGGGATCTACTAAAGGACAAGAGATGAACAACAAGGTTACATGACAACCCTAGAATGCATTAAAGAATACGGCGAAGGGATGAGAGACGTAAGACATGTAGAGGAAACCACGGCGACGAATATGAGAAGCCATGATCCTACCTTTTTTAGATTATGATTTTCGGTAGTTATCTTATGACGGTTGTATCCCGTATTTTTTTTATATATAATGTGATTACTTTTTTATAATAAGTAATAATTTCTTGATAGAAAGTGCTTTAAAAAATAGGTTATTTTTAAGTCATAAAAACTGATCATTTTCCTTATCAGTTAGTCAATAATAATTATTTTTGAATTAGGGTGGATATCGAATTTACTACTACTTATTTCATGGATATCGAGTAAGATAATTGTAGATGTATATGAGTATATCCGACTTAAATATATATATATATATGGAACTGAATTGAACGAAGCGAAAAACATTTAGTGAAGTGTGCAGTACATACTCCATCCGATTTCTTGTATTGTTTCCTTTTGATTTTAACACAAGAAATAAGAAAATCAATTTGGACCACATAATACACATGACCTCACATGAAATTGATTTTGGACGACACAAAATTGTCCAAAAGAGGAAAGAGAGAACATCAATGTAATTAGATCAAAACGGAAAAAGGAACATTATAGAAAATTGGAGGTAGTATGAAAAAAAGTTGTTATATACTTATATACTTAAGGAGTAGATAACTTTATGATAATGTTATCTTATCTATATAATTACAGAAACATTTAGGAAGCCCTGATTGAGTCACGTCATCAACACATGTTTTCTCTTCAAAAAAAACTCTCAGTTGGGTCCCGCAATTTCGTTGATGAATTTACTACGAGATAACTGCCTTATTTTCGAACTAAATGCATAATCATATTTTTAGAAATATTACGTTATATTTGTGATATAATTTCGTAAACAATAAAACGTAAAATAATTACAATAAACAATAAATCGATATATTATATCGATGTTCTTAAAATTATACCCGTTAAATATACTCGTGCATTTTTTGCAATAAAAAAAGAGCGACAATACTAAATTAAAAAACAGTAAAAATAACTTAATATTAATATAACAACCAATAAAAGTATACAAATTTAAATATTTTGCGAAATCAAATCATAAACAAAACGGTAAAAATAAACCGTAACTATACGATAATCATATTATTCGAAATTATTAATCATTATAATACGATAATCATATTATTCGAAATTATTAGGGTAGACATTAGATATAAAACAAAATTATATCGACGTTAAATATTAATCATTTTTATCATTTTTAAATATTAATCATTATACGATAATCATAAACACGGTTCCGATGATGCATTTTAACGTATTATCAATACAATAGAAATTAAATGCAAAATATTCACGTATTATTGACACTATTCGATAATATTAATTATCCACCACATTTTTTCTAAAAATATACCCGTACAATTTTGCACGAGTTGAAAACTAGTTGATATTAAATTAACAATGGTAGAAATACCCTTTTTTCAAAATTTGCAGAAAATGTAACTTGTAGTACATATCAATTTTTGTAATTTCTTTAAAAAAATTGACTTGAATATGTTTTACTTCATGCACTAAAAGTCCGCACTTACAAGGAGTAAGTATTCCGAGAAACAGTATCTCAATAAGTCTATTAAGAATTTACACAGATTATATATTTTCTGACTTTAAAGAAAATGGTATTAAAGTTAGTAAAATACAGTAATTACAAATCATGATGAAATATAAAATAGTCACATTTATTATGTAAATATGTACTTCCTCCATTCCAATCAATTCTATACATTTGCTTTATTCACGTTTTTCAATACCCGTTTTCTTTTGTTAATATCTTTAGTTACATATCAATAAAAATTATAAAACTTTGATATACACAATGTACTCGGTAAGACAATTTAAACAAGATCTCACATGACTATATTTTATGTTACATATTAGAAGTTGTGTCGAAGATTCACTCGACTTATGAATAATACCGAAAAAGTGAAATGTATAGAAATGATTGGAATGGAGGAAGTACGAAATTAGTATGTCGCAATTAACAATTAAAGGATCACAAAAAACAAATAAATGAGTATGAAACGATAGTCTCTCAATAACCTAGTTAGATACCGTATCTCCTAAATTTTGGTGTCCTTACAAATCATTTAAAAGAGTACCATTAAATTATAAATAATGTCTAAATTAGCCTTAGGCTTTACATAATAATAATAATAAATATATAATAAAACAAGTAGAAAAATTCATTTATTACTTCTTTGTTCATACTATTTGTTCCCTGTTTTATTTTATGGTGTCGAATATGATTTTCTACCTTTAATTTGATCCAGTTGTTAATTAATAATTGGACATTTTTTTATATTTATGCTAAAATTAAAGGTAAATAAATAATCGATACGTATGGACGGCCTTTTTGAAAGAACGATCCAAAGAACTGCAGGAAGGTGGGTAACAAAGAAGAGCCAAAAATAGGAAATGGACATATCAAAATGCCGGCGCGAATTTTCGGAGTAGTCACGTGCCACGTCGGCTAGCATGGTGTTTTAGACGGCGTGTCCATGTGACTAATGAAATGAACCTGGTCGCTTTTTCGGGTTGGGAACTTGGTCGGATCTTTCATCAAATCACAAACCCTTTATGAGGTTCATCGATCTTCTCATATTAGTCTAAGTCAATCCCGACTAAAAAGTCGAATTGATGCTGGTTAAAGCTTGAAATTTGCAGAAATGTAGGAGTTGAGATGTCTTAGATTTGACTAGCAGATGGGGCGATGAACCGATGATCACTTGGCCACTACAGCCTCCGAAGAGGGTGATTTACCTGGTCTATGTGGGAGTGTGGAAATGCATGGGCTCGGGGATTCAACCCCCTCGTCATTAAAAAAAAGAAAGTCAAATTGACGAGTTAAGCATGATACGTAACCTAAATTCTCTCGATTTAAATTGTCTCTAGATAAATGTTTACTGTTGTAAATTAACCATGTTTCCTACTGAATTTGATAATAAGAATAAACTCGAAAAGGACCTGAATCCGAAATGGTCCGACGCTCTGGAGTTCAACTTTACCCATTTTGTTGGGTCTAATTATGTCTATTACAAGGTGGTATTACTGCAGATATCGTTAACATAATATCAAGTTAAAATAAATTCAAGTTAAAAATATATTAACTGTATACCAACCTCATTCATTATAAGATCCAATAAATACACGATGATATGACTTACAAAATATCAACCATTCAAATCAGATAGGAAGTAAAACAATGATAATTATTTCATTTGTTATATTATTTTCATCGATTCCGCTCTCGTAAAATAAAATAATCTAATTAAGCTTAACTAAATTAAACTCGGTGATTGATCACAAACCCTTAAATCAACTCAAAATAAACATAACTCAAACTAAAGTGAAATAAACTAAATTGAAATAAACTAAAATTAAAACCTCAACTGAAAGCACGATAATGTCCCGATTGTTGTAAAAGACTACTTGACAAAACCAGCCTAGCTCACAAAGTCACGAGGTGTCGTTGCAATAAGTCTTCTTTAAAACGACATATAATACCCGTTTTAAGTTTAAGACGAGTCAAGTACACAATACTTGTGTACATAAAAATGTGTGTGAACAAAAATATATACATTTGTCATCAGTTAGTGGATTACTATTACCTACGATATAATGCCACCATTTTTTTAGTTTTTTAGCATTATAATAAAGCTTTTGATTTTTGTTTTAAGGTTTATGAGTTTTACTATAAAATCCTTATTTATAAACTTAAACATTAATTTTAAAAAATGACAATAAATTCAAAAACATTACATATAAGATAAATTGAATTTGAGTTCTAGTGAAAAAAAATTAAAATCTAACTTATATGCTTTAATAAGCTCGAAAAAAATACACATAATTTACTCGAAAACAAATAAAGTTTTAAGGTAATAAACTCATAAAAAATACGCATATAATCAAAAACACCCGAGTCCATGCCTTTTAGACTTCGAGCCTGTCATGCTCGGGTGACTTAAGGTATACGTGATTTTCAGGCTATCACATATACTCTAGGGTTTATATCACCCAATGTGCACTAAAGGCAGCAGTTGCAGCTTCCTCCTCATAAAAAAATTCAGAAAAAAATACATATCTACTCAAAAACAAATAAAATTTGAGTATGTTTTTTTTTTTTCATTTGTCATATATATACACAAATGTATATGAATATCGTACATTTAATACAAATATAATTGAACTTATATGCAATTTTTTTTAGTTTTTAACAATTTTTCTTGCACTATAATTTTTTAGTATTAATATTAAAATATATGAGTTTTATATATACTACGTATTAGTTTTGAGTTTTAATATAATGTTTTGGTTTACAATTTTTTTTTATAAAGACGCTCAAATTCTTTTTAATAAAGCTTGTAAAATAAATATATAAGTTCAAATTCTGTCATAAAACTCGAAATCTATAGTACCAGACGTAAGTAGTATAATACTGACTTTTTTTAAGATTAAGACGATATCATTTTAAATGAGAATTCGTGTTGTTGATGAGATAATGGCCCACTCCACAAAAAAATTGAAACACAAGTTCATGGTTTATCCCAGACCAGTAGTCCACTAGTCCAGTACACCACTCTAGTCTCTGGACAACGAACAATCTTTGAAGAATGTTGTTTTCAGGCGCCATTTTCACTACATTAATACCTCCCCTCCCATTGCACCATGTAAGTTTTTATTACTTCCTCGTCTCGGTCATTTCTTTATTTAATTTTGTTTTTTAGCGATACTGTACTGCTTGTTGAAATTACGAATGTCAGGGTGGGAAATCCCAGCTTTTTACGAGGCGGGAAAGTTTGAATCAGTATCAAAATGGTGGTGAATTGATGAAGAACAATGGTAGAAATTATCAATTAGGTTTTAGGGTGCATGCTGTTTCGTCATCTGGTGATCAAGATTTTGGTACTAGTGTATCTGATATACCCTTTCCATCTGATTACTCGCAGCTTCTTCGTCAAGTAATTCTTCCATTTTTGTTATTATCGCGAGATTGTGAAGTAACAGTCATTTGATGCAATTCTTAATGTATTCTTTGTTTTGGGTAATTTGGAAACAACTTTTTGTGTTGTGTAGTTTACTTAGATAGGGCTTTAGGGGTAATGGTGTAATGTTGCGTATATCCGACCCCATTAAGGCATTAAACCCGGAATTTGTAGGAGCCCTTGAGACACGAGGTAACTAGGTATGTGTGGTTACGGTTGTTTTTAACCTTTAAAAAGTGTGTGATGGGTTAAGAAGAAAGTGTGAATTCCCCTTTTGATTGGAATTTAGGAGGTTAATTAGGGTTGTGGCTTGTTGATGGTAAGGTGATGGTTGAGGTCTAACTGTTATATTTATTCCTATTACGCCCCCTCACTCGAATGCCCGCTGGGTTGAAGAGTGGTTAATGCAGACCATATGATGAGGCGGGGTTGAAGAGTGGTTAATGCAGAGCCCCCCAAACCATATAATGGGGCGGGCTTGAAAAATGGTTAATGTAGATCCCCCAAAGGCCCAAACCATAGGATGAGGCCTACTTCGTGAGTTATTGGAGGCTGCCGGGATTTGAACTCGTGATGTGATGGTTGATGGCCAACTAACTAATTGGGAATGCAAATGATCTTTTTTGCTAAATAGGTGCATGTGATGGTATGAATGGGAACAACCACTTCTTAAGTTTTGCTATGTGCTCATATTTATCCAATTTGTATTGTTATGTGTATTTGAAAGCGTTCGATAGATTGAGAAGGAAATATTTGGACGTTTAGGCAATGTAAAAGAAAATTGGAGTGTTACAACTGAGGACAGGCTTGGAAGCATGAATGTGATCATGTACTGTCAAAACTCCCTCGATATTTGAAGTATTGGTCACGCCGTCCCAGTGTGTTTTTAGCCAGGGGTAAGGCTGGCTGCATAAGAAAAAATTGCTTCTGATACTTGTCATCTTCATTCCGTTTATAAACTTCCATTAACCGCATCTTTTATTAATCCCTTTTCATCGGTCTAACATGGGAACAAGAGCCATTTCCTCTGTGATTCACCCTTTAGCTTTATAAATAACCTGTTAATCCTTGTGAATTCGATTCCAAGTTAAGGGTTCGGAATGTTGATGGGTTTTATAGGTCGGAAATGTGTGCTTTGGGCTGCTCAGACACTCTGATGTTAATCTTGAGTGTAGGCATACATAGTATGTAACTATGTATTGCCATCTTATCTGCGTAATGGTCCACTTCACTTGCTAGCATTTTAGGTGAAACTGTATTCAATGTTCACTGCTCTGAGATTTACTCTCGGGCTTCCTACTTTTGATTTATTGGATTAATGAGATGGCCTGAAAATCGTATGTCTTCTTGAGTCCTTGGTCCATAGCGTCGTTTGTAAGCAAACTTTATTAGAGGCTAACCTGTACGGCCTGTACTTCTTTATCGCACATTCATGATTCATGTGAAATTGTAATGCTGCCTGTGTCGGGATCATTAGTTACAGCTTAGCTTTGTCTCCCACTCTCTAGTTTATGAATTGGTGGATTCACGTGTAATTACCTAGGACGCCATTAACCAAATTTGTTGAGCAGTTTGCTCGATTTGGAGTTGACAGTATAATCCGTAACTTGTACAATCTGATAATGGCGTACCCATTTTCAGCCGGACACCCTATACAAATATTTTTCGTCTGCCACTGATTGTGTGTCGTAATTTACAGGCAAAAGACGCAACTGCATTGGCAATAAAGAATAAACTTCAGCTGATGGTTAGGATTTAAATTTTGTGAATCTCACATAAGCCATTTAGCCAAGTATTCTGATCACGGGACCTGCAGTTTCTAACGAAATTGGTATGCAGGAAATTGAATTCCCAACTTCTGGACTACAGTCAGTACCAGGTTCGACATTCCTGCTTTGTACGAATTTTGAGATTAAGATACTATAGTAGATCTATAGGTGGTTATGGCTCTATATCCCTGTTCAGGTGATGGTGAAGGTGGCATCGAAATGACTGAAAGCATGCAGTTGATTCGTGAGTTCTGTGACCGTCTTGTAACTCCAGAAAAAGCTTCCCGTACCAGAATAGTATGGTTGTTTCTGGGAAATTCTATGTAGTTTTCTCCTCTTATATACTCCCAAGTTCGTTTTTTTGCTGTTTACCAATGCGATTGTCGCTCCCCATTGTGATTAAAGCTCACTTGTTTACTTGATAAGAATTTCTGCATAGTAGCGGTTCAGAGAAATTAAGCGGTTTTAATATGTTAGTCTGGCGACATAGTTGTTATGACATGAATCTGTTCAATCAGCGGTTGTATTTAACGTTCAAACAAGACAATTGTCGTCTTTGGTCGACAAAATTATTGAATACAAAACTAGAAAGCTAGTATTAGTTCAAGAAATGATTTCGTGGTAAATATTCTTGTTTGTAGGTCCGAATAACATATTCTAATGCTGAAAGCTCGCTTTTGTATTTCATCTGATTAAGAGATAGTTTTAGCCTTCATGAGTGTAATATAAGTCGACTATATGCTTTTGCCTTGCCCATCTTGGCCATCTGTTGATCTTGTTTTACTTCTGCTTCCGGAATATAGTTTTTCCCAGAAGCTAGTGAAGTGACGGTTGCCAAAAAATCTGTTTTCGAGGGAGTTACATTCAAATTGGATTACCTGACAAAGCCATCATTTTTCGAGGATTTTGGCTTTACCACAAAAGTCAAAATGGCAGACCGTGTGCGACCAGAAGACGAGTTGTTCCTTGTTGCATATCCTTACTTCAATGTCAACGGTAGGTTACTTGATACTGCATCTCCTATCCTGCTGCTTTTAACCGATTAATACATTAACCTGTTTTTTTTTGTAATTCAGAGATGCTTGTTGTGGAAGAGCTTTACAAAGAAGCTGTTGCAGACACATCAAGACAATTGATTGTTTTCAACGGAGAACTTGATCGAATAAGGTCTGGATGTATCCTTTTATCGACATGACAGCATGTTCTGCGTCTGTGTGTTAGCATTCTATAACTTCTCCGTTTTCTATATACTCTATTGCCATACTGACATGGCTTGCACGGCACTGTGTGCGATCACTTCTACATACGAAGGCAAGCAAATGCACGTTATAAAACTCGAGATCCTGGGATACTAATAGAAAGCAAATTCAGTGTCTGCCACAAAATGTACAGTTGTCCTTAATGTCAAGTTAACCACAGACTATCCATCGTTCTTTTATCCGAAGTTGGCCACACTGACCAAGACCCTGTTGCCAAAGATGGAAACTGTGTATTATATTCACAATTTCAAAGGACGAAATGGCGGCACTCTTTTCAGGTCTGTACTCATAAATTCATTCTAGGCAAGTATTACGTGATTTTGTGCCGACTCTTGGGGAAAAATATATGGTTTTGAATGTAGCAGTTCTTTATCCACCCTGGTTTCTTTCAAATGCATAATCCTAACAAAAAAATGGCCATTGCAGATGTTATCCAGGCCCATGGAAGGTTCTTAAAACAATTGGCAGCAGATACATGTGTGTTCATCAGCAAGAAACTATGCCATCTCTGAAAGAAGTTGCCTTGGACATCCTTCCATCAGCTTGAACTCGTAAGTCCTTTCAGTTTTTCATAAATCGCCAAACCCTGCGTCTTTGCAGTCAAAACTCTATCTATTTTCTGCCGTACTTTGGCTGTTTACTCAGGATTGTCTTCATTGAACGGAGTACCCTAAAACATTGTTCAGAAAGAATAAAATTTATCGACTCAGATTGCTCTCAATAAGATTTCTCCGAGAAATAATCCCTGATTTTAGATTTGATGATATCTGCTAATAGATGATAACAAGATTAACAACTCCCACCAAACATTCTAATTCGCTGCAGGTTTGAGCGCACGGTATTTGGAGCCAAATGTGTTGGTGAAGTCGAGCTTAATGTGGGAAAACTTGCCAAGTCAGCAATGAGCCGACACGGAGTTTGCTTCATGATCATATCTACAAAACAGTCGGCAGAGAAGGAAGAAAATCATAACTCTTTCTCGATCATGCCCTCGTTGAGATCTGTAAGGTTCAGTCTTCCCTTCCTTTGCCTTCCCTTTTCTTTCTTTTAGCATTTGCTATGTTCCTTCAGAAAACATCGTCTTGTAAATGGTTAACGCGTGTATAAAACTATGTACATCCGACCTTCATACCTTCCCGTCTTTGAGTAACTGGCCTATTTTCCCTGTTCATATTAAATACCAGAAGTTCCGTTTTTATATTATTGCTTTTGTTTTAAATCTAGTGCACACTAATAAACTAGTGTATTCCACGTGCGTTGCACGGATTCTAAAATAGTAAATTTGAGGTTTTTCTGTTCTCTCTAGGGTACATTTTTATTTCCGTTTCCAGTCAGGACAAAAACTCACTATTTTTGGTTTCGAATTATGATGGACTAAACCACAATGACTCACTGAACTAGTTCCGCCTAACGGAAAATTCTGAACCGGACACCCACCGTCTTCCCTCCTTTCCGACCAACTACCAAATCGCCCTTTGAGCAATTTATGACTAATTATTTCAAAGACAAAAAACCGTTTGAAAAACGTGGCGCATACTAAATGAGACCAACTAGATAAAATCTATTACTAAAGAAATACCCCTAAAAGAATTGTAATCCATTATGAAAGGGACGTTTCGGATTGTATTTTTTTAAATAAAAATGGTTTTACAAGGCGGACTTTTTTTAGATCTCAAGTTTCTCCGAAATAATTTGTTTTCATTATATTTGTGATGATTGTGATTTTTAACCTGATAATTTTCCTAAAACCGTATTTTCCTTCACATATTATCATTTCCTTTTAATTCGTGGGCTCGACAAGGTAGAAAGTTTCAGCTGTGCCATAAAGAGAAGTTCCGTCACAAATGAGAATTTGTGTAAGACTTTAGTCATATAATGTACATGTTAGGTGAAGTGTAGCTGAAATGTCCCTACCATCTACAGGAAGATTTAGCAATTATGCTCATACTTTATTACGGTAATTGTGTTCATGAATTTGATTATCGAAGTTTAGACACAAACCAAAATGACGGATTTGAGAGTTTTTTCATTGTTACTACTGCTACTGCAATCGCCATTTTTTGCAGCAGCATCGCTAACTTTGGAACAAAAGTTTGTTCAGTGTCTAACTTTGAAGACCAACATTCCAATTCCGTTTTCTAAAACATTCTTCACTCCGAAAAATTCATCTTTCAGTTCTGTTCTGAATTCCACTGCTATGAACTTTAGGTATCTTTTACCTTCGGTTAAAAAACCCGTCATCATTTTCACCCCAGTTAGCTATTCCCATGTCCAAGCAGCAGTTATATGCACAAAACAGCTCGGGATTCACCTTAGAGTCCGTAGTGGAGGGCATGACTATGAGGGTGTCTCTTTTGCGTCCGAAATTGACTACCCTTTTATCATTTTAGACCTCTCGAAAATTCGGGAAGTAGCGATTGATATACAGGATGAAAGTGCATGGGTTGAGGCTGGTGTAACTACAGGCGAGTTTTACTATAGGATAGCGGAAAAAAGTAAGGTTCATGGTTTTCCGGCTGGTATTTTTACTAGTTTAGGCATTGGTGGGCATATTACTGGTGGCGCGTATGGTGGAATGCTTAGAAAATACGGACTTGGTGCTGATAATGTGTTAGATGCTCGAATAATCGATGTAAATGGCCAGATTCTAGACCGGAAAAGCATGGGGGAAGATCTTTTTTGGGCGATCAGAGGTGGTGGTGGAGGAAGTTTCGGCGTGATTCTAGCTTGGAAAGTCAAACTGGTTCGAGTGCCTGAAACTGTGACGTATTTTGCTGTCACGAAGACAATCGAAACTAATGAAGATGTTAAGCTTTTTAGTACATGGCAACATGTAGTTGATAAGCTTGATGAGAATCTCTTGATCAAAGCGACAATGGTTTCGACAAACGCGAGCATAATTTATGAAGGATTGTTTCTGGGTAAATCCACTGAACTTCTGGGAATAATGGGCAGAAATTTCTCAGAATTCGGGTTGCGTGATCAAGACTGTCTCGAGGTATCGTGGATTCAGTCAGTTGTTTACATGGGTAGTTACCCAATTGGGACTTCTACTGAAGTATTACTTCAAGCGAAGTCGTTAATCAGGACGTATTTTAAAGCGAAATCTGATTACGTCGAAGAACCGATCCCAGAAAATGCAGTGCAGGAAATGTGGAACAGACTGAAAGCAGGAAATAATGCAGCTATAATAGTCACTCCTTATGGAGGAAAGATGAGCGAAATCTCGGAATCCGAAATCCCGTTTCCTCACAGAAACGGAACGATTTACATGGTTCAATACTTTACTTCTTGGCAAGACGGCGAATCGAGTGAAGAAATGCATATGAATTGGATTGGAAACATGTACCAGTATATGACACCTTATGTTTCTAAGAATCCCAGAACTGCTTATGTTAATTACCGGGATTTCGATTTGGGGATAAACGAGAAACGGAATCGTATTCGCGTCGATGACGGAAATAGTTGGGGTTATAAGTATTTTAAAGGGAATTTTAATAGATTGATGAAGATTAAGAGTAAAGTCGATCCTGATAACTTTTTCAGGCATGAACAAAGCATACCACCTCTTTCGGTTTAGTTTTGACTGATTGCGACACCGTGTGTTACCGAGTTTTGGGATGGAAGATGTTTAATTAATGATGGTTATTCTAAAACACTAAATAACAATCATCATTGTTGTTACTGTTTGATGCTTTGCAATTATTGTAAGTTGGTAATGGTGTACTGGACTACTGGTCTGGGATAAACCATGAATTTGTATTTCAAATTTTTTGTGGAGTGGGCCATTATCTCATCAACGACACGAATTCTCATTTAAGACGATCATAAATTCTCATTTGTGACGGCGGTCACAAGCTTGTGACGGATACCGTTTCCTCTCATAAAATATTCATTTTTTCTCTCTCCGACACTTGTCCCCTTTCTCCACTAACTCATTTCGTATCCATTTTATCTCACAAAATATCCGTCACAAATGGTGACTCGTCACAAGCAAGACTTACTATTATGACAAAGAATTTGAGCTTATACATATATTTTACGAGCTTTATTGAAAAGAATTTGACCGTCTTTATAAAGAAATTGTAAATCAAAACATTATATTGAAATTCAAAAATAATATATATAAAACCCAAATATTTTAATTTTTAACACTAAAAAATTAGGTATTGCTCAATCATGGACAAGTTTTACTCAATTATGGACATGATTCACCATAATACCTTATCCTGGAATTTCAGCCGAAACCGGTTTATAGCATACCGAAAAACTCACATGTACTCCGCTGTTTTTGAAAATTTGTATGCCCGCTTTATCTGACATGAATAACAATTCGTACGATTTTCGTACATTTTTTCATGGACATTGAAGGCCTAAAAAACGTGTATTATATACACTTGAATTTGAGCCGATCGGGTGGTCGTGGCGAGAAACGTTACCTTTTCTGCCGGTTTTTATACCACTTGTCCGAGATCGCATCATGATGTATGTTATTCGATTTCATACCCAAAAAACAACAATACATCACTTTTACATGATTAACCGATTTTCAGCCGAACGGTTAATAACATACCGGCAACCTCGAATGTACTCCACTATTTTTGAAAATTTGTGTGTCCGCTTTATATGACACGAAACCATCCGAGCGATTTCGGACATTTTTGCTCTGGCACCCCACTAGCCTAAAAACGTGTATAATACACTTCAATTTATGCCGATCGGAAGGTCGTTGCGTGAAACGTTTCTTTTCTGACGATTTTCATACCACCTGTCCGATATGGCATCATGAGGTATGTTATTCAATTACCTACCCAAAAAACAACAGTACTTCACTTTTACACGATTATCCGATTTTTAGCCGAAACCGTTTTATGCAACCTCAAATGTACTTTGTTGTTTTTGAAAATTTATGTGTGCTTTATCTAACCTGAATAACCATTCGTGCGATTTTCGGACATTTTTTTGTCGAGACACTGGAAGCCTAAAAATGCGTATTATACACTTCAATTTGACCCGATCGGGAGGTCGTTGCGAGAAACGTTTCTTTTTCTGCCGGTTTTCATACCACTTGTCCGATATCGCATCATGATGTATGTTATTCGATTTCATACCCAAAAAACAACATTACATCACTTTTAGATGATTAGCCGATTTTCAGCCGAAACCGGTTTATATCATACCGGCAACCTCGAATGTACTCCGCTGTTTTCGAAAACTTGTGTGCCCGCTTTATCTGACGTGATTAACCATCTGTGCGATTTTCGGACATTTTTTCAGGACACGAGAGGCCAAAAAAGTGTATTACACTTCAATTTGAGCTGTTCGGGAGGTCGTTGCGGAAAACGTTTCGTTTTCACACCCCGTGTCCGAGATCGCATCATGAGGTAAACCTGACAAACAGGTCGGGCTGAGTTCGTGTTCGTGTCACTTTTAAATGGGTCATGAAGTCTTCAACCCTAACCCGAGCCAAGTAGATAAACGTGTTACAAGCATCAACGCTAACCTAACCCATTTATTTTTTCAATAATCTACCCAACTTGTGAAACCCATTTAATTTTTAACCCAAGATAAGTGGGAAGATAAGTGAGAAAAATGGAACATTGATTAAATAGTATAATTTGCATTTTGTGAGAGTAACACTATCCATTTCTAGTTTCTGACCATCTGACGAACAGTGTTCGTGTTCCATAAGTAGTTGTGATATTATTAAGTATGCCAAAAATCAAAGACATTAAAACAAAATTCGATTCCACTGTCCAAGGACCACAATGCCTGAGGATCCGCCACGATTACTTGGGACATATTGAGTGTAGTGCGACTTTTTTATCTAGTTTTGTTTGTTATTTTGCTTTTGTCCAAATATGATCATTTTTGGATAAAAAATTACGATATTTTTAATAAATAGTAACCACTTTTAAAAAAAGGTCATTTTTAATTATAAAAAATGGTCAATGTTAATCAAAACTGGTAACTATTTATTAAAAAAGTAATCATTTTTCCATTGATCACACGTTAGCGTCGTGGAGGAGAATCTCTTATCTATAAAAGAAGTAGAATTTAGAGGGATTCTATTGGCTCTCATTTTTTAGAAAAAATAATTAACTTCTTCCATACCCTACCCCACTACTTAATATCAAGTTTTTATTTCCAAATAAACTATCAACCATAATCTTTAAGTTTACATTTTAATCACTAATATTACTAAATTCAAGACAATTACAACAATAAAAAATTGTCAAATAATTAAATAGTTGGAAAGTAGTTTTTTTTTTTTCTTTTTTTTCCGTTCTTTTTTGTTAATTTGGTAAACATATACTTGGTCATTATTAACACCCTTCGTTTTAATTTACAACGTTTGCAAGCAAGATTTGTCGAATAAATTTATAGCACTCATTCATTAACTAATGGGGTCTAATTTTGTTAAATTAAATAGAATATCAGTTTTCAATGATTAAAATAGAAAAAACTAAAAAATATTATTCAATATTTATAGTTCTCTATTACGTCGGAAATATAAAAAAAATTGACGAAATAAATAAATTATAAATGTGTATTTTTAGTCGTATTTTTTGTTTAAGATCGTCTAAGAATATTAATAAATGTTTATAGGCCTCTTTTTGTTTCCACCTATGTTTTATTTCGTATGTACTTTTTTCGTTTCCACTTTTATTTTAATCATATGTGAGAGTCGTTTTAAACTAAGACGATCTTGAACAAAAAAACAATAATTGTTGTGTATAACCAACCACCAATGTATTCGAAAAATTATACCCGTGCATTTTGTGCACGAGTTTAAAACTAGTTTGTGTATTAAAGGGATTCAAAGTAGAATAAATTATCTCTAATAATTTTACCAGTTAAATTAATTGATAACCGCGGCTATATTCATAACCTTAGCTATAAGAGCTAATCTTACATAAAACCATTTTAATTTAAACCTAAATCCTATTTATTTCAACCTCCACCCTTAATTACAATAACCGTCTTAAATTAAAACCGTCTCAAATAAGAACAAACAAGCGTCGGTATAAACTTCAATTGTTTACACGCGTATATAGACTTGTCACATATGTCAATATGTCATAATCTAACATTCAAACAATCGAAGTCCCATAAACATTCTACTGAATTTCCAACCAATTAAAAACTGATATTTAAATTTTCGGCAAATTAGATAAGATTGATTTGTTCATTTATTATCATAAGGTCCCATGAATAAATTAAATATTTTCAACCACCTTAACAAAATAAATTAAATTATCATCACTTCAACTATAATTGTATAAAATACACACAAAAAATAAAATTACATATAAGTTTTTTTTTCAATACACCGTATACATCGATTTTTTTTCTAGTACATATATTTATAATTACATATAATTTTTTTTTTCGGTGTACATTATTTTTTTTTATTTTTTCGGGTACGCGAAAAAATAAGAAAATGATAGTGGTAGGAGAAAAATATTGTTATAATGAAGAAATGGAATTAACGGTACATAAAAAGTCAATGTTTAGGCAAGGTGATGGGTTCATAGTATATGACCCAAATGGGGAAATTATATTTAGAATTGACTTTTTTGGTACTATGAAGCCTCTTGCTCTTGTTCTTATGGATCCCTTTGGGAAGCCTCTTCTTACCCTTCTTCCTAAGGTATACTATATATATATGGATGGTTTTTTATTTTCTATCGGTTTTTAGGGTTCAGAATTATTGTTGATATTCGGTTTTATATATACATATATGGAAGTAGATGTAGAAATATGAGTGTGTAAATAGAATGTATTAGGGTTAGATGATATATTTGCTTGTTTGAGTGTGTCTTAGATGCATGGTTTTAGCTTATATATCGTGATTCTGAAATACGATATAGTTATAAAGGTTTTTGAAGGTTATTTCTGTATCGTGATTCTGAAATACGATATAGTTGTAAAAGTTTTGAAGGTTATGGTTTTAACTTATGTGTCGTGATTTTGAAATACGAGCTAGTTATAAAGGTTTTGAAGTTATCATGACAGTAAAGAGTGTTATATTAATTTACATATATTGCAAAATGATTGAGATCAATAACAAGGCTAAAATAATATTATAATTGTTTGTTTTAGTGTAATTAGTGTAAGTTGGATGTATGATTTTAACTTAATTATCATTAGGATATTGAAACACGATTGAGTTATAAAGATTTTGAAGAGGATTATGATAACAAAATAGCTTATTGTTAATCATATTCATAACAAAATGATCAAGATCAATAGTGAATAACTGAATACTGATTTCGAGATCAAGCATCAAACCGAGATTTAATTTTAAGCGTTATTTTTTTTTTTTTTTGTGTTTTATGGAATAGAGACCTACACTTCACCATAGATTGGAAGGGTTCTTGGGAGAGACATCTGACGGTCAACAACCAATCTTAAGCATATGGAAATCGACGATGATCGGACGGTCGACGATCATGGTAGAACTATACCTTGGATCGTCACCCGATGCTCCAATCGAATACCAAATTGAGGGTTCATACAATGAAAGGATGTGCACCATTTTTAGAATTGAACCTGACACGTCATCAGTACACGTGGCACAAATTAAACGGAAGGTGGAGCCCACTAGAAATTTGGTTTTAAGTCGAGATGTTTTTAGCCTTATTGTCCAGCCTGGTGTTGATGCTGCTTTTGTAATGGGTTTGGTGTTGGCACTTGATAGGATTGACGGCGATGATGTAGCACTCGCTCTATCGGGTGCTTAATTTACCGCTTTTTCAGAAGATGTTGTAGTCTAGTGATTTGGTGATGGTTTGACGTTAGCTTAGTAGATTCTTCATCACCTTGACATTGTGTTGTCGAAAGGTCTTGTAGTCTATGGGTGTACAAATAAATTTGTAAACGGTAGATCACATCTTTGAGCCTAGGCTCTGTAGCCGACGTGATAGAAGCTAGGTTTTCCTAACGGCCTCTTTTCAGATTACGTCGGCTACAAGGCCTGGGTTAAGATACAGTTTACAAAAGTACAACTTGTAGTATGGCGATGATGTGGCACTTGCTCCATCGAGTGCTTAATTTACCGCTTTTTCAGAGATGTTGTAGTCTAGTGGTTTAGTGATGGTTCGACGTTAGCTTAGTAGATTGTTTATCGCATTGACATTGAGTTGTCGAAAGGTCTTGTAGTCGATTGGTGTACAAATAAGTTTGTAAACGGTAGATCATATTTTTGAGCCTGGGCCTGAAGCCGACGTGATTAGAAGCTAGGTTTTCCTAACGGCCTCTTTTCAAATTACATCGGCTACAAGGCCCAGGTTGAGATACCGTTTACAAAAGTACAACTTGTAGTATGGCTCTGGCTCTATAGCTCATCTTGTGTAGTGTTAATTTTTCGTTTTTACAATGCGTTTTACGTGTTAGTCTCTTGGTAACAAAAGGTACGCACCAATGCACCATATTGCCGTAGTCGGGGAAAAAGCAAGCATGTCATTATAATCGGTCTCATATTGAGACTAGCCCGGTAAAATCAAAGCTTTTTTAAGACCCTAAAAAAACAGAAATCGTCTGAACTGAATAGATCTAAACTTAAGTAAAGAGTAAAAGTGGAGCAATCAGAAGCCTCTTCTTACCACAACATTCCATCACTAAACGTGCGCGACACCCCGAAAAGTGCGTGACTAGGGATGACAAACGGTTATATAGACCTGGCAAAAATATACCGAACCCGAAAAACCGATCGAAAATAACTGAATCGACACCTGACCGTACATCCGAAAGGTATAACTGAACTTCATCCCGAAACCTGAATCGACCTGAACTGATTCGAAATTGAACTGAATTTGTAATATCCGAAATAGACCCGAGATCGAATAAACCTGAACTGTTTCAACCTGAACTGGTTTGACCCGAATCGAAACACACCCGAACCGTTTTCAACCTGCTTAATGATGACCGAAATTCAACCGACACCCGAAATTACCCGAATGTAGTAATTTTCGTTTGTCAAACAAAAGAAAAAAAAATTATTTATTTATATACATATTTTTATATTGGCGGGTAAATGGTTGATAGTAAAATAATTCGAGAATCTACAATTTTTGGAGGCAAAATATAATTAGTTCGTCAATTTTTGGAGGCAAAATCAATTTTTTTTACCATATTTGACTGCAATTTCAACCGAAATGATAAAAAAAAATCTGACAAAAGAGATTCAGATGAACAAAATAACTAATCAAAGATTTAAAGCGCAAAATCTGGAAATTTTATTAATCAATTAAGGATAATTAGAGATCTTTTTACCGAAATGAGATATCCTTTCTATCTTTACAAAATATATGGTATATACGTGTTATGGATTGTATACCATATTTACGAATTGCGATTATTAAAAAGGAAAGTAGTTGGTGACTTCACTGACTTGGTGTTATGGTGTATACGTGTATTTTTTTCGACAAAGGTTACGTGTATTGACGTAATAAGTTTTTGATTTTTTAATTTTTATCACTTATTCATTTGCCATTTGCCATTTGTCATTTGCTATTATTTTACATTTTAGTTTTTAGTTTTTGACTTTTTAATTTTATGTACTTATTTCTCCACTTGATACTTAATAACTTAATAACTTATAAGTTCATCTAACTATATTGTCTATTTATACCTTTTCCGTCTCAAACTTTCAATCGTTTGTTTATATATTTCATCTTTCTATTTTGGATGCCTTTAGTAGACATTTTGATCATCCACACTCAATTTGGTCAACTTAATAATTAATCCTAAAAGTATCAAGTGGAGAAATAAGTACATAAAATTAAAAAGTCAAAAACTAAAAACTAAAATGTAAAACAATAGCAAATGGCAAATGGCAAATGGCAAATGAATAAATGATAAAAATTAAAAAATCAAAAACTCATTACGTCAATACACGTATATATACAACCTTTGTCGAAAAAAATAGACGTATACACCCTAACACCAAGTCACCAACTACTTTCCTTTTCAATAATCGCAAATCGTAAGTATTACATGTTTAACCGTTCATATTTAAATTATTTGTATATATAATATATCAATAATTATAAAAAAATAGATAAGAAATAAAATGTGGAATCAAATTATATTAATATTAAAAGAATTTGAAATATTATCGGACAAAAATCTAAAAATTATATCGAAAACAAAATCGAAATATTTGATATATAAATATAATCCAATATTGATCCCTTGACATCCGATCCGAATATGGCCCGAATCGAATCTCATCTGCTCTCATATTGACCCGACCCGAGTCTCATCTGTTCCGAAATTAACCTGACTCGAACCTGAACTGACCCGAAATATTTACAACCGATTAAAAGCGACAACTGATTCCAACCTGAATTGAACCGAACCGAAATCGAAAATAATTTTAAACCGAAATAACCCGATCTGAATGAAACTAATCCGAAACTGAATCGAATGACCCGTTTGCCAGGTCTACAGTTATAGACCATGCCAATTTTAATCGGGAGCCGATGCTGCAAAACTTGGTTCAAGCCACGTTTACAAATCCTACAATAACAGCAGCCGATGCTGCAAAACTTGGTTCGAGCCACATTTAAAAATCCTACAATACCAGCAGCAACTAAAAAAGAACACACATTCTCATTTGTGACGGACATATCCGTCGCACACTTGCGACGGGTCAAATATTACTCACTTGGGTAGGAAAAGACAAGACATTTGAGATTTTCAATATTTTGTCTTATATACACAAGTGGGACAACTTGACCCGTTACAAGCCTACGACGAATATATCCGTCGTAAGGGAGACTTACGGAAGAAAGAATGCATGGCCAACAGATTTCACAATCGACATTGACTGAACAGAGAGTAAACTTCAGGCTTCAATAGAAAGCTGTGTTTGGGAGTGTTGGGTCTATATTGTGTAACAAGAAATGGAGTAGAACCAACCGACCTCGTCGTGGAACCTTTGATGCTAGGTAAACTATATAACGAGTGACTAAGCGAGTAAAAATGATCTAATGTTGATCGAACCTTGTGAATTATGAAAACTTGCACACACCAACACATTTATAGAGCCACGGCTGTAGAAAATGCAAAGATTTTACACGGAAGTCAGGCTCGATCTTGGACATTGCTGCAATCTTTTTGTGATTCGGAATTTTATACTGATGACTGCTGGGGAGGGTTGGTTCTTCATGAACAAATGCACTCCTATCTTGGTATTCTTTTCCATCAGAATGAATGTGGTTGGTCACAGTAGAAATGAATGATATATCCAAAATTAACAAATGCACATAACATGCTAATTCACCAGGGGGATTTTATTCAGCAGTTGACGGATCTGGCTCCAAATTTGGCACGATTGCAGAGGATAGCTCAATATGCGATACACGAACTGCGCCAATCAACTTCTCTGGCAATTCATCCTCGGTATTTGCCTGAAATACGACATTTGGATGAAGTAATTAAGAGCGCAAGTACACAAAAACGATACGGTACGGTACAAAATCCTTGGAATATAAATAGGGACAACCCGGAACAGAATTTCCTATTTGAAGCGACATTTGTGCTTAGTTGAGGTTTCGGCTTTTGTGGGTTTTCATACCTGTACAAGGAAGGCCATATCAACCACTAATGTCGTAATCACCCCAAAAACTAAGCCTAAAACTCCATTGGCTACTGTTGAAGAGCCGATGTCAACATCAACCTACAAAAAGCGTAATCAGAATTAAGTTTACTAGTTAGAGAAATAGAGAAAGCACTAAAATTATAGTAAGTCTTGCTTGCGACGGGACACCATTTGTGACGGATATTTTGTGAGATAAAATGGATAGAAAATGAGTTAGTGAAGAAAGGGGACCACGTGAATAGTGTTGGAGAAAGAGAAAAAGTGGGTATTTTGTGAGAGGAAACGGTATCCCTCACAAGCTTGTGACGGATAGTGCCGTTGCAAATAAGAATTTGTGCTAAAATAGTAAATCTTAAGATTTTTCAGAAGAGAATGGTTACCTCTAAGTAATCAGGGCCCCGAATGTAATTGCAGTCAACTGCTTTCCCTAACAAACAAGGAGTGCTTCCAACACTCTGTCGTACGATCCAAGAGCCCTGCAGAAAGTGCGGAGCACATAGAGAATGCAGCATTTGACGTAAGTTTCTGGACAAAGGAAAAAAAGAACTCCAAAGCAAAATGAAAAAGGCCGATTAAACAATAAAGGGTTTATTCCATTTGCATTTGAAGACTAAGACACGACATTAATTATACCCGAAAATTCCCTATCTGAGTTCATCGCTTCACAGAACCTCAGCCGGAAAAAAAAAATTAAAATGAGTTTGTATAACTCAATTTCAGCTATACTATCCACATAGCTCACTGTTAACGCGTCCGCATCTGACTCAGGTATATGCTAGACCTTTTCCACACTATCAATCAATAACAAACGTAGCATGTCCAGAACCATGCCAAATATCCTACAGCCTTGAAAGGTTCTCTTAAGCAGGCTGAGTAGCACAGAATGAAAGGTAAAGCGATGAGATAATTCCACACATTTCAGTGATTCCACTCTAAGAAAAGGGTGGGGCCAACAAGAAAGAGAAAAAACGCCAAATACTTCAAGCATCATTGTCCATAAAACTTGATCAAATTTTCCTAAATGGTGTGCGTCACAGATACTTTTAAATGTCAAGTTGGTGTAGTTTACACCGCTGAAAAAATATAGAGCCGGGTTTTCAGCTTGAAATTTGAAATTTCTGCAAGTTCCATCTTTCGTATCGAGAATTTAATAGCAAAAACATGTACAAATCAAACTTGTTTAGTGGGCTTCACTTCAAATAGTTAAGTAGTACGACACTACGAAACAAGGTCAGTAACTAGTATGGTAGCTAGCACTATAAACAAGGTCACAAATAGTGTACAAGGGATCACTTCAAATATTGAGTAGCACGACACTACGATTAGTGGGCTTGTAGCACTTTTGAGAAATAGTTGTATGCTGATTACCTTCGGAACTGAAGGGATGAGCTTCAGGCGACTGTTACGGAACTCATCATCACCATCCACAAAACGTTGCAGAAGTGACCCGGGGACTAATTTGGCAGCCACAAAATAGAAAACCATACTGTAGTGAGTGGAAGCAGGTACCTGAAGAAAATGTGTGAGTATTATAAATTCAGGCAAGTCACCTTTAAGATGATGGATCTGCTACAAGGGACTTACTTGAACATTTACAACCAAAGAAAACAACCCTTTCTCTGAGGCAACCTGAGAAGAAAAATATAGATTAGCCACCACTTAAAATTTTGTCAGGGACATGCAAAAATGATCTTTTATCTGTTTCGGGAACAGCTGAGCATATAATGAAGCCTAGAAGAACTGAACCCATTCACATGATTTGGCAAAAAGCAAATTCAATAGCGGTGTATCCAACAGTTACAAAAGCTGCTTATCTCACAATCACAATGCCTATGCAAGGTCTAACAGTGATCTCCCCACCCTTCCAACCCAAATCTCTCTATAAGCAACTTGGAGCTATGGATACATCTTAGACTACCCAGTAGACCCTTACGCACCGAAGTACTGAACATGTTGCCATCAGAAGTGCACACCAAATTAATTGCATAAACATATTGAATTCTAGGTTATGAAAATCTCAAATCACACAAGCCCACTATCATTGAACAGGTAATTACCAAGTTAGATAGGAATACATCATATGTTAGTAAAAAAATGTTTGGAAATCCCTGAAAAATCAATTCACAACTAGAAACTACCAAAATTAGCATAGTGCGTGTCAGCACAAGCACTGTGTACTAGGATCTGAAAATTAGTAGAGCATAGAACTTTTGCCCTTTTCTAGTATTTCTTGCATTATAAGTGAACCTTTTCAAGAGAAATGGAATTGTTCAGGCATCCACTATCATGGGAAACAATTTAGATTCTCACCTGTGCTGCACAGCCTTGACGCCTAGCAACATGGTCCATCCGATTCGCGTCCTTGAGCCAATCAACTGCAACAAGATCCATCAAGTGTTTTCCTGCTGGAACCTTAGATTTGTCGCGACTGTAACCCTTGCCCCGAACTTTAAAGTTGTTTCCATCAGATATTCTCCAACAATTGCGAGCATTTTCATTGTTATCTCGTTTCAAATTACCAGAGAACATCGCCAAGTCAATGTGATCTGTCACTTCTTCAACAGCTTGAGATAAAAAAGAACTTATCAATCTATGTTTGTTACGAAACTACAATAACAAGTTGTGGTCATTGGCTGAACAGAAAGGTGAATAAAGCAGTCCTACCTGTTTTCTTGACATCATTCTCAGGTGTTGGAGGGTCAACCTACAGGATTGATAATATTATGTTTAAAATATAAGACTTTACACAAGGTTTAGGAGAAAAACAATCTAGCACACACCTCTTCGTCAGCCTCAGCTATCTGGTAATCCTCATCCTCGTCAGATTCATCATCCATCATCACAGAGTTTCTATTCGGAACAATATTTGTATCAGGAGAACTCGGGTGGTTAGATGACTCACGAAGCTTTTGATTCTTTTTTGAAGGCATAGAAGCAGAAGTCATATTGACCATAACAGGAATTCTTGGTGTAGCAATTCTTTCATCAGATTGACTAAAATATTCACGCAGCCCTGTTCAAATTAAAGAGAATAGTGAACTTAATCAAATAAATGAATCTGAGAGGCAAAACTAGAAGCTTCCTTAAACCAACTAAAAGAAACAAATACCAATCCACCCATTGAAAATAATCATTGTATATTTGCTACACGATTAAATGACTTAAATTCCAATCAGCCTGGGACGCAGGTAGTTGGTTCTCAATCAGTCAAGAAACCAGAACACTATTGGTGAAAGTTTCCACTACATGAAGATAACTTTAAAATCATCTTCAGTCAAATTAATTCTAGATTATTGTACTTCCAATACTTTCTATTGCTTTATGTGAACAACCTACAAATAGAGAAAACTTAATAAACTAGAGGTTGCTTAAAGCCTAAATAAGTCAACTAATCTGCACAGTTTTATATTGTCCTTACGCAAGTAATCCAGAATCAACAGTCACAAAACTGTTACGGAAGTGTCATGCTGTTATGATACCCAATATTAGAGCAGAAAAAAATAGTACTTTGGCAATGAGCACACGACTCTCTGAAAATAAAGTCCATAACCTGTTACAATTAAATCCACTCGCTAAAAGACGAACTCTACACTGAGAAGAACTAGACAAAACAATTCGCAAATATTACAAAAGATGCTCTCAAGAGATCACCTGCGACACTGTTTAACATTTGCAGGAGGCAATGTTGCTGAAATGACGAAAGGTAGCCTACACCCCACCCTTTCAGATCAATTTGCATAAGATGTTGCACCTGTGATCTGGGTCTGCCATTTCGAGGTTTCAATGGGGAAATATTGTACCCACCACCTGAGAAATTGTGCTATAATTGTTATTAAAATGTTTATGCGGAAAAGAGACAAACCATATGTGCTTCGCATCAGCAATTTTGCGTTCTACCAAAGCAAGAGGTCAGAAGGATATCAAAAAAAGATGTGAATCTTACTCTCAATGTGGGCACGCACAAATCCGGGCTGTGGGCCGCAGTTTTCATGCACCCTAGAGCAGAACAATACAACTGCATAAGAAGAACAGTGTAAGATGAAGAGAAAGGGACTTTAAAGTTTGATGAGAAAGAACTACAAAGATTAAACTTACCATAACTTCCATCATCATTTCGGCGCCAATACCGCACATAGCAAAGGTCACGAGGCCAAATTAACCTGGAGAAAGATCAACCTCATGAAGCTTAACCCCGAAAATAATAGAGAAGGGTTGTAAATTATTAAGAAAAAGCCTTATAAATCCTTTATGTAAAAATGAGAAAACAACTCACTGGTCACTTCGGGATTTGACATTTGGTGTACTAAATAGAAATGGCTTTTTATACTAGATTATCAAACTCGTTCACCCCATTGTATCTTATACTCATGGGCTTACAATTTTAAAAACTATATTGTAGATGTTACGAGGATAGTGCATCAAGAGAAACCGAGCATAGGTATCTAAAGGATCATTAGAACTGAAAAATAATTCATGATGATGAGAAGTTACTGTTTTTTAGTAAAATAAAAGCAATGCTTTCATTTAAGCAGAAATGCATGAACAGGGGATTTAAACATCACTTCTTCAGTATGTTCCAGATTGATCATACCAGTGAATTGTATATTCTAAAATAATAAAATATCTTATCCTACACTATAGATTCATTGTTTGATGATGCATCGTCAAGGTTCCTACACTAATAGTATCCACATTGAGGTACATAACCTCCCAAAGCCCCTGTGGAGCTAACAACAAAAATAATCCCTCCATCAACTCCAAATCCCCTATTTGCATCTTTTACACTATTTATGAGTGAAAAAATCTTCATAATTCTTTGCAACATATAAAAGGAAATATAGTCATGCAACATATTAAACATTTATAAAAAAATTATAATGTATATTAAATATATGGGTTTTTCAATCATGTGCCCACTAGCTTTAGCAAATCAAGATTATCTTTATTTATTATTAATTTTCTCTCTTCAATTACCCCTTCCAGTATCCAAATAAACTTTAGCTGTACAGAAATTGAGAATGAACTGCTGATAGCAGAGCCATTTCAAAGAACTTACATCGAGTACCAGTCGAGCTGAAGCCTATGATATATAACTGCAGTATGTCCATCTACCTCCTCAACTAAACTCCCAAACTGGAAACTGCAATCCCATCTACACCACCACACAAAAAAATAACTAAGATTAGAACAAAAGAAAAGAAAGAACAACAAAAGAGTGGAGGTTTGAAATGTTTTCAATCAAGCTCGGTGGTCTACTTAGTGGTGGTGCATGGCCGCTTGGAATGGTTAAGGAACGTGTGGTCTTTAATAGAGACTAAGGTGTAATGACTAGCAAGGTATAGGAAGAATAAGCGTAAATGCACTGCACTACCCAGCATGAAAGTTACAAGTTTCTGTAGAAGTAATTGACAAAGTTCACAGCAAACATGAAACTTACTCAAACCGAGTCCCATCCATACTCATTACAAGTTCAAAAATTTCTTCACATGAAGCTTCAACAACTCCCACAGCCTTCATTGCTCTACTACAACTCCTTGGCTGAATAACAGGAAACTCGTGTGATAAACCACTAATAAAAAGAGCAGAGACAATCATTTTTAGAGAAGAAATAACATACAAGGTAATCAACATCAGAGAGCTCTTCAAAAATTCGGAGTCCTGCGATACCCAAAAAACAATTACCATAACAAATTACTTGCTACAGATGTTTTTCTGACAGATCGATAGCTCGAAAACAGAAACAACGATATCATAGGAGAATGGAGATAGTCTTACCATTTTGACATTGAAGAAGACGCCAATGCTTCCTAGAGAATGCTTGACTGTTGTTACTTTGGGAAAGATCAGAGTCAATTTCCCGTGTCCAATCAAAAACTGCCTCTGGAAGTCCTGGAAGTTGGATAATATGTATCAAGCAAAATGAGAACAATGCCAGAACAACTAATTTGTATTACGAGGTTACTGACCATTTCCAATTGTTGTCCTCCTCAACACATTAGCGGCCGTTTCCTCGTCGTCTTCCTGGGCGCTAAGCCTGCCACGAGCCATGGATAAAACACAATAATGAAATTGACACTGGAGCTTATTAATAAAAAAGGATGGGGATGCAAAATTCTATGCATTCTCTAAAACCAATTATTACCAGCACCAACCACTGCTAACACTACAAAAAATAAAGAAGTGTGGATAGTTAACAGCTTTGGTAGGAGCATCTCTAATCGACGCATATTGCCTTGGAAGCACAGGGGTCAACGTTGGTGTTTTAAGGCTAAATATGGACAGTGCTACGCACTTTGTTGTGTATTTGTAACAGCAAAGCAACTTGGATGCTCGAAAATGAGATCTACAACATTGTGGCTAATATCTCTGTTTCAAAACCATCCACTTCTTCTAAATGATCACCGATCGTCTGAGTAACAGACCTAATCATCCAACTATATAGCATACTTTTCTTATGTTAGTCCACCCGTCAAGGCAGCCGAATACAATGCTTTTATATGAAGAAAGTCGTGGTTTAATCACCAGGTAATGAACACCAATTTGAGCCGGCTTTCACATACTTAGTTAAATTGAAGACAAAAGTTTAGATTCAACCATGCTTATTCCTGAGCTTTGGTTTACATAATCGACACAGCCTCATTTGTTATAACTTTTACAATACCCAAGAGTAGGTTTTAATCCTTCCTCATTTTCACAGTTTTTTTCCCATTTAAGGAGCTTTCACTGTTTTCTTCTTATTTAAGAACTATCTATTTTGGCCTAATACTAGCCCCTACTTTTCACCCATAATTACCTAGTTTGCCACTACTTGCATTGTACTTTATTAATATTATACTCCCTCCATTTCTCACTTAATTTATTCTCCTTCTCCACTTGCATTGTACTCTATATTAGTATTATTTTACTCTATTTCTTAAGAATTGTGTCCAACTCAGATGGGAAGAACACGGAAATAAAGGGATAGAAAGGAAAATGTGAATTCTTCAACGTGATACCCATAACCTCTAACTCACCACCTCTTGAAATTACCAATCTGCTCATTGCCTAACAAAAACTTGTCCTCCAGAACAAAAAAAATCCTCAACAAGGGACTACACAATTCAATCATGGTTATAACTGGTGGTCGAAGTGCTGGAAGAAATAAGAGGTGGGATATATGATCTATGCTGCAAAAATATGTGGTTTACGAATAAACAAAAGTCAAGTTTATTTAACACTATATAAAATTTGTTCTTGATGTGTACCAACTCGTCAATAATCCAATTTCTAACTCCAAACCGCTATTTTTGAAACAGACACCGTCTATGGAGTTAATGCCAACAATGATTCAACTACACTATCTCAAACAGATGCACAACTAGTATAAATAATAAGAAACATGCATGATGATTTCAAGCTCCAGAAATTAAATAAACAAGCCAGAGCCACTTACTGACTTTCACGGTCTGAGGAAGAATCATTTCTCATGGATTCTGATCCTGCTTTATACTCAAACGATATGTACTTTTTGCCGTTAGGAACTTGTGATTGCTGGTGCTGCAAAAGGAACTTCAGCAAGTATATTATATATTCATGAATCAAAGAAAACAACATGCTAGATCTAAAAAAATAAAATCGTGCACTGCAACTGTAACTGCACATATAACAGGGGTAGACCTGGTCGATCACTTGCTCAATTTTTTCCTTCCAGATTAGTGCTTCTTGGATGTTGAATGCTGCCATCTTCACCACAAAGACGAATCAGAATTTCATTCACAAGATGGCATTGTCTATGCAGAAATAACTGAAGGACACTACATCATGGCAAACCATGATCAGATACGTTTTCTAAGTTTAATTCTCCTTACACAAAATGAAGAAGAGAGGAGAATCAAAATGTCACTGTCACACGAATAGACAGCTAACACGGAGATTATAATATTATTGCACGTTGGTACTTGGTAGTACTCTGCACAAAATTGGTACTCGAATATCAAATAAGAGTAGGCACAGATAGTACTAATTTAGATAGGACCTGAAAGTAAATTCCATATATTGTTTGTGTAAGCACTCAGACGCAATGCACGAAGACTCATGTCGAAACCTCTCAAAGAAAACTTCACTCTGATAATTAATACTACCTCCTATTTTCTGTTATTCCTCTTTCCGTTTTGGTCCAATTACATTGATGTTCCCTCTTTCCTCTTTAGGACACCTTTGTGTGGTTAAAAATCAAATTACTGTGGGGTCATGTGTATTGTGTGGTCCAAATTGATTCTCTTATTTCTTGTGTCAAAATGAAAAGGGAACAACACAAGAAATATGAGGGAGTAGCTTTCAGAGGCCTCCAGAATTAACATTCTGTCAGTACATAGGTTCAAACTTCATCTAACTGAATCAGCTCAAATAAAAGCTATTAAACATCAAATCAACAAAAAAACGGGGAGAAAACAGACCTAATAAACCTCCAGAGCATCAAGGGTTTAAAGCTTAAACATCATATTTTGCTTTAAATGTAATAAAGGCTTAGAATCTAACAGCTAAACTAGAACAATATAAAGGACAAGAACACAAGGTGCAAAATAAAAGGAGTGAACTTTTACCAACTTAGCAGGAATCATATACAGAAGTGGGGGAAGTCATAAGCCCGGTATACTTAAAAATGTAATAGTTAAAAGAATAGAGAGGAAGTGAACTCACCGTAATTCGATGATACTTGTCCTTCATGTTGTACACGCATAAAACATAGACCATCTGGATATCCAGCAAAATAAATACAGTAATAAGAACATTAAATAAATTAATTCTTTATTTATTAAAAAAAAACCGGACATATGCAAATGCAACCTAACTGGAACATTGTGGATTAAGGTGATTGTATCCTTCCAAACATGTAAAAGAAGCAACCATATAAAATATCAAGATAACACGGAGCTCACATGTCCATGATGAGTCTTCAAGCCTCTATCCTCCACTCTACAATTTCCATCAATAACAAGTGTCTTCACTGGTACCTAATTGAGCAAGAAAACATAAATAGTTATGATGTATATAAGTTGGTTGACAACATCCTTAGAAAAAAGGAGTTCAAAATAGAGAAAAACAAATGTTTCTCATGTGCAAACCTATTTTACTGAAATACTAAGGCTAGTATCTCTGTGTTTTAATTAAAGATACACACACCCCTAACGGAATTTTTCCCAACACTATAGTAACCTTTACTTGTAGAACTACCACCGCTCTACACCATGCAAAGCCGTCAATTGATGACAAACTTTGCAAAAAAAAAAAGCATATGAAACCCAAATGATACGAAAGAGAGTTGTGTACATCTGAAACCCCCTCTCACCCTATAAAAGTTCAGCTTCTACGGAGTAAATGGTCTAATACTAATACTAGAAGAGAAACATGTAACCCCATCCTCACATCTCTTATGTTTCTAACTACTACGATTTCACTACAAATTCCACCAATGCATTTCACAATCTCACATCAAGAGTTCATGATATTAACTATTAAGCCTCGTTCCATAGTGGGAAACCAACTTCTTTAAAAATACTTCTCCTTACGTCCCAATAGTTTGGTTGTATAAAGGGGGAACATGAGGTAAGTACGAATGGTATTGAGAAGACCTACAAGTCCCTCCTGAAATCGCCTTTCTCCTTTATTCTCACTCAACAAACCCACTGCACACCTAGCAAGTAGCAACTTCATCACAGAGCATTACTAAAGTAATTTAAATTTTCCACACAAGAATTCAAAGTTTTCCCACAGGGCACTCTAACACTCGCGCACAAACAATCAGCATCTGCCACTATTTCCTCAATTCAATCACACCTAGCTAATCCTTAGACCTCACTCATACCTCCATGGTCTTGTGTACATCTTTATACCAACTACTTCATTTCATTCCAATGCCATGGCCACATCCCAACCAAAATATTTTTACAAGATTGAGATCATCATCTAGTACACTACATAAAGTCTATTCCAAGAAACAACTCCTTAGATTACCCAAAGAAAACATTCTCATCTCACTACTTGTCATTCTACGATATTACATACCCCAATCAACTAACACTTAACTAAGTCATCATAGAGTTGTCACATTTGAATAATAGCTCCACATCTAGGTTATCTTACTTCAATACTTCAATTTGGTTGTGTATCACGTGTCTGACATGGCACGACACTTCATTTTGACCAAAAAATCGGAAACGTTACACGAATTAATCGTATCCAACTCTCCCACAGTGTCAGTGTCATGTCTGATAATTGCACCCAACATAAGCTTCCACATTAATCCAATATCAAGATATGGATCAAAATGCTAATTTCCTTCCCAAATTATTGATCATTTCATACCTAAACCAATCAAAACTACAACGAAATAATCCTTTTAAAAAACTTATCAAACTTCATTACTTCATTCGGCAAACAAACTAATCACGAAATTCGCTCATCCTCGTTGATTACTTTACACTTAAATCAACACTAAAAGTAAATAATCTTTCCAAAAAATCAAATTCGCTCATCGTTGTCGACTATCTCACACTTAGATCAATCAACACTAAAACTAAATTTTCCTTCGGAAAAAAAAACCCATTCAACTTCATCGCTTCCATAATCACAAAATTTGCACATCATCTTCGTAGATGATTTCATATCTATTCAATCAAGACTAAAACTAATTCATCTTTTCAGAAAAAGATCATCAAACCCCATCACCTAAATCAGCAAACAAACTAACATCTCATTTCATCTACAGAGAACAACAAAATCCCTGAATAACAAACTTAACAGCTACACAAATCAATCACTAACTCTACGATCAACAACAACAAGTGTCAACTAAAACAATCAAATCGCCTTCATCGATTAATTCCTACTTAAATCAATTCAATACTAAACTAAATCTTCCTACAAAAATAAACTCATTCATCTTCATCACTTCAATCAGCAAACTAACACACGCCACAAAATCGACGAAGCAACTACCTTCACAAACCAAACGCTATCTCTACGATCACCCTCATCATCATCATCATCATCATCATCATCATCAACAACAACAACAGTCAAATCATCCTCAATTATTACATAGTTCAATCAATCAACACTAAAACTAAATCATTCCGAACTTCCTCACTTCAGCGATCAAACTAACACCGCGAAATCGTCGAAAAACAAACAAACTAAACAACTACACACTACAATTATCATCATCATCATCAACAACTACAACAACAGCAGTCAAATCATCGACAATTATTACATACTTAAATCAATCAACACTAAAACTAAATCATTCCGAACTTCATCACTTCAGCAATCAAACTAACACCGCTAAATCGCCGAAAAACAAACAAACTCGATAACTACACACTACAATCATCATCAACAACAACAACGGAAAGAACAACAGAAACAACAAAATAACCTGATTATCTTGAGGTTTACGCTTATAATAAGCAAGAAGACGAGGCTCAAGAACAAAATATCTCATATGAATAAAAGATCGACCGATTTTCCTTCTCCCAATCCTAACCATCCAACCTTCATACACAACTTTCGAATTCGATGACGATGATGCCATCACTTTTTCCTTCTCACTTCCCAAAAAACAAGGAAAATGAGGAATTTTACTTAGTAACTCTGCTATACTTCAAATCGTATAATTACAATCTCTTGATTCAGTTATTCTTCAACAAATTCGCAATAATTCGCAATAATTCGCGTATCAATTGCTCAAATTAACTGAAAATTGATCAATTATTCATAAATTTAGGTTGAAAAACAGTGGAATTTTACAGTTATTTTAGTGATAAATTTGATCGTTGAAGATGAATTTGTGTAAATGTGATTAATAATGTGAATATTAGGTTTGAATTTTTTTTTGGAGAAAATTGGTAAAAAGATGTGTAGAGAGAGAAAGAGAAAAAGAGAGAAATGCAAGATCTAATTTTCAACAATTAAAATAATAATATAATTATGATTTATGAATTTATGAATATTTTATTATTTGTGTGTTAGTAGTAGGAGTAGTTAATTGTTTATTTTTTTATTTAGTTGAAAATTGGGATTTTTTGAGATTAACTTTTTGTCTTTTATTGTATTTTCTTTTAATTAGTTTATTCATAAATTCTCATTTGCGACGTGTCTGTTTTAAGCTTGGGATGGGTTAAGTAGTATTCACGTGAGGTAGTAAAAACTAAAGTAGGGTGCGTAAGAAGTAACATTTTGTTTTGTTTTATTTCCCCAAATATGTACAATTTGACAAATCGTAAGCTCACGAATCCCGACTGATATGTCCGCCACAGAAGACTTTATTAGTTTATTATACTACTAGTACTAGTGTGGTTGGTTAGTTCTAGTATAAATTCAATGAATTTATAGTTTCGAATTTAAGTTGGTTCTTGATTTAAAAGGTAAATCCTTTGTAAAATTATTTTATTAGAATATTTTAATTCTGATATAGTTTTTTATATAAATTCAATGAATTTAGTTTTGAATTAAGGTTGGTTTTTGGTTCGAAAGGTAACTCTCTTGTAAAACAATTTTATAAAATATTTTAATTATAATAATAAAAAAAATTGGGTGACGAGGGATATGCTTGAAGTCTATTTAAGCATGAACTCGGACCAAAAATGCTCCACAAGATTTTTCTATTAAGGAGGTTTGAACCCGGATCTCCTAAGAATGCTCCACATACGAAAGTTATTTTAGTTCTTGATACAATAGCATTTATGCAATACCATTTTACACAAGAATTCTTGTTGTGCAAATGTTCGTTTTTTGTTGACATTTGTTAGTTTATTTACAATATTCTGACATTTATTGAAAAGAAAATATCAGGTCAAAATCTAAAAATGATATATTTGTAACAAGGTAGTTTGATAATATAAATTATATACTCATTAAGCGTCCGAGTTGTTCATATCTAATAAGAAAAGGGAGACATATATGTCTCCACAAAAATATACTCCCTATTTGGTCTTTTATTTTCTAATCGATTTTAATTAAAAAAAATTTTTATTGTAAATAAAAAAATAAACCGTATCTTTTAATAAAGAAATTTGGAGAATCCGATCGGATACACATTGAGGACTTGGGGTAGATCATGTACTTTTATCTTTTTTACATGCACCAAGTTATTTTTTTTACTCCCTTCATCTTAATTATCCGTTTTTCTTTAATTAAAATACCTTTTTTCCGTAAGTAACGTGTCATAAAAGTTACTCGAACAAGTATAGCAATGCTTCCACTAATAATGAAACTAAAACATCATAGTATGATACTTTTAGTTTAATTAATTAATTGTGATGATTAATTGTGATTGATCTTCATAAATGTACTCACCTAATACATATAGACCCTTCACCAGAAAAAAATCGATGTTCCATCAGTCGGAAATACCAACATCAGAGCCTTAATTCCAAAATAATTTACTTCCTCCGCAATGGCAAAATAATTTAACTTCTCTATAGATTACGTTAAACATGAACCATACTAAAAGAAAAAGGTTTCGAAAAGTATTTAGTAAACTAATATTCGAAACAAAGCTAAACAAACATCGAGAACTCATAGCCTCGTGGTTGAGACTTGAGATAAAGAGATAAAGTTCGTATCTGTAAACATTAAACCGAAATTCAAATCGTCACTCTCTTTATAAAAACCCGGTGCTAAATCTCGATCATTAAAAAACCCGATGCTGAATCTCGATCATTAAAAAAACCGACGTACCGAGATATTGGACTAGTTCAAATGTTCCAATCAAGAGAATGACAAACGACGTGAATGACATTACCTTCCCGGTAGCAGTAGACATCTGGAATGAGCTTCCCCTTTTGGAAGTACTGATCATCATATGTTGGTCCACCATGAAACTATATCAAAGACGGAGACGTGTCGGAAAGACGGAAAGCTAATTTGGTATAAAACCGTCTTAAACTTAAAACAATTTCTTTTCAAGCTATATAGTGACCGTTGTATACAGTCTTAAGCACGACAACAGTACGCGACAGTCGACACCAAGTGCTCCTTGGTAAATTTACAAGTACATGATTCGATTCATAAACTAGAAAACCTGTTATGGCTCGGAAAACGACAAAGCATTCGGGTAATTTCACGTAACGCTGAGGATCTATAAAACTGAAGCATATACACAGTATAATCAAAGTATCTAGTACTATAATCACTTAATCAGTTCCTATAAGCCCTTTATTTGGTTCGGGTTTTGTGTTTGAAGCGGATATGGGTGATGAAAGAAGAGCTACGTCAGTACGGAACAATTGATTCTATGAGTTCTTGAAGCGGAGCCAGCTCTTTCTTGTCAATGAGTCCGAATTCCTGTGGAAAGTCAGAAAGCAAAAGCAACACTGTAAGTGGGTCGACACGAACACGACACGATATTTAATTGGGTCGGGTTTGGGTTGAACTCTTTTAACACGAACCCGACACGAATGACCTGTTTACTAAATTAATCCTATATTTTTTTATTCTCCAACACATAAATATAGTTAAACTTTCCAAATATGCTCATGACACAAAAACACGACACGAACCCGATACGAAATTAACGGGTTAGGGTTGAGGCTTGATGACCCATTTATCGAAGTGGGTCGACACGAACACGACATGAAATTTAATTGGGTCGGGTTTGGGTAGGAGGTTTTGTAACCCGTTTACATGTGACACGAACACGAACCCGACACGACCCGTACTGTTTGCCTTGTCTAACCAACAGTATAAGATTCTCCAGGACGCAGCAATAAAGTTATGAAAGCGATTATTTTGCAAGACAACGATACTCCAAAGAGCATGTATTAAAATGCAACACAAAGAGGGCCGCATACGGAAAGATAAAAGAGAAGAAAGGGCATTCAGAATACGATGCTCTAGAAGGCAGCAATAAAGTTGTAAAGGCAACTCTTTTGCAAGACAAAGATACTCAAAACTCAAAAGAGCATGTATTAAAAATGTAAAACAAAAACGGCCTCGCACTATGATTTTTGTAAAGACCGCTCCATTTATGAGATAGTCTCACAATAATGCCAAATATTCACAAGTCTTCGAGTCGGAGCTCATAACTTCGGAGAAAAAAAAACTACTGTCGTCTTACGCGATATTGATATTAAACCTACCAGCAGCCAATGAACAATTTCGTTTCACCAAGCTATATAATTTTTTTTCCAAAATCGGAACGATTTGGAAGGAAACTGACCGACCATCTGCCCTCCCCTTCCCTTCGCTTCCCTCCTCACATTGTATATAAACGATAAAAAATAATGCACTTCCAAACTTTTGAAAGCTGCAAAGTTATTCTCTTTAAAATAAATAAAACAAAAACTTTGTGAAAATAGGAGTGATGAATTGACGATAGAGTTTCAAGACATAGGAATTCAGTAATTTCGGCGTTCTAGAAAAATATCATTTTAGAGCATAAATAGTTGCAACTAAATCCCGATAGCTTTGAACAAAATGCGAAAGGAACTTACAAAGGTGAAGAGTATGAAATGCTTGAAACAAGTATTCAAGTGAGCCTCCTCCTTGAGACTGATGATTTTCTGGAAGTGCGAGTGATAAATATGAGCATAAACCCTGAACAACCGTTTGAAGATTGTCTTGACAACATCTCGAAAGTTTGAGGGAAATGGTGCCCCTACAAATGAATAATTCCACAGTCACGTTAAAAACATCCGTAACCTGACGAACAGTTGAAACAATAAAATAGCACCGGGTAAATGCTGCCTAGGCAACACTTATTAGTTATGTCACTCCAACTCAGCTGCAAGTGTTGAACGCGGCCGGATATCTAGTTAATTCAAATGTTTCATATTTTGCACTCAAATGAAATACTTCCTCCATCCCAAATTGCGTGTATTGACTATCGAGAACATTGGTCAAGGTCAACATTTTTTTGATAACAGAAGTCAAATGTGGGACGATAAATTTGGGATTAGAGTGTCATGTCATGTTGGACGGTCAGAGTGTGCACATGTAGCCATAGCGGAGTCTTAAAGTAAAAACGCTTATCATTTACTATCCACCTTTAACTTCTAAAAATATAGTATATATATACTCCCTCCTATTCTGAATAACTGTCACAATTGCCGTTTTCGTCTAGTCACGTAAATGTCACATATTCCATTTTGGGACATTGTTTATACTTATTTTATTCACTCTAACCCACAATAATATCCCACCTTACCCCACAACACTACTTATTTTAATCACCTCTACTCACAATAATAATCAATAATACATTCCCTCTCTCCAATCTTCCCACCCCACACATTATTTTACATTAAACAAATGAATTCCTTAATTCCCGTGCCCAACCCGAAATGTGACAGTTATTCAGAATAGGAGGGAGTATATAATAACACGATGATAATTCCTTTTGGATTACGTTACTTCAACATCACTTTGGTTGTGTATCATGTTTCGAAACCATTGTCAAGACACTCCATGTTATGCCAAAACACGTAAATTTTTAAAAAAATAGTCGTGTCCATATCTAAGAAAGCACCTGCGCCCCGAACCAAGGGCCGAATCAAACAAAAATAGTATTCATATGAAACAGGGTCACTGTGGCTAGTAGATCAGCTCTAGCCTTCCCCTAAGTCTTCCAACACAAATTATCCCTGAATAATTGCAATAGGACTCTTTCATTAACCCCATGAATGCAAAGAAAACATTTTGTATTCTACGGTTTATTTATCACTTCAATAACTACTAGCACACCCTTGGTGGACAAATGCGCTAAAAGAGGATTACCAATTTTCTGAGGGAATATGGATTCATCATCCAGCTGAGATTCAATCCAATCCATCAAGTATTCAACATATTTTGGAGCAGAAACTTCAATAGGTTTCTTGATTTGCACACCATCAGCCCATCGATATTCATACCTGTGAAGCATAATTCACAAAATCCAAGGGTAAGTTTATTTCTGACATCATCGCTTGAGATTTAAATACAGATTTTGAAGGGTAGCAAGAGCTGTGCTAAATGGTAAATAACACGCACACATTTACACAAAAAATTCAATGACGCAAATTTATTCCCATAAACAGTAGTGAACCATAAGTCCATAACAGCAGCACTCATATAAAAGAACACAATCAGGAACTGAACATTTATCTGTGAAATCGAGGAAAAAAAATTATTTATCGACCCCTGAACAGATAATCTACAAACAAAAGTATACAAGTTATCAAATATTCACAATCCATTCTAACCAAATATTCTGTATATTATGCCTACAATTTAAAAAAATAGTTAGCTCGATTTTATCCTATAAGCATCAAGGTGAACCTACGTTTGCAAATATTCGTCCAAAACTACCTCAGTAGCACCACCGGACCTTATTGAAAGCAGAACTATCTGAGTATCCATCCTTACCTTCTAACAACACTATTCAAATCCCTCTATATCATTACAGAACCAAGGGATACACGATGACCTACTCCAGAGTTAACAGGCAAGTGCAACAATAATTGAGGCCAAATTTCAACATGTGAAATAAGGTGCCTACTTGGATGAAACCAAAAGGTCCTCAGATAATAAACACTGGTCACTGTCCCATACAGATCCAGTGCTCAGGCTGGCAAGATGTGTATAACCTCGTACCATAGCCGCCCGAGACTAACTTCCTTCATATTCCGTTCTATCTTTCATCTCCTCACCCACCAACTAATCACATGCGGGGGATGGAGCTCACTTCATCTCAACAATTTGACTTAAACCTTACAACAGCGTTATTCTAGTGCCTTAGCTATCGGGGAGGGGATGTATGGAGTCATATACTCATATCCATGTGCTGTTTCTGACACTGTTTTCGTCCGAATGGCACACACTAAATGGTTGGATGTATGGAGTCTTGTCCATGTGTTGTTTCAACACAGTTTCCGAACGATAAAGACTGAAAATTTCATCCATAATTCCTACTTGACAGTAAAAAAAAAGGTGCGCCAAGTTTTGTGAACCATTTTGGTTTACACCATCCATAATTTGCCTTTTGTTTGTAACTTGTATGAGCATTCGGCATCGCTATGAATGGAAACTGGACTTTTACCTTAAAATCCAACAATATATTACTCCGTATATCATAAAATATAAATGATAAATCAATATAGTGGTATAAATTATACAATATACTCCATAACCTAGATAAAACCACAACTTCACATCAACGGAGCATGTAGAGCACTTCTCTATGACAAATCTAAATGCCAACATAAAGCAACCCACAAAACTTTTCTCATTCTACGAATTTAATTCCCATTCACTCATTTCGAAAGAAGATATTCTAACTTCTAAGCATTAACTGTGTTACCAAAAAGGTTATAAAAATTCCTCAAAGATAGACCTGCAATTGATACTAGAAAAAAAAGTCAATTTAACAAATTTATTCTCTGAGATCTCATATATATAGAGGTCAAAATTAAACAACAAAATATGAGTCCTCTAAGATCTAGCTTTCCAAAATTTTAATACCTGCTAGCTCATAAGAATCAAGGTCGCATAGAACATACTTTCGGCAATACTAGCACAAAAAAAGCTGTTTTGAAATTCGGTTATGATTATGACAAGTGTATTTTCTATAGATAACTGCAAGAGAAATAATCTTTTATAGTAATATATACTAGTAACTTAAGGGTCTATCTAAAAGGAATTACTTGGGGCCTGCTGTCATGGTCGGACAGCTCTCCGCTGTACAGAACTCTGTGAGAGTACCATAGAGCAGGTTCACCTGGTTGAAGAAATCAACAGCTGAAAATAGACGAAACAATGAGAGTCAAATAAGCTATGCCTTTTAAGGGATTTCTGTTAAAATAATATAGAACAGAAATGTATTCAAAGAGGCTAACATCTAATCTAAGCATTATACCAAAATTGTGTCAAAAGTCAAAACTGTGTAACAAGAGACACGTATGATCACTGAGAGGATATCGAGAATGGTAAGAAAGAAAGAAAAGGTTATAAAAGAGAAATGTACTGTTTACGGCAAGCCATTCATTCAAGTCCTCCCCTGGAGGAAGTCGCACAGCTTCCCTTAGATTCCCGCTACCTAATGTTGCATCAATAATCTGCCTCAATTGAGCCCCCTGCCAATAGAGGAAAACACAATCAAAGATGCCGGTTCAGGCATATATATAGATAATAATCTAACATTGTCTCCTAAAATTTATTTTCGGCTTCAACATTCCTTTGTCCGGAAACAAGAGCATGATTAAAATTAAGGTGATTTACGCCTCACATTCTAAAAAAACTGTGCAAGAAACCATCTCGCTTGTTAGATAACAAATACTACACTAGCAACAACTCTGGTAAAATCAAAGAGTACGTACGAAAGAAAAAACAACCACACCTCGTAACAACTTTCCATAGCCACTAAGTGTTTAAGTACAATGGAAATGCCCCTTTACAATCCAGTCTTTTCCAGGTCTTAATGGTTTGTTTACAAACTTCCTCTAGTTAAAATTCCTTGACAAGGGTATAAGAAATCATACAATGATTAGAGTAAATGCCCATGTATGTAAATGAAAACAAACCTTACTCCCAGAAGGGGCACTCTTCTTTGGCCGAAATGTTCGCTGATTCCTGCCGGAAAATACTAGCTGTCAGATTTCATTTACACCTCAAAAGGAAATCTTAGCAATGATCGATCAAGGATCATTTTTCCACTGATACTATCCAGATTTTGAACCATATAAAGCTTTTCGTTACAAAGAATTCATTAGATGAATACACGGCAACAAAATAACAGATTATGCTTCACGATCACATCAGGTACATACATAGATCTACATTGGGCTCACGCTGTTTTTAGGGGTAGAGTAATGAAAGTACAAAACTCATCTAATGGCCCAGAGATCCATTTTTATTCTCTTTGGGACAGTCCTAACTCCTATGTACAAAACTGCAGACTCCCACCAGTTATCATCGTATGCATCTTCACATTTCCAGTGACACTGGATTGTCATGCGGTAGATTATCTAATTTATTGGCGAGAACAATATAGAATGATAATAAATAGATGATGGAGTTTGGCTTAAATTTTTGGCTTATTTTTCATAACTGTCACTTCAATATCTTTTCCTAAATAATTCCAAATTCATTTATCTTTTCTTTTAATTTTATATTGCTTTCTTTCCTTTTAATTTTTTTTTCTCTTGTGTTACTTCACATGACATGGACGATATCAAATATGTTGATTAAAATTAGCCGATCAAAATAATTATGGAATGTATATCCAACATGTTAACACTCCTACGTGAGACCGAGTAACATACCACGTGGGAACAATGGTGCATGAGATAGCATAAAAAAAATCATGGATTTCTTCTCACAATCTATTGTCACTACAAAATTTTAGTCAACTTTTGTTTTGTACTTCCCCACATCACGAGCGAACTAGGTTACTTCACGGCGATGGAACTCTCCTCATCTCCACACTTCAAATCTAGTGGTTAAGACTAAGGTAATGGCTACAATATAACCGAGATATAGCACCTCCTCCCTTAATAGTAACATTTGCCTCAACATTCGTAGCTAGACCTAAAAAATCAAAAGACTAATTTTAATAGATTCACATATACGTTTACAGTTCACACATTACTTCAACAATACCAATCAAGTAAGTACCCCCTCCCTTCAAATCCAAGTTCCCTCGTAAATTTCAAACTCCTCTCACAAAACTTGCGGGGTGAGAGCATGTGTTTGGAATTGAAGGAGTGACATCTTAATCATACCATCTAACTTACGTATGAAGGTCACACGAGTAGAAAAATAAAATTCTCCATGGATCTACCTTTCATTTCTCTGAAAACAACTACCACAAGTAAGAGACGGCATTTCATAACTAAGCTGTCCACCTCTTATTGTTCCCTCCCTATACAACCAACAACCGGCGTTACTCAAAAATAATCCTCGTAACTTAGAATCTTAGCTGAATTTCCTCACTTCAAACTGCTACTCCCTCCACCCCCATCTCCGTCTCGACAAGCTAATTATATTGTATATAATGTCCTGATCACTAAGGCAAAGAGTTCAATAGTACCATGGAGCTCAAGGCATAACCTCCATTCCCTAATCTACACACTATTTCCCTAATCTAAACACTATTTCCCTAATCTACACACTATTTCCTACCCTCCTCAGCTCATTCCGGACCCGAAAAGGCAATAACCTAATAATTCAAGATTCACTTAGATTAATTCACCTATAATCAACAATTAACACCTTCAAAACCATCTCACCAAAATTCAAATCTTTGATTATTCTCCAACCAGCATAATCTCAATCTGGCAGTAACCCAAATGAAGAATCTATCAAAACAATCCATATTCCATACCATCTAAGCTCGAGATACGTACTTGCTCCGTCTCAATTATTTATTTACCTTCGATTACAACACCTCTCACAAAGAATATAAAACGTAAACAAACAATCATAACGAAGATCACATGAAATTACCTACATAACAATCATACAGATCTATATTACCAACTAATCAACGATAAAACATTAAACCCTAATCAAATTAAAACAAACCCAGTTCATATATTCATATGAATTCATAAAACACAAATAAATTCAGTGATTATAGTAACTAAATCAAGTAAAACCTAACCTTCCAAGACCAAAGAGACTCATAGCTGAAATTGTTATAATCAGAAATCAAATTAGGAGTGGGAATTCAGTGATGGGTAGTACAGTATTAAGGGATTTGGTGGAAATTTGGGTTTGAAAAATGAAAATTGTGGAGAAAATTCGGGAAAAGCACGTCACTTTCAATTTTATTCAACAATTTTTAACTCATTTGTGCGGAAAAAATGTCGTTTTAGCTTGAAATTTTGTCGTTTCGTAAAAAATGATATAATACGAGGCGCCGATCAATGCTGTCGTTCCACGCTATGACTCGTGTTTGTTGGAGCGCAAATTGTCTTTTCGTGGTGTTAATATACGTCACAAACTTGTACGTAAATAGTGTGAACATCGATTAGTTATTTGTACTATTTTAGGCGCTTTATACTTGTTTTATTTATTTGTGTGGATAATATTTAACCCGTCACAAATTTGAGACGGGTATTTATGTAAGTACGTAGTTTCGTGTTTAGTATTTTTACGTGGTATCCTTATATTTTTTTCGAATTTTACATAAATAGCTTAGGGAGGTGTTCATCATATCAGTTGGTCTTGCTTCAGACGATAATTTTGGTCTGAAATAATAAGACGGGATTTTGTAACCATTTTACAGCCAAATGTGACCATTATTGACAAACAAGTTATCATAAGCTGTAACATTAACCACACTATTGTGGTGACATTTAACTATAAAATGGTTACATATGGCCCGTCTGAAGCTTCAGACTAAAAGTGATGGTTTGAAATAAGAATTTGTGCATTCATATATCGATTTTGTTCTTTTATGAACGTGAATAATTATACACAGTGAGTCAAATGGGGCAAGTGAAGCACCTGCGGATAGTGTTCGTTTTCAACTTGTGGCGGATAATGTTCGTCTTAACCGAAATTTTGTGATGATTATAATACTCCTAGTTTAATGATTTCATTTTAATGCTTTCCTTTTAGTCTTTCTTTTCCATTTACTTTTTTCTATTCTAACTGCAACCATGCAATCCCCATTCGTCGGCCACCGACCAACCTTATCGTCGTCTCCTTTCACAAAAACTACCAAAACAAAGGAAAAATAAAATTGAAACGAAAACACCCAGAAGGGGGAAACATCCATAAGTATGTCCATATCGAACGTTGGCCACGAGCCACCGCTACCCTTAACACCCACTTGCCCCTACCATACCACCACCATTAGGCGCCATCGGTGTCTCGACCGCCTTGTCTCTGCCCAGGGTCGGTGACGACCGTCACCATCACGTTGACGATTTAAATAGACCAATTAAATATATAAATAACTAACATTTGTTAAAAAAAATGTGGTTTTACTCACATGACTCAAAACCTTTATTAACTCCACTCGTACAAATAAGGGTGTTTACCGGTCTAATCTTAAACCAAATTAGGTGGACCGAAGACTTGCTCACTAATTAACTAACTAGTCAGTATGTTTTTGAAATATTTTAATTAAGATTAAAACGGGTTAATTATTTTTCACTTGCAATTGCATAGATATAACAAATGTATTGTTAAGTCTCAACCAAACAACATTTCAAATACAACGGCAAGAAACAAAGAAGGCGCCTTCCTCCGTCTGAATACTCCAATTCCGAATATATCTGATGCAAGACTAGCAGCGCGAAGCAATATGAATAATCTAGCATCCTCAAACAACGTCACAAGCTTGTGACGAGAGACAAAGGAGTGCTCATAAGTTTGTAACCGTCACAAACAAGACGGACTGCTGATACTAATGCAAGCGAGATTTTGGAATTCTGAACATATAACTAAACAACATACACGCAACGACACATAGATAGTCATAGATAGATAATAATCTTAGCATGTCGAGTCCAGTACAAACAACCGGTCTATTTTAAAAATAACTTAGCACCAACAGGATGATAAACACAACTGACACCGGATACAGGACGATCCCTCCCATCAGGACGCGGATGACAAAGGGAGCAGCATTTATAGGCACTTGTATCTGGAACAAAAAACACCAAATGAAACAAATTACAAATCCGATCTTTCAAGTTAAAAAGATACAATTAGTGATGAGCTGCATAACATGGAATTCGGCCTGCTATATATGCATATCGAACAGAAGTTTCAGGCACCACATAACACGAATTCAGAAGCATATCAGCAGAAAGATCGATATCCATAACATGGAATTCGGCCTGCTATATATGCATATCCAATAGAAGTTTCAGGCACGACATAAACACGAATTCAGAAGCATACCAGCAGAAAGATTGATATCCATAACATGGAATTCAGCCTGCTATATATATGCATATCGAAGAGAAGTTTCAGGCACCACATAAACACGAATTCAGAAGCATACCAGCATAAAGATCGATATCCATAACATGGAATTCGGCCTGCTATATATGCATATCCAATAGAAGTTCCAGCCTTCCAGGCACCACATAAACACGAATTCAGAAGCATACCAGCAGAAAGATCGATATCCATAACATGGAATTCAGCCTGCTATATATATGCATATCGAAGAGAAGTTTCAGGCACCACATAAACACGAATTCAGAAGCATACCAGCAGAAAGATCGATATCCAATTTGACAAGACACGTCACTTTTTTGTCGAACGGTGCAAGCTCAGCAAAATAGATAGCTGAGGAAGAATCATCTGCATCCTTATGCTTAGCTTTAAAGTTCAAATGTGCCCAACAACCCGCAAGTAAAATGTCCATCACAGCCATAGGCTCCACGAAAACATGATCAGCCAACTAAGAATCGGAAAGGGAGATACGATTTCAGTCAAAAAATTACCAACAAGCTCATAGATAAGTAATTAAATAAACACCCGGAATTTCTAAAAACGTCAAGTGGTGAAAAGTAAAAAAGAAAAAATTGAGGTCGTAACAAGTAACAACATTATCATAAGTTAACTGTAAACCTCTTCTCTAACGCTTTGAATTATAGTGAATAATTCGAGGCATCGCGAATCATAATGTTGCTGAACAAAGGTAGGATCCTGGGCGGGTGGATTCCTAAAAATGCCACAAAATTATTTTTACCATCGAAAAATAAATAGTAAAACTTTCTAAATAGTAAGATGAGGGTTTAATGCAAATAGAAGTTACGCGCGTAAATCTTCAATCGCCTTTTCACACTCGAAAAATTCTTCAGGAGGCGAAGTAGAGTAACATAGTACACCATGCCTGAACAATATTCCAATATAAAATCAATTGAATTGAATAAAATTGAACTGCGGAAGAGAAGTGTAGATAAACATAAAACAACCAGAATATACTCCTCCGTCTCGATCAGTTCATTACCTTTAACTAAAATACCCCATCAATAAATAAACATAAAACAACCAGAATATACTCCTCCGTCCCGATCAATTCATTACCATCCCTATCAATAAATAAACATTAAACAACGGGAATATACTCCCCGTCTTGATCAGTTCATTACCTTTAGCTAAAACACCCTAACAGTAAATAAACATAAAACAACTAATACTCCCCGACTCGACCAGCTTATTACCTTTAGCTAAAATACCCCTATCAATAAATAAACATAAAACAACGAGAAGATACTCCCGACTCCGACTCGATGAGCTGATCACCTTTAGCTAAATTACCCTATCAATAAATAAACATAAAACAATGAGAATATACTCCCTTATCTCGAGCCAAAATACCCCTATCAATAAATAAACATAAAACAATGAGAACATTCTCCCCAACTCGATCAGCTAATTAACTTTGGCTAAAATAACCCTATCAATAAATAAACATAAAACAATGAGAACATTCTCCCCGACTCGATCAGCAAATTAACTTTGGCTAAAATAACCCTATCAATAAATAAACAAATAAACATAAACCACCGAGAAGATCTCCTCCGTCCCGATGTGATTACCTTAGGTTAAAATAACCCTAGCAATAAATAAAAAAAAGAGTAAACAATTCAATAAGACAAAGGGAGTAATTGAACGCAAATATCCATCCTAGAGTTGCTTGTGACAATCAAGAGCAAGTATAGTTCTCCTTTTTAACATTATTTAAATCGGACATGAGTCGGCACGAGTAAGAAGAGTTGAAATCACAAATTCCGTGTTTTCAAACACTACCAAAGAGAATTGGAATCCGAAGTTTAGAAACAAAAGGAAGTAAGAAAATCAACGAATCGACTTACAAATTATACGCGTAACGTGGCGAATTGAGCGGCTTCTTCCTCATATCGCAAAGCATTCGATGAAAATTGTCACTGGACTTGAATGTTAATGTTAAGCCATTGAAAAACGCAAGAATAATTTGAGTCAATCGAAAGGAAATTGTAAATTAATGGCGCCATAGGGCAGACAATACAAACCCCATCTCTTTAAGTGCCGGATCCTTGGCTTCGGCATCAACATTATGTATTGAACAGACTATATCCATCGTCTGATCGTCGAAACTCGAAACCCTAATTCTTTTGGGATTTACTTCTCGATTTCTTTGTATAGTCTCCAGGGATTCATAATATTAGCCGATATATAAGCGGGCAAAAGCAGACCCGACCCGCTTAAAATTCGACTCGATACAACCTGAAAATTGGGTGGACCGAAATAGAATTGACCCGACCGACCCGATAACCGATAACAAACTTATTTTCTCCAACCCGAACCCGACCTGAATCGAACCTCATAGTTGACTCGATAATAAGATGGCTAAATAATAGTTTAAATATCACCAAATTGACATTTATCTTACCTATTTTCGCTAAAAACAACAACCAGTACATTTGTCCATTATTTAAATATAAAATCCCTTTACTATAAAAGGGATAGCATTTAGAGAGATCTAATTGGTTCCTCATTTTTAGGAAAGCAAAATGCAAAAAAAAATTTCCTCACCCACGTTCTCCAAAGAGATTTTGTTTATTTGATTTCATTCATGCTAATATAACACATCTCCTAACCCATATACTCATATAATATAAATTTCTTAAATATTATCAACATAATATGAACATACAAAAAAAATTACAAATAGAATAATCACAAAAAATAAAAATAAAAGTTACAAATTGAATATAATTATAAAAATCAATAAAAATCTCATTCGTTACTGATGTTAATATGACATTAAAATCACGAAAAAAGTCGACTTAAAAATATTGATAAATATAGATAAGGAACTCACAACAAATTCTAAAAATAAAAATATTTCACTCTTTTAAAAAAACTAAAAAAAAAAATACACACAAAAATATAACCATTATACCTAATAATATTCATAAATCTAAACAAGGTAAAAAATCATTTTAAGATCAAGTAAGGAGTAATACCTTATAGATTACCAAGAACTAGCTTAAAATTTGGGGAAAATTAAGTTTAAATAGTTAAAAGAGCAGGTGAGATTAGGATACTGAGAGGCTGAGTGAAAAAGAATATTGGGTCATTGTGGGGCTGTTGTAGTTATTTATAAGATAGGTTAAATAAATAAGATTTTAATGTGTTAAGTAATTGCAGATTTGTATCGTTTGGCCTAAACTTTGATTATTCACATATTAAGTGACGTAGCTCATTCAATGAGCCCATTTTTCAATATTAATGATTTTGGAACGGTCTTTTAGTGAATACAATTTCTTAATTAAAACGAGAGTATTTGTATTAAATTTAAGACAAGTTAAGTAATTAGAATAAAAAAGAGCATAAGAAATTAAATACAAATATTTGTCTTATATGCTCAACTGATATGATATTTGACATGCTTTAATGTTAAAACGGAAATGTCGGTTTTAATGGAGACTAACTAATCAATGAATTTATGAAGACACAATTTTCTTCATACTCATTTAAACCTTGAAAAATATTGCTAGCGAATAAATTAACTAAAAATTTACATAAAGTAACTTGAAAGGCCTTTTTTTTTAAAAAAAAAAATTATTCCGTTTTAAGCTTTAAGTTCTCACGCTTCTCATTTAAGATCGTTTTACTTAAGACGATCTCCTATAAGTCATATATGAGTTAAATAAAGTTGAAACTAATGAAATTTGTGAGTATTTTGAATATCGTACGAAATAATTTTAAAAACCAACCCGCACATTTTTGCGTATTTGTTATGTTTTAGATTAGTTATACACTTTGTAGCATACTCTGCATCGAGTTAAATTATATGTAAGTGAATTTCCAGTTATTGATTTATTTATATTTATATTGTCACAATATTAGACATTTAATCACACTCACTTATATGTTTATGTATTTAATGATAACGTATGTTATTACGACCGTGCATTTTTTTGCACGGGTTTAAAACTAGTTACTTTTTAAAACTATAGTGTGTCATGCTTGTGACTTGTGACCTATCACAAAAAGGGAGAGAGATAAGGTGGAAAACCCTTCACGTGCTTTTCCACTCACCTCTCATGAGTATTTTGTGAGAGGAAAAAGGTATCCGTCACAAGAGTTTGTGACGGATACTGCCGTCACAAATGAGAATTTGTGTTAAAACTAAATATATAACATAAAGTATATGCGGATTCCGCCGTCAAAAATGAGAATTTGTGTTAAAACTAAATATATAACATAAAGTATATGCGGATAACCTGGCCCGACACTGACCCGTTAATGCCGACCCGGTTTGTCACCCGTTGATGACCGACATGAACGGACCGACCAGAACCCATTACTAACCCGATATAACCGGAACCCGATATGACCCGACATGTAACCGACCTGAGTGATCCAATTGCCACCTATATATATACGCAGGCAACTCCGAACCATATTTTTAAACCGAAAATCAAACCGAACCGAATAAAAAATATGGATATTCGGTTTTTCCGGCTCGAATGACCTAACCGGATTTTTTTTACTATACAAGTGGAGCGGATTTGGTTGTAGAACTACACAAGTATGTTCATGTAAAAGTCGGCAACATTCGTTAAAAAAATGTTAATCAGCTTGTGGTTTTACTCACATGACTCAAAATCTTTATTAACTCCATTCGTACAAATAAGGGTGTTTACCGGTCTAATCTTAAACCATATTAGGTGGACCGAAGACTTGCTCATTAATTAACTAACTAGTCGATATGTTTAAAAACGAAAATATTTTTATCAAAATTAAAACGGGTTAACTAATATTAACTTGTATAGTATACTGTTTATTTCTGGCAAGAAACGAAGAAGGCGCCTTCCTCCGTCCAATACTCTAATTCCGAATATATTTGATGCAAGACTAGCAACACGAAGCAATATGAATAATCTAGCATCCTCAAACAACGTCACAAGCGACAAAGGAGTGCTCATAAGTTTGTAACCGTCACAAACAAGACGGACTGCTGATACTAATACAAGCGAGATTTTGGAGTTCTGAACATATAACTAAACAACATACACGCAAAGACACATAGATAGATAATAATCTTAGCATGTTGAATCCAGTACAAACAACCGGTCTAATTTAAAAATAACTTAGCACCAACTGGATGATAAACACAACCGACACCGGATACAGGACGATCCCTCCCATCAGGAGACTGATGACAAAGGGAGCAGCATTTATAGGCACTTGTATCTGGAACAAAAAACACCAAATGAAGCAAATTACAAATCCGATCTTTCAAGTTAAAAAGATACAATTAGTGATGAGCTGCATAAACATAAACACGAATTCAGAAGCATACCAGCAGAAAGATCGATATCCAATTTGACAAGACATGTCACTTTTTTGTCGAACGGTGCAAGCTCAGCAAAATAGATAGCCGAGGAAGAATCATCTGCATCCTTATGCTTAGCTTTAAAGTTCAAATGTGCCCAACAACCCGCAAGTAAAATGTTCATCACAGCCATAGGCTCGACGAGAACATGATCAGCCAACTAAGAATCGGAAAGGGAGATACGATTTCAGTCAAAAAATTACCAGCAAGTTCATAGATAAGTAATTACATAAACACCCGGAATTTCTAAAAACGTCAAGTGGTGAAAAGTAAAAAAAGAAATATTGAGGTCGTAACAAGTAACAACATTATCATAAGTTAACTGTAAACCTCTTCTCTAATGCTTTGAATTCTAGTGAATAATTCGAGGCATCGCGAATCATTTTGTTGCTGAACAAAGGTAGGATCCTGGATGGGTGGATTCCTGAAAATGCTACAAAATGATTTTTACCATCGAAAAATAAATAGTAAAACTTTTTAAATAGTAAGATGAGGGTTTAATCAAATGCAAAGAGAGGTTACGAGCGAAAATCTTCAATCGCCTTTTCACACTCGAAAAATTCTTTAGGAGGCGAAGGAGAGTAACATAGTGCACCATGCCTGAACAATATTCCAATATAAAATCAATTGAACTGAATAAAATTGAATAGCGGAAGCGAAGGTAGATAAACATAAAGCAATCAGAATATACTCCCCCGTCTCGATCGGTTCATTACCTTTAACTAAAATACCCCATCAATAAATAAACATAAAACAACCAGAATATACCCCTCCATCTCGATCAGTTCATTACCTCTAGCTAAAATATCCCTATCGATAAATAAACATAAAACAACGAGAATATACTCCCTCATCTCGATCAGTTGATTACCTTTGGCCAAAATACCCCTATCAATAAATAAACATAAAACAACGAGAAGATACTCCCCTAACTCAATTAGCTAATTACCTTTAGCTAAAATACCCCTGTGAATAAATAAATATAAAACAACCAGAATATACTCCCCCGTCTCAGTTCATTACCTCTAGCTAAATATCCCTATCAATAAACAAACATAAAAAAACGAGAATATACTCGTGGATCTCGATCAGTTGATTACCTTTAGCTAAAACACCCCTATCAATAAATAAACATAACACAACGAGAATATACTCCCGTCTCGATCAGTTGATTACCTTTAACTAAAATACCCCTATCAATAAATAAACATAAAACAACGAGAAGATACCCGACTCGATGAGTTGATTACCTTTTAGCTAAGTTACCCTATCAATAATCAATAAATAAACATAAAACAATGATAATATACTCTCTCATCTCGAGCCAAAATACCCCTATCAATAGATAAACATAAAACAACGAGAAGATTCTCCCCGACTCGATCAGCTAATTCAATCAGACATGGAGTAATTGAACGCAAATATCCATCCTAGAGTTGCTTGCGACAATCAAGAGCAAGTGTAGTTTTCCTTTTTAACATTATTTAAATTGGACATGAGTCGGCACGAGCAAGACAAGTTGAAATCACAAATTCCGTGTTTTCAAACGCTACCAAAAAGAATCGGAATCCGAAGTTTAGAAACAAAAGGAAGTAAGAAAATCAACGAATCGACTTACAAAATATACGCGTAACGTGGCGAATTGAGCGGCTTCTTCCTCATATCGCAGAGCATTCGATGAAAATTGTCACTGGATTTGAATGTAAATGTTAAGCCATTGAAAAAGCCATTAAAAGAACAGTTATTCTTATGTAACACCGTCTAACACGATAATTCTTGCATAAAAATCGTCTTACACAAGAATAATAGTAAATCGAAAGGAAATTGTAAATTAATGGCGCCATATGGCAGACAATACAAACCTCATCTCTTTAAGTGCCGGATCCTTGGCTATGGCATCAGCATTATGTATTGTACGGACCATATCCATCGTCTGATCGTCGAAACTCGAAACCCTAATTCTTTTTTTTTTCCTTTTTTTGGTGAACAGAAGAAGGGTTAACCCTTGGCAACAAACTACGCAGAACGAAAACAAACTAGCAAACGAAAAAGAACAAAACGAAAAACTACAAAACAAACAAACGAAAATCTAACATTCCGGAGGAATCCAACGACGCCACGATACTCCTTGCATATCCCTCTGTAGCATATCCCCGAGATTTTTAGGAATACATTGGGGTTAAAAAGTATTTTGGGACTAAGGCTTGATGTTATTGTTTGGGGTTCAAAAGTTGGAGGTTCTGATCCTCTCTATCCCACAATTTGCTAGCCAATCAGCACAGGCATTTCGTTCGCGGTACACATGGACAACCTGCACCTGCCATTCCGTATCGTATGAAACTCCTGAGTAGGACCATTGTTGTCCCGCGCCGGGGCAGGCCTCCTGAGTTTTGGGCCGGTCTGAAGTGAAATACCGAATCTTTTCATAAACTACTCAATAAATGTAAAGTTGGGCCAATAAGTATAGAGTTGGGTCTCTCCACCTATCCATTCAAACCGTACAAATTATCAAAATGAATAGAACCCAACATGACTGGCCCAAAAATTAATTTTGTTTTTTCCTAGATGTAATATTTGGGCCACAAGTAAATACAATGCTATACGAGTACAAAAGTAGTTTATAAGTATTTTATTTTTCTAAAGTGGTCATAATTATAAAAACATTACACTCAACCTAACTTCCTTTACAATTTTTATACTAAATAAACTGTATTGATTGTAATTTCAATGGAATAATGAGTAATGACTATAAAAGTACTTTTAGAATAAAATACTTCTTCATCATTGTGAATTTTAATTTATATCATTTTTATTGTTTTGATTATTTTGATGGAATATAAAGTTTGATATTATGCTATTTATTTGGTTTAATGGTTTTTTTCTATTGGTATTATATACTTGTAGTTTATTAGATAATTTCTAATTTTATTTTGGTATTTGTAAGTCTCGTCCTGTATATATTTTTATTAATTAAAAATATCAAATTTGATCTAAATTTAATTATATGCAATCATTTGTGCAAATAGTTTTCTACTCCATACGTATTGGTACAAAGTAAAAATCTTTTAATTTCAAGCCAATTAGTGATGATATAGGCCCTGGTTTTAGACTGAAAGCGTCTGAACTGAATTTAATGGAGTTAAATAGTTCAAAATTTAGAACTTTAGGCTGAATTGTATGTAAAAAATCTCAATTTAATAAGTTACCTAATTGTTTGAGTTAAAAACATAAAAAACACTGCGACTATGCTCCGTCCCGGCCCCCCTAATAAAACTTCTCAAGATCCGTCACTGCGCAGGTAGATATGAATACCGATAAGTTATTTGTAACTTTTTAGGCGCTTTATTCTTATAGTATTATCTATCCAAGAGAATAATATTTAACCCGTTACAAACTTGTGACGGGTATTCTCATCGCTAGGAAGACATGCTGTTGTTTGATATGGGCCTATGTCGATACGGTAGTAAGTTGTTTTTTTTTAGTTGTTTTTTACGTGGTAACCTTATTTTTCGTAATTTATTTTCGCAGTACAGTTTTTACTCATTACAGACAATTTACACCAAAGTTTCCATTTGTCCACCCTTTACTGAAAATAATGAAACCAAATTCTTTCCAATCTCTATTATTTCATTCCTACCTTCCCTCAATCTCCTTCAAATATCAATTATCAAAGATTATTCGAGAATAGAACAATTAATTAATTCACTAATCCATTTAAATAATCAAATTAACTCCTTATTATAGTTTTATATTTTTTAATTAGGGTTTATGTTCAAATTAATTATTGTTAATTGATGTGGATGATAGGGACATTGGTGTAGTTGAATGTTACCAGTGACATGGGCATTCGCCGCCGTTGAGAGGATGACAGTTGTTTGTCGGATTCCGTTCGACAGACCGTCATATATACAGAGTACATTTAAGAGAATCAAAGTAATAAAAAGTAAACGTATTGCACGGCGTTATTGGGAGTGCATTAGTGCGGATGTATGTATGTAGTATCATCAATGTACTAGATTAAACAAAACTCCGTTGGACACTTCCACAAGCCAATACAAATGTACAATACATTAAACAAAAGCGAAGGAAAATTCAATGTATTAAATTAGTACTATAAGTCTATAATACAAAAAGTTACCCGCCGGATCCTTACTGCCGGTGAAATAGACGACTGATGAATCCCCTCATACAATATTAATAACAATCATTGAATAAGGGGTTTGTGAAATTAGATGGGAGATGGGAGATGAGGGTTAAAATTAGATGGAGGTTTGTGATTAGAGAGAATTTATTAGAGAAAGGTTAGGGAGTGAAATTGAAAGGAGAAATGAAAGAGGTATAATTGTCAACTTGTACTACGTTGAGTAAAATATGTATTGCGAAAATCAGCACCCTTATTTTTTTACGAATTTTACATAAATAGCTTAGGGAGGTGTTCATTTATATACCGATTTTATTCTTATAAGCGGGCAAAAGCAGACTCGACCCAACCCGATCCGCCTAAAATTCGACTCGATATAACCCGAAAATTGGGTGGACCGAAATAGAATTGACCCGACCAACCCGATAACCGATAACAACCTTATTTTCTCCAACCCAAACCCGACCTGAATCGAACCTCATAGTTGACCCGATAATAAAGTGGCTTAATAATAGTTTAAATATCACCAAATTGACATTTATCTTAACTATTTTCGCTTAAAACAACACCTAATACATTTGCCTATTACTTAAATATAAAATTACTTTATAAAACTAAATATATAAGATAAAGTATATGTTGATAACCTGACCCGACACTAACCCGCTAATGCCGACCCGGTTTGTCACCCGTTGATGACCGACAGGAACGGACCGACCAGAACCCATTAATAACCCGATATAACCCGAACCCGATATGACCCGACATGTCCGACCTAAGTGATCCGATTGCCACCTATATATTAGGGTGTCTATTCGTGGTTCGGTTCACCGAACCACATATTTAATTCAGTTCGCACACGGTTCGGTTATTGCGGTTCGGTTTATTATGAACACCCCTAATATATATAGACAGGGGCACAGGGCAACTCCGAACCATATTCTTAAACCGAAAATCGAACCGAACCGAATAGAAAATATGGATATTCGGTTTTTTCCGGCTCGGACGACCGAACCGGATTTTTTTACTATACAAGCGGAGCAGATTTGTTTCTAGAACCTTATTTTTACTAATCGAGTAGGAGAGTGTAGCATATTTGAAGTCAATATATTGTAGAATGGCGAGCCTCGGGTGAAAAAGTTAGTGTCTCAAAGTCGATTTTTTTCGCCTAATACTCCCTTGGATTGTTGGGAAGAGATTTCGAATGTACTCGGGTTCAAATCCACGTTAGGCTTGGGGATGTACTTTGGTATGCCAACCATTAACGGTCGTGCCACTAAAGCGACTTTTGTTCATCCCAAAGATAAATTCAACAAGAGATTAATAGGATCACAAACAAAACACTTATCTTAATGTGCCTTCAATAGCAATTCAGGGTTAGCTGGGTGCGGTGACATTATACAAGACGACACGGGTAATTTTCTCTCCGCTTTTATATTTTCATGTGGCATTTGCACTTTCATGCGGGCGAAATGAGGACACTTGTTAAAGGTTTGGAACAACCTAGAGCATTGACTTTAGCCAAAATTCCGACTCATATATGGATAACAAGACGTGTGTTTGTTTCGTACACGAGGAACAACTCCTTAGAAATAATCTTTGCTCCCTTGTTATCCGGTGCAAAGAGCTAATAAAGATAAATGAGTGAATGGTTCATACAAAGCATGTTTTCCGTGAAGCAAACAGAACAACGGATTAATTAGCAAATGCTGGAATACACTCCACTTCTACAACTATTCTGGACACTTCACTGGATGAACTCCGTCCTATCCTTAGAGAAGATTTTTTTGCGGGTCGCTTTCCCGTTTAGTCGATAACTAGTTTGTTCTTACATTAGATAGAATCCAAAACTAAACCTCCGAAACCCTAAGTCACAAACCTGAGTTGTAATCTAATTATATAAGCAGAAAACCTTGTAACGGACACTATCCCCATCTTTCTTGTGACAGAGACTAAAATTTAACAGGATAAACATGGGTGACCAAGTCCATTATAATTCTAAAATGGTCATTGTCCCCGAAGTCTGCTCCCCAGTTGTTCCTCATAATCCAGTAGTATTGGTGAGAGACAGTCATTCCAACTCCAACAATGGTTGCTGCGTGTGATTGAATGCGGCCATTTGCTGATGGTTGCTGCGTGTGATTGAATGCGGCCATTTGCTGAGTAATTGTTACCTTTCAGTATGCCACTCATGTATCCCGCAAGCTCTCGTGTAACATCCATTTCACTAACAAGAGGCCCGAAATTCATCAAGTCATCGATCGCTTCTCCTCGTCGATGGCTTTGTAGGCCTGTAGTTGGCCCGCAATAGTATTGCCGGTAGCTCGAGATTCGACATTTTCCAATTCCCTACAATATTATAAAATACATCTTTGGTTGGTATAGAAATGCAAGCGGGACAGACTTATGACCGTCACAAGCCAGACAAACTGTAATTCAGAAATAGTTTCCTGGTGAAAAGAGAGTGCCGAGTGGTACATCCTATTAAAAATTATTAAACAAATAACGATATTGTCAAACTATATTTACTACAATCTACTAAATTTTTAGCACGAATTATTAGTATTTTGCCACGAATATTGTTACGTTTATTAGTGTTTTGCCACGATTATTGTTGTTTTCATTCTTTTTGTTGTATAATTAATTCAATCTAAAAATATTTGTCAAAATAAAATATTTTAAACTTTTATTTGTAAATTATAATTCAAAGTAAATTGAATAATTAACATTGTTTTGAAAAAAAAATATGGTGAGCAATATAATTTGGGTTTAATACTATTAAATATATTAATTTTACTTTTAAGTTTCTTTTTTTTTTTTTTTTTTTAATATTGTGCTTTAATTCGTGTTTGATGTAATGATTTTTTCGTATTTTTTTAAATGATATTGATAATGTGACATGTTCTAATAGTCTTAAAAAGAAAGTTAAAGATAATATTTAGTGTTACCTTTTTAAAATATGAACTAAATCTGTGAAAAAATGCACCAATGCAATATAATAAAACAGGGTATATAGCATATTAAATTCAATGGAATTGAAAATAATAAATATATAAAAATGTTATGCTGCTGCGAACTGTGTAACGTCTAAATAAACACACAAATTCTTGCTTATGACGTGTCTTTATACCCGTCACAAGCAAAACGAACTGAAATAAAGCAAGACGAGCAGTATAACGGAAGCATATAATCAACTACACATGAGCACATTTACTTGTACAAAATTTCCAGCAACAATTGCAATATTTACAATAATTCATCTCAAATCACGCAACTTTAAATTCAATTAGATTTGTAATAGTATATGCAAAACTTAACAATTAAATTAACATTACCTCCAGATTTCGACGACCGTCGTTCCTAATGGAAGCATTGTTGTAGTCTTGGGCAGTGACAATCCAAATGTGGTGAAAAAGAGCTTTTGGGTACCCTGGTGGCTTCGGCTCATATCATCCACCAGATTTTGAACCGAGATAGAGTACATGAGCCCCCACCACTCCTCGCACAAGGGAAGCACGGTTAAGCTGGGTTTGCATCACCTCCACCACTGAAACCGCCAAACACTGGCCTTCATCTTCAATCAAACAACAAAACAAACATTATCAGACTTGCAACATTATAAAAGTATCAAAAAAATACAAACTTTACTGTTATATAGTTTTTCGTTTACGTAAAGTTTATACAAAATTACCACTCTCACGACTGTAGCACCATAAATTTATCAAAAAAAATATAAATTTTACAGGATTTTTCCATGAACATAAAGCTTATAAAAACTAACACTTTTAGAATTGTAGCAACATAAATTTATAAAGATATAAATTTTAAGTCGTTTTTTTTTTTTTTCATGTAACTACAATTTATATAGTTTTATACAGTAATTAATCCACTTTAAAAACGGAAAAAGTAGAGTTTATAAATTATACTCGTATCAGTTGGCATATGACTGAAGTAGTCGGCTTGGTGTAAGACTCCCGGAAGAATATTAACCCCATTGTATTCGTTGAAAAAATATTCTTCCAAAATTTCCGAAGAAGGAATTATGTTGGTTTCTGACATTTTTTGGAAGAAAAAGAAATGGTGGGGGTTTGAGGGTTTGAAGGAGGAAGATTGGGACGTTGTGGAAAGGTAAATATAGTACTGGAAGGCTGGAAATGAAAATGGTCTCAGCTTTTGTTTTTACCTATAGTAATAATAACAACAATATAATAATAATACTTCGTATTATACTCTCTGATATTTTTTTTTTGAGGGTAACTGGAAATGAAAATGGTACCTGGAAATGAAAATGGTCTATATTTATGATTATTGTGGGAAGGTAAATATAGTAGCTGGAAATAAAAATGGTCTATATTTATGATTATCAGCTTTTGTTTTTACCAATAGTAATAATAACAACAATATAATAATAAAATAGGATGTATTTTCTTGCAAAAAAAAAAAAGAAAAAAACAATATAATAATAATATTATACTCTCTGATATTCAAAATAACATTTTCTATTTTTTTTTTTTTGTCTATTTTCAATACTTTCTTTATTTCCTTTTTTGGTATAATTTTATTCTTATTTTAATCACTTAACCCCATAACAATACCCAACCAAAATCATATTTTATCCTTATCTTAATCAATTTGTCTCACAATAATACCCTACAATACCTTCCATCTCTCCGATCACTTAACTCCACTATAAATAATATTTTCCCTTATTTAATTAATTTTCTTATTTTTGTATACCTTCGCTCAATAAGAAGGTAATATCGAATAGTAGGAGTATATTATAAGAATTGTAGGCTTGTAGCCAATCTTCAATTTATTCATTTTGCTCTACATTTAACATTTTAACCTCCTCTGCAGATACTAGGTGTTATAGAGCAGATACTAGGTGTTATAGAGCTGGATATCGAGCTAGGCTGGAGAGAGCCGAGAGGTGGGGTTGGTGGGGAGAGAGTCCGCGCCCAAAAAATGGGGTAAAAGTGTGCGTGTTTGGGCGGAGCGGACTTGGGGGATGGTGGCCCTGAACCGGCCTGATTGGGAAAATGGGGAAAGGGACTGGCCAAGCAGGCTGAGCGGTGTGGGTTGTGTATGGGAGAGCCCGATCCCAACCCAACTTGGGGACTGTGTTTGGCGGGTTGGAGAAGTGGGCCAATGGGCTGGGGATTTATGGGTCAAGTGCGGCCGGTCCAGCTCTAGGCTAATACATGCCCATTTTAAACTGACCACTCAAGACGGGTTAATACATACCAATTCACTTGACAAGTTGTCTAGTAAATACATAAAAAAATGTCTTTATTACCATTATATAATACTGTAGTATATACTCCGTTTTAAACTTAAAACAAATTGCGTCCGTATTCCCATATTGAGCAAGATTTTCTATTCCTACAGTTAGTTAATTAATTGTTCTAAATTCATCCTCAATTTTACTTTTCTAATTTTTCTCTTCTGCGTCTTCATAATTTACTTACAGAATGCCGTATTTATTAATATTCACAATTTTTATCATGATTAATTCATCCGATTGCTGTGGGAGGATAGGTCCTCAAATCCGACCCCTTGCCATCCATATAAGATATACCCAACTATCATAGCTTGTAAGCGGGAGTTCCCTTTTGTCTCAAGTTCGAGCGAATAAAACTCAATTGAGTCGTGAAATGACGAGTCATCATGTTGAAAACTTGAAACCCAGATGAGCTTGATATTATGAGCCTCACGAGTCACGAGTCACGAGTCACGACCTTGCTATCTCACCCGTTGTCGCGGCTATTACGCCCTGTACTGTCAAATTAACTCCCTGGCTTTCAATCAATTACACAAACTTGGCAAGGAAAAACAAAGCGCCTTTTCCTGTTTTCAACCTACAAGTTTCCGCGATAGGTTCATCGATCCACTGCGCAAAAACCAGAAACGTAATTAGACAGTACAGCGACAAATTTAGCATTGCAATACTCCGTTCCATTCTATGCAACATAAGCAAAAGAAGGAAATGATCTGAATGATTAAAGCGACGTTTAGAGCCATGGCAAGCCGAATACCTGGACCGATTGTCACAACTGGCTGTGCAGATGCTACTGAAGTCCCAGAATGATTGTCCTCCGATAACCACCACATTGAGTATCTCGATAATTCGACATAGTTTACAATGACTCCGTCTATCTTTAGAGCAGTTTAGCATAACAGGACGATAAACACAGCCAACACAGCTTACGGAAAGCTCTCTCCCGTCTCCAAGATCCTATGATAATATTGATAATGCTTATTGCTTTTTACCTTGTATGCCCTTGTACCTGTAGACAGTAGTCCTGTAATTGAAATGCTGAATCGGATCGTTTGTCCGAGTTAACCTGAGGATTTAGTAAGCACTTCATTTGACATGAGCAGTCAACATTCTAAACAGCAAGTAATGGGAAGTCTAGTATCTACATAAACTCGGAAACAAACCGGCAGCTATGTTACTCCGACTCTTCTAATTTACTCGCGTACCCGTGTTCGATACTGGACACTCGGACATGGGTATGACACATGGACACCTCATATTAGACCAAAATGTGCATATTTTTCAATAAAATAGCCGAATCCGACACTTGGACACGTACCCGTGTCGGGTACTTCTAAACAAGTCTGAGTAACAGACCGGCAGAATGCTGAAAATCCAATCTAGTGACTACACTGACTAGTGACTAGTGAGACATGTTACTTCCTTGTTGCAGAAGAATCCCTGCATCCTTGTGTTCGGCATTGAACTTCATATGTGCCCAACAACTCCAAACCAGAATGGTCACCATAGCAATGGGCGCGCCAGCCGCGCCACAGAGTTCATAAACAACCATGTACGGATTTCAAACGAACATATAAGATCACCATCGCAATTGTGGGTTCCTTGCACTATTCTAACATGTCTTCATTCTTTATTAAGATTCCAATGTAGCCTATATATGTCACCTGTGTAAAATTGCAGGGATTGTGATCCTTACTGCAATTTCATGACGAGCCATTTTCAGTAGCCTCTTTGTGCTAAATCGTCACAAGGGTAAGGCCGTAAGGTTGCATACATATGACCCCTTTACCCAACAGTAGAAGGCAGGCTTGGGGGCGGAACAGTATGTCTTCATCCTTTTAATTGCTCAACAGACGAGTAGCCGACAGTCGATATTGAAACTGAGTACAGGACTGAGTACTATGTTTTAAAATAAACAGGTCCAGTATATGGGTTTAAATTACTGTTAGTTGCGCATCTTGTTTATAAACCGATTAGAAAGAAAGATATAGGCCTGTTTGGTAAACAGCGGATTAATATTGGCAGAAACAGATTTGACTAGCAGAATGATTTAGCGGATTTGACTATAGTAGATTTATTTAGCAAAATTATTCTAAAGGTGTTTGGTAATTGGCAGTTCTGATTAGTAGATGATCTAAAATCTTTATAAAACGACATATAAAGACATGAAAAATTATTTATTAAATATATAAAAGCAATGTTAGTATTTTATTAATAGGGTAAATAAGACAATTTTTTTTTTTTTAATATGCTAATCAAATATGTTGGCAGTAGCAGCATATTGTAAAATAGCATATTAGACCCCAATATACTATTTCAATATGCTATTAACCAAACACTCTAAATAGCATATTGATAAGTCAAACATGCTAAATCTCTCAAATATGCTGAAATTTGGCCAATATACTATTTACCAAACAGGCCACCGCGCCATAAACAAAAAAGTAAAAATAAACAACTTCCGAATGAATAATTGTTTCATTGATCACAAAAAAGTATATATATTTTCGAATTCCTGACATACATATCAAACAAAATAAATTAAAAAAAAAAAAAAAACTTTTAAATGTCATTTTTCCAAACAAAAATAGATAGTGCCTTAAGGACTAGGACATTTCTTGCCTTCTAGACACCATCCCTCATCTTTAAAGAACCTTGACCATTCTCAGTTAAAGTCAACGGAACATCAGTAGACTCTTCCTTCTCTTCTTCTTGGAACTTCTTATAAATATCCCCTTTGTAATAACTTCGAGTTCTAAACACAAGAATTAAGGACACGATTGCGCTAAAGAACGTAGCGGCCGTGATAATAATGTACGACAATTGAAAACACTTGACACCATTGCAGTTTAAGGATTGTCCAGGACGCCTAGTGATCCCTAAGGCTTTCAACTGACTCTCACCTACCTTATCATATATATGACCGGCGACACGGACATTGAATATGTACGATCCTAATGGAGCCGCTAATGACCCGTAATTGTATAATGTGGCATAGTATTTGAGCCCAAATAGCTCGGATATGATTGCGTAAAGGTATGTCCACTCTGCCCCAAAACAAAACCCTATGATGACGGATGATATGTATAGGCCATAGGGAGCGTTGAAAGCGATGAGAAGGTGACCGATGCACGATAGGAAAAGGATAGCGGTTAGTGAAACGGGTCGTGGCCATTTGTACTTGGTGAGGAAGTACTCTGAAATTAGACCTCCCATTACTCTTCCTAGGTATTGCCATATAGCAATTAATGATACAAAGGAGCTAATGCTTTTCTTTGAGTATCCTAGTGCTGTGCCTATTTGTCCTAGGTTGTCTATTGTGGTTAGATGGCCTCCGATCCCACAAATTGTGGCGATAAACAAGATTTGCATGTCGATACTAAAGGTCGCTTGTAGGATGGTGTGGTCCTCCCCTGACGGGGGAGGATTGAACACGTCCTTAAACCACGGTGTATCTTTTGTCAGAGATTGTTTCGTGACAGGGTTCGCCTTTGGTACGGGATTTGTAGTAATCAAGTCAGTCCGGGATTTCCATGTCGTCCATTCTTCTCTAAAGACGAGGAAGAGGGGGAGGACGAGTAAGACCATGATACCGATAAAGCTACCTAAATACCCGCTTTTGCTGAACTCAAACTTCCTTTCTAATATGAGCATCACAAGGATAAACCCCGCGAGGGTAAGAGACATATACAGGATGTCGTTAAAGAATCTCTTTTCGCGCTTAGGCTGTCTGTTCACAACAACAAGGTCTCGAACACTGTAAGCAAAGAGCAATGAAGCAAGAGCAGGAAGCCAAGAAATGAGCAAAATAACACCTACAGCATTAGTGTCATTCCCATACAAGGCATGGTAAAGCTGTGTCATAATAGCCCCACCAAGACCAATATACCCCTTCAAAAGCCCAATCACAACACCGCGATTCCCAGGGAAGTTCTTGACACAGGTAACAAGCGCGCCAGTATTAGCAAACCCAAGTGAATTCGCGCCAATGCATATGAACAGACACATCTGCCACACAGGAGGGTGAGGGATTCTGTGTGTGACAGATAGCCAAATCATGAAGTACCCAACAAAATTCAGCATGGCACCAAGTGATAGCACCACCCACGGCGGTGCAATCTCCATGATTAGACCGGCATGGATGCTAATATACGCGCCTAAGTCCTTGAAGAAACTTATGAGATTAAGGGTGGTTTGATCATATCCAAGAGTAGATTTTATGCTGTTTGAGTATAACCCAAATATGTAGGATGTGCCTATAAACGAAAGGATTATGATGGTTGCAAATGCCATGAAAAACCGCCCTCGTATGAGCTCTACTATGAAGCTGTTACTGGAACCAGTAACAGCCATTTTTTCTTGTGAATTTCTCTGGGCTTTTTTTTTGTGTGATTGACTATTGAAGAAGACGATGGAGGTGATTGTATGTATTTATGGTCTGTATACTTGATTGGGAAACTTAGGGCTATATATAATGGTTGGTCAAGATTATCTTAATAAAGACGATCCATTCAAAGAAGCTGTCACTATTAAGACTAATCTTATATTATGAATAATAGTCCTGTATTTATTATGATATGATATAAGAGTCCTATATCTAACTGAACAACAAGACAGAATTTTATTTACAACTTGCATGTAATTTTATTTAACCTAATCCTAGTCATATTGGTATCTTAATATTGTTTGTTTTTCTTAATAAGATTTTTCTACTTGATAATCTTGTATCTTTTCGAATTTTACACGGTATCCCTACCTTTTCCAGAATATCAGTGTCTCGGTGGTACCCCTAAACTTAATAAAAACATCTTAAGATACCAAAAATGCTCTAATCCACCTCTTTAATTGTTTAATTTATACATTTTTGATTGATTTTTTAACAATAACTTGTCATGTCAATATCCTAAAACATTGTTTATCCAATCATAAACATATTTTTTTTCATAAAATTTAACTGATTAAGAACGTGATTTTTAGAACATAATACACGTAAAAAAATCCTTATTTTTATATTTTTTTTAATAAGGAGGGATACTAAAACGAATGTGATGTCGATGGATATGAACCAAAATCATTGATATCCTTCTCATGACTTTATCAGCCTTACCTTATATTGAAATATCGTGATCCCAGATTCCCAGATTACTCGTGTTATTGTTATTAGTTCCCAGATAAACACAAATTCTTATTTGCAACGACACTATCCGTCACAAGCTTGCGACGGATACCGTTTTCTCTCACAAAATACCCACTTTTGCTCTCTTTTCAACACTATTATATGGTCCCCTTTCTCCACTAACTCATTTTATATCCATTTTATCTCACAAAATATCCGTCACAAATGGTGACCCGTCGCAAGCAAGACGTACTAAAAAATAAATGCAAATATCAAGTATCAAAAATAATGCTAGCACTTATATCCATTCTATGTTACATAAAATATTGAAATAAACATAATATTACATGAAAATGAAAACTCATATTTCAATAAGAAATAATAAAACAAAAGGGTAGTCGATAATTATTACGATCATAAAGGATAATGTTAGGTTAAATTATTCGACTCTTTTAAGTTTTAAAACACTACTACATTGACTTTTAATTAACTTTTATTATTTATTTATTATTCAGACATTATTTATATTTTATACATTATCCGCTCTTTATTTTCGCAAAAAGAAATGACACATGAGATCCACTCATTGAATAATCTCCATTAAAAGTGGGTTAAAACTCACTCAAAGTCTTAAAGTTAACTAGTTAAGCCTTGGATTTCCATTACTCAACTTAAAACTTTGTTAAGAGTTATGAATATGGTAAATTATTGGTAGTTTTATATGAGTCTTATCTTAAGACTTACTAAAGTCTTATCTCAAAACCACCAAATAATTTACCCTTAATTTCACCATACCACCATCCTTTTTCATGTTCAATAAGTCTTGCTTTGAACGATCTAATTTTCAGACTAGAAATTTCACCAATTTTTTAATAGAATGAAATTATTTAATGACAAAATCTTATAACTAAAGTTGTAGTTTTTTACCCTGAAAATGGGGTAACATTTATCTTGAAATGCTTACATTTAATCTGTTTGGAATAAGAATTTGTGTTTCATGTTATAGAACAAATTTAATTTTTCAAAAAGTGTTTTTTAACCTACAAGTGGTGGAGCTAGGATTTTAAGTCAGCAGGGGTGAAAATTTCCAGCGAGTGCGAAAGAGTAATATTACAGGAAGCTCGAAAAAAATCGAAAATTGTAACTACAAATTTCAAAATTTTCAAATATTAGTGAGGGTGACCGCCCCTTGCTCCACCACTAGGGTTGTACCAACAACTTTCGGTATACACTGGGTAAAACCTCATGTATATTAATGGCCTAAAAACCACCTAAAATAGATAAGTCACGTGAAGGTGATATGCTCAAAGTCTCTAAAACTATAAAACATGGACTTAGTTCAAAAATACTCTAAGATTTTGCATCTAAAAAGGCTTGAACTTGAATCTACTACGAATTTTTCAAAAAGTTAATTACGAATAAAGCAAGTTGTAATACCGTTTAACATAATGTTTGTTAATTACATTATTATCGTCTCTAATTAAACAATACATTATCTTTAAGCTTATACTCATCAAATGTTTGCTAATTACCTTATTATCGTCTGTAATTAAAAAATACATTATAATTAAGCTCATAATTTCTCATAGAATATGGTTATAACTTATGATTGAAGTTGACTATTTGTTCATTAAGTTGGCCACTTGTGTTACGACTCCAGAAAGCGTGAGGCTCATGACAAAAACGACAATCCCACCACCTCCTCATTTGGGAACTATTATGTTAGATTTGAAAAAGTATTAGCCTCTTAATTTAGAGAGTCAGTCTTGCTTGTGACGGGTCACTATTTATGACGGATATTTTGTGAGATAAAATGGATACAAAATGAGTTAGTGGAGAAAGGGGACCACATGAATAGTGTTAAAGAGAGAGAAAAAGTCGATATTTTGTGAGGGTAAACGGTATCCGTCATAAACTTGCGACGGATAGTGCCGTTGCAAATAAGAATTTGTGTAATTTAGAAGGATGTCGCAATCTTTCACTAATGATGCCCTTTAATTTAAATTCCTTAAAATAAAGACTTGAACGGATGATGGCTTCCCAATTGGAGCTCAGTCGATTCTACTCTCATGCGACTTTTAATTTATAGACAATGCAAAGCAATAATACACATGTGGGTAATCGAAAGTATTATATTAGTTTTCATGTAAAGTGTATATCGTCCATCAAAACCAATCCAAAACCTTACGGTAAATAATGAAATTTTTAGATTTGTTTATCAATTGTTATTAATACATCGGTTTTGAGAACAAGAGTTATAGCTTAAGTGGTAAGCGCACTCTTTTCCCAATCATAAAGTTGGAGGTTTGATTCTCATCCGCGACATGGGGCGCTCATTTAAACATACAAACAAAAAAAAAGTTTTGAATGAGACTTCATGCTATTTTTACGTATGAATGCTAAGGTTATAACTATTACGGAGTATTACATTAGTGCCTTCGAATTTTCACGTAATTATATTTTCATATACATGATTTATTCGCTTAAATATGGTTTTTTTCATAAAGATGTCATAAACTACCCTCTTCTGGGATTATTCTGAATTCAAGACATTTTCTATGCACTTTAAATTTTACCATATTCACACATGTTACACATTTAATAATCCAAATATATACTTTACCAACTCGTGTAATTTTTGTGCAAATGGATGCATGCCCATGAATTACAGATAACCCTTTAATAACACGAAAAGGCATTTAGCTTAACTCGTATACTAAGTATAGTTTAAGATACTCTAAGCATAGGATATTACTTTGACATTTGATAATTATTAGTCATATTAAAATCGAATTAATAATATCCAACTGTCATCTTTTAAAAATAACATCCAAGTGATCCAACTAAGCAATTATCATCTATTATCCCATGTGATTTAATTCCAAGTTTTTGGGTTTCAAGTTTCAACCAATCTCATTAGAGACGAATATATCTAAAACAGGTTAAGTAATATCGAGGTAAATAGATAAGACAATAATAACTGAATAATTAAGGAGTATCATTTTACTTTTATCTTATTTATTCACTTGAATATTACTTAACCCGTTTCTAACTTATAACAAATATATCCTCTTAATTAGAATTTGTATCTGAGTTTATACCACTTAGAGTCATTGACATTTCCTCAAAGGGCAACTATTAAGACGTACGAAGGGTTCTATAATAGTAAAGTCAACGTGATTTGCAAGTGACAAGAGAAGGACAAAGTCAGGCGAATTTCATGTTTCTGCAACACATCCTGTTCTTACTTAAAATTAGAGGCGGCAATCATTGACACGACCCGAAAACACGACACGAACCCGACACGAAATTAGCGGGTTCGGGTCAAGCTGTTTCAACCCGTTTACGTAATTGGGTTGACACGAACACGACTCGAACTTATATGGGTCGGGTTCGGGTTGGGGTCTTACGACACGAACCCGACACGAATAACCCATTACTTTAAATAGGTTATGATATATCCATCTAAATGGGTTATAATCGGGTTATGTTATTTTGAATTTGAAATAAGATATGAAGATTGTCTATTCTTGCTGTAACTTTTAATTTTGAATGCTTTATATTTATATGGGTTGGATGGGTTAAACGGGTTTAATCGGTCGAAATTGATCTGTTAAAACTTAAATGGGTTACACAAGTCGGGTTGGGTTATTGAAAAAATAAATGGGTTGGGTTAGGGTTGATGCATGTGACCCGTTTATCTAATTGGGTCGGGTTAGGGTTGAGGGGGTCATGACCCATTTAATGGTGACACGAACACGAACCCGACACGACCCGACCTGTTTGCCAGGTCTACTTAAAATGATTCATGAGCTGTAAACTACCGAGTATAATACTCGTGGAAAAGGGTGAATATCTCGGACTTGTCTCTTTGTTGTGTTGGTGTTCACTGTTTATAATAGTATGAAATTATCCGCTTTGAATCATGTTCTTACGGATTTACTTTTGTGTTCCTTTTCAAAATGTTTTGTATTATTATATTTTGTGGCATTTATAAAGAAGAGCTTTTAGCTTTTCACAGCTTAATTAGGACTTCAACCTCTAATGAAAAACTCCCACACCTTTCAACCCCAACTTATAAACACCAGCATCGCCTAATCTTAATAACCTCACCTTCAACGACACATTATGTGTCTCATAGGGTTTATGCTATACTTGCATACCAAACTCATCTACATCCAATATACCCTAGATTAAGTTTGAATCCACTGCCTCGGCGCGTCATACAACTCACACCGAACCGTCATTGGTATTAAACATACACCGCTTTTGTTGCCTCCATTAAGCCTCAGCCCCTGACGGTCTTTCTCATGGACGACCCTATCTCAACACCATGAGACACATGTTTCTTCTCGCGAACATATTAACTCTCCCTCCAGCTATAAGAATTTCACGCCTTACCGTGTACAAGAACCCTTGAAGCTTAGGCTTGATGCATTCTAGTGTCTAGCCAAATTTGAACTTTATGGATTTTTTCTTAAAGTACCTTCTAAAGTCCTCGTACTTTAATATTTTATAACACTTATAAATATGAACTTTCACCTTATGCCACCGACGTAAAACATAAGATTTGCACCTTAATAATACTCTTTTCAACTCAACAAAAAGTTTACACTATATTGGAGAAGTATATATTAATCAAATGTAAACACTTTTGTTGTTGTTGTTGTTGTGTCGGAGAAAGCAACAGCCAAATCTATACGAATATTAAGAATCTAATAGAGTTTTCTTTTTATTGAAGCGTTGTTTGAGCTCCGTCGTAACCCAAGTAATGCTTATTTACATGTGAAGCAAGCATGACCTACGTAAGACTCGGTTCAAATCGTTTGTTTATTAAGAGTATTTTATTTTGGAAGAATAGTTTTGTTTTACTGATTTATCCCAACAATTATGAAAACTCAACTTAAATCTATAACACCGCAAGACCATAACGATCATGGAGATGAAGTAGATAACTATGGTCGCTCAATGCGCTGTATATTACACCTTCTGTTTCAATGAAATGTTTACACTTTATTTTGTGCGAGCGAAATGAAATAAGTGTAAACATCTCACTCTAACCTCATTCGCGCATACTTAAAAGCTTCCAGTAAGTCGCGTTTCCTGAGATTATTCCTACGATTATTTCTGGGCAAATTAAGAACACTTAATTGAGGAGTTCAAACCCAGATTCCTTACTCTATTACGCGGTTCAATAGTGTTTTCCTCACCAAAGGCTTAACTAGGACGCAGTAGCATTGTTGCTCTAGTGCATGGCCGGATTTAGAGGGTCTAGGATGTACAACAGCTAGGTGTGGTACTGAGGAATAACATCGGCATAAAGAAGCATCATATAAAGCATATCGGCATATATGAAGCTTATTTCAGCGCAAGATTATCAGTAAAAACGCGCAATTAAACAAGCATCACGCATTCAGCAATGTCCACCTAAAGTGGTATACAAACGGGTGACAGTAAGAAATTAATAACTGAAACCATAACAGGTAGGGAAGCTGTTACCTTCGTTGATTGACTGCCATCAGGATCTTTATCAGCAAAAACGCGCAGTTAAACAAGCATCACGCATTCGACAATGTCCATCTAAAGCAGAATACAAACTGGTAACAATAAGAAATTAATAACTGAAACCATTAACAGCATGCTTTCGACAATATAGTAGGATACTACTGCTAGTCTGTTACCTTCATTGATTGACTGCTGTCGGGATATTTTCCAAATTCCAATCAACATCTTCTGTAATACTTAATCCCTCTCATATATATCATTTTGACAGGCTTGAGTCTGCATCTGTAAATCACATTAAAACTAAATCAGAAGAACTGTGATCGTCAAACTAGCACACTAAATGCACGAACATACAATTGATTGCTCGCTCACACGCTGAGTCATACAGTGAAAGATCAATCGGAAACAAAAAATGCAACCATAGATCGATCCTTGGAAATCAGTGCTACATTCGTGTAGTTAGATGACCCTTAATACAAACGAACAGAGTGACATACTGTGTCAAAAATCTGTCCTAAGAAATACAATGCTAGACCTATAACAATTCTGGAAAATGCTGGTGCTACATCTACGCATGTTCGTTAGAGTCCAATATTCAGTTGGGAAAAAAGCAGCTCTATACCCCTATCAATTCTTGAAATGCCGTGCTACTTCGACACACATGTAAATGATCCCTCATACAAACGAACAGGTTGATATAACATGTTCTTCAGTTTGAAATTGGTTGCAAAAAATGCAACCCCAGACCTAAAAGTTCTTGAAAATGATGTGCTACATCCACACCTTCAAATGGGTAGAAATGACCCTTCATACAAACGGTCTACGTGCAATTCAGTCAGACAGTCGTCACCTATAAAGCCAGCATACCGACTTTATCAGCTGAGTGCATACTACATACTATGTGCCTATGAAATAAACTTCAGCAAAATCAAGAGATCAAAGGTCGAAACTAATAGGAATATTAATAATAATTGGGCCTCAACCATCACCTTAAGGTTTTGGTTGAGATGGTTCATCTATCATGGTATCAGCCTGTCAACTCCCGGTCATTCACGAGCATAACAACACACATATCCGAAGTTCTAGCATGATTAAGTGAATCCTATACTTCTGGTAAGACGGCCTAATTAAGAATCAGGCTTAGTTTCAAAATACTGTTCCCTTGGGCACAGTTATGGCCCAAGGCTCACTAAGGCGCTAACCACAGTGTGCCTTGTTGATTAAGCCCATCCAGCACAACATGGACTACATTCCATAGTTCTTACTACACAATTTCCATTGTTTTTTCTTCAAGTTCTTCAATTGTGCCTTTCTCTTTGCTACCTTGTCCTCAACTTTTACTTCTTTACATGTTATTCCTCTTTAAGGACCAAACAAAAGTTCTGTTGTACTACGGATTACTAAATTTACTTTGAGAACTACAATAAGTGAGGCACGCGCTTTTGCCTAGCGCTTTTGCCTCATCACCAAGGGTCCTTGCGCCACCACAGACTGCAATTACAGCAACTCATAGCAAAAACAAATGCAACTCCCTCACTTTCAACTACATAACCTAATTATAGAGTAAATACACAGCTACACTGTGTAATTCAACTAACTAAAGTTTTACAGAAACATGTTGCAGCAAACTCGAGCATCAATCAAATACAAATTCACGCGAAATTAACACACAAAATAGAGAAGTGTTTTAGTAAATCAGGTAATAGCATTATGTCTTCACCTTACATCACAGTCCACAGAATTAATGAACAATCTGGCAGCAAATCTTCACTCCATGAAACGGTTCCGTTTTTCGACTCACAGCGTAGCTGCATTGCATAATCACTCGCATCAATAACAAATGGACAAAAAATTCTCACAAATTTCACTAAAAATCGAAAATCGACAAAACAAATCGCTCGACGAGTCGACGATAATATCCAGCAAGAATACTAATACAAAATTCTGAGATAATCGATTAAATAACCTAACTATTTGTTAGTAATCATAATCGCAAATCTCAATCATTCACAATAACTGCAATTTGATTGACAACAGTATTCTACAAAATCACTCTAATTCAGCGTTTAATTCAATTCTAATTTAACATAATTGCACTTAAAAATCACAAGAAATTCATCATAATCAAGCACAAATGCAGAAAACAGTGTAAAGTATCAACAAAATGATGAAAATTTGATTGACAACAGTATTCTACAAAATCACTCTAATTCAGCGTTTAATTCAATTCTAATTTAACTTAATTGCACATAAAAATCACAAGAAATTCATTAGAATCAAGCACAAATGAAGAAAACAGTGTAAAATATCAACGAAATGATGAAATTATCACGAAAATACGAAGAGATTAACGCATCAAATTAATCGAAAACTCACACAATATGACGATAATCTCAAAGCGTCAGCGAAGTGGCGACGCTTCGAGCATTACGCCGGTAGCGGTGGTTATAGTGGCGGCGATCAGAATTCGACGGTACGTCGGTACGTGGTTTATCCAGGGATTTTTGCTTCTCTCATCTCTCTCCCGGATACCGAAACGAAAACAAATATGGCGGGAGTGTCGTATTTACATATTTTTGGTTGGAGCTTTCAGATTCGGTTTGTTTAAAGTTGGATTCGAGCTCGGCTCGAGTTTAAGCTTAAAAAAAAACTAAGTCGATCGGGTTTTGTAAGGCTTGAAATCTCATTTAGGCTCGTTTTTTTCTATTGGTTTACGAGGATAATTGTTATATTTTTCAAAATATATTTACTTTTAATTAGAGACTTTAAAAAGTGATAATTATATGAGTATAAAATGAAAAATAATAAAAGTAAAATAATAAATTTGAGGTCCATCTTTTCTCTCGAGATCTCGAATTATGGCTCAAATCTACATCAATTATGAACCCATCAAAGCTAGTTAAGGTACTTTGGCAAGTATATCCCTAAGCTAGGTAGCACCAAAATGACACGGACGCGACACCGACACGTTACACGTAACACGGCATTCCATGAAATTTAGGACACAGGACACGTATATTTTATGGTTATAAATAACGCTAAATTTAAACAGCTAAAGGTACAAATCGACATTTACTATATCTAATTCTCATTTTTCCACTCAAAATCATTTTCTAATCAATCATTTTTAAAATTTTATTCCTCGTTTAAACTATAATATATTTAGCTATGTATTCAACAAGTGTCGGACTCGTTATCGGACACGGGACAGCTAATCATAAGAAGTGTATGTGCTAGCTACCTACCGTAGGTCCTAAGGTCCAAATCAATAATCATGCTTGAAGATAAAATTACACAATTTTAGATCAAGTTGCAATTTCAAGAGTTCAAACTAAGTTTGAGATTGATATTTTTACATGAAACCTAATCTCGAGCTTTACTTTTTTTTCAATATCGACATGATTCGATCCTTATTGTAGTTATTATTATTAGAGAGGAGGATATAAATGGAAATGGATAATAAATTAATGAAATTGCGTTTCTTAAAGTATAAAAGATTAACAGATGATTTAAGCACCTGAAAATGATATATATTTAAATAAATAATCAAGATAAGGGGTGTAATTAAGTGTGTAAAATGATTAATATGCATGAGTACTTAGTTAAGCAATTATATTTTTTCTTATGGAAATAGACTTACTTTAATATGCATAATTAATTGCCTAAATGTTGTTTTCATAACTTGTCTAGATTTTGGTTGAAATAAAATTGTGTAAATAAGTATGAAGTAAATGATTTTGTTAGATTTTGGTTGAAAATCAAAATTTGAGTTAAAATATCAATTTTTGTTAAGTGTTAATGGACATAACTTTCGTATTATCTCGATAGTTTATATGCTCTAATTTTGAGAAAAAGTGTTTGTTGATTGATCTATATTTCTTTTTATCGGATTGTGTTGATTTATACAATATTTGCTTAAAATAAACCACAAAATTAGTAAAAAAAAACGACTTTAAAGAGCCAATTTATTTCCAAGCAAGACTTATGTCCACAACTCTTCATTTGTATACAACAAAAAAATCAAAGGGGTCACAAAATTACTAATCATGGTACGTTAGACAACAAATTGTTCATCTGTATATCTTTAAGGCGAATTTGGATCATTTTCATTACTTTCTCTCTCTATTATGTTTCAACGGCCTAAATATTATTCTGAAACGATCTGACGGTTCTAACTTTAAGTAATGGACGACGGGACGTTGATATGTTGGAAAAATAATATATAAAAATGATTTTTTTTAAGTAATGCATCATCTATTACTTTTGAGGTAATGGAGAAGATCTTAACTCCTTTTTAGAGTTATGGTCTTTTATGAACGTGATTTAGTTAATCACGTATATAAAAGACCATTATACCCCTTACATTCGATCATTCATAAATAATGACACATAAAAGTAGGGATGACAGTGGGCCAAAACCGATCCATACCGTATGAAGAAAAAAGTTTGATCCAAATCCAACTTTTGAATACCATAGCCGATCCAGTATTTAAAAACTCATATCTAAACCCACCTTTGGAAAATCCGAACCCGATTCATTCAAATATTCTTGAAAATTTTAGCTCCTCCATTAAGCTTGAAATTTCAGTTTTGGCATATTAGATGAATTTTTTATATAGCCAAAACAAATTTTGGACCGGGTTTTGGATTATAAGGTGGATCGAGCATGAATTTAAAGCGGATATGGATTTAAAAAACGTATAATGGATAGGTATGAATTACAAAATTTTGGATATGAATTGGATTTGGGTATGGATCGGATTTGGACCTCACAAAACCCGATCTAACTCGATCCATTGTCATCCCTGTATAAAAGAACAACTACGATCGTTAATAAGGTGTTCACGAATACAAACCCGATATAAGAGGAGTACACGACCTGTTTACCAATTCCAAGTATAAGGTATAATGATGAGTCAATGATATCAAGTATATGTGGAAGAAGAGAAGGTAGTTAGATGAGAACAGAGTGTTTAGTGATGGCTTTAAATAGAAGTTAGCAGGAGTCAGGAGCACACAGTTATACTGCAAAACCTTCCTGTTTAGCAGCTTTTAACCATGGTTACAACTACTTACAAGACTTAGACCATCCCCAAGCAAAAGGTCGATTTAATCGAGTCAATAACATATTAACCCTTAATCTTACCTTATTGACATTGACCCTCTTTTACCCTCCCAAGCAAAAGGTGATTTAATCGAGTCAATAACATAGTTTTTCTTTTCTTTTTCTTCTTTTTCTAATTGGTAACCAATGAGAGTTTGACACATAAGAGGTCAATAGGTGAGTCAATTTGCTCCACCTTGGGTCACAAATTGACCATCAACACCCTTGGGTCAATACTAATTTTCTACTAATTGTAATTAACTTGACCCAAGCAAGTAATTGACCTAGCAATTGACCTTACTTGAGGATGGTCTTAGACCATCCCCAAGCAAAAAGTCGATTTACTCGAGTCAATAACATATTAACTCTTAATCTCACGTTATTGACATTGACCCTCTTTTACTCTCCCAAGCAAAAGGTCGATTTAATCGAGTCAATAACATAGTTTTTTTTTTTTTTTTTTTCTAATTTGTAACCAATAAGAGTTTGACACGTAAGAGGTCAATAGGTGAGTCAATTTGCTCCACCTTAAGTCACAAATTGACCCTCAACACCCTTGGGTCAATACTAATTTTCTACTAATTGTAATTAACTTGACCCAAGCAAGTAATTGACCTAGCAATTGACCTTGCTTGGGGATGATCTTAGCTTGCAAGTTGCAACTCATAATTTACACGTACGGCGAATATATCTTATATGTGTGCTATTAAAGCTTTGCATCAATCCATGCACGATTATCTTTTACTGTCTCATACTCTCATCTGTCCCGTATCGTATTCCAGTTTGGCGTATACTATCGGTCTTCCCCTCAAGCCACTTTGAAAATACTTTTACTTAAACACAACGAAAATTAACTCTATTTTGCCCGGAAGTTTTAGATGGGTGTTAATTAGATCTGGTAAAATTAAACCAACTCGAATGACGTGAGCTGAATCTCGACTTTACAGTGACTTACACCACATACTCAAGATTTGAATTTGACCCGAACCCAATTAGACAAGTCTTAATTAGATCTGGCAAAATTAAACCGACTTGAATGACCCGAGCTAAATAATCCCAACCTAACACAGTAACACCCGAACACATGATTTAAATTTGACCTAAACCCAATTTGACCCGACCCCATATAATGATCCAAATATTTATTGTTCCAATACGGTTATTCTCCATAAATAACGGGAGAAACCGATTAGTTTTAAATGGTCGGTCGTTTTTTTGTTGATTAAAAACATTTGTTTGCAATTCTTATTATTTTTATTTTAAATTTTAAATTCAAAATCTGTGTAATACTTGGTATTTCATTTCCATCATAAACAATTAGAGTATTTTTTTTATTAATTTGATAGTTGTATACTTGTATATTAATGGCTAATTATTATTTATTAATTATTTATTAATTAGTACCCGTATCTGCAATCAATCAATCATATTATAATTAACCAGATGAAATTTGATGAGATTCATTGTCACAGAAAATTAATTGAGGTCAAAACTAGCTCAATATTTTGTGAATAAATTCGATAAGTTTGTACATGAACTTAACATAAATAATCTAGTTATAGAATCGGTTGTAGAATCAATTAACTGGGGTGTAACAAATAAATTTACTATTGGATGATAAACAATTTTAATTCAACTTATTACTTAGGTAGCACTAAAATGAAGACGAACACGACACAAACACCTGACAGCACGACATCTCCCAAAATTTAGGACACTTGACACTTTATATAAATTTAATAAAATATACATTTTTATATTTATAATTAACGCACCATTTTATTTTTATAAATATATTTGATATTAAATTTAAATAATTGATGGTAAAATTAGATTTTACTATAATTTATTCCCACCGACCATCTTCCACCCAAATCCGTCTTCTAATCCGTCTCTTTCAGTCTTTCGACATTTCATTCCTTATTTATAAGTATTCGACATATTTAAACATATCTATGAAACAGCTGATTAAGAAGGGTGTTCGTGCTACCTAACTTATTACCATGCATAAACAAAATATGAGTATATTCTAAGTGTGTGTGGTCCATAATTAGTGATTTTGGTCTCAATGAAAAAGGCAAAAAATAAGCAAAGTAGATGAGACATTGATATAACTAGGAAGAACACTTTTAGTTTAAGGTCTTAATACATACATACATTACTTAAAGGTAGTGTATGATCAATCAATGTCTTTTACTCTTTTCTAATTAACTTGTTCAAGTACCTTTAAAAAGCCTCCTTATTGTTCTTAGCCACTCTTATGAAACTTAAACATTCTTAACGTTGAGTTAAAGTCCTTAAACACTTTAAAGTTATGCTTAAACCCTTTTTTCAACTTGTCGTCTCGATTCAGTCTGGATCATTTGTCCTATTTCGTGTTTTATCTTGTGTCTCATTATCTCTTCATTTGACTTATAAGTAATGAACATTAAAACTAAGTATTTGGATATTATCAAAGGATAAGGTGTTGGAATATTAAAGCAGTGTGACTGTGTGACACAAGATGGGACACCAAAGTGGGGCAATGGCCCTGTCCTTTTCGGCTGAAACGAACTTAATTAAATTAAATTGAGTGAAACTTAATTGAAGTAAATTGAGTGGAACTAAGGTGAAATAAATTTAGTTGAATTAAAAGTTAATTTTGTGAATAAATTTACTGAACATAATTGATTAAACATAAATAAAACTTAACGATATACAGCTAAGCAAAACATTAATGAGCTGAAATTAAATCAGAAAAAACAGAGTCAAACGATCGGAGTGGTTTGCAATTTTAGTTAGTTGTGTAAGCTGATTTTATAATAAGATTATTTTTTTATATGGATTATTTAAATATGTTGGATATAATAAGTTTCATATCAATAGATTATACAACCAGTATTATTGCATGCAATTAATTGTATAAACTTGAGTTTGATAATACATGAGTAACAATATGTTTAATTATGATTAATCATAATCTTACATGTAAATGTTTCTTATAAGAATTTAAGTGTACTACATGATACATGCATAAATCTCTATTCTCTCAAAACAATTTACAATAAATCACTATGAGGAAGAAAAATGATATCGTTCCGATATATTTTACATGTAAATATTTCTTATATGACATTTAAATGGAGTAAGATTTTTAATCAATCAATACAACTATACAAAATACAACTAAGTAATAGGAGTAATATACAAAAACATTTTCGATAATTAAGTATGATTTATCAAATTAATAATAAAATTGACGTGTATGTACATCGCAAGTCATAAAATAAAAATAATATACGCCACAAAAAATAAAATGAGAATGATAATATATTTTTCGCATGAGTGAAGTTTAGTGGTTATAACGTTACTGAATTTTTCAGGGGTCAAGTTCAAATTTCTCCACCGAAAAATCTTATATATAGAGTTCATTTATAACTTGACATATACTCGATGATTTATCCAATGCACCACACAGATCGACCGCAATTTTTGTGTGATAAAAAAAAGTAATTAACTACGTGTGATGATCTTTTAATAAAGAATCTCTTACTATAGAAGTTTGCATAGAAAATAGAGAACATGCCAAAAAGAAGCCACAAAATATGTGAAAGTAAAGATAAAAAAACATTTAAGAATTTGAAACTTTGTTTAACATTAGGATGTGTAATCCATAACGTTAGTTTGCTTAAGCTGCAGGATTTACAATTATTGCTTTTCTTTGTGAGACCAAGACTATGCTTTTCTTGTCTCATAAGATCTTATTAGTGTCCAACTTTTTGTGTTTATTAAGGTAAAAAAAAGTTTGCTTACTAAATCGGAAAATTTTCGAGATTTGGGCTAATTTCACTTTGGTGTCCTGAGATTCAGATAATTGTTTCGGTGAGAAGAGGTTTGTTTTATTTTCACTTTGTTGACGTAAATTTTGAACAAAATTTTAGTTCGGTGACCTAAAACATGCAAAATACGAGTTAAATTAAATACAAAATAGAATAATCAACCTATAATATTGTAAAAAAAGTCTTGATTTATTATATTCAAAATATATTTGTTAGTATAAAATATTAAAAACATTATATATAGCCATATAGGTCACCAAAGTGATAAATAGTTCAAATCTCAAAGCGGCGAAGTGAATTTATGCAAATCTCATGACCCTAAAGTTGAATTAGGCAAAATGGGATAAAAATTTTTTTTTGAAATTTTGAGTAATATTTTTCATTTGAAATTTTGAGAAATATTTTTTAAAAATACTTAACACACAATAAATTATCACAAATACTTCGTAGTCCCTATCGTCCAAAACATTTGAGCTACATTCTTATTAATGTTTAAAATTCTGAATACATATCACAAATATGTTAAACAGACACAGAAAAAAATAACATCAAGATATCTTAGAAAAACGAGAATTAGAAGCATTTTAATCCTTTGACGTTATTATTTCCATATGTAAAACTCGAATAACCGAGAACTCGAGTAGCACATAAAACTACTTTTGTTTTTTAGTGAAAAATCACATCAAATATGATAAATGACATACATAAAACGATAACTCTCTTATGTAACAGGTATATTCGATACAGGCTTACGAACGAAACGAACAAATTCAAGTATTGTAATTTGTGAGAGGTGGACGTATTAGACAGGATGGCGTATTGGAGAGATAGAATTAGACATAACATCTTCCTCGCAGGTCTGCCACTTCTCTCTGTTTGGTTTTATTGTTATATCGTCCAGACGACTACTCATTTACAGTTTTGCTATGTTTAGTCACTCTTCTCTCCCGGTAAACAGCTACTGTATTTTACTAATTTTATATTACTCTTACATTTTTGTCACATTGACCAATCCACCATTTCATTTTACTACTATAAATTCTTGCACAAATTCTTGCTTAGACGCTTATTTTACTCTGAATAATAATAAGACGGAATTTTGTATTCCATTTATAATTATGTGTAGGGATGTCATTGGAGCGGGTACAAGTGGATACCGCCTCGCACCCGCCCCAGTTGGGGCGATGATGGGTAAAGCTTTGGCGGGTGGTGGGGCGGGGACGGATATGAAAATTGTACCCGCCATGGGTGGTGAGGCGGGGATGGTTTTTGCGTGTTACCCACCTCATACTCGTCTACTCGCCAATTATTGCAAAACTTAATACGATTATTACGATAATTTTACAAACATTATGTTGTTATAATTAAGTCGTAATATTAAAAATAACTATTTTATAAAGTATTTTACCAACTTTTTTGGTAAATAACTAAAATTATATAAACAAATTTCTGAAAATAGAAATTAATAGTGATTAAACCAACTTGTACAAAAAAAATCGGAAAAATTTATACTCTAGCGGGTTAACGGGTAGGTGAGACGGGGATGGTTTTAGAAACTTATACCGCCATGGGTGGTGGGGCGGGGATGGTTTTGAAAACTTGTACCCGTCATGGGTGGTGGGGTGGGGATGGATACGAGGATTTCTTGATGGTACGAGTACGGGTACGGGGTAGCCTATATCCAACACCGCTCCGCCCTATAACATCCTTAATTATGTGTAACTATAATGATTAAATAAATACGAAATTTGTTGTTGTTGTTTCGGATTAAAATGACTCGTCTCAAGCGAGATCAACTTTTTTTTTACCCGTGTGACCTTGTCAATCTTAGCATTGTACCCAAATTATTGTTAAAATTGTTTTGAATAGAAAGTGAATTAAATAAACTTGTGTATCTAACTATATAAGATAATATTTGACCTGTTTTAAACTTAATTAGAACGGATATATATAACTGTTTTAAAATCGAGAAAATCAATTGAAATTTGATATTGTGATATTAAGGGAATATATTTGTTTTCAAGTAAGGTAAATGCAGTATTATGTTATACGGAGTACATCTTTTAAAATTAAATTTTAATTAATTTTAAGTAGTTGTTTTTTGATGTCTCATCGATGTTAATGTTGGTCCATATATAATGCTAAAAAGAAATATATAAACAATTTTAAAATAATTGTAATATAAGCAAATGTCATAATTTTGAATTTATGACTGCGTGAGACAATTTGACACTCGTTCGGCCGTTCCATATGATTGCCATACTGTTGCCATAACTTAAATATAGAATCGTCTTATACATAAGTCTGGTTTAAGAGCAACCGATTAATTAACTTATTAAATTATTTTATAACCGAATAAAATAATGTACTTTTAGTGTTGATGAAATTTAAACCCATATCATGAATATGATCACGATTGACTTACCAACTAAAATTATGTTATACTGGCTTAATTTTAGCTTGTTTTAGTTTTATTCAGCTCTGTTCCGTCCAATTATGTCCAATGCGCTTTAGTTAATTTTGTTCAGCTCATTTTTTCACAAAATTAACTTTTAACTCAGATGCATTCACTCGAGCTCAGTTCAATTCAGCTATACTGTATTTAATTCAATTCAACTCGTTTCAGAAAAAAAAAAAACACAGGACATAAATTAACAGCTAACATCAAAAATAATGTTTATTTTTCATCTATACCTTTATAAAAAAAACTAGATATTTTAATGTGTTATTGTCACCCTTAATATCATTTTATCGATATAAGTGTATTAAATATTATAAATTAATATTTTTATTTCTGTTAATTCGTTTTATGCTATAAGACGGTTTTATAAAAAAAATCTCGATAAACGTGCTATAGATCTCTTGATTACCTGAAGGCGACAAAACATGGCCCATAGTTCACTTTATAAGCCATGGGCTAGGCCCATATGTCATCAAAACTTTGGACCAAATTCTTTATTACATCATCCGTCCGTCCGTCCATCCCTTCCTTCCGTCAACAAACTCCGTTAAACACCACAACACCGTTATAATTCAAATCTCCGTTAACTAACGCCGTTAACATTTCCTATATAAATACCTACATTCCTTCTCATTTGTAATCTTCTTTTCACTCCTTTTTCTTTCCTTAAATATTACTAGTCGCTAATTACCATACAGAAATCTTGTAATTCAAAACGGAAATCTTTTTCGGTAATTCCGTGTTATCGACTCGGTTTTTCAAATATTCTCGTCTCAAATCGTCATTGCCAAGCGGGTTTTTTTCCGGTTAGTTTTCGTGTTTGTTGTAGTAATATCTAATATGATCGTTGTGAATTGTGATGCAAATTTTATCAATTTTTTTATATAAAACCCTCTTATATTGAATATCGTACGTTTAAAACACTTGCCTAAATTATTTAAAATGATTATGAATCTAATTTTAAGGTAATTTTATTTAAATATTTTATATACACAATTTATCATTTAGGAAAATATCTTTACTAACTTATAAAGTTATAATTACCATAGATTATTAGAGCGGTAAATATCATGACCTGAGTTTAAATTCCGTTACCAAATGATATTACTAAAGGATTACATACATCTTTACTGGCTCATCTATCCCGAGTCATATTGTTGAAATTGCTACATCTGAATATCCATCCGATTTATCAATTTTAATATAACCCTTCGTGGCATTTTCAAAAAAGAAAAAATATCGAAATTTAAACTAGAACAATAATTGCAAAATTTTTTAAATATTAAGAACGACCGTTTCTGCTAACCCAGTATTATAAATAAATTTTATTTAAATTCCATTTTCTTAAGTTAAGAGACGTGGAAAAATACGTGACAATAATACAATAATATTACCCCACTGTTTCAATGACTCGTGACAGTAATATAACAACGTTACCGCAGTGGCTCAATGACTCTTGTAAATTGCGGGATAAGGGGTCGGAATAATGTATGTAATTTAGTGAGGACAAAAAAGAAAGAAAGAGTAAATGTTTGTTGGGTGCATAGCGTGTGCAAGTCGTTATCATTTAAGAACAAAATAAGTATGAATTGGGTGAACTGCAAAATAAAGGGGAGCCAAAATTAATAAATTGTAAGAAAATTGGCAGATAATGTTGTTAGTTGTACATATGTACAATAACAAGACAAATTTAATTGGTACGTGATCAAAGAAAGAGAACATGAGTTGTATATATACTAGGCGTGTTACGTGCTTTATATTGTTGCTTTGTTTCTTTGTTTTTATTCACTTCGTGCTGGTGGTATCGAGTCTCGGTATTATTATTCTCTTAGTGATAAATTAGTGTCGATTGTTAGTACTCTTGTTCTATCTGGTGGTGTCCTTGCATTGTCGTCTTTGTTATACGGAGGATTACAAATTCTTATTTTAGACGGATTTTTCTCGTTTGAAATGAGACGTGTCAAATGCAGTTATTTTACTGTAAAACTTTATTATTTTATAATAAAACTTATAACATTTTGTGATTAAATGTATTTTCATAAAATCCGTCTTATTTCATATAGCTTAATGTTATTATATCTACAAAGCATGTGTTGTCTTGTTATGGTTTGGTTGGGGGATGAATTTCATTTATCCTCTAGGAATAAAGCGATTGGTAGTACTCTCGCTCTATTCATTTGTTTGTCTTTTTTATTTTATTTTTATAAAAATTATTACAATTAAATGTAAATAAATGACTCGTTGTGTCATTCCGTGTGAATAACACAATGTTTTTTTGTTTGCATGCAAATGAAACTTGGAAATAAGAGAATATGGTATTTAAATTTTTCTCACAACCAAAAAAAAAAAATTTGTAATTTAGTTAACACAAATTCTATTATGGGTCGGTCTTAAATTGTGCTATCCATTTTTTTTTAAAACAAAAATTTCTACATTTAATGTTAGTTAATAAATTGTCTTTTTATATAACGAGTATAAAACCGTCTCACAATGTAAAACCGTCTCACGCAAAAACTACTACTCCATTCTTGATTAAAAGCAATGTGGTTGGTCCTCAGAACAAGCCAAGGAAGATTCTAAATTCCAAAACCCTTTTTCTATAGCTAGCAAATAATAATAATACAACTCAATAAAACAGGTAAAGTACACCAACATGAAACTTGTAAAAATAAATAAGAATATTAATCTTTTATATTTTTTAATTTAATTTTTTTAAAAAAAAGAAAAAGGAGTAATAATCTAAAATGAATGTGTCTGTTAAATGCTGATCTGTAATTTTTTTTTTATCTTTTTGGGTAAATTTAAAGTGAAGAGTCAGAAAAATTAACAAAATAAAAATGGTGAAATTTCTTTATCGAATAAGGTTATTGTAGGCTAAAGCAAACACACATATCCCAGAAACGGACCACTTCCAATACCACTCCTTACTCTTTTCATTCATTCTTCTTCCGCTTTTAAAAGTTCGTTAAATATTCTGTAAAACGGTTTTATTACATAAACACATTTCTTTTCCGAGTACAAAGTGTAAATAAGTGTTTTATCGATACTCCGTATTAAAACCGTTTCATACTGAAAGACGATCTTGTGTTCAATTATCGGGTCTTCATTTCCTTATAACTATTTTCATTCATTCTTTTTTACTTTTAAAAGTTCGTTAAGTATTGTTTAGAACGGTTTTATTACATAAACACAGTTCTTTTCCAAGTAAACGAGTGTTTTATCAATATTGTATATTAAAATCGTTTCATAGTGTTCAATTATTGGGTCTTCATTTTATTATGAACTTTCCCAACCCCCCACAAAAAATCTGTGTTTCTAATCCCGAGTTTGCTACTTTTTCTTTTGTTCTTTCCAATGGAAGATTCTTGTACTCCGTAATTAATTAATGAAAGTTTGTATTATTATGTTTGTAAAACGTTTTTATATTTGCAAAAATGATAATTTGTAAATCATTTTTTAAAATAATTATTTTGAATAAAACAGAGCTCGAGTCCTGGATAGCACGGACACTTCTAATTAGTTGTCCCGTGTCCGACACTCGGACACCCGACACTCGTTAGACACATGGCTAAACATATTGTATAATTTAGACGAGGAATAAAATTTTAAAAAAGATCGATTAAAAGATGCGTTTGAGTGGAAAAATGAGAAATTGTACATTTATTTGTTTAGATTTAGTTTCAAATACATGATAAAAATAAAATTATATGTTATTTATAACCATAAAATATATATTTTATTATATTTAAATGCCGTATCACGTGTCCGTGTCGTGTCTGTGTCCGTGTTCGTGTTCGTTTTGGTGCTACCTAGCTTGAGTCCATGATAAACCTAAGGTTTTAATTCGACCCAAGCATACAATTATTAAAACTTGGATTATTAGAGATTTAGAGCTCATTTAAGCTTGTTTTGAGTTGTTTTTCGTAATTATTTATTTAAAAGTGAATATTCTATAACGCGTATTAGATGAAAAGTAAAATGTGTCGAGTTCAAGATACGGCCTTCATTTTCTTATTTCGGTCATAATTTATTCAAAAAGTTTACGATATCTCCAAAATGATATGATCTGGTCTAGTCCAAATGAAATATTTTCTATAATTAAACCGACTCGATTATACAAGTAGATCAAGTAGGTGGTTAACATCTTTAGGGACCTATTATTTACTAATACAGTTGTTATTAATTGCTAATTAATATAGTGGTACGAGCCAGACGGTCCCTCTTAGTAATTACTCGTAATTACGATGAGTCTATCCGTCTTCAGTTTGTGATGATCAAATATTGTTTATGTCGGTAGATAAGATAAATGCAGACTGTCTAGAAGATAACATCCTATTTTGTCTGAATAATATTTAATCCGTCACAAATTTTAAAAAAATACGGATATATCCGTTTTAAAGGAGAATAATACTATCACACATTTAGCTGGGTGTGCTGTAAAATGGGGCTCACTATGCCTTGGCTATTCCTAGTTCTTCCGATTTGTCTTCGCTGTGATTTCTGTTATTGTCGACCCACTTGTTATTCTACGAAAATGTTTACATCCGACTTCTTTATCCCGTAATTTACGGTTATCATTAAGATACTGAGTAATGTCGTTGTAATATTTGTTATTTTATGCATGAAAAGTATTAAAATTAAAGCATTTACTAATTGATTTAAATTTTTGTATACTTATTTGTATGAGAATGTTGTTTTTTCACTTTTTGCAGTTTTTTTTTTTCCAAGAAATGATCTATTTCGTTTTATGTTTGTGACAAAAGCAAGTGTAGACAATTAATCGAGATGAAAAGTGTAAAGAGAGATATCCAAACCATATTTTCTTTTTGTGACGAGGGAATTCGCAGTCGCTACCTTTAGTGCGCACTGAATAAACTCTCGAGTATATGTAATAGCCTGCAAATCTTTTTTTTTAGTAATATAAGAAGATTGTTTAGCTAAAAACAAGGTGTTAACATCTTTTACTTTTGAGTTGAATTAAAGTAACATCAATTTCTAGAATGATATTATCCCCTATCCAAAATTATAAGTTTTTAAACCGTCTTACTTCAAACTGTTTGAATTAACATAGACCAAATTTCACTATTTTTTATAATTATGTAATTTTTAATTCTAAAATGTTTGCAACATTTTATCAAAAATATAGTAACATTTTATCGGTAAATAGAATTATATCTAATAAAAATCTAATTGAGCTTATGTGCAATTTTTTTTTGAGCTTTTAACAATTTTTTCTTACACTTTAATTTTTTAGTGTTAAAATTAAAATTTGTAGGTTTTATATATATTATTTTTGAGTTTCAATATAATGCTTTAATTTACATTTTTTTATAAAAACGTCAAGATTTTTTTTCAATAAAACTCGTAAAATACATGTATAAGCTCAAATTTTTTCTTATAAGTTCGAAATCTATATTATCAGATGTATACATCTGGTTTTATAATGCTCTAATTGCATTTTATCGTAAAATGACAGTATTTTGTCCGTCTTATTTCAAACGAAAAAAACCGTCTGAAATAAGAATTTCCGATCAGTTTTATATGTAAAGATAGCATATCATCAATATCAAGAAATAATCCCTTTTGATTCATATTTTTCCCCTTTTTTATACTTCCTCCATTCCAATCAATTCTATACATTTGTTTTATTCACGTTTGCCAATACTCGTTTTCTTTTGTTAATATCTTTAGTTATATATCGATAAAAAATATAAAACTTTGATATTCATAATGTACTCGATAAGACAATTTAAATAAGATCTCACATGACTATCTTTTATGTTATACTCCCTCCTATTCCATATTTTCTTCCCTATTTTCTAAAACGGATTATTCAGGTTTTCTTCCCCTTTCCTATTTTGGAAACTTTTATCCTTATTTTATTCATTTCTGTCTCCTATTATCAAACCCCACTCAACCTTTTTACTCATATTTTATTTCTTTTTAATGCTTTTGGCCCCACAATTTGTTATTTAATTCCTAATTATTCATCCCTCTCTCCTATCACCAAACCCCACCCAATTTTTTACACTTATTTTATTCTTCATCTTAATATTTGTGCCAAATACAAAAGGGAAGAAAATATGAAATAGGAGGGAGTATATTAGAAGTTGTGTCGAAAATTCACTCGACATATGAATAGTGCCGAAAAAGTGAAATGAAAAGAATTGATTGGAATGGAGGAAGTAGTTTAATAGTTTAGAATAGTAAGTATGTAGTTACTTCCGAATGGAGCATATAACAATGGTACGATTTACTACTATTTTTACAAAGTAATCAGAGCACAGAGATTCCTTCCTTTCTCTTTTAGCAAGTTTGAATTCTTGCTTCTTGTTACTATTCACATACAGTTAATCGGTACCGGATTGGGTTGGGTCGTGTCGATTCCAACTTTCCCTAGGTAAACCGTTTCAAGACACTGTGATAATGTCGTCGTTTTATGAAATGCAGGGTAAAATCGTCATAGGTGATCTCGGAACATTGTAAGTGAGACGGAGACGAGAAGAGACGGAAAAAATGTTAACGTGTATTACGTGCGCAAAGACGGACGAGAGAGGGGACGAGGGAGTCGGACGAGCAAATGGCACTCCGAATACAAGAGAGTCGGCGAAAAGCATCACTGCCCAGGTTAGAACATTATTTACGGTTTTCATAGGGCCGTCTCCGAGATTTCGGGGGGCCCTGTAATTGTTTATAGTTTATTTTTTTTCAAAAAGTATAGTTATGGAGAAGCGAACCTAAGATGCATGAACATGAAACCCAAAACATCACAAGTTAAACCATTATCTACATTTCATACTCCCTCTTATTCCCAATAACTGTCACATTTCGGGTTTGGTACGGAAATTAAGGAATTCATTTGTTTATTGTAAAGTAATGTGTGGGGTGGGAAGATTGGAGAGAGGGAATGTATTATTGATTATTATTGTGAGTAGAGGTGATTAAAATAAGCAGTGTTGTGGGGTAAGGTGGGATATTATTGTGGGTTAGAGTGAATAAAATAAGTATAAACAATGTCCCAAAATGGAATATGTGACAATTAGGTGAATAGACGAAAATGGCAAATGTGACATTTATTCGGAATAGGAGGGAGTAAATATTAACCTCACTAATTCTTAATATAACTTTATTGGGCCCCGAAAAATTGGGGCCCTATGCGACCGCACGGCCCGCATACCTAAATAGCCGGCCTTGGTTTTCATTCCGATCATTTGTTTACGTGTTTGTTATAACGAGATGAAAGGAGACAAGGAGAGTTACGTTCAATTAATTTTCTCGTTAGTTTGGTAGTGAAAACATTAAAGTGATTTCCTAAGTAGGCTTTGTCTCGTGCTGTTTTAGAGCATGAACGAACACAGGCAGGGGACCAAGGAATGTTGCAGGGTTTAGACTATAGATAGATAGATGAAGTAAATGCCAAAGTGAAAAACTAATTGAACATTATTTATGGAATTTCGAGAGAACTCGTAGCCGATATCTTCTGGGGTAACCATGTAACATTATACACACAAATTTTCATTGAAAACGGACTAATTTCAACCGTTAAAAAGATGGGTCAAATGTCACCATTTGAACCATTTGAATGACAAATGTGACCAAAAATAACCTGTTAACTTGGAAATTATACTGGTTACATTTGACGTTAAAATGACAACATTTGACTCGTTTTTTTAAAAGTGGGATTGTGATCGTTTTCAGCAAAACTTATTATATGTACTTTGATTTGAGGATTGAATCGAAGTTATAAATAACACCCCTTTATAACTTTATCAGATAAGTTAGCCCACTTTTTCATGTACTTTGATTCGATACTAGCCGTTGTCCACCTCAGCAAATAACTAACCATTGAATCGTTTCAGAATAAAATCTAAACCATTAAAAATGAAGAGTGAAAGAAACGGAGAGGATCTCGTTGCTTAAACATCACCAACTAATTAAATAACGATTTTTTCCCTTATAATTTCTACTCATAATTAGGCTTGTGTACGTTCGGTGAAAAACTGTAATTCGTAAATCAAATTATTTTAACAAATTTTTTATGCAAAGGTTGTTTGGAAATCTATTTCTATATATTATTAATATTCTCCGAATTAATATAGCAATTTGTCTTGAATTATCATAAATATGTAAACAATTTCCGAAGCAATTTGGTCTTACATGCATGAATGCATGATAAAGAACTCCTATATTATGTTGTAGGACGGTTCTATCGTAAAATAAAGAAATTGTATTTGTAAATAGGAAAAATCTGTCTTATCTAGTAAGACGGTCTTATACAATAATTACTGGTAATTTCTAAAATCTCCTCTTATTGTAATTGTAATTTGAAGATTTCAGAAATTATCAGTAATTATTGTGTAAGACCGTCTTATTAAATAAGACGGTTTTTTCATATCTACAAACTACACTTTCTTCATTTTACAATAAAACCGTCCTACAACGTAGTAATTTCTATTATCCAAATTACGGTTTTTTTAGCGGTAAGACGGTCCTATCGTAGAATTTATGTGAGGGATAAAGTAGAGCATAAATATGTAAACAATCCCTAGGTACACGCAAGTGTAGATACTCCGTAGTTGCAGAATCAAAAGTAGAGGTGTACGTGTGAAGAAAGGTGAACTTTAATCTATAGACTTATAGGAAGGAACATCTCACAAATGTACCAGTCTATATACTCCTACCATGCGTGAATCGTGATACTCTCAGTATATTATTCTGCAACTTAAATCTTACACTATGTAGGACTAGATCTCTAGATCTTATAGTCTTTGGACTTTACGGTAAGTCTTCCTTGAGACGGAAATATCCGTTATAAGGTTCCGACGAGTTAAATAGTATGCATGTAGATTGAATATCCGGTAAGTCGCTTTGTTCTTTTCGGCTGAAATGAGCTGAATTAATTGAATTAATTGGACTAAATTGAGTGAAACTGAGGTGGAGTGTATTTAGTTGAATTTAAAGTTAACTTTGTGAAGAGATTAATTGAATATAATTAAATAAAACTTAACGGAATACAACAAAAAGAATTTGAAAAGAGTTGAAATTAAGCCAGAAAGAACAGAGCCTAGTAGCATGGTTAATATTTAACCTGTTATAAACTTGCGACAGAGATATCCGATATAGTCTTTTTAACCATTGTTCCATTCTCGTTATGCATTAAAGATTTAAAGGTTGTGGAAGGTCTAGTCGCTATCAACCTCAATTGCCTTTCACTTAATGCACTTTATATTATTTATGATAAACCCAATTTTTTGTATAAAATCAACTAATCAAGTATTACACATAAGATAAAAAACAGAATACATAAATGTTAGTAAAACGTTTCTATCATTTATGCTTTGACTTGCTTCGTTGTTATGTGTTTTCGCTAATTTATGATGGACGTATATTCTTGTGTGTGCTTTGAGGGTAGAGTTAGCACTGGTTCGGGACAAGTCTACCTTACCCGAACCGGGACCGACATGTGGCAAGGCGTGTGTCGGGTCGCCTCATGGCTTGCTCGTGAATCAGCCCGCGACTTGGAATAACTTTTTTTTTGGTTTTTTTGTCATTTTTGTTGAACTGAGACATTAATTTTGGGACTAAACCAGTCTAGTGAAGAAGCGAGCTGGACCGGGCTTGCAAGCTTGCATAATCATGGCCCATGCAGTATATTGGGCCTGACTGGTCGGCCCAAATAGTTACATTAGGAACCCAATTAAAAAAAAGATTTATCATACAAAATTGAATAATTTTGCTATTCATTTTTAGTGATTTTTTTTTTATTAGTTTAATTCAATTTAAAATCGATTTTTACATGGTGAAATACTTATACATTACATAGTTTTACCTTCATTCGCGCATAATCTCGATACAAAAAATACAATATTAAACGTAAATGATTGAATTTGACAAACTCAAATTAAAATAAAATTCGCAAATTCTTATTTCAGACGGATAAATTTTCCGTCTGAAATAAGACGGACCAAAAGTGATCATATTACAATAAAATGTCACCATTTTTTTTTTCGATAAATTGTTACCATCATTTCCAGGGTAAAAAGTGACGACTATTAATCATTTTTCAGTTATAACATTTTGTTATTACATGGTTACACCTTATCCCTATTAAAAAAAATGATAACATTTGGTCGGTCTTATTTTGGTCTGTGTGAATCAAGAATTTCAGAATAAAATTTACTTGCTTGTTTTTAGTGTAGTTGGATGGTGAAAGCTAAAGTAAATGAGGAATAGATAGATAAGAGTAATAAAAATCAGTAAATCAGTAAACCAGTAAATTTCTTGAGCCTTGCACTCTAGCAGCCTTAATCACAGATGAATATTAACCTGCTAAATACAGTTGTTTTTCAGTAAAAAAAAAAGAAGCAACTATATAGGGATCTATACTAAAACTGTAAAACAGTCAGAAATCCAAAATAACCCATTTAAATTACTCCAGTTAAAATACATAAAATTGTGTTTTTGACCTTTTTGTGGAAAGTTTACATTTCGAGATCCACAAAAATGTAAATTCTGTACAATTTTCTGACATTGATGGTGGATTGGTGATAATAGTAGCCGTTTACTGTTTTGGTTTTAGATTATACTTTTCATGATGTACAATCAAGTATTCAACTCGGGGTAAAAACTCGGAATTATAATAGCGGATAACGTTAACAAAATAGGTTAGTAGATTTTAATAGCAGATTTGACTATTAAATTAAATTAGCAGATTAAGAAATGGTGTTCGGTAATTAACAGATTATGACACTGTTTGGTAAACCCATATTAGAAAGAAATTAGTAGATTCTGGCATAATTAGCAGGTTGACCAATCAATCTACTATTTTTATGTGTTTGGTAAACAACATATTCTGATAGCATCTTGGTCGTAATCTACTATTTTTGAATATGGCTGCTAATAGTAGCATATTGTATTAGCATATTCAATTTATACATGAAACCGTATACTCCTATAATCTGCTACGTATTTACCAAACACCCTTTTTTGATCTACTAATCATATATATATCTAATGCAGAAGCCAAGCTGCTGACGTGGCATCACTAGAAAAAAGCTTTTTCCTACGTGTCGCGTTGTAAAGCATCATAGAGCTATTATCCAATTAGATTCATCCTAGAGCTATTGTCCAATAAGATTCAAGATATGGTATAATGGTATAATAACTATTCCAAGATTTCACGGACTAAATCTATTGAATCAGAAGATTTCATTCCATATATTGAAACAATAAATAATGACAGTTTTGGCTGAAGATTAATTCCGTAGCACGGCCTAAATCCTAGAGTTACCAATCCATAATCACCGAACAAAAAAATACCTACAAGTATTTTTTAGACTACATTTTCGATTTACATATGGGTCGGAATAATTACGGGTCGGAATACCTACAAGAATTTTTTAGACTACATTTTTTTATGGTTTAATCGTTATTAAATATGGGTCGGAATAATTACTCTTCATCGGTATATATACTTATGTGAGCGTCGTGATTTATTACACTACATTTTCGATTTATTGTAAGACATCTGACTATTCACGTGAATGCGAAACATTTTAACAACTACGGAGTATTTATTTAATATAGTAAATAGTAAATGAGTGGTCATTTAATAATTTTGGAATGTCTTCGTGTAAGATGTCGCGCGCAATAACTGTTATTTATTATATGAACATTTTTAATAAATATAATTAAAAATACGTTTTTTTTAACCCAACTATACATTTACTACTCACGTCTCATCAGATTATTTACGTTTTGCTTTTATTGTACGATATGTAATATAAAACTTTATTTTATATATGGGTTACATATTTTAAAAATGGTGCAATGAGTAACTAAAAGTATACAAATTCTATTGTAAGTCTTGATCATCTTAATGAACAACTATATGATAGCTCATGTATACCGTCATACCGACATGTGTCATAAATAATTCAAAATTTATTTATATATATATAGTTAATCAGCTTTCTTTGATATTATTAATTACGGTATTCATCTAAAGTTAAAAACAGGCCACAGTAAATAATTAATTTGCTTATCTCCAATATTATTAACTATATTCATCTAAAGTTTAAAAAACAGACCCGTGAATTTTACGGGTTACAACCTAGTTTACTTTAATAATCAAACTTGCGATTAAAATATACTAACCGTATTATGCTAACATTATCTGCTATTATGAATCTGTTTATGCCGTTTGCCAAACAGGGCCAATAGGATAATTAAAATGATTTCAGGAATAGTAGATTCCGGCCAATATGCTATTCAGAATACGCCGTTTACCAAACGCATTAAAATGGTAGATTGTTAAGTCAACCTACTAATTAGGTCGGAATCTACTAATTTCACTTAATATGTTGTTTATAAAACAGAGTCATAAAATCAACGACTTTATTGTCCTCATAAAATCCGCACTATAATGACTCGTACAATGGTCTTAAATGAGACGTAGTGGTAACACTCGAGTAAATGAAACTGAGTTTTTATCGTCTAAATTTTATTAGGATTTTCGCGAAAAAAATAAAAATTTGTGGAATTTAGACAAATGTTTGCCTAGCATGAAGTCAATACAGTCCTTCTACTGTTAGTCTGTTCCTAGTCTTGTTTTCGCAGTAGCTACGTTGCTCCGACTCTTCATTTTTCACTTACGTACTAGTATTGGACACTCGACCTTAATTTCATGCCAAGACGCGTATGTTTTTGTCGTAAAACAACCAAATCTGACACTTGAACATGTATATTGTGTCCAACATTTATAGCCGAGTCTGAATACCAGTTTTAACCCGGGTTTCGCTTCTGTATAGATAAAGGATATGGCCTCGAAATTTTCTGGAGCTTATAAACAATGCAAGCCCTGCACAAGCTCGGGTGATTTCAAGAAAGGAGAACGGCATTACTTGGACTATGATACGGCTTCAGAAGGTGGTCGATACTCGTTTATGCAAGCTCCAAGTTCAAGCTCGACACCTAGGTGGGATTTCCCTAGTAATATGCACAATCGAGGTGTGAGGACACACTCGAGATTTGCTGGTGTATATAGCGTGGACAAGACTCGAGCTGGACGTGAATCTGTCGCTGCTAGCGATGTGGTTATACAGGATGATGAAGAATCTAAAGAATGGATGGCACAGGTGGAACCCGGTGTGCACATTACGTTCGTGTCTCTTCCTAATGGCGGGAATGATTTGAAAAGAATACGGTTCAGGTAACAACTCTGAACTTCTGAAGTTACAGTTTGTAAAAATTGCAGGAAACCGAGTCTGTTCTGCAGGGTGCAGGGTAGCTAACTTACTGTGGTTATATGTTTATGCAGTCGCGACATGTTTAACAAATGGCAAGCACAGAGATGGTGGGGTGAAAATTATGATCGAATTATGGAGTTATATAATGTTCAAAGATTCAATCGTCAAGCTCTGCAGACTCCTGCAAGATCTGATGATGAGGTATTGCCATTACAACAGTTAATGTCGTCGATATTTCTGTATTGCAGTTTAATCCTACTAGTCCCGACTCCTGATCCATTATCCGTCTTGTCTACCTGTATCACCTGGTTTCATCTGTATCGGTTTTACATTGGCCTAAGATCGTCAATTAATCAAAACTATCAGTCCAATATACTGGCCTTGTCGTTCAGTTTATGATCGTAACAGCTAGAAATCTGATATTTGTAAGTCGCAAGAGCCAGAGTGTCATGTCGCGTTGAAATATAGGACTGTCGGACATATGGAGTGTGCAGTCGATATAAATTGTCGAAGTAACATAACCAGTAGGACGACAGTTTACTTTTTAACCGGCCATTCTGATTGTGCAGTCGCCAGTCAAACCCTAAACCCTTAACCCTAAACCCTAAAACCCTAAACCCTAAACCCTAAACCAGTAGGACGACAGTTTAGTTTTTAACCGGCCATTCTGATTGTGCAGTCGCCAGTCAAACCCTAAACCTAAACCTAAACCCTAAACCCTAAACCCTAAACCCTAAACCAGTAGGACGACAGTTTAGTTTTTACCGGCCATTCTGATTGTGCAGTCGCCAGTCAATATAAATTGTCGAAGTAACATAACCAGTAGGACGACAGTTTACTTTTTAACCCGCGATTCTGATTGTGGTTTGCTCGTACCTGACTGACAACAGCCCAGAGATTCGACTTTCACGAGGGTGGGATCAGTAATGGAGAGCCCTATGACAAACAAGGAGTGGATACCGCGGAACTTCTACCAACCTCCGGGAACTAAACCGTATTACCCTCCTTCAGAGCCTTCTGAGCAAGGTTATCCTGCAGGATTTGCAAATGGGTACGGCCTGGGTACACCGAAAGACTCTCCGTATATGGATCCATCTCGGACTACAACATCGTCTAGAGATGATGTTTCGGTTAGCAATGCAAGTGAGCTTGAGACGGAATGGGTTGAGCAGGATGAACCTGGCGTGTATATCACGATTAGACAGCTCGCTGATGGCTCGAGAGAACTCCGTCGTGTGAGATTCAGGTAATACATCCGACTTTTTCTTCTCAAAAATTTATTATATACCGAAGATGTCTTAGCCTAGAAAAGGACCGTTTTGCACAATAATTTATTCGCCTTTGACCGTGTTCATCTCGTAAATTATCATGGTGTATGATCTCATATATATGTAACCCCTCAAGGCCTCAACTAGGGCTGTTAATAAGATGAGACAGCTCGCAAGCAACTCGAGATCGGCTCGGTCAAAGCTCGGCTCGTGTGAACTCGACTCGAGCTCGGGCTCGGCTCGACTCGAAAATCCCGTGAGCGGCTCGAGCATTTGAGATTTTGAGATTACATAAGATATTAATCATATTTAAAAAATATACTCATATTTTATAAAAATATTTTATCATTATTATATCTTTGTACGATATATATCAAATATCTTGTTGCTAAATAGTTTTACATATAATGTTCGAACTTTGTTATTGAAAATACGGAAGAAAAAAAAAATAAACAATTTTATATAGGCTCGATTTGGCTCGAGTTTGACTCGAGCTCGTGTTAAAGCTCGCAAGTCTTGTAACGAGCGCATTTTTTTCAAGCTCGGGTAAGATCGGCTCGAGTTCGAGCTCGAGCTCGAGTTTTGGTAATCGAGCACAAGCCGAGTAAGGCCAAGCTTGGGCTCGGCTCGGCTCGGCTCGTTAACACCCCTAGCCTCAACAATCTGAAGTGTCCCTTTTTTGTTTATTAATTCAGACGGTCTGACAATAAATTTATTATATGAAAGACGATTTTAATCAAACCCGTTTACTTATATTTTCCGTGTGTCTTATGCAGTCGCGAGAAATTTGGCGAAGTGAATGCAAAGACATGGTGGGAACAGAACAGGGAGAGGATACAAGCTCAATATCTTTAATAATTTTCCGTCTCGAAATCAAAATTTTCCAGTTTAGATAGTACACTAACTAATCAAGAATATTGTAGCTTGATATAATGATGTAAAAGAACTGATAAAAAAACTCGAGATTTGCGGCCGTAGGGCACCTGAGCGAATCCCGTAACCCTATCAACTGATGTCACAAGGGAGAGACGAAGCAAATATGTATGCAACAAGTTGTATTGCAAATGAAAGCTCCATATAGTAGTTAAGGAATTGAGGTCATATTTGTATGTGTACATTGTTTCTCATGATTTGTTGATACTTTTGTTTTTTTCGATTTCTTAAGCCAGACCCGTGTCAAAAATGTTAAAATCACGGTCTTTGTGGCGAACTCTACTGAGACCCGTAAAGATTTTCGTTGATTCGCCACGAATACCGTGACATTAGATGCTCCAAAACATGAAGAATAGTTCTTAATTTCGCCAACAAAACGAATTACGTCTGTTCTGTACGGAAAATACTCGTATCCTTCAGTGTCATTCTTTGAGCGTAAGAAGGACGTCGTTCCGGAAGAAACGGGTATTTCTCCAACTTTACACGGGTAGTCCTTTATCACCCAGTTTCATTTGTATCCGTTATACATTGGCCTAAGATCACGGTCTTTGTGGCGAACTCTACTGAGGCCCGTAAAGATCTTTGTTGATTTGCCACAAAGACCGTGATATTAGATGCTCCAAAACATGAAGAATAGTCCTTAAATTCGCCAACAAAACGGATTATCCCAACTAGATTCTATGGACCAAAAGACGTCCGTTTTGTACAGAAAATACTTGTGTCCTCCAGTGTCATTCTTTGAATGCAAGAAGGACGTCGTTATGGAAGACACAACTATTTCTCCAACTTTACAAGAGGCAATTAGGTAACTTTTAGTAATGTAGTAGGGGAACAAACAAGTTACATGTGAGACAAATAAACCAAGGCGTGAAGGCGCAGAGTAAGAGTCCAAGTTGTCCTCTTTCAAATCTCTATATCGGCCTAATAATTAAGACGGAAATATTAAAGATACACTAAAAATGACAAGGTTTAAATATTAGAAATGTTATTTGTTAAAAGTTTAAGATGAAGATATTGTGATAATAGGTCACAGGTTTGAATCTCCCTTTCTCTAAATTATGCTACCTTACGCTTCATTTAACTTGAAAAAAGTTCATGTTGGAAGTGTTGCTTCAAAAGAAGCTCTTTTTATCCCACATTGGTATAATTGGTAGGATGGTTGGAAGTGTTGGAATGCTATATGATTTTTGCACAAATTCCAAGTCTGATAGTTCAGCCTTCCACACTAATTGTCGCGGTTTTTCCATACGAATTTCTCAGTCTTCTAAACTGATTATTGGTTTTTCCATGCTAATTGTGTAGTCTTCTAAAACCAAATTACAAGACGATATTTAATACGCCTCTAAAATTGTTCCTTACCTACCTATAAATACTACCTATTTTCATTCCAAAACACACACCAAAAACATTCTTTCTCTTTTCTTTCTCTCTAAATAATCATCCTCTTTCATAGCTGATATATGGCAACGTTCTGTTAGTAATTCTCAATCTGAGTCTTTGTCGTACACCTTAGACTCGGAAGTCGTGTTAACCCTGGGAAGTTGGTTGCTAAGAGGCCGTGTGTATCGAGCGGGGCAAATACAACTTTAGGGCAGTGATTATTTCACGCCACGACATATTGTTCCTCAAAGTTCTGTAAGTTTGTCCGTTCATTGTTCACTTAATAGTCATACCGCTTACAGTCTAAAGTTGTATTTTGAAAATTTCATGCTCCTTAAATTTTTATTATGGTGATATGACTATGAATTTTTATACATTTTTATCTTATACTGTCGTTTTTCCTCGCTCACTTACTTGAACTCAAATAAAATAATTTTTGTCACAAAGAAAATTATTATAATTGATTTCTACAATTTGTAAGTATATCCTTCTTCTGCCAGAAGCTTTCATGTATGCATGTTTAAACTCTGTGTTTGACTACTTTAATATTCGCTGCATAAAATCCTTATATAATTATGTTACTTTATTGCTTTTAAATTGCCGTAAAGATATAAACATGGTATTTGCGTTTGAACTGTAGTTTTTTTTTTTTGTATACGATAAAATCGAGATCGGTGTCGTATATATGTTATTGTTCATATGCATGTGTGAATGATCTTTTGATGATCTAGTTCTTATTCATTTGATATTTTGGCGGTAATTTTTTAAGTATGGGATTATACTCGTGTATATAAAATGATAGTCAGTCACTTATGTGTTGGTGTTCTTTGCAAGATCTTAAGTAGTACATTATCAGACAATTATTTTAACACGCAATGGATTACCGTTTTGGTTGACATTTTTGAGAGTATATTTTTAAGGCCTTATCTTTTTCTAGAATTGTGATACTTAATTTTGATATACATAATGGTAACTTGAATATGTGATTCGTGTATTATATTCATTTTATTATTATCATTATGTTTGTTGTTTTATCAAAAGATAAAAGTGGAAATAAGTTGGGATATGAATATTTTGTATAAGGCGAGTCTTTTTCATATTTTTTCAGTATGAAATAAATATGCTCTTTATTTGGTTGACCGAATAAAATGAGGATGTTACCTACCAAAAATTGTGATGTCAAATATATAATGTGTGATGGTTTCATAAACATCATTATATTCTCTGACAATTGTGAATTTTTTTTTTTTTCTACTACCTTATGTTGTCACTTATGTATGTCGACGACATGTGGGGGAAATAGGTTATTGTCAGACCTGTTTTTTTTTAGTATACTTTGTAGATGGTTTGTCCATTTCTTTAAGTTGTCATGAGTGTATCTCTTTTGTGATATAATTTGTTATGTATAGTTGGTTATACAAAAGAATAAATCAACATTTTGGTTTATAATAATTTCCTACATGATGATGTTGATCTTTGTTCACATGTTTCAGAAAAGGGTAATTTTTGTATGATATCTTTGAGCCTAAAATATTAAGCTTTGTCATTACTTTAAGTTTTGTAGTTGAGTTGGAAGTCTTAAACTTTATTTAAGATTGCTTTGGATTTTTTTTTTTAATGGAAAATTGTCATTGTTATGATTGTTATAAACGTTAACGTTTGGTTTAAAAGGTATCTGCTTATTTAAGACTTTGTGTAAGCCGTGGATTTGTGGGGGTCTAGTGAAGATTAGACTACTCTTAATTTTTTTCATAAGACGACCGAGTTTCAGTTTCAGTGTTGGAAATAGGTGTAATGACATTTACATTGAATAGATCGATATTCGTGAATACTTTGATATTGGAATTGTGTAAACGTGTTTCTTTGTTTATGAAATTTATGGATGGTTGTTTGGTAATACATGTTTTTGAGTAATTACTTTTATTTGGTTTAAATGCTTATATTGAACCAAGAATAAGTAAAAGTTATAAAAATGAACCACTTTGTCCTTGTTTTGTGACTTTTTTCTAAAGAAAGATGGTGATTTTGGACAAATATATGAGCATTTGAAAATGGTTATAAAAGTTAGCTTATTCATGACATGTGGATCGTATACTTGTAAGTATGTATATGATGAGGATTTCTTGTGTTATACAAGACATGATATAACTTATGTTCTCGTGTTGGGAAGATATACGATATAAATAGTTTTTGCTACTAGAAAGCATTCATGATTGTGAAAGTGTTTCATTATGACCCGATATAAATATTGAATTATCATGATATTTATTTGAATTTGGGAACGGTGTTTCTCATAATGCTATGTCATGTAAGTTACAAATACATAATTGCATTTGTGAATATGTAATGCAGTATAGATATATTGTGCGAGAATTTTGCAGGATAAGAAGCTGATGAATGGTAAATGGTTATATTTCCTTGTGGGAATATTATTCATACTCCATCAATTCTTGTTCATCTTAATCTGAAACATTATTTTGGCAAATTATCAAGAGTATGGTGGATAATCTGACTATATAATGTGTTCACAGAGGTTGTGAATTATAAGTGGATATTGAGATCCCCTACACAATGTGATATCATGATAGTACGTACGTAAATTGTGAAAAGGATATTGAGATCCTCCTACCAATGGCCATGGTAGAAGTTGGTGTTGGTGACACCACATGGAATGGTTATAAAGCCTATTGAGAGTGAATCGTGACGGGGCTCCCCCACTTGGGTTTACCAAGTTCAATGGGTCAAACGAAGTCACGTGGATCTCACGTTGTAATACTACTACCATTCCTATTATAATAAAGTGATGTAGTATTCTTTTATGCATTGTGTTGCATTGTGGTTTATCTGTCATGTGAGGAGGAAGGCTGAGCTAAGCTCTTAATAAGTCTATAGTCCTTATCTAAGGGTGGTTTGTGACAGTCAAACTTGATGGACTTACCTATGTGAATGTGGGGGAAATGCCCTACCCCCTATGAGGTCTTTAGGCTTTAAGACCTCTAGAGTGTTCACGAGAACCCAGGCACGTGAGGGGCACCATCTTATGACATTTCGCGAGAACGAACACAGATTCGAATGCAGGTTTGTGCGCAGCTATCTGTATACAACCCACCGTGGAGAGTCCAAAGCCGTTGTGCAACTCGACACGGCTGTAGCAGGTAATGTATGCACTGGGTGACAATTCAATTCCTCTGGAACATTGTCATCTTAAGACTTACGTTCTGTTGCCTTATATCACCTATTTCTTTTTCTGTTCTTTTGAATCATGTGGGGGATTGTTGGAAGTGTTGCTTCAAAAGAAGCTCTTTTTATCCCACATTGGTATAATTGGTAGGATGGTTGGAAGTGTTGGAATGCTATATGATTTTTGCACAAATTCCAAGTCTGATAGTTCAGCCTTCCACACTAATTGTCGCGGTTTTTCCATACGAATTTCTCAGTCTTCTAAACTGATTATTGGTTTTTCCATGCTAATTGTGTAGTCTTCTAAAACCAAATTACAAGACGATATTTAATACGCCTCTAAAATTGTTCCTTACCTACCTATAAATACTACCTATTTTCATTCCAAAACACACACCAAAAACATTCTTTCTCTTTTCTTTCTCTCTAAATAATCATCCTCTTTCATAGTTGATATATGGCAACGTTCTGTTAGTAATCCTCAATCTGAGTCTTTGTCGTACACCTTAGACTCGGAAGTCGTGTTAACCCTGGGAAGTTGGTTGCTAAGAGGCCGTGTGTATCGAGCGGGGCAAATACAACTTTAGGGCAGTGATTATTTCACGCCACGACATATTGTTCCTCAAAGTTCTGTAAGTTTGTCCGTTCATTGTTCACTTAATAGTCATACCGCCTACAGTTCAAACTTCGAGAAATCTAAATAATTAATCGTAATTATGCATAGTAATTAGTATGACATTGTAACAATAATAGATTTAAGTCAAGTGAAAAACAATCCCGTTGCTTCATTCTAATCAACAAAACTAAGAAAAATTAAACTTCATCGGCCTCAGACTTTTCTTGGTTTTGGGAATATGTGTATTTTTGCTGAGTTTATTACCCAAAATTTTATTTGTTATCGAGTATATGTGTATTTTTCTGAATTTATTAAAATTTATAAGTTAGATTTTAATTTTTATTTCATCAAGACTATAATTTAACTAAATTTATATGTAATACTTTTGAGTTTTATTTTAATTTTTTGAGTTTAATTTTTTATAATAAATGAACCCAAAAGTTTATAGCTATACTGATAATTTTTAAAACAAAACTCGAAAATATTAGTATGATACTCAAAACTTATAAAAGTAGTGGTAACCTAGGCAGCACATACATTTCTCTTAATTAACCGTCTCGTGTCCGACACTCGGACACTCGACACTTGTTGGACACATGACTAAACATATTATAGTTTATACGAGAAATAAAATTTTAAAAAAGATCGATTAGAAGATGAGTTTGGATGGAATATGAGAGTCAGTTATATTAGAGGTCGAATTGTACATTTATTTGTTTAGATTTAGAGTCAAATACATGATAAAAATAAAATTGTACGTTATTTATAACCATAAAATCTATATTTTATTATATTTAAATGCCGTGTCTCGTGTCCTATATTTCATGGGATGCCGTGTCTCGTATCCGTGTCGTATCCGTGTCCGCTGGTGCTACCTAGGTGATAATACATCGGTGGTACAATCCATTTACTGAATATTAGACTTTACAAAATTCGATTAAATTCAAATTATTACTATTTAATTACAATATTTAGACTTAGCAAAACTCAATTAAAATAATTCCAAAAAATAAAAAAAACTCAATTAAATTAATTAATAATGATGATATAATTGGTCAAAAATTATAAAAAAACTCGATCTTCTATCAATCATTTAACTAGTAGAGGGCCACCTATCAGATCTTAATATCATTGTGTCTTTCTCCTTCTCTCTCTAACTTTCTCTCTCTTCACCATAACCACTGTCATCAAATCCCTGGTATATACTCCCTTCTTTTGATGATCTGATCTAAACCCAGATTTAATTCATTAATTCTTTGTTTTTTGATACCAAATTTCAGTTTATTTGATCACAAATTCTTGTTTAAGACGATATCAATTCAAATAGGTACATATGATAAGGATAGTGGTCTACGTAGTAGCAAAAATATTGTTGTATTGTGGTTCGTTTTAAGGTTAAGACGGATATTGCGGTCTTAAACCAGACTAGTTATTGTTTGATTTGATTTGATTTGATTTCTTACTGATTGGGTTGTTTCTCAATTATCTGATTGATGTTTGATGTGAATTTTGTTTGGTTTGACATTGTTGTTCAGTTGACTGATCATAATGAGTGCAAAGGATTCCATGGATGTTGATGATGGCAACCTTGAGATTGGAATGGGTAAGTTTTTGTTGAATTTCTCAACTTTTTTGATTATTTTTAGATGTTATGATTTCATTTTTTGATCAAAGTTTTGATCTTTATGATGCTAGATTTCAGTTTTTGATCAAAGTTTCGATCTTTATGTTTGAATTTTGTTTGTTGATTGAAGTTTTGATCTTTATGTTGGAGGGTTTTGTATGTTGATCAAAGTTTTCATCTTTATGTATGGTGGAAGATTTAGTTTGGTTAATTGATTCATCATTATCATTAATGTTATAATTGTTGGTTATTTGATAATCAGTTGCATAATTCGATCATCAATAAGTCTCTCTTAATACGGATATAACCGTTTTAAGATTAAAACGGGTCAAATACACCCCATTGGGCATTTTATTTTTGTCTTATCTATTCAAGTGGTAGTTATTTGACCCGTCTTAAGCTTAACACGGATCATGTCCGTCTTAAATGAGAATTTGTGTCCGATCATATACGATTTGTTGTGATATTGTTTTAATTTAAGAACTGAAGTCAATTTTGTGAAAGTAGTGCTGTGTTGTGAAACATTATCCCCTGATAGGTTGAGGAAGTTGAGTCGACTTTGGAATGTGATTGATTGTATGATGGTGTTGGAATAGTGGTCACCTCTCACGTTTGTAGTAGCAATGATGACATGAAAGTTTCGTGTTTTGTCGGGTTTGTGATCAGGGTTTGTGGGTTGTATTTTGAATCTAGCAGCTGGTATAACACAAACCTGTAAGACTTGGTTTTTTCTTGAAACCGAAACTCAGACTGTGGAAGTGTCATATTTGATTAGCTTTCAAGATATGATCAAGTTTCGTACTTCCAGTGTCAACTCTCTGAAATTGATAACAGCGAAGTCAAGTGTTTGTTTGGCTGGTCTCGAGACTAGGGGAATGGCTTGGGTTTGAGCCATATGTTTTATAAGACTCACAGTTCTTAGCTACTTTTCATTGGACAATTAAATTGTGCAGAATACAGAACAGTGTCCGGAGTCGCGGGACCACTTGTGATTCTTGACAAAGTTAAGGTATGGCTGGAGTCTGTACTCATTTTTTTTCCGTACTAAACAAGTTTTGTTGCTTTGTGACCGTGAGGTCACGGGTTCAAGCCCTGGCAGCGGCCTCTTGCCAAAATGGCAAGGGAAGGCTTGCCCCCATTACACCCTTGTGGTGGGGCCCTTCCTCGGACCCTCGCCTAGCGGGGATGCCATCGTGCACCGGACTGCCCTTTGCTAAACAAGTTTTGTTCTTTTTATTCTAACAACTTTCATGCATGTTTTTCCTCCTTTCTTGGTTAGGGACCTAAATATCAAGAAATTGTCAATATCCGTTTGGGTGATGGAACAACCCGTAGAGGTCAGGTGTTAGAAGTTGATGGTGAGAAGGCTGTGGTTCAGGTACGAATATTTGAGTTTTGATTATAGTTTTCCTTGGTGATGATGCCTGAAAGGCTTACACGGACTTTCAAAAGCTCGTTCGACAGCAGAATTGTGCTAGCGACTATCGTGCTCATGTTTCTGCTCCATTGTGCTTGATTTGCACTTAACTACAGTAACGTCAACCCACATCATCTAATTTAGTTAGCGGTCTTCTTTATCAAAGCTTTATGTGCGCGTGAGGTGCTAACTACGTGTTGGCTATGGATCCCATCGGAAGAAATAGCGAGTACTAACCATGTTTTACCTAAACTGCTCTGCTGACAGGTGTTTGAAGGAACATCTGGAATTGATAATAAATATACCACCGTGCAGTTTACCGGTGAGGTAAGTATATAAATTTCTTCGGTTTTGGTCGTTGGGACGAGAACTTTCAAATTTATCGAAGTTGAATGTATGCTGAATTATCTTATGATGCTTTTAATTTCTTCTTTTAAAAGCCTTTTGCCGACTTTTTGGAGTCTGAAAATATTTTTATTGATAATGGATTTTTTAATTGATGCCCGAGCCATGATACCTCAACCTTGTTCTGGACCGTTAGCTTCCGAGCCTTGCTTATGGCTGTTGATCTATGTTTCACTGTTTTCTTTTGCGTGATTCCGTTCAAAGTACTTTTCCCAAGGTTAATGAAATTAACAGACCATTATTCTGTAGCTAAACTAGTAATTGTATGCTGATCATCTCCGTTCTTCGCCAGGTCTTGAAAACTCCAGTCTCTTTGGATATGCTTGGACGCATATTCAATGGATCCGGAAAGCCTATTGACAATGGCCCTCCCATTCTTCCCGAGGCATACTTGGATATTTCTGGTATGTGGCTTTGGAGTTCTTTAGAATTTTGACCCGAACATGCTTTAGCTGTGCGGTTACGGCTATGACTACAATCTTATTCCTAAACACGTTTTCAGGAAGTTCAATCAACCCCAGTGAGAGAACATACCCAGAAGAGATGATTCAGACCGGAATTTCCACAATTGATGTCATGAATTCCATTGCTCGAGGGCAAAAGATCCCTCTATTTTCTGCTGCTGGTCTTCCTCACAATGAGATTGCTGCACAGATCTGTCGTCAAGCTGGTTTGGTCAAGCGATTGGAGAAGTCTGAAGATCTTTTGGAGGTATAATTGTTCTATCAAAGGTCCCTTTGGCCCTGTTTGGTAAACAGCGGATTAATATTGGCAGAAGCAGATTTGACTAGTAGAATGATTTAGCGGATTTGACTAGCAGATTTATTTAGCAGAATTATTTTAGATGTGTTTGGTAATTTGCAGTTTAGATTAGCAGATTGTCTAACATCTTTATAAAATGACATATAAGGACATGAAAAATTATTTATTAAATATATAAAAGGAATGTTAGTATTTTATTAAGAATAAGACAATTTTTTACTTTTTAATATGCTAATCCAATATGCTTACTGTATTTGTTTGGCGGTGTAAGATTGCGAACAATTGTTTATTTCAGGCAGATTTTTGTAGTCCCTGCAGTAATTTACAGTATTTAACTGTGAATTTTGCTGAATCATTTTAGGGTGGTGAAGAGGACAACTTTGCCATTGTGTTTGCGGCTATGGGTGTGAACATGGAAACTGCACAGTTCTTCAAACGTGATTTTGAGGAGAATGGTTCTATGGAAAGAGTGACACTCTTTTTGAATCTGGTATACATATTTCCATACCGCTACTGTTTCTTACACAAACATTTTGCTTTGTTTTTGGTTCCTTCGAATCTTGTTTATCTAATATGGTTTGAATATGCTGATTGCAGGCCAATGATCCTACAATTGAGCGTATTATTACACCCCGTATTGCATTGACCACAGCCGAGTATCTAGCGTACGAATGTGGGAAGCACGTTCTCGTGATTTTGACAGACATGAGCTCTTATGCTGATGCGCTTCGTGAGGTAACATTCCATTCTTCTGATAGACACTTTCCAGTCTTCCCTAACATGTTTTGTCCTACGTTTTTTTCTTCGTTGTTTATATGGAGAGATTGGAGGGGATGGTAGACTAGGTACACGGACACCTCTCTTAATTAGGCGTCCCGTGTCCAGTTTCGGACACCCGACACTCCTTGGACACATGGCTAAACATATTATAGTTTAGACGACGAATAAAATTTAATAAAGATCGATTAGGAAATTAGTTTGGGTGGAAAATGAGAATTAGTTATAGTAAAGATCGAAGGGTATTTTAGTTGTTTAGATTTAGCTTCAAATACATGATAAAAATAAAATCATACGTTATTAATAACCATAAAATATATATTTTATTATATTCTAATGCCGTGTCCCGTGTCCTACATTTCATGGGATGCCGTGTCCCGTACCCGTGTCGTGTCCGTGTCCGTGTCCGTTTTGGTGCTACCTAGATGGTAGAGGGGTATAGGAATTTCCTCGCTTGCTTAACATAGAAAATATTTGGAGGAAAACTCCCTTGCTCCACTACGCCACCCTTCCTTCCTCTCCCTTTCCCTCAAATGATATCCAAACTACATGATTTGCCTCTTAATTCAGGTATCAGCTGCCCGAGAAGAAGTGCCTGGAAGGCGTGGTTATCCAGGTTATATGTACACTGATCTGGCCACCATATATGAACGTGCCGGGCGTATTGAAGGCCGTAAAGGCTCTATCACCCAAATCCCCATCTTGACTATGCCTAATGACGGTAATGATCTAAAATGACGCTTCACTTTCGAAAAGTGAGTGATTTTTGTGTGTTGTTACTAATGCTCTATGGGATTCTTCATTTTAGATATTACACATCCAACACCCGATCTTACGGGTTATATCACTGAGGGGCAAATCTATATTGACAGGCAGCTGCACAATCGTCAGGCGAGTGTTCTTTCATAATCCCTGTGTATTTTGACTGACATATCTTTATAAAATGAAAAACGTAATGTTGCATTCTGTTGTTCGTGTGCAGATTTTCCCACCAATCAATGTTCTTCCTTCACTTTCCCGTCTCATGAAGGTAAACTATATTACGGTTTTGTTTATCTCGATTTGTTTCAGCATTCAATTGTTTGTGGCATGTTGATTCATGCAACGAGGGTTCGTAACTTGTCCCTGAACTCTGACTGTAAGTGCAGAGTGCTATTGGAGAGGGTATGACTCGAAGGGATCATTCTGATGTGTCGAACCAGCTATACGCAAACTATGCTATTGGAAAGGATGTGCAGGCCATGAAAGCTGTGGTGGGAGAAGAAGCACTTTCCTCAGAAGATCTGGTATATTTTTTTACTCCCTTCTAGTCTATGTTACCCCGACTCTTCTAATTCCCTCACGTACCCGTGTCCGACACTCGACACTCATACAAGGGTATGATACTAAGCCAAAACATGCATATCATTATATATATAAAAGAAAAATGTACAAATGCTGAAGTGGCGCAATAATATTTCAGAAATTGCATTTTGAAGTATTCTCATTCACTTTGGGTTTTTTTAGTGTTAAAACAACCAATAAGAGTAAAAGTCAAAATTTAATTCAATTATTAAACCTAAACGTAGTAAATACAAAACCGTCTTAATTATACTCTTCAATTTAATATTGTTATATTAATTATGAGTAATTAACCTGAGTCTCCTCTTGGACTACATTTTGCGAGAAATTTCTATTCTATTATCCAACTAAAACCTTCTTTATTGGAAAGTAATAAGTTTTCATTTTTAAATTATATTTTATACTTTTCAAGTTATATGTCAAACTTTTAAGATCAATTTGTTCTTATATATCTTATTATATATGTATACTTTTTGATTTTTTTTAACTATTTACATATACTCTCCATACGTTATTATTATATCTAACAACTTTAATTGATCCTTCCCTGTCAAAATTAAAATTAAACAACTCCGTGAAAATATTCACGGGTATTACGCTAGTTTTTCATAAAAATGGCCAAGTCTGACACTTGTACACGCACCCTTGTCAGATCCCTTTAAAACGAGTCTGAGCAACATAGCTTCTAGTTTGGTATGCGATTCTCCTAGGAGACGGTCATAGTTTAAAACTAGCCCAATTGGCCATCAATTCCAAATAAAAAATATTTGTATTTGTACAACATCCCATTTTTCTTTTCGACGTTCTGATTATTTTTAGAGCGACATGGGACATCGTTAAAAATAATATCCCAGTGATGTCGTTGTAAACGACAATTTAATCTGTGATGATTGATATACTGATTGATTTGCTCAGCTATACTTGGAATTTTTGGAGAAATTTGAAAGGAAGTTTGTGACCCAAGGAGCATATGACACTAGAACCATCTTCCAGTCGCTCGATTTGGCATGGACGCTCCTCAGAATCTTCCCTCGTGAGCTTCTTCACCGTATCCCAGCAAAAACCCTTGACCTATATTACAGTCGGGATGCAACAAACTGATCGATGGAAACAAATCGAATCAATTCAACAGCTTCCGAACTGAGCTGTTATGAGCCTTTGGATTTTTTTTCCTCTTACTGCCTGCTGTTTTCCCGTCTTCCGGTGTCAATAAAAGTTCCCATTATTTTCCTTTGGCTAGCTGCTGCTGTGTACATTAAAGACATTCTTTATTTATCATCAGGACCATGTAGATTTGTTTCAAGGGGGAAATAATGTGTTGTATTTTCTGGGTTTTGAGAATTACTTCTATTTTTATGTACTCGAGGCGGACAATTTGAAGAGCAAGAACCCTCGACACTCGTTCCCACATTTCTGAAGCATGTATCCTTATTAATACATTTTGTATCGTTCAATTATTTTGGCGAAATAAATATTTATTGTGCTTACATTTGCCTTATTTCGTTCATCTACTCGCTCAGGTTTCACTTTGAAATTTGAGTCGAGATTTTATTGGAGAATCGAGGTTTTTCTGCTCCATCTAATTCTCTGGTTCTGTATGTTGGTGTCCTTGGGGAGAGATGGTGCCTTGAGTTATGCCAAAGGTTTCAAATCTCGGCCGGGTCGTGTCGTGTCGTATCGTATCAGCCGAGTTGTATCGGATTTTCACTCTACCGATACGAGATATCACCCGAGAATCACCGAAATTCACTGTGATCCGTCCGTGGTGGCTGATTAAGGTTTGTTGCGACTACGATTGATACCGAGATTTAAAATCGTGACACCAGCGGATATTAAACTTGGGTGCTTGGATGGAGTCGGAAGTTGGGACTTAGGTAGCGAATATTTTGTAACTTTTAAAAAAGGGATTTCTGAAACTCGTTTTTTTTTTTTACATTACGCGAATTTGGTATGAAAATTGAAGCCGCGCCCTGTTGTGACCGTACTAAAAATAATAGCTCAATCTTCCCTCGATTATCCTTGATCGCTCATATAACCCGACTATAATGTAGTATGACCATCAGAATATCGTCTCAAGAACTATTGTTAGCTGTGCAATGCGAAAAATCACACTATAGATATCACAAATTCTTGTTTAAGACGGACCATATCCCGTCTTGCAGAGCGACTCGAGAACTTTGCTGGGTTTTTAGCCATACCCGGGCTGAAAATAGCACCGTAAATCTGGGAAAGTTTCGAGTAATGTACTACTGAAGATAATGTAATGTAAGATGTAACTAAAGCAGCACAAAATGCTTTTTCACAGGTTTTTGATTCAATAATCCAACAAACGAGATGCTTGACAAACGACGAAGTAGACGTACAGTACAGCTTAACTCGAAAAAATCCTAGAAAATAATCGGAACTTATTACTTCTAACACCTAAAGAATTGATGAATATCAGTATTACCATCTCCGACATCTCCCATAATCAATAGGACGACATCCTCTTCACCGTGCAAGAAGCTTTAGGGCAGGCAGCCGACTTCCTTCCAAGCGACTGCAACAAGGACGTACTATATGAATTTTAGTATATGCTTCCGTTTCTTTATCTGCGATCTTTGATCTATCTTTGTATACGTATATAACCTCCTCAACTCGGGAAAATCCTTAAGGACAAACCCTAAAGACGGTTTCTCAGGGATTATCATCGTAAACTCTTGGCATACCAAAGCTTCTTCTGACAGATTAGTATCTTTTCGTTCTCGGTACCGTGCTCAGTTTCTTCCTTGTGGCAACTCCATTTCATGCCCTTTCCGATGGTGTTAATCGCGTCCAAGAAATAACCCGTTTCCCTAATGATTACGTACCCTTCGGGACGTAGGATACGATCCATCTCTAGGAGCATGTACTTCATCTCACACCTGCTTATTATATAACATCACTGTTAGACAGGCAATTGGAGGAGAAAGACTCCGCTTCATAAGAGACGAACATAAACGAGTTTACCTTTGGCTTTCCGCAGTAAAGAGGCCGTCCACGTGGAGAAGATCGTATGTTCTTGGATACGTAGAAAACGGCTCACACCTATATCACGCGTGGCTCGTTAGTATGGTCTAAGGCTGTTAATGAGACGAGACAGCTCGCGAGCAACTCGAGATCGGCTCGGTCAAAGCTCGGCTCGTGTGAGCTCGGCTCGAGAGCTTAACGAGTCAAGCCGAGCAAAGGCTGGCTCGACTCGAAAAGCTCGCGAGCGGCTCAAACATTTGAGATTACATAAGATATTAATCATATTTTATAAAAATCCGCTCATATTTTATAAAAATATTTTATCATTATTATATTTTTTGTATCATATATATGAAATATGTTGTTGATTTGCTAAACATTTTTACATAAAATCTCCGAACCTTGTTATTGAAAATATCGGACGATTTTTTTTAAAAAAATAAACAATTTTATATAGGCTCGAATTGGCTCGAGTTTGGCTCGAGCTCGTGTTAAAGCTCGCAAGCTTTGTAACGAGCTCATTTTTTTTAAGCTCGCGTAAGATCGGCTCGAGCTCGAGCTCGAGTTTTGTTAATCGAGCACAAGCCGAGCAAGGCCAAGCTCGGGCTCGGCTCAGCTCGTTAACACCCCTAGTATAGTCATTTGGTAAAAATAAAGGTTTTCAAGGTTACTGCAATCGGTTTGTGCAGAGCTAAGACTGTAGTATGGCACGGTGCAACAGACAACAGAAACCGATATTGTAATTTGTATACCATGGCTAACGAGTCTTGGGTGAGACGATCTTACGATAGAACCTCCTGAAATTCTGATTCCGTCTGACCATCTAAGAGTAAGATCGTTTCACCCAAATTTTTTCCACGAGATAAAATGATATGTTGCATCGCGTAAATTTGTAAGGGAGAAAATCTAATTACCAGTCGTGAGAGGCGCCAATAAGTCCACGGTCATAAACAATGGGCAACGTGTTAGGACTATACGACGACACAACATTCATTACCCATACAGGGTCCTCGATCAGAGCCGCTGCAAAACCTCCATACTGTGTATTCATATCCATGACATTCCGGATCTTGTTAGTCCCTAAAACCGGGAGCAACTTCTTGTAGTGTTTTGCCCTGACCTTCCACTTACTGTCATCTTGCTTAAACGCACCGGCACTCCCACTCGGGACATCTGACAGGCGATCGGGTGCAGATGTCAAACGATGGGGCCATTTTGCCACCGATTTCAAACTCAATTTCTTATGTTTTGGATTCGGGACAGTCACACAGGCGCGAAGAGGGGTGTACCAGGCTGCATCTGGTTCCACACTGTCATCGCACTTGGGAGGATAAGCATCAGCGCTAGCGAGTTTGCTGTCGTAGCACGCGTTGTCAGAAGCTTTCCTCCATACAGCAACATCGTCTTTTTTGTCGAATAATTCAAAGCACATAGAAGTTAGTAGCTCCTGAAGTTTTTCGTAGTCAGATCTTTGTTCTTCAATGGTGGTATTCCACCCTCGCCAGCGGTTCTCGTAGTTCACCGGAGGTCCAGATAAAACCCAAAATCCTCCTGGCCGGAGTATGCGGTGTATTTCCATAAGGTATAATCCACCTATAAAACAGAGAAATTTCAGGAAAAAACAAACTCGCGTAAAAAAAAATGTCATTCGCCAGTAATTAGTACGTGCCAATCGTATGATAAACTTATTATGAGATCGTTTTCTGCAAGTTTGATAACAACAACAACATCAGAGCCTTAGTCCCAAAATGTTTTGGGGTCGGCTGACATGAATCATCCTTTGGAATAAAGAAAAAAAGAAACGAAAGTGAAGTGAAACCGAAAATGAAAGATAAAGGGGTCTTATAGATATTAAATCGAACTTATCACATGTATAAAAACCAAAAAAATAAATCAAGAAACGGGATGAGGCACAAAAATTGCTTAAGCCGAGCAGTAACATACCGAACTCAGTCCATGGAATGAGGCACCTCGAGCAGTGAGCCATGTCAAATGAGTTCGAAGGGAAAGGCAGTCGTTGAGTTGAAATGACTCCTAGAATAGCCGGAATCCCACGTTCTAATGCGAATTGAACTTGTGCCTCATGGTTATCCCTTGGAGCTAGAGAAACGGTTAGAATTCCTCGGTCCAACAAATCCCCTCCCCAGCTTGCGACCTACACATTAAAAGCAAGTCGGAAATTTCAGCTTGATAAAGAGAGCCTTGTTTTCTTCATCGGAACCAAAAGATCAGTTACAGTCTTACAGACTATGTTACTCCGACTCTTCTAATTTCCTCGCGTACCCGTGTTCGAGACTGGACACTCGGACATGGGTATGACACATGGACACCTCATTTTAGACCAAAATGTGCATATTTTTTCAATAAAATAGCCGAGACCGACACTTGGACACGTACCTGTGTCGGTACTTCTAAACGAGTCCGAGTAACATAGCTTACAGATAGAAAGCATTGTATGGAACTCACCCCACAACCAGTGTCGATGGCAGTACGAACAGTTCCGTCTTTCATCTGAGGAATCAGGTCGACCATAAGATCTACATAATGACTAACGCCTTTAGGAAACATGGTTCCTCCACCCGGAAACAGAAATTTCTCGCCTTCTTTCCTTAACCAGTTCTGATTAGATTTCTGTTTGTTGATCCAGTCATACGGCACATTTCTGCAAACGGGAATTTAAAAACCTCGTCAATTCACTCAACTTCGTAGAAATATTAAAGTCCACCGTAACTAAATATGCAACATTACCTGTACCAACACTCATTTTTGCTCTTCGGCCATGGAATCGGCTGTTTGTACCCATTTGGCGGGGGAACTAAGCACTCTTTCCGCTCAAAGATCGGTGGACAATGTCGTTCTAGGAAAGTAAGTCTTTGATAACCGTATTTCCTCCATCTCTACATACAGAAGCGACATAATACAGTAAGATAACTACGATCCTTTGTTGTAAATTGTAACAACGATGTTTTATGTTTCAGTAACTTAGAACACAGAACCTACACCTTGTCCTACCAATTTACCATAGGACCGTTTTACATAGGCGTTGTTGGGTAAACAGCATATTGAAAGAAATTAGTAGATTCCGGCAAAATTATTAGGTTGACCAATCAATCTACTATTTTCATGTGTTTGGTAAACAGCATATCCTGATAGCATATTGGTCGGAATCTACTATTTTTGAATATGCTGCTAATAGCAACATACTATTATATTAGCATATTCAATTTATACATGAAACCGTTCTAATTATCCTGTAATCTGCTATTTACCAAACACCCTTTTTTAATCTACCAATTTAATTTAATAGCCAAACCTGTTATTAAAATCTACTAACCGTATTATACTAACGTTATCTGCTATTATGAATCTGCTTATGCCGTTTGCCAAACAGGGTCATAATCGTTTTCCAGACTTTGACATTCGATATTTGACATATGATTGAAACCGGCATACCTTTGGATCTGTGCACGGAGTATAATCCTGATAATCAGAACCACATTCAGGGAAAGAAAAGGATTTGATTTGAAGAGATGTAGCTCCTGATCCAATCTTTGATACGGGGTTAGTAAAGACGCTGGTAATATCGTTATCAGGACAGTACACACCACCGAGATAGAACGACAGTCCACACAACAAAACAACGATTAGCGACAGGGGAATGATTTTCAAGCCCTTATCAGGATGGTGTGGCTTATCATCCTTGCTGTACTTCATTTTTCTAGGACTCTTCGGACTTTTAGGACTTCTTGGTTTCGCTGCAAGATCAGAACCCATACACACACATCAAAATCGTATCATTACTTTGTAATACTGAACCACGAATTGAACGATATAATGCACAACATGAATATCATTCACCCATCAAGAAAACAACAGTTAGCTGATCATCAAAGCAAAAAGAATGTTACCAACTTCAATTCACGACACACGGGAAAAAAATTACAGTCGACTGATCTGTAAAAACAGGAAATGCTTGAATACAGATGAATATAACCAAATCTCAAAAAAACCGAGCAGACAAGCACAAAAAGTTTGCAGCTTCAAGAAGACTGATATACTTCAGAAAGATTAATGCTGCAATGGGGCTAAAACAATAGTCCAGAGCATTAATCATGATAAAAAAATGGATCGATTTGTCAAAAGTACACGATTGTTTATCTCTATACGGAGTACTCTGTAAGTCCGTATGTAATAGAACAAAGTCGTAGATTCAACATTGTCCCTATGTAATTCGTAGAATAACACCTTGAAAGATGCAATTCTCGACATATTTTCACTACTGTCATCCGAAACCATTCTTTCTATATCAAATCAACACCAAGGTAACTCATTTATCGAGCAAATCCCAATGATCAGTTCTTTGATCAAGACTGAAACCGATATTTATTACATTGTCAAAGTAGATTTTACCATTCTTTCTACATCAAATCAACACCAAGGTAACTCATTTATCGAACAAATCCCAAAGATCAATTCTTTGATCAAGACTGAAATCGATATTTATTACATTGCCAAAGTAGATCTTACCATTCTTTCTATATCAAATCAACACCAAGGTAACTCATTTATCGAACAAATCTCAAAGATCAATTCTTTGATCAAGACTGAAACCGATATTTATTACATTATCAAAGTAGATTTTACCATTCTTTCTAGATCAAATCAACAACAAGGTAACTCATTTATCGAGCAAGTCCCAAAGATCAATTCTTTGATCAAGACTGAAACCGATATTAATAGATTGTCAAAGTAGATCTTAAGACTTCCAAATGGAGTCATTAGATCCTTCTACTTTCCACATGATGATGGGGTCACAAAATGCTATAGAAATCTTCAATCTTTACAGCCTAAAATAGTCAATAGTCCACCACCCACCCAAGTCCCCACACATGTGTTGTAAAAAAGTGTAAAAATTGTCAGATTTTTACAAATGATTGCTAAAATACAAGTAACCTCAACATGTAATGGAAGAACTATCATTGCTACAAAAGGCAAGCAATACAACTACACCAACAACAACAACAACAACATCGTTACACCAGTGTCTCAATGACTCCCGTAAATTGTGACGTACGCAGCCTTACCTCCTTGTGTTAGCAACTAACTAAACGTATAATTTAATGGGACGACGTGTCTCATATCGACTCATATAATATAAGTGGCAATATCTAACATGTGCTCCATTTTTTCCCACCTACCCTTCCAATTACTTTATCATGACTCTTTGATAAAAGAATAAAACTTTATTCGTCCCGATCATTTGTTTAACTGTTTAATTAAAATACTCTCTTAAAGAATAATGACAAATGTTCAAACAATGGTACTCCATCGGACTATAAGAATAATAAAGGTAAACAAATGATTGAGTCGGAACGAGTAATTATATCGAACCACGCACATACAAACCATCAACAAGACCAAAAAAACCTCAAAAAACAACTTCAGAAAGCAGAGGAATGCACAAATCATACCCATTTTTTCCAGAATTTGTTTCAACTTTTTTGAATCAATAGACCATAAAGATCTAATTTTGATGCAAACCCATTAAATATTCAGATAAATTATGTACATCAAAACGATTTTAATGAGCAAAACACTTCCAAAAGCTGAATTATCATACATTAATATCACAATCTAATTACTGCATTGCAGAAAATAAAGGAAAAAACATTGAAAAAAACAAGAAAACAAACATACAAAAATAATGGTGCAAATTAAAAAAGAAATTTACCTTGATTTTTTACTAAATTTAGTTGCACCCTCTATATTATCCCTTCAATCTAACAAAAAGGGCACCAATAATTTCTCAAAAAAAAATTGGGTGGCTAAAATCTTTTAACCTAAAATATAAGCAAAATAAAAGGGATTGTAATTTAATTTAATTTAATTTGGGTTTCATGCAAATTAAGTGAGGGAGAGTTTGAGTGTTAATATAAGTGAGAAAAGGATAAAAAAAGGGGAGAAAAATATGTGATGAAATCTATGCTATTTTGGTTGGTTAGTTGCTAGATTTGAGGGGAGTATATAAACTTAAAAGTGAAGTGGAGTGAAGTGAAAATGGTTAAACAATTGTAGCTAACAAACAAAATGGTAAGTTGATTGCTTTATGCTTGATTGTTTCCCTTTGCATTTTGAGTTGCTTTCTCTTTGAATGCATTAACAAATTTGATACTCATGGTCCAACTATCAAATTGGTATAGATACATTTTTTTTTTTAACGTGTGTTACAAGGGTATAGATTAACTGTTTTTAATGTGTTTTAAGGGTACACATTAATAAATCGAATATGGAAAGATTTATAAGATATTCACATGATAAATTCAAGTATAAATATAGTTTTACCATAATTAGTGAGAATATCTTATAAATCTTTCCATATTCATTTTTTAAAAAAACCGATATTAATAAGTTAAACGTACAAATATTTAAAAGCTATTCTCATTAGATATTTAAGTAAATAAACTTATTTTTAGCATAATTAGTGAAAATATCTTGGGAATCTTATTATATTTAGGTTATTATTGCGTGCCCTAAGGACGGACACACGTTAAAAATATCTAAATAAATAAATATATATGTCGTCTATGACGGTTTTATGTTAAGATCTCTCACGATCCTCTTTCTTTTTATTTTAACCTTATTACACAGGGTTGTACACTTATTTTTAAAGATGACTATAAATTTTACTTATTATATAACCAATTATATTTTTTCGAACATGCGTACTTTATTTTTAAAAATAAAAAAGAAATAATATAATATCATTATATATAATAAAATATATATACGGAAATTATAACATTCAAATTTGAAAACTAAGAAATGAGGGGGCTTGAAAATAGGATTTCTGAAATTAACTAAGAAATACTGAAACTGTGAGAGTAAATGAGGGGGCTTGAAAATAGGATTAACTAAGAAATACTGAAACTGTGAGAGTAAATGGGGGGGCTTGAAAATAGGATTTCTGAAATTTTGTTGTGCCACATAGGCAGTTTTACATTATTCTAGTGATGTTTTGTAACCATCGGTTGTACCATGTCGTGTACAGCTCATAGCCCTAGACAATAAAAAGTTTAAAATTAAAACAACATATATAGTAAATAACTAAGCATAATTTAAGTGAAATTAAAAATAAGTCTTATAAACTTCTTTTGTTTGGGCAGTGAGGAGAAACATACTTATTTCATGGTTACTTTAACAATGGTATGAATTTTATTAAGATGTCTGCGATAGTGGCTAATCGAAAAACAGTAACATAATAAAAGTAGGCTACTAATGCGAATCGCACCAGCTCCTCTAAAGGCTAAATTCGGACAATCTGTATTAGCATTAATGTGCCGGAAATCCAAAGAAATAGCATCCAAGATAGCAAGTCGAAGAGCAATTGCTTCAGCGTAAATGAAGATCCCGCCCAAAACTTACCCTTTTCCCGTATATATATGATGTCTCCAACATTATCTTGTAAAAATCAACCATCTGGAGAGATAATTCACCTGAACTCGAGTCAAGAGGTCGTTAACCTCACCTTTATATACAGAGTTGTCGGAGTATGTATTTATCAATAAATTTAGACATTATCCTGATCTATAACTCACTAAATAGGTCTAACAATTAACTTCTCAACTTAAAGGAGGGTTGAATTGAACACATCGATTTAAAACCCGACCCGTCCGCCTTCACCCGATCATCCAAAATATTCACACTTCGATCAAAAGGATTTGATCTAAATTAAAACCACACAACTTAAAAATATCTTATCCAAAATAACTCCAAAATAAGTTGTTGGTATGGTATGGCCACTCTTTAGAATTTATTGTCCATGCCTCCACATGCAAAGTTAATGTGTACTAAGGATTTGGGCATCTCAAAATCAAACATAGTACTTCAAGAACGACTATAATCGCATATAAAATGAGAAGGAGACAAAAGCATATGATATACTAATTTGTAACAAATCAACAACATTGCATCTGCCATCTTAATTGAAACTTTCATATCGTATCGTGACAAATAACGGTTCACGTATCACACATGAAAATCAAAGTTAACTAGTATAAATAATATGACTTCATTTTTTAAATTCTTTATATACTACAAGGTTAATAAAGTTCAAAAACTTTCGCCTAAATCTCTTATATACTTACATATTTCAAAGGCAGATTATAAACGATAGATTTAACAGAAGACTGATTAGCATATTATAAATAGCATATTTGATTTGAGTGTTTGTTAATTGACAGGTTATCATTAGTAGATTGTTAGTTTTATATGTAATATGTAGTAAACTTCTCTAGTTTATATAATATTCAACATATTGTAAAACAGTATATTGATCCAAAATACTCCCTCCGATTTTTTGTTTTTGTTCATCTTTCCATTTTGATCTAATAACATTGATGTTGTCTCTTTTCTCTTTTGCACAACATTGTCTTTTGCACAACATTGTGTGGTCCAAAATCAATTTCATGTTATTTCAATATGTTGTTTACTAAACATCAAAATTAGCATATTAACCGATCAAAATTCAAACATGTTAAAATCCTTGTGCCAAACACAAATTATACCACCTATATTTAGTCATATTCTTTACCATATACAAGCTTTCTCAAAAGTTTCCTATAAATCTTGTTTTTTTATGACGAGGGGGTTGAATCCCCCCGGACCCATGCATTCCCGCACCACCACATGGACCATGTAAGTCACCCCTTTCGGGGGGCTGCAGTGGCCAAATGGTCATCGCCCCAACTGGTAATCGAACCTGAGACCTCTCAACTCCTGCATTTCTGCAAGCTTCAAGGTTTAACCCAGCTACCACTTAACTAACACCACTTGGTTTCCTATAAATCTTATTTATTTAAATAAGAAACTAAATGAACATTAAACTAAATGAACATTAAACTATTATTTTTTATATTAAAATATAACTTTTTATTAAAAAAATTATTTAAAATAAATTAAAAGTCTAAATATAAATTGCTAATCTTTATTACAAAATAATTTGACCCATATTAATTGCTCTATTATAAAACTAAAACATAAACAGATAAACGGGTAGTACTCCCTCCTATTCCGAATAAATGTCACATTTGCCATTTTCGTCTATTCACCTAATTGTCACATATTCCATTTTGGGACATTATTTATACTTATTTTATTCACTCTAACCCACAATAATACCCCACCTTACCCCACAACACTACTTATTTTAATCACCTCTACTCACAATAATAATCAATAATACATTCCCTCTCTCCAATCTTCCCACCCCACACATTACTTTACATTAAACAAATGAATTCCTTAATTCTCGTACCAAACCCGAAATGTGACAGTTATTGGGAATAGGAGGGAGTATTATTATAATTGTAGAAAGAAAAATACCATAAAGTAAGTTAAGAAGTTTATAAAATTAAACTATTAGTTCTGTGATAAAAACAAAATCATTAATATATAAATTTCACGTCCTCAATTTTCATAATTAATTATATTGCTTAATTTATTTTCCTCGTATCAAAATATATCGACTTATTGACATGAAATATAAAAAATTAATAAAGTGTTAATTTAACATAAACAGCTAAACAGAAATAAAAAATTTATAAATGTCGCACATATTGCAAGGGATCTATACTAGTAGGAGTAATATGTAATCAGGGTTTCGATTCCTAACTTCTTTGAAATCAAGCGTCTACTCATTAAGTTGAGTTCAGCACTAAACAAAGTTATATTATACGATCTATAAGAAATACATTTAATCAATAAAATAATAAAATACCATACATGAAAACAAAAATTGGACCATTTAAACATCACCGACACATAAACATTGCAATTATATAGTCTCAATCACTTTATTAATTATGATTTGCTTTGGCTATTCCATATGTCATAATCAAATAAAGAAGCAATTGCTTTAAACTTTATTTATAATAAATAATTCATTAATTGATGGGTTCATGTTGTTAATTAGTCATTGGAAATTTGGCCTTTTAGCATGGCTATCAGATCATGATTGATTGTCTACATATTAAGTTTTTATAATTATCAAAATTAATTACTCTCTTGTTTAAGATTGGTGTATATGCAAATCACAAAAATTGAAAGGTTTTCACATAAAAGGTAAAGTTTTCAAGTGAAGAAATTGCAATATAACGCTAATTTGTTATTGTGTTACTTAGTCTCAATTATTTATTTACGGTTTTAATACTTTTTTGGAGGTATTTTAATTAAAAGTGAATAATAATTTAGACGGGTGAAATAGTATTATAAATAATCGGCATAACTAAAAGTGTAAATGTTAACCAACTTAACTGGTAAAATCATCAGAGATAGTATTCAACTGTTCATGAGTCTCCTGACCTAAGAGTAATATTATAGATAACCAACACAACGAAGGCTCTCTTCCTTTGAAATGAAACTATTTGAACTGAAATAATCTGAATTGAACTGAACTAAAATAATCTGAATTGAACTGAACTAAAATAAGAGTTAATTTGTAAAGACTGAAGATGATGGTTGAATTGTAATGAATAAAACCAAACTGAATTAAACTTAAATAAATAAAAGTTAAGTTCAAAATAACACAGTCTTTGTCTGCAAATGTAATTAATTTAACTGATAAAATCATAAATAAAAGTGTTCAACTATTGACATTAAATCAAACTGTTCCCGTTTTCTACAAGAATAACATTATGGAGTTATTTAGCTAAAGCATAACAATTTAAATTGCTTAATAAAAAAATAAATGTTAACAAAAATACTCAAAATATAATAAATAAAAATATCCACTTTCAATTGTAAAAATTATAAGAAAATTATCATCATTATTTTATTTATTTTATCATTTTATTTTAAAAAAATTACAAATTTTGGTAAGAAAACAAGGTTTAGAGGTGGACATGTCTAATGGCGGGGGCCTATTTAAAACGGAATCACATGAGAGTCTCATGCAATTTATAACAACCCATGTTCGTTTAAAATGGAGTACTTAAAGTGTGATAGTGATTACTGATTATTACAATCAAAATTTAGAATTTAAAAAGATTGTGTATTTTCCAAATATATTATTATTCTTCATTCGATAACTAATTTTGCGGCGTTATCGGGTGGTATTAAGTTCACTACATCGTTGTCAAGATGGGGATATTCGATATAAAATCGTTCGACACAAATAGGATTATACATTCAATTATTATAATTACTAGTTTAGTACCGTGTAAAAATGCACGGATATGAATAAATAACATATATAATTAACTTATAAAACTGTATAATTATAAAAATTTATTAGTTCTAATACACAAATTTTATATTAACAATTCATATTATTATATTAGAATTTAATAGTAATAATCATTTACAACACAAAAGCAAACCTCATTTCATCATGTTGAACAAATGATTATACATCCAGTTATATATAATTATTGTACAAAAACTCGGATACCTTATTAAAAACCTCAAATTTTACACCGTACAAGTGATACAACTTGTGGTATAATACTATAATCCATAAATTTGCATGTTTGATGTCTTTTTGCTAATTTAGGTACATTTTATTTTGTCTTATCTATCATACCCGAGTATTTAACTCGTTTTAAGTTTAAAACGAATATAACCGTCTTAAATTTCAGTGGTTTTGTGGGTGATTTGTTTTAGTGAATTGCCCTAATAATATAAAAGGGCGATTAATTATCTCATTTTTTTACCTAATAAGAATTATTACTCATACACTTATTAATACACAACTTTTTGTGTGTGAAAAGGAAACCGACATCTACTACCTTCGATGCAATTAGGTTATGCAAACCACGTATACCAAGTAAGTGCCCGAGGCTAACAACTCAAAGCCTATAATTCACGAATTTAGAATAAAAATGCTCCATAAAACTTTACTCTTAAGGAAGCTTGAATCCCGACCTCCTTAAAAACTCCATCCAATTTTATTTTATTTTGGAAATGCGTAACTTAATGTTCATGCCGACGTTGGTTTATACCACCGACGTAACCTTTTTAATTTATTTGGGGTTGTACTGTATTATCTCACCGACCTTTACTGCATGCCATAACTTTTCTCAAGAATCTCAACTGTGTATAGAAATTAATAATGTTTGACGTTTTTATCCTACATTTTTTCCAAAATATAACCATTTTTTAATAAAAAATAATTATTTTTTGATAAATAATAATCGACTTCACGAAATAATTCATTTTTTAATCATAAAAAGTGATAACTATTTTATCAAAAATGATACTTCTTCCATTCAAATCCAAAGTGTATACAAATATATATTTCTTGCACAAATATTAAGAAAAATATTTGAAAACTACAGTATTAAAATTACAATTGGAACTTTGTTGTATAATTTTTTATTATTTTAAACGTGAGATGCTTGATTAATGGTAGGTCATTTAGTGACATTTTATTTAAATAAAGGTTGTTCATAAGGACACTTTAGTCATTTTTTTACTTTATTAAGAAAGTGATAGTTTTGATATAATAAATTTAAAAAGTACGTGTAATTTGGATATAAATAGAGAAAGTAATATTCCTCGAGAAATAATGATTTTTTATTAGTCGCAGTCGTACAGAGAATTTGTGAATGAATAAAGATGATCAAATACGCGTCGAAATATGCTATAGAGTACTGAGCACCAGCTATTTGTACTACCGGAAGTCACGGAGTCAAAATGTATGTCGGAAAACTCTTGTTTAAGATCAATAATAAGCGGTACCGTTAGGATTTTTTTTAACAGAGAATTGGTAATGTCATAAAGTAAATCTTCAAAACAAATTAAGAATTTACCTATTTATTCAAAATTCCGCTATTACCAACTATCTGTGTTAGATATTAAAACGAGCGAATACTACTTCCTCAATTCTCATCAATTCTATAACTTTACTTTATTCACGTTTGTCAATACCCGTTTTCTTTTGTTAATATCTTTAATTACAAATCGATAAAAATTATAAAACTTTGATATTTACAATGTACTCGGTAAGACAATTTAAACAAGATCTCACATGACTGACTATCTTATATGTTATATACTAGAAGCTGTGTCAAAAATTCACTCGATTTATGAATAGTGCCCAAAAAGTGAAATGTATAGAATTGATTGGAATGGAGGAAGTACTAGGCTACAACGGGAAAAAACAGAAAAAAAACTGGCAATTCCTTTTCAATGTTTTTATTTTTCAACAGATTTGCGAAAGCAAGCGATCCTCTTAGCCTCCCTCGCTTCACTATTGAAAAGACATAAACTTAATAAATGATTATCGAACAATATATTTATGTAGGTTTAAAAAGTAATTTTAATACTTTAAGATGATGTTCGCCAGTTCGACTTATATGTTCATGAATTTAATGTATACGACTACTGTTGACAAGTATATAATTCATGAACACAAATATTTATACTAAGTAAGTGATACTTGTGACGGGTCACCATTTGTGACGGATATTTTGTGAGATAAAATGATACAAAATGAGTTAGTGGAGAAAGTGGACCACATGAATAGTGTCGAAAAGAGAAAAGAAGTGGGTATTTTATGGAAGGAAACGATATCCGTCACAAGCTTGTGACGGACACCTCCGTCACAAATGAAATTTGTGTATTTATATAGACGATTTTATACAAAGTTATCGTCTTATCTATATAACCGAAACTTTGCTATCTACGAGGTTGTTAGTTGGGTCGTTGTTATTAGTGTAAAAGTCCATGGGCTTGGCCCATATGATCTATCACATGCTTGTAGAAGGGGCTTGTTATACGTCGTCGACAAATTACTAATTATCGTCGACATTTTTACATGAACTATCAATTTTGCCCCCCTTCAACCCTTTTGACAATTAGCAAATTCAGACTAAAATTCATTAAAAAAATTGTCGGTTTTCGCACGAAAAATTAAATACGGTTTAGTGCGATTTGATCAACGGATTTCAACGATTTCAACGAACGATTCGATCAACGGTAATTCAACGAGCGATTCAAACAACGAACAACGGTTTTCAATGATGAGTGACACTAGCGAGATTAGTTTACGATTTAAATTTGATTCAAATTTATGATTTTTAGTTTGTAATATAGTAGAACGGATTAGCGTTAAATTTCCGAAACCGATTTGAAATTTCGAAAAAACAAAATTAGAAACTTGCCGGACGAAAATCATTTTCGTCCAGACCTAGGTCGAGACAAAGATCATTTTCGTCCAGACCTAGGTCCAGACGAAAATGATTTTCGTCCAGACCTAGGTCACGAAAATGATTTTCGTCCAGACCTAGGTCCGGGCGAAAATTATTTTCGGCCCAATTTTTTTTTTTTTTTTTTTTTTTTTCGTTTTTCGCGAATACGGTTCAAATCCGGGTAAGAAACCTATCCTAAACGAATTACATTAATAACAATCCGACATTCAAACAACGATTCTATCCTAATTCCGTAAAAAAATGAAGGCATATATCCTAATTCCGTTTCTAATCTATCAAAATAAGAACAAAACAAAAAATAATAAAAATCAAAGTAGGGGATGGGAGGGGTAGTTTAGGAATTCCATTAAAAAGTGTCGACGATAATTAGTAATTTGTCAACGACGTATAGTAGGTTGGTTGTAGAATTGGTCACTTGCCATGCCTAGGCCCAACAACCTCCTCCATGACCGCCTCGATCCACCCTAACTCCCGTCCGGTTCAAGCTCCAAATCTTCAATCCCGCTAGAAAGCAAAAAAAAAATAAAAAAAAATAAATGGTATGATGTGTCCCGAACCAGGCATAGACGGGTTAGGGCTAAGCATGAGATGAATTCGACAATCAAGGATCTTATATAAGAATTTGTGTTCATGAGATATCAGCTAGGTCAACAGCGTGGCACTAGCACTAGTTACCTACACATACGCCACTTGGGTCCTCATATACCTAGGCACGGGTCGTTCCCCCTTGATAATCTTGAGTCACCCTTAAACTCGGGTTTGTTCAGGCCCCAAATCTCCCATTCAGCTAAAAAGTACTACTTCCTCCATTCCAATCAATTCTATACGTTTACTTTATTCACGTTTGCCAATACTCGTTTTCTTTCGTTAATATCTTTAGTTACATATCGATAAAAATTATAAAACTTTGATATTCACAATGTACTCAGTAAGACGATTTAAACAAGATCTCACATGACTATCTTTTATGTTATATATTAAAAGTTGTGTCGGAAATTCACTCGACTTATAAATAGTGCCCAAAAAGTGAAATGTATACAATTGATTGGAATGGAGGAAGTAATAAATAATAAATTGATCTGTCATGTCCTCATCCAATCACGTTCAGAATGGACATGAGATAACGAGTAAACCAACGCTACCTCTTCGCTAAAGAATTGTCTATGGAGATGTCACTTAACTTAACTGATACAATTACGATAAAGACATAATTGCATGAATGACCTAATTTCAAACATCGTCAACGACTAATTACCCATGTGTCGCTCACTTCATACAAAAGAAAGATTTGTTTTTCAACCTAATCCCTTTTTCCTAACCTAAATACTTCATAATACAGACTAAGGCTCAGTGCAGTTCAGGTAACTTATTTGCATGAAATAACTTTTTTGTCGAAAGAATCAAGTAACTTATTTTTTTGGGAGTGTAATAAGCTACCTGAAATAAAATGTTACGTAAGGTAGCATTTTAGATTTCAGTTACCTGATTCTAGGTTATATTACATTATTACCCTTCAATCTATAATATAATACTATTTTATGTCATTTCAACAAAATAAGCTACATTTTTGATTAGTTTGCCAAATACCTCGTCACTTTTTATATAATTTGTCAGCTTATCGGCTCATAATTTTCAGCAACCTTATCAGTTATCTTTTCAGATTTCAACTACTTTTTCAATTTTCAAATACCTTTTCAGATTTCAGATAACTTTTCAGCTTGTTTTAGCAAATAAAACCTAACAATAAAGTAAACAAATAACCAAAACGAATAATTACCCAATTGGATGGGTTACAAAAAAGGTAAAGAAATCCTCCAAAAAAGTGGGACCGAAAGCATGTATGGGGGACAGTGAGAACCACGAGTTACGAAAAGGGTGTCAGCCTCTTTGTCACAATTGTCAGTGTTCTCCACACGTTCACCTTCGTTCTCCATTTCTCTTGCTTTCCCCGTTTCTCTTCTTCTTCAGGTATTTTTCTTAAATCTTCGTGTTTTCCGAGACGACCGTCTTTCATTAGGTGTAAGGAGTACGGTCTTTCTAGAGGACACGCGAATTTTTCAAATCGTATTAAAATTAGAATTATTCCATATCATTTTATGATTCGATTGATGCGATTGTATTTCATTTGATTGTTTACGTTTTTTCGAGATTACTTGTAAATAAATTGTGCATATAATCAAATGGAACGGAGAACGTAAAAGTTTATTGAGCATATTTGATGTGGGTAGTTTATTGTTGGGTTGATTTTTCGGGTCGGGATGTATAGTTGTTTTCGGGTTTTGTGCTCTTTTGGGTAATACATGGGCGATAGGGTTAGGCTTCTTCAATCCGTCTTGCTTGTGACGGGTGTGAACACGTGACAAGCTTATGACGTGAGACAAGCTGAGACAACTTACAAGTGGGAGAGGTAAATGGGAGTGATCCTTTGTCGGGTTCATACCCGTCACATATGAGAATTTGTGAAGATTTTTAGGGATGTGGCAGCGAGAGAAAGGGTATTTCTAGTAGGAGGGGCAAATGGGAGTGCCCCTTTGTTGCATTCATACCCGTCACAGATGAGAATTTGCGAAGAACTGTAGGGATGTGGCAGCGAGAGAAAGGGTATTTCTAGTAGGAGGGGCAAATGGGAGTGCCCCTTTCTCGCGTTTATATCCTTCACAAATGAGAATTTGTGACGATCTTTAGGGATGTGGCAGCGAGAGAAAGGGTATCGCTAGTGAGAGAGGCAAATGGGAGTGCCCCTTTGTCGCGTTTATACCCGTCATAAATGTGAATATGTGAAGATTTTCAGGGATGTGGCAGCGAGATAAAGGGTATCTCTAGTGGGAGAGGCAAATGGGAGTGCCCCTTTGTCGCGTTCATACCCGTCACATATGAGAATTTGTGAAGAACTTTAGGGATGTGGCAGTGAGAGAAGGGTATCTCTAGTGGGAGAGGCATATGGGAGTCCCCCTTTGTCGCGTTCATACTCGTATAAATGAGAATTTGTGAAGATTTTAGGGATGTGGCAGCGAGCAAAAGGGTATCTCTTAAAGTAGGGGTTAAAATTTGTGTCAAATGATATTTTTTCAGGATGGTTGTGTACTGATGACCAGTTACATGATTTTCTATTACGGGACTGTAATGTGTCGAGTTCGTCGATTAAAGAGAGTTCTAGAATAAGGGTAATCAGAATAGCCTTGTTTCTGTCGAATCAAAATGTGTAATATACGTGTCTGAGACGATAGCTTGTGAACAACGTTGCTGTCCCGGCCCTGTGGCAGTAGGATCGGCTAGAGTTACTAAGTCCGTTGTTGTTCAAGTGAATAAACCAGAACTCTATAACTGTTTTCTCCCTCACTAAAAGTCGCGAATAAGGCTTATGGGTGTTCTGGCTTCTGGCTTGTTTCTTTAGATTGTTTGTTTTGGTAGCTGTAATGTTGCTGGTTAATTTACGGTTTTGGCGGGGTGCTGCACATGTTTTGGCTGTCTGAAACGTTTGGTGTTGCCTTAAGGCATCTCCTGGCCGTCTGTCAAGAAACCAGTTATCAGAAAAAATGGGAAGGACTACTGCATTACCGAGTTAAACTTAAATGAACTTATACGAGACTCGTGTATGTATAGAACATGTCAGTTCATGTTGTGTTCGTCAATTAATAATAAGATCGCTAATTTGATTACATTCATACAAACGGGTACAGAGTAAAAGCGGAATTGGTGCGACTGCAGTAAGATTTTCAATGGAATCGCTTCTGAACAAACTGAAAGAAGATGCATTTCAGTGCTTCTCTGATGACCAAGATTTCCTGCAATGCCCTTTCTTAAGGAACATTAACAAACCGACTAACTTGTCCTTCTCAGCCGCCAATTTTCCAATTCCAAGAACTGTGAGTCCCGGAGGCCGGAATGCTCATCTCTCAGCTATTTAACTGCATGTTTATATGTTTATGTCGTCACCCGGCTAGAAATTTCTAACTGGTTTTATCCTAACTTAGGATATTGGAACTAAAGGTCCAATCTTCGAGGATGGTCCGAACTTTGATTTGGCATTCAAGCTTTTCCATGGGAAGGATGGAGTGGTACCTCTATCAGGAAGGTCCGGCCGTCACAGTGATGATAATCTGGAACGTCACCCGGCTCCGAAATTTGATCCATTAGCTGGGAAAGCAGCAACAATTAGTTTGTCTAGTTTTGGACTTGGAGGTCCCTTTGGTTTCAATTTCTTCAATGACAAAGTTAAGAAGCAAAACCGGAAACCCGATTCTTCTGGTAAAAATGGCCAGAGTTCTAAGGTAAGATGCTGCAAACTTTTAAATTTCCGGTTTTTGAATCATTTTTAACTTGAAACTATCGTTCATAATATTAGGAATATTAATAATAGTTGGGCATCAACCATCACCTTAGGTTTTGGTTGAGATTGTTCATCTATCATGGTATCAGAGTCACTGTGACTGTACTTCGGTCACAGGTTCGAATTCTGGCAACCTCAAAACCCCTCAAAAATCACGAAGTGGAAACCAGCACACGGTATGGGTGGGCCTGTGCAAACTAACCACTATTCAAGCCCAATGGGCATTTGAGTGAGGGAGCGTATTAGGAATATTAATAATAGTTGGGCGTAAATGATCTCATCACGTGTTATAGTACTATAAGACGGTCCTACTCAAAAAATAGGTGGTAATCGATAATAATGCGACTGAATACGTGTTTCTTCTCGCTCAGGGAGGAACATCAGGACACGAGGCATACGGCAGTGAGTGGCTTCACACCGGAAACTGTCCAATTGCCAAGTCGTACAGGGCGGTAAGTAATGTACTTCCCCTTGTTGCTAAGGCTCTTCAACCGCCAGCTGCGATGAATTTTCGATGCCCACCAGCTATTGTTGCTGCTCGGGCAGCGCTTGCAAAAACTGCCATGGTCAAGAACCTCCGACCACAACCATTACCAGCGAAGATGCTTGCCATTGCAGCGATGGGCATGGCGGCTAACATACCTCTAGGAATATGGAGAGAACATACTCAAAAATTCTCGGTGTCATGGTTCATAGCGGTTCACGCGGCTGTACCCTTTATAGCTATGCTTAGGAAAGCCGTTCTGATGCCTAAGACGGCTATGGCCTTGACCATTGGCGCATCTATTCTAGGCCAAGTAATCGGCTCGAGAGCTGAACGAATCAGGTTACAAGCGATTAATGTAAAACCGGTGACGGTTCTGGAAGAAGTGATTGACGATGATATTGCGATGGATGACGGCCGTGTCGATGGTGTTAACAGTAGTTGTGGAAAGGAAATGATGCTGGAATCACTTCCTAGCAAGGGCAAGAAGGCAGACTCTTCTGCAGCTAATATTTGTTTTTAATAAGCGCGTGTGTATTGTCGAGATGTACTCCTCCGTCCAAATCATTTGTTTACTTTTAATTAAAATACTTCTCACAAATAAAAAAAAAAAGATAAATAAATGAATCGGACGGAGGAGGTAAATAAACCGTCAAAACAGCTATGTCTCTGTAACATGTGATTTCGACTAATAATATTACTGATCAACACGGTCTTATATATCTCTACCCTATTTAATGTTTCAATTTCGTTGGTTTAGTTCAGTTTAACTCAACACGTCAACTTTTGTTAAAACCCGTCTTCCGAATAATTATGTTTGATTTCGTATTTTCCCTGTAAAAGCGGAGAACACAACTAAATGAAGTACTTGGACAAACAACCGAACCCGAATGGGGCGAATGATACAACCCAAATTCTCCGACTCAATCCAAACCGAACAGACTAAGCAAAACGTACACAAACCCAAAAGGGGTATCTGAACAACAATTGTTGTATCACCATTCACCAGAAAATGCTCAAATCAAAATTAGGGCATGCAAATTAAATTCAATGTAATAATCACCATCAAATAGACAAGCCAGAAGAACTAATGCTCGTCGGGAAAAAAAAAAACAAGCGTCTTTTACCAAGGAAAACAACCCAATTATTCATGGAACCCTAAACCCTAAACCCTAAATTCAATGTAATAACCACCATCAAATAGACAAGCCAGAAGAACTAATGCTCGCCGGAAAAAAAAAAAAAAACAAGCGTCTTTTACCAAGGAAAACAACCCAATTATCCATGTATCTTCTACTACTACGAGTCTACGACTACTACTACTACTACCGTCTACCACTGAGTAATGCACTTAGTTACAGATGCTAATATGCATGAGCTACAGCATAGGGAAAAATACGACGAAAACAGTACTTCCAACTAAAGTACAGGGGGAGAAGAACAAAGGCCATTTTCTGTGCAGCTCAACTCCCCAAAAGCTAAGATGCTAAGCATCAGATTATTAGAGAGCACGAGACTTGCTAGGCGCGTTATTATCTACCAAAAAAACAACCAACCACTGTACAATATTTGCCTCCATTCTCTGATAATTTAAAAGCCTCCAAATCTTCCCGGAGTAACACTATTGCGACCATAAGCGGGAGGGACAGATGACAATCCAGGGCAATCCTTTGCAAAATGCCCGACTTGTTGACACTTGAAACACTGTGAAGTACTGCTCCCAGTGTTACCTCCTGATGCCAATCCAGGGCAATCCCTTGCAAAATGCCCGACTTGTTGACACTTGTAACACTGTGAAGTACTGCTCCCGGTGTTACCACCTGATGTCAATCCAGGGCAATCCCTTGCAAAATGCCCGACTTGTTGACACTTGTAACACTGTGAAGTATTGCTCCCAGTGTTACCTCCTGATAATGCTCGATTCACCGTGTTTCCCGATGGTTGCCCTGGACCGTTGATGATACTAGGGCAATTTGCAGAACTATGGCCAGTACCGCCACAACTAGTACAGATTGCATGCATGGGCGATGCACTGGCACCGCCATATCGACCATTGTACTGATTTCCATATTGGCTTGTAGTGTTATTGAATCCACCCATTTCTCTCCCGGTGGAAGAACTAGGGATCATTCCAACATGACTGATTCCGGATATGTTAGTACCGATATTAGGGGAGATGCTCTCAGTATTGGCATGGAGACCCGAACCACCATTTGTAAGCTTCTGCATCATATCTGAGAGAAACTTAGATTCGGTAGTAAAATTGACTTTCTCTGCTTTGACCACTGTTGACTTTACTCGCGTCTCATCATTGAACGTCTCTTCCTTGACTTTCAACTTGAAAATATATTTACGGAAGAGGGCAGCCCTAACAGTCTCTTGAAATGCGTCATCGTCTCCCTTCTCGTATTTCAAATCAAAGAGATCTTTGGCAGACATGCCCAAAAGCTCTTCACCACATTCCTGGAAGGCTGTCACCCAAGTAAGGCCAGTATGATCTTGTATCTGAAATTGGAGGATATAACGGTAGTCACACTCATCAACAGACTGATCACATCTATCACATCGCCACTTCCCATCTCCGTTGTTCGTTACCTTTTTACTGCACAGACGATCGCCAATTTGTAACGGGCACGCCGGGTAACAGAAATTATCCATTTTCATGAATGATAGGGTGGCACATACAGTAATCCAATCTGGCTTCTCAGATGTTCCCAGATTCTCATCCTTAATCTGCGATATAGTCTTTCGAACATCAGTCTTGCCAAAACTTGTCGTTTCTCTAGAGATAGAGACATAAGACATGTTTCTGCCTTCCCGGTCAAACCATAATTTAAGCTCCCGAGCCTCTGGATTGTCTGGTTCAATCAAAAGCTGACTTGATGAAATACTTCCCAATGCCTTTCCATTAAATTCCGAGACTTTAACTGCTTTCAGTGCCAAAACAGGAAAATTACCAGAATCACACAAATTTTGCAACATTTGTCCTTCAGAATTGCAGAAATTTCCCCACATGGTGAACTCAACACTTTTGCCAGACCGATCCCTCAACTGAAGGCTTCTCTTCTGAGTTTCAGTTCCATTTTTTTTCATAATTGTAGCCGTGGGACTGATTGAAGTGACCACTCCAATCACATCAAGAAAACTAGAATTATCTAAACCCTCAATATCACTGATAGGGCGGAAATTAAATTGTAGTCTCGGAATAGTACGGTCATCATCAAGACAAGGCTGCACCATAGATGTGGTGTCTAGTACGATCTCATGATCATTAGGAAGATGATTGAAGTTCTTCTGAGCAGCCTTAAGGGATCCTTTAGATATTAAATACACCTTCCCTACTTCAATCACATCATGAAACTGATCAACCACAGTGTTGAAGCAAGTAACTCGGATTTCACCTCCATCACAATCCAAAAGATCAAAGGAAAACACTTTCCCCTCCCCACGTGCATTGTTGTAGCGTCGGAGCTCACCCTTTGCTGTCACTCTTGCTTTTATAGTCCATCGACCTTGGTAAGGATTTAAAGCAGCAATTGGGACTATCCTGGGTGGAGCTTCATTCCTAGCAACAGGACCACTATTCATGTACATAGATGGTTGCTGCCGATACATGGGTTGCTGAGGACGTGAATAATTACATGAAGGAGCACCTGAAATATTTGCTTTGACATCATTGATCCCGCCATATGTACCACTACCGACAGCATTTCCTGAAAAGCCAGCAGATGATTTTGAATCGTGGTACACGGGAGGTCCATTATTTACAGCATAACGACCTCGTTCGTCATTAACTGTAGAAGGTCTTTCATAAGATTGAAATTGAGCACCAGATTGCAGCTTGGTTTGCGGGAACTTCCCTGATTCACTTGCCAAATTAGGGCTACCATTAGATTGCAATTGAGCACCAAATTCCTGTTTGAGCGGGAACCTCCCTGATTCGCTCGCCAGATAAGTAGGGCCAGGAACAGCTGCATTAGAACTCACAGGTTGAACAGGTGCATGATTCACTTCTGCTTGGCCTACAGATGGCGGCACTGAAGCACCAGGTGGAAGGTACGGCTTTGGTTCTCCTATTAGGGGGCATGTCTGTTGAAGCACTTCCAACTCGATGATAATTATGATCCTGAATTAAGTTGACCAGAAAAAGGGAGGAAAGCTCAGTGAAGATTCGACAATAGAAAGACCTTTTATCAGACAGTCACAACATTACTAAAGAACAAAATAAACAATCAGAACAATCAGCTAATATGAATGGATTCACATATCATAACTCTTAGTTATCAATTATCATACATACACACAAAAAAAAGACTTGGTTATCTCAGACATTAGTATTATATGTAAGCATGCAGAAAATCTCCAATTCATTTGGGCTGTCAGGTGATCGAAATAATACTAACATGCTCACACAAAGTGTTTAGCAAGACTAGTCATCCCTAAGATAAAATCTCTTGGGAAGAGGAGTAGTAGTAGTGATAACGCAGTATAGCAGCAGAAGTTCAGTATAAATCCTTTCTTAGTTTATTTAATGTGTGACTGAAATTCTTAAATTCGACCAACCAAGCCAACGATAATCTACAAGGAGTGTTTCTAATAAGCATTAAAAAAGGAGTCTGTACAAACTCGATAGGAGCTAAATTGTTTTACCATCCTCTTTTACGCAGTGTAAACATAAAGAAGTTAAAAACTTCAACACAACAGCGATTAGTCTCCAACGGTCATTTAATTTTTGTGTATTTGTAGGCCTAAAGCTAATATAATAAATTGAAGGAGAGATTCAAACATGCAACATATCCAAAATAGGACCTATATCTCAACCACTAGGCTAAAGCACCTTCATTGTCTCACACTCTTACTAATAGTAAGCAAAGTACACATTTCGCCTCCAAAGATTCCTGTCTTACGTTCCACACCAAAATCGTTCCTTGATTATAGTCGATGAAGGCAAGCAAAGTTTCCTTATGACTTATGACCAATTGACCATTGATATAAGCTCGCCCCCGATTATTTTAAGATCGAAGCTCGCTATTGTGACACATGTATAAACACAAGGTAAGACGACCCCTTATTCCATAAACAAAAAATACTAGCACTGGGCAAGACTATCGCTCATCATGTTGCCATCACTCCTTAGTCCTTAAAATAATTCCAAGCCTGATGTAAACCAGTTTCACATGCAAAACTACAAATCAAAATATCTACAAAAAATAAAGCAAAAAAACACTACTGCAAAACTACATAGAAGTTGATAAATACAGTTTTTAGCAGGATAATCCTGTAACTTAGCATCTTGTTTTACAAAAAACACTACTTCACTCAAGTATCCGTCTTTTCTCTTAGTTACAGAACCTATATGCCTCGGCTAGCAGGGTCCCATCACCAATGCAAAAAATACACAGTTTTTTCGGTAAAATTTCCATCTCTCTTCCTAAATCTTACTGATTCTTCCCCAGAAATGCCAATCTAAGCTTTAGGGTTTAGGGTTTAGGGTTTAGGGTTTAGACGCTACAGCAAACAATCTAACTCAAACCAAATAAAGCACAGAAACTCGAACTCACAAAAATAAATATTACGATCTTTTAACTTTAACTCCCAATCTTCCTTCCTATGCTATCCATTGCTTACTGGGTTACCCCAACAATTTCCCATCTCTATCCATATCAATTCAAACCAAATAAAAACAGAACCTTAAACTCAAACTCAAACCCTAAAATCAAAAACTTTTTTCTAGTTTTACCCATGGTGTTCACCATCGACAACAATGATTAATCCGTTTGGGTCCCCTACGACACAAAAGACTAGCCAAGAAGTTTACTTTATTCCCATTGGAAGCAATGCAACCCTTGACCTCATGGTTACGGGATAAGATAAGCAAACAACTATACAAAACCCACTTGATTACGCTATATCCTCTCTTCGTCCTAATCATTTCTTTTCCGATTAAAGCAAGCTTTCGACGGGTCAAATATAACCCACATGGCTACTCGCAAATGACTTATCTTTAACTACCCTGAGCGTTTTATTTGACTTGACGGATACTACCTGTCACAAATGAGAATCTCAATTGCGGAACTATAAATCCTAATTACGCCATAGTTTTGTCCTCTAACCTAAAACCCGACTCCTCCGCTATCGCAATCAAACAGTTAAAACCAGAAAAAAATTCAAAAACATGCCTAATTACGCCATAGTTTTGTCCTTTAACCTAAAACCCGACTCCTCCGCTACCGCAATCAAACAATTAAAACCAGAAAAAAATTCAAAAACATGAAAAGAAACTCCAAGATATGAATAAAAAGAAAGAAAGGAAGAAAGAGACGAACATTCGACCGCGAACAACATTACAAACGAACTTAAAAAGCTGAACAATTGAACCCTTCTCCAATCGACCATTCTTCACCAAATCATTATGCTGCGTCCCAAGCATACCTTGCTGATAATGAACCCCATCCGATAACAAAAGCCGGTATCTTTCCGTGCTAGCACTAGTCGTTGCATTTTGTGTGATTATTAATCGAACATCCGTCACCTGAACCACCGGTTGCATCTCATCCGCGCCGTCGATGGCGCAAAGAGCGGCGATTGCTCCTTCCGTTAAGTTTACCATCGCCATTGATTTGGTGATAATAAACCCTAATGATTGGGGATTTTTTTTATTTTCGGTGGAGAGCGGGAAAATGAACTTTAGTGAGTGTATTGGTGGTGCTTTTTAAAAGGAGAGAGGGAAGAGGGAACGGCAAATTATAAAACCGTCTAGATGTGTAAAACCGTCTTATATAACAACTACGCTCGTTTTTGTTTTTGTTAAAACCGTCGTAGCTATATAAAACGATTTTATATAAGAATTTAATTAAAATGGGGTATTGAGGAAGATTTATACAGTGAAGTTTCAAAGTGTTGAGAAAACTTCTAGGGCACACTTTTCGAAACTAAAATTTTCATCCGTGACGGTTGATAATCGTCACAAACTTGTGACGGGTTAAGTAAAATTCACGTTTTTATTAAAAAAAAATTAAAGTGATGAGAAAACTTCTAGGACACACTTTTCGAAACTCAAATTTTCATCTGTGACGGTTCATAATCGTCACAAGCTTGTCACACGTTAAGAAAATTCACTCGCGTAAATGAGACAAATTATTTACAACTCTTCGCGCACTTCAATTTTTATCTTTTCTACTCGTGTGGATGATACTTAACCCGTAAAGCCGTTATAGGCTTGTGACAGATATATCCGCCATACGACACGGTTTGTTTTCGAAGTTGTAGTTCAACTGATGATGACGTGTATATGGTGGGTCCCAGCATTTGTTCATAGATCGTGGGTAGGAGGATACTAGGATATGGGTTGTTGCGTGTGTTCGTGATTTCGTGATTTCGTGTTAGACCATCCCCAAGCAGTGGTCGCGATAATTAGGTCTCGACCCGTTTTTACCCTTAATCCCAATTTATTTATGTTGACCTACTTTCACCCTCCCAAGCAAAATGTCACGACCTAGGTCGTTAACCCAATCATTTTCCACCTTAATCACTCTACATTCTATACACATTTATTCATTTTTTATTCATCAACCAATAAAACTTGTACACCTAGGTGGTCACAAATGTGGTCAAGCATGATCAACAAAGGTCACAAATTGACCTTGGTTGAGCATATGGTCACCAATTAGCAAAGTGGTCACAAATTAATGATCTAAATTAACTCACTAATCATGACCAAACAAGGTCGCGACCACCCTCGTGACCTTGCTTGGGGGTGGTCTTATGCATGCCTTAGCCTTATCAAAAACTAAAATCCAATCCGATCCGATCTGATAAAACTGACTCGACTCGATAGATTTAACTTGATATTGAATTCAATATCCGAGGTTGGGTTGTGAATAAGCTGCAATTAGAAGAAGATAAAGTTTATTTTATAAGTTTACGATGAGTAATTCTTTGATTTATAAGATCGTCTTCAGAAATATTTATTGTGAAATATATGTGATTTATTTATTTCGATTTGAGCATTTTTTACAAAGTTAACATAAAATTTTTAATTGACCTCAAATTGTATGACTAGCTTTTCATAAAATTCATTTACTATAAAAGAGATAGCTTTTAGAGGATTCTCATTAGCTAGATGATTTAGGGTAATTGGGTCCCACCATCATCTTCTTCTTTAATTAGTCTCTCTCCTCCAATTTTATTTGCTTTTCATTTTACACACTTTCGATTTCAAAATATTCATTTTCATATGTTAAATTTATGATATAAATTTTTTATGCAAAACAAAAAGATACAAAAAATAAAAAATGAAAATTTTAAAAAGTACAAAAACTCATATGTTCCAACGATTAGAATTAATAATTTTCAAAGTAATAAATTAAAGCAAATTCATATAATTGTACACCAAATTTAACCTGGATATCCAAATTATAATATCGGGATGAAAAGAACAAAAAAATCAAATAAAATTAATTATCGGAATAAAAATCACGAATAATCATTTTGTAGGTAAAAAAAATCAACCTCATATAATCCTATATGGTCAGAGTTATTTTTTGGTAGTTAGAGGGACGGAGTTTATGTTTATGGTTGTATTCATCCTACATATATATTTGAGTAGTCTTAAATAAAAATTTGTTTATTTTTATATTGTCGAACTAACGTTTTATTTTTACCTACATTTAAATTAAGTGTATAAATTATTTATACATTTTAGATTGGTATAATTATAATACTATAATTATGCCTTTATTTTAAATATTTTCATCTTCTTATTGATGTTTTCAATTTAATAAAATTAAACTCGTGCATTTTTTGCACGAGAGTAAAACTAGTTAGTATTAAACCCGTATAAATTGCATGAGTTTATCTTTTCAGCTTTTATTATTATCAAGAATGTAAAATATAGTAAATAAATTTTTGATTTAGTTATAAGTTATAACATGTCTTCATTTTTTAATACTTGCGAGTGGATAGCATTTGACTCGTCGTAAGCTTGCAACGGGATACTCGTTACAAGTCTTACAACCAGAATTTGTGCACTTTGAAACCATGTTAACTCTAACTCATTATGACATCACTCCATGGTGGTCACTCATTAACTTACTCCTTCAGAACCGTACTCCTTACATCGAAAAAGTGCGAGATGACTCCTTTACACCTTTATGACATCACTTTATTGATGTTACCCACTAACTTGCTCATTTAGAACCGTACTCCTTACACAGTTACACCGAAAAAATGCAAGATGACATAAATTCTAAATTCGCCACTGCTTGCATCGGAAAAATGCAAGATGGCTCGTTTACACCTTTATGACACCACTCTATTGACTTACTCCTTTAAGACCGTACTCCTTATACCGGAAAAATGCGAGATTGCTCCTTTACACCTTTTTCCACATCACTCTATTGATGTCACTCGACACTCATTAACTTACTCCTTTAGGATCGTACTCTTTACACCGAAAAAAATGCGAGATGGCTCATTTACACTTTTATGGACATCACTCTATTGATGTCACTCATTAATAGGGATGGCAATGGATCGGGTTGGATCGGGTTTTGCAAGATCCAAATCCAATCCACTTATTTAGTGGATCATCGATTCATATCCAAACCCGATCCATATCCAAAAGTCAATGATCCATATCCAATCCACCATTTTTTTATCATCCATATCCATACCCGATCCATGATCCAATCCAAAACCATATCCATAACCCGATCCATATCCATTTCAAACCCGATCCCTACCCATTTCAAAAACCAATTCATACCTATTTGGCTATTTCAAAGCGCACATAATTGTAATTCCGCTTTTTTCGTATACACATTAATATATGATATATATTTCTTGCACTTTTCTCATCTACTTGCTTTCATAGTTAAGGCAGAAAAATGGCCATCATAAAATCACATTTTTAGCGAAAAGTACTACGGAGTAATATAGAGTAGAAGTTGAACTAGTAAGAAAATATAAAACTCCAAAGTGGTGTTAGTCCAGTGGTAACTGAGTTAAACCTTAAAACTTGCAGAAATGCAGGAGTTGAGAGGTCTCAGGTTCGATTACCAGCTGGGGCGAGGACCACTTGGCCACTGCAGCTCCCAAAGGGAGTGGCTTACATGGTCCATGTGGTGGTGCGGGAATGCATGGGCCGGGGGATTAAACCCCTCGTTACCAAAAAAAAAAAAAAAAAAAAAAAAAAAAAAAAAAAAAAAAAAAATCCCCACAAAATAAAATTGTTAAATGTCTTGAACAAAAACAACAATATCATGTCTCATGTTACAAAAGAAAATAAGAGAAAATGGATTTTGATTTCCACGCTTCTAAATGCATACTTTATTAATTTCCTTAATAATTTTTTAATTGTTTACGGTAGATTTTCTTAATTTAGCACAAATTTATGAAAAAAATTGTTATTCTACTATTATTACATTAAAATCAAAATTTTAAAGTAAAGAACGTTAAAGACAAAAGTGAACTCGAAATTTTCATTAACTAACAAATTAATAATAATAATAATAATAATAATTTTGTTAATGTTCAGTTGCCTTTACTTTGTTAGTCGTTACACCTTATTCTTTTATACTTGAAATCTTACTCTTTATTAAGTTCAGTTCAACTCTATACGATAAAGTCAATATAATTCAACTCTTTCAAGTTTAATTCAGTTTAGATCAATTGAGCTTATATAAGCTAAGTTTAACTTCTATAAGTTCAATTCAGAAAATTAAAGTTTAGTTCAATTCATACTTATTTTCCTACAACTTCAGCTTCTATAAATCTAGTTCAACTCCAATAAATTTAGTTTAGTTCCTACAGAAGTTTAGGTTCAACTCAGCTCCTCTAGGTTCATTTCAGTTGATATAAGTTTAATTCAGCAAATTTAAATTCAAAAGAACAAGGTTTTTCCTAATTATAATTTAGTTCGTCTTAAAAGATAATTTGAACATTTAGTAGTGATAGTATCATTAGAATTATGAAAAGTTTATGAGCTTTATTAATGTAAAATTTATGAGCTTTAATGTAAATTTATGAGCTTTAATGTAAATTTATGAGCTTTAATGTAAATTTGTATTCTTTTTAATGATCAAGTTGAATTATGGTGGTGTGGGAATGTATATGGTGCATATGGTGGTGCGGGAATGTATGGGCCCGAGGATTAAACCTCTCATAACAAAAAAAAATAATAAAAATATTATTTTTTTAGAAAAAAAACCGAGATTAATTAATATTAGTATTTCGCTTGTGAAAAGAATCTGGGTCGATTTGATAGTTTAAATGGGTCTGAATATGGGAAAAAATGGATATGGATCAAATTTGGATCGGGTTAAAGGTGGATATGAATCGGTTTTGGATCGGTTATGGATCTTAAGTGGATCGGGTGGATCGGTTCGGTTAAGGTTATGAAATGGATCGGCGTGGTTTCGGTTCGGGTATTTTTTGGGTGAATTTGGATTCGGGTTCCAACTAATGGATATGGATATGGGTTTTCAAACGATGGATTTGGATCGGTAAATTTCCCTCAGATCGGTTCGGTAATGGACAAATTGCCATTCCTACTCATTAACTTACTCCTTTAAGACCGTACTCCTTATACCGAAATACGGCGAGATGGAGTAAAAAAGACACTCGACACTCATTAACTTACTCCTTTAGAAATTAGGATCGTACTCTTTAACCGAAAAAATGCGAGAAGGCTCATGTAAAAAATGCGTCTGCCGGGAGTCGAACCCGGGTCTATTGCTTGGAAGGCAATTATCCTAACCGTTGGACTACAGACGCCAATTTGTTAAATAAGGTATTAATTATATATTTTATCTTCTCTGAGTTCAGTAACACAGTACTACAGGTAGAAGATGAGATAATCGATTCACGCCAATTTGTTAAACATTTACTTGAACAGTTGAACACATTATTTCTTATAATCACACCAGAGAGACATGGCTAAAAGATGAGATAATCCCTCGTCTTGGAAATATCGTCAACTTTAAATTGTTGCTCAGTTATTATAGATGTAATGTAATGAGTAATGAGTAACCGACAACTTTAAATTGTTGCCCAGTTATTATAATACATCGTCAAACCCTAGATAAACTTTAATGATAGATGGGCTAGGCCCAATATCCTAATAGTTTCCAGTATGATGACAAAACATAACCATCACCATCACCCAAATTGTTGTCTTGTTGTCTTGTCGCGCCTAGGATGACCCTTATGGACTTCAGGTTGGTATGTCTTTGGTTCTCCAATTCGGGGGCACGCCTCTTGCAGCACTTCCAACTCAAGGATAACTATGATCCTGTATGAATTTGTCCAGAAAACATCGGGAAAAGCTCAGTGAAACCCGACAAAAGGACAACCATACTAAACAACATAAAAAAAAGTCGTAAAATCAGAGCACAGTTCTCAAGAGAAAGAGACTAACATTCGGCTTTGAAGTTTTTTACAAATGAAATATAAGAGCTGAACAAGAGAACCCTTCTGCTGTTCTGCAAGAAGACGGTACAGAACGGTGCCACAGATGGCGCGTCTTGGATGATCACTGGACGTATACCTGTGGCTCTGTGCTATCTGTATTATTGGCTTTATGTCGCTCTCTCTGTCGACACTACAGCTACAGAGCGCAAGAGGCGATTGAGTCTCGTCTTTTATTAGGTGGGTTTGGAGAAAAAGGAACATACATCGGCTCATCGGATGTATAATCTGCTTACCGGATACTTGGATAGTTTGTGATGTTAAGCAAATACTCACCAAAAGACTGATACTGGAAAAAGGAATGCGTCTGCCGGGAGTCGAACCCGGGTCTATTGCTTGGAAGGCAATTATCCTAACCGTTGGACTACAGACGCTTGAATGATTAATTCAGCACTAATTAGATTAATAAAATATTCTCTTTCTCTTAAGCAACTTTTTGAATTTTGTGATTATATGTTATAATTTATATTTATATTTTCATATCCAAAAAAAAAACATTAGCTTGACCGGGTATCAAGTTATACTTGGCATATCTTCTTTGAATTTTCGATGTAATGTTGTCGTCTAAACCTGTAATTGTTGAATCTGCACATAACGATTAACTAGTGAAATTGTGTAAGTTTCTCAGGTGACGGGTAGTTTAACAGTTCAACATATTAGCTAGTTTATGTTGAGAGCTGCTTGAGCAACTCATTAACCTTCACGAAACAATTACACTTTCATAGCGGGAAAGCCTACCAAAATCACGCATCCATAATACAACACTCCTTAGGCCCTGTTCTTTCTAGCTTAATTTCAGCTCTTTTCAATTTTACTTGTCTATATTCCGCTAGGTTTTATTTACGTTCATTTAATCTCTTCACAAAATTAACTTTTAATTTAACTAAATTCACTTCACCTCAATTCCACTCAATTCAGTTCAATTAAGCTATACTCCAATTAATTCAATTCAGCTCGTTTCAGCCGAAAAGAACAGGGCCTTGGCCTGTCACGCTGTCAGTTACGGGAGCCTTTAAAACACTGGGATAATGCTGTCGAACATCAGAAAGTGATCAAGCTAGCTAGCGGAAATAGACGGAACAAAGCAAGTAATAACATCACCAGAAAAGTACATTTTTCGATACAATGGAAGGTCTGTAGCAGAAGCAGAAAATTACCTTAAACAACTACAGATACATTCATACATACTACAACACATTGAAATGCTTGAATATCGACAACAAATGGAGATACAGTTCGAAAATACTGCAGTTAACGCTAAACAACCCGGTACAACAGACAGAACAGTGCACATCATACATCATACAAATTACCTCAGTTATTTATTAACTTACAGTACATAATACTATCACTTAATGATGACAAACTTGTTGGTACCATGCCTAGCCCAGTGATCTTTTAGGTCGATCGCGCTTGAAAGATCGTACCCTTCAGAAGCGAGTCTTTGCAGAAGTTTAACAAAAGCTCCATGGCTCATTTTCCGACCAGCAGTGCGTGAACCAGGCCGTGTTGCATTCATCGGGAGTGGATACTCTGATATGTTAATTGTGCAGCATGCAGATTGCCATCCCCCGGAACCCCACCTGTAGCATTGACGCGGAGTACCAGTACAAGAACAAAACGGTGACAGGGTCCCATCCATGCTTGACTCACAGCTAGCAATACTTGCGTTCTTTCTCCCACGCCTCGCCTTAGGAGAGTTCGAGGAACTCTTTCTAGATTTCTTCGGTTTACGCTCCTTTAGGGTATCAGTACCATCATTAGGGTTTTTTCTTGATGTCTTTGCCTTTTTGGCGGGCTTATCAGGTTGAGGCTCGGCTTCCACGTTGATAGGAATTGAACTGTTCGGAATCAGAGTTATTTCTTCTGTGTTGTGCCGACTCCCTTGGAATGGATTTATTCCGTTTCTCATAGCTGCCATATAATTTCCAGGATGGAACCATGCAAAGTGAGGGACGGATCGATTCTCCTCAGATATCATTGGGTAATTCGAGGGATATGTACCCATTCTCGCAATAATTTTTCAACACAAGTAGTATCCCCGCTCCAAGCAACAGGTCTACCAATTCCTAGTAAATAATCAGAACAGGAAACTTTAGATATGACGGATTTATTTTAGGGAAAGCATTCATTCTAAGTAACTAGTCTAACGACCAAAATTTTGATACGGGTATAGGAGTATAGCCGTATCACGTGCCTTAATTGAGGGTTTTACATATCTTAGTGCAAAACTGCTTTATAAGAGAGTAAGAGACATCCTAATGTCACAATGGCATCGCTAACATCATTTCAGAATTCTCATTATGCAAAACAGATTACCAAACAGTTTTTGGAAATGCACGAAGAGATTCAGTCATACATTGCCTAGAACTCACATGCCTCAACGTATAGTAAGCGGACTCTATAATGCTGTAACCTTAAGGTGATGGTTGAGGCCCAACTATTATTAATATTCCTATTACGCTCCCTCACTCTTGGGCTTGAAGAGTGGTTAGTTTGCACAGGTCCCCCATACCGTGTGCTGGGTTTCCACTTCGTGTTTTTGAGGGGTTTTGAGGTTGCCAGGATTCGAACCCGTGACCTTCGGTCACACTGGCTCTGATACCATGATAGATGAACCCTGTCAACCAAAACCTTAAGGTGATGGTTGAGGCCCAACTATTATTAATATTCCTATTAGTGAGAACGTGTGCAAGCTCGAAGATCTATCAACAATTTAGGATACCGCTCCACGTGACAATCAAACCCAAACGACTACACTACCAACGATATCTAGCCATTCAGTAAGACATACACATAAACTGCAGAAATATTTACGGAATTCAACCATTCTATTGTGTATGAAGTATGAACCTTCATTATGCAAATCTATTTCTGATCACTAGCAATAATTGCGCAGATCACGAAACATCCAGCACCCTAAAAATGTACAGAACATTCCAAACATACACATGACCATAAAAAATATCGAACAGTTGATTAGTGGCGGAGCCAGGATTAATGATTAGGATCAAACTTGCGAGGAAGAGATCAACCCGTGAAATCTAACAAAACTAGTAACACAACAAGACAGCCAGAAGGCGACCGCCCCTGGTAGCCTCCTTAGTCCGGCGACTGCTAAAGATTATTTTTAGGATCAAACCCTAACAACACCAATTTTCAGCTGAAAACCCCAATTTGTTTCTCATTTAGTACAGAAATATGCAATGAAAACATCACAAAAGATCCTACAAACAGGTCAAACAAAACCCATCAAACCCACAGGCCACAATTTACAATAAATTAGTGTAAAACCTTCTTACACGAGAATTTCTGCACCTCAACAAAAGACATTGAACAGTGCAGTAAACCTAAACAGTGTCACACAGCCACACAGGATAAGGTATTAAGGTTCAGTTTAAGCAGTAAAACATAATCAAAATAACTTAATTAGAGCAATTATAATCATAAATTAACCTCATTTAACCTAAAAATCAAGCACAAAAACATTAAATTACCTAAATCTACTACAAATAAAGTACAAATAATTGAAACTACCCACTACCCAGATGCTCAAAACTCAAAAATAACCCAAAAAGATCAAAACTTTGCAGAAATTCAGACAAGAAAAGAGTAATTACAGTGCAGTGAAAAACATCAGGAAGCCATAAAATGAAGGAAAAAAATACAGATAACTAAAACTACCCACTACCCAGAAGCTAGAAAGTTAAAAAGATCAAAACTTTACAGTAATTAAGACAAGAAAAGAGTAATTACAGTGCAGTTAAAAGTATCAGGAATGAAATGAAGCAAAAAAGGTGACAGATTTGTGAAAATAAAGTGTGTTTGTTTATTGATTTATGTGAAAGAGTGAGAGTTTGGGTTATTAAGTTGAAGTAGAACAAGAGGTTCGGTTTGTGGGAACTGGAAAGTTGAGGTTCGGAAGTAACAGTGTGATTGTCCGAAGCTAAACTGTTGGTTCATTTTCTGACAATTTTTTGACTGGTTAGTGTGAATGAGACCCATACTTCAATGCAATGTTTAAGCCGCGCAGAAATTCAAATTAGACCGTTATACCGCCGTATTTGTATATTTGAACAACGGTGTATGTTTTGTGATGTTATTTATCCGTCTGCTAATTTTAAAGTTTATGATATCGTAATTGTAAACGAAGGAATTAAGGAGATCGATGTCTTGATGATGTAAGGCGGAAATTATAAATAAATTGAGCAAAATTGCGAGGTTGCAATACATAAATACATAATAATGACAATTGATCGACTTAAAATGATTTATAAAGTAAAAAAAATCGAAATGTATTTATCCGAAAGGGTACTCCATTTCAGTCCCCTTCGAGTTTTTTGAAATTTCGACATTTCAAAGAGTCAGAGGGAGTATGATTTTTTTTTTTGTATAAAGAAGAAGGGGGAAGACCTTAACAGAAAAAACGATATCGAAGCGAAACAAAAAAACAAAAACTAAAAACCGACACGACACATCCCATGGACGAAACGGACTATCCTCTTGGAGGTAATAACCTTGGCCACACCACTCCTTGAATATCATCTCGTAGTAGGCTCCCAAGTCGAGCAGGAATATTATGCCTCTCGAAAATCTGAATGATCGGAATCTGGTCCACCCCCGCGATACAAGCCAATCCGCACAAAAGTTCGCTTCCCGAAAAACATGTGTTATTTTTACATGCCACTCCGAGTCCTATATGAAACTTCGACAAATTTGTACTCTTTCCGATTTATTGTGTTGTTCCCTTTTGATATTAACACAAGAAATAAGGAAATCAATTTGGACCACACAATACACATGACCCCACATGAAATTGATTTTGGACTACACAAAGTTGTCCAAAAGAGGAAAGAGGGAACATCAATGTTATTAGACCAAAACGGAAAGGGGAACATCATAGAAAATTAGAGGTAGTATGATTTATGGAGTGGTAAATTAGGTGAGTCATACTTAACATGGGTTATGGGTAGTAAACCGTAAACGGGTTCGATCACCACTTTCGCGATGATAAAATCCGTATCCGTAGCTAGTAAAGACATGGATCAGACATCAAGTGAATAAATCTAGCTGAAGTATGTACATTACATAATGCACAGATAATTACATCAGAAGCTAAACTATCAGCACGGGAACGGGAACGGGAACGGGAACGGGAACGAGAACGAGCGAGAGCTACATCGAAGATCGGGCTATGGAAAACCCGAACTAGAATTAATTCCTAGTTAGTATGCTTCTAAATAAGCAATCAGAAGAATCAACTATCATAGTAATATTGGTAATGAGATTGTTGCATTTGTTGATGATGGTAATAGTCGTACGACTGATATCCGTCTCCATAGGAATAATGATGAGGCGGCTGAGGTGGTGAGGCTTCGAGATTTTCTTCTATTCGAGCTGGCGGACTTGAGATTTCGTTCTCGTGTTTGTGTTTATCTACCCTAACTGCGTCGACTCTTACCTCCTCAAATTCGATTTCCTCGAAAGAATGGAAGATTGGATGTAGATATGCATCGGCTAGACAGGTTTTTAGGTTCAGATCGAATTCTCCGGTTTGCTCCTGCTCGTCTTTTTCAGTTGCTTCCTGTAATCGAACAAGTAGCCAGTTAGTTTCAAATCGGAATATCCCGTATCAGAAAGTCATTAATTCGGATTATTATGCTTTTGTCCTCGGCCTCGGAAAAACTAGCTGCAAAGTGATACATGAACCATCTCAACCAAAACCTTAAGGTGATGGTTGAAGCCCAACTATTATTAATATTCCTAATACGCTCCTCACTCGAATGCCCATTGGACTTGAAGAGTGGTTAGTTTGCACAGGCCCCCATACCGTGTGCTGGGTTTCCACTTCGTGAGTTTTCGAGGCGTTTTGAGGTTGCCAGGGTACCCGTGACCTTCGGTCACACTGTGACTGAGATGGTTGAGGCCCAACTATTATTAATTTCCTAATACGAAGTTCATAATAAAGATTAGTTTCAAACCGGAATATCCTACTAATATCATTTTTTTTGGGTGATGAGGGGGTTGAATCCCCGGGCCCATGCATTCCCGCACCACCACATAGACTATGTAAGCCACCCACTTCGGGGCCCGCAGTGGCCAAGTGATTATCGCCCCTGTGATTCGAACCCGGGACCTCTCAACTCATGCCTTTGGGCTTTGGCAAGCTTCTAGGTTTAACCCAGAACCACTGGACTAACACCACTTGGTTTACTAATATCATATTATCATGGTATTCATGGACCAGATTAACTTCGCAATTAAGAGTAAGATCGTAACATTAATAGTTATAATCTGACCTCGAGAGGATATTTACTGAATGCCGGCTCAAAACGACTCTTGCAGTACTTGTGGAACGCGTATGTGATAAACGGTAGCACGATAAGCAACGGAGTAGATTTAGCGGCCTCTTTGGTGCTCAGGAGCCCCATCAGAAGGAGCTGAGATATCAAAAGGCTAGCAATAATACGAGTGTGAACATGTGGCCAAAATGCAGCCGCGCTCTCATATCGTTGATAGTACACATTAATGATCTGGGAAATCAAACAATAACAGATATCAGAGACAGCGTAAAAGCGCATCAGAAGAAGCATAAGCTGATTTGCACGTAAATGTGGTTCAACCGTTCAAGTAAAGTTACCTGATGACGGTAAACGAGGAAAGCCAAGAGAAAAAAAACGATTATGAATGGCAGAAGTATTGGAGTAACAACGGCATAGACAAGTCCGAGCAGAAAGTAAAGCTGTAGACTTGGCAGGGCCTCTGGATAGTCCACACATCCGGGATTCATTGCCCGGTCTAAATCTCGTTCAGTTTTTACTATGAACATGTGCTTTAAGTGGAAAATGACGAGTGGCTTTAATCGGAGAATCTCACTAGCAATGCCCGCCCAACCATCGACCATTATATATGTAATGAAAAATGTAGCCTTCATTGGTATTGACACGCCAATGTTCCGAGGTATCCTGGAGGTTGAGAGTCGAGACACAAATCTCAAGTTAGTTTCCGAGGTTCATAAAATTGCTAAAAAATACGGAGTAGTAAATATAGCGATTTTAAGTTACAAATTCATGCACTTTAAACGCTTAGTGCTACCCTCGTGTGCATTATGTCATTCTCATTTTTCCATGAATTGTCTTTACCTTCTTGTCATCTTTCTTAGACCGTGCAAATACTTTTACAAAAATTATAAACCAAGCTTGATTACTTCGTATTGTTGGATCTATGCCTTGAATCTATTAGTCGCCGCTTCGAACGACTATGCGGGGGTCTCGTTGACCGGTCAGCGAGTCTGGGTCGGGTCCAGGGGGCGAAGCGCCCTGGTTTAGGGGTTCGGGGACGCAACGTGGTCCCCGATGGGGGTTCGGGGGGCAACGCCCCCGAAACCTAAACGGTATATGAATTCTGTATTGGGCTAGGGTTTCTGTCTGGGCCTTCTTCAATTACGATGTACGACCGTGTTAAAAAAATGGACAGAATTTAGAAAAGAGGCAATACTCGCTAGGTGGTTGGTGGATGAAAGCATCAAGCTGGCCGAGAGCCGTTCCTGTCACTAAGCTTCCCAAGAATACATTGACCAGCATAAAAAGGTAATACTTGTCTGCAGCTCGACGCTCGAGTTTTGACCAAGCGACGTGCCCCTCAATCTTCGACATAATCATCAAAAGAGTAGGAAGAAAATATAGGAACATTTTAAGGGCGAGACCAGGAAGAAAACCCTGCAGAAAAGACTTGATGAATTTCCTGCAGAAAAAAAAGTAACTCGGAATTATCTTGGTGAATAAATACATCCGAGTTTTTAGCTCATTCGTTTGATTTGCATCCACATACAAGTTATACGAGGCTAGCCAAAAACACTCAAGAACCAGAAGATACGCGCACTAACATAAATTTTATTCACATCGACAATGATGACGTAAATAAATAAACGGAGTAGCATCAGGCTTGATTCATATCCACCACCAGGGATTCTAAATGAGCGAAAACTTACGGAGACAGTAAAAACACGTAAGGCTCGAATACTTACAGTTCTATCACAGGCCTCAGAAAAGGAGCAACCTTTTCAAGTGCTTCAAGATTTGCAAGAGATTGCACGAAAGCTATGGGTATCATGTAGAAAAACACCATCAAAAAAACTATTGTTCCAATCACAAATTTACGAATGGTAATCGAAACAACTGGTATAGCGAGGTTCCGCCAATACACATCACGAGGTTCCGGTGCCCAACTGGTTAACCAAAGTGTGGGATTTTTACTTTGCTGCGTTTGCGCGCATACAGCTGCACCCCACCGTGACTTGAAAGAAACAAAGGCGCTTGGTATGATGGCTTTTGGGTCATTGAGAATTTTCTGACGCTCCGTATTTAACTGAAAATAGGAAGTATAAACATATAAAAACTCATACATGAGTAAATACATTCAAGAAAAGGTATTCGGAAAAAAGAAATGACAGTCGAGAATTAGTAGTAAGTCAGTAAGTCACCATTTTGTCCATGTACATCAACTGTTGGCTATAGAATTCAATACCATCAACTCTTCTACCCAAAAGGCCAAGACATCCTATCTGAACACGAACATGGACAAACCCGTCAGTATTAATACATACACTGTAACAACCCGACCCACCACCGTCGTAACACGCACCCAATAAGATGGGATGTGTACCTTTGGGCCAAATACTTGTCCTCACTTAAGCCCAAAAACACAAAGCCTTGTTACTAAGTGATGGGTGGAAGCTATTATAAATATATCACAAGACTCTCATTCTACCGATGTGGGACAAAAAAATCTCCACACACCCACATTCTACCGATGTGGGACAAATCTCTCATGAAGTGTTACATACACAACATATGACAACATTGGCATATTCTCGTGAATTTAGAATCTTTACGATCTTGCTAATAATGTTCCTTACCTTGCATTTTGGCCTTTTGTTAGGGTTTCTTTCAAGCTTGAGTTGGTAATAATCCAACCAATTTTGGATTCTTTCCCTTTTCCTCACAAGTCTGGCAAATCTATGTGCGTTGTAAACCGCCTACCATTGGAGGAACACTAAAGGAATTACAGACAGAAACAGAATGGAATCTTAGAGACCTATCATTTGGTTTGTTCGAAAGCAAAGGTCTAACCTGCTGGCAGAGGTAAGTATTCCGATGATTCTTCTTGAAAAACTGATCGACAGAATCTGATATTGAATGTCCTGAAACACGTGGCACATTCTTCACTAAAACCTGCAGCATCGCAAATGCATGGCATAATCAGCATAACGCTTTCATACAAACAAATGAGTAACTGATAGAGAGTGCCTGCTTCGAAACTCGTAAGTCATAACCGAACCTCCAATATCAAATCACAAACAATCATACCGTAAACAGAATTATCATTTAACGATTCACGAGCAATCTAATTGACGTCTAAAAAGAGACTCAAAGATATTGAATACATTTTAGAAGTAAAAAAAACTTATATGAGACCGTCTTGCATCAGAACTAAATGAAAACTATCTAAGGATTTATTAGGAATATTAATAATAGTTGGGCCTCAATTCATCTATCACGGTATCAGAGCCAGTGTGACCGAAGGTCACGCGTTCAAATCCTGGCAACCTCAAAACCCCTCGAAAAACTCACGAAGTGGAAACCAGCACACGGTATGGGGCCTGTGCAAACTAACCACTCTTCAACCCCAATGGGCATTCGAGTGAAGGAGCGTATTAGGAAGATTAATAATAGTTGGGCCTCAACCATCACCTTAAGGTTTTGGTTGAGATGGTTCATCTATCAGGATTTGGGTTGGTATGACTACTGAACAGTCTCACACAAGACTCGCTAAGTGCAGTAAATGAGACGGAACATTGTAATATGAAGAAGTTAACGTTAACCAGTGTTCCGTAGATAGATTGACTTATACCGAATCTAGACAACAGACTTACGAAGCATCATGATCATCACTTAAAAGTCGATGGATCAGAAATGAAGCGAAACTCACTGTGTATTGCTCAACGCGACTTTGTTGGGATGCCAGAAAGTGTAATCTCATTGATGCAACTTTATCATACTCCTTGTAAAGCAAGAAACAAGTCCAAAATGTGAACAAATACTCCATCCCAATATGCACAAAGAACCTGCGATTTACGAGACGAATGTATTTTTGTGCTTTCATGAAACCAGAACTTCGGATATGAAATTATGAATTCAACATTAAATATAACTCATACGGAGTATATATGTAGATAACTTTACCTACCTATTTGATTTAGGAGGCACATTTGATATAGAAAGCTTGTCAATATCGCTTGTAACAAGTTCTTTCCGCAGAAAATTCAATGTTCCTCCAGATATATTAACTGGCAGAAGTACGAGAAGTGCTAGGACCATCATAGGAGCGAATACCTTCAACCTGTGGAGAAGGAATGCACGGGACAGAAATTAGCATCGTAATCATCATTGATTTGCAATAATCTGACGGGAACAGCACGTGATTTGGAAAGAAAAAATAAGGCAAAACAAGTTCAGGAACACAGAAAATGACGGAACTGAAGAAAGCTATTTGCTAGAATAATCAACAGCAATAGCTACAAAACCAAAGCAAATGGCATAGAAACCATCAGAATTCAGAAACACACAGAACAAGCACAAATTGAATGAATTTTGTCGAAAAAACCAGGAAGTACCCAAGCACAGAAATCACATCGAACTCATGTACAAAAATACAAGCATGGAATTGGAGGATTGAACACGAAAAAAGGTAGTAACTTTACAGAATAACTCGAAACAACTAGAAACATGAAAACAAGCATAATTCAACAGAATTGAGCAAAAAGAACAATATTTTTTTAAAAAAATCTATAATAAAAACACAAATTCTCATTTGTGACAGGTTAAATCCGTCACAAGCTTGTGACGTGCAAGTGGAAAAACGGACTGTAATAACAACTAACCAGACATCAAGTACAAGCATAATTGAAGGGAATTGAGCAAAAAGGACAATAATAACATTTAAAAAAACAATAATTATAGTAATTAATAACCAAAATCACATTTTCAAAAGTCAAGTACAAGCATAATTGAAGAGAATTGAGCAAAAAAGTACAATAACAATTAAAAACCCAATAATAACAACACAATTAACAACTAAAATCATATTAAAAACTCAATTATAAGCATAACAAAAAGAACAAAATTGAGCTAAATTACAGTAATCTGAAGGATACCCAAGAACATAAATCAATAATAATAACAATCAAAATCAGTAAATCACATCAAAACTGAAGTATAGCCAAAAAAAAGGTAGAAATTCAGCTGAAAACAGTAAAATTAAGCAAAATTACAGTAATAAGAAGAATACCCAATAACATAAATCAATAATTTCAATTAAAAATGCTGAAATTAAGCAGAAATTTAACAAAAACAGTAAAATTAAGCAAAATTACAGTAATAAGAAGAATACCCAATAACATAAATCAATAATATCAACTAAAAATGCTGAAATTAAGCAGAAAACATAACAAAAACAGTAAAATTAAGCAAAATTACAGTAATAAGAAGACTACCCAATAACATAAATCAACAATTTCAACTAAAAATGCTGAAATTAAGCAAAAAACATAACAAAAAACAGTAAAAATAAGCAAAAATAGAGTAAAAAAAAAAGATTACCCAAGTAAATAAATCCTGAGAAAAGCAACAGAATCAAGACCAGCATGATCAACAAGTTCAGTTTCAGACATTTTTAAAGCTTGAGGCATCCAATTAAGAAAAGTAAGGTAAGTTTTACAATCAAGATTAACATATTTACCCACAAAATTTTTAACAATTGGGTCTTTTCTTTTACCATTAAAATACCATTTAGGAAAATAAACTCTATCATTAATTGGTTGAATTCTTAATAATGCAAATGCTAGTAAAAATGTTATTGCACTAATTATGTTTATTAATGCTGATACTCCTATATCTGCTACTGATGCCATTGTTACTGTTAAAAAGCTTGAAATTTGTGTGTAAAAATGGGTTCTTTTACTGTAATTGAAGGTGATTTAGAGAGTTTGAGGAAGATGGTGTTGTGTTGTGCTGTGTTTGTGAGCTGTGAGTCAAGGAGTTGAGGAGTGTAGCAAAAGTATACAGAAAATGAGAAAACTGAAAAGAATGTAATTTCCTGGTTTTTTTGGGTAGTTTTTTAGTCAACTTTTTGGACAATCTTTTGTGTAATTTTGGGTCGGGTTCAGATTGGGCGTTATTCAGATTGGGCGTTATTCAGTAACGTTAATTCATTTTCTAATTTAATACTTAGTATCAGGTATAATATTATTTGGGTAAGTAAGATAGACAGTTCCTGGACTATACCACCAGATGTACAATGCTATTGTACATCCGGGGTTATTTTAGTCATTTTCTTAATTATTTTTGAAAAAAAAGTCAGTAATCTCATTCTTCTCCCCTACTTTTTTTTTTAATGTAACTTCTTCCCTATTTTTCTAACTGATCTTCATCCATCATTAGTAATTGATTTTTCTCATTAATTATTATATGCCATCTTTCAATTTATTTAATTATTATGTCAAGGTAATTTTTTATTTTTTTATTTTATAGTCCATATTCTTTTTTACATTAACTCGTAATCTTATATTAATAGCTCGTATTCTTATAATAATAGCTCGTATTCTTATATTAATAGCTCGTATTCTTATCTTAATAACTCTTTTTTTTTTATATTAATAATTCGTATTCTTATCTTGGTAACTCGTAGTTTTTTATATTAGCTCGTATTCTTTTAATATTAGCTCGTATTCTTTTAATATTAGCTCGTATTCTTAGGGTAATAACTTGCACGCTTTTGTGCTCGTATTTTTTTAGTTATTTGTGATTTTCTTAAACTCGCATTCTTTTTACATTAGCTCATATTCTTATAATAATAGCTCGTATTCTTATCTCAATATCTCGTATTCATATTTTATATTAGCTCGTATTCTTTTAATATTAGCTCGTATTCTTTTAATATTAGCTCGTATTATTAGGGTAATAGCTTGCATTCTTTTGTTCTCGTATTTTTTAAGTTTGTGATTTTCTTAAACTCGCATTCTTTTTACATTAGCTCATATTCTTATATTAATAGCTCGTATTCTTATATCAATAACTCATATTCTTATCTTAATAACTCATAATTTTTTTTATATTAGCTAGTATTCTTTTAATATTAGCTCGTATTCTTTTAATATTAACTCGTATTCTTATTTTAATAACTCGTTATTTTTTTATATTAGCTCGTATTCTTCTAATATTAGCTCGTATTCTTTTCTATTAGCTCGTATTCTTTTTACGTTAGATCATATTCTTATCGTAAATATTCATTTGTTAAGTGCTTTGGGTCAGAAAATTTACCCTAAATATATTCATTAGGGTTATGATTGGTGTATGTAAATATTCATTAGAGTTATGATTGATGTAAATATTTACCTCAAATTAGTATTGTGTGATGCGTTTTTCCTTCCTGATGTCGATGCAAATTGCTTCTCGTTCAATGAAATATTATTCGATGCATTTTTACGCCTTGTTGAACATACCCATCGCTGCCCTTCTGCCATCTTCGAATCAAATTTTTGTGGGAGAGAAATTTGTTGTGACTGTCGTCAAGAGAGAATTAAGAAAATGTTTACGTTGATTGATAATTAAATATTTGTTTTGTATTGGGCTCTAATAGAAAATTAAAAAATTATATATCAGGTGGGCCTGATGTACCATGCTTCTATACACCTGGGTGTAGGATCCTATTTGTGGTAAGATAGATATATTGGATCATATTTTCACTCTCTAAATTGAACTTAATAGAGTTGAATTGAACTGAACTGAACTTAATAAAACTGAATTGCAAGCTGAAACGGAGTAACAGTTGATTTATAATGAGATAAGCTGAATTGAACTGAACTGAACTTAGGTCCTGTTCTTTCTGGCTTTTTAGAGCTGAACTGAACTGAACTGAGCTGAGCTGAACTGAATCGAGCTGAGCTAAACTGAACTGAGCTGAGCTGAACTGAACTGAGCTGAGCTGAACTGAACTGAGCTGAGCTGAACTGAATCGAGCTGAACTGAGCTGAGCTGAACTGAACTGAGCTGAGCTGAACTGAATCGAGCTGAGCTGAACTGAACTGAACTGAATTTAATCGAGCTGAATTGAGCTGAGCTGAATGAAGCTGAAATTAATAAAAATAACTTAAGTTTAATTAAAGTATACTAAATAATAATAATATAAAAAAAAATGTTTGATTAATACAAATTTGCGATTTTTTAAAAAACAATTATATTAAAAAAATATTAATTTTTAAGTAATTTTTTTTGTAGTAAACTCTAATGGGCTTTGCTTTTTTCTTTTCTTGTATTTTAAAATTAACAAAAGCAACATTTAAATATTTTACGTCTAATTAACATAATTTTTTTTTTTTATTATCTAAACATTAATTATTTTTATATATAAACATTTATAGGTAATTATTATTTGGTGGATTCGGGATACCCGAATACACTTGGGTATTTATCTCCTATTAGCCATCCAAACGTAAGAAATCATGTGCCTGAATATAAGTATGCACCTCCTAGCGGAATATTTGAACATTTTAATTATCGGCATTCATCTTTAAGGATGACGGTTGAAATGACGTTTGGTCAGCTGAAGAGAAGGTGGAAGGTGTTAAAGAACATGCCACAAATGACAACGAAATATCAAATGTCAATTATCGTATCCGCTTTTACACTTCATAATTTCATTCGGATGCATAAATAACATGGTATTCCAGTTATACAACATCGATGTATTTAAGGAAGAACAGATTCAAACATGGATGATAAAGAACGGAAGAAATTCATGGACAAAGTTCGAAAAGAAATTGAAAAAAACGGTGCGATATTGGTGTCCATAATGACCTCAAAGATGAAGCACATCAAGATGATAACAATAATAATCATAATAATAATAAATAGAATAATAAATAAATAAATATAATAATAATAATAATAATAATAATAACAATAATAATAATAATAATGTGGGATGTACTTAATAAAATCGACCTGAACTGAACTGAAATGAGTTAAATGAAGCTGAGCTGAGCTGAAGTGAACTGAACTGAATGAAGCTGAGCTGAACTGAATTGAGCTGAACTGAACTGAACTGAACTGAATAGAGCTGAGCTGAACTGAACTGAATAGAGCTGAGCTGAACTGAAACGAGCTGAAAATAAGTCAGAAAGAACAGGACCTTAAACTGAATTAAAATAAATCGAAATTAAGTCAAAAAGAAAATTACCTTAGTTTTCAATCTTTTCATTTTGTTTGCATGCATTCTTATATGCAAGTGACGTGTACTTGACTTAACTTACTTCAAAACGGATAATGTTATCTTAAGTGATACTTAATAATTTAATATAATCCTTCGTACCAAAAAAAAACTTAATATAATCCTTATGTTCCTAAAAAACATAATTTATTATTTAGTACAGTTAAAAATTACGGATAAAATTGTCATTAAAAAGCATTTAAGCTAAAAGAGTTAATTCATCAATTTAAACAACTAATCCTATGTAAACCAAAATAAATTCCAATCTAATCATAAATCGATCACATGTCGATGATTCAAGAAGTTTGTGTAAAAATCGTATATATTTTCTCATTCAATTGCTCGCCAGGCCATTTTAGTCTTTAATAGTCTTAATACATGTAAAAATTCAGAAAAACATTAAGGGCTTCCACGGTCCGGGACAACCACCGGAGGGGAACCGAGTCTCCGATTTTGGTCATCAAATTTATAGTTTTATTAATGAAATCCGATACAAACCTCTAAATATAATATATTTATAAATTCATATTTAGGACCTTATTTTCTTATTTCGGAAATTGATTCGGCCATTGTCTTATCTCTTATTATAAGAGTGGGCGATACCGTACAAGAAAGACAAAGAAGCATGAGCAAGAAAGGGACGTGACATTGTCACATACTCACATGGATGAAACTAATGAATATACATATTTGAGCAGCTATTCCCGCTTGTGATTGTCATAAGCTTACGATGTTTCATGGTTTTTCTTTCACTTGTCTATTAACTTGTTTTCCGATTTGTTTTTTGTGAAAGATCACAAGCTTGTTATTAGGAGATTGAACTTATATTAGGTCTGATGATCATTAGGGTTTCTGCATTATTAGGGTTTCTTGAAGTTGTGAGATATTATAAATATCTCACACTATATTTATGTAAGAAACACACAATCAATAAGAATTCTCCTAATGCATTTTTCTCTTCTATATCTTATTACTTGTGATGAAATAGTACCGTCACAAATGAGAATTTGTGATATTTAAGTGCATCTTCTCTTCGACATTCATTTACAGATAATGGTATAAATAACGTCACTCATAAATATCGTTCTATTTCTTGCTCGAAAATTTAAATTATTGCCTTAAAGAATAATAATGAAGAATTTAAAATCGAACCTGATTTATCGTTAGCTCAACCTTATAAACTCTTTATCTGGTTTGGCTCTTAAATTTGTTTATCATTGGCGTGCATCTTGCATTTGCTTTGCCAACAAAAATATATGATTAATTACATTACTTTATGGATTAAACAATTACTCATGCACATGATATACAACGATTAGAGCATAATCTCATGATGAGCATCTATATTGTAATCATATGCTTTCTCAGTTTCAGTCAACTCCTTGCAAGGAATAAAAAAGATAAATAAATAATTGGGAGAGACGGGGTAGTACATCTAATTTTAGAAATATTTTACCTTCATGGTGTATTGGTGTGTGCCTTGTTTCGAGCCGTCTCACCAATTGAGACACGTTTTCAAAAGTTTACACCGATCCTGCTAATAACTAACCCAGTTATTATTAAATTGTAAAATTCATATTGAGATTGACTCATGACTAATCCAATCGCATGCCCTATTGCCCCGTGTTTAGATCGCAAATATATTTACCTCTTTAAGATCTGAACCTAACTTGCATGTTATTAGAATGGTTTCGATCAACCAAACGTCCTGATAAAACGAGTCAATTAAACATTTAGTGAAATACCCGTATTAATTAAACATCTATCTCGACCACTAATCTACCAACAAACAACCCAAAACCAAAAAAATATATTAAAAGAAATTACATGAAATTATGAAAATATTAAATAGTGGTAGGTCTATAGCATGTAAGGAGCATTTAGGGATAATTTATCAAAAGAAAAGTTAAAATTTTGCATTTGTTAATGACCAAACGTAAACGTAAAAAGTGATGTTTATTTATGTTGTGGTCCACCTAAGATTTCAATTCTTCAACTCATACTTTCATTATCTTTTTCACAAAGTCTAAAAGTGCACTTCATTTTCGCCCAAATTGGTGTTGATTAGTTGGTTGAAACATAACGTATGTACTTTATCCCATTACATTATGTTCTTTTCGACTATAAAAAGGGACTAAATTAAGCTAAATAGATTAGAATTAAGCCGAAATAAAAGTTAATTTTTGAATAAATTAGTTAAATTGAACGAGACTGAATTAAACTAAAATGAAAAAATTAAGCCATAAAAGAACAAAGCTTTACTCCCTATTTACCAATCGCTTGGCCTTTATTTTTGGCATAAAAATCAAGGAGGTAACCAGGACTAATTTTAGTTATAATTGTTGGGATGGCGAATTGAATTAATATGAGGTGGATGATCAAACTTGTTAGGAAAAATATTTTAGAAATAAAAAGGTAAATGAGTGAGATACTAAAATATAAAAGACAAATTCTCATTTTAGACGGGTATTATCCGTTTGAAATTTAGACGATAAAATGTTGAAGTCGGTTTACACTTACTGTACAACACACGGTTTTCGTGATTCTAGTAGGGTCTCGGAACAAAACTTTACGGAAATCACATTGAAGGTTCACCGGATAAGGTAAATCGACCACACAAAATTTGAGGAGCAACGGAGGACATTTGGAGGGTGTCGATAAGCGATAAACCAACATTCGTCGAAACTCGGGTAATCGTGAAAAATGGATTAATACTCGTTATTTGGGTCTGAAATCGAATGCGTTGACTCATGAAATGACCTCGGACACTTGCTTCAAAAACCAGGATAATAAGAAAAGTTGTTCGAAACGACCTCCCGAACGGCTAAAATTGAAGTGTATAATACACGGATTTTCGTGATTTTAGGGTCCCAGAAGAAAATTTCTTCAGAAATCACGGATAAGGTTTCTCAAGTAAGATAAAGCGGTCACACAAAATTTGAGGAGCAACGAATGACATTTGGGGTGTCGTTAAACGATAACGAGCATTCGTTAAATCTCAGATAATCGTGAAAAATTGATTAATACGTTATTTAGGACATAAATCGAATAAGTTAAGTCAGACACGTAATAGAAAACCGAGAGAAAAAAAAACGTGGTTCGTTACGACCTCCAGAACGGCTCGAATTGAAGTGTATAATATACGATTTTCGTAATTCCATAATCCCAGAACAAAATTCTCTGGAAATCACACTAAAGGTTTCTCAGATTAGGCAAATCGACCATACAAATTTGAGGAGCAATGAAGAATAATTAGAAATGCCGGTAAGCGATAAACCAATATTCGTAGAATCTCATATTATCGTGAAAATTTCTTCGAAAATCACTCAAAAGTTTCCTCAAATCACTATTGGTCATTTTTTTTATTATAAAATGAATATTTTTCTCGATCTTAACTAAAACCAATTAAATGAAGGCTAGATGTGAAGGAAATGATCGAAACGAAAAATTCATCTAAACAAAAGGTTAAAGAATCCGCCCGTGACGGATTATAACAAGCAAAAGAACCATTTCGTTGTCTACATTTGGCATTGGCTACTATGGCTAGCATGTTCCAATTGTGGGCTTCATTCTATACTGTTTGCCCCATAATTGACAACGACATGGATCGGTATATATCACATGGCCTTTCAATTTGCCCTCTCAGCTTGAGATCAATTTTACGATAAAACCGTCTTTTAAGCATACAAGATAACATACAAGAATGTATATTTTAATAGACTAATGGCTATATAAATTCGATTGTCTTACGGTTAAATTTGTATTAATGGAATGCGGCATTGGAACACTTTTTAGTAGTTCATCGGTTGTGAAGTCGTGATCTCGAGTGCAAATATATCAATCAAAATCTGAATATTAACCCGTTTTTAACTTGTGGCGAATATGCATGTTTTCAATAAGAATTGATGTTGAAGTGAAGTGGTAACTCCACATAAAGATTGAAACTTTGAACACCATATCTTCATGTTTTTGTACTATAGGGCATAGGGCATGACTAGAGACTATAAATAATTAGAGTTGAATTCCCGGTTAAAGCTCGACTCGTGTTTGATTAAACTGAGCTTGGCTAAATCTGAGCCGATCCCGAGTACATTAAGGCTAAGCTTAGAAGCTTGTTTGAGTTCTTTTATATATTTTATATATTGTAATATTAATTTTATTTATTTGAGCATTTATAAGTATATTATATAGAAATACTATTTTTTAGTATTCTGTATTCTTATTTTGTTTTTAAAAATATTTATATTTAGTTAGATTTAAAAGGTGATGGAGTGAAAATATTACGATGACTAAACGAGTTCGATTCGAGCTTGAAGTTCAATTTTGAAGGCTCGACGGGATTTGAGCGAGCTCGGCTTTAGCTCAAAATTCTGAGCTGAACTTGAGCAAGTCCGAGCTCAAGTCATAGAGGGTTGTTTACAGCCCTAGGCCTGACAAAACCGATCCAACCGTGAACAAGTTGCATCACAAACTCGTAACATAATGCTCGAATTTAACCTCCTAAAACAACTTAATAAAGAGACACCTAAAACTAATTTAACTCAAAATAACTAGACACGACCCAAATCTTAGGTCTCATTTTCAGTCCACCTCGATATGGTTTGAGAAGTCTTAAAGTGATGCTCGCTCTAAAATTTTAGGTCTCATTTTCAGTCCACCTTGATCTGGTTTTGTTGAGGAAGCGTCTTGTAAACTCGGTGAGGGATTAGTGTCACTCAACAACGAAACTAGGAAAGAACACGTACAACAAACGTAAGTAACAAAAATAAAACGACACCACAATTTATCACGTGGAAACCCTTCTTAACTAAGGGAAAAACCACGGCTCTCTCGACAAATTAATTCACTTAATAAGATAATACAAAGTTCGGAAAGTACAATCACACACACTAATATTGTCACTTTCTCTCAAACTTTGTCTCACTCTTGTTATATCTAATGGATGTTGAACACTCTATTTTCTTTTCTTAAGAACAATAAGTATTCTCACCAAATTATATTAATTTGCTTTTCTCCTATTTTTTGTGTGTACTAAAACAATTAGTACCATCACCTATTTATATTAAGAAGTTCTTAAAACTTCCAATAAACCATTAATTGTTTTAATTAAACAATTCTATAACTCTTTGTGGATTATATGTTTCTACTTCCAAAACGTAAACAATTTACGTATTTGCTTGTAAAACATTCCACACTTTATTTCAACATTTAATTGTTGGAGTTTTAGGGAGATTAATCCAACAGGTTTGAGAAGTCTCAAAGCGATGCTCGCTCATAGGGCTGTAAGTGATCTAAGCCGACTTGTAGAGTTCTCAGAATCAGCTCGGTAAAAACTCATCTTGAAATCGGTCAAAACTAATTACGAGTATATTTCGAGCCGGGTAGTCCAAATCTAAGCCAATTCCGAGCTTAGTAGAGTTCAAGCTCACCCCCACCTGAGTTCGAGCTTAAATCGGTGCAGTTACACCGCTACATTTGGCAAAAATGGAGAAAATACTCCCTCCTATTCTACATAACTGTCCCATTGTCCATTTTCGGTTATTCACATAAATGTCCCATTGTCTATTTTTGTTAAATGTTTACACTTATTTTAATCACTTTAATTCACAACAATACCCCACCTTACCCCACAACATTACTTATTTTAATCACCTCTACTCACAATAATAATCAATAATACATTCCCTCTCTCCAATCTTCCCACCCCACACATTACTTTACATTAAACAAATGAATTCCTTAATTTCCGTGCCCAACCCAAAATGGGACAGTTATCGGGAATAGGAGGGAGTATGTAAAAGTCTTTCTTTACATTTGGCAAAAAAAAATGGAGAAAATATAAACTAAATTACACAGCCAAGACGCAAGATATCGGCGTCTATGACCTCATCAGATAAACTGTAGAAAACAGTACTACACCCCGTGAGGCCGTCAGTCAGTAATAGTTGGAGTAGGGAGCAGCTTTTAACTCTGTGAAAATAGCTTTGCCTAAATAGAGCAAAAATCCTACTCACTCAAATTAATTTTTGTTTTACTTTTGAAGAAATAAAAGTTGACTAGTTCAAAATTGTGAAGGTCCTATTAATAAGTCTTTTGTGTTACGACATATATCCGTCATAAATATGTAACGTGTTAAATATTATTGTCGGATAAAAAAAAAATTAAAGTGTCTAAAAAGTCGTACTTCTTCCATTCAACCCCACACTACCAATATTGATTTTGTATACTGCTCCTCCACTCATATCCACTTTGCATGTTTGCTTTTTCACGTTTGTCAACGCACATTTTACGTGGTAAATATCTTTAGCTACGTATTTGCAAAAATTATAAAAGTTAGATATTTTCGATGTACTCGTCAAGACGAATCAAACAAGATTTCACATTAATAATATTTTCTCTTACGTATTAGGAGAAAATTGAAATTAAAAGTTTACTTGTGAATAATGTACAAAATAGAAACATGCAAAGTGGATATGAATGAAGGGAGTATGTATGAATGAACATTACATTTCGATTTTCATTCAATACATAAATGAAAATATATTTATGTGCACCTTATTTGATTCGTCTTTACAAGTATTTTTGACTTTTAGCATAATTTTTACAAATTTTTTTACTATAAAAGGAGTAACTTTTAAAGTGTTTTGATTGGTTCGAGTTGGAGTTAGGTATTAAAAAAATAAATTTTCTTTTTCTTATTAGGGACCCACCCATGTTCTTTACCCATTCAATTACTTTCACATTATAATTAACCTCTTTCATAATTTAAGTGATTCCAAACTAAATAAAAACTATACAAAATTATACATTATATATTTGCTTTGTATTTTATAACCATACATTAAACACCACATATTATAAAACCATACATAATTTACACATATTTGTATAAATATTTTTAATACAAAAAATACAAAAACCTAATTTGTTAACAATTAAAAATTTGTTGTTAATTTCATACAAAAAAATATTATTTATTGATAGATAAAAATAATAATTAGAGTTAAAATACTGATAATTTTGATAAAAAAGACAAACAATAATCATCTTGGGCTATAAATTTTCGGCACAAAATATATTGAGACCTAATCAGATACTTAGACCCAATAAGTGGTCGAACTTTCTCAAAATGAGTCGGTGCAATGTTATAAGACAACTCTATATAACAGAGTTGTTGAAACGAGAATGAAAATACGCAAATAAAATGGAGAAAACAATTACGATAAGAAGACCCAAACTTGAAAGCAAATGGTTGATATTTGCCTTCATTTCATTTTATTCTAATGGTGAAATATTGTGTTTTTCATTAATTGTTTTCCTGATAAATATCAAATAACATAAAGTTCGTAATAAATTAGTTGAAATATTTTTATATTAATTGAAATATCCATCTTTTAATTGGTTTTATCATAATCAAATTTATGTTATACTTAATTTGTCTCGAAATTTATTTATCTTTTTTATTTTCTGTGAAAGATATTAATCAAATAGACAAATTGAGAATATGTTTAAAATAAAATTAAAAAACAAGGTTATTACTCACAGTTTTGTATTTATGTATCTTACCATTTGTTTCCAATATTTATAAATTTCGACAAAGTTAAATATTCAATCCCGTGCAAATTTTGCACGAGATTAAAACTAGTACATAGTTAAAGCTTTGCAAACGTAAAAAAAACCAAACTGGTGAAGTGAAATTAAATGGAGGAAGTAAAAAACTTATCACTATCTACTTAAATTTTATTTAAATGTCACATATTTATAAATTGTGACAGATATTACCGTTTTATACGAGAATATATAATGTGCAATAGATCATCTGAATTCTTAAGTACTAGCACGTAGGGGTGTTCATAATAAACCGAACCACAATAAACGAACCGAAAAACCGTAAAACGGTACACTTTTAAGGTTCGTTTAACCGAACCGTTAAATTTATCATGGACACGGTTCGGTTGAGGTTCACAATTTTAAAAAAGAGGTTAACCGGGAAGTCGGGAACCGAACCGTTCACAAAAAAGTAAGCAAAAAATTAAAATATTATATAAAAAATTGTTCTTTTGTGTAATTAAAAAGTGTTTCCAAATTAAAAAATGGTTAAAATGATTAATATTAAAGTTTGACTAATTAATTTTATTGTTGAGTATAATTAAATATTAAAAATTTAATTAAACTACTAGATAAAATTCTCCGAAACTAAAGAAAAAATATATTTAGCACGTTTATAGGTTAACCGGTAACCGAACCACAAATAACCGTTTAAAGTGGTTATCAAACCGTTTATAACTATTATGAACGGTGCGATTTAGGTTCGGTGTTTTGCCAAACCGAACCGTGTAAGAACTAAATTAAATATACGATAACCGCGAATGAACTTTCCAGTAGCACGCAAACGCAAACATGAATACCAAGTAGCCAAGTGTTAACAACGTCACCCACTTTTATGGTTCAACTGTTTTCTTACCGTGAATAGTGGCAGACCAAACTTTTTAACTATTCACCATGCCGTCATGCGTCACTTCACCTAATCCACATTCTTCACCCTTTACTTGCCCAAATGTTAACTACTCGACTAATTATTGTGTGAAACGGTTTTATATTCAATCCGTTTTACTTCAAATCGTAAATTTTGTCTAAAATAATAAGACGTCTTATAAGTGATGAGTATTTTATGACAGGAAATGATATCTTTCTAATTATTTCAGACGGATCTTGCGGTCTGAAATAAGAATTAATGTGTTATATTAAATGGATGTAATAAACGTTTAAAACCCTCTTATTTACATATATTAGTGGAAAAATAGATGTATTCATATATTAGCGTAAATTTATCCATTTAAATTTTGGATTTAAAATATAAGAGTTACAAAAATAACCTATGTTTAGGACCGGGAGCAAAAATAACCTTTCACACGATTACAACGAGAATGCAAACAAAATAATTAAAATAATGAAAACGTTAAAAAATAATTGAGATTAAAAAGTCATTTCTCTTATATAAATTCTAATTTTAACTGTATTTATTTCAAAACCGTATTCAATTAAGTGAAACCGAAAATTTATAACATCATTTAAATCGGTCAACAAAAGAAGAACAAAAGAAGAAGATCGGAGAGAAGACCCGAAAAAAACCGAAAATTTATAACATCATTTAAATCTAATTTAGTGTCCCCTTTACTAATACTCCCCGCTCCACTCCACTCCACTCCACTCACTATCACCCCCGATCACCATTTTCCGCCATTAACACACCTCCAACAACCATGCACCAACCATCACCACCTCCAACATCACCGACGAACACTCATACTCACACTACTCTCTCTCCTTCAACACCTTCACCTTCCTTAACTCTCGCATTATTGCCACATCATCTCGACCTCGATTTCATCACCCCTGAACCTGAACCACTCAATGTGTATCCTCCCGACAATGCAGCACCACCGCCACCACTACCACCGTCGACGACACATTCGCCTCTGTTGCCGCCGCCGATGCTGATGTTGACTGGTTGCGCCGCCGGGATGACCGCCGGGATGGCCGACGTGAGACGGCGATCGCCGAGGCTGGTGGTGGAGGAGGCTGGCGTGGCGATTGGACAATGCGGGAGGAGTTTGTTGGTGAAGCTGCCGTATACGGTGGTGTCGGAGAAGAAGGCGTGTGAGTTGGCTAGGGTTTGTTTAGAGGAAGCTGATTTTAGTGTTAGGTGTTTGAGATCGTCGAGGAAGGTTGTTCGGAGTGTGAGTCCGAGTTCGAATCGGAATCGGAATCGGAAGCGGAAAAGGGGAGGTGTTGAGGTGAGTGACGGGAAGGTGTTGAGATTGGAAAATGGGGGAAATGTAGGTAGAAGCGAGGGGAGGAGGATGGTGAGAAGCTTGGATAGGTCGTCAATGGCGGAAAATCGGGTAAAATTAGGGTTAAGGCACTCGCCTAGATTATCAATGGTGGAAAATGGGAGTAGAATTAAGGGGAAAGCGGTGAAGGACAATGTGCATATGATTAAGGGGAAAATGCCCAAAATGGGAGTGAAAAGCGAGCCTAGATCGTCAATGTCGGAAAATGGGGGGAAATTAGGGTTGAGACGGTCGAATAAGTCATCAATGGGGAACAATGTGGGTAGAAATGAGGGGAAGAAGGTGGTGAGAAGCGCGGATAGGTTATCTATGGTGGGAAATGGGGTGAAATTAGGGTTGAGATGTTCGCCTAGGTTGGTAAAGGCGGAAAATGGGGGGTTAGAGGAGGGGAATAGGGCACAAAAGTCGACTGTGGCGGAAAATGGTGGTAAGATTAGGTCGTCAACGATGGAGAATGTCGGGAAAAATGGGGTGAAAGCGATGTTGATACGTAGTCCGACCTTATCAAAGGTGGAAAATTCTAGGAAGATTGAGGGAGGTAAGCAATTGAGAAGCTCGCCTAGGTTGTCAATGGGGGGTAATGTGGGACGAAATGGGGAGAAAGAAAGGTTATTTATGTGTGGGCCGAGCTCACCGATCTTAAGGATTTCGAGGGAGATTGGTGGAGGTAGGCAATTGAGGGGTTCACCTAAATCGTCAATGGCGAAGGATTTTAGGAATGTAGGAGAAGAAAAGTTGAGGAGATGCTCGTCTAGGTCATCACCAATGGTAGAAAGAAGTGGGGAGGAAGGTGAACTAAGAAGCCCGTCTAGGTCAATGGACGGGAATGTGGACGACATTGATGAAGAAAAGGTGTTGAGGCGTTCACCTAGGGCATTACCATCGTCTTTAAAGCTCGATGATGATGTCTATGATGATGAAATAAAGTTAATAAAGAAAAGGAAGAAGAAGATGACTAAGGAAAGGATGGAGAATAGCGGTAGTAAGATCGATGTTTTGTCTCCCGTTGAGAAGGAGAAGAGACGTGCGAATAGTAAATGTTTCTTTGTAGGGGATCCAGTTGCTGAGGAGGAGGCTCAGCAAAAATGGTGCTGGCGCTATGAATTGAAGGTCGAATTATTATGCAAACTCTTTCTTTCATGTTCTTATATTTTCATGCTTGGAGTGTTCGAATGTCTTTGAAACTTATTTGTGACGGTCTCACTTGATAACGCCCGCTTGATTCTATAACTGAATGAAAATGTCTTGTACAAAGTACAAACTCAGTGTTTGAATATAGTCCTGTTAATTTGTGAGTTCTACGAGCAGATTTTTTGACGGGGAGTAAATTTGCAATTTATTGGTTCGGAAATTGCAGTATATAGATTAGGTTGGCATAAGAAGGAGATGATGTGCATCCAATGTTCTAGATGTCAGGCGATTTCATGTCTCTAAGTAATTTTTTGGGATCTAGTCTCAACAAAAATGCAATATACCAGTGGTTTTCTTCTGGCTATAAAGAATTCGGATACACTTGTAGCACAGAGATGTATCTAAGAGACGAGGATCATCAGTTAATATCCGAGTAATTAGTTTTTGGGTCTCAAATGGACCTAACCAGTAACCTCCACTATGTGATTCAGTTTAGATTTTCCTGATGTCTGTCTACCTGCTTTAGTGAGACTACCTAATGAGATAGTGGCGAATGGTGATTTCTTAATATGGACTAAGTGTAGTATATGTAAATAGTTCAAGAATGAGCAACCAGTCATGACTCGTACCGGTGAGGCGGTGAGAGCAAGGCCGTGTGTAGCATAGAATTTGGTTTTGGCATGGTTGACTAAGAATGACTGACAAATAAATTGATTTTAAAAGAGGCATTCATGGGGATATGTTACAAAAAAGTAATATCGGCATTCTGATATCAGGAAAAAATGCAGGTTATGAAATCATGTGGCAGCTCGCCTTATTTTACATTTACCCCCATTCCCATTCCCTGTTCCCTTGTTAAGTTAAATTTGCAAATTCAAACACATGAGACATTACTGCTTTGGTCTTTTAGTGACTGCATTATGTGGCGAATGCTTTTTTTTGTCCTTATGTTTGTTTACTCATATTGTACATTGCTACCCATTTCTGAATATGAATGCTTTGAAGCTATGCAGAATAGAAGAAATAAAAGCCGGAGTATGTCAGGAAAGTGCGTGATTATCTGTCTTATCTCTGTGGTTATGCCTTACTATTATCTGGTCGTCACATGCTTGCATCTTCTTTTAGTGCTTGCATCCGTGCCCCATTGGTTGTTAAATACTTGTTTGCGTTATTCGTTGATTATTTTTCATGTTTGCAGTGACAAAGAAGAAGATGAACCAATTCTGAATGTGAAATGCCACTACGTCCAAGCAAAAATCAATGGAAAAGTATTTAATCTTGGCGATTGTGCCCTAATAAGGGTGAGTTGCTACGTTAAATCACCTTGTTCACGTCAGAGGTTCTGGTAATTCTCAATGCATCGCATCTATAATGGCCGTTACATCTTTTTTTACAGGGAGATGGAAAGCAAAATCATATCGGCAGGATAATAGAGTTCTTACGAACAATGGAGGACGATGACTATTTCAGAGTTCAGTGGTTCTACAAACCTGAGGACACGGTGAATATACTAGTCATTTTGGAATTTAACAAACAATCAAACAATCAAAAAATTTGATGATATTCTTAGCAATTTCACATTGGTAATTGTCCCAGGTGCTGAAAAAAGAAGCTTCTTTCCATGACAAGAAACGGATATTTTATTCAACTATCGAAAATGATAACATGCTAGATTGCATAATCTCGAAACTGAATGTCACACAAATTTCACCAGAGGTATCATTCTTCATACTTGATAGATAAATGGTCTTTTGAATAGGAAAAAAGAGGAATCATCGCATTGTATTTCTATCCCCGCAAGCTTTTTCTAACCAACTGTTGCTTTGCAGCTAAAATTTGATTTGACCTCTCTTCCACCATCTGACTACTATTATGATATGGAGTATTGTTTGGATTATTCTACATTCCGTAATTTGCCAAGAGGTAACGAAGATTTCTTGAAGTTATTAGTTGTCTTATCATCTTTGTTCGTCCTTTTTACTTTAATTGACACTATTTATCTATGCTGCTGTAGATAACTGCGTCATGAACTCTGAAATGCCATCAGTCGATTGCCTGGACCCTGTCCTTTCTGTTGCCAATCCCCCTGTGTTAGAGAATGGTTCTATTTGTGAAACATACAACTTATTGGATCTTTATGCTGGATGTGGGGCAATGTCGACCGGGTTATGCATTGGTGCTAGACATTCTGGTGTTAATCTTGTGACGGTAAGTTAGTGACTTCATATATTATGATATCTGTTAATAACCAAGAATAAGAAAAAGAAGGAGAAAGAATCAGAAGTAGCTGGCCGTCTGTACTTTATTTTGTATCCATTTTTAGCATTTAATTCACTGAATCTTATTCTCTGAGTCAGCGATGGGCGATTGACCTTGACAGTCCGGCATGCAAAAGCATACAATTGAATCATTCTGAGACACAAGTAAGCAGTTTAACTCAATCTATAATCTAGACTTTGTTAAAGATATTGGTTGTTTAATTTAGCCGCTGCCCTTGGCGCATATCTTATATGAAAAGGTTAGGAATGAAGCAGCAGAGGATTTTCTGGAGTTATTGAAGCATTGGGAGAAGCTGTGCAAAAAGTTTGTAAAGGAGGATACCGAAAGTCAATTTCCTCCTGATATATTACCAGATTTAGCTGAAAACAAGGCAGATGCTCGTTCCGATAGCGATGAGGCACCTGAAGAATTAGAAGTTTCAAGCTTGCTCGACATTTGTTATGGCGATTCTGACGGATCAGGAAAGCAAGAACTGAAGTTTAAGGTTTTTTACAAGTAACTTTCTGTATTATCGTAGTCTATGATTTTGGTTAGAGTCCTAGCCTAAATAAAAATCAACTTAAAGATGCTGCGAACTAGTGTAAGATTTTGAATATATCTTTTTTGAGTCGCCATTTGGAATATCTTGATTAAGCTATCAATTCATGGTATTAAATACTACAATGCATTTAGCCCAATTATTAAGGTTTTGAAGGTTACCCCTGACCGCATTTTAAGGCCGTACCGGCTTAATTTTAAACTGCAATAACCCAGTTCAGACCACAACTGAATACATGAGCAAGTCTCCACTGAGATTTTAAAACTATGGCTACTTTGCAGTCATTGATTTCCTTGTTTTGTAGTCCATTTCAGATGTTAGCGAACACACCAAAAAAATGTCTCGATTTTCCCAGAAAGCCTGGTGTAAAGCTGAACACATAATGCTGTGGTTTGATGATAAATGTTCTTTTTCCTACTTTGCTATTATGTTAGGTGCGCTGGAAAGGGTATGGTCCAGATGATGATACATGGGAACCGATAGAGGGGTTGAGGTATCTATTAGCTCCTCTTAAGAAAATTTGATGCTGCAACTCTCTAAGATGCATCTTTACTTATTAATATCTGTCTCACAGTAATTGTCAAGAGCTAGTACAAGATTTTGTTATAAATGGGTTCAAGAGGAAACTATTACCACTTCCAGTAAGTTCTCCTTCTTGACAAGTGGATGCAGATACTGATATACTGCATTAAATTGCATTCCTTATTCCACTTGAAATTTACATTCCTAATGCATGATGAAACGATTCATTCCAGGGTGATGTCGATGTCATATGTGGAGGACCTCCATGTCAAGGAATCAGTGGGTATAATCGATTTAGATGTGTTGATGACCCATTATCCGATGAGAGGAATCGTCAACTCATAGTCTTCATGGACATAGTGGATTACTTAAAACCTAAGTTTGTTTTGATGGAAAATGTTACTGATATCCTAAGGTTCGACAAGGGTTCACTTGGTAGGTATGCTTTGAGTCGTTTGGTGCATATGCGTTACCAGGCTAGAGTTGGCATACTTGCTGCTGGTTGTTATGGGGTTCCTCAATTTCGTTTGCGTGTCTTCTTTTGGGGTGCTCTTCCTAGTGAGGTGAATGACTTGAGCTTATTGTTAAAATCTTATTCTTTTGTTTAGTTTTCGCCACCCATGATATATTCTTTTTGGCTTCTTAGTTGTTCAGTACTTCCTCCCATTGCTTGAATTCACTACATTTGCTTTTGAATGATAATTGCCTATAAGACTACTCCATTTTTGGATTCTGCAGGAACTGCCCCAATTCCCACTCCCCACTCATGACGTCGTTGTTCGATATTGGCCTCCGGCAGAATTTGAGGTAATATTGGTAAATGAAGCTTGAAAAAAAAGTGTGTTAATATCTACAATCTGACCAAAGCTCGTGATGTTGTAGCGTAATCTTGTGGGTTATGAAGAAGGTCAACAAACTCCTGAACTGGAAGATGCCGTCTTACTAGGTGCTGCCATCTCCGATCTCCCTGTGGTGAGTTGACTCAATTCCACTTTTAGTCTTCTACTGTTCTGCAACACTGAACTCGATAATTTTTTTCCTGTTCACTTTTACATCAGCCTGGATACTGAAGGTTAGATTTTTGACATAAATCGTATTTCCTAGGTAACAAACTTTCAAAATATGGATGAAATGCCATACAGTAGACCTCCAGAAACTGAGTTCCAGAAGTATATTCGATCAAATAATTGCGGTAATTTGCAGTCATATTTTCACTATTTGATGGATATTTGATTTTTTTTTTTTTTTTTCCTTTCATTCATTTTTTTTTCCTTCTCCAGGAGAGGTGGTATATTCTTCGAATATAATTAATGATTAATGTTTTCCTCATGGTGGCCTGTTTATGAGATTGTACTTTTAGAAATAAAATACTCCATGATATATCTTCTTACTATCTCGTGTTTATAAAAATGACAGGTTGTACATCAAAATCTGAAGAACCTGTATTGTACGACCATCGACCCTTGCAGTTATTTGAGGATGATTACATTAGAGTTTGTAAGATTCCTCAAAAAAAGGTATGTTCCCTTAAACATATTTGGAATATATTTTTGAATGTCCCTGGGTAGTCTTTTACGAAGTATTTTTGCAGGGAGCAAATTTCAGGGACCTCCCTGGCGTAATTGTGGGGGATGACAACGTTGTACGACGAGATCCATCTTTCAAAACTCTGCTTTTGCCTTCAGGGAAACCAATGGTATGTACATAGCTTCTTACATGAAATGGGACTATACTGCTTCAGCAAGCATAAATATTTTGGAATAATTGGTAATACCTACCTGCTATAAAAAAATGTGGAGTATAAAATTTGCTATCTCGGAAGTTCATTTTTCTCTTTTCACAAATTTCTACCAACTGATTTCCGATCAATGTTTGTACAAGCTATGTCTGTTTTTAACCTGGAAAGCACTTGCGGTAGAAATCTGTAAGAACAGAGAAACTTATTAGGGAGTATATCTTGATTTTTTATTTTCTATTTATTATAGATGGTTATTTGTAAAATTGGAATACTCCGTATATAATAGCTGTAATTACCAAATTTTCCTAAATATCTATTTGGTAGCCACCCAAAACATCTGTTTGCTCCCATGTAGCCACCCCAAACAATATCGTTTGCTTTCATGTAGCTCGTTAATCTTGTTTCGTTGGCCATATCCACTGTAATGAGGAGAAGCAATGTAATGGAAAATATCCAACACTCCTACTCATTGTATTACTTGTTTAGACATTCCGTTTTGTTCCGTTCCAACAGGCTGTATACATATCTTTTTTTGAATAAGGTTTTCATCTTAACTGATCAAAACTCCCAAACTGGTGGCTGATCCTGCTTGCGCTATGTTTTGGATTCTCTTAGAAGTTTTTAATTTGACACACTCTTAGAAGTTAATAGGACAACAAAATAGTCTACTTCCAGTATATGCCCACAACCCCACTTGCTTTCGCATTTCTGAATTCTATTGCAGTAAGTAAATGGACACAATCTACTGCAAACGAGGGGGTAGAAAATTCGTGCATGTTGTCATCTGAGAGTTAATTTGGGTACTAGCAAGCAGAAAGTCATTTACAGTTTGATACTCTTGGTTTACTGCAGGTTCCAGATTATGCCCTCACTTTCGAGCAGGGCAAATCTAAAAGGTGACTTGTCTGTCTCACTGTGAATATTTAGAAATTTCCTCCCGAAATCCATGTTAAAAAAATAGGCTTTACATGCAGACCATTTGCAAGAATCTGGTGGGATGAAACTATGCCAACGATTGTAACCGTTCCAAACTGCCATTGTCAGGTATTGTTCTACTGTAGTTCTTATTAGAAAGTAAGTGTTTTGTTGGACAGACTTGTAATGGGTGGGAATTTTAGGCCTTGTTGCATCCCGAACAAGACAGAGTTCTCACCATACGCGAATGTGCAAGGCTCCAAGGATTTCCTGATAGTTATCGTTTATGGGGAACAGTCAAGCAAAGGTGAGATATTTACCCTAGCTCTATGTTATTCTTTTGTCACTGAGCATTTTATTAAATGAACATGCTTGACTCAAAATTATTCTCCTTCGGAGAGCAGTGGCGGGGAGGTTTTTTGGTAAGAGGCGCACACTTTTTTTCCCTCTATTGTTCTTATGAAGTTACCCCTTTTTATGAGACTGGTTTTTTAGCCCTATGATTAATAGACAATGACGTTGTATTAAATCTTGTTTCGATAGTACTCTATGGATTTTCATAGGGTTAATATTGCTAGAATAAGGCAAATATAGTCGCAATAAACTCCCAAAATTCGATAACAGACAAATGAATTTCATGGTCGGTATTTAAATCCAGAAATGCATAATTAGTAATTTGTGAATAAATAATTTTTTATAATTAAAATGCAAAACTAATGTAAACAAAACAACACCCTTATAGTTATGTTAGGGTATAACCACAAACAAGTGATAACATGATATGGTAACCTTGAAAATGGAGTATATAAAACATTTTAGCTCAAAATATACACAAGATTAAGAATTGCCAAGGTGGTCTTATGTTTCAGCTTTTATTAAACGACGAGGGGTTCGAGTCATAATACCATCACAAATGATTTGTGAAATGTGAACATCAATCTTGCCATTGGGTTAAGTTTCAAAGTAGGATAGTAATGGCAATGTCTAATACTTGACAGTAACTTTCTGAAACTCATGGTGAACATCAATCTTACCATTGGGCTAAGTTTCAAGAAATGTGTAATGTGTAATGTGCATTGTGCAAATTTCAACTAATTTAGGCTTGACTGCTTACGGTGAATTTCACGAGATTTTCAGAGAGAATTCCAGAGCTTTTCTTATGTTTTCTTCCCGTTCTCTCCTTACAAATTTCGCTCTATTTATAGAAAAAAGTTTGAGCTTCGGTGGGCTTTGTGCTTCAAGCCCATTTTCGGCTTGTTTACGATTTTGGCCCAATTTGACTTCTGTTTGGACCCGAATAACTCAGAATGACCCAAATTTGATTTTAAAAGGGACAAATAATTAAATTGAGTAATTTATTTTTTATTAACTCAATTCAATTCATTTCTGTATTTTCGACACTTAAATAAATTTTTAGTGCCTACAGTTATACTCGTGAGCCTAGTTCAAAACCTGTTAGCCTAGAAAACCAATTCATTTGAAGTCTACCTCTGGACACACCTGCGAGCTCCTAACAGCAGAATTGGAAACTAATATCTAGCGGTTATCTGAAATTCTAAAGGAACTGTGTGTTTGCAACAGGTACCGGCAAGTTGGAAACGCAGTGGCAATACCAGTAGCAAAGGCGTTAGGTTACGCTTTAGGCATGGCATCCCAGAAGGCTACTAGCAAAGAAGCCCTTCTAACTCTCCCTCCCAAGTTTGCATATTCTAACTGATATTCTTATATTTGTTTTACGCGGCACTGTAACTGGGGAATGCAGCCTTTCTTCGACCACTTCGTGATTCCCTAGGTAGTGTAAAATCAAGGAAACTAGGAGTTTTGAGCCGCTGCTTCTTCTAGCCGTTCTAGTTGAAGACTGAAGGCCAATTTTCATTCTTAATAAATACTCGATATATAGTTCATTCAATTGTCTAAATTATCGGTTGGGTTGCCTTATTTTCAGTTACGAGGCAACTGTGCGAGGCAAATGTTATCGGTTTCAGGACTCCCTTTGTATGTGACTTCAAAGTTGTGTTGTTCCAATGTATGAATTAGCAGCACTGTGTTAATGTCCCTGGTAGAGACGATATCAGGAAAAATGTATTGTGTACTATTTATCTACCTGTTTTTCCGAATTCTAACATATAACCTTTTAAAAACTTCGAATATGCTTCTGTATTATCACACATTCTCATTTATGACGGGTCAAATACAACCTACATGGGAGAATAAAGACAAATTATTTGTGATTCTCGATGCATTTTACTTTTTGTTTTATTTAACATATGGGTGATACCTGACCTGTCATAAACTTGTGACGACGGATATATATCCGTCACAAGTAAGACCTACCGATTATTATACGATTAGTTCCAGAAATACCAAATTATCCTAATTCGGAATTCTTAAGGCTCAACTTTGTTGGGAAAAGCTACTCCGTATTGTCTATTGATTATTGAAAGAACCACATATTTTGGATGACAAATAAACAAGTCTTTGCTAAAAACGAATCACATTTTGTCATAAGATAAATACGGAGTAAAATGTGATCAATTGTAAATATAACTATTTTTAGATAAAAAAATTTTATAACATTTTTCTAAGGTATAACAGTGTCATTAAAATGGTCACATTTGTCGTTAAAGTAACGATATTTGGTCGGTCTTCACCTTATAATGAAAAATGTTCGTCTTCGATGATAATGGGTGTATAAAACAAAAATTGCTTAACGGACATTTCATTAAGTTCAGAAATACATGGTATTATTTGATAAAATTAAGTGCGCATCTTATCGTTGAATACGGAAAAATACGATGAGACATTGTAGAAAAAACCTAAAAAAAAAAGGATTAATCGATAATAATACTCTGAACTATGGATGTCCTACTCAAAATACTCCAAACTCTATTTTAACTACCAATATAACCAACTAATGCTCTCATTCGCTTTTATTATAATATATGACCTGCTACTGCTAAATAAGTGAATAAATTTCTAATCATTCTTTAACCCGTCTTTTTCTATTTACTTCTCTGTTAATTTAATCACCTAATCACACCATTAAAACATGTTACAATAAGTTAACAAAACAACAAATTCTATTCAAAGCAAATAAGGGCATTAGTTGGTTATATTGATAGTTAAGATAAAGTTTTAGAGTATTGTGAGCAGTTCACCCATAATTCGGAGTATTTCTATCAATTAATCGAAAAAAAAATGGACGACAATTTCAGTTTTAAACAAATTGAACCGTGAATCAACATATTAGAAAGCTGACTTATTGAAGACCGACATTTGACACAGGCTTCGGAATACTTCTCTGTTCAACAAACTTCTGAACCACGGAATCTTTGCATGCCTCATCTTCACCTCCGCGTGGTTGTTCTCGAGGCACAGGCAAAGAAAACAATGCGCAAACAAGACGAGTTGACACCTACAGTAAAACACTTCAGTTTAAGAGCGTTTGGCTGAGATGATGCGGAATTGTTGAACCATGAAACCAGCAAAATGCTGATGCATATGATAGGAGTTGGGAAACGGGTCAATGAAGCTACGAGTTTAATGAAAGCTCGAAATACCTTAAATCATTCTCGAGAATAATTAAACTGATTTCCGACTTTCAACGAACTCGATCCTTTATTGACCCGTTTCCCAACTTGTATCAGCATACCTTCTTCCAGGCATTTGGCTTGGCTTTGCAGTTAGCTTCTTCCTCATAGCGGCCATCATCGTAGACCCATAAATGAGTACCACGAGAACACGACACATTTGCTATCTAAAAATTAATTACCAAGAAAACCGAACTGTTAATTGCAGGTGACACGAAAACACGACACGAACCCGACACGAAATTAACGGGTTAGGGTTGAGGTTTGATGACCCATTTATCTAAGTGGGTCGACACGAACACGACACGAAATTTAATTGGGTCGGATTTAGGTTGGAGCTTTTGTGACCCGTTTATATGTGACACGAACACGAACACGAACCCGACACGACCCGATCTGTTTGCCAAGTCTAGATCGAAGCAATTTTTGTAACATATATACCAGAAACAGTAAGCCGGAAAGCCAACACAACGCATCTTTCGACTGATACGATGTCATATGCTTTAAAAACAGGTACGCGTTAGATTATAGAACCTAACCTTAAGTACTATCAGCTCAATCTTTGTAATTTCACGACCATTTATATAAACGTCAGTCTGTCCTCCGCTTGCATCTGCGCTTAGCCTTCCAGTGAAGTTTAAATATGAACTTATAATTCGGTCAGGTTTCGCTCCCACCTGCAACACCAACACCAAACAAACCGCTCGGTCAGTTTACTCGTAACTTTGTCGATAGAGCTGATCATGGGCCGGGCTGATATGTTAAAAACAGCCCATGCATTAGGGCCGGGCCAAGTCAATGGGCCTTTTCCTTTAGCCCACATCCAGCCTTGCGGGCTCAAATGAGCCCTCGTGCTAGATCAGGCTTTTTTGGCCCTTATGACTAGTGACACATTCAAAATGTGAAGAGGCAAAAAGCGCACTTTGAAAAACAATACAACGGAATTTTAACATTCAAGATTACAATACAACAAAAAAAATGCTTGAAACAAGGTTTTAGCAAATTCGAATTCACAATTCCACGTAATATGAATCCAGATTTATATGAAAACATGAATATAAAACTTGGCCGTAGAGAGTAGTATATATCTGCTTTTGACTTTTTGCTTACTTATACACTGTACACAACTATGTACACAACTACATATTACGCAAATTATTAACATTGGGGCCGGGCTTTGGGCTTTTTTGGGGCCGAGAGTTTAGCCCAAATCCAGCCCCCGCATGGATCGGGTTTTGGGCTTTTTTGGGGCCGAGAGTTTAGCCCAAATCCAGCCCAATTTTCCCCTTTGGCCGCATGGATCGGGCTTTGGGCTTTTTTAGGGCCGAAAGTTTAGCCCAAGCCCGGAAAAAAGAGGATCGGGCCGGGTAGGACTTTTGGAGCCCGGGCCATTTGATCAGCTCTACTTGTCGACGACATAAAACTTCATGCCAAAAGCACACTGATAAATGAATGACTAACCTTTCCCCATAAACCCGTCTCTTTGTCATACCAATACTCCCCTGCCTTAAGCTTCCGAGGTGGTAACCGACATCCAAACAACGCCCCCATTTCCTCCGGCAGTAACGGGAATCCATTAACGATTACTTGCGCAGGTCGTAGTTGATTAACGACACATTCTCTCTCGGCTTTCATTACCTGCTTAACCTCAAGACGACCCAACACCCTAGACAGTACCCCAGCCCTGGAACTCTTTCCAAGCGTTGCTCGCTTCGATTCATGAATACGCTTACCAATGCACTCGACACATTTACGCCCTTCCGACATACACCCCATAGCTTCAATCACACAACTACTACAATACCTGGAATCACAAACCAGGCAACTCTCCTTCACTACCCACTTTCCTTTCCCACATCTATAGCAAACCCGTGATTTATTCGTCATTTTCTCCGTGCCTATCTACCTCAGACTATGACCCTGTTCTTTTCGGCTGAAACGAGCTGAATTGAATAAATTAGAGTCGAGCTTAATTGAACTAAATTCAGTGAAACTGAGGTGGAGTGAATTTAGTTGATTTAAAAGTTACTTTTGTGATGAGATTAATTAAAAATAATTGATTGAACGTAAATAAAACTTAACGGAATACAACCAACCAAAATTGAAAGGAGCTGAAATTAAGCCAGAAAGAACAAGGCCTATGTTACCCCGACACTTCACTCTGGTCGAGTATCGAGTGTAATATTAATATATTATCAAAATGTTAACTTCTCAATATGTATATATAAAAGAAATCACCAAAATGCAAGATCAACCTAACTCTAACATGTAAAACCAAAATTATTAAGACGACGACTTCCAGCTTTATGGTCAACGCATTTGGATATTTAAGTCAACAATAGTTATCTTGTGCGAACGGTTTTATCCCGTGTTTTTTTTGGTAAAAGTGACCATTTTTTTTTAGTAAAAGTGACGACTTTTTGATAAATAACGACTACATCGAAAAAATAGGTCATTTTTTAACCAAAAAAATGGTCACCATTTAACCAAGAGTAATAACTATTTATCAAAAATGATCACTTTTGGGTGTTTCACGTGCTACCGTTGTAGAGTTGAAACTTTATTCGGGTCAACTTATTGAAGTTTATGAGTGAAAAAACATTAATTTATGTGGCACCCCAACCTTTGTTTATATATTTAATTATTCTCCCTCCTTTCATTAATTAATTGATCTCCTTTCTGACACTTGAATTCAAGAAATTTTCTTATATTTCGTTCTCTAAGGTTAATGTTTTACATAGCGTCGGAAAGATATACAGACTACAGTGCTCACAAATCATAAAAATATATTTATAAATCTCATATTACTTTTATGTCATAAATTCAAAATTCCCTTTTCACTTGCTTTCCATACATTTGTTTAATATATATGAGTGTATTTCAATAAAACATATGATCCAAAAGAACAGAGAAAACATTTATATTTTACTCCGTAAATTACAGTTGAAACGAGTCAATAAAAAAAATAATTGTCATCAATTTTGTATGTTCTTATTGCTAATATTTTTAATTATTTTTTATGACATGCTATAACTCGGCTAAGTTTCATCACTTGTGTCTAAGAATATATAGATCGAGTAGAATCGAGAATACTTTAAACGGTATAAGTCGTTAACCGATGATTCGATTAATACGACTGATACATATATTTTTTTTTTCCAAGTATCGACATCTTTTAAATGAAAGCGCTTCTAGAAATGGAGGTATTTTATCGGGGATGGGTCGAATATGGGTCGGGTGGACACTTTTAGAAGAATCGAGGGAAAATAACATTCACGGCGAAATGCCAGGCAAGAAGAGAGGATATATGACATGAAAAACAGAAGAGTTTAAAAGTATAGTTTCAATGACAAACCAGTACAGCTGAACATCCCAAATTATATAAAATCGGTCCAACAGTCGCAACTCGACAAATTCCTGGTACAATTTTCTTCAAATGATGAAAATCATGATATAATTCACAACCCATGATGAAAAATCATATATACTTCCATTCAATTATGTCCTCGTTACGACAAAAGATGGATCTTCTGTTGGAACTCGGAACAGACAATTTTCAGCTTCGAGAATGAATTGAATGTTGGATGAGAACTGATAAGAATACAAGCTTTTAGTTGTTTGGGTGAACAGCAATCCGGTGAATGTCCATCTCTTTCAACATGACGGAACGCCCACAAGAATCACACGGGGCAGTCCTTGAACCACATAAGCTCTCATGCTCCGACAGTCCTCTTAAATTATCTCGCATGTCCATAGGTGAACTCCCGGCTTGGACTATATCTCCACAAAAACGGCATGTTATCATGCGCATTGGGCATATTGTAGACTGATGTTCGACCTGAAAAATTAGAACATATATTAAAAAACCACGGCTGAAAACCTAAAAGTTTAAGGCCCTGTTCTTTTCGGCTGAAACGAGCTGAATTGAATTAATTGGAGTAAAGTTTAATTGAACTAAATTGAGTGAAACTGAGGTGAAGTGAATTTAGTTGAATTAAAAGTTAATTTTGTGAAGAGATTAATTGAATATACTCCCTCTGAGTTTCCATGATTGTTCCTATTTCCCTTTTGATGCGAGTTTAGTGATTGTTCCTATTTCCTTTTTTAGTAACTTTTTTGTGGTCCAAAATGAATTATGTGTGGGGTAGGGTGTTTTGTGTGGTTTAGAATGATTTTCTTATTTTTTGGGTATAAAGCAAAAGGAACAATCATGGAAACTCAGAGGGAGTAATTGATTGAACGTAAATAAAACTTAACGGAATATAACCAAGCAAAATTGAAAGGAGCTGAAATTAAGCCAGAAAGAACAAGGCCTAAGTGAAATGAACGGTAAATATACACGAATCACTCACCATTTCTTCCTTCTCGAGAACTACTCCACATGAACAATGGATGGGTTCATGAAACACTTTCATGTGCTTCTCCATCTCTGCCTGCTGAAAGGCCTTCCCACATCGACTGCAATGCACATGGTTTTTGGCATTCTCCACTCGGAGAACGACTCCACAACCTGCATGCTGACATATAACATTGTGTCTACGACAATAGGCTTCATGCAAAGCTATGCTTCTACTAGGTATGAAGTGCTTGCAATTCCCGCATTCCAGTGTATCTGCATCAAGGGCTGATGAAGACAAACCAGCTTGCTGGCCACGATTGGAGTTATCCTGAATATTTACTGATATCGTGTACTTTGATATCCCTTTGAACCCATAAACTCCAATACTAAAAGTAGCCTCTTCCAGATTCTGATCCCGCGAGCTGAGAATCAACGTCTTGGAGCCCACATCATGTGAGGACCATTGATGCTGATGGTTTGTGGGATAAAGCAATGGATGCTTCGACATGTAAAGATCAGTATCTCCCGAGCCTGTGTCAACGTCTAACTTCACTTCTAGTTTAGCATCATGAGAAGAGATTATATTCCAAGCATCATTTCCGAGAGTGAATTTGTAATACATATATTGCCCTTCTTCAACAGTCCCGGATTCTGATGGTCCAAACGTGAGCGGCTTCAGAACGGTTTGTTTGTTTATGTCTGAGGTTGAAAATGGATTGACAATATCAACCTCGATATCTGTCTCTAGGACAGAAACACTGGACGAGGGCTTTAGTTCGAGGACATGTAACTTGAACGTAAGTTCTCCATGTCTGACCACGACTGTATCCTCCTGAGAAAGGGTAGCATGTTGACGAAGGGTCGTTTCAAGGACAGCCTTATGATTTGGTACTTCCAAAAACGCAACCTCGTCTGACTGAAGTTTTGCATAAGATCCTTTCGGCAAACGGACATACTGAACTTCAATCAGCGGAGTCATTGGCGTTTCTGACGAGAGTAGATTGTTCCATACATGTGGTGGAAGGGCAACACATCCTTCTTCTGCTGTGAATTCCAGTACGCCTGAATGAGTCACTCCATGGCCCTCACTTCCACTAGCGATGTCAGATGTACGTTGTTGACCAGCAATGGATAACCGGAAGTACACAGGTCCTTTGTCAAAAGCACCTTGATCAGACAGTTCGGTAAAACAAGATGGCGGTAACTTGATCTTATCTCCAACACCAGGAAAAGGTACGGCTTCTAGGACTCGAGAAAACATGATTCCTCCTCCAGACAAAAGACTTTCTGCCATCTGTTGATCTGCCTGGCAGAAATTTCATGTAGGTGTTAATTATTATCTTACAGGGAACTACAAATACCTACGCCTATGTTACTCCGACTCTTCTAATTTCCTCGCGTACCCGTGTCTGATACTCGACACTCGGACATGGGTATGACACATGGACACCTCATTTTCGACCAAAATGTGCATATTTTTCAATAAAATAGCCGAGTCCGACACTTGGACACGTACCCGTGTCGGGTACTTCTAAACAAGTCTGAGTAACATAGACCTACGCCAAACGTGCACTCAATAGATACTACACAGAGTTTGCTTAGTCAAAACAAACATAGAGGTTTTATAACCGAATCTCACAATTATCACAGAGTCCTCGCTCTCATTCGCTTTTTTCCAACACTAGAAAACTTAATTTCAATTATGTGCAAGTGTAGCATGTTTGCACAACAATTAGGCTAAACCCCATGTAAACAGGAATGACATAAGCATCATATGCCCATTAAAGAGTCGTAGAAGAAAAACAACGAATAGACACTGAATATTACACTGTTGCGTGTTTAGAAAGCTAAGTCTCAAACTTATCCGAACGACATTTTGAACATGCTTGTGGCAACTTCATGTCGTCCCTTGTTGACTGTATTGCAAGCCCAGCAAGGTCTCGACTAAAAGTTGTAAGAGAGGAGATTTGTGTGAGGTCGCAACTGTGGTTAGGTAAAAGCTACTGTTTCCTTACCCACATTGCCATGCTAACAACATCAATAACACACAAGAAGGTTATGACATGAAGAGACACTGCTATCACAGCGCCTATGCAAAAATCAGTACGTTATACAAAGCACCTCAAGAATTTTTTTCATTTGTGCAACTATCATGTTAAGCCGAAATTCCGCCTAGTTTCAACCATAAACTTAATCATGTACCCCTATATTACATTATACATGATTAAGTTTTTCCTTAAGACCACCATCGTTAACCAATAAAGAGGAAACCGCCAATTACGCCTGATCAGAATCCCGTATTACTCTGATTTTTAAAGTCCCTCACTTCCTCATTCAAGCCAAGCTTAAAACTTTCAAACTACCTATCTAACAAACACATTAACGCTGAAAAATTCCGTTAACTTATCCACTCTTTCTTCTCAACTCTAATTCTTCCATAAAAACTGACATGCTAGTTATAACACGCTCAAAGATGATATTCTAAACAAGAAAGAGCTACGCCGCTCTTCCTTCTCTTGTCTAATTCAACGATTAAAGCTAAGCTAGCTAAGTAGCTATACCAATCTAAGGATCATATCTTGAACAAGCAAAGGCTGACCGCCTGAACCATTCTTCAATCCCGAATCAAATTCATCCATTAAAGCTAGCTAAACCACACTAAAGATCATATCTTGAACAACCAAAGGCTGAGCGCCTGAACCATTCTTCCTTCCCAAATCAAATTCATCCATTAAAATAGACATGCTACTATGCTAGCTGTACCGTTCTCTCAATCAGCTAATCCTACACCGAACACGAGAAGGCTAAACCTTTTTAAACAAAACGCATCCTAAAATGTAATCCATACATTTCTCAATCGACATGTTACAATTCAAGTCTTGCTCACTTACAAAACAGGGTTCTTTCATTCAAGAGATCTAGAGTCAAATTACTACAAACAACACTACCACCACCACCACCACCACCACCACCACCACTATCAACACCTTAAAGTCCCATATTTGCGACAAGTTTCTCCTAACGGCCCAACCATAAACTTCCTTAAAAATATACCTTAATGAATAACTTCATCTTCTTGAACTACTAATCCCCATTTCAGTTCTTTGATTAACATCTTATAATTGATTCCCTACATTCATTCGTAGCGTAAAAAGATCGCTCCTTTAGAGCATTGGCATCTAATTATTGACAGTGTCCCAGTCAAGTGCTTATCTATACTTCCTTTTCTACACGGCTTTCAATCAAAGGTAAACAAATGAATGAGATGACGAAATCCCATATTCCTACAATCCTAAACCCTATTTAGCTTCCAATCTTCATCTCAATCAACAATTCAATTATCCCAAAAATCCAACAACAAATACCAAATCACAAATGCCAATACAAAATCAATTAACAAAACAAAACAAAACAACCCAATTGCAAATCAAAAGAATAACAATTAGGGCAACAACAAAACCCTAAACCTGATCAAATTATCAAATCAAAAATCACAAATGCCAAAACAAAAACAAAAACAACCCAGTATAACAATCCAATTAACATAACAAAACAACCTAATTACTAATCAAAAGAGCAACAATTAGGGCAACAAAAACAATCCTTAGCTTTTGATCAAACTACCAAATAAAAAATGCCAAAACAAAAACTGCCCAATTACAAATCAAAAGAACAACAAAAATTAGGGCAAGAAGATGAAACCTTAGCTTGAGCTTCGGCGGCATCGATACGACGAATACGTTGAGCAGATTCAACAGCTTGACGTATACGAGAAGCTTCAATTTTAGCTTTATTTTCACGATCAAGTTTCAATTTTGCTCTTTCTTTTCTCTCCTTCTGTTCCTTCAATAGCTTTTCCCTTGCTCTTCGTAGCTCGAAATCCATGGCTTTTGTGTCGAATTGTTGTTATTGTTGCTGCTGTCTGGGATTGAATCGAAATTATGATGAAAATTAGGTTAAAATTGATTTGATTAGATTGATTTATAAGCAAGTAATTGGGAAAACTGAAAAGTGAGTTAATATTAATAACAGGAAGGAAGCCAGGAAGGTTCAAGAGAAAGTAGAAGATTTTGCTTTCTTTTCATTAGTTCATGGCTTACCAAATCAAATCGGTACGTGTTTGTAAAACGGTTTTATATAAGAATAGATCAAATTAAATCGGTACGGCAACGGTTTTATATAAGAATTGATCGAATATCTGTATTTGTAAACCGAAACCGATTAGAAGAAGAGTTTGTTTTTTTAAAAAAATTACATTAGTTTTGTTCCTAGTTTGATTGTTTGATTTATTTTTTTGATAAAAATAAACAATTTGTGTCCGATTAAATGAAATTATTATGAGTTATAGTTTTTGGTTCGATTTTATATAAGAATTGATCGAATATCTGATTTTCTTAAACCGAAACCGATTAGAAGAAGAGTTTGTTAAAAAAATTAGATTAGTTTCGTTCCTAATTTGATTGTTTGATTTATTTTTTGATAAAAGATTAACAATTTGTGTCCGATTAAATGAAATTTTTGTGAGTTATAGTTGTTGGTTTGTTTTGTGTTTGTTAAAGGAGAAACGGTACAAAATAATGAATCTACAATCGAGAGTAAAAGATAATACAGTACTTTGTAAATATTGTGCATACATTGCACGGGCTCTATGGCAATCACTATATTAACAAAATATCTTATTTGAGGTTGATCTGAAGTTGTTAGACGGATTAGTTTTAGTATTGTAAATTATAAATACAATTAAAAAATCAACTTTTATTATTTTTAATAATAAATATGTTTGTTTCAATATAATTAATGTACATATTCGATATAATTAAAATATTAATATTAAATACTCATATTTTAGTTTTTTTAACAAATATTTTCCAAATTCAAAAATGGTAAAAAAAGCTGATAAAAAGGAACGTACTCGAAGGTAATACCTTCAATTTTTTTTTATTTTTTGAGCACATATATATTTTTTGAGCTTATTACCTCAAACTTTATTTGTTTTTAAGCATTTTTGAGCATATTAAAGTGTATAAGTTAGATTTTAGCTTTTTTCGTCATAACTCAAATTGAACTAAACTAGTATGTACTCGTAATATTTTTGAGTTTTATTGTGAATTTTTAGAGTTCAATGCTTAAATAAATAAATTCCAAAACTTTATAAAAAACTCATAATTTTTAAAAACAAAGTCAAAAACTTTACTATAATGCTAAAAAACTATAAAAACTATAAAATTGTAGATACTACATCGGATGCACCATCCGTTACTAAAAAAACACAAGAAACTATTTTGAACTCTAATCTAAACCATAACCGTATAATCCGACCTATATTCCGATCCAACCAACCCTACTTTAGACGAGACTCACCCAACCCGTTTTTTTTTTTTTTTGGTAACGAGGGAACCCGCAGCCGCTACCTTGAGTGCGCACTGGGTAAACCCGCGGGTATATATAATAGCCTGCAAACCACATACACCAGGTAAACCACCCGAGGGTGACAGGCTCGAAGTCTATTTAGGCATGGACTCGGGCCAAGAATGCTCCACAAGATTTTGCTCTTGGGGAGGCTTGAACCCGGGTCTCCTGGGAATTTCACCCAGGTTTTAACCACTAAACTCCACCCTTGCGGACCACCCGACCCGTTTGATAGGTCTAGTATTTGGTGTAAAACATGTCACTTGGGTTTTTGGACAAGAAAATGTTAAGTTGAGTTATCTAAAGTCAACGGTTGACCATATGTCTACTTCGTGTCTTTGTTGGGTCTCCATCTGCATACAAACTGAGTAAAAAAAATGAAGGTTTTATGAAATTGAAAGAAGGGGTCATCTACTCATCTCTTCTCACTTTGATTTGGTCCGATCTACTCGAAATCGAGTTTTTTTTATTCACAGATATAAGACGGGTGGTCTGGTCTGGTCTGGTCCAATCTACTCGAAATCCGTCTAGTTAAAGGGAGTTACAATTTAGGCCCTGTTCTTTTCGGCTGAAACGAGCTGAATTGAATAAATTAGAGTCGAGCTTAATTGAACTAAATTCAGTGAAACTGAGGTGGAGTGAATTTAGTTGATTTAAAAGTTACTTTTGTGATGAGATTAATTAAAAATAATTGATTGAACGTAAATAAAACTTAACGGAATACAACCAACCAAAATTGAAAGGAGCTGAAATTAAGCCAGAAAGAACAGGGCCTATGTTACCCCGACACTTCACTCTGGTCGAGTATCGAGTGTATTGTTTGTCTAATATCGTGATTGTGTGTGAGACGGTCTCAATGATACGGAAAACACAAAAGATGAACCGCGATGGTAGCGGATGGAATCCAAAAACAATCGATAATTTGGATGACAATACGTTAACTCAAATATTATTTAGACTTCCATCTTGTGCACTTATAGTAGCATGTAAGCTTGTAAACAAGCGTTGGTGTTCTTTAATCTCCGACCCTAAATTTGCGCCTTACTACTCCTATAGTAGCAGCAGTTGGTTTTGTGCAATACATGAGCAAGATTGATAAAGCCTTTAAGACGCTTGTCGGGGTATAGTTTAGAGACGTTGCATAGGCTCGACTGCTCGAGCTCCCCTGATGGCTTTCCTCGGTTCCTAAGGCATACTTGTCAGAGTGAGTATCGTCTTTATTTGGGACGTCTTAACCAAGAATTTGTATCTCAATAGACCTATACATGGTCTCGGAAATCGCTCCTGATAACTGATTAAGCGACAAGTTGAGACTCAACAAGCCGGGGATATCTGTCATATCATCGGCAATTAACATGAAATCTGTAAACCAGGTTGTGTTAGTCCAGTGGTAACTGAGTTAAACCTTAAAGCTTGCAGAAATGCAGGGGTTGAGAGGTCTCAGGTTCGATTACCAGCTGGAACGATGACCACTTGGCCACTGCAGTCTGCAGCCCCCCGAGGGGTGACTTACATGGTCCATGTGGTGGTGCAGGAATGCATGGTCCCAGGAATTAAACCCCTCGGCAAATTCCAAAGAAGAGGAGGCAGTAATTATTGAAGGACAAGAGTAAATTACAACGGAGTAAATTCCGGTTCACGTCTGCAGATTCAGACCTGTTTGTGCTCAAGAAGAGCCACAAAGATATCGCTATTTATTACTTTAAGATCGTGTTTAAAAATTCTGTACATCGGTATCTATATCCTCCTATACATTGATTGCACATTATGGTCCAATGTGTTTGTGTCCCGTAAGCGACAGCTACAGCGTCTTAATGTCGCTGTCGCGTACAAACAGTCCATGAAAACCGTATGGTACGCGTTGAGGTAACTTCACAGAGGCAACAATGTCAAGGTTAGGTGACTTAGCATCCATGACTTGAAACTTTGATTCCCCTGTATTTTCGTCATGAACGTACGTGACTAGGTACCCTTCATCTTCGTCTGCAGACGGGTTTTTTGGATCCTTTGCGACAAAGAACGGCTCACCTCCATAGCAACCCGGCCCAAACATCCGGCTTGCTACTATGCATTCTCGCCGATCTTGGGTTACAGACACATCTAGTTTCACTATTCCTGATATTTTTGGCATTGGGTCACCAACTGCTGCATAAACATACTTGTTTTTCTTTCCTAGGTAGGCGGGATTTAGGACGGCGAAGTCTAGGTTTCTGGCGGATAGTGGCCGTCTTGAGACCATTCCCGTCTTAAGATCGATATGAACTTTCTCGATCAATGCGTGGATTAGGTCTAGTCGTTCTAACGTGTGTTCTGGAGACATTATATTTGGAGCGACAATGATAATGGATTCATTTCCGTCTTTGTCCACTTCATCCCACGCGTTGATGGCATGGATGATATTCAATCCCGGCACGTCGAACCACCTCATTTCCTTCTCGTCGTTAGCATACCTAGGAATGACTCCGATTCTTGAGATCTTCGATGGGTCTAAACCCACCGGAGATCCACCCCGTAGTACCATCTCTGCAGGATCCATCCCGATTTGGATATCAGGAAATACCGCGTATTTCTTAGTGATAGCAAAGTCGTGGAGGAACGAGGGCCGAGTCATGGAGAAGATGGGCACGTCCGCTTGTTTGTTTCCTTTGGAATCGAACCTAAAAAAGGTTAGAAATGGCGGCATAGGACCATACCGGAAAGCAAAGGTCTCACCCGTGTCGAGATCGACCTTAGGATGAGCAGTCATGCTCATGAATAGCTTTCCATCAAAGTCAGTGCGTCCGAGGGTTTGAATGTCTCCGTTTGGAGTCAATCTTACTTCATACGGAAGATCCGACTCTCCTAACGCGTAAAGCTTCTCACCGAACAAGGCTAGACTCGTATTAGCCGATCCAATCCCATTACTCGGGTTAAATTGCCCTGCAATAAACCTGGCTGCGGCCAGAGTTCCTCTGGCCGCAGACCCTGCAAGGCCATTAAACCCCGAAAAAACACTTGGCAAAATGTTAGCCCCTGCCTCATTCTCGATCATATACTTATACGTCTTGACATAACGGCTACAAAGCGTGGCCTTACCATCTGAGATCTGAACGGCATGGAGCATTCCATCCCCGTCAAACAGATGGTAAGGCCCGCGAGGCAGGAATTGTGGGTTGGGGCCATTACGGATGTAAGCACCGTTCAGACACGAAGGCAGAACGCCTTCTATAACCTCACATTCCGTAGGCGGGAGCTCCTCCACCGGAGCAAAGTTCTGCGAGAGGACGTGCCTTGGATCGACTGACACACGTGTAGGAGGATCGACAAATTTGTTGATTAAATCATCTATTGTATTTAAAAATATTGATGGAAATGAAGGACTGGTTACATATCTTGTTCGGGTTTTGTCTGGTTTGGGTGACAAAGGCGCGCTCTTAGCCCGAGTTGTGGGTGATGGTTGTGGAGACGGTTTTTCCGTTACCTTAGGCTTATCTTCCGTTCTTACAGCGTATACGTTAAGCCTTGAAGGCGAGGATGAAGATTTAGTTTTAATTTTGGAAATTTTTCGGTGTGGAATGGAGGACAGGAAAGACGAAGATAATGCATCCATTGCGTGATTCGTGATCAGACCGTTTCCTGAGAATAAAGGATACTACAGGTGATCCGTGATCATACCGGTTTTATAGAGTGACTGAAGAAGAGTTGTATGTGCTGATATTCCTAATTTTCCGACTGCGACGTGTCAAAATTAATGTTTTCAGGAAAAGATCCCTCAAGAAATATCAGTTTGGAGCAACCTGAAATGTGGTTCTGGGTGATTTAAGCTAGTTTCTTCGCTCAATTGGGCTACAGGAATATCTCGGAAAGTTATTATTTTAATAAAACGTAAAGAATCTGTTGAGTCGACATGGCCCGTTTCAAAATGCCTAAAGATACATGGTATAATGTGGTCCGGTTCTGGTTTCTGATGTCGCGTATGGAACTTCATTCGCTCTCTTATGATCTCGGAAACTAGTTTCAACATGTGTTTGTGAACCGTTTTTTTTTTCTGTAGGACGTATTAATCAAGTCGCGTAAATATCAGTAAACTGTCGTTACAGGCGTATTTCAGAGTTTTTTTTTGTACAGAGAATTATGGCAGTATTTGATGCAACTGTAGCCTGAAATTCCAATGCACAAACGCTGAAGTATCGGAAACTAAATTTTTTTTTTGGCAGCGGTAAAGGAAGGTTCTTACAAATTTAGGGAACTATTAGCGAGGCCGTGAGCTACAAAATTAAGTATCGGAAACTATGGATTCCGTCATATAACAGCCTACAAAATCGGGTCTATGCTTCCGGTCCCAAGCCTGGATCTGATATGTGTTTAAGTGAAACATTTGAGAAAGGAACTTGTGTGTTATGAAGTGCAATCAGTACATTAACACAAATTTTTATTTAAAACGGATATATAATGCATTGGAAAACGCAAAAAAATTGTCTTATATGTTCAAAGTGGTATGAAATTTGACCTGTTTTAATATTAAAGCTCCGTTTGGCAGTGCACTTCTTGTTTGTCTGAAATACTCCCTCCATTCATTTCCACTTGGTACATTTGCTTTATGCACGAGTTTTTACGCATTGTTAAAATATTAATAAAAGTACAACAAATAGGTGTAAAGTGTAGTATTGTGTTGAAAAAGTGGGCCTTAATAGTGTTTTTATAGTATTATAGTATTAAAAGTACAACCAAATAAGGAAAGGTGCAAAGTGGATTCGAATGGACCGAAATGGAATAGGTGCAAAGTGGATATGAATGGAGGGAGTAGCTTTTTAGGCAAAAGAATCAGGTAGCTTATTTTTTTTTTAATGTTTGGCAAGTAACTTATTTGGTCAAATAAGCTACTTGAAATAAAATGCTACATAAGAAGATAACATTTTAGATTCCAGGTAGCTGATTCTAAGTTATATTACCTTTTTACCCTTCAATCTATAATAATTATTATATCTTTTTATGTCAATTCACCAAAATAGGCTAATTTTCCAGTTAGTTTGTCAAACAATTTTTTATATAATCAGTCAGCTTATCAGCTCTTAATCTTAGCTTCTTCAGGTTTCAGTTAGCTTTTCAGTTTTCAGGTATCTTTTCAGGTTTCAGGTATTTCAACTCGTTTTAGCAAACAAAGTGTAAGACGAATTTAAAATAGGCCAGACCTCGATTTGTGGTTGCTAATTTTCTTCCTTTAGCACATTATCCTCTTAATTATGTTTTTTAACTCAATTTTCTTATATAATATGTCATGTTCTTATCTAAGATATATAGTTGATCTTGGTGTTTGTGCAGATAATTTCGACTATTTTCGAGTTATCCGATTCAATTACGATATTCCGATTTCCGGTTGCAGAGCTAATTAACCCATTGTACTATAAAAGCTTGTTGGAGAATATTACGATATATTGTATTAGCTCAATCGTCGACGAACTAATCATTTTTGCTGAAATAACTCTCATTAATGGTAATGTTACTAATGTACTTTGTGTAATACTAACGAGTTTTAAACTCGGGTTATGAATACCGCCTTTGAATGACTTTCCCCTTTTAGTAAGCCACATATGCGCAACTTTTTAACACTTCACTTTGGTTGCATATAATGTGTCCGAAATGAAAGAAAGCATAAGAATTTATTACTAAATTACCCTAAGAAAAAGGAACATATCTGAGGTATTACCTCAAATTTGTTTTATTTTTGAGTATGAGTATTTTTTCTGAACTTATTACATCAGACTTTATTATTTTTGAGTATACGTGTATTTTTTTAAATCAATTAAAATTTATAAGTTAGATTTTAATTTTTCCGTCAAAACTCAAGTTTAACTTAGTTTATAGGTAATGTTTATTAGTTTTATTGAATTTTTTTTTATCTTAATATTTAAATTAATAAATTCTGAAACTTTATAGTAAAACTCTGAAACATTAACATAAAACTCAAAAATTTTATTATAACGCTCAAAAACTACAAAACTGATACTCCGTATAATATATCGAATGGAGAATCCACTTACTAAATTACCCTTATTGTCATTCCGACTTGTATAATCATCCACTTACTAATTTTTTTTTTAAGACACTTTATTTTGGTTTCGTGTAATGTTTTCGAAATGACGGAAAGCACAAGAATTTATCACGAAATTACCCCATGAAAAAGGAACATATCCGAGGTATTACCTCAAATTTGATTTATTTTTGAGTATGTGTGTATTTTTTCTGAACTTATTACATCAAAATTTATTTGTTTCTAAGCATATGTATATTTTTTCTAAGCATATGTTTATTTTTTTCTAAACTTATTAAGGTTTATAAGTTATTTTAATATTTTTTCGTCAAAATTCAAATTTAACTTAGTTTATATGTATTGTTTTTAGTTTTAGTGTATTTTGTAAGCTTAATGTTTAAGTTAACGAATTCAAAAGCTTTACATAGTAAAACTCTAAAACTTTAAAACAAAACTCGAAAATTTTATTATAATGCTTAAAAACTACATAACTGGTGGTAATACAACTATATTACCCTTAATGTCATTCCAACTTGCAATCAAATAAGTTACATAGCCAACAAGTCTCCCTTAACACGGAGAAAATGTGACATTTTCTCGATAAAAATTGAACAGTCATTAAAGTTTTTAATGGATACTTTTTATTACAAAATGACAAACATTTTCTCAGTCTTAATTTCAAACAGAAAATGCTCGTTCGAAATGAGAATTTGCGTAGATAGAATCCGTCATAATCAAGGAAGCTGCAACCAATCGATATTGCCGAAAATTCAGGTAAATGTAATGCAGAAGGACCATTCATTTTCATTTTATTTGGTGTCACAAGATATTATGTTATTGTTGAAACTTGTATAATTAATCTTTATCAAACTAGGACCTAAGGACATGTGATGATACACTATACTTATTTAGTTTTATTTGATATATTGTGGTCCATTTTCATACGTGGATAACGCGAAAATGACCTGATCCAAAATGGTTTCGGTTTTATATCAAATTTCATTGGCTTAGGTGAATTATTTAGGGGAGACGGAGATGGAGATGGAGACGGAGACGGAAATGGATAAGTTTTGTTGAAAATGAAGGTATTATCTACATTATTGATTCGAAGATAAGCAAATTAGCTATCAGGGTTACCGGTTACCGGGTTAGTATTTTTCGGTGGTGATATATCGACTCTGTTAGGAAACAGTATTACACAAAATACAAATTGATAAAAGTTAACTACACTGCATCGACTCCGCTTTTTTAATAGAATAATTCAACCCTTATTACTGTTTAGGTACTTCCGAATTTCTTATTGAGATAAAATGATGTCCTCTGATTTTTGGCATACAAAGATGAGAGATATAAAATAGAAGTATTTTATTAAAGGGTCGTGCTTTTTCACATACAGATTTTACTCTTTTACATACACGTTTTACAATTTTACCCTTGTTATTTTTCTTCCCTCAATTTATTTTATCCAACCTTTTACCTTTCCCTTCACCACCGACGATTGTCCCGTCGCCGGCAAATCTACTCCGACCAACCACCCCATCCTCGCTAAAATTATATATGGTCTATGAACACAAACTTTAAATTAAATACCCCTAAAATTTTTGGTTTTTCTGTGAATGATTAAGATTGGGATTTTTATTGCGGGCAAATTTGTGAGTCTAAAGCATTGTGCATTTCATGTTGAATTTACATGTTTTTCCAACAATCAGGCTTTACTCAATGCTTTGATGAGGTGAGAATATTTGTTGTTTCAATTGATGTACAAGAAGCAACTAAGTACACGGCTACACGGCTACACGGCTACCAACAATCATGACTATAAACCCTAATTTCATCTTATAATAAATAAATAAATAAATTTGAATAAAACTTAACAAAAAACATTAATAATTAATAAATAACTTAACTAATTCTCTAATTGTAAATTTATGATCTATTGTTTAAGTTTTCAAGTAATTAGATTAAATTTTAGGGAGAAAAAGTTTGATATAAGAGAATTTTCTTAGTTTTAGGTGAAGGGTATAACGTGAAAAATTAATGAAAAAGTGTATGTGAAAAAGTAAAATTCGTATGTGAAAACGTAATTCCGTTATTAAAATGCTAACAAATTCCTACATGGAAAATATGATTTCTTTTGTAATTTTTCATCGGATCTTTTGCATATTTATATATGCAAGAAGGAAAAAGGGAATGGATTCTCCAAGCATGGTATTTATTGGAAATTCTGATTCATAGCAATTGCTGGATTTTCCGTAATAATTACTCTGTCACAGTTATTCGAGCAAAAACTATGTTGTAATCCCGTAAATAAATAAGTAAGTGTACACACTGTACATCCCGATCTCACTCTATATTATTTTAGAAATAGTTAATCTATGAAACAACTTTTAATTACGTCAAATAAACCGTTAATTACATTTAAATCACGAACAAACTTACCGTATTTGCAATGTGATGCCGACGCTTCAACATACATTCAATGTACAATCACTCAAAGATGGTTGTCAATATAATAGCGTAATTAAATACGTTAATTCTATTTATGTTAATTAATCTTGCTCAAACGACATTTTTTAGTGTTGTAACTTGGAAGGGTTTCCGTTTACACCAAGCAATGTAATGAGATTAATACTGGATTATACAACCAAATATATACATCTGATAGTATAGATTTCGAGCTTTATTGAAACAATTCTGAGCGTTTTTATAAATAAATTGTAAATCAAACATTATAGTGAAACTCAAAAATAATGCATATAAAACCCAAATTTTTTAATTGTAACACTAAAATATTACTAAAATTGTTAAAAGCTCAAAAAACATTAGTGCAAGAAAAAATTGTTAAAAGCTCAAAAAAATTGCATATAAGTTAAATTACATTTATATTGGATGTATGATACTCATATACATCTGGATGTATAGTCCTATTTGTGAGATTAAATGTGGGATATCTTTTTTGTGTAAAGGAAGTCAAGAGGTAGATAAGTTGTCGACGAGATTTAAACACGAATTATGAGCACCGCTTCTCATCACTTTATCAGTCCAGGATGAAATCTTTCATGCTCATATCGTCATGGTATGAAATTGGAAATACATTTATTCTGGAATGCTAATATGTGAGGGTTTTTTAGCTTTGGTAGAAGGAAATACAAAGTATTCATATCAATTATTTGTTTATGTTTAATTAATATAAACTCGCGAAGAATTATAAGACAAACAAATAATTACGACACAAAGACATTCAATTTGGTTTAAGAGGAGAGTCAACCCCTATAGGAAGTTTCACATGGCCATTCTCAATCAATAGGAGGATTATAATTTCAATAATTTCGATACATCCGATTTACGACCACCAGTTTTATAGTTTTTGAGCATTATAATAATGTTTTTTTGTTTTATTTTAAATATTATAAGTATTGCTAATAAGTTTTTGAGTTCGATTATTAAAAATTTAAGCTCAAAAAATTACAATAAAACTCAAAAATATTACGAAATTATGAAATGGTAGGGTAGATAAGAAAAGGATGTTGATATTACGAAATTATTAAATGAGTAGGTCTCTTAAGAGACCGTGTCTCAATAAGCTTATTTAGAGACTATTGTACAAATTTAAGAAAAAATGGTACTAAATGTAATAAAATAGGCACAAATTATGATTAAAGATAAAATGAGTACCTTTATTTTGTAAATAGGTACGAAATTACTGTGCTACGATCAATGACAAAAGGGTGACGAAATACAAATAAAAAAGTACAAAAGAATGGTCTCTCAATAACTTATTGAAAACCCGTCTCTCTCAAGTTTTAGTGTATTATGAAATGGTAGGGTAGATAAGCGCTTAGATGTTGATATTTATTGGATGTTGCTTGTTGTTTCATGTTTGTAAGGTCCAAACTGTCTTTGAAAACAATGGTAGGGTAGATAAGAAAAGGATGATCAAATTATGAAATTATGAAATTATGAAAAATGTGAGAAATAGTGATAATCAAGTGGACAACAAGTTTTCTTTGTGACGGGTATATTGCTTATAAGCTTGCGACGGGACATGTATTAACTATGTGATGACTGGTGAATAAGATAAAATAATTTGCTACTTTCTAAATTCCTAAGTATTTGACCTGTCGTAAACTTGCGACGAATATATCCATCACAAACGAGTATTTGTGTCAAGTGGAGGCCCAAACTTGTACGATATGTGCCTATTATAGTAAATGAGAAAATGATATGGTAGGCCATTATTTTGAGTGAGAGGAAAGTAGGGAACAAATAGAGGAACAAATAGAGGTGGAAATTAAGCCTAGGGATGATATTTTCTACAAAATTATCATCTTTTAATTGAATTTGATAGTGATGTACAAATGTAGCATTAATGTGCTTTAAGACAATCTTGCTCTTATCGTGAAATCTCTCTTTATGAAATATGAAGGGGGTTCACCGGTTTAAAATTGGAGATCGGGCCGGTTAGTAAGGGATTCGGATCAAACCAGAGCGAATAATTTTAGGTTCGATTTTTTCCAGATTTGGGTGAATCAATTCAATTTTACGATGTATTCTAAATTTTTTTTCCTTTTTGCTTGGATCGGGCTGGAGACCAGTGGTCGAGTCTAATTTATGAACGACTCTATTTATGATCGAGTTCTCAAGGTTTTCAAAGTTATTGCTATCTTTATTTTCACATTGTAGGCTATGGGAGCTGTATTTAGTAATATTAAATACACGATTTTCGAGTTTTGAGGGTCCTAAAATTAAAAATGTCCGTAAATCATACGGACGGTTTCTCGAGTAAGATAAAACAGATAAACAAATTTTAATTTGAGAAGTAACAAAGGATATTTGAGGGTGCCGGTACGTGATAAACGAGTTTCGGTGAAAATCCCATATTCCATAAAAATAGATGAATACTTCTTATTCAGGTCTGAAAATCAAATATGGTGATTGATGAAACGACCTCAGACACGTGGCAGAAAACAAGGATGAAAAGAAACACAACCCGGTACGAGCTCCCAAACGGCTCAAATTTAAGAGTATAATACGCGCTTTTTGGGATTTTAGGGCTCCGGAACAATAATGTACATAAATCATATGGGCGGTTTCTCGGATCAGATAAAGCAGACAAACAAATTTTGAGAAATAACAGAGTAAATTTGACAGTGCCGATACGCAATAAAGTGGTTTTGGATGAAAAGCACGTATTCTTTGAAAATATATGAATACTTCTTATTTAGGCTTGGAAATTGAATATGGTGACTTATGAAGCAACCCTAGACACGTGGTGAAAAAACAAGGAGGAAAAAAAACACGACCCGGTACGAGTTCTCAATTGGCTCAAAGTTAAGTGTATAATACATGGTTTTCGGGATTTCAGGATTTCAGGACAAAAATGGCCGTAAATCATACGGACGGTTTCACGAGTCAGATAAGCCGACAAACAAATTTTGAAAAATAACAGAGGAGATTTAAGGGTGACAGTACGTGATAAACGAGTTTCGGTAAAATTCACGTATTCTTTAAAAATAGTTGAATACTTCTCATTTAGGCTTGAAAATCGAATATGTTAACTTATGAATCGACCCTAAACACATTGTGGAAAAACAGAGAGGACAGAAAAGATGACTCAGTATGAGCTCCCTAACGGCTCAAATTTAAGTGTATAATACATGGTTTTCGGGATTTTAAGGTCCCGAAATAAAAATGTCCGTAAATCTTATAGACGGTTCAACGGGTCAGATAAATCAAGCAAACAAATATTGAGGAGTAACAAAGGACATTTGAGGGTGCTCGCACGTTATAAACGAGTTTCGGAAAAAAAAACACGTATTCTTTAAAAATAGATGAATATTTCTTACTTAGGCCTAACGATCAAAATTGGTAACTTATATATGAAGCGACCCTAGACACGTGGTGGCAAAACACGGAAGAAAAAAACATGGCCTAGTACGAGCTCCAAAACGGCTCAAATTGAAGTATATATAATACACGATTTTCAAAATTTCAGGATCTCAGAACAAAAAAGTCCGTAAATGATTCGGAGGGTTTCTTTGATCATATAAAGGAGACAAAGAAATTTTGAGAAATAAAATAGTAAATTTGAAGGTGCCGGTAGGCGATAAACAAGTTCCAGATGAAAATCATGTATTTAAAAATAGATAAATACTTAATTTATTAATTAATTCATTTGGCCTATTAGTTACTGGACTTGTTTTATGCATAGAGTGGTCTTACATCAAGCGTTTTAAACTTATATTTGGGCTTATGATTATCATTCTCTCTTCTATTGATGGGCCAGACTCATACATGACTCTAATAGAGTCAAGAAAATGTTAATTTTTTTAAAAAAAGACACGGTTCGTTTTAAATTTAAAACAAATTAGGAGGTCAAGTATACATTACGCCATAACCACTTGTATAAATATATTGCTTTTTTCTATACATATATATAAATATATACAGAAGTAATATAATATTTAACCCGTCTTAAGTTTAAGATTAATAATATCGTCTTAAATGAGAATTTGTGAAAAACGGAGTGGTGAAATTATGAAACAATAAGCTAATATGAAAAAAAAAAAAGCTCAAACAAAAGACATTAATTTGATAAGTTCATTATATTTTGATAACTAATACAAGTATATTTGAATATGAAAGTTGTCAATTTAAAATATTAGCCTATTAAAATAAAATATTTATATGTAATTTTATTGGGCTCCTTAAAAAAATTGTTTTTATTGGACCTATGTTATTGGATAGTCTTAATTCTTACCAAAATTTTACGCGACAATTTGGGATTATGAAATTATGAAAATGAGTGACTAATGGTGATCACTCGTATGGAGGCATCGATACTATGAAACTATCATATATCGATGCCTCCATATGACAGTTTGGGTCTAATTGACCTTCATTAGTTGCTTTCTTTTTCAAGTCGTGTCACGACTTTACCAGCTAAGCTTGTTGATCTAGTTGATATCTACTTCTGATATATGCTTCATTGGTTAATATAAATGGTGTGTGAAGTTCCAAAGTAAGTTTTTGTAGAAATGAATGGTCAATGGACAAGCATATGATCCATGAAAGGTGATGATAAAGCAGTAACCGTTCGAGTTACGACCCGAACTAGCTGGACTGACCCGCGTGGTAACGAAAAGTAGCGTACTAGCTTATGTGACAGCGCGACACACCCACCTTGGTGAGAGACTGGGAGCATGTGTTTAGTTGTGGAAAGGGAAAGCAATGTACTTGTTGATTCGATAGCTGACAGCTAGGTAGCACGGACACTTCTCCTAATGAGCCGTACCGTGTTCGACACCGACACTCCACGGACACACGTCGAAACGTGTCCAACACCTAAACAGTCGTGTCTAACTTTCTACATTTATTTGGGCACGTGTCCGACGCGTGTCCATGGTATTTGAGCCGTGTCCGTCGCGTGTCCACGATATTTGGTTATCATTTGCGGCGAATGATGTTCTTGAGATGAGAAATGCGCTATCGAAAGAGATTAATTACAATATTGATTCGGATGAGCAATGAAAATAAATTTATTATCAAGGCAAATTTTACATTCACTTATTTAAAATTATTATCAAATACTTTTAAAAAAATAAAATCAAAAATTTATAAGTATAAAATGTATATTTTATTAAATTTAAATGCCGTGTCGCGTGTCCTAAATTTCATGGCATGCCGTGTCCCGTGTCCGTGTCCGTTTTGGTGCTACCTAGGTTGACAGTCGAGACGCCCCAACTCGCAAAAATCGTTAATATAAATACCAACAGACAACACATACATCTCTGAAACAAAACTAGAAGCTCTGAAATTGAAGAAGGGTGAAAGTATGAAGCAAAGTGGAGCGGTTAAGTGGTTCAATGAGGAAAAGGGTTTTGGGTTCATAACACCAGATGATGGTTCCAAAGATGTGTTTGTTCACTTACGGCTATCGCGACTGACGGGTTTAAGACCCTTGATGAGGGCCAGAAGGTCCAATTTGTGATTGAAAGCGGGTCTAAAGGTCCCGCTGCTGTTATTTTATGCTGCTTTCGTTCCAATTATTTATTTACCTAATTTACTCGGTTGTTAATTAATGGTCATGACTTGAGATGAAAAGTATGTACTTTTCTGTCTCGGTCATTTATTTACCTATTTCACTTGCTTGTTAATGCGATTAAATAACAAATGAGTGGTTAAAGTGTTGTCATTTACCTTCTTGTACTCTCGCTCCCACGATAATATCACTAGATATGTCGTGTGAATCACGAGTCTAGACATCAAATGTATACAACGATAATATATACCACTCCTTTCATTCAAATGAATTACATACGTTTGTTTAACAATCTCATATTCCGAATATCAATCCCACAAATAAGAACTCCGAGGATGGCACCCAAGATGTCTATGTTCATCCAGACCCAAGGGCCCAAAACACTAGCTGAAGGCCAAACGGTCGAGTTTGAGACCGAGGGAGGAGTAATGGTCCGACTGCTACCTATGTTATACTCTGTATCAATCTGGATTACAGTTCCGGTATTTCAACCAAATAAATTTACTCAACCTGCATCAGTTCACAAGAATCATGAAAATGTACTTAACTCTTTACAGCCATAATACACTAGCAGATATGCCATATACTTGTATTCTAAAGACCAAAAATTGAAGAACGCGTCAAAATTGTCGCGTCTATTTTTGCATACAATAATTCTCACTAAAGGTTGTTGTACAGCAAAAGAATTGGCCAAAAGCACTAATCTAAATGCCATTCATAGGATATACACACCTTAAACAAGAATTTGGAGAGACGGAGAGAAAATAAACAATGAAAACCAAATTGCGTAGAGGAGCAGAGCGGTTCAAGCATAGGACGGAGCTAGACACTCATCAACCATTTCTACAAGGTTTGGATTTTCTAAAGCGGCTGCTACACGCTCCTTGTCATTCAACTGTTTATTCACTGCATCGACAGAATAATGAAATGGACCAAATGCATAAGCAATCAAACGAGTAAGTAGTAGCATTAGCATCGGTATTTACAGAATGCAGCTAATGAGAAATGAAGCGCTTATTTTAGGCGTTCAAAACTAAATTAACTGTCAAAATTGGGTTTGAACTAAAACTGTCAATAAAAAAATGAGTCCACGCAGGATTTGTTCCTTGTATGGATAAAGAAAAGAGTGACGAAGCAAAGTAACTATTTTAATTAAGTTCCTCAAATCTAATAGAAAGAGCAGTATTAATAAAAATATTTTTCAGTAACATGGGCGACTTACGTTCATCAACGCAGCCAAGCAAGGTTACAGGCATGTTTGCTAAGCAAATCAGATTTCAGCCAAAATGCTCCAAATTTAGAAGGAAAAAGACCACATGGCCAATTTTTATCAAACTTTATTCTTGATTTATTTTTTTGGGTTTTTATACATGTGATAAGTGTGATTTAAAATCTATAAAACCCCTCTGCCTTTCATTTTTTTGTTTCACTCCACTTCCGTTTTTTTTTTCTTTTCTTTCTTTTTTATCTTGTTGAGATGAGAGTTCACTCATGACGGTTCCAAAGGATGATTCATGTCAGTCGACCCCAAAACATTTTGGGACTAAGGCTCTGATGTTGTTGTTGTTGTTGTTGTTGTTGTTGTTTCAACCCACGCTCATTTTCACAATACCACTGATTTTACATTATTAATATTACACGTTCCAAAAGGACTTATAAAGTTATAATTACCTGCCGCCTCAGTCGCATGGGTTCCTGGTGCTACTCTGATATCCACCTGGTAATTAACAAGACAGTGAAACATTTACGACTCATGAGTATTACAAGTTGCAATCCTAACTAAACATGAAGGATACGGCAGTGCAAGAGTCGCGGGTAATTCAACCCAAAATCACTCCCCAAGCTCAAACTCGCCCCCTCCCACTCTAACGCTCCTACTATGTAGGTAGATGTAAATTTATAAGAAGTTCTAAGATAGAACTGTAGACGATTAAAATAAAAGGCAGAGCCATATGAACCTTTTCTGCATAAAATAACTACCAGCAACAAGAACAACAACATTAGAGCCTTAATCCCAAAATGTTTTGGGGTCGGCTGAAAATAATAAAATACAACGCCGTTGCCGGGGATCGAACCCGGGTCACCCGCGTGACAGGCGGGAATACTTACCACTATACTACCAGTTAATAAAAAAGCATAAGGTTAAGATTTGATACTGTGACATAGCACAGTTAAAAGCCATCAAGATTCAGCATATTTCATAAGTTGTTTCCAGCAGCTGGCTTATATGTTATTAACCGTTTAGTTGCCCATTAATTTAAAATGGTCAAATTTCTGAACCCTGACCCATTTAAATTCAAACTAGATAAGTATGTTACAGCATATGCCACTTAAATTACTTCATTTCAGTTTCACCACTAAGCTAATCACGCGTTCCATAAAAAGGAACTAGCTAGCCAAGGGACGAAGCTGCCTAACTTACCAAAGACAGGTTTCAGTCATTGCCAAGATGACTGTTAATTTGGAGTGTATAAATTTAGTATATGGATGATCTAAAAGGCTCTCAGGCTTAACAGCTAAGTTGCAAACAACCATATTAAGCAAAAAAAGGCAACACAAATTAACAAGCTCATGATAGATCAAACCTTGTACCGTGAAGGCAAGCTCCGCAAGAGTTTCACTCTTAAGCATAGGCCAATGACTGTTGCCATACTACAATGTTCAACTGTTGGCGTGAATGTTACTCTGTGACAACGGTTGGGTGTAAAGCTCGGTTATCACCTATCGCTAAAAAAGAGAGCTCAAGCAAGATGTGAATAGCTAGATATTATAACCTTACCTAACACGCTTGTCATCTAATTCAACAGAATCTTCTGTCACCACTTTCAGCTCTTCTAGGGAATAAGGATGCTCAGGATCTTTTATGTCTCTAATATGATGTTAGAAAAGTTAAGGAAACAAACTCCCCCCCCTCCATTTATTTTAAATCCTTAGTCATGCTGTGAAGTGTGAACAAAGATACTCTATCAGCCTTAAAGAGCAATAACTCTTAAAATTATCTACTTTACTCCCACAAAATAAATCAAAGTTAACTCATTTAAACTGTATAATCAGACATCCTATTTTCATCAACTGTCATGTGTTACTTTGCCTGACCATTTTTTCCATCAACTATAGTACATACAATAAAAAAAATTCTACAAACAGATTTTCAAAAGAAAAGAAAAAGACATTTAGAAACCTCCTCAATCAAACAAAGACATGAATCAAAGCCGATAAAACAAAAACATGAATCAAAGCCACATAAATCACAACTGGAAGCTAGATCGTGTTCTTGTATGATAGAATAAAGCAAAATGGCTTACTAAACAATTCTATTCTGATGATAGGAGAGTTTCAATGCATTTCATGACATCCAAACCCCCTTACCTTGCGACAGGTAGGAGTCACTGAAGCACATAAGTAAAGTTGTTGGAAGCTACAGTAGCTTCAGACGCCAAAGACTACCACAGTTAATGAAACAAACATTATTACACTAACCAACCCAGTCGTAGATTTCTATATGCCAGAATTTTGATGTTCCATGGAATATGTGCAGTACTTTTATGTTGAAACAAAGCTTTTGTCTCAATGGACAATTTTTTTTCCTTTCAAAATGAATATAACCCGAGAGGTACATAGGATCCCAAATTCCATATACTCGGATTCTCAAAACCGTCAAATCAAGTAAAGAACGATAGAAAAGGTAATAATGACTTCACCACAACAAAACTAGAGAAAAATATTTAAGGAAAAGCATACACGAAAGAACGATAGAAAAGGATATCAAAAATCTCAAGCTCGTCAATGGGTTCGACAGAGTACTCATCAACCATGTCGGGTTGTTCAGGACGAGATCTGCGCTCTTTCTTCTCATAGACTGTTGGGTTCGCATTTATCAACCCACTCACCATGTTTGGCTATTGGAATTTGTTAAGATCTGTCCAGAATTGGAGAAACAATATATAAATTAACAGAACATCTCCTCAACGAAATGTTTCAACACCACATTTTAGTCGCCATTCTCTAACGTTAGTAATAGGGCAAGTGCACGGACGGCATAAATTGCAACTTTAGATCCTCATCTCAGTTAGACCGACAAACATTAAGATGGCCCGAGAACAACACAAAGTCAGTGTGTGGTTAAGTAATTGGTCAACACAAACCAACACAAAATTTAATACGGATAGGTTAACTTGAGGTCTCGTGAGTCGTGACACAAGTGCAGCACGAATAGCCCATTTATTTAGTAGTCCGAACACAAACCCAGCATGAAATAGTGAAATACTCCCACCTTTTCATAGTATTCATTCCATATGATTTGGGCACAACTCAAAACAAAAAAAATGGCTATTCATGAGCACTTGGGGACTAACAATTAATGTACCTTTAGATTCCCATATATATGGAATAAGGGAGAGTGAACCGTAGATCCAAATCCATAATACACATAAGAGAATGTATAGACAATCATTAGAACGAGAACATGGTTCTTGAGTAGTGAAAGTGAGGGCAAGGTTCTAATAATAAAACTCCAAACGATGAGGATGTCATCCTAGTTCATGATCCTCCTAGAGAATTCAATTATTCATTAAATCAAGTGAACATTCACTTTTGCTCTTGTAAGTTTCAAACAACATTAATTTCAAGGTCGCATAGCTCATCATGTAGAGACACTCAATGAACTTCTAACTACTCTAACTACTCTGCCGTTATAAACATAGGAAAAACTTTAGAACTACGCGACACCAAGATCGAGTCTCAAATATATACTCCCCCATCCCGTTCATTTGTTTGTTTATTCTGTTTAAAATCTAAGTCATTCGTTATCATTCTATTTTAACCACTTAGTCTATGTGACATCCAAAAGCAACATCAAAAATTGGTCGCCTAAACCCTCCATACACCCAGCCAATAACAAAACCGAAATCAACAACATTTCCCATACATAACTAACCATAATCTAAAAATGTCTCTTGGATTATGACGGAATAAAGCAAAATGGCTAACTAAAGTAATTACGCTTCTTTCTATTATGAAGTAACAATCATTCGATGCAACCCTAACCACAATTTTCATATTGGTAATTCATAAACACCTTCTTTGTGTTCCTAACACAAGCGTAAGGTTGCATATATTCAACCCCCTTACCCCGCAATTTATGAAAGCCATTGAGGCACTGGTACGATGTTGTTGTACTCCGTATAATCCAATTACCAAAATTGATCCGCTCCTCCCACCCTAGTCTTAGTGCAAAAAGCAAAGGCGAACAAATAACCAATACGGAGTACCAAATACCACACCCATAGCTCAATTAAAAATGGCCCAAACCTAAAATTGCTGATATCAAACCAGTTAACACGCTTAACAGCAATCATATACAAGTTTAATGGCAACCATCACTTCAATCTCTAATTAATCATCAGAATTGGGGGAAAAAAGCATAGTTCAACAGTATCAAATTAAACCCTAATTTTAGATTATCACAGAAATTAAAATTAAAACGAAGAATAACATGAAAGATGAAAACCTAAATTCGGAAGAATACTCACAAATCACAATCAAATAAAAAAGATGGGTGCAAAACGAAGGGCGATTTGGCGAAGAGGGAGGTAGAAAACCAACAAGAAATCAGGTTTGTTAAATTCGTTAGGAGTTGAACTAGAGGCTAATCGAAATTGATTACTCTTACTGGACCGAGTCGGTTTTGGATCGGGTCAATTTGCGATGAGTGTCAACTGGTTATACGGTAACGTCAAAACGAACACGGACACGTGATATGGTATTTTGTCGATAATTATTAATCTTTCTCGTTTGGAAATGTTTCGGATGAACGATTGATTTTGCACACTTGATTTGGTCCACTTATCATTAAAAAAAATTAAACGTCCCTATTACCCAAAAATATGATTAGGGCTAGTGGCGAAGTCGGAATTCCTAATTAAGGAAGGGGGAATCTTAACGGGGATAAACTGGTAATGCTACAAAACAAAACCTCGGAAAAAATCGGAAATTTCAAAAAAATATTCAAATTTACAATATCCGACGGAAACGGTCTCCTGCTTAGTCCCCTATAAACCCACCAACCGACATTAGACAAGCGAAATTAACTAAAATCCAAAAAAAAAAAAACTAAATTAAGATATCAAATTACATCAACTTAAAAATACACTAATGATGGCTCAAACATTAATCATTATTATATATTATAGATTATAGATGATGTAAAAGAGGAGCATTATTTAGGATAACAGAATATTTTAATTATATTATAAAATCGTTATATAATATACGGATTACAACATTATTACATGATAATTTAAAATAATATTTTGGATACTAAATTTCGGATATCCGAGCATTTCGGATCAGACCAAAGATACTAAAATTTTGGATTTGTGGATTGGATATCCGATCCGAAGTAGAGTTTCGGATCAAATACTCGATCCATACTCTGCCCTAATAACCACGCCTCCTGTTCAGGGGCGGATTTGGGGTTGGATAGTGGGGCACGTGCCCTCACGTGAGGAATAAAAAAAATATAAAAAATAAATTAATTAAAAAAATCTGAAAACACATAGAAAAAACGAGCGTGAATCAACGTATCAACCCCAACCCTCATAACAAACATACATCAAACTAAAACCCTAAATATACAACCCCCAATCTCCCCTCCATCAGCCGCCGCCTCGCCGCCCTCATTCGTCGCCTCGCCGGCCGCCCTCAGCCGCCACATCAGCCCTTTCCGGTATGTTCATTGTTCATAACTTTTTCCCCAAATTTGATTATTTGATTTTGATTGAATGTTTGGTTATTTTGTTTAATTGTTATTATTATTATTTTGTTAATCACTTAATCTATTTGTGTAATTGCTTGAGTGTATATAGAAATCTGACAAATTGAAAATCTGAGAAATTGAAATCTTTTCTATTTTTCCAGTTTTATATTTGAAGCAATACCCCAATACATACAAAAAAATCATCAGTAAACAGTGGATGATCAAAATTCATACCTAAAGCAATTATTTGAAGCAATACGCCAATCTGACAAATGATTGCAGTAAGAATTATTCCAGAAAGTATTGATTAGATGTTGGAAAAATTCAGATTAGCAGAAGAAGCTGTAAAAAGAAGAATTATAAGTGTTGAAGACGCCGAATTGTTGATATTTTTTAATTAGGGTTCGTTCTACGATGAAGACAGTGTCTGGGAAGGTACTATCTACTCAACCAATCTCTCTTTCCAGAGCTGCTAAATTGATTTCTGCATTTACGGGTTCTGATAATGAAGCGTCCCCTGCGTTTTCTGCCTATCTAAGGCGTACTTCTGCTGCCTTCAATGAACTTGTTCAGTTACACAAAGAATGTAACATCCCGTTAGGTGAATCTCGCAATAAAAAGGACCGTTCTAGTGGTTTTATTACTCTAGGGACTCCAAACTCGAGTAAAGTAACTGACGTTGGCAATGTGCTTGAGGTTAACAATGTTTCAAACAAGGCGAAGAAAAACAAGGACCGAGCTAGTGGTGAAGATGATGTGAATAATGAGATTGGAAACCGACGTGACAGTGAGGTTATAACGAAGATTGTGCCTGATGTAGTGGGTGGTATTGCTAAGAAGTCGAAGAAAAAGAGGGGAAGTGATGTGAAGCGTGATGGTGATCGAGATGCTATTGATGTGAATGAGGGCAAGAATACGATGGGAAACCCTAATGCAATTGAAGAGGTGAAGAATGATTTGCCTAATGTAGGTGTAGGTGATGTCGGCAAAAAGTCGAGGAAAAAGAGAGGAATGGATGACCATGTGGCCGTTATTGACAATGATCGTTCTCATGATGCTATTAATGCGAATGAGGTAAAGGATGAGATAGGAAACCCTAATGCGAGTGGTGAACTGAAGAAAAAGAAGAAAATAGATAAACTTGGAAAGGAAAATCCTGTTGTTGCTTCAGAGACTGTACAGGAAGTTGAGCATCATCCACATAGACCAGATGATGGTATTCGTGATGAGCGAAAGAAACATAAGAAGAGTAAGGTGAAGGAAACTGAGCAGAAGGATGATGGAAATGTAATGAAGGAAGAGAGGGAAAGAAAGGCAGAGAGTAAAAAACATAAGAAAAGAAGCCATGAACATGAAATAAGAGAGAATGAGTGCAGTGTTGAAACTGAAGCAGAGGATACGAAAGCAAATCGTAAAAGGAAGCATGAAAGGGTAGCAGATGGAGAGTTAGAAGGCTCACATGAGGCTGTCCGAGTAAAGAAAAAGAAATACAACCATTGAAGTAGATGATTGACCTCGGGATTTTTATTGGGGTTTGCTATATTTCGCCCCTACTTTTACTCATTTTGCCCCTTTAAATTACCAAATTGTCCCCTTTCTTTTAATAGTTACTCTTTTAGTAAAACTAACTTTTATTAATTCGTTTCAATATTTATGTATATAAAAAAAATAAAAAAATTAACAAATTAACAAATTTTTACTCACTGCAAAGTAGCAACGCAACCTAACCTTCAACAACATATATTCAAAAAAAAATTCATAATCATCTTCATCCTTCATCTTCATTCAACAATATTCATGTTTGAACCAAAAAAAAAAAATTCAACAATATTCATGTTCACAGAAATTAAACTTAAAACGAAGAATAACATGAAAGATGAAAACCTAAATTCGGAAGAATACTCACAATCAAATAAAAAGGATGCGTGCAAAACGAAGGGCGATTTGGCGAAGAGGCAGGTAGAAAACCAACACGAAATCAGGTTTGTTAAATTCGTTAGGAGTTGAACTAGAGGCTAATCGAAATTGATTACTTTTACTAGACCGAGTCGGTTTTGGATCGGATCAATTTGCGATGAGTGTCAACTGGTTATACGGGTAACACCGAAACGAACACGGACACATGATATGATATTTTGTCTATAATTATTTATCTTTCTCGTTTGGAAATGTTTTGGATGAACGATTGATTTCGTACACTAAGTTTGGTCCACTTGTCATTAAAAAAAAATTAAACGTCTCCTATTACCCAAAAAAATGATTAGGACTAGTGGCGAAGTCGGAATTCCCAATTAAGGAAGGGGGAATTTTAGCGGGAATAAACTAGTAATGCCACAAAATAAATCTCGGAAAAAATTGAAAATTTTAATAAAAAAATTGAAATTTACAAAATTCGACTGGAGACGGTCCCCCGCTTAGTCCCCTATAAACCCACCAATCGAAACGCAGATAACATTAGACAACCGAAATTAACTAAAATTTGAAAAAAAAACTAACTTAAGATATCAAATTACATCAACTTAAAATACACTAATTATGGCTCAAACATTAATCATTATTATTGATGATGTAAAAGAGGAACATTATTTAGGATAACATAGTATTTTAATTATATTATAAAATCGATATATTATATACGAAGTATAACACTAATCACTATTACATGATAATTTAAAATATTACTCCGTATTAATTAACATAATTAATACATTATATCACATCTACAACTGCCAGTTTTACGAGTACAAGTTTCGGAACAACATTTGAGACAAGATTCACAATTAATATAAGTATTTGGTGCATAACATGGTAGCACGTAAAGTTGTGCACTGCCAAGGTCGTTAACTCCCATCTCCTTAGCTTCAATTATTCGTGACATTGCTCCTCCTGTTAAAAATAAACAAATATAAATACGGAGTAATTAATTAAATAAGAAACCGATTTTTTTCTCCTGAGTTTAGGTGTATTACTCGTCCTCTAAATTCCATGTATCGATTGTGGTTTCCTAATTGCTATGAAAATAATTTTGAACAATAAACACTTTGATTAAAATGAAGGGTATACTTTCCCGATCCCAATTATTAAAATGAAATATTTGTCAATAACTCTATATACGGTAAATTATTATTCAAGTCTATAACCATTAGGGAATGTATATGACTATACGAGTATTATTATTACGAAAAAACTAACCAATAATATGAAGTGTATAAAATTAAACAAATATATATAAAAGCAATTTTATCGATATGGTACGAGTTGTTTTAAGAAGAAACCTGATGCAACGAGCAGGATAACGGTAATAAAGACGAATTTAGTGTGGCTCAACATTTTGGCACTTATCAAGAGTTATGAAAAAAATCACTTGCAATATTATGTTGAATGTAATTAATTGAAATTACTTTGCCATGGTTATTATTTATACTAGTACTTTGCACGGGTTTTTGTACATAGGTTCAAATTTTTAATTAGGTCAAGTTGTCAAATTGGTAAAAGATTAAGTAAATTTGACCGAAGATCTTTAAGTCTAGTGTAACCATAATACTCTAATTGTTACTTAATTATTATCCTCCTTGTGTATGAAATAATTAAATTTACGGAAGGAGGGGCCGATGACTAAACTTGATAAACGGGTCGAGTTTAAATCAGGATGGATTAACCATTATCAAATTATTTACGGATAATAGCGCGGTTTGGTAAACATCATATTCTGATAGCATATTGGTCGGAATCTACTATTTTTGAATAGCAGCATATTGTATTAACATATTCAATTTATTCATGAAATCGTTCTAATTATCATATAATCTGTTATTTACCAAACGCTCCTTTTTAATCTGTTAATCTAATCTAATAGCCAAAGCTGCTATTAAAATCTACTAACTGTATTATGCTAACGTTATCTGCTATTATGAATTTGCTTATACCGTTTGCAAAACAGGGCCAATATGCAGTATGCAATTATAAATATTCGATTTGTGAAGGATAGTAATTGTGAACTTTACTCGATCTATTATTTTCTGGCTAGAAGTATAGTTAATCACTGAAATACGTTGACTAATTGCATTCAAACAAGATCGTGAAAGCAATAATCACGGATCAAGCATACGAGCTGGCTAGAGTAATTCACAAATTTGTAATAAAAAATCCGAATAAGATGATTGTACAGAGTGTACGCTTGTTAATTTATTAAAGTATAAATTTGTCAAATCTATTTACATTTTTTTTTTTATTTAAGACAAATATATTCATCTTAAACGTGAATTTGCCTTATATTGTTATATAAGGCGACATTTTAGCAATCAATTTAAATTGGACAATGTCGGGATTTGTAGTAATTAGATTATTAATGCATTAAATTATCACAAATTCTCATTTTGACGGATAAATTCGTCGCAAGACGGGTCAAGTAATATCCATTTATGAGAGATAAGATAAAAGTAGAATATTTAAGTAGTAGTAAATTGTTTTATCTTATCTACCAACATGGTATTATTTGACTTTGCTGTTAATATCATAACCATATAATATAAATAACATTATTTTACGTGGAGTATATGATTATGTATGGATTATTAACGTGATTTGAAAACAACTCTCATATATTTTTATTGGATGTGTATATAACGAGGAAAATAAATATAGTTTTATGCATGTTTGTGTTTGTGCAACGACTTTTAAATCCTCTTTCACAATTTGCTTTTAACAGATATATCCGTTATAAGTTGGAGACGGGTTAAATAATACTCAAATTAATAGATAATACAAAAAAAATTGTGCTGGGAATAACATTATGCATTTGTGTTATATAACCACTTGGATATTACTTAACCCATCTTCAGCTTGTAACGGATATATCCGTCTTCAGTAAGAATTTGTGGTCAAGGTAACTCGATTTAACAAGCAATGGTACGACTACACGAGTAATAATACAACTATACAAGGCTTAATTTTTAAACAAATAAAAGGTTTAATATAGTTGACTTATTTTAAGCTTAATTAAGACGAATAATGCTTGTCATAAATATGTATTTGTGATCACTTAATCCTAAATCGTTAATTTTATGTCGATTTTTGTCGTATTTTTGGACCGGGTTGATGATTGCACCCCTATTCACGATTTTATTGTACAAGTGGGGTATACGATGACATGGTATATTTCATATTTGGTGTATTCAAGAATTTCTCATTAAATAAAAAACACATTTTATCATTTTGAGTCTCTATTAGCCTCCTTTAATGAGACTTTTATTTATTAACTGGGTAAACCTTAATTAAATTAATACTATATATGTATTTAAAACAATTACCGAGTATTTTATTAATCTAATTATGGTTTATCTTTTAAGAAACAACGATAATACAAAATCACATTTTATCTACCGGTAAATAAAGGACTACTTAGGTCTTGTTCTTTCTAGCTTAATTTCAGCTCATTTCAGTTTTGCTTAGCTATATTCTGTTAAATTTTATTTACGTTCAATCAATTATGTTCAATTAATCTCTTCACAAAATTAACTTTTAATTTAACTAAATTCACTTCTTCTAAATTTCACTCAATTTAGTTCAATTAAGCTCTACTCCATTTAATTAATTTCAGCTTGTTTCACCCGAAAAGAACAGTGCCTTAATAATAATAAGTCTTCCTTATAACGATTATTATTATTTTTTTTAAACAAGTTAATTAAAAGGCTTTACTTGAGACTCTATAAATAAAACACAACAATTCACATACTAGCTATATCTGTATTTCTATTTTCTTCCCATTTCTCAAGACGAAGCTTTCAATCAAAGATCGTCCTTGAAACACAAAGCGAAGATGTCGAATAGAGTAACCGGATCCGTAAAGTGGTTCAACGACGAGAAGGGTTTCGGGTTCATAACCCCACAAGGCGGTGGCGACGACCTTTTTGTTCATTTCAAGGCTATCGAGAGCGACGGGTTCAAGAGCCTTAAGGAAGGCCAAGTCGTCTCGTTTGTACCAGAAAAGGGACAAAAGGGCATGCAGGCCGCTCAAGTCCGAGTGGAGTAGCTAGCGGAGGGATGAATATTACGCAAATACTTGTGTAAGACGGTTTGTGTAACGCGGTTTTACATACATTTCATGTATATTTATGATAACTTATTTCCCTTGTTTTATTACTCCATTTTCCTTTCGATTGTTTACACAAATGTTGTTTGTGTGTAATGTAAGAAACTATTTTATTGGGTTGTGAAATTTAGGAATTGAGAAATAAGGTTGATGAATGATGATGTAGGTCATGATCTTTACAACTCTTTTTGGTAGCATAGATTTTGAGCTTTATAACAAAGAATTTGAGCTTATATATATATTTTACGAGCTTTATTGAAAAGAATCTGAGCGTTTTTATAAAAAAATTAAAAATCAACATTATATTGAAACTAAAAAAGAATACATATAAAACCCAATTTTTTTTAATTTTAACACTAAAAAATATAGTACAAAAAAAGTTGTTAAAAGCTCAAAAAAATTGCATATAAGCTCAATTAGATTTGTATTAGATATACGATGTTCATATACATCTGGGTGTATAGTCCTATTTGTGTTTTCTTTCTTATTCTATTTTAATTTTAATATTCTAATTATGAAGCTTTGTTTCGTCCGTAGTCAATAAATTTTATAATCGTTTAATAATATTTACACGCCTTGTTAATATAATATAAAAATAAATATATGAATATATATTAATTCGGAAAAATATGAAAAACCAAAATATTAGAAAACCAAAAATTTTACATAACTTGTCAAGTTTATTTAATTCGAGAGTAAAATAAAGAAATTCTGACAGTAAAAAGGGAGACTGACCAGGACTGCAATTTATTTGACCCGAGAGTAATTAATTTAATTATTATTATTACTACTTTTATTCGGCTGAGTTCTAACAATAACATAATAACCTATGTATTTTTTGAACATATTTAAAAATAATTCGTGCCTTTTTTGGACAGGATTAAAACTAGCTAATATAATTTCCTAAACTTTGAACCAAAGCGGATAATATTCTTTGAATATTTCAAGGAAATCTGAATCTCCACTAAACCAAAAACACTTTTTTTTTTTTTTTTGTAACGAGGAGTTTAATCCCCGGGCCCATGCATTCTCGCACCACCACATGGACCATGTAAGCCACCCCTTCGGGGGCTGCAGTGGCCAAGTGGTCATCGCCCCAGCTGGTAATCGAACCTGAGACCCCTCAACTCCTGCATTTCTGCAAGCTTTAAGGTTTAAAGCAGTTACCACTGGACTAACACCACTTGATTAAAGTTGGAATATTAGTGTGTACTCTATAAAAGAACAACGTTAACATGAAACAACCATTCATCTAAAAAAACACACATCATTCTCTAATAAGTTCATCCTTAAAACACAAAACGAAGGCCGGGGAGGGACGACGATGACAAGTAGACAAATCGGAGTCGTGAAGTCGTTCAGCGACGAGAAGGGTTTTGGATTCATAACCCCTCAAAACGGTGGCGACGATCTCTTTGTTCATTTCAAGGATATCGAGAGTGATGGGTTCAAGACCCTTAAGGCAGGCCAAACCGTCTCGTTTGTCGTAGTAAGGGGGCAAATGGGTATGAAGGCCACCCAAGTCAGGGTGGAGGAGGGCTGAATATTACGCAAATACTTTATCGATCAGTCAATAAATGATTGAGACGGAAGGGAAGGAGTACTTGTTTAAACATGTTTCTTGTAATACGGTTGTACTTATACGTTACTGTTTGACCAGAACTAAGAATAAAAAGGCTTTTAGTAAAGTTGTTAATTTCCTATGTTTATCGATAATGATACGTAATTTCGACACCATGCACCTTCTGATATGTATTCTTTTGTATAGGGGTTTTCAGTTATTCCATCTGATTTACACATTATTATTGGGATGAATGAGATTTTTATTTTATATGAGCGAGTGATGTCGAGATTGGGCTGTTACCAGGTGGCGCTAACTCATTTTCCAACAAAAAAACTTTTAAAATTAACAAATCGTGAAAATATCACTAGAATTTACTTTTCAAAAGTGGAAAAAGTTGTAAAATTAGTCATTCCAATTAAAATCTTAAGACAATAGTTGAGACCTAATTATTATATTTATTCTTATTACACCACTCAATCTGATTTTCATTGGGCTTGAAAAGGGGTTAGTGCAAAGCTCCCAAAACCATGTGCCAAAATTCACTTTGTGAGTTATTGGAGACTTTCAGAATTTAACCCCGTAACCTTCGATCACACAGACCATGATAGTCCATCTATTATGGACACATTCATCAACGCAAAGATTATTCGATCTCCATTATTTTAACTTGTTTGGAGTATATTTTCCGTTAGTTAACCCTACAAGCTAGCATACGATTCTATAATGCGTACCATCAACTAAAATCATTATAAAATTAAATAACGCGTTTAAAGAACATTATAACTAAGTTGCCAGCTCTCCCGAAAATCCCGGATAATCCCCAAAGCACTATATTTTATTGTAAAACCGTCTTTATTTAAATTGGTGAAAGTCTATATATTGCAATACAAATACACCAATAAAACAAACACAACCCATCACAAACAACACGTAAACTATTGAGCATACCTTGAAGTTTTTTTAGAATAACATCATGAAAATAACAGGAGAAGTGAAATGGTACAACGAGAGCAAGGGTTTCGGGTTCATAACCCCTAGTGACGGCTCCAAAGACGTTTTCGTTCACTTCAGCGCGATTGTGGGTGGTGGGTTTCAGACACTTGCCGAAGGCCAAAAGGTGGAGTTTGATATCGTGAATGGGGCTAAAGGCCCGTCTGCCACCAATGTCACGGTCATATGACTATATGCGAGTATGCGACTAAGTTAAGTTAATTAAGAGGGTGTTTGGTTAAGGCTATATATATATATATATATTAAGCAAAGCTAATGATTTAATTTTCTTGTTCATCTCGTTTTCAATTCGACTCCAAATTATTTTGGGATTAATGTTCTGAAGTTGCTGTTACCGACATGAAATTTTCTATCGATCTTAAAAAATTATAATTAGAAAATAGAAGGTCCTCCATCCAAGTATCCAACCATGGATCGGACTAACATAGGCTAACTCATATGCCATTAATGCCAACTTATTAAATTTCACAAATTTTCATTTTTAACGGCAGTATCAATTACGACACACCATATGTGGAAAATATCATCAAGCTTGTGACCTTTTTGTAAGAGGTCACAAGCTTGTGACGAAATTAGGGCTATACAATGGCCTGTGCCGGTCCGAGCCGGACCGAGCCAGAGGCGGGCCGGGCTGAAGAAAGTCGGCCCTGGCACGGCCCTAAAATAATATAGGGCTGGGCTGGGCCGAACCAGGAAAAATCAGCCCTGGCCCAGCCCTATGGGGCGGCTAGTTGTGTTTGTGGGTTGTATTTGTGTTAGTTGTAGGGCTGTACAACGGTCTAAACCCGGACCGGACCGGACCGGGGTGGACCGTGGACCGACTTCTACTCATTTCTCGACCCTCAGACCGGACCGCTGAGCTCAAAGACCGGACCTTGGTCCGACCTTTAGATCCGGTCTAAACCAGGACCGTAACCCTTTGGACCGCCAGTTTCGTAATGCAATTGTTTTAAACAATAAATTCATAACTAGTATGTTATTTTGTGCACTACACATACACGTCTTTTATAAATCTTGAAAAATATCGAGAATATGGAGAATTATTGGAGTTGGACATGAATAGTCTGAATATCCGATAACTAGTATGTATAACGTAGGTTATTACTACTATAGTAATAATATAATACTACCAAATACTAAAAATTATAGTAATTAATTTCTTACAAGATTATGAACAAATATTAATATGAAAGTTTGAAAATTTCAAATTCTAAGTTTAGCAAGTAATAATAAAAAAGAAAAATACGAAATTATATGCATCCGGTCTATCAACCGGTCCAAAGGGTTAACCCGCGGGTTTAGACCGGCTGGGACCGCGGACCGGTTCTCCACATTTTGAAGACCCGCAGACCGGACCTTTAGGTGTTCGGTCCGGTCCGGTCCGGTCTGATCCTTACGGTCCGGTCCGGTCCAGCGGTCCGGGTCGATATTTGTACCGCCCTAGTTAGTTGTGTTAGTTTTATTAGTGGGCTGGGCTGGGCTGCATTTCACACAGGGTTGCGGATAGGGTTGGCTGACAAAATCCGGCCCTAGCCCTGAGTGGGCAGGAAAAATTGGCCCACATAGCAGGGCCGGGCCGTTACGTTGTCCAGCTCTAGACGGAATTAGCCCGTTACAAGCAAGACCTATTGATTAAATTTACAACTAATATAAAAGAAAAACAACTTCAAACCAATTACGACATACCGTATGTGGAAAATATATCATAAACAAAATAAAGAAAACTTTAAGTTTACAGACTACAATTATACACCATTACACAAAATATCATTTCATACAAACTGTTCTGTCTCAGACGAGATTTATATGACTGTTTTATGATCAGATATGATCATTTTAAATGTTTGTATTTTACAGTAAAAAATGTGACCATTTAAGCGTAAAAATGATCTCGTAATCCGTCTAAAATTTTCAGACTAAATAGGCCATCAGGAGTGAAACATGCTGACACGATGATAACAACATTGCCCGGCCCTTGCCCCATATACAATAATGTTATTATACGTCTATTATTATCTACTTAATAAGAATAATAATAATAAGAATAATAATAGTAATAATAATAATAATGCTTCACTATCGATAATTGAAGAAATTGATCGAAAAAATTAATCATTGATTATTTGATCCACTATTTTAATTTGTATGGAATATATTTTCCTTCATTTTAAAAAGCTAAAGATATAATTCTATAATATATTTTCCAAAGAATGGACTACAAGGTGCTGAGTTCGAATCTCTCTAGATGATGAGTCTTGACCACATGTCTTTCAGTGAGGAATATCCCATAGATTGAGCTTAGATGGTACGTGGTGATTAGCATGGTATTGTTGCGTGTCCGGCAAGGATCAAACCTTCTCATCCCAAAAAAAACTAACTACTACTCTAAATGTAAAGTCTTTTCCATGTAGGCGGTAGTTTAGTCGATAAAAAAATCTAAATAAAAATTATTATGTGACCGTGTTGTCTGGCCACTTTCTCATTTTTCAAGTTAAAATGATCAAATTTTTAAATGGTCGTTGTTGTTCGTATAAGGATTTTGTATTATAATTTGTGAAATATATAAAACATTGTACTCTACTAATTATCTATCAATCAAACTTGATACAATCCGACGTGCGCTGCATGAACTTTCACTAAGTTGCATGATTTAACATGCCAACCCGTTTCAAAAAATATTTTATTGTAAAACCGTCTTCATTCACTTAAACTAGCGCAAACTCTTTATATATCCCATCTCACAAACAAAACGTATACTTACTTTGATAAACAAATTAAAGCTAATATTGGGAGCATGTTAGGAGAAGTGAAATGGTTCACGGCTGAGAAGGGTTATGGGTACATAACCCCTATTGATAACTCCGGCGACGTTTTCGTTCACTTCAGCGGGATCCAAGGCAACGGGTATCGGACACTTACCGAAGGCCAGAAGGTGGAGTTCGATGTCCAGGCTGGGGCTAAAGGCCGAGTAGCCGTCAATGTCAAGGGCTAATTAAAAGCCATTTATTTAATTTTCGTGTTTACCATATTTTCACGTTCACTCCAAATTATTCTGGAATTAAGACTCTGTTGTTGTTGTTGTTGTTGTTGTTGTTGTTGTTGTTGTTGTTGTTTTATACTATTATTTTGAATGAATAAACGGTAAAGTTTAATTTGGTTAATCAACATCAATAACAAAATGTAAGAATATATTTGGTTATAAATTAAAGTCATAGACAACGAATTCTTACATTTTATTTTTTCGGTTAAAACGAAGCTAGAATTAAGGACTTTTGATTTAGAAATTGAACTCGATCTCAACATAAATTTCATAATATCGAAGGTGAACGCTGAGGTACGAAGTGGAGGAGAGGTAAAAGAGGTCGAGCGTAGCGAGAGGATCGGGTGGGCTTATGCTCGAGAGAGGGCGAGAAGACTTACCTCGAGCGAATCATGGCACCAAGAACGTACTCAATTTGAGAAATGCTTTTTCACTCTTATATACGTATATGGTAATAGGGCTTTTTCGTCGACTTCGTCAGCTCTTTCGTCTTATTGCAAAGAGAGCCCAGAAATCTCTTCACCTCATTGGATGAATTGGACCTGGGATGAATTGTACCACCTCGGGCCGAGTTTTTCAACAAGAATTGATTTATTCTTTCTATTACCATATAGGTATATAAGAATAAAAAAGATTTGAGGCTGAATTGAGTTAACAGAAGTAAAGCATAATTGAACTAAATTTAGTGGAACTGATGTGATGTAATTTGATTGAATGAAAAGTTAATTTTCTGGAAAGATTTGCTGAACATAATTGATTAAACGTAAATAAAACTTACCAGAATATAGTCAAGCAAAATTAAAAAAGTTGAAATTAAGTCAGAATGAACGGGGTCTTACTATACATTTGGTTATAAAGTCAATTAACTCTATTTGTAGTAGAACAACTCCTTATAAAGGAAATGCATTAACCAAATGTGTTTGGTGTGGTGGTTGCTCACCTCATCCCTTAACCATGAGGTCAGGGGTTCGATCCCTGCCCATGGGAATGGAGCAACACTTTGGCCAGCCGTTTACCTCTTCGTGAGAGCACCCGCGGCGAGGGGATTATACACTGTTGTCGACGGACGGTGGACACCCCGGTTTAAACCAAAAAAAATAAAAATAAAGGAAATGCATTATATTACTTTTTTCATACAGAAGCTTTACTATGTCATACACGATTTTGAGAATAAGAGTTAGTACAAGTGGTAAAAACTACTTATCTTACCCAATCATAAAATTTGAGATTTAATTCCCATACGCCACGAAATATGCTCATTTAAACCAAAAAGAACATCATACACGACTTTTCCAAAACGATCTCTAACATTAATCAATTTTATGTTTCCAAACTTTTTATTTCTACTTCCCTTTTTTTCCTTACAATATTCGTCCTTTATGAAAGAAAAAGGAAAAACACCTGCTCAAAGCTACCACCCTTGTAGAATTGTACCATCGTCACCCTCGCGCTTTAATTACCACCCTCTCTCACGCACCTTTGCCACCCCATCTTCAATAACGCCAAAAAAGGTGATGAAGCACCAGTTCCAATCTATTCAAAATTGTTTGCGCAACTCATTTTCTTTAAAATGATATGTCAGCACAGTTTACTAGAAATTCGTAAAATATAAATTTGTTCGGAATAAGGAATTGAGTTTCAACCATCTACTCCAACATTATAACACGAATCTTCATATTTTTCGACCATCGGATATTTGTAGTGCCAATTTTTTCATTTCTAAACATAATTTCATTTAAAAACTCCAAAAAATGACTCATCTACGTCGGACAATTGGAGTCGTTCATTTCGTCACGCATTTAAAATCAGATCGAATCGCATTGTACTGAGTTCAGATCAATCTCAAATTTTGTGTGTCAAATTACTAGATCCATTTAGATAAAAAAATCGAGAAAATATATTAAAATCGGATTCCTCGAGTCGGGTCAACCTATCGTCAATAAACATTCTTTCTCCTTTTTTTTCACATTAATTTTTTTCCTCCACGAATTGACTCATCTCCAAGACTTTCCCCTTTCTAACAGAAAATCGAAACCCTAATTTTTACCTGATTGAATCAATTAACCCAACACGTCTGTTAATTTATCTAACACCTTCCTTCAATTCCTTTCACACCAACAAAACCCACATTAATTCGTCAAAAACCCCTCAATTTCGCGCCAATTTCCCTTTCAATTTGTATTGAATTTTTGTTGAACTCTATTTCAGTACTTAGTGTATATAGTTAATAATCGGTTGTAGCCTTGTAGGTCTCTTTCGCCAAATTCACCTTCTAATTAAGGTAATAATTAAGGTAAATTTAGTATCCCATCTTGTTTAATTTTATTGGGTTTTAGCTAATTTTGTTAATTATGGTGTAATTTAACATTTCATCTCGTTTAATTTTGTTGTCTTTTAGCTAAATTTGTTGAGTTTCAGCTTAATTTTTTGCTTATGGTGTAGATTTGTGATCAGATAGCTAGAGCTTGTAGATTTGGATATTGAATTTTGGATCATGGCTAGTAGTGACACAGATAAACCGTCTAATGAGCCGAAGCCGAATCCTCCGGAAAGTGTGCCAGTATGATTTTTACCCCTCATTTGATTTTATTGCTGTTAAAGTTATGATCTTTAATTTGGGTTGTTAATATTATGTTATATGAAGCAAAATTGCGGTTATTATGATTTATGAGCTTACTGAATTTGGGAATTGCCCGTATATGCTGTATTAGGAGCAATCGTCTGCCTCTACGACAGCTACTGTGAATGTTGAATGGCCTGGTTATCAGGTTCGTGCTTAAAGCGCTTGTAGTTCATTTATTAGGATAGTTTGTTAGAAGCTGTTTTTGTGTTTGTGAATTTAGCTGTCAAGCATTGTCCGCGTGAATGTATTGTGCTAATTTTGAGGGAGGATTAAGGTTTTGATTAATATGGAGCGTCAATGTGCCATTTTGTTTGAAGTGGCAAAGGGTCGAAGATGGGGACTTTTGAGCATTAAAAATGATCGGGTAGTTTGTGTAGCATTAGTTTTTGGATGTATGGATTTTAACCGCGACTTTGGGATGAAGATATGTGATTGTCTTTTGGTTGTTGAACAGGCATACGCACATATTCCTCCACCTGGATTCATGGCTTCCAACCCCCAAGCTCACCCCTATATGTGGGGTGTTCAGGTACGTAGGAGAACACTGTACAATATATATGGTATATTTGTTGCTCTCCAATTTTAATAATGCCCTCATTTAAGTTTATCATAATGTAGTCTCTTATTGCCTTTTGGCCTGCCATGAAACGGAAAGTACAATTGAGTACATTTGTACCGACCTACTCTGTTTCCAATTGTATTGCAATTGACGACTGCGCAGTTGCAATCTTTCTATTACTTATCATTTCATTTCTAGTAATGCTGTATGTTGCTCAGAAATGCTAATTTTATTTCTTATGTGTGTCTTTTACTGTTTTGCAGCATATGATGCCCCCTTATGGTACTCCTCCTCATCCATATGTAGCCATGTATCCTCATGGTGGTTTATACGGACACCCATCTATGCCTCCGGTATCAATGTTAAAATATAAATCAATCAATGCATCCATTTATTTTGCTATTTTTTTGTCGGTGTTTTGATCTTACAACTTAAAATGTGACAGGGCTCTTATCCTTTTGCTCCATTTGCTATTCCCTCTCCAAATGGAATGGTTGAAGCTTCAGTGAGTCATTAGCTGGTGTTCCTATTCTTATGATTTTGGTTCTTAGCTTTAAAAAGGGATCCCATTAAAAGGAAATGACGTTTTTTTTGTAGGGGAATACTCATGGAACTTCAGATGCAGACACTAAGCAGCCCGAGGGAAAAGAAAAGTTACCTGTGAAAAGAATGAGAGGGAGTTTGGGTAGTTTGAATATGCTAACTGGGAAGACTAACGAAGAAAGTAGAACAGCTGGAACAGCTGCAAATGGCGACTGCTCCAAAAGGTATTGAAATTTTTTTACTGGTTTTTATCAACAAGATTTGCGTTGGACGAATTTAGATTAGCTATTAAAATAATACTACATTGTATTGGTTTTTCGTGTTCATCTGGGTCTTTTTTCCTGTTTATGCCTTGAAGACGAGCTTCTAAACTGACTCACGATATTCTTCTCACTCTCTTATGAGTTATGACCATGAATATGAAAGGCTGCATAACTGAGTCCTTAAATTTTTCATTATTTTCCAGAAAACTATGTTGTTTCCGTTATGGTATTAAATCCGGGCCCTAGTACTGCATCACGACCAAGTTATAAAGGATTTTGAGTTCACCACGACAGTAATACAAAGCGACATTAGACCCATTTATAGCACAACAACCGAGATCAGGCCTTAATGGACTGATTATGAGATCAAGTCCCTGTCCGAGAATTTAATACTGCGGTTTTTGCAAAAGTATCTTTTTGGGTGCAAAATATTGATAATTACTATTCTTTTGGAGGATATTATTTGTTATTCAGGATCTGATTGCAATCTTAAAGGATGGTGTGGCTGATTGAAATGTGTTTGTATTCACAGTGCTGATAGTGGGAGTGACGGTTCAAGTGAAGGTAGCGATGCAGATTCTAACAATGTAAGAATTCAAACCAGTTATATTTCCTTACAATTTCTCTTTATTTATGTTCCCTTTTGTAGATGATTTTTTTTCCTGTTGAGATTTCAGTCGAAAAAGAAACCAAATACGCATTTTCTAATGACAGAGCTCTTTATATTCCTGAATATTCTTGTTCCAGTCTAACTGCAGCATTTTACGTAGTTGACCAGTATGAGGAGCAATACCTAGGTTCTAATGTATACAGTTAGAAAACGGTGAGAATTTGATGTAATAAAGGTTGTACTGCTTTCGCTTGTGCTCCCCCTCCCCACAGAAACTTCAACAAATTGTAGGTCGATTTGAGGGAAAAACAATAAATTGTTAAATGTAAGACCAAAATCAAGGGAGTTTGACTATGTATGGCTTATCTCTTTTAAGGGAAACCATCACAGTATGTTGGAATCTAAAGTACTCGTGTCCATCTATGACGGTGTTACTCTGTGAGTCCGCTGAACTTTCCATTTATTCCTATGGTCTTTTTTAACTTGACCCACTTGCCACTTGCATTCCTAAAAATGTGTGCAACGTTCAGACATTGCATTTCTAATGAGGGGAGGGAGTACTATAGCGTTTACACTTCACTACCCCCTTCAGGCTTCAGCCCATTAGGATGTGTACCTTTGTGTTTGGAGTGAATATTATTTAGGTAAGGTAAAGCTATTGGACGTGGATAAAGCAACTCCTCTTTCTCATATTTCACCACATTATACTGCCATCCACAACACAACTACTCCCATTAACCGCTGATCCTAGCTATCGCTGACCTCCCTCCTTACTGTCACAGGCTGAACCCATTGCACCACATTTGCAACCCCTCCCCTTTATAGGACAACCCATTTTCCTCCTTTTTTCTCTCCTCTTCACTTTGAACTCCCTCTCACTCTTCTCCCTCTATGGCGCTCTCAAATCTTTCGAGTTCAACAGGAAGGCGGCTTGTGTATTGAGTGACATCAAAAGTGTGGTCATAAAGGCGATGTCATGGGAGGAGGAAGAGGGTGGAGGTGAAAGGGAGGAGGAACAATAAAAGGGCTGAAGTACGACAATTTGAGGAAAGTGAGAGATGAGATGGAGCTCAGTGGATCTGGGGAAAGAGTGAGTGGATGCTGAAGCTGAGAAAAGAGACGTGGGGCAGGCCGATGTGAAGGGATGGAGATGGTGCAAGAGAAAAGCGGGGTCTGACGAGGAGAGTGCATGGGTTGGGGACTTGGGGTTTTGCAGGGAGGGTGGTGGCGTTGTGGGGGAGGGTCATTTAACTTGATTAAAATTGGCCAAAATCCAAGTTTCGAATGTAAACAGACTAATTTAGTGGCCTTAAAAAGGATAGCCTAAATATTATGTTTTGGACGGAGCCACAGAGGGATTCTTTACCCTATGTGGTAATGGACTTTTTACTCTTTTTACTTGCAAGTTGTGATTTTTTTCCCGTCCTGAGGTTCAACTAAAATATGGAATTACATCTCTTCCATCAGTTATCTACCTCCCCTGATGTCCTGTTACCAGTCTTGTCAAATGCTCCAGTTTTAGTAGTTTTCCAACTGCTGCTTATGGGTTGCCCTCTTCATTTTAACAGAATTCACCAGCGAGGTCCGAAGGAAGACATGAAGTTGGAGAAGGTTAACTAATTGCAAGCATAATTCCGAAACTAACCTTACAGTACTTTCTTTTTGTTTTCATTCCGAACTGTAATATTTGTTCGCTTCCATTGCAGTTACTGTGTCTCAAAATGGTAATTCCACCTATGTTACTCAGAATGGTGTTGTAAACGGTCCTCACACAATTGTGAATCATGCAATGGCTGTTGGGCCAATGGCTGGGCCTGCTGGCGTGGCTGGCCCTGCAACCAATTTGAATATTGGTATGGATTACTGGGGTACTCCTGCGTCATCTCCCATCCCAGCACTGCGGGGGCAGGTTGCTACAGGAGTGGTTTCAACTGGATCTCGAGATAACTTGCAGTCACCGCTTTGGATACAGGTTTGTTATGCTGTTATTATTTTCTTCAACTTTTACTTTGCGAACATATTTTACATGTTTTATTAAACAGTTCAGTTATGTAAGGTAAATGTGTGATTTTTTTTATGTTCATCATTGCAAAAATGTCAAGTTTATGAATTGGAGTGCTTGTCGAAGTCCGAGATTTGTCACGTTGTTCTTTTTTTTGTATTCGGCTTATTATGAAGTGTGTAAGTGTCGTGTACAGTATGAGACATGTAAGATATATGGCATGTCACAATAATTTATTTCCCCGTTACGCTTTAATGTTATTGGCCTATGGGCTATGGCTATCGTCAAATCAGCTAGTGCCCACTAGTTTTCCTCTCGTCAGTAACTACATAGTCAATAAACCACCGTGCCAACGTGATGAACTAATTACTTGTTGAGCTATCCACTAAATCATCAAAAATTTCGTAAAGCCACTAAAATTATGGAAGCGGTGCTTGACTGCTTTCGACAAAATTAGCTACATTAAAATTGTGAAGACCTTTTTTTCTTTTTTTTTTTTGGTGACGAGGGGTTTAATACTTTAATCCCCCCGGGCCCATGCATTCCCGCACCACCACATGGACCATGTAAGCCACCCCATACGGGAGCTGCAGTGGCCAAGTGGTCATCGCCCCAGCTGGTAATAATCGAACCTGAGACCTCTCAACTTTAAGGTTTAACTCAGTTACCACTGGACTAACACCACTTGGTTAAAATTGTAAAGACCTTTTCTATTGAAGAAAGTTACCCTAAACATATATTCGATGGTTCTGTTGGTTGTTGGCAGAGTGGAGGTGTATGTTAAAGAAGGAAGCGGTGGACTTCGGAGAAAATTCCCGTTTTCTTACTGGGTTAAAGTCTGACAGTAACTCAACGTTGTTGCAACGATTTATGAAGAGATGTAATCATGTTCATGCCCTTAAATGATGTGTCCAAGTGGTAAAATCATCTATGAGTGTTGACTGTAAACCCTAGTGCACGACTACACGTAATAAGAGGAGGTGAAGTAACATAGGTGACACACCTCTTTTCTTAAGATGCAACTGTTCGGACTTGGTTGTATTGTACCCGTTAAACTCTGAACGTCGCTATCTCTTTGCTATTGTTAGTGTTATAACGGAAGCACAGAGCGTGGTTCACTAACGGTGTGTTAGCTACGTCCACAGGGCAGAAGAGAGAGAGTTTTATTAATGTGAGGAGTTTTTCAGATTATAGATTCAGAACGATATAGAATATGATATGATGACTGCTAGGGTAGAGGTTGAGTGTTTATATAGTAATCTTAACCTAATGCAATACAGATTTGACCTAATAATGCCCAGATAGAAATCCTACCTCCGCATAGTCGTTTGAAGCGGCGACTAACAGATTCAAGGCATAGACCCAACAGTTAGTTATGTATTGCTCAAGGTTACTTCCGTTCTTGCTCTGATAACATTATCGTCTTGCTTACAGGACGAACGAGAACTTAAGAAACAGAGACGTAAGCAGTCTAATAGGGAATCTGCACGTAGATCAAGATTGCGTAAGCAGGCAGGGCTCTGGCCACTATTATTACTCCGTATTATCAAATCGCTTAGTACATTTTCAAGATGGATGGGACACTTCTGACGTATTTTTCTCTGAGCTTGTGATCAGGCTGAATGTGATGAGCTGGCGCAGCGCGCTGAAGTATTAAAAGAAGAAAACTCTAATCTTAGATCCGAACTTAATCGAATCAAGAGCGAGTGTGAACAACTCATGACAGAGAATACTGTGCTTAAGGTACTGTCTCATTTTCGGGCAATTGTCTATCTATATGCTAACGAAATTTATTTGGGTCGCACGTCATTTGGCGTGCCATACAGTTCATTAAGATCAGCTCAGTTCGATTTGGCTCACATTCGAGTTGCGTTGTTCAGGTCTAGTTATTTAGGTCAGTTTTGACAGAGGTTTAGGGTTTAGGGTTTAGGGTTTAGGGTTTAGGGTTTAGGGTTTAGGGTTTACCATACTTACTAGACATTTTTTTACGACGATATCCCATCCAATCAAGTAAAGAATTTTGTTCACTGTAACATCATCTTTATTCTTCTCCGAAAGTGAGCAACAACTTCTTTTGCAGGAACGACTTGGTGAAACTTCAGAAGACGTAGGATCCAGCCGACCTGAACTTTCCTTGGCTAACGGAACTCAGGAAAGTGCGAAACCAGGCCAAGGGAAGACGGGTCTGTAAGTAACCACCATCGGTTTCATCCTATTTTTCAGGAGTACTCGTATAACCTAACCTCCTAAGTCCTAACCTAGTCATCTCGAGAAGCCAATCCGCATAGTCATTGTTCACGACATCCTGATGTTAAATTCAGGATCGAGCCCTGATACCATTTAAATTGGCAAACTTGAATAGTTAGGATTTAGGAAATAGGGCTATGCCATGTCTGAACCCGGTGGCATTCCCATTTGACGGTCTGAGAGCAGGTAGTGATATTTGAAGTTTCCGATCTGAGTATTTTATCGCCTTATTTATGGTTTATCGATGTAATCCACGATGACTGTAAAATGTCTCGGGATTACGAGCTGTGTATGGTATTTTTTGTCCCGACCAACTAGCCTACGTTGCGCTTTCATGTAATTTTCTGGAACACTGAAAAATATTCTTTCCCATTTATCTTTCCGAATTTCCAGGGATGTCCAATATTGTTGCACAAAAAATTATATGAGACGATCTACTGCATGTAATTGCGATTTTTCCAGTCTAATTTACGAACTTTTTTTTTTGGCGAAGACATGTTTTCTTCCCTTTCTTTCGCTCACATTTCGACAAAGGTTATATATTTTTCGGTTTAGTCTACTCGGCCAAAAGCAGACATGCGCGATTACTTTAAAATTCTAGATTAAAAATCGGATTTTGTTGTAACCCATTTTACATAATTTGTTTAAATATAAAGTGCATTTGGTAATTTTTTTATTTTAAACTGTAAAATCGAAAAAATATTCTCGTAAGGCGTGATACGATGGGGCAAAAGCGAATTTGTAAAGACGGGGAGAATCGGTAGGAATGGCAACCATAGACGAGTTTAGATAATTTGAATTTCTTTTCCCTCCGTTTCCTTCCACTTTTTCTCTTCGATAACTATTTTAAAGTATTATTTACTTTCCGACTCACTAAATTATATTTCATGATGACCATTAATTAAGAGGAAATGATAATCATTGTTGCAAGAAAATTCCGAAAATGTGCTGATTATTAAGTGCGATTCTCACCTGCGACATAAAAGATAAATTCTTGGGTTATGTCTCAAATATTTCACTATTTATACCTTTAAAATAAAGAGTTATTTAATATAAATACTCTAAAGTATTAGTAGTCTTCTCAAATTACTCCAAAGTACGTTTTAACTGGCATTATAATCAACTATTATAGCCCTCGTCTTCTATTAGAATTGCCTATATTTTAACCGGAAGTAGTGGGTTAAATCTATTAGGTCCCACTTCTATCATTTAATTTTTTTATATTCATCTTGCTCTGTATATAAGACAGATCTGCAACTTTTCATCTGCCCTTCTTCATCTTCATCAACTTAATTCCAGTAAGGCTTCATCCCCTCGCCTCCATCGTTTAACAATTTATCATCCTATGTAAAACCGCATTAAATTACCAACACACTAAATTAAATTACCAAACTCACATCAAAATAAACCACATGAGCATTTCAAAATGATAATGGGTCAACAATCCGGCCAAACTTATGACACAACAGTTAATCTATAAGTTCAAAAATTGACACTTCTTTCCTCTGGTTGCTAGAGAGACTCCATCAAGGTTGGCCTACTTTTTTCTTTTGAGCTTCTGTGACTAACGGAGGAATTGAAATTGACGAATTAAAGCACTTGATTTCAGTATCAACACTTCATATTCTGTTGAATCAAGAGAAAGCAATATTAGTAAGAAAAAGAAAGAATATGATGATACGACCATAAAGTTGTTGAAAAATTAGACTTTGGGAGCATTCAATAATTAAATGTTATCAAAAAGAGAAGGGGAGCCTGGAATTAATGACTAAGAAAGAGTAATTCCCAAATCAGTAAAACCTACACCCCAGAGTATATTAATTACTAAAGATATAAAGAAAGTACTAGATTTGTAGGAATGATTACCAAATTCCTTGATCAAAAAGCGGTTCTTCTTCTTCACTTTCTCCTACACCAAGGAACTTGCTCCTGTTGCCATGACGATCGCGGAAGGAACAAAAAGCTTAGAGAAGATGCAAAGCTCTCATGGCAATTAGTTGAAAAGTTCAGGGAGAAGAAAAAGAGGGGTTAGAAGGTGTAAAGGAAAAGGGGTTAAAAAATGTGTAAAAGAAAGTTGTTTACTCATTCAGTACTCAGTAGGTAACCGGTCAACCGGTTCTAATATGAGACAAGGGTGTAATTGTTGATTTTATTCGTAGTTAAAATAGAGATCGTAGTATTTTGAGAAACATCTTAATAGTTCAGAGTATTCTCATTAAATAACCCTAAAATAAATTACAAAATTAATGTAAATAATAAAATTGTGCAAATACATGCCCTTGAAACCCATAATCCTTCATACAACCTATAAACATCCAAACCCATCTGAAAATTTATGTAAGAATTGTTCCAATAAAAAAATTCCGAAAAAAAAAAAAATCAAAAATGCATGAACATTGCAAGTTTTTTTTGTATATGTGGCGCGCAGCTGCGCGCCAGCGCGCCACATTGTATAAACAAAATGATGGAATGATATATATCGATAGGTAACACTCATGGGAATTGGAAACCCCCTCCAAGATCGGTTGTATTTTCACCGCCACTCGGGGGGTTGATAGCGACCCAGAGGAGCGAGATCGTGATGGTTATAAGTCCGGCCCACACGAACACGATTGTAGGAGTCCTTCCTCCTCTTCCCATGAGACCCTTAGCAAAGGGATATAAATGAGCCAACACCCAAAAACTAAAGAACACTCCTCCAAGAAGCTTGCTCCATTCCGGCCTCGTGCTGTATATAGTCCGACTAAACCCGACTGCAATGGCAATTAAGTTAACCATGATAATCACGAGAGGCGGGATCATGAGGGATGTCCATTTGATAAGGTAGAGCTCAGCAAACTCGTCCTCGTTCTCGTCCCCAGATGACTTCGAGGTTAGTGTGAAGGAGATTTCGATACCAGCTATGACCTTGAGAATACCCTGAAACACGGCTGCTATATGCGCGCTTACGCCTCCAATGAGCCAAAACTGTTCGTTTCTCCACCATTCTTCTAAGGCAATGCCTGACCATTTGATCTCGAGGAGCGCGAGTAAGACGAGGCAGAGCGAGATGATGAGGAGGTAGATCAGGAAAGTTATGTTTAGCGATGCCACGATGAACTGCCCGGAAAACAGGGATAGTGCTGGCAGGAAACAGTATGCAATTAGGAAAATCGAGGTGAAAGGGTAGATACCGACATTTAGGTAGGCGATGCGCTGCAGAAATTTGAGCCGACTCCCAGCCAGTAACGCGTTGTTTCGAGAGAAGAAAATCTCGACTGAGCCTGTCGCCCAACGAAGGACTTGGTGCAGCCTGTCGGTCAGATTGATGGGTGCTGTCCCACGGAACGCGTCTCGTTTGGTGACACAGTAGATTGATCTCCAGCCTCTGTTGTGCATTCTGTAACCCGTGACAACGTCCTCTGTCACCGAACCATAAATCCAACCAACGCGGCCTCCCCACTCGGTCTTATCCTCGTACCAACACGAGATGACGCTTATTGCCTCAGCTACGGTTGTGGCGTCTAGAAGGTCCCGAGGGATGGTTAGGGCGCCGGGTGGTCGACCGTTTCTGACAGACGGGTGATCGGCAAGTGGGCGACCCTGAAACTCGGCCACAGGAATCGAGTCAACGAGATAGTTTGAGTTACCAAATTTTTTCGGGAGTAAAGATAAGTCCATTCCTTCGTCGTCTGAGTCTCCCATTCTAAGTGCGCGGACTTCTTCTGATGTATTAGAAGTCGAAGTAGAAATCTGCTTCTTCCGTTTGCCAAAACAGCAGCTTAGGAAACCGGGTTGTGTCTTGGTCCGAGGTGGATCAAACCCGTATAGGGCGATCCTACGGAAAAGACACCCGGTTCCTACATATACCGGCCCTTGGATACCATCCAGGGCTCGCATGTTAATGTCGAAGAAAACCGTGTTGTGATTGGCATATCGATCAGACGGGTCAATCCCTTCAAACCTCTGAGGGAACTGGACATAGCAAATACGATCTCCACCGCGATCCATCATGAAACATATCCCTTCTCTTATGGCTTCGGAGTTGTAAATGTAATGATCACAATCGAGATTTAGGATGAAAGCGCCGTTAGACATGACTGCTGAGGCTCGAACCAGTGCATTCATAGCCCCGGCTTTCTTGTTGTGGTCATAACCCGGGCGCTTCTCACGAGAAACGTAAACCAGCATTGGCAGACGGATATCAACTTCACTGAAGTCTAAAGGGCTGTCATCATCATGTGTTCCGAGAAGAGCCTCGTTGCTCGGAGGTTTCAGCATTACCTGAAAAAAAAACATCAGATAGCATCCGTATATCAGTATACCAGCAAAATGTGGTTCAGAAGCCCTAAAAAACCGTCTTTCAAGAAACATACTTGTTGGGTCTACGCCTTGAATCTGAATTCTGTATTGGGTTAGGGTTTCTGTCTAGGCCTTATTAGATTAAGTCTAATCTGTATTGTATTAGGTTAAGAGTACTATATACCCTAGCAGTCATATTATATTCTAAAACTCTCTCCCTTCTGCCCTGTGGACGTAGCTAACACACCGTTAGTGAACCACGTAAATCTGTGCGTATTGTTCTTTATTGTTTGTTTTATCTTTCTCTGTGCCTCCGTTATAACAATACTATGTCGCGCAGGAAACTTAAGACATGACTAATCATTACCTGAATAATCCCGGCATGATCACCCTTAAAATGCTCGGGCGCAGGATTCAACCAAGTACCGGGCCAGTGGGTCCCATCCGCCATCCAAGTCGCTTTCTGAACTTTTATAGGCTCCAAAAGCTCGTCTCCCGCCTGCTCCCTCTGCTTCTTCAAAGCCTTGATCTCTTCTCGAGCGTTATAAGCATCAGTCCGTCTACGGATTGAGTCGGGAAGGCCATTAGTCCGAACCTTGAATTCATCGTACTCTCGCTTAATCCTACGACGATCCTTAACAAAGTCCTGCCTCATCTTATTCTTGTAAGGGTCCTTTTTCAGACTGAAGTAGGAATCAGGGTTTCTTGGCTCGATATTATGCTTCCGACAAAATGGGACCCACATATTTGCGAAGCTAGCGGCCTCAGCCATGGCCTCGAAGGTTAACAGGGCACCACCGTCATCAGACACGTAACAAGCAAGCTTCTCAACGGGATAATCCGCTGCCAGAATCGACAGAATAGTATTTGCAGTAACCAGAGGAGGTTCCTTTTCAGGATCTGCAGTACTGACAAAAATATCCATCCCTGGAAGATCGGATATCCCGTTTGGATTGTTGGGGCTCGGCGTTTCAAACTTCTCTTTTAGAACAGCTAAGTCTGTAACGCGGTTGACAGGATTCAGCTTCGGAAGTTGATCAAGAATCCATGAGAACGAAAACCAAAGCTCGCAAATCACAGACATCCCCCATAACCATGGTGCATCAGGATTAGTATGCTTTACCCTCCATGCCAGAAAAAATGCCAGAACAACAAGTCTGATTAACACAAGAAGCCTGCACGCGTTCCCATAAACACGGAAACATCATTAATTTCGTTAAATCAATCCGTTATAATTTCAGAAATCATACTATACAGAATACAGCATTAGTCTTTAGTACCAAAATAATTTTGGATCGACTGGCATGAATTTTCGTTCACTGTAAATATTAGGTAAAACGAAGACAATTTAGGAAAAGGGAAGGCGCGATTAGTTGAAGAATCCGGGTTTTATTCATTTAAGGTACAAGCAACGGAGGACAAGGTGCAGTCGGCTTCAAACAAATACAGAGAAGTCGAAAAACAGGCCTTCCTCATAGACTATGTTACTCTAGGTAGCACCAAAACGGACACGGACACGACACAGGGCATGCCATGGAATTTAGGACACGGGACACGGCATTTAAATTTAATGAAATATACATTTTATAGTTATAATGTTTGATTTTATTTTTGTAAAACTATTTGATATTAATTTTAAATAAGTGAAAATAAAACTTGCCCTTGATAATAAATTTATTTTCTTTCCTCATCCGAATCAATATTTTAATTAATCTCTTTCGATAGCGCATTTCTCGTCTGAAGAACATCATTCACCGCAAATGATAACCAACTATGGTGGACACGCGACGGACACGGCTCAAATACCATGGACACGCATCGGACACGTGCCCAAATAAATGTAGAAAGTTAGACACGGCTGCTTAGGCGTCGGACACGTTTCGACGTGTGTCCGTGGAGTGTCAGTGTCGGACACGGTACGACTCATTACGAGAAGTGTCCGTGCTACCTAGATGTTACTTCGACACTTCATATGACCTCCCGTACCAGTGTCCGACACTTGATCTTTGGACATTGGTATGATACTCGGACACTTCATTTTAGACCAAAAACTTGAACTTTTTTCATAAAATAGCCGTGTCCGACACTTGGATACGTACCTGTGTCCTACCCTTCAAACCGAGTCAGAGTAACATTGCTCATAGAGCGACAAGTTCTAAATTTCAGTCGTAATTATAAGCAGAAATCATAAAAAAAAAACCAGCAAGAATTGGATTACCTGTAAGGACTAATAACAGCAGCCGGCATTCGCAATTTCCGAGTAAGAGGCTTCCAAGGTTTGTTAAGAAAGTCAGTCGGGTCTCGACCATCATCATCACCACCACCGCCATCACCATTTTCAGGCCAAATAGCATTTCCGTACCCATAAGTTCCCTTAGTCTCAAACAACCATCGATTATGATCAAACTCGCCTCCACCACCCTGGTTTCTGCTAGACTTCATCAAAGACATCCTTCTTTCTTGCTTAGACGGAGGCAATGGTAAATTATGTCCACCATTGTCAACCGCCTTTTCATCCAAATCGGTATGTTTGTACGGCTCTTTACACCCCGGACACAGAGCATCGTCTCCTTTGACCGCGTCAATATAACAATCCCGACAAATCTTGAAATCACATCGACAAGGGAGAATGTCGACACCCCTTCCATCACTCATCACCTTCCCGTCACACCCGTGGACTTGACAAGGCGACCCTTTTGCCCCGGCCATCTGAGGGTGCGTCACCTCGGACTCTGTGACTTTATCCATCATATGCGCCCTGGTCGCGCTATTGAACCCCCCCGAGAAAAGGGAATTCGACACATATTGCTCCTCTACGCGTTGAGAAACGGTTGGGTCCATGGGTTGATGATCCGGGGTAGGAGGAATATGAACTGTATAGTTCATGAATTCCATACTTCCCATTTCACTGTCAAGATCATCTCTTGATAGATTATCTCTTGAATAGTTGACATATCGTCCAGACGGAGTCCGTCTGGCGAATGTCACCTGTGATGGATGCATCGGCCTTCCTGGTGGAATGTCCGATGCATCCGACAAATTTGACCCACTTGGCTTATACATAATGTAAAAATTTTCGCTACTACTCGAACCCTGATACTCTGCAATACAACCTCAACAACAACAACGACTGAATGATCTGGGGTCTGCTGACATGAATCAAAATTTGAAAACCGTTAACCAACACAACCTCAACCTCAACAACAATAACGACAAAATGATCTGGGGTTGGCTGATATGAAACAAAATTTGAAAACCGTCAACCAACACAACCTCAACCTCAACAACGACAAAATGATCTGGGGTCGGCTGACATGAATCAAAATTTGAAAATTATATAAAACTAAAATTTACTCAAAACCCATTTTAATTTAGCAAAATCCCACAATTTTGAAATAAACAAAAAATGAAAACTTGATCATAATAAACCAAAATCAAGCATCATATATCATAGAAACTTGAAAGGTGGTAAATTTATGGAGACCCACAACTTAATCATCACCTTAATGATCACATAAACAGAAATGATTAACTTCTACCAAACATATAGAATCAAAAATTCAGACATGTTGAGCATAACTTGTCAAAGATGTCAACTTTATGGAATTAAATAAATTAAACTAACATATAGTTATGACATAAACGTGCAACAGTCAAAACCAACCATTGATGATGAATAATTGGATACGAGTTTATTATAAAACCGTCTTACACGAGACTGACTAACCGACTGACCGACCGATGTATGTATGTATAGGGAAATAACGTACCAGTTTCATAAGAGTTGAACTCCACAACTATTTGGTTTGTTTGACTAATAATAATACATTTTTTAAAAATGTGAATGAATACGTATATGATTTGTGGTTGGTAAGTTTTGTGAAATGCCGCGTATTGTTTACAATCTTGAACAATTCAAATATTTTTCTTAGTTTTTATATGGAGTATTTGTTTAGCCTGTGTTCAATGACATGCAAGCTTTCAATTGGTCTTCAACAACTCCAAATTCCGAGGTATAGTCCGTCGGTTTCATTTAAAAAAAACGGTTTTTGTAACATGTATCTTAACGAGCTAATTAGAGAAGAATTTATAAGATTATTTCTTTAATTATTGCGAGTAAAGAGTATCATAAGGTTTTGTTTGGAAAGCAGCATAATAAGTCAAATTAGTAGATTCCGGCAATCAATCTAATATTTTCATGTATTTGGTAAAGACATACGAAGTATTAGGTTAGCATATTGGTCGGACTAGCACCATATTGTGTTAATATATCCAATTTATACATAAAACCATGTTAATTAATTAATTATCCTATAATCTGCTAATTATCAAACACCTTAGCTTCCTTAACCTGCTAGTCTAACCATATATTTTTTTTTCATATTTTCTTTAGATCACATATTGAAAAACGCGAAAAAAAAGTTATTTTCTTTCGTTCTATTATCGTTTTTTCCAACCAAAGAAATTCAGTAAATGACTATGGTTAAAAATATAGATTTGAGTCAAAGATAAAAGTCTTTTTTTCTTTTTCAATTTTCAAGTTGAAATGTATTACATTAACAAATACTCTTCGTATTAGTAAAACCTTTTTGATAATTTTGAGTACATATTTAAAAACGAGATGAGAGAAGTAAAATTAAAAAAAAGGGATGGGAGAAGTAAAATAAAACGACTAATTTTGTCCCACAAATATATGATTTTTAACATTAAGTTAGTCATCTTTAATAAATTGATAAAAAATTATTTACAATTGGTTAATTATACGATTTTTTCACGCGCGAATCAGAACCGGCTACCAGGACACGGGCGGATAATTAAATTTATGAAAAGATTAAAAGTTAGATATTATTCCGTACATAGTAGTAAGTAAATAATCAAGTTGTCCAAGTCTTTGCATATTATTTTCTTAAATAAAAGAAGTCTTTGCAATATAATGACTAACATGACTAAGCACTCCCTATCTCAATAACGAGTGAAAATGATCAAGAGATACATTTGCAAATGGCCAAATGTACAATTCCACCTATAACACTAATATGGTATTGATTGCTACATTTTTTGGTAAACGAAAATGGGTTATTTGTTATTAAAATTAATTAATTGAATTTTCATAGGTGTATAGCACAAATAATTTTTTTAATGTAATAAGAGAAAGAGAATAAAAAAAGGCTATTGAAATGACTTAATTTAGCAACACAAACATATTTTTTAGTTATGGAAAAAGGTACTCAAACTTTATTTATTAAATATATATGTGTATTTTTTCTGAGTTTGCCTCAATTTTTTTTTAATTCCAACAATAATATTAGAAGATAAATTAATTTCCACTATATAGTTAATTGAAACATAATTCGGATCATAAAGTTAGAGCAGGTTTGGATAATCCCATGCAAAAAGTACGAGAAGAATTAAAACTGGATTTTCTATGAGCCGAAATTGCTTCATTAATGTAAAATTTTATAAAACTATAAATCACATTTATTTTATAGAGAATAATATTAGTCTTTAAATAAAAGTCATGATAAATCATTAACAAAATTATTTGGTTTGTATTAATTGATTTTATTCATAAAATTTGTTCACCACTTTACTAATTTTTGTATACGAAATAATCAAATTGTATTTACACCGAAATAAGCCTTCTATGTATTTATATATATTTAGGGTTTGACCATAAATATTTTAAAAAGTGAGGAATTACTTAATTTTAATTAAGAACATGAAATATTTGTTTCTCAAACTATGATTTGAGTCTTAATTTAAATTAAGAACATGTAATATATCCAGGATAAAAATTGTCGAAATTTGCACCATAATACTTTAATACCATATAAAAATGACTCAAGGTGTTAAAATTGGCGGTTTAAAATAGACACATTTAGAGGCCCTAACATTAATTTAAAGTTCGTGTTTGAAATAGACAAAATAAGTTATATACTTTATTCTATTTTGTTTCGTGAAAAATCCAAGCATTCAATACATATTATAGGATGTAATGAGCCTATAGACAAGGATTCTGCAGAAGAAAAAAAATCGGGTTCGAAAATGACCGAAAATAGGCGATTTTGAAGATTAATCCACGTTTTTTAGGCCAAAAAGATCTCGGGATAAAAACTCTCGAAATTCTCACCATAGTACTTTAATACCATATAAAACTGACTCAAGGTGTTAAAATTGGCATACAGTTTAAAATAGACACATTTAGTGACTCTTACATTATTTTAAAGGTCGTGTTTCAATTCTTTCAAATAGACAAAATAAGTTATATACTTTATTTTATGTTGTTTTGTGAAAAGTCTAGCAGCCAATATTTATTATAGGATATATTGAGCCTATAGACAAAGATTCAGAAAAAAAAATATTCCGGTTTCTAAAATGACCGAAAATAGCCGATTTTGAAGGTTATTATCCACGTTTTTTAGGCCGAAAGGTCCCGAGATAAAAATTATCGAAATTTGCACCATAGTACTTTAATATCATATAAAAATGACTCAAGGTGCTAAAATTGACATACGGTTTAAAATAGACACATTCAGAGACTCTTACATTATTTTACAGGTCGTGTTTGAAATAGAAAAAACAAGTTATATACTTTAGCTTATGTTGTTTTATGAAAATCCAACCATGCAATATTTATTATCGGATATAATGAGCCTATTGACAAAGATTCAGAAAAAAAATATTTCGGGTTCTAAAATGACCAAAAATAGCCGATTTTGAAGGTTATTATCCACGTTTTTTTTTGGCCGAAATCGTCTCGAGATAAAAATTCTCGATATTCGTACCATAGTACTTTAATACCATATAGAAATGACTCAAGGTATTAAAATTGGTAAACGCTTTAAAATAGAAACATTTAGAGGCCCTAACATTACTTTAAATGTCGAGTTTGAAATAGACAAAATAAGTTTATACTTTATTCCATGTTGTTTCGTGAAAAATAGATGAATACTTATTATTTAGGGCCAAAAATCGAATATGGTATCTCATAAAGCGAACTCAAACAAGTAATGTAGCGTAAAAACTGAGAGGAAAAGAAAGATAACCTAATACGAGTCCCAAACAAATCATATTTAAATATATAATACATGATTTTAGCGACTACACACTTTAAATTAAGTCGTTTAGTATGTATATATATTAGCAATCCAAAGTTGGTATAAATTTTTGAAAAAGAATGAAGGAAATTGTGAACCAGGGTTTAGTGGTTTCAATGAGACTTGCTTTGGACAGACGTTATCTGTTTTACAAGGTGAAGATTGATATATTTCTCTCATATTTACACAAGTGAAAAGACGAGTAAGAGGAAATGAAATATTCCATAAATTTTGTCACTTGCATTTTGTCAGATGACCACTATTTACTTTTAGCTTATAACAAATAATGTCTGTTTTTAACGATTATTTGGGTATTGGTTTTACCCATGGACTTGTTCTTTGTCAATGCTTGTGATGAGGACTTTGCATAAAACGTGTCGGCCCTTAGAGTCGTTCTATCGTGATCAACTCTTAATTGTTCTATTTTTTAATCTAGTTTTTGGTGTAATTACCAAATTAATAATCAACTTAATAATGATGAGATCACCTTGATTAAGAAGGAAACTCAATAGAATAAAGAGCTTATTATACTATTATACTAGATTTCATGCCCGGCCGTTGGCCGGGTAATATCCAAAATAATTTCTGAATATTTATCTTGAAATGGTTGCTTTGAAGACATTTTTATAATGAATATAATAGAAGAGTATGATTTATCATGACTTTTATGTAGTTTATGACTATTGAAAATTATTCCAAGTAGTGTAGCCAAGTACTCTATTATTTTTCCAGTTAATCGTTTTTGGTCAATGTCATATTAAATTATCAATTTTGTTTAGATTTCTAAGTCGAGTATTGTTTTCTTATACAATATCTTATATTGTGTATGCAGTTAAGTTCTTCAAACATAACCCAAAATTTAATTATATGCTTTTTTATAAACAGAGCTGAATAATATTATCTTTATTAAGATAGTAATTAACACTTTCTTTAGAGTGATATTGCTGCAAAATTAATTTCTTTTATATTTATTACTCAATTTTTTTAAATCGTTGTTTAGAAAAGAACCTTATTTTAAGTGACCATTTATCACAATTTTCTAATGAGGATTATTAAAAGGGAGACTCTAGCTAATTGCATTGGTTGCTACCCGAAATTTTTCAGAAATGGTTAAGATTACCGATTTTGGTACTTGAGAATTCCTAAATATGAGACCTTAATGGCTTAACACAAGTACAGAAAAATCAGTGGCCAAAACTTTACTTATAGGTTCGGTTATAACCAACTATATACCAACATAATGAGCATATATAAATTATAGAGAATTATTCCCAAAACATGAAATTAAGTCACCTCATTTCCGAAACTATTCACCTTGGATATTAAATAGTTCAGCACAACATGTTAGTATTATTATATTCTATTATATACCGCATACCCGAGCTTATCTGACAAAACCTAATGTAAATGTTAATGAACAAACCGGGCTATTGAGTCCTAATTGGCAGGACCTTCGCTACTTCGCTAAAATTGTTGTTTTTTTTGTTTTTTTCATGTGCAGAGTCTTAAAAATATTGTCAATCTTGTATTTAAATAATTTTCTATATGAATAGTCATTGTTATGATCAACATTTATCCATGCCTGAGAAAGTGGCCGGAAGGGTAAAAAATTTGGACACTTTCAATCTTATGCTTATAAAAAAATTAAATCAGGTAAATTTCTAAAACCTATCAATATATTTATCTTAATATTTTTTCATAAAAGTCTTTTATAGACTTCACATATATATCAAATCTAATGTAATCCCTAAGTAGTTGAATAAAAATAATATGAGCATTTAACTTTAAACTTCTTGAGATATAATATCACTTGTAAAGTAGGCTCTTTTAAATAACGAAGAAACCGACTTAATAGAAATAGTATTATACTATTATTTTATACGAAAACTACTATGAATTCTGAATCTCACTTACGAACACGCTAGTCAAACTCCAATTCCAAGTTTATTTAATCCCCGCGCGATGCACGAGCAATATTCTGTCTTATAAACCTCCGTTGAATGTCAAGTTATAAATAACCACAACAAATTTCAAATCCGGCCTATAAAATGGCTCGGTGAGGCTTTATCTCCAAATCGATTAAATTACTCAACCATTTCAATTCTAATACTCCATCTGTAAAATTTGAAAAACCAAAGAAAGATTGAGACTGAGGGGTAGCCGGGTAGGTACTATATATGACTTATGAAGTAATAGTTAGACATAATTTTTCATTCAATTATAACACATTCCCCCAATCCTTCTTTGTTGGGCAAGTCGAAGGGTAAAGTGGGCTGGGAGAAGGTAGGCTATGCCTGTGATCATCAAAAACAGAGGAAAAGCTATGCTTGAGCCCTCAGGGACATGACTCGTGCCTAAATAATAAGGTATAATATGTATGAGTAGGAAGACATTTTTAAGAAGTAATAGAGTTGGTTATTACAAATTTCATCTAGGCAAGGGTTCAATTTCCTCTACTGACAATTTTTACTTATTTATTGTGTTCATTTTTTCCGCCATACTTATTATGCTCATTATTTTTCTAATAATTATATGGCTAATATACTTTTTGTCTCCTTAACAATTTCCATTCGAGCTTCATCACTGCTATAAGCAAGACAGACTGTATAATTAGTATTAGTATTCAATAGAATTTCATTGTAAATAAAATTATACGCCAAATGTGTTATTAGTCCGTACGAAAGTTGAAAAAGCATATGACTCTTCTCTAATTTCATTTAGATGGCTTAGAAATCCTTTCTTTAATCAAATTCTATCTAATTGTTGTCCTTTATCTTGACGATGAGTGGATAAATTTCTATAGAAAAGAATATAAAATTGAAGTGCCTGTTTACAACTTAAAGTAAGCACTTGCTAACAATATTAGTGCCATTCAAACTCTAAAATGAACGTATGGTAAAATCATACATTTTCATTTCTAAACTTTTAATTTAAATCATTCTCTTAAACTCTAACAAATGATATTTTCAATCAAAACCAAATTTATTAAGTTTAAATATACATCTAACATTTTATAGATAATATAAAATCAATAAACGGTGAAACAACTTTTTTTACATAAGAAGTAAATAATACTCCCTAAGTAGTATATTAACCTGTATTTATATAAGTATAGATTTTGATCTTAAATAAAACATCTAATTAATGTAACTAAACTTTAATATACTAATTGACTTTAGTTTATGTATTAGTCTCACTTATATGTTTATCTAAAATTATTTTTTAATTAAATTTAATATTTATCTTAGTATAAATTAATAAGATGAATTTCGTAGAAAAGAATTTAGATGAACTAATCAACACACTATTTGTTCCGTATGTATATTGTGAGTTGAATGTATGCGGTGTTAGTTGTGATAAAAGTAGGATTTGCTCTCGAAACATATACTTACTTTGTATAATGTACCCGTTGGTCAATTTTTCGGACAGGCAAAAAACCCCTGGTGAAGGCGAGAGGAGAAAAAACTTACTATCCTAAAACAAAAGCGAGACAATTATAATGTAATCAATCCGTTGTTTATTAACACAATTATGCTGCATAGAAAATTATGTCTAATGAAACGTATAACTAAGTTAAGCAAAACAAAATTAAATGTAATAAAGCTGTAACCATTCGTCCATCACTACCTACAAATAATTGTTACATCTTCATCAAATTCCAAATCATAATATGTCTTCACCTACATATCGGGTTGTCTTATTGAAAACGTGCACTATTTATCATAAGCTGAAAACGAATATTGTTTCTCTCACAATATCACAAGTAGAAAGGCAAGTTGGATGCTCCGTTTAATTCCCACTTGATTTGTGGCTCGCATGGGGTGCTCCATTTAATTCTCACTTTTTTATCACTCGCCGCATAACAACTTATGATGAATAGTATCTGTCTTCAATGAAAATTTTTGCCTACACATATACTAAATAAATAAGACTTGTTAGAAATTCATTAGACAATAATCTAATTCAAAGAAAAATACCGATGAGTAGACTAATGCAATGCTATTCAACAATCTAAACCAATGTAAACATCAAGACAAAGAAACAACAAAGATGTGGTTATACAATAAGTTAAAACAAAAATCAAAACATAAAAATAATTTGACATGAAGAGATATTACTAATTTTTAGAATGGAAATATATGGATATATATATATATATATATAAACATATTAAGGTATAAGGTATAACTATAACTATAATTATGATAGGACTCTTGTAATTTTACATATATAATTATAGAATTCAAGTAGAGATATAATTCTCTAAGACTCCTATAAGGGAGTATTTTTTAATTTAAATAATATTTTATATTTTAATATTCTATATTTTCTGTGTTGCTTATATTGCTTAATGCTACATCAACCTCTTCTTTCGGATATTTTACACCTCTAATAATACATTCTTTCGAATATTTTACACCTACCTCTAATAATACATTAATGAAAGACAATAATGCAATACGATTTCTGACCACATAAGTATAGAAAAAAATCATAAAATCAAATTACGTAAACGTATGTATACAAAAACTATAATGTAAATAACAAAATAAATCATAGATAAGAAATTATAATCAAAAGAATGAGTAGCATCATTAATCATTAATAATTGAGAATTGAAAATTAAGAATAATAATAACAAAAGAAAGAGAAATTAATTTGTGAGCATGATTCGTGAAGTTGGGGGCTTGGGGCACCATAATATATATAGCTCTAAGAAAGAGAGGAATAACTATAGCTATAATTATAATTATGATTATGTAGGACTCTTGCAACATTAGTATATAATTATACATACAATTCAAGTAAAGATAAAATTCTCTAAGACTTTTATTAGAGAGTATTTCTTAATGTAAATAATATTCTATATTTTATTTAATATTTGATTTATAATTTTCTTTTTATCACATAATTATAATTACTTAAATAATTCACAAAATTTAAACCAATGAAATCGCTCGAAAAGTTCCTCTTTTAAGTATATATATTGATGATAATGACTATCATTTGTGTTAATTTTATCGAGATATTTGTGTTTAATTTTATGACGGTGGGTTGATAATCGGTGACTTTTTATTTTAATTTTTTAGACAATATAAAATTTATAATTTAGAAGTTAATATTAGGAAATATTGATAATAGATGGGCCTCAACCATAACCTTAAGGCAGCACACGGTATGGGGGAGCCTGTGCAAACTAACCACTCTTCAAGTCCAATGGGCATTCGAGTGAGGGAGCGTATTAAGAAATATTAATAATAGATGGGCCTCAACCATAACCTTAAGGTTTTGGTTGAGACGGTTCATCTATCAGTTAAATCTTCTGATGAGTTATTTAGTTACTTTTATAAAGATATTATAATATAAATACGAGTATGAGGAAGGGAAGACGAAAACAAACTATTTTTAAGTGCACAAATAGAGGGATATAAGAAATATAGATGGAGCCAAAATTTGAATATAGCTGGAATGAAAAACTTAAATAAAAATAAACACGTAAAATAATAAGGTAAACGTGAGAAAAAAAAGAAAAATTGATCATTGATGGGAAAAGAAACATAAGATACAAACCAATTTATTTTCTTGGGCTTCATATTTGGGCCATTGGGGGCATGAACATGAGAGCATAATCATTCCAAGTGGACTTGGTAAACGGGTTAATTAGATCGCGTTTGATCGGGTTAATTTCATATTTATAGATCTCAGTGTCGGGTGGGCTCGAGTCGGGTTATTTCAGGTTTGGGGCATTTCAAGTCAACTATTATCAAATATTTGTGGATGATAATCTGTTTGTAGCAATAAATATACTGGTGATCGGATTATATCGTCTCGGGTCAATTTGGGTCCGGGTCAAATTCGGATGTTAGGGTTGAGTTCACGTCATATAATTCAGATCCAGTCGATTATACCTGGTCTATTTTCAAGTAGCCAAATTTACAAGCTTAGCGTATTTTCAATCCATTATTAATCCTCGAATAGAACGCGATTAGACTTTAGATTGAACATAATTAGGCATCCCATATATCTCCATAAACTAAGTTTTTAACTTAGCATATTTTCAATCTAATTTCATTAATCTACCTTTTCATTTCCAAATAAATTTACATTTGATCGAGTCCAGATTAATCCGGATCGTCAAGAAATAATAACTTACTGGCTTGACCAACTTTCAACACGTGGGGATTTAAGCCATAAATATATAAATATTTTACTGGAATAAATCATTAATAAAATGGGGATGTAGCTCAGATGGTAGAGCGCTCGCTTAGCATGCGAGAGGTACGGGGATCGATACCCCGCATCTCCAATTTTTAAAAATTTAATTTCCTTATTTTTTTTCTTTGTTTCTTTCCTAAAAAATCCACGAAGTTTCTTAGCTTTTTTATTTCCTTAATTTTCCTAAAACAAATTAAAATAGTTTTTATTTCCTTAACTTTCCTAAAACTAATTGAAATAGTTTTTATTTCATTATTTTCCTAAAACAAATCGAAGAGCACCATCCTTTTAAGCTTCTATTTAGGAAATTTAATTTAAAGCGAGAATAAGAGTTAAAGACTTAAGACAACTCGAGTAGCTCTAGAATTCCGTCTATATTTCCAATTTCGAATCCTAATTAGCAACCGATTATTTCCTTATTTCCTTTTCCTAGTCTAATATCGACTCGATTTCATCCTTGTTCATCACGTCCTAACACTATATATACGTCCCAAGTCTTAGTTTTCATAATTCATTATTCAAACATACATTCAATCAATTAAAATCGTCGAAGAAATTATTATTATTATTATTAACACATTATATTACAATAAATAATAATTAAGATGGAAGGATTTATGCTATTTGGAGTACACATCCCTTTTGGTCCAAAAGAAATTAATCAGACCTCCAATGTCGAAACTAATACTCGTACCAATAATGGGTCCACGTCGTCAGCTGTTGTGCCTGATATTCGTACAATTGGGCATAAGAGACGACATTCATCGTGTCATGGTACGTCTGATACCGGTAAGAATAGTTATAAGAGACGACATATTTGTACAAATGGTTCTGAGAGACAATATCCGTGTTCAGCTACTGGCGTGCCTGATATTAGTAGGAATGGTTCTGAGAGACAATATCCGTGTTCAGCAACTGGCGTGCCAGATATTCATAGGAATGGTTTTGAGAGACAATATCCGTGTTCAGCTACTGGCGTGCCTGATATTCATAGGAATGGTTCTGAGAGACAATATCTGTCTTCAGCTAAACCGAAGAAGGAAAGAAACAAGCCGAGGTTTAGCAGTGACGAGCTTGAAAAGCTCGCAAAAGGGCTTGTAACGCTTCCAAGTGAAGTTACTCGAGAAATTGAGAGAGTATTGGAAATTCGACTAAGCGAGGAACAGAAACCGAAGCTCTTGATGGTAAAGATGTTATCAGTGACGGATATGAAGTCGAGCCAATCCCGTCTTCTTATCCCGCGAGGGAGTATTAAGGATCAATACTTTGTTAATGAACGAGAACGGAAGATTCTTCATGAAGTCGGCGAGAAGGTGAAAGTAAATGTTTTGTATAAAGACCGAGAAGAGAAGATAGTGAGTGTGTTGTCTCATCTTGGGAGATGGCCTTTGGCTGTTCGGAAGAGATCGGTGAATGTTCGGAGAGTCGAGGTGAATGCGATGAAGGTGGAGACAGTCGAGGAGAATGTAGCGAAGGTGGAGACAGTCGAGGAGAATGTAACGAGGGTGGAGACAGTCGAGGGGAATGTAACGAAGATGGAGACAGTCGAGGAGAATGTGACAGTCGAGAATGTAACGAAGAATGTGACAGTCGAGGAGAATGTAACAGTCGAGAATGTAACGAAGATGGAGACAGTCGAGGAGAATGTGACAGTCGAGGAGAATGTAACGAAGAATGTGACAGTCGAGGAGAATGTAACGAAGGCTGAGACAGTCGAGGAGAATGTAACGAAGAATGTGACAGTCGAGGAGAATGTAACGAAGGCTGAGACAGTCGAGGAGAATGTAACGAAAGTGGAGACGACAGTCGAGGAGAAGGCAAAGAAGGTGGAGAAAGTCGAGGAGAACGAAGAGGAATCGAGTAATAGGTGGAATTACATGATACAAAAGACATGGGTAAAAATAATGAAAGCAAGTAACTTGAAAGCAGAGGACGTAGTTCAACTGTGGTGGTTTCGATACGGTGCCGATGATGAAAAACTAGGGTTAGTTCTTCTCAAGGTTGATGTTTAACACCATAGAAGACAGAGACAGAGGCAGAGGCAGAGGCAGAGTAATTACAGAGTTAATTTAATTTGTTACTGCTGTAAATTTTAGTATCTGAAGTGTGAAAAAAAGTAATTCTTTCTCGTCTATCTTACTTGACACTTATAGATAATTAATGTAGAAATTCATTTTAAATTTTTTGGGTTCGACTTAATTTTCGATTAGGGTTTTTTGTTGTACGCGTTAATCATATTATACGATCATTCAACGCGATTTTTAATTTTCATAGGTTATTCATTATATTTGGTGTAATTCTCAATACAATTTTTAGTTAAAGTTTTACTCTACAAAGCGACGATTAACCGTCTTTTAAGCATCACGTCCTTTTGAGGCAAAATAAACTTGTACGATATACGGGTTAATGAACTTAATTATTTAAAAAACAAAGTTATAATTAATCAAATATATGTACACTTAATCTTAGTATATACTATTAAAAATCGAGTTTTCATACACTTTAATTTTGTAATGAAGATATCTTTTATGATTGAGTAACAATATTTTTGTTAATAATGATTGACAAAAAGTGCCGTTTCGGAATTAAAGTAATATATACCACGTAAAATTCGAAAAAAAAAACAAGATTACCATACTATCGTATAGGAAAAATTTAATTTTTAAAGTACAATACAATGCCAAAAATCCAACCAATTTATTGAACGTTCCATTAGGTATTTTATATAGGAATGAACGTTGTTAATGATATGATCGAGTAGCAATGGCTCATCTTCGATTTGTAGATGATATATCCTTTTATCTAAAAAGAAATGTGTATTAAATATTAATTTCATATATATCCGTAGAGTTGGCATAAGCTGACCCGATTTGATCCGCCGAAAATTGATCAAACACAACTCGAAAATTGGGTGAGTCGTAACCGAACTAATCTGACCCGAATCAACCCGATAATAAATATCCGTCTTATTTTTTCTAACCTAAACTGAACCTACCCGACCCGTGACCTAATATATTCTCAACCCAATGAATGACCCCATATTTCTTAACCCGATAGATGACCTGATAGGCTGATAATAAAAAAGGTTTAATAATAGTTTAAATAATACCAAATTCACATTCATTTTAATTATTTTCATTTTAAACTATAATGAACACACTTAACCATTATTTAAACGTAAAATTATCATATAAAATTAAATATATGCTGATAACCTAGCCTGAGAGTAGCCCGCTAATGACCCGACCCGACTTGTCACCTGTCGATGATCCGACATGAACCTAACCGACCCAAACCCGTCTCTAACCCGACATAACTCGAACCCAATATAACCCACTTTAACCGGATCCATAAGCAACCCAAGTAACCCGATTGCCAAGTCTTGCATCAAAGTAGTAGAAATGCGATGTTCTATTCACAAATTCCAACCTAAGTGTGCTTGTTCAATAAAATATTATACCGAATAACAATTAAAACGTGGATGTAGCTCAGATGGTAGAGCGCTCGCTTAGCATGCGAGAGGTACGGGGATCGATACCCCGCATCTCCAACTTTTTAAATTTAATTTCCTTATTTATTTTTTCTCTGTTTCTTTCCAAAAGAAATTCACGAAACTTTTTTAATTTAATTTCCTTATTTATTTTTTCCCTTCTCTGTTTCTTTCCAAAAGAAATTCACGAACCTTTGCCTTCTTTACTTAGGAAAGTAGTTTATTTAAAATATTCCGATTTTAAAAAACCTTTCCTAATCCACACAGAACACCACCTCCGGCCTCGACCTTATATTAAATAAATTTTGAGCGAGAATAAGAATACCGCTACTAGTCTACTACTAACAAATTAATAATACGAAATCCTAATAGAAGTCGATAATATAAATCGAGTCGCTCTACAATTCTTACAACACAATTTCGAATCCTTTTCCTAGTGTAATTATTAATTTATTACTATATATAATTTTAGTTATAGGTTCTCCTTTTCCTAGTGTAATTAGGTTCAATTTTATAGTATATATACGTCCAAAATCGTAGATTTCATACTTCATTCATTCATGCATTCATAAATCGATCAAAATCGTCAAAGAAATTATTATTATTATTATTATATTAGTGTATTATATTACGAGGAAAAATTAAGATGGAAGGAGTTGAAGTTCAAAACATGGGAAGATATTTTAAGCTATTTGGTGTACGTATTCCTTTTCGTCCGACAGAAATTAATCAGAACTCGAATGTCGTAACTGATGTTCATACCAATAATGGGTCTACGTCATCAGCTGGTGTTGATGAGGGAATTCGTACCAATAATGGGTTTACGTCATCAGCGGGTGTTGATGAGGGAATTCGTACCAGTAATGGGTCTACGTCGTCAGCTGGTGTTGATGGGGAACTACCTTTGTCGCTAGTTGTTATTCCTAATGTTCGTACCAATAATGGGTCTACGTCATCAGCTGGTGTTGATGAGGAACTACCTTTGTTGCCAGTTGTTATTCCTAATGTTCGTACCAATAATGGGTCAACGTCATCAGCTCGTGTTGATGAGGGACTTCGTACCAATAATGGGTCTACGTCATCAGCTGGTGTTGATGTGGGACTACGTTTGTCGTTAGTTGCTATGCCAGATATCCGTACCAATAATGGGTCTACGTCATCAGCTGGTGTTGATGTTCGAACCAATGGTCATAAGAGACAACATTCATCGTCTTGTGATCCGTCCGATACTTGTAACAATGGTTATAAGAGACTACACACATCGTCAGCTGATATGCCTGAAAATTGCACGGATGGTTCTACGAGACGACAATCATCATCGTCTACCAAGCCGAAGAAGGATAAAATCAAGCCAAGGTTTAGCAGTAACGACCTTAAAGCCATCGCGAATGGGCTTACAGTACTTCCAATTGAAATTACTCAAGAGATTGAGAAAGTATTAGAAATTCAACAAAGCGAGAAGCAGAAACCGAAGCTCTTGATGGTAAAGCTTTTATCAGAGACAGATATGAAGTCGAACCAATCCCGTCTCCTTCTCCCTCGCGGGAGTATAATCGATCCAAACTTTGTTAATGAACAAGAACAGAAGATCCTTCATATAATCGGTGGGAAGGTGAAATTTGACGTTTTCTATAAAAATCGAGCAGGGAAGATAGTAACCGATAAGTGTAATCTTGGGAGGTGGCCTAAAATCTCGATAAAAGTCGAGACAGTCGAGGAGGAGAATGCAACGAAGGCCGAGACAGTCGAGGAGAATTCAACGGAGTTGGAGAGTTCAACGGAGATGGGGAGCGAGGAGGAGAATGCAACGGAGATGGAGAGCGAGAATGTGACCTGTAAAAGGTGGAATTACATGATACAAAAGCCTTGGACACAAATAATGAATGCGAGTGATTTGAAAGCACACGACGTGGTTCAACTATGGTGGTTTCGACACGGTGATGGTGATGGAAAATTAGGGTTAGTTCTTCTCAAGGTTGATGTTTAACAACGTAGAAGACAGAGGCAGAGCAATTGCAAAGACAGTTTGTTTTTTACTGCTGCAAATTTCAGTATCTGAAGTGTGAAGAACTGATTTTTTCTTGTTCGATCATGCATGGACGGTTATTTATTACTATTAAGTAATAATGTAGAATTAATTTTAATTTTATTGGGTTTGATTTTAGTTTAGATTAGAGGGTTTGTTATTGTTGAGTAGATAATTAAGTTGTGTTGGCTTCGATGATTAGATAATTAAGTTGTATTGGGTTCGATTTTAGTTTAGATTAGAGAGTTTTAATTGTTGATTAGATAATTTTGTAATGGATTTATTGTTTAATGGAGGAAATTATTTTTTGTTTTGAGTAGAGAGTTTGTTACTTAACTCGCGAGTTATTATCACGATACCTCAATCTTAACCACTATGCTATTAGGCCGAGACCTTTTCAGTGCAGGTGTCTTTTTCTTAGAGGTAGCTATTTGTTAATCATATTCGTATATAACGATCATTAGAGGGAGTACTTGTTTGCAGATATATGATCCCATTATTATTATCTCATACGTTGTTCACTTAGGGTAATTCTCGAAATAATCTCTAGATATCGAAAACAAATCCCTCATTTATCATGATATATGTATTACATCCTCTAAGAATATTTATGTCTTGATTATTATGATTTATACAAGCTTTTCGTATTTTCAATCCAATATTAAACCTCGAATGGAACGGGATTAGACTTTGGACTGAACAGAATTTGGCCTCCCATATATTTTATTTGCATTCCAATGGTGCAAAAACGAAATCAAACTCGTGTCATATAGATAAATAATTGGAATGATTAATGAACAACGAGGGGATGTAGCTCAGATGGTAGAGCGCTCGCTTAGCATGCGAGAGGTACGGGGATCGATACCCCGCATCTCCATCTTTTTTAATTTTATTTCCTTATTTTTTCAAGCTTTTTAAATTTCCTCAAGTTTTTTCCTTTGTTTTTTTTAATAAAATACACGAAATTTCTTCGCCTTCAATTTTTAGGAAAATAACTTTTGTTTCCTTAATTTTTTATTTTGAATTGATTTTCTTAAAACAAACCAAGAAGCTGATTAGTTCTTATTAGGAAATTTTAAGCGAGAATACAATATAGAAAAGAGATAAGATTAGTTTCGTAAAGTAAGGCTAAAAATAAGGAGAAAACGATTGCAATCTTTGACTAAAGATATACGAGATATACGATAGATTACCAATTATCCTATAATATAAGAGTTCTACTAATAGTCTACTACTCCATACTATAGTGTAATATCAATTCGATTACAAGTCTATTTCCTATTTTCCTTCTTACAGTTTCTGCAATAACTGTTCTCCTTCTCCTAGTGTAATACACATTCGATTAATTGTTCATCACATCCTAAAAATTCGAGACGTTTCCCGAAACACAATTCTTGTTTCAAACCAAGAATACCCGATCTGATGCTTGTACTTTATTCACAATTCCGATACAATATTCCGATCAGAAAAATTACTAAATTGAAAGGAAATACGTAAGTTTGTATCGTAGAGACTATTAGTGCAGTTTTAACGAGTACCCTTGCACTTTGTATTCGGTAGTTGTTTTGCGAATACTCTTACAAGTGCAAGACCTAAAAAATTACAATGACATGATCGCTATATAGTTTTGTATATGAATCGGAATCAAGAAGGAATGAATATAATGCCATTCCCGGCAGCAAATGTGCACGCAACAGGAACAACAGACCTGTACACCGAGCATCTGAGAGCGTCAAAAACCTGACAACTGTATGGGTAAAATCTACAGAGGCAAATCTAGCAAAAATCGAGTGGTGCGCGTAACAATCTCCATGAGCGATATCAGCAATGATACTTGAAGAAGCTTTCAAAGATATAAAAGCGTCACTTGCGAGAAATTAGAGAGTGACTAAGCCGGTTTGCTGGGAGCATCTCGAGAAGTATATAAAATTTCGACCTGCAATTAATATGAAGTAAAATGAAGTTAATTGCCTCTGATTGAATATTTGCATATTTTGTGCGAATTAACCATATAGTCGAAAATAACTCTATCCGATTAATCCAAAAATAACCCTCAATAACATACCCGATACGAACCTACATGCTACAACCAGACTCGAGTCAAACTAACCGAACATAAAACACACAGTAACATACTCGATACGAACCTACAACCAGACTCGAGCCGAACTAACCCGAACAAAATATACGGCCAATATCGGCTATAAAATCAAATGAAAGTATAAATCATCGGCACTAACTCATGGCATTGATCATTCTAAAGCTTATGAATAGAACTTGCGTATAAAAGGGTATGGAGAAGAGTCACAATGAGAAGCAACTACTAAGCTTGTCAGGAAAGATGAGCGGCGGACGTAATTATGTGGTTAATTAGTTTCACTCCTTAACTAAGAAACTGCACAAAACTAACCCTCGTAATGTACATTAATGGTTTACTTAACTCTGCAACTTTTTCAAGCTAACGATAAATCAAATTTGTAATATCAAAGCGAAAAGGAATTATTTACCTAAAAGAATGTAGAAAAAAAGAATTGGTCAACAAGGAATCAAGACAGCCAAGGTTGTGACAAAGGAACAGCTGGAGTTGATGCGCTTAAACCTTGCTTGCCATGTATAGCAGCGTTGAGGACCTTATATTGCTCATTGACAGAATCCTGCGTGCGGTGTGCATACGCCAACTTAGCCTGCATTACGACAATCAAAAGTCCACAATTAATTCTAATTTTGGGTATTTGATACGTGTCGTTGTTATAGCTGGAAATAAAAATAGCAAATTAATAAAAATGGGTTTCGGCTGTCACCAACCTCGTCCTCATTACTGCAACGACTTGCAATATCGTGGTAGTCGACCTCGGGTCCTACAGACAACCCAACTCCATGAAACGACATGCGTCTTTTTTCCCCGATTTCTTTTTCAACCTGGCAAACAAGGGGACTTAGGAAAACTGGAGAGCATACAAGTTAATTTAAACTCGGGATAACAGCAAAATTATACCTGAGGAGGCGGCGGCATGATGTCGTAGCATAAAATGGATAAGGGATATATATGTCCAGGTACACCAGCATGCTCCACAAGCCTTCTCATGTTATCCACCGAAGATATATCAAAAGGTGCCTGCTCCTCATGTATCAGTGATTTAGTTTCATAGAAATACTATTAACGAAAATATAAATATCAGAAGTGAAGTTTTCTGAGGAAATCTTACCGGGTGCCATTCGTTAGTGACAGGATCAGCACGATCTCTTCCTCCACTTGGTGCAATCCAGATAACTTGTGAACCACCTCTGTATACAAATTTTCAACGAATATGATAACCAAAGAGAAACACAGGAAGACCAATATGGCCAACATGAAAATTTATGTAGATCAACTACCAATCCAGACATAATAACGCGGAAAACTAAATATCAATCTACTGCAACTGATATAAAGCTTTTACAAACAAAACGTGCTATGAGAAAATTGACTCAAAGCACCTGGATTAGTTGTTTCTTTTGATGATTTTGGTGACCCATGATGAAAAATTGTCGTCAGAATTGCATTGCCAGCAGCGATTTCACAACAAAAGAAGCGTGAATAGCATAGTAACCTGTTTCTTTTTATTCTACCATCTTATACAAGAATAAGAATTCTTTTGACATCATTTCAAACATCATGTATAATGACGCAACACAACAAATTTAAGCCGGCCCAATGCTTCCTAACTTCTTCAAAGAGTTCCTCAAATGTACAAAGATCAAAGCAACACAAAAGCGCAACCTAAATCCCTGATCAATACAACTTTCTGTGTATTCATCCCAATACATGAAACTCGGATAAGCTAGCTAGCATCAGCAATTCATTCACAGGCAGAAAATCAGTATCTACTAACAAAATAAAGGGTTTGAGTTTAAAGTTGTGGTGAAAGAAAGAGCAGCTAGCAGGCAACAATAACGATCAAATGCTCAATTTAAAGACAAATCAACACTTATAAAACCATCCTCTAAAGCAAATAAGACGTAAGTCCAGATAGCAATACTGCAGTTGACTTTTGGAAATAAGTTCTACCTTAAAAGCATGACCATCTCTTTCAAACTCCTAGTATTAGCTCTTCTCTTCATGTCAACAAGCTCAGGTTCATCATACATGTGCTTTTTAGAGTATACACAGAGAAGATTCCTGCAGTAAAAAAAAATCAAGAGTTCTTAAGACTTCCTCACAAACAATGCCACAATTTTCTACCATATAAGTGAAGGCTGAAAGTTGGATCACCTTCCCATGCTAAATGGCTTGCATAAAGGATCGGTTATTACTCGGTCACCTGCTACATAGATCTGCGGTAGAAGTTACATTTTTCCCAAGTAAGCTGTGGAATCAAAGTATTACAAGAAGTGCTAACTGAATATTTGATCAAATGTGTATTGGCTTCACCAAATTTTCAGCAATGTGCGGGTTTGTTTTTTCTAGAAGCAATGCAATAACAGCAGGATCTGCTTCAGATTGATGGTTGGACATCAAAATAATGTTGTGCCCCTGCATAGTTTAAAACAAGAATTTATTGAAATAATCATTCGGCCAAAGGGCTATTTGACGCACAAATGCACAAATGCCCAGAAGGCAAATGGAAAATAGTACATGGCAACGAAAAATCAATCAAATATTACGGAACAATATGTAATAACAACCAAGGCTATCTTCCTACATCAAAGGCAAACCCTGAATGTTAAACTTCTGCTTCCCATCCTCTTTCTACCCTACCCCCAACTATCATACAGAATTTGTAACACTATTGTTGGTTTTTGGAGGCCCCAACATCCAAAGCCTTTGTACAATGACAAGAAACGTAACAAGTTTGGCTTAGGTTCCAAATGCGTAAAATAAAATAGCGTACCTAGAAACTAAGGTCATATAAGTTTCACTTATTAAACAAAGGACCATATCTTATGGTAGTGAAGAACCTAACTCAAGATAGGAAAATTCAAAATTAGTTGGCAGTCAGTCCAAATTAGAAGTTGAAACTCACCCCCTCCTCCCTTCCACATACAAAGGTTGTAGTTTTTACTTTGCAATACACCACATAATCACTTAAAAGATTCAGTCACTGGGGCATTCAGAGTGCAAATATCAACCGATTTCATCAAGAAATTACATGCTCAAAACCTCTTAACAAGGAAATAACGTTGCTGTGAAGAGATCATGAGGGTCGGTGGGTACCTGCTGACGCTTCTCCTCCATCTCACGAAAAATGGAGATATTTCCAACAAATGATGTTCTGGGATATATAGATGACAGCAGAGTTAGTGCCAAAGGTCAAGTAACTAAAACTTAAAACAGGTCAACTGAAGGAAGCGACAGCTACACATTCAGAGTGTGTCAGTGTGCTATATTTTACATTTCTTTGACACTTTACTTTGAGTGTGTGTGAATGCCGCATGTGTCCGATACTCCAACCTTCTGACAAGACACTAGACTTTGATACTTCATTTCAACCCAGACACATGACCCCTTTCTTACAAAATCGCCGTGACCCATACTCTGAGACTGTATCCTACCAACTTCTGCACTCTTATCTTTAACTGGCATGCGGAAAGAATGACCAACAAGAAGGCCGTGCACCACATCTTGAAAAGCACAAAACTAGGTTATTTTTGTACAGAAAGCTATTATTACACAGAATATCATAAGCTGCTAAAAAGAAGAGCCACCTTTACGCATACAAGCAAGGCATTAGTTTGGATACATAAAAAGGACGGATGAAGAGAGATTTGCTTTCCAAATATTTCCTATGTTGAAAGGTGGAAGACGGAGACCATTTCTCTCCAAACACACTTGTTATCCAAACTAGGAAAATACATCTTCCTTTTCCTTCCAAATTTCTCCATCCAAACAAAGGGTAATGATGGTTACAAACTGTAGAAGAGTGGAGATATGGACTCACCCAAAATCAACCAATGGTCGTATGTAATTTTGACCAAATGAATAGTAGTCAAAAGGCTCTCTGACAGCTTCATGATATGGTGAAATTACGAATGAGTCCTGAAAACATTATAACAAAGTAAGCGGTGCTCAAAGCATATTACGATACGTTTCAGGTGCTACTGGTCTTTCCATTTATAGTTTAGCCACATACAACTCAGGCCAGCATCTACCAAAGCTGATTTAATTAATAGGCACAAATTGACCTTGATACCTCCATGTCCAAAAAGACGCAGTCCAGCATGGCACTCATGTTAGCCACGACAATTTCCTCAGAATTAGGATTTTCACTTGAAAAGACCTGAAAAAAAAATGTTTTTTACACCACACGCCACGGTGAACTATAGATGCTGTAAGAACTAAGAATAGATGATTCGGCCTCAAAAGATCAAGACTACACGTACCGCACTCCTGTAATTCTCATAAAGATCTTCCAATGCAGATGCAACATTTACAGGTAACCTCCCGTCTTCTGATTCCTTTTTCAATCTAAAAAGCAACTCTGGTAATGTAAAGATAATACAAAAATCAGAATAAATGCAAGGATGAAACATGCGTACGCCTATGAACAATGCACGGGGGGGGGGGGGGGGGGGGGCAATCAGCATGCGAGCTACAAAACCAAAGCTTTCGATGAGAGTATAAGATACATGGAGCTTCTAAAAGCTACAAGCATTTTCATCAAGAACATTGTATGAGACTACTCAAAACAGTATGACAGTATGATGAACCTCGAACTTGTTGACTCATTTTGCAACATAACAAAAACACTCTTTGCAATAAGGTTGTCCTAATTAGGAATTTCTTTCACTGAATTTCATCTATATTCGTGTGGAAATATCTCCTTCAGAACCGAAAAACAACTACACCGCATTTACTATAGTAATCCCCCATGCCAGTCTCCACATATAGTGACAGTCAGTAATTAATTAACACTATTACCATTCATTAGTAGATGGAATCAAGGTACAGATCTCATCATTTTGCAAGCAAAAAAAAGCCTAGTTTTGACAATTACTAAAATATAACTTCGCAGTACGATAGAGATAACTTTAAGAAATATTTTGGAACAACTCGCCACATACCCAGATACAAACGATTAACTTGATAGACGATGAAAAATCTAAAAAAAATGGTTTAATGCTAACCATTTAACTCATAGGAAATTGCCACGAAAGCCTAAGCACAATGAAGTCAAGCTAATAGCAAGACGATATCCAAGACACCACATTAAAAGGTAAAAGCTCATTTGAGATTTTGTCTCTCCAATAAACCATACTGCATTTCAAGACTCTTCCCACATCAATCCAGTTAATGTTGTAAATTTGTAATCCACTAGAGTGCCTAAGCCGTTGACAACTGAAGATGAAAAAACCATTTAACTCTCCACAACTTATAGCAGAATCACTCAAATTCTATCTTATGACAAAATTTGGCTAAATCACTGTATGTTCTATTCCAAATTGAGTCAGTCAACCAGTAGGATCACGGTCCTAAATCCTAAATGTTGCTTGCTTGTTCGTCTCTTACTCTCTTTAATATGAAGTAGTATCAGTATATGAAATATTATCCTTCTTTGCAATTTTATGTCGATTTGAGCACGCCTGTTTCGGTTCATACAATCAAAATTCCAGAATCATATAATTATTCAACGTAAAGGCTTAATCCAAAACATCAATGCCGGTCATGACGACCAGAGTTCGAGAACAAGGACGTGTCGAAAAGAAATACATCAACGATAATCAAAGCGAAACAGCATCATTAGTAAAGGATACATTCCAGCACAAATCAAACTAATTAACTTCAAACAAAATCAAAAAAACAATAAATTAAAACAACGCAGCACTAACTTCAACTTCAAAACAGATGATTCGAAACTTAGCGAAAGCGAATGACATCGGATATTGAAGAAAGAAGACGCGTAAAACAAGTTACATAAGCGATAACCAAACCGAAAGCTAAACAGTTAAATTCCAGCACAAATCAAACTAATTAACTTCCAAAAAAATCCAGAAAAAAATCGCAAGAATCAAAACAAGATACACTAACCATAACTAAAGCGAAAACAGCAAAATCAATAAAGAAACAACGCATCAAACTAACTTCATCTTCAAGCAAACTAAACAATCGCATAAACTGGAATTAGCGCAGCATTAACTTCATCTTCAAGCAAACGGAAAAAAAAAAAAAAGGAAGAAGATGTGAGAAATCAACCTTCACCGGAGCGAACGCCGTGCATAACGCGAGAACGAAGAAGCTGCTTCACATTCTCTCTCCTGAATTCCACCTGCTTATCCGCCATTGATGCAACCTTCGAAGAGGAAGAGCAACACACCGAATACAGCTTAATTGCTCGATTAACAGTGCGACAATGTAGAACAACGCCAGAAAACGCATTAAAAGACGAAGACGAAGACGAATTTGACGAAGATGAAACCCTATCTTTGAGCAGCTCAATGATAGGCGGCATAGATGAAGATAGAGAAGAAATCACCGACATGTTTACTTCCAAATGGAGAAATAATGGAGGTTTTTTCTGTTATGTTACTGTATTTAGTAAGGGGAGGAGTGGAAAGGGAGAAATGAAGCGTGGATTTAGCGGTGGCGAAGACGGCGGAGAATGTGTGTATTTATATTTTCTGTGATTGTAATGAGAAGCGTGAAGAGTGATTGGTGGTGTTGGTGGTGAGAGGATTGATAGGAGGATATTTAGGTGGGGACTGAACAGACCGGTCGTTTGTTACATTTTTCGGGCTAATTTTTATATGAGACGGTTTTTTCGATTTATTTTACAAATATTTGATATTTGTAAATGCACAAAATTTTTGCTTATGACTGGTTAAATCCGACGTGAACAAACTTGCAAGTTGAAGGGCGGGTGGAGAGGGGTAGGTCATAGGTGGGAGGAATTGTGAGACTGAGAAGTCACAAGTTTGTGACGTCAAATGTGAGTATTATGTAATTAGTATATGACCCGTGTAATTGCACGATATTAGAGATACATATATTAGAGAATTTACAATTAATCAAACTAGTAAATACCGTTTACTTTCATTTTCAAATAAATAGTAGAAAGTTTGCAACAAAATTTTGAGGAGGTATATTATTAATTTTATTTATGTAAAAGTTATTAGGAGATAAATACCGTTTAATTATAGTAAATATAAATAGGCAATATACTCTCTAATAATATATAGGGAATTGTAATGAAATACTCTGTATTATCAGATACAACTAGTATATAGGGGAAATGTTTATTTATATTTTGTTTATTTACCAATTTCGATTCTGGTCCAAACCGGTACCGGTTCGGTCCAGTCTTGGACCGGTGCACAACCCCGAGCAAGAGTATTATGGTTTAATGAACACTTCTCAACTCTTCGGGTTTGGTAGTTTACCATTTTTCATAACTCATTTATTTACGTTTGGTTTGCATCAAAGAAAAACACAGAAGCCAGTCATTAGATGACACGTGAACTAAATTGAGTGTGCCGGATTAAATTATTCATTAAAGACATTCCTAAAATAGAAAGGTGATCAACGTCCGGTTTTTTTTCCGCAACCAAACAAGACTACTTCTTTATACCTATTATGAATTACTCTGTAAATAAAAATCCATATTATTTAGGTGGGTATGCAAATATTAAAGTGGAGCATCATATGGATAATGCAACTTGCATTATATGAGAGGACACTATTCGTCTTCAGCTTGTGACGGATAGTGCCCGTCTTCAATGCGAATTTGTGATATCATATAAACATACAGCCGATCTGTAACACCCCCATTTATTTAAGGACCTGTACTAGGACTCCTCAGGTAAGTAAGGGTGTTACCATCTCGGTTTCCCGAGGCAGTAGATACAAAGGAAAGAAAAACAGTACTTTAATTAGAATTAAACTCAAGTCGTGTTCTTACATCAGATCCAAAAAGGTCTTAACAACGTAAATAAAGTACAACTCAATTAACTGACTAAGGCGATCTAGACATCTAAACTGGTCCGGATCCAAGCTCTTTCTCCCATAGCTCCCCCTTAGTCTCAGCACCTGTCATTCTGCTCCCCAATAATTGGTTCATCACAGGTGATCACGAATACACAGGGTCAACCACGAGGTTGAGTAGGTAAAGAATAACATAACATATATAATTAATAAACTCCGCACCGATCCAACGCCAATAAACTCCGCACCGATCCAACACCATATATATACTCCGCACCGATCCAACGCCAATAAACTCCGCACCGATCCAACACCATATATATACTCCGCACCGATCCAACGCCATATATACTCCGCACCGATCCAACTCCATATATATACTCCATATCACAAGGCCCAAAATATATATATATATATTCACATCATAAATTAACACAGAATGAGATAACAACTCAACCCAATGATCACATGATATTAAGTAACAAACATGCTTAATGCCAACTGAGAATGGATCACATTATTATGACCAGTACTTTCCCCTACCTCAATTTGTAGAAAGATAACCAACAGCTGCTAGCAATGTTCCACGCAGAAACCGTCACCTAATAAATATTATTTAACAATTAATAACCCTTATTCTAAATATAGTAACTTTCTAAAAATGGAAAGTTTCCTATAATAGAAACTTTCCCCAATTAGCAACCTCACCCAAAATGGCAATTACCACAAAATTAAAGATCATGTTTTCATTTATTAGACATCACCACATATAAATAATTATCTTACATGCTAGCACCAAAATAAACATTATGTACTAACAACATAATAATAACAATAATAATAATAATAATAATAATAATAATAATAATAATAACCCACTAGTGGCAATAAGACAACTCAAAAGGAACAAGTGAAATAGCAAAACCGACATAGTACACCACGCGAAAACGCAGAAACGAACCCAGCAACCTCGACAGTTCACCGTGGCTAACCACCCTCACAAACACCACTATAAACACCACACGCCACCACCGACTTCGCCTCTGGCACCACCAGGCTCGCCTCTGAGCCGCGGTGGTTCCAGGGAGAAGAGTAGTGTCCGCCGTCAAACCCAACCGCCACCAGCAACCTCCTTTCAACCCAGCATCCCCAGAACGGTATCCTATTTACACTATGTACACCCAGCACAAAACCCTCCGCAACACAGCCAAGAACCACCACGAACCACCGTGTTGACTACCACACGAACACCCCGACTACCCCCTTACGGAAACTCTAAGACCCATAACCAATCATGAACAGAAGCTCCTTCGAATTGGTACACAACAACCACACTCGTGACTCTGTTTCTGCAAAAAAGCCAAACTGCTTTGTGATGGGTGGCAAAACCGCCTTGACTGGTGGTCCTAGGTGGTCAACAAGGGTATGACTATGGCCAAGACACGACTCCCAATATCATAGGACATCAACGTATAAGAATCAGACACAGTATATCGAATTTACATGACTAAATTATGAAATCAAAACCGTAAAACATACAAGGAAGGAAACAACGTGTTTGCATACTTACCTTATCGCCAGATTCGACCACCCCTAGGCCGCCCTAAGACCACCGTGGAAACCTCCTACCCACTCCCTGATGTGTCGGCTGTAGATTTGTGGTAGTGGCTGCGAGTCGAAGTCATTAGGTCTAGGGTTTTTGTGTTGTGATTAGGTTGACGGTAGAATGGTTGTGTGAGGGTTTGTGTTGATTTGTTTATTGTTAACGAGTTGGGCTTCTTTGGTTTGCACACAATTCGAGGCCCAAGTCTAACGTAAACGTGATATACTTAACTAATACTCACACCCGACACGCCACTAATAACATATAAAATATAAAACGTTTAAATACAATACCAAAATAAATATTAATTATCGAATACCACATTTAAATACTATCGACTCATCGACACAAATAATAAATATCACAATAAAATACGTAGTATTACAGTCTTCCCCCCTTAAGATGAACTTCGTCCCGAAGTTCACCCACTCATCTAGCAAACAACATACCCACCAAAAAAAAATATATATAATATAAAATACGCATTTGATAACTCAATTACCGAATATAAACGTTCAATATCACCAACACCTTAATAACAACATAAATTAATTACTGATAAAATACGGGGTATTACAGTCTTTCCCCCTTAAAACGAACTTCGTCCCGAAGTTCACCATCCCATGACTAACTAGCTGGTTATAAAGCACATAACGAACAAAATATAGCATCATACAACACCTCAAGTACTCATAAACACGAAAAGTTACATTCCACCCTCGATAAGGAAACTTTGTCCCCAAAGTTTAACTTATCACTAAAAAAAAATAAGAGACGTAAACGAGATTATCAAGTTTATACAAACAAACGCGACATACCACTTAGCCATGTAAAACAACTAAACATATGTAAAATCAAAAGATTTTACAATCCTATCCTCCTTAAAAACGTGGTTACGTCCTCGTAACCTCATTATACAATTCCCATCTCATAACCCATCTTACTCAGTACTTTATCTCATACTATCTCACTCCCGGTAACCAAGTATCGCACTCATCGTCGAATCGGAGACCAAAGACAAGGGGTGAGTGAACTGGCGGATAAACTGCTGAACAATACTTCCATCTCATATCGATTCCAAACCAAATAATTTAACTCAAGAACCTTGGTCACTCTGGACCATAATATAACTCGGCACGCATGCCCCATAACTCAATACTAGTAACCAATCTCAATCCAATATCATTATTGTCAAAGGTTCAAAGAACCGTGCTCATCACCTAGAGTAAAACTCTAAGCTACTCACCCACGAGTCAAGGTCAAAGAAATCGACAAATCAAACAGAATACCACTTAACAACCTTACTGTCAAAATAATCTAGTTAAGCTTACCAACAAAAGCCAACATCTCAATACTTCTCAGACCGCGAAACTTATGAAAAAACTAGCTCACTTGACAACGTATCATGGTTCAAGCTCTAGTGCTAATAACAATGGATATCCACACTATAAAGGACATTAACAAAGACACTCTTGTTCCCATCTAAACCAAATCAAAATTATATTTATACCTCAGATCAGTCAATTACACAGGAAAACCCATCTCAAAATTAAACCCGTCTCACAAACAGATGATTAAACTTATTGATATAAAATATTAATGGATACGAATCAATTACTAATAACTCAACAGAGATAAAATTAGCACATAAAACCGTCATAAATAAATAACAGTTACCAAGTAATTCATACAACCTCGAACAATAATATTAATAATAGGATCGGTAGAATCGTGTTACGCAGTGGAACAGAATCAGAGTAGTTAACACTTATATACCTAGAACAAGTCCATACATTCACAACGATGTAAACAACCAAGAACTCATAGTCCATACTTGTCAACTTAGAACATTTCATGTTCATAAACATTTTATAGAAAAGGCATAGAACGAAATTTATTAACGTACTTAAACATGGAGCATTGACATATTTCACAAGGTTTACACATCTCGTAGATTAACAAGACCGTTTAACATCCCCAGATATCAATTAGTTAACCAAATCACTTAGCTACATTTCCATCCATTCACATTACATCATTTATCATGAAACTATTAATACATATGGCTCGCAAAACAAGGGTTTTATCTAACATGCAGCAATTAAACATTCAGACAGGTTTCCATCGGTACATAGCTACAGAATTGTCATATTGCAAACAATCACCATAATTATCAAAACATCAAACCTTATCATGGATCATCACTTCTAATACATTTTGAAACTTTTTGGAAACATTCAAGTGGTAAATTGCGGCAGTTTTATAACACGAATAAAAAGGTAATCTTACAAGCTACGGATCGAAACAAGACTACACTGAGACATTCTGCCTCTTCTTACTAAAGCATTGTTCTTGCAACTCATGAATTATGAAATTTTTTTAACGATTGAAGCAAACGATTACACAAGACTGGTATTTTCGTGAAGCACATGTCAGCCAACCAATAACTCAGTACATCGTGATCAGGTTTTAAATATAGCAACATGCAATTCTCTTTATGGCATACCAATACACTTGAAAAGTTATAATGATGATAAACGTAGGTACTAAGCAGATATAAACCATCAATATACAAAGGGACATCAATAAGGTTCACATTGTTCGAATATCCACACTAACGTATAACAATTAGATTGTTATATCATGCTAATAAGTTTACCATTTAAATTTCATTCCACCACTTAGCAAGGCTCTTCTCTGGTAACCGTGAGTTTAGCACTACATAACTGTTTTGAGATCATGACATTGGAAGGTAAGAGTGTCGGTATAATTGCAACTATTTTAGATAAAACTAGATAAAACTAGACAAACTAAGCAAGATTATGTTATCATACGGTAAAATTCATATTCATGTAGTATGCCAACTATCCATGTTACAAAAGTCATAACGGAATATTACATGGTGATATTACAGAATTCATATTTGATTAAACTTTTATATTTAAAACTTTACTATTCCAACAATCATACATCACGCAGCAACCTCCAAAAATCATACCGCTTAGCTATTTTGCAAGCTATTAGGGCTTTTAGAAAATATAAGGAATTAACTAATCATAGGAAGAATAATCAAAGGCAAACTGGTAAGGAAATTATTTATAACAATTTTACAACTCAGTTGGTCGGAACATAAACTTTACAACAAATTTAGACATAAAATTTGGGCAACTTGCAAAAATCACCATCAAATAATAACTCGTTAATATTTTACGAGTCTTATCATTTTGAAAACATAAAAGAATAATCTAAACAGTGGAGTTTGAATTATGCATAAACAATAACCATGTTTTAAATGATTTCTTTTGCGAAAACATGAGTCAAAACATCATTGTACAGTGACAATCTGGCCACTGTCGACTATAATACCTACTTCCCGCAACCATAACTCGTGTTAACATGAACCCAACGACATTTGAAAGCTAATTCAGAAGGTTATCACCTATAAGATTTTCATACACATATAGATAACATGTTTTAAATGGCAGCCCGTACAAAGGTAACATTATGAAAGTTTATCAAAATTTTGGTTCCTTTGAAATTCCACATTACTACATCGAAACTCAATCATTCCTGTCTCAAAGCACGTTGTCATAATATTTGAAACATAGACGTCACTTAGCACCATATTAACATTCATTCCTCATTTCAACTATAATTACCATCTAGTGCGCAGTAAGGATTTTGAGAAACCAATCAAATAGCTCAATACTTGTACACATCTATATACGAATGTAACTCATAACTACATGTCATTTATGGCTTGGGGCAACACATTCCGCATATCACTAGACAGGAATTGCTAGTTTATAAAAGTCTGATCATTCATGTTCAGGTACCCACAATATATTACATAAATACGATAGTCATTCGATTCCAGATAAGCGTATGAACTCTTCAAATATCAAAATCATATGATCACATCACTTTAACCATGGTTCAACAAATACGACCTCCAAACTCTGATAATTTCAATTTTAATCATCCATATCTACCCACAGTTCATATTGCACATATCCTTAATCAGAATTCACATATGACTTACCTCATTCTTCTCCTGCAAGAACGTTAGCATAAAATAACCAGGTCACAATATAGTCTACCCCACTCTTCAATTGCTCTCTTTGGGTTCCCGAGGCAGAACTGAAAGGGCCCAGGTTTGGTGTGAGGGGGCCCCTAACTCATCCCGTTCCTTTTTGGGGCTCCTATCAATTTCATCTCGGGGTTCATTTTATTAGACTCTTCCTAGATTCATTATTATTCATTTGGTTTAGGCCTGAGGATCGTTCTCTCTGATACCACTTTGTAACACCCCCATTTATTTAAGGACCTGTACTAGGACTCCTCAGATAAGTAAGGGTGTTACCATCTCGGTTTCCCGAGGCAGTAGATACAAAGGAAAGAAAAACAGTACTTTAATTAGAATTAAACTCAAGTCGTGTTCTTACATCAGATCCAAAAAGGTCTTAACAACGTAAATAAAGTACAACTCAATTAACTGACTAAGGCGATCTAGACATCTAAACTGGTCCGGATCCAAGCTCTTTCTCCCATAGCTCCCTCTTAGTCTCAGCACCTGTCATTCTGCTCCCCAATAATTGGTTCATCACAGGTGATCACGAATACACAGGGTCAACCACGAGGTTGAGTAGGTAAAGAATAACATAACATATATAATTAATAAACTCCGCACCGATCCAACGCCAATAAACTCCGCACCGATCCAACACCATATATATACTCCGCACCGATCCAACGCCAATAAACTCCGCACCGATCCAACACCATATATATACTCCGCACCGATCCAACGCCATATATACTCCGCACCGATCCAACTCCATATATATACTCCATATCACAAGGCCCAAAATATATATATATATTCACATCATAAATTAACACAGAATGAGATAACAACTCAACCCAATGATCACATGATATTAAGTAACAAACATGCTTAATGCCAACTGAGAATGGATCACATTATTATGACCAGTACTTTCCCCTACCTCAATTTGTAGAAAGATAACCAACAGCTGCTAGCAATGTTCCACGCAGAAACCGTCACCTAATAAATATTATTTAACAATTAATAACCCTTATTCTAAATATAGTAACTTTCTAAAAATGGAAAGTTTCCTATAATAGAAACTTTCCCCAATTAGCAACCTCACCCAAAATGGCAATTACCACAAAATTAAAGATCATGTTTTCATTTATTAGACATCACCACATATAAATAATTATCTTACATGCTAGCACCAAAATAAACATTATGTACTAACAACATAATAATAACAATAATAATAATAATAATAATAATAATAATAATAATAATAATAATAATAACAATAATAATAATAACCCACTAGTGGCAATAAGACAACTCAAAAGGAACAAGTGAAATAGCAAAACCGACATAGTACACCACGCGAAAACGCAGAAACGAACCCAGCAACCTCGACAGTTCACCGTGGCTAACCACCCTCACAAACACCACTATAAACACCACACGCCACCACCGACTTCGCCTCTGGCACCACCAGGCTCGCCTCTGAGCCGCGGTGGTTCCAGGGAGAAGAGTAGTGTCCGCCGTCAAACCCAACCGCCACCAGCAACCTCCTTTCAACCCAGCATCCCCAGAACGGTATCCTATTTACACTATGTACACCCAGCACAAAACCCTCCGCAACACAGCCAAGAACCACCACGAACCACCGTGTTGACTACCACACGAACACCCCGACTACCCCCTTACGGAAACTCTAAGACCCATAACCAATCATGAACAGAAGCTCCTTCGAATTGGTACACAACAACCACACTCGTGACTCTGTTTCTGCAAAAAAGCCAAACTGCTTTGTGATGGGTGGCAAAACCGCCTTGACTGGTGGTCCTAGGTGGTCAACAAGGGTATGACTATGGCCAAGACACGACTCCCAATATCATAGGACATCAACGTATAAGAATCAGACACAGTATATCGAATTTACATGACTAAATTATGAAATCAAAACCGTAAAACATACAAGGAAGGAAACAACGTGTTTGCATACTTACCTTATCGCCAGATTCGACCACCCCTAGGCCGCCCTAAGACCACCGTGGAAACCTCCTACCCACTCCCTGATGTGTCGGCTGTAGATTTGTGGTAGTGGCTGCGAGTCGAAGTCATTAGGTCTAGGGTTTTTGTGTTGTGATTAGGTTGACGGTAGAATGGTTGTGTGAGGGTTTGTGTTGATTTGTTTATTGTTAACGAGTTGGGCTTCTTTGGTTTGCACACAATTCGAGGCCCAAGTCTAACGTAAACGTGATATACTTAACTAATACTCACACCCGACACGCCACTAATAACATATAAAATATAAAACGTTTAAATACAATACCAAAATAAATATTAATTATCGAATACCACATTTAAATACTATCGACTCATCGACACAAATAATAAATATCACAATAAAATACGTAGTATTACACGATCTGCAAAATACTAGGGACTAGGGCAAAGTACGGATCGGGGATCTGCTCCGAAACCATACTTCGGATCGGATATCCGATCCGAAAATCCAAGATTTCATTATCCATGATTTGATCCGAAATAATCAGATATTAGAAATTTAGTATTCAAAATTATCCGAAAATTTCGGATCAATTATCCGATATCCGAGATCCGATCCGTGTAAATATATATTGTCAAAATTGTAATTAAAAAGAAAACTAGCGTGATATTAATTTCATTCGATAGACATTACAAAACACAAACCCAATACCTACCAAGGAAAACTAGCGTAATAGTTCACCAAGTACAAAGACAGATATCCATATACATAACATTCCGAGCATAATAGTCCGCCAAATACGGATCAGAAATGAAATTAGCTAGTGTTATTTAATATTTAGGGATCAAACCTCGGATACGGATCGGATATTAAACGGAAATCGGGTATCCGATCCGATATTTGATATCCGATCCGATAACTTTCGGATATCGGATATCCAAATTTTTAAGTATGATATCCGTATCTGATTCGATATCCGAATATTTCGGATACGGGTATCCGAACCGAACTACTTTTTGGATCAGATATCCATTATTTCGGATCAGATACGGATCGGATGTCGGATCAATTCGGATCATCGAATTTGGGACGGATCTGTGACCCCAATTAACAACACAATACCTGCCATAAATACCTTTCTGTTTGAGTTGCATGCATTTACAGTGCCATTAGCAAAACCAGGAATGGCATCGGATCTTCCCCAATTTTGTTGCTAACGAGTTTCGAAGCCCTTTATGATTCATGAAAATAACTTCATTTAATGGTAAATACAAAAAGATGGCGGCCGCCACGCTGCAAATGCCAAAATTTTCACTCATAGACGAATAAACGATCAATTTTTATAATCCGACAATTTCAACATTTTCTGTATACAATCTGTAAGGTTAATGGATACAAGTATACAACTCATATATTCAAGCCTTCAAGGGGACAGCAATTAGCTCCCACCAGTATAAACATGTAGTTGAACACACAAATTCTCGAAAGAGACCGTCTCATTACCTATTTTTTTGCGAGGTGACCGACTTTTCTGCTGATCTTTTTTAATGCCTTGACTGATCAGACAGAGAGCTGAATTGATGGCTGCATGACCCGCCTCGGACCTAAACAGAGGACCCGGGTTTGACCCATAACCCCATTTGATGCGACCCACTATGACGCGAATGTTTTTGCTTAATAACTTGAGAATAACAGACAAGTAAAGAATCTAAAGATAGATATACCAACAAACCTGAAATGATCATATCCGTCAATTGCTTTGTGATGCAGATTCTAGCAAATGATAACTCAAATAACAAACTCTTAGGTTTGGCGGCAAAAACAGTTAGGAAGTTGTTACAAGTGAGCTGTCATTGGTTGGCAATTAGCTGTCAACTTACCCTATATAAACAACAGTAGTCATCTCATCATTTGTAATGCTTTCCTCCATCAATTAGAAATGCCTCGAAAAAACACAGAAGGTTATTTTAGGGCCCTGGAAGACCAGGTTAAAGTTGTGGGAGAGCATACGATCAACATTGAAGGTAATTTGGAGCAGATATTGGCTCGATTGGGAGCAATGAACACACGGATTGACTGTTTGGTAAAAAATCAGCAAAATATCTCTGGTAATTTCTTGCAAAATTTTCAATGTAATTTTGGTAGATTTTCCAAAGTTGATTAGAGAGGCAATATTTAGAGAATATTCTAAATATTGTGATTTTATTTGTTTGACTCAATTTTGGTATAAACATAATATTGTTACCAATATTTTAGCATGTATTTTAGGTTAGCAATATGTCTTTGTAACCTAGTAGGACTCTTCTTGTCAAATTCTATATATCCCTATAATGCATCTTGTTATTGGGACATTGGCATCTTGTTCTGTACATTACAGGGTTGGGTTCATTTCAGGCGGCGTGTTGTGCCTACGGGTCAGTTTAATACGTCGCTTCAGGTCCTTGTTAAGGTTTTGTTTTGAATTAGTCACTAGTTATAATGCCCGTGAAATTCACGTAACTGGATATATTGTTACGCTGGTGGTATTGTGCAAATTCGGATTTCTATCCGCATTTAGCTCTGATGACAAAAGGAACTCGTAAGAAAAAAAAAATATTAATCAAAACCGTATATTGCCATAATATATAGTCAAAATATATTTACCAAAGTTTTGTCACAGATTATTAGCATTTTGCCACGAATATTGTTACGTTTATTAGTGTTTTGCCACAATTATTGTTATTATTATTGTTTTTTTCATTTTTTTTGTAATTAATTCAATCTATGAGAAATTTGTTAAATTTAAAATTTCTAAACTTTTATTTGTGAATTATAATTCAAAGTAGATTGCATGATTAACATTGTTTTAAATAATTATGGTGAAAATTCTAATTTGTGTTTAATACTATTGGATATATAAGTTTTTTACTTTTAAGTTTAATTTCCAAACACATGGAAAACAAATTTTAGTATTTATTGTGCTTTAATTTCTATTTAATGTTATAATTTTTTCATTATTTTTCTTAAATAATAATAATAATAATAATAATAATGTGGCATGCGCTAATAGTCTTATGAGGTAAATGGTTAAAGATACTGTTTAGTCTTACCTTTTTATATTATACTACTTTAGTTTCCCGTGAATCACGTGATTTTTCAAACTTTTCATTAATAAATTTTTGTTAGCATAATTGTTTTCTACTGCATTTTGTAGTAGTTTGATACTTACATAATTTTTTAATAGTGTTTTTTTATTATAACATATGATTTTGTTATTCTCATTCTCATTACTATTCTAACCAAAACATATCATTTTTGCTCAACGTCAAAATGATATTTTTGTTAATTGAACTTTATCAAAACGATGATACTTTGTATTAGAATCAAAAATAATATATAATAGTAATCATAGTTTGGATACCTCTATATTTTTCTAGTTTGGAAATAATGATGATATTTTAACACTAAAATATTCTTTACTCATTTTCTCTAAACTGTAGTGATGTTTAATCAAATAAAAATAAAATAAATGAGGTAAGTAAATAGATAAAACAACATAGATTCTCGCATTGAAAATTCAAAAAACAGATGTTACTCATTACTGTCTGTTTTTTGGGATAGAATATGAGTAAATATTAAGAGAACTAATATAAACAGATTATCAAAAATCGATGGTATATATAATGTATTTTTGCATGTTATCATCAAAGCATCAATAAGAAAACAAAATCAAATGCATCATATATCATTAATTAGTACTCAAATCACATGAAAAATATAAATTTACTATTTTAAACAACATAATTAAATATATAGATAATACTATATTTATAGTAAACTTGCGTTAGTCATATTTGTAATTTGTTGTTAATATCAATATTAATATATTCACTACACATTAACGATGATGAATATATTAAAATGATCCACAAAACAAACTATCACTATTAAAAATGTGAAATTAAAAAAATAAAGTTACAATTTAGTCAAGCTAGAATTTCTTTCACAAAAATTTCACCATAATTCACTAATATTATATCCAATCATTGACGATTTAAAGTGTCTTCATAAGTATTTGACAATGCCTAAAACGAACTATATAATACAAATGCTTGTCAAATTCCCCATCTCTCGTCTATTTCTCTCTTATTTTCTCATTTCTTCTCAATTCAATTTGATTTATGCTCGCCTCAAAGTAAAGATATAAAAGGTGTTGAAAAATAAATCAAATGAAATATTTTGGTCAAATTAAACAATTTTTTTCATTAATTTGTTTTTGCTAGGAATGTGCTAGAATTTGTATCAATTTATTTTCTTTTATAGGTGAAATGTTTTAATAACAGTAGAATATAAAAAGTTTAGCACTAAATTATGAATATTAAATGAAATATAAATGAAAGTTTAAATAAGATTAGTAATTGGTCTATTAAATACTAATTTGCCTATTTATTTTTTATTTTTACTTTTTTTTAAATAATAATAAAAAATTGGTCAAACATTTAAATGTAGAGTGTACACATGTTATTAGAAACTACTCAATCTAGGTTTTTTATGTACTTAATAAATCAAATGGAATAATTTGGTGAAAATAAACAAAGTTTTTCATTAATTTTGTTTTAGCTAGAAATGTGTTAGAATTTTTATCAATTCATTTTCTTTTATATGAGAAATGTTTTCGTAAAATTAGAATATAAAAAGTTTAACACAAAATTACGATTATTAAATGGAATATAAATGAAAGTTTCAATAAGATGAGTAATTAGTCTATTGAATACTACTTTGCTTATTCATTTTCCGATTTTTACTTTTTTTTAAAAAAAAAATAATAAAAAATTGGTCAAATATTTAAATGTAGTGGACAACTGTTATTAAGTAACTACCCAATCTATGTTTTTTTTCTACTTTGTCTTTTCATTTTCTATTTTTCTATTTTTTTTGATAAAAAAATTGATCTAGCATTTCAATGTAGTGCGCCACGTGTCATTCTAGCATGTCAATGTAATGCGCCACGTGTCATTCTAATATTACTCGATCTAGGCTTTTTATGTTATTATATAGATTTTGTGACACATCATATATCTATTCCGATTCTTGTTTATTTCAGGTTGTTCTTTACAGGTTTAGCTCGGTTGAAATCGGGTTGGGCCAATTTTACAGTGCCTAAAAATCAGTACTTCTGAAAGAGACATGAAACCTAACAGTCGATTGGTCTGCCCATGTATTGAAATCCGTGATGATCATTGTAACGGGTAAAGTTTCAGAACAAACAAGTTGAAAAAATTCTACAGCTATTACCTCCAACACCCGAACCCGAAGCTTCATCTCTGCGGTCATGTTTTGATTTACTCATCTACTCTGAACAATGGTTACACCTGATTTGATTTACTCATCATTTTAACATGTTTTCAAATTGTAACATTACAGTTCTACAATAAGCAAAAATTTACTCTACTTTCGTAAAATCATCCTGCCGATTTTTTGTTATTTTCATCTCACATACGGATACGGGTCTAGGTTTTATCGCACAGTCTTTGACGGAAAATTAGTTCGAGTGCCCGTTGAATGTACCGGTGCAATATCAGACCCTTTTTTTCCGAAACAAGTTCATTTCATCGGGGTCAAAATTGACAGGGAACGGAGCAAGGGTAGGGTCTGCAAAATCCGTTCCGGACCGGAAAAATGAACCGGCTCAGATCGGAACCGGAATTATAAAATCCGGTCCGGTCTCCGGTCCACCATTTTTTAAGATTTCGGGTTCCGGTCCGGACCGGATTTTATCTTTTTAAATTTCTTTCCACGAAATTATATTAAAATCCGGTCCAATCGGTCCATAATATTCAAATTTCGGTACATAATTTTACCAATTCATAATTTTGTCGGTCTATAATATTTAAATTCCGGTCCAACCGACCGGACCGGAATTTTACCGGTCCGTAATTTTTATATTCCGATCCGATCCCGGACCATCATTTTCGTATATAGTAGTGATAATTCACGTGAAATATCAATTTTTTTGCCGATTGACTTAACCATTTTAGATGCACAAATTCTTATTTGCAACCGCACTATCCGTCGCAAGCTTGTGACGGATACCGTTTTCTCTCACAAAATACCCACTTTTTCTCTTTCCCCAACACTATTCACGTGGTTCCCTTTCTCCACTAACTCATTTTCTATCCATTTTATCTCACAAAATATCCGTCACAAATGTTAACCCGTCGCAAGCAAGACTTACTATTTTAGATGTGGTTTTAGTTTGTTTGTCTGCGCGAGTATTGACTAATTACATGAGTATTGACTTTTATTTGTCCAACAAGATATGTATTTTTTGGCACTATAATAAAAAGGAGTGGAGATTCGAACGTGTGACCTATTATTTATAATACCTATGTCTTAACTATTAGATTAGGATATATTTGGTTGAGTATTTGACTTTATTAGTATATCTCATTAAAGTTGACAATTCCACGGGGTAGGTCAGGTTAATTGCAATTAAAATGTTATTTATTGTTAAGCAAGTGGAACAACCGTAAATTCGAATTAGGTCCTATTAGTATTATCCACATTATCTCCGTCTTACTCGTAGATTAAATATATATTTGGTTGAGTATTAACTTTATAGTAAATAAATTGCCTTATTAAAGTTGATATTTGTACAAACTGAATCAACTTAATTACAATTAAAACATTTCGCAGGTCTTTCTTCTGACGGGTATATCTGTTATAAGTTTGTGCCGGGGAAAGTAAAACTCATGTGGATGAATAAAACGAAACAGTTTGCTACTTCCTAAACACTCTGATTATGTCTTCCATATCCCACACGAATATTATTAAGCGCGTCATAAACTTGTGGCGGATATATTATCACAAAAAATGGTGTAGAATCATCATTATTACTATAAAAGAAGGATGGATTTCCGCCTACGTGGCGCAGTCATATCGCAGCATTGGGTATTTCGAGGTCTCACATTCATCCTCAGCATTTTCACTTTTTATAGACCAATCAGATTCACACATCTATGCCACCTCATATTAATTTAATAATTTAATCATTTAATAATCATTTCTTTATTATTAAATACAAAAACTGAATCAGAATATAATCCTTCCAAATTTGACCAGAATACTATCCTTCCAAATTTGACCAGAATAATTTAATAATATTTAATAAATAATATACTATAAAATTATTCTCAATTTACCAGAATACAATCAGATTGAGTCCATATGACTGCATTGGAAGATTCTGTCTCTGTTATTGCAAGATTTCCGTCTACGATTTTGCAATTGGAGTCATATCACTTGATTTTACATGGCCTTTAAATGTGTAATTTTGTTTCCCTGGCTCTGCAGAACAGATGTGGATTTGAAGGAAAGGGTGAAATTTGGATGGAGGACATTCTAAATCTTGGCATTTCGTAAGTCTGACCTTGCCTCTTTGGCTCTTTAGTTGCATATGTGATGGCATAGATAAAATCGGAAAAGCAATTACTAACATGCTTGCTTCTCATAAAAATGTAGAAAAAATGTTGCTCTTATTATGTTCTATTATGTTATTCTTTTCCTGTTTTCGTCTTTTTTATATTAACATGCTACTATCCTTCTCCTTTCATACTGCATTGGTAAAATCACTGTGTTCTTTTCTTGCTTTAATATTTGTTCAAGCATTAAGCTTCTGAAATGAGTAAATTGACTGAAACTAGATAAAGCTTGGTTTAAACCAGGGAGGACATTCATACCACATAGTAGCATATACAGTATGAAATTATGAATGAAGCTTTTAATCTTTTTTCTTTTCTGTAAGAACTAAAATAAACTCAAGACTGAAGGCTTTTCTGCGTTACATTATTACTATAAAAGAAGAATGTATAACTGCATACGTGGCGCGCTAATATTCCACCGTTCACTTTTTCGCTCACCCACATTCACTCTCACAAAAATCAGTTTCGTAGACCAATGAGAACCCTCGATTTATGCCAAGTCATATATTTTTATGTATTATAATATTATATTATTATTATTATTATTATTATTATTATAATCATTCCAAGATTCCCTAAATATTATACCGAGATTCCCTACATATTATAAATATTATAATATTATACAAATAACAACCAATCAGATTATACTAATAACAAATCCTAAATATTATTCCCTACCTATCATTATTATTACTATAAAAGAATCTTGGAATTATGAATATATGGCACTATGTGGTAACTGGTAACAACATTAGGCCTTACACACCCCACATTCACCCACACAAAACAAGTTTTTATCAGCCAATTAAATCCTTACAATTTTAACAAATCATTCTTGACAAGTCAGCCATTATTAAATATGGAATTTGCACCCATATTTTCATATAATGGGTTGTAATGTAACATTTTCATACCAAATTAAATTTGAAATTTCAAGAATCCGACTCACAAAATGATTCTCGAATTATTTAGAGAATATAATAAATAAAGTTGCCTTTAATGGTCTGAAAATATAAATTAAGAATATCATTGAACATAATTAGGGGTTAATTAGGTGAATATAAAGTTCGAGAATCATTGAAGATAATTACGTTGTGAACTAATAAAGTTGCCTTTAATGGTTTGCCACGTAGTTTCAAATTCGTACAAAATATGACGGGTTAATTTAAGAATGTAACAATACCTTAATAAATTGGGTTAATTTAAATTTTATTAAAAATATGACGCCCTCACATTCACCCTTACAAAACAATTTTTCCGAAAAATATAATACTTTGAAATTTGACAAGTCAGATTTCCTAATTGATTTAAAAAACGTGTTTTATCTATCAAAAAAGACAACGTAAAACAAGTCAGATTTTCTAATTTGCCTTTTATATTCTCTAAACAATTATTTAGAGAATATTAATTATTTAGAGAATATATAGAAAGATTTCGTATGATACATAATCGTATTATTTAATGACGGGTACAAAATACGACAGATTTAATGACGGGTACACCAAATATGTCTATTATTTTTCCAGCTTATTAGATTTGAGTTAATATTTCAATTTTCGACTACAATTTTCAATTAGATTTACCAAATAGAACCGAAGGCATGTCTAATACCACTGTCAAACTATCGTGAACCATGCATTGTAAAGAATTTTATTTTATTTAAGCGATATAAATTTACTTTCTTAGTGATCCATGATGATTGACAAATATATTAATGTGGCATTACGAGGAATATAATATAGCTCCTATGGTATTTTGGAAAATGTGGTATATAATATGATATAATATATATAGCTGAAATTATGTTAATGATTGTTAATATTTCTGAATCTGAATTAAGGTAACATAATATCCTAATTATACAGTTCCTGGACTATACCACCATATGTACAATGTTATTGTACACCGGGGTTATTTTAGTCTTTTTCTTAATTATTTTTGAAAAAAAAGTGTGTAATCTCATTTTTCTCCATTTTCCTTTTTTGTGTAACTTCTTCCCTATTTTTCTAACTCATCTTTATCCATCATCCAGTAATTGATTTTTCTCATTAATTATTATATCTCCATATTTCATTAATTATTATGTCAAGGTAATTTTTTTATTTTATTAGTCCATATTTTTTTACATCAGCGAATGTTGTTTACAAGTAGGTTTTCGAGAAACTGTAATTTTTGTCCTAGATTATCGAATTTTAATACACCCATTTAATTTAGATTTCTACCTGATTAGTTATTTTATTCATCCTATTTGTCCGTCAACTTAAGTTCTGTCACCAATTCAGCAAATACAATAACTTTCCAAATTAATCATTATTAATTATTTAATCTTTTTTTTAATCGTTTATTGTTTTTTTCTTATATATCTTATTCATTCATGTTATCCTAATTAATCCAAATATTTCCATCATTGGTAACAGATATTCTAAAATTAGTGTACCAGGAAATTCACCTTTTGACCAAACATATCTTATATGCAAAACAACCCCGTTAAAAATCAATTTGTTCGAATAAATAGAATTGTTATATAATGAAATGAATTTGCCTTTGTCATCTTTAAAAGTAAGTGTACACAACCCCGTGATTTTTCACGGGTGTGCAGATTAGTTATTTTGTTCATCGTATTTGTCCGTCAAATTATGTTCCGTAAGTAATTCATCAAAAGACAATAACTATCCAAACTACTCATTATTAGTTATTTAATCTTTTTTTAGTCGTCTATTGTTTTTTCTTATATACCTTATTCATTAATGTTATCATAGGTAATCCAAATATTATCATCATTACTAATAGCTATTCGAAAATTAGTGCACCAGGAAATTCACCTTTTCACCGAATATATCTTATATTCAAACATCCCGTTAAAAAAATAATTCGTTCGAATAAACAGAATTGCTATATATTGAAATAAATATACCGACATCGTCTTCAAAAATAAGTGTACACAACCCCGTGATTTTTCACGGGTGTTACACTAGTATTATCTATTGATAAGCAAGTGGAAACAACCGTAAATGGGACTCACATAGGCCACATCTCAATTGTACTCCATAAACTAACTGCCTTTATTAGACCATCCCCAAGCAGTGGTCACGCTAACTAGGTCACGACCCGGTTTTACCGTTAATCTCATCTTAATTATCTCGACCTACCTTCACCCTCCCAAGCAAAAGGTCACGACCTAGGTCATCAACCCAATCATTTTTCACTTTACATCTTTCCCAATCATTGAAAATTCAACCATTAATTAATGTTTTTATTGTTTTTTTATTTTTCAACCAATTACAAGTGACCACATAAGTGGTCACAAATATGGTCATGATTGTTTGCCAAAGGTCACAAATTGACCTTGGTTGGTCATAAGGTCACAAATTAGTGAATTTGGTCACCAATTAATTCTCTTAATTACCCATTAACCATGACAAAAAAAGGTCATGACCTACCTCATGACCTTGCTTGGGGATGGTCTTATGCTGATTTGATAGTCAAATTGATTATACCCATTGGCCATTACCCAACATACACATGTATCATGTGCTACAAATTCAACTATACAATGATTGTCAAAAAAATCTAGTAAAAAAAAAATTATATACAACCCGGAGGTGCGACCAAATAAAAGTGAATATTTTATTGTAAATTGATCACTATCTACTGTAAAGTTTTCACGTTTTATCAAAAAGCACACGAAAAACGGTCGCACAACGACCTGAGTTCAAATGAAAGTCATTAAATGATTCCAATAAGCATTCAACCATGAACCACCACTAAAGGTGAAACAACAATAACATGTCAAATAAACGGTTTGCACACGAATTTAAACCGCACTTATCGAGAAGGAAAGAGTCTAAACTTCGAAACTCATAAATCTAAAATGGTTTTATCCCAAAATTAATCCTCAATGGGTGAAGTACTCTTAGGTTTCACAAATTTTCATTGAAGACGGACCTATCCGTCACACGCTGAATCCGTCACACACTGAAGACGGGTAGTACTCTTTCGCATGCAAGTGGCATATCTATGAGGTGTTCCGTTTTCCACCGTTTGTCTTCCCACTTGTTTTATTGTGAGTGAAATTTATCCATCCTCAACTTATAACAGATATTATCGGTCACAAACTAGACTCTTTGCTTACGTTTATAGTTTGGATAGTTCACTAAAATTATCAACGATTGGAACGACCTTCACTAATTGGGTTACTCAATTGGGCTATTTTATTTGTAACAATTGGCCAATACTAATAGCTGTGTTCTCGTACAAAACCAAACTGTGAAATAAAATTGGCCCCAATGAGATTAGTATTGGGCTTTTATTATAGCTCCCATCCAAGTCATTAATTGTCTATAGTACAAACTAGATAAATTATTGGGCCTTTTATTGGACTTCGAGTTTTTTTTAACTCCGGTCCGATTTTCAGTCGGTTTTGTTAAAGAAGTTTTAGATAAATTTACTGTATAACGGAACATTCTAGTTATTACTTTTTCCACTTATATGATTGTGTTTAGATCCGTTTTATATTCGTGTTAATGTAAAACTGTCGTAAACAAGACTAAGGCTCAGAACTTTTCGGCTGAAACGAGCTGAATTGAATTAATTGGAGTAGTTTTTAATTGAACTAAATTTTGTGGAACTACTTTTTGGATCAGATATCCATTATTTCGGATCAGATACGGATCGGATGTCGGATCAATTCGGATCATCGAATTTGGGACGGATCTGTGACCCCAATTAACAACACAATACCTGCCATAAATACCTTTCTGTTTGAGTTGCATGCATTTACAGTGCCATTAGCAAAACCAGGAATGGCATCGGATCTTCCCCAATTTTGTTGCTAACGAGTTTCGAAGCCCTTTATGATTCATGAAAATAACTTCATTTAATGGTAAATACAAAAAGATGGCGGCCGCCACGCTGCAAATGCCAAAATTTTCACTCCTAGACGGATAAACGATCAATTTTTATAATCCGACAATTTCAACATTTTCTGTATACAATCTGTAAGGTTAATGGATACAAGTATACAACTCATATATTCAAGCCTTCAAGGGGACAGCAATTAGCTCCCAGCAGTATAAACATGTAGTTGAACACACAAATTCTCGAAAGAGACCGTCTTACTAATTTACCTATTTTTATCACAACTGCAAAGTTGCAAGGTGACCGACTTTTCTCAATCTAATTTTGGTAGATTTTCCAAAGTTGATTAGAATATCCTATTAGAGGCAATATTTAGAGAATATTCTAAATATTGTGATTTTATTTGTTTGACTCAATTTTGGTATAAACATAATATTGTTACCAATATTTTAGCATGTATTTTAGGTTAGCAATATGTCTTTGTAACCTAGTAGTACTCTTCTTGTCAAATTCTATATATCCCTATAATGCTAATTTCTTGCAAAATTCTCAATCTAATTTTAGTAGATTTTCCAAAGTTGATTAGAATATCAATTTTGGCATATATTTAGCACATATTTACCAGGTTTTATTAGGAGAGAATCAATTACACATAATCAAATCATCAATCAGATAAATAAGTTTGAGCGAGAATTTTGAAGTATTTTTAATCGGAAATGGACTCGACATTACCAGATTTAGTATGTCAGCTGGACAACGTTCAAGGCATCGTCGACGCTCTCACTTCCGTTCGCTGGAACCGTTTTCAGGTTTTTCATTTTTCCTTTTTTTTTGTATTTTTTAAATGAAATTCCGCGATTTCTAGGGTTTCTTACGTTCGCCGTTGTTGCAGGATGCAGTTGTTGAATTATCGGAGCACGGCGTCGTTTTGATGGTTGAGGAGACCGGTTGTCTTCAAGCAAAAGTCTATCTTCCAAAGGAGGTACTTCAATTCGATTGCAATTGCATTTGCAACATTTGTTATTAATTAATTTTAGTTCAATTGATCTATCTTTGTTTGCCTGAATGGATGAATGAATGAATGCGTGAATGAATTTGGTGCAGTTGTTTGTGAACTACAACTTTACTGCAGATGCAAGGCCACGTTTTGGTGTGAGCTTAGGTCTTTTGGTTGATTGTCTCAACAAATATTCGGTTCTGGGACATTCGAGTATCATTGAACTTCGGTATCCTGCTCCGGATATGCAGTTACTACTCAAGTAATTGTCCTTTGATTTACGTTTTTTTGCGAGTTTTTAATTTGTGCTTGTTTTGGTTTGCTGTTATTGGTTGGTAGATAATGTTGTGTGCAATGAGTGAGTTTCAGTAGCAATTTTGTTGTGTATAGGTGAAGGGTAGCGGCTTACCGCTTATGTTTAGTGTTGTTACTTTTGAGCTATCTCTAAGCGATACTTTTGTGGGAACGATGGTGAATTGAGAGCGTACGTATGTATGATAACAGTGAAGGGGACATATGCTTATTAGTTAGTACTATACAATTTGAGGCATTCAGACCTTGAATTCCATAGGTGAAGGGTAGCGGCTTATGTTTAGTGTTGTTATTTTTGAGCTATCTTTAAGCGATACTTCTGTGCGAATGATGGTGAATTGAGAGGTATGAATGTATGATAACAGTGACGGGAACATATGCTTAGTACTATACAATTTGAGGTATTCAGATCCTTGAATCCCATAGGTGAAGGGTAGCGGCTTATGCCATCTTTAAGCGATACTTCTGTGCGAATGATGGTGAATTGAGAGGTATGAATGTATTATAACAGTGACGGGAACATATGCTTAGTACTATACAATTTGAGGTATTCAGATCCTTGAGTTCTAAATTCACGCAGTTTAGTTTGCAGGTTGTGTCCTATGAGAGTAAAAGATTAGCTTAAAATTGGTAGCATCTGTTAAGCGAGAGAGTGTCAAAGAGCAAAGCGTATAATAATGAACTAATCTTGGTTCGTCGTTTACTTTTATCTCTGATATGGACTACGCAGCCTGCAAGGGAGTGGAGTGAGCTAAAGATACTAAATCATGCTTTGATGGATATTAATCGTTCCTTAATTCTATTTCTGCATCATTTTTGTGCAGGTCTATTGACTCACTAGATTTTTGCATCTATGCGGAAATCAAAACTAGAATCCCAGACACCATTTCATGGGACTACAACTTTGAACAAGCCGGAACCACCCCTCTTACCTTCACCGTAAAGGTAACGTATTCAAGAACTGTCGACTTGAAACATGAACAAAAAACAGGATGTTGGTCACATACATCCAAATCTATTCTTTCATACTGTTCCTTACATAACTAGTTAAATTCTTCATACAGTTTATGGTAAACACAAAGCATATTCTAAACCTCAGTGTGTATATCATAATACAGTCTGCAGCTCTAAAAAGATCCATTGATGATCTGGAACGGACCGGGTCAAGTATTAAGATAACCTTGCACCCAACTCCTCCTTCTGTCACTTTCAGAGGCGAAGGCCATGATGGCTATCTGGAGATTAATTTCTCGTATGATGCGAACACAGATAGCTTGGCTGATTTCACCTGTGATCGGGAAGTGTCCTATAGGTACATAACAATCATTGTACTATTTCGAATCTATCTGACCAAAAAACAAAATTTCTGGGTGTTTATCAAGTAATGCTGTGCATGGGTTTTTTTTGTATCGATGAACAGGTACAAATATAAGTTTCTGAGGGCAACAACGTCAAATTTACCGAGCAGTGTCATCAAAGATAACCGTGGAAGCAAGGTGAGTATCGGAAGAGGTGGAATACTAAAAGTTCAGCATCTAGTATCTGTTGCAAAACTGGGACAACCACATATCGACTCTGCTGACATAGAGTTCTTTGTTAAGCCTGAAGAAGAAGTTGATGACGATTAGGTAATTAGTACTAATTACTCGTGTTATTGGCCTGCAATCGTTTCTTGACTGTAGCAATCGCTTCATATGCTCCGTTGTTACAGTTTGTATAAATGGCACGACGCAAAAACTGACACTGTTAATGTTGAAGGTAACATGGTATCTGTAGTTTGGATCGGAATTCTGGTTCATGCGATTTAGAATTACCGGAATGTTTTGCTGTTTACTACTAAAACCGGAGCTCAAACGTTCAGCAAGTTTTCGATAACTTGAGACCTGTTCCCTCTACGGTTTCTTACAAAGAAATGGATGATTCGTTACCTCTTAATTTGTGAATAATTTTTTTTTTTTTAAAATTTTATCGGAGTTCATTTCATCGGGGTCAAAATTGACAGGGAACGGAGCAAGAGTAGGGTCTGCAAAATCCGTTCCGGACCGGAAAAATGAACCGGCTCAGACCGGAACCGGAATTATAAAATCCGGTCCGGTCTCCGGTCCACCATTTTTTAAGATTTCGGGTTCCGGTCCGGACCGGATTTTATCTTTTTAAATTTCTTTCCACGAAATTATATTAAAATCCGGTCCAATCGGTCCATAATATTCAAATTTCGGTACATAATTTTACCAATTCATAATTTTGTCGGTCTATAATTTTTAAATTCCGGTCCAACCGACCGGACCGGAATTTTACCCGTCCGGAATTTTTATATTCCGATCCGATCCCGGACCATCATTTTCGTATATAGTAGTGATAATTCACGTGAAATATCAATTTTTTTGCCGATTGACTAAACCATTTTAGATGTGGTTTTAGTTTGTTTGTCTGCGCGAGTATTGACTAATTACATGAGTATTGACTTTTATTTGTCCAACAAGATATGTATTTTTTGGCACTATAATAAAAAGGAGTGGAGATTCGAACGTGTGACCTATTATTTATAATACCTATGTCTTAACTATTAGATTAGGATATATTTGGTTGAGTATTTGACTTTATTAGTATATCTCATTAAAGTTGACAATTCCACGGGGTAGGTCAGGTTAATTGCAATTAAAATGTTATTTATTGTTAAGCAAGTGGAATAACCGTAAATTCGAATTAGGTCCTATTAGTATTATCCACATTATCTCCGTCTTACTCGTAGATTAAATATATATTTGGTTGAGTATTAACTTTAGTAGTAAATAAATTGCCGTATTAAAGTTGATATTTGTACAAACTGAATCAACTTAATTAGAATTAAAACATTTCGCAGGTCTTTTTTCTGACGGGTATATCTGTTATAAGTTTGTACCGGGGAAAGTAAAACTCATGTGGATGAATAAAACGAAACAGTTTGCTACTTCCTAAACACTCTGATTATGTCTTACATATCCCACACGAATATTACTATGCGCGTTGTAAACTTGCAACGAATATACCGTCACAAATAAGAATTTGTGTAGAATATTATCTATTGATAAGCAAGTGGAATCAACCGTAAATGGGACTCACATCTCAATTGTACTCCATAAACTAACTGCCTTTACTATGCTGATTTGATAGTCAAATTGATTATACCCAAGATGCACATGTATCATGTGCCACAAATTCAACTATACAATGATTGTCAAAAAAATCTAGTAAAAAAACTTATATACAAGTTTTTTAATACTACCGCTCGCATGCACTAAATAAAAGTGGACATTTTATTATAAAGTGATCATTATTTACTGTAAAGTGGTCACGTTTTACCGAAAAATACGGGAAAAACGGTTGCACAACGACTTGAGTTCAAATAAAAGTCATTAAATGATTTCAATAAGCATTCAACCATGAACCACCACTAATGGTGAAACAACAATAACATGGCAAATAAACGGTTTGCACATGAGCTTAAACGACACTTATCGAGAAGGAAAGAGTCTCAACTTCGAAACTCATAAAGTTAAGAAGGTTCTATCTCAAAATTAATCGTCAATGGTTGAAGTTCGAGTACTCTATGTTTCACAAATTCTCATTGAAGATGTACACTATCCGTTACAAGCAGAAGACAGATAGTACTCCTTTCACATTCTATTAGGCGCTCCATTTTTCATTGTGAGAGAAATTTATCCGTTTTCAGCTTATAACAGATATTATCTGTCACAACTCACAAACTAGACTCTCTACTTACGTTTATAGTTTGGATAGTTCACTAAAATTATCAACGATTGGAACGGCCAATTCTAATAGCTGGGTTCTCGTACAAAACCAAATTGTGAAATAAAATTGGCCCAATGAGATTAGTATTGGGCTTTTATTAGAGTTGGCCCATTCAAGTCATTATTTGTCTATAGTACAAACTAGATAAATTATTGGGCCTTTTGATTGGACTTCGGGTTTTTTTACTCCGGTCCGATTTTTTAATCGGTTTTGTTAAAAAAGTTTTAGATAAATTTACCGTATAACGGAACATTCTAGTTATTATTTTTTCCCACATATATGATTGTGTTTAGATTCGTTTTATATTCGTGTTAATGTAAAACTGTCGTAAACAAGACTAAGGCCCAGTTCTATTCAGCTAAAACGAGCTGAATTGAATTAATTGAGTAGGCTTTAATTGAACTAAATTGTGTAAAACTGAGGTGAAAATTAATTTAGTTGAACATAAATAAAACTTAATGGAAATAAGCTAAAATTAAGTCAGGGAGAATAGGGCTTAACTTATCATAAAAAATTAAGATAATAAAACATAAAAGTATAACCTATATGATCTCAAACTCTAAAGCGACATGCCCAAATCCACCACGAGTTGATTGATATTCCGTAACAATGACGGAGCCGGGATGTGAGGTTAGTGTAGGCGAAAATCTTCAACATGAACGAACAACTAATGTCAAAAAAATAAAGTCGATTCATTTTTTTCGAAAATATAACTAAGTTAAACTTGCGACATTTTCATTTTTTAAGAATAAACGTGTCTACACTCGACTCCTTACTAGAGCTGGACAAAAGTGCGGGCCAGCCCGGCCCTGTAACACGGGCCAACTTTTTCTATCCCACATAGGGTCAGGGCCGGGCCGCCCAGCCCTGTAGAGGTTAGGGCCAGAGCCAGGGCCAGATTTTGTCAGCCCGACCTTATTATCAGCCCTGTGTTGTTGTAGGACCGTGCCAGGGCAAGGGCCGCCAGCCCTGTAGAAGTTAGCGACAGGGCCAGGGCCAGGGCTGGCTTTTTCTGGCCCAACCCAGCTTTATGTTATTTCAGGGCCGTGCCAGGGCTGATTTTTCGGCCCGGCCCGCCTCCAGCCCGAACCGGCCCATTATAGAGCCCTACTCCTTACTAATGCCCTAAATCCGCCACGATTCCGTACTATCCAGAGTATATAACATGCTTCGTAGTAGAGCTGGCCGTTTGCGGGTTTGGGCTGGACATGGGCCGGGCCTAACCTATCAAAAAGTGCCCAACGGGCCTTTTTTTAGTGCCCGTGTCCGCTATAGCGGGCCTACTATAACCGCCCGTACCCGTCCAATATACCTTAGCGGGCCAACCGACGGGCTTGCGGGCTTTTATTGAAATTAATTATTGAAAAATTAAACCAACAAAACGGTAGACTAAACAACATGATTACCAAATTTGCAAAATAAAATTAAAAGCTTAAGAATTAAGATAATGTTTACAACTTTCAAAATAGTAACTAAACATCGTCTTTGTTTTATATAAACATTATAAAGTCTCAAACACTTCAAAATATTAGTCGAGGAAGGCACGTCTTTATCCGTCATTCAAGTAGGTAACTTTACTACGGAGTAAGTGTAGGTAAGTGTGCTTTTGTTATATTCAATAAACTATTAATCTCTCAATGTAGGTAACTTTACTACTGAGAGATTTACTTCCTGTTTTCAATAAATATTTTTTCAGTTTTAATTTATAAATTTTTTTTGTTATGTTAAATAAAAATTATAGTTTACAAATTTTGTAACGGGCCTAACGGGCTGTCCATGGACAATTTTATTTTGTCCAAACCCGTCCATTAATTTTGGCGGGCTTAATTTTTTTGTCCATACCCGCCTATTTTAATTTTCTTTGTGACCAAGCCCGCTAACGAAGCGGGCCGAACTGGTGGGCCGAACGGGTTGGCCCGCATTTGACCAGCTCTACTTCGTAGCAAACCAAACTAAAAGTAGGGCATGGTGCATTCCTTATCCATGAGTCAACAACAACCTATTTCAAGATAATTGACCGGTGGTACTAAAGAATCAACCATTCATGTTACATTAATTTGTACAACTATGTGCTCATTCTAACGACATACATTATACATACATACATAAGTAAATAAATTTATTAGGAGTATATTCCTTTAAGTATATAGGATTGTGAAAATAACATTTGTTACGATATTATTTACATTTTATCGTAATATACTCGTATTGTTATATATTTAGGTAGGAAATTATTGAGTTCAAATAGTTGATTCACGATGTTACTGTTAGAGTTTGATAATCCTAAGATCCCAAGTTAAATTCGTGAGAAGTTGTTGATTAAGGTTGTAGGTCCGATGAATGATTTTGTATTTTAACATACATTAAGTTAGTTTCATTAATGATTGATTTAAAATTAAAGGATTTCAAGCCGTTGATAAAAAATGAATTTCTCGTTTCTTTTTATAGGCATGATCGGCTCAACTCGTTAACAATGGCAAATTATTGTTTCAAACGGCCAACCATATGTAACCATTTTATAGTTAAATATAAACACAATAATACAGCCAATGCTACAGACTTACAGCTTATGATAACTTGTTTTTTAATAGTGGTCACGTTTGACTGTAAATTGGTTACAAAATCCCGTCTTATTATTTCAAACCAAAATTATCCGTCTGAAACAAGACTAACTCTCGACAAATACATATGTTTAACTACAATTAATATCGACACATTTACTAATTAATTACATCATTCTATTGTAAGATGTTTCCACAAGCTAGTTCACCATCAAAATTGAAGGACAACCCAATTGATGATGAAGACCTGCAAATTGAATGTTCTAGTTACCTTGACCAAACTTATCCAAAAATGGTACATCCGTCTACAACTTGGCGAACATTTTTTTAGGCAGTAATTCTCTTGTACGACCGTCTCATCCGTGCTTTTTACAAAATGTGACCATTTTGTGGTAAAATGTGACCACTTTTTGATAAAAGGTGACCACTTTTGAAAAATAGGTCAATTTTTTCTTAAAAAAGGTGGTCACTATTTACTCAAAAGTGGTCACTACTTATCACAATATGGTCACTTTTTAACTGGTCGCACGTACGACGGTCTTATACAAGTTTTTGTGTTTTTTAGGTGTATAGTAAACAATATCAACTGAAAATTTAATAATAATTAATGCGAAATTACTTCTTTTGTTTTAGTCAATTGTCGATCTCTTATTGCCAAAATCAAAGAATAGGATGGAGCCAATTAGTAAATGACAAGTGAAATAAATTAAGGGTAAATGATCAAATTATTGTTTATCATGTTCATTCATTATTTAAATAAAAAGAATAACAATTGACCGAGACAGAGAGAGTAGTTGTTAACCAATGATTATATCGTAAGTCCGTAATAACGTACTTTTTTTGATGAGGGGGTTGAATTCCCCCGGGCCCATACATTCCCGCACCACCACATTATGTAAGTCACCCCCTCGAGGGCTGTAGTGACCAAGTGGTCATCGACTCAGCTTGTAGTCGAACCTGAGACCTCTCAACTCCTTCATTTCTGCAATTTTAAGGTTTAACACAGTTATCACTGGACTAACACCATTTAGTTCGTAATACCGTATTAGTTAAAGTCTGTAGCGGAATTATGATTTGTATCAAAGGGTAAAATAATTGTTGAGGTTAAATGACTAACAAAATCGATTAAACTCGAGGAAATGCTTAGAGAAGAGTATGAGTCTCTCTGTTAACCTATTTTAGTTATGTCACTAAACCTAATTCATTTTTTTGTATTCAATGAGGTACAAGACAGTACAATAACAAAAAAACTGATTTCGAACTAGTAATCTATTATCACGATACTTTCATCTTTTCACGAAATTAAGACAAAGGGAAACTCATTGGTGGGAATAATAAATTATTTGTTACAAGGATAAATCCAAAATGAAACGTAGACGACGTATGGCATGGAATTGGCAGGAATTCACGTCGTAAAAACGAAGTGGCAAGCATTAGGCTTAGAAATCGTATTAGTTAAGCTGATGGTTACTTCCAACAAATTAAAAACTATAAAATATTAAAAACAGGTTAGCAAATTTAAATTATTACTTACTCCATCGTGTCATTAATATTATCTCATAATTTGATGTAATTACTTATTTAATTAGTCAAATTTGACGAATGTCTTTACATAATACGGAGTATACGGTAATTAAGAAATTGTTTGTTGCAAACCGAAATACAAAAATAGGTATTGAGAATAAATCGTCTTGACTACAATTTATTATTAGGCTCTTTTTTTAGTTATTGGCCTTTTTTTTTTTTTTTTTACCGTGGATTATCATTGAATTATTCTAAAATAGGCAATTGTATTGTATATATCACTCGTATCATGATGTAATTAATTAATTAGTCAAATTTGATAAATGTCTTTACATAATATACGGTAATTATGTAATTTATTGTTTGTTTCAAACCGAACTATAAAATAGGTATTGAGAATAAATCTTCTTGACTACAATTCTTATTCGGCCCTTTTTTTCATTACCGGTTCTTTTTTTTTTATCGTAGATTATGATATCATTGAATCATTCTAAAATAAGACAACTGTATATATCGATCACTCGTATCATGATGTAATTAATTAGTCAAATTTGACGAATGTTTTTTCATAATAACGATAAGTCGATTATCATGAAATTGTTTGGTTCAAATCGAAATATAACAATAAATATAAATAATCAACATTGCCTACTTAAGACCAAATCTCATTGACTAAAATTTCTAATTAGACCCTTTTTTTAAGCACCGGACTTTTTTGACCGTAAATTATGATATCATTGAATCACTTTAAAATAGGCAATTGTAGATATTCACTCGTATTATAATAATATATAATAATGTAACTGTTTTTCTAACGTGTGTACTTAGGCAGATATTAATAATTTAAATACGGAAAGATTCGGTGATTCACAACATATTTTCATCTGATTCTTACTTCTTAGGCAGAAATTTATTTTACCATTATTAATGAAAATATGATATAAATCTTTCCGTATTTAAAATATTAATATGTGCCCTTCCTTAAGGGCACACATCAGAAAAATCGATAATATAATTACGATTACAATTAAGGTAATTTCTATAGATACCGTAATATTTTCCAACATAAAAGATTTTAAAATCGATAACAGAAATTAAAAGGAAACAACTTAAATGAGATGGAGATAGTTTTTATTACGAGTTAGGATTCGTGTATTTATCGTTACCCTTTATTTTAATCCTAACCACGTCTTCTCTATATATATAGAACCCTAAGAAGACTAGCTACATACAATTCAAACTCAATTGAAAACAAAAACAAAAAAAAAAACCCAAAAAAAAACATGGCAATGGGAGAAACAAAAGAAATAATTAAATGGAATTTCATGAGCAAAGAAGAAGATATAAATAAAAATAATAATAATAATAAAAATATTACTAACAATAGTAATAATACGAAGAGTTATACTATACGAGAAGCGAGAACAATGATAATGGAGACGATGAACCCTAATGATAAGAGGCCAATGCTAGCACTTGGGCATGGTGATCCTTCAATTTTCCCGTGTTTTCGGACGTGTCGTAATGCCGAGGATGCCGTCGTGGAAGCTATTCAGTCCGGTAACTTCAACTCTTACGCCTCCGCCACCGGTCTTCTCCCTGCTAGAAAGTATATTTCTATAGTTCTCCATTTTTTTTATCTTACAAATTACATTTTTAATTAAATATGAGAAGGTAATACGAAAACTTATTTTTATCGCGTGTATGTCAATATGTGACGACTTTAATAGCCAGGTTGACGGTAGTATATATACAACTGTCAACCTAGTTATTAATGCGTTACCTAACCAAAACTATATATTCCGTATCAACTTTGTGCTCGGTATCGATTAGGAAAGTAATGCGTGATATGTTGTTGATTTCTTAACGGAATAATTAACTTAATTAAGAGGCGTTTGGTAAACAAAATATTGACCAACCTTTACTATATTTAGCGATTTTAGCATATTTAACTAGTCAATTTGTTAATTTACGTCCTTGTTTGCCCGTTTGGCAAATTGCATAAGCAATTAATAATAACAGATAAATTTAAATTGACTATTAAATTAAATTGGCAGATTAAATAAAGTGTTTGGGTAAATAACTAATTACAGGATAATTAGAACGATTTCATGTATAAGTTGGATATGATATTAACAGCATATTCAAAAATAGTAGATTCCGACTAATATGTTATTTCATGAAAATAGTAGATTGATAGGTCAACCTACTAATTATGCCGGAATCTTCTAATTTCTTTCAATATGTTTTTTACCAAAAGCGTCTACGTGTTTGGTAAACAACATATTTTGTTTCAGGTGCGGTTTTACAGTATGCTGCATTTTAGGGTATCTATACGACTATACCTTTTCCCCTCTACAAAAAAAACAATATGCTCCCCAAATACTCATTAATTCTGCTAGTCAAAACTTTGTTAAAACGGTCATTTATATTTACTATTACGATCTAATTATACTGAAATTAATCCGTGTTTACCAAACAGGTCATAAACTCTAATGATGTTAATTGACAAACTATCATAGCTATAATTGGAAACTTTATAAGTAAGATGCTTTAATCAAATATGACATTTATCGTCTATCTATAATATTTCCGTCTTAATCACTTGACAGAAATATTAAATTTGAAAATTAAATAACTTGTTACATTGATTAGTCACAATCAGCCTGTATCAGGCAGTGTAGTACGTACGATAAATCTTTTAAGAGACCGACTCACATTAAGATACTGAACAGGGCGGTAGCAGAGTACCTGTCATACGATCTTCCATATCCGCTATCTGCAAGCGGAGTGTTCCTAACAGTTGGTTGTACTCAAGCAATAGATGTCACACTTTCGATGCTGGCTCGACCCGGGGCTAACATATTGTTGCCTAGACCCGGTTACCCGTACTACGAAATACGGTCGGATTATATTGGACTCGAAACTCGACATTTTGATCTTGTTCCTGAAAATGGATGGGAAGTTGATCTTAATTCACTTGAAGCTCAAGCTGATTCAAATACTGTTGCTATGGTTCTTATTAATCCTGGGAATCCTTGTGGTAATGTTTTCACGTACAAGCATTTGCAAAAGGTACGTATCGACTATCGACTGTTATATACTCCGTCCATTTTTCTGTCTTCTTCTTGTTAAAATATTGAGAGAAATGAGTAGATTCCGACATAATTATTATGTTGACTAATCAATCAGCATGTTCTGATAGTATATTGTTCGGAATTTACTACAGTAGTTTTCAATATGCTGTTAATAGCCACATATTGTATTAGCATATTCAATTTATACATTTGACACCGTTTTAATTATCGCATAATTGCTAATTATCACACACCCTTTGTTAATCTGCTATTTTAATTTAATAGTTAAACTTGCTACTAAAATCTATTAACGTTATGTGCTATTATAAATCTTTTTCTATTGTTTGCCAAACAGTGCTATATTCTGTAAAATGACAAAATGTAGGTTTAAAATTGAACCGTGAAGTCGTTGGCCTGGTTTTAGACTTTTGTGAACTAGAACGCGCGTCACATTGGTAAAAGCGTAGCTAACTTAGTATGCGTGATTAAAACATGATAATGTAAGTATGTAACTATAAATAATTAAGGTCATGTTCTTTCTGGCTTAATTTCAGCTTCTTCCAATTTTGCTTGGCTGTATTTTGTTAAGTTTTATTTGCGTCCATTTAATTATGTGCAGTTAATCTATTAACAAATAACTTTTAATTCAACTAAATTCACTTCAGATCGGTTTCACTTCAGCTCTACTTTAATTAATTCAATTCAGCTCATTCAACCGAAAATAACAAGCCCTAAGACGGAGTATTTTATAGGACATGAATACGTTGTAATTGTCGGAAAAATGATTTATTAGGTGGCAGAAGTCGCGAGAAAGCTAGGGATAATGGTAATAAGTGACGAAGTATATGGTCAGCTTACATTCGGAAACAATCCCTTTGTGCCAATGGGCGAGTTTGCGTCCATAGTCCCCGTGATCACCCTCGGCTCTTTATCTAAGCGATGGGTTGTTCCCGGCTGGCGTCTTGGTTGGCTTGTTGTCAATGACACTCAAGGCATCTTGCTTAAATCCGGGGTAATTTTTTTTTTACTTCCCGTTACTTATAATCTCACTATTTTACGATTTCTAATCGATTAAATCATTGATAAACGATACTGTCGATCATTTAATTAATCAGGTTGTTGAACGGATTGAACAAATTATGAGCAAATCTCCGGACCCTGTTAGCTTCATCCAGGTTAGCATATATATACCGAGTATATATATATTTTTTAGTATCGCGTTAAATTTATTAAATTTATTATCAGACCGTCTCATTAAAGAATTTGTGTTATTTACAGGGAGCGCTTCCAAAAATACTCAAGTGGACAGATGAGAATTTCTTCACAAAAATTACCGATATTTTACGGTGTGATGCCAACATTTGCTATGAAAAAATAAAGGAAATTCCTGCTTTAAGTTGTCCATACAAAGCCGATGGTGCCATGTTTATGATGGTACGTAAATGAAAAATTACGTACCAAAGTCTTTTATAATGCCGTTTTTATAAATGACCCAAATTGACCTTATCTAAATTAAACAACCCGTTACTACAGGTAAAACTTGACTCGTCTCTACTAGAAGGTATCGAAGATGACATGGATTTCTGCATTAAGCTTGCTAAAGAGGAGAACATGATTATTTTACCAGGTAAAACACAGTTACACAACAATCTTTAGATTTCACTAGGGGTGAATAAGGGTGAATAAATTAAGGTCTGGACCGGAAAAATGGTCCGGGCCAGACCAGGCCATTTGGTCTAGATTATACTGATTTTCGGTCCTTATTTTTTCAAGTTTTGGTCTCGGGTCCGGTTCGGTCCGGTCGAAGATCAGATAATTTAGTCCGGACTGAATGGACCAAATTTCATGATTTTTAAGACTAATCATTAAAATATTATGAACCAGATTAACATTTTATCTTCAAAAGATATTATAAATTAGTATTCTCATTTTCATAAAAAAAGTTGTTTAATTATTTAAAATGTATTTTATTTAGTGGAATTATAAATTTATAATGTAATTATCATATACGAAATTACGAATAGTGAAAGAACCAATTTATGTCTATTTCGGTCCAAAATCGGACCAAACCAAATATTTTGGATTTGTCTGATCCAAGACCAAAAGTTTTAGTCCGGTTTTTAGTCCACCAAATATTTATTTCCGGTCTTCAGTCCGGTTCGGTCCGATCTTGGACTGATTCCAACTATAAATTTTATAGTAAAACGGATTTTCTAACGTATTACTACGACAAATTCCATGTTTTGAATAGGTGTGACTGTGGGTTTTCCAAATTGGCTGAGAATTACATTTGCATTGGAGCCATCAGCTTTGGAGGAAGGTCTTGAAAGACTGAAAGCCTTTTGTACAAGGCAAGCTATAAGCCCATGATTGAATGGGCCTTGTTAAAAGCCCATTTGTGAACAGTTTTAATTGTGCAACCGATAATGCAACGGCAACTCTTTTGTAAAACCGTCTAATTCTACAACGGGTTTGAACTAAGAACAGGCGAAAAAAATGTAACTTTGTTCTTAATATTTATTTAACTTGTGACAACGAAATTGTGTGAGATGGTTTTTTATTGACTTAGTATAAATCATAGGCTCACACCTTATACAATAAAAAAAAAAACTATGTTAGAGCAGCTAAAGAACATGATTGGATCAGTAAATATTGTGTGAGACGGTTTCATAATGTAGAAAACATCTTATCTGTTAATAATAAGGGATTATTTTTACAGAATTGAACTTACTCACTGTATGAGATGTCAGTTTAGGGGTTAACCTGTTCGATTTCTACCCCAAATAACGAGTATTAATGCATTTCTCACGATTATCCGAGGTCAACGAGTGCTGATTTATCGCTTACTGACACCTCAAAATATCCTATGTTGCTTCTAAAATTTTGTAATTATGTTCTTCAAAATTGAAGGATAGATCCAATACATCATATTTTATAAAGCCAAATGAGGAAAAAACAAGATTTACTTTGATGCTCATGATTAGGGCTGAGCATAGGTCCAGAACCGGACCGGACCGGACCGAACCGGACCAAACCCGAAACCGAATTTTACTAAATTGGGGACCGAAGACCGGACCTATAAGGAACCGGTCCTGGACCGGACCGGACCGGTAAAAACCGGACCAACCCGAGACCGGACCATTTGGACCGATTTCACATTTGATCAAATTTTCTTATTTAACTAACAATAAAATTTTTGAATAAAAATGCATACTCTAATTTGTACTACTTTGCACATCACTTAGAAGAACATATAAGTAATAACTAGCCAAAATAACACATTAAACAACTTTAAAATTCAGAAGTCAAAAGTTCAATAATTAAAATCTTGACTCAATCCGGTCCTATCGGTCTGGACCGAAAATTTTCGGTTTTGGACCGGACCGGACCGAAACCCGAACAACATAAATAGTTGGACCTAGGACCGGACCGAAACTCAACCGGTCCGGGTTCGGTCTGGACCGAACGGTCAGGTTCGGTCCATTTTTCCGGTCTGGACCGAGTTTTGCTCACCCCTACTCATGATATTTCAAATCACTAATCTAGCATATGACCTACAAGATCAATTAGCTGAATTAAAGAGATTTCAAGTTTGATTGTGACAAAATAAAACAGTGTTAAAATACACGAGAAAAAGTTTTATCGTCTCGGCTATCCACTTCGAATTTCGGATTAAGTTCATGTTCTTTCTACCTTAATTTCAGATTTTTCAATTTTGTTTGAGTGTATTTCGTTAAGTTTTATTTATGTTCAATCAATTATGTTCAATTAATCTCTTCACAAAATTAACTTTAATTTAACTAAATTCACTACACCTCAGTTCCACTCAATTTAGTTCAATTAAACTCTACTCCAATTAATTCAATTCAGCTCGTTTTAGTTGAAAAGAACCGGACCTAAATCAGATTGTAAAAAAATACACAAAGAGTATATATTATACCAAATGTTTTCTATTTTTTTGTGTCACATAATCCAATACACGTTACAAAAACGTAGAATTCAAATCTAATACCTAATAATCTAATATAAATTAGAGCATGTTTGGCAACATGGAATTGAAATTGGATTCTGTAATTGAAACATTTCAATTGTTTGGAAACCTTTAGAATTTGGAATTCGAAATTGGACTCAATTCCTTACGAATCCACCCTAGTTAAAATTTGAGCATCTCAAATTCCTGCCATATAGTAGTTATTTCAATTCCATCACTATTTACATTTTTTTATATCCAAGTTTAATCGTAATATTTTAATTTTTGAAACTTTTTCCGATTGCAAATATTTTTCGTGAAATTTTTTCTTTTTCACAAATTTAATTTTTCGATCATTTTGACCAATATCCGTCTCGTCCAATTCCAATTCCAATTCTAATTCCAATTCCATGGGTATCCAAACGAACTTTTGGAATTAGATTTCGAATTAAATTCAAATATTTTGATTTCTACAATTAAAATCATCAAAATGAAATCAATTTCATGTTTCCAAACGCGGCCTAAAATTTCACCGTCATTCTAATCAGTAACCATTAAACTCGGACATTTTCGATACATTATGATTATCCTAGATCTTAGGTTGACATAATATTCTTTTTTCTTCTTTTTTTTCCTTTCCACTCAATTATCCTCTTTTCTTTTCTTTTCCTTCAATTCAATTCATTCTTCTTTTGTTGCTTTCTTGTCTTTTTTGTCCTTTGTCTTTTTTTCAGTAGCCTTTTCCTTTATCTTCTCTTTGTGTTCCTTTTCCTTTTTGAGTCTGAATTTCAACAGTTGTTGGTACCTGATTCTCAATCACTCCTAGTTCCATGTTCCATCCCATGACCCATGCATGTACTACCATAATCATTTTTAAATGAGTATATAATCAGTAACGGAGCCAAAATTTGTCGTTTGGGAGCAACAACAGCAAACAAATCGAAATTTGTAACTAGAATTTGAAAAAAAAATCCTTTTTCAGCGAGGAAAAGCGCGTCTGGTAACCCCCTAAATCCGTCATTGCATGTAATACTATGCACATATGTTACATACTTCCTCAGTCTACTATGGCATGAATATCGTCTTCGTTGTCCTCGTCGTCGTCGTTATGATAGTGCTCTTCCTAGGGTAAACTCAAGATTTGGCTTTGTTGGGGTTGTCTGAAAATGAGACATGGAGTGAAATATAATTAGGAAATTAAACAAATTAAAGTTGATTAATTGAAGGATTATATTTTAAACAAATAATCACATTGTTAGTTTTACAAAGACTTAAAAAAGTAGAACAATTGTATATATATAACCATCTTACAAAAGAGTTACTGCGAAAGAATAATGTAAAGAAATCAATTGGTCTTTTGCAATACCATTATACTACTTCATTTAATGACGTGGATAAACAAAAAAATTAAATTATTGTAAATTCATTACTCTCTGTTTCTTTTAATTGTTATTCTCACTTTTCGAGATACTCAATTCAATAATCAATAGTATCTCTCAAAATATATAACTAAATATATTGAAATATATAATTATAATAGAGCTCAATTCGTAAATAATTTTCCGATATGATTTTTATAATTTTCCAACTAATATATTTTTGTACAAATTAAATTCAAAGGCTCATCTCGTAAAATAAAAACGTCAATTATTTAAAAACGGAGAGAATATATGTTACTAATATTGTGTGCTAACAATTGTATATATAATTGTTTTACATAATATCATTAAGAAATTAAACCGGTGGTTCTTTTGTAATACCGTGATACTAATACAACGATCTCCTAATAACTTATATATACTTCATTTAATGTCGTTAATAAACAGAAAAAAAGATAAAATCATTACATGTACGTTATACAATAATTATTGTATGAGACGGTCTTATATAAGGTATTATTCGAAAATTGTGCTAGAAAAGTAGAAAGGTAGTGACATGAGGAGCTACGTGCAATACCATATAATATAAAAGATGTGATTGGAGACTTAACAAGGTAGGAATCCAAGGACATTGGACTCGAGGAATAAAAGAACAAATATGAAGAAAAAAGTCAGATAATAGATAAAGGGATTAGTCTCCAAATTAAAGTTATTAACTTTTCATGAATTTTTGTTTATTTCTTTCACAAATAAAATCTTCCTTTTTAGTATCTATACAAACTTTATATTATGCTATATCATGCATGCAACTTCCCTTCCCCCACATACTTTAAATATTATATTAAATCCGACTTTTTTGGACTGTATGTAGTTAAACTGAATTAAAATGAGCTGAGCTGAGCTGAATTGAATTGAATTGAAATTTACTAAAATAAGTAGATCGGTATGTAATAAGTTGAGCTGAACTGCAGTGAGTTTAGTTGAATTAAAGCGAGTTGAATAAAAATTGAAATTAAGCTGAAAAAACGAGATCTTATCGAATTTGATGTCTTTTTACAAGATTTCTTCTATGTAAATTATGATTTTGGCATATTATTTTACAAATTTAATTTAGGTTCTGAATATTTTCATCACTAATTATTTTTTTTCATTAAATTAGGCGATTAAAATGTATGTGAGTTATTCATTTAAATATCTTTCTAAGAAACGCGTTTGAATTCTTACCAAGGACAAAATTAAGTTCAGTAAATAATATCGCAATATTTTTTTTAAAAATAACTATAAAGAAAAGTGGATGTTTGGCCTTAGATAGGTAGAACGTTAACATCGAGTTTTAGTAGCTTAATAATATTATATACCGACACATAATCATCATAATTTGTGGAGTGTTTTAGTCTTTTAAATTTCTAATTTACATATTTTTAATCGTATAAAATGACAAGTCAATTATATAAAAACACAACTTAAACTGAGTATCATCAAGAACAATAACAAACAAAAATAGTTTTCTCACCTACTAGTTTCTAAACAAATAAAAAACTAAACAAATAACCGAGTTAAAAAAAAGATTATATTTCTCTCATTCTCTATTTAACATTTTAAGCACACCGTTAAAAAAACGCGATTTACAAGGATATATTAACATATAATCCTATTATATATCTAGATTTGACCAACTAAATAAAGTTTTTTTAAATTTTTATTACTTTGCTTAAGCATTGCTTTTACTTTAATTTCTCTTTAATGTTCTTTAAAAATTAGGCTTTTGCACAGAGCCTTTCTTTGGTCACAAGAATTTATGTTTCCTTAAGGAAATAAAATGACAAACTTGTCCCTTGAGTTAGGAGTTTAGGACTACTATAGGAGACTCTTGTTCACCTTTTCAAAGACTTTTGAGTTTTGTCCTTTCTATAGAATTATCTTTTTTTCCTATTTGCAATAATAGAGACTTTAACCAGGTGGTGTTAGTCCGATGGTATGTAGGTTAACCTTTAAAACTTGCTGAAATGTAGGAGCTTAGAGGTTCTATGTATGTTCGACTACCGGTTGAGGGCCTTGGGGCGATGACCATTTGGCCACTGCAGTCCCCGAAGGGGTGACTTACATGGTCCATGTGGTGGTGCGTGAATGCATGGACCCGGGGATTCAACACCCTTATCATTAAAAAAAGAAAAAAAATAGAGAGACTTTGAAAAAAAATAAAAATGTAAATTTTAGCGTTAATATTATTATAGTATCGAGTTTCAATGTCATCATCCTTACATAAATTTATTTATTTATATATTGTCATATATAATAATATTTTATAGGGTATGAAACTATGAATAAAAAAATTGGGAAAAAATTTACCCGTGTTAGAGAAATTTTTTCATAAATAATCTTTACACTAATTTAAGAAAATTTAAATAAACCATGTTAACAAAAAGTTTAAAATCTCTAAGGCATAAACTTTTTTCCTTGATTTACAAAAAAATTAAAACTTTTTTATATTTCACTTTTGTGTTCCATTTATGGGAAGCTCCCTTTTATTCTAATGCACACTCCCTCAATATTTTCCATAATATTATTATGTTTAATTTAAGGGTTAATTTAATGATATGCTTACATTGGCTAGATATGCTTACGGTTATTTTATTTTGTGAGGATAAATATAACAAATGTAAACATATCACTGAAACGGAGAGACGTAAAAAGGATATCAAGAACAAGAACCTAAATATATATATAGAATAAACTAATGGTTTTGATTTTTGAGCACCTTGAGAGTAGATTGACATTGATTGTTGTTTTCTCCATAATCACTTTGTTTGCCTTGCATCCAAGCTTCTCTACAACATTCATGACATAAAATGTAATATTATCATCAATTGATGGATAGTATTTAAATTTTAAAGCTAACAAGATTTCTATGTACCAAATTAATTAAATATTATGGGTATTCGAACTTGCGACCTAAACACATAACTACTTAAACTTAATTAAGATCAAATTTATAAAAGAAAGTCGAAATTAAGAATTATTTATTATTTAAACGATCTAATTTATGCTTTTATCTACATTTGATTTTAGTCAAAGACCAAGAAAAAAGAGGAGTTGATCAATTATTAAATGACAAATAGACCAATCTGAGTATGGAGTATTAAGTTACCATTCAAAGATATTTCTAAAATAAAAACGAAAACAATTGCTTTCGACATGAACCCCTAACTGACATAGGTAAACAATTGATTGGAATGGAGAAAGATTATTTTGAGCACACAAAATCTTAAGGAAAGAGATATCATCCAATATTCTTTGAGTATATAAGGCATGTAATGGGTTCTTTTAAGTTTAATAATTTGGATTATTCTTTTATTTGTCATTGGAATGCATGATAAGCTTATTAGCTAGTGCATTTTGCTTTATTTATCACTATATATACTTTTAAAAGTTATCATTTATAGAATATTTATCAGTGTTTCAGGTGTTGGTCAGCATAATTGAAATTATTCTTCATGTCTAAGTAATCCGAATAGATCTAGATGTGTGCATGCATAAAAGAAATAAAGAATCATTTATATTATGTTATTATAATTGAAATAAGACGAATAAAATGTTGTCATTTTACGATAAAATGTTACTATTTTCTGATAAAATGTTACCGTTATTTATAAGGCTAAAAGTGCGTGATAATTTTAGTTATAACATTTTGTTATTAAATGATTACATTTTGTTAAAAATGGTGATTGTTGAAATATATAGTATATGTTAATTATATTATGATGTCATATTATCGACTTTTACAACATACGGGTATTTTTTTTTTTAATAATTATTTCTACTAATCAATTTATATTGATGACGGATATATATGTAATATGATATGGAGTTTGTTCTAGGGAAATTATAAGGTTTTACTTTGTAATTTAAGTGACAGATTTGAAATATATTTAAGACTTATTAAAGGGATATGTATCGGTGAATAAATCTAATTTAATTATAATTGATAAAGGGTACAAAAGTACGCTAGTTAGGTAAATCAACATTCTCTTGTAGTATTTTTGAGTTAGGTCTAGAAATTATTGTCGTTAAATCAACATTCTCTTGTAGTATTTTTTAATTAGGTTTTGAAATTAGTGTCGTTAAAACAACATGTTTATTGAAAATAAATAAAATACTATCGATATTACATATAGTAAAAAAAAATACTCAAAGTAAACATTAGGAATAAGGTGATTTATAATTTAAATACAAGTAGTAATTAGTAAAGATCATTAACCTTGAAGGATTATTGCTCCAAAGTCCACGATAATAATTTTTATCTTGATGTACATAATTTGAAGACGAGCTGTCTGGCAGAGGAGATGGGAGATTCGAACTTGTACCACTTTGCATACTTGCAAATACATCGTCTGATGTATCTCCTAGCGTACCATTTTCATATCCGTCTCCTTGCTCTGTCAACCAAATAATCAATTAGTGACGGAGCCCTATACTATGTCCCATCTACAACAAATTATTCATTTTTTTTCAAATTTTCGACTTGTAATTGTGAGTCCTTAATTAGAGTCGGTCACCGTTTTACATTATTAAATACTCACATATATTCAGATATATTTAACCAACGTTACAATTCCAGTGAACTCAAAAAAGTGTTAAGTATGTTCTCATATTCTTTAATTCAATTTGAATATGACTCTGTTTGGTAAACAACAGATTAATTTCAGCATAAGCAGATTGTAACGACAGATTTAAACAGAATGTATAACTATCATATTATAATTAGCAGAGTTAATTTGAGTGTTTGGTAACTAACAGATTACGATTAGTTGATTGTTAGTTTTTTTGTAAAATGTAGTAAAATTTCCTTGTTAAAATATGCTAATAAATATGTTGGGTAATAAGAATATTATAAAACAGCATATTGAACCCAAATATGTTGTTTTCACCAGATACTCAAATTAGCATATTAACTGATTAAACATGCTAAAATCCTTAAATATGCTAAAAATTAATCAATATACGTACCGTTTACCAAACATGACCGTGATTAATAGTTAGTTAATTTTTTACTACACATACCTAGAGAAGTCGTTGGTCTATCGGTTGTCTTTACTGTTCTATACATCTGCGAAAATATAACAAAAAAAATAAAATAAAATGTCAAATTTACTATTTGCAACATGCATAAAGTAGATAAAATACTTCTATATAAAATGTTGATAAATAAATGGATTTTTATATAAATTAATTGTCATACATTATAAGATGATCGTTTTTTGAGTAAAACCGAAAAATATATAAGACGATTTTACGTGAAACTGGTACACATTAAATGTGTTCGTGGATAAAAATAACTTTGGTTAAGAGAACGAAACCAAAGGTTAGAATGGAAAAATAATAACAGTAATTTTTAAGACGGTTTTATTAATAATGAATAAACAATTTTTTTTAAAAATAAATTGTTTTATTTTAGAATTTGTATATGATTGGGAAATGACGATGTTTCTGTACTTCCTCTCTATTATTCCATTAATTTTCTGTCAATTTCTAGGACGAGAGAGAGGTCTAGAACAATTAATTGCAATCAATAGAAAAATGACCATTTTTTTATAGATATTATTCTTTGGAAAAGGATGACTTATTTTTTTTCAGAGTGATAGCTGTTTATCAAATAATGGTTACTTTTTATCAAGAATTGGTCAAATTCTGTATAAAAACACGGGATAAAACCATCACACAGATTGCATTTTCCGGAGAAAATTTGTGCATTTGAATGATTGCCCATTTATGCAAGTTTAAAAATAAAACGTAAACAAATGACTGAACGACGACGCGTAAATAAATACCTGTAAATGAGACTTGACATGAGCTAATGTAAGATCTTTGACATCCATGAGCTCAAGTACCAACTTTGGTGTTGCCCCTAAATGTACATATCATAAAATTTAATTTATTCCGTCATTCCGTCTCGATCATTTATTTACGTATTTTAATCGGACAAACAAATTATAGGCATAGAAGGTTTTAATTAAGAAGTGTCTTACTTTCATGACCACCTAAGAGCTCAACAGCATGAACAAAACGAGCATGAAGGGTGGACGTCCACCTCATACGTGGGGCCCGCATGCTTCGTTTCGCCGGAAACCTAGAAAGAAACCTCGATCTCACCATCGTCATCCCGTGTTGGTGACGATATTGGGTGGTCGTATTATTGGGTGAGACTATTCCTACACCGTTACTGTTACTGTCAATACTGTGTACCAATGTCTGCTGAGTAGGGTTTTGGTACACGTGGATTTCTTTAATAGGCCGGAGACACTGTAGTTGTGGGTCCGGCCTATTTATACCACCAGTTGCTGTAATAACGCTGTGACGTTGTAGCAACTGGTGGTAAAGAAGTAAATTGGTGGATTCAAGTTGGGGTTTGGTCAGGTCATTTTCAGATACCCGTCTCCAGAATGATGTGTCTGTATTCGATACCATTGAGACGGCTTTTTCCACCGTTGGTGGGCTTATTTGAAGGGATAAATCTGGTTGTGTTGGGAATAACTCCATGGATGTATGATTGATTGATTATTTAAGTAATTAAATTTACTCAAAATCTATCAATTTTGTTTAAATATTATCCCCAAAAAAATGAATGATGAGAATTGTAAGATGTGAGTGAGTGAGTGAGTGAGTGAGAGTGAATGAGTTGATTGAAGGAATAAGTAAATGGTTTGAAATATATATGTGAGAAAATGACATTTGATGAAGGTGGGTTGAAAAGGAGGCATAAGGGTCTATTCTTTCTGACTTAATTTCAGTTCATTTCAGTTTTGCTTAACTGTATTTCGTTAAGTTTTATTTACGTTTAAATAGTTACGTTCAGTTCATCTCTTTACAAAATTAACTTTTAATTCAACTAAACACACTTCACCTCAGTTCCGCTCAATTTAGTTCAATTAAGCTCTACTGCATTTTATTTAATTCAGCTCGTTTCAACAGAAAAAAACAGGGCCTAAAGGTTGGTGAACTAACACACTGTGTTTTGTGGCCTTGTGGGAGATCGTCTCCTATTAAATTAGTGCAACATGGAAAATAAATATTAAGTGACTTTCCTCCCTTATTAAGTGAGATGTTTATCAATAACCTTATTAAAAGATAGTTTTTCTTAGAATTTTGTTGAAGTAATATATATCATAAATTCTCGTTTAAGATGCATATGGGTCTATCAATCTTAAACTTAAAAATGATCAAAAATGAGATGGATATAACAAAAATAAGCCAGTAAGTCTTCTGAGACACCGTTTTCAGATCACTACATTAAAAAAGTAAAAACAAAATAAAAATGGGAACTACCTATTATGGGAGATGTCTCTCACTAATAGTAATAAACGACTGTCTCTTTTAATAACGTGTGAAAGTATAATGCATTAGAATTAGCAAAAAAAATTGTCATATTTATATAAATAAGGTGTTATTTAACCTGTTTTAATATAAAACCGTCTTAAATAAGAGTCGGAATATAAATAAAGATGGAAAAGAGAAATGCTTGCTTTTTTTGGACGTGGAGAGTAACTTGCATAAAAGAAATGGGATAATTAAAAGTTGGTGATTTTGTGTGTAAATTTTTTGATAAAGACTAAAGAAGCTTTTGTAATTTGGTCCAATTTTAGGTTTTACTATATCTTTTTTCTTTATGCTTTAATTCTACAAATAAGTCAAACTATTTTACATGATTTATATGGATATTATGGAGTATATATATATTTTTTGAGTGATTCAAATTAGATTAATTTTATGAATTATGTCGATTTTATTTCCAATAATTAAGTCGGATTGAGACTAGTAATTTTAAGCTTAATTGATAGTAATATTTCAAATTTATGAGGGGTTTGATCATTATCTATATGAGTACTTAGATTAATCGGTAATGGGTAATTTTGTTTTTCGAAGAGATTTCGTGTTACTGAATGTTAAAATTTATAAAGAAGAGCTTTATCATTTTAGTTGTTGGTCGCCCTATTATTGCGGACATGCATGCAAGTATTCAAAATCTCCATAAATCTATAATTGATAAAAATAGTTGGAGTCAAGCATCGTTGAGCTTTGCTTGTGATGATCTTTTTATAGTCATAACAAAGACGTCATATATATAAAAACGGATGGGGTATAGATTCTCAACTCCGAGATTCAGCGCCACCGGTTTCTTTAAAGATACATCTCACAACTCTTTCCCACTTACTCTTCCGACTTACCTTTTCTACCCGTCCTTTTGTTTTACGACTCACTGTTTTTTTGCAGTGATAGATTTTGTCTGTCACAAATAAAAATTTACGTAATTGTAATTTTAATTTTGCTAGTAATTATGTGCGTGCATGTTCTTGATTGATGACAAGGGTTTGTGTGCAGCGTTCAACACGGAGCATGAATAGAAGATACTCGCAATTTCTGTCCTTTAAGGCACTATAAAACCCAAATCAATTATTATAGAATCGAAAATATCTTAACCTAATGTTAAAAAACGATTAATAAATATTACAAAGTGCTCTATATATAATAATAATAATTTCGCGAGTTTGAAACTCCGTTCATTTCACAACATACGTTTATTTGAGAAAAAAAAAGTGAATTATTCTCGGTTTTCTATTAGCTAACTACTTAAGGAATTTGTTGCTCGAATGATAATAAACTAACTAAATGCATTTACTTATTAATAAGTACTTCGTCAAATATATTGTATTTACATTTCAAAAATGAAATAATTCGATAATTTTCACTGTACTCAATGTAATATTTATCGTTGAATTTACATTTCAAAAATGAAATAATTCAATAATTTTCATTGTACTCAATGTAATATTTATCGTTAAATTTACATTTCAAAAATGAAATAATTTTTCATTGTACTTAATGTAATATTTATAGTTGAATTTACATTTCAAATAACTCTAACGTATACTTTTAGGGACAAATTAGAAAGAAAAAGAAACGATAATCATCATCCAATTCGAGTTTTGGGTTATTGCAAAATAAATTGTTGGTAATTTTACTAATTAATTGACACAAATCTAAGAGTAATTCTCCTATTACGCGCATCATACAAAACTCGTAAATTTTAAATAAAGGCAACCTCACACGTAATACGGTCCTTTTATATAAAAAAAATTATTTATTTATTACTATTAATAATTGGATAATTAAAAATACATTCTTTATAGTTGTATTTAAACATTAAATACCTTTCAGATTTGGTATTAATTTTTAGAGTAAGAACCAAATTTCATATTTTAATTTCTTAGATACAACTTTAAAGGTTATATTTATTATTTCTTTTAATAATTAAATGTTTTTTATATAAAAAACGATTATAAAAATTGTGAATGTCAACTACTCCTCGGTAATGAGAAAAATAGCAATGCTCAAAATATGTGAGGAATAATGGTAATAAATGTTGCATACTATAGTGTAGGTTTGTAGTGTTCCAAAATTCAAAGGGATTATTTATGATACGAGTTCGGATTTTCTGTCTCATTTTAGCGTTTTACCATCGCTTTATTTCACACATAAACATTAAATATTAAAAATAAGTATTTAGATATTACAAAAGGATGAGGTGGCAGAAAATTATTATAGTGAAATGAGATATAAAAATAAGACGGAGGATCGATCCCTTATAATCACAAACTCTAGAATATAATAAAACGATTTCATACTGTGAGATGGTTCATTTTTATAATAAGTTTGCTCATTTAATACAAAGTACTAATAAATTAGTTTTTTTTTTATATAATAGAATCGTTTTACATATGAAACTGTCTTATACAAGAATTATTGGCTTATGATATGTGGTAGAACCTTCCCAAATTTTGTGGGTACAAAAGAGTAGTTAATTTCTCAAGGAATAAGGTAGGATTTGTTACATAATAATCAACTCTAAATATTTCGAGTTTTGTGAAATGGAATCTCACATTAATACATCCCATTTACCTAAACTTGTGCTCCCTAACCTTTTGTTTTATTATCATGCATAGATGGCATATTTTTTTAATCGGGTTTTTTAACGGTATTATAATCAGAATTTAAAAATAACGATAATATTAGAACGAATAACTGATAATATTATAAGGTAAATTAGAAAAAAGAATTAAAATTTTAACAAAAGAATTCGAAATTTTTATTCTCCAACCGGCAACGGGTGAAGCAGCTTTTGGAACCCCGTAACTCCGCAACTGCAATTCTACCATCTATCATAACATCAACAAGTCGAGATGAATATTTCTGTTTTAATGGAATAAAAAGTAGTCCGTTACTTAAAATTATCTTATTATGAAAACAAATTTGTACAGCTATTCCAGAATAAAAAAAATTATTCCCTCCATCTTACTCAATAGTTATCCTATTTGTTTTTGTACAAACACTAATGAAACAGAGATGATTGTCTTTGAACCACACAAAGCATAGATCTCACTCGTACATTGAAATATATAGCGATTAATAAATACAAAATAAAATTAGTTAACTATTGACCGGAACGGAACGACTAATAAACTTAATTTGTACCTATAAGAGCAAAGTAGAGTCTAAGCAAAGACTTTTCCCCGACATTAGGGGAACCTTGAAGAAATTGTTCCATATATATAATGGAAGATTGTTTTTGCAAGAATATTGACTTTTACAACAAGACAATTGCATAAGTTATGCCCTCAATTTTACATTAGTGTAAAATAATTATTATATTTATTTACTTTTTTCGATCTCAATCACTTGTTGATCTTAAATTATAATACTCCTGAATTCCTGATAGAGAATAAAAGGGTAAATAAATAATCGGGATACCGGATACATGGAGTATTTCTTCCGTGAAAGTTATGGCAAGTCAGGTGATTCCGTAAAATATAAAATGGATAGTTTTAAGCGGATTATTTGCATGAGATTGATGAATTTGATGGATGGTTTTTTCGTAAAATTTACGAAAAAGTCTAAACGAGTGATGGTATTGTTTCGACTGCAAAATTTTGGCTAGGTTTGACGGCATTTCTATTTTTTTCCTCTTTTTTTTCCGGCAACCGAAAAGCAAGAAGACTGATTAGAAGCTGCACAACACGTCCGATTACTTGCTAGCTCAACTCGATAGCTAGGTAGCACCAAAACGGACACGGACACGAGACACAACATCACATGAAATTTAGGACACGGGACACGGCATTTAAATATAATAAAATAAATATTTTATGGTTATAATTAACGTATAATTTTATTTTTATCATGTATTTGAAGGTAATCTAAACAAGTAAAGGTACAATTCGACATTTACTATAACTAATTCTCATTCTTCCACCCAAATTCATCTTCTAATCTATCTTTTTTCTAATCTATCTTTTTTAAAATTATATCCATCGTCTAAACTATAATATGTTTAGCCATGTGTCCAACGAGTGTCGGACACAGGACGGCAAATTAAGAGAGGTGTCCGTGCTACCTAGCTCGACAGTACCTGCAAAGAAGCTCGGTCCACCATAAACAATGTTCGGGAAAACGAGTAGGGAGTATACTTATCCCCGAAAGTGACAAATCAACAATTATAGCCACAGGGTGCGGATACAATGACGGATATATTGGCACACGTTCTGAGACAAACCCAGGAAAGATTGAATGAGTTGCGATACATGCATGTCCGCCACTCCACGGTGTCTCCACCCTTTATAATAGGGTGGTCTTGGCGATACTCATAAATATAAAGCGACTAAGATCCCGAAACAGACGGAAATTCAATTGATTGACTACTTTCTGCGGTTTATTTATGTAAACAAAAGAGTTACAAATCACCTGTAGCTACAAAAAGAATGAAAACCCCAATACCAATGGAAGCAGCAGGCTAATTTGAGTAACAACTAAACACGATGAAGATCGAGGAAATATGCCACGACCTTCATCGCCTAAAACGGAAAAAAAAAAAATTAAAAAATTGACTACCTTCCCCAAATGCACCAAGGTTCTCCAGTGCAGAAAGAATGGTTAACTCCTCTAGTAATGGTTAATTCCTCAGCTGCTTCCGAGATCAGATTTCTGTATTTTCAGTCACGTTAAAACCACCATTTGCAAAAAACGAAGTTAGTATGTCAGACCTCCCGACAAATTTCCAGAAGGCGGATCATCATTAAGAATTAACTGTCCTATTTCCCGACCCCAGAAATGAAGGGCCTTTTACTTTTAGACGTTTAGGGGCGATCTCTATGGAGGCGGGTTCTCTTGTGTTCATCCCGGTGTCTTGCTGGAATCTGCGATTTAGAGAAGTTTCTCCGTCTTTTGATCTTGAATCATTTTGCGTTCTTTTGAATTTGATGGTTACAGAAACGTTGGATTGTCTATCCTTGATGGGTGGTAAACCAGTTCTTGAATAATTGGGTTCGTAATAATCAGCAGGTACTCTCTGCTCGTATCTTCCTCCTGTTTGCATCTCCTTTGACCGTTTAATCCCCTGCTATACAAAAGCCGGTATACACGATCACAAATTGTTGTACCGGTCTTATTTGGCAAGGCCAGTATACTAAGAATAAGCTGTAACCTAGGTAGCACCAAAACGTACACGGACACGGACACGTGATATGGCATGTCATGAAATTTATGACACGGGACACGTTATTCAAATTTAATAAAATATACATTTTATAGTTATAAATGTTTGATTTTATTTTTGTAAAAGTATTTGATATTAATTTTAAATATATGAAGATAAAACTTTCCCTTGATAATAACTCATTTTCATTTCTCATCCGAACCAATATTCTAATTAATCTCTTTCGATAGCGCATTTCTCGTCTGAAGAATATCATTCACCCCAAATGATGACTAAATACTGCGGACACGCGATGGACACGGTTCAAATACCATGGACACGCGTCGGACACGTGCCCAAATAAATGTAGAAAGTTAGACACGACTTTATAGGTGTCCGACACGTTTCAGCGTGTGTCCGTGGAGTGTCGGTGTCGGACACGTTACGACTCATTACGAGAAGTGTCCGTGCTACCTAGGCCGTAACTATCAGATTCATTGTAACATGCAATTATAAGTTTTCGCTGTATTTCTGTTCAAGCTACACTTGTTTCAGACATGTTTCATTCTATAAGACCGATAAGTTATAGTGTTATCAGTTATGGCAGGATTAAGATGACATAAAAGAGCTAAAAGATCGAAGAAGATTTAAATACCTTATCTTTAACATGATTCAACTTTAGGCCACTAACAACAATTCTTCTCTCGACTTTGTTAGAAGTTCGGCGTTTAACCCTGAATATTTCTGAATCAGAATCATCGCTACAGTGATCCACGGTAGGAGAGAATCCTGATTGATGCTGATTTCGTTGATTGGAACTTGAGTATTTATCATATGGCAAAGAGGTTAAAGACTGGCATGTGTTGTGAGATATATTTTCACCATGATTTACAAAATTCGAGTTAGTGAGGTCCAGCACCTGCAAGCAAATAGCAATTAAATAACTAAGTTGAAAGTTTTGCTTGCTTAAACCACGACAAAAGCCTCGTGCCTCAAGGGCTCTGCAAATGACGAGGTCGAGGGTCGGATGTAACAACACACACAGAGGTCGGGGTCGGATGTAACGACACACAGAGACTGTTTCAGGATGAACCACGGTGAAAATTGTGCCAAGAATTGCATTGGATGCTACTTCAAAAACAAACAGAACAAAAAACGCTGCCAGGTTAGTGAGTGATCACAGTTACTTACGTTGGTGTGTGAAGAATCGTTAACTCTGAATGAACATATGGTTGAGGCAGCACTCGAGAGTGAAGTGTCTGACATGCTGGTAGGAAATTGAGCACCCTTGACATCTTTTGTACCAAGAGATGAAACTGAAAGGTTCTCAGAATGTGATGGGTCTATCGGTTTCTTAACATCATTATACAGCTCCATATTTATATCGCAATATGAAAAATATCCATCGTTCTTGCTAGGATATAATGTAGACATCAATCGTGCATCTTCATTTCTGGTTAACTGACTGAGATCCTCAGTAATTCCGTCATCTTTCTCAAACTTATTTGCCACAGCTTCAAGGTCTGCAAGATCATCCCTTACCACTAAGGTACAGCTACCACCACAGGGGAAAACTACAGCGTTCATATCTACAATGAAGCAAACTCAGATTCAGAATATAGATAAATTTTATCACTTCAGAAATAAATATTGAGTAAAACTAATACTACCAAAACAAATAGTATACCATGACGAAGGCAAACAGGATGGAACAAACAACTGCAACTGACATAAGCAATATAACAATCGCGTTTGCACTGGCTGCATAAAATTGTGCCATATGCATCCATTAAAACAGCTGAGCAGACCCTTGATTTCAGTAAACACCAACGAGCACGGTGCTGAAATCTCATAAGTTGGACAAAAGAAACTTTAACTGAACGTTGGCAAGTTAAATCAGACGGTGAATTATTGGACTCCACAGATTCTGAGCTTTTGCACAATACTTTTGCTTCCTTGCAAAGAAGTTCCTCATGAGGAAGCAGAGGAATCCTATTAAGAAATGCATAACGCCTACTTGCAACTGCCCCCAATGGAAACCAATCGCCAGTTGCAAAATTTACAGCTTCGCCACAATTAAAACCTGAAGATGAGAATATAACTGTATAAGTATACTGATGAAAGTGATGTTAGAGGTAAAGGAAACAGCAGTACATATGTCATTTAAACAAAGTCGGTCCACAGCAAAAAAAACAAAAAAAAAGGGTTGCTATATGCAATTCTATAAAACACAGATCTGCACCAGAATGAGTCAATTACAACAAATATAAACCAAAATTACTGACTTCAGAGAAAACTTATAACCACGCCTCATATAGTGGCACAAATATATACGATACATCAATAGCACTCTTTGCACTTCAAATTGCTAAGCTTCAAACGCCATTAACATAAACATCAACTGAACTATCCAATGTGAACTAATTCACCAATCCATCACTATGCCTACATTTGGAACCTAAACCCAGACAAAGCAATATTATGTTCAACAGCCCAAACATATATAGATGAGCCATAAGTTCACGAGTGACGGAAGTCACTGCTCACATGATGTAGAAGCAACAAAGCATAACATGATAACAGTATAGACAACACTAAACTTATGGAGAGGAGCCAAAAAACCAACACTAACAGTTGACTCAGAGACGCTGCCGCCTTGAACAAAGTAAGGGGTGAGCTTTACTCAAATCTTTGCTGACAGAAGTTTGTTCTAGAAGAGAAGTAATGAAAATTGCGCCAATATTGTGTTGACCTACTGCTATTCAGTATTGTCTGAAGCATTAAAAGTGGAGTATAACGAACCATGTTGTTTAGTTCTGTCTGTTAGTAAAATATAATATTCCATGAATATTTGACTAACACTGTCATACTCCAAAGCGAAAGCATACTAAACCTTTGACCATCGTAGGTTATAAAAAAAATACAAAAATCAACAAAAAATACATTTTTTTAAGAAGAATTAACTAAAAACTGGTGCAAACAAATCTACTAAAACCATCTTGCCAATTAGAAATTCATCTTACCATGGCTGAAACCAGCATGATAAGCACGGGGAAAGGTGATAACAAATTCCCCAGGCTTTTGCACAGCCTTAAAGACAGGAACACCATGATCGATAAGAATACTAGGAGGAAATATAGTTGTTTTTCCCAGCAGTACATCAAATGCTCCATCCTCACCATCACTTGATAAAATGTCTTTGTTATACACATGCTCTCGCGCAACCTTTTCAAATTGCAAAGCTTCACCTCCAGGTATGCCATACCATGTTTTTGGAGCACCACAATGATGGTAATTAATACTGTCAAATAAAACAAAGACAAACACGAAAAATTAAAATATACTCTAACAAGCCTTTAGATGGAATTGTTATTTCAGATAGACAACTAAATTATACCTGTACAGATAATGATCTTCAACATGCCAGGCAAACATACTAAACAGCATGCCTATGTAAAGCATAGGATCTGTCACTCCCTGTAAAAAGGAACCGGCTTATAAAGGGCTCAGCATATAGAGCAATAGAAATGATGGTAGTACTCTATAAAAATTAAGCAGTTAACTACTGGCCATACCGGGATTTCCGTTTCCAATAGCCGCAAGACAGATTTGGAGAGCCTAGAGAGACCCTACAACCACAAATGTAGGAAAACATAAATAAGCGAGAACAACAAAATAAATCAGCAGACAGGAACAAATGCACGGATAAAGCAACATAAAAATCACACAAAATAACTGAAAAGGCAAGTTCTATAAATGTCAAGGTAATGAGATTAGTGTATGCCAATGTGAGGGAAAGACAACTAAATGTGAAATGTAGCATAAAAGACAGTCACACACTCACACAGCGGATGTTTACTTAAAGTGAAATGGTAATTACACGAAGTAACCAGCCACTTTTTTGGCTCATGTATGCCAAAGCTGTTTAGACTTCACGATAACATGTTTCAAGAAGCAAGACAGGTTAAACCATGGATATGAAAACCTATAAAATCCTTTTGAAAATATATTTTTCCCACTGGCTCATACTCACTCAATTCCAATAAAACCTTCTGATTTCTTTTCTTGGCCCTTCCTATTAACTATTTACACTTCTGTTTTTGAATAAGAAGGCAACCTGAAAGTTCCATTCTTAACAAAACTTCAAACAATCTATCAAGTTTTGGTTATAACTGTCTAGCAACCTATTCACAAATATCCCCGCTCTTTACAGTGTTTTGCGTTTTTCAAAATCAATCCAAAAGCAAACATGAAGTTTTGATCAAATTCTATGTTTGCATGCTCCCACAAGGTTTTAAAAGCCGTGTGTGTATAAAGGGGTAACAAAACATACTTGAAACCAAATTTACGAAATACACGCTCAGCACGAGTTAGGTATCATGTATATAAATATATTTAAAAACACAAATCATAATTTCAAGGTTCAATGAATTTTATGCGACTCACTCACAATTCACAACACGAAACAAACAAGCGAAATACACTCACCATTCCAAGAACATATACGTAGTTTTGGGAGAATATTCACAGGTGAAACAAAAATTCAAGCAAAAATGTCTATGACTAATAAGGAACAAATATAATTCAACAAATCAAGTTTCCAATCAAAATATGCTTGAGGCAACACCTTCAAATTCCATTTGCTTCTACCAAGTTGATCACTGGGAGAAGATGAAAACGCACTCCCATCAACATCACATGCATACTCAACAGAATCCATCTTCCCACGAGCAATTTCTTGCCAAAATTCTTTTTCCAAGAACGAAGCAGGGAGCCCTGCCGTGCTAAAGTATCTGCGAGAAAATGCCTTGTTTGCCATTTTCTCAAAATCGGAGAAAGTGTAATTTCTGAAAAATTGAAGTACCAGTCAGAAACTTAAGAATGTACTAAAAACCTACCATACATCACAATCATCATCAATTGGTCTAGTTTAAAATTTCACCTGCCACTCATAAAGAAGGTAACCTTGTCATCAGTGTCCCATTCAGCAAGCCTAAGTGGCTGCACCCTAGTAGTAAACTTAAAACCTGCTTGTTCCTTCATCAATACAACACTAGCAGGCACAGAGGCATTCATAGGGGAAACAATCTTGCAAATACCTATAAAATTGTAGAGAAATGAACGTTATCATATCAATAGCAAATGTTTCTTATAGATCTACACAAATGCATTGACAATGTTTTAAAACCAACCAAGCCTACACTAGATACAGACTACGTACACTATCAAGTATTTCGTCAAGTGCCTAATGAGCTCCAGCTAGAGGTGTAGGGGGCTCAGATGTACACAGTCGTCCCCCTACACTTCTGGCTCTACCTATGCAAAGAAATATTGATCGAAATGGAAATGCTCACCATATTTAGAGGCTTCTGGGGCTATCGTTTGCAAATAAACCAAGGGATCTTCGAACTCTTCTTTTGTTGGACAATAAACAGGACATTCTGGAATTTTGTCTATCCAATCTAAATTGGTCAATTTAAATTTCTCCGCATTGCTCTTTAGAGAATTCCTTCCACTTGAAGCAACGTCAGAGAAAGAAACCGACATCGTATCACCAAATAACTCAGAGCTAAATGACGCAGAACCTCTTACATCATCACCTCTTCTAGGAAGCATATTGCTCCACCTGTCACCCTGTGCTCTTGTTTCTGCATTCATCCTCTGAAGCCTTTTCTGCCTCAGAAATTCTAGACAGTTGTTTTTAGCCTCTTTCGACAAACCAATCCTCCCTTCCACCTGCCAGATCAGTGATGATGTCAACATGCATACAACAAACAGCTATTATAAAATAGTGCATCTAGGAAGCCTTGATTCCTCCTAGACCGATTTCGTAGGTACCGAGATATAATTTTCACATTTAAACACCAAACAGAAAGAGGCATTAGAACGCCTATGCCAAAACACGTTAAATACTCCAACATTCTGGAAGGGAAATATCAATGATAAGCCCTAAGGGAGACTCCTAAATTCCAGATTCAGTGACTTATGTATAAAATGCGAGCTTAGTGATACAACAAAAGAGCCAGCATCATAAGCACCAATCATGATTCATGAGTCATAATATCTGAGGAGCTTATAGAGAAATGAAGCTAAAAATAGTTGTCGCTTTTCAATTGAGTTTACTATGTCTTCCTATCTAGGACTTTCAAACCACTTCACTATAGTCCCACCATACAATGACATTACCCCCGTGCCTCAATGGCTACCACAAATTGCGGGGTAAGGGGGTCGGATGTACATAGCCTTACCCTTGTGTTAAGGATACAAAGAGGCTGTTTCCGAGTGACACAAGATGAAAATTGTGTCGAGAAAGCATCGAAGGACCGCTACTTCACAAGAAAAAGAAGAGCAACCACTTTAGTGAGCCATTTTGAGCTATTCCATCATAACCCAAAACCAAAGAGTAATGAGCCTTTGCCTTTATTGGAACTAAAGTCCCATTACTCTCCTAAGTTTTAAATTTCCAAAAATTGGTAAAAAGCAAATGTAGGGAACCCAACTATATGGATGGCATATATAACATTGTCCAGTAGGCAGTAGACAATACTTTCTCAAAATCAAAATTCAAAGATACTGTTAAAACATAGTGTAACTAATGTTACATAACACATACAGCCCACAAAATCAAAATATATCTCCTCCCTGTAACTAATGATAGTGTCCCTACATGCTCGAAGTTCATTAAATAGTCCCACCTAAACTAATAGTCTCTTCGAGGATTCAAAATCAACATCATCACGACATATACCAAGACAACTACACTATCATTATGTGTTTCAATCGATCAATTCTGAGTTTCTTACCCAGAAGAACAAGTAACATGAGTCAGAAAGAAAATTATTATTATTGCCCTTCAATCCTCCTTTCCAGCTGAGAACATGGTTAACAAATACTCCATCTAAGGAATATTTTAATCAAACGTAATGAATCACTTGAGGCATGGGTAGAAACCGATAAGGGGTGTCCACCAAATTGTCCTTAATATGCTACGTACCAAGCTATGCAGTGTCCAAAAACAACAAAATAATGTTCCGTCAAATCGACCCACAAAATTGCATGATCAACAAACAACACGCTAGTTCAAAATTCAACCAGTTTTAATTTCTCCGTATTCCGTATTTATCAGTGCAAAAATATAATCATAATCCATAAATGTCTTCATATCAATTTGATTTACAAATGACATCCGCCTATATGATTAAACAACAGTAATTTAACAAATTAAACACTGTTCAACGGTATTAATTCACCTACATTCTTAAATTCCTAAAAAGAAAAAAGTCAAAAATAAGTCAAAAAAAAATCAATCAAAGACCAAAATTGACGACAGTAGAAAAAGCTCCAAAAATCCCTAAATTAGAAAAAAACAGTGTGTATACTGTAATAGTACTTCTAGCATAGCCATGCTAAAAAAAGTCAAGTCCAAGCCTACCTTTTTTACTACTCCCATATTAAAGCGGAACGGTATCGAAAAAGCGTAATGCTCTCGAGTTAGTCTTGTTTGAGACGGTTTTACACAAAATAATCGTAAAATCATCCTGTAAAGACCTGAATACGGTGATAAAACCGTCTTAAATAAGAATTTGCGAAATCATACGTGATTAACTATATAATCCATGGAAAATAAAGTAAACTACAGATTCAATCACACAAATTATCAAATTATCGTCAATTACATTGATTTAAGCTGAAATTAACAGAATATAACATGCATTCAAAAACCTAGATTACTCATAAACAACAGTAACAATGCATGAAATTAAATAAATCAATTGCGGTAAAAAAAGAGGGAAAATAATTTACCATCTCATTCCGAAGAATCTTCACCGAGTTCGGTTAGACGAAATGAATTACAAATCAAACAATTAGGCGAAAATTACGAAACCCTAGATCACGATCGACATTAACATCAACCACATTCTACAGAATTATCACCAAATTCGACGAATTCACTAGAAAATTCGGAACGATCCGAAACGTTTCGTGATTGAAGAGAGAGAAAATTTGCGGAAAAACGAAACGGTTTTTAAAGAGAGATAGATTTTCCGGTAAGTCGCCGGCGTCGGCGAAAAAGCAAACGCCGACGAAGAAAAGTTGGGTTTGGTTGTTGAGGAGAGAGAAAGGGAGGAAGAAAGAAAGAGGAAAAGAGGAAGAAAAAAAAGAGAGACGAAGGAAGTGGGTGTGGTTTTATAATGTCATAAATTATCGGGTAGGACGGTTTTAGGCTCGCGTTATTGATTAACTTGAACCCGTTTTATCGAAAAAATACGATGATATCGGTTTTTTGTTTTGTACTAGTATGTTTTATTTTAAAGACGGTTTTACAAAAGTGAATGTATAAGATTGTATATTTGAAGGAGCTTATACTATAAAAATTCTTAAAAAGACGGTTTTGTGCGGGATTAGTTGTCGGGTAAGATGGCTTTAGGTTGGCGTTATTGTTGAACCAGAACTTGCTTTAACTAAAGGCTAAAGATATCAGGTAATTTCGGGCATTTTTGTGTACGTTTTTTATTATACATAGGTGTTGATGTGAAATTGAATTAGAAGAAGTTTATATTGGTAGAAATTCTTTTCAAAAAACGGTTTTATGCGGAAGGGAGCTAAGTATGAGGAAGGAAATATAATTATCGGGTAAGGCGTTTTTAGGCTGATGTTATTGTTGAACTTGAACCTTGCTTTACATAAAAATATACAGTATTATCGGGTATTTTTTTGTATGTCTTGGGTTAAAAACGGTTTTACACAAGTGTTGATGTAAATTGTATTAGAAGACGATTGTTATGCGAGATTAGTTACATAAAGTATGGGTTAACGGGGAGCTGAGTATGAAGAAGGAAATATAATTAGAGTAGATAAAGGGAAGAATATAAAATGGAGATTTGGCAGATTGTGTGAAAGGGAAAAAAGGTGGGTGGTTGTTAGGTGGATCATTTCACTACTCATATGTTGGTATAATGGTATTACTTGTCTACGCGTTTTGTTTACCATTTTGTTGATTATTTTTTGTCTATGGTTTTTGGTACTCGGCTATAAAATCGACTCATATTTTTAAGTACGTTGTTTAAAAACCTAGAAAATTAGTTATTGGTGAAAAAAATGTGTGTTATGTGTGCTTAGAGTAAATGTTTGTCATTGGGGTGATTTATAGTTGAGGAGATGAATTGGATGTAAGTCAACGTTGTCACAACCGGGTTTGGACTTTGGGGTAATATCGGGGTGGGTTGGAGTTGGGTCGGGTCGATTTCAGGTTCAGATAATTGATTATTGGATCGATTTGGAATCAAGCTTCAGTTTGATTATGAATCATTATTAAATTTGGTTAGATCGGCTTCAGTTTGCAATATTCCTGGCTTTTGCTGAGTCGAATTTGGTCGGACTCGGGTCAGGTTAGACTTATCGGCTCCATGTGCAAGGACAACTTGTAACATACGGAGTAACTATTATGAAGTACAATGTAGCATGATTAGATCTTGTTGTACTACACCAAAACTCTACATGACGCTTTGCGGCTTTGGTCATTCGCGCTTACATGTTTTGTACTTAATTGAACAATAATCAACTTAACTTCTGTAGAAGAGCGGGATGTACCAACATGGCAACATGTTTATTGATCATCATTAAATGACACACCAAAAGAACCAAATTTATGATATATATATGCGGTTAATGTAAATTAATTGAGAAAACAGCTAGCCATTTAGACAATATAAAATGTACTCAAACAGATATAATGTTAACTCAAAATTAAAAAATACCTCAAATCTCAAATCTGTTTGGATATTACAATAGATCAAGTATGTTGTGAACATGGCAGGGCAGCTAAACCTAGCTCGATCTAGCCCGGACAAGAGGTTGTAATTTCCACTCTCGCAATCTAACTCGGCTCAATCCATCACCAAGTATTAGATATAGCGAGATTAACCGAACTTGCACCTTAATTGAGGACCTGAAACCCTAACTAATACTATCCTACTCAACTCAACTCGAATGTTTATTATCACAAATTGATCGTTATTCCCAGATAAATTGAAAACAACTCGGTCAAAGTCTTAAAGATAACTCGATCCCTAAACGATTTGATCGACTCAACCTGGTCTAAATTCTTGGAACCCAAACTTATATTAACCCAATCCGAGTAACCCATTTGCCAAATTTACCGATTAACCTGGTCCATGAACCAAATTTGAGTACCTCGTTTGCCAAATTTACCGAGTAATCTAATCCATGAACCAAATCTAAGTACCTCGTTTGCCAAATTTACTTAGTAACCCGATCCATGAACCATCTTTAGCAGGTGTAAATAAACATGGCACAATTAACACAACATGAATCGCACCCGACATCCAAACTAAAACCCGAACCAACTTGACCCAGTATATCACGTTAATAGTTGGCCCGGAATAACCCGATCTAATCCGACCCGAATTCTACAAAACTGAAGTAACCTGATTCAAAATTACTCCCGAACCCATCCGATTAACCCGTTTGCGAAACCTAAGTGTCAAATCATTATTCAAAAATGGTTATTGACCAAGTGAACAGGATTTAGTAGGAGTAGTAGTACTTGGAAATGAATAGCAGCAAAAATATAGCATGCGACTATTTCGGAAGAGTGCAACGCCGAATACGTACAGCAAACGAACCAGAAATAGAGGACTGTGATTCTGTCAAATATCAACGTGTCGTAATATGAATACTTACTATCTTTACTTTTTATCCATTTTTGTACTATTTTTTAAACACACTCACATTTATTTCGTACTACGATACTACTACTACTCGTACTTTGAATTAATAATTACAGTAGTAAATCTACTTTTTACTTCTACCAGCATCTATTATTCTGCTACTACTATTTATTAGTTTCATCTAGAGTACGTGTTTCAATAAATTCCTGACATAAAGATAGAGCCAAATTTAAGCTAAATATGGAGCGGAAATTCTTGTTTGACACGGTCATTTTTTAAAGTTTTAAACGGGTATATAGAGCTCGTACAGATGCACGGTATTTTAGATAAAAATATTAGAGAATTTGATAATTAATCAAATTAAAGCAGTTTACTTTGATTGAAAATTTGCATATATAATTTCAATGAGATATATTATTAGTTTTATTTATATAAAAGGCAAACAGTGATTGATATTATAAAATTAATTAAAAGATAAATATTGCTTAATAATAATGATACAACCAATGTTATAGCGTGTGATAACTTGTTTTTCAATAGCGGTCATTTTTTACCGTAAAGTTGTTACCAATCCAAAATGGTCGCCTAAAGCAAGACTAACTGAATAAGGAGTAGATTGTTAGATTTTATGGATTTCAACTTATAAAAATTACTCCTTCCATTTAAAGAGATTCTTTAAATTTGTTTTTCGACACTATTTACAACTCGATAATATCTTTAATTTTCTCGATAATTTATAAGAGAAAATATAACCGTGTGGTTTGATTCGTCTCTGTGAGTACATTGAGAATATCAATGCAAAGAGGACTGTCATTTGTCGAATATGAATTTGTTCCAAAATAACCTGAATTTAAAATGATCCGACATGCTCAACATGGTTCAATTTCTTACAACCTAAAATTAAAGATAAACCAAATTTAAGCTAAATACAGAGTACTAGTCTTTCTTATTTGTAATAGTTATAAACTTGTGACCTCTAAAAACGTACCCTCTCCCACTTAGGCCATGTTCTTTCTGGCTTATTTTCAGCTTGTTTCAGTTCAGCTCAGCTCTATTCAGTTCAGTTCAGTTAAGTTTAGTTCAGCTCAGTTCAGTTCAGCTCAGCTCAGCTCTATTCAGTTCAGTTCAGTTCAGTTCAACTCAATTCAGTTCAGCTTAGCTTCATTCAGTTCAGTTCAGTTCAGCTCAGCTCAGCTTCATTTAATTCATTTCAGTTCAGTTCAGCTCGACTTTATTAAGTATATCCCACATTATTATTATTATTGTTGTTGTTGTTGTTGTTGTTGTTGTTATTATTATTATTATTATTATTATTATTTATTATTCTATTTATTATTATTAATTAATAATTCTTATTACGATTATTATTGTTATCATTTTAATGTACTTCATTTTCGAGGTCATTATGGACACCAGTTCGCACCTTTTTTTTCAATTTCTTTTCGAACTTTGTCCATGAATTTCTTCCGTTCTTTATCATCCATGTTTAAATCTGTTCTTCCTTGAATACTTTGATGTTGTTGGAATACCAGGTATGCATCCGAATGAAATTATGAAGTGTAAAAGCGGATACGATAATTGACATTTGATATTTCGTTGTCATTTGTGACATGTTTTTTTAACACCTTCCACCTTCTCTTCAGCTGACCAAACGCCATTTCAATCGTCATCCTCAAATATGAATGTCGATAATTAAAATGTTCAAATATTCCGCTAGGAGGTGCATGCTAATATAGGCACATGGTTTCTCACGTTGGGATGGCTAATAAGAGACAAATACCCAAGTGTATTCGGGTATCCCGAATCCACCAAATAATATTTACCTATAAATGGTTTTATATAAAAATAATTAATGTTTAGATAATAAAAAAATGAAATACACGCCACATTAACCACATTTAGACGTAAAATGTTTAGATAGTAAAAAAAAAATTGATGTTAATTAGACGTAAAATATTCAAATGTTGTTTTTGTTAATTTTAAAACACAAAAAAAGAAAAAAGCAAAGTTCATTAGAGTTTACTACAAAAAAAAACTTAAAAATTAATTTTTTTTTTTATTATAATTGTTTTTTAAAAAAATCGCAAATTTGTATTAATCAAACATTTTTTTTATATTATTATTATTAGTTAGTATACTTTAATTAAACGTAAATTATTTCTATTAATTTCAGCTTCATTCAGCTCAGTTCAGTTCAGCTCGATTAAATTCAGTTCAGTTCAGTTCAGTTCAGTTCAGTTCAGCTCAGCTCAGCTCAGTTCAATTCAGTTGAGCTCAGCTCGATTCAGTTCAGCTCAGCTCAGTTCAGTTCAGTTCAGTTCAGCTCAGCCCCATTAAGTTCAGCTCAGTTCAGTTCAGCTCTAAAAAGCCAGAAAGAACAGGGTCTAAATTCTCTCACTAGCCCTTTTGTCTCATGTTACAAACTTATAACGAATTTTGTCCATTATAAATAAGAATTTGCGGTTAATTTATAAAAACGATGGTACAAAAGTTTAACATAACAGTCGGTCTCATTTTAAGTGGTCATTTTCGACTAATCTTTTAGACTGGCTAAATGTAACCACTTTATGTTCTAAATAAAATGATCACATATGGCATGTCTGAATCATAACATTTCAGATGAAAATGATTGTCTATAATGAGAGTTGATGTAAAATAAAGTCTGTTGAGTCTATTCAATACTCTCCATCCGTCCAATTTAGTCATGGAATAATTAGAGTGGGTTCAAGAATCAAAAGTATGTTAATCTGGAATTTAAATTATATTTATAACCAAGATTATAAATGATTTGAGCCGGCTCATAAAATCCTTAAAATTAGATCGGTAAAAACTCATCTTAAAATCGGTCAAAACTCATCCGAGCTGGTTTTGAGCTGAAGCAAACCAAATTTGAGGCGATTCTAAATAAAATATTATTTTACCATTTAATCATACATTTACATTTTTTCTTAAAAAAATTTGGTAAGTATCTTATATTTACATTTTTCTTAACATATACACTACTTATTTGTAATTTGATTTTGAAGTTAAAGAAAGTAACATTGTTCAATTTTGCTTTGAGACGATATTTTCGCTAAAGTATAATTTCTACTTATTGGCTTGTTTTATATCTATAAAACTTTATTAAAAGGCTAAGTTAAAATGCCAAGTAAAAGCCACGTCAGCAATAAATAAAAGTCACATAGGATTACCAAAAAGCTACCTTGCACCCTCCAAAATCCACATCAACATCATCCATGTCAACAATTAACAATTAGAATACAAATTCTTTTAATTAGATTTACCAGAGTGTCTTCTTTCCCTCTCCAAACTCCACGTGAACAACTACACCCCAAATTCATTTCTCTTTTCACCATCAATCTATAAAATCTTATTAAAAGGGTACCTAAAATAATGTGACATGACTAATTTTAAATGTAATGTAGCATATTTAAATGTGAAATTGACATATTTTCAATGTGACATGGCGAATTGTTGTGGCATGGATTATCAATTTATTATTAAATGACCTTAATTTAAATTATTTATCTATAAATTAATTTAATTAACTTACTTTAACTCACTCATTTATAATATTAAATGATATTATAGTATTACTAAAGCATTTAATTTAATTCCACATGTCTTAACATTTAATTTTATTTCATATGGCAATTCATACCCATTAATTTTAATTTATTTTAATTGATTATTTAATTTAATTATTTATACTATTCAAATAAAAGGTTAGTTTATCCATTTTATTCCATATGACAATTTCACGCCTCATTAATTATATTCATTTTTCTTGATTATTTAATTAAATTGAAAATAAAACATAAATGTTATAATAATTAACTCTATAACTATATAATTAAATATAATTTAAAAAACAAGTTCAAATATTTACCATCATTCACATATCATATTTTTTATTTCATAAGACAACTTCTTCTTAAACCACTCTCATGCAAAGTATATATTTTGAAAAAGAAATAGAATAATAGTAATAGTAATTAAGAAAACGTTTACAATTTATTTCTTCTTGGTGCATATTTATGTCTATATTAAATTTCATAATAATGAGAAAAATCTATAAATATAAATTTTATCTATAAATTTAATTAAAATGCAAGCCAAACTTTTTGTTATCATCCACATGACAACCACATGTCATATTTTAATTTCACGAGATAAAATCTTAAATTAATCTCATGTAAAGTGGATTTTGTAGAAAGAATTAAAAAAAATAACAATAACCTTATCTATAAATCTAATTAAAAGGCAAGTCAAACTCTATATTATTATCCACAAGTCATATTTTAATTTCATGACATAATATTAAAACTACTCTCATATAAAGTCGATTTTGTAAAAACAAAAATAATAATAGCAGTAAGTAAACAAACCTTATACATTCTATTTCTCATTGGCCCATATTCATGTCTATATTAAATTTCATAATAATAATAATAAAATAATGCTCAAAAGTCATCAATGTTGATTGATATTTATGTCTCTATTAAATTTGATAATATTTAAAAAGAGGATGCTCAAAAGTCATAAAACACATCCTCAACTATTTATATATTTTTGTTGGAAGGCAAAATTTGTAAGCCGGCTTGTTTTGTTATTTTTTTCGTTACTAGAATTATACGTGTCACTAATCTTTCTTATCTTTCTATTCACATCAAGTTAATTGTATTAAGGTATTAAATTATTAACTAATTTGTTTATTTTTTATGTAATTTACATTGAGTTAATTTGTTCATCACATTTCAACTTGATCGTATGTATTTGTTGTGTTCTCATTTAGGGGTTATATCAAGATTTGTATGTTACTCTTTAAAGGTAGATATACTTACATCTTTATCACTTCTTCTCATTCCCTATTTCTATCACTATTTACAAGGAAGTTACGTTAATAACGATGATATTGCATAGAACAAATTTCACTGTTTTTGGTTATTTTGCACTAATTATTGAATTCTTTTTTTATGCATATAGAGAGAGACGATTCATTAGAGAAACAAGACTATATGGAAAAGTGAAATACTAGAAGTCTAGAATTGCTTAAACAATTATAAATTATAGACTAACTACAAAAGGTACGACATCAAGATGAATGATTAATAGTTTTTTTTTTTCATTTGTATGTTTTTTTGGGTATTTGTTGTTTTCCCCCTCATTTTGCCTTTGACAAAATAACACCCTTCACATACCGACTTATTTGATTATTCTGACTTTGGTCTTTATATTATTAACATGTCGATATTCATATTTTCAATACAAGTTCTATCATGAATTATTCACGAGGTGATCAAATGTGTGTTTGATATTTTATATATCCAATTACTAGAAACACTAAAAATATTACACTAGAAACAAAACATCACGTGATTTCACAATTCACAAAACTAGTGTTTATATTAAACTTCATAATAATGAACAACGGATGCTCAAAAGTCATGAATCCTGATCCATATTTTTGCCTAAATTAAATTTGATAATAATAATAAAAGAATATTTAATAGCCATAAAACGCATCCTCAATTGTTTATATATTTTTTATAAAAAGCAATACTTGTAAGCAAAAGAATTTCTCATTTTTATTGTTAATAAAATGGTAGTGTCACTGATCTTTCCTATCATTTTATTCACATTTTTGTATAAGATTATAGATTAAATAAAGTTGTTGCTTTAAAATTCTTAATTCCGCAATTTATTTCTAATCGCGTGTTCTATTTTTATTTCAGAATTGTTGATAAAATTTTAATATCTAATTTGTGAGGGTGCTCTATCTTTGAGATCTTTGTCTACTCATATAGTTTTATATAATTTGATTATATGAATACCTATATTATTAATTTATTTTAGTCTGCGTTGAGTTAATTTTATTTTGCAGGGTATTTTAGTATCCATTGTATATGACTTCAATTTCTAATAAATTGCTGTACAAAAGACTAATTGACTTTATATAACTCTTAAAACATGAAAATTGTAAGTTTAGTTGATCTTAGTATATTATTATACTAGATTTCATGCACGGGCGTTGCCCGGGTAATATCTTGACATTGTTTCAAAGTAATTATCGTAACAGTTAATCTTTTAAAAAGTATAATAGGCATATATAGAAAATAATTCAAGTAATGTATATGGCTAATGAAACATCAGATGTATCATCCTCAATGAAACAACATGGAACGTTGAAAATGCATGAAATTTCAATGGAAACGAAAACTTGTACCTTCGATTCAATGGTCTTGGAAAGACAATTACATATTATGCATCACTGTTGTCAAAATAATTTTTTAGCACATACGGAGTATATTTTTATAATAACTTGTATTTTTCATTTAAGCATCATCTTGAAGAAATTTTTATCCAATATTTCTAATATTTGAAGATAGTCGAATCTCATACTCTTTTAACATTAACTCGTATTTTTTTTACATTCAATCGTATTTTTCTGACTTTAACTCATATTCTTATCTTAATAGCGCGTATTCTTATCTTATTAGCTCGTATACTTTCTACATTAGCTCGTATTCTTATCTTAATAGCTCGTATTGGTATCTTATTAGCCCGTATTTTTCTTACATTAACTCGTATTCTTTTTATATTAGCACATATTCTTATATGCTCATATTTGTAAGTTCGTGATCCTCTTATATGCTCGTATATTTTTTTTTTTTACATTAGCTCGAATTCTTATCTTAATAGTTCGTATTTTTTTTTTATATTAGCTGGTATTGTAAGCTTAATAGCTCTATTAGCTCGCATTCTTACGTTAATAGCTCGCGTTCTTATGTGCTCATATTTTTTAGTTCCTGATTCTCTGAAGTTCTTATTTATTTTACATTAACTCGTATTTCTTATATATTCGTATTTTGTATCTCGTATTCTTTTAATTGTACTTCGTAATCTTAAGTGCTTATTATATCATGAAATTTAACGTCTTGCAAACTCGTAATCTTAAGTGCTTATTATATCATGAAATTTGACGTCTTGCAAATCTAGTTCTATTTTTTTTAACTCGAGAAGTGTTTCAATTAGCTCGTGTTTTGGTATTTTGTTTACATTAGCTCGTTTTCTAATCTTAATAGGCCGTATTCTTATTATGTGCTCGTATATTTAAGTTCGTGATCCTTTTAATCTCGTATTAGTATCTATTTGTGCTCATATTTTGAAGCTCATCTTATTTTAATAGATCGTATTGTTTTTTCATTACCTCGTATTCATTTGTACTCGTATTTTAAAGCTCGTATTATCTTAATAGCTCGTATTTTATTTACATTAGCTAGTATTCTTAGCTTAATAGCTCGTATTCTTAGTTTAATAGCTCGCATTTTTCCGTGCTCGTATTTTTAGTCCGTGATTCTCTTAAATTTTTTTTTACCTTAACTCGTATTCTTATGTGTTTGTATTATGTAGCTCGTATTTTTTTTAATTATACCTCGTAAACGTAAGTGCTTAATATATTTATCAATACATCTATATATGTTTTTAATTAAATAAGAGAAGAGAAACAACAAATTATACCATAACTCTACGGTAGCTAAAACTCTAAGTTTACAATCAATTATTTTATTAACTAATTGAATAATTATACAACTTGTATTTTATTACTATTTAATTATCTTTTTATTTATATACTTAATTTATTTAAACAAAGTAATAACCAGTGTAATCGCTCTAAAATAATAATTATATCCAATTGATATTTTATTAGTATTTAATTATCTTTTTATTTATATACTTAATTTATTGAACCAGAGTAATAGACAATGACATGAAATTGCTCTAAAACAATTGTCAATGAAATTAATTATTTTATTAACTAATTCAATAATTATACAACTTATATTTTATTACTATTTAATTATCTTTTTATTTATATACTTAATTTAGTTAACCAAAGTAATAGCCAATGAAATCAATTATTTAATTATCCAACTAATATTTTATTACTATTTAATTATCCTTTTGTTTATATACTTAATTTATTTAACTAAAGTAATATCAGCCAATATAATCGCTCTAAAAATAATAATTATTCGACTGATATTTTATTGATGTTTAATTATTTTTTTTTATTTATATACTTAATTTATTTAATCAAACTAATAGTCAATAAAATTGCTCTAAAATAATAGCCAATGAACTCAATTATCTTATTAACAAATTCAATAATTATCCAACTGATATTTTATTACTATTTAATTATCTTTTTATTTATATAATATTCTTAAATTGGTTAACCAACATGTGTGCACATCAACATAGTATGACACTTGTTCGGGTAAAAATAAATGTTATCGTATATCAATTTTTTGTTCGAAATTTACTGATTTAGCATCCAACAAACAAAATAACCGCATTTTAATGAAATCATGACAAATAATAGCGAGAAATATAAATTATATAGGTCAAGAGTCAAGACTATAGAGCAATATCACATAATTTAATTTGATTATGAAATATTTAAGGATTAGTGCACCCGTCTTACAATTATAGTATGATGCACCACGTTTCGAGCATGGCACTCTATTCTTGTACAATGCACCATAACTTACGTACTTCCCTTGCGTCGCTAAAATGGGACGATTACTCTCTCAGTCGAGCCCAAACTCGAGCTCATCCAAGTCGTCCCCTATTAGGCACTTGGCCATCGACCCATTGCACTTGGGTCGAGTTAAGACGGCTGAAGTTATCGAGTAGTTCACGTCATTTGCGTGAACGTTGTCTATGAATCCTATAGTACACAAACAAATGGCTATGATGACGATAATAATCGACTTTGCCTTGGCCATAATTAATCAAGAAAATTGTATATACTTGAGATTTTTTTAAAAATTGATGAATGTATTTGAATGGTTTGACAATTGAGAGATACTTCGTATATCGTATATCTAAAATTCTAGTTATAGAAAACAAACACTTATTTTATATTTTCTTATAGTTAATTTTTTAATATAATTGCAAATTTTATCTTATCTTATCCTTGTTTTGAAACCTCTTATTATATTATTCAACCAATCTCATCACTCCAAAACACTTCTTTTAATAATATGATATTTTAATACTATTTAATTATATTTTTATTTATATACTTAATTTTTTAACCAAATAATAGCCAATGAAATTGCTCTAAAACAATAGCCAATGAAATCGTTCGAAAAGTTCCTCTTTTAAGTATATATATTGATTAAATCACTAAAATATCACATTAGAAATTAAACATCCCGTGAATTTCACGGGTTATAAAACTAGTTTAAGACAAGTTAAAAAGAATCGAGGAAAGTGTTTATATTGGGTGGCAAGTTGACAAGCCATAGAAAATTTCAAAGCCAAAAACATTGACATTAGTCAAAATGGTAAGCTTGAAGTTGTAGTCACTTTTGTATGAAGGTGACCTTTTTTTGTATTTATTATTTGTATCACGTTTCGTTTCATATTTGCGGCAGTCAGCGTTCTTTCCACGGTTCCAGAAACTAAAATAGATACTCCATTGAAATTGTCAAATGATACGTTATTAGATTTTATGTGAAATTTTACAGCTAGTATGAACGTTTTGAACGTCTATTGACTTTCCCTTTCTTTGTTTTTCTGATAAGTTGGTTTATAACCGTTATAAGTTGTTACCGGATATAATTATTTTGTTGTTTTATTTTATGTTATTACTAAAATAAGTGCATCTGACCATATAAGTCAAATGTCATCTGTATAAAAACTCCTGTTTTACAGCTGCCAAAAAAAAAAACGTTATAAGTTGTAACGTAAAGGTAAATATCACCATTATTTTCAGTAAAGTGTTGGTTTAACGCATGTAAACAAGAATTTGTATTGTTCTTTCAACACACGGTATTCTTTTTTTTGTTTAATATATGAATTGATCGATATCAATATTACACGGTTATCGGAGTTGGGTAAGTACTAACTACAATACTTTTACTATTATAAAAAAAGAAAAAACAACTAAAATTATACTTGGACCAGGGCTGAGTTAGGTTCGGGATATTCAAGTCATGCCGTGAGGCCAAACTGGCGCGTTTGTTGAGGCAAACTGCACAAGCCAGTTGTCTGTTCTAACCCAACCTGTCATTACTTATAGGCACATTTATACATGGTGCGCAATTTTTTTATTGGTGGACTTGGGCATGATGGGTCCAACTTTGTGGGCCTTGAACCGGCCAGACGTTTCTTATGAACGGGTTTGACTGCATAACAGTCGGTTCCCAAATTGACCCAACTGCACGGGTTGGCTTGACCGGGCTGGGACGGGCCGTACGATTTGCCAAGTCGAGTTACGATAAACTGTACATCTGTCAATTGGAGAAAGGAATCCCACCAAAAATCACAATCTAATCCAAATGTAAGTATGTGTATGTTAATGAAAGCCGCAAAACTAGATTGGTCAACTTTCATTTTCATATGTACTTTCTACGACGACATGTCAAAACGACCCACTTTTATCCCGCCCACCCTTTAACAAGTTAGCAACGGAAAATCGGTCGTAAGTTTATGACGGGTCAAATGCTATTTATATGGGATACATAAAACAAAAGCCGAATGCTTATAAAATACGAAGCAATTTGTTTTATTTTATCTACGTATATTGATATTACCTGATCTATCACAAATTTGTAACAGAAATACCCGTCACAAGAAAGACGTGTTCTTTACCATTAAAATGACTCATTTATTATCTCGTGTCAAATATTACATCAACAAAACAAGTCCAAATTCTATACCAAGACTCCGTCAACGTGGTATGGCTTTATATATTTATTATGGTCGGTGCTCTTTATTACTATCAATCTGAATGCAACATTTCAACTGTCCTTTTTCTTTTTTCCTTTTCTCGTACAAGCTCGATATAGTCCCGATTCAAGGCGAGTATGATACCAAGGACCAGGGACGAACCCAGGACCGTCCCTGACATTTTGGGGGTTTTGTGCGAAACTGAAAAAGTAGGTCCTAATATATTAATACACACCTATGTTAAATATGAATATAAGGAACATTTTTTTAAAATATCAACAATTTTGATTAAAAAAAAGCAAACGTTGGCAACAGGTATGTTATAAATTAAATTGTACTTCCGGAAAACCCCAAATAGTCTCTTCGTCTCTTCATAATATGCCCAGAGGGCTTCATTGGCATGTTGGATAACTGTCCATAGTTCCACATAGTTGGCGCGGTTTTGATCCTCACTACCACCACTCTTTATGATAGGGGAATCCAACACGGGATTTTCAAATTCTAAGGTGAGAATTCTACCACTTTGACACTGCTAACAGATTGTTAGAAAGACACTAACAAATATATATTACAGTTGTTATGTAACTGGTCGTATATTGGGCACTTTAGAATTGGGGGCCTTGTGCGACCGCACGGGTTGAACACCCTCTGAGTTGGCCTTGGACGAACCCATAATCTAGTGTGAGGTAACAACAAAATTAAAGAGTAAATATAGTCATAGTGAAAATCAAACCAAGACCCGCGTATGAAAATTTAAAGTTTTTACCACTGAACCACATGATTTTTATTGTACTTTATCGGAATAACATTTACTTATCTATTATTCAACAATATTTGGGATAGTAAAAATTCGCTTCTAAACCAACTTTTTAAGTTTTGGGTAGCGTACGTCACTTCTTGCTACTAGGTGGGTTTGCCATGCCAAGGACGATGATGAAGCTCTGCCGAAAAAATTTCTGCACGAGTAGGGTCGTAGTTTGGTGGGGTTCCTTTTCATTTCTCATAAAGAAACGGAGGTCTAATACCTTTTAAATTTTAATAATATGAGATTGATAGGTTGTTGTAAATCCACTTGAGAAGAAAGTATTGATGAATGAAAATAAAATACTTTTTCCATTCAACTCCAAATATATACAACATCTCGTATTTTGACATTATTTATGTTTGATGAAAATACTCAATATTCTTTGCAATATATAAGAAAAAATATATTCTTGTGCGATTTTTTTAATTATTCTTTGTAAATGCAATTAGAATATCATTTTTTTTTTTATATTTATCTATGTTGGTCAAATGAATCGCGCGCTTAGTCATCGCATTATAATGGAAGGGGAGGGATTCGAACATGTGACCTATTGTACACATTACCTCTATCGTAATCAATCACTAAGCTAAGACACCTTCAATACTATTCTATCTATGAGACTATGGGTTACTAAATGAATTTCTTTCGATTTCTTTATCATTACTTTTATTTGTTACATTATTACAAATCAGAGAATAAGAGTTAGCTCAACTGCTCAAGTGATAAAAGCGTTCTCTTATCCATAAAATTGAGGGGTCAATTCTCATGCGCGACTTAATGCGCTTATTTGAACTAAAAAACATTATTATAAATCAGACATGAAAAAACACGTGCAATTACGATCTATAAGTAGAAGAAGAAAGATTGCAGGTACGTTTATGTCGTACTAAAACAAAACGTAAATAAATCACCGGAATAACGGTCTGAGTCTTAAAACCAAACGTAAATAAATCACCCAAATAAGTGCGTTTGAATCTTAAATGAATTTCTTTCGATTTTAATCTCTCAATCCAAGCAAGCCCTTCCGAAAACTAGTAAATTGGATCAAGTTAATGGGCCTAGACAACAAAAACAAATGACAATTGATGGGCCAACTAATTACCCGCCCAACAAACTAATGCCCTAAACCTTAAAAAAAAGCGCCAAAATTGCAATCATTTTCCTCCAAAACTCTAACCCTAACCCTAACCCTAACCCTAACCCTAACCCTAATTTCTCCCCCTATTTCCACCATTATTCTCCCCCAATATCAAAATCAATCCCATTTTAATGTCGAGAATCACGAAAATGCCGAAACAGGAACGATACGAAAGCGAAGAGGAAGATGACTGGTCTGAAGATAATTCAGACGACTTCTATGATGAATCCGAAGAAAAAGTAGTAGAGAATCTTGATCCGAACATCATAACTGTGAAGGTGCAGAAAGTTGTGCCTGGACCGAATCATCTGAAGTTCATGAAAATTGCTAAAGATACTGAATTGAGATGGTTGATGATTTGTTACTGTGAAACACTGGGCATGGAGTATCTTAGGACTAAGTTTATGTTTAATGGTGCTTCTGTTAGACCTGGTGATACGCCGCTTAAACTTTCCATGGTTGATGGAGATGTTATTTTCGTTGGTCTCCCAAAGAGTAATCGAGGTTGGTCTTCTCGTTCCGTCTTGTTCTATTGAATTGTTTACATTTTTGTTTTATTTTGAGCTATTTTAATCAATCGTAAACCAATCCTAGGACTCCCGTCTCTAGCCGTAGCTTAAGGTTTTGGTTAAGTTGGTTTCTTGACAAAAGGTGTCGGGTTCAAATCTCAAATACCTGTTCGACTATGAACTTAACCTTTTTGTTGAGTTAGTTTCCGCCTTTCATTCACATTTAAGTCGAAAGGGTACTCGTGCGAGGGGTAAATGAGATTGTAAAAACAATCTTGGGACTCTGATTCTCATGTTAAGCGTTTGTTTGAGTTGATTTCTTTACAATTGTGGGTTTTTATTCCGAACTGAGCTGAAGATTTTGTATTTATTGGTTTTATGCGATGATGGACTAAAGTAAAATGACTTGATGAATTTGAATACTTGATATACCTCTTCGCCATTACGGAGTTGAAGTTAATTGATGCAGTTATTGAGGTAAATCCTATTTATGGTTATCCGGAAACAATCACCGTGGGTCTCTGACAGATGTGCAAGACTTCGTGCCTTTGATAACTCCTATAGCACACCGGCGTTGTTGCTCTAATAATGTTGCCGTGTGTTGCTATTGGATGTGCAAAACTCCGTGCATTTGACACCTCCTACACCGCTATTTGTGGGATCCGTTCTGGCACACGGGTGTTGTTCTAATTACGCTGGTTTGGTTAAGGGTATTTGATTACCTTCTGGGGAGGTCCGTTTGATATCCAAAACTGCTCAGCAACAGCCGGACAAGTGGGAATGTTGGAGTGAACCTGAAAAGTTTGGGTAGAGGCAACAGAACTAGATTTCTTGACAAATTGTACGCAGTAACTGTGTCTTTAAAATATTAGTAGCAGTCTACATTCAACTCACTTAATGATCTCTAGACTTCATGTTGCTCTTGAAATGCTATAAAATTATGCTATTCTTATATTTTCCTGCTGTCGTTAGTCATTACGTCTGCTTTCGATTTAATTGGCATTAGGTAATAGGGTGATCTTGCTAACTGAACTCTTGGAATAATTTATGTGTTGCATCTTTGTTTTTGATGTTCAAAATATAAACGGCTGCAAATGACATTTTTAATGCTTTTTCTTAGGCATTGATCAACTCAGTCCTATTTGGTATCAAACTCTGTGCATCCGCGCACACAAAAGGAGAGACATCTTTGTGAGGGTAGCTCGTGATGAGCCGTTATTGCGTTCGATTAAGCGCAATTTCTCTGATAGCAAAAATGGAAAACATGACTCCACCTGCTTTTTCTACAAGGGAGAGAAGCTAGTCGGTCTCGATACAGCGAACATACTCAGAATAGAGGATGGTGACATCATTGATGCCTTCAATTTCAAAGACCATAGTAAGTCTATCTCTTGGTTGATCTGTAATAACTTCAGGTCGAACTTATGTTTTCATTGTGTTCATCTGGATATTCTTATGCCCAACATGCTAATGACTAATGATCATATTGCAGAATTAGCTCGGCTTCTTGCTTTTGGTAATGTATAGGGTCATATATACACATTCTTTATCTGATTTCCATGTTGAGCAAGCGTATAAATTTTGGAGGAAAATTAGTTCACTTAATTAAGTAATTTGTGAGATGCAATCCCGCCATTGATTGTCACAAACGTTGATTCAGAGTCGTTCCAGGGGCTGTCAATTGACAATGCTCTAATTACTAATTCAAATTTCTTGTGTGAATTTTATATTTATGGTTCATTTATCAGTTGGATGTGTCAACTTATATGCTCCATAGATAAAACGGCTGACACCATCTCTCAAGCGACCCATTGATCCCAAATCATTTTTGTTATGAGCCTTTGCTCGAGATTTGGTATGCTATTTAAGTCGAAAAATAATACAGTAGTGGTATTGCGTGACATTTCACAGTTTTAGTTATGTATTAGCGACTTAGCGTTATATAGCTGCTTTTTTATTTGCTGACTTTCAACGTAACTTTTTTTTTTCAGGATCGTCCTTGGGCTTTGTCAACGGACTCCCCTCAACTTCACGTCAACCCCCCGCTTTAAAAGGGAATCCTTCCGTCAATGTAAGTTTTTATATTGATTAATGACCTTTCTACCTTGCATTCACCAGTTCACCGCTTACTTACTCTCGTTCTTAATCCCTCCGGTTCTCATTACTCTCGCTCAGTCTTGGATCCAAGAGTATAACGTTGACAATTGACATCCAGTTAACAACATAAATTACCATGGTTTAGGTTTTACTAAATTAAGTTTTTGTTTACAAATAATGTTCCTGGACGCCAAATCTGCCGTCTGCACCCCTCAATAAACCAGATGAATACCTTGGTTCGAGTTCTGATCCATGCGATGTATCAAAGATTTGGCTCAAGAGTACCAAATCTGCCGCTTTTAGAAAACCAAGCATTTTCACCCAAAGCTGATGATAGTTTAGCCACAAGAACAACCCCCAAATTTAAGTAATTGTGTTGTACCAAATGGTGTCTGTCTGTCTGTGACGGTGTTACTCAGACACGCCGACACATGTCGGTGTTTGACACGTGTCGGCGTGTCGGACACGGCCATTTTGGGTGAATTTTCCCATTTCGTGGTCTAAATTGAAGTGTCGAAGTGTCGTATCATGTCGGACACCGACACGTGTCTGACACGCGACACGGCAGTTAAGCGAAATGTCGGAGTAACATAGGTCTATGTTAATGTTAGGACTGTCTCAGGAGTGTCGTAATTGTAACCTACAATCTTCTCTTGACTCGAAGTACTAGAGTAATGTTGTAGTAGTGCGTAAGTTGAGCTAAAATACTACTTTTACATTTTTCAGAACCCTAGTCGACATTTTAGTAGACGTAGTCTGTGCTTTTTAGAAAAAGTACGCAATTGCCCTCTGTCTCTCACTAACATTCTAGGTTTCTCTCTTTTCAATTTTCTCAAAAGAATAACCCACCACCACTAACACTTCCACGACCACCACCGCACGTTCACCACCACCACCACTCTCCTCCATCGCGGCTGCTGACCACCGCCCCATCACTCCCGCCACTGCCACCGTACTGCCACGACTGCCACACGATTTTTTCTTTTTTGTTTTGCTATTAGTTTAGGGTGCATGCTCTAGAAATTGGAACAAAAATTAGATTATGAATATTATTTGCATATGATTTTGTGTTTGTTATATGTATTTTATGCTTAGTAAGTTTATTATAGTTAGAATTTATAGTTTAACTTGTTTTTTTGTTGATTTGAATTAGGTAGATCTAATTGGAATTATTTTAGTTGAAATTTGTGTTGATGAATTCAGGTTAATTAGTTCGTAATTTGTTGTTTTGTGTTGCTTATCCTTCAAATAGTTGATTGAATCTTTCGATTCGTGCAAAGATTGAGTGATTGTGTAGTTTGGGCAAATGACACGTTCAAACTCAACGTGTAGCCCATGGTGTATACGTTGATGTTCATCATCCCAGTCTGTTCCTCACATTAATATTCATCGTGCACTCCATGGGTTGGACGTTGATATTTAATATGTGTCCATGGATGCATGTTAATCTTCAACGTGTATTCCATGGAGAGCATGTAGATATTCGACGTTTGATCCATGAATGCATGTTGATATTCATCCATCCATGGGACTCCATGGTTTGTTTTTTTTATTCAATAATTTTTTTTATTATATTATTTGTTTAGTCGTTTATATTAGTTGTTATTTCTTTAATTTTGTTTATTTATTTAGTGGATAATATGTTCTTTTAAACATTTTTAATTTGAATAATATAGATGACTATTTCAAAAATGAGAGATCAGATGAGAGAGCAGCAAAAGTTACGCGACTCGCGGGCCGTACTTTAGGTTGAAATGTTACATCTTCTAAGTGGCGTTTGGTCTAGAGGTGTTGTACTGTTATTTAATGAGTTGTGTCCCTACTACAATCGCGATGATAGTTATTAGTTTTTATTATTTTGTATTAGTTTTTTTAGTTTGAATGGATATTTTATTTTTGTTCATGTAACCTTATGACTTTGGTATTTTAATTTCCAACCTACTATACGTCGTCGACACATTACTAAATATCGTCGACACAAATTAATGAACTACCTAAACTACCCCTCCCATCCCCTTTATATTAAAATAAAAGTAACTCATTTTTCATTCAACAAAATTCAAATTCAAATTCAAAAACCGTATTTTTTCAACAACAATTTTTCCGTCTCAATTCCGAAACTTGAATACGGTATGTATTCTTTACTTTTGTTTATGTTATGTTTTTGTTAATTTGATAGATTAGGAACGGAATTAGGATAGATGCCTTAGTTTTGTACGGAATTAGGATTGAATTGTAGTTTTAATGTTGGATTTGTAGTAGTGATTCACTCGGTTTTTTGTCGAATTATTACCTTCAATTAGTTCGGAAAATAAAAAAGAAAAAAAAAAAAAAACGCAGCAATTTGGGACGTGGAACAAGTACGTCCGGGGTGGGGGTTGGACGGGCTGGCTTTTCGTCTGGGGTGGGGGTTGGACGAACGGCCAGTTCGTCTGGGGTGTGGGTTGGACGAACGGCCAGTTCGTCTGGGGTGGGGATTGGACGAGCTGGTTGTTCGTCTGGGGTGGGGGACGGACGAGGGGGTTGTTCGTCTGGGGTTGGCTGGGGATGGGTGTGAGTTTCGTCCAATTTTTTTTTTTTTTTTTTTTTTTTTTTTTTTTTTTTAAATTAGGGTTAATGGTTTAGGGTTTTTTTAGGGTTTAGGGTTAGGGTTAGGGTTTAGGGTTTTTTTAGGGTTTAGGGTTAGGGTTTATTTAATATTTTTTGAATTTTTTTTTTTTAAAAAATAATTTTATTAGTTCCGTCTTGCTTTTTTAACGTAATAACGAATAATTTTTATTCAAAAGTGTTTTGTAATTTTGTGAATAGATGGTCGGGGGAGGAAATGACAGAAATGTGAGAGGTCGAAAGGTGACAGCTTCAGCACGGGCTGGGAAACAGTTACGGTTTGAGCCGGAGGATTTAGCTGCTGCTGCAGAGATTTTAGCCGACGAGTCGGGAGTGCAGGGTTCTGAGGAGCGGGTTGAGGAGCGGGTTGAGGATCGGGTTGAGGAGAGGGGTTTGAAGAGGGTTGGGGCTGAGGAGCGGGTTAGGAGGGGTCCCCGTAGACGGGGTGACGGTTGTTTTGTGGCTGAGGAGGGTTCTAGCAGTGTAGCGGCTCCGAAGAAGGAGGTCCGCTAAGGATACCTCTTGGGTGGCTACCCGTCCTGTTCCTGGAGGCCCAACTGTTTGTTCCGTGATTCCGAGTTTTTTGGGGCACATCGCCAACCAGTTATGGACGACGCCTAGCGATGTAGGTCGACCAGTGTTGACGGGTTACCACAGATTCGGTAAGGGGAAGGTGTTGACTAACTGGCCACTATCTCCGACCGTTCAGACTATGTATGACGATAGTGGTCTTGCTCACCTTGTTGGTTCCATGACCGAGTATTTTAACATGCCGCTTATTTCTGCTTTCGTTGAGAGGTGGCAACCCGACACCAACAGCTTCCACATGCCTTTTGGGGAGATCAGCATACTCCTTCATGATGTCGCGCAAATCTTAGGTGTTCGGGTAGATGGTCGAAGTTGTCGGGTTAATAGTGAAGATGGGAGGATGGCGGATCCTATTATCCATGCTTGTTGCTTTTTTTCGAGGTCAGAGGAAGGCCTTAGGTTGCCCTTGGATCCTAATAAGAGGGTCCCTATTTACAAGAGTGGGGGTCTGTTGGTGGACTCGACTCTGGAGATGGCGAGGAGGAGTTGTGACTTTGTTGCCGCTCAGGGGTTCTTCGCTGTGGTTTTGGGGTCGACACTTTTCGTCGACAAATCAGGCGATAGGATACGACCCCAGCTGTTACCCTTATTGCATGATCCTAGCGAGGTTAAAGAGTTTGCTTGGGGTGCCGGTACGCTTGCCTTTATGTACCGGCAGTTGGGTATAGCTTCACGGGCTGGTGTGAAGACTATTGGTGGTTGCATGACTCTGTTACAGTCTTGGATCTATGAGTACTTCCCTATGTTTAGACCAGATCAACCACTAGTCATTGATGATACCCAGTGTCGGGCTTGTTGTTGGAGACAAGTTGGGGCTTTCCCCCAGACTGCAGAGAGGTTGATGGAATATCGTAGGATTTTAGATGGTCTTAATCATGCTTCAGTCAGGTGGGAGCCGTATGGGCCGCGTCAGGATGTGCTCCATCCTCGTACTCTGTACTGCGGATGCATCCAGTTCATGGACATAGCTGAGATGTACCAGCCCGATCGGTGTTTACGGCAGTTTGGGTATGTGCAAGTTATACCCAATCCTATTATGCCGTTGGAGGCGTACCGGCCTGCGTCGGGACGAGATTACGATGTTAGGGTAGGCGGGGTTGGCGAAGGTTTATGGGATTGTTGGGACGATCACGTTACTCAGCTTGCCCGTAAGTCGACACCCGTTACTTATTTTGGCGAGGTCGCTTCAGATTATATGGGATGGTACAACCTCGTTTCTCACCCGGTGATCATTGATTCTTACCACAGTTCGGCTCCCGAACCACGTGCCGATGCCCCTTTCACTCTTGAGGTAAAATATGTTTAAATATTATATTTTATTTCTTAATTTTTTTTTACATATTCTGATAGTAGTTTGTGAAATTGCAGTGTGCACAAGATATGCTGGCTCAGCTCGTCGATGCGGAGAAGATAACGGATGACGCGGAGAAGTTAGCCTACTACAATAAAGTTGTGAAGTCATACAAACCAATGCTAGACACTACTCGGCGCCGCATTGAGAAGAACAAAGCCCCCCGGCGAAGTGTGAGTGATCGCATTCAACGTAGAGAAGATGGTATTTACACTAGTTCAGATAGTGATGATGACGAGGGGGTGTAGTTTTGTTGCGTGTTTATGAATTTTATTTTGTTTGTAGCGAATTTTCCTATCTTTGTATTTTTTTAATTTATTTAGTAACTTGGTTATTTTTATTTTTAATAGTAATTTGTTAGTAATCCGTAGCGCATATCAGAAATTAGAAAATAATTAAACTACATACAACATAAAAGTTAATACAAATTACAATAAAGTGTCATAAAACATAAAACATAATACAAAATAAAATATAATACGAATTACAATAAAGTGACATAAAACATAAAACATAATACGAAATAAAGTAAACGACGTAAAACATAAGGTTACAGATCTTAATTATCTTCGGATGATGAAGATGAAGCCAGATCTCCCTCGTAATCTCCAGCTTCAATTACTTCAGGCTGGCTAGCAACGTATTGATCGTACAACATTAAAACGCGCAGATGGACATTACCTAGGTTGAAGACTCTACCGGCACATAAATTCGATAACGTTGCGTAGTCTATCAAGTTTAGTATACGCTCGATATAAACAAGGAAATCGCTCCTTAACTTACGAAACTCGTGCATCTTCTCAGTTACAACTTCTTCAGTAACATCCTCGGCGGCAACAGGTGGACTGCGGTGTGGGTGTCCGTTTAGGATGCCGAAAAGGCTGGCAATTGGCGGATGTTCTACGAGGTCCCAGACAGTGTCGCTTGGAATGACTAGTTCAAGGCGAGAAACTAAAACCGGGAACTGGTCTGTTATAAGATCGATCCTAAACTGATACCATCTGTTTTTTTCAATGTTTGTAATAGCCATTATAATAGTTTTGATTTTTTTGGAGTGAGTAATAGTTGTTGTTGTGATTAAACTGAACGAAACAACCCTTATTTATAAGAAATCATTGTGCAACGGTTACATTTCAAAATTGTAACGGTTACATTTCACAATGGTAACGGTTACATTTTAAAATTGTAACGGTTACATTTCAAAATTGTAACGGTAAATTTCAAATTAAAAACGGTAAATTATCAAATTAATACGTAATAAATTAGACTAAATAAAACAACAAGTACATCAAATAAAACTACGGACGCGGTTCTAAATGGCGCCACATTGACAGTTGATGTCGATAGTTATCTATGTAATGAGCTACACTTCCATCGTGTTCCCAGCAAGGAGCTATCGGTGGCATAGGTGACAGGGGACGTACCCGAAGCCTCAGAAAGTGGTTTCCCGCATGTAATACCCATAAGACACCGTAAGGGGCACGCACTCCGATATGGGCTCGTAAAGGCATGAAAGTGAAACTACCTGCCCAATTTCGACGCCCATCTCGATCGTCCATAGCAGAAACACAACATATCACCCAATTGTACATCGTAGCGTATCCATATAGATCGAAAGTGTCCATCCAATGCTCCCTCCCGCACGGTACCTGATCCATAAATGTAACTCTACCAACATCTATGGACTCAAATCGGCACTGTCCATAAATGGCGTCACGGTACGTGTTCGAACTACATATCTCTCGGAGCAAATCTGTTCTAGCCATCGTGAAATGACTTCCCTCACCCCGTAAAGCATGTGATATAACTCGATAACCACAGTGACCATCGAGAATAGGATCAAACCACGCTTCTAGATACTGTGGAAACCATGTAGGCAGAAAGTCAAGATAGGGAAAGTACCTCGGTTGGCCGACGGTGTAATTCACCTCTAAAGGTGCACAATGCGATGCAGTAAAACTCCCCGAACTCGTAGTCGCAGTAGATGCCGGAGTACCGAAACCCGATGACGGAGTACCGACTCCCTTCGGAGTCGTACGGGGGGCTGTCGACGGAGTACCGTCTCCCTTCGGAGTATCACGAGGGGGTGTAGTAAATGCAGCACCATTACGTTGCGAACCATCGGGCGTAGAAGATCTACCTCTACCCCTACCTCTACCTCTACCTTGGCTGACCCGAACCCGTGCATGCTCAACGGCGGACGGTTCTCTACGAGTTGCTTTTTTCGGACGACCTCTCGGGTTCTCGTTCACTTTAGGCTCGCGTACATCCTCCTCGTCCGGGTGCAACTGAGAGTATACGGCATCGAACATGGTGGATCTCATACTTGGGTCTGCATTCCTAATTTCATCAAACAACTCCTCAACTCGAGCATCGTCACAAGTAGGCATCGCTTCAGAACCATCGTACTCCAACTTCCTCCAAAATGGATGTAACACATCAAGAGGCACTCGACATCCAATATTAGCTAAGCGACGAAGTGAACAAGCACATAGCAACCCCAATGTAGTAGCCGTCACACATCCGCAATTGGCCGATAAATCCTCTTCCATCATCTTGGCGCCTCTTTCAAATTCTGCCCGCATTTCGATGATTCCTTCCTTCGATATTTTATAAGTAATTCTGGAAAACAATCGATGAAGACCCGTCAACCGTACCGATCTAGATAACTGCAACCGGTGTCGGATCTCAACATGTTGCGTTTCCAACAACGAATGGAAACGTATCCAAATCCTATCAAGTGCCAGTTTCGCGCTATTCAACCACTTCTTCAGATTTGCATGAGCCGACTCAACACGAGAAGTAGTAGTGTTACCGAAATAAATTATCTTGTTCGTTCTATACTTGGCCCATTTTTCCACGTGCGGGATCCATTGATCCTCAACATAAGCCGCCACAGGCGCAACTTGCCTAACAAGCTCGCTCCACACAACATCGAACAACTCCCGGGTCTCCGCCTCAACAACTGCCTTAAACAATACGCTAGTTACATACTTAGCCCAACGGTCCTTGCCAGTGATATTGAGTGTTTTGGTTTCCACGTTGGAATATATATGCCAAAGACATAACAAGTGATCCGAATCAGGAAAAACAGTCGGAATCGCCTTCAATAAACCCCGTTCGAAATCTGTGACAATTACATTAGGCTGAACGTCGTCGTTGAGAAGGGACTTCAATCGCTCTAAAACCCAAACATACCCCTCCTCGGACTCATGAGTAACGATCGCATAAGCGATCACAAAGCTCTTCCCAACCGGTGTAACACCCACCATCTCAATTAGCGGAAGACCGTACAAGTTTGTCTTGTAGGTGGAGTCGATCAACGCAACATAGTAGTATGATCGAAACATCTTAACTGATTCGGGATGAGCCATGAACACGTGGGTTAGCTCGTCTTCCTCCGGATCGGTAACCCAGAAATGGACATACTTATGCTGAACCGCGAGTGCCAACATCTGTTGTGCCGGGTTCCTCCCATCTCTTTCCTCGGCCCTTATTTTCTGAGAACGATTGTATATTTGTCGCCGATTTGGCCTAGACTTCTCTGGATTTCTCTGATGCAAACCCGCACTAATAACAGCCGGTGTAACATGAGCTCTAAGTTGGGCATCGATGAAAGCCAACTCTTCTTCATCAAACCGTGCGTGATATCTATCGCCATCCCTATACGTCACAAACCCGTGATTATGATACCCGCAAATCATGACCACCCTCCATCTACCTTCTGTTATCTCAACAGCTTTCATTCTGAATTTGCAATTGCACCAGGTGCTACCCGTGTAACTCCTTCTCAAAGTATCAGCATCACCATTTAAGGGAGGTCGTCCACCATTCCGACAAAGAAAATAATCCTGTCTCAAACTCGTGTGACGACCGACTTTTTTGTTGCTCGCTCTTTTAATTCCAAACCCGAGTCCCAATGCTATCGCATATGCCCAAGTGAACCCTTCTTGACTCGAAAGAAAAATAATATCGCTCGTAAAATGACTAGAATAGTCAACACCGTCTCCATCATCATAAACCTGCACACGTTCATGATTACGGTTTAGGGGTTAGGGTTAGGGTTAGGGTTAGGGTTACGGTTAATTTTAAAAAAAAAAAAAAAAAAAAAAGGGACAAAGAACATTCACGTCCAGAACAGGTCTGGGACAAAGAAGGGACACGTCCAGAACAGGTCTGGGACGTGGAACTGGTCCGTCCCAAACCAGTCCCAGACGTGACACCCATCCGTCCCAAACCGTGTCCAGACGGGTGGGATTTTCGTCCCACACCCACCCTGGACGAAAATCCCACTCGTCCCCAACCCACCCTGGACGAAAAATTTCTTCATCCGACAATTTTTCCTTTTTTTTTTTTTTTTTTGTTTTTTCTAAAAACAAACCGGCTTCGGGATTCTACGCTAATCCGTTCTACAATATTACAAATCCTAAATTTCAAACAACTAAAAATCGTAAATTTCAAACAAATTAAAATCGTAAACTTACCTCTTCATTGTCGCTCACCGTTGAAAACCGTTCTTCAAACCGTTCTTCACACCGATTTTTGTATTTCCAAATAAAACCGTTTTTTGTATTTTCAAAGAAAACCGAGTTTTTGAATTTCGTAATAACCCGATAACAATTTCAAGTCCGAAAATGAAGTTGTAGATATAGAGGATAGCGGGGGGCAAAATGGGCATTTCATGTTAATGTGTCGACGATAATTAGTAATGTGTCGACGATATTTAACACGCCCCTTTAATTTTAGTAGGTAGTTAATGAAAATTAGAATAAAAGTTAATTAGAACGGTAGTAAACGAAAATAAAAATATAACTTAATTAGAACGGTACTAAACGAAAATAAAAATACAAGTTAATTTCATCATTCAACCATATATCACATGTTGAGTATCAATGTGCACAATGGGGTAGATGAACATGTGGCCTATGGTTAAATGATAAAATTCACCAATGGATTGAAGGATGAATTTCAACATCATTCCATGACCAAGACAAGAAATCGATCGAAAATGCAATTAATTAACACTAAATTAATTCGAAGACAATATAATACGACAACATATAAACTAATTAACACAAATACAGCACAAAACTAAAATTAGAATTATGTCAATTAGATGTAATTATAAAAAATAAACACGAATTCGTTAATTAACGATGTCAATTAAATGTAACTATAAAATGGGCCACCAACTCTTTAAAAATATTTGTTGAAGTAATTCATATGTCATTGTCTAATACTATAATTCAATTAACAAAACAAGTAAAAAACTTTTGAAGAACACTGTTTTTTTCCAATTTTAAAGATGAAATTGATTCTTGATGAGGAACACTACAAAATTTAGAAGAAAAAATGATTTTGTATTTGGTGAATTGAAGATATGATATCTTATAATTCAACACTTTTATCGTAAAAAAAACTGCAAAAAATTGGGAATTCTTTCAAATTTAGATATAGAACACAAGACTATTTGTTAAAAAGTTACATGCATAACCACTAGACTAATTCTATTATTTTGATATTTACATGTAATAAATTTAATTTGATAAAAACTAACACTTTTATTTCTAGCTTAATGAACCCCTTGTAAACTTGGGCCCTTGTCATCCGACCTAGTAAAAAGCTCTATCGGCCGGCCCTGTGCACGAGTAGGGTCATAGTTTTGTGGAAATCCTTTTCAATTCTCATAAAGAAACGGAAGTCTAATACCTTTTAAATTTTAATAATACGAGATTGATAGGTTTTATTGTAAATCCACTTGGGAAGAAAGTATTAGTGAAGGAAATTAAAATACTTTCTTCATTTAACTCCAAATATAACTTCTCATTTTTTACACTATTTATATTCGAAGAGAATACTCGATATTCCTTGTCATATATAAGAAAAAATATATTCTTGTGTGATCATGTTTACTTCGTCTTTGTAAATGCAATTAGAATATCTATTTTTTATTTTTATCAATGTTGGTCAAATGAATCACGCGCTTAGTCATCGCATTATGATGGAAGGGAAGGGATTAGAACATGTAACCTATTGCCCACATTACTTTTATTTTGTTACATTATTACAAATCAGAGAATACAAGTTAGCTCAAATGATAAGAGCTCTCTTACCTTTCCGTGAAGTTGAGAGGTCGATTCTCACCCGTGACTTAGTGCGCTCATTTGAACTCAAAAAAACATTATTATAAATTAGACATGAAAAAACACGTGCAATTACGATCTATAAGTAGAAGAAGAATGGCAGGTACAATTATGTCGTAGTAAAACAAAACGTAAATAAATCACCGGAATAACGGTCTGAGTCTTAAAACCAAACGTAAATAAATCACCGAAATAAGTGCGTTTGAATCTTAAATGAATTTCTTTCGATTTTAATCTCTCAATCCACGTAAGCCCTTCCGGAAACTAGTAAATTGGATCAAGTTAATGGGCTTAGACAATAAAAATACCAACCTACTATACGTCGTCGACACATTACTAATTATCGCCGACACAAATTAATGAACTACCTAAACTACCCCTCCTCCCCCTTCCTTTTTCCTTTATATTCAAATAAAAATAACTTAATTTCATTTAACAAAATTCAAATTGAAATTCTAATTCAAATTCAAAAACCGTATTTTTTCAACAACAATTTTTCCGTCTCAAATTCGAAACTTGAACACGGTATGTATTCTTTACTTCGTAGTTTTGTTTATATGTTGTTTTCTTGTTATTTTGATAGATTAGAAACGGAATTAGAATAGATGCCTTAGTTTTTTACGGAATTAGGATTGAATTGTAGTTTGATTGTTGGATTTGTAGTTATTTTTTACCCGGTTTTGTGTCGAATTGTTGCGAAAAACTGCTCGAGAAAAAAAAAATAAAAATAAATAAATGGGACGAAGAACTGTTTCGTCTGAGGCCTAGGGTGGACGAAAATTTGTTTCGTCTGGGTGGGGGATGGGACGAAAATCAAGTCCGTCTGGGTGGGGTATGGGACGAAACCAAAATCCGTCTGGGTGGGGTATGGGACGACACAGATCTTCGTCTGGTGGGGGCTGGGGACAATTTTTTTTTTCGTCCGTTGGGGGTGTGGGACGGGGACGATCTTCGTCTGGTTTTTTTTTTTTTTTTTAATTAGGGTTTAGGGTTTAGTAATATTTTTTTTTTTAAAATTTTCTTTATTTTTTAAAATTACTTACCCGGTTATTATTTTTTTAAAATAATTTTATTAATTCCGTCTTGCTTTGTTAACGTAATAACGAATAATTTTTATTCTAAAATGTTTTATTATTTTGTGAATAGATGGCCGGACGAGGAAATGACAGAAATGTGAGAGTTCGAAAGGTGACAGCATCAGCACGGGCTGGGAAACAGTTACGGTTTGGGCCGGAGGATTTAGCTGCTGCTGCAAAGATTTTAGCCGACGAGTCGGTAGTGCACGGTTCTGAGGAGCGGGTTGAGGACCGGTTTGAGGAGAGGGGTGAGGAGAGGGTTGGGGCTGAGGAGGGGTCCCCGTAGACGGGGTGACGGTTGTTTTGTGGGTGAGGAGGGTTCTAGCAGTGTAACGGCTCCGAAGAAGAAGAGGTCCGCTAAGGATAATTCTTGGGTGGTTACCCGTCCTGTTCCGGGAGGCCCAACTGTTAGTACCGTGATTCCGAGCTTTTTGGGGCACATCGCCAACCAGTTATGGACGACGCCTAACGATGTAGGTCGACCAGTGTTGACGGGTTACCACCGATTCGGTAAGGCGAAGGTGTTGACTAACTGGCGACTATCTCCTACCGTTCAGTCTATGTATGACGATAGTGGTCTTGCTCACCTTATTGGTTCCATGACCGAGCATTTTAACATGCCGCTTATTTCTGCTTTCGTTGAGAGGTGGCAACCCGACACCAACAGCTTCCACATGCCTTTTGGGGAGATCAGCATACTCCTTCATGATGTTGCGCAAATCTTAGGTGTTCGGGTAGATGGTCGAAGTTGTCGGGTTAATGAAGATGGGACGATGGCGGATCCTATTATGCATGCTTGTTGCTTCTTTTCGAGAACAGCGGAAGGCCTTAGGGAGCCCTTGGATCCTAATAAGAGGGTCCCTATTTACAAGAGTGGGGGTCTTTTGGTGGACTCGACTTTGGAGATGGTGAGGAGGAGTTGTGACTTTGTTGCCGCTCAGGGGTTCTTCACTGTGGTTTTGGGGTCGACACTTTTCGTCGACAAATCAGGTGATAGGTTACGTCCCCAGCTGTTACCCTTATTGCATGATCCTAGTACGGTTAGGGATTTTGCTTGGGGTGCCGGTACGCTAGCCTTTATGTACCGGCAGTTGGGTATAGCTTCACGGGCTGGTGTGAAGACTATTGGTGGTTGCATGACTCTGTTACAGTCTTGGATCTATGAGTACTTCCCTATGTTTAGACCAGATCAACCACTAGTCATAGATGATACCCAGTGTCGGGCCTTTTGCTAGAGACATGTTGGGGCTTTCCCCCAGACTGCAGAGAGGTTGATTGAATATCGTAGGATTTTAGATGGTCTTAATCATGCTTCAGTCAGGTGGGAGCCGTTTGGGCCGCGTCAGGATGTGGTTCATCCTCGTACTCTGTACTGCGATTGCATTCAGTTCATGGACATAGCTGAGATGTACCAGCCCGATCGGTGTTTACGGCAGTTTGGGTATGTGCAAGTTGTACCCAATCCTATTATGCCGTTGGATGCGTACCGGCCTGCATCAGGACGAGATTACGATGTTAGGGTAGGCGGGGTTGGCAAAGGTTTATGGGATTGTTGGGACGATCACGTTATTCAGCTTGCCCGTAAGTCGACACCCGTTACTTTTTTTGGCGAGGTGGCTTCAGATAATATGGGATGGTATGACCTCGCTTCTCACCCGTTGATCATTGATTCTTACCACAGTGCGGCTCCCGATCCACGTGACGATGCCCCTTTCACTCTTGAGGTAAAATATGTTTAAATATTTTATTTTATTCTTATTTTTGTTTACATATTCTGACAGTAGTTTGTGAAATTGCAGAGTGCACAAGCTTTGCTGGCTCAGCTCGTCGATGCGGAGAAGATAACGGATGACGTGGAGAAGTTAGCCTACTTCAATAAAATTGTGAAGTCCTTCAAACCAATGCTAGACACTACTAGGAGCCGCATTGAGAAGAATAAAGCCCCCCGGCGAACTGTGAGTGATCGCATTCAGCGTAGAGATGATGGTGTCTACACTAGTTCAGATAGTGATGATGACGAGGGGGTGTAGTTTTTTGTGTGTTTATGAATTTTATTCTATTTATCGCGAATTTTCCTATGTTCGGATTTTTTAATTTATTTAGTACCTTGTTTTTTTTTTTTAATAGTAATTTGTTAGTAGCCCGTAGCGCATATCAAAAATTAGAAAGACGATGACATCTTTTTTAATAGTACGAAATTAATTAAACTACATAAAACATAAAACTTAATACCAAACAAATTAAATTACATACGACATAAAACATAATATGAAATAAATTAAACGGAAGATCGTACAAGTTTGTCTTGTAGGTGGAATCGATCAACGCAACATAGTAGTATGATCGAAACATCTTAACTGATTCTGGATGAGCCATGAACACGTGGGTAAGCTCGTCCTCCTCCGGATCGGTAACTCAAAAATGGACATACTTATGCTGAACCGCGAGTGCCAACATCTGTTGTGCCGGGTTTCTCCCATCTCTTTCCTCGGCCCTTATTTTCTGAGAACGATTGTAGATTTGTCGCCGATTAGGTCTAGCCTTCCCAGAATTTCTCTGATGCAAACCCGCACTAATAATCGCCAGTGTAACATGAGCTCTAACTTGGGCATCGATGAAAGCCAACTCATCTTCATCAAACCGTGCGTGATATCTATCGCCATCACTATACGTCACAAACCCGTGATTATGATACCCGAAAAGCATGACCACCCTCCAACTACCTTCTACTATTTCAACAGCTTTCATTCTGAATTTGCAATTGCACCACGAGCTACCCGTGTTACTCCTTCTCAAAGTATCAGCATCACTATTTAAGGGAGGTCGTCCACCCATCCGACAAACAAAATAATCCTGTCTCAAACTCGTGGGACGACCGACTTTTTTGTTGCTCGCTCTTTTTATTCCAAACCCGAGACTAATTGCTAACACAAATGCCCAACTAAACCCTTCTCCACTCGAACGAAAAAGTTTATCGGTGGTAAAATGACTAGAGTAGTCAACACCGTCTCCATCGTCATAAACCTGCACACGGTTCGATAATTAAGTTCATGATTACGGTTTATGGGTTGGGGTTAGGGTTAGGGTTAGGGTTAGGGTTACTTAAAAAAACAAAAAAAAATTAGGACAAAAATCATTTTCGTCCACCATCTGTCCTGGACGAAAATGATTTTCGTCCACCCCTAAATATTTATTTATTTATTTATTTATTTATTTTTTTCAAACCGGTTTCGGGAATCTACGCTAATCCGTTCTACAATATTACAAATCCGAAATTTGAAACAAATTAAAATCGTAAACTAACCTCGTCATTGTCGCTCATCGTTGAAAACCGTTCTTCAAACCGATTTTTGTATTTCCAAAGAATCCCGTTTTTTGTATTTTCAAAGAAAACCGAGTTTTTGAATTTCGTAATAACCCGATAACATTTTCAAGTCCGAAAATGAAGTTGTAGATATAGAGGATAGCCGGGGGCAAAATGAGCATTTCATGTTAATGTGTCGACGATAATTAGTAATGTGTCGACGATATTTAACATGCCTCTACGACAATTGATGGGCCAACTAATTACCCGCCCAGTACTCGAATACCCTAAACCTTAAAAAAAGGCGCCAAAATTACAATCATTTCTCTCAAAAACTCTAACCCTAACCCTAACCCTAACCCTAATTTCTCCCCCAATTTCCACCATTATTCTCCCCCAATATCAAAATCAATCCCATTTTAATGTCGAGAATCACGAAAATGCCGAAACGGGGACTGTACGAAAGCGAAGAGGAAGATGACTGGTCTGAAGATAATTCAGACGACTTCTATGATGAATCGGAAGAAAAAGTAGTAGAGAATCTTGATCCGAACATCATAACTGTGAAGGTGCAGAAAGTTGTGCCTGGACCGAATCATCTGAAGTTCATGAAAATTGCTAAAGATATTGAATTGAGATGGTTGATGATTTGTTACTGTGAAACACTGGGCATGGAGTATCTTAGGACTAAGTTTATGTTTAATGGTGCTTCTGTTAGGCCTGGTGATACGCCGCTTAAACTTTCCATGGTTGATGGAGATGTTATTTCCGTTGGTTTCCCAAAGAGTAATCGAGGTTGGTCTTCTCGTTCCGTCTTGTTCTATTGAATTGTTTACGTTTTTGTTTGATTTGAGCTATTTTAATCAATCGTAAATTAGTGATTGAGACGGAGGGAGTATTTACTTACCTGATTGTTATAACCGGTGTTCTATTGAATTGTTTACGTTTTTGTTTTATTTGAGCGTATTTTAATCAATCGTAAATAAGTGATTGAGAATTGAGACGGAGGGAGTATTTATTTACTTGATTGTTATAACCGGTTTGATTTGGACCATAGCCGAATTTCGGTCTATGTTAGAGTATGAAACCAATTCTAGGACTCCAGCCGTAGCTTAAGCTTTTGGTTAGGTTGTTTTCTTGACAAAAGTTGACGGGTTCAAATCTCAAATACCCGTTTGACTATGAACTTAACCTTTTTGTTGAGTTAGTTTCTGACTTTCATTCACATTTATGTCGAAAGGGTACTCCTGCGAGGGGCAAATGAGATTGTAAAACAATCCTCATGTTAAGCTTTTGGTTGAGTTGATTTCTTTACAATTGTGGGTTCTTATTCGTAACTGAGCTGAAGATTTTGTATTTATTGGTTTTATGCGATTATGGAGTAAAGTAAAATGACTTGATGAATTTGAATACTTGATATACCTCTTCGCCATTATGGAATTGCAGTTATTGAGGTAAATCCCATTTATGGTTATTCGGAAGCAATCACCGTGTGTCGCTGACAGATGTGCAAGACTTCGTGCAGCTGACATCTCTTATGTCACACCGGTGTTGTTGCTCTAATTTTGTTGCTGTGTGTTGCTGATGGATGTGCAAAACTTCGTGCATTTGACACCTCTTACACTGCTATTTGTAGGATCCCTTCTGGCAGTCTGGCACACTGGTGGTGTTCTAATTATGTTGTTTTGATTAAGGGTATTTGAGTAGTTGTTGTTTGGTATAACGGATTTGAGACATATATGGTAGAATCGTAACCATAGAATATGACCCTAACCGAAATGCATACATTTGTCTCATACACTATGGGATGGTGAAAAAAAGATATATTTTACATCCCAGAGGGGATTTAATTGGAGATACCATTGTTTCTGGTACAGTAGTTACTATAAAAATGGGGAATGCCCTACCTTTAACCAATATGCCATTAGCCACGGCCATACATAACATAGAAATCACACTTGGAAAAGGTGGACAATGCTGTAGCGAAACTGATTGCAAAAGAGGGGAAATCGGCCAAATTAAAATTACCTTCTGGGGAGGTCCGTTTGATATCCAAAAACTGCTCAGCAACAGTCGGACAAGTGGGGAAATTTGGAGTGAACCTGAAAAGTTTGGGTAGAGGCAACAGAACTAGATTTCTTAACAAATTGTACGCAGTAACTCTGTCTTTAAATATTAGTAGCAATCTACATTCTAATGATCTCTAGACTTCATGTTGCTCTTGAAATGTTATACAATCATGATATTTTTATAATTTCCTGCTGTCGTTAGTCATTACGTCTGCTTTCGATTTAATTGGCATTAGCTAATAGGGTGATCTTACTAACTGAACTCTTGGAATAATTTATGTGTTACATTTTTGTTTTGGATGTTCAAAATATAAACGGCTGCAAATGACATTTTTAATGCTTTGTCTTAGGCGTTGATCAACTCAGTCCTATTTGGTATCAAACTCTGTGCATCCGTGCACACAAAAGGAGAGACACCTTTGTGAGGGTAGCTCGTGATGAGTTGTTATTGCGTTCGATTAAGCGCAATTTCTCTGATAGCAAAAATGGAAAACATGACTCCACCTGCTTTTTCTACAAGGGACAGAAGCTAGACGGTCGCGATACAGCGAACATGCTCAGAATAGAGGATGGTGACATCATTGATGCCTTCAATTTCAAAGACCATAGTAAGTCTATCTCTTGGTTGATCTGTAATAGCTTCAGGTCGAACTTATGTTTTCATTGTGTTCATCTGGCTATTCTTATGCCTAACATGCTAATGACTAATGATCATATTGCGGAATTAGCTCGCCTTCTTGCTTTTGGTAATGTATAGGGTCATATATACACATTCTTTATCTGATTTCCATGTTGAGCAAGCGTATAAATTTTGGAGGAAAATTAGTTCACTTAATTAAGTAATTTGTGAGATGCAATCCCGCCATTGATTGTCACAAACGTTGATTCAGAGTCGTTCCAGGGGCTGTCAATTGACAATGCTCTAATTACTAATTCAAATTTCTTGTGTGAATTTTATATTTATGGTTCATTTATCAGTTGGATGTGTCAACTTATATGCTCCATAGATAAAACGGCTGACACCATCTCTCAAGTGACCCATTGATCTCAAATTATTTTTTTTATAAGCCTTTGCTGGAAACTTGGTATGCTATTTAAGTCGAAAAATAATAGTGGTATTGTGCGACATTTCACAATTTTAGTTATGTATTAGCGACTTAGCGTTTTGCAGCTGCTTTTTTATTTGCTGACTTTCAACGTAACTTTTTTTTTTCAGGATCGTCCTTGGGCTTTGTCAGCGGACTCCCCTCTACTTCACGTCAACCCCCCGCATTTAAAGGGAATCCTTCCGTCAATGTAAGTTTTTATATTGATTAATGACCTTTCTACCTTGCATTCAACAATTCACCGCTTACTTACTCTCGTTCTTCATCACTCTGGTTCTCTCTATTCTCGCTCAGTCTTGGATCGAAGAAGAGTATAACGTTGACAATTGACATCCAGTTAACAACATAAATTTCCATGGTTTAGGGTTTACTAAATTAAGTTTTTGTTTACAAATAATGTTCTTAGACGCCAAATCTGCCGTCTGCACCCCTCAATAAACCAGATGAATACCATGGTTCGAGTTCTGATCCATGCGATGTTCCAAAGATGCCGCTTTTAGAAAACCAAGCATTTTCACCCAAAGCTGATGATAGTTTAGCCACAAGAACAATTCCTAAATATAAGTAATTGTGTGTACCAAATGGTATCTGTCTGTCTCTGTTAATGCTAGGACTGTCTCAAGAGTGTCGTAATAGTAACCTACAATCTTCTCTTGACTCGAAGTACTAGAGTAATGTTGTAGTAGTGCGTAAGTTGAGCTAAAATACGAATTAAATTTTACTTTTACATTTTCAGAACCTGGTTAGTAAACGTAGTCGACGATTTAAAGACGTAGTCGGCGCTTTTTAGAAAAAAGACGCAATTGCCATCTGTCTCTAACTAACATTCTAAGTTCCTCTCTTTTCAATTTTCCCCAAAAAACCACCACCACCACTAACACTCCCGCGATTACCACCGCACGTTCACCACCACCACTCTCCTCCACCGCGGCTGCTGACAACCGCCCCATGACTCCCGCCACTGCCACCGTACTGCCGCGACTGCCACGCGATTTTTTCTTCTTTTTTTTTCTTATTAGTTTAGGATGCATGCTCTAGAAATTGGAACAAAAATTAGATTTTATTTTGTATTATGTTAGTTTTTTATGAAAATTTGTTTAATTTTATTTATGTAACGTTCTAATCTCGTAAATGCAGATGTCTTACAACGAAGATGCTATTATGACTGAAATAGGATGTACGACAGGCCGAAGAGTAACGGGGTCTAGGCGGCGTGTTCCTATAGAAGCAGCCGCAGCAGCAAAAGTAGTAGAGACTTTTGATCCTATTTTAATGTCCAGAATCACGAAAATGCCGAAACGGGGACTGTACGGAAGCGAAGAGGAAGATGACTGGTCTGAATATAATTCAGACGACTTCTATGATGAATCCAAAGAAAAAGTAGTAGAGAATTTTGATCCGAACACCATAACTGTGAAGGTGCAGAAAGTTGTGCCTGGACCGAATCATCTGAAGTTCATGAAAATTGCTAAGGATATTGAATTGAGATGGTTGATGATTTGTTACTGTGAAACACTGTGCATGGAGTATCGTAATACTAAGTTTATGTTTAAAAGTGCTCTTGTTAGGCCAGGTGATACGCCGCTTAAACTTTCCATGGTTGATGGGGATGTTATTTCCGTTGGTCTCCCAAAGAGTAATCAAGGTTGGTCTTCTCGTTCCGTCTTGTTCTATTGAATTGTTTACGTTTTTGTTTTATTTGAGCTATTTTAATCAATCGTAAATAAGTGATTGAGACGGAGGGAGTATTTGTTAACCTGATGGTTATAAGCTGTGTTCTATTGAATTGTTTACGTTTTTGTTTTATCTGAGCTATTTTAATCAATCGTAAATTAGTGATTGAGACGGAGGGAGTATTTATTTACCTGATTGTTATACGCGATGTTCTATTGAATTGTTTACGTTTTGTTTTATTTGAGCGGTATTTTAATCAATCGTAAATAAGTGATTGAGAGTTGAGATGGAGGGAGTATTTATTTACTTGATTGTTATAACCGGTTTGAGTTGGACTATAGCCGAATTTCGGTCTATGTTAGAATATAAAACCAATCCTGGGACTCCCGTCTCTAGCCATAGCTTAAGCTTGTGGTTAAGTTGGTTTCTTCACAAAAGATGACGGGTTCAAATCTCAAATACCCGTTCGACTATGAACTTAACCTTTTTATTGAGTTGGTTTCTGCCTTTCATTCACATTTAAGTCGAAAGGGTACTCGTGCGAGGGGCAAATGAGATTGTAAAAACAATCTTGGGACTCCGATTCTCATGTTAAGCTTTTGGTTGAGTTGATTTCTTTACAATTGTGGGTTCTTATTCGTAATTGAGCGGAAGATTTTGTATTTATTGGTTTTCTGTGATTATGAACAAAAGTAAAATGACTTGATAAATTTGAATACTTGATATACATCTTCGCCATTATGGAGTTGAAGTTAATTGATGCAGTTATTGAGGTAAATCCCATTTATGGTTTTCCGGAAACAATCACCGTGTGTCTCTGACAGATGTGCAAGACTGCGTGCCTTTGATAACTCTTATGACACACCGGTGTTGTTGCTCTTATAATGTTGCCGTGTTTTGCTAACGGATGTGCAAAACTCCGTGCATTTGACACCTTCTACACCGCTATTTGTGGGATCCTGCCCATCCTGGCACACGGGTGTTGTTCTAATTACGCTGGTTTGGTTAAGGGTATTTGATTACCTTCTGGGGAGGCCCGTTTGATATCCAAAACTGCTCAGCAACAGTCGGACAAGTGGGGAATGTTGGAGTGAACCTGAAAAGTTTGGGTAGAGGCAACAGAACTAGATTTCTTGACAAATTGTACGCAGTAACTCTGTCTTTAAAATATTAGTTGCAATCTACAATCAACTCACTTAATGATCTCTCGACTTCATGTTGCTCTTGAAATGTTATACAATTATGATATTTTTATACTTTCCTGCTGTCCTTAGTCATTACGTCTGCTTTTGTTTTAATTGGCATAAGCTAATAGAGTGATCTTGGTAACTGAACTCTTGGAATAATTTATGTGTTACATTTTTGTTTTGGATGTTCAACATATAATGGCTGCAATTGACATTTTTAATGCTACGTCTTAGGTGTTGATCAGGGCAGTCCTATTTTGTATCAAACTCTGTGCATCCGTGCACACAAAAGGAGACACACCTTTGTGAGGGTACCTTGTTATGAGTCGTTATTGCGTTCGATTAAGCGCAATTTCTATGATAGCAAAAATGGAAAACATGACTCCACCTGCTATTTCTACAAGGGACAGAAGCTAGTCGATCGCGATACAGCGAACATGCTCAGAATAGAGGATGGTGACATCATTGATGCCTTCAATTTCGAAGACCATAGTAAGTCTATCCCTTGGTTGATCTGTAATAGCTTCAGGTCGAACTTATGTTTTCATTGTGTTCATCTGGCTATTCTTTATCTGATTTCCATGTTGAGCAAGCGTATAAATTTTGGAGGAAAATTAGTTCACTTAATTAAGTAATTTGTGAGATGCAATCCCGCCATTGATTGTCACAAACTTTGATTCAGAGTCGTTCCAGGGGCTGTCAATTGACAATACTCTAATTACTAATTCAAATTTCTTGTGTGAATTTTATATTTATGGTTCATTTATCAGTTGGATGTGTCAACTTATATGCTCCATAGATAAAACGGCTGACACCATCTCTCAAGTGACCCATTGATCTCAAATCATTTTTTTTATAAGCCTTTGCTCGAGACTTGGTATGCTATTTAAGTTGAAAAATAATAGTGGTATTGCGTGACATTTCACAGTTTTAGTTATGTATTAGCGACTTAGCATTATATAGCTGCTTTTTTATTTGCTGACTTGCAACTTAACTTTTTTTTTTTCAGGATCGTCCTTGGGCTTTGTCAGCGGACTCCCCTCAACTTCACGTCAACCCCCCGCATTTAAAGGGAATCCTTCCGTCAATGTAAGTTTTTATATTGATTAATGACCTTTCTACCTTGCTTTCACCAGTTCACCGCTTACTTACTCTCTCTTCATCACTCCGGTTCTCTCTATTCTCGCTCAGTCTTGGATCGAAGAAGAGTATAATGTTGACAATTGACATCCAGTTAACAACATAAATTTCCATGGTTTAGGTTTTACTAAATTAAGTTTTTGTTTACAAATAATGTTCTTAGACGCCAAATCTGCCGTCTGCACCCCTCAATAAACCAGATGAACACCATGGTTCGAGTTCTGATCCATGCGATGTTCCAAAGATGCCGCTTTTAGAAAACCAAGCATTTTCACCCAAAGCTGATGATAGTTTAGCCACAAGAACAACCCCCAAATATAAGTAATTGATTGTACCAAATGGTATCTGTCTGTCTCTGTTAATGCTAGGACTGTCTCAAGAGTGTCGTAATAGTAACCTACAATCTTCTCTTGACTCAAAGTACTAGAGTAATGTTGTAGTAGTGTGTAAGTTGAGCTAAAATACGAATTAAATTTTACTTTTACATTTTCAGAACCTGGTTAGTAAACGTAGTCGACGCTTTTTAGAAAAAAGACGCAATTGCCATCTGTCTCTATCTAACATTCTAAGTTCCTCTCTTTTCAATTTCCCCCAAAAAAAACACCACCACCACTAACACTTCCACGACCACCACCGCACGTTCACCACCACCACTCTCCTCCACCGCGGCTGCTGACCACCGCCCCATGACTCCCGCCACTGCCACCGTACTGCCGCGACTGCCACGACTGCCACGAGATTTTTTCTTCTTTTTTTGCTATTAGTTTAGGATGCATGCTCTAGAAATTGGAACAAAAATTAGATTATGAATATTACTTGCATATGATTTTGTGTTTGTTATATGTATTTCATGCTTAGTAAGTTTATTTTAGTTTAAATAGTTTTTTTGTTGATTTGAATTAGGTAGATCTAATTGGAATTATTTTAGTTGTAATTTGTGCTGATGAATTCAGGTTAATTAGTTCGCAATTTGTTGTTTTGTGTTGCTTATCCTTCAATTAGTTGATTGAATCTTTCGATTCGTGCAAAGATTGAGTGATTGTGTAGTTTGGGCAAATGACACGTTCAAACTCAACGTGTAGCCAACGGTGTATACGTTAACGTCCATCATCCCAATCTCTTCCTCACGTTGATATTCATCGTGCACTCCATGGGTTGGACGTTGATATTCAACGTGTGCCTATGGATGCATGTTGATCTTCAACATGTACTCCATGGAGAGCATGTAGATATTCAATGCTTGATCCATGGATGCATGTTGATGTTCATCATCCATCCATGGGACTCCATGGTTCGATTCTTTTTACTCAATTATTTTGTTATTATATTATTTGTTTATTTATTTCTTTAATTTTATTTATTTGTTTAGTTGATAATATGTTCTTTTAAACATTTTTAATTTGAATAATTTAGATGACTATTCAAAAAATGAGAGATCTAGATGAGAGAGCGGCAAAAGTTATGCGACTCCCGGGCCGTACTTTAGGTTGAAATGTCACATCTTCTAAGTGGCGTTTGGTCTAGAGGTGTTGTACTATTATTTAATGAGATGCGACCCTACTACAATCACGATGAATGGATATTTTATTTTTGTTCATGTAACTTTATCACTTTGGTATTTTAATTTTAATAGGTAGTTAATGAAAATTAGAATAAAAGTTAATTAGAACGGTAGTAAACGAAAATAAAAATACAACTTAATTAGAACGTTACTAAACGAAAATAAAAATACTACTTAATTTCATCATTCAACCATTTATCACACGTTGAGTATCAACGTGCACCATGGGGTAGATGAACGTGTGGTCTATGGTTGAATGATAAAATTCACCAAAGGATGGAATGATGAATTTCATCATCCTTCCATGACCAACAAGACAAGAAATCGATCAAAAATGCAATTAATTGACACTAAATTTATTCGAAGACAATATAATACGACAACATATAAACTAATTAACACAAATACAACACAAAACTAAAATTAAAATAATGTCAATTAAATGTAACTATAAAAAATAAACACGAATTCGTTAATTAATGATGTCATTAAGTCGTTAACTTGCTGGAGAATATGGTGAATTAGATTTCGACTTGTAAGAGCACGTGTAATGGGGAGATATCCATGAAGCTCTTCAAATGGTCCAAAAATAGAGAGCTCCTCATGTGTGTTTTTGCAGTACAATAAGAGCTCTCCATGCTAATAAATGGAGAGTAGCTCTCTTGGTGCTCTTGGGGGAGAGCAAAGGAGAGCTAGCTCTCCATTTGAAGTGGACCATAATCACCAATAATATATTGCCAAATTAATGGTTTGATAATTAATGAATGTTAGTATATTTAATTTTTGTATGATATAAACTAAAATATAAGTTAAAATCACATAGTAAGACCCAATAAAATGAGGTGGAAAACATGTTGGAGAGCTCCTTATTGTGATGGTAGAATTGAAGTTTGCTCTCCATTTTTTAGGACTATTCGGAGAGCTCTCCATTACACATGCTCTAACATTTGCAAAGTATTGATTTTTGTTTTTTTTTTATTTATTCAGTTTTTGGAGAATTTAAGAGAAAAAACTAGAGAGTTGACATGTTTTTTGTCCAAGGGCATTTTGGTCATTTGAAATGAAAACGTCGACTACAAGGTCTCGCATCATTTTAATTATAAAATGGTTTCACTAATACTATAATATGATTTTCTTAATATTTGTGTATAAACCATGTGCAATGTGGAGTTGAATGAAAGTACAAGTAGTATTTTTGGAAATGATTGGATAGTGATTGAGATAGATAAGCCTCCGGCGGCCGTTAATTGACATAGGATTGTGTATAGTTTATTTGGATTAATTTTAGGTCGTTTTAGTCAATTTGTAAAAATTAGTCTCGTATCTATTTGCTCTAAAAACACTTTTTTAGGGTATAAAAACCCGGTTTGAAACGTCGTAGACGTTTTATAACAAATTGTCGACAATTTTCATATAAAAGACTTACCCTCCCTTACTCTCTCTCCTTCACTACATTTCTCTCTTCACTCTCTAAATCTCCCTTACCACCAACGCCACACCGCATCACATCCACCACCACCGCACAATGACAACACCTCCACCACCACCATAGTAAGTCGTTTTTTTAATTAATTGAGTTTTAGTTGTATAATTTGATTTTAATTAGGTTAAGAATGTATGTTTGTCTTGATTTGTATGAATCCTTGTTTCAATTTCGTTATTCTTCTTTTTCATTCATGTTATTTTCTTCTTCAATTTCGTAAATCGGCTTATCTATTATTTTCTTCTTTAATTTCGGATTTGTTGTTGTTGTTGTTTGTTGTTGTTATTGTTGTACGTTGTTGTGGATTGATTTGTTGACATAGTTGTCGGGTTTGTTAAGAAAGAAGAAGAGAGAAACGTGGTTGGGACGTTGAACTTCAACGTCTAACATGGAAGGGGACGTTGAAATTCAACGTCTAGTATGGCCATGGATGTTCAATTTCAACGTCTGTCTTGGACTGAGACGTTGAAATTTAATGTCTATACGGTGTAGACGTGAACACTACACGTCTCACATGGTCTTAGACGTTGAGTTTTAACGCCTCACATGGTCTTAGACGTTGAGTTTTAACGCCTCACATGGTCGTAGATGTAAATAGTACACGTCTTGGCCATGATAGGACAATGAAATTCAATGTTCGTCCATGGTTCGGACCTTATTTCGTTTTAATCGTATATTTTCAATTTTAAAAGTTAAACTTATTTATTTTTTGTATTTAAATAGGTAATTTATATATTTTTGTATTAAAAGTTGTTAATTTTGTATTGAAACGGGTAATTTATATTCTTTTTTGTATTAAAATTTGTTAATTTTGTATTGAAACGTGTAGTTTATATTTTTTTTGTATTAAAAGTTGTTAATTTTGTATTTAAATGGGTAGTTTGTATTTTTTGTAATAAAAGTTGTTAATTTTGTATTTAAATGGGTAGTTTATATTACTACCTCCGATTTCCTATGATGTTCCCCTTTCCGTAATAACATTGATGTTCCCTCTTTCCTCTTTTGTACAACTTTGTGTGGTCCAAAATCAATTTCATGTGGGGTCATGAGTATTTTGTATTAAAAGTTGTTAATTTTGTGTAATTTTGAATTTATTTGTATGAAAAGTTAATTTTTTATATTATTTTTGTATGAAAACTTGTTTATTTTTATTTCTCTAACGTTTTAATCTCGTAAATGCAGATGTCGAACAGTGAAGATTACATTATGACTTCATTGGGCAGTACAAAAGACCGAAGAGTGATGTGCTCTAAGGGGCGTATCCCCTTACCAACAACGCTACGTCATGGTCGGGGAGGTAGGGGTAGGGGAAGGGAAAGAGACATCCAAATCAGCTCTTCTCCCATGCCCGTTATGGACGAGCTTGATGATGATGAGGTGAAGGAGCATTATGACAAGGTGGTCGGGTTTGATGATGATGATGATGATGATGATGATGATGATGATGATGATGATGATGATGATGATGATGATGAGGAGGAGGAGGAGGATGACGACCCTGAGTTTCTTGATGAGGATGCCGTCGATCGACCACCTAGGATGGTGGTACGTGTTGCTAGCGGTCGATATATGCCAGTAAGGATGTAACCTAAGAAGAGGAGGATGACTCTTGTTTTGTGTTTGTTATACTTCCTCCGTTCGAATCCAAAACGCACATATGCTTTTTGCACAAATATTAAGAAAGATATTAAAAAACTATTAAAAGTACATTTGGAAGTGTGTAAGATGTTTTTTTATTAATTTAAATGTGTGATGGTGGATTATAGGTGGGCCATGTAGTGACATTTTATGTAGATAAATGGTTTCTATAAGGGTAGTTTAGTCATTTTGTTTTCTTTTTTAGGAAAGTGGTAGAGTGGATATGAATGGATGAAAATGGAATATATGTAGGTTACTAGGTTGGATATGAATGGAGGAAGTATGTATTTTATGCTTAGTAAGTTTATTATAGTTAGAATTTATAGTTTAACTTGTTTTTTTTGTTGATTTGAATTAGGTAGACATAATTGGAATTATTTGAGTTGAAATTTGTGTTGATGAATTCAGGTTAATTAGTTCGTAATTTGTTTGTGTTGCTTATCCTTCAAATCTTTGATTGAATCTTTCGATTCGTGCAAAGATCGATTGATTGTGTAGTTTGGGCAAATGACACTTTCAAACTCAACGTATAGCCCATGGTGTATACGTTGATGTTCATCATCCCAGACTGCTCCTCACGTTAATATTAGTTGTTTATTTCTTTAATTTTGTTTATTTATTTAGTTGATAATATGTTCTTTTAAACATTTTTAATTTGAATAATGCAGACGACTATTCAAAAAATGAGAGATCTAGATGAGAGAGCAGCAAAAGTTATGCGAATGCCGGACCGTACTTTAGGTTGAAACGTCATATCTTCTAACTGGCGTTTGTTCTAGAGGTGTTGTACTGTTGTTCCATGAGATGCGTCCCTACTACAATCGCGATGATGATTATTAGTTTTTTTTAGTTTGAATGGATATTTTATTTTTGTTAATGTAACTTTATTACTTTGTTATTTTAATTTTAGTAGGTAGTTAATGAAAATTAGAATAAAAGTTAATTAGAACGGTACTAAACAAAAGTAAAAATACAACAATACTAAACGAAAATAAAAATACAACTTAATTAAAAGTAGTTTAGAACGGTAGTAAACGAAAGAAAAATACAACTTAATTAGAACGGTAATTTCATCATTCAACCATAGATCACACGTTAAGTATCAACGTGCACCAAGGGGTAGATGAACGCGTGGTCTATGGTTGGATGATGAAATTCACCAATGGATTGAATGATGAATTTCATCATCCTTCCATGACCAACAAGGCAACAAGACGTGAGTTCGATCGAAATGCAATTAATTAACACTAAATTAATCCGAAGACAATATAATACTACAACATATAAACTAGTTAACACAAATAACAACACAAAACTAAAATTAAAGTTATGTCAATTAAATATAACTATATAAAATAAATATGAATTCGTTAATTAACGATGTCATTAAGTTGTCAGTCCGTTTTTCTTAAGACGGGTCACTATTTGTGACGGATATTTTGTGATATAAAATGGATACAAAATGAGTTAGTGGAGAAAGGGGACCACATGAATAGTGTCAGAGAGAGAAAAAAAGTGGGTATTTTGTGAGAGAAAACGGTATCCGTCACAAGCTTGCGACGGATAGTGCCGTTGCAAATAAGAATTTGTGTTAAGTTGTTAACTTATCGGAGAATATGGTGAATTGGATTCCAACTTGTAATATTTGCAAATTATCGATTTTCGTAATAGGATTGTGTATAGTTTATTTGGATTAATTTTAAGTCGTTTTAGTCAATTTGTAAAAATTAGTCTTTTATCTATTTGCTCTAAAAACACCTTTTTTTGGTATAAAAACTAGATTGATACTCTGGGGTAGGAATTAAGACCGACATAAAGGCATCGGCTTTCAAACCAACCTCAAAAACATCCCTTTCTTACCGTTGTTAATCCGAACTATACCTGAGACACCGGTAAAATATGGAAAGGGACACATGATTCCAACTGGGTTAACAGTAATTCTTGTATAAGACGGTCTCACACGTAAGACTGTTCCATTATAGGATCAAATGAGCAAATTTATTATGAACATACACCGTCTCATGGTGTAAGACCGACTTATTCTAAAATTTGTAAATTTCCGAAACGAAAGAGTAGAAATTCCGCATCGAACGTGGTTACACTCTTCAGACGGCATATCATTTAGTCAATTATTACATAAAATGGTAAAAATGGTAAAACTTGAAGGTTTGTATGTCTAGAGGGGAAAGGGAGTAAAAATGTAAAATCTTACAACATAAAACAAATAGGCAAATTTTTGTGACACAAAATTCGATGCAAGCGAAATTAGTCATCGACTTCAGCCTTGATCTCTTTTTGTAGCTCCTCCTTGTATTCCTCGAATGTTCCTTGGAAGAACTCGACAGTTCCATTGTCGACAACCCAGATTTGACTCCTCTCCTCGTCCTCGCACACGCGTGAAATCAACCGTGAATCGTGACTAACCAGAACGACCCCACCCGTGAACTCGTCCAATGCATCTGCAAGAGCATCAATACTCTGCATGTCCAAGTGATTGGTGGGCTCATCGAGTAACAATATATGAGGCTTTGACATGGCTATCGATGTAAATACAACCCTGGCTTTCTGACCCCCTGATAATTTGGCAATCGGGGTTAGATGATTGTGACTTGGAAGGCCGAATTTCCCGAGTTTTGCTCTAACTGCCTCTTGCTTGCTCATTCCCTCTTGGTCAGGATGGAGTCGGAGAAGATATTGAACTGCATTTTCATTCATTGTAAGAAGATCGACGAAGTGCTGTGAGTATCTGCCTATTCTTAGCTTTTGGCTCCTCCGTACCTCCCCCTCACATGGGGATAGGTCCCCGGCAAGGAGATTGAGCAATGTCGACTTCCCGGCTCCATTGGGTCCCACAATAGCAACTCGGGTTCCCATGTCAATCCCAACATCAACGTCGCACAACCTAAAATCTGGACGGCTAGGGTAGCTAAAGCTAACTTCAATAAGCTGGAGGAGGGGAGGAGTAAGTTCAGTGGGTTCGGGGAAGTGAAACTCCACAGTGTAGTCACGCCATTTTCTAGGGGCTTCGGCTTGAGGCTCGTCTTCATCAACTTTACCTTTCGCCTTGCTTTTGGACGCCTTTTTTTCTTGGGTGAACTTGGCTTTTTCCTGCACTTTCTTTTGCTTATCCTGGTTTCCTGACCGTTTGGCAGCTTTCAATTGCTTGTCATACTTTTCAAACTCTTTATTCATCTCTTTTCGACGCTGTTCATAACCACTCTCAAAGTCATCGAAGTTTCCACGGTACATGTGAAGCTTCATGTCATGAAGATGAATGATTTCAACACACACCGTGTTAAGAAAATCACGGTCGTGTGATACAACAATAAGAGTTTTCTTCCACCGACATAGATACTCCTCCAACCACAAAACCGCTCTAAGGTCTAGATGGTTTGTGGGTTCATCAAGTAATAGAAGTGTCGGCTGGATGAAAAGGGCTCGGGCCAGGGAAATTCTCATCCTCCACCCTCCACTAAACGACTTAGTAGGACGGACCTGCATGTCTTTGGTGAATCCCAGACCAGCAAGAATCTTTGAAGCCTGAGCCTCAGCTGCATCCGACCCAAGCAACTCAAGCCTCTCGTATAACTCAGCAAGCCTTTCTCCAGATTCGTCGTCTTCAGCTCCATCTCCATTTTCACCTGATGACTTTTGCAAAGTAGCAACCTCTTCTCGGAGCTTCACCAGCTCATCATTGGCCGAAACAACTGCTTCAAGTGCACTACGATCATCCCCAACTATCTCTTGCTCAACCAATAGCACATCAATGTTTTTGGGAACCGGTATCTTTCTCCAAGCCAACAGCTTAAGAAGCGTCGACTTACCCATTCCATTTGGTCCTACCAAACCATATCTCTTCCCATGAGAAATTTTTACAGTCGCATTCTTAAGAAGCTCTTTTCCTCTAGCTGACACTGAAAAATTCTCGACTGTTATATCTTTAACATTAGCATCGGCATCATCTCCACCATCGAGGACCGAAGCACGACTACCAATGACAACAGTGAAAGCATCACGATCATCCCTAAGTGCCTCTTGTTTCGCCTGCTCAACAGCGTGCATTGCCAACATTTCCTTCTTTTCTCGTTTCTTCGACTCTTTTTCAGTCAAAGAAGTACTCAGCACCTTGACCTCTGTCCGTCTGGCAATCTGTTCTTCGTCACCCCCAGCAACATTCTCCTCATCTTCGTCATCAGATGGTGGAAGATCGATTCCATCAGTGTAAGAAACTCTGGGAGGTGCCTTTGCCTTTGCCTTGGCTCCCTTCTTCGGCTTATCTGGCTTTTCATCCATACTAGCAAGCATAGCGGAAACTGAGATTTTATCTTTCTTTCCGTCTTTGCTAGTTCCAGCATCATCCGACGATTTCTTCTTTCCCATTGAATACCTACAGCAAGAAATTAACTTGCAATCACTAACAGCAAAACTTCACTCCCAATATTTATACAGCATAACCGATTTAATTACTCCGTATATTTTAATTTCAAAACCCGCGTCACGCATTCACTGCCAGTATTTGAAGCAGATACAAGGCTACTCAAAGGAAATAGCAATATCAGCTACGCCATTTGATCGATAAATAGCAATAACACACACAAATCTCAGTTTCATATAGTAATCCGCGTCGTTCGAAAATGGGTTCCAGATATACAGATACAAATCCAATACATCAGTAACAATCTTTTGAGCTTAATTATGACTTAGTTAATTCAATTGATCTTGCTTAAAACCGTCTTAATTTCAAACTTCTCCCAATATCCTCTTATTTCCTTGAGATGTTCGACAATGGGTTTCAGAAATACAGGTACAAATCCAATACATCAGTAACAATCTTATGAGCTTAATTATAACTTAATTAATTCAATTGATCTTGCTTAAAACTGTCTTAATTTCAAACTTCTCCCAAAATCCTCCTATTTCCTTAATTTTAATCGGATGGGAGAACCGTCTTAAGTTAAAACGGTCTTAAACAATAATTTGGTGCAATTAAACAAGTTTAACAAGCTTTATTACACCATTAATCAACAAGCTAATATTGACAAGAACTACTCCAACTTCAATTTAAAAATTAAAATAAATAATTACAATTTTACAAAGCAAAATTAACTTTAATTGAGAATTAAACAACTACAAAACAACAATAGATGATACAAAAATCAAAGGAAACATACGAATGAGAGAGACGATTGATATTACCTTGATTAATTGAAAGACGATTTGTGCTGGGCTGTCGGAAACTAGGGTTTGCTGATTTGGGGGGATTTGGGTCTGTTTTTTTAAATAGGGTTGGAGGATATGATAGGAGTTACGGACGGAGCAGTGAGTAATTGAGATTGGAGACGTTCGTTTAAATAGTTTTGGTTTGTTTAAATATTAAATCGGGTTCGAATTTGTATATACGGTTTTTGATTAGGTATGTGTCGTCCTTTATTAAAAAAAATACTCCGTATTATAAGTAAAATAGGTTTTTTTTCTCTAAGGTGGTATTCGTGAATTTTTCGAATTTTAAGTGGTATCTCTGTATTTTTGAAGATATCCTTGATATCCTTAAAGTTAGTAAAATGTTTATAAAATACCCAATTTACTAAAAATTACGTTTTTAATCAGTTAAATTTTGTAATAAAAATATGTTTATGATTGAGTAAACTACGTTTATGTTAATCATATGACAAATTATTGTCAAGAAATTAATTAAAAATGTATAAACTAAACATTTAAAAGAGGCGAGTTAGAGAAGTTTGGGTATTTTAAGAGGTTTTCAGTAAAAAGTTTAGAGGTAATCTGATATTTTTTTTTAAAGTAGAATTCGAAGAAGTACAAGGGCACCACGTAAAAAAAATCAATAAAATATCTAGAAACTTCAATGAGTTTACTGTTATAATAATAATGAAAATGAAACTTTTTGAAAAAGGAATATGAGTTCATGAGAAATTTTTAAATGGTATTACGTTAGGTGTACATTCTTAAGAAATTAACTAATTATGCTAAACTGTTTATTAAAACGGTGACTTTTATTATAAAGTTTAGAAGTTCGATATAGGGATGAATGGATGATAGACCGTCTTGGATACATTGAAAGACGGAACTAACGAGATGGTTGGTGAAAAGCAAACACGACGGCTGTAGTTCAAGAGTCGGTCTACTGTGATCTTGGTGATGACCCGTTTATCTTACGTTAAAAAGGTTCGAATTCAGGTCATGAGTATCGCCGCTGCTCACGACTTCACCAATTATGATAGTTAAGTGTTCCTATGCTAAAATGGTTTCAAGTAGTGCACGGTTGATTACGTATAATATTCAATTGATTGTATTAGCATTATGCCGCTCTGAAAATATTTCTACAAGTCTCTCTTTTGACGGGCATATTCGTCATAAATTTACAACGGGTCAAATACTATCCACATGAGTAATCTACCATATGAATAATATTTGACTCGTGATAAATGAAAATTTGTGTTCTTTATAACGATTGGTTTCGACTTCTTTTTTTATTAGGAACGTCCTTGAGCATACCTAGCCCAGTTGCATGCCTGCCCCCGCTAAGACGGAGACCTCCGTCATAAGGAAGACGAGCAGCACTTTCAGCAGGTCTTGCTTGTGACGGGCTAATCCCGTCACAAGCTTGTAACCTCTCACAAAAAGAGAGACGGAACAAGGTGGGACACCCTTCACGTGTTTTCCCACTCCCCTCTCATGAATATTTTGTGAGAAAAAATGGTATTAGTCACAAGCTTGTGACAGATACTGCAATCACAAATAAGAATTTGGGTAGCATTTAGCAACATATTTTACTGTCTCGTAGACAAATTCCAGCGATTTAAAATGTTGCGAAAGAATACGATAAAAAGTAGCACTTCCTACTTTTAAGCTGATTTGAAAGCCATCTAGTCTCCATACATTGTTGAATCCAGTCAAGAGTCGAGAGTCGAGACACGAGCTTGTTAATTTGCCATCCGAAACAGAGATCCATATATTTAGAGGTAGGGAGCAGGAATACTATTTTCTTGTGCAACAAATGCCGATTACTATAGGCATAATAATGTTAGAGAGCAGAGACGATGAAACGTGGAGAGCGTGCACAAAATCGATACAAAAAGTAAAGCCCATACGGGTTTGGTAGCTAAGGAGCTGTTGTTTCCAAATGTCATGCCTAAGAAGCCTGTGTCGCTACCAGATCCGTCGCTACCAGATCCAGAGCTGGTTCGGCTACTACTTGTGCTGGTTTCACCACTGTATCCCACATTTACTCGGTCTCTGCGCAATGAAAAGATGCAAAGTTCCAACAATGTTAAAATGAGAAGTGAAATGGTTGAATACTAAGAAGTAGCACAAATTCTTGTTTCAGACCGTCACTTTTGGTCTGAAATAATAAGACGGGATTTTATAACCATTTTACAGCCAAATGAAACCACGATAATATGGTCAATGTTACAGCCTATGATAACTTGTTTGTAAATAATGGTTACATTTGGCTGTAAAATGGTTACAAAATCCCGTCTTATTATTTCAGACCAAAATTGTGGTCTGAAGCAAGACCAACTGAGTAGAAGAAGTAGATGTGTGAGTTAAAGTACCTAGGATCACCGAAGACACCAGCATACAGGGTAATCTGGTCGATAAGCTGTACGGATTTGGGTTCGGTGCTGACGGCTTTGGCATACTGAGCACTAAGCCCTTCTCCTGAAGGCACGAAAAATGCACCGTTTACCATTATGTCTCCTTCCGTCCTCCAGTTCCAATCTGGCCAGTCCTTGTCGTCTGTTTCAACTCGCTTCGTCACCTAATTGAATACACAAAGCATATAAACAAAACTCGTTCCCTTAAAATGAGATGCAAATACACACTTTTACCGTATCCCTTCCATGGGGAACAAATGTACCCACACGGCCACACGACTGCTTAAAAAATACCCAACATCGAGAAAAATTGGTTTACCCAATTTGGAAAACATAGATGAAGTAAATTTGACGAGTCGGGCACTTGGGACAGTGATCAGTAAAAAAACCAAAAACGAGTACTTGACGTTCCGTGTTGGGTTGAAATTTTTCTTTAGAGAAGAGTTTCAATATATGGTATCCACTAATGATGGCCGAACAGAGGTCCATGTAGAGCGTGGTAGACAGCCTAAGAAGTGTAAGTAAAATGTTCGATGAGTACTCACCTCTTTAGCACTGGGGTTCTCTGGAGCAATGTATCGGTTGCCTTGGCTGTTGATTGTGGGGTTTGCGCTGCCTCCGATCACATACATTTCCCACTTCCGAAAGTCGTTGTTCACTACGTGTATGTAACCTCGTCTACACCGTGGCATTCTTTGTACTAATCCCTCGCCGAATATGTTGAACGCCAATGTTACCTGTTTTTACCACTTATCCTTATCAATGCTTAACCTTCAAACCATGTCCAATAAAAAAAAAACAGACTTATACGATCCCCTTGATAGATGAACCATCTCAACCAAAACCTTAAGTAATGGAATGCCCATTGGGCTTGAAAAGTGGTTAGTTTGCACAGGCCCCCATATCGTGTGCGGGTTTCCACTTCGTGAGTTCTCGAGGGGTTTTGAGGTTGTCAGGATTCGAACCCGTGACCTTCGGTCACACTGGCTCTAATAGCATGGCTCTAATACCATGATAGATGAACCATCTCAACCAAAACATAATGGTTGAGGCCCAACTATTATTAATATTCCTATTACCCCTAAACCCGTGTGATTTTTTTCCTTTTTAAAGAACGACCAGGGTTTTGTCCGTTTTGAGATCTAGATGTGAATCCAAGTACCTAACAACTAGACTAATTCACATCCGAAACACTAACTCAAACTCCAAAAGAGAACTAACTAGTGTTCAAGATCGAACAACTAACCAAACACGAGATATTCGTCACTGCGAAAGCAAAATTTCACATCTTAATTTAACAACACACAAGGTAAAGAAGTGTAGGTGGTAAAAACCTGCATGCCGGCATCTAAAATGTAGCCATCACTATGCCCCAAGAGCATGACGTCGTTATGATGAGAAAAGTGGTTGTTAGAAATAGTAATTCCGGTGGATCCCATGGTAGCATCAATCAGGCCATCAGTGCAATAGGATAAAGTACAGTGGTCGACCCAGATATTGCTAGCCCCGAAGATGGTGATGCCATCACCGTCCGATTTGGACCTCATGCCCACATGGGTAGGGCTTGAGCGCACATTGGAGTTGCCGGCAGGATAACAGTTGTGGATGTGAATGTTATGGATAATGATGTTAGAAACGTACTGAAGGGTGATGCAACCCCCGCCAGTGATGTGGACATCAGCACCGCGACCATCTATGGTCTTATAGCTGTTAACAATGAGCTCGTATTTGAGCTTGATGGTCATGTCGCCTGAGAATATGATCCATAGGGGATCATCTTGAATCACGGCATAACGAAGGGTGCCTTGCTTTGGGTTCACTGCATCCGAGTCTGATGAATCGGTGACCACGTAAATCTTACCCCCTTTGCCTCCCATTGCTCCTTGCCCAAACCCGATTGCACAGTCCGCTAACCGTTCACGTTTTGAGGCCCATTGTGCGTCGCACCGCCAGCAGTCGTCAATTGGGTTCCCCGTCAAGCATCCTGAACTTGAGGATTCTGATACTCCTAGCATTTGTCTTCTGGACACAGATACATTGACCATCCTGACACGTCACCAAACATTCAAAACACAAATTAAACTCCCATGCTAAAGAATAATGTTCTGCGATATCCAAATAACGGGTCATTACAGGAAAAATGATCTACCTGTGCACATGTTCAGCAACAGCATCCGGGTGAGGGTGTTGATTGGGAAGTAGAAGACTGAAAGCAGGGCCGAGAAAAGAAGAAGCGGAAAATAAGAAGAAAATGGTGTTCAAGGGAACCATCAAGGTTGTGATTATACCGAACATGGCTTCACTCAATAAATTAAGACGGGATATGATCTGGTTTATACGTAAAATCCCAACTTTGATTCACTCGTTGTCTGGAATGGCCAAAATCTACAGGCCCGTGGTGCAGTCAAAGGATGCTGCTCAAGAAAATAGCAACATTCCGGACTGTTAGCAGTTTTTCCTCCAGGAGGAAATGAAAAATTCTGCCACGCTCATAGAAACTGAACGTTTCGATCACTTTTGACAACCTCTCTCAGTGCTCCTTCGGCCCTTTTCAATACAACAATGACATTAACGTTCATGTAGCTCAACACTCAAGTTTCTACTTCTCTTAAAGTCAAAGATATACGTTGTGTCTTTTGTGATCTCTACCTGAAAAGATTTGAGAATATCAGTGTGGGAAGAAAGTGAAGCGACGCAGTATAGCTAGTCATTAAAGCCAACGGAACACGAATGTTAGTATCAGAGCTATGTACGAATCCATTTCCATTATCAATCATTGATTCTATATACACCACACTTCGGAAAAATCGACAGGAAGTAACTAAACTAAGCTGAATTTTGCTAGAACAACACCAACCACAATGCATTACATCATTATGATAGAACACAACCCTCAAACTGTAAACTAATTCCCACCATTGTAAAAGAGCAAGACAACGATTCGATGAGTGAACAAAGGCAACCATTGAAGGCTAATTATCTTCAACAACATTACCAAAGTGCCTGAATGGCTCCAACAAATTGCGGGGTACGGGGGAGGGGGGGAGAGGGTCAGGTATACGCAGTCTTACCCTGCATTCGCAACACAAAGAGACGGTTTCCGAACGACCAAACATGAAAATTGCTAAGGCCAACTCTCTTCAACAACAACATTACCAAAGTACCTCAATGGCTCCAACAAATTGTGGGGTACGGGGGACGAGGGTTAGGTGTTTAGGGTTTAGGGTTTAGGGTTACGCAGTCTAACCCTCAGCAACACAAAGAGACTATTTCCGAATGACCAAACATGAAAATTGTAAAGGCCAACTATCTTCAACAACAACAACAACAACAACAACAACATTATTATCAAAGTGCCTCAATGGCTCCAACAAATCGTGGCGTACAGGGACGGGTCAGGTTTACACAGTCTTACCCTGCATTAGCAACACAAAGAGACTATTTCCGAATAACCCAAATTGCAAAGGCCAACTATCTACAATGTATGACAGTAAACACTAGGTAAAACCTACACTACCCCAATTTTTTTACCAAATGAAATACTCCGTAACAAAGTCCGATACTTGAACATGCACCCGTGTGGCGGCCATGTGACCGTGTCAAATACTTCTAATCCAGTCAAAATAACTTACCGTGACTCCATGAGTTCCTAAAATATCTTAAAATTACATAATTTACCTACTTTTAAATAAACAATTAAAAAAAACATCAAAAGTTCCAATATGTCCTAGGATAATAATGCATGCTTAAGAATAGAGCAAGATCTACAAAATATATACTTTACATTCAATAAAATACAATTAAAAAAATGTGGATCAAATAATAACACCAAATAAACATAATTTGACCCGTCACAAACTTGAGACGGAAATACCCGTCACAATGGAAACTTACATAAACATAAAATAGTAAAAATAAAAAAGAGATCTAAAAATAGAAGAAAATTACCAAATGTAGTAACTAAAAATGGGTAATCCAAAAGATTTAAGAATGTCACTAAATGTTGAGCTTTAGATATATTGACTAACTAAAGAATGGTGCTCAAATATTAATTTTCACCTCAATTAAACTAAAAAAAATATTAATTTATTGAAGAAAGTAAAATGGGGTTAATTATAAGTTCATTTTGAACTTAAATTTAAGAATTTAAGGGTAATTAATTGAAGAATTAATTTTGTGGGTACACTCCCTATTTCTTTGGTATAGTGTTAAGGTTTTTTTGGGTGTGTGAAGAAATAGGGAGGGAGGGAGGAAGGAGTGAGGGAGGAAGATGCAGCTGTTTTTGTTTGCAGAAATATGGAGTAGAACATGCAGTAGATGTACTCGGTTTTAGGTTCACTCCACTAGTCACTCTACTCACTACGCATTAGTGAATAGTGTGACTATTTTGGACGGTGGCTTGCAACTTGCACATCACAAATAGTACAATAGGATAGGATGTCAATTTCACCCGCAACTGATCTAAATTCGATCCGCATGATTTTAAAAGATAGATGAAAACCCGACTTAAATGGATGATAGATGGATGACGGATGACGGATGACGGATGACGGATGAGGCTTCACCCGACCCGAACCCGATCCATTGACATGACTAAGTACACAAGTTAAGATTCGGTTCCAAAATAACAACAATGTTATTGTAAATAAAATTCGTCACAAGCATGTGATATGAAGTAAGGGATAGGGATGGCAGTCTCACCCTAACCCTGTGGATATCGAGGGTGGTATATGGATATGAGTGAATTTAGGTTGGGATATGGATCAAGGGCTATCACCCGCTTATCACCCGATGGATATCCTAAATTAGTGTGAAATTAATTTTTCTAACAAAAAATAAATAATAAAAACTTTGATTAAAAATTCTTTTAATTTGTACAGATTTTTTAAAATTAAACTTAGAAACTATTAAAAATGCTCTTTTCTCCAGGAATACACTGGACATGACGTATATATCATGGGAAGCTAAATACTTCATAAGCCCAAAACGAACCTGAACAAACACTAAGTTGTTTACCCGTTATCGTAACTAACAAACTAATATTTTATTGCATTTTTTGTTTATTGGCGTGTAAACATTGTACATATTTCATGTAACCCGGATTTATTTGGTAATGTACTCTTTTAATTTCTTCGTCTTAGGTGTGTTTATTATATATCGTAGGTAAATTTTATGAGCGTAAAAGTATCCAACGGGCGCCCGCTTCACCCGGTGGATATGGATATGGATGGAAAAAAATTAAACGGATAAGGGTGGGATATGGATTACCATAAATTAAATGTATATGGATATGGATATGGCTCCACCCCATCCATATCCCACCCATTGCCATTTCTAGTAAGGGATAAGTGGAAAGGGTAAGTAAGAGAGAGGATTTTAGAGGTCGCAGGTAAAGTTGACATTAGGTGTGTTGCTGGCCCGTGTGCCGGCCCATCTGGCCTTCCCCCAAAAATGGTCCAACCCAGGCACAAATATTGGGCTAGTCGTGTCGTGTCGTGTTTGGCGCACTCAACCCAACCTTGCCGCAACCCGCTCTTGGCATGCCTATTTTCGTGCTCGCCCGTGCCTAACCCATGGGCTAATTATGCTTTTGCGTGGCTTGCCCTATAAAACTTAAAGTTAATTTTTTTTTTAAAAAAAAAATTTTAATAAAAAAATAATTAGATTAAGGTATAAAAATCTGCAATGAGACAAATACTTATTGACTTATTGTATACATATACGAAAATCATTTTCACACTAAGTAATACAACTATATATATAATATTCTCTTCGTATCTGAAATACCTTTTATTTTTTATTATTTATTTGTTTCCGTAATACCTTTTGATATCTCATATTTCATCTTAACCAAATAATCACGTGAATATATTTTATTGTAACCTTCATATCATCATCATTAGTAGCCTTTAGTTCCTTCGTTCAATTTTTTTCTTCCTAATTACGAGAAGATATAAAAGTCAAATAGAGAGAATATTACATTTAACAATCCTTAGCGTCATATGACCTTAGTACCTCACCGGTCAGACAATCCGGACTGGCATACACTAGTTAATTCTCCGCGCATGCTCGCAATATACAAACCCTTGGTCCCGGCCTTCGTCATCTTTTAGGCTGCCAAATGAATGATACGTTCATTACAGCCAAGAGTAGGTACACTTCTCCTACGTAACATAACTACTTTTCACTACGACATTATTAGACCCGGTCTGGATTAGGCTGCTAGGCAGTTGCCTCTCCTTCATTCATTTAATTAACCCCGTCATCAACTATCTTTATTTCACATTGTCTCGTCTTTTTCCTCGCTGCCGGGATTTAGAAATTCATTCTCATGAACGAACAAACGCGTAAACAAACACTATTCCATATTAAAGATCGTGACAACATTATAATACAACACAGAGTTTCATTTGTGAGTTGTGACAGACACAATCTATCATAAGGGTGTAACGTGAGACAAAGGATAACTTGGATATGCAAGTGGGAGGATAAATGGGAGAGGGTTATGAAAAGTTACAACTTTATTAATTACCGTCATAACTTACAAGCAAAAGAGATTGTCAGACTGATAATATAAAAGGAACAAAAATTGATCGAATGAATAAAGTATTATAGAAGGAAATAGAGTATTTTTATTTTCCGAAATAAGCAATTTTTAACAATTAATTAACGAAATAGGTAATTTTTCAAATTTATTACCGAAAATGGGTCCACGTAGTACTGGATTTCCCGAAGCTGTGGCCAGAGTCAAGTCGCCTACCCCTATAACGACTTGACCTTCAACAATACCAACCCAAACTGAACAAAAACCAAAATAAAAAACAACACGGCATCAGGTCGCCCAGCCGGGGAGCGACTTGGCTTCGAGCCCAGCATATACCATTCGCACTTCATTTTCTTTGCTCAAATTACACAACATCAAGTCGCCCTGTCGAGGAGCGACTTGGCTTCGAGCCCAGCATATACCATTCCACCTTCGGTTTTTCAAAATTTCACACTTTACATATAGTCGTTTACCGGGTAAGCGACTTGAATACGATACTAGTTTCGGTGGTTACGTGGACCCATTTTCGGTAATAAATTTGAAAAATTACCTATTTCATTAATTAATTGTTGAAAATCGCCTATTTCCGAAAATATTTTTGATCTATAATAAATAAATATAGTGTCATATCATACCATTACGGGGTAATTTGCTCCATCAAGGAAAAGAGTTGAAGAGTAAATCTTATTTCGAACTGTAGTATTGTCTTGTTTAAATAGATTATAAATTCCGTCTCGACTTAGAGCGATCGTACCAAAATACGGGTATAGATAATATGAAGCGGCAATGCCGCGCAACAACGGTCATCTTTTGTTTAGAAAGAGAAGGGTAACGGTAACCTAGCACTTTACCCGACCCTATGTAGCTAGGTAGCCCTATCCAAATCTCCACCCATAAAAGTCACTTGCAATTATCACCTTAGCATGATAAAGCACATATAAAGCTCCTCCCTTTGTTCTACGTCAACTTTTGGGCCCCTCTTCCTTTAATCCATCATTAGTTGTATCATTAACATTGTGATTAGTAAATAATTAGTACAATTAGGGTGGTCAGAAACTCGGACGGGCGGCCGGACGGGGGAGAGCCAGGCAGGAGAAGGTCAGCCCGGACCCAACCCAGGTTGGGTGGATCCGGAACCGACCTGAAGTTGGTTATAGGTGCATAGGTTTGGCCGTTTGGGTTATGACAGGCTTTGGATAGGTCAGGTAAAATCTGCAGAATCACCACGACTCTGGTATTATGCAGGTCGGGTTGGGTGAAAAGTGATCATATTGGATTGTTTACGGGTGGGCAGGGTTAACCCTTATCTTTGACCTAAATTGAGATCGAAGGAGTGTAAATATTCAATTATTCACTGTTTTCATACAACTCGTCGGCTAACAAGTCTACTAATAAGATTTGAACAAGATTACTTAATAAGGTTTAAGCGACTAGGCCAGTCTTTTTCATACATTTGACTTATTTAATTTTTCATAATTTTTGAGACGATACTTTAATTATATTTTTTTATAAATTACTCATTAAATTATGATAATGTCAGTGATATATTAAGAACAATTTAGATTTGATTATTCGTTATTTATTAATATAAAAGTCCATTTTTTAAAACAATTTGAAATTGATCCACTTGACTAATCGAATGAGATTTTTATAAATGAAATTAACTAATGAATGCTTAGTAACATGTAGTCATGTAGATGTATGCATTCCGATGTTCATATTGTCAACATTGTGACAGGAGATTGTAAGGATTAGTCTCAGAGTTTACCACGGGTGACTTAACTCTTAAGCATGTGAATACAATAACATTTCGTGTTTGGCAATTAAGACATCAAGACAATTATTTTAGGGCATCCCATTTACAACTACGTTCGTAAGACGGTTTTATATTATATTTCTTATTTTTTTATATTTTATATTATTTTCGTTACTTGAAGAGTAAATGAGATTTTATTTTCTTTTAGAATTAAAATTTTAAAATTATTTACTTTTGAATTTTTTCCTAAATTTACTCCCTTAACTTGCATTTTTTTCTAAAATTGCTCTCAAACTCCACTTTTAGTGACTTATTTGGAATTTCATCTATTTTTGAACTTATTCCGTTTGTGAGATTCAAAAACAGAGAAAATAAATCAACTCAAATCGATTTTTTGAAGCAATTTTAGGAAAAATAACAATTTATGAAAGTAATCTTAGCAAAAAGAAAATGCGATAGGGAGTAATTTTAAAAATAAATTTCAAAAGGAAGTAAATTTTTTAAAAAATTATTTTAAAAAGGAGTAAAATCTAATTTTTAAAAATCAAATCAATATTAGCAAAAGCAGATTTATAAAGCAAATATGACTAGTAAAATGATTTAGCAAGTTTAACTAAGAAATGTCTGGTAATTTACAGTTTTAGATTAACAGATTGTTTAGAGCCTCTATAAACTTACAAATAAAAACGTGAACAAATTATTTATTAAATATATTTAAAAGGAAGGTTGATATTTTTCAAGTGGTTAATAACAATTATTTTTTTATAATCTGCTAACCTAATATACCGATAGAACAACAAATTGGACCGCAATATATTATTTCAATATGTCATTAACGAAACACTCTCATCATCATATTCATAAGTCAAACATGTTAAAACTTTCAAATATACTAAAATTTGACCAATAAATCATTTACCAAACAAAGCCTTAATATAAAAACGGTATTGCAATATTCCGTATCACGATAATATGCATAAAAAGAACAGTCGAATCCATAACTATTATCATGATACATACGTCTTAACCACTAAACTAAGGGGTCGTTTGGTTGCCTTTTAAAATCACGGAAATTGGAAAATCATGAAAAGTGGGAAAATTGAGTCTTGTTTGATTGCCCAATTCATGGGAATTACAACTTCCTATGAAAGTTCTAATTCCTACATTACGTAGGAAGTCGCTTACCTAGCCCCCTCTAGGTAATTGGAAGTTCCCGCATGAATTGATGTTCCTACATTCAACCAAACAACATTTACCTAATTCACGTGATTTTTAAGTTCATATGAATTTTATCTTTCCGGAAATTTTATCTTCCCATGCCGAACCAAACGACCCCTAAATATTTTCGGTATCAGACATTAAATACTTTTACGCTCCTTCCACAATGTACATAAAACCACATTAACACACACCACAACTGAAAGAATCATTCCAAATAATTTCACACTTTCTTCTCTCTAAAACTCTTAACCATGCAACGCCAGTCTTTAGGTTCACCAAGCAGAGAAAGACTAGTAATCGCCACCGACGACGTCGTTTTAATGTCCGACGATCAACGCCGCCGCGATTCAACTCCTTCCTCCTCCGCCATCGCCGTTACAGACGTCGGCGACGGCGAATTCAAGACGGAGAAGCCTCACCGTTCTCACTCTCCGTCACCGGAAAACTTCATTCACTTCATTCCTATCCTCATTGTTTTCTGTTTTCTCGTTCTTTATTTATCCTCTCATGATCCTTCTCCTCAAGGTATGTAATTACTAATTACTACTTGCTCTGTCTCGGAAATTCGTTTCATTTTCATACGTTTGTTCAAATATCGTCTCAAAAGAATCGTAATGCAATTACACTGTCATGAACTGATGAACTCATGATTTTGAATGTTGTTTGACTTTATTTAATCGATGATTTAATTTAATTTAATTTAATTTAATTTAATTATTTGCTGTAGATTTGTCTCAATTTCACGGATTCAAATTCAAGCATCCAGAAGAAATTACAGGTATATACATAAATTTGATACATAACTTGCATTATACTCTTACTTATGAAATTCAATTATTTTCATTGAATTATTTGTTGCTTTGATTATAAATTAAGCATCAAACTACCGTCTCAATCATTTGTTTACTTTTACGGATTCGATTTCCTATGAATAGATTGTTAATTAGATGATAAATTATGCAGAATTGAATTTAATTGACGAAGCGAACAACAACAATAAGCAGCTGAAGCGAAGCAACGCATTTGCGATACGAAGTTTGACGAATTTGCAAGAAGAAATAATGCAAATTGACAGTCCGAATGCTCGTTCCCACCGAAAACTCGGCGATTTTTAGTCAATCTTCCAAAATGTATGCACATGTCGTAGAATAATTTCGCCATTTTTTTTCTTGTTTTTATTCGAAATTTCGATATATATTAAATTAATCCGTATTAATTATCGATTATTAATGTATATTGAGTGGATTTGTTTGAATATTAGCGACCAGGGTCGATGATTAGCAAGTTCAAAAGTTCTAAGAATAAAGTAAATGCTTTTGTTCACTCTAAGAATCCGAGGCTAAAAAGTAAAATCTATCGAAATTTGATTTTCGTATTATTAAGGTCGTAAAATGTATTTTGAATCGAGTTCATCATAATTACGTAAACAGTAACGTCATTTTATTTTCCAAATTGATTTTTATTGTTCATTCTAAGAATCTGAGGCTAAAAACTATTGAAATTTGATTTTCGTATTATTTAAGGTCATAAAATGTATTTGAATCGATTTCATCATAATTACTTAAATTAGTCGTCATCTCATTTTTTAAATTATTTTTTTTACCTCATTTAAAACTTGGAGATTTTTAAAGGGTGTTTGATGAACGACATATTGACCAATTTTCAATTGAGTTCATCATAATTACTTAAACAGTAACGTCATTTTATATTTCAAATTGTTTTTTATCTCGTTGAAAACTCGGTCATTTTCAGGGAGTGTTTGGCATAAAACATATTGTTTCCGATTTTTAGCATATTTAAGGGCTTTAAGATGTTTGATCAGGCGATATGTTAGTTTTAGGGTTTGTTAAACAGTAATTTGAAATGATATGTTGTTTTATAATATGTTGCTTACGCCAACATATATTTTACAAAGAGAACTTACAATTTATTAATCGTAATCTGCTAAAATGTTAATTATACTTCATATGTTACCAAAATTGTTCTTCTAAAACCTGTCATTTATAATCTATCTAATTAATCTGTTTATACTGAAATTAATGCGATATCAAACTTGCGTAGTGTAAGCACATGTCATAGAATAATTTTCACTATTTTTTAAATTTGTTATTTTCCTGGTATTATTCTAAATTTGGATAGATACTAATTATTGATGTATAATTGCGTGGTTTTGTTCAATTTGAGACATTTTTATTATTTTTTTATTTTTAAAATATCTTACCGACAGAAAAAATAAAATGACAGCTGGAAAATGCGGAATTAGATGTCAAGGTGCTAAAATGCGCGGAGATGTGTACTAGTGTGTAACACTGTAGCTGTTGAAAGTGATGGAGTCCAGCTAGGACTTAGTCAATTGGGCCACTAAATCGCAAGTTATTTTGTAAGACCATCCCCAAGCAAGGTCGCCAACCGGGTCGCGACTTTGTTGGGTCGCCTTAATTACTTAATTAACACGACCTTAGACAATAATTAGCTCGACCTTGAATAAATCGGGGTCAATTGGTGACCCTGAACAAGAAGAGGTCACCATTTGGTGACCTTCCACATGGCATTACACGATTGGTTTAGAAATAAAACTTATTTTTAATATTTAGTTAATAATAATAATTAAAAGAGTAAGAGAGAGGTTTTGTGGGTTAGAGAATGTAGAAAGTGGAAAATTGATTGGGTTAGTGACCTAGGTCGTGACCTTCTGCTTGGGAGGGCATAAATGGGTCAAGGTAAATAAGGTGAGATTAATGGTTAATATGTTGGTGACCCGATTAAGGCGACCTTCTGCTTGGGGATGGTCTAAGACCGTTGTATATATTGTATTAATAATTTCACGATAATTATTAGTTACTCGTAGTTCTTTACGTATGTTTTGAGTAAAAAACAAGGGATGGAAGAGTGTTGTTTTAAAAATTCACAAATTCTTAATTGCAACGGCACTATCCGTCGTAAATTTGTGACGGATACCGTTTTCTCTCACAAAACATCCACTTTTTTTCTCTCTCCAACACTATTCATGTGGTCCCCTTTCTCCACTAACTCATTTTCTATCCATTTTATCTCACAAAATATCCGTCACAAATGGTGGCCCGTCGCAAGCAAGACTTACTATTAAAAATTAAAAATGAACCGAGTCATTTGAATTAGAAAACATCAAGAAATGATCGGGACGGAATGACTAGGGTTCGAAGGCTAAATAAAGGTATTTACCGTTTTACGATAATTTCTAATCAGTTCTTTACGCTTGTTTTGAGCAAAAAATCAAGGAATTGAAGAGAGTTGTTTAAGAAAAAATTAAAACTAGTCGAACAATAACATGCCAAAAATGGAAACCGAGAAAAATGAACCGAGCCACTTAAATTCAGCAAGTCTTTCGTGTGACGGGTATATTCGTCACAAGCTTGCGACAAGTCAAATACTATCCATGTTGGTGGAAAAGACAAAACAATTTGCTATTATCAACATATTCTAATTTTATCTTATCTCTCCACATGAATATTATTTGACTCATAGCAAGTTTGTTGAGAATTTGTGACTTAAATTAGAAAAACGTAAAGAAGTGATCGGAACAAAACGAGTGGAGTTTAAACTTTAAAGGCTAAATAAAGCCGTTATTGAAGCACTCACAGGTGGACCTCAACGAGCCAATTCATTGAATGAGTTGGACTTTGGGCCTTACCAGGCTGGCATTTTTTAAAAATTATTTAAATTAAATTGTGAAATTGCAATTATTATTATATTCCAGCAGTACTTGTACTATTTATTTACACTTTCAGCATTAAATGGGACCCAGAATTATGTTGCAACTTGGATGGTTGTTGTCTGGCTTGGCTTGTCTTGGGACTTGTGAAGTTGTGAGTGATCCGTTCGGTCATATTCGTCATAAGTTTGCAATAGATAAGACAATATAAATTGTTATACTTCGTAGACACTAGACACCGCGGGTAGATAAGACAATACAAATTGTTATACTTCGTAGACACTTTGCTTTTATCTTATCTATCTACGTGAGTAATACTCAACTTAACCCGTCATAAACTGACGAAAGAATCACCGAACCAGGTGCTGTTTGAAATCTCACATTGTTCTTTCGTCGAAAGACCATCCCGTCGATAGGGGGGTCGATAGAGAGTTGAGTCAAGTTAATTGTAATTAAGAAATAGATCAGGATTGACTTAAGACGAATTAAACCACAAATCGACCCAGTTTGAAGTAAATTGACCCAACAATCCACCTAATACGTGGCACGTTGTAATTGGTTCCAAGCATTTAAGAAAACAAAAAAAAGGCTAAAAAAAGTGGTTGTTTGGGAGGTTTATTGACCTAGGTCATGACTTTCTACTTGAGAGGTTTAAGTGGGTCAAGGTCAATGCAATTGACCCGATTAAATTGATTTGTTGCTTGAGAATTGTCTAAAATGTGATTAATTTAAGTGGTAAAGTTTTGAAAAAAAATGCTTATAGTTTAAACGGTAAAGTTATAAAAAATGAAGTTTAAAATCTGGATTCAAATCCTGTCAACATACTGCACTTATAGAGGTGTACACGATGGTCGATTGGTATACATTGGCATATAGAGGTAAGTATTTGATAATTTGGTATGGAAAACACCTTCGGAATCTTAAAAAAATAGGTAATATTTGAACTCGTAACCTCAAAGTCATTGTGCCTCGCTTTTAGGTTTACATTGAGGTTTCATGGACAATGGATGGTCCCAAGTTCGAATCCTGTTTCCTCGTATATAACTGAATATTTCACTTTTATGAGGTTCGTTTACATGTAGGTTCAAAGGAAACTATAAAGCAATTGCATTATAGCAATGGTCATGGAGAAAAAGAAGACGAAAAAAGCATCGTCGAGAAAAAATATCACCATCTAATGCGATATCAAAGGATCAAGCCTTGTGCAGGCTCGGGCTTAGCGGGTTGTTGCTCATTTTGGAGGGGATTCTTGGGAGATGAAGAAGCCTTGGGGGACTCAGCGATCGGAGAGTTGGGCTCTGACTCGGAAAAATGAACCTTCGCGTAATCATCCACCATTTTTCTCTTCTGCTCCTCGTCAACCATACCAACTCTCTCTTTTGTCTTTTGACCGACATCACTCGCTGCTTTGGTCACCTTGTTGAAAGCACCGGTCACCCAAGTAGCACCAGTGAGCACATATCGGTTTTTGATTATAGCAGAACCGGCATTGCTGACCTTTTCCTCGGCAACTGAAAGGGCCGTTTTGGTCTTCTCAGAAACCTGGAATTTCTCAACCGAAGATGTCTTAGTCTAGTGGTTAAGACGGAGGTATTGTGGACAATAGGTCCAAGGATCGAATCCCCTTCCCTATTGTAATGCGACTAAGTGCGCGCTCCGTTGAACAAAAAAAAAAAAAAAAACCTGGAATTTCTCATCCATTTCCTTGACTTTATTGTTGACAGCAGATGTGCCCATGTTGATCTTCTCGGTGAAACCGAGTTTTTGATCAAGTGACGCGATTTTGAGTGAGGCTGTTGAAGTCAGTTGGTGCTTGTCGTCGAAGGATTTTGCCTTGCTAACTGCATCTTTCCCGAGTACAAATCCCTTGGATAACATGCTGCTGACGACGTCCTCTGCTTTCCGGAGTGCGGATTGGGGACTTTGGCCTTCCTGTGACGATTTGGGAGGCGTTAGTTAGAACTTAAGGCCCTGTTCTTTTCGGCTGAAACGAGCTGAATTGAATAAATTGGAGTAGAGCTTAATTGAACTAAATTGAGTGGAACTGAACTGAGGTGGAATGAATTTAGTTGAATTAAAAGTTACTTTTGTTAAGAGATTAATTGAAAATAATTGATTGAACGTAAAGAAAACTTAACGAAATACAACCAACAAAAATTGAAGGGAGCTGAAATTAAGCCAGAAAGAATAGGACCAGAAGCATTAGCTAGCAGAGAATAAGAAGATAGTAATATGAGAGGATTTTCTTACAGATACTTGAGCCAAAGCAGCCGGTGGCAAAACATAGTCCGGATCCAAACTTATTGTGACCGTCTTACCAACTATTGTTGCTCCCTGGCATATGCACACAACGATTATCAGATGCCAACTAGTCAAGTACTAGGGAAAGAAAAGTCGCTATTTTTGGATGTCAAAGACAGTCCGAAGGCAGTTATGGTGACGGGGCTGAAACCCGAGTCATGTTCACCACTATTCCACTGACTTAACAGGCTAACTCGATAACATTTTCATAAAACAGAAAAAATGCAGATGTATGTATATGCAGACGTCGTGTCATTCATGCTAAGTGAAACCCGAGTCAGTCAGAAGGCAGTTAGGGAACTTATGGTGACGGGGCTGAAACCCGAGTCATGTTCACCACTACTGCACTGACTTAACAGGCTAAGTCGTTAACATTTTCATAAAACAGAAAAAATGCAGATGTATGCATATGCAGACGTCGTGACATTCATGCTAAGTGAAGGCAGCTTAATCATGTCAAGCTCCTCCATTATTCAGCGATAGTAAAGGCTTGGGAAGACTCGTGATAGAGCTCAAACTAATGAGTGATGTAATGGCCTATGACAACATATTTCCGCCCAGAAATTTTTTTTTAGAACAATGTGCATGTGGTATCATGTCTGACACGTGTCGGAGTGTTGGACACGGCTATTTTGGGTGAATTTTCCTATATTGTGGTCTAAATTGAAATGTCGACGTGTTGTGTCGGACACCAACATGTGTCTGACAGTTAAGTGAAGTGTCGGAGTAACATGTGAATATGTTGGAGTTGTGCAAAAGGGGTACCAAATTCAAGATGAGAACTGCCAACTGCAAATCCATATCGATCAGACGATCACAGTAGAACAAAATTCAGCAAATAGTCAAGATTGATTATATTTCATAACTAGCAATATTGACCACAATGATAGAGGTAGGAAAGAGTGTCTTTTATGGTCCTGCACGGGTAGCCATTTTTGGCCTCTTTCAAGAAAAACGGGCCAACCCAGGGTTAATGCGCAACTTCAGAATAGTAAGACCCCAAAATAGCGAGTAGCCATTTTTGTCCTCTTTCAAGAAAAACAGGCCAACCCAGGGTTAATGCGCAACTTAAGAATAGTAAGACCCCCAAAATAGCATGTTATTTACATCATGCCAAGAGAAACCTTAAAAACGTGTTACCACGAATGTGTATTTTCCATTCAGTTGCTAAAGACCCGCTACTCTGACAAGGCAACAAGAACAGGTGCAGACTCAAGGAGTAATATTCACTGGATCGTTCTATTAAGGAAAAAAATGCAGCGAAATTGCGGTCCATTACTGGTGAAGGAGTAAAAGAAATATCTAAACAAACCCAAAAAACAACAATTACAGAGAGATCATTCTCTGATATAATAGCTTGTCCCCGCCATCTGTGGAACCCCGAAGGCCAACGTTATTGTTGTTGTAGTTTAACAGAAACGGAAATGAGGAATACCACTTGGCACAAAGTCTATTTATCTACCGAGCACCCCATTAAATCGCGTCAAAGCAAACTCAAAGTCTAGACATGCAGAATGTAGCCTCAAAATCAGAAACTTGACACAACACGTCGACCCTTTGGATACAGAAAGAGGGCTTAACCGGCTAACAACATCCATCATGTGATAATGTAAGAGCTATTTCTCAATATAAACAGGTTAATTCATCGATCATCAAAAATAAAGATTACCGTTAACAAAACAGCAGTGTCTGCTCCTTGTGAATCCTTGAATGTAACATACGCAGATAGAGTGTCCTCATCTTCACTGAAAATGTACATTAAATAAGCAAAATATTGACCTTTATTTATCATGGCATAAAATCAGCTAACGGGAATTTTGCTAACCTCTTGGTCTCCACATATTCAAGGTCTCCGGAGAAAGAAAAGAACTCTTTAAGTTCTTGTTCAGATGCCTTACAAGACACATTGCTTACTTTAACCGTCTTCACCTAGAACAAGAGACAACCAGAAAATGATAACCAATTTCCTCGAGAATACTAAAAAGGTTGTACTTGTACATACTCGCCAACACAAAATCTATACCAAACATACATCACAATCATAAGTATCGATTTACTCATTTGTTTACGTATTCCATTTTGACTATCTCAATCATCTGTTTGTTTTGAGAACAAGAGTTAGCTCAAGTGGTAAGAGCTCTCTTATCCCAACCTTGAAGTTGGGGGTTCGATTCTCACCCGCGACACAGTGCGCTCATTTGAACCAAAAAATAAATCATTTGTTTGTTTTCAACCTAACATATGTAAATTGCTCATCCACCTAACATACATTGCCATCCAAAAGCAACAATAATGAATGATCCCGATAGCATGACTAAAGGGGGCTTAGTAGGGTCGACCTTCACCGCTCTACAATGATAGCTTTGAAATTCTTAGTTTGAATTTCCAATCTTTTTCCAAGTTTCCTTCACTACATTACTCGCCCCCTAACTTATCCTGATTCCGTCACTGCATGGTCCCCTCCCCCAACCACCAATCTTTGTGCAAAAGCAACGGTAAGTAAAATGACGGCGACAGAGGGGGTAAAAACTAAACATCATGTAGCTCTAATCCGCGAGGTAGGGTATTTACTTCTCAAGCAAAGAAGATTCAAATCAAACATATATGCAAATTTGCCTAACTTCTACTTAATTAAGTCAACAAAGAATACCTCAATTGCCTTTTGTGCTCAAAAAGTCACCAAAAATTATACAGTGATTAATATCTAAACTGCTAATTTAATCATCAAACAATCAATTTCACTAGAAATTACTCCCCCCGTCCCGCTCCCTCCCGGTCAACTGTTGTCCTTTGTTTTTGGCACAAAGAGCAGGGAAAGAGGAAGGGGCGAAAGTGGACCAAATTGAGTGTGAATGATCAAATTGCTCAATACAAAGCGCGAAAAATGGAATAAGATAACAAATAACGAGGACAGAGGGAGTAACTACCACCCATCATCAAAATAATAAAAATGTGGCAATAAAAATTGACAAATCAACCCAAAAAAAAGTCTCAATTTTACTACAAATAAATAAATAATATAGTGATTTAACATCTAAACTGCTAATTTAATCATCAAACAATCAATTTCACTAAAAATTACTCCCTCCGTCCCCGTTCAATTGTTGTCCTTTGATTTTGCACGGGGAGGGGCCAAAAGTCGACTAAATTGAGCGTAAATGATCAAATTGTTCATCGAGTTCATTTTTAAAATAAAACGGACAACAACTGACCGAGACAAAAAGACGGAATAGGACAACAAATGAACCGGATGGAGGGAGTAACTACACAGTACACATCACAAAATAATAAAAATGTAGCAATTAAAATCGACAAATCAAACTAAAAAAAGACACAATTTTACTACAAATATCAACAAAATAAATCAAACCCATTATAAATTAACATAAACCCAGAAAAAAAAATGTAAGAATTCAAGCTTAATTTCTACAGATCTATACACCATTATATCAAAAAATCACACCATAAAGTACGTTACAAATTAACAATAAAATGAGCTAATTAAGATGAATTAAAGTAAAATGTAATGTAAAAATGGGAAAATAGCAAGGGATTAATGCTTACCGACATGTTTGAATGATGTGAAATGAAATGAAATGAAAAAGGAGTTGAAGATTTAAGATTGAAGTATAGAGAGGGAAGAAGAAAGTGTTTGAAAACGATGGAGAAAAGTGAGAGATTTTAGGGATAGTATGTAATGTAAGGAATATGCACGTGAGTTTACGTGAATATGTTTGTGATGCACGATCGAACGAGAGTTTCGTGTGTTTTTGAGTATGAGTTACGAGTTTTGTAATACGTAACACCGAAACGGACATGGACACGGCACGGAGACAGACACGAAATACGGCATTTCATGAAATTTAGGACATCGGATACGGCTTTTAAATATAATAAAATATAATATATTTTATGATTATAAATAATATATAATTTTATTTTTATCATGTATCATCATTATATATATAAAAGCAAAATGTAAAACTGCTGACGTGGCGCAACCAGGTTTCAGAATTAGGTGAATAAGAACAGCCATGTCAGCTTCCATTAAATATCAACTTATTAATTAATATTCCAACCATATAATTACTTAAATTTCTCTTTTTAACCTTATTTATCTTTTATTCTTTCTCTTTCCTAAATCTTATTTTATCTCACTTAATCTTTTTCAGCTCTTATATTTTTTTCTATTCTATTACTAAAACTCCTTTTATTGGAAAGTTATAAGTTTACATTTTTTAATTATATTTTACGCTTTTCAAGTTATACGTCAAACTTTTAATGTCAACATGTTCTTATATATCTTATGTTATAGATATACTTTTTTATTTATTTTTAAATTATTTACATATACACCACATATATTATTAGTATATATCTAACTTTAATTGATCATTTCCCGTCAAAACTAAAATTGAACAACTCGTGAATTTTCACGGGTGTTACGCTAGTTTAAAGCTAAATCTAAACAAGTAAAGGTACAATTCGACCTTTAACTAACGCTGATTTTTCCACCCAAACTCATATTTTAATCAATTTTTTTTTAAAATTTTATTACTCGTCTAAACTATAATATGTTTAGCCATGTGTCCAACGAGTGTCGGACACGGGACGGTTAATTAGGAGAAATGTACGTGCTACCTAGGGTCTAATATTATCAAAGAGCAGTAATGAACCCAATGAGTGGGTGATTTGGTATGTATTGAGTCTATTGACCCGTTCTAAGCTTAAGAGGATAATATCCGTCTTAAATGAAACTTTGAGTTTGTAATGAGGTTGTTAATGGATTGAAAAGTGGTTAGACTTGTCAAAAGATATCTGCTTGAAAAATTGATCGAAATTCGCTTGGAAATGATTTTGGTTGAAACCGTTTGAAAAGAACTGAATTGGAAAATACTTTGAATAATCATTTAATTTGCATATTTAGGGTTAAGTAGTGTTCATGGATAAATTTATTAAAAATAATTTGAAATTTTGGAATTTTGAAATAGAATATGCTTATACCATGGTGATATTATATATATTAGACAAAAAATAACTCATTTGTAACTGACCGGTACAAACTTGTGTTTTACAAACCCAAAATATACTCAACCAGTATTTTACATTTCTACCCGAATTGAAAATGATCAAATCCAACACCCGCTCGCCAAACCCGTTGACATGTCTCACGGTGGTCCATTGAATTCAGTGACGGAGTCAAGATTTATACCAAAAGGTGGAAAATTATCGCGACAGTTAACAAATTATGGCATCATTTGGGTTCGACAATACTCAATTATGGACCGTCTCATAGGAAAATTAGTCATAAATGAAAAAGAATAAGGTCATGATATCCGTTCCATCGAGTAAACGGAAAGGAACACGGATTCGAGAAAGTCCGGCTGAATTACAGGAGCTACAAACCCTGACGAGTCCGGTTACCTCAGATGACAATCCAATAATCCATACTAAATCTCGAAAAAGTTGCAGATTTTACAGTCTGATTCCGCGACTGAACAAAAATGAGGGCTCCGGGAGAGTAACTGAGTAAGCCGGAATAATATAGTACTTAGGACATCGACGCACCTTTATTATTAGAACGGTTATTCTCAAACTGAACAACAAAGAATTATGGAACATACTGCAAGTACCGTCATTACACGAGTAGACGACCTTACAAGAAATTTCCCATTCGACATATTGGCTACATGACCCCATGACGGGCGACATTCCCGAGTATTTTTCCCTTTACACAACAATGATCAAACGTAGCAGACAACAACGGACTGAAAAGTTGAACGGAAAAGGAAAAAGTAGTTACATATTCCCGACACATAAACAAACATTGGTGTTCCCAAGGTGGAAATTCCGTACCCCTTTGTTATGCGGCAATGATTATGAGGACAATGAGGAGGATTATCCCGAATATCACGAGCAGCAGGCATGTCTGCATTCAATAGATATCGAACAATCAGGAAATAAGCAATTGGGTCGAGTGTGAATTATGTATGAGTAACATTAACCTCGTCTAAAGCCATTTTTGACAAAAGACGGATTGTTACGTAATACTCTTAATGGCGTGTTAATTGATCCACTAATTTCAATATCTTTATTGAAATGACATCTTTCATAGTTAGTTTCAATGAGAGAACAAAATAAATCAGACTCAATTAGGTTCATCGAAGATAACCCTTTGATATGGTGACTTGGGAGCTACGTAGCACAGACACTTCTCTTAATTAGCCGTCCCGTATCCGACAGTGTGTCCGACACTCGGACACCCGACACTCATTGGACACATGGCTAAACATATTATAGTTTAGAGGAGGAATAAAATTTTAAAAAAGACCGATTAGAAGATGATTTTGGGTGGAAAATGAGAATTAGTTAGAGTAAAGGGCGAATTGTACCTTTACTTGTGCAGTTGTGCTTCAAATAAATGAAAAAAATAAAATTATAAGTTATTTATAACCATAAACTATATATTTTATTATATTTAAATGCCGTGTCCCGTGTCCTAAATTTTATGGAATGCCGTGTCCGTTTTGGTGCTACCTAGCTTGGGAGCTCCAATTCCGAAGCAATTACGTTATACGTCTCCGTTATGGGAGATTGAGAGGCACATGCTTGGATCTCCAACAATATTTTTCGGGTTTGGTTATTTTCAAAAAATTCGAAGAGGCTAATTTTAATTTTCCACCCAGGAATAATTTCATCTTCCATCCTCGGTTTATTGTTCAAATGCAAAAAGTAAAGAATCCATAATGAGACGAGATCGTAAAAAAGATAGGTGCAACTTACGAGTGAGGAATTTGATTTTTGGGTCTTTGACGCCTTAGCTAGTTGAGATCTTCCTTGCGCAGTTGCAGCATGAGCATTTTCAACATTGGAGCCGATATCATCTGTGAATGAAATAATCATGAAGTCAGCCCCAGGATACGGGAATCCGCAGCAAACCGCCTCGAGGAAAAAAAAAACTTACCGATCATAACTCCTTGATCATGGACTAGCACCGCAAGGTCTTTGAAGATCTCGTTTACCTCGCCAATTTGATTCTGGATTTCCTGTATGCCCTGCTCTCTTTCCTCGATTATAGCTTCGTTGAAAACTATCTCATTGTCCAATAGCAACACCTCTTGCCTGGCGGATTCACACAATAGATAATCAAGTATGTCAAAACTCAAAAGACAGATGGAAAAAGAACGGGGCTCCAAACCTAGTTGGTGCATTTAGTAAACGATGGAATTTGATTCTCACCTCCTTGCTTCCACAAGAACGGCTCGTTGCTCCTGTGTATTATCGGTATTCGCATCAATCTCGCTAGCTGTGTAGCTTTTAGAACAAGAAAAAAACAAAGGTTAGGGGGAACGCACTCGTTGGAACAGATTATTGACTACGAAGTATAAATTGGAAGAAAATAACAGTTTCAGACTTCGTGGGCTCGTGGCATATTCCTATTAAATCACGCTAACAATACTACAAAGTACAAACAGAGAGATACAGAAAGAAACAGCTTTAGAAAAGCCGATGGTCTCTGACACTCAAACATGGGTACAGGATAATTCTTTTTCAGCGGAAACGTAAATAGTACGTTGGTTTTGCATAAGATAGCAGAATCCGACACATGCACACACACCCATATGGAATACTTCTAAGCAAGTGTGAGTAACATTGTCAACAACAGCTTGCAGCTAAGAGCCTAAGACCACCAACTTCATAAAAAACATACCAAGAAGACAAGACTAGCACGAATTCTCCAGCAGACAAGAAAACTTGACTGCACGATGAGCCAAGTTAACCACTAAATTCAGAAAATGGGCTAAAAAATTAATTCACAGGGTAAACAATAAATGCATTTCCGAGCAATCACATCCAATTTGCAGAAACCAGAACCCATTAATCACCTTGAAGGTAGAACAGCCTGAGGAACAAAAGGAGTATATGCGGTTTCCCTCTCAGCTGCCAGACGTTGAGCCTTCTGGAATTCCTTCAAAACTGCCTGGAAATCTTTTGCAAGTTTGGCATCAGCAATTTTCCTGCTAGCCTGAAATGCATGAAAATACCGAATATAAAATAGCAGTTAACCAAGTCCGTCATAAAAGGCTTCATAAATAGGAGGGTATCACGTGTGAGATACCGGTACTATGATATTAGAGCACATAACCACCTAAATAGTAACTGTCATCCATTGATATGACTCCAAAGAAAAGACTTACGCTGACATTAGCGTTGTGATCTGATTCACTTGCTTGCTTGAGTTTGGCTGAAGTATCCTTCACCAGTTGACCAATGTGCAACCGTGTCTTGTGGCTGTTCAGAAAAAGAGTGGTTTAGAGAAGATAGATACGAGAACATTGAAACAAGGTTTGCACGGCAAACACGGTCATGCAAGGCTTGCAGACAAGCAATTGAACAGCACGGATAAAAACGGCTAGGGCCCATCTATAATGCTGATAGATTTGTAACTCGAAATAGGAACTAATACAGACCAGTCCCAAGAGACTTCACTAGAAGCTGTTATAAAGGATTAGATGAACCCTATTTGAAAACGTTATGCCAGTGTTAACGAACGAGGGATGCACTTTGTACAGATGTCCTAAATCATAACAGAGTCCAGCCGAAAAGTGCCTCATTTCAAATGCTTATAAGAGGCCAAATATGCTTCCTAGTCTAATCATTGAAAAAGGGGGGAAAAAACGAGCTTGTTTATTGCCCAACTCTAAAAATCTATCCCAGTTGACCAACATGTTGTCACGTTCCAAGTATAAGAGATGCCTAAACCAGCGGCAAGATAAACTAACCAACTTACCAACAAGCTAAGCCTTGGACTCTCCAATCTCCATATAATTTTGCTTACTCGTGTGCGACAATTGACACTCTTTAACATTTTTGTGACACTTGACGCTTCATGTAAGCGAAAATAAAGGAAATTACATAAAATTCGGAGTCAAACACGTAGACACACACTCGTATCGAACAGTTCTAATTGGCTCTATATTACATAGAAGAGAGGAAAAGTCTCTTCCAATAATGCTACAAGCCTAAGGAGCTATGTTACTCGGACTCTTCTAACTTCCTCACGTACCCGTGTCCAACACTCACACTCGGACATGAGTATGACCCTTGGACACCTCATTATAGACCAAAATATGCATATTTTTCAAAAAAATAGCAGAGTCTGACACTTGGACACGCACCCATGTCGGATACTTCTACACGAGTCTGAGTAACATAGCTAAGGAGGCTAAAACTAGACACTGAACAATGGGTACCAGAGAAACTATCTCTGAAAAAACAATAGAGAACTACTATCTACCCTCTCTTCTACCTTTTCCTCTGATAACCGATTAAAATATCATTTGTTTTGCTTTATCAACTAGTCTTACGAACCCACACGATATATACTAAATTAATCGTTTGTGAAGAAAATGTAATCATCAGTCGAACTAACTTATCAAGAAAATCTTCCAGTATAAGAAAAAATTGAAGAAACAATACTACCAGAGTATCAGTTCCAAAACAAGTACATAAGGCATGAATTCTTAATTAACCCCTCTTCATGAACAACCACAAAAAGCACCAAATCGTCCTCGTAAGACAGAATAGCGTCAAGAATAAAAGAAGTAACCACATGTGGACAAAACTAACTTCACTAAGGCACCCTCATCCAAAATATGAAAATAATCGACTATGTGCCTCCATTGCTTGCCATCACCAAGTTAAACAACGCTCTCTCTAACTCTCGGCAATGAAGCCTTACATTAATTCACAACAGTTTTCTTGCTTTCCTTTCTTATATATTAATTTATTTATGCTGTTCTAGTTTACTTATACATATACTAAAAAGCATCTAGAAAATTCTACTAAAGTTGCATATAGCTAAAGCATTCATTTTTATAGGATAAGATGAAAGATCTTATCGAAAACTTACATCAGCTTGCCAAACGAAGGCTAAGAGAAAAAAAAAGAGTAGAGGTATGAGTATGACTGGCATAAAATCGGCAATTGGACTCAAAAAAGCACATGCCTCCGGTAATTTGGCAAAGAAACAACTATAACTACTCGAATAAAGAGCATCACTAAGACCGATCAAACTACATGCAATTCGCTCAAAATTGGCCCCTCACGTTCACAAATCAGTTATTCACAATAAGCCTATCAATTACACCAAATTGGAACCAACACAATTTGCCGAATAATAAACAACAATGCAATCACAGCAACGCAAACCCCAACAAATTCCCCAAATGTTCAGTCCACCGCTCAGCAACAACAATAACAACAACAACATTATCCCAATTCCCAATGCCTTTATGGCTATGCAAATTGCGCGGTAAGAGGGGGGGGGGGGGGGGGGGGGGGGGGGGGCGGGCGGATGTTAGCAACACAAGTCACAAACAGGCTATTTCCAAATCCAAGATGGAAAATTGCATCGAGAACTGCATCAAAGGGCCACTACTTCCCAATAAAGTTAGCCATCCACCAACATTACTACGGCAAATTGCAGGACTAATGGGTGTCGGATGCACACAGACTTAACCTACCCCACAACAACAACAACAACAATAACATTATGCAAGTGCTTTTATGACTATGCAAATTGCGCGGTAAGATGGGGTCAGATGTTAGCAGCACAAAGAGGTTGTTTCCGAATGACCCAAGATGGAAAATTGCATCGAGAACTGCATCAAAGGGCCACTACTTCCCAATAAAGTTAGCCATTCACCAACATTACTACGGCAAATTGCAGGACTAATGGGTGTCGGATGCACACAGCCTTACCCTACCCCACCACAACAACAACTTTGTCCAAGTGCTTTTATGACTACGCAAATTGCGCAGAAAGAGGGGGAAGAGGTCGGATGTTAGCAACACAAAGAGGTTGTTTCCGAATGACCCAAGATGGAAAATTGCATCGAGAACTGCATCAATTGGCCACTACTTCCCAATAAAGTTAGCCATCCACCAACATTACTACGGCAAATTGCAGGACTAATGGGTGTCGAATGCACACAGACTTACCCTACTCCACAACAACAACAACAACATTATCCAAGTGCTTTTATGACTACGCAAATTGCGCGGAAAGAGGGGGCAGAGGTCGGATGTTAGCAACACAGAGAGGTTGTTTCCGAATGACCCAAGATGGAAAATTGCATCAAATGGCCACTACTTCCCAATAAAGTTAGCCATCCACCAACATTACTATGGCAAATTGCAGGCCGAAAGGGTGTCCGATGCACGCAGCCTTACCCTACCCTACCCCCATGTTAGCAACACAAAGAATTTGTTTCCGAACAACCCGATTAACCAATCAATTTAACTACATTAACACAAAACTCAACACATGCACAATAACTACATCAATTACAAGCTACCTTAAGTGTGAAACCGATCAAAAAACATATCTTTAGTACAGTTTTGCATCCGTTTCGCGCTTACAACCGTCTTAAACCGTCTTAAATAAGAATTTGAACAGTAGAAATGATAAAAAACATAAACACATACAGCTTTTCGCGAAGTTGAGGGGTATCTTTGGGAGTTCCAAGAGTATTAACAAGGCGTTGAAATGTGGAAACAGCAGTATTAATCTGGAATATCCCAGAAGCTACTGTCTGAGTCGGGTCCTGTTTGGTATTCAACAGATTATTTCTCGAAGTAAGCGGTCTACGACCGCCTGCTTCGAGATCTTGGAAACTCATATTCGATCAACAAAAAACAAAAATTTAAAAATGTAGGAAATTTCCTAGAATTCTCAAACCCAATTGAGAACCCTAGAAAATTAGTTGAAGATTGAAACTTTTAGGGATTTTGGGATCTGGGAAATGATGGGAATTGTCAGAATTCTGGGAATTTTTCTGGGAAAAAAGGGCAGAAATAATTTGGTGCGATTTGTACGGAGAAATTATTGGGAAAGATGAACAAGATTAAGTAACCTGGTGGAGGACGCGTGAGGATTAGTTTAGAATGTCATATGCTCATACGTAGAGGTGGCCAACAACCCCGGTTCGCGTCGATTGAGTTATCGTACTTTTAATCTGCCTGATTTAGATACGAATCCATTTTGATTCACTTGCAAATTGCAATAGAGGCTGAAAAAGGGCTAAACAATCTTGTCTCGGCCTAATTCCCAACCCGGTCTCGACTGGATTTAATATAACGGTCTCGACTCAATATGCATCTAAACATACGATATGTATTCGACATGGAGTCGAATGAGTCATCGTACTTTTAATTTGCTTGATTTAGATACGAATCCATTTTGATTCACTTGCAAGTTGTAATAAAGGTTGATAAAGGGGTAAACAACCTTGACTCGGCCTAATTCTCAACCTGGTCTCGACTGGACTTAATATAACGGTCTCGACTCGCTAAATATACGATATGTATTTAACATGTATTAATCTAACCCTAATCGATCTGACTTGAAGGTTTATTGTAGCATATTGTTCATTATCTTTAAGTACGTTTATAACAGTTATATGAAGTTGGTTTTGATTGAATAATTGGAAATTTGATGATCGGGTCTATAAATTGTCTCAACTTGATTGACTTGTTTGTTAAGTCTACCTCAACCACACGTTAACCAATTATAAATTCAAACTCGTCCCTAACCGACTATTTGGAACCCTTTTAGAAAAATGATGAAAATACATTGCCTTTGACAACGTCGGCCTTTTCACATCTCTGGACAACTCTATTAATATGTAGTTTCTCTAAATAATAATTTTAATATTATTTAATTTTACTCTTCGAAGGTGGTATACATAATATTTAAATAATATTTAAATAATTACTTTTGATATGTGAAAAAACTTTTGTCAAAGTAAAAATATATGTTATTGAAGAATATGTATGGTATAAAATGCATGTGTCATCTTAAATTTCACATAATTTCTTTATTATTCTATCCATAGCTTGACTTGTAATGAGCATCATTTTAATATTTGTCTAAAGACCATTTTTATTAAAGTCTTTATTTTTCATTAGAAAATTGTGGTAGTTGTATTGTTTAAGCTTTGCAATCTACAAATGAAAATAAAATAATATAGCCATGTCAAGTTGGCTAGAGTCGTGACCGACATTGTTGGAGGCTAAATTTTTCATAATTTATAACGAAAGTGTATAATCATCAAAACAAACATTTTTATTTGGGATTATTGTGCATATTACCCATAACTTGCGAACTTTATAAGCAAATTATTACTTAAAAGATCATCAGCTAATATTTCATTACTTGTGCAAATTATTTATACTTTTAGTGGTTGTGAATATGTAATGATATAATATCATTCTCTTTAAAAACATTATTAATAAAATCACAAATTTTTGTTTGTGTCGGACATATCCGTCACAAGTTTGTGACGGGTCAAATATTATCCATGGAAATAGAGAAAGACAAGCATTTTGTGATTCTCGAGACTTATCTTATCTACTCAAGTTGAAACAATCCAACCCGTCATATATTTATAACGAATATATCCGTTAGGAAAATGACTTATTGTAACAAAATAGTATTCACAAAACACACAATTATTATTCCAGCTATGGAACAGTCTTTTTTTTTTGAAGGAAAAATCGTTTCATTAATCAAAAGTCTTGTGGTAGTTACAACATATGTCAAGAATGACGGGACACAAAAAGATTAAAATCAAATAAACTACATTCTCGATCAACAGAAAATTTCTAAACTCAATAGGCTCATGAGACGCTTCTGCACATCCTCTAACATATCGCCTTCTGCGGCTTTTCACAAGAGGGTCTCCAAATTTTCTAAAGCATTGACAAGAATCCAGTTCTTTTGACCAAAACGTTTGTAACGAGCAATCTGACAACAATTTTATCTCCATAAGATCAACAATGAGGGCATTGATTTTCACTTAAATCTTGAATCTCTCAAATAGAGAGAAAAATTTCACCAAAAAGTGAGGACAAAACTCACCAAAAAGTGAAAACAAAACTCACCAAAAGCTGGAACAGTCTATTTTACTACTCATAATACTCCGTATAAGACACAAATCCGTGCATTTGCACAAGAAGGCACCTAAACTAACTAAACTAATTCTCCCGCATTCTCCACCACGTATCCACCTCGCGCGGGCCCATGTCAAACCAATTCTTTTCAGTCTCATCTGGCCGCCCAAAATTATCCCTAACCAACCGAAAGCCACACGACAGCGTCATGCTTGTGACATACACTATTTGTGAGTCTGTCACAAGTTAAAGAGAATATTATCTATCTCGCAATAAGACTACTGAGAGCGCAAGTAATAAAATAGAACACCTCGTGATAATATTATTTGTATATTGTGAGATGAACACCTCATGATAATTTTTACGTATAAATTAGTAGTTTTTTTAAAAAAATTTATGATTGTTAGACAAATTATTATGAAGGTAAGAATAATTCATAAAATTTTATGAAATTTTTGTTTTATTTATAATAGATGAATTTAAAATTACTATTTTGTTGGATAATTAATTTATATTAATTAATAAAGTTAAAATTAGTAGTTTTTATGTGATATTAGTTGCATAATATAAATGTAAAATAAATAAAAAACCAGGGTTGAATTTTATTAAAGATTTGATTGCTTCAATCAAAATTTAAAGGGTCTGATTTCAACATTAAACAAAGTTAAACGGCCAAATATTCACTTCCGCGTACCTCATATAGTGAAATACCCTCTATCTCACGTCACAACTTTCACAAAGTTACGTGCTTATAACGCAATAAGCGGATTATACCACCAGAGTCTAGAGGTATACACTTTTTTTTACATATTTTGAGCTTTTTAATAGAAAATTCGAGTTTTATTAGAAAGAATATGAGTTATATGGTAAAATTTATGAACTCCTAGATAAAATATTGAGAATCAAAAATTATTATACAACTAAAACACAATCCATATAAGTTGAACTATATTTTAATTTTAACATAAAAAAACTAAAATATAACTCAAAATAGTTTAAAAACTCAACAAATATACACATAAACCCAATAAAATACACCATAATTGTACGATTATAAATCTGATTGTATAATCTTTTTGTGCTTATAACATGTTAATATCCGTCACACGCAAGACTATTTTTTTAGAGGACTTGCTCAACATTTAATTCCTCAAGTATCATTAACAAACTCGCATTTTAAGCACCAAAAAAAACAAACTCACATTTTCATATTAACAAATCACAGACCAAATTATTTTCCCATTTTCCCCCAAAAAATCCCCAGAATTCTGCCACTTCCCAACAATTCCCAGATTCCAAAACCCTTAAAGTTTCAATCTTTAACCATATTTATAGGATTCTCAATTGGGTTTTTGAGAATTCTAGGAAATTTCATAAATTTTTGTATTTTTAATTTTTTTTTTGTTTTTGATCAAATATGAGTTTCCAAGATCTCGAAGCGGGCGGTCGCAGACCGCTCGCTTTGAGAAATAATCTGCTGAATACCAAACAGGACCCGACACAGACAGTAGCTTCTGGGATATTCCAGATTAATACTGCTGTTTCTACTTTTCAACGCCTTGTTAATACTCTTGGAACTCCCAAGGATACCCCTCAACTTCGTGAAAAGCTGTATGTGTTTATGTTTGTCGTCATTTATACTGTTCAAATTCTTATTTAAGACGGTTGTAAGCGTGAAACGGATGTAAAGCTGTACTAAAGATATGTTTTTTGATCGGTTTCACACCTAAGATGGTCTTAAAAGAGATGTTTTTGATACTTTTTTTAATATGGTTATTGTGCATTTGTTGAATTGTTGTGTTAATGTAGTTAGTATGGTTGATGGTTATTGTTTATCCGTGAATTGTGCTGGTTGCAATTTGGGTGTAATTGCTAGGTTTATTGGGTATGATTGAGTGATTTGGTGTAGGTGGGGGGAGAATTCTGTGAGGTTCTGGTGGATTTTCTGTAACTTGGGTAGAATTTGTTCAGCATTAGGCTTGCTTGTTAATGTTGCGCTTTCATGGCGCATTTGGATGAGGGGAAATGGGGGGAAATGGAGGGAAAGGGAGGGAAGGGATTAAGAGGGACGAGAAATCCTTTGTTTGATTAGCAAAATGAAGACGGAGGGAAAATGGATCCCTCCATTTCCGTCCTCCAAGTAGAAAGAGTTGGAGGGAAAATCACCTCCTCCTTACTCCTCCCTTTCGTAGAATTTGTTCAGCATTAGGCTTGCCTGTTAGCATTGTGCTTTTATTGCGCGTTTGGATTGGGGGAAATGGAGGGAAGGGATTAAGAGGGACGAGAAATCCTTTGTTTGATTAGCAAAATGAAGACAGAGGGAAAATGGATCCCTCCATTTCCGTCCCCGAAGTGGAAAGAGTTGGAGGGAAAATCACCTCTTGTGTACTCCCTCCCTTTTTCTTTCTCCTTTTCCCTCCTGTTTTGGTATCCAAACGATGAAATGAGGCCTAAATGCTTTGTAGTATCGCAATGATGCAACCACTATAGCATAATTAAAGTAAAATATAAGAAAGGAGAAGCAAGAAAATATGGTCTTGAATTTGTAGAATGCTTTATAGTCGAGATTTAGAGGGCGTTGTAACTTGTAATGTTGTATGTTTAACTTGGTGATGTCCATGGAAGCACGGAGTTGATGTTTTTTGTATTTTGGATGAGGTGGCTTGTTGAAATTAGTATGGAAAATATGTTTGAATGACTATGAATTTCGCTTGTTGGCGCAACTAGTGTTACTCTATTTCCATGCAATCCTATTCCATAAAGCTTTTTGTTTTTTGCGGGTAGTTTCTCTGGTTCCCATTGTTCAGTGTCTAGTTTTAGCCTCCTTAGGCTTCTTCTCCTATCTTCTATGTAATACAGAGCCAATTTTAGAAGTTTTCGACATGGGTGCATGCGTGTCTAGGTGTTGGATTTGGGAAGTTGGAATTTTATGAAAATTCCCCTTATTTTGGCTTAAAATGAAGTTTTAAGTGTCATTAACATGTTAGATTGTCAATTTCGCTGCTGGTTTAGGTATCTCTCATATTTAGAACATGTTGGTCAATTGGGCTAGTTTTCTAGAGTTGGACGACTAACAAGTGCTTGACCTTTTTTGTTTTTTCGTTGATTAGAGTAGCAAGCATTTCATCCATTTGTTGGTGAAAACATGACTTTTGGAGTTTGTCTTGTTAGAGGTATTAGGGCCCTGTTCTTTTTGGCTGAAACGAGTTGAATTGAATTAATTGGAGTAGGGCTTAATTGAACTAAATTGAGTGAAACTAAGATGAAGTGAATTTAGTTGAATTAAAAGTTAATTTTGTGAAGAGATTAATTGAACATAATTGATTGAACATAAATAAAACTTAATGGAATATAGCCAAGCAAAATTGAAAGGAGCTGAAATTAAGCCAGAAAGAACAGGGCCAAGATATGTTTGAAAGGGGCTCATTTCAGGTTGGAGGCTGTTATGATTTAGGACATCGGCACAAAGTGCATCACCCTGTTCGATAAAACTGGCATAACTTTTCTGAATAGGGTTTTTGTATAACAGCTTCCAGTGAAGTCTCTTGGGACGGGTCTCTATTAATTCCCATTTCTTCATGGGACAAATTTATCAGCATGATAGATGGGCCCTAGCCGTTTTTCTCAGTGCTGTGTAATAGCTAGTGCGCAAGCCTTCCTTGACCGTGTTTGCAGTGTGATTTCAGTTTCAATGTTTTCGTATCTATCTTCTTTAAACCACTCCTTTTCTGAACAGCCACAAAACACGGTTGCACATTGGTCAACTGGTGAAGGATACTTCAGCCAAACTCAAGCAAGCAAGTGAAACAGATCACAATGCTAATGTCAGCGTAAGTCTTTTCTTTGGAGTCATATCATGGATGTCAGATCACAATGCCAATCCGTATCTCACATGTGAAGCCTTTTATGACTTGGGCGATTATGTGCTTTAATGTTTGTGTTGAAAGGCTATTTTATAATCGTTATTTTCATGCATTCCAGGCTAGCAGGAAAATTGCTGATGCCAAACTTGCAAAAGATTTCCAGGCAGTTTTGAAGGAATTCCAGAAGGCTCAAAGACTGGCAGCAGAGCGGGAAACCACATATACTGCTTTTGTTCCCCAGGCTGTTCTACCTTCAAGGTGATTAATGGGTTCTGGCTTTTGCAAATTGAATTTGTAATTGCTCGCAAATGCATTTATTGCGTGCACGCTGATTTAAGTTTTTTTAGTCCATTTAGGATTTATTCTTTTTCTCATGTCGAGATGAGAGTTCACTCATGACGGTTCCGAAGGATGATTCATGTCAGCCGATCCCAAAACATTTTGGGACTAAGGCTCTGATGTTGTTGTTGTTGTAGTCCATTTAGGATTTAGTGGCTAGTTGCTCGTCATGAAATCAAGTTTTCTTGCTTGCCTGCTGTAACGAGTCAACCGTGAGACTAGAACTCTTGCTAATCCGAATTTCTTGGCATGTCTTTTATGGAGTCGGTGGATTTTTCCGTTGATTAACTAGCTGTTTATTGTTATTAACAATGTTACTCACACTTGTTTAGAAGTATTTGACATGGGTTTGTGTGCATGTGTCGGATTCAGCTATCGTATGCAAAATCAACGTGCTATGCAAGTTACTGAGTATGACTAATAAAGAAATATTTGTCATACCCGTGTTCTAGTGTCGAGTGTCGGATATAGCTATGGTATTATGAGTCGAGTAACATGTATTACTGCTGTGATGCTTTCAGTTTTGATATTAATTGGAATCATATACTGTCAGCTTTTATAAAGCCGTTTCTTTCTATCTCTCTCTGTTTGTACTTTGTAGTATCGTTATGCCATGAAATCCGAAACTGTTACTTTTCTTCCAAATTATAATCCGTTGTCGATAATCTGTCCCAACCAATGCGTTCCGTATCCCCTTAATAACCTTTGTTCATTTCGTGTTTTATTAGCTACACAGCTAGCGAGATTGACGTGAATAAAGATAATACACAGGAGCAACATGCCGTTCTTGTGGAAGCGAGGAGGTGAGAATAAAAATTCCATCTTTTACTAAATGCATCAACTAACAATATTTATCCGTCTTTGACGAACTTGATTATCTGTTGTATGAATCCTCCAGGCAAGAGGTGTTGCTATTGGACAATGAGATCTCTTTCAATGAAGCTATAATCGAGGAAAGAGAGCAGGGAATACAGGAAATCCAGAATCAAATTGGCGAGGTAAACGAGATCTTCAAAGACCTTGCTGTGCTAGTCCATGATCAAGGAGTTATGATCGGTACGTTTTTTTGTTCTTACTAATTGCTTCCCTCTCGAGGAGCGACACTGCAGATACCCATATGGCCATATCGTACCGCTAACTTTATGATTATTTCTGGCACAGATGATATCGGCTCCAATGTTGAAAATGCTCATGGTGCAACCACGCAGGGAAGATCTCAACTTGCTATGGCGTCAAAGACCCAAAAATCAAATTCCTCATTAGTGAGTTGCCTCTTTCTTCTCTACAATCTTTTCTCATGAAGACGATGATGAAATTATTTGGGAACCCTGAGTGAAAAATTTAAATTGAGCCTTTTCAAACGGTTTTATAATATATACAACAACATTACCCTAGCGCCTCAATGGCTCCCACAAATTGCGGGGTTAGGGGGTCAGATGTACGCAGCCTTACCCTTTTGTTAGCAACACAAATAGGCTTTTTCCGAATGACCAAAGATGAAAATTACGTCGAGAACTGCATCGAAGTCTCGAAGGATCACTACTTCACAAAAGAAAGAAGCGCAGTCAAAAAATAACGGAAATGTATGACAACCTTCAGACTATGCTTTGATCAGAATTTAACACTACTTAATTATCACACAGAAAATTTAAGTATAACAAAACTGATTTGGAACTGGTGCCCTCAAAATCGGAGGGCTTTCTTCGAAGAACGTAAATGAAACTGATTGTTGGTTCTCGTAAAATAAGCTATTAGATATAACGGTCATTAACATTCGCATTTGTTTAGGATATGCCTTCATTAGTTGGCTTTGTTACGGAAACATCCTTATTTTCTGATCGATAATTGTCTACTGAATGCAGACATGCTTGCTGCTGGTAATATTTGGGATAATCCTCCTCATTGTCCTCATAATCATCGTCGCATAACAAGGGTGTACCAAGTTTCCTCCTTCGAAATCAAGGTTTTATGTTTTGGAAATACGAAATACTTTTCTCTTTTCTTCCATTCATCTTTTCAACCCCGTCTTGTATCGTACATTTGGTCACCGTTGTAAAAAGGGAAAAATGCCCGGGAAGGTACAATTGATATGCACTTGCAGAGTTACAGGTCATGTGGTCATAGCCATCGTGTTCGTAGCGATGAAGGATGCTCACCTGCTTCCACTTGTAAGGTCATCTATAATTCTTTGTTCGGTTTGAGAATAATAAGGTGTGCTTAGGTATTTTTCATGGTTACGGTTTTTTGTTTAGTGACGGGATCAGAATGTGAACTCTCGAAACTTTATGAAATTTAGAACCAGTGCCGTCGTTTTTGGAACCTAATTTGAAATAGTTGGACTCGTGAACATTGTCAATACGGGGATTGCAGGGCCGGTAGCTCCTCCCAAATCCGTATTCCTTGTTCTTATTACTCAACCTGTTGGAATTGGGGTTGTTAATGAGACGAGACAGCTCGCGAGCAACTCGAGATCGGCTCGTGTGAGCTCGACTCGAGCTCGGGCTCGGCTCGAGAGCTTAACGAGTCAAGCCGAGCAAAGGCTGGCTCGACTCGAAAAGCTCGTGAATGGCTCGAACATTTAAGATTACATAAGATATTAATCATATTTTATAAAAATATTTTATCATTATTATATTTTTGTAGCATTTATATCAAATATCTTGTTGATTTGCTAAATATTTTTACATAAAATCTTCGAACTTTGTTAATGAAAATATCGGAAGAAAAAAATAAAAAATAATGGCTCGAGCTCGTGTTAAAGCTCGCAAGGTTTGTAACGAACACATTTTTTTCAAGCTCGGGTATGATCGGCTCGAGCTCGTGCTCGAGTATTGGTAATCGAGCACAAGCCGAGCAAGGCCAAGCTCGGGCTCGGCTCGGCTTGGCTCGTTAACACCCAGAACCGTATCTTACTTTAGTTGGACTACAAACGCGAAAGCAAGGGAAATTTGGTTTATTGCGCGATTTGATTAGTTAGAATGGTATTTCATTTGAGACGGAAGAGCACAAGCAAAAGAACATCCCCAACCAAAGGGTAGATTTGGAGGAAAAAAAGCAGAAAAATCGAAATTAACAGCAGACTGATTTTTACACTTAAATTCCGAATTTAGTGAAAATCTCCAGTCCAGATCGAAAGCATGTATTTTAGAAGATATCGAGTCAATCTGTTATTAACTTATTAGAAAAACTCTGCTTACACGAACCATTATCTATATAATAACATAAAAAGGTAGGTTGAGTGACTCATTGATAAGTATTTTTATTTTCTAGCTTATGGTAATGCCACGTCACACTCTTCTAAAATTACCAAAATAACCTTCAACAAAATTCAAATTTCCTACAAAAATGTCTATTTTGTAACATAAAAGATGAAGCAAATCAAAGGACATCATTATACTCAATTGCAAAATACTGCCTATTATAGTCAATATTTTTCAAAATACTACATATTATACTTTTTTTTTTTCAAATTACTACCTACAAAGCTACAACTTTTCCTAAATTGCTACCTAATACCTTGATTTAGGACTTAATTAACTATAATTAACCATCATTAGGCAAGTTTCATGATTTACCCCCCTTTTTAATTGAATTCAAAATAATCTACATAATACCCTTATTATTGATTCTATCTTTTTTCATGCTTTTCATCCACCACCACCACCACCACCACCATCGACACCACCTCAACAATTATCACCATTATTAGTAACCACCTTCAACACCGACCACTACTTATTACGAGTTTGGGTACAGGTTTGGGTGTGGTTGTATTAGGGTCTAGACGGTGCTATGTTGTACCCGTGGCTATGTTGTGGTGACGTTGTGGTGGATTCTTGTGGTGCTAGAAAGGGTGAGGATGAGTTAAGGGAGTGTTTAAAGAGGGATAAAATGGGTATAATATATCAAAATCTGATTTTTTAATCATTTTACTCCAATTAAGATCTAATTTAGAACCAAGTGGTGTTAGTCCAGTGGTAACTGAGTTAAACCTTAAAGCTTGCAGAAATGCAGGAGTTGAGAGGTCTCAGGTTCGATTACCAGCTGGGACGATGATCACTTGGCCACTGCAGCTTCGAAAGGGGTGGCTTACATGGTCCATGTGGTGGTGCGGGAATGCATGGGCCCGGGGGATTAAACCCCTCGTCACCAAAAAAAAAAAAGATCTAATTTAGGTATAAGGTAGCAATTTAGGAAAATTAGTAACTTCGTAGGTAGTAATCTGAAAAAATAAGTATAATATGTAGTATTTTGAAAATTCTTAACTATAATAGGTAGTATTTTGCCATTTTTCCTACTTATAATACGGAATATACTTAGATGTCCAGCTTTTGTTTCTTTTCCGATAAAGAAAAAGCCAAAAGTTTTAGAACTCACCAAAATGACAACAAAACCAATAAAACAAGTACTAAAATACGAAAATGGTCCCGTGCATCTGCACGGGCACAAAAACTAGTTGACACTCAAAAACAGTCTCTATAACGCGTTATTCTAGCAACATTGGCTTTAGGTGAACACCAGACTAAATTCTGAGGGCGTCGATAGCTCTCTTGCCATGAGGATACGGCTCAACGAAGAGCTGTTTGTAAGTTTTCATGCGCATCTCGGGCTGATCAGGGGTAACTAGTTCACGAATTGGTCCCGCGTCATTTTCAGGGTCCGGAGAAAAGAATACAGCTACCGAGACCCTGTCCTTCTCCGAGTGAGTTGCCACCCTGTGCACTACACTCTTGAATATCCCGTTGCTCATTACCTGCAAAACCGCTTTACTCAGTTCTACTCGGTTCGTGTTTTCTTCTGAAGGTGGAATGGAATGGAGACGGAATTTCGCGAAAGTGGCGATTAACCCCATAACTTTGAGCAATTGTGAGATTAAGCCCCATAAGTTTTAAATGTAGTGATTAGGCCCCATAACTTTGAGTGAAAGTGAAATTGAATCCAATTTTTTTATTTCCAACAAAATTGCACCCAAAAAACCAATTTCATTCATTTATACAATTTATCAATAAAATAAAAGTTGTTATAAATTTATAAACTGTATGAAATTTATTACACATTTTGGGGAAAAATTAATATTTGAATGAATTACATAAAATTTAGAATTTATAAAGTAATTTAATATGTAAACTAGTTAAAATATTTAAAATATCCTATATAAAAACTATGTTAGTTAATATATTATTTAAATTCTTGTAAAATATTAAAAATTATTTAATGTACAATGAATATAAATATAAAGTTATTAATGATATATTTTATGTTAAAATTAAAAACAGGGTTGGATATCACTTTTTGTCAAAGTTACGGGGCCTAATTGCTACATTTGTAACTTATGGGGCTTAATTTCACAATTGCTGAAAGTTATTGGGGATAATTGCTACATTTGTAACTTACGGGGTTTAATTTCACGATTGCTGAAAGTTATGGGGGCTAATCACCATTTTCGCGGACGGAATTTTGATGGAATTCTTACCTCTGCAAATTCACCAATATTGACGAAGAATGCACCGGGAATAACAGGAACCTTGAACCACTGACCATCCTTCTCAATATGAAGCCCTTCGGGCATATCATTATCCTGCACGATTAACGTGATTGTACATCTATCAGAATGCGGGTGTATACCATATACTCGATCAGGGCTTGGACAACGAGGATAGATGCCAAGTCGTGTTGATGTTGTTGCTCCTTTATCACCATGCTGTTCTAAAAAACTGGTTTCCTTTAGGTCCAACGACCGCGCCATGGCTTTTAGTAAACCGTCCAAGATCACTTTTTGCCATACCGAGAAATCATGTAAAGTTTCCCTGCAAAATCACGGTAATGTTGCAGAAAAAACAACACTGTCAGTACACTAGACTCAGAGCATGACTAGTTCTTGATAAAATTGGTCCTGTTTGGTCAAAAATTTTAAAAAACTATTTTTATCAATTTTATCGTGGTTGGCCTAACTATTTTCTATAATTTTTTTTTTATTTTGCTAAAATATATTATAAGTATATAGATGTCAAAAGAGCGGGATAAACTTGCGAGAATTCCGACATAAAAATTTGAAAATTGGTATTTGGCGGTATTTGTTTGAGTTTTGGCGCTTAAATAACTCAGGAGCAACGTGAAAAGAGAAACAAAAGTAACAATTTACTACTTCTGTTTCTAGGTGTTTCTAGGGGTCAGTTTTAGAATTTCTGTTTATTAAAATTAGTTTTCTGTTTATTAAAATTAGTTTTTAGTTTTTTAAAAGGTTATGTTTGACCAGCTTCTATTTCTTTAGTTTGAAAAAACAGTTGAAAAGCAGTGTCAAACGCATATTCAGTCTTTTTGGAGTTGGTGCACTCGTATCTCAGGTTTACGCTGCATACCTGAATCTGCTCGGATTCTCAGGCCAAAGTTCAAGCTTACGCTGATCCTCGGGATAAACAGTAAGAAACATACGATCACTCCAGTTCGAAGACTTGGCACCGGGAAACGTACCCGCAACGCGATATCCATTGTAGAAATCATCAGTTGAGCAGCATTTTAACCTCTCCTCCAATGGCAGGTCGAAAAATTCCTTCGTAATTTTCACCAGGTCGTCGAGGTATAGGTTTGTCAAGCCATGATTTATAACCTGTTTAGTTAACAGTTCATTACATTACTTGCAAAATTTGTAAAATTTTGTTCATGTAAATCCTTAAGGCCGTCTAATAGCGTGTTCAGTGAACGGTCTAGTACTTTATGATGGCAATATCCGATCACCAAACCAACATCGTTAACAAAATAATGGAGTTAGGGGGTCTGACGTAGGGCTGTTAATGAGACGAGACAGCTCGGGAGCAACTCGAGATCGGCTCGGTCAAACCTCGGCTCGTGTGAGCTCGACTCGAGAGCTTAACGAGTCAAGCGGGGCAAAGGCTGACTCAACTCGAACATTTGAGATTACATAAGATATTAATCATATTTTATAAAAATATTTTATTATTATATCTGTGTATCATATATATCAAATATCTTGTTGATTTCCTAAATATTTTTACATAAAATCTTCAAACCTTGATTTTGAAAATATCGGAAAAGAAAAAAAAAACAAAATAGACAATTCTATATGGGCTCGTGTTGGCTCGAGCTCATGTAAAAGCTCGCAAGCTTTATAACGAGCGCATTTTTTTCAAGCTCGAGTTTGAGTTTTGGTAATCGAGCACAAGCTGAGCAAGGCTCGGCTCGTTAACACCCCCAGGCTGACATATGCAGTCTTATGATGTTGTTTTTATCAATTCTGTGGCGTCGTCAGTATTTACAGTCGGTATTTATAGTTACGAGAATTTAAATGTTTAGCGGGCGAACTAGTAATGCAATAAGAGAAACCCGGATACGAAAATTAACAAAAAAGATTCAAATTCAACCTGAAAGCAACCCCATTCCTTAAGAGCAGAACCAAACTTTAACAGTTCAGTCTGATGACCTGAAGAAAGCAAAGAGTAATCAATTATTAAATCATTTTCCCATAAATTAGATGGTGCATCAATTGCAGGAACTATGATTTCTGGGTATTTTAGTATGAATTTTTCTGGGATTTCTCCTTTTTTTGCTATTTCTTGTGCAAATTTTGATTCAACATCTTCTGGTGTATTAGTTTTCATTATGGTTTTCTGTAACTGAGAGTCTGGGATTAATTAGAGTTTAGTTTAGATTAATTAATTAGGATGATTAAAAATGAGTGTTATGTGTCATTTTATACTGATTTGTGTAATTGTGTGACATATGAAATATGGTAATGGATCGAGTTGGATTAGATTTTGCGAGATTCAATGTAATTTACTTATTAGATCGGATTTTCTGAGGTCCAGTTCAATTTGTTTACTTATTTGATCGGATTTTGCGAGATCCTAATATGCTTACTTATTAGATCAGAATTTGTGAGATTCAATCCGATTTACTTACATATAAGATCGGATTATGTGAGATTCAGTCCGATTTACTTACTTATTTGATCGGATTTTGCGAGATCCAATTTGATTTACTTTTTTTATTGGATTTCCAATTCAATTTACTTACTTATTAGATCGGAATTTGCGAGACCCAATTCGATTTACGTACTCGTTGGTTTATCGAAATTTACTTATTAATGTTGGTTTATCGTGTACCGGAACCCCAATACAGCCTCTGTTGCTTTTCAAATTTTGAGTACCCGCTTTATCTACCGATAAACCTTTTGTGTAATTTTCGGAGAATTTTTTTCCAAGATCCCGGAATCCCGAAAACCGTGTATTATTCACTTTAATTTGAGCTGTTCGAGAGGTTGTATCAGACCACGAGTATTTTTCTCCTCGGAATTCAAATACCTGTCAAGTGTCATTTCAAGGGTTTATCGCGCATCGGAACCCTCATATGACTTCCGTTGCTTCTCGAATTTTGTGTGACCGCTTTAACTGACCCGATAAACCGTTTGTGTGATTTTCGGAGAATTTTCCTCTAGGACCCCGAAATCCCAAAAAACGTGTATTATACACTTCATTTTGAGTCGTTCGAGAGGTCGTACAGGACCATGATTATTTTTCTCCCGAGATTTCAAACATATTTCAGGTGTCATTTCAGAAGTTAACCAATTCGATTTCAGGCCAAAATAACGAGTATTAATCCATTTTTCAGGATTATCGGAGGTTTGACTAATTCTGGTATATCGCGTACCAGACCCCCAAATGGCCTCTATTGCTTTTAAAATTTGGTGGGGCCGCTTAATCTGACACGATAAACATTGTGTGATTTTCGGAAAATTTTCTTCAGACCCCGAAATCAGGAAAATCGTGTATTATACACTTCAATTTTAGCCGTTCAGAAGGTCGTATCGGACCACAATTATTTTTCTCCCAGAATTTCAAACACTTGTTAAGTGTCATTTCAGGAGTTAATCAATTCGATTTCAGGCCAAAATAACGATTATTAATCCATTTTTCACGATTATTGGAGGTTTAACTAATGCTGGTTTATTGCTCCTCCCAAATCCGTATTCCTCGTTCTCATTACTCAACCTGTTGGAACTGGGGCTGTTAATGAGACGAGACAACTCGCGAGCAACTCGAGATCGGCTCGGTCAAAGCTCGGCTCGTGTGAGCTCGACTCGAGCTCGGACTCGGCTCAGAAGCTTAACGAGTCAAGCCGGGCAAAGGCTGGCTCGACTCGAAAAGCTCGTGAGCGGCTCGAGCATTTAAGATTACATAAGATATTAATCATATTTTATAAAAATATTTTATCATTATTATATTTTTGTAGCATCTATATCAAATATCTTGTTGATTTGCGAAATATTTTTACATAAAATCTTCAACTTTGTTAATGAAAATAACGGAAGAAAAAAAATAAAAATAAAAATAAACAATTTTATATAGGTTCGATTTGGTTCGAGTTTGGCTCGAGCTCGTGTTAAAGCTCGCAAGGTTTGTAACGAGCGCATTTTTTTCAAGCTCGGGTAAGATCGGCTAGAGCTCGTGCTCGAGTATTGGTAATCGAGCACAAGCCGAGCAAGGCCAAGCTCGGGCTCGGCTCGGCTCGGCTCGTTAACACCCCTAGTTGGAACCGTATCCTACTTTAGTTGGACTACAAACGCGAAAGCAAGGGAAATTTGGTTTATTGCGCGATTTGATTAGTTAGAATGGTATTTCATTTGAGACGGAATAGCACAAGCAAAAGACCATCCCCAACCAGAGGGTAGTTTTGGAGGAAAAAGGGCAGAAAAATCGAAATTAACATTAACAGCAGACTGATTTTTGAAAATCTCCGGTCCAGATCGAGAGCATGTATAAGATCGAAATAATCTACTCAGACGGTATAAAAGATATCGAGTCAATATGTTATTAACTTATTAGAAAAACTCTGCTTACACGAACCATTATGACACTCGAAAACAGTCTCTTTAACGCGTTATTTTAGCAGCATTGGCTTTTGGTGAACACCCGACTAAATTCTGAGGGCGTCGATAGCTCTCTTGCCATGAGGATACGGCTCAACGAAGAGCTGTTTGTAAGTTTTCATGCGCATCTTGGGCTGATCAGGGGTAAGTAGTTCACGAATTGGTCCCGCGTCATTTTCAGGGTCCGGAGAACAGAATACAGCTACCGAGACCCTGTCCTTCTCCGAGTGAGTTGCCACCCTGTGCACTGCGCTCTTGAATATCCCGTTGCTCATTACCTGCAAAACCGCTTTACTCAGTCATAGAGGTCCATGTCGTCTAGAGCCGATCAAATGGCCCAAACCCGTTGGCCCGAACCGACCCAGCCCAATTTTTCTCGAGTTTGGGCCTAATGGTTTGGCCCAAAAAGCCCGTGACCTGGCCCAAAATTAGCCCGATATAGATATAGGGCCGGGTTTGGGCCAACCTAAAGGCCCGATTTTTGGCCCGGCCCGACCAAGTTTTGTTTTTTCAGAAAAAAAAAATCAAAAGTTGAAATCGTATATCATATCACACTAATAATCTAATATCACTAATACATTGAATTATCAACTTTGAGATTTTTATATTTTTCTCGTAGACATTTAGTGAGTTAGTTAGTGTACTACTAGTTTTTTGTTAACTTATAAGTTATTGTATGGTACTATGAGATTGTTTTCCTACCAAAAAATTTATTTCGTTGCTAATTATTTGTTCACATATCCATTTTGTTGATTATTTCGTATTGTATTATCTTGCCCATGTTGGCCCGAGGCCCATTATAGCCCGAACAATTATGGGATTGGGCCCACATTTTTGCCCGATGCGGCCCGACCAATGTATTTGGGCCGTTTATTTAGCACGAGCCTGGCCCAACCACGGCCCATGATCAGGTCTATGTCGTACGCTAACCACAATTCTAAGCCCAATTTTCATGATGGATCATCCGAAACAATCAGTTCGTGTTTTCTACCGAAGGTGGAATGGAGACGGAATTGTTAATGTAATTTCCTGCAAAAACAATTTTTTCGATGGAATTCGTACCTCTGCAAAATCACCAATATTGACGAAGAACGCACCGGGAATAACAGGAACCTTGAACCACTGACCATCCTTCTGAATATGAAGCCCTTCGGGCATATCATTGTCCTGCAAGATTAACGTGATTGTGGATCTATCAGAATGTGGATGTATACCATATACTCGATCAGGGCTTGGACAACGAGGATAGATGCCAAGTCGTGTTGATGTTATTGCTCCTTTATCACCATGCTGTTCTAAAAAACTGGTTTCCTCTAGCTCCAACGACTGCGCCATGGCTTTTAGTAAACCGTCCAAGATCATTTTTTGCCATACCGAGAAATCATGTAAAGTTTCCCTGCAAAATCATGGTAATGTTGCAGAAAAACAACACTGTCAGTACACTAGACTCAGGGCATGTTTGACCTTGCTTATGGAAAATAATTTTTACTTTTATAAAGGAGTTTTTATATAACTAGTTCTTGATAAAATTGGTCCCGTTTGGCCAAAATTTTTAAAAAACTATTATGTGTTGGCCCTGGTTTTCAACTGTTTTTTCAACCAAAGAAATAGAAGCTGGGTCAAACACTACTTTTTAAAAAACTAAAAACTAATTTTATTAAACAAAAATTCTAAAACTGACTCCTAAAAACACCTAGAAACAGAAGTAACAAATTGTTACTTCTGTTTCTCTTTTCACGTTGCTCTTAAGTTATTTGAGCCCAAAATACAAAAAAAAAAAATGGGTAGTGCTAGGGTGACAACGGGTGTTACTGATTTCGGTAACACCCTAATAACAAATAAAAAAATATTAAAAAAATAGAAATTTGAAAAGTAAATTTTCGTATTTGCGCCAATCTCGAAAGGGTAGAACCGTAATTCACATATTTAATTATTTATCAAGGTGGTTGATCAAGGGAGGCCGACGGTGGTTGGCCGTCGACGCCGCCGGTCAAAGGTGGGGGTTTGACCACTAGTCTGCGGCGGTTAGCGACCATACGATAATCAACCATCATATATTTATCTAATGCAGAAGCCAAGCTGCTGACGTGGCATCACATAAAACAAACTCCGTCCTACGTGGCGCGATTTAAAGCATCCTAACATATTACTAAATTGATTGTCCAATAAAATTTTGTAAATCAGTCAAACATAGTCAATATCCCTGAATCATATTTATATTATTGAATATTGTTTTAAAAATAGATAGAAAATAAAAACTGAAAGATTGCAATTAAGTCCTTTAAAAAAGTCAAATGACTGCCAAGATTGCATTCCATAAGAACTCAGATTGTCGAGACTGAAAAGACTTGAATATAAGAGATTCAATTAATTAATAATAATAATTAATTAATAAATTAATAAATTAATAAATTTATAAAGTTAACAAGCCCAACCCTCCCATAATTCTACACGTGATTATGTATTTCAATTAATTTAGGCAAACCCATGATTATGGATTTCACTTAATTTAGGCAAACCCTTGATCATGTATATAATTTGAGACTGAAAATATTTCTTTCCATATATAATTCTACACGTATATGCAATCATGCAATCATGAAAATATTACCCTATACGTAAACAATTAGAATTCTATTTATATATTCTGTGCAATTATTTTGTGTATTATGCATGTCAATTATTGAAGTTTTATCTGGATATACAAATGGTTTGCCTACAGTGAACATAATGTAGATAATTAATATTGTTTTATCATTTTTTTGTCTTTTAACTTCTAAATAAATAGGTCGGATTAATTTAATCCGACTCGGTTTATATATTAATGTACGCGTCTTAATCTATGCGAGCGCATTTTGGTTTTAATCTAACACGATTTTTCACATAACGTTATGTAATTTTTTAACTAAAAGTATTTATATTTATTTAATATTATTAATAATATTAATTTCATATTATTAAAATACTAAAATAATCAATTTCTTTATCTTTATATTAATTTCATATTCTAAAATTCTAAAATAATTAATTTCTTTATATTTTAACTATTAACAATATTAATTTCATATTATTAAAGTTTCAAAATAATTGATTTCTTTCTCTTTATATTATTAACAATATTAATTTAGAATATTAAAAATAGACCCGTGAAGTTCACGGGTTACAACCTAGTTAAATAAAACATCAAAAATGTTGTTAGTGAGGCTTGAACACATGACCTCTTGATTGAGTTACACATACTAATGCCACTATGCTACACAAATTATTTTGACAAATCTGTATCTCTTTTGAGATATATACATATATTAAAACTTGAACACAAAATTTTGCTCACTTATACTTATAATAATTACTAAATAATGTACGTATAATTTATAATCAATGTACCTTTAGTACAAAATCAATATAATGCTTACTAAAGTGAATTTTTTAAAAATTGAACACAAAATTTTGCTCACTTATACTTTACATAATTATTATAAAATTTACATTTATTGTAAATGTCATATTATTTTAACAAAAAAATGTATGCACGTAAAATATAATTATGTCAAATGTACATTATATTTTCACTGGAGGTACATAATATTTTCCTATATTTCAAGCGATGCATATTTCAATATTTGATTTAACAACTTTTTATTTTCTTCAATATTTAATTTATTTTGTTTTTAAACTTAAGCATTTTGTTAGAGGTTGATTTTATTTTAGCCAAAAGGAATATTCTTTTAATTTGTTTTAGCAAAAGGAATATTCTTTTATGAGCGATATCTTTTACTTATCAGGTTTCTTTTTTTTCTATTTTGTGATTTTCCTTAGAGTATAAATAATATGTTATATTTTGAAAATTATTAAACGGTAAGTAAGTATGTGTTTGGCCCTGCTTTCCAACTGTTTTTTCAACCAAAGAAATAGAAGTTGGGTCAAACACTACTTTTTAAAAAACTAAAAACTAATTTTATTAAGTATGTGTTTGGCCCTACTTTTCAACTGTTTTTTCAACTAAAGAAATAGAAGCTGGGTCAAACACTACTTTTTAAAAAACTAAAAACTAATTTTATTAAACAAAAAAGATAATATATTCCATAATTGATTAAATTTATAATTTAATTAATAAAATAACTAGTATTACTCTTAAATTTAAATTTATAATTTATTAAATAAAATAATTAGTATTACTCTTAAATAATATTATAATTTAATATGTCAGATTTATTTAAATATATAACTCTAATACAACTAGGTAATCAACTACTATAATATTAACCACCCATCTAAGTAGTAAAACCAACAATAATAATAGCAACTCGAGTAATGAAAGTCATATTAGCAGCAACAAGGGTAGTAAAATTAACAATAATAAATGTTGGAGTAGTGGAAGAAAAAAAAATAATGACGGCGAGAGAAGTAAAAGTAATAGTAGTGACAACACATACATGTAGCGAAAGTAACAGTGGGAACAACGGAAAGAGTATAAAAAATAAATTAACAATTCGTTTTTAAGAAAACATTAACTTATTTAAATATATGAGTTTGATAGAACTAACGGGTTAACCGCAAAAATAGCATGAGTTACAAACAACAGTAACCGAAAAATTAGTGAACGTAATAGTATTAACAGGGAATGTAGTGAAAGAACTCATATTATCAAGGGGCCAGGATAGGTGAACGTGTCTCATAATTTGTTGATTAATTTTACTTCTGATCTTAATTTCAAGATATAAATTGCAAATATATATGTTAACCAAATTTAGCGAATCATATTTCATAGAAAATAAAATTTAAATGATAAATAAAAGTAGTCCAATAACAACAATTATATCGAGAGTAATGAAAGTAATTAACAATAGTAATAACGAATGTAATAAAAATAACAATTGTAAGAACAAAATAAAGTATATATGAAAAATTAGCTAAGCCATCGATTTAAGTAAAATAGTAATAGCAGGAGTAGTGAAATCGTCTCATAATTTATTTCATTGTAATTTTAAGATATATTTCGTCTCATAGAAAAATATATTAATGTAAATTTATTAGTTATGCAACTTTAAAATAGTTTTAGTTAATTGAAAATATATTTTAATGCTAAATAAAGGTAGCCCGTTCGAAGCCGGGCACCTCCACTAAAAATAAAATGTACTTTTGCCAAAAATACATTGTACGTACATAATTTTTGTTGTTATAATAATATGACCTGTAATAAATATAATTTCGTAATATAATTATATAATTATAAGTACATAAAATATTTTGTTTATTTTTTATCAAATACATTTAACTAACTGAGAATTATATTGATTTTATACCGGGTACCTTGAATATAAGTTAGAAGTACATTTAAAGATTATTATAGGGATATATTGATTTAACTCAATATTGTGCTGACATATATATAGCAATAGAGATACTAAAATCACAACAAGATGCTTATGTTATGGTGGTGATAGTAATTGTATTTCACTCTAGAGGTTACGGGTTCAAGCCCCATTAGGAACTTTTTTAAAAGTTTCACTTTGAGGGTTGGTTTCAACCACTGACCGCCAATCACCGATGGTCAACGGTCCACCGGTGTTAAACGGTGGCCACCGGTGGTCAATGTTGACGGTGGTCAAACCGCCGGTGTTAACCGTCTTTGACTATAATTCAAAATTAACTAATGTTAGTTTCCTAAACTACCCCTCACCACCAATAAATCACCAATAAATTTAAAATTTGAATGTTGAGGGAGGGAACACAAAATACGCAAGTAAATTACAATAATACCCCGGGTGTCGCTCACTTTGAGTACACCCGGTGTCGCTATATCATTATTCAAAAAAAATTGATAGAAACTAGTGAGGCCAAACACGATAAAACTGATAAAAATAGTTTTTTAAAATTTTTGGCCAAACATAAACATTTTTATCAAGAACTAGTTTTATAAAAATTCCTTTACAAAAGTAAAAATTCTTTTCCATAACCAAGGCCAAACATGCGAGATTAACATGCGAGAATTCCGACATAAACATCGTGTTTGGCCTAATTATTTTCTATAATTTTTTTTTATTTTGCTAAAATATATTATATATTGATATACAAAAGAGCGGGATTAACATGCGAGAATTCCGACATAAAAATCTGAAAATTGGTATTTGGCAGTATTTTTTTGAGTTTTGGCGCTCAAATAACTCAGGAGCAACGTGGAAAGAGAAACAGAAGTAACAATTTGCTACTTCTGTTTTTAGGGGTTTTTAGGAGTCAGTTTTAGAGTTTCTGTTTATTAAAATTAGTTTTTAGTTTTTTAAAAGGTAGTGTTTGACCCAACTTCTATTTCTTTAGTTTGAAAAAACAATTGAAAAGCAAGTCAAACACATACTCAGTCTTTTTGGAGTTGGTGCACTCGTATCTCAGGTTTACGCTACATACCTGAATCTGCTCGGGTTCTCAGGCCAAAGTTGAAGCTTACGCTGATCCTCTGGATAAACAGTAAGAAACATGCGATCACTCCAGTTCGAAGACTTGGCACCGGGAGTCGTGCCCGCAAGGCCATATCCATTGAAGAAATCATCAGTTGAGCAGCATTTTAACCTCTCCTCCAATGGCAGGTCGAAAAACTCCTTCGTAAGTTTCACCAGGTCGTCGAGGTATAGGTTTGTCAAGCCATGATTTATAACCTGTTTAGTTAACAGTTCATCACATCACATGTAAAATTTGTAAAATTTTGTTCATGTAATCCTTAAGGCCGTCTAATAACGTGTTCAGTGAACGGTTTAAGATTTTATCATGGCAATATCCGATCACCAAACCAACATTGTTAACAAAATAATGGAGTTATGGGGTCTGACGTAGGACTGTTAATGAGACGAGACAACTCGCGAGCAACTCGAGATCGGCTCGGTCAAAGCTCGGCTTGTGTGAGCTCGGGCTCGGCTCGAGAGCTTAACGAGTCAAGCCGAGCAAAGGCTGGCTCGACTAGAAAAGCTCGCGAGCGACTCGAATATTTGAGATTACATAAGATATTAATCATATTTTATAAAAATATTTTATCATTATTATATCTTTATATCATATACTTCCTCCTATTCCCGATAACTGTCACATTTGGGGTTTGGGGTTGGGTACGGGAATTAAGGAATTCATTTGGTTAATCTAAAGTAATGTATGGGGTGAGAAGATTGGAGAGAGGGAATGTATTATTGATTATTATTGTGAGTAGAGGTGATTAAAATAATAATCGTCACATTTGGGGTTGGGTACGGAAATTAAGGAATTCATTTGGTTAATGTAAAGTAATGTGTGGGATAGGAAGATTGGAGAGAGATAATGTATTATTGATTATTATTGTGAGTAGAGGTGATTAAAATAAGTAGTGTTGTGGGGTAAGTTGGGGTATTATTGTGGGTTAAAGTGAATAAAATAAGTATAAACAATGTCCCAAAATGGAATATGGGACGTTTACGTGACTAGACGAAAACGGAAGTGGGAAAGTTATCCAGAATAGGATGGAGTATATCGAATATCTTGTTGATTTGCTAAATATTTTTACATAAACTTGAACCTTCCTTTTGAAAATATCGGAAGAAAAAAATAACAAAATAAACAATTTCATATGGGCTCGAGTTGGCTCGAACTCAAAGTTCGCAAGCTCTGTAACGAGCGCATTTTTTTCAAGCTCGGGTAAGATTGGCTCGAGCTTGAGTTTTGGTAATCGAGCACAAGTCGAGCAAGGCTCGGCTCGTTAACACCCCCAGGCTGACGGATGCAGTCTTGTTGTTATGAGTCTTATGACGTTGTTTTTATCAATTCAGTGGCGTCGTCAGTATTTACAGTCTGTATTTATAGTTACGAGGATTTAAATGTTTAGCGGGCGAACTAGTAATGCAATAAGAGAAACACGGATACGAAAATTAACAAAAAGATTAAAATTCAACCTGAAAGCAACCCCATTCCTTAAGAGCAGAACCAAACTTTAACAGTTCAGTCTGATGACCTGAAGAAAGCAAAGAGTAATCAATTATTAAATCATTTTCCCATAAATTAGATGGTGCATCAATTGCAGGAACTATGATTTCTGGGTATTTTAGTATGAATTTTTCTGGGATTTCTCCTTTTTTTGCTATTTCTTGTGCAAATTTTGATTCAACATCTTCTGGTGTATTAGTTTTCATTATGGTTTTCTGTAACTGAGAGTCTGGGATTAATTAGAGTTTAGTTTAGATTAATTAATTAGGATGATTAAAAATGAGTGTTATGTGTCATTTTATACTGATTTGTGTAATTGTGTGACATATGAAATATGGTATTGAATCGAGTTGGATTAGATTTTGCGAGAATGCAATTTATTTACTTATTAGATCGGATTTTATGAGGTCCAGTTCGATTTGTTTACTTATTTGATCGGATTTTGCAAGATCCAATTTAATGTGCTTACTTTATTAGATCAGAATTCGTGAGATTCAAGTTGTCGATTTGTTGGTTGCACTCAATTTGGTCGAATGAAATCGTTTCTCGTCAAGGCTCAAGATCCTACAACTGTTTGCGGCGATATGATAGAGGACGTGCTTTGAAGCAATTCAAGTTTACAGATTTTTTTTTAACAGTATTTTATTTTATTTTATTCTAGTTGAGTTGTATCAGTCAAATTACAAATATGTTGTAGATGTCGTATAACTATTTATTAATGGATTGATCTTTCTAAAAAAAAAAGAATTTGTGAGATCCAATCCGATTTACTTACTTATTTGATCGGATTTTGCGAGATCCAATCTAATTTACTTACTTTTTTGATCGGATTTACGAGATCCAATTCAATCTACTTACTTATAACGGGCACTAGGGATGGCAATGGGTAATTGGGTAGGGTCTGGGTAAATTAGATCCAATTAGATTTAAACAGTAGTAAATTGGCAAGACCCGACCCGACCCGAAGTAAAAAACTTTAGACCCATACCCGACCTGAAATTAATGGACTCATACCCGACCCTAATGGGTCTGGGTCTGGGTAGGGTCTACCCTATGGTCCAGTTTTTCTTAACAAGTCATTTAATAAAATGTACCAATGTTCGATATAAATTACAAAGTTTTGATTAAAGTATTACAAAGTCTTGGTTATTTGGGTCATTACCCGTACCCGACCCTAAATTATATCATTTACAACCCAAACTCATCATTTTCATCAATTTCCTCGTTATTCTTAATGGTTATTTGGATATGCGTATAGTGTATTAATGATAACTAATAAGGGTCATCTGTTTGTGTGTATTGTAAGGGTCTAAGGGTCGGGTAGGGTCCCAAGACCAAGACCCGGACCCGACCCGAAGTTTTTTATATAAGACCCATACCCGACCCATACCCGAGTGAGTCTCAAAAATCCAGACCCATACCCAACCCGTTAGGGTTCGACCCTAAGGGTCTGGGTTGGGTATCCGACTCACTGCCATCCCTAGGTACAAGTGTCGTTTATCGCTTACCGATATCCTCAAACGTTTTTTGTTGATGCGGAAAATTATTGTGACCACTTTTATGACCTGAAAAACCATCCACGTGATTTACAGACATTTTTAAATCGGCATCCTAAAATCTCGAAAATCGTATATTATATACCTCAAATTGAGTTGTTTGGTGGTTAGTAACGAGCCAAGTAATTTTTTTACTCGGATTTTGTACCACACGTCCGTGTTCGCTTTGAGAGCCGACTTATTTGATAGCAGCACCAAGTAACAACTTTTAATCCATTGTTCTTTATAATCCGATATTCGCACGAGAGTGTCGCGTATCGCTCACTGACAGACTCAAGCGTTATCTATTGCATCTTAAAATTTGTTTTGACAGTCTATCTGACCCGAGTAACTATCCATGTGATAAACCAAAATCTTTGTTCCGGGACCATTGAATCTCAAAAGCAGTATATTATACATCTAAAATTGTGTTGTTCAGGAGATTGAACCGGGTCACGTTTATCTTTCTCACGAGTTTTCTACATACCATGCGTCCGAGATGGCTTTGGGAGTTGACCTATTCGATTTTCGCCTCAAATAAAAAATATTATCCATTATTCTATACCATTCTTGTCCGAGGTCATTTTAGGAGTTAACCAATTCGATTTCAGGCCGAAATAACGAGTATTAATCCATTTTAGGATTAACGGAAGTTTGACTAATGCTGGATTATCACGTACCGAAACCCTAATACGACCTCTGTTGCTTCTCAAATTTTGTGTGGCCACCTTATCTACCAATAAACCTTTTGTGTAATTTTCGGAGAATTTTCTTCCAAGATCCCGGAATCCCGAAAACCATGTATTATACGCTTTAATATGAGTTGTTCAAGAGGTCGTATCAAACCACGACTATTTCTCTCCTCGGAGTTAGTCAAGTATCATTTCAAGAGTTAACCAATTCAATTTCATATCAAAATAATGAGCATTAATCCATTTTTCACAATTATCGGAGGTTTGACTAATGTTGGTTTATCGCGTACCAGAACCCTCATATGACTTTTGTTGCTTCTCAAATTTTGTGTGACCCCTTTATCTGACCCGATAAACCTTTTGTGTGATTTTCGGTGAATTTTCTTCCAGGACCCCGGAATCCCAAAAAACATGTATTTACACTTCATTTTGAGTCGTTCGAGAGGTCGTACAGGACCATGATTATTTTTCTCCCGAGATTTCAAACATCTGCCAGGGGTCATTTCAGAAGTTAACCAATTCGATTTCAAGCAAAAATAACGAGTATTAATCCATTTTTCAAGATTATCGGAGGTTTGACTAATTTTGGTTTATCGCGTACCAGAACCCCCAAATGACCTCTGTTGCTTTTAAAATTTGGTGGGGTCGCTTAATCTGACCCGATAAACATTTTGTGTGATTTTCGGAGAATTTTCTTCTGGGACCCCGGAATCAGGAAAACCGTGTATTATACACTTCAATTTGAGCCGTTCGGGAGGTTGTATCGGACCATAATTATTTTTCTCCTAGAATTTCAAACACTTGTTAGGTGTCATTTCAGAAGTTAACCAATTCGATTTCAGGCGAAAATAAAGATTATTAATCCATTTTTCACGATTATTGGAGGTTTAACTAATGTTGGTTTATCGCTTACCAGAACCTCCAAATGACCTCTGTTGCTTTTCAAATTTTGTGTGGCCACTTTAACTGGCCCGATAAACTTTTTCTGTGATTTCGGAGAAATTTCTTCCGAAATCCTGCAATCACAAAAACTGTGTATTATATACAATTTAATTTTAGTCGTTCGGGAAGTCATACCGGACCAGGATCATTTTTTCCAGGTTTTTCGATTACTTGGCCGAGGTCATTTCTGGAGTTAACCAATTCTATTTCAGGCCAATATAACGAGTATTATTCATTTTTCACGATTATTAGAGGTTTGACTAATGCTCGTTTATCGCATACCGAAACCCCCTAATGGCTTTCGTTGCTTCTCAAATTTTGTGTGGCCGCTTTGTTTGGCCCGATAAACCTTATGTGTGATTTTCGGAGAATTTTCTTATGGGACCTGGAATCCCGAAAAACGTGTATCATATACTTCGATTTAAGTTGTCGGAGGTCATATCGGACCACGATTATTTTTCTACCGAAATTTCACACTTGTTAGTTGTCATTGTAGGAGTTTACCAATTCGATTTCAGGAAAGAATAACGATTATTAATCCATTTTTCACGATCATCGGAGGTTTGAGTAATGCTGGTTTGTCACATACCGGAACTCCAAATGGCCTCTGCAACTCTTCAATTTTTGTGTGAGTGCTTTATCTCACTTAAATTTGAATTTTGTATGAGGTTATATCGGGTCACGTTTCTTTTTTCTCACAAGTTTTCTGCCACATTTCCATAACCTCTTTGGGAGTTGAACTATTCGATTTCGGTGCCAAATAAAACCTATTGATCAAATGTTTCTTATTACCGATTTACGCATGAGTGTCGTTTACTGCTTATAGGCATCTTCGGACGTCCTTTGTTACCCCTGGAAATTTATGTAGGTGCTTTTTAAAACCCGATGAACCATCCGTGTGATTTACATGCTATTTAGTTCTGAACTCTAAAATCACGAAAACCGTACCTTATACACTTCAATTTGATCTGTTTAAGAAGTCGTACTAGAGCACGTTTTGCTTTCACTCGAACTTTCAACCACATGTCAATGTTCTCTTCGGGAGTTGACCTATTCGATTACAACCCAAATAACAACTTTTAGTCCATTATTCGTTATTATTTGATTTCCCACGAGTGTCGTTTATCACTCATCGGCACCCTCAAACATTCTATGATAGTCACTCCTATTTCATTTATTATACCTTTTCCTTTGTCACCAATTTTCAGTGTGGGTTTATGTGTATTATGTTGTTCAAATTGTATGGTTCAAAATCAATTAAATGTGAAATTATGTATATTATATGGTCCAAATTAATTCACTTGAAGAGAATGAGGATTAACAAATGAAACAGGAGGGAATAGTCAAGAACTAGTATAACACCCGTGAAAAATCACGGGGTTGCGTACACTTACTTTTAAAGATCACTTATATAAATTTTATTTATTATATAGCAATTGTATTTATTCGAATAATTGTACTTTTTAAAAATAAAAAAGAAATAATATAATATCATTGTATATATATTAAAATATATATAAGAAACTTATAACATTCAAGTTTGAGAACTTTAATCTATGTAAGTACACATAATGTTTATAAGAGTAACAATTGTAAGACATGTTTAAAATGAAACAATTAAGACATAGTTAAAAAAGGAAATTATAACATACAAATTTAAGTAATTTAAGATATTAAAATTATAAAAAACCAAAACTAAGATAATTAAGTTTTATATATTACAAAAAATTGAAAATAATTTAAAAATCGATTCTAACAAATCTTTTCATAATGAATACGTAAATAAAACAATAAAACAAAATAATAGATTATTGATCGTTCTTAGAGGTCCGAGAAAATGATAACAACCCAACAAATTAATATTTTTATAAAATATGTAGCCCAATATATCAAACATTAGCCGAAGATGGTTCAAACCCATACCGAACATTATTTGAAGAGCGTTATAACAATGAGGTTTCTATTTTAGAAATTTGAGCAATCGAATATTGATTAGTTGTAGAATATTCACGGTTTGATTAAATTTGGAATATTTACGGTTTTTGTATATCTTATACGTATTCAATTGTAGAATAAGCTCGTTCAAACCATCAAATCATATCTTTTTGTAGAATATTCACGGTTTTGATGTAATATGGAATAGAATCAAATATTAATTGTAGAATATTCAAGGTTTTTTTTATTTGATTAAGTCATTAAAAAATTTATGGTATATCTGACTCGGCATAAATCAGTGCTTCTGATTGGTCTACGAAACATGAATTTGTGAGGGTGAATGTGAGTGCGAGAAAGAGTGAAAGCTGGAACGATATTGCGCCACGTATGCAGATTTACATTTTTCTTTTATAGTAATAATGATAGAGCTAAACCATGGGCCGGCCCGGTACTTACATGGTAGGGTTAGTGGAGAAACAGTCCGAGTCCACACTACAAGCGAAGAGGGTGTGGGCTTTTAGCGGGCCGAGTTGGTCGAGACGCAGCCCTAAACCGACCCGAGTTATAGGCGGGTTGACGGCTGGACAGACCTAACAATGGGTTTGTTTATTTTTGTTTTTCTAAAGAAAATGTTATAGGTGGGTTGGTCGGGTCGGGTTATATGTTTCAAAGACCGAGTCAGTCCGGGGTTACTTTTATGGGCCGGGCCAAACCGCACCGAAGTCCAGCTCCAGTCGAGAATAATTGACTACCGTGCCTTATACACTTCACTAGTCATTCAATTAGTGAGAATCAATCAGAAAAATAATTTTGGGCGGGAATTTTGAAGTATTGTTAATCGGAAATGGATGCAACATTACCAGATTTAGTATGTCAGCTGGACAACGTTCAAGGCATCGTCGACGCTCTCACTTCCGTTCGCTGGAAACGTTTTCAGGTTTTTCATTTTTCCTTTTTTTTTGTATTTTTTAAATGAAATTCCGCGATTTCTAGGGTTTCTTACGTTCGCCACTGTTGCAGGATGCAGTTGTTGAATTATCGGAGCACGGCGTCGTTTTGATTGTTGAGGAGACCGGTTGTCTTCAAGCAAAAGTCTATCTTCAAAAGGAGGTACTTCAATCGATTGCAATATTTGCAACATTTGTTATTAATCAATTAATTTTAGTTCAATTGATTTAGGTTTGTGTATTTGCTTGAATGACTGAATGAATGAATGGATGAGTGAGTGAATGAATTTGGTGCAGTTGTTTGTGAACTACGAATTTACTGCAGATGCAAGGCCACGTTTTGGTGTGAGCTTAGGTCTTTTGGTTGATTGTCTCAACACATTTTCGGTCCCGGGACATTCGAGTATCATTGAACTTCGGTATCCTGGTCCGGATATGCAGTTACTGCTCAAGTAATGGTCCTTTGATTTACGTTTTTTTGCGAGTTTTTGTGCTTGTTCCGGTATGCTGTTATTGGTTGGTAGCTAATGTTGTGTGCAATGAGTGAGTTTCAGTAGCTGCCTAGCAATTTTGTTGTGTATAGGTGAAGGGTAGCGGCTTACCGCTTATGTTTAGTGTTGTTACTTTTGAGCTATCTCTAAGCGATACTTTTGTGGGAACGATGGTGAAGTGGGAGCTATGTTACTCAAACTCGTTTAGAAGTACAAGTATGTGTCCAAGTGTTGGGCTCGACTATTTTATTGAAAAATATTCATATTTTGGTCCAAAATGAGGTGTCCAAGTGTCATACACTCATACCCATGTCCGAGTGTGAGTGTCAGACATGGGTACGCGAGGAAATTAAAAGAGTTGGAGTATGATACAGTGAAGGGGACATATGCTTAGTACTATACAATTTGAGGTATTCAGACCCTTGAACTCTAAATTCAAGCAGTTTAGTTTGCAGGTTGTGTCCTATGAGAGTAAAAGATTAACTTCAAATTGGTAGCATCTGTTAAGCGAGAGAGTGTCAAAGAGCAAAGCGTATAATAATGAACTAATCTTGGTTCGTCGTTTACTTTTGTCTCTGATATGGACTACGCAGCCTGCAAGGGAGTGGAGTGAGCTAAAGATACTAACTCATGCTTTGATGGATATTAATCATTCCTTAATTCTATTTCTGCATCATTTTTGTGCAGGTCTATTGACTCACTAGATTTTTGCATCTATGCGGAAATCAGAACAAGAATCCCAGACACCATTTCATGGGACTACAACTTTGAACAAGCCGGAACCACCCCTCTTACCTTCACCGTAAAGGTAACGTATTCAAGAACTGTCAACTTGAAACATGAACAAAAAACAGGATGTTGGTCACATACATCCAATATGCCTTGTGGGTGTGTGTGTGACTCTATACGTTGATTAATATTACAGTTTTATTAGTTAGATCACATGACCTTGCTTAATACATGTATATGCATTTGTCTCTAGTCAGTGATTGATCCATTCCCTTCTCCAAGTATAATTAACAAATGGATTTCCTTCCTTCTGTGTCTTTTTCCTGTATTACGCATAAAAAGGCTTTCAAGTTGCATCTGCCATAAACCCACTAAGGAGTAAGGACAGTCAATTGAATGCAACATTTCTTGGATCAACTATTCATGATAAAATTGATAATCCTGATGCCGATGCATATTTCATCTAAATATCATGGATTGTTTCTTAAAGCAGCGTATGTATTCTAAATATTCCGATAATCAAACTGACTTACAATACTTGACATGCTTCAATATTATAAACTCCCAGATTCGGGTATGACTCCCTCAGTCCCTTGAGGTTAGTCACTATTTAATCCTCCTACTCGTTGTCTTCTTGCTCCATTTATTTTTTGGTGGTACATAGTATTACTCTGGTCTCTTGCAGCTGTTCTCTGAAGGCACATACAGTTCTTTGCAACATTCATTGAACGATTTGCAATGCTCTAATAAGGTCCAAGTGCTGATCTTTGAAACCCTAGGCTTGGCTGCTACTGTTCTAAGAGTCTAAGCTAGTATCCTCTGTAGTTCTCCTCTTTTGCTCTCTTATCTCTGGAGCTGTTGGTCAATGGTTGAGCATAGCTTTTGGGTAAGGGGGATGGCCCCTGTTGAGTTTTTAAGATCGTATCCATATGTTACTTCAATTTTACGTGGCCCCCTCTTGCCTTATTGGCTGAGTGCTGAATGTTGGTTAAAAAAAACTGGACACGACTCACGAGTGGTTCAAACTTCAAACCGTTAACCCCCTTGTTTCTTGCTTCAAGATCCCCCACGAGTGTTGCTAGTATAATTATTTTTATACAGCCCTGTTTCTGGGGAGTGGGAATGTGAAGCAAAACTTCTCTGTGAAACTAAACTATATCTGGTTAGCAAAATCTGACGTTTATGATCATTCAGCGTCGGTTATCATGCTGGCTGTTGTCTGCAATCTTCGTTGAACCAAAAAGTATGCTTAGGTTCGTGATATGCTTGAATTTTGGAAGAATCATTATTGAACATCTAACTTAATAATAGGATGTAGAATTCGGATATTATGATCTAACTTGAACTATATATTTAGACTTTGATATTGAATAAGAAATCATCGAAAGCTTTCCCAAATCTATTCTTTCATACTGTTCCTTACATAACTAGTTTATGGTAAACAGAAAGCATATTCTAAACCTCAGTGTGTATATCATAATACAGTCTGCAGCTCTAAAAGAAGCCATTGATGATCTGGAATGGCCAGGGTCAAGTATTAAGATAACCATGCAACCAACTCCTCCTTCTGTCATTTTCAGAGGCGAAGGCCATGGCGATCTGCAGATAGAGTTCTTGTATTATGCGAACACAGATCTCTTGGCTGCTTTCACCTGTGATCGGGAAGTGTCCTATAGGTACATAACAATCATTGCACTATTCCGAATCTATCTGACCAAAAAACAAATTTTCTGGGTGTTTATGAAGTAATGCTGTGCATGGTTTTTTTTTTTTGTCGAAGAACAGGTACAAATACAAGTTTCTGAGGGCAACAACGGCAAATTTACCGAGCAGTGTCATCAAAGATAACCGTGGAAGCAAGGTGACTATCGGAAGAGGTGGAATATTAAAAGTTCAGCATCTAGTATCTGTTGCAAAACTGGGACAACCACATATCGACTCTGCTGGCTATCAGCCACCGAGTAGAATAGCATACATAGAGTTCTTTGTTAAGCCTGAAGAAGAAGTTGATGACGATTAGGTAATTACTTAGTACTAATTACTCGTGTTATTGGCCTGCAATCGTTTCTTGACTGTAGCAATCGCTTCATACGCTCCGTTGTTACAGTTTGTATAAATGGCACGACGGGAAAACTGACACTGTTAATGTTGAAGGTAACATGGTATCTGTAGTTTGGATCGGAATTCTGGTTCATGCGATTTAGAATTACCGGAATGTTTTGCTGTTTACTACTGAAACCGGAGCTCAAACGTTCAGCAAGTTTTCGATAACTTGAGACCTGTTCCCTCTACGGTTTCTTACAAAGAAATGGAGATTCGTTACCTCTTAATTTGTGAATAATTTTTCTTTTAAAAATGTTATCGGACTGCACCAATTTTGTTTTATATTCCATTATTCGCTATGATAAAATTGGAACAAAATATTTTTAATTGGAATGAAACATTTTATAAGCGACTCGGATTTTTGATTTTTTGGGTAGTAAACAACGCAAATTCTACATGTGTGAGTGTGAGACTGCTCCATTTATCGTCTCATAATCAAATTGATAAATTTTATGTTCATCATAATTTAAAACATGTATCATTAATTTTAAATCAAAGAATTTTACAGTTCAACTCAATTTAATTCTTATATCAAGGAAGATGGAGGCACCAAAACTATATATATGCGTATAATGATCAAACTCACCATGCTACACTAATTTCGCAAATTTAGTACATAAATTTAATTTCTAAAAATTAGTAATAACCCCGTGAATTTCACGGGTGTTACACTAGTTTATCACTATTTTACTTATTTGTATCACAATTTCTGTGGTTCTTAGTATACAATGATCTGACCCGATTCGAATATTTATTGTTACACATTGACCAATAACTCTACATGACTTGATAATAACACGCCTGAAAATGACCTGACTCGACTCAAATTCTTGCAAACACGAAATGGTCCAACACAAACCGACTCGCACCTGATGATCTGGTTGACCCAGTTGCCAGGAGGAGTCGGGATTGTGCTAATCGGCTGAATGCTGTTTACAACGATTGGCCCCATAATGCTGAGAACCACGACGCACGATTTGGCCGCATTGATAGCAATAGTTAGATTGGCATGACCAACAGAACAAGTGATTGTTGTTTCCAACCTGCAAAAACCAATACACAAGGTTCTTCCCTGTTAAAAAATCGAGGAACACCGTCTTATCTCAGAAGAAAATTCGGTACATCCCGGGCATTGATATACGGGACGAATTGTCCTATAAGGACAGCGTAGCGATTCGGTGTTGTTTTTCATTGTTTTGACAGTATATCAACAACATTGACGCGAAACGAGAAGCCTCATTTTCCTTCCTAAAGTTTTACTTTGTTATTTAAATTCCCAATATGTGATTTTTTTTATTTTTTTTTATTTTCTGCATTAGCAATCCCACAAAATGTTATTCCGTGATCGACACTTGACAGCAAAAGAGTCGTTAGGGTTTCCTATCCTCATTTGGGTATCAGGCCGGCCGACCCCAAATCCCATATAAGCCTGTGCGAGCGTAGTTCAAGCCAATCGAATAGGCCTGTGTGTTTGGTCAGGGCCGCACGACAAGGCCAATTTTTATGTCTGGTCCATCCTACATGGCCTATGAACATCTCGAAAGTAAGATAATGATGGCATGATGCAGAGTTAAGTTCACTGATGGCTCACCTTAGCATTATGCTGACGACACGTAGGACACGGCTTAACATTCCCAAAGTGATTCACAGCTAGATACTGCCCGACCCTCTGACGGTCATTTATATGGTCCGCCCACTGTTGAAGCATTGCTTGTGGAAAAAGTTCGCACGTTCCGTTCCTATAAATAGATGAATTTTGGTAATGAGTGAATTCCGATCACAACAAGTTAGGAACCTCGAGATAGATATACCAACAAACCTGAAGTGATCATATCCGTCGATTGCTTTGTTGCAACGATAGCAAAAGAAATTCCCGCAATTTGTGCACACCATCTTATTACATCCTTCGGTTCTAGAAATAGCCATCTTACACGATGGGCATTGCTTGGAATCACGGAGGATTTCTGCTACACTACGAAGTTCATTAATCAACTCACGCTCCTTTATCTTCTGTGCGTCTCGGAGATTTGATGAGTTTTGACGCTCCTAAAGGCATAAACATAAAACATCCATATATGAACATCAATCAGGGGCGAACCAGGATTAAATGTTTGGGGTAGCAAAACAAAATTAAAAAGGTAAAATGCTAGTAAGGGGATTTGAACCCGGGACACTAGGTTGGAAAGTAATGTCTTTACCATTTTACCATAAGATATTTGTTGTACCTTTAATTGGATATTAGTAATTTATCTACAATTCAACACTATTTGGGGTAGCAAAAATCCGTCTTCTAAGTCAATTTTCTTAAGTTTGGGGTAGCGTCTGCCAGACCCTGCTACTACCTAGGTTCTCCCATGACATCAATGTTTTCGACTCGACAAGAAAGTTCGTAAATCAGGCTAAATAGTATTTATTTTTTTGCAAAAAAGGCACAAACATCATCCGAGGAACTTGTTTCCCTACCACTCGACTGATGGACCTCCGTAAAAGGCAACCCGGTGCACGATGGCGTCCCGACATGGAAAGGGTCAATAGGGTTAATGCAGATCATTTAGATACAGTATATTATAACAAAAGAGGTAGCGGTAAGATGTACGGGTGAGGCTTAAATTTTATACGTAGTTCTGAATCTTTGGAGCCTCCTTTTTCTTTTATTCGAAGCATCGCCTATTTAGTTGGAAATTCCGGACATTAGACATAACTGTGAAGGCATTCGGATTGACACCATGTGTTCATCGAAGGATGAAACGAGCCTCTATTATGAGGCTGATAATTATGAGGGCACATGGTAAAATCATAGACACCAGACGTTACGTCCACAAGAGGACGAAGTTTGCCCGGTCTGCCCATGTATTGAAATCCGTGATGATCATTGTAACGGGTAAAGTTTCAGAACAAACAAGTTGAAAAAATTCTACAGCCATTACCTCCAACACCCGAAGCTTCATCTCTGCGGTCATGCATTCTACCCCAACATGACGGCGCTCCCGACAAAGTGTGCAGAAATTGAAGAAGCATTTTGAGCACTGAGCATGATGATCTTCATCTTCAAGACAAGCTGTTTCGCATCTTGGGCAGTAAGCCACATCAGACATAGCATCAAGTGTTTTCTGCAACATCAATGATTCCCAACGTTCAAATTCTTCATCCCCTAACAGTCGTTTCAATAAACCAGGCGGGATCATTCCGTCACATTTAGTAGTGGGACATTGAAGCTTGTTTACTGTGCCTTCCTTCACATGCACGTTAGCATAAGTCTTCATGCATCTAACACAAAATAAATGATGGCATGGCATTCTCAAAAACTCCGTTCCTGGATGAAATTGCAGACTCAGAAGAGAACAATAGGTTCTAAGAGAAACATAAAGCTCCGAAATCTGAATGAACAATTTATAACAAACAGCACTCCGGTAATTGTTTTTTGCTTTTAAGACAACAAGAGAATATCATCGTTGAAGTTAGATATCCCTATTTTTATCACATTCCCCTGTTCAATTTTTCCTGAATTATTTCCTCAACCATGCAGATGACCATCAAACTATCAGCCATGCAAAGAGAGGCCAATGATGAGGAGTAAACTTAAGATAACCTTTTAACTTGCAAGTTTGCGACATCGATTTTGAGGCTAATTGTCTTCTGTTTAGGGTTTCTAGATGAGGGAGCATGAGAGCTGCCATTGACATATTGAATTGGGTTAAGACTCCTTCAGGCTTCCCAACATGAGGAAACGAAGTGCCGAAGACACAATATTCAAAATACCAGAACTGAAATTAATGTTCCCACATATGTTATACTAGACCAGAAAGCATGAACAAAGAGTCAGATAACTAATATCAAGGCAACACGAAGAAGCGAGAGATAGTAATACCGGGGTACTCGGTAAAACAGATGCAACATTCATGAAGGCCATTCATGAAGTTCTCATGTTGTCTCTCTTCATTGTAACTCTTCATTGACGGGATATCGACATCAGGAGAAACCTTTCCAGAGAATGCACGCCTATCTGAACTGCTTTCAGGAACATAAGGGCCAAGCACAAGTTCTTTGTCAAATCCAAGGTACGGAAGAGTAGAGCTGTGTAGCCATTCTACCCAATGGTAAAGGATTTCTTGGCCTGGCTGCTCATTCCACAATGAGTCTAGCATAGAACAAAGCTGAGAAATCCTAGATTCATGCAGCCACGGAACTGAGATGGTGAACAATGGTGGAGAATGGCTTGGGTAAGATCTTGGTAACACACATGTCACCACAATTGGTCGCAGGTACTGAAGATTAAAAGTATATAAGAATTCCTCGGAGACATCAGCTTCGGAGTTGGTATGAGTCGATATTTTTAGCTTTGTGGATACAGCATAATCACTTGAGAGTTCAATGTCTATATGGAACTGCACAAGAATAAAATATCATCAGCTCTCGTAGCCAAATTGCACGAGAGTAAGTTTCCTTCTATCCCATTTCTATCATTCCCATTCAATTTTCGTAGTCGTAAGATGTAAACTTCGGCTACATGGCTACAAGCCTACAACTTCCAAGTGACCATTTGAATTTAGTAGTTTTGATAAATCAAATGAGACCAACTTTTACATTGTATATATGTAATATACATAAAAAAGGGCAGCCCGGTGCACGATGGCGGCCCCGCTAGGCGAGGGTCCGGGGAAGGGCCCCACCACAAGGGTGTAATGGGGAAAGCCTTCCCTTGCCATTTTTGGCAAGAGGCCGCTCCCAGGGCTTGAACCCGTGACCTCACGGTCATAAAGCAACACCTTAAGTGGTGCGCCAAGGCTCCCCTACATATGTAATATACATATATTTACAAAAATTAATGGTCAAAGTTAAATCAGCTGCCGAACAAAGTGAATTGAAGACTATACAAATGGGATGAAGGTTGCATTTTTATAGTAGAGACAAACCTGAAATGATCGCAAGCCCTGTCGTTTTTCCAAGGTAGAGACACTGTCTCCATATATGGACTCCATAGCAAGTAACTGGGAAAATATAGGAAAGAAACAGAATACATCATTAAGGAAAAACATGAAAAAAAAAATCGCACAGCAAACAACTTTTTTCGAGAAGCTGAAATCAACAATTCACATTCAAGTGTAGCCTACATGTTCCCTGATCAATTGCTTTGGCACAATGATTAATATCATACGCTCTACCGAAATAGATTTTTCTTCTACAAACAAACACTGTTCCTTTGCCAATAGTTACTACTCAGTTCAGCCCTCTGAATCATTATAATGATTCAACCTATGTAAACATCATTACTTGGCTAAATGTCATTGTTTTAGAGGATTAATGTCTCTCTCGTACATGTTATGTGGCATTTGGATTTGAAGGGAGGCATAAATGTTTAGGGTTTTACAGATCAGCTAGAGCCATGATAACAAATGGGTTAGGAGACCCGTTGGATGCGAAAATCATTTACCTTCATACCTTCTACCATACAAGCTACAAAACTAGGTCAATTATGGTTTCCGCACCAGATACATCAGGGTCTTATTGTGCACAGTTTATTTTCCTGGAAAACTTGGATTACAAATATACAACAGCTTAGCCTAATAAAATTTGAGGCCGGGCTAACAAGAATCATAATATGGCTACAAAATGAGAAGCTTGAACATCCAAATCAGCATCAAGTTGAATTCTACCCCTTTAGTCCAACTAATGGCTTTATCCAATGCTAAATAATTTCCAATAACAAGTAGACTCATATGTCCTTGATAGTCGTTTCATATTTCTTCTCTTTCCCTGACCGCTTCCTTTCTCACCATCCTCAATTTCCCAGCTAATGTTATCACTCAGCCTCACAAGTCCAAAACACACAATAGCAATTTACACGCATCTTAACCACAACAAGTTGTGTACTCCGACATTATTCACCGTTAACTCATTTCTGAATCACTTCATCCTAAGAATCCAGTACTCCTTCACAATCCACATCCAATGCAATATATGCATATATCCTCATCTTGCGGATGTGATTCTTATATCTGACTCAGCATCTAAGTTTTCCTCACTTTTCTATCTAGGATCTTCTTAGGCACTTCCACATACCACATTTGCTCATCTAACCCGATGGTTTCCCGGGTCTGATAAAACAGACACAAAATTTGAGAAACAACGGAGCACATTTGAGGGTGTCGGTATGCGACAAACGAATTTCGGACAAAAATGAGTTACTCCTTAAAAAATAGATGAATATTTCATATTTAGAACTGAAAATCAAAGATGGTAGCTTAGGAAGCGACTCCAAACATGTGGTTGAAAAATTGGGAGGAAAAGAACATGACCCGGTGCGACCTCCCAAACAGCTCAAAATTAAGTGTATAATACACGGTTTTCGTGATTTCAGGGTTCCGGAATAAAAGCCCGTAAATCATACGGACAGTTAATGGATCAGATAAAATAGCCACACTAATTTTGAGAAGTAACAAAGCACATTTGAGGGTGCCCGTACGCGATAAACAATTATCGGACGAAAATCAGTTACTCCTTAAAAATAGATGAATATTTCTTATTTAGGAATGAAAATCGAAGATGGTAAGTCATGAAGCGACTTCAAACATGTGGTAGACTAGGAGAAAAGTAAACATAACCCATACGACCTCCCAAACGCCTCCAAATTAAATGTATAATACAGTGTTTTCAGGATTACAGGGTCTCGAAACAAAAAAAACCGTAAATCATACGGACTTCATGGGGTTAGATAAAATAGCGACTCAAATTTTGAGAAGCAACAAAACACATTTGAGGCTGAAAGTATGCGATAAACGAGTTTCGGACGAAAATTAATTACTCCTTAAAAATAGATGAATATTTCTAATTCCGGACTAAAAATCGAAGATGGTAACTCAAGAAGCGACCATAGACATGTGGTAGAAAAACTTAGAGGAAAAGAAACATGACCCGGTACGACCTCACAAATCGGTCAAAATTAAGTGTATAATACACGGTTTTCGGGATTTGAGGGTACTGAACAAAAAAATCCGTAAATCATACAGACGGTTCCTTGTTGGTTCAGATAAAATAGCCACACAAAATTTGAGAAGTAACAAGTAACAGAGCATATTTGAGGGTGCCGGTACACAATAAACGAATATCGGACGATAATTAGTTACTCCTTAAAAGTAGATGAATATTAAAGTGCACTTTTGAGTTTTGACCAATGGAACATTCCCTCCAAGCCATGGGCCTTACTATGATCACACAAAAACGTATTGGCCCTATTTTGTTTTTTTCCCACTGCACCTAACCAACTTAACAAAACCTAGTTACCAAACTTGTTTTGGCTACATAGCACAACCTCATCTAGCTTACAAACATTTAAATTCTGTATTAAAAGTCTCGTGTATTTGAATGAGCACTACATACGAATCAGCAGGCACCTTGTCAAGGTGTCAAAAGAGAAGACTATTACCATAAAACCCCAAATTTAGCAAATATTTGAACTTCAACTGGTTGTTTAGAATCCGAGCTTTGTACTAAATTTTTCGAGTTTTGTTTTAAAGAATCCGAGCTATAGAATAAAGTTTCTGAATTCACACACTTAAACATTAAAAAAAAACTCTTGAAAAGCTCAGCAAAATTACATATAAGCTCGGATAAATATATAGTGATTGTACAATGCTACGACCGGAGGTATATAGCAGTATTTATGGCTTTATGCTATACATCTCAGGGGATAGGAATTAGGATACATATCTGTGGGGATATTGACCCATGTTTTGGCAAGGTGATCCTATGATACATCATACAACAGAGCTCCTTCGACCACAAGATGATCCTATCGTACATCATACACCACAGGCCCACAGCTCCTAGTCTTCTACCACAAGACACCGTCTTTCTCATACTTACCCAACGATCAGACACGCAGAATTGATTTTTTTTGGCAGTATGATACATGAGAAGGCTTGCCCCATTACACCCTTCTGGTGGGGCCCTTCCCCGGACCTTCGCCTAGAGGGGACGCTATCGTGCACCGGGCTGCCCTTTATGATACATGAGAACATGACCACCTACCTTAGCTGGCTACAAATACTAAGGCCCTGTTCTTTCTGGCTTAATTTCAACTCCTTTCAATTTTACTTGGGTATATTCCGTTGAGTTTTATTTACGTTCAATCAATTATGTTCAATTAATCTCTTCACAAAATTAACTTTTAGTTCAGCTAAATTCACTTTACCTCAGTTTTACTCAATTTAATTCAATTAAGCTCTACTCCAATTAATTCAATTCAGCTCGTTTCAGCCGAAAAGAACAGGGCCTAACTCTCTTTATTTCAATCCAGTTCATTACCCACATTGTAACACTCCTACATCAATTCACATTCATTGAAAAAGAATCATCATTGAACAATAGATCCTTATTCCCAAATGATCTGGAATCAGCTTACGTGAATCATCATAGGCTCGCTAATATATTTAAATCATAAGTTCATAACTACATACTCCCTCCATGTCTCACTCATTTATGTCTACTAAATCTGAGACGTATTTTAATCCAAGCTAAACAAATAACTCGAACACAGCGACTATAAAACCCATCGATCAAAGGTAAACAAATAACCGGAACAAAACGATACACAAAAACATACACAATTGTACCTCAATCAAAAAAATTCACAACAATCAACAACAAATCAATCAATCAATCAATAAAAAAACTTTACCTCATCCTCTTGAAGCTGATCATTAATTCTCACTTGATCATCAGACAACTCAATCTCATCAATCCCAATTTCCAACTCCTTAAATCCTCTCAAAACATCATCATCACCACCACCACCTTCCTCAAACCCTAATTTATCAATCTTCTCCTCTTCAACCACCGCAACACCCACTTCAACACCCTCAATTTTCTCACTTTCTCCAAATTCCACCACCTGCCCACCTCCTAATTCTCCAAAAATTGATCCACCCACCCCAGCTTTTACTTCAAAACCCGATTTTTCAACCCGGGTTTTCGACCCTCGTTTTCGATTTCTTCCCTTTGAAGATTTAGTAATTGGAGTAAATGAGGTTTCTGGTTGTTCAATTTTATCATGATTATCATAAACTTGATCATGATCATTATGTTCATGCTCCAAATTTGGTGGATTTTTTTCGATTGAAGTCGGCTGATCATGGAAGGGTTTAACCGTCCAAACATAATTTTCATGGCGTCGTTGAGCATAATTTTGTTGACACCTTTGATTAATATTCTTCCCCATTTTGTGTTGAAGTGAATTGCAAACTGGAAATACTAATTAGGGTTAGGGTTTGTAATAGGAAGAACAACAATAAAGTAAATTAAAATTGGGACAAATTTTGTTTGAATTTATTCATAATTATTTCCTTATATAGGTTAGTAATGCCGTGGAGGTTAAGCTCGTGAGAGACTCGAACAATTTATTACTCCCTCCTATTCCATATTTTCTTCCCTATTTCCTAAAACGGATTATTCAGGTTTTCTTCCCTTTTTTATTTTGGAAACTTTTATTCTTATTTTATTCATTTCTCTCTTCTATTACCAAACCCCACCAACTCTTTTTCCTCCTATTTTATTACTTTTTTAATGTTTGTGGCCCACAAATTCTTATTTAATTCCTAATTATTCATCCCTCTCTCCTATCACCAAACCCCACCCAATTTTTTACACTTATTTTGATAATTTGTGAGAAACTACCTTACATTTATGTCCATTTGTGAACAACTACCTTACTTTTATTTTTTTTGTTAAAAACTACCTTTTATTCTAATTTTTTTGTTAAAAACTATCTGAAAAAAGTTTTGAGGTCAGTTTCTATTTATTATTACTTTCACATGTGTGATTTCTCTAAATTTCCATCCTATTTTTAAATAATCGGGTCAGTCAGGTTGAGTTAGGTCTAGTTAAATTTGGTTTAATCGGATTAGCAACGTAGTTTTGAGTTTTGGGTTGAGTTGTGTAAGAGTCGGGTTGTTTTTTGGGTCGGGTAACTTCATAGTTCGTAGGGTCATATAGGTTTGGGTTTGTTAAAATTATTTCAACTATTTACTACTCTCTCCGTCTCAGATCCCACTGAGACAGAGGTAGTATTAATTTTAGTTTTCGATCATTATTTTGGTTTAGTCAATGTTATTATGTTAAACAATCAAAGATAAATACTAAAGTTTTGTTCTTTTAAACTTAAAATCACTAAATTTAATTTAAATTCACTAAAAATCTTAAGTTCAGTTTAGTTTAGTTCAATTCAAATCCGATAAGTTCAGTTCAAATACGATAAGTTCAGTTCAGATCTCATAAATTCAGTTCAGTTCAAATCTTATAAGTTCAATTCAGATCTTATAAGTTTAGTTTAGTTCAAATTCTTAAGTTCAGTTTAGATCCTATAACTTATTCATTATTTAATCAATACAAAATAATATTAGAAATATATTGTAGAAAGAAATTCCGAGTTGGAAAGTTAAAATGAAAAAATACGGGTGAAATATAAGTAATATAGCAATTTTTAATTAGCAGGCCTTTAAAATGACTATTGCCATGCATCGTTGTTACACTAAAGATGATGTCGAAGGGAAAATGTAGTCACCCATTTTGTAACGTTGTAATAGTATGAGCAAGTCTCGCTTGTGATCGTCATAAACAAGTTTGTAACGGGTATATTGGCAGACAAGGACAAACAGTTTGCTACTACCTAGATATTCTACTTTGTTTTATTTTTCCCACATGGGTATAATTGGATCCATCGCAAAATTACAACGGATATGTCCGTAATGAGAATTTGTGTAATAATATTGAGGTTTTTAATGAAAACCCATTTAGTTACAATGCTACACATTTTGCGACGGTATAATATTATAAGGGTTTTTAATCGGTAGGCTTAAATCAAATGACAAACACAAATTCTCATTGAAGACGGAAACTATCCGTCACAAGCTGAAGACGGATAATTGCCCTTGTGACGGATAGTTGCCCTCTCACATTGTGAGAGTGGCAACATCCATGGAATAAAAAAGCAGAGACTTTGACGACAATGTTGAGGCAGTAAGCAGTCCCATATTTGTGCCCTGTAATTATTCGTCGCGAATCGGCTTTTGTGTAATTAGTAATTAACAGCAATACAAGCTAATAAATTTCACATTCCACCTACATATGAGCTTACAGAGCACATAAAAAGGTAGTTTTTTTGAAATTCGTCCAACGAAAACCAGCAAATAAACATATAAACCGGATGAATGTATCGATTAAATGGCAACACAAGCGTTAGATGGCACAAAAACAGCGGGTATTCCCAACTAAACCGTCTATGCGTGCGTCTACTAGAGTAGAAAGGTACGAGCATACTCCACGGGTATATATCTGCAAAATACCGGGGAAGGAGCTGTCCTTTTAATATAGCATAGAAGGCTCGTGTATTCTTCAGCTATCCATTTTCCCCGACCGGCTATTGGTATACGTCTGTTGGGACCCACTCTGACCGAGTAATTAAAATGCTGCTCTAGACTAAACCCATTGCAATTGACCTCGACAGTCGACATGATGCTGAAGCTTGCCATCAGAGGTCAGAGCCTGGTTTTTTATTTTTGCAGGTCGGGCATTGGACTTGACTTGGAACCTGGTGACTGGTTTTGCTTGATCTTCAGCTAGTGACGGCATATCAGATGAAACTTGATAGAGGAACTCGTCTGCCACATCACCGTCTTCGTCTGTTTTCAAACGCTCCGCATACCATTTCAGACCCTGAAAATCGACAAAGGCATAATAATGTACAAGGGTTTTAAAAAGGGTGTTACACAGTCTATTTTGATACAGTGATGAATATAAAACCATGCTTTGATCTTAGCACTCCTCTGTTTTAAAATATTACAGAGTCACAAAACATTGGACAGTTATCCAGAAATAAACCTGTGATATACTATGTTACTCAGACTCGTTTACAAGTATCCGACATGGGTACGTGTCCAAGTGTGGACTCGGCTATTTTATTGAAAAATATACATAATTTGGTCTAAAATGAGGTGTCAAAGTGTCATACCCATGTCCGAGTGTCGAGGGTGGGACACGGGTACGTGAGGAAATTAGAAGAGTCGGAGTAACATAGGACTGATATAATTACGCGTGAGTGCAACTTTAGCACCAGAACTAATGACGGGGTTCCTTCCAACGACGGGGTAGGATGTCAAATGTATGAGACTTACCTCTGTGTTGCGTTATCAACAGATATGCTACAGAGGCCGTTTGTGGAGGATCCATAATACTAGACTTGCATCAACTGACTATTACTTCACATAAAACATAGGACAGCTACCGTAGCGAGCCATTTTGTTTTACCATTCAATATAATCTATCACATGTGTACACCAGATTTGAAATACACAGGTGCATAGTTTTGCATGCAAGTTACATTCGCGAATATGTCTGATCAGCTCACCCAATGACAAAGTACCGAATAATATTTTAATTGCCAGATTACCACCTAAATATACATCTAGAACTCTAGATGCTAACACGACACCAAATTACCGCCTAAACATACATCTAGCTGCCCCCTTGATTACACCATCGATGTGGCAAAGCATAGCACCTGATAATAGTTGACTAAGCTCCCACCAACCAAAATGCTACTTACGCGACTCCAAATTACGACTCAGGTACCATCTAACCGTAGTTCTAGCAGCCTACCACCAAAAGTAAATTGACACTATTACATTATTCAAATCAAGTAACTTATTATTAGACACATTTGACTAATATTACTTGATTAAACACCACAATTGCTCAAGCAACACATCCCAACAACAACAACAACAACAACATCAGCGCCTTAGTCCCAAAATGTTTTGGGGTCGGCTGACATGAATCATCCTTTGGAACCGTCAAGAGTGAACTCTCATCTCGACAAGAGAAAAAAATAAAGAAAAGAAAAAAAGAAACGGAAGTGGAGTGAAACCGAAAATGAAAGATAGAGGGGTTTTAACCCAATTCAAAAAAGAAGAGACCTTTGAATTTCACTCCAATTGAAAACGCAAATGTCACTAAAATGCTGGTCACACTAATCTACTTCCAACCCCAAAATGCTACCTTGGGCAACACACCCTAATTCCAAAAAATGAGAACTTTCAACTTCAACCCAATTCAAGATGCACATTTTACTAAAATATTGCTCAAATCTCTATTTCTATCCTAAAACACGACCTGTCCGAAACATATCATTAATACACCATCCAATCAACTAATAAAGCAAAAACTAGCTCATGTGTAATCATCGATCTCATCAACAAGTGCACTTAGAAGTCTCACATCCCATATATTCGCATGTGCTTCCAAACAAAGAAGACATACATGCCATCAACGTAAGAATACAAAATCACGAATACTACATCCAAGATTCTTTACTACCACACTAAAACACACGGCTTCACTATAATTTTACATCATCCATACAACGATGTTTCCACCACCCTCCTCCAAACTTAAAAATTGAATTACTTATAGCGTGGGAACGGGATCTCTGATTCAATATGAACAGCTTGAGAATTCTTGAATCTTAATCCTTATAAAACCACTATTTACTTCTAGTTTGGCAATTCGATGATCCATATATATATATATATATATATATATATATAATATATATATATATATAACTCCTTTTAGACAAGTCTACATAAAAAGATTTTTTGTATAACTAACGATTCACGAGAATGCACCACTCTAAAACATGTCAATGGAACTTGTATCACTATGGCATAATTAACAGATGCAACAACCTCTCTGACATACAACAAGTTAATATCACAGGATCTCTAAATTTCAAAATGACAGGATTCAATAATACTGACTGGCCTCATACTACTAAGACCCTATTCTTTCGGGCTTAATTTCAGCTCATTTCAGTTTTGCTTAGCTATACTCCGTTAAGTTTTATTTACGTTCAATCAATTACGTTCAATTAATCTCTTCACAAAATTAACTTTTAATTTAACTAAAGTCACTTCCTCTCAATTTCACTCAATTTAGTTCAATTAAGCTTTACTCCATTTAATTCATTTCAGCTTGTTTCAGCCGAAAAGAACATGGCCTAAATCTCTGACATCCTTGTACTATTTCCGATTTCTGAAATCATCAAACATCAATACCACTGAAATACCAAGTTTATATTCCCACCGTGTTTAAACAAGTCACAATCAGTAGACTACAATGACATTGCTAATTACGTTCAAGTAGTACATCAGTAAGCATATACACCTGATGACCTGAACCGCAAACTGCACCACAATCAACCATGATAAACTTTACCCCACCAATCAATCAACTGAGCAGGTCTTACTAATAAGAGCTAACTTTGGATCTCACATCACTAAACAAGATTAAAACACAAACTTTAATCCCAGTCTACCCCGTTTGTTCATATAAAAACTCTGCACCCCCGATCACACCAAACTTTACCAACTTACCATTTAATGCCGTAAAGCATATAGCCTACAATTGACCTACCCCCGCCATCAAAAATCCTACTAACACAACTCCAAACTACAATCTAAATACTGCCTAGCTGCATCCCCGAATACACCAAAACATTTTCAACTTACCATTCAATGTAGCAAAGCATATTCTCAAAATATTCCATAATTGACTTCACACCCGCCATCCAGAATGCTACTAACACAACACAAAATTACAAACCAAATACCATTTAACCGTAATTTTGCAAGCCTGCCACCACAAGGTAATCGACACTATTAGATCATTCAAATCAAGCAAACTAGCACAGGCGCCTCATTTGACTAATCTTACTTAACTAAACATCATAACTGCTCAAGCAAGTAGCAACCATCCCAATTCCTGAAAGTGAGATCTTTCAACTTCACCAATTTAGAACTCCCATTTGATTGTAAATGTTGCTCACTCCCGGCTACTTCCAGCCCAACATACTGCCGCGGCAACACATCCTAGTTCCGAAAACAAGACCTTTCAACTTTAACCCAACTCAAAACGCACATTTCACTATAAATGCTGGTCACACCATTCTACTTCCATCCCAAAACACTACCTTTCTGCAACAAGATCATCCATTACATCATCCACCCAACTAATCAAGCCAACCAACTCATTAATCAAACTTACCTCAATTAATCAAACAAGATACATTACAACACATAATTCAAAGCAACTATCAATGCAGCTCACTATAATCTACTTTTCCGTCCCGAAATACGACTTTTTGGCGAAAAGATCATCAATTACAAGCACCCGATCAACTAAACAAGCAAAACAACTCATTTAATCAGCTGAACCCAAGTAATCAAACAACAAATGCATCAAAAAAACAAAATTCAAACCAACAATTCAAAATAAGACTATAAACATAACATTGTCAACAACATTACTATTATCATTGGAATTATTATTATTACCGTAATTGTTATCATTGGAATAAAAGCAATAAAAGCAAGTAAACACAAATTACCTGAACTCCACCATCACCATGACAAGGAACCAAAATGGGGCCCACAGCGGGACGGTCGACTGGAACTTGGACCGGAATACCAAACCCTCGACGCGGACCGGCGGGAATCGGGTCAACATTCATACGATTGCGACGATTATCATTGGAATTATTATTATTACCGTAATTGTTATCGTTATTGTTATCGTTATCATCGGCTTCGTCTTTCGAATCATGACCGTCATTGTGGGAACCCAACCCTAGAAATCCAGCAACTTTTTTGAAGAACCTCATTCACTCTGCAATTTAGATCAATAGTCCAGTAATTGTACTAGAATAGGGAGGGGATTTGATTTGATTGAGGGAAGAAGTTGACAATTAGGGTTATGTTAACGATGGCGATTTGAGATTGATGAACACGAGTGCTGGGAAATTGGGGATTTGGGAAGTTGGTCGGGTGGTGTGGGAACTGAGAAGGGTTTTCCGTTTGATCGACTCAAATATAATTAAATATATTGTTTATTTATATACGTGTTTTATTAATTATATAGGTTTTTTTATTATTATATCTGTTTTTTATTTATCATTCTCACGGTTTTAGACATGTATTTCTCTTTTTAATATCTCTCAAAATATATAATTAAATATATTGATATGTATAGTTGTATACTCATATTGGAGCTCTATTGTAAAGAATTTTAGAGTGTAATTTTTATAATTTTTCAACCAATATATTTTTTTAGAAATTGAATTCAAAGACTCGGCTCATAAAATGAAAACGTCAATTATTTCAGAACGGGGAGTAGTTTTTTTAATTGCCCGTCCCTGAAACAAAGATAAAAGAAATGAAGTTCTTTCTTTTTCTCGCAAAATCAATCAATTTTTTAATAATGTCATCAATTATGCATCTTAATTTTGACATAGATAAGTATTTTATTTGTCTCGGTCATATGTTACATTTTTTTTATTTCTCCCTCACAAAATAAAGAACGTGTAAACATATAAACGGAACAGGACAGCGGGAGTAATACGGATTAATTTATTTCGTCAATAATGTAACAAATTCTTGATTCTTCAATTGTCTTAACATTTGTTATTATCTTCTCTTTTTACCAACCACCAATTTTATTACTGAGGCAAAGGCGAAAAAAGAGTTTTAACGATCGTCTTATTACTGAGGCAAAAGTATCATAGTCAACCCCGGATAATCAACCCCGAGTTCTTATGCGTAGCCTTTGACAACCAATCTCGCTTTATAATTGTTGACAACGCCATCGGGATTTAATTTATCTTATAAACCTATTTGACACCAATCTCGCTTTATAATTGTTGACAACGCCATCGGGATTTAATTTATCTTATAAACCTATTTGACACCGATCTATAACCACATTATACATTACGGAACCCGGCCTACAATTAAACTCCTCCATCTTCCTCAACCACCCACATAGCGTTAGCACAAAACCTAACTGCCTTACAGAAATTCACCATCACTTTGAACAACACCCTTCAAGTCTATAACCCTAACAGCCACCCTAAACCCTAATCCAACCCGGGTTTCGACAAATTTCAAGCACATTATTGCAGGCCATACCATATAAAAGGCCTAAGACCCAATCAAGAATTATCGAAAGGCAATCTCTTTTAACACATTTTGCAACAGATATACCCATCACAAATGAGAATTTGTGTTTTCTTTTAAATACACAAAAAAAAATTACTAGACAATCAATGTCTTCCCGATCAAAAGTCGTTTTCAAGCATTCAATTAATACAAATCCGATAATCTACTACAGCTACAAATGACCATTGAACAACGTACTTCGATAACGACACTGGTGACAACACTTGCAATAGAGAGGGCATCAATCAGTCATCACCCTCCGGTTCATCAAAATCTTTAACCTTGACATCGGCATCTTCTCCATACTGAATGCATGTGTCGATCTGGGACAACACATATTGAATGCTACTCACTTTCCTCAAGTCAAGAGGGATGAAGCTCACCATACTGTACTCGTCTATCAGATCAATCAATGCTTTGTTCAACTTCTCGAACTGGGGAGCCATCCGAAAGTTCAACTGTGATAGTAACAGTTGTGGCTCTGGGTGTAAGAAATCTTCTAGGTCTTTCTTGTTCTTCACGAGATCCATTTTCGTCAGAAGATTAACGTGGGGGAGTTCGAGTTGGACCATGGCCGATAGAGAGGAAAGGCACCCACTGATGAACTTAGTAACATCTGTCATGAACTGAGAGTCGAGTAAATAGACAACACAAACCTTGAAATCCTTTCGTTGTAGGTGTTCCACAAAGTTTTTAAGGACCGGGACATGAGAGAAGAGTTCGATTTGTCCAGGACAATCAAAAACCAAATAATCATCATCTAGAAAATCGTCGAGCTTGTCTGTAAGCCAGTCATCCATGTTATCTTCAAGTTCCTCCATGCAATAAATCAGACCCCCATTTGGGCCTAGCCCTAGTTCCTCCATAACATCTTCCAGACTGATCAATTCCCTGATATCGACGACAACTGGATAGTCAAAGTTCTCAGCAGCAGGGTCCAGGTTGAAAATATTAATAGTCCGACGCATAGTTTCACAGTGCCGGTACAAGGAAGAGCAGTAGGTTGACTTCCCACTTCCAGCCGGGCCAATAACTAGTTGTGCATACCCCATACTAGTTTTTGTCAAGGTTTCTTTGAATCACCAGTTGAGCAGCAATCAGGTTAGTTGATCAGAAAATGTGACCTAGAAGACATCAACTATTATAAACTTGACATGGATACCAATAAGCACAATGAAAATGATACATGAGCACCAAAATGTTGAAGCACTAACTTAAAGAGAAAACCACTAAGAACATGCACAAATTAGTCAAGATTAAACAAGCAATCTAATTCGGTTGCTACTTAAAAAAAAAGGAACAGCACTTTTGCTACTTCTTTAAGTTAAATTTCCAAACATTTTTCAAATTTATGTTATGAAATTAATCGTTTCCCCCGCAGAAATTTTTCGCCCCTCCTAACGGGAAATCCCGGCTACACCAATCTCATACATGGGCATAAAAGTCATACAAAGCCACTCAGCAACCCAAACAATCTACGTGATCCATGAATCAAGATAGATAACTACTAAAATATTTTCTCTCATTTTTGAACAACTCTGTTACTGTTGTTAGTGACCATATTGAAATAAATTGATGGATATACAAGCTCCAAGGCATCATTCAAATACTTTGGTTATCATATTAGTATATTACTATCACATCAAAACAACAAGAGTCTAAGACCGCCATGACTAGTCTCGAGTTAACGTCATTCTCCTTTTTCTCGTATCTGGATAGCTCCACCACCCTCACTTTCATAGTTTTATTTCCTTAATTCACTCGTGTACTACATTATCAGTTTATCACCACTAACAATTTAACATCACAATTCACAAATACCAACCAATTTAAATAAACCTCCAAAATCTCACCGCATCACTCTTATTCCTCTCCCTTGAGTACAAATAACAACAGATAACTTAATTACTCCGACTCTTCTGATTCCCCAATGTACCACTGTCCAAACACTCACACTCGGACAAGAGTATGACACATTGACACTTGGACACGGACCCATACTGGATACTTCTAAACGAGTCTAAGAAAATTGTACACAACATATATCCACCAATTAAATCATCCGAACATGCACCATAATATCAATTAAACACAATTACACCAGCAATTACCAAAATTATCCTATCAAAAACCCTAAATAATTGAACTGGTTAACAATTCCTAAACATACACCACAATATCAATCTAATACAATTACACCGACTGTTAAACATACATTCAGATACCGTCAAAAGCCCTAAATCAACCAAAAAACCCTAGTTAACAAAATTCCCCCAATTTTCCGTAAATTCAAAGCCGCAAATCACTAGCGACAACAACATGAAGTTTATTACTACCATTAGGGGAGAGTATGGATCGGATATCCGTTCGAAAATCCAAATTTTTAATATCCGTGATATGATCCGAAATGATCGGATATCCCAAATTTAGTATCCGAAAATATCCGAAAATTTCGGATCAGTTATCCGATATCCAATATCCGCTCTGTGTATTTTATATATTGGTCAAACTGTACTAAAAAAGAAAAGTAGCGTAATACTAATTTCATTCGGTATATATTACAAACATAAACCCGCTACCTATCAAGGATAACTAGCGTAATACTTCGCCAAATACAAAGACATCCCATATACATAAGTCACCGAGCAAAATAGTCCGCCAAATACAAAGATTAACATTGAAAAATACAAGTCCTCGTACACGATATGAAAATGAAGCAAGCCACCGGCATCTCTTGTTGATCGATCACCAAATTTGAATGAAGTCTCTTGCAAATACCAAGTCCAGTTTTCGTACACGATAAGAACATAATTGTCAAAATGTGATCGTCACACAACACATGTCCAAAAAATTCAAATGAACAACAGAATGTGAAGATGTTAACTGTGATTTTTATTTAATCACATCACACAGTAAACCAAAATCCTACTTATGAATTACAAACAAACAGTGGCTAAACAGGAATCAAAACTGCCAGAATGCTCAACCCAGAATGCTCTTATCACCAATTGCTCAACCCAGAATGCTCGCTCAGGTAGCATGACATTCAGCACTCAGCTAAATATGAAATCAAAGGTATACGACTATGGATTCATGACTACGTTCCCCTGCCCTAGCCCTAGCCCTGGTTCTAGCCCCTAACCATAGTGCAAAATGCTTCACAAATTAAATTGCCCCTCATAGTGTCAGCAACAAAAACCAGGGACTATTACAGGACTACTAATTACCATATCTCAAGCTAGATTACCAGTTAACCAGTACTTGGCCTCCAGACACTCGCATACAACGACATCTAGCAATGCATCACTATCAAATGCATCACAACTAAGCCACGAACAACATGAAATCAATTACCAATTAACACACATTACAATACTACGTTTGCATCAAACAATCGTCAACAATCGCCAAAATGTAAGTGTATTGCTTAACGCTATACATAAACAAAAGCTAATTAGCAAACAATCAAAAAATCCAATTCAGATAAAAACAAACAAATCAACTAACACATTAACAGCAAAACCAGATTATTACCACCTGAATTGGACTAGAACAGGTAGCAAACTAGCAATACATAAGGTTCAAACTCACAGACATGGTCAGCCCTTAATAGGAACACTAATAACATAATCATCATTAGACTTAAAACCATTTCAGACTTACAGTAACAGAAAAGTATATAAATCAAATTATACCTGATTTCGAGTTCGAGATGAAGTGAGTAGACGGTTTCGAATTACACCTGCTTCGAGATGGAGGTGATGGTAGATGACGATTTTAAGAAATAAGGTTTAGGGTAAAGGTAGGATGAATCGATGAAGTAGATCTGAGAATTGGAGATGGGTAGATGACGGTGAAGTGAAAGGTAGATTTAGGGTTTTGTACTTTTGTGTATGAGGGAGGCTGGGACTTGGGAGGGTTATGCGAAATGCGAAATAATGCGAAATGCGAAATGCCTTACTGGGTATTTGGGTTTGTAATTTTGTATTGTAAAATGTAAATTAGGATTGAGGGTTATTAAAAACTTAAAATATTAAGTTTATCGAAAAAAAAAAAATTAAAATATTAAGTGAAATGAAATTAAAATTGTCGATGAGGTTTATTTACGGTTTTGTGAAATTAGCTAGTATTATTTATGGATCAAATATCGGATACGGTTCGGATATTAACGGATATCGGGTATCCGATCCGATATTTGATATTTGATCCAATATCTTTCGGATATCGGATATCCAAAGTTTTAAACCTGATATCCGTATTTGATCCGATATCCAAATATTTCGGATACGAGTATCCAAACCGAACCACTTTTCAGATCAGATATCCATTATTTCGGATCGGATATCGGATAATTCGGATAATCGGATTTTTTGCTCAGCCCTAACTACCATAGCATCAATTATCCCCAAATTTACATAAACCCTAATTTCCCCGACTTAAAATCAACAATAACAACTGAGGGATATTAATTAGAAATCCAATTACTACGAATCAAATTAGTAAACGAGTGTTGATATGTACTCGAAGTGAATAAATGGAGATGACGAGATTACCAGCAACAACAAGTGGCGATAAGAAGAGTATTGTTGGCGCTTGTTGAGCGATGGAGAATTTGAGATGTTGATTAATGAAGGGAGGACTTAAGGCACGTTTTTACCAAACTTATCTAAACCGAATTAAAGTGAACTGAATATAAAATGAGCTGAACCGTTCTTTCACTTTTTGGCTTTTTTCGAAGTGGGAGCTCTAATTTTGATTTTTGTATGATTCATTTCAACTCAAATAACCGATGTGAGGTCACTTATATGAGCACCAACACATCGGTATCAAGTAAAGTGTATGGTGCTCCAATGTATAGTATATTTCATAGTAGTTTATTAGAGTAAAACATATACTTCCTCTTCCCCTAACCCATTCCGTTTTCACTTTTTTTACGAAATAAATGTGCTTAATTGACTGTTATATCACTCCCACTGTGACGCCCTAATTCCGAACATCACTTATCTTCTTTGTCAACTCTTTCACTGCCTATCCCACAACCTACTGCCTATCCCACAACCTATGTTACCCCGACTCTTCTAATCCCCTCACATACCCGTGTACGACACCCGACACTCCGACAAGGGTATGACACTTCGACATCTCATTTTAATTCAAAATAAGCATATTTTTCATAAAAATAGTCAGTCCGACACTGGACAGGGACCATGTCCGATCCTTCTAAATGAGTCTGAGCAACATAGCCCACAACTACCCACACATAACCCACGTATCTGAACAATAAGAAGAAGAACTCCTCGATTCGGAACTCGGATACAACTACTTTGTCAAGTGAAGTGACTGATTTATGCTCGATACTCCCATAATACATGCTACTAGTAAGTAAACAAGACACTAGACAACATTTCACCATTAAAAAGAACACTAGAAAAAAACACTAATCAATTGATACTCAATATTGGAGTTAACTAACAATAATAAACTCAATTATCATCAAACCCTAACTTAACCAATTCTAACTCTACCTTTAATCGATAACAGATAAGCAATGGCTACTCAATATTATAGGTAAATAACAATAATAAACTCAATTAAATCAACAAACCAAATAAAAAAGTGAAGAAGAAATTTATACCGAGAACAAATAAGCAATTAGAAGAGTAGAAAAGAGAGGAGTAAGAGCTCACTTTGCGTGTAGGTTGGTGGTCACGGCGAAAGGGCGGTGGAGCACGGTGGAGCACGGTGGCTGAGCTGCGGTGACGATGTCGCTGCACCGCTGCGGTGGTGGTGTTGAGTTTCTTTTGCCTCTTGCGTTTTTCTTTTTCTTTTTTCTAAGTATGCAATAATAGAGGGAGTACGGGACTGTCCGGGGTACAAGGGTGGGTTGGCGGGGTGATAAATTGTTGACTCGGTTCGGCAAGGCAGGTCAGTGTGAGTCGGGTTAACCCGCATTGTTCGATAAAGGGATACGGACTGCGGTCGGTAATAATTACCCGACTGAACTCGAGCGTGATGTGGATTATCGACGGATTTATTAGTTTGTCGGTATTTTCAGTTAGTATTGGAGGCGTTTCTTATAGCGTGTATGACCATATCTAATAATCTATTATTCTCAAGCACGGGCGAATCTAGGTAGTAGTAAGGGGTGACGGACTGACGGGCGGTTGGGCGCTACCCAAATTTTAAAAAATTGACTTAGAAGACGGATTTTTGCTACCCCAAATAATGTTGAACTAGTTTTGTACTCGCGAATTCGCGGACTTATCTATTTGACCCGTGTATTTATTTATTGTTAACGTCCATCTTTAACTTATATATAAAATAATATTTTTTTTATCGCAAATAAGCTGTAAGCAAAGCATTTGTAAATGTTTTATTCCTTTTACATTGTTTTTCATGATCATAGTAATATAGATATAGGTTTTAATTTGAATTTTATGTTCATATATTTTATTACATGTTAATATTATTCTTGAATAATATTTTGTAAGCAACAATTTAATGTGGCTAATTTTAGAATTATAAATGTTTGTGTTTTGTTTTTTACAAATTTGTTATTTTGCTATATTTATGATGTACATCATAAATTAAGCTAAAAACGGCTACGTCGTTAAATCGATAAACAAAGCACTTCAAGATTGCGGTTACATATCTGATAGCTTTTTTAAGAAAGTTATATATATCCTTTGTAAACCGACTAAAAGAGTAAAAATATGTTTTTGTTTTTCACATTTAAATCCAAATATGTAATTTTCTCTTTTTAATAGTCTCCTCACAATCAATAGTATGCAAATTGAGATAGTTAAAATTTAAATTAAATAATAAAATAAGCATCATCTTAATTACAAAATTAACTATACAGCTTATTAAAGGTTAAAAATTTCAAAATCTTAAAAGATAAAAATATAGAGTATCTTTTTAAAAAGACTGTGAATGTTTTAATCACATGCACATATACACCTTATTTTTCACTTTTTCGCAAGTGTGCTGATCACAATATTTTAAGATGGCTTTGAAAAAAATCAAAAGTGCTAATATGTGAAATTGTGAAGGTTTATAATTCAAATCTATATAATCTATCTATATAATAAAATAAAAAGGCTAGATTGGACATAACATTGTGACACGTGGCAGCGCGAAATCAAGGCAAATGTAATATGAATTAATTAAGAGAGAAATATTATAACAAAGTTTATTTGCTAACTTAAATCAAAGATAACCAAGAGTCCGAAATTTAAAACATCGACCATTTTTCTTATATTACTTATACCATTCTCCATTAAATGTCCAATTAATCGATCTCATTATATTTACATTGTTAATAGAGGAGAAGGAGATTTTATACCATTAGAGTAGTCTTTCTTATCTCCTATATTTTGTAACATACAAATTAAAGAAAATATTAAGACATCATTATTATTCTAAAATTAAATGTCTATATTAAATATTTGATAAATTAAAAAAAATCAAAATTAATATAACTTCTACAAATTCATAACCGGTGATTTATAACTAAAAATGACATTTCAAGTACTCTATCTATGAGGATAAGAAGATAATACAATTTTTGGTGTTATTCTTTACATCAATTAATATTTTAGTTAATTTTTGTTCCCATTTTATAAAGATTTCATGTTATTTTATATTAATGAACAACCTGAATATTATGTTAAAAAGTATCAATTTGATTATAAGAAAAAAAATTTGGAGCTATTATATATACTTATTGTTGATTCAACATATTAAAGTTCTTTTTCGCTCAATGATATTCGGTATAACTATTTATCTTGACAATAAAGAAGTATTCTTTTACTACGCATTGAGGATATGAGTTTAATTTTAGGTTCAGACTTCAATGCTCCATTAAAATTTTAGCCATTTCAGTGAAAATGGTGGATATTTTTGAAAAATAGTTTTGAAAAATACTTGATGATTTAAAGACGTGCTTTTTAAGTTAGTTGATGGTGATAATGATTGCCACTGTAACAAACTAATATCGACCACAACTTAAAATTGTGAGAATGTTCGCCGTCTTAATTTGCAATTTCCTTTATCAATTATATATGAGTAAAACTATTTGCAAACCCGCGATTTTCGCGGGTCATAAAACTAGTTACATATAAGAACTTTTAGCTACTATCTTTATTGCCAATGAGAAATTATGTGCTCAACGGTTAATGAAGAATTAGATAGACAAAATGTACGATTTAAATGATAAGAGTAAAAGCTTAATTTATTTTTATAATGTAAATCATGATCGGTATTATGGTTCCATCAAAAAAAATAATAGTAAATCTTAAGGAGAATTTTAATAAATAAGTTTGATGTACCCTTAATATTAACCAATATAAAAATGACACGTGGAAAAAATTATATGTTTTAAGAAGTCTTTTAACTATATTATATAGTGTTTTTTTGCAAAACAAAATAATAAAAAATAAACAATTTACTAAGATCCTCTAGATTCGAATTAAAAACTAAAATTATATTTAATATATGACATTTTTCTAAATTGATTTATTGATAAGGATCTTGAAAACTAATAAATATTTTCCTTCTAATACAATGGAGATCAAAGAACAATTAAAGTAAAAGCAATTTGAAAAATTCAAGTTAGGAGTAAATGTTTAGCTTAATATAGAAAATAACAAAAAGCGACTATATAAAAATGTAATTATTATTATTATTATTATTATTATTATTATTATTATTATTATTAAATATTATTATTATTAATTATTATTATCACTATTATTATTATTATTATTATTATTATTAGTCATACGTGTCATTGACTTAGGCTAATTACTCACATGTGGAATTGACGTGAAATTATTTGTCTCGAGTGACATTTATGTGGCTTTTTGAAAGCTAGCGTAGATTTAACGCATGACATTTATGTTACATTTTGTAGGTAGCCTTTTAATATAGTTTTATAGATATTTGTATTTTTTTATAAATGACGTAAAAATTAGAATTATATGGTATTCATTTGTTGTATAAAATATTCTAACAATAAACATCGATATTTTAAATCTATTAGAAATATTAATTTTTAATCGTTATTCAATTTATTTATCTATAAATTAAAAAGCCCATTTAATGTTTGTTATGCTATTTGCATTTACTGTTTTTTTTTAATAAGCAATAATGACGTGTTTTATGTCATGTTTAAAAGTGCCGTGGTTTTTTTTAAATGTTAGGTGACATTGTCTACGTGGCATTTTAGGTTATGTTTTAATAATATTGTTTAGATTGTAGATAAATCACTAATATCCAATTGAAGGTACAATAAATATCCTGTGGTAGGATGATAATAGCATTGCTTTCCAACCTAGTGTATCGGGTTTGAATCATGAACATTAAATACATTATTCAAGTTTCACGGTGGCATAATTCCATATTCAGATCTAAATACATCACTTTAGTTTAACTAATAGGATTAATCAAATTGATGAATATTGAATGCAACCCTTAATAACAATAATATTCTTTATTAAAAGAGGTAAGCTCACTAAATGATCAGTTCTCTTAGGTAAATTTACACACCATAAACTCAATTCAATATGCAATTTAGCAAATCGTTAATCATAATCTTTTATACGATTCACTCTCATCCCTAAATTCTATCTTTTCGCCGCTTAGGATGTTTCATTGGTTGTCTGCATGAAAAGGAATAGATTTTAGCCATTATAGTGTTTGGTTGAAACATTTTGAAATTGAGTCATAATCTATGAATTGGGATTCTCATCCCACACAAACCGCTTAGATACTTATACCCACATTCTCTACACGTATGCAAACTCTATTCTTTTATGTTTATTTTTCATCCGTGTACAAAACTTTATTCTCTACATTTCGGTTATTTATTAATCTTTGATTCCATCTCAAAGAACTAACAAACTGACGATTAATAACTTAAATGATAAGATTTCAATAAATTAGATAAACAAATACCAACACCCTAACACGTTGACGATCAATTGCGTAAATGATAAAAGACTACCATAAAACAGATAAACAAATGATAAAACCCTAACAGGTTCTGATGACAATGATATAGATAAACAAACGACAACACTCAAACAGGTTAACGATGAATGACTAAATGATATAAGATTACAATGAAATAAATAAACAAATGATAACACCAAAGCACGTTAACGACGAATAACGTAAATCATAATAAAATACGATAAAATAGATAAACAAATGACTGGGTTTGAGGAGTCTAGAGGTTGGAGGATTCTAGAGACCTAAACTCAAACAGGTTAACGAAAGAGAGACGGTCTTTCAATAAATTATTGAGAGACGATTCTTTTGTACCATTTTATCTGTATTTTGTACCCTTTTGTTATTAATCATACCATAATAGTTTCGTACCTATTCACATAATAAATATTTAGTTTATATTTAATCACGATTTATACCAATTTTATTACTTTTAGTACCATTTTTTCTTAAATAAGCTTATTGAGAGACGGTCTCTCAGGAGACCTACTGAACGATCAATGACGTAAATGATGATAAGAAATCATAAGATTACAGTAAAATAGATTAAAAAATGATAACACCAGTGAAGTTACGGGATTGAGGACTCTAGAGTCCTAGACTCAAACAGGTTAACGATGAATGACGTAAATGATGATAAAATTACAATAAAATAAAATAGATAAATAAATGATAACACCGAAGCACGTTAACTACGAATAACGTAAACGATATAATAAAATACGATAAAATAGATAAACAAATGACGGAACGGAGGAGTCTATAAAGACCTAGAACCCTATTTATTGAGTCCACAATTCAGAATCCAAATATATCAAAATTCAACAACATTCCCAAATCTAAACCTCCCAACAAAAATGGACCACCACCCTCATCATCACTCACATCACACACATCAACCTCACCACCATAACAACCACCAGCAACACCACCAATCCCACAACATCTACACCTCTAACACCTCCCCATACACCGCTCCACACATGATCTCCACCCCTAACTACTCCTCCTCCACCCACACTCACTCTCGTCCCCCTTTCAACCCCTCTTTTCACGGTCTCGACCCGCTTAACTCCCCCTTTTCCGGGTCGGGCAGTGGCGGCGGCGGTGGAGGCGGAGGCGGTGATAATGCTGGGTATGAGATTGACCCGAATACCCAGAAGAAGAAACGAGGTCGACCTAGGAAATACTCTCCTGATAATTCCGCCGCAGGCGGAAATGGTGGCGGTAGCGGTGGTGGCATTGGGTTAGCGTTATCTCCTATTCGCAGCGGAGGCGGAGGTGGAGGTGGAGGTGGTGGTGGAAGCGGCGGCGGAGGAGGAGAGAATTCTTCCGGGGTTATTCCGGATAATTCGTCGAAGAAGAACCGGGGTCGTCCTTCCGGGTCTAGTAAGAAGCAGCTGGATGCACTAGGTTTGGCCTCGGTTCTTCTCCGACTTAATTTCAGTTCATTTCAGTTTAGTTTAAAATTACGGGTTTTTGTAATTTGATTTATTAACTTAAATGATCGCAATTGTCTTTAGTTTTTGCCATTTTGTATCGTAAAACCGTCATGTTGTCGAGCTTCTAGCCATTATTCGCTCTGTCCCGATCATTTGTTTACCCTTGCGAAGAATAAAAAACGAGCTAGACAAAGGGAGTACTCAGTGTCATGTTTTGTAGGGTGAGGGTAATTGTGTTTAGTAGATGTTGGTACAATGTTGTCGAACTTCTAGCCACTACTCCCTCCTTCCCGATCATTTGTTTACCCCTCGTGAAGAATAAAAAACGTAAACAAATGAGCTAGACAAAGGGGTACTCAGTGTCATGTTGTATTGTAGAACCGTTTGATAAGATAGATTTTCTTCGTATTATAATGGTGACGGAGTTAAATGAGGTGTGAAGGTTGGTAGCATAACGGGGGATTTGGGTTGGGGCAGTGGGATGAACTATGTTAGGGTTCTTAGACGGTGTTCTTTTGGAGTTAGTTTCCGTTCTTTTCATGACAATTCAGGTAGTTTCGGTCTAAAAGAAGTACTGTGATGTGTAGAAGCGATTATAAGATTGATGTAAGTCGTACGATGGAAGAGTTTTGCTGATATGTTTGTGTTTACTGTTGTTGGTATTGTGGGCAGGTAACTGTGGGGTTGGTTTTACGCCGCATGTTATCTTGGTGAATGCTGGAGAGGTATGTTTAGTGAATGATGTTTTTTTTTGAGTTTATGAATGCAGTGTTGGTTTCTAGTGTGAATTGCTTATTACGCGGCATTTAATTTGTTTTGGTTAGGGTTGTTGGGTTTGTTGTCTTGTAGTTGTAGTTATGATGGGCATGCATTAATTTTTTTGATTAAATTGTATAGTGAGACTCTTGATTATGCTCGACTCGTAGTTTTTGAAAACTTTGTTTTGCAACTGACACCAAAGTGAGTTATGTAGGTGTTTGTAAGAGAAGTATGCTACTGCCTAGCTGACAAACAGCTGGTGTAAGACCTTAAAAACTTTTTTAGTCTTAAGCAGTTGTCGACTTCTCGTGCGACCTTGACCCCTGCCAGTAGCTAACACCAAACTGAAAGAACAAAGGAAGTCATACATCTTTTTGTTCTTTATACTTGTGGCTGTTTATTACTTTATTTGAGCAAAATGCTTTTACCTGATTTTGTGTGTTGAACATTCAGCTAGTTGTGCTCTAAATCGTCAATTGATTTGTATAACCAAGATGGAACTTGTTCTGCGTAATAGTGCACCTACACGTTTTCATTGACATTGTTTTTTAACCCGAAGATCGAAAGCAAACTATCGCTACATTGGGTTATCTGGACACATACTTCATGAAATGGTTTAACACGTGTATGTTGCCTATGGGGAAACAAGATCAAGATAAAAAGATAGGCTATTGTTGTCCAAGAGACCAAAATTGATACGTCGAAGGAAGATATAGCGATCTTTTTGACATTGTGTTGTCCATTCATTGTAATTGAAAGTGCATTTTTGCTATCCTTTTCATTTGCAAATGATGCCTGAGTTGTGGGCAATGGATAGGCAGAGGTGGGGTTATGATATACCTCAAAACATGGGGGGTACTTATTTACCTCTCTCAATGCCCCTGAATGAGGGTAATTCCATATTTCCATCTCGACCCTGACAATTAGCATGTCTGAAATCTGTAATGCTATCCTAAGTAGCGAGTCTTTATTACTGTTTATCGATATAACAAGCTCAGTACATATTCATTTAAACTCCAGCTCTATAGCGAATGACTCTTTCAATCCATCAAGCCCAAAGGAATAATTTAAATTGTGGGTGAATTAAATATATCCGTAGTTTGGAATCCTAGCTGCTAGGGCACTTGTTTGTAGTACCTCTGAGCTAGCTCCTATTTGTAATCTCTTTATTCTTTCTTGTCCCTGTACAACATACAAAATGTTTTGCATCACTTGTATACTTACATGACTCTTGAGTTGTGGCTTGAGGTTGACACATCCTCTCTAACCATAATGTCTACTTGTCTTCTTGTGGGGTGGCTTGTGTCCTATATCATACAAACTTTCCGTCTTTGCTTTATGCATCAAATTATTGTGACCAATTCATTATATAGTTTTACAAAAATACTGTGACTAGTAGTAGCTTTTTGGCTCTGAGGTTGTCATTCAATATAGTCAGCATTTTTGTGTTTCCTGTTGTTTTGGCCTTTGCTGAGATTTCTTGACCTGAATTGCTGATCAATTTTTGTTTGCTGAATCATCTTTATAATAACAAAACTGCCCATTTTCCGTCTTACAAAAAGTGGCGTGTATAGGATAGCTTTGTTGCTTGACTGTTCTTATCTGTGGACTGTGGTTATGTTTTGTTTAGCTGGAATGAATTAGTTCTGGTAGATTGTTTGAATTTATTGTTTGGGTCTGTCTTTTTCTAAGGTAAAAACAGGATTTTCACCAACTTATTAGAACAAAGGAAGCGTGTCCTAGTGTGCCTTAAGGAAATTGTTTGTTATCACGCATCAAGGGTCCTGGTGTGGCTTAAGGAAATTGGTTGTATCATTAATTTAAAAGGCTTTTGTATATATTGGCAATCTCAACCTAAGACAGCCAGCTACTATCTTGATGTGAACTCGTTTATGGGGTTTTATAAATTTCAGCTCCATACAACTCTTTAGTATTGTGGATATTGAATAGTCAATGCTTTGAAATATGATGGAATCAAGCAAATTGGCTTACTAAACGAAGTGCGCTTCTTATCTCGTGAAGCAGCAGTCATTGAGTCGCTATGGAATTCTGGACACAATTTTCATTACGTGTTTCTGGACTCTGCTTCTGTGTCTCAGCACAGGTTTAGGACATTAGGAGGATTAGTACATTTTAATCCCTACATATCCTTAGGCGAGAATCTTTGAGGCCCTTGAGTGCGTGCTGTTTTCTTGTGTTACTGTCGCTTGTCCCATTTAAAGGCCACTGCAAGGTTGCTTCTTTCTGCCGTAAATCTTTTGTTCTTATTGTTTCATGCCTTTTGGTCAACAGGATATATCATCAAAGATTGTGGCCTTCTCTAAGCAGGGAGCACGAACTGTTTGTGTTCTTTCTGCGAATGGCACCATTTGCAATGTGGAACTTCGTCAGCCTGCAATGTCTGGTGGTGTGGTGAAATATGAGGTATTTACTGTGTTCCACTTAAGAATTTGCTTATTTCTCACTTCCCATTGTAGAATACAGCCATGTCTGAAGTGACTCAGTGAGTTTTGTTTTTTAAATGTTGCTGTTTTCGAGGGTATGAATTTTGATGTTTTTAGTTCCCAATTCTCTGCCACTTACCATAGAAAAAGCAATGTTCCTTAACATCTCTTGTTCATGGCTTGACTGCTATTATGTTTGTAGTTCCCGAAATGTCTTGTTTCTATATTGCAAAATGCAAACCTCTTTTCCTCTTGGAATTTTGGAATGTAAGAAACTTGATAACAGAGCAATGTTTTCGTCGTTTCTAGGTGACTTAGAGATACTAATTAGAAGAATAGTTTTCTTGGGGAATGAGAATTTTTGATGAAGTGCCTGTGATCGCATATAGAACTTTGTTACCCTTCCTCCATTTGCTGCCTAGTCTTTTTGTTCCCCTTTTTTGGCGTAGGGGTTTATGTGAAGAAGTCTTCGGTGATATTATTATGTGTAATTAACTTGTCTCAATTTGTGTATGTTCTACATTCTCGCGACCTTGTTGGTTCTTTCAATTTTAGCACGAGTTCATTGAATTGTATTTGATGTGTTGATGAGTACTCCCATTTGGGGGTAATGTGTTACCTATGGGCTATGGGTAGGTGGGTCACTGCCACCCTCTTAAATCTTAATGGAGTTTATATATTAATATATTATTAATCTCTTTCTGCTATCCACCACCTGTATAACCTCATGCTTTCTTTTGTATTTTGCCTCCATAACCCCAGTTACTATTATCCCAAATACAAGCAAGCCTTGCTGACTGGTGAAGTTTGTGCTCTGTGTTGCAGGGACGATATGAGATAATTTCTCTATCTGGCTCGTTCCTCTTCTCAGAAAACAGTGATGGTCAAGTCCGAACTGGTGGCTTGAGTGTGTCATTGGCAGGTACTGATGGCCGTGTGTTAGGTGGTGGTGTCGTTGGGGTTCTGCGAGCAGCATCTCCTGTTCAGGTTTACTTAATGTCTTCTTGACCCCTATCTTCTGCTGTTTAACTTACGTTACCTTCTCTCCGCTTTATATGGTTTGCTGTTCCTTGTCTATGTGTACATGCTCCTTCATACCTCTCACTCCGTAAATCTTTCTGTACTCGTTGTTTCCGAATGGAAAAACACTAACCGGTGTCTTAATGTTTGATTACCGTATTCATGCTATACAAATCTGAGCCTTTTTCCCCTTTTTATTTTTCGAGTTTGTAATATCTGTCGTTGCTGAAAATTGCGAGTTTCTGTTGCATTGCTGCTTGACATATCCCTCCTCCCCCCCCCCCCCTCCCTTTCTTGTTTAAGGATCGCTTGGGTGGGGATAATCGAATGGCAAGAGAAATAGTCCCCCCCCGGCCCCCCTCCTTGAACCCTATTTTACGGTGACATATGCCCGACTCTCCAACGCCGATGTTATGACACAATACTTTATTTTAATTCAGAATCATGTAATATCTTCTCATAATAGCCGAGTCTGTCACTACGACATCATGTGATGCACCCGAGTCGGAGGAACATAGCATAGATCTGCTAGCAATGGAGTACTTTCTAGGTAGTTGATGTTTTTTTGGTGTCATCACATCTTCAGTACATGATTGGTGATACTACCCAGATAGTGAGGATGGTTTATGAGTAACTCCGACTATGGAGTAGTTTTCAGCGACATTGGTGAATCCATGTTAGCCATGCTTTCGTGTTTGTTGGGGCAGTCCTCTTTAGGCAAACCATATCTTATTTGCTTCTCTTTTTTTTCACACAAATTCTGCTCTACGACGCTCGCACGTGCCAGCAATAAAAAGTATCCGTTTTTTTGATATATAGTGACCACTTTTTTTGGTTAAAAAATGACCTATTTTTTCAAAGTAGCCACTATTTATCAAAAAGTGGTTACTATTTACCGAAAAATGGTCACATTTTGCAAAAAAAAAACACTGGATACACAAGATAATTACTGTTTTTTTCTGGAACAATTATTTATGTTTTCTATTTCAAAGCTCATTTTGACCTAACGACAGCTTTTCATGTAGTATATGATACTTATATTTATTCTCGGATATTTATTCTTAGTTACTTACCATCCAATATATATATTCTCCCCGTACCATTGCGAGAAATTTTGCAGTGTGTTTCCATCTGAGTAATAGTAGTCAAAGGTGACACATGTTAGATTAAAAAAATCAAATGTGACGGCGATAAATTTGGGATGGAGTACTAATATAATAGGATTACTTAATTTTTAGTCTGACAAACAGTATACGTCTGTTTGTCTTACAGATAATTTATTTTTAGTCTGACAAACATTCTAGTTTTGTCTTCCAAATAATGTGCTCAAACTCTTGTGCATATTGCTAAGAGGGAGGAAAAAAAACTTCCGTTGTCGTGGATGTCAGCTAACTAGTTAAATCATAAGAGAGGTGGTACTCACGAGCTACGTAGCACGGACACTTCTCTTAATTAGACGTCCCGTGTCCGACACTCGGACACTCAACGCTCGTTGGACACATAGCTAAACATATTATAGTTTAGACGAGAAATAAAATTTAAAAAATGATCGATTAGAAGATGAGTTTGGGTGGAAAATGAGAATTAGTTATAGTAAATGTCGAATTATACTTTTACTTGTTTAGATTTAGCTTCAAATACATGATAAAAATAAAATTATACACTATTTATTATATTTAAATGCCGTGTCCCGTGTCCTAAATTTCATAGGATGCCGTGTCCGTGTCGTGTCCGTGTCCGTTTTGGTGCTACCTAGCTCACGAGTCATGGACTCAGGTCTGAAACCTGCGAATTTCAACAATTGTCTTTGCGAGCCCCTTTGCTCAAAAAAATAAATAAATTATAATTTACTGTCCCTAACGGTGAAATTGGTTGCAACAGATAATCGTAGGCAGCTTCATTGCAGATGGGAAAAAGCCGAAGTACATGCCTTCAGTTACCAAGTCATCGCTGAACATATCTGGAACGGCGCCTGCAGCTGCTGACAGTAACCCTCTATCCCAGGAAGTCTCTACTGACGGATCTGATGACAACGGCAGTAACCATATTGATCGAAACACAGGATCCTATGCCAACTCTAATCATCCCGGCCATCATAACAACATGCAGATGTACTCCCAAATGCATTGGCCTAACCCTGGTTCCAAGATGCTTCAAAACTAGCCAGCCTGCTAGAGCCGTGACTGAGTCCAATTCCAAACCCTAACTCGTAGAAGGTTCCCTCTATTTTTTGTGCCCGAATGTGTATTTATTCTAGGTTATACTCCCTTTACTCGTGTAAATGAGGTTATCGCTCCAATGGTAGTAGTTGAGGTTTCTTTTACAGTCATGCCGCGCTTGGCAAGTTGGCAGTAGTCCGATGATTTCCTTGACTTGAAATGTTCGACTGGTAGAATGCTCCTGGTCGGGGCATCTTTTGCCGATCTTCTGATATCTGATCGAATTTGAATTACATGTACTAGATGCATGGAAATATGCTATTTACCGGCTATGGTAGATTATAATCATCTTTTGGAAAGTCTCGAACTCTCGACTACAAAAATATTATGAAGATAATGTATAAATTTCGGTATGAGTATTAGACTATATAATATTAAAAATATAATTTTTGAAAAGTTGGGAACTCGTTATTTGAAAAATTCTTGTTTTATATCGTAGATATGATTGATTAATTGATTGATCGATCAACTAGCTCGAACATTGTGTTGTACACTCATTTTGGAGGATTTGATTCACAATTTTTAGGTTTCAAGAACGATATAGATGAACTAAAATACTTATTCGTAATATTATAATATCACAGCACACCGCAAACAAATAGAAAAAAAATTATTTATCAATAGCTTTATCTTCGCTTTAAATATTTAAAAAAAGCGTAGGAGGATTTGAATCACAATTTTTAGGTATCAAGAACGATTTAGATGAACTAAATCTTTTTTCGTAATATTATAATATCTCAGCACACCGCAAATAAATAGAAAAAAAATTATTTATCAATAGCTTTATCTTCGCTTTACATATTTTAAAAAAGCGCATACATATTGATTTCATAAATATATAGGATTCATCATCGTGAGACAGATATATCAATCATAACTCTCAAGTATTGAAATTGTAACAATAATTCCAAGCGTTCCTATTTCGCTTCCAAATTTGCTTAACTTGTACTTCGAAATCTAAACCTTTAAGACTATCATCGGTTAAAAGATGATGGCACGTTTTTCCCATGTCGAATAATTGCTCGCAACAACCCCGACTAATATAATCTTTATTCGCGAAAATATAATAAGATATTTGTTCACTACAAATTCCAGTTAATTTGTGCCCACATCTTTTAATTGGATTAAAAGAATAATCACCATTATTTGAAATTGGTGCTATTTCTTCAAAATTATTAGGGCTAATTATAGATCTTGCTTCACTAATTGTTAGTAAAAGCATCCCTACTGTGAGTGTTAAGGTTAGGATAATCGCGGTTTTTTGGGATTCCATAATTATAATTTTTTTAATGTATTTGTTTTTGAGATTTGAGACGAGTAAGTAATGTACGAATAAATGATGAAATATAAGATAATTCAGCATAAATATATATAATGGAGTAAAAATCCTTTTTACAGTAACGATTTATTTGGACCATTTGATTTATTATTATAACGTTTAATTTTATAAATGAAGAATTCATGACAATTAATGTCATAACTAAAAAATTAAATAGAGATGAAAAATATAAACAAAATACCGAAAAAATGAAACATATAAGCAAATGTTTTCTTAATTAAATGATTTAATTATTCTTTTATAATAGTTTTAGGTCATTGAAATGAAAATTAATAATACATATTTTGTCCTTAGTCAAAGAGGTTGACTCAAATGTTTGACAAGCAAGAACTAAAATGATAGTGAACGTTATTGATTTCAGAAAAATAATATTTTCTTTCCCGATTATTTATTTACATTTTTTTTATTTTAGGGTGTTTTAATCAATTGTTTAATGCAGTAAATAAATAATTTAATCTTATTACTTATACACTTAATCGATCCATTCGCCATTTTATAATTAACTTTTTATTTTATTTTTATGCAAGGTAATAAATTACTGGACGAGTAACTCTTACTTTTAACATAAAATACTTCAACATTAGTTTTATTAATCTGAATTAATTAAAGCATTGATATTATTCTAATTAACATTAGTTGTTATCCATATGTAATTAATAACTTAATAAACATCACACTAATTAACCTAATGCTCCAAAAAATTGTTACAACAATATTACATTATATATAGAATTTTATCGTTAATTTATACATTACTTATTCATCTCGAATCTAAAAATAATAATTATGGAGTCGAAAAAAACCATAATTATCATAAGCCTAGCACTCGCATTAGGGTTGCTTCTAATTAGTGAAGCAAGACCTATAATTGTTAATAATAATCTCAATGAAGCACCGATTTCAAATGGTCATATTTATATTTTCGACCCGATTAAAAAATGTGGGTACAAACTAGGCAATACTTGTAGTGGACAAATATTCGGTAAAGTGTTTGAAAAGAAGGGTGGTATTAATCCCGATTGTTGTCGTAGATTACTCGATATGGGAAAACCGTGTCATCATCTTTTGACTGATTTTACTCTTAAAGGTCAAGATTTCGAAGAACAAGTTATGCAAATTTGGGGTAGGAATAAAAAAGTTTGGAATTATTGTGTGGATATGAGTTAATTAGGAGCGAGTTTTGATTGATAGAGTAATACTCATCTTCTGTTGATGAATCGTCTCGTTTAATTATGAAATCTGTATGTTTTTATTTTGGTTATATAGCAGAGATAGGAATTAAGATAATAATAATAATGATTGATGATACTCGTCTTCAGTTGATGACTTGTATCGTTCATTTATGAAATATATATGCTTTTATTTTGGTTACATAGCAAAGGCATAAATTATGATAATAATAAAGTTTTGTTTCGCAACAAGTGGTTTGCGGTAATTTTATTTATTTATTTTTGGATATTTTTATATCGATATATATAATTTTGATTAATTGTACTCCCTCCATTCATTTCCACTTGGTACATTTGCTTTATGCACGGGTTTTTACGCATTGTTAAAATATTAATAAAAGTACAACAAATAGGTGTAAAGTGTAGTATTGTGTTGAAAAAGTGGGCCTTAATAGTGTTTTTATAGTATTATAGTATTAAAAGTACAACCAAACAAGGAAAGGTGCAAAGTGGATTCGAATGGACCGAAATGAAATAGGTGCAAAGTAGATATGAATGGAGGGAGTATATCACTTAGGGTCACATGGATTTTACTCTAATTTGACAGACAAAATATAAAAATACCAAAATCAAATTTATACGAGATGAGTGTCGTAACTCGTAACGATGTCTTGCCTAGCTCTATTTTTTTAAGTAATTATTATTTTCGAACAATATATACATATTCTAAATTCGTTATTAAGATTTAAAAATTACCGTGAACTTGTACATATATTCATATTCATATATTTCATAGCTTCTATATGACTTATTTATTTATTTTGCCTTCAAGAAATCTTAGTTGATTTTTTATTATTATTTTATTATATCTCCAAACTTGAAAAAAGGGTTGGGTGTGGACTTCAAAGTCAAAATCAACCCCATGAAGAAACCCCATAGGCCCACTCTACCTAATCCGTACAAGGTACCCGGGTACCTAAATTTAAATTTAAATTTACTTTGTTTTAAAAAAGAAATTGAAATTTAAAGTGTAAAAATTCTCGTTTAAAAGTTAAAACGGATTTCTGCGTCTTAATTTAAGATGGGTTTTTAGTAGAAATAAGATATACTCGGTTAGAATAATATTTGATCTGTTTTAATGTTAAGTCGAAAATGATATTAATTGAGTTATGAATAGACTCATTTCAACTTGATTTTTTTCATATCCGTATAACAATATCGATAACTAAAGGTATCTAATACCAAATTAGTTTTTGTTAACGCCAAATCAACTCGGTTACAATCGAGTACAAACATACCTCTTAAACGGCGATCTATCTAACATCGAGGAGGCCTCTGGGAACACTAAGTATACTCAAAATTGAAAACGGTTGTAAAAGTAATAAAACAAGTACATTAATATTCCGTATAAAATAGTTTACTAATAAAAACAGTGACAAAAAGGGTAAAATGAGTTAATACTTATAACCTAATATTAGATATCTTATCTGATAAAATCGTGTAAAATGAGTATACTATTAACCCGACTTCAAATATCATACGAGGTAATACTCATGACCTAATATTAGATAGCTTATCTGATAAAATCGTGTAAAACGAGTATACTTATAAGTGTTATAACCTGACTTCAAATATCATACGAAGTAATACTTAATTACTTATGACCTAATATTAGATAGCTTATCTGATAAAATCGTACAAGCTGGTCAACTAGCTAACATCTTCAAACACGATATAAGAACTTACAAAAATGTCTCATTAATAAAGTACGTAATACATGATTATATTCTTAAACTGAACCTTTCTTTATCGCATATTCTACCTAAAAAATTAAAATTTTAATATAAATAATACGGAATAATACATTTAGAAATACGGAAAAAGTAATATCCCAAAGAAATATCCCGCTAATTTAGTAAGAAATCGTCTCAACCCGGTACAAAATCTGGCAAATTTGTAACCTTCTACACCCATGACCCACACACATATTCAATCACTCTCCTATTATAAATAGGAAATCAAAGGAACCCAAAAAAAAAAGGAAATCAAAAGGTGTGAAAATGGTTGGAATTTTTGTAAATTTCCAAAATTTGTAGAAAAAGTATGCATGAAGTTGAAGCAAGCAAAGTACTACTCCATAATATTGAGTGAATAAAACCCCAACATTTTCATAATTCCTAATTCTATAGCATTAAATTGAGTTCCATAGTTATAAAAAGGTTTGATCTTTCTCCCTTTTGAATCAAATTATGATCTTTATTTGTTATGTTTGATTATTATTGTATAATTTTGTGTTTTTTAGTGTTTTAGGATTGAATTAGTAATGGGTTTGATTCATTTTTATGTTTTTTCTTAAGAAAGTTATTGAATTTGGTTATTTACTGTGTTTGGGATTATGTTTTGCTTAATTTTGTAGGGTTTTTGATTGATATAGAGTAGGGTAAAGGTTACGTATATCGGACTCCGGTTCCTCGCAATTTGCGGGAGCCATTGCTGGGTATTGGGTTTTTGAGTAACATAGGGTATAGGGTAAGACTGCGTATATCCGACTCCCTTCCCTCGCAATTTGCCGGAGCCATTGCTGGGTATTGGGTTTTTGAGTAACGTAGGGTAAGGCTGCGTATATCCGACTTCCCTACCCTATCCTGTAATTTACGAGAGCCATTGTTGAGGATTGGGTTTTTGATTAAACTATTTAGTGATTAATCAGCATAAAAATGTGGGAAATTTTAATTTTTAGCTTACTAATTGGAGATGGTTAGTGGGTTATAAACTTATAATGTTGATCAATTTTTTATGTGGTATACAATTTTCAGGAATGAAGGGGAGCCTTGGCGCACCAGGTTAAGGTGTTGCTTTGTGACCGTGAGGTCACGGGTTCAAGCCCTGGGAGCGGCCTCTTGCCAAAAATGGCAAGGGAAGGCTTGCCCCCATTACACCCTTGTGGTGGGGCCCTTCCTCGGACCCTCGCCTAGCGGGGACGCCATCGTGCACCGGGCTGCCCTTTTTTTATACAATTTTCAGGAATGTATGTGTAATGTTTGATAAGCATTATATTTAGAGGTGTCGATCGACCTTCTCCTTTCAACCTTTCTCCCTTTCTCGTCTCACAATCGATTAAACTAATATATATCCTTTGGTTTCGGAAGGAAGGTGCATTGAAGCAAAATATATGGGATTTTAATCGGTTTTGAGAGGAGAAGGTAGAAGAAAAGGTAGAAAGTTTGATTAATGAGTGGTTAAATAAGTTTTCGGTAAGTTTCCCGAGGACCGTCTCTCATTACATTAATGAGAGTCAAGGAATGTATGTGTAATGTTTGATAAGCATTATATGGTGTGTGTGTGGTATTCGTGCTTGTAAATTAATTGGAGAATAAACTTGGGATCTGGGAGCATTAATTTAGGATTGTTTATTTATTTATAAGGATCTTATTCGAGATGGATTTTTTTTTTTCCGGTTTAATGTGGCTGATGTTTGATGTAATGTAAGTTTGTCTGTAGTTATTTTAATTAACATACATTTGTGACATGATAACGATTAACGAGTGCTCTTTCTCTTTTGCGGTTCCATATTGTTTGTGAGATGATTGTCTTATCTCAATTTCATCTCAATTTCGTGGTGTCTAAGTGCTTACTATTCAGCATTTTGCGAAAATGGGTACATTTTGGTTGTGGGTGTTCTGAGTTTTATAATCATCATAATCCCAAAATCGAGCATTTTTTTGGTTCTGCAACTCCCGAATGGCGCGGGTGGTCCTTTGTTTTTGCACCCATTATCAACCCTAGAAGTCGGCTTGTAGCTAGATCAAAGTATTATCAAATTATTTATTGCTTTTAGGTCCGAGAAAGGTGAATTTTATATGCAAATGCTGCAAGCTACACTTCTATAAAACTGGTCAAACTGGTTGTCTCGTGCTAGATGTACCCTTGAACTGCATTTCGTTTTACAAAATTACTGAAGTTGTAGTTCGTGAAATTGTTCTATAACCAATTCTAGACCAATGTTGTGTTGTTTGGTTTTCAATTCGAGTCTGTAGCATGAGTTACGAATATCGAACAAGCTCGTTGATGTTTGATTTTGTTTTATTCTATTTCAGTGTGCACCATATGAATACAGAAAGAAGGAAGTCGGATCATTGTTACTGAAAATGACAGACTCCAATATCGCACATTCCGATGTTACCAAGGAAATTCATGACTTGCTGAATCCCGAAAATGGATTTAGTGACAAAAACCTGCCAGCTACTGATTCTCCGAGAAGGTCTGAGGGAAATGAATGTTTGAACACTGTTACACCTGTTGCAAATGCACAAGAACCTCTGTTACAGGGACAAACTATTAGTCACGGCGATGGATTGGTCTCACTAGAGGAATTGGTCGATGTATGTTCATTTTTATCACTTCCTTTCCCTCTTATTTTTTATTTTTCAGTACTACATGTCTCTGCTTATCGTTCATTTTGCATTTATGAATTTGTCGGCTCTTAAGATAGAATTTTAATACTGTTACCTTTGGTTGTTAAACCTCCTCAGCAAGTTTCGCTGAGTTAGTTGATAGCAGCGAGTAGGAGGATGACATATACTCTGTACTTGAAAATCGTTTTTTTTTTTGAAAAAAAATACTTGATGCTGGTAAATGGCACGTATAATATGATGGACTTGTGTTTTTGCATACACTTATTGTTTGTCATCGTATTTGTTAGATGTAAGATGCCGAGGTTTTTATGAATTTGAATATGGATACTTCATGTGTGGTTTCGGGCTGTAATTCCAGCATACAGGGTTAGTCAAAGTAATCATCCCTTCTCTTTAAATTTGTAACATCGGGGTACATGTAAACTTTAAACGTGAACGGAAGTTCAGTTCTAATTTTTTTTTAATACCACAAGGGGAGCCTTGGCGCACCGGTTAAGGTGTTGTTTTGTGACCGTGAGGTCAAGGGTTCAAGCCCTGGGAGCGGCCTCTTGCCAAAATGGCAAGGGAAGGCTTGCCCCCATTATACCCTTGTGGTGGGGCCCTTCCCCGGACCTCACCTAGCGGGGATGCCATTGTGCACCGGGCTGCCCTTTTTTATCACTGCTTATCATTTCGGTGTTAACATTGTTCAGACGTTTCAAGTCTTGTTGACCGTATATGGGTTTCAAAAACGTCTGATTCGTTCTCCTCTCCACCATTCCTTAACTCAATCAATGTTCCGTTCTGCTTTTTTGTTGTGTTCGTTTTACAAGCATAGTATAGACTATAGAGGTTGTTCAGGTGCCACGATGCTTGTTACTTCCTCAATGAACAGTTTTTATTTATATTCTTTTCCCCGTTCGACGTGTTCATTGTGCACGGTAAATTTGTAATGACTTCACGTTCCGTTCTGAGACAGGTTAAAGTATGTGATATTTGTGGTGACGCTGGGAGAGATGCATTGCTGGCACTCTGTAGTGTGTGCAGTGATGGAGCCGAGCATACGTAAGTCATTGCTTACCTATGTATTTCGCTGCATAGCTCATCACTTAGTTTCTTTCCGTTTCATTCCTTAAATTTTCTTACAAATAAAAAAGCAGTATTCAAAGTATTAAGAATGATTTTTGTCATGTTATTTCAACCCCAAGTGAACGAATAGTATGCGCAACTTGAATCCTGATGTTCTTTTTTTTTTCCCATTGATTTCTCCTGCTGTAATCCTATCAGTTATTGTATGCGCAATAAGTTGGACAAAGTTCCTGAAAATGGCTGGATGTGTGAAGATTGCGTTGGAATGCAAAAACCCGTGGTTCAAACTGAGGCTGTAGCTGGGAAAGCAGGCAGGGCTTTGAACCCATCATCTTCAAAAGAGTTAAGTCAACCTTCCCCCAGAAAAAACTCTGTTGCTCCGCAAGCTGGCAAGCCTAGCATTAAACATTTCCGTCAAACTGGTAGCTTATCTGTCTCGAAGCGTGGGCCTTCCATAGAAATGGAATCAGTACCAAAGAAAAGAAAACTCGAGCCAAGTATTCATCCATCAAAGGCTCGTACTTCTTCCGTGAATAGCATATCTAAGGAGAAAAGTGCAGCTCCCCTGGTATCTTCTTTTGGTAAAAGGCCGGCCAAAAGGGCGTGTGAGCCGGCATCTGCATCAGGCCATAGATCACTGAACTCTGAAAAGCGTTTTTGTAGAGGCAAGTGATTGTTACTATCACATAGTGTATCTGGATCTATGTTACTCCGACTCTTCCAATTTACTCGCGTACCCGTGTCCGATACTGGACACTCGGACATGGGTATGACATATGGACACCTCATTTTAGACCAAAATGTGCATATTTTTCAATAAAATAGCCGAGTCCGACACTTGGACATGTACCCGTGTCGGGTACTTCTAAACGAGTCTGTGTAACATGGCTATCACATAGTGTATTTGGATTGACAATTGTCAAATTACGTGCTGCCTTGTTGATGCTGATAAATCCATGTATTCCTCTTTTATTTACAGGAACCCCGTATAAAAGAGAAACAGTTGACGTTTCAAAGTCGAAGGTGAAAGTGCAGCAATCCAAGGACGTTCTCCTCCCAAGGATAGATACCGCAAAGGAAAATGCTGATAATAAATTGGGAAAAAAAATTCCCGACAAAAAGTTTTTAAAATCTTTGTCATTTGCCGGCTCAGCTACTTCAGATGTTCGAAATCCACAGATCTCTGGAGTTGACAGAGGCTTAACTAAGAATGTTCATGTGCCTGAGAAGAAGACCATTCGGTGTTTATCATCTACCAGGTCTTCTTCAATGAACGTTCCGTCTTCTAAAACGAAAGGGGTTTTAGAGGCTGCGAAGACTATGCTTGTTTTGAATAAGGCCGTCATCCAAGCCAGTGAAACTATTGATGTTAAAACATCCGACACCCTTGGAGAAAAACTGGCATCCAGTTGTCTCAAGAAAGATGCCAACTTTTCTCCTGGCTGTAGACGGAACCAACCCACCTTGAAAGCTAATCTCAATAATTCGAGCAAGGACTATAGCCATCCGTCAGCTGCCTCTGAAAAGGTTCCCCGACATGAGCTACACGTGGTGAAATCCATGGCAACACTTGCTCCTGTAAAACATGTTCCTTCGAGATCTTCTGCTGTCCCTGCCGCTGAGTATATTTGGAAGTATGATATTTTATTTTATTGATCATTTAATTAAACGAGTCATTATTTTCATTTCCAATAGTCAAGACCTCACTAGTCTCTGAATGAGAAACGATGGAATTAGAAACGGAATAAAGCAAAATAACTCGATAATTTGGCTGCATTTTTTTGCTATAAAGTAGTAGGTCAGTCAATGCTTTTCTTGATGCAATTGCATTCTATGTTACTCAGACTCGTTTGGCAGACTCATTTGTCCGTACCCGACACGGGTACGTGTCCAAGTGTCGGACTCGGCTATTTTATTGAAAAGTATGCACATTTGGTCTAAAATGAGGTGTCCATGTGTCATACCCATGTCCGAGTGTCCAGTATCGGACACGGGTACGCGAGGAAATTAGAAGAGTCGGAGTAACATAGATTGCATTTACCTCCTTCCAAAACCAACCTCTTTGTGCTTTTAGCGCACTTGGTTAAGTTCGTGGTTTTGTTCTTAAAGTTTAATTGTTTCATGTTATATTGGATCAGAAAAGCTTTGGTTTCTTCCCCGACTTGCTCTCTTTCACTTGAGTTATCGAAGTCTAATCATAGTTTTTGAAACATACTGATGTAGGGGTGGATTTAAATTGGAGAAAAGCGCACGACTTCCAAATTACTGTAATGGGGTGCAAGCGCATGTGTCGAGTAGCGCATCGTCCAAGATACATGAAGTGATCTTAAAGTTTGGCCCTAAACTCGAGTTCAAAGAAATATCAAGGTCGGAAACCTGGCGTACTTATTTCCCAAGAAATTGTCCTACAGAGGAGGATATTGCTCTCTACTTCTTTGCTGAAGATATGCAGAGGTTTGTAAAAGCTCTAAATCCCCGTCTTCATAACCCGAGAACAACTTTAAAGTGCCTGCATCTGATTTGTCTTTTTCATACCAGCTATCGAAGAAGTTACAAGGTTTTGCTAGATGGTATGATGGGTAAAGATCTAGTTTTGGAGGCCAGTTTCGATGGTATTCAGCTGCTAGTTCTCCCTTCCAGCTTGCTACCCGTGTCAGCACAGCGTAAGTGTCTCGCTTGATACGTAAACAATTGGATTACTCCAATTCAAGCGTTTTTGTAGTTGCTCGGCCACATTGGTTGCATCGTCTTATGTCGTTATATTGTGACTATCACATCAACCGCAGCCGTTGCCACATTTTAATCCACATGATTTTTCATGTAATTAGCGTCAATTCTCCTTTTCATTTAAGAAACCGTTTTTACTAGACCTGACAAGCAGATCGGGTCGTGTCGGGTTCGGGTTCGTGTCACATGTAAACGGGTCACAAAACCTCCAACCCAAACCCGACCCAATTAAATTTCGTGTCATGTTCGTGTCGACCCACTCAGATAAATGGGTCATCAAGTCTCAACCCTAACCCGTTAATTTCGTATCGGGTTCGTATCGTGTTTTCAAGTCATAGCATATTTGGAAAGTTTAAGTAGATTTATGTGATGGAGGATAAAAAAAATTAGGATTAATTTAGTAAACAGGTCATTCATGTCGGGTTCGTGTTGAAAGAGCTCAACCCAAAGCCGACCCAATTAAATGTCGTGTCGTGTTTGTGTCGATCCACTTACATAAATGGGTCATTAAGGCTCAACCCAAACCCGTTAATTTCGTGTCGGGTTCGTGTCGTGTTTTCGTGTCGTGTCATTATTTGCCAGCTCTAGTTTTTACCCCCTATTTCATTATAATGTCATTTACAGGATGGAATTCGCTCTTTTATCTTTGGGGTGTTTGTAAGGCGAGAAAGGTTGCAGACCAGAGTCATCGCCTCCCTGACTTGGATGTTGCGAAATCAAGTCTAGATTTGTCGGCACCTGTTACCAATAGATCGCCCAGCAAATGTATTTCTACAGTCGAGGATGGAAGTTTCTCTGCATCTCAGACATCACACAATTCCATACAAGGACCAGAGACAGATACTGTAAAACCATTGCTACTGCAATCCTCGTCTTTGAACAAGTCAAGCTACCAAAGTTGTTATCGCGACACATCTTCAGTCAAGTGTTTAGGAGTACTCGAAGAAATCGACATGAAACCCGATACTGCGCAGTCTGTCTATGCTCTTAAAGAAGATACTTCATTTTGCAGGGCACTGCATTCTGATAACATGCTGGTAAGTTCAGTGTTCACCCTCCATGTCTTGACTTCGCATGTCTGAAAATCGAGTTTTAACCTCAGTCACGAGTACCACGAGTTCGCAATTCAATAACTCGACCAAAGACTCGAGCTTTACTTGTTATTACATTCGCAGGAAGGAATTCAAATTGATCGTCAAAATATAAACAGCACGAGTAAAGCAGCTATCTTTCCATTTGGTCAGGCAAATGAAGATAACACGGTGTCTTTAGCCATAAACAGTCGAGGAAACGGATTCTACTCCGACAAATTTCACAATGGACCAGATGTTGCGAGTCACAGTTCCTTTTCTATTGATTCAGGTCCGTCTGGTTCTTCTGACGGGTGTGCCAGGTCAGACGAAAAACACAAAGAACAGTCGGAAAAACCTTCAAGCTCCCAGTCTCTGAGTCTGGATCTCTGCTTAGGGTTCAACTCACAGCCAGAAGAACAGGTCGACAACCTGGATCTAAAGCTTGGCTTTCCAGGTAAAACCCAACCCGAACCTTATACCAAGAATAGAAAAGCCGGAGACAGGAACATGTCGCTGTTTCTCGCACTTGGTATGCCATGTTCAAATGCATAAAAATATAACCTCTTGGTGATCGGAACATGTAAATAGTATAGACTCTACATGAAAGATAGATGACATAATAACCAGTAGCCGGGTAGTGGCTCGTGTAGATACCGCTTACTAGTAGAGTGCTGAGAGTAACAGCTAAGTGAAGGCTAGGACAGTTCGAACTCCGGGAAGTGAAGTGTTTCTTTGAGAAATATACAAAGATGTTAGTAGAAGTGGCATTTACTGTTGTTTATGCTCGTTTCCCTTCGCCTTTTTTTTTTTTTTATCGGAACACCCCGGATCAAATGTTTCTGCCACCAGATCGGGATGTTGAAACCCATAATGTCGGGTAAGGCCGGTCAGGCGCGCATGTGTTAAAAGCGGCCGATTGGCTTTCGAGGAAGAGCATGTAGGCTGTAATACCCGTGGCATTTTGTCTAGCCAACTAAAAACCGAATGTGGCACGTTCCGAAATGCTTGGCAGTTCGTTAACGTGTGTCGGGATGTTATTTTCCCGATTCTTGTCGAGTTAGAAATGGTGAATCATCCCGATTCTTGTCGAGTTAGAAATGGTGAATCAGATCGGATTAACAGGTTTGAACTTGTTATTGGGATTGCTCGTCGAAGACTCGTCCAAGTTTAATTCTTGTCGACTTTTCCAAGTTTAGTTCTTGACGATTCAAACGAAATTCATATACCTTTAATAATAAAAATATAAAGCTCACTGCATCCTAAATAAACATCGAAATTGACTCGAACCGAGGAAATACTAACAATAAGTTATCTTCCAATAGTAATCTTATCACAAATCTTATTTCCGACCGTCTTAATTAAAACATACTCACAAGCCATAACTGATTTAAATATGTACTCGGGTTTTCAAAACATAAAACACGGAAGAAACACATCATTATCAATGACGTGTTTGAAGAGGGAAACATGCCATTTAGTATGGGTCGTGCTTTTTCACATACGAATTTTACTTTTTCACATACGATTTTTACAATTTTATCCTTGTCATTTTTGCAACTTCCTCTCAAAGTCTCAATTGTTTTTTTATCTCGTCTCTTCACCACCGACGGTCCTCGACAACTCATCCTACAAGCGATCTTGTTCCGACCGATCTCAACTTCCCCCTTTCCCAACTATCCTTATCCGGCATCGGCATCCCCTCCCTGAAGCCCCATCCCCTGCTTCGCCCATCGCAACCCCATTCCCCAGCCCCGCACTTCCATCTGTGTTCTGTCAATTATGAAAAGACGATGTATTACTTGGTTTCCTCAGAAAATACAACCCATCGTCGCTTAATTAGTCACATGACACATTGCCATTACTAGAGCATTTTACAAGGAACCACCGATTGCAAAACAATTGTTCCATTCACTTTTCAATTTGCACTACGGTCGTCAATTCGCAGCAACCTCATCAGTGTGTGCATTCATACAAGTCTTTAAAGCAATTAGTGATAAACAAATGAATGAGTCGGTGTTCCATTGATTAAATTATCGGAGCAATTTCAATTTTAGAGAAAAAAAGTTTTGATATAAGAGTTGTGAAAAGTTAATTTGGTTAGGTTTTCCTAAAAGGGTATAATACGGAAACTTAATGAAAAAGTGTATGTGAAAAAGTAAAGTTCGTATGTGAAAAAGTAATTCCGTTATTGGTGAGTTCTTACATTAGTTTTTTATCCAAACAACGGACTCCCATAAACTTAAAAAGAAAATATACATAGGCACATCAACGGGAGTGGCCTGTGTCCTTTCCAAAACCCGTCATTCTCAATGGTCTGTTTGCTATAGTCCATTTTACACTAGTTTTTTTTCCCTAATTACTACAAACACGCCACTAGTAATAACATATTTCCTCCACATTTCAGGTTTTGAAAACTCGAGACTATTTTGACATTATTTTGACAATAATTTTCAAAACCACCCAAAATGACAAATATTTTCAATTAAACGAGGAGTTGTACTCCGTAATAACTAATGTCAAACCGTCTTAATATAAAAGAAAAATAATTATAATCAAATCGTAAAATAATACGAGTAACAAATTATCGAAAGATAATCTTTAGTCTTTACCCAGTAATTTTAGGGAAAGAGAATCTTCCACTTTTTAATAAGTATCTCTAGAGTCATTTTCATTGATTGGAGAATAACACATTTATTTTTCTGAGATTCTGAGATTCATCTTGTATTATTATTATTATTATTATTATTATAAATTACAGTCTCAGACTGTCAGCTACCCTACCACTATCCCACCAAATCCCTTGCATTCAACTGGTGGTCTTTGTTGGTGCAGGAAAAGACAATCTTTTTTAAAAAAATCAAAAAAATCCCAATAAAATTGGGGTCTAAAATTACCTCATCTTCAACATAAGGTTCAATTCTTACCCACATCTTTATATTTATGTAATTTTTATAATTTTTATAATTTTATATAATTTTCCTGCACATTTTATTTGTGGTTCTAATCTATGGTAATGTTGATATGATTCTGGGTTGTTTGATTTGATTTGATGCAGTTTAATGTTTTAGATTTAATTTGTAAAATTCCCAATTGAATTTGAAATGGGTTGTTTGATTTGATGCAAAAGATGCATACTTTTTGCATTTTTTTTGGTATATATAGAGTTTATGCATAAATGGTATTGTTCATTTGATTGTTATGAGTTATGACATTGTTTTTGCACAAATTCGTACTTGTGACGGTCACAAGCTTATGACGGAATTCACAACCGATTTAAATAATGGTTGAAAAGGAGAGGGGTTGGGAGACGTCACAAGTTTGTGACCGTCACAGGGAAGATTTGCTGGTGTTTTGATGAAGTTTGTAACTTTGATTTTCAGATTGTATATTGTGGTTGATTGCATTGGAGGATTGTTTCTGGTGGGAGCTATTGAGTTCTTTGTGATCTCATTTTGGTGATTTTGGAATAGTTTTTTTGGTAAGATTGAATTCTGGCCATCTGCTTCATGAGTTTCATGTTTGTTCTTCTGTTTTCTTTTTGTTTACCTTGATCCTATGTTACTCTGACTCGGCTGCAATGTCGGACACAGTGTCATCGTGTTTCAGATACGGTTGTTTTCCATGAAGTTCTCAGCTTTTTGGTCTAAAATGACGCGTGACTTCCAAATGTTCAGACACGCAACCAATGTGCAGTGTTGGAGTAACATAGCTTTGATAGGATGGTAGGATGGTCAGTACCAAGGTCTTTTTTTTGGTAGAACGAGTGCATTCGGGTTATGGAATGACTTGTGTCGGGAACACTGCATAAAGTGGTAGAAGCGAGTTTTTCCTGTGTCTGCGCGTGGGTTTTGTAGTTTAATGTTGCACAGTGATTGCTTGTATCAATCAGTTAGTTTTTACTGGTGTCCTCAAGCAGGAAACAGTTTATGAAAATGATTGTGTTTTTATCAGTTCTCGCCTTCTCAGTGGATGGGTGCTCTTGTCTTGTGAGAATGTGGGGTGTTTAATGAAAGTGTTACTCGGTTTATAACATTGTTGAGAAACCCACATCTCGGATACAATAGTCTATCCCTACCAGCAATGTAGGCCTTATTTCCTTTGATATAGTCCGGCAAGTCCGCAGTATAATCTAGAATGTTGTCCCCGAGTCCCTTGCAGGGTTTTTTTTGCATTACTCGTTCAAGATTGCTTGTAGTGGAATGGGTTATAGACCATGATAGAGTTTTAAATGAGCGTCATTGTCACTGGTTGGTTCGTGTACCCTGTACTCCTGTAGTGGACTCTTTAGCCTGTACTATTTTGTAGTTCCATGCGCGGCAGTGCTTCATATACTTCTTTCTCGTTTATTTATCTTGTCGGGGAAATGTTTATGGAAATGATGGTGTCATTGTTGGTTTACAAACTTTTGAAAGTTCTTTTTTCCGTGGATTGAGTTATGGCCATGCTTGAGATGTTTTCATCTTTTTGCTAAAACTCCCTCCTTACCATGGCCGGTTAGAATGTTCGACCTTGTTAAAGGGCCGACTACATAGCTTAAGGTCAATCGTACAAAGTTGCAACTCGACCTAGATAACCCGTGTCAAGTTATAGGTCAGTTTTGTCAGATCTATCTAGTAGCGTGGGACAGAGATGGCATTTGTGCTGACTTCTCGTTTTAATTCAGAGATGGGAGACGTAGCAAAGGACTTAACAGCAGGAACGGTTGGAGGTGTTGCTCAGTTAGTAGTTGGGCACCCTTTCGACACAATCAAAGTCAAACTCCAAAGCCAGCCGACTCCTGTTGCAGGCCAAGCTCCTAAATACGCTGGAGCCATGGATGCTGTGAGGCAAACAATAGCTGCAGAAGGTCCTCGGGGTTTGTACAAAGGTATGGGGGCCCCACTTGCTACCGTGGCTGCATTCAATGCCGTCCTGTTCACAGTTAGGGGACAGATGGAAGCTTACTTGAGAACAGCTCCAGGCATACCCCTCACTGTCAGTCAGCAAGTTGTTTGCGGCGCTGGTGCCGGAGTTGCTGTCTCTTTTCTCGCCTGCCCTACAGAATTAATTAAGTGCAGGTAAGAAAAGACTACTTATCCTTCACTGATTTGATCTTTTCCTTGATTCTGTTTTGGATGTCATGCCAACATGTCAATTTACGCAGTATTTCTGCGTTGATAGTTATTTGTAGCGACAAATTATTTCGACCAATAACTCGTAGTAAAGAGTGTAGCTTGACACCCATTTCATCATGTAAAGCAACAAAGAAGCTTGCCAGCTTTCAAGTCTCCTGCCCGTGTCAACGACAAACTAGATAACTAGCTCATAAAGTCATCGGGAGGCACCGAGGTAGTACTTAAGGACCTAGATCGAAAAGTTTTAAGCTTTAAAACTACCCGTACAAAAGAAAGTTCTCGACCTATGTTACTCAGACTCGTTTAGAAGTACCCGGCATGGGTACACGTGTTCAAGTGTCAGACTCGTCTATTTTATTGAAAAATATGCACATTTTGGTCTAAAATGAGGTGTCAATGTGTCATACCCATGTCTGAGTGTCGAGTGTCGGACACGGGTACGCGAGGAAATTGGAAGAGTCGGAGTAACATAGTTCTCGACTGAATGTTTGGTCTTCCTCAACCCAAATTTGTCGGTGTTGGAGATATGTAACAAATTCAAAGCTTCCGTACTTCACTATACTAACTGCTTGTCCTGACTCGTTGATTTTTTTTAAAATCAGGCTACAAGCGCAGAGCTCGATGTCTGGAGTAAAGTACGGTGGGCCAATAGACGTAGCAAAGCATGTTCTTTCAGAAGCAGGCGCAAAGGGACTCCTGAAGGGGTTAGGGCCGACTATGGCACGTGAAGTCCCAGGCAATGCTGCAATGTTCGGGGTATATGAGTTAGTGAAGCAATACCTTGCTGGTGGCAAAGATACCTCGAGCTTGGGCCGAGGCTCTTTGATTTTGGCTGGAGGCTTAGCCGGGGCATCTTTCTGGGGTGCAGTGTACCCTACTGACGTCGTGAAGAGCGTTATTCAAATCGATGATTTCAAGAAACCCAAATATTCGGGTTCGTTTAACGCTTTTAAACAGATATTGGCTTCCGAAGGTGTCAAAGGGTTGTACAAGGGGTTTGGACCGGCTATGGGTCGGAGTGTACCGGCTAATGCAGCTTGCTTCTTGGCCTATGAAATTACTAGGTCTAGTTTAGGTTAATTCTTTGTCCTTTTTTTTTCCTTGAAATGCACTCATTGTTGTTGATAATTCTTACAAGGTACAACATCTCACTCTTTAATTCCTTTTCAATGATAACTCTATGATTAATGATTTCGACATTTCCGTCTTAAACAATAAAACAGGTTAACTGATCGATGAGATAAAAATCAGAATGCCTAAAAAATGTGAAACTGCTTTTACGGTAGTATCAGTATGACATCAAGGTTAAGATTGGATCGTGCTATTGGAAACTTCTATGATGCTACATCTAAGAATGTAGTTCAAGTTCGAGAATTGATTCTATGATCGTGATTAAATTAAATTCAACTTTTAAAAAATTCTTCTTTACGTATTAAATTTCAGTTTGTCTTGTTTCAGACGACAATTTTGGTCTGAAATAATAAGGCGGAATTTTATAACCATTGAGTCATCGACCACACTGCTATGGTTACATTTAACTATAAAATGATGACATATGTCTCGTCTGAAATTTCAGACGAAAAGTGGCCGTCCAAAATAAGAATTTGCCATTAAATTTAAACATTATTAATAACTTACAAAGTTGTTTTGTAGGACCAAAAATAGACCTTATTTGTCTTAATATTTATGTTGGGTGTCATTATTAGATGCTTAATCACTAAGGTGATAGCAAAAGCCCTATAAACAAAAGTCAACATCTCTTGCCCTAAAAAGTGTCACTACAACTACAATAATTGTACTACATAGTAATTGGTTGATTAAAATTAGTATGAGCCTATGAGCAACTAGAACTTTAGAAGAGACAAAACACCATTTGTTTACATGAGCGAAATAGTTCGGGAAAGGAGAACATACATCGGAATGAACCGGGATTTCTTACTATACACCGTGACGATAAAATATAAGGCCAGAAATAAAAAATCACTGTAAATTAGAAAGTTGGAAACAAACTTGTTTACTCGTGCTTAACTATTTGGTCCGTTCACGACAGTAGACACTAGATACATGTCACATCTCATCTTAACGGACTCATGTAACTTTTTGAGTTCTAGAACATTAAATCACTTACATTTTTTGTTAACTTAACTATTAAAGTGTATTAAATTCTATGAAAGAGATAATTTTCCATATATTTAGAATTTAAATTATTTTAGAGAACATTATTTTTTGAGAAACTATATCTTTAGGACCAATTATGTTTTCATTCTTTCACTTATATATAATAACTAATTTAGGAAAACAAACTCCAAAATACAAAAATGTTGTCGTAGATGTGCTAAATTTCCGGGTATGCCACTGTGAGACAGACAAATGAAAGGACAAGTGAGAGAGGTTTGTAATAGGTCACAAACTTGTGATCGTGTAATTAGGAAAACCGTTTCTTTAATTATGTTCACAAAAAAAATTATACAACCAGATGTATAATAGCATCCTACAACCATGATGTATTTTATTGAGCTTAAATGTATATTTGTTGAGCTTTTAAACTATTTTAAGTTATATTTTAGTTTTTTTATATTAAAATTAAAATATAGTTCAACTTATATGTATTGTGTTTTAATTGTATAATAATTTTCGATTTTCAATATTTTCTCGAGGAGTTCATAAATTTTACCATATAGCTCATATTCTTTCTAATAAAGCTCAAATTTTCTATTAAAAAGCTCAAAATATGTACAGAAAGTTGTATACCTCTGGTGGTACAGAAAATATGTTACTCTTTAATCTTTTATTATTTTTGTTTGTAAGTATAAAAAGTGATTGTAATAAGAGAAATAGAAAAATTAGTGTAATAAGATGAAAGTTAAAGATAAAAAAGGGTCCAATATATAATCACACTCGGTCAGTCAACATCTTAATTTACGTCACTGCTTCCACGAATCACTGTTAAGTTTGATCAGTTAACCGCTTTGTAATCCTTCATCCCAATTATTTCTTATCCTATTCAAGTTGGGTTTATTGCGGGATTATTGATAGTTGAGATTAGTTTGAGAAGAAGGGTGATAGATGAGATTATATTTGTTAAATTTTCCTTTCATTTTTAGGTATCTTAGTAACACCGTCAATTATCATTTTATATATTAAAATTGTATTTAATTAGCAATTTAATCTTCGACCGTAATTTATAAGTTAGACCGTCAGAAACAAAACAAAATATTACTCGCTTTTCCGTCTTAAAATTACTTGACCCGTCTTAAAACTTTGTACACCTTATAAAAGTTACGAGCATAACTCTGTCAATGAGACACACAACAACTAGCAACTCCTTTTTTTTCGTCCTCTCAAAAACCACAAAAAAATAAATAAAAATGGCCGAACAATCGGAGCAATCGTTACAACAAAACGACGACGTACCACCTCAAGACGACCTCGAAACGACAACCTCTCATCACTTAACACCTCCGCCGGGACTAACTCCATCAGAATTCACCGATTTAATCCCTCACGTGACTGAATTCCACACCTACAATCTCGCACGTGATCGCCATCAGTGTTCTTCCCTTCTCGCGCAAAAAATCCACGCGCCACGCGCCGCTGTGTGGTCTGTTGTTCGCCGGTTTGATAAACCGCAAACATACAAGCACTTCATTAAGAGTTGCACCGTACGCGACGCGCACGCACTCGCGGTAGGTACCACGCGCGATGTTAACGTCATCTCTGGGCTCCCGGCTGCGACTAGTACTGAGCGGTTGGATATTCTTGATGACACGCGCTTTGTTACTGGGTTTACGATCATTGGAGGAGAGCATCGGTTACGGAATTATCGGTCTGTTACGACGCTTCACGCGCTTCCTGGCGCGCGTGAGGATGAGGAGTGGACTGTCGTGCTTGAGTCGTATTTGGTGGATGTGCCGGAAGGGAACACGGTTGAGGACACGCGCTTGTTTGCTGATACGGTTGTTAAATTGAATCTTCAGAAGCTTGGTTCGGTTGCGATCGGGGTGGCGCGTGAAGGGTTGGGTATTGGTGGTGCGAGTGGGGTGATGTGATGTGATTGTCATTTATTGATATCATTAAATGAAGTGTATAAAGCGGTCTGAACTCGACTGTTATATATTATAGGACGGTTTTATAGAACGGTTACGTTTAGTTCAATTTGTCTAGTTTTTTGTTCCGTTTTGTCATTTAAGGGAGATGATAACGTCAAAAGAAAAAATTGTACCTTGTTGCCCATTATTTGAATAACGTAACTTTTTTTGTAAGATTTTTGAGTAGCGGAATACATTTTTTATTTGCGTCATGAACAATTGAACACCTAAATCAAGTGTTGAAAAACTCGGATTAAAAATAGAATTATGAATAATGTTATTGTGTATTTATTTTGTGCGAATGTTTGATTCAAACTATCTATTGTCGTCCTTGTTTCAGTCTGTATTTGAGAGAAAGCTAGCTACATTCTGTTAGTGATGTCTATGACTCTTGTAGATAGTGATTTATATCTGCCGATCAAATATTTTGGGACTAAGGCCGTGTTGTTGTTGTTGTTGTTGTTGTTGTTGTTGCTACTGCTGTATTCCATTACCTATTGTAGGAGATCATGATCTGAATAGGTTAACTTTTTTAATACGATCTTTGAGTGGTAGAATACCATTCCGATTGGCAATACACACACCATAATTTCCTCACAATGTTTGTGGTAGAATTTATCGGCGACTTTAAAAAATTATTAGAAAAATCGGTCCAAAATAGAAAGTATGAATAGAGTAACCTAATGAAATAGACATAAAATGGAGAAGGACAAAAAATTTGGAAGCTTGTTTTGGGGTGTATTTTATGTTGCTTCTCAACTACTTATATTGACTAAATGAGTGAGATATGTATGTTTAATTGTCAATTAATATTTGACAATTTTAATTTGGCTACTCTTGTTAGTCACGACAATTTTTACTTGTTGCGTTTATCATTAAACACTTTCTATTTTCATGATCACGTTGAAAGTTGCCTAAATGATTAAGATTTTTCTTGATTTAACTAAAGTTTAGAATGAGATCGTAGAATTTGGTCGGGTAGATTCTTTCAATCTCCTTGTAGAAGATGGAGAATAGTTAGTCAAGAAAACTGGTCAAATAGATAGATGCAACAACAGATTTGTCCCATTTATAAATACGATATACTGTTTGATCTCTTTCCGACTAACGATCATAAAAAGAGACCAACTGTTACTCATGAAGCATAACTTGAACTATATCGAACAACTATGTTGAACTAGATGGTTAAAAATGAGTTTTTGTTTTTAGAGTTTAATTTTTTAAAAGTAGTTTTCAAGCATCAGAAATATCAAATTGTTACTTCTATTTTTGTGGACAAAAAGAGGGTATTTGAGTTTTTAAAAAATTATTTTTAACTTTTAAATAAACTAGGTTGTAACCCGTGAAATTCACGGGTCTGTTTTTTAAATTTTAGATGAATATAGTTAATAATATTGGAGATAAACAAATTAATTATTTACGACGGCCTGTTTTTTTTAACTTTAAATGAATACCGTAATTAATAATATCAAAGAAGCTGATTAATTATATACGTATAAATAAATTTCGAATATTTATGACACATGTCGGTATGACGGTACACATGAGCCATCATATAGTTGTTCATTAAGATGATCAAGACTTACAATAGAATTAGCACACTTCTAATTACCCATTGCACCATTTTTAAAATATGTAACCCATATATACAATAAAGTTGTATATTACATATCGTACAATAAAAGCAAAACGTAAATAATCTGATGAGACGTGAGTAGTAAATGTATAGTTGGGTTAACATCTTATATCTGATTATATTTATTAAAGATGTTCATATAGCAAATAACAGTTATTGTGTGAGACGTCTTACACGAAGACCTTCCAAATTTATTAAAAGACCACTCATTTACTATATTAAATAAATACTCCGTAGTTGTTAAAATGATTCGCATGTGAATAGTCGTTTTACATTAAATCGAAAATATAGTCTAATAAATTCCGACGCTCACATTAGTGTATATACCGAGGAAGAGTAATTTATTTCGACCCGTATTTAATAAAGATTAAACAAACCAAAAAAAAAATCTATAACAAATATTCACGGAATGAAAATTTGATTGATTCCATGATTTCCTAAACTAAAGGAACTAATTTTGACTTTTTTAAAGGAATTAATTGCAATTCATAATCCTTCCATAATAACTGAAAGATCACGGATTTTATAAATTTGTATTTTTTTTAAAATTTATTTTTGGAAATATTCTAGTAGCTCTGAAATCGTGCCACGTGAGACGAAGGTGGTTTTCTGTGAAGCCACATCAGCAGATTGGCTTCTGCATTAGTATAATATATGATGATGATGTGTTTGGCCAAAAAGTGTTTCTAAGTCCAAAAACACTTTGATAAACTAGGTCAAACACACACAAAATCGCGCACATGTTCTATGCTTCTTTACCCTTAAATGAAAAGTAATTCACTGATTTTCTACTATAATTTACTATATATTTCTTATAAAAGTTTTTTTAAAATTATTGTCACAAGGAAGATTGGAAGGGACGAATATACTCAACATATTAGTTTCTTAATAGACATATTTTACGAATCAAACGATAATACCTTACGTAAATATAATCTACTGTTAATTAAAGGTTAATTGATGTCTCCTACCGATACCAAAATTAAAGAAACAATCAATTAATTTGAATTTATAAAGCTTATACATAACATTATTATCATTTCTGATAATCTTATATGATTATTACAAAACATATCAACTTTTTTTTTTCTTTAACAAGCGTACACTTAGTCGCATTACAATATAAAGAGGGGAATTCGTTCTTGTAACCTTCGATGATCCGACATTAAGCATCAAGCATTACCATAAGGAGAAGTATGAAAGGACAAACATTTAACACCAATAATGTTTTCCCATTTTAAGGGGAGAATGTCAACCAAAGCACCGGTAGCAATAGAGAATCACAATACCACTAACAAATGTTTTTTTGCCTATACTTCTAGCTTTGATGTGCCAAAAGAAAAGAAGGAAAAAAAAACTTGGGATTAATCGATGTTTTTTTTGTGTAATAAAACACGTATTTATTTAGTCGTAGTATAATAGCAAAGAGGGGAAATTCGAACTTAGGATCTATTGTATACAATAGTTTCATCATATTCATTAAATTGAGACATATTCGTTAATTAACCACTTGATGATGATGATGCTTATTACAATTAGAGGATTATACAACCAGATGTATAGATTTCGAGTTTTATAATAAAGAATTTGAGCTTATACATATATTTTATGAGCTTTATTGAAAAGAATTTGAACGTCTTTATAGAATAATTGTAAATCAAAACATTATATTGAAACTAAAAAAGAATACATATAAAACTCAAAATTTTTAATTTTAACACTAAAAAATTATAGTGTAAGCAAAAATTGTTAAAAACTCAAAAAAATTGCATATAAGTTCAATTAAATTTATATTAGAGATACGATGCTCATATACATTTGGATGTATAACCCTATTTGTGTGTTTATTATTGCTTCACTCGGTGTGTTGATTTTAGGTGGTGGCATGAATATTGGCCTTATTATTATTATCCCAATAAAGAATCAGTCATAATTCACACATTAATTAGGATCCTCTTAATTCGAAAAAAAAAATGGAGGGTTAGTTTTTTTAAAACAGTCTAGATTTCATCTTGCAGTGATCTAATTGTTTTGTGAGAAAAGAAAACCGGTCCCTTTATTTTTTAGGAAATGGAGATAATCCCAATTTATAAAACACTATAAACAATACAAATGAAATAAAATAATTGTAAATTATTCGCTGAAACAAATGGTGTGTGAGTGTGTGACTGTTTTGTACTCCCTTCCTTAATTTGATTGAAATGACAATATGATAACTAAGTTTTAGAAGACCCATAGAATCTAAGATCCCATGTGAAAGGCACTAAATTGTAGCCAAAACTTCACGTCCTTAGACAGAAAAAAAATACAGATTTTCAATTGTGACGAGCTAAATTCGTTATATGTTTATGACGTGAGACAAATTTGCAAGTGGGAGGACAAGTGAAGAGGACCAGTAAAAAAGGTTGCGAGAGACCACAAGCTTGTAATCATCATAAGCAAGACGAAGTGATAAAAAAAAAAGTCCAATTCATGTTGCATCATTTTCCTTTCACTATCACATAATTTATAAACAAGAATAAACCTCTCTTTTTGTTTTGTTTTTCTATAGATAAGTTCACAAGTTGCCAACTTGCTCAATTATATAATGAAGATTTGTGAGGCTATTAATTTACGAGACCTACCGCTACGAGGGAACCTTCAAACGCTACTATTTTCGAATAATTATGCACAATAATATCATTCATTCGATTTTTTTATTTCTGAATCGAATGATATGAACCATTTTTAGAACCGTTGACGGTAATTGTGTTATATGAATAAAGATAACACGGTTTAATATGATGAGTCTATATATTATTATATATACACCTAAGAAAATACGGTGATTAATATTATTATTTTTTTGTGACGCTATTATTAACGTAAAATTATGGATGGTTTTAAGTAAATTCTCGTGTAATATTGCATTACACGAGTATTTGCGACTTTAATAATTATAATAATAACGATTTTATCTCTAGAAGAGCCATATATAAATAATTCTTTTGAAAATGACATACGTAGGGTAATAGGTGGGATCAAGTAGATAATTAGGTTTAACAATGTGGTCATTTACCAAATGATTATCAACTTTAAAATACTATTTAATTATTAAATGTAAATAATTGATTAGTTTGAAGCTAGTGATTGATGTGTGCAAGCCATTAACTTGTATAGAAAAAAAGAATATTTTTTACAAAGATTGTGGTGACAAATTAATGACAATGACACCCACCCTATTAAAATCACCATAAATTCTTATTTGTGACGTGTTGTATGCCTGTTTTTCTATAAGATTATAACTATATGCCTCCCAATTTTTAAATAATATACATAATAAGAAGGAAAAGTTGGTTGTAAGATATGACAATTATACGAATAACATTTTCGTCACAATTAAAAGAAGTTGGAGAAAAAATAAACGCTTCCATTAATTCAGAGTAATTTGTATTCCTTAATTTAAATCTCTCTATCTCTCTATATAATATAAACAAAATGTTTGAAATAATAAAGCTTAAATGATTATTACTCCGTACGTTTTTTTATCACCTAAATCTTTTTTATCTGTTAGTTATTGTTTGGAAGAACCTGCATATTAGAGCATCTCCAATGGACAGCTACAACATGTTGTAGCTCAATTTATTAATACGGTTTTTTAAGCTATTTTGTTCTTCGACTATATATCGCTCCAAATCTCCAATGGTTGGATACAACATTTTCTAATATTATGGGTCCCACAATAAGATATTCCTCCAATTATAAACTTTACATTTTATTTTATTTTTATTTTTTTAAAACCTAGCTACATGCTTGTTAGAGCTACCATGCTCATAAGCTACATGAATATTTCTTTACTCCAATGGTAAGCTACTTGCTTGCTATTTTATAAATATTGCAAGCAAGTCCCTAAAGCAAACCATTGAACATGCTCACACACAGAAAATTGTAAAATTCCTTATTTATTGAAAGGACGAATAGGGAACTCTCAAATTTTCCCTCCAAAAACATCTTTCTAGTTAAGGAAGCTATCGATAATTTGGTATTTAATTTTACCAATTGATTGATCAAACACGCATTTTTTTATACCCGTGCTAGATTTAATAATGATAATGTATTTTTATCAAATTATATAATTTTAAGAAAATTCTACTAAAATCTTTTAATTAAAATATGAAAGATATCTATATAATAGTATAAAAGAAGAACCACTGTCCACGTGGCAATCCCACGTTTAATGTTTTCCCGCCAACATTTTTCCTAATACTCGGGTCGAGTAAGAATACGGGTAAGACAGATACGGGTCAGGTCATACGGGTATCAGGTCGGGTCGAGATCAGAATACGCCTAAGAAAAGTTTATGACGTCTTTTATTTTATCATTTTATATTAATAATATTATTATATTCGTTATTCTAATAATTATTTTATGATTTAATGGTTTAAAAGTTATAAAAAGTTGACTTTTAAACTAATTTTTTAATTATAAACTTAAGATTATATTTATTATTTCAAATATAATATAAAAAGGTTAATATTTTAATAATATTCCTAATTTAGCTTCAAATCATCGGGTCGAACGGGCCGATTCGAATTTCAACCATAAAATAATGGGTTGGATTCGGGTCATTTCGGGTTGCGGGTCAAGATTTACGGGTCTTTGACCATAAAAAATTAGATCAAATCGGATGGGGTCGAGTCGGGCCAGGTTTACGGATCGAGTCATGTTTTGACAGGTCTAAAGCACACATAAGTTTTTTTTATTAGTTTTCTTAATCTTTCTTTTGCTTCCCAGAGTATGTTTTGGTAGGGACTATATATAAACTCTTTTGGTCAATCGATTGCAGCATTATTGAATCAGTTTATAGTTAACGCAGTTAGGCAATATTTTAATTTTAATCTAAAGTAGATCATTTACATTATGTTATATACTCTTATTACTACACTGATAATATAAATTTGTAAAACTTTATCTATACATACTCGTGCAACTTTGCACGGGTTCTAAACTAGTAATAGTATAAAAGAAGAACCACTGTCCACGTGGCAATCCCACGTTTAATGTTTTCCCGCCAACATTTTTCCTAATACTAAATACATATAGTTATTTAAGGAATGTATAATATACTCTATTATTTTAATTATTAAGCAAATCAAATCAATAAGGAAGACCAACTAAAAACAATTATACAAAGAATTTGTACACAATATTATTGACATAAATATTGCATTATCTTTACAAAAATAAATCATATCTCATAGGTCAATTTTATTTTAGCATTTATTTTTTTATTTCTAACTTTCCACTTATTTAAATTACAAATAGCAATATTATTATTCTTTGTATGCACCATGTAATTTGTTGTCATTTTCATTTGCGGCAAAATTACCATATAAAAGTCATTTTTGAAAAATAATAGTAGCACTATACTAACTTTGTGTTTTTATGTGACGTTTTTTATTCTTAAATTGAATTTTTGACTTTAAGTTTTGCTAAAATATTTTTGAAACATTATTAAACAACTAGAAATTCATAACAATTTTTTTTATAAGAGTAGACATATTATAATGTTTATATTTTGAAATAATAAAAAGATATATGTAATTGTCTTTAAATATAAAAATTAATAATGATATACTTCATCGGTTCCGAACATTTTTTTACCTTTGATTTTGGCAAAAAAAACCAAGGGAAGAGGAGAGAGATATTTATTTGATGCCAAATTAATCAAATTAAGTGTGCGGGATTAAATTGTTCGTTAAAAAATTGTCAAAATAGGAATTTAAACAATTGATCGAGACACCCAAAAATAGAATAAATAAACAAATGACAGGGGTGCGTGGAAGGAGTATATAAAATCAAAGGGAGTGTCTGGTATATCATAGTAAACCGTCATCACTTTTTTATTTATTTATTAACGGTCGGATTTCCGCTAAGAAACTATGCGCACCTTTTTATGTAGAGTAGCAATCCTAATTTATTAACACATATTCTTAAGCCAATTGCCGCCCACTGAGACTTATGAATATTCAATTGTGTATAAATAACTGAGCAAGTACATTTGACAATTATATAAAGAGAAATTTATGTTTTTTTAACACCCTCATTAATCTTTATACTTTTCAAATTTAATCATTATATGCATTTTTAGGTACTCTTTCAATAATTTATCAAATCAATATACAATTTGTATGTTTTTAGAGATTTTTCGTAATGGTTATTACTGATTGAGAAGAATAATTTTGATATTAGTCTTGAAAGGAAGCAAACACCAATATGATTGCAAGACATCATAGAGTACATAATATTTTGTGATTTCTTTGTCACTAGAGTATGTAAAGACCAAAATCCAAAATAATTTTATTATTTAATACGTGAAGAGCATTATAATTGGCCGACAAAAGTCTAACAATTAAAATTGATGACATTGGTAATATATAAGACATATATTAATAATTTAAGTAATAGAGTATACGTTCACGATTACCGGTACCAACTCCAAAAGAGCAAAAAACATAGTATATTCACTTAGCTACTACTCCCTTTGTATTTTAATAATTTTCTTGTACTTTTCAAGCGAGAAGAAAGTTTAAAAGCGTGAATAAAATATAAAGATATTATATTAATCATTCGAAATGATTAGAGTAAATTTGTGCTCTAGACGAATGGATATTAAGGACTTATAATTGTTAATTGTACCTCATATTTGACATTTTATTTAGGTTAATTTTTGTGTGAAAATATTGATTGTTTATTTAAATTGTAAATTCAAACTAACATAATCGCATACAATATTTAGTTTTAAAAGTGTAATTATACATGTTATTTATACATTCCCGTGCATTTTTGCACGGGTCCTAAAGTAGTAAAGCTATAAAATGCTAAATCTTTTATCAATCCTATCATTTGAGAATGACTTGACCCATATTATGTATAAATAAAACTATAAATCGTTTTTTAACTTTCACAAAACATAAATTGAGAAAATTTAATAAAAAAATTTAAAATAAATTTCAACACATCACTCAATACTCCTTGGATCAATATTCCTTTTTTTTAAATAACGAAAAAAAACAATTATATACCGTATTTTTATTACACGGTCCTAAATTAACAATAAGTTAGTTTGGATCTTTCTTAAATGGCCCATTAAGAAAATCCAAAAGAAGAGGTCCATGAGTCCATGACTAGTGGCTAAGAGTCTGAGTAACATAGACCACGACGAAGTTGTTTCGACTTACAAAAGTTTAGTAAGGCTAATGTCGAGACACTTTGCTTTTGTCTCATCTTCCCAGATTACTATTATTTAATCCGCGGTAAGCTTGCGACGTATATGTCCGTCAGAAATTAGAATTTGTGAATGCTATTTGGAAGGCAATGAACATTGAACATTTAGCTGAACTGCTAGAGATCGAATCAATCGAAAATGGCAATGACAGTAACATTTCGGAATCAAGAATCGTTATTTATTCATCTTATATATCTAATCCAATCCGATTCTTAAAATACAAGGCTTTTATTCACGACTATAAGTTCGATTACAATGTTCTGTTCAGCAGCTCTGCAGCGATTGACGCTGCAGATAAAGCCGTCTGCATTGAGTACGGACTCTGCTGTCCGTCTCTGTAAACTCTGTAAACTCTGCAGCCTTGCTAATTTGTTAAATACCACTACAGATCAATAATATTCGATTGTACAGATCGTCTGAACCAACAATTCGTTTACTGATCCCTCCATCTCGGGCTGGAAATGGGGAAAAACCCTGCAGGCGATAAAGGAAAGGAAATCACAGGAGACAGTATTGGTTGAGAACCCGGACTAAAAAACCCAAACGGCGGGAATAATTGACTTCCAGGTGAAAGTAGAGGATACGGCGATTGCAGAATGGTAGAAGCATTGCTACCAGCTGAAGGCTGAACGGGCATATACCCATCAAAAAACTGCTGCTGCAGACCGTTCTGGCCTGCAATTTGCGCGGTCATTTGGGTTTGCAGCATTGGTTGCAGACCCGGCTTTGGACCGTCTTCACCTATACAACTTTCCAGTTGCTGCACATAAGCCGAGATTGGAGACAATGCTGGTGTTGTCCAATTGGGTTCGACACGACCAAAACTATTATTATTACCGTTACTGTTACTATTACTGTTACTGTTATTAAGATGCGACTGAGGTGCCGCAACCACATGTGGCAATAGAGGGCGGTTAATAGGCGACAGAGGCGGTGGTCTAAACCGTTGAAGCCGGGTATTAGGATGTTGTTTAGGAGGGTTAGAAGAAGGTTGTGAAGGTGAAACAACAGTCAATTGTTGAACAATATTTCTGAAATCATTCTTACTAATATTGTAAACTTGAGGTTGTGGTTGTTGTTGCTTACCTTTATTATTATTATTAGTAGTAGTAGTATAATTAGCACCACTATTACCAATATTATTAGCATTATTATTATAATTATAATTATAATTAGCACAATTAATCTTTCTAATGTTTTTCCCAAACTTGTTCACACCTAATAATTCATTTTGCTTATTTTTTGAAATATTTGAATTTGAATTATCCATTTATCTATTGTATTCTTCAATTCCAAATCAAACAACAACAAAAAAAATTTAAAAAAGTTTTGATCTTTATTTGTAAATTTCAAGTTACAAACCTAAAAATTTCAATATTTAACATGAAAATTTCAATCAAACAACTAATATAAAAGCATAATTAAATGCTAATTACAAAAGCTATTATCTTTCTCCAAATTGGGTACTCAAAATTTCAAATTTGAACATGAAATTTCAATCAAATAACCAATATAAAAGCATAATTAAATGCTAATTACAAAAGTTATTATCTTTTTCCAAATTGGGTACTCAAAATTTCAAATTTTAACATGAAATTTCAATCAAATAACCAATATAAAAGCATAATTAAATGCTAATTACAAAAGTTATTATCTTTTTCCAAATTGGGTATTCAAAATTTCAAATTTTAACATGAAATTTCAATCAAATAACCAATATAAAAACATAATTAAATGCTAATTACAAATTTTATTTTTATTCAAATTGGGTCCTAAAAATTTCAAATTTTAACAAGAAATTTCTATCAAATTACCAATATAAAGAGATAATTAAATGCTAATTAAAATAAAAACATACCCTTTTGCTTAGGTTAATCAATTATGAAATAAACTCGTGAAATTTGTCATTTGTTCAAGTTAGAAATAATGAAATTTAATCAAATATAAGAAAGTTCAAACCTTTGACTATAGACTAGTTATAAATGATGAAACATTGAAAGGGGTATGTTACTAAGTCAAATAGAGTGACTTCAAAGTAGTGTTGACTGTTGACTGACTAACTAACTAACAAAGTCGTCCGTACTTAGAAGAAACAACATATAAATATATAATCTCCCCTAGACCGAGTAAATGGGATAATCGAGACGGTTTTGAGTCGATTTAGTTTCGGTAGGTCGGTTTCCGATTAACAACAATTTAAGTTAGGTTATGTCGGCTTAGTTTTTGATTTGCAAAACTTTAAGATAAGATGAGTCGGGTCAAGTCTGGTCATTTCTTTTGTTGATTTGGTGGGCAGTGGAATTTACGGAGATCTTACATTTGCCCCAATCCATTAACCGATAAGTCGATAACAACCATTTATATCTAAGGTATGAATTTTCAGGTCCAAAGCTATGTTTTATCTTTTGTCTTTTTAATAGGGACACCATCAGATTTTTTAAGTCAATTATCCATCCTAGTCAAAGATCGTTGTCCTACATACAATAACCAGAATACCAATAATTCAATCGAGCTAACAATCATCTTAAATGTAAAACTAATATAAAAACGTTAAAAGGAACTTTAATACAAAGTTCATTATTCGATATTAATACATAGGATTACATATATACCTCCAACTCGACCTATCACCCACCACAATCCAACATTTGAATCGATCAACCAAGGGTCGTCCTTAAATAACCAACAAAACTCGTGACCTATTCACTTAAAACCGACTCAAACATAATACAAAATTCAAATTCTTCGTTAAGCCAACACTTTACCAACAATAAATCTTTTCGATTAAAAAAAACCATTTATCGATCATCACCAAAATATCCAAATCCTAACTTAACAATAAATTGATCATGACCTGTTTGGTAAACAATATATTGACCAATTTTTAGGATATTGAAGACTTTTAGCATGTTTGGCCAGTCAATATGATAATTTTCGTACGTGTTTGGTAAAAACATATTAAAACATCATATTTGGGGTCAATATGCTATTTTACATATGGTGCTTAACCCAACATATTGGTTAACATATTGTAAAATAGGAAAGTTTACCTCATTTTATAGAGAAAATTAACAATCTACTAATTCTAATCTGCTAATAACCAAACACTCAAATTAATTATGCTAATTATAATAGGCTAGTCAAACCTTCTATTACAATCTGCCATTTATAATCCGTCATTACAATCTACTTATGCTAAAATTAATCCGTTGTTTACCAAACAGAGCCCATATATACAAGTACAAGCATTTTTTTCCAACAGAATATTTATTCGGAATTACCCCATTTAATTAAAATCCCGTCTCATTTCTCACAAATCTTAAAACTCGGGATCTCAGAGGCCTACAAACCGAACAAGACAAGCAGAGCTAGCAACGACAAGACCAGCAAAAATGGGAGGAACAACCATATCGAGCTTAGAACGCTGGAATAACGAACCAGGCAAGCAAACGACATCTAAAGGAAGATCAACCGGAACTCTTAGATAATTTCCACACACCCTGGAGAACGACGACGTAGGAGAAATCGCCCATATGAACGATACTTCAGGCGACAACGCGGCTATTGTTACCGTTACACATAGCAAGGACGTCCATATCCCTGCATAGACCAACAATGTACGATTCCATGATGTTACGTTGCATGGAATTATGGACGGGAAGATGAATAATATTGCCATATTTTTACGTATTTACGACTAATTCGACTAAGAAATACTTCGATTATATATATATATATACATATACATATATATATATATATATATATAGGGTCGGAGAGCGAGAGAGAGTAGGTGATGTTAGTTTAGTTGCTAAACCTAACGCATCAATGGAGTTTTGCACGTAAGTGGTAGTAGAAATGAAGAGTTGTTGTTTTAGTTGGTGTTGGTGGACTTTAGGGTTATTAGGGTTATTAGTGGGTCGGGTTTGTTCATCAAAGGGTATCCGTATATCTACCATTTCGGTATTTGATTAACGTGTACTTTAAAAAAAAAGACGGTTTTTTTTTTTCCTTGGAAAAAGTCTTTCGTTTATTGTTATCAATAAAAGAGGGATTTTTCTACAAATAAATGGATCGTTTTACCGTGTCAGACTGTCCGTCTCTGTCACGCAATAATTATATTGTTATCAATAAAAGAGTGATTTTTCTACAAATATGTTGTCGGTATCCAGAATTCCGTATATTTACCTAGGTAGAAGCGAATGGAGTCCGTATGGAGAATGTTTTGTTGTAAAACTATAGCTGTAAGCCAGTAAGGCCCTGTTCTTTCTGGCTTAATTTCAGCTCCTTTACGTTCAATTAATCTATTCACAAAATTGACATTTAATTCAATTAAATTCACTTCACCTCAGTTTCAATCAATTTAGTTCAATTAAGCTCTACTCCAATTAATTCAATTCAGCTCGTTTCAGCCGAAAAGAACAGGGCCTAAGTTGATAAATCGTCTAAAGAAAATGCCGTCTTTCAAATCCTGAATCGAGTTTGGTCTGCAGGAAAATTGCAGTTCAGAATGCTTACTGACGGAATCCTGAACCATGCTCTGCGCGAAAGGTATGAATGCTGAAGGCTTACGCCTGCCAAGATCAGCTGCAGGAGTAGTCGAGTCGATGTTTTTCAGTCGAAAACAGTGATCAAAACTCATGATCAGTACTGCTCAAGAGTGACTGGCAACTTGAATTAATGAATACGTTGAAGAAATCGACATTCAGACTATCTGAGGTAGCGAACTTAAAACATTTCAGGGGTTATGACGCCCACTGATCGACTTCTTGTGTCTGCAGCTGCAGCGCCTGCAGGTCCAACAGATATAACTGAACTGAACTGAACTGAACTAAAATAAATCGACATTCAGATTATCTGATCGAGGTAGCGAACCTGTAGCATTTCAGGGGTTATGACGCCCACTGATCAACTTGTAATGTCTGCAGGTGCAGGTCCAATGGATATAACTGGACTGAATCAAAATAAATCGACATTCAGATTATCTGAGGTAGCGAACTTGTAACATTTCAGGGGTTATGATGCCCACTGATCGACTTGTTATTGTGTCTGCAGGTGCAGGTCGACATTCAGATTATCTGCGCTAGCGAACTTGTAACATTTTAGGGGTTATGACGCCTACTGACCGACTTGTTTTGTATGCAGGTGCCGGTACAATGGATATAACTGGACTGAACTAAAATAAAGTCGCTGAAATTATTTCCGGTTAACAGTTTTCATTAGCTGTTTCCTGTTTCGCGGAATTCCTTGTTTAAGAAAGAGGGAAACCTGGCACATTAGCCCATCATCGTTCTCGTCTGCTATATTTTCTACGACGAATTTATGTCTTAAAATGAGACAGAGGATGCCTAAAACCAGCACAGTTTGTGAACGGATTATTGGTAAGTTTGCAACGAATTCATCTGTCACATACTCCCCTTTTCTCGGGATTTCCGTCTGTCGAATAGTATGCCATTTAAGGGCAGGAGTAGCATTGACAGACAGAATATAGCATCAGAAGCCAGAGCATCTATTAGGAGGCCTATACTAGGCAAGCCCATTTATCATTAGGGTTTCATTGGATGAAACCCTAATGATAAATGGGCTTGCCTAGTATAGGCCCAGTATCCTAAAAGCATCAGTAACACACTAACTCCTGCAATTGTCTGTCAAAAGTTGTTGAGTATTACCGTCCACGACTTCAAATCTTGATTCCGTCACTGCTCGTAGCGTAGTTCATCCATTATACGCTACTAGGCTGCTCATGATTTCTCAAGAATATTTACATTTCTTCCGACGGCTGTTAACAAACATAATATGTCACTGTTTCTTCAACAAAAATTCTTCGTTATGGAATCAAATTTGGACCATACTGTGAGTCTGACGCGTAACGTATATGAAAGCAAGTAAGCAACAAGCATGAATTCAACATTTTTGTAGCTACCAAAATAGCACTAGATATTAGTAGAATTTTTTGCTTAAATGGGTTGAAATCCAAATTATTTAACAAAATAAGACGGGATTTAAACTATTTACAAAAAATGGGTTCACGTCATCATTTCTGGTTTTTTCCAGACATGGACAAACATCGACTAGTTAATGAACACAATAGGCATAATGGTGGAATTTGGGTGTCGTAACATGTCTCTATCCAGGACAGCCAGTAAATGAACAAATGCCCTACCAACTTACCCATATATGTGAACTCGTTAGATCCGGTGGTAGATCTAAGGAGTTCACAAACGGAAATTTTAATACGTTTTAATTACACTTTTCGTTTATTTTTTTTGTGTAATTTATTTTATTATATAGGCTATGTTTTTTCTGGCTTAATTTTAGTTTCTTTTAGTTTTTCTTAGTTGTATTACGTTAAGTTTTATTTACGTTCAATTAATTATGTTCAGTTAATCTCTTCAAATTTTAATTCAACTAAATTTACTTCAACCCAGTTCCACTCAATTTAGTTCAGTTAAGCTCTACTCTAATTAATTCAATTCAGCTCATTTCAGCCGATTAATTCACCTTTTTAAAAAAATTTAACTTTCAATAGTAAATCCCGACTCTGTTACTGTCCACGTGATAGATTCGAGTTTTGAAATAATATTGATTATGCAAAGAGTATATGATGCTATGTGTAGATTCATTGAGATAAGTACAAGAATTATGGAAAACTAAATTATTGAGAAATATTCTGTAGATGCCTTAGCAATTAGCATCTTGAAGATTAAGATGGGAATATAGGAATATAAATTATAATGTTTACCATGCCCAATTTGGAAATTGGAATAAATCATTTTTTATTGCTTTATTTGAAGCATATATGGGATGATTCTCGATTATTAAATAGACGATTATATAACATTTCGAATAATGTGAGATTATTCGGACGGGCATTTTGGTGATTATTTATCTTATTTGTTTATTTTTTATGTGAATTCATGTGAATTGTTAAACCAAAAAATGATTTAATCGTATTTCTTCGATTCTCATGAACAATAACCCCTTAAGAAGTTAGGACTTGTGAATCGATATATTTCATTTACTATATCCGAATTTTATCATCATCATACATTCTAAGAAACATTTTTAAACTAAACACGCCAACAATCTATATTAATAATCTATTTTTTATGTTACTCCAATTCTTCTTATCCCCTTGCGCATCTGAATCGCACATAAAACCAACCAAAACTCCCAAAGTACAAACCAAATCGGCCTTGGTCCCATTTTTCCAAGGACCTAAGATTCCCGATCCAGCACAACCAGTCCCGGTAAATATCCAATAAATAAATAGACCCTATATAAGTTAGGTCCCGTGCCAGCTCGCCCTCTCTTCAGTTTTGTGCTTGGACCACAATTTTAGAGCCTAGCTCTGCCCAATAGCCATCTCTAAACTCGCATACACGACACTTAAATATAAATTTTACTTTAATATCCCATTATAAGTACGGATACACTAAAATACAGCTAAGTCTGACATTTAAACACGGACCCGTGTGACCCCTTGTCGGAGTCTAAACAAAACGTGTTGAAATAAAAACATTGGACCAAACCATAAAGGAAAATGAACAAAAAATGACCTAATTTCACTAAAGTGCTCGAGTTACTGTGAAATTGTTTTGGAATAAAGTTTATGTCAAATAAAGAGATGCAAGAATCACTGAATCTTGATAGTAATTAGTCACTTATTATGACTCATGAGTCATGACTGCCTCGAATATTGTGCCAATGTCTTTTTCGATCGGTATAGTATCTTTTTAGTATATTATATTATATCATGATTTCCGTTTTTGAGACGAGTTATTTGATTTTCGATTAAATTTATTTTTGAGTCATGTATAATTTAGTTTACATACTCAATATAAAACTTTATTAGTTTCATCTGGCGATATTGAGTTGAATTGAGCAAAGTTGTGGCTCTAACCAAACTGTTTGCTATGGACTTACCCGATTATTCTAGGTTGGACCGGTATATACTTAACTCAGATCAGCCAAAGCAATGCTTCCATCCTTTTTACGATTGATTTTTGTACAACGATTATGAAAGTTAAAATAAGAAGGGTATGTAATGTTTTATATTGAATTACCATTATGTCCTCATATATACCCATTTAATTAATTAAGTAATATCTATATAAGAAAATGTAAATATTTAAATAAAATCAATTAAAAAAATACCTAAAAAAACAAGGAGGTATTGCTAGACGGCTAGACCATGGCACAAGCCACACATGATTGTCCAATCAATCATCTTTTGTCCTTCTTAATCGATTTTTTGGACAATTCTCATTCTAGAAACTACTCATATTGACGGTTTTATATCTTGAGTTTAAAACGGGTTTAAGAACATGTCTCAGAAAATAATAACAATGTTCATCACTTATCGAATACTAGTTCAACTTAAGAACTAGATGTAGTGAAACTTAGGCTTGATAAAATTGACCTAAAATAATTTTATAAACCCTATCCGAATATTTATATTATCAAAAACTAATTGTGAACCCGAATAACTTGAAATAAAACAACTAACTAGGGATGTTGTTGAGCCCAAGCTTGACCTTGCTCGGTTTGTGTTTAAACTCGAGCTCGAGCTTTTCCGAGTTGAGACAATTGTGCTCGTTTATTCTCAAGTATGTGAGTTTTAACTCAAGCCTACATATAATTGTTGAATTTTCATTGTTTTTCTCTCCCCATATTTTCAATAACAAGACTCAAAAAGTTTATATACAAATAATGGAAAATCAGTGAGACAATTTTTATATGTGTGATTCAAATATATAATCATGTTAAAATGTTTTATAAAATATGTAATATTTTATCTAATTACACAAGTTCGAGCGGCTCACGAGCTTTTCAAACGAGTCAACGTTAGCTCAGGCCAGACTTGTGAAGCTCTTGAACTGAGCCTTGATCGAGTTCAGCTCAAGTTGCTCGAGAGCCGTCTCATTTCATTATTAACCGTCCTACGACCAACCCGAAAATGAACGAACCCAAAATACCCTAACCCAATCCATTTTTTTACAAATAACCTAATCCTAAGACGACCTGACCTGATTAACCCATGAATAATCTAGTTAAACTAGACTATTCGACTCTTTCAGAATCTAAAAGCCAAATTGTTAACCCTCAACGACTTAAAGTAACCAGTAACCAACCCGAGAAATCCTAACTCAAACCAAGTTTTTACAAATTTAAATAACCCGATCCCAAAATGACCTGACTCGTGATCGTCTGATCGACACACGACAAGTCTTCGAAGATCCAAAAAGGCTGCGTTGGCAAGCAGTCATGCAGACCCACAGATGTAGCATAGCATTTGCACCTTAAAACCCTACAGACTGCAACTTTATTAGAAACCACTCCTTTTTTATCAAATTTTGATTTCTTGTTCCCACAAAGATATAGTACTTGTATGAAACATCACCCTTGTAAATATAACATCAAACATGTTTTCTCTATACTATTTCAACACGTGATTAAATACCAATGCCTCTCAATTTACACCTTATCTCATTAACACGGACATTATCTGCTACGAGCTGTAAACGGATAATGTTTTTCTTACAACATCACTTGTAAGAGAGTAAGCGAAGTGTTCCATTTAACTACCGCTTAAATTATCACTTTAATATTATGAAATTAAGTATTATCTATAATTTTGTATTTAGCTTATGACAGATAGTGTTTATCTTGAATGAAATTTATCCTCAAAGTATTAGCTTAGTAATTTTGTTGTTAATAATTTTGTTGCTTTTGTAGGTCCATAGTTTTTCAATGGTAGGGAGTCTATGCTATTATCCAAACTAGTTTTACTCTCGCACAAAGAAAATGCACGGGTCGATTTTACGACTATGATATACTGAGTTTATAACATAATTTTCATTTTATCGGCAATTAAATTAAAAAAATATATGAATTAAAATTAAATTGGATAATTGCACCGACTTTGATTTAAATTAAAATGTAAGAATAATGAATTAAATACATTAGTTTGTATAATTTTTATTAAATTAGACTTACCTAATTAATGGGAGAGAATAATTAAATCAATGAGGGAGGTGAATGTCCCTATCACAAAAGAAAAAGAAATTATTTTTTTCATTTTAATAAATTAATAATCAATCAAATCTCTTTAAATTCTATCTCTTTTATAGTATATATATATAGATTCTCAATTGTCGATGGTTCAAAACTTCAAATACTATCTATGTGGGTAAATAAAGTAGAAACAGAGTGTTTAGGGAGAATCATTTTATTTTGTCTTATTTACCTACATAAATAGTACTTGACCCGTCGTATTGATAGACTTATGAGTGTCACTAGTCATCAATTCGTTCTAATAATTTCATCTAATATATTATTTCACGCCATTGTATTATCCATTGTTTAAAATTACGCTTGTTAAGTAGTTTTGAGAATAAAATATGAACCGCTATAAATAAATAAATAAAACTACATATCATAGTTTTTACGAAAATCAAAGGTAAAAATTTAAAATAATTTTGTTATAACACTATTTTCTAATGCAAACACATTATCATACCATAGAAATCACAATAAAAAAATGCTAATCAAAATGTAGCATACAAGCCCGCAAGGGTGGAGTCTAGTGGTTAAAACCTGGGTGAAATTCCTAGGAGACCCGGGTTCAAGCCTCCCCAAGAGCAAAATCTTGTGGAGCATTCTTGGCCCGAGTCCATGCCTAAATAGACTTCGAGCCTGTCACGCTCGGGTGGTTTACCTGGTGTATGTGGTTTGCAGGCTATTACATATACCCGCGGGTTTACCCAGTGCGCACCGAAGGTAGCGGCTGCGGGTTCCCTCGTTAAAAAAAAAAAAAAAAAAAAAATGTAGCATACAATAAATCACACAACTACTATTGTTTTGTGTGTAAATATTAAATACTTTAAAGTATAAAATGATTTTCTCAATAAGTTCTACTCCTTAGGCCCTAATTATGTACAAATCGTGATTCCACAATTGCAAAGAGCAAGTTTATATTACTCCCTAATAATTTATACACCTCATATAATAATACTCGTAAATAATATAGAAACGTCATTACAATAAAATCGTAATAATCGTCCTATACCAGCCCGTATAGCCTACAACTTATAACTTTATTTAGGGATGTTTCGTTAACGGTAGATTGAAAAGGGTTTAACATGTTTAATCAATCAATATGTTGTTTAGGGTGTTTAGTAGATAACATATTTAGATAGTAAATTTGGGTACAATTTAATATTTAAAAATATGCTACTCTAGTACTCTTACTAGCATATTCAATTAGCAGATAAGAGAATATTTATATGGATATTTTTATCCTTGAAAAATTTTGTTGTGAACTTGTGATAGTTACCGATAATTAATAATTCATGTACATATTAGTCAATTTAAATAAAAAAAACAATCTGCTAATTTGAAACCGTTTATCAAAAACCATTAACAAATTATGGTGATTATATATTTTGGTCAATCCAACTAAATAATATGATTGATATAATATGCTTTTGCAACCTAATGCTGTCAATTTCAACCCATTGTTTTTCAAACAGGGCCTTAATAATATCGATAAATAAAACTGGTATGAATCTAATAAACGTACCGATCTTATTTAAGAATCTAGATAAAACAACAAAACAAATATTTCTCAATCAAATTCCAATTTGTTTTATTTAATTTGTTGGTTATAATAATATTGCAAAGTGGTCTCTACCGACGTTTTTGGTGGTTGGTTCTTTGATGATCACATGATTCTTATCAAAAATGTATGAATCTAAGTTAATACAACTTGTCATACAAAGTGTCCCATTCTCAGGTAGGTCTATTGGATCTTTATTATTTACAGTTTGCACCATAAATTATCAACTATAATAATAATCCAACTACCAATCACTCTCATACATTTTTTAACTCGTAAAATATCAGTCGATTTTAATTATATCTGATATTCGCTGACGTGAGGTAAAACATTGAATGCGTAGAGAGTGTTTGATAATTAACAGATTACGATTAGTTTCAGCATAAGTAATTCTAATGTAGACTATAAAATGGCAGATTTTAACAGAAGGTTTGACTAATTAATAACATAATATAATAACCAGGATTAAGAGATTGGTAACTAGCAAATTAAGATTTGTAAATTGTTAAAATGTAATATTATTTTGTAATTTAAAATATGCTAACCAATATGATATGGTAAGCAGTATATTGTAAAACATCATATTGATCCCAATTAAATATGTTGTTTCAATATGTTATTTATCAATCATTAAAATTAATATATTGACTGGCTCCTTTAATATGTTAAAAACTGGTTAATATGTCGTTTGTCAAATACTGCCTGAATAACAATTTTTTGTGCGTTGAAACTTAAAAGTATTATACTTAAAACGGATATGACTTTTTAAAAAAAGACCAACCGATCTTTAAGATGTACACTTATGGGAAGATAAGCCTCAATATATACATAATGCACATAATTTATCGAACATATATGTTGAGTGTGTGAACAATAAAGATGATTAGTCTTTTAGCATATTACTTAATTAGTTAATTAATTAATTAATTTGTCTAGTTTATTATAATTAATGAAGGGGTTAAGATTTGAACATTTGTTCCAAGTGTCACAAACAATCAAAGACGTTAATCTACTTAATTAAAGAGTGGTTAGTGGATATGAGACAATATTTCATGCTCGACTTTAATAAAGAAAAGGAATAAATGGTTTTGAAATTATTGTTGTCACTAGTTTACTTGCACGGGCATGTAAAAAAGAATATAAATAGACATTTAAAATTTTATAATTGTAGTATTATTTCATTTAAATTTAAATGTTCAATATTTTACAAGTACAAATAAAAGTATATTAAATTTAAATTCAACGTTTATTATACTTTTAACATTAAATTAAAGGGTACATGCCTCACTGACATCGACATATCCCTATTTTGATTTAATAATCAAAATACACATAATCAAAATAATTAAAATTAAAAGGTACACATAGAAAATGAATATCATATGTTTTCCATATGTTCTTATACTAATACAAAAATGTTAGTATAGTTATTAATGACATAGAGTGGAATAGGCTATGTATAGTTAAATTCAGCTTCATTTAGTTCAGTTCAGTTTAATTCAACTCATCTCATGACAAATTAACTCTTATTTCAATTCAGTTCGGTTCAATTTAGCTTCACTACGACTAGTTCAGTTCAACTCTTTTCAGCAAAAAAAAAAGAGTGTAAAATCCATTACTAACCATATTTTTGGTAAATTGCATATACACTTTTATTACATGATTTTACACTAAATTAATATAAATATTTTTATCCCACACCCTTGGTAGAACATAGTTATGTTGAAAACGACTCATTAGTAATTAACTAATTGTATCAATCAGAACAGCCAATATATACCCTCGTAAGAAAATGTCCCAAAACTATAAGTTTGATACTTATATAATTATATGTATGTAAATAATACAAAATAGTAGAATTTATAGTATTTTATAGCTATTTTATCGCAAGATCAATGAGCTAATATAATATTAGTAGTTAATATTAATTCAAATTAAAAGCTAAAAAATGGGTAGGTTGTTCATTTTGACTTTTTATTATGCTAAGACAGTCTTATATAAGTTCACAATTTAACAACGAATTCAATGCGAATCAACATTATCGTAAAGTGTTTTTGAGACGACGTTTATAATAATTGTTTTATTTTTGTGACGGTTTATATTATACGGTATATCATTATTGATTTATTTGGTTCGACGATTTGTAATTTGGATTATACGTGGTGTTTAAATTGATACTTTAGCCCACCCTCTATTATAAGCCATATATTGCCAAGTATTGGTCAAATATGACTATTTTTGACACATAAGCTATTTTATGTGACAGATAGTTTATTGGTAATTTGGTAAACTATTTATATTCTAGGAATATAGTTAGATAAGTAAAGTAGGAATTTTAGGCATCTTATACTATTAATGCAATTATGTATAATATGAATTTTAGTTGGTTATGACTATATTCTAGGAAGTAAGTTAAAATAATATTTTATAATTAATTATAATAATATCTTTAGTGGGTTAAGGTTGGAAGGTGGATAAATAGGCGGGAAAAGTATTATTGTAGTGGTTTATTTGTGTTTTATTATTATTATTATTATATATATATATATATATATATATATATAGACTTGGGATCCGGTGAGAACCACCTTACAATGGGAACCTTGTGAGAACTCTGGCCATAAAATTCCATGCCGAATCCAATTATGTCATTAATTTTTTAAAAAAAACTCCGTAAGGAAGAGTTCTCACCGGTTTTCATTGTAAGGTGGTTCTCACCGGATCCCAACCCTATATATATATATATATATATATATATATATATATATATATATATATATAGGGTCGAGATCCGGTGAGAACCAGCCTTATAATGAGAACCATGAGAACCCTCACTAAATCTCCACCATATCTCGCTTCAAATGTTTCGTTGGATCATTTACCATTAGTTTAACTTATTCAAATACACACTTTAGTATCAATAAACAAAAAAATTTGATTTAATTAACAAAATATATACTTAGTGTACGAAAATACAATTAGGCGTACTAAAACGGCTATAAATGTACGAAAACAACCACTACGTGCATGAAATTTTTTACATGCATGAAAATGATCACTAGGTGCATGAAATAAGAGGCTGTACGTGCATTAAAATGAGTTCTAGGTGCATGAAAAATGATAGATGCGTAAAAATCGGTAGTAGGTGCGTGAAAATTAATAAAACGTATCTCACCTTGATTTCCGTCACTAGTATATATTTTCTAGACCAAGAAATATGTTCTCTAGCCTTAAAATTCCATGCCGAATCCAAATATGTCATTAATTTTTTTTAAAAAAGTCCGTAAGGGAGAGTTCTCACGGTTCTCATTATATTGGTGGTTCTCATAGGATCCCAATTATATATATATATATATATATATATATATATATATATATATATATATATATATATATATATATAGGGTCGGGATCCGGTGAGAACCACCCTTATATATATATATATATATATATATATATATATATATATATATATATATATATATATATATATATATATATATATATATATATATTTGTAAGCAAGGTAGCACCAAAACGGACGCGGATACGACACAGACACGTGACACGACATCCCAAAAAATTTAGAACACAGGACATGCATTTAATTATAATAAAATATATATTTTATTGTTATAAATAACGTACAATTTTATTTTTATCATTTATTTAAAGCTAAATCTAAATAAGTAAGGTACAATTCGACCTTTACTATAACTAGTTCTCATTTTTTCACCCAAACTCATCTTCAAATCGATCTTTTTTAAAATTTTATTCCTCATCTACACTATAATACGTTTAACCATGTGTACAACGAGTGTCGGACACGGTGTCGGACACAGGACGGCCAATTAGAAGAAGTGTCTGTGCTAACTAGTTTGTGAAATGCTAACCAATAGGCTGAGTTATGTCTTTATTCATGTGAAAATTGCTAAAACTTCATATAGTAAGTATTGGAGGGACTATAAGAGTAATAATCTCGTTCAAATTAAGGTGTAAGTTTTAGTAGATTAAATCGAACATTTTTCCAAAAATACTTTTTTTATTATATAGGGAGTATATAATTATAATAATTGTCGTTTTCACCTATTATTGTTTAATTTATTACGTAGCTAGATTGAAGGATTATATAATTTGAGTAAAGCTAAAGCACGTTATTCAAGCATAACAATAATTGTAATAAAAAATTATTACGCAAGATATGGAGTATAATTATTTTCTACACCACTTGATATTAGTTTAATTTTTTAATTTTATAGGGTGTTGCTCAATCATAAACGAGTTTTACTCGATTATGTACATAGTTGACCATTATAACCTTATCTTTTCACAGCATTTACAATTTTATTTCAATTTCTCACTCTAACTATCAACCCAAGAGATGTCGTGCAACCTTTCCATCGCCCCCTCCCCCGCCACCCGCCCCTCCCCCGCCATATTGGGATGAGGAGAACAGGAGCCAGGCCATTTAATCTGGCCGGTGGCATATGATTAACTCAAGATAGTTTCGCAATATCTACGCGACTGTATTGACCTTAACAACTTCAACACCAAACCTGGTTAACACACCATGATTTGGGATCCAGCAAACAATAGAAGTTCCTGAATGGGTATGTTCATTAAACTGATGTGATAATTTCCTCCCATTTTGAAACTATTGTTTGTTTTTGCTTGTAGGTAGACCTCGAACGGAGATTCCTTTTGCTATTATGACCTTAATCTATACAAACACAGTACATTAAACCGTGTAAGTATACACTCAGTAGGGCGGTACATTGGGGAGAATAAATTGACAATTGTCTCATCCTACGAATCTAATGCACGATATAACAATACTATTGTGACAGAGATTCAATCCAAATAACAATCGAAAAAAGAAGAACAATTAAGAAATTAACAAAACATAAAAACGATGTAGAGAAACCCTAATTTAATTTAGTCTAAATCATCTTTCCAAACAAAAAATTGGTCTAAATCAATTTTTTAATTTCATATAATATAATTGATAAAGGTAGAGATTAAACTTATTACTTGATCGATACGAGAATAGCATCCATAATTGTGTAGTTTAGAGGTTTTTTGTGAGGGAGAGAATTAGGGAGAATTTTTTTTAAGCAAAGGGTATAGAATGGAAAAGTGAGGGGAAAAAGTTTATAATTGAGTAAAACTCGTACATGAATGAGCAATTACGATTTTATATGCTACTTTCGATTATAATGTTCACACCATGAAGATTCGAACTTGCTTTGTCATTTGGTAATCGTTAATTAGTCGCATTAAATTAATACATGATTCTCTTACGTTCATATATTGTACTAATCAAAATACAGGTTAAGGCTGTGTTTGGCAAGGCAAATAAGGTACCTGATTTATCTGAAATGACTTTTTTGCAAAAATAATCAGGTACCTTATTTTTTTTGGCGTGTTTGGCAAGTACCTGATTTAAGAGAAAAAGGTACCTAAAATAAAAAGCTACCCCAGGTAGCATTTGAGAAATCAGGTACCTGTTTTATTTTCATCTACCTATTCTACCCTTAGTCCAATATCCGCGATAGGAATTTAGGACTGCTACTTTAATTTCGGGTGAAGCTTAATTAGTATTTTTTTTGTATGATTTTAATAAAGAATTATTTTTGTATCGCTAAAATATATTTTCAAAGGTGTATTGCTTGAATTTTTTTTTTACCTAATTGTTATATGTTAATTATGTTTTCATTCTCTTTCAAATATATTGAAAAAACTTCATTATAACTTGTTAAATTATACTTGAAATTAAGAATCTAAGATAAAAATTTAAGAACTGGTATGTCAAGCCCACCTTGCCCTCAGCCTAGTAAAAACGTAACGGCGTCAACGACAATAACACAAAAATAATAGTAAAAACGTAAAATATATCAATAATAAACCATGTCCTTTTCCGTCATTTTGTTAAATATCAGCTACCTTTTCAGCTAGTATCCAAACAGTTTTAACAAAAATCAACTACCTTTTCAGGTCTTAATTTCCAGCTACCTTTTCAGGTAGCTTTTCAGGTTTCAGGTAGCTTTTCAGGTTTCAGCTGCCTTTTCAGGTTTCAGCTACCTTTTCAGCTAGTTTTGCCAAACAGACCCTAATAAGGGGCGAAGCTAGCTAAAAGTAAATGGTATCATTTGCTAAAGAGTCGTTATCCTAAACTTCTAAAGAATAATAGCTAAAGCTAAACGATCTTACAATTCAAAAATTCCTAAACACGGGTCGTTAATATAATATTTTTGTTATTAATATTCTGACTCTGTATGTTGAGTACATCTTTTTATATATATTCTGATCTATTTTCCTTTAGTTCCGTATTTTTATTATAATTTAATGCTTTCAATTAAGGTAAAAAACATCTACAATAATAACTTGCATTGTAAAAAAGTCGTGGATAAGTTTTTGGTATAACTTTTTTTTTACGTATTTACGATTAAAATTACGTAATTTTAGCCATAATTAAACTAAAAAAAAGAACATTATTTGTGTATTATAAAAAGGATTTTTATTATAATTTAATGTTTTCAATTAAGGTAAAAAACATCTACAATAATAACTTTCATTGTAAAAAAGTCGTGGATAAGTTTTTGGTATAACTTTTTTTTTACGTATTTACGATTAAAATTACGTAATTTTAGCCATAATTAAACTAAAAAAAAAAACATTATTTGTGTATTATAAAAAGGATGGAAATGTATATAAATCTAAATAACGTTTAGCACACAAAAAGTCAATTATACGAGACAAAATACGTGATATAATAATGCAATAACATGGCATACATGTGGACACGATTATACAAATCTTAATTTATGTAATTTGAATTAAAATATTAATTTAGGGTTAATTAAATACAAAACGACAAGTATGCAACTTGTTACACGTTGGTCCCAAGTCACCTTTAGGTTCGCTTACAAGTTTGTATTATTATGTCATGCATATATACTTTGACAATAATCGTTTCGACAGATAAAAAGTGACCATTTTATAATACAGTAAAATTAAAGGTATTTTAGTTTGAATCTGTCCTCATTTCCATTGTAATGTGACTGTATGCACGTTGATGTTTGGTAAACAGTAGATTGATGAAATTCAGCATATCTAAGACTTAGGCTTTAGTATATTTGACTCGACGATCTACTAAATGGCATAAAACAGTAGACTGGCCTTCAGTATACTGTTTTCTAATATGCTGCTCTCAGTAACATATTCACTTTAGTAGATTGTAGAAATCAAATCGCTTTATAATTTATACATGTATACAACAATCTATTAACTTAAGCGTGCTAATTAATCACTAAACATATCTAGTAAATCTGCTAAATATAACATACTAGCCAAATATGTCATTTAAAGTTTTAAACATATCATTTGTAATTTACTTAACTAATCTGATTCTGCTAATTATTATCTGTCGTTTACTGAACAAGGCCGATATAGAGCAATTATTTTAGGTTATAAAGGTGATAATATTTTTTAAAAAGTGGGTTTTATAATACTTTGATACTTTGATACATGTGATCATAGTTGTACAATATACTAATTTATTCTCCACTTAATTTTAAATGTTCCCAAAAAAACTTTTAGCTTATTTTTGAATAGTTTATTAGGCAACTTGTTCTATATAATATTTAAATCAATTGGTGCAATGTAATAATCATGATGTGTGGTTGGGATTTTTAACATTATCATCAAGAATTTTGAAAAAAACAACTTGGAACTACTTTACCATTTTAATATAATTAATAATTATCGCAAATTTTTATTTGTGACAGACAAAATCTATCACAAATTTGTGACGTGAGATAAATAAAATAGTAAAAGGGAAAAGTTATAAAGGGTTGTACGAGAGATGACAAGTATGTGGCTGTTACAAGCAAGATAGACGGAATAATAACTAATAAATAATCATTGTTGTAACCTAAAAGAAAGTAGTGAATGCTTTTGCATACTTATCTTGAACCACTTTTATTTTAACAATATCTTCTAAACTTTTTTACTTCTCATATTTACAAATAACTAGGTTTTGAGCCGAAATTAAAAATATACATTTTATTTTATAATACTAAAATTTATATATCACAATACCATGAGTAAATTCTCATAATTGTGTAACAACATATTTAGTTACTCTAACGTTTAATTATGAGTTACTCTATGCAGTTTATATCCGTTTAGATAATGTATTGTATAATTGCACAGATTTCTCTTCGGTATTATCTATTAACCCTAACTTTTCAAATAAAATCTTAACATTACTTATAGGTGAGAAACTTAATATTTATAAATAATAAATGGTATTTATATTAAAATAAATAAATAAATAATCGGTCTAAAATCTAAAATATTAATCACTATAGTATAAACCTAAACTATATTGTCTACAAATCTATGCAACATGTTGCCACATTTACAGTAAATACTTTAAAAGAGACAAATCCTAGTATGCGAAAAAAGGTCTAGCATTTACTCCATATGAATCTGTCAAATGTGTTGGACTTGAGTTATTTGCAACACGGCTTCACGTTCTGAAACGATCCACTTTTATAATAAGATTATTTATTTTATTGTTAATAAATGAGTTATCTTTTATATAATGAAACTGTCTTACAAATATTAAACCGTCTTACACAATAAAAGTAAAAATGTACTAATATAGCCCACCAACATAATTACTCCGTATTAATCAAGCAACCATTAAAAGAGTTCTATTCCAAATTTCAACCTCCAATCAATTAAAACATAAATTCGATATTTCTAAAACGAATTAAGAAAACAAAATAGCAAATAAAATAAAATAAAATAAAAAAGTTACTCGTTGTATACAATTTGCCCTTATTGTTATATTTTAGATAACTTTCTTAACATATTCTACATATTACTAGATCAACTTCTTTTACAGTTGAAATTATCTACATCATATTAAACTGAACATATAGCACCTGAGCCAAATTGATTTGAATTGAACTTAAATGAGATTAAGTAAGAAAAACCCGACAACATTACATCGCGGTCTCAATTAATGAATTATTCCTTTATTACTATAATACTATGGAGACCATTACTTAGGTCATGTTCTTTCTAGCTTAATTTCAGCTTCTTTTAATTTTGCTTGGCTTTATTCCGTTAAGTTTTATTTACGTTCAATCAATTATGTTCAATTAATCTCTTCACAAAAGTAACTTTTAATTCAACTAAATTCACTTCACCCCAGTTTCATTCAATTTAGTTCATTTAAGCTCCACTGCAATTAATTCAATTCAGCTCGTTTCAGCCGAAAAGAACAGGGCCTTAACTCTAGAAAGATTCTCAATTTGTCTTCACTAACAACAATATCACAAATTCTGATTTATAACGGTATTATGGTGTTAAAAGTATGTAATCTCATATAAAGAGCAAATGAAAGATTAATTGAAAACAGAATTATAATACGTCACAAACTTATGACCGTCACAAGTCACAACCAGGCGAGTCGGCCAGATTAAGAATAGATAGGGTTGTTGAAGATCAACGACATCCAAACAGTTCTAACTTCTAACTTCCATGTGACTGTGTGATTGTCACTTTACAGATAATGAAGGAAGAGCAATCACTCAAGCTTCGAGCACATGACAAATTAGTACTCACACAGTCACACTTTATTATATGAGGGTACATATATCACAACAATTGTCCTTTTTCGATAATAAGACGATATTTTACAATTATTTTAGTGTTAAATATACTTCATCCATTCCAATCAATTATATACATTTGCTTTATTCATGTTTGTCAATAACCGTTTTCTTTTGTTAATATCCTTAGTTACGTATCGATAAAAATTATAAAACTTTGATATTCACAATGTAACCGGTAAGACAATTTAAACAAGATCTCACTCGACTATCTTTTGTGTCATATATTAAAAGTTGTGTCGAAGATTAACTCGACTTATGAATAGTGCCAAAAAAGTGAAATGTATAGAATTGATTGGAATGGAGGAAGTATCAGTTAGTCTTGCTTGTGACGGGTCGGGTGGAGAGACGAATAATGACACTCACAAAACGAATAGGGGGACAAAGGTGGGGCACCCCATGTGCTTTCCTCTCTCCTCTAAATGGGTATTTTGTGAGACAAAATGGTATCCGTCTTCTCCTTGTGACGGATACCTTCCGTCTACAATGAGAATTTGTGTAAATATAATTATTATTGAAAAATAAATTAACACTAATTGTATTATTGTGATTACATTTAAGCATAAATTCACATCTAATTGTTTGAAGATGTTTTAGACGAAAAGTAGTTGTCTGAAAAATAATTTAGGACATAAACACTCATCCATTCATCTATAAGAGGCCAAAATTCCGTTTATATTTATAACATTAATTATTATTTAACTGTCACAAATTTATAACGGATGTTACAGAATTTGAATTTGTGTTATAGGAAATCACAAATCCCATCAAGTTGGAGCCACTTACTTTGAAGCCAAAAGCCATGTTACTCGAATCATTAAATATTATCACTCCATATTCCTACATGTGTTTGACACTTAAAAGAGCAAGTGTTAAGCTAAAATATGTGTTTTTTATATGACACTTAATTAACAAGTTTATATTTACTCCGATTAGTTTTTACTATTTGAAACTGGTTCGTTGTAAGATACATACTCAATTGAGACTGGCTAAAGCCAAAACGAGCATGTGGGCTCAGCATACTCGTGCTCAATACCTAGCCTAACTCGATGCCCCCTGTTGAGTCTAGTTTAAACCTTTTTCTTCAACATGAACTCAAGTTTTGGGCATTACTCAAGATAATGCTCAGTTAAACTGGCTAAAGCCGAGACGAGCATGTAGGCTTAGTATACCTCTGCTCAGTAGCTAACTTATATTAACTCAATCTTACCCATGGCCGAGTCAAGTTTAAGCCCTTTTCTTCAAGATGAACCCGAATTTTGTTTTTAGGTCGAGATTATACGTAGCTCCACCCAGCTGAATTAGATCCCTAAGACCATCCCCAAGCAAGGTCGATATGGGATCGAGTCAAGTTAATTGTAATTAAGAAATCGATTAGAATTGACTCAAGTCAATTTGAGTCACAAATCGACCCAATTTGAGGTAAATTGACTCACCAATCGACCTAGGTCGTGACTTTTGTTTGATTTCTTAATTAAATTGATTGGGTTATTGACCTAGGTCGTGATTTTTTGCTTGGGAGGGTTTAAGTGAGTCAGATCAATAAGGAGAGATTAAGGTATAATATGCAATTGACCCGATTAAATTGATTTCTTGCTTGGAAATGGTCTAATAGATTATAACCGTGTCATAAAATCAATAGACAATAAGACAATTGCATTATCATCAAGGCAAACAAAACAATAGTGGTGGTCCAATTCCAAATAATGAACTTGCCCATATTGAAGAACTATTTTTTTTTTCCCTTGAAATTTTACCATATGAAGCAAGAAGATAATAAGCATCATTGACATAGTGACATCCACAACCTTTAATAAACATTAAAATTGCACTATTTATTAGTAGAACAAAAGATCCAATTATACAACAAATCTAGACTCAAATAGTAACAAAACCCAAAACTTGGAGATTAATTAAAGCTCTTTTACATTCCGTCTTAAGGGAGACTTACTGACTGCTTATACAACGCCTCGAATCGAAGCCACTTCCATTTATTTCCATATACAAGGAAGAACAACTAAATCTAGGACTAAAAACTATAATTACATAACATTAATTACGTTAATTAATTACTAATTAATTGATCTCCAATTTAGTTTCTCTGGGATCAGACACTTTAGAAGCAAGCACCATTCTAAGCTGTTCTTGACTGTAATACCGGCTCGTCATCTTCACCGTCGCTTGTTGAATCATTAAATCATTCACAACGGATACACTCGCGTGTGTTACATCCAAATCAAGCTCTTTCAATGCCGACATTAGTCTTGCAGCAGGGTGATTCCGCTTATTGCAGTTCACCCTGATCATTGCATCCCACCCGATAATCTTCACCTCAATTTCCAAATCCGACTGTAATATTTGCTCTCGCTCTCGCTCTCGCTGTAATGGCGATCCAGACCCGCCTTTTCCCGACAATTCCTTCTTCAATTCCGATACTTCCCAAACCAATCCATCCTTTTCCGACTCAAAATCCTGCAATTTTCCTTTAAGTTCGTTAATGTATGAAATTGCGTCACCCAGTAATGACGCTTTGTCCATCTTTGACACGTTCGGGACGACGGCCCTGAGCGCGTAGAATTTCTGGTTTAGCTTCTCTCGTCTTTGTCGCTCCGCTTCAACGTGATTAAGCGGTTCTTCTCGGCCATTAGCGGGTTTTCTACCTCGCTTTCTCGGCCTTTTTTCCGGCTCTGGTAATACAACCAAACCGCTGTCAACCTCCCTGACGGATGCATCCAATTCTGAATGATCTGAATCAGCTGCTCCTCCGCCTCCGCCGCCGGAAGACGGAATTATTACGCCGGAAGTGAAGGATAACATTCCTTCATCGTTACTGCCGCGAGAAGTCGGCGATCGTCTCTTCCGATTCTTATTATTATTATTATTATTATTACTGTTGTTATTGTTACTGCAATTCTCGTCAATCAAAAACGGGGAATTGCCGTTACTCTTCTTACTCTCTCCGACACCGAAACTCAATATCTCGCCGCCGCCGCCCTTTCCGCCGGACCCGCCAAACGCGAACTCTGAGAAATTTAACTCCTTCGTAAAAAACCCTTGTTCCTGCGGCGGATTACTGACATTACTCTTTTGAAGAATTAATGTCGCCGGTTGGGATGGCGGTGGCGGAACCGGAGCAGCAGAAACAGCCGGAGATGGAGCAGGAACATGAACCGGAGGTTGAGCCGGAGCCGGAGTTGGAGGGGGGTCACTAATCCATAACGCAGCCGGGTCGGACTCCCCCTGCTCGTGAACAGGCCAAATTGGAATCGAACCTAAACCTAATCCCGATCCCGAACCAGAACCTGAACCTGGACCGGAGCCATTATCAAAGCAAAACAAACCGCGAACCCGGTTCATCAAATCAGGACACTGAAAATTAACCTCAGTAGACCCAAGCTCAACGACACCGTTTACCACAGGAATCGACACCATGGTTTGCAACCCGAAACAAGCACCTTGCTTAGCCCGACTACAAGGCGAACCCGCTAACCGATCCGACCCAGCAGCCCAGATCGGGTTAGAACTAAGATAAGCTTGACCCGGAAGATCTTCACCGGATTGAAAAGACTGAGTCATAGAAATAAGAAAAAACCATTCAGTATCCGTAACATCTTCATCAACCGCTCCAGCATCATCCGGAGCAGGAGCACCAGAAATAAGCGAGTTAAGCTCACGGAGAACTCGCTTCCGGTGCTCCTGCTCAGCCGGGTTCAACACCGAAGTAGACGGAACTACAGAATTACTATTCCCAGCCGGTTTATCGTCTCCCTTGTAATACCCATCTCCCCAACCAAGTAAAGGTTGACCAGAAAAGTCAACGCTGAACTGCCAGAACACAGCGTATGTCCAGCTGTACCGGGCTGGGGCGTCGATTAATGCTTGTAATCGTTGTTGTAGTGAGTCTATCATTAAAGTAGAGGACGACGACGATGGTCCATGACCATGACTAGTATTGTTGTTGTTATTATTAATATTCATGGCGGAATGTAATTAAATTAAGGTTGAACACGTGAAGAAGGAGGGGGAGGAAGGAAGAAGGAGGCGTGGAATGCGTGGGATGGGAAGGGGAGAGTGTGTGTGTGTGTGTGAATTGTGATGTGTTTTTGGTGTGGGGGAGTTTGGTGAATTGGGGGAAATGGAGAAAGTAGAAAGGAGTGAAGGGCGTGGGAGATTATTTATTTTAATTTTATGTGGTGTGCTGCACTGCTAACGTGTGGGGTTGTTTACTTTTTTGTTTTTTGTTTTTTTGAGACGGGTTTGTGTAGATGAAGGTACGGTTTGATAAGTAGCGGATTAATTTCAGTATAAGCAGATTCTAGATGAGAGATTTAAAATTTCAGAAGGTTTGACTTGTACTCCCTCCCATTCCATATTTTCTTCCCTTTTGTATTTGGCACAAATATTAAGGTGGTGAATAAAATAAGTGTAAAAAATTGGGTGGGGTTTGGTGATAGGAGAGAGGGATGAATAATTAGTAATTAAATAAGAAATTATGGGGCCAAAAGCATTAAAAAAGAATAAAATAGGAGTAAAAAGGTTGAGTGGGGTTTGATAATAGGAGAGATAAATGAATAAAATAAGAATAAAAGTTTCTAAAATAGGAAAGGGAAAGAAAACCTGAATAATCCATTTTATGAAATAGGGAAGAAAATATGGAATAGGAGGGAGTATATTATAATTAACCTAATTAATTTGAGTCCTTGGTAAATAGCAGATTACAATTAGTAGAGTAAAATATGCTAAACAATATGTTGGAGAAATCAGCATGTTGTAAAACAGTGTATTGACTAGTTAAACATGCTAAAAAGTAAAACCCTTGAATAAGCTAAAAATTGATCAATGTGTAACCAAACAGGACTATTAAATAGATTGTAAATGATATGAGTAGATTTGAATAATATGTTTGACTAGTAGTATATTTTAGTTAGGAGATTTGATAGAGGTGTTTGGTCGTTAGCGGGTTTGAGTTAATATATTGTTTTATATTTATGTCAAATGATGGATAAATTTATTTTTCACAATTTTACTAAAGTGAATAGGTTGGGTGAGTAACGAGTGTGAGTGACATCATATTGGAAATTAGTAGATTAAAGTTCACGGTTTCAATATGTTATTTACCAAACACGTAAATTAGTAATTTTGCTAAATATTCATCAATCTATTGTTTATGATTTGGATTCAATGTAGATGCTTATGATTTGGATTCCAACTCTGTTAAAGTTAAAATCGCCTTATGAGTCTTGACCCGACAAACGGGTCAACCAAGTTAATTCGGGTCGAGTTAATTCCGGGTTTGCAAGAATTCAGGTCAAATCGGGTCATTTGGTTCCATTCATTATTAGTTCAAATATGCAAGTTATTTATTGATAATAATCAATTTACAACAATTTGGGTTTATGTCAAACTCTAGTTTTAAGTTTGGGGTGTCAAGTTCAACACGAGTTGAATCATTCGGACCGGGTCAATTTTTCCAAGTTCACTTGCGACTCCCCTCCACCGAAAAAGTAAATATTATGAGACGGTTGCATGGCGTGGGAGTCTAGCTATAATTATCTTTTACTATAATAAAGTAAATTCTTTATAAAAGTTGTTATTAATGATAAGTATATATCATAAAATGATTCAGGATCGGTCAATTATACGACAATTGAATATAATAGCGAGTATAATTATTTTTTTTGCGAGAAACACCCCCAAGAGGGTTACTTCATATCATTAGAAATACGAGTAAAAGAGTCCACAAGGTCTTGAGCTGACTCCAACACCCATTCCCGTCTCCCAAGAGACCATGGAACCAAGTGCGCTAAGCAATGAGCACTATAGTTATCCGAACGCCCAACAAAATGAAAACAAACAGAAGTAAAATCAAACATAACGGAAAAAATATCATCGTAAATATAAGCGAGTATAATTATTTTTGGGTATTTTAATGTGGATAATAGTCCTTCTATTCTAGTGAGATACTTATACTTAGACCCGTTCAATTAATTGACTTAGAGTTTAATTGAACTAACTAAATTAAGTGGAACTGAGGTGAAATGAATTTTGTGAAAAGATTAACTGAACATAATCAATTGAACGTAAATAAAATTTAACGAAAAACAATCCAGCAAAATTGTAAGTAGTTGAAAATAAGCCAGAAAAAAGCTTTACTTTATTTTCCCTCACAAAATAAAATAAATGTAAACGTCTTACCGGAACGGACCGAGTACTTGGTAATGTTGTTGGGGAGTGAGGGAGTAGGAATGATCGAGGAATTGGGTTTTGTTAGCAAGGAAGGTGCCGAGAGTTGAGGAATTACGGATTTTATTATATTATTATTATTGTTGTACACTAGTGTACTATAGTACACGACTACACGTACATTGTTACACGCTAAGTTGGTCGATGATGAAGGTTCGAAGAATCAAAGCTGGTCTTGTTTATTTCATCATACTTTTAAACGTTTATTTTTTAATCATTAATGGCTGCTCACGTTACTCAGCTACAGGAGTATGTGAGGAGTGAGGTACCTCATAATGCCACGGTTGGTCCGAGCGGGTTTGACTTCTGCTTTGACTCGGTTTAAATTTCGGTTAAGATGGATTGGAATCTTTAGATTAATCATCTTTTTAAAAGTTCGAGATAGGTAGTGTTGGGGAGAGTCTACTGTGCAACTGGCTAGTGGCAAAGTCGGGCCGTTAGTTTGGCAAGCTATACTTAGCTATGTGTCTATGGCTAACTTTTATACGTCGTGTTTTATGGTGAAGTTAGTCTTGTGTAAGACGGTTTTACACAGCGGTGTTGGATACGGATTCAAACTTAACTGTGTTAATTGGCATAGTAAAAAGTGTTTTTTTACAATTTGAAACATTGTATAATATAATTAGTAATGAAGTAATCATGACATTATTTAATTCATTGTGAGGACAAGAATTTTCCATTTATCTCCTTTACCTGGTTGACCGCCCTTAAAGCCTTGACGGTTGATGATTCTATCCTACCTCCTTCGACGACTATTCTCACTTCCAAATTAGTTATACCCCTGCCTCTAATGCTACTATTCCTAATCTCGGAACTACTTTGTGGCCGATAAATTGAACACTTTACCTACGAACATTTATTCATTTCTCACAATCCAAATAACCCTGCATAATCTCACCGTATATCTTACCTCAAAGTCATTTTCCGCCCCCTTTCTCTTGTACATGTGAACCATCCCAATCATTTTACAAGTTTAAGATTACGTTTTCCCGTCGTAATTCGCAACGACAAAGTATCAAACAAGGTATAAAGGCTTCAAGTTTGACTAACATAACTTCTTCATGGCTAATCTCAATGTATTTTCATCCCTTTATGCCTCCAACTGAGCAGCCAATTTATAAATTTCATAAAACAAATTCACCCATATTATTTTTTACACATCTTTCCTTCCTCATAATAAGAGACGGTCAATCCTTCCCTAATTGACATACATGATACACCCATTCGAAGCCCCAAACAAGCAAATCACAACACCACAACTCGAACACCTATTGTACTTACAAACAATCTCCATCTGCCACCCAGTTCTTGTAACCAACAAAACAACACCGTGGTCTCATTATTATTCATCAGTAGACTAAATATAAGTATCTCGTACATCACAAGGCCGCCTTTCTCATCATATCTTCGTTACATCAATCACTTTCTCCGTCAACCAGCGCCATCATTCTCCGCGTAGAAACGGTAGAATAAAAGCATGTCTAAGAAAACGAGTTATCAACCAAAACTCGTAAAAAATTATTAATATATTTCAAAATGTTTAAAATAAAACATGATTAGTTTGGTGATAAACATGTGATACCTACCATAAAATACTCAACTTTTTACATTAATTTAATCCAATCATTAATTCGTCAATCATAACTCATAATACAAGTTGGTGTAACAACAATACCAAGGGCAATATCGTCTTTTCACACATCCCTTCAACTCTAAAAAAAGGCCCCCAATTTTCAAATCCCTAATTTTCAAAATCCGATCTTCCTTCCAAAAATCCCCAATTCAATTTCATTTCCATCCCCAATTTCTTCCAAATAATCCTTCAAAAAAATTAAAAAAATGGCTTCCGAATCCTTCACCGACAAAACCGCCATTTTTAGGAAGCTAAAAGCTAAATCCGAGAATAAGGTTCGTCATCAATTAATTTCTTCAAATTATTATTTTTTGATTTTTTAAGGTTTTTGTTTTTGAATTGTATTTCAGCAATGTCGGAAACATTAGTTATGAATCAATTGAGATCTAATTCAGATCGAACTCCAGTAATTTGATTATGATCATGATTATTTGATTTGATTTGATTTGATTCGATGTGATTTGGCAGATGTGTTTCGATTGTAATGCGAAGAACCCTACATGGGCGTCGGTGACATACGGGATCTTTCTATGTATTGATTGCTCAGCTTTTCATCGTAGTCTTGGTGTTCACATTAGTTTCGTTAGGTATGTTTTCGGATTTGGCATAATTTTAGGGTTTTGTTTTGAAATTCACGAGTTTCTTCAGAAGATCTTTGCGTTTTTTAAGATGTTAGATTGAATGCTGTTTAAAAAGAGCCTTAATCGTTTAGTAGGTAGGGAGCGGAGATCAGTTGAAGGATTTTTCGGGTGCGTGATGCGTGATTATTGTCGAATCGTGAGCTGAAATAATGTAGAAGGTGCATTGTTTAATTGTTTGATGTAGGTAAGCATATTCTAGACGGGCTTCGGCCGTGTAGAGGTGAATCATTAGCTGAAACAATATAGAAGGGTGCACAACTGCACATCTTTTGATTGGTTGATATTTGCCATGCTTATTCTAGGCGGGATTTGGCTGTAATTGATTTATCGATATGAACTCGGGTTTTGATTGAGAAGTGCAATGTGAGCTTATTGTGAGTTGAAGTTTGAAAAGATCTGAGAGCATCATCAAACCGTTTTAGTGTGTGTTTTGCGTAACATTTCGGGAACTTGGCAGGATTGGGGGACTAGAGATTTGCATGTTGTAGAGTTATTGTAGACTTGCATGAGTAAGTTGAATTATTAGATGCTGTCTAATCAAAAGCAAAGAATGTGCATTTAAGCGTAGTACTGGATAATGAAATGCAGTTGTGAGGTAATATGGGAGACTGAAACTCTGAAGATGTTAGTGTTTATTATGAGTCTTGCCACCCTTTATGGATATTCAGAAAACTATGCGTAGCCCTTTGAGCACAATAATCCGCACTGTTTTAGAGCTTAAAAGTGTCACACTATCATGGAAGATAGTTGGTGATTTAGAGGCGTCGTTCGCCTTGAGGCTGTAATGACCTAATTGATCACAGTCAACCGTTAGAAGGAATATAGACGGTAGCACTTCCGTCTTTTTCTCTCACGAGGCTTGTAAGTTGTTGGAGTAGAATTCTAGAATTATTACAACCTGGAATTATGGACTATGGTCAAACCAAGAAAAATGATTCGCTAAAGTAGTTGGGAACCTTTGCGATTCTCTTTATTGTGATAGAGTGTTAAACAACGCAATTCATGAATCACGGCCAATTTTCATTATAGGCCATGTGAAACAACCTATCTTTGTGTCTAAATATAGGACTTACGCTGCATATGCCCTGCCACTGTTTACCCCATCATTTATGGGAGGGCCTTTGAGGCATTGTGGTAATGTTTTTTTCCTTATTCTTTCGAGTCTAGTTCTGAATCTCTTATAAAATTATGCTCCACAGTCTCTAGTTTTTATGTGATTATAATATCATTGACGCTATCTTGGTTGATTGTTCCTGTTCGCGTTTTCTTTTTTCTGTTCTTCTGTACTATGTTAATTGTTAAATGTTGACTGTGGACATTTTATTTCAGATCTACAAACTTGGATTCATGGACGCCAGATCAGTTGAGAACAATGTACTTTGGAGGAAATAACCGTGCGCATAACTTTTTTAAACAGCATGGATGGACTGATGGAGGCAAGATTGAAGCTAAATATACATCAAGAGCTGCTGAGTTGTACAGACAAATCCTTTCCAAAGAAGTTGCTAAAAGTTCGGCTGAAGATTCTGGTTTACCCTCTTCCCCAGTTGCGTCGCAGTCAGTGCAGGCGTCTAACGGCTTTTCTGATTTTAACAACCATGATATCTTTAAAGAGTTCCCATCACAGAAGAAAGATACTATTGAATTACCCGCATCGCCAAAAGCTCCTGCTTCACCTAGAGCTCACTCTGTAATTGCTTCTACTGTTAAGAAGCCTCTTGGAGCAAAGAAAACTGGAAAGAGTGGAGGGCTTGGTGCTAGAAAGCTTACGAAAAAGGTAAATCACTTTGCTCTTGTTCCAGCTCATTCTCTAAAATTTTATTGTGATGGCATAATTGACAAAAATAATAATTTCATGCAGCCAAGCGAGAACCTTTATGATCAGAAACCTGAAGAACCCCCTGTACCTGTTGCCACAGCTAGTACTAATTCAGTACCAGTCGGCGCATCTTTTCCTTCTCGCTTCGAGTATGTTGAAAATGTCCAGACTGCTGACAGAAGTTCAGGAGGTCCACAGATAGTCAGCCATGTTGCCCCACCAAAGTCGTCAAATTTCTTTTCTGACTTTGGTATGGACAGTGGATACAAGAAAAAAGGAAGCTCAACTTCTTCAAAAGTGCAGGTAAGATATGATCAATGCTAGCCACATGACTTTTTTATACAAGTTAATATGTGTGACAATGTTAAAGTGGGAAACTTCTCCCCCCCGCCTCCTTTTTTTAAGATCGCCGAAAAGTCTGTGCCCCCAAGACTTCAAAGTCGAGAAGTTTGTGAAGGGCAGCCATGTTTTTGAAATCTTTGTGAAATTTCCCTCCCTTTCACAGAAATAGTGTTATCTAATGCATTGAGCTAATTATGGTTCGTTAATCATGATGCCAACGATGACTCTTTTCTACTCATCATACTCATTTTTTCCTCACTTATCAATATATATCATATCAGTTGATATTCTTTGTATACCACCATGATACAAATCTGAAGTATTTATCATGGTTTGTGAATAATAATAGATTGAGGAAACTGACGAGGCTAGGAAAAAGTTCTCAAATGCAAAGTCCATTTCATCTTCTCAGTTTTTTGGAGATCCGAGTAAATCTGGTGATACGGAAGCACGAGCATCCCTGCAAAAGTTCTCTGTGAGTTATATGTTATTTACGGAGTATTTGTAAAGGCCTTGGTTATGCGATTGCTTCTTTAATTACTATTCCACCTTCTTATTTATGGTTTTCAATTTTTTTTAAACTAATTAATGAGCATAGTTCAAAAATCACGAGTGATGGTCTTAGCTGTTTCGATGACCATGGCTGTGACGGTAATGAAATTTTTGCGTCTTATCAGAATATTCTGTATATGGTTATTTATCCTAACCTGTGAAATTGATAACATTTCATTTATCATCCATATTAACCCCGTAAATTTGAATATTTGACGACATTTATTTACCTTCCTTAAAGTATAATCTCAGCAGCTATTTGTCATTCACTTCTCAATGAAGTCTGTCCTCGCAGCACATGTTGTCTGAGGTCTTTCCCTAAAGATATTCAGTCATGTGTTGCCTCAATTATTTTGGACATGTAAGACGTAGTAGTTGTCGTTGTAAAAACATGTCAAATTTCAAGGATTACTCACTACGTCATCTTATAACCTTCTCCCTTAGGGTTCAAATGCTATCTCGAGCGCAGATCTGTTTGGAGATGATGATAATGGTGCTCTTGATATTTCTGCCAGTGATCTCATTAACCGCCTATCATTCCAGGTATGACTACTGTCAAGGCTTGTGTTGTTGGTTTCATTGATTTCTGTTATAACGGAAGCACAGAGAAAGATAAAAACAAACAATAAAGAACAATACGCAGAGATTTACGTGGTTCACTAACGGTGTGTTAGCTACGTCCACAGGGCAGAAGGGAGAGAGTTTTATTAATGTGAGGAGTTTTTCAGATTACAGATACAGAACGGTATATGATATGATAACTGCTAGGGTAGAGGTTAAGAGTTTATATAGATTTGATCTAATAAGGCCCAGACAGAAACCCCGCATAGTCGTTCGAAGCGGTGACTAACAGATTCAAGGCATAGACCCAACAATTTCATTACCTTTCGTTGATTTCATTATGTCCCTTTTCTTACATACTAGTATATATATATTATAGGCGCAACAGGATATATCATCCTTGAAGAATATCGCTGGAGATGCAGGGAAGAAGCTTGGTACCTTTGCATCGTCTTTATTAAATGATTTTCAGGAACGCGTTCTTTGAATTTCTCCATTGTCATCTATTGAATACGAACCAGAAATTATATAGTACATGTAAAATGAGGCGTTTTCTACACTCGAAACTATTCTTTGGAAGTACAAATCAAGATCTTTGTACTTCCTTTTTACAATTTATTGCAGTATCATATTGTTTATTGGGAGAAATTTTTGATGTAATCATATCGACACACATACTCTGTATTCGTGCTGAACTACTCGTATTATTCTTTTTTTTTTGTGTGTCAATCGTCGGGGTTGATTCAAATTCAGCAATACCAATATTTACGACTGATCATATTTGCCATGGATAAGCATTTTTGTGAGCGAAGTCGGTTTCTGACCGTTCTATTATTGGCATTCTGATCATTAAGCTTTCAAAGAAAGACGGTATCCAAGCTCTAACAAACCCGAAAATGAAAGAGACTAATTAGATGAATCGATCACTTGTTTAATTAATTATAACACATATAAGATCGACTCATACATGACTCACGTAAAAAGACTTCCCGCCTCGTCTCGTCCCCCTGAATCGAAACAAAATCCTTAAAATGCTATCCATTGCATTTCTCAAGAACTAATGTAGGATCTGTTTGGTAAATATTGACCAAATTTCAGTATATTTGAGAGTTAGCATGTTTGACTTACCAATATGCATTTAAAGTGTTTGGTTAATGACATATTGAAATAGTATATTTGGGTACAATATGCTATTTTACAATATGCTGCTCCTACCAGCATATTAGATTAGCATATTAGAAATAAAAAAATTGTCTTATTTACCCTCTTAATAAAATATTAACATTCCTTTTATATATTTAATAAATAATTTTTCATGTCCTTATATGTCATTTTATAACGATTCTAGACAATCTGCTAATCTAAAGTGCCAATTACCAAACACCTCTATAATAATTCTGCTAAATAAATCTGCTAGTCAAATCCGCTAAATCATTCTGCTACTCAAATCTGCTTTTTAAATCTGCTTCTGCCAATACTAATCGTCTTCAATCAGATTTTGTGTTTTCGTAAACACTCGTATATCACTTTGCTATCTTAGTTTTCATTGACTTTTAGTCCGGATTTGAGTCGGTAGGATCATTCATGTCTAAAACCCTTTCTCATGAGTTTTACCATCGCGGCATGTGCTTGAATGCCTTAAACTCGAAACCTCTGGTTTAGTTAATACAACCCCTTACCGTCTCCTCCTCTTCCTCCTCCACCAGCGTAAGCTCCAGTACCAGCACTAGCATTAGCACCACTATACGCAACATCACCTCCTTCACCGCCGCCTCCACCATATCCATACCCCTCGTCACCACCAAAAGCACTACCACCTCCGTAACCTCCTAAAGGGCCATGCCCTTCAACTCCATAACCTAGGAGACGGTCTGCTACCGCTATACGCATTTGCTGTGACATGAAAGACGAGTATTTATAAGAACTTAGGAGACGGTCTACTACCGCGTTGCTGTTACTACGAGTGGTTGAAGGATATGGCAAAGAGAAAACTGTAGTCACCACAAACAGAGCAGTAGTTTTAGGACTGTTATCAGTGTAGTAGCTCATCCTTTGGTAGTATCGAGAACTCATAAACCGTACTAGAATTGTTCATGGATCGTCCCGGCCATTAATATTGGTCTCTCAGTACGCAAAAAAAAGATGAAATCTAAGAAAATGAACTGACAAATAATTGTATCGAGAAGTTCTCGCTCAGATCGTCCCCTAAAGAGGCCTATCATTTGTGTTAGCCCTGTTGGTAGTTTAATCTCTTTTTCTAAAAATGTAATAAATAAGTCTGATCCGGAGAATCGGGTGGACATTATGTAAGAAACCTTTTTTTACTGCTGCCAAAAAAATAAAAATAAAATAATAATAATAATAATTGTAATTTCTGATATAATATCATTACACACAAACGTATGTGTTATATATGCAAAATAGTCGAGTCTGACACTTATACAGCATCGTGGATGGATCGATTTTTGAAGAAATGGGAATTTTTCAATCAAAAATTTCATAAGAACTCACATTACAAATATATGTAGTATATAATTTGGTTATTACTGCTTAATAGATCCAATAATCGCGGTTTCTCAAGCTTTAATCTCAAACGGAAATTCGATTAAATTATGCCATTATTTGAAATTACATCATATTTACATGTACATTCTTAACATATGTACCAAAGTTACAATACAAGATCTATGCAATATTACAAGTACCTACACGAGTTCTCGTACAATCGTACTTCTGGAGCAGACCCTCTTTTCAAGTCATTTTCATACGTTTATTCAAAATTCACGAGAATTTTTGACCAGACGTATGGAAATGACTTGAAATGAACGAGTATAATACATCCCGAGACTATCATAACCTCAAGTTATACATTCAATTACAAGGATGATTAATGAACTTAAGTATGAGTCCAAGGACCTAAAAACATCATGACTCTAATGGGATCTTCATTAGGAGTGTTGATTTTTCGCCTTGTAGTCGTAGTAGATGAAGGAACGCGTTGTTTAATCTCGCGATTTGTGTTATGATTATCTCTTACCATGTTGTTCATTCTATTGGTAGCGGCTTCGTGTGCTAACTTGAGTTCTTCCTCAATGACTCTCTTCCACTCTTGAGCTACTAATGGAGCTTCACAAGAGATCTTCACCGGTTTCATCTAATTGTATGGTTACGATGTTAGAAATGACTGAGACGGAGGGAGTATATTAGATATTGAAATGGACTAATGAACTAATGAACTAATGAATAAGCTAATGTAAGATTAGAGTAATGAAGACATGGTGCTTCTATTTATAGACTAAGAAAAGTTATACTTTTTTAGAAAGTGGTAGGGAGAGGTACCCATCATGTAGGGAAGGGAAGAGGAAACTCCTACCATGGTGGCTCAATAAGTTTCGAATATTTAATCCGTTTATGATTAAATGCGGGTTTGAACTGAACACAGGCTGAACCCTACGTGAACCTTGTGGCTCTGGCTCTAGCTCTTATACAAGCGGGATTCATCGTAAAGGATGGATGGATTAACACGTTAGGACCGTGTAAATTTTGAAAATACATTGTTCGTATTCACTATTCTAGCTCTTCTCATTCCCGACTACTCATTCTTGTGTCTGACCCTCGACATTCAAATATGGGTTACTGAACACAGGCTAAACCCTACGTGAACCTTGTGGCTCTAGCTCTTATACAAGCGGGATTCGTGTTAAAGGATAGGATGGATTAACGCGTTAGAACCGTGTAAATTTTGAAAATACATTATTCGTATTCACTACTCTAGCTCTTCTCATTCCCGACTTCTCATTCCCGTGTCTGACCCTCGACATTCAAATATAGGCACGGTATTGTGACATTCCAAATACTTTATTTTAACCCAAAATGCCTATTTTTCATCTAAATAGCCGAGTCTAACACTTTTACACACGCAGATCACGCACTTATGCTAAATACTTCTAAACAAGTCCGAGTAACAGAGTGGTCGGCCACAATCAAGTATGATGATAAAGTAAAGTCACTAAGGTCCCAAAAATCTGATAGGGAATCATGGCATCAAGTAGTGGATGGACCTACAAATGTTGATATTAAATTGGGATAGGATATAAATCGTTAGTTGTGGATAACACATCAGATTGTTTGATTTATACACAGTTTGCTGTACACCTAACAGTGATGTTTTTGTGTTTTTCCTTTGCATAATTGCACCTCTAAATGCAATAAAATTAGGTCTTACATAAGTTTAACATATGAAATTTGTTTGTTTTCTCTAAGTGCATAGAACCCGTCTTCGATTATTGTTCGTTTTTAGTTGCTGTCGTTTAAAATCGGGTTTTTGAACAGTCTGTCTGGTTTCTGAGATATCGAACACTGATACTTCTAAACGGGTACGAGAAATCAGTAATTTTTACAGAAGATACTAACCGGGTTTTTGAAAAGTCCGACTGTTTTCTGAGATCTCGAACACTGATACTTCTAACCGGGTATGAGTAAAAGTCTGACTGTTTTTTGAGCAGTATTTTAACAGATCAGTTATCAGTAATAAACTGAATGTTAGGTGCCTAAAAAAATGAAGATTTGGCATCTGATACGAGCGAAAGCAAATGGTTTATTTTCGGAATTTGATATGAAAAGACGATCAGTAAATCGAGTTAGGAATATCACAAGATCAGTATAACATTATGCATCAGATTCTGCAAGCTGTAACTCATTAACTCGCAACCGGTCACATCACATCATATCGGAATAATATGATGTCAACTCGTGTCTACTGGATCGGGTTTAACCCTGGTTTGAACTGTGTAAAACCGTAATGACACTGTCTCAGATTCCTGATGACTTGAATTCGAGACTTCTGGTTTAAATTGGACCAACCCATCTCGGCTCTCTGCTGTAGAAACAGAAACATAGTTTCGATTTGAAGAGCTGCAGGCGGAACTGGGATGGCGTAGCAGAAACTGCCTCGCTGAGAGCCGAATTATACTGTACAGTCAGAACTTTCGTCTTGAAAGTGACAGTTGAATGTAAATCCCGTCATCAGTCGACTGTGGATAAACTCTGAACACAACACAACAAGAGTTAATATCTGAACTCGATGTAAGCAAGGCATATACAGCCAATCGTCGATAAACCCATTTGAGCTCGTATCTGAACTTCCTCGGGACTGGCGTTAGCAAAGCATATACAGTCGACTGTTAATCAACCCATTTACGCTAGTATCTGAACCAGTATGTGTCGTATATCTGAACCGTCTTCCCTTTCCCCGAGTTTTCAGTGTTTTCAACTGTAAAATCAACGATTTTTGTAACTACGAGTTTGACATTAGCGATTGAACCATAGTTTTAAGTTTAATACGAGTAGAAGTTTCAAACTGGAGAACATCGGAACAACGAATTAAATCGGAAAGCAATAAAATTAACATCAAACCAAATGAACTGATCGAATTATTATAATCAATTGAAATCATAATCAATAAACATTGAATCAATTGGTCCAATTACTTTCGAGTTTCGAGTAACAATAACGTCACTCAAAAATCAACTGCGTTACTCAATATATCGATGTGACGGATTAAATAACGTAATTCAATCACGATAAAATGTAAACATTTTCCGATCATTGTTGAAGATACAAAAGAATATAATCCTTCAATTTAAACCCGACATCTCTAGCCTCGATCCCGACGTACTTATCCGCATCGCTTAACAAATACTCCACAATACCTTCCCTTCCGCTCTTCTCCCACATCTCCATCCCGAAACTCCGATCCGCGAAATACGCCTCCGCCGCCACCGCCGCCGCATCGCCGCCGTCCTCCGGCGACGGAACCACCGTCGCCGGCAGCCGTTGGTAGTGGCCCCGGTCAACGCCCTCGAGATCGTCGAGTCGGGCCAGGGCCCGGCCCGAAACCGAGTAGAGCTCGCCGGCGACCCGACGTCCCGACCCGGGATGGTTGATGAGGAAGGGAATGCCTAAGGGCCCGCGGACTAGCGGGTAGGGGTGTACGGTTGTGTGGGGCCCGAGGAATTGGGCGTCGTTCGAGGCGGTGAAGGTTTCGAGGAGGTGGTGGTTTGGGAAGCCTCGCTTTAGGGTCCCGTAGACGAAGATTAAGGCTTTGTTGTTGTTGTTGTCGTCGTTGTTGGTCGACATGGTGGAGAGTGATGGGCGAAATTTGGAATTATGACGAGTTATTAATAGGACAGAGTATGAGTCGGATATTTGGAATTATGATGAGTTATTAGTAGGACAGAGTACGAGTCGGGTATTAACGTATGGGGTTGTATTTAGGTGGAAGGGGTGGAAATTAAAAAAGGTCGTTTTGTATATAACTTGATTTTTGGTAGGAATTGATTGTTTGATTTGTAGTTCTTGTAAATTAAGAAAATAATCACCAAATTAATATAATGCTAATTTAGTATATATATGGATTTTTTTTTAATGTAGAAATGATTCGAAAATATTTCAAACCGAATATTAGACTCAGTTTAGTTAGAAATTTTAGGTGACTTATTTCACTATTTGATTAAATTTAAGATATTTGATCTTTTTTTCCATAAGTTAACTCAAATGAAATGTTAAATGGGATAGAATTTGAGAAATCAGTTACCTAAAATGAGATATCTTCCATTTTTTATCCGTTTATTCTATAATATTAAATAATTGTTTTATTTTTTTATGTCAATTTTACCGAAATCAACTACTTTCTCGGCTAATTTGCAAAATACAATTTATATAATCAGTTAACTTATTAATTCCTAATTTACAACTATGTTATCGATTACCAAACAGAACTTTCGTATTTGTAATTATTTGGTTAATTTTGTCTGTACTAGTGTCTCGTGTGTTAAACAATTCCTTAGTATTAATTAATAAATATGATAAATATGATAATCGATAAACTTTGGTAATAAAATAAGTCACAAGATGAGATATAAACCAAACACGATCTCATTATCGTAATATTATTAATATTGAATTTTGTAATTGATAAATAAATAAGTAATCGAGACCGATTATAGTTTATTGGATTATATTTGCTCTTATTAGTTTACCAATTTCTTGACGTTTTGCATAATGGTGAAGTGCAAGAGAAAGTGTTTACTTTTTCTCACTTGGATTACCACGCAATTAAGATAGGTTTATCACAAATACGCAAACAACTAATCTTGCTTAAGATGATAATACTTATTTTAATGGTAAAACTAATATTGAATAAAGGACGAACATTTTTTTTTCTGAGACCTAAGAATTCTGAAAAACGTGTATTATACACTTTAAATTAAGCCGTCCGAGAGGCCATTTTCGGTCATATTTCTTTTTTTCCTCCGAATATAAAAAACTGGCCCATTTTTTTCATAAAAATACAAAAATAGGGTTTGAGAACAATTTCAAAAATTTTGCAATATTTTAGATGTAATTAATTTTAAAAGAGAGTTATTAATAATTATCTTAAGAGATATCTCAAAATCGAATCGAAAATTTTAACGTAACACACATGGATCCGGATTCAGGAAGATTAGAGCTTGCGGCCCATGGACTATACTTTAGGCCCAACATTGTGTTGTTAACCAGCTTTGGGCCCATTAACTAATCGTCTACAATGTCGATAATTTGAAACCGTGATTTGTATCTGATTTATTATTTAAATTTTCCCATATGGAATAATTATTCAAAATTTCATGTTTTTATGTAATAGATAGATCGAACATCAAATCAGTTTGAATTTGTTGTAACGGAAGCACAGAGAAAGATAAAAACAAACGATAAAGAACAATACGTGATAAACGTATAGATTTATGTGGTTCACTAACGATGTGTTAGTTACGTCCACAGGACAGAAGGGACAGAGTTTTATTAATGTGAAGAGTTTTCAGATTACAGATTCAGAACGACATATTGTATGATATCTGTTAGGGTAAAGGTTAATAGTTTATACTCCGTATAGTACTCTTAACCTAATACAATACAGATTTGACCTAATAAGGCACAGACAGAAACTCTAGACCAATAGAGATTTCGGAGACCCCATAGTCGTTCGAAGCGGCGACTAACAGATTCAAGACATAAACCCAACAGAATTACTATAGGTTTTATGTAACCTTGATTTACTCTATATAGAGCATATACATTAATCTCCTATAAGTAACCTCGGAGTATAAAATTAAGAAAATTCTATGACGGTACTTTATATTTAATTAAGTTTTCGTTAGTATTTATAAACCATATTGTATTTTAAAAAGGCATAATAGTTTGGAGGACCGTGATAAATTGTTAATTGCTATAACACGAATGCAAAGTTATACGAGATGATCGGTTCTGTAGGTATTCTCTAGCGATATTATAACTTATAAGGTGTAGCAATTGTGTAAGACCTTTTCACCGATGATGGATGTTGCCAGTAGGGGTGAGAATTGGTCCAAGACCGGACTGAAGATCGAACCTGAAAATTGGTGGACCAAAGATCGGATCGAAGATCGAACCTGAAAAATTGGTGGACCAAAGACCGGACCCAAAACTTTCGGTCTTGAACCGGACCAAAACCGAAATATTTGGTCCGGTCCGATCTTGGACCGAAATGGATCTAAACTATCTTTTTCACTATTTCGTATACGATAATTACATTTTAATTCCGCTAAATAAGATGCATTTAAATCGTTAGACGACATTTTTTATGAAAATCATTGACAATACTAATTTATAATGTCTTTTGAATATAAATGTTAATTTAATTCAAATATTTAAATTATTAGTCTTAAAAACAAGAAATTTGGTCCATTCTGTTCGGACTAAATTAACCGGTCTTGAACCGGACCGGACCAAAGACTAAAACTTGGAGAAATGAGGACCGAGGACCGGACCAAAATAATTCGGTCTGGGTTTGGTTCAGACCAAATAATCCGATCCGATCCATTTTTCCGGTCCGGACCTAAATTTGCTCAACCCTAGATGTTGGCATGTACTCCGTAGTATCATAAGAAGTATTGGATCAATTATTTGGAACTTGATTATAATCATTAAGGTTAAAACTTCAAATGTTAAATCATATAGGAATATAATCAAACCTAATATTATTGTCGATTTCGTACTAAAGTATGAACGTGATTGATTTATTTTGACTCTATGGACCACCAACAATACAAACCACCACAATTAAATTAAATTAAATTAAAAAATAAAGCATCTTGCTTATAACGTCAATATCCGTCAAAAGTTGAAAATGAATAGTGTCGTTCTCACAGTAAGGCAAGTAGAATGACAACTGTAGGAAAATGGTGCATCCTATGAATAATGTCATTTACATATTATGAAAGTGAAACGATCAGTTTTCAACTTGTGATGAATAATATTTGTAGTTAATCTGATTTTATGATTAAATATTTGCACTAGATTTATATACTACTATTATTTATTTGATTGATATAAAATTATAAATATGAAAATATAAATAATTTGATTGATTTGAATAAATGGGGGGCACATGATGTTATTCCTCATTTATTACTTTACAATAAAGTCAATCAAAATTCAATGTATCCTTTTTAATTTTAAAATGGGCCACCAACACTAAATAAAGATTGTTAGCCACAATATTTTTTGTATAAATGAAATTTTAATGCAATATAAACAAAATTTCCGACTTATAATGTGTGTCGAGTTAATTGGTTTATATAGAGTTATTAAACCGAAATATATTTGAATCGATTTAAGAAGAGTTCCATATGACACATTAGGGTGAAAGTTGCATCAACTCTTTGATACTTTATAACACAAGCAGTGACGTATTTAGAATTTAGAAGGTGGAGGTGCGAAAATTCATTAACCAGAACATGTCAACTTAGGCCTCGTTTGGTTGCCATACGGGAATTAATTTCCCATGATTTTGCAAAACACGTGAATTGGTCAATTCATGTGAATTGCCTAAAATTTGTTTGGTTGACATCCTGGAATTGAATTGACACAGGAATTTGTAATTACCTAGGGGGCCCTAGGTAATCAAATTCCTCGATAATGGAGGAAGTGGGAATTCCTGGGAAAAAGAAAATCCCATGATTTGGAGTAACCAAACATCTTCATTTTTTCTAAATCATGGGATTTTCCAATTCACCCATTTTTATAGGGGCAACCAAACAAGTCCTTATTAGCGAGACTTAGATGACGTCAATGTTATTTTATGAATGTATTTGTTGAACAATTTAATCTTTCACACCCAATTTGATCCATTTCTCACTTAATAATTTCCCCCTACTCGTTTTCTAATCTTTGTGCAGAATTCAAATGACAAAAATTAACCGAGATGAAGGGAAGGGGATAGGCAAGATTCAAAACGAACCTTCAGAATTGAAGCAAAACATGTGTGATGAACTAATCATTACATAACCTTATTAATCTAATATATTAACATTATCTTTCCAATCAAAATCTAAATCTTAAATCCATAACATTAATACAAAATCCAAAATTGATCCTCTAGCAATTCTATCATCTAGCCAGGTTCAATGACTTTGGCCTCTCCTTAAAACTAGATTGCTAATTATCTTAATCTCATTGTAAATGTGTCATGGTGTCAAATTAAAGCACTAGTTTTTGTTAATGCCAAAAAATTGTGCCATAATAAGAGGGAACACTCTAGCCAATTTATCCACATGGAGATTAACTCTTTGTTCTCGTGTTTAGGGCAAGGGCGAACCCGCATAATAGCAAAGGGTGACGGTCGCTATCTCAAACTTAAAAAATTAGACTTTAAAAATATATTTTTGGTACCCAAATATTGTTAATTACTAGATAAATAACTGTTATCTCAATAGTGTATAGTAAATATCTTGTAGTTTAAAGGTACGGGCTTTTCCTTCCTAGAAAACCCGGGTTCAAATCCCATTACATACATTTTACCATTTTAATTTTTTTTTGCTACCCAAAATATATAATTCTGGATTCGTCCCTGGTTTAGGGTGAATAAATGAGGAATGATGTAATATAAAACTATGAATTTAGTTAAGTGAATCGGCTCGATGGACTAAGTTCCAAAGTTAAAAGATCAAAGGATCGGATTGGGTACGATAATGTCCCTAGTTATGTTAGATTTAGAACGGTTTTAGGTTGATCTCACTATCGGTTTAGGGTTTTGACTAACTAAAATTTGGTTCTTAAGGAGTGTCATCCTCTTGATATTAGTCCTAGCGCACTTCTACTCGAAATATATAAATATATCGAATTCATTGGCCTAGACTTGTTTTTTTTTTTTATCTCGAGATTAGTTTAAAATCCAGTCATTTAAGTCAAGTTACATTATTTCGGTTAACAAATCAATTCTCCGTCTTTTATATTCACTTATTTTTAATTGAGACAGGCTTCAAAATCATGATCGGGACGACTCGGATTTGACATATATATAGCAAAACTCCAATGGGATAACATGTTAGTTTGACTATAAAAATCCCACCTCAATTTCATAAGAGAAACATAAAGATTGTAGTTCGTACGTTAACACTTTCGATCGTGCAAGACGATGAACTATCTTTTTCATAAGGCATAAAGTAAAAGGACAAATAGATATAATCAAAATAAAAGTTGATTCACTTTTATTTCATCTAGCTTATTCTACGAGCACTAATTTTTATATCAGACCGTATTATAAATTCGTGATCAATTTATAGCGACTTGCTTTATATTTTAACATTTTTCTCTTTAACACTACATGTCATTTATTTCTTCCTCTCTAATCAACGAGGCATTACAGTATTCAACTAATTAAGCAACAACCACCCAGTTCCCCTGACCTCTCTTACACTTAAAACGAGTTAAGAGAAAAATGTCTAAAACTAACAAAAAGTTTAACTAATACAATAAAACTCGTTTCATTTTTAAGATGAATATTATCGTTTAAAGAGATAATTTTTTTATTAATTGTAAGTAATAATAAATAATAAAGTATATATGAAATTAAAACCCGGTATTTTTTGAGTTAATTTCAATTAACTTCCGTCATTTTATCCAATAGAAATAAAAAATTTCAAAGTATAATTTCAGAATAATTTGTCTATGAAATAACAGTATTTTATCTATCAGTTCCGACAATTGTTATCCTTTGGTTTTGATACAAATATTAATGAAAGATAATTAAGAGAGTTAACTACTTAAAAATAAGTGGAACAAATTAAGTGTAAATAATTAAATTATTTATCAAATTCGTTACTAAAATAAAAAGCATAACAATTATTAAGAGATCATAAAATAAAATAAAACGATAAATAATCAGATAATTTTGCCATCTTTTCACAATGTACATGAGTCATGAGTCATGACTATGACCCATGGCTTCCACTACAAGGTGAATGTCAATTAGCTACAGAATTTTCAGTAGCAAACCACTTGATTTCGGTAGCTAATTACAAATAGAGACGGAATTTTCGACGGAACTTAATCCGTAGCTAATAACCTTGTTGCTAAATTTGCTACAGAATTGGCTACTGATTTTAGCTACCAAATATAAAGTAGCTATTTTTGCGACAATAATAGAGACCAAAATATAAATAGGTAAATTAGAGACCACAAATTATATTGTAGCTAAACTAGTGACCGACTTAGAGACCGATTTAGCCGTTTCTAAATTAGCGACTAACGTGTTAATATCTAAATTTTTAGGACATAATAAGTGAGAGCCATATATGGCACGACAACCTAGCTAGGCACCCGCACTCAATGACCTCCAAGTCTGTAACTAAGATTCTAACCATTGAGGCACTTGAAGATTAATGACTGTTTGGGTAATAGATATTTAATTAAAGTCATTGTTATGTATGTGTGTTATAAGGTATATTTTTAATATTATAATAGTATAAATAGATTATAATAATAATTCAAAATTATATTTTAAATTGTCATACATTTTATATGAAATATTAAAAAAACAAGATAATGAAAATTAACTTTAGCTACTAACGTATTTCCGTAGCTGAAAACTTAAATTAGATACTAAAGTTGCTACTCTCTTTGTTTTGTCTTTATAACTTTAGCTACCAACGTATTTTCGTAGCCGAAAACTTAAATTAGATACTAAATTTGTTACTCACTTTGTTTTGTCTCTATAACTTTAGCTACCAACGTATTTCTGTAGCTGAAAACTTAAATTAGATACTAAATTTGTTACTCACTTAATTTTGTCTCTATAATAACTACGTACTTAGATACTGATAAATTTCTGTCTTTAAAAATTAAAATTAGATATTAAATTCGATACCCATTTTATTTAGTCTCTATAATAGAGACATAATTAGCTACCATATTAGTTCGGTCTCCTAAGTAGAGACTAAATGTATTTTTTGTCTCAAAATTAGTCGCTAAATTATATATTTAGCGACTGATATTTTGTCAGTTGCTAAACTAGTAGTTAAATCATCATTCTCTTGTAGTGTTCACATGTTGGGCAAATGGTATCCCTTAATCTTCTAGACCACAACACCTCTCCTTTTTATTTAATTTAAATTAATTGATTAGACAATGCTCTTAAATATCCTTTTAAAATGGTGTATTATGAAAATAATTCCTTTATTTTTTTTCCGAGACTTAAATGAGGACCAAGAACCCTACATTATATATGCGAGAAAATAATTCAAACTCGTGAGTTATTTATTATATGAGACCTCATTTTAAGTACTAAACCAAAATCTTTTCTATGAAAATAATCACCACATCGTATGTCGTTTGTTTAGCTAATTACTTGTTATCTTTTATGGATAATAGTCCTTTCAATGTGGTTTCATTTCAAAGGGAAAGAAAATAATTAAAACATAATTTGTGGTATTAAGTCAACTATATCATTCACATTAGTTGAGTCTTAACTATAAATATCATTTCTTAGTTCTTAATTTATTCACACCAATCTCATCAAACCTTTCCAAAACTTTTTTATTCATAATTTTCATTCTACTTAGGCTCTATTCTTTTCGGTTGAAACGAGCTGAATTGAACTAATTGGAGTAAAGTTTAATTGAGCTAAGTTGAGTGAAACTGAAGTGGAGTGAATTTAGTTGATTTAAAAGTTAATTTTGTAAAAAGATTAATTGAACATAATTGATAGAACGTAAATAAAACTTAATGGAATACAACTAAGCAAAACTGAAAGGAGCTGAAATTAAGCCAGAAAGAACAGATCGAGCCTTAAATCTTATACAAATTTCTTTTAGGTCCTTATTTTCATAATTTAAATCACGATTGTATCATGTAAATAATTTTGAGTTACATCTGTCTTTCACACTATGTACTAGACAAGTACCTATACAAAAATTTAAAATAAAATACTCTTTTATAATCTCAAAACGACAGACTCTGAAGACAACATGTTTTTATATAATCGTTTCTAAGTCGTTATTTCAGAGTTAAAACATGAATATCTCATGTAAATCTTGAGTCACATCTCTTTTTTTTGAATATCTCATGTAAATCTCGAGTCACATCTTTTTTTGGCAGCAGCAAAGAAAGACAACTACCTCTTTAGCGCTACTTAAGCCATCTAATGAGCGTTCTTATTAAGAGCCCTATGGATGAAGCTAAAACATAAACAATGAAAAGAACAACCAACATCCTAATGTTGCAAATATACTCTTAACCCGATGATATCCCTCGTCCACATCCAGGATATTCATAATAATCTGTAAGCAGTCAGACAAGACACTCAAATAATTCTTCAATGGGCAATAAATCTTGAATCATATTTAATTTACATTATGTAACTATTCGAAGTAAAATCCAGGATTCTTCTCAAACCTTCAAAACAACAGACCCTAAACACGACAAGATAGCCCGGTACGAACCGGGGCCACTCCCAAAACCCAAGCAACAACCTTCCGATCGATCAAAAGGTGGATTGTTTAACTTGTTAGTGGAATGATGATGATGATGTTAAAAAGAATGTCAGATTAAAAGCAAAAATCCCACTAACCATTAAAAACTTTACACATTATATTAACAACTCTTTTGTTTTGTGTGACACAAAAAAATGTAAATAATTGAAATTGTAAAGAGACAAATGAACGTGCAAATAAAAAGATAAGGTTGAATTGATGATAATATAGAGCATCACGCCTTTGTAAGTTCGTGCACCACGGTTTCTTCCCGATTTTGATCAATTAACGTGGACTGTGTCACTTCCTCACGGGGTTTACTCTTCCAAGGATGTTGTTTCCTTTCTTACAACCTCATCATTAGTCCCGTTTCTTTGTCGTGCAGATCTTCTCTCTCATTTCGTGTTCTATTTTGTGTTTTATTACTTCTTTAATTGACACATAAATACTGTAATTAAAGATTATACAACCAGATGTATACATCCGATAATATAGATTTAGAATTTTATAACAAAGGATTTGAGCTTATACATATATATTACGAGTTTTACTGGAAAAAATCTAAGCGTCTTTATAAAAAAAAAATTTAAATCAAAACATTATATTGAAACTCAAAAATAATACATACAAAACCCACAAATTTTAATTTTAACACTAAAAGATTATAGTGTAGAAAAAGAATTGTTAAAAGCTCAAAAAAAATTGCATATAAGTTCAATTAGATTTGTACTAGATGCACGATGCTCATATACATCTGGATGTATAATGCTATTTGTGAAATACTGTGATATATAAAGTATATACTATTATTAGTTCTATTATCTTATGTGTGATGTGTCAAGATTTTAAGGTAGTGAGACACAAGATGAGACATGAAAGTGAAACAGATCAGATGATCTCAATTGCTTTACTTGTGCTTGTTCGACTCTCTCTTTTCTAAATGGCAAATTCTCTTTAAAAAGACAATTTCCGTTCAACTTAAATCGGAATAATTATAGTAAATAATATAAAAGTAGGATGTCGAGAAAATTAACAAAGATTTATCCTACATATGCGAGTGAAAATATATTGTAAGTTGTTTTATATTAAGAGTTAAGACGGCTAATGTTGCATGTCCTAAAAGAGACTTGATGTTTCCGAAATAGGTAACATCATCGGATTGTATTTAGCTTTTTTTCAAAATGAATATTGGTTGTGTGTCAAGTGTTGGTACAAAAAAAAAGCAATACCACGGGGTAGACGCTAAGCGGCTAAGGTATATTGATTATTGAACAATTGATTGCATCTTAATCATCACTTTAAGTTTTTTTATTGAGATTACGTGTCTCCCGATATCACAAATGTACAGCTTTTGTAGTGGAACACTTTAAAAAAATACGGTTTTATTTTCATTGATAAGATCACGGTAAAAAAAGGAGCACATTAGCCTACGCATATCCACTATTACTCTTAGAGGACATTTATGTGAGAATCACGTCATTTTCATGTTGTGCCTAATAACTTCATCCCGTCATTCGTGATATTTTACAATGGGTTATTCATCATAACATTTACCATTTGTAAGTTGCCTCTGACTGTCTCCAACTCCTCCAGCAGATTTCCGGGGAAGAACAACATTATATGCTAACCAAAGATCTTCTCCTCAATATTTCTAGTTTTTTCCATATTTTCATTGCTTAAGTTGTTGTTTCATTCCTCGTAGATTGAACAAGGTTGCTCATAACCTTGCCAAATCTGCGATGGACTTATAGTACTAGGCCTTAAACTTTATAGTTGCCAAAAAAAAGCCTCATTTTCATTTGATTGACCGTAATTATTAACCTTCGTTTTTTAAAAGAAATCTTAGTCTCACCAATTTCCCCGAAGATAGAAAATAGCTACATATTAATCTTAAATGTGCCAACCAAAAGCAAGTCGATAATTACAGCCTCATAATCGATTTTATATTCTAACAGTATTATTATTTGCGTAAGATTTTATTCTCAAGCTAAACCCATGTTATATGGAGCTTGTGGTACTAATCTCAACTAATATTTTGGTTCAGAAGATTTGCAACCTCAATTTCTCATAATTCAATGTCACAACATAATTAATTAAATTGTAGTGAATTAATTATATTGGAATTATGTCGAATTGCACATGGATTTGTTACATTTGCCATGTTACTATTGTTATTAAAATATGCAGTCACGGTTTGGCATAATTGGAGTGTGGTATACCATGCTCATATAACAACAATTACGAGTTTTGAGAGGTACAAAATGAGATAGAGAATTCGCTCTAAATTACAAAGATTAATTATTTATCCTGTTTTATAGTTTTTTCTTTTAATAAATTACTATCGACTTAATTCGGTAGGTTTGGTGGTCTGGTCGCTCATCTAAGGCAAGAGTTTAATATCTGTTCTTAGTCTTGCATAAGATTGACTAATTATACTGATTGACATCGGTATAAAAGAAGCTACATATCATGAAAACCTGTTTTATAATATACTCGTGTAAAATCGCCTTACACATTACAAAGGGTATTTTGTGTCCATGAGAATGAAACAAACATTCATTAACCTTCTGCTTAAAGAAGGTCTAACATATCATAAAGTAAACACTTATGAAGTTTCAGCAAATTGATTTTTCTAACGCATGCTCTAAAAACACACATAAATAACCTGAACGCGAAACAATTCATCCGATATTCTCATTAATTATCTTGAAAATGAGTTTATATATACTCGAATAGTTGAATATATCGACTGAAATGTTATAAATTGTTCCATATTTAGATAATTGATAATTTGATATGTCTACAAACATACGTTAGAAAAACCGCAATATCTTAGATTTTATTTCCGGAAAGTACTCCACAATAAATAGCAATAATTGATAAAATAGGGAAATGAATAGTTCTAGTGTAGACAAACAGACACAGTGAGTTATTAACTTCAATTATTGCCATTATTATCATCGCTCAATAATTACCAAAAATACATTAAACTCGATTAATTACCTAAAACTGTTAAAAAAAATCACGAATTTCACTATTCCATCAAATATTAATTTCCAAAAAAAATAAAATAATACAAATCTCATATCTTTAAATTAATATACACATAATAAGTGTAAAAATTAAAATATTCTATACCAAAACTTTAATTTCTAGGTTTTCTAGGGTTTAAAATTCTAGAGTGTACCGTGAATATTACCCTAGAAAACCCAGAAACTCAGGGATACACCGTAGAATTAAAACGTCTCAACCTCGATGTAACGGAGACCGTTCGTGAGCAACTTTCGAAGCCTTAGAATGCCGAAAAACGTTCATAGGACTCGGAAAATACCACCCTTTCGGTTTAACCGGTTCGCTGCCATAAGCAACCGACTTAGACCGGGACATTTTCTCGACCGAGGACTTCCTTCGTCGAAAAACCGACCAAAACGACGTCGTTTGAGGCGGTGGTGGTGCTGGGTCGGTTGAAGGGAAACGGGCGGACCGGAAGAAGGGGAATGCGGAGGAGGACCGGCGAGAGAAAGCGGGTTCGGTGTCGATTAGGGTTGAAATTCGGGCGGACGAGGAGGGAATGTCTAAAATGTAGAACGATGAGTTCGAGGAGCGGGAGCAAGAACAGGGACGGAGATGAGCGCAATCGGGACAAAGCGCTTCGAGACGGTCTATTAGACAAAAAGGGCAGATACCATAACAACGACGTCGTTTTGATGTGGGGTGTATGGTGCATTTGTACACGTCTTCTTCTTCGTCGAGGAATTGGAATGCCATGGTTGGGATGTTGGAGATTTTTTTAAGTATAAGAGCGGTTTTGATGCGGACAGGATGTAGGAGGAACAGAGGAAGTATTGGAGAGTTGTGGAATGTTTTTGTGGGGTATATAAAGGGATGGTGGTTGGTTGGTTAGGGGCTTAACTATGGTTAAGGAGTTAAGTATGGGGTTAATGATGGGGATTAATGTATAGATAGGAATATACATTCATACTACGGTCCTGTTTGGTAAACAGTATATTGGTCAATTTTTAGTATATTGAAGAGCTTTAACATGTTTGACCGGTCAATACGCTAATATTCGTGTTTGGTAAACAGCATATTAAAACAGCATATTTGGGGTCAATATAGACCTGGCAAACAGGTCATTCGATTCAGTTTCGAATCAGTTTCATTCGAATCGGGTTATTTCGGTTTACCTTTATTTTCGATTTCAGTTCGGTTCAATTCAGGTTGGAATCGGTTTTCGCTTTTAATCGGTTGTAAATATTTCGGGTCAGTTCAGGTTCGAGTCAGGTTAATTTCGGAACAGATGAGACTCGGGTCGGGTCAATATCAGAGCAGATGAGATTCGATTCGGGCCATATTCGGATCGGATGTCAAGGGATTAATATTGGAGTATATTTATATATCAAATATTTCGATTTTGTTTTTGATATAATTTTTAGATTTTTGTCCGATAATATTTCAAATTCTTTTAATAGTAATATAATTTGATTCCACATTTTTTTCTTATCTATTTTTTTATAATTATTGATATATTATATATACAAATAATTTAAATATGAACGGTCAAACATGTAATACTTACGAATTGCGATTATTAAAAAGGAAGTAGTTGGTGACTTGGTGTTATGGTGTATACGTGTATTTTTTTCGACAAAGGTTGTATACGTGTATTGACGTAATGAGTTTTTGATTTTTTAATTGTTCTCATTTATTTATTTGTCATTTGCTATTGTTTTACATTTTAGTTTTTAGTTTTTGACTTTTTAATTTTATGTACTTATTTCTCCACTTAATACTTTTAGGATTAATTATTAAGTTGATCAAATTGAGTTTGGATGATCAAAATGTCTACTAAAGACATCCAAAATAAAAAGATGAAATATATAAACAAACGATTGAAAGTTTGAGACGGAAGGGGTATAAATAGACAATATAGTTAGATGAACTTATAAGTTATTAAGTTATTAAGTATCAAGTGGAGAAATAAGTACATAAAATTAAAAAGTCAAAAACTAAAAACTAAAATGTAAAACAATAGCAAATGGCAAATGGCAAATGAATAAATGATAAAAATTAAAAAAATCAAAAACTCATTACGTCAATACATGTATACAACCTTTGTCGAAAAAAATACACGTATACACCATAACACCAAGTCACCAACTACTTTCCTTTTTAATAATCGCATTTCGGTAAAATGAGTACATAAAAAGTCAAAAACTAAAAACTAAAATGTAAAACAATAGCAAATGGCAAATGGCAAATGAATAAATGATAAAAATTAAAAAAATCAAAAACTCATTACGTCAATACATGTATACAACCTTTGTCGAAAAAAATACACGTATACACCATAACACCAAGTCACCAACTACTTTCCTTTTTAATAATCGCATTTCTCATTTCGGTAAGAAGATATTTAATTATCCCTAATTAATTAATGAAATTTCCAGATTTTGCGCTTTAAATCTTTGATTAGTTATTTTGTTCATCTAAATCTCTTTTGTATTCTTTTTTATCATATATGGTAAAAAAATTGATTTTGCCTCCAAAAATTGACGAGCTAATTATATTTTGCCTCCAAAAATTGTAGATTCTCGAGTTATTTTACCGTCAACCATCATTTTACCCGCCAATATAAAAATATGTATATAAATAATTAATTTTTTTTCTTTTGTTTGACAAACGACAATTACTACATTCGGGTAATTTCGGGTTTCGGTTGAATTTCGGTCATCATTAAGCAGGTTGAAAACGGTTCGGGTGTGTTTCGATTCGGGTCAAACCAGTTCAGGTTGAAACAGTTCGGGTTTATTCGATCTCGGGTCTATTTCGGATATTACAAATTCAGTTCAATTTCGAATCAGTTCAGGTCGATTCAGGTTTCGGGGTGAAGTTCAGTTATACCTTTCGGATTACGGTCAGGTGTCGATTCAGTTATTTTCGATCGGTTTCTCGGATTCGGTATATTTTTGCCAGGTCTAGGTCAATATGTTATTTTACGATATGCTGGGGTAAGCAGCATATTGGTTAGCATATTGTAAAATGGGAAAGTTTACTTCATTTTATAAAGAAAATTAACAATCTACTAATCTTAATCTGTCAATAACCAAACACTCAAATTAATTCTGCTAATTATAATATGCTAGTCAAACCTTCTATTAAAATCTGTCATTTATAATCCGATATTGCAATCTACTTATGCTAAAATTAATCCGTTGTTTACCAAACAGGGCCTACGTCCATTGACACAAAATTTAAGGGTTTGATTAAAATAAGCATAAAGTTTTGTTGTGGGGTGAAGTGATTAAAAATTAGATTTGTATTAGTTAGTATGCTATATATATATATATATATATATAATTACAATAACATTTTAATAAAACTCATAAAATATAATTACAATAACATTTTAATAAAACTCATAAAATATAATTACAATAACATTTTAATAAAACTCGTAAAATATAATTACAATAACATTTTAATAAAACTCGTAAAATTTGAGCTTATACATATATTTCTTTGTAAAGACGCTCAGATTCTTTTTAATAAAACTCGTAAAATATATGTATAAGCTCAAATTTTTTGTTATAAAACTCGAAATCTAAACTACCAGATGTGGAGATTGTTTTTTTTTTCAAATGAGCGCACTATGTCGCGGGTGAAAATCGAACCTTTAACTTTATAGTTGAGGTAAGAAAGTTTTACCACTCGAGCTAACTCTTGTTCTCGTTTATGTGGAGGTTGTGATATTGGCCCATTGTGGTGTCATGGTGTGTGAGAGGTGAAGTACATTTTGTTTAGTTTAGTTCAGTTTAGTTATTTTTAATTAAAATTAATTGTGTCTCTTAAAGTCTTAATATATTATATACCAATAAGCGGATTATACCACCAGAGGTATACAATTTTCCGTACATATTTTGAATTTTTTAATAGAAAATTCGAGCTCCTTGAAAAATATTGAGAATCGAAAATTATTATACAACTAAAACACAATACATATAAATTGAATTATATTTTAATTTTATATAAAAAACTAAAATATAACTTAAAATAGTTTAAAAGCTCAACAATTATACACATAAGCTCAATAAAATACACCATAGTTGTACAATGTTATTATACATTTGATTGTATAATCCTTTTTGTGTATTACATACGATACGAAGTAGGCTCTATCGCAAAGGGAACATTTGGATATGAATTATAGAAATTTACGATGTACCCGTATCTAATTTAAAACAAGTTGATATTATAAAAATTTACGGATTTTATTGTGTGTCAGAGCGTTCTGGTTAATTACATGTCAATTCACTTATGTAATATTCTTTTTATCAAAATAAATTTTGCATTCATTTGATCAAATTCATCTCAATTTAACAATTTCTACCTAATTATTGTTTTTGCATTATAAATTTTCAAATCTTTTCGAATATACCTCATATCATTATCATTATGCTTCGAGTTGTTTGTATATCAATATATGGCTCACGAAGCGGCTAAGGTAAGTTTTTTGGGGTATTCAAATCGAGTTTTGTTTGTCACAAAGTGAAGACGGGATATGTTTCTCTCACAACTACACAAATGGCAAGATAACGAGTGGGAAGAAATGGAGCCTTCCATGAATTTTGTCACTATCCGTCTTCAACTTGAGAATCTGTGATCCAAATATTTGATGCAAACTGTAGTAGGCCTAAGATTTGTTTCTTTTTAGAAACTTTAAGAAGATAGGAACCCATCAAAGAGAGTTGCAAATTGAGATAGAACACACCTCCCTCATCTTCTACTCAGTTTGTCTTCTTTCTACAGATAATATCAGAATTTTTTCAATTAGTCTCACTTCAGACCACAATTTTGGTCTAAAATAATAAAACGAGATTTTGTAACCATTTTACAGCCAAATGTAACAATTATTTACAAAAAAGTTATCATAAGCTGTAACATTGACCATACTATCGTGGTTATATTTGGCTGTAAAATGGTTACAAAATCCCGTCTTATTATTTCAGACCAAAAGTGACGGTCTGAAACAAGAATTTCTGTAATTTTTTTGCCAGACTTTTGCAGGACTTCTTCGTGTTATTTGGAGGCAATCTACAAAATAGCATGCCGTGTAGCCAAAACTGCGCTAGGGCTAGTCCCTCCCTATCGCATTTACCAGTTGTCTTCATCTCAAAACTCATTTCAATAACAGACTCTTGATTCTTGAAAATGTCGTTACAGAAATCAACAACTTTGACAAACAATTAAACATCTATGGCTTCGTAGCAATGCAAATACAATGCTAAACATATACAAGTAGTAACCAACTCAGAAAACCAGCAGAACTGAAGTCGAATGCAATCAGTCTACATTTACCAGTTTCTCGTCATCCATGTCAAAAGCCTTCCTTGCTTGTTTCAGCTCCTCGTTCATAGCTAACAGCTCTGTGCTACGATTCAATTTTGGCAAATCCTGAAAAAACTCATGGAAAGTAAATTTTGTTTAGTTCAGTTTACTTCACATAGAGTTTCAATACAAAAAAACAAGGCGCAAGTATGGTTTACTTAACCACTTAACCAGTCCCATACATATGGTTTGATACTGTAGGTGTCATGAAAACCTACATATGAACAATCATAGGTTTATGTCGAGAAATGCTGAAGAGTTAGTTACCTTCCGAACAAGAAACAAATAGTCTTCTGTCATACGCTTCCCTCGCCTTGAAGCTACATCTTGAGCTTTATGGACCTACATTAAATACAGTAAAATGTCGTTATCATAGATGAGATCAATGGTTTGCATTAAATTTCATAAGAATTAGAAGACTTACAAGATCAGTCACATACTCTACTACAATGTCCTCCAAAAGAGCCACAGTCTCTGGAAGTGGCTGCATAAGAAATAACAGATGTTAAAGGATCTATGGAATAATGCAAACTATTCCAGCTTGTTACAAATTATGAAGCCAAGTTAGGCAACAATCAAGAGAAGCATAACGTTAGATGCTCCACAGCGATGTCTAGATGAGGATTAATTCTTACATTCGGTGCTCATACCATACAATGGAATTGCAACTACGCGTGCTGTGTATTCTAAATATTCATTTTCCCATCAAACATTCATTCATATTCCCAATTCCTTTCCTATTGAGGTATGTCCAATACGGCATGAGTCAATATGATCAGAACAAGGAGGAATAGCAATGGAGGTTGCTATTACATCTATTTCAAATGCGCAGTGTGAATTCCCATAGCGATACCCATCACTCAATGCCCATCTTACATATAATTTTCATCATAGATCGTCACAAAACAACATGGTTGTGCTCATTTGACCCCTCTAATTCCCATGCCCATCACTCGATGCATCTTACATATAATTTTCATCATAGATCGTCACAAAACAACATGGTTGTGCTCATTCGACCCCTCACTCTGCCACCCACTGGAGCTAAGTTTAAACTCAAATTTTGCGACAAGAGCGACTACAGTGAATCAATATCTTGGGAGTTGGGACAACAAATATCCATCTGTTCTAACTACAAGCTACAAAGACCTAATTTTGAGTTTCTGACAGCAAAAACCGGAGCAAAATCAAATCTTTCGCTCAAAATCCCATCAACAGACTAATATTTAATCAAATTTAAGCATACCCGTCAACAAATTCAATCAAAATTCATACTTGACAGCTCGATTATGGGACAACAAATATCAATCTGTTCTAACTACAAGCTACAAAGACCTAATTTTGAGTTTCTGACAGCAAAAACTGGACCAAAATCAAATCTTTCGCTGAAAACCCCATCAACAGACTAATATTTAATCAAATTTAAGCATACCCGTCAACAATTTCAATCAAAATTCATACTTGATTGCTCATAAAACACAAGAAACACATTAACTTATAACTAAAAAGGAAAAAGGAATAAGGAATAAGGAATAAGAAAAAGATAAAGAAATGAACTAACATTTCGATCATCACCATAACCATACATCATATGCTGCACTGCCCAATTTAAATAAAAACTCTAAATAATTAATTACAGTATGAATTAGACAACATAAATTAAAATGACCAAGATATGAATTAAAAAAAAAAACTCACAATCTTTATGGAAAACACCACGTCTACGCTTAAATAAAGGAGGATCTGTTGGTTTTAAGGATTCAATTTTCTGCTTCGAAGAACTTGCTCCGCCTCCTCCGCTCATTTTCCGGTTCTGGACGAGAATACAGAGAAGGGAGAACACCACCCTACGACGGCTACAGCTACAATTGGCCCCCAATCCCTAAACAGCCTGCTCGACCACCAGTTCGACGCGCCGATAACTCGACCGTACACCACCGGTTTGACACGCAACCGCTAAAATGGAAGACGGAAGTTAGGTAAACGCGCGCACAAGGCACAACCATGTGGGGGATGGGGAGGGTGCAGTCGATGAGTAAGGGGGAATGAGCTGAGCTGACGGGTGGTCAGGTTATTGAGGGAGATGGGAGTCGGGGAAGAGGCTCGTAGCCTAGGTTGCACGAAAACGGACACGGGACTCCGATTTTTTTAGGACACGGGACAGGGCAAAACAAAGTCAATATACATATTAAAATAAAGGGAATTTAAAGTCCATTACAACCAACATCTAAACTAAACTTTGGTTATTTGAAGGTAACAAAGTCCTAAAATGACAACCAATACTAATATCTTATACGTCAAACTGAAATATGTCTTACAAAATAGAAAATCCAAATTACAACCGAAATTTAAATAAACATTCAAGACTTACAAATTAAATAAAAAATAAAATGCATGAATGATTTAAGGTTCCAAATTACATAGGACCATCAGCAACTATGTAACAACAATAACAACGCTTCACAAGTCTACTGAATTCACTTCTAAACGTGCATTCAATTCTACAACTAACAATAGTCTGATTTTATAATAAGCGATTGAGAAGAATTAAAGCGATCTCCGGAAGTGATGAGGTATATTACTAATCAAATGCACAATCTGAATTAATAATAAACCGTTCAAGTCCACAACTACAATCTGAATTCACAATTTCACAAGTCTACAATCTGAATTCACAACTACACAAGTCTTGTATAAGACTATTGTCTACTACTTGTTTGATTGTTTCCTCATACTTTCAATTAAGATTATACAGCTACTATCTACTACTTTCAATTAAAATCCATTCACATACTTTCAATTAAGAAAAAGAAATTAATTACCTGAACAAAAGTGAAAGCTGACGGCGAGAGAAGGAGGCGGCGTCCGGCGTCCGGCGGCCGGCGAGGGTGACGGCAGTGAGTCCAGTGACGACTGATGAAGTGACGAGAGAAGGAGGTGACGACTCTGACGAATGGAATTGGGGTTTGCTATAAATTAGGTTTTCAATTACATTGAATTCCCAAGGACACGGACCGTGTCCATAACAAACCGACTGGGTCGGATACGTTTGGTTCAGAAAAAATCCGGGGACACGGTTTCTGGAGTGTCGGACTTGTTTGGAGCCGTGTCCCTGGGTGTCCGTGTCCGACACCGTGTCGGACACGCGGAGGGCAAATTTCAGGCGTGTCCGTGCAACCTAGTTTATATATAATGTTTTTAAGTTTTATTGTATGTTTTTGAGCAATGTTTTAATAACTTAACTAAAAAACTTTATACCAATACTCATAATTTTTAAAAGAAAATTCAAAAACATTATTATAAATGCTCAAAAAGTATAAAATTGGTGGTAGTACCTCAGATGTATGATCCTCCTCGGTGATTGGAGAAATATATCCATATATTATGTAGTGCACTAGTGTGTGTTGCGCTGGTCAACTAGGTAGCACCAAAACGGACACGGCATTCCATTAAATTTAGGACACGAGACACAGCATTTAAATATAATAAAATATATTCCCTCCGATTTTTTATGTTGTTCCTGTTTTATTTTAACACAAGAAATAAAGAAATCAATTTAGACCACACAATACACATGACCCCACATGAAATTAATTTTGGACCCCACAAAGTTGTCCAAAAGAGGAAAGAGGGAACATCATGTAATTAGACCAAAACGGAAAGAGGGAACATCATAGGAAATCGGAGGTAGTATATTTTATGGTTATAAATAACCTATAATTATATTTTTATCGTGTATTTGAAACTGAATCTAAACAAATAAAAGTACAATTCGACATTTGCTATAAGTAATTCTCATTTTCCACCCAAACTAATCCTATAATCGATTTTTTTTTTTAAATTTTACTTCTCAACTAAACTATAATATGTTTAGCCATGTGTCCAACGAGCGTCGGGTGTCCGAGTGTCGAACACGAGACGGCTAATTAAGAGAAGTGTCCGTGCTACCTAAGCGCTGGACCTTCAACCCCATAAAGGAATTACAAATATAAAGCCCATGTAAAAGGCCCAAAAAGACATTCAAAAGTTTCCGAACAACTTTTTTAGAGGACCGTTCTATAGTATAGGACATAACCACTAGAAAGTAAGCCCAATTAGTATACTCCGTACATCCTGCGTCCAAGACCGAAAGTTTTAGGTTCGATTATCGGTCCACGAAATTTTTGTTTTCAGTCTTCAGTCCAATCCAATATTAAACTGATGCTCAACCCTAATTTTTAACATGTGTCCTAAGGGCCAAGGGCACACATTAATAAACCGAATATGGAAAAATTCGTAAGATATTCTCGTTATAAATTCAAGTATAAAATTAGTTTTACCATGATGAGTGAGAATATCTTACGAAGTTCTCCATATTCGATTTAGAAAAACCGATAAAAATAAGAGTATTTTAGTGGGCTTGAAAAGGTTGATAGGGATGGGCCTTTACCGCCAATAACTAGGTTTGCGGAAAGTGCATATGATTAACATGGATTACCAAAAGTAAGCCCAAGAAATCTTGAGATATTGATATATTGTAATTAAGGAATACGATATTGAAAATTTTGGAATAAATCATGGAAGTATAGAATAAATTAATTGAATATATATTAGTAAATGAACTAATAAAATATACTCGAACGTATTTTAGAAATGTTTTAGATGTATAAATTTAATTTTAGCTCATTTCAGTTTAGTTTAATTCAATATTTCAGCTCCTTACTTATCTTTTAACAATATTAAAAGCGATTTCCTATTTTTATACTCTGATCTTTATGTATAAAGAATATATAAACATTTCGTTTAAAGTATACTGAAGTATTAATTCAAAATTCACTATCGGTCGATATAGAATACATTAGAATTGGACTAGTGGCCGATAAGTAAATAATTTAAATTTATTTATTTTATTAAAGAAATTAAAACATACATTAAGTACTCTAGATTTATTTCTAGTATTATATTTTAACTTATAAGCTTAACAATTAATTTTCATACTATTATAATTCTCGCGTGAATGCATGTTTTTTTAGAGAAATATTACAGAAAATAATAATTTTACAACTTAAATTTAACTCAATATGAAATCTAATAGTAAAATTTATTCTTAATATTAATCTTTTGTATTACTCAGTGGAAAAGAGAAAGTTCAATATAATCCACTTGTAGATATAAATATAATGAAATCCCAATTACATATAAGATATAATAAAGGGTTATTTGATAGAAATCCAACTTATACCTCATCTTCTCATATTAATCCATACTAACGATTAACTGAGAAAGATCCAACATAGGACCTCAATTATCTTTCATTGAACTTTGTCTATTTTTGAACACTTATTTTCGATAAGCAAGCATGTCACCTTGACTTACTTTTTTGTTTTTCCTTCTTCCTGGACAAAAAATAAGTGAAGGTGACGTGCTAACCTACCGATAATAAGAGTTTAAAATAGTCAAACTTCAATGAAAGATAAATGAGGTTATAAGTTGAATTTTTCTTAATTAATCGTTAGTATGGATTAATATGAGATGATGACACATAGGTTGGATTATTCCCATGAAACAATCCTATAATAAAAGTCTAATTATAAAGATGATAACCAAATTTATTTAGTCGGAAAAATTTGGGAGATCTGTTATTCTTTTAGTATAGGGAGGATTCGGAAAATAATTATTTCATTATCTTAGACATCCCTTTCAAATTTCAACAAATGCTCTAATCCACTAGTAAACTAATATAGAAAACAAAGAGTAGAAGAGTAGTTTATCTAACTTTGCTCATAGAATTTATTTTAATATACATACAAAGAAAGGTACAATTTAATTTCTATTATAATTGATTACAAAAGATTTGATTCATGAAATTAGGGATTCCTAAAGCATCTTTGATTACTTTAATTTAATTATTAGTGCATGAGAGATGCCTAAATTCACAAAAGTCGGTGGATTATTGGGTTTTTTTGTTAATATAAGTTGTACTCTTGCCCTTTCATATTTGATTATTTTCTTTAATATTTTATTTGATTTATAAAAATAAACGTCAAAATTTGAGCAGTTAATAATATTATTTTCGAAAATTCACATGTATTGTATTTTGGAAATGTGAAATGTGAACTTTCATAATTTATTTCAATTTTTCTATATAATCTTATCTTCATATAAGTCTTCAGATCGATGAAATAGCACACAACATTTCTCAAATAATTTTTTTAAAATGATTAACATGGTTAAAAAGAAAAAATAAAACATTTACATTTTTTTGAGTATCACATTATCATAAACCTAGGTTACTATTTTTCATTATCATCAAATATTCTCATTAGCTAGCTTGGAGCCCAATCAGTAGGTCTTTTAACAGCCTGTATAGTGTATTCCACTAAATTAGTATAAGACATATATGAAAAATAAAAATTAAAAAACTCTCACTCTTCATCATGTGAAAAATCTCCAAAATAACATTATTGAGAGACCGTTTCTTTGAAGTTTCTATGGAACATGATAACGACCTACACCTATTATATACACGAAGTTATTTGAAACCGTGTTCTGAAAAGTGAAAGGAAATACATAAAATTAAATAAATGGGTTGTTAAATTAATTTAAAACAATAATTATGACTAAAAAGCTGGTCGAATTTGTCCATTGGCTAGTTTTATTTTATTAAAGCACTAAGCAAAATGCACTCCAAGCTTGGTCATTATGGATTGACCACCCAAACCAAAAACCAAATAAAAATTTTAAAATAGAATCTTTTCATTTTTTAATTTTAAATACACAAACTATTATCCGTGACGGACATATCTGTCGTAAACTTACGACGAGTCATATTACCCACTTTGGTAGGAAAAGATAAGGTATTTGAAGTTTTTTATATTTTATCTTATAATATACACACAAGTTAGAGAAATTTAACCCGTTATAAACTTACGACAAATATATTATATCCGTCGCAAGAGAGACTTATTGTTTTAAATAAGCATGAAATAATTGATAGAGATGATTATTGTATGAAGTGTATGACATTATTGACATATGACCAATAATAGCATGTAAGTTATTAAAATTTGGATTCAGGTGGGAGTGCTTAAATTAAATAAAGTACAATAATGTCTTTGATTTGGGCCAACTACTATTCATCAACAATCATTTAATATTAGTATTTTAGTGGAAGACGGTTTCTCACGAGACTCACTACTAATTACCATAAATTAGTAATTGTATATGGCATAGACAATGTTATGTTACCTCATAGTTTCATCACAAACTCTTAATTTTTTAAAGATAATAGCAATGAGTATGTTACTACGAAGTATATCGTTATATGTCGTACAGACAGTCTGATTTGAAAATAATGTGAATTCCTACATAAATTGTAATGTAATATTAGTCTCAAGTCATAATCATATAAATAAACAGGTGGTATTAGTTCGGTGATAGTTAAATTAAACCTTAAAACTTGTAGAAATGTAGGAGTTGAGAGATTCCGGTATCGATTACCAGTTGGGGTGATGACCATAAGGGGTGGCTTACATGGTCCATTTGATTAGGGATGACAATTTGTTCATTACCGAACCGAAACCGAACCGATCCGATGAAAATTTATGATATATAGTTGAGTTAAACCTTGAAACTTGTAAAAATGCAGGAGTTGAGAGATTCTGGTTTCGACTACCAGTTAGGGCGATGACCATAAGGGGTGACTTACATGGTCCATGTAGACGATGTAATGGTGCGAGAATGCATGGATTCGAGGATTCAACCCACTCATCATAAGAAAAAATTACTAACTAATCGAAATATTTAAATAAAACAATTTAAAACAAGTTTATGTTATTGTGATTATGAATCCAAGTTAACATATATCCTTAATATTTTGTTAGGCTTAAGTGCATTGTTAGCAATATATCAACATTAGATCATTAATGCAATTAAGCCTAACAAAATCTTATTTTAGTTAAATATAAGTAGGTTTATAAATTAATTGAACAATTTTCAAGCACTAAAAAAAGAAAATAGATAGTATAGTGTCATACATTACTTTGTAGTGTAGTCGAAATAATGGAGTCAAATTATGTCCCGCACGTCACATTGCCCATAATGACCACATGAGACCATAAAAGATAACATCATTCAATAAATCTCACTCGTAACGGGTATATCGGTTACAAATTTAGAAAGAAATAAGACACTTTTTCTCAAATAGTAGAAATATATTTATAATAGTAAATAACGTTATCAAATACAGTTAGTAATTTTAGTTACGTGTTTGACTATTTATTTAAAGTAACATAATACAATATTTAATGTTTTGTAATTAGTAAATTATAAGATAATTAAAATGATTTTACATATAAATTGAGTACGCTAATACAATATTTATTGTATATTTATTATTACTAGATAGGAATGCAAAACCTTTACCATTGAACCATAAAATATTTATTGTATATTTAATGAGATGACATTTATTTATCTATTAATCACCAATATTCGGATAGCAAAAATACGTCTTCTAAATCATTTTTTAAAGTTTGGGTTAGCAAAAATCCGTCTTTTAAATCATTTATTTATCTATTAATCACCAATATTCGCCCCAGTTTGCAACATATTCAAAAATAGTAGATTTTGACCGATGATATACTATCTGGGTTTTTTTTTCCAAACACATGAAAATACTAGATTGATTAGTCAACCTACTAATTATGTCAGAATCTACTAATTTTTCTCGATAAGTTGTTTACCAAACAAGACCTAAGTATTTATATTTTCTACTTAACTAGATAAGACAAGCCTAAAGAACGACAAATAGTTTGTCTTTACCTATTTATATGAATATTATTTGACCCGTCACACGCTTTTGACGAGTTTCTTAGTTACATTTGTATCTTGAGAGCATTTTGATGGGAGAGTTTGGAATCTAAAACTCTTGTATGTGCATACTTGTTGCTTATTTCATCCGTAATTTTTGAAGAATATAAACAAATAATAGGTCTATTTTATGACGAGTATATCCGTCATAACCTTGCAGCGGGGTAGATATATTCATTTGAATAAGTAAAATAAAAATAATAATATATAGAAAATTACAAATAGTTTGTCTTTATCTATCCAAGTAAATTTATTTGACTTATCATAAACTTGTGACGGAAATTAACGTCACAACCGAGAATTTGACATAAACAAAAGGACATGGTCTTTATTATTCCTTCTATACGGCTACACCCACGCGACTGACACGAGCATTTCTCATGGCCTTGTAGAATGCATTTAGCGGCGAATCTTAAAGTAAATAAAACGGAATGTATAATATTGATATTTCGAAATTATTAATGTCATTTATGATGGTAAGATAGTGAATAGTAACATGTATATTAGTGTACGGTAGGTCTCCTGAGAGACGGGCTTTCAATAAGCTTATTGAGAGACTATTGTACAAATTTAAAAAAAAGTGGTACTAAAAGTAATAAAATTGGTACAAATCATGATTAAAGATAAAATAAGTACATTTATTAGGTAAATAGGTACGAAACTATTATGGTACGGTTAATGACAAAAGGGTTACGGAATACAAATAAAATGGTACGAAAGAATGGTCTCTCAATAATTTATTGAAAGACCGTCTCTTTCAAGTTTTAGTGTATTAGCTTATATATTGTTGTGATATTAACAAATTTAAAACTGTAGTGACGTTATAATCGAGGTTAAATTGTTGATTTCAAATTGTGCAAGTATTTAAGAATTAAGCTTTGTTGGTAAAACTAACTGAAAAGATAGCTGAAATTTGAAAATGTAGCTGAAAACTGAAAAGGTAGCTGAAAACTGAAAATGTAACTGAAAACTGAAAAGGTAACTGATAAGGTAGCGGAAAATTAAGAACGGATAAGCTAACTAATTATGTGAAAAATTGTTTGGCAAACTAACTGAAAAGGTTATTGATGTTGATGATGAAATCACGTAAAAGTATATGATAATTATTTAATAGTATAAATTTAATGGAAAAAAAAGTAAAACAAAAGCAAATCAGTTACCTAAAATCTTAAAGGTTACTCTAGGTAGTATTTAATTTCGGGTAGCTTATTTGATTAAATAACTTATTTGCAAAACGTTTCCGGAAAAATAAGATAGCTGAAATTTTGGTCAATTAAGCTAATTTAACCAAATCAGCTACCTGAATTGCCTTGCCAACCGAGCCTTAATTTAATTGTCTTTTTGTGGTCTAAAAACTGTTTTAGTATTGAAATATTTGTGAATGAACAATGGCGTAATCAGGATTTTTCAAGTATAGGGTTAGTTTCAAGATAATTATAATACATTTAACCTATGACAGGATTTTAAAGGCATAAAATTTTCAAATTAGATAAACTAGTTTTAACCCGTGCAAAAATGTACGGATTATTTATTAAAATTCTAATATAAAAAATTTGTTTAGAATAATGCGAATATATATCGACATTATTATTTTCATTGTTACAAATTAAACCCAATGAGAATGTAATTTGTCGTTTTTATTTTAAAACTTTCAATTAGTTCAATTCGATTAACTTTGGCCGAGTTAAAAATATATGAGTAACATTGTGCGTGCATCCTACGTAATAACGTAGTTTGTTGGCGACTAATATTAACTTCAATTTAATACATATATCTAAACAACCATAGTAAAAATAAATTGGGCTCAAGTTTAAATTGAGTCCGCATTAAAAATAAGTTTTTGCCACCCCATATGAAATGAATATATATTTTATCACTTATGTACCAAAAAAACACATACTAAGCTTAATCCTCTAATGTCACGTTACATTATTATTTTGTACAAAATCTTCTATATTATTTACAAAAACTTATATATTATTTACACAATCTTCTTTATACCCTCTCCATGTCTTCAATTTTGAGATCACTTTCAAATAAATCTAATTATATCTTATTATTGTTCTTAATTCATTACCCATCAACTTTTTGCCTCAAACATATTACTTTGCATCATATTGACATATTTGGGTTAAACCATTATTAAAAATTTATGTACGTATACAAACTAATTTCTTTGCAACTTTTAAATTAATTACTATAAACTTTAAATTGTTTGTAAATTAATTTTTGAAATAAAAATTATATTGTATGTAATATGAGTTTAATCTATTTTTCGTTTTTTCAAACTTTCAGCAATAAGCTTTTAAAACTCTGTAATTATTATTTTTTCAATGTTTTTAAGGTTGTTAAATGCGGAAACTTTTTTATCTTATAATTTTTTAAATATGTTGATGTTCGTAAAGAGATATTCGTTATTTTATAACCAAATTAAGATCTTATCATTATTCAAACGATATGATAATTTTATTATAAATAGCAGATTTTTTTATGCCGGAATATTTGTTAGATATAATATGTATAATTCCAGTATGATAGCTGTTTTTTTTTTTTTTAAAGAATCCGCTCTAAAATTAATTTATCCATGTTTTCCGACATAGTATTCCGTATTAGTTTATTAACATTAACCGTGAATTTACATAAATTTAAACGTAAAATTTTACGTACAAACATAAACGAATAACTTTTCCAGAAATAAAATCCAAGTTTTATGATGTGGGACCCCATTTATCTTTTTTTTTTTTAAAAAATGTTGGGTTTGATGAGGTGGGTGAATGAGAATTGTTTAAATGTTTTTGCTATAATATAGATAAAATTTAATGATAAAAAACGTCTTAATAAAATTCATATGTATTCCTAGTTAGGCAAATAGGACGGATTATTTGTAGTCATTTTTATGATAAAATGTAACCTTTTTTTGATAAAATGTAACCTTTTTTTAATAAAATGTTACCATCATTTTCAGGGTGAAGAGTGACGAATTTGCGATATAACATTTTGTTATTAAATGGTTACATTTTATTAAAAAGATGATAACATTTAATCCGTCTTATTTTGGTCGATCTGAAGCAAGAATTTATGTGTGTTTTAATACTAAACTAGTAGTTTTTAACCGGTGCAAAACTGCAGGGTATAGATTTAATAACATTGATATAATGATTAATTAAAAATGTTAAGCCAAAATACATGTATATTTTATTCTCTATTTTTTTTTTATAATGATAATAGTTTAAAAGAAATGCAAAAAGTACAAGGGTTTGAAATTACACATGTTTTAACTCCGTGAAAAAATGCACGAATTTGGTGTTAAAACGTGATAACAAAAATTTTAGATCTACTCATTCTAGTAGATAAACTCAATATCTATAACTATAAGGAACTTCTTTAGATTATTATTATAACAAAATGCTCTAAAATCTACTTAACAGAGTTTTATAATTCATTTATTTTGTTAACTTTTTGTAGATCTTATTTTTAAAATTGAAAATTAAAACGATACTATATATATAACATTTTTTGTTTGTAGAAAACTATTTCTAATTCAAAAGAATTGCTCAAATTTAGTAATATTGTGAAAATTTGCTATCTATTATGATGGTCAAAATGTGAGTGCTAAAATCTTGTAAAGTAATATAATAACGTTATTTGTTTTAATTTTTTTATCATTTATATTTTCATTGTCTAATAATGTTTTTTGTTCATCTTTTTATTTTATTTTTTCATTATTGATAAACTATGTGAACTATTGGAAAAATTCTTTACTTTCATATTATATTATTTATGCAAAATAAATGGAATTGGGGATAGTGCTTCATTGAAGTTTTATATTGATTATTCGATGAAATTCTATTAATAAAGTTTGTTTTTCACAAATTAATTCCATATTTTTTGTTGTGGCTCCTACATTTATTTAAAAATAAAAATGAAAAGAAAATGAATGTGATGATGTAGACGCACAAAATTACACAAAATGTTCTTGTATTAATATAGATAAGATAAACACCGTTTTAAATTTAATAAGTTAACATTATATAAATTTATATATTAGTAGCTAAACTATGAAATATGTGACTAAAAACTCTTTATTGATGTGATTATAGTAATTGAAAAATTGACTAAAAATTGTTTGTATTCCTTAGGAGTTACGTTACACGTGAGTGTTCTTTTAATTTCCACAAAAAAATGAAGGGATTGTATGTAAACTAATCCTAGTTTTGTTGATTTTTATGGCACCAATGTCAGTATCATTTGTTAATGCATTTGTAGAAATCATGTCGGCCATCCATCGGAGTTCACTTCAGTTGGTCTTCCTTTAGACAATAATTTTGGTCTGAAATAATAAAACGGAATTTTATAACTATTTTACAGCTAAATATGAGTGTTATTGACAAACAAGTAATCATAAGCGGTAACATTGATCACACTATTTTGGTTACATTTAATTATAAAATGGTCACATATGACCTATCTAAAATTTCAGACCAAAACTTGTCGTTCGAAACAAGTATTTGTGCTCTTCTTATAGTTAGTCAAGCCTTGTTGTGAATGGATGAAATGAGACACGTTTGTGAACCACTCCTCATCTAAAACCAGAGCGGATTTTCTATTTCATTTTGTGTTAAATCTCGTGTTATTAGTTTTCTTATGTAAATAATAATGTGTTACAAGATAAAAGTATTGAGATAGGATCAGAGTGAGACACAAAAGCAGGACGGGTGATATCAACTCATCTAAAACGAGTTTATTAACTGTTTTCTGGCGAGGAGGTTACAAATTTATGACAATTTAAACTGCTTAGATAAAGTAATACAAAATGGGAATATGAAATGTTATAAGTAAGATTTGCTGATTTTAAGCTTTAATGAGAGGAGTGAATCACTTTTGAAAGTTGATTATAGATAATATCAAGAAAAATTAGGTTAAATATAAAAAATGTTGATTATAATTTTTCATTTTCAAATTAGGACGATTGTGCTTTTATAGTTCCCTTGCTCGACTACTAATCAACTACTCTTTTGTGTTGCTTATATTTTCGTTTTAAACAATAATTTGTATTACTCCTATTAATACAATCATCTTTTGTCCAATGTTGAAGCTTAAGTTGAGGCTCACATAGTCACATCGATCTAGACTCAAAACTCGTATAACCTCAAAATATAACGCGGAGTCGGATTCATACAAAAAAAATTCCATACGTGATAGCCTACAAATTACATACACCGAGTCAGCCAACTTTAAGAGAAGACATATTCAAAGTGTAAAAGGAATAATTTAATTTCCAAGTCATTTTATTCTAATCATCCCTATTCCCCAAACAAAAGGTCACGCTAACTGGGTCGCCAACGTTTTAGCTCTTAATCTCACTTTAATTGTTTTGACTCACCTTCAACCTGCTCTCACCCTCCCAAGCATAAGGTTACGACTTAGGGATATCAACCCAATCATTTTCCATTTTCCAATATTTCCAATCGTTAACTACATTCTATATCCCACCAAATAATATAATAAGCCAATAACACTTTGACACGTCAAAGGTCACCAACGAATACATTTCGGGGTCACAAATTGGCCCCGGAAACTTCAAGGTTACCTATTAGTGTCTTAATTACATAATTAGGGTAATCCAACAAGGTCACAACCTCTTTGACAACCTTGTTTGATAATGGTCGCAACAAGATTGCTCCGGATAACACCTAAACCTAAAGCCCTTAGAATTTTATTCAAGTTTTAACCGCTGAACTCGAACTCGAGAACAATTCACACCATTGTTATTTAAAACAAAATAAACATGGTCTCTTAGGTATTTAAGGTACAAAATGAATGAGTTTGGTTTGAAGACAACAACATTAGGCACACACACATACAAGACACAACATGGATTTGGTAACATGTACACCATATGATGTATTCCTAACTAGATTAGACGTACCCCTTCTTATTAATTTAACCTAATTTTTCAACTATTTTATGCTTATTTTATTCAATCAATAATTATTCTGTTGTTTATTTTGTCAACTCCTAAATAAGCTAACTTGTGCGATACTGCAATAACACAAATTGCACACCTGTAATTAAATTGTAAATAGTTTGTGTTTTTATTTTCATTTTTTTCTTGTGTACTCTAGAAGTTTGATGACCGATGACCCATGACCGCGACTAATCGTATATATTATTGAGAAAAAAGGAATATATATCGGATGTAGTACTTTTAACTTTTTATTTTTTGAGTATATATGTATTTCTTTTGAACTTATTGTCTGCCTTAAAATTTATTTGTTTTTGAGCAAATGTGTATTTTTTTTGTGCATAGTAAAATTTATAAGTTAAATTTTAGTATTTTTCTGTCATAACTCAAATTCAACTAAACTATTATGTAATATTTTTGAGTTTTATTATGATTTTTTAGCGTTTAATGTATAAATAAATAAACTCAAAAATTTTATAGAAAAACTCATAATTTCTAAAATAAAACTCAAAAACTTTACTATAATGCTCAAAAACTATAAAATTGAAGTTAATATATTGAATGTATAAGCCCCTTACTGTATATTATTCGTTTTAAACTTAGAACGGGTCAAATACTTCACATTTACGCTTTATCTTTAAAACAAACTTATTAATGTTTTTTTAATTCATCATGACTTACCTCTCTATTTAAATCATTTATTTACCATTACTTAAAATACTTTCACAGGGACAGGAAACGGGAAAGAGTGTAAGTGAATGAGTCAAGGGATGATTTCTTATTACGAGTATTTATCTAATTATGTAATTAAGTAAATTATTAGAAAAAATAAATTATTTTTGTTAAAACCGCGAAAATCGGTCGTGGGTCACACCGATAAAAATCGAAGAGAATCCACTTTATAAGTTAAAGAAATTTTTATCCTTAGAAGAATTAAGATTATATTATTTCTGATTTAATTTCCGCTCATTTCAGTTCAATTATTCAACTTTATTAAATTCAATTTATTTTCATTTAGCTTAGTTCTGACTCAGCTCAATATTCTGTTTAACTCGACTAAAGAGTCACGAGTCACGCCAACGAATTTTAAGAATAACGATATATGTCATCATATATTCACATACTTATATTATAAATAATAAAAATAAAAGAAAAAGTAAGATAAGACCAATGTTCATGAAAACGATATGAAAAGGAGGTCGACTCATATTATATGCAATTGCTTGGAGAAAACGTATCTTCTCAGGTTTGTATTTACCGAAGCTTAGGCTTTGATATTCCGTACGCCAAGATTTAATTCTCTTTTTTTTAATACTAGTTGGAGCGCCGCGTGCTACGCACGCGGCATACAACTTTTGCGACGAGGTTTAAGATAAAGGTTTTGCAAACCGTAGATTTATTTTCTAATAATATATTGCGTTATGCGTAGATAGATGCTAGGTGAATTGGTAATAAAGATCAAAGCGTTTTGCGTGTGACGGGTTCTATTCGTCACAAGCTGTAGACGGATACTTTATTCTCTAAAAAATGCAAGTTGACATGCAAATAGGAGAGAGAATGGGGCGTTATATGGATAGTGCGACCCGTATAATGTTAGAGGCGCATTATCCGTCTTCAGCCTTAGACGAATAGTGTGCTTCTTCAATGACAATTTATGAATAAATATGTAAAATACGTTAACAAAGTCGTCAAAGCAATTTTACTATCTGTAAAGAAAATTAAAAAAAGAGGAACATGATGTATTATTCTAACGAACAAATCTGTATTTGGACATTTTTATTCTTTATTGTTGGCAATTATTTCGATTGCTAATTTGAATTAAAAACAAAAAATTTAAGTTATTTTTTTTCGTTCGAAATTTGTACATCGTTACAATTCATAGTTATAAAAACCCTTTTATTAAAATATTTTTTTACATTCGACTACAATACTTCATACTTTTGAAGGTAATTTATTTATGTTACATCTCTCATATAACTGAAAAGAAAACCATTTTATTTATATATTTTTAGACTTAGAGAACTATTGTGATTACTCATCACTCGAAACAGATACATGTGAAACCGCATCGTAGAGTGTTTCTTTTAAAAGAGCCTCATATTTGTCTTCTAAAGCTTGATAGTTTTGCCTAAGGCGTAATGTTTCATAATAGTTGAAGTCTAGAACCTCAAATCCGTAGAGATCTCGTAGACACGCAATAGCCCTTCTAGCACAATTTTGTTGAGACGGGCCTACAAGTCTTGAAGGAGATCCAATAAACATTAACAGTTTTGGTGGATTTCCAACTCCTGGGATTTGGACAAAAGCACGCAGTTCATCGTTTACGACCGCGTGAATGCCAAATTCTGCCTTTGGTAGACCAATTTGCTTTAGTAGGTCATTTAAGATTATCTTTAGATTAACTTCCAGTACGTTGGCCGATGGATCCATCATATCTGTACAAAAACAAAAATTAGGCAATTAGTGGGCTAAAAAATCAAAAGAAGCATAAATAAATTAGCTTTTGTTATAAAGTTAGACTCCTATGAAACCGATACCAAAAATTGTAAGAATAAGGAGGGATTGTGAACAAAATAAGGACGCATTACCCTTTTTTTTCTACTATCTGAAGTGGTTATATCCTATATTCGAGATCTGCAGGCAATCTATATATATAGCTATGAAGATGTGTTTTTAGTTGCCACGTGACACAATTGGTAATGAGATAATCGGCACGTGTCATACAGATGTCGTTCTTGCTAAGAAATGTATATGTTTATACGTAGACACGTTTCAGTTAAACATGCGACGTGGATTTGACTTTGATGTAGGAAAATTTGAAGTATATCCGCTGTGTACATGTCTTTATGGCCAACATCCTTCTAATCACTGCAGGCGTCGATATGTAAACACGTTATTACATACGAAGTATATCTGATAAGGTTGTCCACGTATCACGTAACGGCTAAATTTCCACCGCACAGAAAAAAATTGTTACACACATCTGTTTTTTATTCGTAACGAGAATCGCATAGGATAACAAAATATTTCAAAATTTTTAATTCCGGATGTAGAAAAATTTGCAAAACCAAAAAATTTGATGCTTATTATTCGACACACATACAGTGCGCTTACGTGCGTACTTTATACACAAATATACGAACAAGTTACATATAAATATACTATTATATTACAAGCATAAAAACTGTAATACGTCTTACAAGACTAAGACATTATTGTTATTGTTTACAACATACTAAAGGTATTTTTAGTTAAAAAACCAAACAACCGTACTCTGAACAACATTTTGAAACATTAAGATGCCATCAATCTGTTATTTATGAACAAAGATTGATATTTTATAGCGATATCTTAAGCGACGATCTCTTCAATTCTAAGCGTCCGAAACTTCATTAGCCTTGCTATGCCTTCAATTCTGAAAGTCACAATTTTGATGGCAAAAGTGCGCGTTTTTAGAGATGCCATAATTTCATCTACGAATGCTTGGTGTTCTTCGTATATACATGCAAATCAAAGGCAAAAAACTGTTAGGTTATATATTTAAATCATTATATCTAATGGCATTATAGTTTCACGTATACATTTAATAAAGAGAAAACATACATTCTGAGAATATGCAGCGACTTCTTCAGCTGTTCTTTTTAAAACGGATTCCGCTAAATCAGAAAAAAGAGTAATTAGAAAAAAAGTATATTTGATAAATTATATCACAGATAAATTATACCTTTGATAATGTTCGCAACACTAAAATACAATTTTATATATTAGAATTAATATATGTGTAATAGCTCACCTATAAACAGCAGTTCCTGTATGCGAGGGACTTTCTTTATCGCAAATAAATGTTTCGCCAACTTTTGTTTCAGTTTTCCGTGGACATATGTTACAGGAAGTGTAAAAGCATTTATCTAAGTTTGTGATATCTGCTATTCGCCCCTGTATCCAAACCGTAACTCCTTCCTGTAGTGCAATTTTAGAGCGGACATGTCATATAAGTATAGGGTATAACTTCATAACAAAAGTATTTATAATTTAGTTTTCTATAGGCTTACGTCTTGCTGGCTTAGATTAGCAATAGAGACCATTGTCTTAATGTCTCCAATTTCTTCTGGGCGTCGATGTGTCGAGCTTTCACCAATTTCATTTTGCAGACTTTCCTTAATGCATCGAATCTCTTCTGCATTTTCATGTACCCTAAAGTGCATAAAATAATGATGTAACAATAATAGAATAAAATAATACCTATAACTATAAAAATAATAAAAACAATAGTAACAATAATAAGCACAGTAATAACAATAATATTAGCAAAAATAATAATAATAGCAATATAATAATAAAAACAAAAACGATAAAAAAGGCAATAATAACAACAGTAACAAGAACACTAATAATAATATTAATACTAATAATAATAATAATAATAATAGCGATAATAGTTGTAATATTAATAATAATAGTAACAGTAACAATACCAATAAGAATAAGAATAAGAATAAGAAAAAAACAATAACAATAACAAAGACAATAACAATAACAATAAAAATTCCAAAAAAAGGAAAAGTTATTCTACAAACCATTGTTTTAGTTCTTCAACCTCGGGAACATCGGCATTCACCTTAATGGTCGAGAAGTAGGTCGAAGACCAGTTGCCTCCTGTAAAAAAAAACAAAATTGAAAAATTAGAAAGATTGTATAACAATGTTCACTTGAAATTAAAAATAGTCGAAAAAATAAATATATTTATACATATAAGAACTAAATACCTCCAAATTTACCAGCTCTAACATGGGTTACAGTAATTATAGGAAACGAATCGATAAGCTCTTCAATCTCTTGTGCTTCTTTGTCAACAAAGGCATGCCAAACCGTTAGCGTTTTTTGCACCATACTGCAGAATCCGGAATAATAATACTTATAAGTAACATACGAATTTTTCGAGAACACCAGTATATTAGTAAACAAATTGAAGACTAAAACCTTCTATCGATGAGAGTTATGTCACGTTTGTCATATTCAAGTTTGCTGTACGTAGACAAAACTCTTCTATTTGCGTTAACATGGACAGTAACTCCAATAATATCTGTAGAACAAAAAACAACATAATAAACAATCGTTTGTAATTTATTCTTACTAACGCTTTACGTGAAGTGTTAATCTTACCAATTCTTTCTTTGTGTTCCAGGTAATCGTAACATGAGGTCAGCGGGACATAAAAGGAGTGTGTAGTTGTATTCTGATTCGGTACTTCAACGATTGCGGTATGATCTTTTACTGTCAGCTGATATTTTGTTTCGGCACCACTACCATATGATGGCTCAACACTGACGCCTGGATTGACTATATCGTAGGTATTGCCGACTTTAAGCTTTGCAGAATACTTTTCAATATCACCGTCGAACAAAGTCACAGACATATCCGTTCCCTTAAAATACATAACAAAAAGTTAGATTCATGCACAACGTAATAATGTAAGCGGTATTATTTATTTAAAAAAAATTACTTACGTCTGCATTGTCCCTAAATAAAAGTCTCTGATATGTTGTTGTTCCTTTACGCGACAAAGTTGGAGGAGAAATAGCATCAAGGGATGCGTGAACTGTGAAATAGCCGCTTCGATGATCGACTTCACGAAGCGGAATTCTTACATTCTTCATACTAACAAGAAAACATGAAGGGTGTTTGATTATAGATAATGAATATGTTCTATAATTACAGAATCGTTTTCAAACTCAAAGCACATAAAAAAAAATTTATAACGATCTTCAATGTGAAATAACATACTAATAGGAATATCATACATATTAAAAAGTCCTATATTACAAAAGCGAGTCTTAATATATTACAACATGTTTTATATGTGCTATACACACACACACACACACACATATTTATACACACACACGTACAACTCTCTCCCCCTCCTCCACAACACACACACGCATATATATATATTAACAGTTTCTACATTATACCAGCGAGTCGTAATACATCATAACACACAATATTTTTGGTTTCTCTCCAAGAATCATCAGTAGTATTTTGCGGAGAAATGACAACAGTTACATCCTCACGCTTTTTGGCCCTAGACAAAGCAACGTACAATTGCCCATGGGAGAAAACGGGGTGCGGTAGGAAAATTCCAACCTTATCTAGCGTTTGTCCATGAGCTTTATTTATCGTCATTGCAAAACTTCACTTTATAGGAAACTGCTTTCTCCTAAAATGGAACGGATATTTATCTGCTGGAGAGGGCTGTAGAGGAATTCTGGGAATAAATACTCTTTCTCCTTTATGATGGCCAACAATGATTTCAGCGTCAATAACATTGCGCGAAAACGCCTTGCAGATTAGTCTTGTGCCATTGCATAAGCCAGAAGTAGGATCTAAGTTTCGCAACAAAATGATTGGACTGTTTACCTTCAGTGTTAAACAATGCGGCGGAAGCCTACTCGGGTGCAGAGTATTTAAAAATTCGACCGGGTATTGCTCAGTGGTTATGTCTACGGCCTCATCAAAACTTCTGTACTCATACGAATTTCCAGACTGCAGTGAAACCAAAATCGAATTAATGAGCTCGGTGTCTTCGTTTTTGGGCGTAAGTATTGCTCTCTTTGTCATAGAACCTGGATCAGTAGAAAAAAGGTTAACATCTGGATAAACAGATTCAATTAAAATATCCAAAAGTTGGCGCTCATGAGTTTTAGCAAGGACGATTGATCTTGGGAGGCGGACTGTTTTTCCATTCTCAAAAGGCGGGCGACCTTCACCAACGCACAAAACGGTGTCGCTGAAAACGGGATCATGAATAGCACGCATATTAATTGTTAAATGTAGCTTCTCAAGTTTTGGCCACAAAGGCGACATCACGAAACTCGCATTAACTGTTTCACGCAATGTACTCTTAGGAATTACAGGTAAAACTTGGCGAAAATCACCTCCAAAGACAACAACTTTGCCACCGAACATTGTATTATTCGAACAGACGTCTCTCAGAGTCCTTTCAAAATGTTCGATAGATTGTCGTTTAGCCATCGATGCCTCATCCCATATTATCAGACGGCATAAACGTATCAACTCCCCAATTCCACTCTATTTCGAGATTTGAGAACTTTGGTTTTCTTCGATGTCCAGAGGAATTTTGAAACGTGAATTTGCTGTCTTTCCACCCGCAATGTTAGAAGCAGCAATTCCAGAACTGGCAACAGCAAGCGCAATAACACCCTTCGCTCGTAGATTTGCAAGCAGAGTGGAGTAAAGAAAAGTTTTTCCTGTTCCCCCGGGCCCATCAAGAAAGAAAGCTCCGGATTTTCTCTGCATAACTCTATCATAAATAGTATTATACGCCATTCTTTGTTCCATGTTGAGTAAGTTAACTCCATTAAGGTCATCAACTGTAATAGGAATATTTAACTCTTCTTCAATTTCCTTGGAAAAGCGATGATCAGCATCGTTGTCTTCTAGCACAAGATCTCCTAAGTCAAAGTTTGTAATATTCTTCCCCATAGATTCAATAATGCAAGCGACGCTTTTCAGCGTCAACTGCTGAATACGCCGCGGCTGGGAGGGGAAATTGAAAGCAAAATCTTGTGATAACTCAGTAAAATATGTATCCCATAGTTCCCTTGGATTTCTAGGCTGACAATATATTAGAAGAGTGGCAAAGAGGCGCCGTAAAGCAAAAGGTAGTTGGAAATGGCATGCTTCTCTTAAACAGTGATCAGCCGAATTATCTGACTCAAGGAGGCCTCGACGATACGCAGATTCACGAAAGGAAGAACAAAGAACATTATTCACTGTTCGTAGGTCATTAAACGATCTCGGTCCACGAACATTTGCGAGAAGTAGACGCAGATAGTATCGTTCGCCTTCTGAAGGATTTACATACACTAATCGACCAATGGCAAAGCCTTTCTGTCGTGGTTGCCAATATTTTTGACTTTTCTTGTCATTCCATACGTAAAACTCAGGAAACTGTTGATACAATAGGGTACGCGCAAAAGCGTCTTCCCTATTCTTCTCGAAAAAGGCCGTCAGCATTGTTCTACTTCGCCTATCATCTTCGGCAACTGTTGACATTTGCTCGGTAGAACGGAATGTAACAATCTGCATATTTGGAAGATGAACATGCTGTACAACGACGTTGGGATGGATTTCATTTAGATGGAAACCGAAAATACGCCATGCTGCCTCAGGCGGAGAAACCCACCGTGCATTCTGATATGCTGTAATTTCATCTATACCTTGGCGATCATTTTCATCAGTAACAGCAAATGAAACTCGATCGTGACCTTTGTAAACGTACTTATATAAATATTTAACTGCCTTAACAGTGGAGCAAATTTCAACATTAATGTGACAGTCATACTTTGATAATAGAAATGGATTATATGGAACAACCCACCTATTGTCAAGAGATGCACCCCGAACCAGAACAGACTTATCGTCATGACGGCGGCGATAGATCGGATAAGAATTTCGCCCAGTCGTTGTCATTTCCGAGAAATCGCGAGGATAATGGTTTTTACATTTCGAATTTCTCATACAAGGGTTGTTTGGAAATTCACGCCCACATGGTCCATGCATCATATGCTTTATAACCGCCGCATGAAGATGACTATTCTCAGAAGCATCAGGAATCTCAGCGCATACATAATCGTCATACCGTTCTGGTGAGCGAATTTTAGCGTCTGAATCCAATATAATGAGAAAATGTGCGTGCGGTAATTCCCTTTTCTGAAACTCAACAACATATACATAACCTGCAATTTTACCAAACAATTGTTTCTCAACAAGGTCTTTCTTTAATTCCATCAATTTTGCTCTGAAAATTTGGGCAGTTAAATCAGGTCTATTCTGAGCTTCTTCAAAAGGAAGTAATTCCTGTTCAATTTCCGGCCAGCGAGGGTTACACGTAATGGTTAAGAAAATGTCAGGCTTTCCGTACCGCTGAACCAAAGACATTGCATTAAGGTAACGACATCGCAAATCACGACCGCAACCAATAAAGCTAGCCGGCAAAATAAAATGATGACCAATATTCGAAAAGTTTGTTTCGCCGGCATTGTAACTGTCTATAATGCCCTGATACAACTCCGCTCTGATTGTCTTCTGGTTGCACTTTATAAAAACAAGGCGAGTTGTCTCGATTTTAATATACATGTCGACAATAAATTGTTGAAGAAGCCTGCCACAACGCAGTAAAACAGAATTGTCGCAGATGCGTATCTGAAGGCGGTAACAATAATATTCACGACAAGAAACCTTTTTCATAGTATCTGATGTATGCGCGACTGTAATGAACATGAGTGTAAATACGAGCAATTATTATCAAGAAACTTATAAGTTTATAGCGGAGATTAATGCATTGCGGAAACTAAACTAACCTTGATATTCTGTCTCCATCATAGAATCAACGGATTGAACGAGGACCTCATTTATAGGAAATGTTGGGTTATCACGTCGACGATGCCTTCCATATCCCCGCCTATATATAGCACGATGCCAGCCCGTTTCTCCGAAAGGGAATAGGAGGGGATACTGTAGAGGATCATAACAACCATAATAATGCAATATACGATGAGGTTGGCCCGAACATGCGTAGACAATTATATCATGTCTTAATGGTTGTGGTGTTGCGTCATCTTCAACCCAAATTGCTGCGATCTGCGACGTTGTTGGTGCATTGTGTGTTCGTTGATCATGTGACGGGTCTGCGCGTATTAGAATACGCGTCTCCTCTGATACACCAAGTGCTCGTAAAGAGCGAAAAAATTTTGCATATGGATTAGAATCCATTATTTTCATCAGCATATCAATAACCCTTTTCTGAAAATCCGGGGCAATTTGCAACCGATGCATCATTTCATGGTCGGTATCGTAAAACTACAGTTGGATATAGCGTGGGCGTTCGGCTGTTGGTAAAATGTCGTTGATAAAATGATAAACCTGACCTTGAACTCTAAAAGTGTAGATGCTGCGGTTTCTATGAGCAAATTCATGATCCTTCTTAACACCGAGCGAGGTGAAAGCGAATGAGCTATTGTAGAACATTTTGTGATTCCTAAAATTTTTCGAAGTCTCGTCGTCGGATAAGAAAAGGCGTCGTAAAACCTCAGGAATGGAGTTGCTTGGAAGATGTATTTCACCTTGATTGCAACAGAAGTACGATGATTCATTTCTAAAAAGTTTTGCACCGCAACTTGTGCATGTTGAGGGCAAAGGAAGGATATACGGTTTTGTGAGTGGTTTCTTCTTTCCTTAAAGATAGTAAAACGTTTGCAAATTAAAACGAATTTAAGTACGCATAATAGACAAAAAACAGATTACGATAATTTATTCAGAGGAGAAGATGTGTTACCCTTTATAGAAGAGGGGGTATTCCGATTATACATGCTCGAAATATCACATGCGTGTGAAGTGGACGCCATCTATCGCGCTGACGGATATATACAAATGAATTTAAGCACAGAAAACAATTTATCTACTCCGTATAAATTTATAAAATAAGTCATTTGAAAATCATTACAAGCAGCTAAAAAAAGTAAACAAGAAAAAAACTGTGATAAAAGTAAACAAAATTCGGAACTGGCCCAGTTTCGTTTTAAAATAATTCTCTAGTCACAATCTATAAATTGTAAAAAAAATTGCTAACCAACGTCTTTTAGGAATTGAAAATCTAAGAGCAGCCATATATTCAATCTTAATTTTCCGAAAGACCTTTTTAGCTATCACATTATAAATCGCGAAATTATAATCAAATTGGAAAAAAGTTAGAAAATTCTGATTTCCGATCTACAATTACGCTCAAGTGAAAATTTTACTAACGATAAAAAACCAAATCATGCATGAAAAGCAAAAGGGAAATACATTATATGTACAAACTTAAAAGGTTCGGTATCACATGTAAAATACCAAATTTTATGCACGCCGCGTGAACTATTCTTTTTTGTATTAAAAACATTAATATGCAATGTGATACGTGATTTTCCTGATAATTTCTTTTTTTATTTCGATTATTTACTTCTTTATTTCGATAATTTTTTCCTATATTTTATTGATTGTTGATTTGTTACAGAACCAATGTCGCGGCTAAGGAGAGAACACGCAAGTCTTAAATAGGCAACACGTATTGAAAATTGTTCGTTATGGCCCTTTTTTTTCCACAATTTTTTTTTTCAAGATTACTGTATTCGCAAGGACACAAGTATACTAAATAACAACTATAAACTAATATTACAAAACCAATTTCGAGATTTAAAAAATAATGTTAGTAGAAATTTACAAACGTGCACGATAAATTTTACCTGTAGTATTTATAACCTAGCGATGCGGAAAAAGAAAACCAGCAGTAACAAACATACAATGAAAAAGAAAACAGTAAAATAAAGTTACCATTCATTTTTCCGACAATAAAAAAACCCGAAATTACGACTATACTCTTTGCCCTTTTTACGATAGTCAGTAACCAGAAGTGTGTTCAAAAACAAAGAAAAAATCTATAGAATAAATCTGTTGCACTTTAATATGTCACAAATTATAATATAGACTAAAGTTACCAGAATATAATTGTTATTAGTGATATGAAATATAAGTAAATGCTTGAAACGTCGACGAAATAATGAATACGAGAGTATAGGTAAACATATAAAACAAAGTTATCAATGCTAACTAATTTTATAAAGTCCATAAATATGAGATTTACACAATAAACAAAGGCGAAGAAACTGAATCACTGCAAGTGTTGAATGAGTAAGACGCTGAGAAAACTTATTTTGTGTTTTAGATCGTTTTTAAACTGTTAGTCGAAAAGCAGAGGCTAAAAGAACTGCGAAAAAAAATATATTTCAAAAGTAAAATAATAAAGTGCGTACGATTACGGTTGGGTACAAACGTAATTACAAGCTTAAAAAATGTCGAAAAACATTTTTATTAATCATACACAAAATAAATCTACAAATAAATAAAAGTATCTGAAAAGCGCCTAGCTTATCCCGACATACAGTATAAATTGTAAAACATAAAAAAAAGATGGCGAAAAAAGAACAAAAACATTATATGTTCAAAAAAGTAGGAGTATTTTTGTAGTTTGAGAAATGTAAAAAAAAGCTAATAAGAAAAATTATCATAACAATAATTAATTAAATAATACAACAAAGAAAGAGTAGTAAAAAACAGAAATTGCAAGCAAATAGTAAAATTCAAAAGGCACGTAAAATGCAACAAACAACAAAAAAGAAGTTGTCAAGCCAGTTTTTATCTTACCGAATATCTAGCAGAAAGCTGCTTAACCTTTTAGAGGCGAAAAAAAAATATTTCAAAAGTAAAATAATATAGTGCGTACGAGTACGGTTGGGTACAAACGTAATTACAAGCTTAAAAAAATGTCGAAAAACATTTTTATTAATCATACACAAAATAAATCTACAAATAAATAGAAGTATCTGAAAAGCGCCTAGCTTATCCCGACATACAGTCTAAATTGTAAAACATAGAAAAAAGATGGCGAAAAAAGAACAAAAACATTATATGTTCAAAAAAGTAGGAGTATTTTTGTAGTTTGAGAAATGTAAAAAAAAAGCTAATAAGAAAAATTATCATAACAATAATTAATTAAATAATACAACAAAGAAAGAGCAGTACAAAACAGAAATTGCAAGCAAATAGTAAAATTCAAAAGGTACGTAAAATTCAACAAACAACAAAAAAGAAGTTGTCAAGCCAGTTTTTATCTTACCGAATATTTAGCAGAAAGCTGCTTAACCTTTTAGAGGCACTTATAATACTAACAAACTTTATTACGTAATTACTAACTTCAAGTCCATGCACAATTGCGTACTTTCAATTACGTAAAGGTTATTCCACTAACATAATTATATGTTTGCAAAGCAAACACTCTTACGGCAGCAACGACCACTTATCAATACGTAACAACTACTACCTCAAAATGTAAAGCCGCAAAAATAAAAACCAAATAATCTATTGTAGAAACAAAGAAGAAAGAACCAATAAGCACATACCTTGCTGAGCAGAAAGATGTACAGTAAAGTCTGAAGGTGACGGTACAATTTCCGGTAAGGCAGTGAAAATAAAAAGGAAATTTACAAGAAGGAAGTATTATTCTTTTATTTGTATAGCATACAAAATTAAAACAAGATAAGTGCTTCAAAATAGAATTCCCAGACGATGTATTTATAGTGTTTAGAAGAGCGGTGAACTTTATCTTTCTGGAGTTGATGGCGCAAGCGACAAACCGCGTCGACATTCATATCAACAGCGAAAACACTTGCAAAGAAGCACACACACCCGCGTCTAACATGCACATTGATGTTGTATGAGTCATGTAAAATCATGCATACCCATTTGGTTGACGTGGTCTTCACCTAAAATGACAAAAAGGGAAAAAAAAAATAATATGGTGAATGAAACAATAGTAACAGTAATTAAGAGTAAATCATAAAATATAGTAAATTTTACTTAGAATGATTTTGTTGTGTCAATTTTTTGGACAATAAAGTAAAGATGAGTGTTTTATACTTCCTCCATTTTTATCCAAATACAAGATTTGCTTTATTCACGTTTGCCAACGCAAGTTTTGCGTGCTTCATATCTTTAACTACGTATTTGTAAAAATTATAAAAGTTATATATTATCAATGTACTCGTAAAGACGAATTAAACAAGACCCCACATGAATATATTTTTTCTTACGTATTGAGAGAAAAATGAGGTTGAAAGTTGATTGGTGAATAGTGTACAAAAAGCAAATCTTGTATTTGGATAAAAATGGAGGAAGTATAAAACATTACACATATACCATATAAATAAAGGGTAAGGTAGCAATAATTTGAAGGGCCCAATAAAAAACACATGTTGTAAGCCATATAACATGTCAATTGAAAGCTGGAAAAAAAAAGACTTCAAATGAGCCCACAGCAAATTCACTTAGCAAATCATGACAAAAAGACATATCTTACCCTAAGGTGAAAACAACATTTATCTAAATCAGTAAAATTGCTGTCTATTGTAAATAAGCAAGGTGAAAACTTCTATTTTACACCAAGCTGAAAACTCCTTCCAAAATAGTACAGAAAAAGGTAACTATATTAACCCTTATGCGGCGTTTCTCCAGCTGTAACCGCTAATTAAGCTCCTCCACTTGCTTTAATCGTTCATCTACCATGAATGAAGAAGGTACCTACATTCATGACTGTCACTGTACACTAAGTAAACTGGTATTAGTAGCATTAACATTGCCACTAAACATACAAGTACAAATATTGAAAGCAATAAGATTAAGATTACATGTGTGAAGAAATTGAGGGCTAAACCAAGAACACTCATCAATCATCCATTTCTCTGCACATCACACATGAACAAACAAATATTACAACCTGATATTAGAAACTTCATAGATCGAAGACATTAAATAAATACCCATATGCTATGGTACTCCGACATTTCACTTTGGTCGCCTGAAATTTGCAAAAAATGACCATAATAGGACGATACTTGCAGTCAAGTCAGAGTAACATAAACCAAAATTGTAAACAAAGAAAAATCCATTTTATAAGACTAAAAATTAAACAGCCCATCATCTTAAGATCCAACATACAATAATTACACCTAATCGGGAGCAAAAAATTGAACAACTGGGTATTTAAAAAACCCACATTTGCCATAAATATAGGTTACAAAACCCCATTATCTTCCCCAAAAATCATTCTAATACGTAAAAATTGGGTTGAAAAAACCCACAACTACAATCAAATTGAGCTCAAACTCGTCAACATCAAAATCGCACAGGCGGCTCCCTTTACATCTACCAACAAATTGAGCTGACTTCATCCCACAAATTTACACCAAAAAAACACAAATCTAAACACACGCACACACAAAATAAAACTCAAATTACCTAAAATTAAGCTGGAAATTTCAATGAATTAAGATGTTTAAAGATAACTAAAATAAGCAACATTTTAGAAATTATTCTAATTCTAAGGATTATATCAGTAAAAAAGACAAAAAAATCGTCAAAAATGTTATCCTTCTCGAACAACATCATCCAAAAGGTCGACACATTTATCCCTCAAAACACACTTTTTTACCCTCTATTTTTTTCAACTTTAATCCCCAAAATTATGTAGAAACTTCACCGTGAAGCTAACGGCATCAAGTAAATTAACAATGTAGGACATGCACAAGTCTCAATGAACATCTAACTTCATTAATTACTTAACCATTACTTCCCACCACTGAGCAAACTCGTAAACGTCGAACTCAAATGCGTATCATTGAAACTATATATCCTATCATTAACATAAGGCACGCGTACTTTTGTCGTGAACCGTTGTGCATTGGTAATTTCCATACATTTACTCCATATTAGTAACGGGAAGGGGAATCAAGTCAAATCTCAATGTCTACCTTCTGAATTAGGTCTGACGCGATATTGTGGTGGTCCTAATGGGGATCCCTGGTACCTACGTTTCATGACCCTAAAACGATCAAATAATTAAATAAATTTAACCAGACAATGAGTAATTGAACGAATAAAGGTTTTAAGCGCATGTGCGAAAATGATAAAGCCTTATACCTAAAAAGCCACCTTCCCATCTTTCACATTCTCGCTACTCTAAAATAAATAGAGCATGCAACATTTCCAAACAAAAACACCAGATTCTAGTGTCTAAAAAAACATTTTCTGAATTAGCCTACTGCATCTCTGTAACCAATAGGTTAACTCCCTCCGATTTTTCGGAATTGCACCAATTTCCAAAATTTGTGAACTAACGGGGAGTTTCCGAATAATTGGAAGGAGTAAGAAACCAATAATTAAATACCATTATGAAAAAAAACCAGATGTATACATAGAAAAAAGCAAACTTTTGAACAATATGGAATGTGCATGAAAAAAGGTATGAGCAAAAGAAGAAGGTAGACTTAGAAACAAAAACAAAAAGTAAGAGTACTCGGAACAAAACTCTCGCAATAAACCAAAACGGTAATAAAACTAATACCGTCCGGAACAATAGCAAATAAATTTAATCCAACCAACTAATCAGAATCGATAAAAGAATCAAACCCATGTGTACAACAGTTATTCTCATGTAAGGTCCTGATAAACAAACATTGTATAAAATCGATTCATATATGCCAATATCATGACCCATTTTCAAAAACAGGCATGACACAATCAATGAGATTTGCAGATAAATTGAGGCTAGTGTTTAATTGATCTGATAACAAAGTACTGAGGTATAACAGTGGCAGTAGGAGAAGTAAGACTCTTATGAATAAAGTTTAAACAGATTAAAAATGATAACTTTGCAAAAGTTTGGACACTAAACGTTGACAGTTGGCACGATGCACACAGAATAGAATATTACGGGAATTCTGAAATTGTAAAGGTTGAGAAGCATCAAGGGAAGGAAAAATAAAAATATCAGCATGTTTAAAGTTAAAGTCTCAAATGGTAAACGTTGAACACCAAGAGAGTGGACTAAGTACTCTGCACTTGAAAAATTATTACATATCATAATAGCCGTACAAAAGTAGTCAAACACCATAAATACCATTGAATCAGATTTCATTGTTGGTCTAAGCTCCATTTATGAGAAAACAATTAACGCATATTTATATTTAGGTAAATACAAAGTAGTGTACCTTTTCATTGTTACACTGACTATTTACACTGTCAGGTCCTACCAACAACTACTCTATCTTTCCTAGATGTTCACATTTACTGGTGAAACATAGCATATGAAGAAGCAACTCAAAGTGGGGTTGTAGCCTGTAGGCGAATTTGGGTAAATAAATGCCTACTAACCTTTCCTAAATAACAAATGATTACCAACAAACATGATGCAAACCCAACAACCAAAAAAAGCATAACAGGCTAACAGCTAAAAAGACGACATCTTTAGTTAAAAAAAACTAATTTTCTAAGATGGTTTTACACAAATATATCGTATCGTCAAACGTGTTCTTTTAATGAACAACTTTTACACTAAAACAAGTCACAATTCTCTTGTGATTTGGATCTGTTTTACACAATCTTTGCGGAAAACGTCTTAAACAAAACTAATTATACTTAAAATTATCCGTTAATCACTGATCACAGGACTGAGTATCAACAAAATAAAATAAACAACCTGAAATTAAAATTACAAAGTAATTAAATTCTCAATAATCAGTAATTAAACAATAAGAAAAATACATGATAATCATCATTAATCAGACAAATTCCTACGTTAGGACGATACCCAGAAGGGAGACCTTCCATTGTTGCAGAAGTATGAAGAAAGAGAAAGAAAGAAGAGGGATTTAAGAGGAAAATAGACCAATTAACAACAAAAACTACAATTGCAGGAACAAAAAAAGTCTAAAAACAAATAAATATTTAACAAATCAACAAAACAATAAAATAAAGGAGCAAATTAACGAAATAATAAAGAAGCAAATAAACGAAACAAAGACGAAACTTCAAGAATAATCGATGAAAGAGGCTCGGAGAAATGAATGGGTACGAATAAGAGGAGACTGCAAAATTGTAGATCCGAAGAAAAAATGTCCAAAAGCAAAAAATCCAAATGTCCAAAAGCAAAAAATCCTGTAACAAATCAGTAGAACAATAAAACAAATGAACAAATAAACGAAATAAAAAAGTATATAATCGAATTAAGAATCGAATTAAAGAAGTAAATCAGCAGGAAACATACCTGAAGAAGAAGCAGTGAAAGAGGCGGAGAAGAAATGGGTATGAATAAGAGGAAAGAAGAAACTTAGGGTTATAAAAATGGCTTGAAGAAGAAGCAGTGAAAGAGGCGGAGAAAGAAATGGGTATGAATAAGAGGAAAGAAGAGATTTAGGGTTAGAAAAATGGCACGACCGTAAATATGGAGAAAGTCAGAGGGTATAAGCTGTCTCAAATAAGCCAAACCCCCCTATCCCCTTTTTATATAAGGATATAAGGATATATATTTAATAATTTAATAAATAAAAAATGAAATTTCCCCGTTTTTCTTAAATAAAATATGCACCAAATTATCTTATGCCGCAACTTTTTACTCGAATATTTCTTGGAGCATATATACCTAATGACAAATTCTTATTTTAAACCGTCTTATTTCAGACGGACCAAAATGTCATAATTTTTTTAATAGAATATAACCATTTAATAACAAAATGTTATATCGCAAATTAGTTACTTTTTACCCTGAAAAATGATGTTAATATTTTATTGTAAAATGGCTACAATAAGTCCGTCTGAATTTCAAACCAAAAATAACGGTCTGAAATAAGAATTGCCGTACCAAATACTACGATCACTTTTTATCTGAAATTTTAAACGACCATATGTTACTCTTTTTGGTTAAATGTAATAATGGTTTCGTTAATTTTACGGCTTATGATAACTTGTTTTTTAAAAGTGATTCGTGATCCATTTAATTGTAAAATGTTATAAATCTCGTCTTATTATTTCAGATGGAAAAAGTCGGTATAAAAGAAGACCAAGTGTGTATATAATATTGAAACTTTTCAATTAACTTTTGTGGTCATAGTAGCATAATAACATTATTAAAATGCAAAGGTATTAATGTTTTCTTTTCACTTCCATTTAATTAATAAATTAAATTGTGAGTTTACACCAAGGGAATATGAGTGGTGTATTAATTATGAGGATAATACGTGCATAATAATGATATGTGAAACTTTAATAGAGTGTGAAAATAATTAAATAGAAGTAAGATTGTATTAAAAAGTTAAATAGTTAATTTATCAACTTTGTAGTTGGCCGATTTTGAATATGAGTTTAATCATTTTGAACTGAAATAAGTTGAATTAAACTAAATTTATTTGAAGAAAAAAAAATTGAAAGCTTGTTGTAAAGTTTATAAGACTTGTAACTGTTCCAGTAAACCCGTAATAATGTTCGTAAAATAAATTTAATACACATCGTAAACCACTTATAAAGATGAGCGTTTGAGCAGGTTAACCTAGTCAACTCTCCATTCCCGCAACTTGACTAGCGGGGTCAACCCAATCAACAGGACTCCATTCCCACGACTTGACTAGCATACCACCCGCTCACTCCTCCAAACACGATGTTTCAAAATCAGCTTAACTTCTCACTGAACCAGCCAAAAGCAAGAAAAGAAAAATAGTTAGACCTATCCCGACTTAACTTACCCCAGCTTAGCCCGTCAAGTGGGCTAACCCAAACCCACCCACGCACCCACCCACCCACCTTCCGACTGACCGACCTGCACCCTCGAGCCCACCTCCGATCAACCGACCTATGACCTATGACCTAATAACCGCTTAAGTGACTTCTTATATAAAAATAGTAAAAGTCAATTTTAATAAATGATAAAATTGAAAGGATAAGCATGACCATTTCTTTTCATTTAATAACTTAAATTAAATTTATCAATATTTATTTTTATTTTTTAATATAAAATAAATAAATAAAATAAATCCTAGACCATCCACCACCACCTTCTCCACTCTATATTCCTTTATAATAAAACCCCTTTTATCTCTCTTTATTTCATTCCAACTTCTCAAACCTCTAAACCCAATTAATAACTCACTCCTTCTCCCCTGTTTTTTCCCAATTTAATCTCAAGCTGGCGATTGTTAATCAAGAATCCTCTGTTCGTGAAATTAAACCCAAAAATCGTCGAATTATGGTAATTTTTCTCTTTTTTTACCTACCCATATGGTTTACTACACTTGTTTTGCTTATGTAATTGGCTAATGGTGTGATTAATATGTGATTAGGGTGGTGGTGGACCAGACGATGAAGATTTTAATAGATGGCCGCCATGGTTGAAGCCATTGTTACGTGAAAAGTTCTTTGTTCATTGCCAATATCATCCAGATTCTCATAAAAGTGAATGTAATATGTATTGCTTGGATTGTATGAATGGCGCTCTTTGTTCACTTTGTCTTGCTCATCACAAAGATCATCGTGCTATTCAGGTAATAATAATTTCTTATATTTTCCGTATTATAATGAAAGCGGAATATTAGGCTGAATAGGTGTCGTACTGGGTTCAAATCCCGTCAGCATTAAAACCGTCTTTGAAGAAAAGCGTTTGTGGTAAATGTTAGGTTTGATGGATCAATGGATAATTAATTTCCACAAAAGGGATTATTAAAAAAATTGTTCTTTCATTCAATAACTTTTACTTTTCTTTAAGGGCATCAAATTTCAACATTTTTGACATTATTGGTTACAACATTAATTTAATGGGTCTAATTTAATCTTCTTGTTTAGCTCAATTTTGTCAAAAAAAAATGTCACTTTTCTTAATAATTCACCTAAAATTTCCCACAAATTCTTATTTGTATCGACATATTTGTCGCAAGTTTGCAACGGGTCAAATAATATCCATATACTGAGATAAAGACAAAAGCTAAGTGCAATGAGAGTAGCATTCTGTGTTATGTGTTATTTACCAATTTGGTTAGTATTTGACCCGTCAAAAGCTAAGTGCAATATGTGTTATTTACCAATTTGGTTAGTATTTGACCCGTCGCAAGACTTACTGAAAATTAATTTACTTTTCCAATGTTTTGGAATACCAAATTTGTGGAGGTAATTAGAACCTTTACTTGCCCTTCAAGCTTTACTTTACCTTGGTTGACTTGTCTTACAGCGTGACACGGTCCTTTTATATATCAGCATTCATTTGTTGACGAAGTAAACAACTGTGTGACAGACAGTCTGACACTGTAAAACGGTTTTATTTGATTAACAGATACGGAGGTCGTCGTATCACGACGTGATACGGGTTTCGGAGATACAAAAAGTATTGGATATCAATGGGATTCAAACATACATAATCAATAGTGCAAGAGTTGTGTTCTTGAATGAAAGGCCACAGCCTAGGCCTGGTAAAGGTGTTACAAATACATGTCAAGTTTGTGAAAGAAGTCTCCTTGATACATTCAGATTTTGCTCACTTTCCTGCAAGGTTATTTCTCATTACTTGCCTTAACATGCTGTTTGAATGATGTTTGTTTCGGGTTTTCGGTACCATTAATAACTTATTGTTATTGATCACATTTTCCTTGCAATGCTTAATCATAGGTGATTGTCTAATACCATTATTCATTGGTAATATTATCGGTCGAGTTAGCGGACGTGTGTATACTTTGTATGTGTCGACATTTGGGCCGTGTTATCGATTGATGGCAAATGTGGTCACTTTCTCAATTTGTCCGATTGAGTTAGTTGCATTATTGATACAATTTCTTAATAATGTCATCGGCTAAGCTAGCTGATATATGCATTTAGGCCGTGTTATCGATTGAGTGACAAATGTGGTCACTTTCTCAATTTGTCCGATTGAGTTAGTTGCATTATTGATGCAATTTCTTAATAATATTATCGGCTAAGCTAGCTGATATCTGCATTTTTAGCATGTGTTATCGATTGGGTGGCAAATGTGATCACTTTCTCAATTTGTCCGATTGATTTAGTTGCATTATAGACACAATTTCTTAATAATATTACTGGCTAAGCTAGCTGATATCTGCATTTCCATTTTTAGTATATGTCGACATTTAGGCCTTGTTATCGATTGGGTGGCAAATGTGGTCACTTTCTCAATTTGCATTATTGAAACAATTCCTTAATAATATTATCGGCTAAGCTAGCTGATATCTGCGTTCTTACTATGTGTTGACATTTGGGTCGTGTTATCGATTGAGTGGCGAATGTGGTCACTTTCCCAATTTGTCCCATTGAATTAGTTGCATTATTGACTCTACCTATTTGCAAATGGGTACTCCAAGTCTTGATATAGAAATGTATTCTAATTTGGACATATATTGACTAATACTAAATTGTTATTTCCTCTATTTAGATTGTTGGGACATCAAAGAACTCTCATAAGAGGAAGAAAATCCGGTCATCGATGGAGTCGGATTCCGAGGATTCCGGTAGCACGGGTAGCACCACAACAAGGGAAGAGATGATCAACTACAACAATAGAATGGTCCAAAGCTTTACACCATCAACACCACCTCCAACTGCCCTTAATTTCAGGACAGCCAAAAGAAGGAAAGGCATTCCACATAGAGCCCCTCTAGGTGGACTCATAGTACAATATTAATAATATAGTATAATTAATAAACTATATATTATACTCTTATATATTTAGTCCTTAAGCTATAGGATAATTGCACTAAACCCCTTTTCTTATAGAACTACTAGTGTTTTTATAGGTCTACATTCGCTAACGCTAGAGCTTTTGCAGCTTACAGCAAAGGCCAGCGCCGAGCGAATTGAACTGAACTGAACTAAAGCTGTTTTTCCGGTGTGTATGTATAGCAAATGATGCAAAATAGCAAGTACATAATGGGTAGATGCACAAATAAGTGAATTACTAAGGACTAATGTGAAAAAGTAGTTTGGAAAAGATAAGATAGTGGCTATATAATTATTATAGATAGTGCATATACATCTTTGTTCTTGGTCTTGTCACATACATATATAATAAAAATGTAAATATTTTTGGCTTCTTTTGTAATAATAAAAAGAATGGCATGTACTTATCTTGTAAGACATTTGTTGGGAAATTATTTTAATTCCCATGAATATAATATGGTTTTTCTAACGTGTGTCCTCAGAACACATGTTAATAAATTAAATTTGGAGAGATTTATAAGATATTTTTACTGATTATGGTAAATTTAGTTTATACTTGAATTTATCATGAGAATTTCTTAGGAATCTTTCATATTCGGTTTATTAATGTGTATCCTTAAGGCACACGTAAAAAAAACCGATATAAATATTAGATATCATACATAGAAAGGTTATGCATAAAGTCTTTGTAAGTCAGAACTGAAGAGACGCATTTTATGTTTACGTTTAGAAAACCTCATCAAAACTCAAAAGGTCATTCGATCTTTTATTCTTCGAAATTACCTCATCTTTTTGTTTCGACATCTCCTCGACATTATTCGTGTCTATCTATTTCTATATTATTCTTGGTGTAAACTGTAATGTCGACCGTTAATAAACAGTGTGCAAACCCTTTAGCCTAGACTCTTTTCATGAAGCGATAAATGGATAAAACAGCTGGTTATAAAGTTTGCTCAATTTATATTCTATAAACAATATGTCGGATTCGGAGATATTTTTTTTGGGTTTATTCTATAATAAATCCATAAAAAATACAACCTAAAATTATCTAAAAAAACAAATAAATAAATTATTTTGTGTAACTACCAAAATATTCGTTTTCCACTTTATGTTTGTTAATAAATATCTTTAAAAAAACACAAATTACAATAATAATTTAATAATTTCATTTATAAAATTCCACAAATAATTTGGATTTTTCCTTGAATGGTGGGACCCACGGCGGCGGAGACTTTGCATACGTGTAGACCCACGTGTCAAATGATGATTGGTAGTATGTAAAAGAAGGGAAAAAGCGTGTTGTCTTGATTCGTGGAATGTTTAAGTGATCGACATGAAAGAGAGGATGACGTCATTGATGATGTAAGAGTTTTGTGTTTGTGTGTAATAATATGGGCCGTTAGTTGGGCCTTTTTAAAATAAATGGGGCCCGCCCATTTGATGTTTGTTCGAGAAGGAATGTGATGGGAAATGGGAAGCCTTATCCTTGTTTTTGGAATAGTGGGTTCGTTTTGGTATTCTCCCAACTTTTCCTTCTTTTATTGTATCATAAAGTTTAACGAATATTTGTATAAGACGGTTTTATATAGGTATATTATAAAACAGGTTATTTGATTACTAATTTTCCTATATATAATTCAATAAGCGGATTATACTACCAGAGATATGCAATTTTCTGTACATATTTTGAACTTTTTAATAGAAAATTCGAGCTTTAGTAGAAAGAATATGAGTTATATGGTATAACTAGCTTAGAACCCGTGCAATTTTGCACGGAAATGCATAGTTAAATAGTTCTTAGTTTTATATAGATAAATGTTTAAAAAATATTAAAAACCGGAATAACATTGTTATTATCAATATGTTAGAATTAGTCAGGGCGACAATTTATCTTTTGGAATTTGAGACTTAGAGTAATATTTGGTCTCGTCTTTTATCTTTATTTATAAGTTTCAATTTTCCGTTGCCCGACTATTACGGTTTTTCCCTTACTGTCGATTATTTTTGTCATATATCAATTTGAGAACAATAATTGTTACATATCCGAAAATAGGATGACCTGAGACCCGAAATTGACCCAAACTACATCACCCAAATATGACCCAAAATCCGAATTCATCTGACTCGTCCCAAAAAGATTCTTAACTAATTTGACGCTTAATTGATCCAACCCAAAGTGGTATAATCTGAAACCACCCAACTCGAAAATAACTTGGAAAAACAAAAACTCTAATGAGCAAAATGACTTGAAATGAGATTTCTCTCTTTATCATTGGCCCGACCCGACCCATCCCGACCCATAATGATCCAGTCCGATCCGACCCTAATTATCTTGAAAAAAATGATGAACCAAACTGACATGACCCGAAATGACCCGACAGAACCTGAATTAAATTACATTAACAAATACTATCCTCCGTTTTTATATAATGTTCCCATTTGTTGAATATATGAGTGTAGTATTTTAATAAAATGGGTACAATATATAAAAATGGAGGAAGTACTTCTTTACAAATAAGAAATTACCGACCGAGTAATACTTCGTAGACGTCGAATTACTCAAGTAAATTCAAACTAATAAAAATTCTACACAATACAATCAAAAAAGAAAAAATAAATTATAAATAGATATAGATAATGTGATTACATAAAATCATAAAAAGAAAGTATAATAATACTGTAATATAATAATTACAATCAATATTAATAAGAAATTAAGTAATGATTTTTTATCATAAATAACGAAATAATTACTGAGCAGAAAAATATTTAACTAATGACTGTCATGTGTCTAATGGTTTCTCTATTATAATTATATATAGATAGATATATAGATCGTATAATTTAATATCTCCTATATTAGTTTCTATTTGATTAAACAATAAGTCTTTTTTAAGACAGATCGGTTATATAGCACTTGTGTAATGATCAATAGCTAATTATTAAAAATAGTTCTTAGTTTTATATTTAGCCGTGACATAATAGTACTATTATAGAATTGAAACTATATGTTATAGTTACGCTTAAAATGGTAGTTTGGATCTCATTGAATTAATTGAATATTTGAATAATATTGCACGGGTAATTAATTAAATGTGAGAATATTTTTTCCAACAATTGTATGTCAGAATATTTTTTGGAGGTTTTAATATTGCACGGATAAATTTAATATTGTACGGATAATATCTTTGAATAATATTGCTCGTGGTCTATTGGCACCAAGAAGTGTCTAAATTTAAAAGATATATAAAATAATTTTTATAGAATATTTATATAAAATATTTTTGCACGGATCTATATAGAATATTTTTATAATCTAAACACTTCTAAATTTATATAGAATATATTTGCACTCATATGCATAGGAATATTTTAGATTTTGAATATCAGTCTAGATTTATTAAATATTGCACGGACAGACCATTCTCTATTTTGTATACATTAATCAGCGAGAATATTTTTTCCAAGATTTTCCAAAATCGATATTATATCATGGGAACTTGGGCGGGAAAATTTTTAATGTGAGAGTGACACGTGTCCAATTCATGTGTAGTGGTTCTTCTTATATACTTTTATATAGATTTATAAACTCCTTAAGCAAATATTGAGAATCGAAAATTATTAAGCTCAACAAATATACACATAAGCTCAATAAAACGCACCATGGTTGTACGATGCTATTATACATCTGGTTGTATAATCCTCTTTGTGTATATAATTTGGTTTTCTAAAAGCACACGTTAATAACTTAAATGTGGAAATATTTATTAGATATCACAGAAGATATTTAAGTATAAGCTCATTTTTACCAAAATTAATGAAAATATCTTGTGAATCTTAGGGCACACGTTAGAAAAACCATATATAATTATCGGTTTTTCTAACGTGTGCCCTTAGAGTTTAGGGCACACGTTAATAAATCGAATATGGAAAGATTTATAAGATATTCTCACTAATTTTGATAAAACTAAGTTTATAATTGAATTTATCATGCATATTCAGTTTATTAATATGTGCCCCTAGGACACACGTCAGAAAAACCAAGTATGTGAGCCTAGTGGTTATTCAGATTGTTTCCTAGTTAAAGATCATGAGTTCTATTTTTAAAATATTTTACGCGACCCCATCCATCATATTCAGTAAGTCTTGTTGAAGACGGTTATATCCATCACAAGGTGAAGACGGGTCATATAATACTCAAGTTGGTAGATAGGACAAAAGAAAATTGACTAGGGAGTAACATTATACCTTTGTGTTATCTAAGCATTTAGATATTACTCGACCCGTCTTCAACTTGTGACGGATATGTCCGTCTTCAATGAGAATTTGTGATTCAAGAAACGTCTCTGTTATTAGCGTTGGTATATTTTTCCATCATATCCTAGAAACGTCTCTGTTTATTTGTTTATCTTTTTATAAGCAATGGAACGAGACAAAAGAAGTACTATTGATTTTTTTTATTATGTAAGAAAACTAGATTGATACTCTGGAGTTGGACCAATATATCTCGTCATTTCGAATGAGAGAAGTAAATTAAAACCACCGGCTTTTACACCACCTTAAAAGAGCTGTACACGAATATTCAATAATTGCCAAATTACTATTGATCAATTGACTCTACTATTAAAAGGCTACATTGATTTCACTAAAGAGTAAAGAAAATCACTATTTTCTTATCCAATTCTCTAAAAGATGATCATCCTATTGACCTCATTAACCATAACAAGTCACATATAACTAAATTAAATTAAATTATATTAATAATTATAAATTAAATTAAATTAATTGTCACATTAGTGACATAACAATCATGTGGTTACGTACATGTCTTCAGTTAACAAAGTTCCGTCTAAATGTCTAATTCATTTACATAATACAACTGTTCTATCAACAATATCATTAACTTCTCATGAAAAGACATTATCATTTCAAGTGACTAAGAGTTATTATGCAAATAGTATCTATTTTATCAACTCGAATCCTAACTAAACTCGATAATATACACTTGTACTATCAACGAGATTAAATAAGCTCATGTAAAAAGACATTAAAAAGTCATTATTAGACCACGGTGGAGCGAGGGGGATAGCATGGGCACTCGCTCTCGCTGCCATATGAAAATTTCAAAATATCTAGTCTAAATTTCCGATTTTTTTTGCGATGCCCTTTATAATATACACTTATATTATCAACGAGATTAATAAGCTTGTGTAAAAAGGCATTAAAAATATATTATTAGACTACGGTGGAGCGAGTGGGCTAGCAGGGGTGTTCGTCCCTGTTGGCGTTTGAAATTTTCAAAAGATTTAGGTAGATTTTCTAATTTTTTCGAGATCTCCTTATAATAGTAACATTCCCCAGCTAAAAATTTCCGCCTCCGCTGATTTAAAATCCTGACTTCATCACTGTAATTAGACTTATATTTTGTCGTTTATTCGACTTAAATTCAAACTAAACCAGATAATATACCGTACGTATTAGTAATGTAAAAAGACATAATATTTTTTGGTACATTGAAAAGACATTAACTTTCCAAGTGAGGAGATGTTAGACTAATATTTTGTCTTTGTGTCATAAAAATAGATCTCTTAACTAATAAACTCCACTAATGTTGGTCCACGAACAAAGTATGGTCAATTATAAATTATTACGTTGGTTGTGTTAACTTTATTGTTCACATAATATACATGATTAACTTTCATTTATTCAAAAATATCACAAATTAAATTCACCTTATCATTTTCAAAGTAGAAGTTAATAAATATTTGTTAAAAATTACGGAGTATAACTGTATAAGCGAGAGTTATTACTTATTTCACTGAATTTGGAAACACTGTATCGCACTAAGTTATTGAGTGAAAAGTGTTTCATACCCTTTTATTTATTTTTCGTGACACTTTTATTGTCAGTTGTGTCCAGAATAATTTCGTATCTATTACATGATTAATTTACTATTTTATGTTTAATAATAATTTATACTTATTTTATTATCTTTATTACTATTTTTAAAAAAAATTATCAAATAATCTCTCAATAAACCTATTATGAATAGGTCTATTCATATATTGATCATGTTCCAGAAGAATTTCTTAATGACATTAATTAAGGTAGCATTAAGGTGTCAAATCGCACGTTGTAACTTTGTAATGTCTTAATATCGTAACCAGGATTATAATATATTCAGATTCAGATTTATATAAATATCTTATTTTTAATATAAATTGAATTGAGTTTATATGTATATTTTTAGCTTTAAAAAATTAGAATTTATATTAAATTTTATAGGTGTTAAAATTAATATCTTATTGAGTTTATATGTATTATTCTTAAATTTCAATATAATATTCTGTGTTAATATTTTTATAAAGGTATTTAGATTCTTTTCACAAAGTTCGTAAAATGTTTATATAAGTTCAAATATTTATATATAAAACCCTAAATCTATACTATCAGATGTAGGGATGGCAGTGGGTCGGGGACCCAGACCCTTAGGGTCTGACCCTAATGGGTTGGGCCTTACATAAAAACTTCGGATCCGAGTCTTAGTGTTGGGACCCTACCCGATCCTTAAACCCTTATATTTTTTTTTTTTTAAATTTTTTTAAAAAAGAAAAAAACACGATAGAACGTCAATAACCCAAATAACATACATACAGAATACAGATTATTGTTATTAGTTATCATTAATATACTATACACATATCCAAATAACCATTAAGAATAATGAGAAAATTGATAAAAATGAAAAGTTTGAGTGTTAAGTAAATGATACACTATAATTTAGGAAAAATATTGCTTAGGTAAAGAAATAAACAGATCCTACGGTATACCCTATCTGGATCCGGATCCTTTGGATCGGGTATGGGTCCATTAATTTTAGATTTTTTAGGGTATGGATTGGATATGATCTAAGATATGTGATTCAGGGTTGAATCTAATCTTATTAGACTCTATTAAGACCCTACTCCCTACCGACCCTAATCAAATGTGTACAACTGGTTATATCGTTTACTAACGATATTGATACAACGACACGTTGAAAAGCAGCGGTGGAGTTGCAAATTGCAATGTAGCATGCGATAGATTGAAAAAAAATGCAAGGGACACGTAAATTAGTTTATATACACTCTTAAATTAAGTAATTAATTCCTGACATTATCTTCTCAATTTTGTATTAATTTCAGTGAACCACATCAAACTATATTTGTGATTTATGAACCGCTTGTTTATTCTTGTTTATGTAACCTCTTGCCAAGTGCTTTATTAGGGTTCTAAGGTTATCTCAAGTGCTGTTATTCTCGATAGGTCTCTCTTAACACGGATATATTTGACGTAAGTTAAAACAGGTTAAGTATAGAATAATATCTATTTATATGAATAAGACAAAATGAAAAATTTTTAGAAAAAGAAAATGTTTATCCTGTTAAAGTGTTAATGCAAATGAGTCATTTGACATGTTTTAAACTTAAGACGAATAGTGTCATTTTAAATGAAAATTTGTGTATTATCATAACGGTGATGCTTTGTCTTTTACCTCACAAATCAAAAATATGAGTTTGTGCGTACAAGTCGACCTGGTTATGGGCTAGGTTAGTTTGGGTCGAGTCAGCCTGAGACGGACCGAGTTTTTTTAGTTTAGGTACTAAATGGTCTATTTTGAGGGCCATGTAGGCTAGGTCGGGCTTGAGGTATTTGTGTTGTATCGGTGGGGAAAGAGGTGTTGGACTTGTAACCCTTTTATCATAAATGCCGCACCTAACTAGACTAAGACCATCACGATTTATCATACGCCTTATTTTGGTGGATTTAATTATAACTCATTTTATTTCAGTTCAGTTTATCTCATCATAAAATAGAGCATTTAAAGGCTTTTGATTGATTTTCTGATTTAAGCGAAAAAAATCATTTTCTAAAATTAACTACCACAAACTTGCCTTCAATTTATTTATCATCATTTTATTATTTCATAATAATACGTATTATCAGGGATGAAGCTCGAATGAAATTGGTGAGGGGGCCGAAAAATTATATTAGTCATACAATTAACACAAATTCTCATTTTTGACGGCAGTATCCGTCACCAGCTTGTGACGGATACCGTTTCCTCACACAAAATACCCATGAGAGGTGAGTGAGAAAGCACATATAAAGAATAAGAATATCACAAGCTTGTGACAGAATTAGCCCGTTACAAAAATATAAAGAATAAGAATATCACAAGCTTGTGACAGGATTAGCCCGTTACAGAAATATAAAGAATAAGAATATTAAGAAATAAAGAGAAAAATGTTTAATTTTATTGGAAAATCGGTCATATATTGTTGAAAACAAAGAAAAAAAATGTGTTGGAAAAAATAAACATAACAAATGTATCAAAATTTGACAATAAGGGGAGTAGAACACATGATCTCTTGATTAATAGTAACCAATGTTTACCATCTAAGCCACTCAATTAATTTATCAATGATAATATACATAAAATGCTTTATATAGACCCCGGGCAGTGGCCCCGCGGGCCCTGCCCTAGCTTCGTCGTTGCGTATTATTATCGTACTAATTAACTAATACATTCAGTAGAAAAAAAAAATGGAACTCAAAATAGATTCTAAATTGTCATATTACGATCACAAATTCTCATTAAAAACGACATATCCGCCATAGGGTGAAGACAGATCAAGTAATAGCCAAGTCACGAAGTGGGTAGATAAGAGAAAAACAGAATGTTTTGGCAGATAACGTCCATACTCAATAAAAATTTGTATTATGCTTCTATCTTATCTTATCTATCTACCTGACCATTTGAATATTACCTAACTCGTTTTCAACTTATGATGGATATGCTCGTCTTCGATAAGACTCGTTCTATTATGATTAAGAATAGGTTGGGTTGGATATATATATAAGTGTACTTCCAAGACTTGGAAAGTAACATCTAAAGGTGTTTGCGTACAAGAATAGGATTACATTTGGATCATCTCCTTGGATTCAATAATTATATGATTGGCGTATACTAGGTTGACACTTGACCGTGACACTATTACTTGTTTCATTATGTCAATTTTCAATCAATGAATCCTTTTACTTTGTACTTGCATTTTCATATTATATTATTTGAGTAAGGATCTTTTCTATTGCTTGAAAAGATACGGAGGTTTATTACTTTTCAACGGTATGGATTAAATTGAGACTATATCGGATGGTTGTATATTTATTTAAAAAAAGTAAACGAATGGAATTGAAATATATAATAAACTAATGTTCTGTGAGAAAAAATTGAGAGAAAAGAAATGAAAATGATCGATTTTGCATACATTCCAAAGTATTATTGTCGAAAATAGTTTTGCTTAGCTTGATCATAATAATCAATGAAAAGTTATATGTTGAAAGATCTTATTGTTGCATAACAGAATGAATTGTTAGAGTATAAAATCGATCTTGGAACTTCAGCCGCCGGATTAAATTTTTGGTTGCTCCTCAAACCTGGTACTTTATATGAACACAAATTCTCATTAGTGTCCCTCGCACAAAATGCAAGTGACACGATCCATAAAATGATCTATTTTCCTTCACTTGTCCTCCCAGTTGCCTTGCTGTAAGAGGGTATTATCCGTTTTCAGTTTATGACGGATGTCTTTATTATATGAATGGCTTAACTTTCGGGATCGATGTTCACATATATATAAATAAAAGGATACGATGGTTCGACAATCGAAGCAGATGTTGCTCCAAGTTATGAATCAAAGTAATAGTTGCTTAGTCTATTGATAGGTGCTAGGTCGAAAATACGGTGGTTGTTAACGGTGAAAACAGTGATAAAAGGCACAATAACAGGGAACGTGTTTGGACCGAGTCGACTTTACAGGCAAAAGCTTCTGTACTAGGAATATTAATGCACTATTCAGAGCTGCTGAAAACGATCGCACAGCATCCCGACCAAACCGGGTTGTTTTCAGCTAGTTCACGAGTGCTTGGAATCGAGAATAAACACTAACGGGATAGTACTCCGTATAAAGGGAATCGTGAACTGTAAAGTTCTTGTCCGCTTTATTGTCTTCCGATAAGTTTTATTCACCCGTCCTTGAATAAGAAAACACACAACTTAGCTAGATACACTAAAACTTACCCAAGAACTGTAAATCGGCGATGACAATCTAAGCAAGCGTAACAATAAGTAATCCGAAGGGATTTGAGCTCTCGAACATCTAGTGAGTTAACAAGAGATTGGATACGTCTTCGTCTATTAATCGAAGCACTTGTTGAACGGCGTATGCAATACTATCTATAGAAGTCAGCTGGCACCCTTCTTCAACCTGCATTAAATCAAATACATTCAAATACCGTTGTTCTCTGAAACTATGTTACTCAGACTCGTTTAGAAGTACCCGATACGGTTACGTGTCCAAGTGTCGGACTCGGCTATTTTATTGAAAAATATGCACATTTTGGTCTAAAATGAGGTGTCCATGTGTCATACCCATGTCCGAGTGTTGAGTGTCGGACACGGGTACGCGAGGAAATTAGAAGAGTCGGAGTAACATAGCTCTGAAATGATGACCAGACAATTAACAATTGATCGCTGATGAATGACTCGATGAATTGGGTTTCTAATCCGCGAACTACATCAAAATCGCAGCTGTCAATAACTTTCATCGAAATCAGTAAATAGTATAGAGATGAAATAATAGTCATACCTTGACACTTATGGAGTAGAGGACTAAAGGGTCCAAAGTGGTGACATTTAGATGAAGTATGGTGAAGCGAAGAGATAAAAAACCCGAAACCAATTTGGATAAGTGTCTCGGGTTTTTCTTTGTGAAGATCCGGAGATTTGCATGGGTTTCGACCAAGGTGACCTCAACCTCAGCTAAGGATGTTCTGCTCTTTAAGCTATACTTGTTACCTTGTCGATTGGAATCTGAAAATAGTGGTGTCAAGAATGCGATGCCATCTTCAGGAGTCCCTAGTCTCATGTTACGCTGTAGGATTAGCATTTTTTGCGCTTCTAAGGAATGCAGAAGATGTTCAAGCTCCTTTACATAATCAATGGCACCTCCCACTACTGAAGCCTGATCGCCCTGCAGTTGCATAGCATCCAAGTAATGAATGGTAAGGGTTAATGAAATGAAACACGAAACTGTATGTTATTTTTGAACCGAGGCATTACTCGTACTCTCAAACATCTAAAGTTACTGGTGACGATAGATTGTTTTAAAGTCATTTTAGTTTCAGGGTTTGTGTTCAAAATCAGTTTGATTCAAGGAATCAAGAACTGTATGATAGATGAACCAACTCAACCAAAACCTTAAGGTGATGGTTGAGGGCTCCCCCATACCGTGTGCTGGTTTCCACTTCGTGGGTTTTTGAGGGGTTTTGAGGTGCCAGGGTTCGAACCCGTGACCTTTGGTCACACTGGCTCTGATACCATGATAGATGAACCAACTCAACCAAAACCTTAAGGTGATGGTTGAGGCCCAACTATTATTAATATTCCCAATACTGTAATCGATATATCATTCCCGAATCTTCAATTGGCCTTAGTACTCAAATTTTGTTTGCTCCATGTATAGTCCAAAAACTCTGAGCCATACTTTGTGAAGTTAACAACGAAGAGATTCGTGTGCGTTATGAATGTTGAAAACGAGAATACTCACAAAACTGTAAATGACAGAACATAAAAAGCAGAGGAGATACATACCCTTTGACAGTAAGATTCCGGCATGAGAGAACGCAGAACAGCTAGATGTTCATTCATTTGCTTTCGACGATTTCTCTCAACAGCAATGTGAGTCATCCTTTGTGTTTCAGCCTCCTCTTTGTTCTTGCAAACCTTTGGCCTTCTTCGTCGTTTCTTCCTCCCTACCACCCCAACACTTCCCTTACAAGTATCAGAAACTTGAGCAGGAAACTGAACATCAAGGCTCTGAGGTTTCTCCAGCATAGCAACATTTTCCATAGTCCCAACATTACTCTCAAAATGACTAGCAGTAAGAGTATCATACACCATAAAGTTGAAGATATCGTTATAGTTAGACATCGCTTCTAAGGCCATGTTCTCTCTCTCTCTCTCTCTAAACCTCAAAATTCCATCAATACACCCATGTTTATATATACTTGTACAACACGATTTTTTTGTCGTGAAAGGAGGTACTCAGGTACTAGGTCAGTATAATAACAAAAAGGACAGATGAGTTGAACATGCAAATCTGCGACCTAACATTCACAATACCTCCGTCTCAATACTAAGCAAAAACCGCTTCAGTGTATTTGTACACCTCAACGGTTGTAAGCCGAAGATTGAAAGGGTTGGACCAAGAAGTTTTGTACTGTTTAGCTTCCCAAGTTAATAAGGGATGATGTCCAACAAACTGCCATGGTCTCTGAAAAAGAAGGTGGGAAGAGGGCCCAAGAAAATTACATAGAAATGAGAGTAGTTACAAAATTACAAGCTGTTGACAAGTTGCTCTTCATAATTCAAACGTTTTGGTGCATGCTCCTGAAGGAGGTCCTCATTTTGTGTCAGAATCCTAATTAAACTTGATGTTCATTATATTATATACTCATGTTATCATGTAAATAAATCCATTGATCAGCATAAGATGGATTTATTCTCTTATAGACAAAGACCTGTCACGTAACGGGCCAGTGACGAAGATTCGAAGAATGGGGTTAGTAAATTCACTAAATTAGTACGGGTTATCAACACATAGAACAACGGTTAAGATTTCTGTTTTCTCGTTTTCTATATTGTACTTCCTGAGATTTTTAATCTTAGTTTTAAGTCTCTTATTTCCCAAATTCAAATCATAGTTCCGCCACTGTTTGACTTTAATGATCAGCTGATGTCGGCTTTGATGACCTTTGCTATCATGCGTTATACAAGTCACAGACTCACAGGTCTAAAATGATTGCATGAAAAAGTTTACATTGCATCCTTGCATATGTAATGGCCAAAATTGACAATGGCAGATCACAAAAGTCAAACAATGAGATTACCATGGAGGAAGGATTTTTTACATCAACACTAAACAATGGATCAAAATTTGGTCCACAAAGAAAGTAAGAAACAATCGCTCAGCAATTTTACGCTAAATCCACCATATATTAGAGGCGGAGTTGGAAATGAAATTCTAGAGTAGTAAACTTTGTACTTAGATTTTACTATCTTTGCTAGACCCTCAAATTCGGAAATATTTAGACGACAAAAATCGATAATTTTAACTACTTTTTTTGGGATTTGGGGTAATGAGTACTTCCTCTTGCTACTATGTTTCACCATTTTAGAAACTTCCGGCAACTTCATAAACCGGTGTAGAAAGAATAAATGATTAGTTTACTACAACAATAAACAAAAAATTTCAGACCTTAGCATTGAGGAAAAAGACCAAATCAAGAAATTAATCAAGACCAAATGTTTTATGTTTTAATAAACATATTATAAATAGACAATACGTGCTTGATCTTTTGAACTTATTTTTTTAAAACTTTACATAGCTTGCTTGAATAAGGTATAAATGAAGTGTTAGACAGGCGACCTTGTATCTTATTTCGGAGAAAGGGGAAATATAAACAAGTTTTAAATGGTATTCTCCATGGACGGAATTGGATTTTGAAAAAGGGATAACATAGATTGGAATTTTTTTAGGGTGAAAAATAGCAGTGAAGTAATTAAGGGGGGAAAAAAAGTTGAAACTAGAAATTTTCATTTTTTTCATCATGGGGAGGAACCACCTTCCTTCTACCTCTTGTTTCATCACTAGCAGTCGCCCTCGTTGACTCATTTTACGGTCATGTCAAACACAGAATACACGGAATATAGAGAATTCATGAAATATTAGAAAACTATCTCAAGCCTCAAATCATCAAATCATTTGAGCGGAATTGCCGAGATTTCAGAAATATTAGGATACGAAAGTGGAAATATAGTTTAGAAAACAGGTTAAAATCATTGCTTGTATTTAAAAAGGAAGGGAAACGGAATTCCAAATCAGGTGAAAAGGATTGGGAACTTGGGTTGGACCATAAAATTAGGGCATGGTCCAAGCTGCCAGAGTAAGCACCAGGAATCCATGTGAAATTTCCCCCTCTCCAAAAAGTACTACAGTACAGAATATAATCACTCATTCACATGTAAAATTAGATGATCAGAAATCAGAATGTATTGTTTCTCTGCTATTTCCAACGGTCTTACATCATAAGACGGTCCATTTTCATTTTTATAATATATATTCATTTATTATTAATAATGGCACCGTCTCACAGTGTGAGACCGTCTCACCCAATAAAACTGTTCCTGCAATAATACAGAGATTGAAAAACACATTATTTCTAACCTCTAATGCGGTTTCTGGCTTAATCAACTCTTTCTACTGTCTTTTCTTCGCAGCTGAAAGAAAGGCATTCCAGAATACTACTTGAATCAATAGGTCCTTTCAATAATACTCTTATTATGTAAGACTGTCTTAGAGTGTTAAACGGTTCTTTTACATGTAAAAACACTAATTTATTGATAGGAATTAATGAGTGTTTAACCAATAAAATGACCGTCCCAGACTGTAAGACAGTCTTGTTCCATAATCTGTGCAATTACAAACCTAATACTATTATTACTTTTCTCTCTTAATTTCCTACCCATCAACACAACCCGCCCAAGTCCATCCCTAGACCAACACAACCTGACCCCAAAACACTAGTAGTCCCTTCCCCGCTTTTGAAACCATTTCACCCACTCCCGAAAACAGTCCTTCACTCCACCACTTGAAATACGCTTCCTGCCCATGAACACCCCACCCTCGGAATATTACATTCTTTAATTATGTGTACACACCTCTTTGCCATAGGCAAGATTGCACGAGTCTTTGATCAACTGACGTAATAGTATAAATGCACGGGCATCGCTCAATAAATCCACGAGAGAAATGTGTACCACGGGATTTTCCTATAGATGGACCAAAAGCCTCCTATATCCTTAGTCCTTGCTCCGAATTATCCGAATTCTCAATTTGTCATCACTCTCACAAATCCCTTGCCTTGATCTATTTCACTGTCGGATTTATGAGTACCTTAAATGTAACGCCATGCTGTTTGGATAATATTACACATGTTTTGAAGACTAAACAAAGAAGCATGTAGACGTGGCTAATAATGAAGGAGCCTTGTGAGGACCAAATCTTACAGGCAACTTTTTCGAACTTGTAATATGAGCTGGATAAAACCAATGATTTCCTATTTGTACTGCACAGCAATACCAATTACCAAAAGCCTCAGAGAAAAAGAAGCATAAGAAAATATAGCTTTGGAAACTGGTAATTTCAGTTTTGGGTAATTTGTAGTCTAGTAAAATTCAGCTGAGGTAAATTGACCCATTCTGGCAGCAAATCAACTTTAAAAAGGTTATCATATGTATAAAGCAGTCTAAATCTACCAAAATTTTAACCGAATACCGCGGAAGTCTGCAGCTCCCATGATGAAACATAGAACAAGCATATACAGCGTTAAGATAACCAATGCTTGAACCGAAGACACAAATAAGGTATCAAGAGACAAGTTTACCAGCCCAGTTAGGACATTTGCCTGCATAAAAATAAAAATAAATTAAGTGGACAATTAAGGGGATAAATCATTTTGGAAGCAAATACTTATACGAGACCGTCTCAGAAAATAACCATCTAATTAATCAAGAAACGTTAAATATTGGGAGTAATTACGACAGTCACACAACAGTTGCTTGTAAACAGAAATGGGAACTTACCAGAAGAAATGACGCCAATAAATTTTTGTCGAAAGCTGCTTCAAGCACTGTAAAGTTACTTCCACCACTATACTCTGAGAGCATAAATATTGTAAGAACCTGCAAAGTCGGCGCAATTCAGAAGGACGATTGGCATAAATGTCGTATAAAATCACAGGAAAAAATGGATATAAAATATGAAATTTGTATGTAATTCGATTAGCTATGGGACTAAATACAGATATCTAATATGAAATATCATCACACACTGGTCAGACCTAAGATATATCTCAGGAACGCACGCCATGGTATTACATCTAGGGTGCGACAGGGCATTAAAACCGAGTTATCCAAGTTTCAAAGGTCACTACTATCACAACTCAACACAATTTCAAAGGGAGAGACTGGAAAATTGGAGAGCGCAACAGAGGGGGGAAAAAGGAGTATGAGAGTAACGGATAAGAAAGATCAAGAAAAAGAGAACTAAAAGGAGTGAGAAGGATAGATAGAAAGTGGATATATGAGACTAGCGAGAAAGTAAAATGAAATCAAGATGCACTAAAACACTAATCATGCATACAGAAACCAGGAAGAAAGGCAGACAAGATGAGGTACCTCAAAATTTACAGCCATCACGAGCATCACATAAGCCATGTTGCACTGGAGGCAAATATACACAATTGAAATCACATTTCAAGTAAATTTTTCTTTTAGAAAAAAGCACAAGTGAAAGAGTTCTACATAGCAAATATACCATCCTCCGTGAAACTCTTTCCACATACTGGTCTAAAACCACAGTCAATAACCTACAAAGGTAGAAAATATTTAGCCCAATGCACAAAATTGACAAAGAAGTAAAATGTTATAAACAGTTAAACACAATTAACCGCCAATTTCATAAGATATCATACCAGAATACAAGAGAAACAAGAAAGACTCTCGTCCTTGTCTGTCGAAGTCCATCTGACGTTGAGTGATCTTTCTGGAAGAAAAGATGGTAGCCCATCTGAACACCAACCAGATACATACCCCAATATCCTACGAGAAAAATACTAATAACATAAAGTATCCAGAGATTGTATTATGTAGACTGATATACATACAGCAATAACATAGAAAATACAATGATGGGTGAATGAAAGTTGCTGATTTCTTGCATACAAGAAGAAACATGACACTTATATAATAATAAACAGCAAGGATAAACAGAGAAAATATGGTGATGGGTGATAATGATGCTTACCAAATATGCTATAAACTCCCTCCTTATTTTGGCTGATAATGTCTTGTCCCCTCACATCCGATAACATATACGTATTTAATCCCTGCGACAAGAATACTTGGTAACCTGAGGGCTGATTAGTCATTTGAGATTACAGCATGAAATATTCAATATCCAAACATATAGGTCTAAAAATACAAGAGGAAGATCTACCTATAAGAATTAGCAGACCAAATATTCCACAATACTTGGGATGAATGTTTATTGCTGAAGTCAGAAGTGCGACACCAGCAAGAGTGAAAAAGAAATTCCAATGCACACCATACTCTCCTACATGAACCTATAATGATCAGGGGATAGACAATGAATAACACTTCATAAGAAACAGGTGTACAGCCTAGACATTGCCAGCGTCTTACATGTCATTTTAATCAAAGCAGGAGTTAATAACTAAATTTCAACCTAAGATGTCTTAATTAATTTGAGGTATCCTCACTTGAACCTTGCAGGTAAGCTGGATGGGATTACTTCAAAGTTTACGGACTTAAACTGAAACTGTGGTTATTGGTAAATCTTTCACTAGAAGGATTTCGTATCCTCCTTTTCCCATTCTTGCGTCTTACCAGTACAATTATCTTCAAAATTACTGAAAAGAGTAAGAGTAAAACCAAGGGAAAGGTAATTATGATTTTCACCTGGTAATCCACTCCTGTAGTTGAAACAAGACGACCTAATCCCAGAAAGATCAATGGACATGTAGACTTCAAAACAGTCTTCAATCCACTATTTCAGAGAAATAACAAAAGAAAATGTAAGAACTAAGAACATTAACAAATTAATGTACCTTAGTTTACTCCTAACAAACATTTGAATATCCTTAGGCTATTAGTATCTTCAAAAGGTAATATGTTTAGCGTAAAAAATTAACAAAAAATGGTAATAGTACACCATTAAATGAAATTTTTTTATTTATTTTATAGGTGAGTAGATATTTATTCAGTTCTTAGTGTTTTTTTCTGCTGCTCATACCAATCTGCTTCTCATTCTAGCAATCCTTTAGTTTAATCTGCTGGTATCCTGGTACAGTATATTTTGTAGAAATTGTACTCCCAAGTAAATGAGAAAATATTATTTAACGTGAGTTTCAGGTCATTTTGGATGCCATATTGCAAAGTTTAGCAATGACAAACAGCTTACCTAGAATGAATGTTGCGTGCTTGACGTGAAACGATAGCATTGGCTAGTACAAATGAACCAACTCCCAAATCCATCTGATGCAATTATATAACAGAGAATTCAGTTTGATGGACGCAAAACTGGACCTCACCCACTCACTTGTGCAATTTCTCTTTAGATGACAACTAATTTGTAATGATCAAGCCACATAAAGCACAACACTCACCCAACCAATTCCATACGTCTCTGCCTTTGCATATCTTCGAGGAAATATTTTAAAATCAACAGCAAGTATACATATACATGTAAGTAACATCTGCAGCAATTATCCTTGTGAGACAAAAGAGAATCTTATGAGAACAATTAATTGTAGTGGAGAGAAGATTTGGCAGCGATTGAGAGCAAATGAGCAATATAATTGTACTGAGGCAGGATGTGTACCGTAATAACTCTAAATGATGAAATACTTTTCTTGATGGAGTCATGTGTTTGAAGGATATGCTTAGAAGCAGAGGTGTTATATCTGCTTCATACACAAAAGGAATATAGAATTATGTCTTAATCGATTACAAGAGAGATCAGAGATGTTTTTGTGGCACTATAGTTACCTTTTCATTAAGATATGGATGAGAAGAAACAAAGTCAGCACCAGAGCTAGTATGTTTGTCCATCCTGACAAAACCTGGAAAACAATAATACGTACCCATCTGACACGAAAATATCCTTCGCCATTGAGATTGTACAAGTTCACACACAAAAATAGATTCCAAACCAGAAAGATTGACTGAAACCAGCCACTCTACGTGACAAAACTACGCATCCTGATATTCCTGACACTCTGATTTGATTGACTGATTGTGGCACATTTTTATGAGACACGGCAAGATGAAAGCATTAATGTCAAATTGTGGAGACAAGTATGTTATGGATGGTGAAATAGTTATTATACATGCATTAGAAAAAAATTAATGAAGACATCATTGGGAGGCAATGTCTATAACATCAGAAGTTTTTAAATTGCTATATAGTGAAACACAGCAGCAGACCAAATCTCTTATTAGCCAGCAATCTTGAAGACGACAACCCAAGTGGGATCAAACAAAATAAAACATCAGCAATGACTGAATTACAAATAAAGGCAGTCCTTATTATGATGGCTCAAGGAACGATAAGAGAATTATTTGATTTGTACGCGAATTTTTATGGCAAACTTACAGTGAGAATTAAAAGAGAAGGAATGAGAATGAACATAAAGTCTAAACCCATTGAAGACATGTATGCACTGAAACTCTTTGCAATCTTTGTATCATTATCATCCTTCTTCGATGACTTCGAGGAAGCTTCACAACCTGAAGAATAAGGATCAGTCATCTGGTTTTCTGGTTTGTACAGCAATAAAAAAAACTCAAAACCCCTTTAATATTGCCAGTCGACTGTACATATGAGGAAAAATCTTGTGTACTATCCAGGTGGTGTCAATTTGTACCTAAGGCAAACAACTTTGCACTTGAATAAACGTAGAAAAAAAAGTGATCACATAACTTACATTGTAAGATAAAAAATCTTCTTCAAAGATACTACGATAAGCTTCCAACTACTCCCTCCATTTCTTCATGTTTTTCCCAATTTTCTAAATTCCCCTCCCATATTATGAAAAGTGATAAGAACAGAGTGAAAAGGAGGGAAGTAGAAGTCATACTGCAGATAGAACAAGAATAAGGACAATCATGATAACTTTTAATCTGCCTTGTAACAGAATAGTGTCCTTACTTAGCATAATTGCAGTATTTTCTTAGCACGGAGAATATTCTTGAAACAATGAGTATTATATGAAAAACAAAGGCATGGAAGAAGCGATTGAGGTTGCCTGGAAACTCATAAGTCGCAACTCTTGCATACCGCAAAAATTGGAGTAGGGAACATGAGTTCCTTTATTTACCTCTTACAAAGCAAACTAAAATCATTTCAACATCAGAAAGATTTGAAAGAAATATGACATTAAATCTTTTCTCCCTCCCATCTCCTTCCTCCTCTTTTGTATCCGAGCAAAGGGTGAGGGTTCAACCGCAGCAGTTACAGTTACAGTTAGACCTGTCAAACAGGTCGAACGGGCGGGTTGCGGGTCGGGTAGATACGGGTTCGGGTAAAATACGGGTCGGGTGTATTTCGGGTCGGGTAAAATACGGGTCAAGTCTATACGGGTTCCGGGTCGGCTTCGGGTAAAAATACGGGTCAATCAACATCTTTTCCTCGCATTTTTTAAAACTTATTTTATATCGTAATTCCTACCCTTTATACGTTTTTTATCCTCTTGCTCGTCTTAGTTAACTTAATTGTCACCATTTTTGCCCTCACCACCAACATCACCATTGTTATCATCATCATCATCCTTACTAACTCGCTAAGTACGATAATAAGACTCAAATAAGTTAACAATGATGACGTGACATGTGATCTGAGGTGATGAGGTGGAAGTGTTGACGCGGAGTGCGGTTCAGTTCGACGTAATACGGTGAAAGTGACGGTATGACACATATTTTGAGGTGATGCTATGGCATGTGGTCCTAGGCAATTATGTGGAATGAGGTGTAAGTGATAGTGTGGCACACATTTCGATGTAATGACGTGACATGTGGTCCGTCGAAATAATGAGGTGAAAGTGCTAACATGGAATATAACTTGACGTACTACACTAAAAGTGACGACGTGACACACGTCGATGTGATGACGTGGCATGTGGTTCGAGGTGATAAGTTGGCGCTGCTGACATGGAATGCAATTCGACGTACTACGGTGAAAGTGAAGGTGTGACACACACTTTGAGGTGATGACGTGGCATGTTGTTTGAGGTGATGACGTGACATACCGCATATATATACATATTTCTCCTCAAAATTTATAAGTCAACAATACTTATTTGACATTGTATATTTTAAAAACGATATATTGTCTTGACCCAACGGTCAACCCGCTGCGGGTCGGGTTTTGACCCGCTGTTTACGGGTCAAGACGGGTTCGGGTATCTTTCGGGTTCGGGTTGAAAAAACCGGGTCATTCACGGGTTATTTACGGGTCGGGTTACGGTCGGTTTTCGGGTCGGGTCAGGTTTTGACAGGTCTAGTTACAGTCACAGTCACTACTCACATTATATAACCCTCTAGGGTTTCCTCATATCAGAGGTAATTAAAATATTGTAATTTGTAAGCCATGGTCCCAGGCTCCCAGAAAAGGATACCTTATCAGTATAACTATACAGTTAGCACTACATCCCTGAGTAACAGCAAGCAATTACATGAGGAATGACAGCCATTACCTCAACATTCAATCGAAAGCCACCCAGCTCTTTCAAAATGAGGGTGTCTCTCGAACTAAAACCTTTTCAAATCCCCTTCTCAAACCCTAGATGATGGTTCGTGTGGGGCAATGATTTGATTCGAAATACTAGCGTTTGAAATGATATAACCTACAACATTTTACTAACATTACACCCGCAATAATCAGAAAGATGCACCATGAGTCCATGACACAAAGCCTTGAGATTAGCAGACATCAAATAGAATGCTACCTGGCAAAATCTCTGCTCGTTCATAAAGCGCTAAATTACCGAGGAACATAATTTTTCATTTAGCAATAGACTCAACTTTGTCCCAACTCCCAATAGTATACGGAAGTTCAAACTCAAAACTCTACACCAAGGTCGCCTACTTAATTATGACAATGCCGCCTCTAATACGCAATACTCTCTTAATCTAATAGAATGTCTATCATAGTGATATTAACTAGGCGTCATGATAAAAAAAAGCTTTAACCAATTCACGATACACAACTCAGCTTGAGATCAAAACAATCCGGTAATGTAATTCAACACCAACGCATACCAGTAGGCTTACAGAGAACGGCCTACGAGTAGAATGTCAGTAGGCTTACACTAATCGCATTTTATCATACATTCAATCAACATAAAATACTACAGTGTAGCAGAAATTAAGGCAGCAAAACTAATCACAAACATGATCGTGCTAAAGACTAAAGAGCAGTAAAAACGCATACCAGGCAGGTAATTAAATGCAAACGAACGCCGAAACAGCACAATCACCTGAAAATTATTCCAAAAATCACAAAAACAGCAAATAATAGGTTTAGATTGCGAAGGTAAAAAAACGCAATTCGAGGAAGTGATGGATAAACTCACAGGAATTACTGTAGCGAGGGATAAAATCTCGAGCATTGAGGATCCAGCTAAGTTGCTAACAAATCTGGAAGAATTGCAGTAACAATTGAGTAAATCAGAGACATGAAATTCAACTAATTTGATGAAGAAATTAGAGAAAATGAGGAGAAACGAGATTACTCTTGTTTGAGGAGCTTGTTGGGGTTTATCGCCATTGTTGCTGAAGAATCCATTGACGAAGACGAAGACGAAGACGAAGACGATACGATTGTTTTTCTGAGCTCGCGGTTTGCAGGTTTCGAATTTTCTATAAATTCTGGTTCCGTCACTGATGAAGAGTATTATTGACGTTATTTTTAAACAATTATTTTTTTAACGGCTTTAATTATACTACGCATTTTAAAATGGATTTTTATTTTTAAGTAATGGCTCGAACCAATTTTATAATTGTTTCATAAATTTAAAGTTAATATGAGTGTATTGGAGAGAAAATTGAGAAAGGGAAATGAAGACGATATTTATCAATCATATAATCTTAATATGAATGTAACTGGTCATATAATATTAATAACGATCAATATGATCGAATAATTTTTATGAGAATCCGAAATAATTTGTGTAAAATATTTTGAAATAATTATTTGTGTATCAAACAATGATGTGGGGAATGTTTGTATAGAGTATGTACTAATCAAATATGGAGTATTTTGCAATCAAAATGAGTGTTTCCAACTTTTCAAAACGTAATACAAAATTATAATCACGTTCAAGTTTGTAATTCACGGGAACTAAAATTTTATCTCATTTCTTCATTTTAATGAAGAGCAATCCTCATCTTTGCAACTAAAACTCTAAATTTTTCAATAATTGAAGTTGGTTATCGTTATAGACTTATAGTAACTAATCTATATACTTAAGTTTACAAATCATAAGCCGACAAACGGCAGGTAAAGGTATAAGATAAGAGTAAAGATGCAACACATAGAAGAGAGATATGAAAAGAGAAACAAAAATAAGAAACAAAGAAGGGCAAAGTATGCAATGAAGAAAATTTCCTTGTATCTCATAAAATTCGCTCGGTTGTTTAAAAGAAGAGCACATTATATGTTTAACTGCCCCCTTGTGAAAGGGATTATCCCGTAATTTTGTCGATGAGTCAATTGTGAAGGATGTTATATATGTCGATGAATAACTCAATGCGCACCTGAAATAACAGATACATTTGTCCGTTTTGTCCCAAAAAAAACAACACTCGTATCACGCTATACATTGTTTTCACCTGTACTCGTGTCTTTGAGAGTAGGGTAATTAGAGATCTCCCCGAAAACCTCGTGATTTTTAGCATCTTTACTTGAAAATTCTCCAAATGTTGTACAACTTAATGCAGCCATGTGTTTTCTTGCGAGATTTTCCTTTATATCCTTTGGCAATCTCAAAGTATATTTCTCATCTCCTTCAGTTATATTTCTCTTAAAAATTGAATGTCCGGTTGAATGAGATCGTGAAAACTTCTCATTAATATAAGGTGACACTCTCCTTTTTGTCGAGCCGGTTGAAGGCCCTTCATTACCATGATCTAGCTCTTGATCTTCTTCAACATCACCGATGTTAATTAAATAATCCCCCGTGGCATTTTCTTCCATATGATCTTGATTATAATTGCTTGTAAAATTATCATTGTCAACTCTATGCGGTGATTTTTCTGGTGATTGTTCGTCTTCTTTTGATCCAGGGAGTCTTCGACATACCGGACATGATTTATGTGACTCGAACCATAGATCAATACATTGTATGTGAAATATATGGTCACATATAGGTAGCACTCTAACGGTGTCACTATCATTATACTCACACAAACATATTGCACACTCTAGGGCATGTTTATGTGGGTGATATTCTTTTAATGTTCCAAATATAAACGTAGGAAACCCTTCCACAATCTCAGAATCAAGGCCAAGGGGAACAGGAGTCGGATTGACAGGAGCTCCATTAGGTATTTGCCTATTGTTTAGGGAATTAACTAAGTTATCCATAAAACATCTACAAAAATATATCGAAAAGAAGCCTACAAAAAACATGACTAAGAGAAGTATTGTTAAAACGAGTGTTACAGGCGGAGTAGGATCTGGAGGATATGTAGGTGGTTCTGGTATAACAGGAGGTGTATCTAAAGACATTGGCGGAATGAATTCAATTTGTGTGATTGTTGGCCGGAAATGAATTACTCCGGCCTCGAAGGGTATTTGCACCTGAATGTTAAAAGTCAAAATTCAAAATCAACCATTCTAGTGTACAACTTGTTGATGATGAAGAATTGCTCATGGTTGGTTTGTTTTTTCCAGCTTTGTTAGTAATGTGGAAGGTTTGTAGGAGAATTTGTATCAAGGAGAAAAAAGTGGAGAACTTGTAGAGCAAATAACAAATTTAAAGTTTCCCAAAATAGAAGCCGGACATGTAGAGGTATGTAGCGTGTAATGGTTATTGGTTTATGTGTTGAACGAGTCCTCATAAGAATTAAAATTTGATTAATAACTTAAATACACATTTAGTACTAGTAAATAACTCTTTTAATAAAAGGTAGAAGTAATTACTTGTCGAGATATTTTTGTTGATATTTTAATTTTATACATTCATGTTATGACTCACATGGGCATATGTACCAATATATTTCAAGACTTTATGTTTTGGGAAATATTGCAAGAATTTGAGATTATATTTTTGTCGTTTAAGATGATTTTATGTAATAAGTAAAACGTGATAGCTATTATATGATTTATCATAATTGCTCCATAATTAATAAGCATTACAAACTACAAAGTATACTCTATTATCTTAAAATTAAACCGAGATCAAAGTCAATCAAATAACAAGGCGAGTTTACGGCAGTGATCACTCATCTCATCTCATAAAACAACAATAAGTCTTTCTTATGACGAGTCAAATGTCACTACCTGAGAAGATAAAACAAAAATAATAACACCTAGGAAATAACAAATGGTTTGTCTTTATGTATTAAGTATTTGACAGTGAAGGATATTGCCGTGTAAAATGAGAATTTGTGATAAACGTTGACAAAAATACCCGTAAAAAAAATACCGTACTCGTTATTATCTGACTAGGTAGCACGGACACTTCTCTTAGTTAGTCGTCCCGTGTCCGACACTCGGACACCCGACACTCGTTGAACACATGGCTTAACATATTATAATTTAGAAGAGGAATAAAATTTTAAAAAGATCCATTGAAAGATGAGTTTGGGTGGAAAATGAGAATTAGTAATGTCGAATTGTATCTTTACCTGTTTAGATTTAGTTTCAAATACATGATACAAATAAAATTATACGAGTACGTTATTTATAACCGTAAAATATATATTTTATTATATTTAAATACGTGTTTCGTGTCCTAAATTTAATGAAATATCGCGTCCCGTGTCCATATCGTATCCGTATCCGTTTTGGTGCTACCTATTGTCCGACGCTAAACACCCCAATTTCGAAAAAGAAAGTCAATCTGCAATCTAGACTGATTCGAATACCCTGTCTCAGCTTCAAAAATTCACAAATCCAAATCCAAACTCTTAACAAAATCATTAAAAATGTCAGTCAACAATAACCCAGAAACTCCAACATCTTCATCTTCATCTTCATCTTCATCTTCATCATCATCATCTAACATTTACACAGGTTTACTTCTAACAAAAACCCAAACAATCCACTCTTTCCTCACATCATCATGCACCAGAGATTCCAAATTCCCAGACAATCTAAGGGAATCCGCAGTATCTCTCTCTTCACAGGATTCAATTCCATACCAATCACTGCGTGCCATCTGGACATCATCTAATGCTGCCACGCGTCCTTCACTCTCTCTCCTTCTTCAAGGCTCTTGTTTTGTCTTTAACAGTCCTAAACCTCGCGAAAAGGTCCGATTTTTTTCGGGTGTTTGGTGTTATTTTTTTGTGGGTATTTGTGTTTTGATGCTGTTTGATGTTTAGCTGATTTGGGTATTTTTTAGTTTTTGTTAATTCTAATTTTGTTTTAGGGTTTCTGTAATTGAATTTGTGGGAATTGTGTTAGTTTCTGAGTAATTGTCATTGATTTTTGAGCTTATTTGTGTATTGGATGATGTTTGATGTCGCTTTTTTCGGGTTTTTGGGTGTATTTTTTTGTTGGTATTTGTGTTTTGATGTTGTTTGATGTTTAGCTGATTTGGGTATTTGTTAGTTTTTGTTACTTCTGATTGTGTTTTAGGGTTTCTGTAATTGAATTTGTGGGAATTGTGTTAGTTTTTGAATGATTGATTTTTGAGCTTATATGTGTATTGAATGATATTTGATGTCCTATGGAAGAATGTTAGATGAGATGTGGACTATGGAGTTGAGGACTGTCTGTGTCTGGCTCTTGCAAATAGCGTGGCAAGGGGGTCGGATGTACGCAGCCTTACCCTTATCTACTGTTTCCGAATACACTAAAACTCGAGAGAGACGGTCTTTCAATAAATTATATTTAGGCGGTCTCTCAGGTGACCTACTGTTCCGAATAACTCAAGAAAGAAGCTCAACCAGTTTAGTAATCGATTTTGCTTGATTCCATCATAGCTCGAAACCAAAGAATAACTAGTTTTTGGCTCCACTGGCAATGTATTAGTAATTCTGATTACGAGTGAATTGCCTCGTTTTCCCGTGTTCTGTGTAGTGTTTGAGTTTCTGTGTATTCTAGGTATAAGTGTTGCAGTTATATAGTTGTGTAATGTACTAATGTATGCTATTTGGAGTTTTGGACCTCCCTGATAAAGACCGCGGTTCTTATTTGGTTTTTTTTGTTGTCGCGTAGAGTGAGGAGTTGAAAGCGAGATTGAAGAAGCTAGAGGAATTAGCGGAGAGGAAAGCTTATGCGGAGTTAGTGAAAGACATTACTCCAAAGAAACCAGTAAACGAGCCTTTCTCGTCTTACAAGGACCAGCTTGGATTTGGTAAGTGCGATTAAATTTTATTTTAGCTCGTATATATTGAAATCTAGCTCAAATGACTTTGGTTTGATCTACATTATTGTGACCTTGCACTTCAGTTTCGTGTATATTTGATCTCCCTTTCAAGAAATCGTCACTGGTAGTCATTATGAAGTTGTTTGCCTATCTAAAACTTGAGTAAATTTCATCTTGGTTTCAATCAATGCCTCGAAGTAAACTGGAGCGGGATATCTTAATACTCATGGCAGATACATACGTATAAATTGTGTTGCAGAAACCGTTTCACTCTCTTGTGTATACCAGTTTACCCAAAACTTCCATTCAAACGTGTTGTTTCATACTTGAAGTGGTACATATGAGTAAATGCGCAGAGGTGTAATGTAGATTCTATTGATGCCAGTCGGTGATTGTTCCTTTTGATAGTCCTCCAAACTCTGAAGAACGGTCTAGGCTCAATATTGAGAGTAGGTTGCAGAAGCCTACCTTTCAACGTTCGTAAAGGAAATTACCAGTAGTAAGTCAGTTACCCCAGACCCTCACCTTAAACCTTAGAACGAAAGCTCAAATTTCTTTCACCGGTACTCTACATGATGGCTACCGTAACGCTGGAGGAAAAGCCAAAAATCCAAGCGAGACAAAGTAAAGTTTGCACTGAAAACACCGAGTAGTCTATAATCTATATTGCACCAAGCCGACAGATGGTTCTCTGCAACATAACGTATAGAATTTCTCATTTGGGTGTAAAGTCTTCAACTTTTGTGTTTGGATAGAAGAGATTGGTGAATCCTTGTTGAGCGTAGAAGGAATATGGAGAACTATATTACTCCCCGCATCCTTTTCATTTACCTTCAATTTTCAATTTTCCCTTGCAAAATATGGCAAATAGGGATAAATGAAAAAATCGATTTTAAATGTAATGCACACGAAACCAAAGATTTTTCTCCTGGAATATGATGAAATAAAGTAATAGTGTGTGCAATTCTTATATTCTGATTTAGCCCTAGATCGACACACTTCTCGTTGCAGTTTTCATTATGGGTCATCCGAAAACTTCTCCGTATTTTTAATAAAAGAGTAGGACTCGGTACACCCGACCTTTATTAACCTCCCATGTCTGAGAGCCTTTGAGAACTGGGTTTTATTTAGTTCTGCCGGAGGAACCTCTAAAAAACTGTCATACTCATTAAAAAGAACGTACTTTCTGTTATTGAATTAATGTGTATCCTTGATCGTTAAGTAGATTCTGTCAGTCTATCTGCATATTCTTACAATCTACTGTACTTGCTAGCAGTTCTTAATATGGGTTTGTTCAGCTGATTTTTGAAACATGGTGCTGAGTTTCGTCATTTTTTTGCAGGTTTACATGTCATTGTCGCTATGTTTACTGGTTACCTGTTCGGATTCTTGGCTTTCAGGGCTTTGTTTAACAAGAACCCTGTCATGGTAAACACAACTTCTCCAAAACCCAATATTCGATTGATAAATAACCACCCCCTTCCTTAACATTTAAAAACATAATTTTATCTCAACGCCGACACAACCTTATATGTAAGACGGTTTTGTACAAGTACTATCGTAAAGATCTGCACATTGTTCGACCTAAAATACCTCCAGAGTAAGAATTTTAGTAGCTACATAATTATGGTAGGGGTTTAGCCGTATCAAAGAGTCTTGCTGAGGACGGATACTATCCGTCGTCATAAGCTGAAGACGGATAGTATTCCTCTCACAACAAGACAAGTGGGAGGACAAGTGGGGCTAAATGGAGCATTTCATGGATCATCCCACTTGCATTTTGTGAGGGAGATACTACCCATCTTCGTCTTCAGCTTGTAGCTTGTGACGGATATTGTCCGTCTTCAATGAGAATTTGTGTAGCGGTATACGTGTTTTTAATGGATGCTTTTACAGTACATCAGTGTAAAACCGTTTGGTCATACTAGATGTCTATCCATGTTGGCATGTTGCCGAAGACCTAAATAAAAATATTACCGGAACATCAAGAGTCAAGACAATGTCGAGCAATAAACAGTCTGGGTCTGTTTGTGGGTTGCACACAGTTTCGGACTTTGGGGTATTTTTTTTTATTTTTTTTTCTAGGATTTTTACATGCTTGTATTGGACATCATTGTTGATGTTATTTTAATTGATCTCGTCGATAAATATTAGTTATTGTTTACGAGTTAAAACAATGCCAAAACCTTTGGCGATGTTTAGCGTTTTTTAAACTGTTTTACAAGAAACTCTCCGCTCCTCTAACGATGGTGTTGGTGATGTTCGACTTTCAGAGCGCTTGCGGAGGAATCCTCGGTTTGGTATTGGCCATGCTTGTAGAAACACTTCTATTTATCATTAGAACTACGGACTACGAAGATAGAACAACAAGGACTTCTCAGCCTGCTTCTAATTTGAGGATCAAGAAGAACATGTAGGCCTTCAATTTTGCTTGATATGTTACTCTCTCCTTTCTTCTTGTACAATTTTGAAAATTCTCGTATATTTTTTTTTTTTTTCGCGTGGAACTTTTCTGTTGTAACTTACACTCGTGTGATTCACGATATAATTGAGGCTCCCCTCGAAAAAGATTTAGGTACCCTTATTGTACAACACCGTCTCACCCTCCCGGTATACCGAGAATGTTTCTTCCTCCCGGCCCTAGTTTTCGCCCTAGTCTTCATTCAATGTATCATAAATTTTTGAGTTATCCAAGGAGGGATTTTTATATTGATGTAAAGATTAAAAACCGTGGATGGGTCTTCAAAATGACTTTATCAGCTAACTTAGCTAACATCTATGTGTGCTGGTACTATTTTCTTGTATATACTCGGTTGACTAGTTGGTCGGAAAGTATGGAAAACCCGAACTCCTTGTCCTTGACGAACATATGTTGACGTTGATGCTTTATCGATCCCAACATATGCATATCATGGGCTCAAAGTATGGCACCTTGTACTTTTCTCCGATGTAGAATGATTATTCTTGTGTAAGATCGTTTTACACTAATCTTGTTATAAAACGGATCTAAACATAATCCTGATAGCTGATAGCCGAGTATATACAAGAAAATAGTACATGAATTACAATCCACTTTGCATACCATGTCTCCTATGACCTAATATCGTCTTAGATCAATTATGAAGCAAGATTCATGTATCGTTCCAGTTTTATCAGATGTCCTCGAAGGGACCGGTATCGGCGGTATCGGGTAAGTAAGAGCCAATTGTCATGAAAGAAAGCAAGGCATCAATCCCAAGTGGAATGGCACATTTTAAGGGCACTTTTGAGGAGATTCAAGTCCAAGCACTAGATACAATAAAGGGTGTCAAATACATAGGACTTTGGTAACAAAAGGGCACATAGTTTGGACAACATCCCATATGCTCGGTTATCTTAGGAGTAAGGACCATTTGTTCTTATGAAGTTTAACCCGGTATTCGGATTGTGTCGATTCTATCTTACCTGACTCAAATGTTTATTATTGAATATTGTGTATTATTCATTATTAGTAAAGAAAATGATAACAAAAATTGAATATGATCTGAGATTCTGATCTGGTCTGGCTTGATGAAACCTGTTGTAGAATTGAAATGATCGATAAACTCGGCATGATTAATTCATTTGCCAGATGTACGGACAAGATACAACTATATAAGAGTATAAATTATAAAAGATAATATCGTTTTACCATGGAAAAGAAAACCATTTTATAAATTAAACACTAAGTAAATAAAAGGATTAAATCTCACATTGAAACAATCGCATACCCTATAATTAAAAGTCATTTGACATTTAATACCTCTTAAAATAACAGTATTCCATCTTTAATTTATCCGGCTTAACTCCAATAAGACCCATTAAGAGCCGGTTTTCTCTCCATTTTCTAAAAGAATGAATTGTCGATTTCTTTTGAACGTATCTGATCGTATTTTAGCTTCATGACTCAATTTTATGCATGGAAATAAAGAGAAAATAAGTTTAGAATAAACCCTATTATTATACCGGTTTTCCTAACGTGTGCGTTTATACTTGAGTTTACCATGAGAATATCTTATAAATTTTTCCATATTCGCTGCTCTAAGGGTACACGTTAGAAAACCCGTTATTATATTTGTTTTAGATAGGAAACGAAGAGGAACTTATGCAATAAGATATTTTAAGAGTTTTTGCTATACGTTAGATAACGGTTTTTTTTTTCCACACTATTTAACTCTACTAATCTTAAACTGAATATATCCGTCTCAAACGACAATTCCCGAGTATTTAACCCAATCTAGATCCAATCTTGGAAATCCGTACATAGAGAGCTCATTTGTCATAAGATCCCACGTGTCAACCCATAACTCCTCAGAAATCACACTACCCTCGTGACACGTATACATTTCATCCATCTTTCTATTATAAAAAAATTAAAATATAAAAAAAAGTCAATCACTTTACTAAACTTTACTCCACTTGCCACCGCCGCCTCCGCCGCGTGTGCTACACTTTCCTAATAAATTCACGTGAACCCCACTTACCTACACGTGGCACTTTCCTATTCGTTCAATCCCCCTATATATATTACGTCCATCACTTTTTAATTTTTACCACGAACAAATATCAAACAAAAACTTTGTCAATGAAAACCGGATTACTAAGAACCGGATCAATTCCGGTCCAACATTTAACCCGGTCGGACTCTGGTTCATTGAACCAAACTAGGCCCATCCCATCCTCACCAAGCATATCATTCCGGTCTCAGAATAATAATATTAACAACGGGTTTGGTGGAATTAGACGGTCTAGTTCAGACACAAACATGGTCGTGTCCGAGCGTAGTCTGTCTAAGGTTACTCGAGTTGGGTCAATTTCTTTCGCGAATATCTTGGAGGAGGAGAGTGATATTGGGTTTGGAAATGGGAATGGGAAAGGAAATCATAATTATAATTACAATAATAATAATTATAATTATTATAATAATAATAATAATAATAATAATAATGAAAAGGGTAAGTTAAAGGAGCATTACTTAAAATTATTAAAATATAATCCTTGTGATTCATTGATTTTGAGAAATTATGCTAAATACTTGCATGAGGTAATTAAATTAGTCTCTCTGTTTTTTCAGGCTTAATTTCAACTCATTTGAGTTTTACTAGACTGTATTCCATTAAGTATTATTTAGCGTTAATCAATTATTTTCAGTGAAATTTTTCACAAAATTAACGTTTAATTCAACGACATTCAATCCACTTTAGTTCCATTCATTTTAGTTCAATTAACCTCTATTTCATTTAATGCAATTCAGCTCGTTTTAGTGGAAAAAAAGCAGTGTCTTACCGAATCAAAATTAGTGAAAGTTCATGTTAACTAAATTATATTACAAGTCTGAATCGAAATAAAGTTATATAGTGACGAGTCTTAGAGCAATTACATTTAATTAAATTACATATTAAAGTCCAAAAATCGATGCATGGATTAATATTAATGTTATATAATTAATGTGATTTATATGACATAGGTGGAGAATAATAGAGAGAAAGCAGAGGAGTATTATGGAAGAGCAATATTAGCAAGTCCAGGAGATGGAGAATTACTTTCCTTATATGGAAACTTAATTTGGGAAACTCAAAGAGATCAACCTCGTGCTCGTTCTTACTTTGATCAAGCTCTTCATTCCTCCCCTCATGATTGGTAATTCATTTAAAAATCCGTAAATTTTTAAAAGACCGTCTCTCGCAGAGTCGCACTGTTACATAATTAGTTCGATCTTTTGTTTAGGGTGTAATGTTGTAGACACTTTTGTATTTTATGTTGTGTGTCTCATTCTCTCGTGGTATCTTAATATGAGACGGTTTCTCAAAAACTGACCTAAGTTTGGTGATGTTTTGTAGCGCGGTTTTGGGATCATATGCACATTTTTTATGGGAAATCGAAGATGAAGATGAAGGGACGAAACAAGAGAATGTTGTGAGCCCTACTATGGTTGGAGCATACTAGAATAAAAAGATGAGAGAATAGACTTGGATCTTGGTATTTTTGGGCAAGTTTAGTATCACTTGTCCACTTCCCTTTTACGGGTACGAGGGAGCGGATGTACGTTTTTTAGAGATATTTTCAACAATAGTTGTTCTGTCAAGTTTCTTACTTGTAACAATTTCACTAACATAAATAGACGACATGTGTGACTATAATACAATCCGTTCACTTGAGAGCACCTCCAATGCTTTGCTTTCTTGCAATATTTATAAAATAGCAAGCAAGTAGCTACAATTGGAGTAAGGAAATGTTCATGTAGCTTATGAGCATTGTAGCTCTACCAAGCATCTAACTAGCTTTAAAAAAAATAAAAATAAAATAAAAGGTCAAGTTTATGATTGGAGGAAAATTTTATTGTGGGACCCATAATATTAGAAAATGTTGTATCCAACCATTGGAGCGATATATAGCCGAAGAGCAAAATAACTTAAAAAACCGTATTGATAAATCAAGCTACAACGTGTTGTAGCTGTCCATTGGAGATGCTCTGAACCTTTTATTTGTATCTCTTTCAAAATTCAACGATAACGATCCGAAGTGCTCTAAAAGAGTTATCCGAAGTGCTCTAAAAGAGATAATCAAGGCAGAACCATAACCGTACCATTGTTAAAAAGGGAGTTGTCCTAAAAATCTTACTAACAAAAAGTATATAAAAACATAAATTCATATAACTTAGATTCACACGTTTTCATCACCTCTCCATATAACTTTCTAGTGCGATCGCACTAGAAATAAGGAATAACAACAAACAAACTCAAACGTATGAATAATGTTCATGTGAATTTAAAAAAAAAAATCCAAATTGATGGACATTCTAATTTGAATTATAGGGGGTACGAGTTTTAGTCAAGTTCATTTATCATAATTCTACATTTCTACGATATCCGTTTATATATAGGGGACAAAATTCAATCTAAATCGATCCTTTTTTTTTTCCTAGAGTCCGCAAATGATTATTTCTAAAGCTCTATTCTTTTGAACATAATTTCAACTTATTTTAGTTCAGTTCAACTTTATTTAGCTCAGTTCAATTCTTTACTACAGTGCTATTCAGTTCAATTCCAATTCATTAAGTTTAGTTAAATTCAATTCAGCTCCATTAAATACAGTTTAGTAAAGACGATTACAGTCCAAAAAATATAAGGGCTTTGTTTGGTAAACAACATATTGGCCAAATTTCAGCATATTTGAGAGATTTAGCATGTTTGACTTACCAATATGCTATTTAGAGTGTTTGGTTAATGACATATTGAAATAGTATATTGGGGTCCAGTATGCTATTTTACAATATGCTGCTCCTACCAGCATATTGAATTAGTATATTAGAAAGAAAAAATTGTCTTATTTACCCTCTTAATAAAATATTAACATTCTTTTTATATATTTAATAAATAATTTTTTCATGTCCTTATATGTCATTTTATAAAAATTCTAGACAATCTGTTAATCTAAACTGTCAATTAACAAATACCTCTAAAATAAATCTGCTAGTCAAATCCGCTTTTGAAAGTGCTTCTGCCAATATCAATCCGCTATTTATCAAACAGGGCTAAGGCCTATCTCGGTTTGAGGCGGAGGCGGAGGCGACACGAGAATATGAATCGACCCGTTAACAGAGACAAATTGGAGCCCCGTTTAACTCAAATAGTATGCGCCAAATATGAGCTACCCGTAGTTTGCAAAATCGCCGTCTTTAAACCTTGTCCCTCATTTGAACGTATGTTGTAAGCTTCAAAAACATTCAACAATGGTGAAGAAATCGAAAGAATCCTCTAAAAAACCTGAAGAAAATCCCAATATTTTCAACAAATTATTTGGCGAAATCCCAGAAAAGCAATCAGAATTAACCCCATTTAGTTCCCTGTTCTCCTCTGAAAACCCCTTTCGCCGAATCCCAGAACAAACTCCCCAAATCCCACCAAACCCTAACCCTAAAAAAACAATCAATGAACAAAAATCACCAGAAAAGAGTAAGAAATCGAAGAACCCTAATCTGGGTAATGCGAATTCTGTTCAATTAGATGAGAAATTGAAGAACCCGAATTTGGGTACAGAAAATGCTGTTCAATTAGATGAGAAATCGAAGAAAAAGAAGAGAAAGAGGGATGATTTGGAGAAAGAGTACGAGGCAAAAAAGTATGGAGTTGCTATTGCTGACGATGATGGTAAGAAGGGTGAAAAGGAGAAGGTGAAAGTTGGTAAAAAGAGGAAAACTTGTGATGATTCAAGTGAATTAATGGTGGTTTCTAAAGAAGAGGGTGATGAAGAAGAAGGGTATGATGATGAGGGTAAACTTTTGAGGACTGTGTTTGTAGGGAATTTACCATTGAAAGTTAAAAAGAAGGTTTTGATTAAGGAGTTCAGTCAGTTTGGGGAAATTGTTTCGGTTCGAATTCGGTCTGTGCCTACATTGGATGTGAGTTTTGAAATGATTAGTAGCCTGTTTAAAGTTCGGTTTTTGTTGTGTTCAGTGGCGGAATTAAGGGGGTTAGCAGGGGCGCTCGCTCCTTCTAGACATTAAGAATTAGAACTTTCTCTTGAAAATGTCGAGTTTTTTCGAGTTTACTGTGTTGCATTACTAGTTCGCTCCCCTGTGTCCGTTACTGCTTGTTTGTGTTGAGATTTTAGTATGTGATGATGTTTTTATGAGGTATTGATGTTGGTTTTTTTGTTGGTTGTGTTTTAGAGTAAGAAGCCGAAGAAAGCTATGATCTTTAATGGGAAGCTCAATGAGGCAGCTGACAGGTATTGCATTCTTGATGAAATGTGGATGTTAAGATTGCAGTCTTGATTTTGCTTTGTGTTTTCGTTGTCGATGTAGCTTGAACTGTACAAGTACTGATTTTTTTTTTCCGATATGGATGACATGGTTTGTTGCTAGCAGTTTGATGGATGTGCTTGGATGTAAATTTTCGATGTTTTCTATAGTTTGTGAATGTAATAGAATGGACTTGAAAGCTTGTTATTAATGAAGCCTTATGTCTGTTTAAGCTGAGGTAAATGGGAAATTTAGTACACGACGAAGAAGCATTGTTCTGAGGTCTATGTTGCTCGGACTCTTCGATGTTACCATACGTATCCGTGTCGGGAACTGGACAATCGGACATGGGGTGGAAGAGTAGAACACTAGACACTTCATTTTAGACCAAAAACATGGATTTTTTCATAAAATAGCCAAATCCGACACTTGGACACGCATCCGTGTCACATACTTCTAACCGTGTCCGAGTAGCATAGTCTGAGGTACAGTCATAGAAATAAGATATGCGAAAATTGGTTTGCTGAAGTTGTGAATTAGTAGTTTGGTTGGCTGGTTGCCGATATGCGAGAAGGCAGGGGTCTAGGAATGAAGATTAAGTTGGTTTTAGCTTGTATATGGTGTGATGACGCTGAGGGTAGTACGGTTTAGGTATCTCTATGCTGATAGTGGCGACTTGCAAATGTTAGGTTTTGACGGGGTGAAGAATAATGGTCTAATGCCTTGTGTGAGCTCACCGCATTTGTTTGGAGTTGGGACGTGTATGAAGTGGCACAGGTGGTTATCTCGGTTCTAGTGATGTTGTCTACATGTCGGAAAATTATTCCATCCCCTGGTTATTAGGATGTGCTTACTGCTTACTTGAGGCAATTTCATCTCAACTTCCGTAGCCTCTACTAGTTTACTTAAATCGTTGTCTTGCAGAAAAGTGCATTTAGCAGGTAATTTGAGGGAGATGTAGTCGAGGGACGGGAATCACGGGATGCATTTTTGTTTTTAGGATAGTAAATTGGGTTAAATGGAAGGAGGAATATACAGAGATTCATTTATCATCCCGAGGGAACACGGTTTTTTCATTCTCCCTTCCCTTCTCTTCTAAATCCTATATATACAATTCCTTAAAGTGGAAATCACGGTTGCATCCTAATTTCCTTCTATATTGTTTTGCATGTATGTTGCGTACTATACATATGATTTAAGCTCTATGTGTATCCTGCTACAATTCCTCGCAAAATCTACCTCGCATATTCCGTATCGTCATCCTTTGAGTTTCTTACATCTTCTTGTGGATAATTTCTGATCGAGAACTCTTGATATTTTCAGTGTCCATGCTTACATCGTTTTCAAGACAGAGCAAGATGCTGAAGCCTCCTTGGCACATAATATGTCTGTGGTATGTTTGTAGGTTTGGAAATCACAGTCCTCTTGCTGTTATTAGCTTGTTCTCTTTCCGCATTCTTAAATGTGTTCCCGAACTTAAGATTTTTATCCATATTCGACTGTGGTTCAGGTTGGGGGAAACCATATACGGGTTGACAGAGCTTGCCCGCCTCGGAAGAAACTAAAAGGAGAGACTGCCGCTACCCCTCTTTACAGTAGCAAGAGAACCGTCTTTTTGGGAAATCTTCCTTTTGATGTTAAGGTAACTATCGCCTATCGGTATATGCTGTTATCATCCCTCTTCATAGGGTTTAGGGTTTAGGGTTTAGGGTTTACGGTAACTATTGCCTATTGGTAACTATCTGTATGTCTGCCTTTTCTCCTGGATAGGATGAAGAACTTTATCAGCTGTTTTCCGGCATCAAGGAGCTGGAATCAAGCATTGAAGCTGTTCGAGTCATCAGAGATCGCCACACAAGTCTTGGAAAGGGGATCGCTTATGTTTTGTTTAAAACAAGGGTACGTCACGCTGCAATTTTTTTTTTTTGAAGGGGAAAAATCGTTTCATTAATCAATAGTCTCATGGTAGTTACAACATATGTCAAGAATGGCAGGACACAAAACGATTAAAATCAAATAAACTACATTCTCGATCAACAAAAATTTCTAAACTTGATGGGCTCATGAGACGCGTCTGCACATCCTCTAACATATCGCCTTCTACGACTTTTCACAAGAGGGTCTCCAAATTTTCTAAAGCATTGACAAGAATCAAATTCTTTTGACCAAAAAGTTTGTAACGAGCATTCTGACAGCAGTTTTATCTCCATAGGATCACGCTGCACTTAAGTCTATTGCTAATTTGCGTAATGAGTTCTGAATGTTTTCGTTGTTCGTTTAGGAAGCTGCAAACATAGTCTGCAAAAAGCGAAAGCTGAAGATCCGAGACCGTGAGTTGAGGATAAGCCATGCCAAATCAGAAACCCAATCCACACCGTCTAAGAGCAAAGACTCCACCGAGTCCACACCAACCAAGAGAAAAGGCGATTTCCCAGCTGACACAGAAAGCACTCCTGCAAAGAAATTCTCGTCCGGTGGAAAGTCCCGATCAGGCCGTTACAAGCTAAATACTAGCGGCGATACCTCCTATCAAGGTTTCCGAGCAAGTAAATCAAACGACAAAAACAAAGCACCGACTAGAAGTGCTTCACTGGCACCTTTCAAAGCCGGAATCAAGAAGGGAGAGAAAGTTAAACAGAGATCAGAGAAGAGACCATCAGTGGCCGCTCGAAAAGCCAAGACTTTTGCAACGGACGTGAAGGAAGGCAGCGGCTTCAAACAAGGCGGGAATAAAAGAAAGATGGACGCTAGAACTCCGCCTAGTCGTGGCTCTAAACCGAACAAAAAGTTTAAGAAATCGAAGTGAATGAATCCCTTCAAGCCGAAACTTTGAAGGATGCCCTCCTTTTTTTGTCTGTAACATCGAACCAATGTAGCCTTAGCATTCTTTTTTCATAGCTACACCGTCTGCATTCCCTTGTACCGTGAAAAACCGTTCACATGTTTAAGCTCGTAGCCCGAAACTATTTACACATTACTAAGCTTATTTGTGAGTATCCGTGATGAATGCGTTGAAGCAACCCCTCGAATACCAGTTATAACTTTATCAACTAAACTAGTTAGTATCGACCAGGATATTACGTGGGGTGTTAACGAGCCGAGCCTAAGCTTGGCCTTGCTCGTCGCGTGCTCGGTTACCAAAACTTGAGCTTAAGCTCGAGCCGATCTTACCCGAGCTTGAAAAAAATGCGCTCGTTACAAAGCTTGCGAGTTTTAATACAAGCTCGAGCCAAACTCGAACAAAATCGAGCGTATATAAAATTATTTATTTTTTAAATTTTTTTCTTCTGATATTTACAATAACAAGCTTCCAAAATTTTATGTAAAAATATCTAACAAATGAATCAGATATTTGATATATATGCTACAAAAATATAATAATGATAAAATATTTTTATAATATGAGCATTTTTTTATAAATATGATTAATATCTTATGTAATATCAAATGTTCGAGCCGCTCGCGAGCTTTTCGAGTCGAGCCAGCCTTTGCTCGGCTTGACTCGTTAAGCTCTCGAGCCGAGCCCGAGCTCGAGTCGAGCTTTGGCCGAGCGGTCTCGTCTCGTTAACAGCCCTAATTACGTCAGCGACACCTTTACGTCCTAGTCACATTGATTATTTTTCGTACCACATCGATATTTCGCAACCAACTATGCATTCAATGTACTCAACTACTAGAGATGTTCACTACCAAGAACACCAACCTAACCCTCACATTTCATGACTATTTATAATCCAATTTATTTGTTTCATAATTATCAATCAATAACCTAAATTAACATGAGGGTTTTATCCAAATTTTCATACCAAAAACTAAGGCAAGAAGTCACATTTCAAGAACAACAAGATGATGATCAACAGTATAACAAGAAAGTGCGGTTACGGTTACGGATTCGGCCGAGACGGTTACGGTTAGGGTTAGGGTTACGGGTTAAAGGGTTTAGAAGGATGTTCAAGACTAGAAGAGTTAAAATTAATAGGGTTTCATGGGCTAAGTTTATGAAGAGATTGAAGGAAAGTAAATCAGTTTTTGGTGAAATATTTGCAGGAAATTACTTGTTTATGCATGTCACTCCTGCTTCTTTAAATAACAAAAGTTATTTAAGTCATGCTAATCACCATGATTATCATGTTAATCACAAGTTTCCTGCTTTACCTTCAGGGTTTACCACAAGTTCTTATTAAGACGGGTGTCGTAAAACCGGTCAAATTGATAGATGAGACGGAAAGTAAAGTCCCGTCTATCTGTATGAAGTAGTACTTGACCTGTTTTAAACTCGACTTTGTATGTTCAATGTACGAGAGTTAAAGTCCTCTTATATGTAAAGCTTCCTCGGCTTTGTATGTTGAATTCGTGTCTGAACTGTAATTATCGATATAAAGACGCTCTTAATCGGGTTTTCGTTGTCACTGCGCATCGTGTTCAGAACAAATGTATGTAAACCAGTATAGCAGACGGATGGCAATGAATGCGGTACTAAAGTTTTTAGTCATCTGATACCAATTATGTAAAGTTGGTATCGGTTAGACAGTTACATACGGTCGAGACTCGAGAGCGTTTTAATTAAGGTTATTTACGGTAAGGCGAATTTCAAGGCCACCAAATATCGGATTTGCGTGATCGGGTTAATTCAGGGGAAATCAGTTAAGTCGGGTTGGTTTTGTCAGGTCTTTCATCCACGGCCGACAAGGCAAAATCATGACAATTATGTACTTCCATATCCGACGGTCACTATCATCCATCAACTACGTCTAGCGAAACCATGTTGCCAGCCGACATGCATCTCGGCTTCTCACGCGGCTGGCAACGTGGTTTCACAAGCGCGAACAAGTGCTGGTGTACAGTAAATTTGAAAAGATCGAAATTAACTAAAAATATAAAAAAAGACCGATTCTTCAATGAAGGCGAGTGTCGCTGCTAGCCTCTCTTATAGCTTCTTACATTATCATTCATTCATGCACAACATTTGTAAGAGAAATTTAAGCGCCATAATTAACAATGATAACATAATAAATACTTCATAATTAACAATGATAACTAAAAACAAAACTAGTCACTCTTCAGATCTGTGAAAATTGACCCGATCTGAATAATCTGACTCGACCCTCGCACAACCAAGACCTGAACTAGTCCCGAATTCAAAATAATCCGACCCAATATAACCCAACCTAAATGTTTATTATTACAAAACGGATTATTATCCATGAATAACTCGATAATAATTGATTAGAAAATTACAAGAACCCGAATAACCCGACCCAACCCAACCCAAACTCCATATACTCAAAATAACTCGACTCGAGATTCGCCCACCAAAAACTCAACCCGATTAACACATTTGTTAGGTCTATAATTAAACGTGTCGTCGACCAGCACTCAACGTGTTCTCACCATTTTTATCAAAAAGTTACACACACCATCACTGGTTCACAGCTAGCCACGTTCACGTACGGTTTTAACTTTTAACGTCGGCCGATTCGGTTTTTATTTACTTAATTTAATTTTTTTCCCAACTCATTTGAATTCACTCTACTTTAGTTAAGCCTAGCCTCCCTTCAAAAAAAAAAGTTAAGCCTAGTATAACCGAACCCGACAACACCCAAGTCGATTAAAACCCGACAAGAATAATATCCGACCCGAATGAGTATCAAATAACCGACAATAATCATTCTTTATTGTTTGCACTATGATCTACGTATGATTTCATGATAATTAAATTAATTTATCATCCAATAAATTGCCCAAAAAGAACGAATAAATGGTAACATGTAAGTGATGTAACCCGATATCAACCGGGTGAGAATATTATTGACCCAATATGAACGGGTTGAGAATATTGTTGACCCCATATGAACTATTACACGACATGTTAGTTGAGTAATCCGACCGCATAACAACCGAAACCCGACCACATGTTACCCGCTTAAACTCAATACTCGACAATTCGACATAAGTCATGACCTGAAACAACCCGACCGAACTCGACCCGATCCAGTCATTCATAGGGGTCGAAATAATCCGACACTACAATAATACGAACCGAAAACAATCCGACTCGAACCGAAATATATGTCCTAAGGTTACACGTTAAAAAAACCGTAATTTTATTAGTTTATTTAACCCCTCCTCTTCCCTACTCCCTAGTTCCACACTTCCACCCTACACTTCCCATTTTCACTAAAACGACGTTGCTAGGATGACGGACGATCACAACCCAAACCCGAACCACACGCCCACCGGATTCCGGGTCGGATACGCATTATCCGCCAAAAAACAAAAAACCTTCCTCCGCGAAACCCTAATTTCCGCCAGTCGCCGGCGTTCAATCGAATTCATCAAAATCGACGCTGATAAACCGTTAATCGAACAAGGACCGTTCGATTGCATCCTCCACAAGCTCTACGACGACAATTGGAAGCGTCAATTAGAAGATTACAAATCTCAAAACCCTAATTCCATCATCATCGATGATCTCGACTCCGTCGAACGATTACACAATCGTATTTCAATGCTCCAGATCGTATCAGAGATCAATTCTCCGATGATCGGAATTCCAGAACAAATCGTAGTTTACGACGTTGATACGTTGTCGAAATTGGAATTGGAATCGAAATTGAAATTACCGGTGATTGCGAAACCGTTGCTTGCGAACGGAAGTGACAAATCGCATAATATGTCATTAGTGTATAATTACAAAGGTTTAATTAACCTAAATCCGCCAATTGTGTTGCAGGAGTTCGTTAATCATGGTGGAGTGATCTTCAAGGTGTATGTAGTTGGTGATCATGTGGACTGCGTTAAGCGGAAGTCCATCCCTGATATTTCGGATGCGAAGCTCAAGAGCTTAGCTGGAGGAGGAGGAGACGGATTGGTCTCATTTTCGCAGATTTCGAATGTAGCGAGCGAAGAAGGGAGCGGTGATGAGATGAGTAAGCTAGACGATTGCGAAATGCCGTCTCGAGAATTCGTTGTTGAGGTTGCTAGGGGTTTGAGGGAGGGTTTGAAGCTTAATTTGTTTAATTTTGATGTTATTAGGGATAGTAAAGTTGGGAATACGTATCTTGTGATTGATATTAATTATTTTCCAGGGTATGAGAAAATGTCGGAGTATGAGACCGTCTTTGCCGAGTTTTTGAGTGGTTTGCTGGTCGAGAAGGCGGGTTTGAAGGCGGGGGAGTGTCTGTGAGTGACGAATGTTGGTGCCAAAGTTGTGTAGTTGTAGGTGGTAGCTGGCAAAGTCACATCTTTGCTTGCATGAATGCATGGCTTCTTTTACAGGAAAAAAATGGCAGCTTTTACGAGCAATGTTTTAGTCCTTTCGTTGTTATGGTGACGAGTAGAGAATGATGAATAAAGTAGGGTTGGCCGTTTGGGGATGGATTGTTTCCGCGTTCCTGAATGTTCAATCAAAGTATATTGCATCTTGGGTACAATGTTTGTTGGTGACATTGGGTAGTGTTTGTAATTGTATCTCTTTTATCTGTGAATGTGTTCTAATGTGTACTGTTTTATGGAACTTTGGATCAATGAATTTGTTCGTGTTCATCTTCATCTTCATCTTCATCTTCATGTTCGTAGTATTTGTTTCTTCTTTGATGTTCAGTATTCTGCTGGGTTGCATTTGGATGAATTGTTTAGGTTTATGTTGCAGCTTGCATGATTCGTATATATTGTGTAAATCGGTGAATATTAGTCGTGGTTTATACATTGCCATCCGCCTACTTAATCTGAAATTCGTCTCTGGTGGTTTATTTGGCTAGGTGAAAGTGTTCAATCACTTACACTTATACTTACGCACATACCCGTGTCGCTGGTTTAGGTATTAAGTGGTTGTGTAGAACGTTGAGGTGTTTACTAATCTGTCTTGGCATATAGGTATATATTATGGTCACAACTTAGTTTCTCTCTTGATCTATCCATGTTAGTACGACCTGAGGGTGTTAGCGAGGAGACAAATGGTTACGGATCCTACTGTGGGTGCCTCTTGCACTTGGAGAATAAATCACACCATTTCATTTTCTAATTGCGGGCATATTTCACTGTCAGCCGACCCCAAATTATTTTGGGACTAAGGCTCTGAGGTTGTTGTTGTTGTTGTTGGGCATACTTCACTGTCAGCCGACCCCAAATCATTTTGGGATTAAGGCTCTGATGTTGTTGTTGGGCATATTTCACTGTCGTTATTCATTTACAGTCTACAGTCTACATATTTCAGTGCCGTTACACATCTACTGTCTACAGTCTACGGTCTACAGTCTACATATTTCATTGCCGTTACACATTTACTGTCTACAGTCTACAGTCTACAGTCTACATATTTCATTGCCGTTACACATTTACAGTGTGCATCACACCTCTGAGGCAAGATCCGGAAGAACCATGTTATGATTATTACGATCTTTATGAGTTGGCATGCTCATAAGCTCATCTACCAGTGTCGTCATAAGCTAGAGTCATTAGTGAATTTATCGTTTGATAACTTTCATTATGCTGATGCTGTGATGCACTTAATACATTGTTCCAAGTCCACTTAAATTCTCTGACAGGACACGGTAAGATTTAGCAGCGTGGATACAACCGTACAAGGCAGCTGATTTGCTCGTGGCGGTGGAGGATTCTACATCATTGTAAGTTGCTTCAATTTTTGAAGAAATCTTTGTTCTGTTGATGCATGCATTCGCTCTGGTTTTTTCTATGAATCATCTTGTTAACTGACAAATAGATGTTGATTATTAACATCTAAGAGATGATTAATGATAATTTTTTCTCACACTCGTCTCATATTCCGTTTATGTGCACATTGGTAAGTAATGGTAACCGTGATTTGTGGACTATCACTAGTCTATCCCTGTCCAAGTAGCCTCTTATGAAGAAACCCTGATATAGGAATCGCTGAAACTATCTGATGCGCTCTTATTCTGACTTGCCATTTCATCAACCTGATGTTCTGGATCATTGAATGTGACCCTGGACAGATAATAGGTTCATGATCGCTTATTTTCTTATGGTTAGAGATCCTGTCTCGAGTAAGTCTCAAACTGTCGATCATGGTTGCTGATGTTTTAGGTCATTATCAACCTTGCCTCTGGTGAAAATTACAAAGTACAACGTATCTGTAGTTCTGTACATGTGCTTTGAGCCATAGCCATAGAGTCGAAGGAAACAATGAATCTTTCTGGAACTCTTTTTTGAGACCAATTGTTATCGAACTTTGTTCTCTCTATCTGGGTCACTCATCTTACAACTTGTTTCGGTTTTTGTGGAAGAGGAAGGAAAGTAAATAATGACAAATAAAAATAACGAAAGTAGTGTTTCATATTGCTTCGGACTGCCTGAGATTGATCTCTCATGTCTCTGGGGCCGAAGCGGTGGACCATCTTCTCTAGGGTACTCTGAACGACTACAAGCTTTTATATCGCTCTTTTCATTGTCTTAGCTTTTCCTTTATTCCTAGAAAGTTTAACAAAGTTGCGCATGAGCTAGCTACTCGCGCAAACTACTTGTAATGCGTTTTCTTTACATAAAAAAAATTTGGAACTGAAATGATCTTTGACAGGGTTGCGAAGCGTGGATAACTCAGAAGAACTGGAAGATATAGGTTTAATGAAGATATCGTCTTCATATTTGATACTCGTGACTTGAGTTCGAGCCATCATCACCATTATGTCTACCTTGATCCGAAAAGGCTATGTCCATTATAGGTAACGGACAAGAAATTGAGAGAAATAAATGGAGAGGATCGTTACTCGTTCAGGAGGGTAAGACTAACCCTCGCTTCTGGGTGAAGATTTGACCCACCCTCTCTTGATAGCTTAATATTTTTAGGTTTTATCCACTTAAATTCATGACCAAATTTAAGATTGTCAATCAAATTCAATTGAATATGAACTCTATTATTATGTTTTCATCGGCACCATGTTATTCCTCTTTACAAACATCTTCTTTCGTCAGAATCGTCACGTCTCTGTTAAGACGACAATATCTGTCTTGGTTCAAAACTAGCCAAATATGCTAGCTACCACTTAATTATATATAGACTAATCTTTTGGTTAACTCTAATTTTCCTTCTTTCATCTTATTTGTCGTACTTAACCGTTTTAAATTTAAGACGAAAATCGACTTAAAAAAACAATTTGTGTACAAACTACGAAGATTAGGTAATGCAAGTCTTCTCATCCTTTCTTTTGTGCCCATTCCGTACCACAAATTCTCAATTATGACAGAAATATTTGTCTTAAGCTTAACACATGCCAAATAATGACCCATTTGTATAGATAAGATAAACTTATTTCTTTTCTCCCAGACTTTTTAATTTTGTCTTATTCATACAAGTGACTATTATATGATGCGACAAATATATCCGTTTTAAGGAAGACTTATTAATTCCGTACGTTCAATTGTTACTGCATCGATCATACATGGAAAGGTTAAAAGTTAATTGAACCAAAGTCTTAACGATTACTTTACATTAATTAAATTGGTGGATAATCATCTACGAAAATGTTTCTCCTCAAACCTAATTGAGCCATGGTCAACAAAGAATCTCCTTTTTAGGTTCCGTAGGTTTAACTCTTTCGAGATAGTTTGAAAGCTGGTGATTTCAATTTACCTCATTCATTCGAAAGTAAGAGATAAAGTTGTTCATATCTAGAGAATTAATCTAGTTTTCCTACTTTGTTAAAAAAGAAGATATTCTACGTGGTAACCTCGTATTTTTTACATGCTAACCTTAGTTTCACAAAAAATCTCTTTGAACCGAGGATGTCTTAGTCTAGTGGTTAAGACAGAGGTATTATGGACAATAGGTCCCAGGATCGAATCCCCCTCCCCTATTGTAATGCGACTAAGTGCGCACTTCGTTGAACCAAAAAAAAAAAAAATCTCTTTGAGTGGCCATAACTCACAACCATGAGTGTTGAAAGCGACGATTTTGTTTCAAATCATAAACCGGTCGATATGGAAAAAAAATATCGCATTCAAAACTCGATACAAAGAGGTACCGTCAGTCAAACTTTAAACTTTGGCTGACCGTAATTTTTGCCGCGAGTTCAGAAATTGAATTTCTTTTGTTCTAGATAAAAATCTCATAAACTCGGCCAATTTGAAAAAAACGCCTCTTTAAGCACATTTGATCGTGGGTTATGGCAAGTCAAATGTGTTTTCGTTAAAATAGAGATTACCATGTAAGAAAATTACCCCGTAGAATATCTTTAAAAAAATAGTAAGTCTTGTTTAAGACGGGTATTATCCGCCCTAAGTTTAAGACGGGTCAAATATTAGCAAGTGGAGGTAATAAAGACAAAAACATTGTAATTTTCTAGGTGACAAATAAGATAATTTGATATGTATTTGACCAGTTTTAGACGGACAATAACAATCTAAAATGAGAACGAATATCTTAAAAAAAATCACCCCATTTTGTTGAGGATAACGTAGTAAATGTCTAAGAAGGAAAATGAAGTAGGGTGGGTAAAAAGCCATACAAGTTGATACCTAAACAAGTATTTGTACGACCAAAAAACCGTTTACCTTGTTCATAGTTGTTAGATTCGATAACGATAAATTCTTGTTTAAGACGGATGTGTCAGTTTATCTTTATTTATGTTATGAGATATTGGGATATGTCGAGATATCGACATATTCACAATTAAGAAATACGGTATCGTAATATATCGTATAGAATAATATTATAATTTTCTAAAATAATTTATATTTGCTAGCGATATTATCTGATCTTCGGTAGTATTATTAAATATATATATACAGCGCAATTGTAATAGTTAGAGGCACGAACGAATTATCAATAAATCACGATTCTCTTTATAAATGTCTCTCCTCTCCGATTATAATAATTTAATTTAACTCATTTTTTCACAAATTAACTCTTATTTTAGTTCAATTTTTTTTTTGTGACAAGGGGTTTAATCTCCCGGTCCCATGCATTCCCGCACCACCACATGGACCATGTAAACCACCATTTTGGGGTTGCAGTGGCCAAGTGGTCATCGCCCCAGCTGGTAATCGAACCTGAGACCTCTCAACTCCTGCATATCTGCAAGCTTTAATGTTTAATTCAGTTCATTTCAGTTCAGCTTTGTTTAATTCGTTTCAGTCCAGTTGAACTCTTTTCAGCCGAAAAAACGAGACCCCGGTTGGATATAAAATGAAATGAGAGACAAGAGATGAAACTTGAAGCAAAAGGTGGTTAGTTAAACTTGATTGCGTGTATCATTTAATTAAGCACTCCTAATCACAATATTATTCTACCTACATTCCAATTTTCTTTAATTACTTTGACATGGTTAACTGCCTAAGTTGCTTCTTTTGAGGATGATAAGAATTACTCTTTGTCCTCGATATTATCCTCTTCGATTTCTTTTTAAGTCGTCTCAAAATCATCTTTCGACTTTTTGACCATTTTCTTTTAAACTGAACTGAATTTAACGGAAATAAACTAAATTAAATGGAATCAAATTTAATGGACTTGAGTTGAACTGAACTGAATTGAACTTAATAAGAGTTAAACTAAATTAAACTGAACCAAAGTAAGAGTTAATTTTTGAAAGAAAAGATGATTGAATAAAGCTGAACTAAACTAAGGTATTATCCTTTTTAGCTTAATTCCAGCTCTTTTCAGTTTTTCTTAGTTGTATTACGTTAAGTTTTATTTAAGTTCAATCAATTATGTTTAATTAATCTCTTTACAAAATTAGCTTTTAATTCAACTAAATTCACTTCACCTCAGTTTGACTCAATTTAGTTCAATTAACCTCTACTAAAATTAATTCAATTCAGCTCGTTGTAGTCGAAAAGAACAAGGCCTAAATAGAATTTAACAGAACTGAAATGAGCTGAAATTAAGTCTGAAAAAATAAAACCCGAGTTTTCTTTAATTTTTTTCAAGATAGAGCCAAAAGGAGTAACTCTCTAGTGTTTGTCTCGCATTATTTTATTTTATATTTGATAATTCGAAAATAGCCTATTTATATTGCTAATATAAGGATAAAATTAGTATATTCGACTCGTCTTTATAAATTTATCCCACAAATTTGTCTAATAACTCATAAGCTCGGACATAAATCAAAATGACTCACTAAAGCAATTGCGCTTCTTCACATTTTATATAGCAGTCGTCTTTCAATACAGTTCTCGACCTAATTCTCATGTTACGTATAGCAAAACTGCAAATTATATATCCGACATATATACACCCCGCAGTTTGTAAAAGCCATTGAGACACTAGGATAATGTTATTATCGTGTCTCGTAAACTCGGACAATTTTGTTACGTATATGAGTCTTGCAAGTACTTTGCTTGGACTAACGGTTCGAATGTAGAAGAAATAGGAAGAATGACGATCTCAAATATTTTACAAAAAATTCCACATTTTAATTCCTTAATTTGACAATAATGTTGCATTGTAACTACTCTTAACTCGTTAGATAGAGAATTGTAGTATAAGTTTCATTACTTAATTTACTTAAAAAATGTACCAAACATGTTCTAAATTTCCTAACTTTCTTCACAAGTTTTTCATATATAGGGACAAACAATAATTTTTTTCAGTAAGTCTTATTTAAAACGGGTCAAATACTATCAAATGGTGGTAATAAAGACAAAAAAAATTGTCATTTTCTAGATGACAGGTGAGTGATTTGGTATATATTTGGCCTGTCTTAGGCTTATAATTAAGACGGATAATTAATGACGGTCTGAAATGAGAATTTTTGTAATTTTTTAGGTCGATCGGATCAGGTGTACCATGTTTTCGTACAATCAAATAATAAAAATCTTATTTATTTTTTATTTACTTAAATTAAAAGTTTTAATTAATAGATTATACAAAATAATTGGAGCTTTATATTAAAGGATTTAAGCATATATCTATATTTTATGAGTTTTACTGAAAAAAATTCTGAAAAAATTACATATAATCTCAATTAGATTGTATTAAATCATTAGATAAACTCAATTTAGATTTTAGTTTTATCACCTAAAAAATTAAAATCTAACTCAAAAAATTAAAAAGCTCGATTAAATTAAACTTGTATTAAATCGTTGGAAGTACCATGTTCATATACATCTGGATATAATAATTTTTGCTTTATTATTGACGACATTTGTTAACACTTCGATATATTTCCCACTATTTCGGATGTACGATGACATGTTACACCGATACAAATCTAAAATAATAGTAATTTCTTATGTTTTAATTAATGTTCTAGAATTATTAACATAATCCTCTATAACACGCCTTCAACATATATATTCCGACTCATTGACTTGCAGTCTTGCCTACGTATTTGCATGGCAACATATTATCAACACTATTAGCTCTTGTTAAAATGTCGTTAATAACGATTGATGTAGATGTGTCGAACTCGTAACTCGTAACAATGGTTGATGTATAGACTTCATCAACTATTGAGAATCTTGTGTTACACTCCATTTCACACTATGTGTTAGTGACTAGACGGTGAGAACCTAGGTAAGACGGACACTTTTTTTAATTAGAAATTCGATATTCGACACCGCGTCCGACACTCGGACATCCGACACTCGTTGGACACATGGCTAAACATATTATAATTAGACGGGTAATAAAATTTTAAAAAAGATCGATTAGAAGATGATTTTGGGCGGAAAAATGAGAATTAGTTGCAGTAAAGGTCAAATTGTACATTTATTTGTTTAGATTTAGTTTCAAATAGTCAAATACAGGAAAAAAATAAAACTATACGTTATTTATAATCATATACTCCCTCCATTTTTTTTATATCACCCCATTTCTTTATACACGTTTGTCAATACACATTTTGTTTCGATTATATCTTTAGCTACATACTACTAAAATTTATAAACTTTTGATATTCTTAATCCTCTTATCAAGACAAATTAAAAAAGATGTCACATGAATATATTTCCGTGAACGGATTGAGAGAAAATTGACGTTGAATACCCGTTTGTGAATAGTGTCAAAAAGGGGATTGGGGTGATATAAAAAAAATGGAGGGAGTAATATATATTTTATTATATTTAAATGTCGTGTCTCATGTCCTAAATATCAGGGATATCGTATCCCGTGTCCGTTCCGTGTCCGTGTCCGTGTCCGTTTTGGTGCTACCTAGGTGAGGACTACCCGGATCACTCGTCCCAGTAGATAATAGAAATTTCAAAGAATTTAGTTTACTTTTTTATTTATACTATTTATTATTCAACCCTCTTAGATTATAAATTCTAAATCTGCCACTGAAATGTGTGTTTTATTTTCATTCATTTATCCTAAAAAATTAATTGTTGATAAGACACTGAGATCAAATTAATTGTTGATAAGACACTGAGATCGAACCCCTTGTTTATTTGCTTGAGTAATTAAGATGTTTTATGATCGATTTTATGCCCGATGGCACATGGGATAAAAAAATTGGAATTTGTTGGGATTTTAAGAGTGTTTATTAATTTATTTATTTTTAATATTTTTAACTAAGCGTGTTACGTACTTATGTCTAACACTTTTGAAAATAAATCGACGTGTATATATAATTCAAAACTCGATCAGAACTAAAGGAAAAAAATAGATATTTTAAATAAAATTATATTGATATTTTTGATTACTTTGTACAACAAAATCAATCAAAATAATACAAGTAATGAAAATTCGAAGTTTTTAATAGGGCTTTAATTTGTACAAGTGTATGTATCATGTATGTATGCTTTACTAAATACTCAAATCACTTATATGTGTTCACCCTTTTAATATACAAAAAATAGAACGAATTAATTTTATTGTGATTTATATAATTCTAAATTAACGGGAATAATCCGATCTTTATGTCATCTGATCTTCCAAGAATGATCCCACCTTTTCCGTATGTTTTTTTAATCCCCGCGTCCTTAGCTGCATAGCATAAAAAAAATTAAAATTAGCTTGTTATTACTAGTGAGCTATAATAAAAGTAGTACATTAATTACTCGATTTCATTTAATTTGTCGTCGGAGAGAATTGTTACACGACCTAAATAACTCGGTCCGAATTATACATATTAGATGAAAATCGGTACATTTTATTTTGTTATAGAGGAGACTATTTATGTAATTATGTGTGATATACAATAAAAATTACTCGTATTAATTAATATGATTATATATAAATATATATATTAAATAATATATGGATTACATTTTATATCTTAAATAATATATATGGATTACATTTTGACGAATTAAGTTACTCGTATTAATTATTATGATTATGATTATAAAATTTAATCCATGTAAAGAAGCAAGTAAAAAGTATAGCAATAAGCTAAGAAGGATATGTAGAATCGCAAATCTTATTTCACGGGCTATTTTCCGTATAAAATAAAACGGATTAACTATAATCATTTTACAATAAAATATTACTATTTTTTTATAAAATTTACAATTATTTTCAGGGTAAATATTAACAACTTTTGTTATAATATCTTGTCATTAAATGATTATATTATATTAAAAAATGGTGATATTAATCCGTATTTTTTCAAACTGTTTGAAGCAAGACTTATTGATTTAGAATATATGTTTTGGTGTTGACATTTAGAAGGTTAATTTTTTTCATGGAAGCTTAGAAATTAAGGAACTCCTTGAATTTAAGTGTTTATTTTATTTAACAAGTAATAATTGACTTACTTTATGAATTCCTTCCATAAGTCACTATTTCCATCATCTAGAAGCTTCTCCAAACCGTCGAAAAAGTCGCCATCGGCCGGAGTATATGCCGCCGACCCATCAATGGTGGACCCCTCCGGTGACAAGGTTGTCAATGATGGAAGCCTACTTTCATCTAGGGTTTCATATGAATTACTTATACTTCTCTTATTATTATTATTATTATTATTATTATTATTGTAATAAATATTATTATTATTATTATTATTATTATTATTGTAATTAATATTATTATTATTAATATTATTATTGGTAATATTATTATTATTATTGTAATTAATATTAGTATTAAATTTTTGAAATGATGATTGTAGTGTATTATCATATGTTTCACTTGTTACATGACTTGGACCAACTTGATTAGGGTTTTGACAAAATCCTTGAGAGCTTGAACAAATATTGTTTGAATTGTTTAGGTTTTGGATCATACCCAAATTAAATGGGATTGTTTGATTAATATTAATATTATTATTATTATTATTATTATTAGGGTTTGTGTTTAAGATTTGAAAGATGTTTTGTAAGACTTGAAGTTTAGCAATTTCTGCAATATTTGGTTGTATACTAATAAGGGCATTATTATTGACATCCCAAGGGTTCATTAGGGTACCCAAATTTTGTGGGGTTGTAAGGAGTTGAGAAAGGTTAGCAAGTATATCAAGATCATCCGTCCTCGGCTTGTGAGTAACCGGGTCGATACCCATTTGTAATAGCTTTTTCCGTAGATGGGTGTTCCAGTAATTCTTAATCTCGTTATCTGTTCTCCCGGGAAGATGTGTTGCGATCCTTGACCACCTACAAAATGGTGAACCAACAACATAAATCATTAAGTTACCTCCATTATTATTAGAATTAGTACAAGAATGTTAAATAAACTCGTGAGATAGACTAGACCCGATGATACATACAAAAACTTATCTACGATAATCTCATTTTTTTTTCTTGAACGAAAAGATCAATTCATAAATCAAATTGTCATACGACATCTACAAATGATGTTAAAATTGACGGACTTCAATTTCATGAAAATTTTATCAAAAGTCACAAATAAATTTGTTTTGATTAAATTTGGTGAAAAGTAGTGTATTTGGTACTAGTACAACCTAATAATGAAGACTTTATAGCACTAAACCAACTAATATCATGCAAAAAACATAATGTTTAAATCAATAATAAACTTAATTTAACTAGTAGAAATAATAATAATAATAATAATAATAATAATAATAATAATAATAATAATAATAATAATAATAATGTAAACTCTTATTTTGTTCATTTTATATGATAGCTGCGTGCATTTTAAAAAAAAAGAAAAAAATAATAGCTTTGATAATCATAATAATCCTTACTTGTTTCCAAGAATAGCATGAAGTTTAATGATCATATCCTCTTCTTCTTCAGTGAATCGGCCTCGCTTTATATCGGGTCTTAAGTAATTAGTCCAACGTAATCGACAACTCTTACCACACCGGTTTAACCCGGCCGCCTTTGGAAGCGCCCGCCAGCTTCCATGGCCGTGTTTTTGGATGTAATTAGTGAGTAAATCATCTTCTTCTTCCGTCCAAGGACCCTTCTTCAACCCAGTATTATCGTCGCTACTACTCATAGGTGATCGACCCATCTTTGCTAGGTTATAATATATGGTTTTGATAATGGATTGTGAAGGTAATTTTAAGCTTTTGTTAATGGAAATAATATGAAATTTATAGTATTGTTTTGTGTTTAGGTTGATGAAGGAAAAAAGGGAGAGTAAGTAGGAGTGTTTAATTAATTAAATTAGTTGATGTTTTTGGTGGGACAAATTAATGGATTAAGGGGATTATATAGGCAGCTCAGGGTTCGATGTGTTGGATATTCCGTCTCATTTTTATGTCTCATTTTATCAATTGTGCCGGTGTAAATTGTGGGCATAATAAGTTATTTTATGTTAATGACGGGTTTGAAAATTAGGTATAATAGAAGATGATATATCGGGTATAACATTGACAAGCTTACATTTTCGGTAGGGTAATTAAAAAGGGTATATCGTATAGTACTATACTATAAATTAAATCTTCATAATATGAGATGCTGAGACGATAACAGTGGATTATTTTACTATCTCATTTTATGTATATTGTCTAGGGGTGTTCAAAAAGTATGGTATGGATTGGTAAACCGGACCGATTTGAACCGACCGGTCCGTTCCGGTCTAGACTGGTTACAAACTGATCTGATCTCCACAAATTAGGGTGACCGATTTATGGTTCAGTCCGGTTTGGTCTAACCCTTTAAAGTAAATCCAGTCATGTTTGGTCCGATCCAAACCCAGTAAAGAAAAAAACGAAATTAAAGGGTTCTGGTTCGGTTCTGGTCCGGTTTGGTCCGGTTCCGGCCAGGTCTGCGATCTTGGGAATGGTACTTGGCAGCTATCTGGTCCGCAAGCAAGTCCAACCAGTTCTGTACAATTTTTGATGCCTAGATAGAAGATTAGGTGTAATAGAAGATGAGACATCGAATATGATACAGATCAGGTCACAGTTATGGTAGGGCAAATAAGGGTATGTTTTTCAAATGGTAGTCTAGTGTCACATTCATACAAAATATAGGTTTCTTGTAGAAATGGATTATCATTAATAGTAATAATAATAGAAGGTTTGATTCCTAAAAGAAGGCAAAAAAAGAGAGGGAAAGTCACCTAGAAATCAAGGGTATTGAGTTATAGTAGACGGTTAGTTCAAGTATTTGACCAAAGGTAACCAATAGAGTGAAAGTATAACCAGGGTTAGTTATTGCAACTGTCATCATTTTTGAAAAGGTGATGTATAAAGTACTTTTCTTCATTCTTTTCTTGACACCTCATAACCTACTAATTATATATATGTATTGTATTCTAACTTTTCTTAGTCTTGTGTGACATTTTGGATACAAAATACACCTCATATGAATTAGATACACCCTAATCCGACCCGTAAATGATGAGGATACGTAAGAGAATAATATCGATATTTATTAGTGTTATTAACACTTAGAATGAAATATGTTTCTCAGTTATATCAATTAAATCAGCTGAATTATTATGAGGTTAAACGGATAATATTACGATGTTTGTATTATATTTTATAAATTATATAGTGCTCTATGTTACATTGTTTACAGAATCGTTAAAAGTACGGGTGTTCTCGTGTTCCATATTAGTTCTACTCTAATTGATTGTATTTGTTGTGCGGAAGCGTGAATACCTCGTGCTGGGCCTCTGCTGCGCCGGTGTCCATTGTCCATAATAGTACGATATTGTCCGCTTTAGCCAAGCCCGGCCTCATGGATTTACTCTTGGGTTCTCCCCTCAAATCAAGGACCATTATCTTAACTCGGACCTTGACCTCTATAGAGAACTCCCACACTCTACATCCCCAACTTCTAGACACCCGAAACATGATAACCTCCCCTTAACCGACACACCGTGTTATCTCGTCACGAGTCATGCCTTGCACCACATTAATTTCGTACTTATTTACGTAGCAAAAGTACTCATATTATCTTTAATCATGATTTGTACCGATTATATTACCTTTAGTACCACTTTTTCTTAAATTTGTACACTAGTCTCTCAATAAGATTAACAATATATTTTGTTTTATCAAATTAAGGCCCTGCTGTTTGGTAAACAATATACTGAGTGGAATTGGTAGATTCATTCGAGACTAATTAGTAGGTTGATCAATTAATTTATTATTTTCATGTGTTTGGTAATTGACATATTCTCATAATATATTTGACGGTATTTACTAGTATATTTTTGAATATAATGCTAATAACAGCGTATTGTACGTATTAACATATTTAAGTTATACCTGAAACCATTCGAATTATTTATAATTTGTTAATTACTTAATATCATTTCTTAACCTGCTTATTTAATTTGATAATTAACTCTGCTAACTGTATTCTGGTATAACGGTATTCGATATTATGAATTTGCTTTTGTCGTTTGTCCAACAAGACCTAAATGATGTACTTGTATACTAAAAAAATAAAAATAAAACTATGCTTTGCTTTATATACTTTAAAATTTTTGAGCTTGAATTATAGATATAGATTTTATTTGTTTTTTTGCTAAAAGAAATCCCCAAAACCAATTTTTTTTAATCAAAATGGGATTATGACATGAAGAAAATTATTATCAAAAGGTTCACATCAGTTTTAAAACTAGGTTCGTATTGAAGTTGCTGACCCCTAACGAATGATACTCTTTCTAACTAGTATTACGAAAAAAAAGGTAAGATAAGGAAAATATATAAGTCATTGTGGATTCGATGATTAAAACTAAAGTTCTTACTCATTTTTCTTCGGACTTTTATATATATATATTATCAAATAGTTGAAATGTGATTTGATTAATCGTTTGAATTAGTGAAATTTCTTCGCGTCTAACTACAAATCTTAGCTTTGCCATACGACAACTAATAAGCCGGTGCATTACATTGTAATAATGTTTTAATTAGTTGTTTACATTAGCAAGTTATAAGAGTAAATTTACCTTATAAGTCAGCCTCAAACAATACTTTTTGATGTAATTAACAAAAGAAATTAGAGGAAGAGTAGTTAGTTTTGACATTTGTATAGTAATTTGACATTTGTGTAAAGTTAGCTCAAGGTTTCTTGCTTCAATAAACAAACATAAATCATTTATATGGGACATGATGTCACAAATCCTCCATTGTCAATCACTAGTTATTTGATGGTAAGATATGCTCCCTTTCTTACCTCATACAATCAAAGTTAATGTAAAATAATCCCGATTTCGCGAATTCTTGTTTAAATCGGTTGTATTTGTCTATATGTTAGGAACAAAATCAATTTGTCTCATCTGATCTATTCGAGTGGGGTACTACTTGAACTGTTTTAAGAAAAATCAATTGTTATAATAAAGAGGTCATTAATCGATGATGTGGACAACACGGGTCGCCTAGCACACATGGACCATGTCCGGAACATAAACGGTTCAAAACAATGAAAAAGGTAACTGGGGGATAACCGGAGTGCTCGCCGCGCTGGGCCTTTTCTTACCTCATGCAATCAAAGTTAATGTAAAATAATCCCGTTTCCGCGAATTATTGTTTAAATCGGTTGTATTTGTCTATTTGTTAGGAACAAAATTCATTTGTCTCTTCTGATCTATTCGAGTGGTGTACTATCTGAACTGTTTTAAGAAAAATCAATTGTTATAATAAGGAGGTCATTAATCAATGATGTGGACAACACGGGTCGCCTAGCACACATGGACCATGTCCGGAACATAAACGGTTCAAAACAATGAAAAAGATAAGGGAGGGATAACAGAAGCGCTCGTCGCGCTGAACAATAGAACTTTCGAAGATTTTAGTTAATTTTTTTTTTTCACTTTTTCAAGTTTTCCTTGTACAATTACCTATTTATATTACCTGATTTAATTTAAGTTAAAATTCTGGCTCTATTCATATATATAACTGATAATTGCTATAGAGCTTTCAGTATAATTTATAAAATAAAATTATGTCATCCGGGAGGACCGTACTTCTTACATCTAAGCCTTTATAATATTTTATTTGGTGGATTACAGCCTTCCCAAAATACACGAGATTTTTTCATAATTTATACACTAGTTCATTTTTTCACCGAAGGTTGAAATGACCAACACTATAAAATATGTTTTATTTGAAAAAAAAATCCAACTTAAAGTCAAAGACCATGTAAAAAACGTCAAGCAAGACGTCTCAAAAATAAAAAATAATAAAATATAAGTTTGAATAATAAATAGAATAATGCAAATGGCAGCTGTAAAGAATTATTTATAATAATATGTTAATGTAAATATATTATATATTATAATCATGGTGCTCCTTTTTGTTGGGCAGCATTTGTTATTTTGCATTTGGATTAATTCGATTTTTTTCAATTGAAGAAGCAATGTAATGAATTAACCACAAAAAAACATATGTCAAATGTATCATATCCCTTCTTCTTCCTCGTTGTTGCATGCAAATGACTTAAATTGGTTGATTAATATTGACTTTCTTTGCTAACGTATATGATGATCTCTTATGAAGTTGAAGGAGGCGTTAGTAGTGGAGTAAGAATCTTCTCCATTTTTTAAAAGGAAATCAGGGTTTATTATTATTTTTCAATTATTCGGATGATTTTGGCTTGATCAGATGATTATAGAGTTATATTATATAATACTGTATACAAAGTAGTAATATTTTGTAAAAGGAAATAGAAAGAAAAGAAATGGTGCAGATTCATTTTGGTCGGAGTTGGGGGTGGTTAGCACCTATCCTAGAGAAAATAGAATATGGCACGACCTAGACATGTAAATGTAAGCTTCGAGTGATGTAGTGACGTGCTTGTGCAATGAAATGGCAGTGAAGGTAGCACGACATTCCTCTTTAACGAGTTGCTTTGTGTCCAATACCGTGCCAAATACTGACACACGCCAAAACGTATCGGATACCTATAAGTGAGGAATGAAATGTTGAAACACCGAAAAAGATTGATTAGAAAATGAATTTGAATTAGTTGGAAAGTGAGAATAAGAGTAATTTTAACTTCAATTATACTTAAGATCAAATACATTTACAAATATAAAATCGTAAATTTTTATACCTATAAAATACTAGTATATATTTTATTAAATTTAAATAACATGTCTCGTATCCTAAATTTCACGAGATGTCGTGTGCATGGTTGTTTTGGCATGGTGCTACCTAGATGCTGTGTTTAGCAATAACCAAGTAATTCTCTCACTTTAGCCTAATTTCTATGTAGTTTGAACATGTCCAAGACCCCAAAGTGTGCCGTGCTTGAGCTAGACACGATCTTCTCTCTCAAACTGTAGCCTAGGCACGTTACACGGGCCACGACCCCATGACTTTCTGGGTCGTGCTAATTTCGTATCATGCTAAAAATATATCATGGGTCGTGCTAGAGCGTGTCAGCTCAATGACTCGTGCCCACTTTCATCTCTAGCAACATAAAAACTTTATTAAAATTCACGACTTTCATAACCTTATCAAATAAGTCAAGGTGGGCAACATATGTGAATCACATAGCCACGACCCGCCCGTCCCATTCAAATCCCAATTCAAACTGCAATTCGTTTTGAGTACTTTTCAGTTTTCATCAACAAATAAAATACAAAATAATTTATAAATTTCCGCAATTCCATAAATTTAAATAGTAAATACGATCTAAACACAAAAAACAATCCAAATATTTTATTTCCGTAAAATTACTCATTTCTTCAAAAAAATATTTAATCCAACATATTAACCGTATTTGAATTTGATAAAAATAATACTCGTATTTCACAAACGAATAAAAATGTAAAGAACATGTTGTAAGAGAATACGATACGAGCACTACAAATCAAAATAAAACATTAAACAAGCTGGGAACGAGAGAGGATCGAAGAAAAGACGTACGAAGATGAAAATAACAGCTTTAGTAATCTTGAAGATTAACGGAAACGATGAAAACCCTACGATATTAGCAAATGCGTCAGATTTAAGCAATTTTGGATATTTCCAGAAATCTAGTATTCGTGAATTCATCGTCTTCGTCTCTCGTACCGTCGCTAAGCGTACTCCTCCCGGTCAACGTCAATCCGTTCAACATGAAGGTTTAATTTCTTTTTTTTTTTTGTGATTTTTTTCGTATTTTTATGTTGATTTTTGATGATTCTGTTGTTTTACGTTGATTAGGTTTTGATTTCGGTATGATTTGATGTTGATTTTGTTTTAGCGGTTGAATTATGTGTCGGTTGTTTGATTTAATCTGATGATTTTATTGATTTTCGATGATTCTGTTATTTTTCGTTGATTTACTTTTGATTTTGGCATTGATGTTGATCTCGTATCGATAGTTTCCTGTGATTTGTAAGTTTTATTGATTTTTGTTGATTTTGTTATTTTTCGTGGATTAGGTTTTGATTTCGGTATGATTTGATGTTGATTTTGTTTAGCGGTTGAATTATGTGAGGATTATTTGATGTAATCTGATAGTTTTATGGTTTTGCATTGGATTGTGTTGTTTTATGTTGTGATTATGTTGCTGATTGCTGAATTTGATTATTTAGGTTCTTATGATTAGGTTTTCGAATTTTGCAAAATTGTGCAATATTTTGAGGAATTGTGCAATATCACGTATGAATAGTTCGTTTGTACTTTTGATTATGCGAAATTGTACACCCGGGGATCACTTGCGTAAAATTATGAGAAATTCTACAATTGCTGCCTGCTGATGATTATTTGTACACTCGGAGATGACTTATGTTATGATTGCTTATGTTGAAGGATGCTACATTCCATTGAGTTACTCACTGTTTTTTTTCCGCGGTTTTGTGTTTTTGGAAGACATTGAACTTGCTACTTAGCTATGGAATTCTATAGTTGCATATTTTTTATAATCGTAGAAGGAATGGATTAGTATGTAAATGTGATGATTTCTTGATCGGTGAATAGGTACGTCATACGTGAAATGGTGATGTGTTGATTAAACTTGCTACTTAGCTATACAGTTCTGTGGTTGCATAGTGTTGCTCGGTAGCTTATTTTCACCGGTTTTCCTACTCGTAGACTGAAAGGATTAGTAAGTGCTTATGATGGTAGTGTTGACTGGTGAATAGGTATGAGAAATGGTGTTGAGTTGGTTAAATTGACTACTTAGCTGTATAAGTCCGTAGCTGCATATTGTAGCTCTTTAGCTCCACTTTTGTCATTTGTTATACTTGTATAAGGAAAGGATAAGTATGTGAGTATGATGTGCCCTTGATTAGTGAATAGGTACATCAGATGGTGATGAGTAAGTGCATATGATGGCATTGTTGATTGGTGAATAAGTATGTGAAATGGTGTTGAGTTGGTTAAATTGACTACTTAGCTATATAAGTCTGTAGTTGCATATTGTAGCTCTTTAGCTCCACTTTCGTCAGTTGTTATACTCGTATAAGGAAACGATAAGTATGTGAGTATGATGTGCCCTTGATTAGTGAATAGGTACGTGAGATGGCGATGAGTAGGTTTTCTGAGAATTTCTCTGTGTGTTTCTAGTTATAAACCTTGTTAACTGAAAAGTCGAAAACACATAATGACTTTACGTTCTGTATTCTCAGCTTGTCTGCCCTTAACACGTTGGGTTTGCTCTTTTTTGTTTTTCAGAATACAAAGTTCATGCTTATAATAGAGGAGGTCTTTGTGCATTGGGATTTATGGATGACCACTATCCTGTTCGAAGTTCGTTTTCACTGCTAAACAAGGTACTTGATCTGTTGATCGAGAATGTATTTTTCATAAAGTCTTTTCTATTAATGTTTCAGTTGCTGGGTTAAAATATATTTGCACCTTGGCTTGCAAAAGCATGCTATGTTTAAGCTGAAAGAAACAATAGTAAAGACCTATAGGGGTAAACATCTTTGGTAGTTTTAATATCATTACTTGTGAGACTAATTGTTAGGTCTAGATTTTTATTTCAAAAGGAATAATTCAATAGTCGATGCTTTCTGTTTCTCGAAGATTTGGATTGATTAATTGTGGATTTAGAAAGTAAATTTTGTTAATCTGATTATCTGTGCATTGTTTGATATAATCATTAGTAGTTTAGTACACCTTACATATGCTCATCTTTTCCATGGTGGGGCTGTTGCTGTCTTTTAATGCATACATTGGCTCTATCAACTAGTACGCGTCAATGCTTCATCCACAAATAATGTTGTACGTGATGCTTCGTAGGTGCTGGATGAATACGAAAAGAACTTTGGTGATTCCTGGAGAAGTGTGGCTACGGACAGCACACAACCGTGGCCTTATCTGGATGAAGCCTTGACTAAGTTCCAGGTTTGTCATTTGTTAAGCTACTCTACCATATTGATCATGAATTCAGCACTTGCTTATGCCCGTCTGATCCTGTTGTTTATGTAATAAACTGATTATACATAGCTTATGAAAAAATAATGGGATATCTATATATTGTTTTTAACGGAGTGATATCTACATATCTTTGGATATGAAGCTGATCATGTTTCACTGACTTATCTACAGGACCCAGCTGAAGCTGATAAGCTGCTAAAAATACAAAGGGAATTGGATGAAACCAAGATTATACTTGTAAGGAGTTCATACATGGCAACTGATATTTTAGACTTAAATTCTGCAGGCGTAAAAATGATATTCAATTACTTTATCGTTAATGTGACCTCTAGTCAAATAAGGACAATATAAATGGATGGGTAGCGTATTTCTTTTTATACATTTTTTTTAAGTTTTTGCTAACTGCTAATATTTTTCTGATCTACTTATTTTTAATGATTATGGCTGCTGACACAAGGCTATACAAGACCGATAGGGCTTATATAACTGGCATACCAAGATTACCAACAACACACAACAAACTATGATATTGAACACACTACCACATCATAATCTGCTACTGCGTTGCCTGACTATGTGACATTATATTGTTGCAATCAACACCCCGATGCTGCCCTATGATCTAGGTGTCGATATTTATCTGTGTATATTTATACATTACTGGACGTAGGGCCATAGGGGACCCAAACCATTGCATTTTGAAATGTGCGAGTTCTAAAGGATGGTTCATATCCGACGACCCCAAATAATTTTGGGATTAAGGCTCTGATGTAGGTAGGGTAAAAAAAGGAGAAAAATGGCTATTTGGATCTTCCCATCTTACTGCTTGCTGTTTTATTTACCAGTTGTGATGCTACGTGATCCCTTTTTTTTTGTTTTTTTATCTAGTCTTTCTTTTCAGTGTTTTCATTGTTTCTATTTTCCTGTCTATTATAGCACAGGACAATTGATAGCGTGCTTGAACGAGGTGAGAAGTTGGACAGTTTGGTTGAAAAGAGTGCAGATCTCAGTGCTCAATCACAGGTAATTTACAGATGAAGACAGTTTAACTGGTTATGTGTTTGTTGTTGAACCCTATGTTACTCCGAACTTCACTTAACTACCGTGTCGCGTGTACACATGTGATGTCGGACACGTGTCGGTGTCCGACACGACACGACACGGCACTTCGGCACTTCAACTAGAACCTTTAAGATTTGTTTTGATGATTTCTAACCAGACAAAAAAAAGTTGGGAGATATTTTACTCATGAGACACTGATTCATGAGTGCATTTTTGAGCTAAATTGGTTACTGAATTTGTGCTTGTGCCCTCTGCGGACAAATACTTATGCTAAAGTTAATAGTGTTTGTTCAAGTTTTCGTTTGAGTTTCAGAAGCAAATTTTACAAAAACAATGTTAGCTATCTTATCTCTGGATTATCACTTAGTTTGTGTCTTGACTCTTGACTGTAAGTCTCATGATCACGAGGAAGTACATAGTCTCGAAAGTTAAAACTTAGATGATGTGATGACCTTTCGTGTACTTCGATTAAAACTCAGTAACTGTAATACCATGATGACCTTAATTATGCTGCTGAGATCAATATTGTCTTAGCACACTTCAAAGTTTCAATAAACATCACGAAGTTTGCCTCTCATCTCACGTTGTTGAAATGTGTTGTGGTTGATGAATACTTGCTGGAAACGTAAAATGTTGCATGAAATTTCCGTCTTAGGATCATCACATCTAGTTTTGAACATGTTATGCTGGAAATTGTGTTGTTCTTCGTGTGCAGTTCTACTTTCTTTTTGCAGTCTTTGGTCAAAAAACCTTAGGGCAACAATTCAATAGGGTAGTTCATGTTAATCGATCCCAGATCGTTTCCAGATTTGGGCATTGTTATCGTCACAATATCTAAACATAGAACACGTAAACAGACGTTAGAGTTGATTGGTTTTCACGATCTCACAAAATGATTTCATCCTGCATTAGTTCGTAGAAGTTATCTGTATCTAGACTCCAGAGTACGCTCTGAAGTAGAGCTGGCAAATAATGACACGACACGAAAACACGACACGAACCCGACACGAAATTAGCGGGTTTGGGTTGAGGCTTAATGACCCATTTATGTAAGGGAGTCGACACGAACACGACACGATATTTAATTGGGTCGGGTTTGGGTTGGAGGTTTTGTGACCCGTTTACATGTGACACGAACACGAACCCGACACGACCCATGTTTGCCAAGTCTACTCTGAAGTAGTGTTATGCGACTGATAGCGTGATTTACATGTTTGGAACAGTTCTTCTACAAGCAGGCGAAGAAGACCAACTCGTGCTGTACAATATTATGAACGTGTCGAGAGGGTACATATACACTGCCACTCGTACTCGTACTCGTACCGACATTGAGATTTCCATGCCTATATTTGGAGTTTTATATCATTTGTTTATATGCAGTCGCATAGCACAGTTTATGTTTTTATATTTGCATGCATCGTCTTCGACGAAGTTGCCGCCTTGACAGGATTTATGAACTCTTGTTCTTTGCTAAATTATTTTACTCTGTAATCGATATTGTGGCTAACAAATTCCTGCGTATTTTCTTTCTTTAGCGATTTGTAAGACCGTCTTATTCTATAGTTCGTGCTAAACCTTTATTACGAGTCTCCCCTCGGAGAGTTTCGTCGGAATTTTAATAGGTTGTATTATTGAACGCCGTCGCTTTTTACTTTGGTCCATGACTTTTCCCCAACCTTTTCGACGTTTCTTGGACTTTTATTTCTCTCTTTTATTTTCCAGTTTTGATCAAAAAATAAATTAATTCACCATTTTAAGTATGAAAGAAATAAATTAAACTGAGACAAGAATCAATTCAAATTTAAATTGTATTACCAAAATTTGGGAGATATAGTATCTCATTACATTATTGAAAGATCAATTTTTTTTTGTACCCTTTGATTTTTACCAATTTTTTTACCTACAATATCACGTGTTTCTTGAAATTGTAAAATACATTCTGAATAAATTTCTTGTGACCGTCTTCTAGAAAACTTATCTTTAAGGACATTCAACATATTCATATGAGCGGAATTTAGACATGGACATATGTATATATATCCTGTATCCACATCCAGACCTAGATACGAGAGATTCACGTTTGAGCCTAAGAAGCATCCAACAAAAGTACCTATATGATTTTAAATATTATAAAATTATATAGGTACTCGTATGATTACTATAAAATTACTAACATTATTTGGGAATCGGGAGCATCAATTCCCCAATCCCAACTCTAAAGAAGACCTCGTATGATTATATTTATTTTAATTTATCAACCCGTAAAGTGTGAATACTCATTTTTTTATTATTATCGACTTTTTTAAATTCTAATTTGCACGACATTATTTCTTATTTTTCTTTGACTTATCTTCACAGTTGCACCCAACACACCCTACACACCATTTTTTTATTTAAAAAACCCTACACATTTTAATAAAACCCCACTTTAATTATTCTCATTTCTTTACATTTTGTTTGCAATTTGCATACATTTGAGCACAAAAAAATGGGGAAAAATAATAACCAAAGGCGTCAACAAAATTATGCGCAACGTCGCCATGAAGATGATACTTGGACGGTCAAACCCTTCCACGATCATGAAACCCCACTCAATTTCGATCATGAAAATCATGATCATGATCAAATTAACCATGATGATGATGAAACGCATGATAATCATGATGAAATTGAGCAACCAGAAACCTCATTTACTCCAATTACTAAACCTTTAAAGGGAAGAAATCGAAAACGGGTATCGAAAACCCGGGTCGAAAAACCGGGTTTTGAAGAAAATGCTGAGGTGGGTGGACCGAGTTTTGGCGAATTAGGAGGTGGGCAGGTGGTGGAATTTGGAGAAAGTGAGACAATTGAGGGTGTTGAAGTGGGTGTTGTGGTTGTTGATGAGGAGAAGATTGAAAAAACTGAGGGAAGTGATGATAATGTTTTGAGAGGATTGAATGAGTTGGAAATTGGGATTGATGAGTTTGAGTTGTCTGATGATCAGGTGAAAATTAATGATCAACTTCAAGAGGATGAGGTAAAGGTTTTTGCTTGATTGATTGATTGATTGATTTGTTGTTGGTTGTTGTCAATTTTGTTCCTTGAGATATAGTAATTGTTCATGTTTTTGTTTGTTATTGTTGATTGTTGTGCTTTATAGTCGCTTCGTCCAAGTTATTTGTTTACCTTTGATTAAAATACGTCATGATTATAGCATGGAAGATAATTATATTAGGGAGCCCGGAGCCGTGTTGAAGCTGTGACGGTTTCAAACGATGATTCATGTCAGGCTGTCAGCTGATCCCTTTTGGGACTAAGGATTGTTGTCCGAATTATGATTATTTTTTAATGAATGGGATTTGGTGTAGGAAGGTTACAATGTAGGTTATGAACTAGATTGAAATGAGGAAAGAGTTGTAATTGTAGCTAGCTAAGGAAGAAGGTCATGTTCTCATGTACTTCTGAGCCTCTGAGGGTAGTAAAATTGCGCGGCAAATGCCCCGGAAGTATCTAGTGTGGAAACCATAATTGAACAAGTTTGTAGCTTGTATGGTATGGTATGGTATGGTATAGTATGGTATGGAGCCAATGAAGGTAAATGATCTTCGCTTCCACGGGTCTGCTGACACATTTGTTATCGCTCTAGATGATCTGTGTTTTGGGGATCAAAACTCTAAACATGTACTGCCCTCCCTTCATATCCAAATGCCTCATACAGTAACATGTAAGGAAGAGCCATTAATCCTCTCAAGGAAAAAGTGGGATTAATCGAATACAGTCATGAAAAATCGACTATTTTTAGTCATTTTTTAACCAGAAAGATTTGTTTCCAATCCTTGTCTATAGGCTCATTATATCGTAAAAATATTGGATGATTAAATTTTTCACAGAAGAATAGAAAATAAAGTATAAAACTTATTTTGTTTATTTCAAACACGACCTTTAAATTAAGGGCTTGTTTGGTTGACATAGGGGAATTAAAGTTCCCGGGAACTTCAAGATCACATGAATTTCCAATTCATGTGAATTCGCAAAAAGTGTTTGGTTCGCATATGGGAAGTTAATTCATGCGGGAAGTTCTATTGACCAAGGGGGGACTTGGTGAGTAACTTCCCATATAATGGAGGAAGTAAATTCATGTGGGAAGTTCTACTTCCCATGATATTGGCAACCAAACAACAACATAATTTTACACTTTCCGGGAAGTTCAACATCCCATGATTTTAATGGGTAACCAAACAAGCCCTAATGTTAGAAGACTTAGAACCTCTAAATGTGTCTATTTTAAACCGTATCCCAATTTTAACACATTGAGCCATTTTTATATAGTATTAAGGTACTATGGTGCAAATTTCGACATTTTTTATGCCGTGACCTTGTCGGCCTAAAAAACGTGGATAATAACCTTCAAAATCGGCTATTTTTGGTCATTTTTGAAGCCGGAAGATTTGTTTCTGAATCCCTGTCTATAAGCTCATTATATTAACAGAAAATAAAGTATAAAACTTATTTTGTCTATTTCAAACACAACTTTTAAATTAATGTTAGAACCTCTAAATGTGACTATTTTAAACCGTATCCCAATTTTAACACCTAAAGTCATTTTTATATGGAATTAAGGTACTATGGTGCGAATTTCGAGAATTTTTATGCTGGGACTTTATCAGCCTAAAAATGTGAATAATAACCTTCAAAAACGGTTATTTTTTGTCATTTTTGAAGTCGGAAGATTTTTTTCTTAATCTTTGTTTATAGGCTCATTATATCCTGTAATAAATATTGAATGTTTCAATTTTCACAAAACAACATAGAATAAAGCTTACAATTTATTTTGTCTATTTCAAACACGACCATTGTAAATGTGTCTATTTTAAACCGCATCTCAATTTTAACACATTGAGTCATTTTTATATGGTATTAAGCTACTATGGTGCGAATTTCGAGAATTTTTATTCCGGGACCTTGTCGGCCTAAAAAACGTGGATAATAACGTTCAAAATTGGCTATTTTTGGTCATTTATTAAAACCGGAAGATTTTTTTCTGAATACTTGTCTATAGCCTCATTATATAATATAATAAATATTAGATGTTTTGATTTTTCACAAAACAACAGAAAATAAAGTATAAAACTTATTTTGTCTATTTCAAACACGACTTTTAAATTAATGTTAGAACCTCCAAATGTGACTATTTTAAACCGTATTCCAATTTTAACACCTAGAGTCATTTTTATATGGTATTAAGGTATTATGGTGCGAATTTCGAGAATTTTTATCTCAGAACTTTATCAACCTAAAAAACGTGGATAATAACCTTAAAAAATGGCTATGTTTGGTCATTTTTGAAGCCGGAAGATTTTTTCCTCAATCTTTGTCTATAGGCTCATTATATCCTGTAATAAATATTGAATGCTTCAATTTTCACAAAACAACATAGAATAAGGCTTAAAATTTATTTTATCTATTTCAAACACGACCATTATAAATGTGTCTATTTTAAACCGTATCTCAATTTTAACACATTGAGCCATTTTTATATGGTATTAAGGTACTATGGTGCGAATTTCAGAATTTTTATCCCAGGACCTTGTCGGCCTAAAAAACGTGGAATTGGCTATTTTTGGTCATTTTTGAAGGTGAAACATTTTTTTCTGAATCCTTGTCTATAGGTTCATTATATAGTATAAATAAATATTAGAGGCTTGGATTTTTCACAAAACAACAGAAAATAAAGTATAAAACTTATTTTGTCTATTTCAAACACGACTTTTAAAGTAATGTTAGAACCTCTAAATGTGACTATTTTAAACAGTATCCCAATTTTAACACCTAGAGTCATTTTTATATGGTATTAAGGTATTATAGTGCAAATTTCGAGAATTTTTATCTCGGGACTTTATCAGCCTAAAAAACGTGGATAATAACCTTCAAAAACGGCTATTTTTGGTCATTTTTGAAGCCGGAAGATTTTTTCTCAATCTTTGTCTATAGGCTCATTATATTCTGTAATAAATATTGAATGCTTGAATTTTCACAAAACAGCATAGAATAAGGCTTAAAACTTATTTTGTCTATTTTAAACACGACCTTTAAAGTAATGTTAGAGCCTGTTACTGAGACGAGACAACTCGTGAGCAACTCGAGATCGGCTCGGTCAAGCTCGGTCAAAGCTCGGCTCGTGTGAGCTTGACTCGAGCTCGGGCTTGGCTCGAGAGCTTAACGAGTCAAGCCGAGCAAAGGCTGGCTCGACTCGAAAAGCTTGGGAGCTGCTCGAACTTTTGATATTACATAAGATATTAATCATATTTTCTAAAAATATGCTCATATTTTATAAAAATATTTTATCATTATTATATTTTGTATCATATATATCAAATATTTTGTTGATTTGTTAAATATTTTTACATAAAATCTTCGAACCTTGTTATTGAAAATATTGGAAGAAAAAAATAAAAAATAAATTTTTTTATATAGGCTTTATTTGGCTCGAGTCTGGCTCGAGCTCGTGTTAAAGCTCGCAAGCTTTGTAACGAGCGCATTTTTTTCAAACTCGGGTAAGATCGGCTCGAGCTCGAGCTCGAGTTTTGGTAATCGAGCACAAGCCGAGCAAGGCCAAGCTCGGCTCGTTAACACCCTTACACTTAGAGCCTCTAAATGTGTCTATTTTAAACCGTATGTCAATTTTAACATCTTGAGTCATTTTTATATGGTATTAAGGTACTATGGTGCGAATTTCAAATTTTTTTATCCGGGGACTTTGCATTGGATGAATCAAAACAATTATGGTTACATTAGGAGAGTAATAGCTGTCATTAAAAGTAAAAGATGCTTTTAACTGAGACTTTCATTCAAGTATCTTAGCACCATCCAAAAAGACATGCATCCTTGGATGGTGAATTCATGAGGAAAATTTATCTTTACAACTGAGAATGCTGAACTGACTATTCACAACGGAACAGTGGCTGGTGGTAGGAAGATAAACTCAGACTGACTGGATTTCTTTGTTTGCTTGTTTGAATAAGCAAAATCTATTTCAGTAGAGTGTATGTTGTCGATGCCCGCTTCAACTTGTTGATTGCCTTGTTCCACCACTGTATGAATAGCAGCTTCCACATAACATTTTAAAATAACCATCGAGTCAAAGCCATTGATCAAGGAACATGTAGGTTACACTTGAATTTGGATTGTTAATTTGAGCTTCTCCAAAAAAAATTATTTTCTCATTGAGAATTTTTACTTGTTTTTCCTTATTGATGTATTCTATTAATTTCCGGTTTTTCACAGTTGCTTGCTGTGGAGTCCATATATGGAGACAGTGTCTATGCCTTAGAAAAACGACAGGGCTTGCGATCATTTCAGGTTTGTCTTTACTATAAAATTGCAAACTTCATCCCATTTTGTATCGTCTCTATACTCTCCAATTCAATTTTTTGGTCAGCTGATTTACCTTTTACCATTAATAGTTGTAAATACATGTATATAACTATATATACACTGTAAAAATTAGTCTCATTTGATTTATCAAAATTACTGTATTTTAATGATTACTTGGAACTTGGAAATTGTAGCTATTAAGTATCGTGTGAAAGTATTAGCCGTGTAGCCGAAAGTTTACATCTTTGACGACCAAAATTAAATGGGAACAATAGAAATGGAATGGAAGGAGTAACTTAGGCCATGTTCTTTCTGGCTTAATTTCAGCTCCTTTCAGTTTTTCTTCGTTGTATTACGTTAAGTTTTATTTACGTTCAATGAATTATGTTCAATTAATCTCTTCACAAAGCTTTTAATTCAACTAAATTCACTTCACCTCGGTTCCACTTAATTTAGTTCAATTAAGCTCTACTCCAATTAATTCAATTCAGCTCGTTTCAGCCGAAAAGAACAGGGCCTTACTCTCTTGCAACTTGGCTACGAGAGCTGATGATATTTTTACTCCTGTGCAGTTCCATATAGACCTTGAACTCTCAAGTGAATATGCTGTATCGACTAAGTTAAAAATAGCAACTCATGCTGACTCTGAAGCTGATGTCTCCGAGGGCTTCTTATATACTTTTAATGTTCAGTACCTGCGACCAATTGTGTTGACATGCGTGTTGCCAAGATCTTACCCAAGCCATTCTCCACCATTGTTCACCATCTCAGTTCAGTGGCTGCATGAATCTAGGATTTCTCAGCTTTGTTCTATGCTAGACTCATTGTGGAATGAGCAGCCAGGCCAAGAAATCCTTTACCATTGGGTAGAATGGCTACACAGCTCTACTCTTCCGTACCTTGGATTTGACAAAGAACTTGTGCTTGGCCCTTATGTTCCTGAAAGCAGTTCAGATAGGCGTGCATTCTCTGGAAAGGTTTCTCCTGATGTCGATATCCCGTCAATGAAGAGTTACAATGAAGAGAGACAACATGAGAACTTCATGAATGGCCTTCATGAATGTTGTATCTGTTTTAGCGAGTACCCTGGTATTACTTTGATCTTTGTAATCTGACTGTTTGAGTTTTGTATCTTTTACTTCTATGTTACTCCGACTCTTCTAATTTGCTCGCGTACCCGTGTCCGACACTCGACACTTGGACATGGGTATCACATATGGACACCTCATTTTAGACCAAAATGTGCATATTTTTCAATAAAATAGCCGAGTTCGACACTTGGACACGCACCCGTGTCAGGTACTTCTAAACGAGTCTGAGTAACATAGTTTTACTTTGTGTGTCTAGTTGTCCTGCCCATAAGATTTAATGATTGAGTGTTGGACACGGACACACAGTAATTTCAAGAGTCGGAATAACATAGTCGATGGTTGATGGTCATATGGGTGGTTTTTGGAAATAATTCAGGAAGAATTCAACAGGGATATATTGTACAAATAGGGATGTCTAACCACACTGATGATCTTCTCTGATTGTCTTAAAAGCAAAAAATAGTCATCGAACATTCAAACGTGTGTTGTATGTCAAAAGTTGTTCATTCAGATTTCAGAGTCTTATGTTTCTCTTTCGTCCAGGAACGGAGTTTTTGAGAATGCCGTGCCATCATTTCTTTTGTGTTAGATGCATGAAGACTTATGCTAACGTGCATGTGAAGGAAGGCACAGTAAACAAGCTTCAATGTCCCACTACTAAATGTGACGGAATGATCCCACCTGGTTTATTGAAACGACTGTTAGGGGATGAAGAATTTGAGCGTTGGGAATCATTGATGTTGCAGAAAACCCTTGATGCAATGTCTGATGTGGCTTACTGCCCAAGATGCGAAACAGCTTGTCTTGAAGATGAAGCTCAACATGCTCAGTGCTCAAAGTGCTTCTTCAGTTTCTGCACACTTTGTCGGGAGCGCCGTCATGTTGGGATAGAATGCCTGACCGCTGATATGAAGCTGCGGGTGTTGGAGGTAATAGCTATAGAATTTTATCAACTTGTTTTTTTTTCCGAAACTCGTTCTAAAGCTGATCACGGATTTCAATACTTGGGAAGACCAGACAAACTTAGCCCTATTTTAGAGTTAGAGATGTTTTGCCATGACCAGTAACGTCCGGTGAAGCATCTATGATTACTGTGCGCCCTCATATTTTCATTCTCAGCGCATCAAAAGGATATGCCAAACTTCGTTTTATTTTGAGGGTCGTTGTGTTCTTTTTTTTTGGGTGACGAGGGGTTTAATCCCCCGGGCCCATGCATTCCCGCACCACCACATGGACCATGTAAGCCACCCCTTCGGGAGCTGCAGTGGCCAAGTGGTTATCGCCCGAGCTGGTAATGGTAATCGAACCTGAGACCTCTCAACTCCTGCATTTCTGCAAGCTTTAAGGTTTAACTCAGTTACCACTGGACTAACACCACTTGGTTTAATCCCCCGGTCGTTGTGTTCTTTGATGTACACATGGCGTCAATCAGGATGCCAATGATTCGTCTTAAAACTACCTCTTTTGTTATAATACATATTTAAATGGTCTGCCTTAATCTTCTGCTTCATTACTCAGAAACTGAAAAAAAATTCATCTGTTGTTTGAATACTATTAGGGATCAGTCTAATGGTACAGAAACCGTTTCCTAGGGTTGAAGGTGTAGGGGTAGAGGTTAATAACCTGATTTAAGAACTTTGTTGTCCACTCGAAAACATTGATGTTTATATATGGTAATGTTTGTGCCTTTAGGAGCGCCAAAGTTCATCAAATCTGAAAGACGCGCAGAAGATAAAGGAGCGTGAGTTGATTAATGAACTTCGTAGCGTGGCAGAAATCCTCCGTGATTCCAAACAATGCCCATCCTGTAAGATGGCTATTTCTAGAACCGAAGGATGTAATAAGATGGTGTGCTCAAATTGTGGAAAATTCTTCTGCTATCGTTGCAACAAAGCAATTGACGGATACGATCATTTCAGGTTTGTTGGTATATCTATCTTTAAGATTCTTTACTTGTGTCGATAAACAACATTAGTACGATAGCAATTCCGCTGCACTGACTACCAAAATCCGTCTTATTTGAAGTAATGGAAGGTGTGATCTTTTCCCACAAGAAGTGATTGACGAATGGGAAGAGCAATTAAATCCTCGTCAGAGGATCGGTCAGTATCTTGCTGGAAATATTGCAGGGAATAACAAGCCTTGTCCTACCTGTGCTCAGCCGAATGTTAAGGCAAGTCATCAGTCAACTTAATTCTGCATTACAAGTATGGCTGTAAATGATCTGAGTCGGCTCGTAGAACCCTCGGAATCAGCTCGGCTCGATCGGTCAAAACTAATTCCGAGCCGATTTTGAGTCGGGGTGGACCAAATCCGAGCCGATTCCGAGCTCAGTAGAGCTCGAAATCGGAAGTTCGGTTAGACTCGTTTTATCTATTATTTTTAGTTATTTTGTCATTCTGTAGTTTTTTTTGTTCCTAATAAAATGTCATTTTAACATTTATAATCCTATGTTTCTTATATACGATAAATATTTTATATTTGCATTTGTATTAAAATATATTTTTTTTTATTTTGACTTACACGTTCAAGAAAGTAAAGAAAAAAATTATTTCATCGAGCTCGAATAGAGCTCGAGCCTGATCTGAGCTGATTTAGAGCTTTGATTTTTTAAGCTCGGATAATTCCGAGCTGATTCCGAGCTCAAGCTCAAACTTCTGAACCGATTCCAAGCCCACCCGTGCTCAAACTCAAATCGGCTCGGTTACACCCCTAAATTTACAAGCATGTTTCTGCAGTCGGATATAGAAAGAAGTAAATTTGAGAACGGTTTGTATAACGGCGACAACCTTGTGTATTGGCATTTGCAGGTTGGAAACAACAATCACATGTTCTGTTGGTCGTGCCAAACTAACTACTGCTATCAATGCGGCCAGATCGTGCGTCGTGGTTCTCAGCATTATGGAGCCAATCGTTGTAAACAACATTCAGCCGATTAGCACAACCTGACAAACGGGACAACCAAGTCAGGTGCGGATCAGTTTGGATCGGGTTTGCAAGTTTTTGTCATGTCATGTTCAGGTCTGTTATTATCAAGTTATTAAGCAAAAACATTCGCGTCATAGTGGGTCGCATCAAATGGGGTTATGGGTCAAACCCGGGTCCTCTGTTTAGGTCCGAGGCGGGTCATGCATCCATCAAGCATTACTATTTGCTGAGTTCCTAATATTCAGCTCTCTGTCTGATCAGTCAAGGCATTAAAAAAGATCAGCAGAAAAGTCGGTCACCTCGCAACTTTGCAGTTGTGATAAAAATAGGTAAATTAGTGAGACGGTCTCTTTCGAGAATTTGTGTGTTCAACTACATGTTTATACTGCTGGGAGCTAATTGCTGTCCCCTTGAAGGCTTGAATATATGAGTTGTATGCTTGTATCCATTAACCTTACAGATTGTATACAGAAAATGTTGAAATTGTCGGATTATATAAATTGATCGTTTATTCGTCTAGGAGTCAAAATTTTGGCATTTGCAGCGTGTCGCCATCTTTTTGTATTTACCATTAAATGAAGTTATTTTCATGAATCATATACTTAGGTTTCGGAACTCGTCAGCATCAAAACTGGGGAAGATCTAATGCCATTCCTGGTTTTGCTAATGGTACTGTAAATGCATGCAACTCAAACAGATCCGTCCCTGGTATTTTGCAGATCAGTTGTATGTTTATATGATATCACAAATTCGCATTGAAGACGGGCACTATCCGTCACAAGCTGAAGACGGATAGTGTCTTCTCATATAATGCAAGTTGCACTATCCATATAATGTTCCACTTTAATATTTGCATACCGACCTAAAATAATATGGATTTTAATTTACGGCGTAATTCATAATAGGTATAAAGATGTAGTCTTGTTTGGTTGCGGAAAAAAAATTGGACAGTTGATCACCTTAATTTGACGGAATTTAGTTCACGTGTCATTTAATGACTGACTTCTATGTTTTTCTTTGATATTTGTGTCACACCAAACGTAAACAAATGAGTTATGGAAAACGGTAAACTACCAACTCTAACCATACTACTCTTGCTCCGTTCCCTGCCGGTGAATAATGAAACGAACTTGTTTCGGAAGAAAACGGTTTGATATTTGCACCGGTACATTCAACGGGCACTCGAACTAGTTTTCCGTCATAGACCGCGATTAAATTTAGACCCGTATGTGAGATGAAAATAACAAAAATCCGCCAGGATGATTTTACGAAAATACAGTAAATTTTTGCTTATTATTGCAGAACTGTAATGTTACAATTTGAAAACATGTTGAAATGATGAGTAAATCAAATCAGGTGTAACCATTGTTCAGAGTAGATGTCGATAATTGGTCATCGTTTTCGACATCCGACTTTCCGTACACTGCAGAAAGATAGTAACCAATGGTTTGTCGAGTGAGGCCCGGGAACCTGTGAAAACCGTCTGGTTTTGGCTCGATTTTGACAAACGGCCATCTCAGGATTTCTGCAGCTTCACACTCTTCCCAGCCATCCCCGATCACACAGTACTGTACGTTAGGGCCGTTGAAACGCTCGCTTATCCATGAAAAACATTGAAGCTTCCCTACGTCCCATGCGCTGTACACTGAAACGCGTACAAGCCGATAAATAACTGAAAACACAGTGTCGAATTCTGCAGGACTCGTATCCCAGATAAATAACTGAAAACAAAGTGTCGAATTCTGCAGATAAATGCGTACCGTTTTCACTTGTGATCAAGCTGTCCAATCGAAAGAGTAAGCATTTGACTAGGCTTGGTACCAGTGATCCAGATGTCACCAAGATACTAATGCATTGGAGTTCCGTGTCATCAGCATTAGCCGCAGGAGCATGAGTTGGGGATTCACTCTGAGCTGAACAATGCTGTAGCAAGGTTCGTGCTGCAGGAAAAAACGATGCAAGAATTAACACGACACACTATACGTGGACTTCTGACAGCTTCAGCATTATCAAATGCACGTTCAGAAGAATTCCACGAGGGCGGGGCTAGAGAACGGAATGAAAATGTAAAAAGGCCGACCAAAACGGAAATTTCATAGTGCTTCAGCATTATCGAGTGTATAAAAGACGGAAATTTCATAGTGCTTCAGCATTATCGAGTGTATACAAGATATAAAAGATGGTAAAACTGGAGAAAGGACATTTAAATCAATAACTGTTGGCCAGAATGCACCTGCAACATGACACGCAACAGAAGACCGATTTCTACAATTTATTCAGTTTCTGACTTTCTGTTATATCGAATTCCTTACGCAGTTATGGATTGTTCTATGTTGGTCACAACGGTGTGTAACTCAGAACACTGCATACCGGAAGAGAGCCATCCTTCAGTGTAAGTGTCCGTCATCTCGTACAGTTCATTCCAATGATCAATTGTCTTCTGGTCAAGTATAGAATGCAAACCCTAAAGTTGAAGAAAATCATCCACGGAAGTTAGAAGTACCTACGCAAATTATTGTCTAGGGCGAAAATAAAATTCTGAGACAATACATGAAGCGATGTACTGACGCACATCGACTGTTTTATGTGTTCTAGTGACTAATTTTACAATCGACACCACTGTTTATTCAAGACGGTATATCGACTGAACATTGAAATATTGAAGACTACAACATAAATTACCGTAACTAGAATGCTATTAATTCTTGATAACGTGTATGGGAGTTGACAGCGGTTAAGGCTCTGTTCTTTTCGGCTGAAACGAGCTGAACTGAATTAATTGGAGTAGAGCTTAATTGAACTAAATTGAGTGGAACTGAGGTGAAGTGAATTTAGTTTAATTAAAAGTTAATTTTGTGAAGAGATTAATTGAACATAATTAATTGAACGTAATAAAACTTAACGTCATATAGCCAAACAAAATTGAAAAGAGCTGAAATTAAGCCAGAAAGAACAGGGTGCCCGTAATCACGAACCTGTTTGTACTTGTTATCTATAACCCGATGACGATATGAAAGCTTTTTTTTGTTGAGGTCGTCCACGGGAGTACCTAAGCCGTCTTGCCCAAAATCATAATTTGATAGATCAGACCCGTCATCATATTGATCCAAAATCTTAATAGCCGGTTGGTTGTAATTCTCTATCTGCAGAAATAAAGTAGACCAGCAAAAGTTCAGACAGAAATCGAGTACACTGCCAGCACCAGCAGCATTCAATCAACCACGAGAGATTAGTCGGAATAAAAAAGAAAGACAGTTGGTCTTGCTTCAGACCACAATTTTGGTCTGAAATAATAAGACGGGATTTTGCAACCATTTTACAGCCAAATGTAACCCTTATTTACAAACAAGTTATCATAAGCTGTAAATTGACCATACTATCGTGGTTACATTTGGCTGTAAAATGGTTACAAAATCCCGTCTTATTATTTCAGACCAAAAATGACGGTCTGAAACAAGAATTTGTGAAAGAATAATTATTTGATGACGGTAACTAGGCGACAATATAACATACTTGTTCATAAAAGAAGAATTTATCACAAACATCGAGAATTAGTTTCTCCCACATCTTCCCGATATCAAAGGCCCGTTGTGTATCCTTCAAACCTCCGTATGCTGCTGCATATGTTCCATCCAACAAAGATTTGAGCAATATGAGTGTCTCATCCATGTCCCAAATGTAGACAATCATTTTACGATCAGTAGCGTTTTCAGACATGCGCTCCACTTTTTCCGTCTCTGGTTCACCTCCTCCGTGATCAGTCATCGTAACACTACTTTAACAGCAACAATACACCGACAACTAAACCTGTATCGCAGACGGTAACATTCTCCAAATTACTATATACCTTGAACACAGCATAGATCATAAAGATTACAAGCTCGGGCTATGTTACATCGACACTTCACTTTGTCTAACACCTACTGCCACGATCATCTTAAGCCGACCTCCAAAACCTCAGTAAGACCGTCATACAACATACAACATACAACAAACCTCACTAAATGATATAAATATAATAACTAATACTCGTCCTCCGTACAAACACAGGCTATGTTACATCGACACTTCACTTACTGACACGATAATTTAAGCCAGCCTCCAAAACCTCAGTAAGACCGTCATACAACATACAACGAACCTCACGAAATGATATAAATATAATAACTGCGTAATACTCGTCCTCCGTACAAACACAGGCTATGTTACATCGACACTTCACTTACTGACACGATAATTTAAGCCAACCTCCAAAACCTCAGTAAGACCGTCATACAACATACAACGAACCTCACTAAATGATATAAATATAATAACTGCGTAATACTCGTCCTCCGTACAAACACAGGCTATGTTACATCGACACTTCACTTACTGACACGATAATTTAAGCCAACCTCCAAAACCTCAGTAAGACCGTCATACAACATACAACGAACCTCACGAAATGATATAAATATAATAACTGCGTAATACTCGTCCTCCGTACAAACACAGGCTATGTTACATCGACACTTCACTTACTGACACGATAATTTAAGCCAACCTCCAAAACCTCAGTAAGACCGTCATACAACATACAACGAACCTCACGAAATGATATAAATATAATAACTGCGTAATACTCGTCCTCCGTACAAACACAGGCTATGTTACATCGACACTTCACTTACTGACACGATAATTTAAGCCAACCTCCAAAACCTCAGTAAGACCGTCATACAACATACAACGAACCTCACTAAATGATATAGGTATAATAACTACGTTATACTCCTCCGTCTCAATCATTTGTTTACCTTTGATTAAACACCTCTAACGGAGCAACGGGAGAATACCCAATACATTATACTCCTCCGTCTCAATCATTTGTTTGCCTTTGATTAAAATACCTCTAACGGGAGAATACCCAATACTAACTTTAAGCCAAAATCACAAGGGGGGCTAGAATGCTGGATGCACACAACTTAACCCGTGCTACGGTGTTAGCAATACAACGAGGCTGTTTCAAGATAACCCGAATAAAAATCGGGTCGAAAATTGCATCAGAAGACTTTTACAGTTTTACTCCACTACTATAAAAAGAACAACAGTCAAACTGGTACTACGAGTCATTTTACTTTATTCCATCGTATGCGAATGCGATATATGATATAAATACATAACCAAAGAGTAACGAGTCTTTTGCTCTCGAACCCGAATACAAGTTGGTGTATTGGGGATCCCAAGTTACCAAATTTAACTAAAAATAGGCAAAAAAGAAATTAAAAAAAAAATACAAAAGATTAAAACTTTATATATAATACAAACATAAAATGCTAAAAATAATTAATTTAAATTAAAAAAAAAAAAAAAAAAGGAAAAAAGAAAGTCACCTGATTTTTTTTGAAGTTGTGGGGAGAAGAAGAAGTTCAACATAGACAAGGAAACATGTTGGTTGATGGTGGCCAACTATTTGAGATTCTAAACGGTGTCGTTTTGATGATTTTGGGATTTTGATTGAGTTTATTTAATAATTTTTTTGGGTTTTTTTTAAGGCTTTGACGGGGAGCGAGGAAGAACCAAAACGGACACGGACACGGACATGACACGGGACACAGCCTTTCATAAAATTTAGAACACGAGACACGGCATTTAAATATAATAAAATATACTCATTATGATTATAAATGACAGCCTCCTTCCATTTTTTTTTTCCAATTGATACATTTGCTTTTTGTACACTAGTTAACCTTCAATTTCAATTTTCTCCCAATACGTAAGAAAAAATATATTCATGTGGGTCTTATTTAATTCGTTTTGCGAGTACATTGAAAATATACAACTTTTATAATTAAGCACGCAAAACGTGCGTTGGCAAACGTGAAAAAGCAAATGTATTAAGTGAAAAAAACAAAAAAAGGGAGTGAGTATAATTTTATTTTTATGAGGTATTTGAAACTAAATCTAAACAAGTAAAGGTACCATTTGACCTTTAATACAGTATAACTAATTCTCATTTTTCCACCCAAGATCATTTTTTAATCGATTTTTTTAAAATTTTATTTCCAATCTAAACGATAATATGTTTAGCCATGTGTCCAACGAGTGCCGGGTGTCCGAGTGTCGGACATTGGTCGTCTAATTAAGAGAAGTGTCCGTGCTACCTAGACGGAGAGTTTGAAGTTAGTAAAAAAAGTGCGCAATACTCGTAGGAAACAAATGGTCGTGACGGAGGAAGTATAATCATGTCTTTCGAAAAGAAATCACTATTCAGAACGGAGTAGAATCGTCTAAATGATCAGGGTGGTTCCATATTGGCCGATTCCAACCCATTCCGGAAGGAAATCCGTGTTGTACGAGCAATTGTTTTTACGGTCCTGCACTGTCGCGCCATTAAATCAAGTACATTCAACAAAACTCACGCCTCGCGATTGGAGATTGTGAAGAAAATATGTGCAGCAATGCTTATTATATGTTACAGGAATCAGTTCAGAGTTCAGACGGCGAAATCAAGAATCTGTACAGCACACAAAGGGTAACAACAAAATCGATGCATCTTGTTTAAGACCGTTGTATGATCAAGTTGTTATGGTGAAACGGGTCTGTTTTACAATCATGGTTCATACAACGGTTTTTAATCAGAAATTGTAAGGAGTAAATAAGTGCGGAGTAATATACAGGGACTCAGGGATCAATGCAGATAAGTTTGAGCCCGTATCATGAGTATCAGCGCGACAGCGCTCTGTTACATTACCTGCTCGTCTTTTAACGGAGTAGATCGTTGAGGCAAAAACAAGATAGAATGCAAGACCAAAATCCAGTCTTTTTCTGCATGATTCGGACTGGAATCGTGTCTTGAGTATCCTTGAGCTCGGCCATGTATTGGACGACCGCCTGAAATCAGGAAACGAATGTAGATATTACAGCACGTGTCTGACACACGACACTTGGACAAGGGTATGCCATTTCGACACCTCGTTTTAAACCAAAATATGCATTTTTCATATAAATGGCCGAGTCTGATACTTGGACACGCACGCATAATGTTGATTATAGAACAGAAGAGATACCTGAGCTCCCAAGTCTGCAATTTCTCGAGGAGGAATTACAAGCGGGGTCTGATCAGCGTGAAAAACTCGAAGACTGCACAAGAACTTGAAAGAGCCTGGCAGTACTTTTATCTGGTCATAGCTTATGTCGAGTTCCTCGAGCAATGCAAGGTCGCCGATTGAGTTTGGCAAGGAAGTCAGATCGACAAAATTGTTCCCGATGTCCAATTTTCTCAATTTCATGATTGAACACAGAGACTCGGGTATGGATTCAAGCTCGTTAAAGCCGAGGCACAGTTCTTCCAGACATTGCAGACTGCCCATCGTTGTTGGCAGATTCTTCAAGCGATTGTAGCGTAAACTCAAAATCTGAAGACTCCCGAGGTTCCCAATCGTCTCAGGAAGAGCGTTCAGAGAATTAAAATCAACCCGTAATTCCAACAATGATATGCATGAACCGATAGCACACGGGAGCTCATCGAGCTCATTCGACTTCAGATCCAACTTCTGCAACGAGGTAAGGCCGGCAATTGACTGAGGCAACTGACTGAACTTATTCGAGCTCAAATCCAGATAAACGAGTCCAACCAAGTTCCCGAACGAATCAGGAAGCGATTTTAGCCTATTTGCATGAAGATCAACGTAAGTAAGATTCCCGAGCTCCCCAATTGACCCGGGAAGGTTAATCAGCTGGTTCGAGTGGATGTCGAACATTCTCAACGCGTTCAGCGCACCTATGTTCGCTGGAAGCGCCATGATTTCATTTTTCGATAAGTTGATTTCAGTCAAGTTGGACAATTTCACAAGGGATAAAGGAAGCCACTCTACTTTATCAGCTAACCTTCCTTGAAGATCAAGGACTGTTACACCATTTTCGACATAGTACTCGAAAAGCGCAGCCACCTTGCTGAGACTCATCTTTTCAGTACTTCCATTTCCTACATTAAGCAAATAACATCCATCAGACCATCACCAAGCAAACCCTCAACATTAAATTATACTAGTTCGTGTTGGGTTGTGTGAAACGGTTTTACACTAAATTCGTGGAAAAACACGTCCCCATTTGGGAAATTTAAAAAAGTTGTTAATCTTTTTCATCTCGTATAAAAAAGAGCAGTGGCGGAATGAGGGGGCTAGTAAGAAATCGGCCACAACATCAAAAAAAATTGAATCTTTTAGTTAAAATTCTCGAACTTTTTACTAATTTGGTCAATTGCATGAATAGTTTACCTCCCTAACATTCTAAACTTTTAAATCATGCTTCCGCCACTGACAACAGATAAATTCTCGAACTTTTTACTAATTTGGTCAATTGCATCAATAGTTTATCTCCCTACCATTTTATGTGCTAAACTTTTAAATCCTGCTTCCGCCACTGACTATAGATAAATTCTCGAACTTTTTACTAATTTGGTCAATTTCATCAATAGTTTATCTCCCTACCATTTTATGTGCTAAACTTTTAAATCCTGCTTCCGCCACTGACTATAGATAAATTCTCGAACTTTTTACTAATTTGGTCAATTGCATAAATTGTTTACCTCTCCAACATTTTACGGGGTAACTTTTAAATCTTGTTTTCGCCACTAGATAAAGATAAACTCTCGCACTTTTTACTAATTTAGTCAATTGCGTGAATTATTTACCTCTCCAACATTTTATGTGCTAAACTTTAAAATCTTGTTTCCACCACTAAATAAAGATAAACTCTCGAACTTTTTACTAATTTGGTCAACTACATGAATAGTTTACCTCCCTTAACATTTTATGCGGTAAACTTTTAAATCCTGCTTCCGCCACGGACTATAGATAAATTCTCGAACTTTTACTAATTTGGTCAATTGCATGATTAGTTTATCTCCTAACTTTAAAATCCTGTTTCCGCCACTAAATAAAGATAAATTCTCAAACTTTTTACTAACTATAGATAAATTCTCGATCTTTTTACTAATTTGGTCAATTGCACGAATAATTTACCTCCCTAACATTTTACGCGCTAGCTTTAAAATCCTGTTTCCGCCCCTAATTTAAGATAAATTCTCGAACTTTTTACTAATTTCGTCAATTACATGGTTTACCCCCTAACATTTTCCGCCACTGAATAAAGATAAATTCTCGAACTTTTTACTAATTTGATTAATTGTATGAATAGTTTACCCCCTAACATTTCACGCATTTACTTTTAAATCCCGTTTCCGCCACTAAATAAAGATAAACGAATGAACGGAACAAAAAGTCAAACCACGAAGTATGGAAAAGTCAATCATACTTCGTATTTTCTCGATTCATTTCATTTCCATACGTTTGAAAATAAAATCGACTCGACGGGGATCAAATTAACATTTGTAGACCAATATATCTCATATTAAACATAATCTAACAGTAAAAAAAAGTAATTAAATTAGAACTTGATTAAAAATAAATAAATTAATATGGACTAACCAAAAGATGAAGAACCCAAATCAGAAATTGAAAAATCATCAGAAAATTGAGAAATTTGTTGATGATTTTCCTCAATTGAATGCTTCATTTGTATCAGTTTCTGAAATTTAGAATCACCCAATTGAGTAAAATTGATGATTTTGTTATATTAATAGAAAGTTTTGTGAGTTTGTCAACTTGAATGAATCAATTGGGATTTGGGTCACAAATTGGAAACCATTTCTCAAGTGTGTGTTGGGTGGGAGGTTTCGAGCACTCGATCTATATGCTTACTTGTCCCTACAGGTAGACACGACAAACTGGTTTATCGGGTCGAGTTTCAGGTTAATTCGGGTTTGGCCGGTCATTTTAGGTTTCGGGTATTTCTTGGGTTTGTTTGTGGGTTATTTTCGGTTCGGGTCAATTACTGGTGAAGAAAGGTCGTCATGATTGGAACTAGTCAAGTTTTGGGTGACGTAGCTTGGGACAATTTCAAGTAGACACGACAAACTGGTCAAACGGGTCTGGTTTCGGGTTAATTGGGGTTGGCCGGTCATTTTAGGTTTCGGGTATTTCTCGGGTTTGTTTGTCGGGTTATTTCCGGTTGATGAATAAGAGAGAAACAATTATTTCAATTCTTTTCAGTTCAATCGGAGTTATGTTTTCTCGGGTCATTTTCAGTTCGAGCCAATTACTGGTGAAGAAAGGTCGTCATGATTGGGACAAGTCAAGTTCTGGGCGATGTAGTTTGGGTCATTTCCAAGTCTCGGGTTATCCATTTTTCATCTGGTCATCGGGTCGGGTTGTTTTCGTCAAATCTACCTACAAGTCTTCATTCTAGGCGATTTTTAATCGGTTTTTCTAACGCGTGCCTTAAGGGAACTCATTAATAAATCGAATATGGAAAGATTCGTAAGATATTCTCCTGATAAATTCAATTACAAACTTAGTTTTACCATAATTAGTGAGAATATCTTATAAATCTTTCCATATTCGATTTACTAACGTGTCCCCTTAAGACACACGTTAGAAAAACCGATTTTTAATAACCGACATATTTTCCTTAGTTAATAAACGGTTTTATGTTAGTGTTATGTAAGTCACTTCTTGAAATAGCGAACATAATGTAAAAAGTTTTGTCAAAAAGACGGTTTTACAATATAATTCAATGAATAAGTTCGTCCTATACATATATTTTTGATTTTCTATTTATTATACCCATATATATTTTCAAATAATAGTGTAAAGTGTTTATGAATTGTCAATTTCTAACAAATAAACAAAATAAAAAGACTTAGCACAAAGGGGTCCATAGCTCAGTGGTAGAGCATTTGACTGCAGATCAAGAGGTCACCGGTTCGAACCCGGTTGGGCCCTCTTTAAACTCTTTTTTTTCCCTTTTTTGTCAATTCTATTTACCTGATTGTGCAACAAAGTATGAAGAACTTGGCCTCTGAAAAACATGGCATGCCTATCCAAGTAACAATCTAATGAGCACCGAGCTAAACGAGTATCGGAGAAGAGTTTAATAAACAGTCGTTCATTCGGAAAAGCTTAGGGTAAAGAACGACGAGGGCGTGGTGATCCATTTTACATTGACAGTATTCTTCTTGACTCGTGTAAAAGTACAACTTTCGAGTTTCCATGCCTAGAGATCGTCTCCCTGAACAGCTTTGAAAACTAACTGAAACTCGCTACAAATACACCCACGAACCACGAGATAAAACTTTCTGAACTCCGGTTAGGTAAACTTCGATGCATCAACTACGTCTTGCAGATATGCCTTTCAACTTGAGCATTGTGCACCAAACCTGCGTTCGTGATCAATCTCTTCGACAATAAGAGCTGATTTTGATGAATTAGGTGGTCTGGTCTATCTCTTCGACAAAGAAACAGCTGCAGACAGCGAACAATCCGAGCATTCATGGGTTATCTAATCTGTGAACGAGCTAAACAAACACACGGCTTTTCTATTTGAGCTTACTGTCAAGCAATCCAAACTGTCATGACCTACGAGCTGCCATGGCCGATTTATGAACGAGCTGAACAAACACAAATGAATGAATATTCCACAGTAAAACGGTTCAAGCTAAAGCTCGGCCTTCATTGGCTTTGCTCAATCACGCTCATGCGTAGTTAGATCGATCTAATAGATCGATCTTACAGTTACTGAAAGAATGTGCAGCAGAAGAATCAAAATAACAACAGAACAGCAGAGCAGAATATGATGAACATGAAACTAAGGCGAAATCATCATTGCATTATTAAGGTAACTTCCTACATTCCCAGATTTCCAAAATCTTACATTTCAGTTACTATATCGAAACATAAACCTCGCGTAAAAATCTCAAGAACAACTACAGAAAACATATTCAACCTAAGCAAAGGCTCAATTCTTATGTACAACAAACACGAACAACAACTCGCAAAACAGACAAATCACTCACTAAAACCGTGTTTATCACGAAGCAGCGGCCTTAATAGCCTTCTGCAACTCATTCTCAAGCTCACTCACCCCATTTCCACACTCTTCACTACCACTACTACCAGTCTTGTTACTCCTCCACCTATCAAACTCACTGACACCGTCTACACTCAGGATAGGCGAATGCACCGTCTTTTTACCTCCTTTCGCTCTCTCCTCACCTCGAGTTTTCACAGGAAAACCCGGTTTCAACCTCAAACCCTCCAATGCCACTCTCATTTCTCTATTCTCCTTATGCAATTCCTCCACTTCTCTCCTCATCCACCCACACATTCCTTTCAAAACCTCTAAATCCCCGGCTTTCGCTTTCGCCTCGTCGTCCCTCTTCTTCTCTGCCTTCGCAGCCTCCTTCCCTTCATCAACCCTCTCCAATGACACCTTATTCATCACCAAAACCGGAAACCCGGCTTTCGACCCAACATTTTCCGGCGGAAAATCCACACCCCACCTGAAATTAACCACTGCCCGTTTCGCAACAGGTATCGACGTCCTCGCCGCCACGAAAATCCCCGACAAAATCCCACCTTTTGCCGTCTCCATCTTCAACCCCTTCAAAACACTCCCATTTCCCACCTTACCCGACCCATCACCCAAATCAACAGCATTTACAAAATCCGACACCGACCCATTTCCCAAACCCGAATTTAACCCATGCCCATCAACCTGAACCCCTCCAGACCCCGCCGAATCAACCGATTTAAACAACGAAAAATTCCCAAATTGGGGCTTTATAAAAAGCGAAAAACTAGGGTTTGCAATCGAATTCGGGTTAAAGCTCGCGGAAAACACTAACGGGGAATCCTTTGGCGACCCGAATACGCCGATTCCGGACTTTAACGAAACCGAAAACGGTGGGAAAATGGTGGATTGAGGAGAAAGAGTGGGATGGTAAGAGAGACAAAGAGATGGACCGGTTGAGAAGTTGGACCGGAGAGAGAAAGATAGGTCGGATGAATCGCCGGCGATTATGCCGGAGAGGAATGGTAAACCGAGGACTGAAACCGGGATTTTGGCGCGGATTAATGGGTTTTGGTGTTTGGTTTCTTCTCGGAATTTTAATGAAAGTTTCATTTTTTTTTTGTGTAATTGTAATTGATTTTGGGTGGAGATTGTATGTATGGTTGTGTTTTGTGGTGTTTGATTTGATCGAATTTTATCCACTTAAGTTATTTGTGATGTGTTTTTGTGGGTGAGGCTCGAGTTACCACGGAGAAGCGGTTTATTTTGAGAAACGGCTGTTTTTTCGGTGTATAAAGAGGGGCATAGCTCTGAAAAAGAAACTAGTTGTTCGCTATTATACAGAAAATAGTTACCCCAAATATATCTTCTCTAAGTACAGTGCGTAGTTCAGCATCTGGAGTTTGTAGATATTGGATAGATGTGCTTGAGTAGACGCCACGATTAGCTAGATAATCAGTTGCTCTATTAGCTTCTCTGTAGGTATGTTCAATTCTGATTGTCCAATGAGGCTCATTCACTAACTCCTTGCAGAGCTTAACAATAAACGATTTACTTTGGAAAAACGGTTGTAATGGTCGTAAATGAGCTGAGTTTGTTTGATGAGGTTTTTGATGTCGCCTTGGTTAATGTTCGGCACGAGATTGGTCAATCAAATTGAGCTTGAGCTAAACTGACCCAATCACACTGAGGTTTCGCTTGAAAGTTTGACTGAAGTTGTTATTTTTTAGATTATATTTGATTTTTATCCTTGATATTTACTTCAATTATATCGATTTTATGATAAAGTAATTAAATTATTAATTTAGAAAAGAAAATAACATAAGAAATGTTATTTTAAGCTAATAAATTTTTTAAAAAAAACATAAGTTTGAAATGGAATTTTGAACTTAAAAATTACGTTACAGTTAAAATAATGCTTAAGCTCTTAAAATACATAAAACTTGAAAGAGACGGTCTTTCAATAAATTATTGAGAGACCATTCTTTCGTACCATTTTATTTGTATTCCGTGACCCTTTTGTCATTAATCGTACCATAATAGTTTCGTACCTATTTACCTAATAAATATACTTATTTTATATTTAAGGGTTTTTTGTCTAACACCACATTTAAAAAACTTTTTCTTCCAAACACCACCTTTAAAAAAATAATTTGTCAAACACCACCTTTAATAAAAAATTTTTTGTCAAACACCACATTTTGGCCAAAGTTCCAGCGTTTGTGATGGGGTGACTTTCAGTCGATGTTTGAGATAACAAACAAGGTCAGTTAAATTGCATTTGAAAACGTTTAGGGTCACAGTGCACATAACCCCAAACGTTTGGCTACTCCCCCCGATTTTGTGGAGAAAAACATGCTCGGGTACAAAGGGTTTATTAGAATTAAGAAGGTGTTTAACCCGCAAGGATAAAAGTGTTAATAGTAAGTTTGTTATATTTATCAAGTAAATTTTAATCCTTTATTCTAAAATTGATCAACCATTCGAGGACATGTAAGCCAAATAACTTGTCTTTATCGAGCTTTAGAAATTTTTAGGCTTGTTTCATTTCATACATCTCAATCATACCTTTGTTAATTTTGACAAATCCACTTTTCAATGCACTAGAAATATTGAGCGATCTCAACGGGAATCCTTTAGAGGTATTCTCCGTATGAACGAGGAAGCTCATTTGGGAAAGTATTTAGGATGTCCTATAATTGATAGCAGAGTAACTAAAAATACTTTCGAAAGTATTATTCAATCTTCTTGCACTCAGTTATCGAAATGGAAAGCAAATTCTTTATCACAAGCAGGTAGACTTGTTCTGATCAATGCTAATTTAGCCTCGAAGGGAACTTTTCAAATGCAAAGCTTTCTTCTTCCCTCATCAATCCATAAGAGATTAGATAAGATTAACAGAGATTTTCTTTGGAATAAAAATCCTTCACAACGCTCCCCTAATTTGATTGGTTGGCATAAAGTTTGTTTACCGAAATCGATTGGTGGATTGGGAATAAAATCTTCTGAAACCGCTAATAAAGCCCTTCAAATGAAACTTCTATGGAAAATCCTTATGGATAAGGAGAGTATATGGGTTAAAGTGATAACTAAAAAATACTTGAGAAATTGTTCACTATTTGATCATAAGCCTAACTCAGTCTCTTCTTGGCAATGGCGTAAGCTTATGAGTCTTCGGACTCTCTTTAGAAAAGGATTGAGATGGCAGGTAGGTAATGGTAGCAATATTAAGTTTTGGTCTGATAATTGGGTTTTCTCGCACCCACTTACCAGCATTACGAGTGATGATGATAATAGCCGCGATCTTAATCTTTTGGTTAAAGATTTCATAACCTTTGACAAACAATGGGATGTTTGTAAATTAGCCAATCTGGTAAATAACGATATTGTGAATCAGATTACTAACATTCCACTGCCACATAATGATATTCCAGATGCCCTCATATGGGGGTTGTCCGTGAATGAAAATTTTTCTACAAAAACAGCAACTTGGTTAGCGCAAGGTTTGTTCGATCACGCTCATGACAAATGTAACTTCCAGTGGGTTTGGAAATTGAATATTCCACCAAAATTGAAATTTTTTCTTTGGAAAGCTTGTGTTGACGGCCTTCCTACGAAAGATAGACTTCTCAAAAGTCATATTAATGTCCCACCTCATTGCATTTTGTGTAACTATCCTAGTGAAAATAAAGACCATTTCTTTTACGAATGTCCTTTGATTAAGTCGATTATCCATGAAATGAACATTACTAGCTATATTAACTTTTTGTCAAAGTATGATAATATTGCAAGTCAAAATTTTCTAATGAAGCTTAATTATCTAAAAGACTTAATTCCACAAAATGATTTCGTTAAGATCATTTTTATTTGGTGGAATGCATGGTTTTATAGAAATGATATTATCTTTAACAATGTTAATTTCAATATAAACAAACTTATTACGTTATGAAATAATAGCATTAAGGTCTGGAACGAAACTAGACATAAAGATCTCAACAATCCTGAGAAAGTAAAGTGTGTTAGAAACACTTCTAGCAAGAAGGAAATCCGGTGGGAGAAACCTAGAAATGGTTTTCTAAAGCTAAATTTTGACGGATCGAGAATAGATGACAATAAAGCTGCTTTAGGATATTGTATAAGAGATCATAATGGTGAAGTCGTGTTGCTAGGGGCAAAAAAGTGCGGATCTAATAATATTATTGTCGCAGAAGCACTCGCCTTAAAAGAAGGTATTTTAGCCGCTAAACACTTAGGAATCTCTAAGTTAATTGTGGAGGGTGATAATTTATGTGTTATCAACTCCCTCCGTAGTACTTGGCAAATCCCGTGGGAAATCTCGAGTATTATCAAGGATGTGAAACTTGATCTTCATCTTTTCGATGAAGTGATAATTAAACATTGCTTCCGTGAAGCCAACAAGGTTGCTGACTTCATGGCTTCCGTTGGACATTCATGTCCAACTCTTTCGAGGTGGGTTGAAAGCCGGTGGCTTCAACTTACCTTACTCATTCGAAAGGATGAGATAGGTTGGTCCTATTCAAGAGGATCAACCTAGTTTCCTTACCTTACCAAAAAAAAAAAAAAAAAAAAAAAAAAAAAAAAAAAATATCCCAATCATACCTTTCATTCAACTTCTATATCTTTCCAAGTGTTAAGTGTTACGACAACACATGTGAAGTTTGCGAGCTCCGTAGGGAGCTATATAGGGTAGAGAAATATAGAACTCACCACTTAATTCTTCGTTTGCATATTTACCTAATTTTTTGCCCTAGTTTCTCTAAAACTACTTTTTTTCTCGACCTTGGTGATCATTTTTATTTTCCTATGTACTCCTTTCGACCTGATTATTTGTTTAGCTTTGGTTTGGTACAAAGACCAAGAAAAGACGATAAATAAACAAGTAAACAATTGACTAAGACATTGTAAAATAGAGTAGGTAAACAAATGATCAAGACGAAAGAGTAGATTATTGGAGAGTAGTTTTTACTTTTTAGGGTGTTTAATTAAATCGTAATTCTCCGCAAAACAATGTAAATATACAAAGTAGCTAGGTTATGGCTTCGTACTTTATTTTAGGGCCATGAGTGACCATGATCGAATCAAACTTTCGTAGGCCTTGTTTAAGGGTTTTTAAAATTTACGGAGCACGCAATATCTTTTAAGGTTTGACATTTAATCCAAATTACTGTATTTTTATTCAGAAAATATTAATAGGACATAACTAATGCTTATGAGTTCAAAAAGTAAGTTTTTTTTCAAATTAATCATTTTTTATGGTTAAAAAATTTGGGTATTTTAATTAAAATGGCAGAGCTCAAGAACACCGTGTGCATACTAATCTCATAAATTCTTGCTTCAGACCGTCTTATTTCAGACGGACCAAAATGTCACCATTTTTTTTAATAATATGTAACCATTTAATAACAAAATGTTATATCGCAATTAGTTACTCTTTACCCTGAAAAATTATGTTAACATTTTATCAATAAATAATAACATTTTATTGTAAAAATGGCTACAATAAATCCGTCTGAATTTCAGACCAAAAGTGACAGTATGAAATAAGAATTTGCCAATCCAATTTAAGACCACTGCATTTTGGGCCATGATACACCACCACAGCCTACAGCCTACAGCCTACATGTCTACAATGGTACATGTACTTCAAGAGTAGCATCTCCTTTAGATATTCCTCTTGATTCCTTGGCATTTATTGTATATATTCCGTGATGGATTGGTAGATTGATTAGTCAACCTACTAACTATGCTGTAATCTACTAATTTCTTTCAATATACTGTTTACCAAACAACGCCGCTTGTAAACAAAGCTTAGGTCGGGTGGCCAATTATAATTTATAAGAGATAAACGTGAGAGGGTGACGTCGAGATAGAAAGATGAAACCACCTATCATTATCAATGAAAAGTTATGACCTAAATACTTCCAAAAATGAAAGGACATAATAGTAGCACAAATTCTTATTTGCAACGGCACTATCCGTCGCAAGCTTGTGACGGATATCGTTTCCTCTCACAAAATACCTACTTTTTCTCTTTCTCCAACACTATTCATGTGGTCCCTTTCTCCACTAACTCATTTTCTATCCATTTTATCTCACAAAATATCCGTCACAAATGATGACCCGTCGCAAACAAGACTTACTACAATAGTAGACGAGACTTTACCGTAGGCAAACGACGTGGAACAAATCAGGTAGGCATCAAGTCGTTCAACTCCCTACTCCCCCCACCTTTGTGGTCTTCCTCTTTGGGATACTCGCCCTTCCCAATCTTCCCCAACTATCTCAATCTTACTCACTTCTATCAAATTAGGCCGACTCATTTCCCGTTCTTTTGATTTTAATTTCAGTTTATTTAAATTTAGTTTCATTCATTAATTTATGAATTAATTTTTGTATAAGTAAACATCTTTATTTGATTCAGTTAAGCTAAAAAGAATGGAGTTAAATACATCCATTGCCATTATAAAATTTCATTTTTTTCTATTATTGCCATTATATAATTTTTTTTTTCTATTAGTGCCCCTCTAAAATTTGTGTTACTTCCCTCAGTGCCATTTCATATTTGTTTTACCTGCAATAGAAGGTTACCGAGCATTATTAGACTTAATTAACTTCAGCAAGTCTTATTTGCGACAGTATATCCGTCACAAGTTTGCGACGAGTCAAATACTACTCACGTAGGTAGATAAGACCATGATTAATACTTGACCCGTCGCAAACTTGCGACGGATATGCCCGTCACAAATCAATTGATTTAGGAATTGAAAAGGGATTGACGCAGGTTAGGGGCTTTGTTTATTATTGTACGCAAAAATCTCCAGGAAACAATTGATTCATCAAAGAGTCTTGCTGAAGACGGATATTATCCGTTACAAACTGAAGACGGATAATATCCCTCTCACAACCATGTGAATGGGAGAACAAGTGGGGCTAAATGGAACATTTCATGGATCATCCGACTTACATTTTGTGAGAGGCACACTTTTCGTTTTCAGCTTGTGACGAATATTATCCATCTCCAACGAGAATTTATGTTGATTCATTAGGGGTTTTGTTTAATATCATTAGGGGCATATCCGTCGCAAGTTTGTGACGGGTCAAGTATTAATCATGGTCTTATCTACCTACGTGAGTAGTATTTGACCCGTCGCAAACTTGTGACGGATATACTGTCGCAAATAAGACTTGCTGAAGTTAATTAAGTCTAATAGTGCTTGGTAACCTTCTATTGTGGGTAAAACAGATATGAAATGGCATTGAGGGAAGTAAAACAAATTTTAGAGGGACACTAATAGAAAAAAAAATTCTATAGTGGCAATAATAGAAAAAATGAAATTTTATAATGGCAATGGACGTATTTAACTCAAAAAGAATGTGACAGACTAGTACTTTAGAATTAGCTTTTGCTAACTGCTAACGTAGAGGCTACTCGATTTAAGTTTGGACGAGTAAAAGAAAACGGAAAACCTAACACAATCAAAGATACTTCCTCCATTTTCATATTTTCTTCCCATTTCCCTTATTTGGCAAATTACCTATTTTCTTCCCATTTCTTTTCTTTACTATTTTAGACAACCAAATTACAACTTTATTATTTTTTTATTACAAAAAATACCCTCTTTTCATTACTAACCCCACTTATTACCTTCCTTTCATTACTTTATCATTTTTTTATTAGTTTGCCTTAATCCAAGTGCAAAATGAAATGGGAAGAACACTTATAAATGGAGGAAGTACTAAAAACAACTCAGTTTTTCCTCGTTTTCTTTGCCGTAAATCATGGATAACTCTTAAGCAATCGCCCTTGATATCAACACTTGAATGTCTTGGAAAAAAATCCTTTTATTTCATTTATTTTTATATATTTGTTGAGTATTTTAAAATAGGAGTATTAAATAAGTATAAATAAAACTATACATCCAGATATATACGAGTATCGTACATTTAATATAAATCTAATTAAATTTATATGCAATTTTTTTGAATTTATAAAAATCTTGACTTCCATTTTAATTTTTTAGATGTTAAAATCAAAATCTTATTGAGTTCAAATGCATTATTTTTGAATTTCAATATAATATTATGATTTATTTTTTATTTACAAAGACATTCAGATTATTTTCGATAAAACTCGTAAAATGTACATATAAACTCAAATTATTTGTTATAAATCTCAAAATCTACCCTACCATATGTTTACAACTAGCTTGCATAGTCCAATAATTGTTAAATAAGACCTAATTTAGTCTCATTTATTCATTAATAAATAATTAAGTATGTGTTTGGCCCTGCTTTTCAACTGTTTTTTCAACCAAAGAAATAGAAGCTGGGTCAAACACTACTTTTAAAAAAATTAAAAACTAATTTTATTAAACAAAAATTCTAAAACTGACTCCTAGAAACACCTAGAAACAGAAGTAGCAAATTGTTACTTCTGTTTCTCATTTCACGTTGCTCTTAAGTTATTTGAGCCCAAAATCCAAAAACAATTGATAGAAACTAGTTAGGCCAAACACGATAAAAATGATAAAAATAGTTTTTTAAAAATTTTGGCCAAACATGAACAATTTTATCAAGAACTAGTTTTATAAAAACTCCTTTACAAAAGTAAAAATTCTTTTCCATAAACAAGGCCAAACATGCACTAAATATGTACAACCCAAATTCTCCTCTTCGACTTATGATTAAAAAATGACCTATTTTTTCAAAGTGATTCGTGTTTGTGGGTACTCTTAACCAAAAACCGATCACATTTTACAAAAATCCACGAAATATATACAACGTCGTACAAAATAACTACCGTAAATATACTTATAAAGCTCGAAATTTATACTAACAAATGCATACATCTGGTTGTATAATCTTCTCATTAAAAAATGACCTATTTTTCCAAAGTGATCCGTGGTTGTGGTTACTCCTAACCAAAAACCGATCACATTTTACAAAAATGCACGAAATATATACACCGTCGTATAAAATAACTACGGTAAATATACTTATACGGTCTTATTTGAGTCTGTGTGACGGAATTTAAGTGCATGTTTGGCCTTGTTTATGGAAAAGAATTTTTACTTTTGTAAAGGAGTTTTTATAAAACTAGTTTTTGATAAAATTGTTCATGTTTGGCCAAAATTTTTAAAAAACTATTTTTATCAGTTTTATCGTGTTTTGCCTAACTAGTTTCTATCAAATTTTTTTTGGATTTTAGCGCTCAAATAACTTAAGAGCAACGTAAAAAGAGAAACAGAAGTAACAATTTGCTACTTCTGTTTCTAGGTGTTTCTAGGGGTCAGTTTTAGAATTTTTGTTTAATAAAATTAGTTTTTTTTAATGAGAGTAAGTAATACAACCAAAAATACCAACAAGGTCACAACTCACGACACACATTTCCTAATAAATATCCTTCGCAAAACCTCTACTAATCTCTACTAATCTCTCCTCAGAACCTCCGCCATTACCAATTTTCTTCATCTTCTCTCTCTTCCTTCGCAACAATGGCGGCAATGACGAACATCTCTTCAACACATTTATCCTTATTGAAATCTGTCGTATCTGATTCGCGACACTTATCTTCATCGTCATCGTCGTCGAAACTTTCCGGTGATTTTGTGTTTTTTAATGCTGGAAATACTGTTAATTCTTTGTCGAAACGATGCGTTTTGATGGATAGTGGTTTCGTTGTTCGATCTGCTAAGGTTACTGATTCTTCTTCCACTGCGTTTTACTCTCCTAATGGCGCTACTACTCCTGTATGTACATGATCTTCTCCTTGTTAAATTTACGCTCTGTAATTATTGTGTGAGACGGTCTTATTTATCGTTAGTAATGTGTTTGATCAATGATTTGTAGTTGTGGAATAGTGATTTTCTAGTATTACCGTTGCATGACGTGTGATTTTAAACATCGTTTAATTATAGTAATATTCCGGTTCTTGTCAATGATTTGTTTCTGTGTAAGTCTGTAAGGTGTATGTTAGTTACTGAGTAAAAGGTAAACAAATGATTGAGATGTAAGCGGTAATATATGAGCTGTGTAACTATTGTAAGACTGTTGTTCTGATTTTACGGAGGAAAAGGTAAACAAATGATTGAGATATAAGCGGTAATAAATGAGCTGGGTAAGTATTGTAAGACTGTTGTGTGTTCTGATTTTATTCCTGTAAGACCGTTGTTCTGATTTTATCCCTGTAACGGCTGTAAGCCTGGAAGGTGTATATTAATTAGGGAATAAAAGGTAAACAAATGATCGAGATGGAAGGGGTAATAAACGAGCTGGGTAAGTATTGTACGACTGTTGTTCTGATTTTATTCCTGTAAGCCTGTAAGGTGTATATTAATTACGGAGTAAAGGTAAACGAATGATTGAGATGGAAGCGGTAATAAATGAGCTGGGTAAGTATTGTATGACTGTTGTTCTGATTTTATTCCTGTAAGCCTGTAAGTTGTATATTAATTACGGAGGAAAAGGTAAACAAATGATTGAGATGGAAGCGGTAATAAATGAGCTGGGTAAGTATTGTAGGACTGTTGTTCTGATTTTATTCCTGTAAGCCTGTAAGTTGTATATTAATTACGGAGTAAAAGCAAAACAAATGATTGAGATGGAAGGAGTAATGTATGAGGTGGCTAAGCATTACTCCTGTAGTCCTGTAGGTTTTGGTGCTCCTGAACTATTAGTAGATACTAGGATAGGTGTAATAGATTCTGAGTATACGACACAATAGACCTGTCAAACTGGTTTGATGAACGGGTTAAGAGGGGTATTTTATTTACAGTTTTTTTTTTTTTTTTAAATCAGGTGTGATATGTAGTTCGGTTAGAATACAGTTTAGGTGTATTTTGGGTTAGTTTCGTCCCATTGATGGCCAGTTTTAAGTGTTTAAATGCCTTTGAATTGAAACTGAAGAGGATGAGGAAGAGCCGAAGAGTTATGCCGTTATGCGCCTTTTTGTCTTTTTGTTTATGAGGCTCGAATCTAAATGGTCTGATGCACAGATAATAAGTTATGCGACTGACATGAAATTTATGGGTGATTAGTATCAAAACGTGTGCTTTCAAAACCTTTAGCTGCTCATCCATTTGAGAATGCTGCTTGTTGAGTGATTGAGAGAAGTAATGCTTTAATAATTTCCTTGATGGATAGAATACTAAGATAGGTGGATTCATTTTTGGTAACTACTACAAGACTCAAGTTTGATAATTTAGTTAATTAAAATGTGGTCTAAACTGGATGATGCATCTAAATGTGGTTAACGTAATTGCGTTTGAAGTAACTTGTATGTTGGTTTGTATTTTAAATGAAGAGTGTTGTATACATGGTTCATTGATATGATGTAAGGAGATTTGGTTGAATTAGTGGCTAACGGCGATGGAGTGTCAGGGGCGTCGAACAAGGGGTTCAACATGTTCTAAGAACCGGGGCCCAAAAGTTTTGGGGGCCCAAAACTCAGTATGCTTAGAGTACATTAACTTTTTGTTGTACTAAATTAGTATTAATATGCTTGGGTGTAGTGGTTTGAGCATCACTTTTCAATGTGTTGTCCAAAGTTCGATTCCTTTTGGTAGCAAAATCTCAACAATTTTATATTTTATTATTTTTTTAAAAAATATTACTTCGTATTTGTTTACAAGCCCTATTAGGGGCCTCAAATTGACAATTTGAACCGGGCCTCCTAAAATCATTGGACGCCTCTATGGAGTGTTAGATTCATCGACTTAGAGATTTGGTTGATATGATCTCATATCTCCCCGATTATGGGCAGAAAGTGATAACTTCATGTGTTTGGGATATTCATTGATAGTTGATAGTTGATACCAGTAGGGGGTGGATGGTTGTAGAGGTGTTCTACGAACTAAGTTTCTGAAGATGTTTAAAATGGACATCAAATATTCAACATTTTTTCTTGTAATGTTATGGTTGCTGAGTTATTCATCTGTCAATGGTACGTGTTGATAATACCTTTTGCTTCACTTGTCTACAAAATTTTAGGACTATTTTCCACAATTTCTGTTTGACATTCACCTAGATCAGGATTTGCATTTGTGCTAGAAGTTCATTTGACTTAAAATTTACGAACAGTTTCATTTCGAATGGTGAAATCTTTTCTTTTAATTTATATCTGTTTTTGAGTTCATTGTTGCTCTTGCATCACTCGTAGATTGGTGTACAATTTTGATTGTATATTACTCGTACAAAGTAGTTCTCTATTTATTCTTGAAAATGCGTGAAGCTGTATTTTGAGCAACAATGCCATAATGCCATTATAACTTGAGTGTAACGTACATAGATAGTATTGGGAGCTGAAAATGAAAGAATTGGTTCTCCGAAGGATGTCTGTGAGATCTTTTTTTGGGCACTAAGAAGATTTTGTTTTGTAGATTTCTATTTGAAATTAATGTAATCTGCTGGTCTTCTCTTATGGTCTGCAGGCTCCTTTTGAGATGATGTCAAGTGATTATCTCCAAAATCAAACAAACTCATCCCCAGCTTCCGTGCGCAAAACAAAGATCGTGTGCACAATTGGCCCTCCTACAAGCACTCGTGAAATGATATGGAAACTGGCAGAAGAAGGCATGAATGTGGCACGTCTCAATATGTCGCACGGCGATCATGCTTCACATAAGAAAACCATTGACTTAGTTAGAGAGTACAATGCTCAGTTTGATGAGAAGGTTATTGCTATAATGTTGGATACTAAGGTATTGTTCTCTGTTTTTTCACCCAGGTTGTCGAGCGAGCGATTAATGATGTTGTTTATATGCTGTTATTGTTTTGTATAACTTTTTTCTTCTTTATTGAGTAAATCTAGTTTATTGTTGAACTCATCTTAATCATGTTTGGCGGACGATAAATGATTTTGTAGCCGTTGTAATTGGATTTTGTGTGATCCAATTGTCAATTTCCCAAATTCTATTTCTTCTATTTAATAAATTGTTTTCAGATTTAACTGTCGAGAACATGCCCCAGAGACCCATTCATGTCATACTCGTACACACTGTATTTGTAGTGTAACCGCCAAGAAAATAAATACCAGTAGCAAAATTGGAATTTTGAACCTCTTCACACAGATACATTTATAGCTTTTTTTTTTTTTTCTTCCCACTTTGGAAACACAAATTTATAGAGCATCATAGTTAGATCTGGGTGATATGGTACGGATGCTTTTAGTTCACTGCTTACCTACTAATTTTCTCTGGGCTACTTCACAAGTCCACGAATATTGTTTAGCTAAACATTTTGAAATGAATAGCATAAATATTTACTGATATAAAACATCACCATCGCTACGCAAGACAAATCCAATTTTAAAATCCAAGGCTGCCAATCAAGATGAATAATGTTCTTATGCTGTGGAAAGTCGAGAGTTTAGTTTTTTTTATAGTGTTTCTTCTTAATGTCATTCTATCACTCCTAGTTTCTTTGCAATGTTGTAATGTTGTATGAGTATAGCAGTAACCTTGAAAATTTGTGCGAACTGGGTCCTCTTGCTTCAATCGCTCCCCACTGTCTCTTCTGCATGTGCTCTTTATATAATGTTTATTTACTCCCTAGAGAAGAATGAAGATTATACTTTATCCTCTTGTGTTTGTTTTCTGTCTAGGGTCCTGAGGTCAGAAGTGGAGATGTACCTAAACCCATTATCCTTAAGGAGGGACAAGAGTTTAATTTTACCATTGAAAGAGGCATAAGTACACAGGATACTGTTAGTGTCAATTACGATGACTTTGTGAATGATGTGGAGGCCGGAGACATGCTTCTGGTTGATGGTAAGTGTAGTATATCTTTGTTGTGCTACAAAAACTATAATTAAACGTAACAAGAGAAAGGAAAAACTTTTCTGTAGTTTAGAGATTAAAATATTGAATAACATTGTGTTACGAAGTTTACTCTAGTTTGGGATTAAAAGTTGGGGACAGTCCAAGTCTAATAGATGGTGTAGTAAGTTGTGCATACATTTATTGATACTGCCTGATTTAGCTGATTCTGCTTCTCAATTATCAGGGGGGATGATGTCACTGGTTGTAATATCCAAGACAATAAATATGGTAAAATGCAAGGTTGTTGACGGCGGAGAACTCAAATCTAGGAGGCATTTGAATGTTCGTGGTAAAAGCGCCACACTCCCATCCATTACAGGTTGGTTTGTATATCTCATACTGTCTATCTTTTTATCGGGCGTTCACATTTGCGTCGAATTATTCATAATTTCTACTATGTCTCATACTATTTGCAGACAAAGATTGGGAGGATATCAAGTTTGGAGTTGACAATGGAGTTGACTCGTACGCTGTTTCTTTTGTGAAAGATGCTAGGGTGGTCCACGAATTGCAAAATTATCTGAAGAGTAAGAATATATAGTGTATTCTATACTTTCCTTGAACTTTTTTATTTATTTCTTTTGTAACCTACTTTAAATGTATTCTACAGGCTGTAATGCAGACATTGATGTCATAGTAAAAATTGAAAGTGCAGATTCTATACCAAATCTACATTCGATCATATCGGCATCAGATGGGGTCAGTGAATGCCATGCCAGTTTTATTTTTGCTTTCTACTTTTTAATTTATTTTTTTATAACTGTACTATTGTTTCATTGGTAATTCCTCAATGGCTTTTACTGCACATCTGCTGAAGAAACTCATATTGTGTATCTTAGACTTGTTTCACGATTACGGTTGTAAACATGTATATTGACTTAGAAGCTTGTGCCGGAGCCTGGGTTTGGTTAGAAGCTTGTTTAAGTGAAAATCATTTGAGCAAAAAACAGCTTAGATAGATTGAGCTCTGATCAAGCTTGACTCCTTTTAATCTTTTCATTTTCCAATTCAAATTTTAAAATTTGATTATCAGTATCTTGATTGAATATAATATTCAATTTACATCCAAACTCCTTATTAATGGTGTTACAAGATTGACGATGTAGTTTAGGTAGTGAGGTTCAGGTTTTGAGTACTAAAAAAATAATATTATGGTTTTGATGATCTCTTGACTGTAATTCCTTTTAATTTTTATTTTTGCCATACTTGTTTTTTGAGCTGTAACGATATGCAGGCTATGGTGGCTCGTGGGGATCTTGGAGCTGAGCTCCCTATTGAGGATGTGCCTATATTGCAGGTAATATCTGTTTTTCACATTTAGGTTGAGGAGGGTCTTTAACTTTCCTCGAAGATAGTAGTATATTGCTCTCTTGGCTCTTTGAACCTAGATGTTCAAAAGCATTTGCTCCCTGCTATATCTTGTGCAGGTGGTTAGTGTATTTATATCTTGCAATTACCCTTAGGTTCACTTTTTTGTGGTATTATTTCTTGCAAATTTTATTGAGAGAATAGGAAATCTTGCCTAAGTCGCCTATGTTATATTTGATCCACAATTCTGAAAACTTGTGTCTTTTCTTCGGGAAGAAAGAGGATGTCCAAGGAGATGAAAATAGTGTTGATTTGCTGAATCATGCAAGTTGCGTAAATTTCTGATTCTAATGTTCTTGAATTTGTAGCGCTTTGAGTCACTGACAGTCACCTTGTGTGTTTTGTGATAAATTAGGAAATATATGTAGTTGTAGTTTCATAAGTCAGCTATTGGGGAAAGTGAAACTTGTGGTGCAATAATCTTATTATTTCCGACCTTACAAATTGGTTTGACCATGGACTACCTGTCTCAATTTCTTATTGAACTCATATTGTTATACTTCGGCTTTCACAAGTCTGCCTCTTTTGTTACTTTGAGCTTGTATTTTATTTTTCCTTTCAAGAGCTCATGTTTCCATAGCATTGGAATACTGATATATAACTCCGGTCATTCTTAATTCTAGGAGGAAATCATCAGGATGTGTCACAGCATGCAAAAGCCGGTTATCGTGGCAACTAACATGCTTGAGAGCATGATTGAACATCCAACACCTACAAGAGCCGAGGTTTCTGATATTGCCATTGCTGTTAGAGAAGGTTCAGATGCAATCATGCTGTCAGGAGAAACTGCTCATGGAAAGTAAGCCAGTAGTAGAGATGTTGGCTAAACCAATCTTGTATTTAAGTAGTTTTGTATTCTTTTTACTTATTGAAATTCTTGTATTTCCCCTTTTCTCATAAAGTAGTTGCAATTGCTAGTTTTTGCTCACTTTTTTGTGTTTGTTTTCTTGGCTAAAGGTATCCATTGAAGGCAGTCAAGGTTATGCATTCTGTCGCATTGAGGATTGAATCGAGCTTAAAACCCACGAATAATAGTCCTCCTGTACCATCTGATGTATACAAGGTAATTTTTCTTGCTCCCTGTTTCTGATGTACAGATGTAGAAGTTCTTTTGTTTCCTTGAGTTTTCTTGCTTTTCTATATCATCTAGATGTGTATCATTATAACCTGCAGAGAACTGTGTATTATTCTACGAACTATTCTACAGTAACCTGATGTTTCTATGCAGTAAAAATAGGAGGAAGCTGGTTAAACATTTGTGTGTAAATTGCTCTTTTTATAATGATTAACAGAAGTAGGAATTTCTTATTGCTAACAACCGGTTTATATGGTGCAGAACCATATGGGAATGATGTTTGCTTTCCACGCAACTACCATGGCCAACACTCTTAATACTCCACTTATTGTTTTCACCCGAACAGGATCAATGGCTATTCTCCTAAGCCATTTTCGACCATCTTCAGCAATCTTTGCCTTCACCAACGAGTAAGTGCATTATAGTTTATGGGATGCGGGACCTTGATACTTGATTAAAACGTCGAAATAGAGATTCAATGTGGAGTGTCCACGAATTAGTTTATCATTTTCATATGTATTCAGAGTTCCATATTTTTGTCCAGTTACTCAGGTAAGGAATCATGTTTTAGCTTGTTTGTGTCAGACTTTACTGTCGAAAAATTTAAGGTGTTGAAAAAAATAGAAGTGGGGAGGTACTTTGTATATGATACATCACCATTGCATTACCATATTTCTTAAATTATATATGCACGGGCCAGGTCTCTCAGCTCTCTCTAAGCCACTATATGTGATGCAAATCTTTCCCTCCAATATAACCTCTTTTTCAATACCGTTGTTTCTGATTCTTGTTCATGCAAGGTCCAGGACTCTTTTCTCTAAGCCACTACACATGATGCATTCCGTTTCCCTACTATATAGCTACAATTTGAATACCCGTATTTCTGATTCTTATGTATGCAAGGGCCAGGCACGTCTAAGTCTGATCTCTGCCTGAGTCAAATGCTATATTCGATTGTTATTTAGTGTGATTGCTGCTGACTATACATATCTCTGTCCACGGAAACTTACGGAGGTCTTACTTATGAGACGAACAAAAACATCGTATAATTGAATGAGCAATACACGATGTGTTGGTCTCACATGTGATTTGACTTCTGAGTTACCCGCATATGTGTTTTATTCTGTTCAATACGGAGTATTATCTTACTGGCTATTAAATCCGTTTACCCTATTTTGAAAAAAATGGTAGTGTTAGAAATTCCTTACAATAGTGTTGTGTATCGGCACATTCAGTGTCTTATACTAACCCGTCTGCTGATATGAATCATTTGTTGCTTGCCAGTCAACGGGTGAAGCAGAAGCTGGTTCTTTATCACGGAGTGATGCCAATTTATATGGAATTTTCAAACGATGTAGAGGAAACATTTTCCCGAGCTTTAAAACTATTAACGGTAACTCTCTTTCTACTGTTTAGTACTTAATCGATTCAGAATACATGGTATTGATGCCCGATGCTATTCATGCGTGCCTGCAGAGCAAGAAACTGGTAAACGCTGGTCAACACGTAACTCTGGTACAAAGCGGAGCACAATCAATCTGGCGTGAAGATTCCACTCACCATATCCAAGTCCGCAAAGTGAAAGAGTAATTTATATCAATCTACATGTTTCTTCCCTTACCAAAGTTATCGGTATGTTGGAAACTTTGTCGTCATACATAGGTTTTACGGAGTAGTTTACACAGAAATTACCGCTTTGCTGCACTTTTCTAGTTTTAAGATTCAGATTATCAGTTTCGAAGTGTTTTCTTAATATGTACGAAAATACGCTTCCATTCATAATTCTTGGAAATGAGAATTTGACGATGAACTCCCTATTTGGATTACCTTTCGACTTTCGTAATTGTAACTTTTTTTAAACATGTTCTTTAATTTGCTTCTGGAGTTCTGGAGGTGGTGCCTATATTCCGGCAATCTTTTTTTTACCGTGGAGTATTATCGAACAGTTGGTCTTGCTTCAAACCACAATTTTGGTCTGAAATAATAAGACGAGATTTTGTTACCATTTTACAGCTATATGTAACCACGATAATATGGTTACATTTGGCTGTAAAATGGTTACAAAATCCCGTCTAATTATTTCAGACCAAAAGTGACGGTCTGAAACAAGAATTTGTGATTATCGAAATGAGCATCAATAGGTTTTCGTGAACCGTGTCGTGCTAAGAGCTCCTGTGAAAGCTGCAGGTCCATCTGGTGCCTAGGCATTCAGGAAACTACGACGGACAACTTGGCCTACACTGTACAGGACCCGAGGAGGCGAAGACCCTACGCTTCTGCGAGACCTAGGCCTGTCTACTATAACACGGTTTATACTAGACCGACAAATGGGTCATTTTGGTCCTGTCAGTTGGTCCGGGTGCCTTTTATCGGGTCAATTAAGGGCGGGGTTATTTCAAGTCGTGTAAAAATCGTCTGTTAGTAATTGTTGCTTCAGTAGTTCAGGACCACATTAGAACACTGTTAGAGTTAGGGGGTGTTCATAATAAACCGAACCGCAATAACCGAATCGAAAAACCGAAAAACCGTACATGTTTAAAGTTCGACTAACCGAACCGTTTTCACAAAGCGGTTCGGTGAACCGAACCGTTAAATTTATCGTGGACACGGTTCGGTTGAGGTTCGCAATTTTAGAAAAGAGGTTTACCGTGAATCGAACCGTTCACAAAAAAGTAAGTAAAAAATTAAAATATTATATGAAAAATTGTGCTTTTGTTTAATTAATAAGTGTTCCCACATTCAAAAATGGTTAAAATGATTAATATTAGAGTTTCAGGAATTAACTTTATTGTTGACTATAATTAAATATTAAAAATTTAATTAAACTACTAGATAAAATTCTCGAAAACTGAGGAAAAATATATTTAACATGTTTATAGGTTAACCGGTAACCGAACCGCAAATAACCGTTTAAAGAGGTTAAACGAACCGTGTTTATAACCGTTGCTCAGTTTCGGTGTTTTACCAAACCGAACCGAAACATCTTAATTTAAAACCGATTTCTTTGATTACTTCTTCGTATCTTTATTTTATATGTCATTTTGCATACGATATCATAATTTCGGATCAAATCGACGACCTCTTCTGCTGCAGTCAAATGCCCGTCTTCGTCTAAAATAATCATCTTCTTGTCTGTGATCTTTGATAATAATCTGTTAGATTTCGCCATTTGGGTGCTTACGGAAATTGATTCATATCGTATTATATCGTAACATATTGTGTGATTGTGTCATACAATCCCGGGTTTACACACATCCGAACAATATATATAAGCCATATCGTACCTAAATAAATTACACCGAAATTAATAGGAAACATAACACTAGCAAAAACCCGAGTATCAACAATTTTTGACTAATTTTTTATAAGATGGAGACGGAGCGGTCAATTTGGGTGGCGATCGCAGTGGCGTTGGGTGGTGTATGGGCGGTTTATTGGGCGTTGAAGAACGCGAACGAGTGGATTTATGTACGGAAATTGAGTAAGAGAGGACTTGTTCTTCCTCCAGGTGACATGGGTTGGCCTTTCATAGGCACTCAATTGTCTTTCCTTAAGGCTTTCAAATCTAATCGTCCCGACTCGTTCATCTCCGACTTCGCTTCAAGGTTTCGCTCTCTTCTCAACTCGGTTTTTTTTTTACGACCCCTCTACTAATTTTCAGTACGAAGATTTGAACCAGTGACTCCTTTGTCGAGTGAGATTTATTCACTCTTATGTAACATGTAGCATGTTATGTGACTCATAAGCTAAGACGGTAAGGTTTGAACTCATGACCTTCCTAGACTTTTCTCGAGAAATTCAAATTACTCGTCGTAGTTTTTCTCGAGAAATCCTTACCCTTTTCGAAATGCATCTCACATATTTTGAAAAACGCAAACAATCTAGTGTAACAAGTCGAGTCAATTATCACATTTTTATGTTAAAATATATATTAGTTCAGACGCAAGGCCAGTACAATATACGGGGCACAGCCGCAAGGGGAAGGGGAATTCACACTGTTGGGTCTATGCCTTGAATCTGTTAGTCGCCGCTTCGAACGACTATGCGGGGTCTCTGTCTGGGCTATTAGGTCAAATATGTATTGTATTAGGTTAAGAATACTATAAAAATTCTTAACCTCTACCCTAGCAGTTATCATATCACAATATATCGTTCTGAATGTGTAATCTGTGGACATAGCTAACACACCGTTAGTGAACCACGTAAATCTGTGCGTATTGTTCTTTACTGTTTGTTTTTATCTTTCTCAGTGCTTCCGTTATAACACACACCTATGAGTCTGTGACCTATTATCACGATACGTTTGTCATAACCACTAGACTAAGACCTCTTCGGTAATGTTTCTCGAACATACAGACATGGAGCAACAGGAATATACAGAGCAGTAATGTTTGGAAAACCCTGTGTAATACTCACAACACCAGAATCCTGCAAGAGGGTTTTATCAGATGACAAAACATTCGGACCGGGTTTCCCCGAATCAATCACTAAACTGATGGGAAAGAGGGCATTCCATGGCATTTCCAACGACGAACATAAGCGCCTTCGACGACTAACCACGGCCACATTTTCCGGCCAAGAAGCCTTGTCAAAGTACTTAAAACACATTGAACAAGTTGTGAAAACATCATTGGAAGAATGGAGTAACACCCCGTCTCGGCCTATCGAGTTTTTAACTGAAATGAGGAGGATTGCTTTCATGGTGATCATGTATGTTATTATGGGTGACAAGAGCTTTGATCATTCTGTCATGGAGGCCTTGGAGAAAGAGTATACTACTTTGAATCAAGGGTTGAAATCTATGGCTATTAACCTTCCTGGTTTTGCATATCATAATGCTCTCAAGGTACGACAAATTCTCGTTTGTGACGGGTATTTTCCGTTTCACGTAAAAACAGACAAAATATCGTTGTTTTGTGATAAAAAGTGATCATTTAATGATTAAACGTTGCAGCTAAAGTAACAGCTAAAATTCTTCACGGTTTATTAGAAATTTATTCTGGTAACTTTTATTGAAATATTATTGATCTTGTTTTTGATTTTTTGTCGAAGTTTAGGATTTGATGTTATTTGGCTTTGAAATACGATGGTATAGAATGAAACCGTTCATTATTGTCTAACCTTTATATATTGTCCGAAAACAATCTTGTATTGTTTCCAACACATGGATAAGATCATAATGCTCTCAATGTACGACAAATTCTTATTTAAGATGGGCCTTTTCCGTTTTACATAAAAAAAATAGAGAAAATACCGTTATTTTGTAATAAAAAGTAATCTTTTAATGACAAAATGTTGCAGCTAAAATAACAGCTAAACTTCTTTAAATTTTTGTCGAAGTTCAGGATTTGAAATACGAGGGTATAGAATAAAACCGTTCACTATTGTTTAAACTTATATATTGTCTGAAAACAATCGTGTAATGTTTCCAACACAAGGATAAGACCGTGACATGTTTTAACGAGTGTTGGTCTTTTTCAGGCTCGGAAAAACTTACAAAAGATATTTCAAAGGGTTGTCGACGAAAGAAAAGCCGAAAAAGTTACAAAAAAGGAAGAACAGTTAAAGGATATGTTGGATATGTTTATGGAAATGGAGAATGATAATGGAATTAAATTAAGAGATGAAGAAATTGTTGATTTGATTAATGCATTACTAAATGCAGGACATGAATCTTCTGCTCATGCAATTATGTGGGTTGTTATGCTTTTACAAGAAAACCCTAAAATCTTTCAAAAGGCAAAGGTGAATTTTCATTTCACGATAAAGATTTCTGAGAGACGGTTTCTCAATAGTAACTGACTGTTATGTGTCGGTTTAAATTGGTGTGTAGGAGGAGCAACAAAACATAGTGAATAAGAGATCGCGTGATCAAGAAGGATTAACGTTAAAAGAAACTCGACAAATGGAGTATCTATCTAAGGTACGCGATCAATAACATTTTTATGCGTTGTAAGACTCACGAGTCACAACCTTTATTCAATGTTGTCAGGATCGGGATCCTAGTTTGGATCGAACAGGTGATAGAATCGGATCGCAGGATCGAATCGTAGGATCGTAAGATCCTACAAATAGCTTAGATAAACAAGTTTATGCATACAATTTGGTATAATTTGTGATGTATAATGTCAAAATGAAAGTTGTAATAATCATATCAACATATGTCATATACCTTTAATAACAAACTCACAAATTTATAACACAAATAAGCATATTACGATCCTAAGCGACCCTACCATCGATCCTGACCAATCCTGTACCGATCCTACGACGATTTGAATCGTTTTCCACTTTTTGGATCCTACGATCCGGATCGCGATTTTAACAACAACGCCTTCATTGATCTCCTCATTTTCGACGATGAAGGTTATTGACGAGACTCTACGTTTGGTGAATATATCATTTACACTATTTCGAGAGGCGACTACTGATGTTAACATCAACGGTTAGTTGGCAATGCCTGATTTAAGTCATTTACGTAATAATTTTCAGTAAGTGGATGGTACATCCGATATATTACCTCCAATTATAGTTTTTAAGCATTATAGTAAAGTTTTTGAGTTATGTTTTAGAAATTATGAGTTTTTTCTATAAAATTTCTGAGTTTATTTATTTAAACATTAAACTCTAAAAAATCACAATAAAACTCAAAAATATTACATATAAGCTTAGTTAAATTTCAGTTATGACGGAAAAAAAAAAACTAAAATCTAACTTATAAACTTCAATATGTTCAAAAAAATACACATTTGCTCAAAAATAAATAAATTTTGAGGCAGTAAGCTCAAACAAATAAAAATTGGAGGTACTATATCTGATGTATGTTCCTTTTTCTCAATAATTTCTTTTTTCCAACTTCGATAATAACATTTGATTGTATGTTGTCGATAGGTTATAATGTTCCGAAAGGATGGAGAATCCTAACTTGGCTTAGAAGCGCTAACCTGAATTCGGACAATTATATGTTTTCCGAGAAATTTATACCTTCGAGATGGGACGTAAGTACTTTTAACTTCTAGGTTACGATCCTCTCATGTATATATTTTCCGTCATTCCATAAAACCGACCAAATTTAATTAATCTCGTAATTATACTTTTATAGGATCCTAACACGAGAGCGAATTTCGTTCCGTTTGGAGCCGGAAGTAGAATGTGCCCCGGACGTGATCTAGCTAAGCTCGAAATCTATGTCTTCCTTCACTATTTTCTACTTAATTATAAGTATAAATCTTTCTTTTCCTTTTTCCCGAATCCTTAATATATCGTCATAAATTTGTGATCGTTTAAATGAGTAAAAATTCTCGTTTTGCAGGTTAGAGAGGTTAAATCCGGAATGTGCAATCAAATACTTGCCAATTTCAAGTCCTATCGATAATTGTCTTGCAAAAGTTGTTAGGTCGTCCTAGACAATTTATTTCAGTAAAATCCGTGTACGACATAATAAACTTACGGGTTTCATTTAATGATAGTAGATAAACTGCAAACAATATTATAAAGATGTAAAACGGTTTTATTTGAGAATTTACGCGTTACAGACAGAAGTGGATGTATTGTTTGCATGTACTACTTGTGATTTGAAGAATAAATATGCAGATTTCACGATCGCTTCTTTTAATCTTTTTGTTACGAGTATTATAATTTTCTTTCAGTTTCTATGTACTTAAATTAAGTTCGTGTTTGGCCCTGCTTTTCAATTGTTTTTTCAACTAAATAAATAGAAGCTAGCTCAAACACTACTTTTTAAAAATCTAAAAACTAATTTTATTAAACAGAAATTCTATAACCAATCTCTAGAAAAACCTAGAAAACTCTAAGTTAGTGCATGTTTGGCCTTGTTTATGGAAAAGAATATTTACTTTTGTAAAGGAGTTTTTATAAAACTAGTTCTTGACAAAAATTTTAAAAAACTATTTTTATCGGTTATATCGTGTATGGCCTAACTAGTTTATATCAAATTTTTTTCGATTTTGGGCTCAAATAACTTGAGCAACGTGAAAAGAGAAACAGAAGTAACAATTTGCTACTTCTGTTTCTAGGTGTTTTTAGGAGTCAGTTTTAGAATTTTTGTTTAATAAAATTAGTTTTTAGTTTTTTAAAAAGTAGTGTTTGACTCAGCTTCTATTTCTTTGGTTGAAAAAACAGTTGAAAAGCAGGGCCAAACACATACTTATTTGAGCGCCAAAACCCAAAAAAATACCGCCAAATACCAATTTTTAGATTTTATGTCGGAATTCTCGCAAGTTAATCCCGCTCTTTTGTATATCTATATATAATACTTGTATATTTTAACAAAAAAAAATAAAAAAATTATAGAAAATAGTTAGGCCAAACACGATAAGACTGATAAAAATAATTTTTTAAAAATTTTGGCCAAACAGGACTAATTTTATCAAGAACTAGTTTTAAAAAAACTCCTTTACAAAAGTAAAAGTTATTTTTCATAACCAAGGCCAAACATGCTATAAATCAATATTTAGATGACTTTAATCAATATAGAGTGACACAATTGATATAAAAAATCTTTTATATTTTATATATCTCGAATGTGAGTTTTATAGTTTAAAATAATAATGCATTTTTTCAGTCATTATCCGCCTCATTGAGAATTGCAAGTTTGTAACGGTTATATCGAAAGAATGACCTTTCATCGTGAAATTACTTGTCAAGTGTAAAAGCTTGATATAATACCATAATCCCGTATATCTAATTTATTATCTTATTATCACTAAAACATAAGAGAAACGGTTTTTTAATAAATTATTGAGAGATCATTCTTTTGTACCATTTTATTTGTATTTCATGACCATTTTGTCATTGATCGTACCATAGTAATTTCGTACTTATTTACATAATAAATGTAATCATTTTATGTTTAATCATGATTTATACTTATTTATCATTATTAAATGAAATAAATAAGACGATCTTACTCGATAATTAACCGATTAGGAGAGTACAAATTTACAACAGTAAAAAAAATCTTGCTCTTCAACACAAAAACCGTTAATCGTTATTGATCAATTACTGGGCTTTGGGTAGAGCTGGCAAAAGCTGACCCGACCCGATGAACCCGACCCGACCCGATACAACCCGAGAATTGGGCGACCCGGAACCGAACTGACCCAACCCGAACCGACCCGCTAACCGATATCAGCATTATTTTGTCCAACACGAACTCGACCCGATCCGAACCGACCCGGCCTGTGACCCGATATTTCTCTACCCGATAGATGACGTTATAATAAACTGGCTTAATAATGATTTAAATGACACCAAATTGATAATTCTTCTTAATTATTTTAACTTAAACTTCAATTAATACATCTATCCATTAATTAAACATAAAAATATCATCTAAAACTAAATATATAAAATAAAATATATGTCAATAACCTAACCTGCTAATGACCCAACCCGAATTGTCACTCATGATGACCCGACCCGAAGATGACCCGACATGAACCGAACCGACCCAAACCCGTCCTAACCCGACATAACCCGAACTCGATATGACCCGACTTGCTTTGACCCGACCCGTAACCGACCCGAGTGACCCGATTGCCACCTCAGTTTTGGGTTACAATGTGAAAAAAAATTACCTTTAAAATCGAATCAAATTTGTGCCCAATTCAATTAAATTTCAAAAATGGATGAGATTCAAATTGATCTAAGCAATGTTAGCAATCAGCTTGAGCATGAAAATTTAGTCAAAATTATCATCAAAACTGTATTTCCTTCTCCCCCTTTTCACCTTACAGTCCCTTCTCACATCAAGGTAACTAAACCCTAAATTCTCTTAATTATTTCATTTATAAAGCTTTAATCTTTCTGGGTTTTGCATTTGATTGGTAGATTTGTAGTATTCTTATCTGGGTTGTGATCAAAATTTTGAACTTCAGATGTATTTGATTGATAAATTGATTGTATATTTGTATGCATGCAGTTTGTGCAAATGTTGTTTGTGTAGTTTGTTTATGTAAATTTGAGTCAATTGGATTTGAATTGGAATCTGTGACGGTTTTAAAGGATGATTCATGTCGGCCGAGCTTAAACTGTTGTTGTTGTTGCTGTTGTTGTAAATTCTTTCTAGAGCTGATTGAAATCAATAGGTTTCACTGGTGACGGTTATAACCCTAAACCCTAGACTGTCACAAATGAGAATTTGTGGATTAGAATTTGAGATACCAGACAGCTTGTGACGGGTCAAATATCAACCCTAAACCCTAGACTGTCAGTGAGATACCAGACAGCAGAATTTGGAGAGCATTCGATGAAGTTGTTTCAGAGCCTCGCCTTTCACCTTGTGCCTTGCACTTCACGGCACGAGTCCTCACTGCCTTCGTGCCCCACAGTACGACTACAGTCCTATCATAAGGCAATCAATCATCACGTATTCACGTCTACCCAATCATGATTCATCCTTCTTTTTAGCCTCGTTTGGGATTCATAATCGGACAAGCGCACTAAGTAATGAGGACTATGTTTGTTAGAATTTTAGATAGTTATATAGTAGGATTTTCAAGTTTTAAGTAAAGATACGCACTCTTGACGAAATTTTTCCCTACCCAATTTTCCGAACACTCACTTGTTGGCTTTCACTTATCATGTTAGCGCATTACGTGTAGTGTTTTCTCGTGAGATGGCTACTTGCCCTCACTCAATCACTTTTCGTTATTGCACTATAAACCGCAACAGTTCATACATTATATACTTCCATGGAAAATAGATATGCTGCCGGCTGCTGATGTTGTAGCTTGACAATTTTTGTCCTTGTGAGGAAAGATGATTTTTTGACGTGTTTCTTGCACTATAGGTACGTGATTTGATAAATCTAGTTGCCGAAGGGAAAAAACTACCAACTGAAACCGTGAGGCTTATTTCACGAGGAAAAGCGTTGCATGATAGCGAGAATGGAGAAGAGGTATACATCCAACTAGCTGATGGTGGTATGGATCTTACTTTTCATAGTTCAACTGAATCTTCTGGATCGCTTTTTCCATTTTGGTTCATGTGCATGAATATTAATTGTCGATATTACGATTTTTTGTGGTTGAGTGAATTGGAGAGAACGGGCGAGTGGGGGACGGAGCATGGAATCATAAACGATTATTTCGGTAGTGATGGGAAAGGCAAGGGACCCTTCCCTCATGATTCGAAAAGTCGTGGTGAGAAGGAATCCAAGAGGGGAAGAGCTAGCGTTCAAGGCTCCTTGCGCTTTTGAACGAAGAGATTATCCCAACCGGGGGAATTTCAGGAGAACCGGGTCGATCCTCTTTTTGGGTGGGTACAAAAGAAAGTAAGCTCGATCGGCCTTTATCTTTGGCTCCTAAGGTCCGTTCCTCAGGAAATTGGGCACGTGCAGGATAGATCGATTTCAGTGGTTGGATTAACCCAATCTTTCTGATGTCGGAGAGATATGAAAGGAAACACCTTTCTCCGTGTTCAAGTCTCGCTTCATTTATTACTCGTCTCATCATGTTGCATGGTAATAAATTGATTTTTGTAGACCGTATACTAACAGACTAATATACGTTCCTGTTAATTTTTCAGATTCCTTCATTGTAGCAGTTAAGCCTAAGGCACCACCGAAGCATGTTATAGCTGAATATGATGATGATGATGATGACGACAAAGACAACGACGATGATCTGGTCAGATGACTGCATCTATTTTTCTTTTTTCGAGGGACTATTTTATTATCTTCTTTAACTAAAATACCTTTCGTTGCTTCCTACTTGTCGGAAAACAGAAATTTGAGCTTCCAGAGTCTGCAAGTCGTTGGCAAAGGAGACTCTATCGCATTTTACACGATAGATTAAAGTTTTCTGGTAAGTACCGAAATTGATTAATGTCTAACGTTATTACACTGGTGTGCTGACTGCTGCTGATGATCGATCACTAATGTTTCATTTGTAGATATCGTTTTGACGGGAGTTTTCTGTCTCAGCGTTAAAACGTGGGCCTATATTGTCCTCTGGTTTATATTGGCTCCGGTTGCATATCGATGTGAATTGGGACCTATATATGTAAGTTTGATGACTCGAAATTGCATGACACTCTTTCGGTTGCACTGCGGTGTGACAAGTTAAAATCTTGCTGCAGAAAAACCGGATTCAATCGCAAACCGTCTCCCCATTTATTTGCTTTCTATTCTGTATATTAGGCTGTTCTTGATCAAAAAACTGTTTGTTACTGTACAGATTATAGCAACTGGATTTTTCCTGATCTTTAAAAATCTTGGCCGTCGCAAAGAAGGTGAACTCAGGTACGAGCTTAAATGGTCATCGATTTTATGTTGCCCATCACAAATCAGTAGTCGTTTCTGAACGTTTGCGCTGCAGAAGCCTGGTTATCGGTTTATTACAGTTCATTCCTTTACGAAGGAAATTACCCTGTACATTAGAAACCGTCCTCATTTTCACCCTTTCCGAATTTTCTTGGTCTTTTATAATCACTTCTGCTGATGTTCAATATCATTGCAGCGCGTACTCTATCTTCAACAAAGATTTCAAAGAGCTTCCAGGGACCTTCAATGCAGATCGAGTGGATAGAGACATTCGCGCAGGTCGGGTATGAGTAACAGTTCAGAGTTCAGAACTTAATACTTGTATAAAGTATAAACGGGTCGAAACTGGCCTTGCTATACTCTAATTTTGTAATTTGTATCGATAATGTAAATGAATGTTTTCACGGTCACGCTTGTACTGGTTTTTGTTATACAACGGCCGTTCAAATCAAAGATAACATCATTATTAGTCCGGGTTATGTAATTTTTGCTCGCCACCCCCGGGAACTTGTCCGCGTATCTTGAATCATCGATATAACCTAGAAACAAGCCGTTTCGAGACCGCGAAACGGATCTTTCGACTCGGGTATACTTTTTTAAGTGGATAAGGCAATGGGAGTAGAGTAGGAGACCGTATTTGAAAATTCAAAATAAGACACGAAAATGAGACAGAATACGACAACCTAAAGTAACATTAATAAGTAATAACTACCCACATCGACGAATATCGAAGTCGTAAAGCAAAACAAACAAACAAAATTCTTAAGTCAAAAATAGCAAAAATCATACAAAATCTTGACCATATGTTTCATTAATTTATTAATTTATTAATTTACACATATTTATTATTATAATTATTTAAATTATTATAATTATTATGAAGCTTGCCATATGTTTCATTAATTTATTAATTTACACATATTTATTATTATAATTATTTTAATTATTATAATTATTATGAAGCAAAACAAACAAACAAAATTCTTAAGTCAAAAATAGAAATCATACAAAATCTTGACCATATGTTTCTTTAATTTATTAATTTATTAATTTATTAATATTTATTATTATAATTATTATTTTAATTATTATAATTATTATGAAGCTTGACTTGTAAAACTTGGAATTGTGCCCGACAATGTTAGACAATAAGACCAAGAAACATAGATACTCCTTATCAACTTACAAACGTGCGTCTATCTTCATATGCTTTTTCAATAGTTTTATGTCGGAAGTCATGCATGTTTTAATTAACAACTAATCATGTTTTTCGTATAAAGCACGGTCACCACCTTCGATAACAGTATATAATCCCTTTGTCATGGTAGGTATTTGGATTTTTACTAAGACGAGATAACTCGTGAATAATTTGAGTTTTGCGCAGTCAAAACTTGGCTCGTGTGAACAAGTCAAGCCGAGATAACGTTGGCTCGGCTTAAAAAGCTCGTTAGCGGCGCGAATTTATGTAATTAGATAAATTTTACTCGTGTTTTATAAAAATATGTTGTCATGATTATATATTTGTATCACACACATAACAAATGTCTCACTGATTTTCCGATGTTTGTATATAAAACTTTTGAGCTTTATTATTGAACATATCTAGAGAAAAAAACAAGAATTCAACAATTATATATGGGTTGGAGTTGAACTCGAATTTGGCTCGAGCTTGCGTTAAAACTCGCAAACTTGATAACAAGCAAAATTTTTTCAAGTTTACGTAAGCTAGAGATCGGCTCGAGCTCAGATTTTACTTTATGAGCACAAGTCAAGCAAGCTGGCCAAACTCAAACTTGGCTCGGCTCGTTAACATCGCTAATCAGCGGTACTCTCAGCTAGAGATAAGCAACTGGATAAAGAGTTCGCTCTTATAAAAAGGGACTGAACCTCTTATCTGATCTCACGGTTAACAGATCAGGTGAGCAACACGACACCAAACCCATTTGGTTATTACAACAACTAACCATGTAATCATGTAATCATGTTTAGATTATTGGAGAATGAGATAAGTCTTTAGTCAATATTACAAAAATATAAAGTGGTAGTTAAGTTAGAATTAACCTCACTTTTTCATTGGATTATGAAGATAATAAAGTGATTAATATTCAATTAGCACACCACACACATTAATCATTGTTTTTTATCACTATTTTTTTGGCAAATTATAGTGTACGATAATCATATGATGATACAATTACCTAAATAGAAATTTTTGCTTCAGACAGACTAAAATAAGACGGACTAAATATCACCATTTTTTTAATAGAATATAATTATTTAATAACAAAATGTTATAACTTGAAATGTAACATTTTACCCTATAAATGATGGCAACATTTTACCAAAAAATGGTAACATTTTTTTGTAAAATGGCTACATTTAGTCCGTCTTATTTCAAACGAAAAATTAGTGCGTCTGAAATAAGAATTTGCGTTACATAAAAAGTGAAAAGAAAATTTAAAAGTTATTTTAAAAATATAAGGTTAAAATCGCAAAATAACATATAAGTATATAAGAATAAAAAGGATGAGATAAGTAGCAAAACGAGAATATATATAATAATCCACACAAAAATGTAGCAAAACGAGAATTTTTATAATATCGTTTATGTAAGAATAATAATTCTTATTTGTATAGTTAAACATATAAAATTTTTAAAAAAAGCCGTCACAAACAAAACTCTTTATGAACAAAGAATAGTGTACTAGATAGTGCCAAATACACCTTTCAACATCAAATTTTTGGTCATGTTATTAAGCACGGTTTGTCCCACTTATGTTTGAAACAAAGCTTTTACATTTTTCTATCACACAAATTCTTATTTGCAAGGGCATTATCCGTCGCAAGCTTGTGACGGATACCGGTTTTTCTCACAAAATACTCATTTTTTTCTCTCTCTCCAACACTATTTATGTGGTCCCCTTTCTCCACTAACTCTTTTCTGTCCATTTTATCTCACAAAATATCCGTCACAAATGGTGACCCGTCGCAAGCAAGACTTACTATTTCTATCATATATATTCATATTCACGTACCGGTAAGTTTCCCGAGAAATCATCTTTCGCTAGATTAAAAAATACATAGTAGAAAAAGAAAAGAAAAATAGAATATTATCTCTAAAAGTTTTGTGTTCCCATAATTATATAACTAGGTGCACAACTTACATGTTTTTGTGCAAATTTGCGTGACGGGTTATAAGTTTGTGGTACTCCTATCTTATTGATTAATGCACGAATATTTATGTAACAAAATAAATTTGCATGAGCGAGTTTGAGTTTTCATAATTTTTAGAGTAAATACGTGGCAACATGTAAAACCTTAAACATGAAGCCAATTAATTACATGCGTTTATTCATGGGCGGATATGTAATAAGATATGATTGAAGATATGCTATATTGTTATGGAAATATATTACGTGAATATTGTGTATATCCTATAATCAGTTAATTGGTTTCCTTTATTTAAGAGATTATGTTAGGAGTATCCCATAGATTAAGGAAGTAGAAGTAGTATATAATTAGGTGTCTTGTATTACGTTTTTGATCAATCAATAACAATCTTCTCAATTTTACCCAGTTCTTGAATTCTTTAGGATATCCAAGTTTTTAACCATAATTCCGATATTATTTTGCGTTTATTTTGTGTAGCAAAATTGCACAGATTAAAGGTATAATTTCACATAATTATACTTTAAAATATTAATAATATTCCACGTCCATAGCTTATAAATTATCTAATAAAGTTATAAATATTGATTTTTTACTCTTGTAATTACGTTCCATATATATTTAATAAAGTTAGAGAGTGCATTATAGAGTAAATTAATAATAACTACCTTTTAAAATTCACTTTTCTAAAATTACTCCCTTATATAATTTTTTTCTAAAATTACTCCCTTAAAATGTGTTTTTATCAAAAATTGCTTCAAAACTCTAATTCAAGTGACTTATTTTACAAGTTTATGAATTGATTCCGTTTGTAACATAGCCAATTTATGCTTTTATAGGTATAACAATGTAGAATAAGTTTAAAAACATACAAAATAGGTAACCTAAATTGGAATTTTGAAGCAATTTTTAATAAAAGTGTATCTTAAGGGAGTAATTTTAGAAAAAAATTATATAAGGGAGTAATTTTAAAAAACTCTATTTTAAAAGGGAGTTATTTTTAATTTACTCTTAATTATTTATTAAAATTACGTAATTTTGTTAAATATAAAACATAGTAAAGTTAGAGAATCAATATATAAATTATCTAATAAAATTGTAACTTTGTTAAATCTCTAGATTTCCAATCTAAAATTAATGTAACTTTTTTATTAAGCGTAAATATGAAAAGAAAAAATTGATATAAATGATTCATAAATCGTTATTTATCGTGAAATAATATTTACCTTCAAAACATAAACGTAACTTTACATACGAAACATAAACATTTACGGTTTTTTAATAATTAATTGAATTTTCTTAGCCGTTGGTCTCACCTTTATTGTTTTAAAAAAATTAGAAAAACTTATTTAATGACATGGTTTCATAAAATTGCTTAAAATGTTATTGTATTTACATAGATAAGATTGAACTTAGGTTTACAAACAATCGGTTCATTTACCAATACAACGATATCATTATATTGCAAACAAATGATACTAATTTATGGATATAATTGATTTTGAAACAAAATCCGTCGTAAACTTGTAACGTGAGACAAACGGGAAACCTTATTTACATACAGCAGTATGAACTCTAAACCAAAAGAGATTACGTTGTACTTTAATCTCCATGATGATTATCATAGCTTTTGATGGAGCATATTGCATATACCGCGTGGAAAGTATTATTGCTTCATTTTCATACCACAAATAAATAGCTACTTTATCATCACTTCTAATTAATTCACCACTCCGAAATAACCGGAGTTAATCAAAGTCGAGTTGAATTAAATTTAATTTAGTTGATAGGAATAGATGAATAATGTTGTTGGGATACTAAGATTATAAATTATATTCTGAATATCCTAATAATATTATTATTCCTAACAAAATGAAGTTGAGCTGAAATAAATAACTATAATTAGAAAGGTTTAGTTTTGTTTAAAATTGTCTTAAATTTACAGTATAGGCATTATAGCTATTGTTCAATACATCACATACCATGAAAATAATTCGGTAAAAAATTATTACTATTTTAAATGAAATTTTGCGATAATTAAAAGGGTATTACAAGTCTCATTTGAAATTAAAATATGCTAAAATTAATTTAGAATGAACAAGTATTAATTTGTCCTAAATTTATAACTATCATTAGATAAACCACAAACCAGAAAAATTATTCGTTCAAAATTCATTGCAGTCTTAAATGAGAATTAACGATAATTAAAAGGGTATTTATAAATTTTATTTGAATTAAAATAAGATAAAATTAAGTCGGAAAGAACAAGATATTATTATTGTATTAAATTATCCTAAATTTATATCTAACATTCAATAAAGCACACACCATGAAAATAATTCGTTCAAAAATCATTGTTGTCTTAAATAAGAATTTATGTTAATTAAAAGGGTATACAACTTACAAGTCTCATTTGAACTGAACTGAATTAAAATAAACTCCGTATAAAATTGCACGGGTATGTTTTAATAATGATTATGGTCAAAACTCAAAATATTAGAGTTAAAAGCTTGTAAATTAATATAATAACGTTATTTGTTTTCATTGTTTATCATTTATATTTTCATTGTCGAATAATGTTTTTTGTTCATCTGTTTATTTTTATTTTTTTTTATTGATAGACTGTGTGGACTGCGGACTATTGAGAAAATTTTGCATTTTCATATTGTATTATTTATGCAAAATAAATGGAACTGGAAATGGTGGTTCATTCACTAGTAGAAAAACCTCCATTGGTGGCGGTAAAAAATATCATTTGGTGGCGGTTTTGTAGCACCACCAATCCAAGAGGTGGCAAAAGTAAGGTGTAATTGGTGATTGAAGTTTTGTATTGAATATTCGATGAAACTTCATTAACAAATTTGGTTTTTCATAAATTAATTCCATATTTTTTGTGGTGGGTCCTACATTTATTTTTTTAAAAAATGAATATGATGATGTGGACGCACAAAATTGTACGAAATATTCTTTAGTTAATATAAATAAGATTTAAATTAAATCAGAAACAAACAAAACCTTAATGCATATTATATTAAATTAGTATTAATTGATTAAAATACTCTGAATATGGGTGTCCTACCCAAAATACTTCAAACCCTATTTTAACTACCAATATAATCAACTAATACTCTAATAATTACTTTTATTATAATATATGACCTGATAACTGCAAAATTAGTGAAGAAATTTCTAACACTTCTTTAACCCGTCTTTCTCTTTCTACTTCTCTGTTAATCTATTCAACTAATCACACCATTAAAAAACGCTACAATAAGTTAACAAAACAACAAATTCTATTCAAAGCAAATGAGGGCACTAATTGATTATATTGGTAGTTAAAATAAAGTTTAGTGTATTTTAAGCAGTTCACTCATAATTTTGAGTATTTCTATCAATTAATCCATTAAATTATCCTAAATTTATAACTATCATTCGATAAGCAACACACCATGAAAATAATTCGTTCGAAATTTATTTCCATTTTAAATAAGAATTTATACTATAATTAAAAGGGTATTATCGAAAGGTTCATGTGAACTTAGAAAAAGTGGAAAGCGCATATAGATGTTCCACTAAGTATAGAAATGGTAGCTTTTTATGAAATAATGGGACCAAATAATGACGATGACACATACAATAAAAGGGAAAAAGTGAGAATGTATTACTCATTTTGACGTGGATGTGCTTAGGTTAAAATTCTTACCATGACTTGACCAACAAACATCACTTATTCCCTCCTTAACTATCTAGCTTATATAAGAAATAAAGAAAATATTGTTCGAATATCAATAAGGTTGGACATCGACATGGATATGGGCACGAGCGATGAGTCGGGATCTTGGTTAATTAGCATCATAACAAATGATGAAAGAGTGGTATAACATAGACGTTATAATATAATTCACAAAGTATTATAAGTCAGTTCGAATATTAATAAGGTTGGACATGGAGATGGACATAAACATGGATAGGGATATAGGAGATGGGTCGGGATCTGGGCTATTAGCACGACAACAAACGATGAAAGGACGATATAATTTTGACAAAGTATTATTATTGATGACTCAATAGTTAATAAGTTTATAAATATCTTATTCTTTGCTCATCAATGTTTTAGAATTTAATATTTATGATTCATATTTAAACGGTATTTACAAATTATCGTTAAATTATTTTACCTGTAAAATACTTTGAACATAATACAAATTATCCATAAGAATCTTTTCAAATTTGAATGAATTTAACATTAGTAAACCAGTGTACATCAGAACACGAGCTACCTCCGCTTACCTAGTAAGGATCAGACTGAAACCCTGAACTAGTATGGCTAATGAGAACTTGAGAAGAGTCAGACTGGCTCAAACTTAATTAGCCCTATGCTTTGAAATTTTTCTTTATTTGTGCCGGATATGGATTGTATATGCAACTTATTAAAAACCTACATTTGACACGTACCATAAGGGGGGTGCGCCAGCCGTCTGGCTTCGATCATTAAGTGAACCTAAAAAAAAATGCCTGACAGCATGAACGATCAACCCGAATCGATCTGTCATGTTGTGTTATTGACCATCCTCTCATATATTTTTCCATCCATTTTCAAAATCATAACTATAAAATATATAATTCAAAAATCTTATTGAACTTACAAATATAATCTTCATTGTACTTAATACTCATACAAAGATACAATCATACTCCACCTAAAGTGACACTTTTTGGCTAATTTTAAGAGAAATTTAGAGAACCCTAATTTTGAAAAACGGTTACAATAATTGGGATTTAGGTTGATGAAGCCAACATAATAAAACAAACAAGTCCAAATGTGAACTACAAAAGTTACTTTGTCACTTTGAACACAAAATTTGGCCCCCACACTCTTTGGAATTTTTAAGGGTACCACCACACAAGCAAACTCCCCCCCTCTCCTTAAATTACTCTCTTTTCGAGAATAATTATCGTATAAAACCGTCTCATAATGTTGAACCGACTTTATTTGAATATAAAAGCATTCATTTATTTATTGATAACAATAAATCGAGGCTTCATAAACAAGGGCGCGACCTGAAAATACAACACGAAATTAACGGGGTTAGGTTGGGTTTAATGAACGTTTTATGTAAATGAGACGACAAGAACGCGATGCAATATTTAATTGGATCGTTTTTGGATTATAAATACGGACTCGACACGAACAATCTGCTTATTAAATTAGCCCTAAATTGTTTTTATTTTCCATCATATAAAAACATTTGCAATTTTTAAACATTGACAAAAAAAATACAACGCGAAATTAACAAATTTAGGGTATGTAATTGGATCAACACGAATATGACCGAGATTTATTTGGGTTGGATTTTAATTAAAGATTAGTGATTTATTTACACGTGATATTGATAAAAACACGACACAACTCGATCTGTTTATCCAGATTAAACTCAATGTGAGCTTTTTTTTTGGACTGTTTATTCCATCCCCAACACCTATATATATACCCCTCTTTCCTACCTTCATCTCTCCCTTCCTCTCCTTTCTCATCTCTTTCCAATTACAATTTCTATTACATTTTGCAAAAATTTGTCAATGTAATCCTCACTTTTAAGCAAAATTGGCTTAAAAATTTGAACTTTTAGTAATTTTACCTTGTGGGTACTTATAAAGTTGTGATTTTTAGTAATTTTAACTACATTTTTTCGAGTTTCGGTTAATTTAAGCTAGTGGGTATTGTGAATTGTCCTTGTAATTGGTCAAATTTGGGAAATTATTGGGGGTGTATTATTGATAAACCCTAAAATAAATATAAGGGATTTTGAAAAACAATGATATTGGTGTATAAAGGATGCATTTTGTGGGAATTTTTTGTTATTCTTGAGAGTAAATTTTGTGTTGGCAAAAGTTTCTATTTTTGGATTTTCCAAATTTTCAACAGGTATAGTGTTGTTACTTAGTCTGGATTCGAGTCAGGTAGGATCAGTAGCGCGGTAAAGCGAATTGTTTCCTTTTTAGTGTTGTGTATTTGGTTCTGTTTGATAGGTAGAGTGGTATAATGGGAGGTTCAACATTGCCACCCGGGTTTCGGTTTCATCCAACTGATGAAGAACTTGTAGGTTATTACTTGAAAAGGAAAGTTGAAAAACTCGAAATTGAGCTTGAAGTTATTCCTGTCATTGACTTCTATAAGTTTGATCCATGGGACTTGCCAGGTACAGAACTTGTTAACATACTGTCAGTCATTTTACTGTAAAACCCGAAAAAACCAGACTTTTAGAATTGTAGAATTGTTATGTGGAGTCGTCGAGACACTGTGGTAATGTTCAGATGCAATGCTGCAATGTATTCTGAACTAAAATTGCAGAAGATGCTGCAGTGTATTCTGAACTAAAATTGCAGAAGAAAAGATCATGAATTTGTAGAGTGGTTGAATGTCTTTTCACATTTAGATATGTTTTCCATGAATGGCAGAGAAATCATTCCTTCCGAAACGTGATATGGAGTGGTTCTTGTTAACAGTCAGTCATTTTACTGTAAAACCCGAAAAACCAGACTTTTAGAATTGTAGAATTGTTAAGATGCAATGCTGCAATGTATTCTGAACTAAAATTGCAGAAGAAATGATTATGATTTTGTAGAGTGGTTGAATGTCTTTTCACATTTAGATATGTTTTCTATGAATGGCAGAGAAATCATTCCTTCCGAAACGTGATATGGAGTGGTTCTTTTTCTGTCCAAGAGATAGGAAGTACCCGAATGGGTCTAGAACGAATAGAGCTACTAAAGCTGGTTACTGGAAAGCGACAGGAAAAGATCGGAAAGTGGTCTGTGAGTCTGTGACAGGGTTTCGTAAAACCCTTGTATTTTACCAAGGGCGCGCTCCCTTGGGAAATCGGACTGATTGGTTGATGCACGAGTATCGCCTTTCTGATGACACCCAAAATGCTCATGTAAGAAACTCACCTTCTGTCTGTCTATCTGTTATACTGAATTATTCAGAAAAACCGTCTCTCTGTGTGACTGTCAGTAACATTAGGTTATGATGTTCCTTCTTCTAGGGTGCTTATGCTTTGACTCGTGTTGTTAAGAAGAACGGTTTCAATGAAGGCGTGAAAGCTAAAGGGGTCGGAAGCAGTTCAAGCAGTAAAGCTCCATCAAATGAACCCTTGACGATATCTAGTGATTATCAGTATAATAGCAGCACCTATTCCAGCCCTATTTCTTCTCCTTATATCACACCCAGGGCCGAAACTGAGGCAACTGCTTCAATGGGTACAAACACTTTGAGCATGTGGGTTTCACCTGACCTGATTCTCGATTCCTCAAAGGTACTTTCTGATAGATGAACCATCTCAACCAAAACCTTAAGGTGAAGAATGGTTAGTTTGCACGGCCCCCCATACCGTGTGCTGGTTTCCACTCAGGTCACACTGGCTCTGATACCATGATAGATGAACCATCTCAACTATTATTAATATTCCTATTACTTTCATTATCTGGTTGTTTACTGCATGCATCTGACTGCATTGGGGTAATGTTGTTGCAGCAATGCATTATTTCATACTGTCGACTGTCGACTGTCGATAACTAATGGTTTCAGTGATCTGAATGTTTGATGCAGGAATACTCACAGGGACAGGAAATGTCATCTGACTACTATTCACAATTTGACTTCGATCATGCAACGGCTCAATGGCAGCCTGCAGGCCAACAACAACAACAACAACAAGGTATTTCTCCGAGTACATCATACTCAAATTTCGGAGAAATTGACAATCATGATAATCTCAACCAACTCGGGTTCATGTCACCGTACTCAGCTAACATGGATTACATCGGATATCATGAGAATGCTGATGTTTTCAATTACGACTACGAAGGAAATCCCAATTCCTTCTGATATATAGTTCTGATGTCTGAACCATCTGGTTTAACCTCAGAAGCAGCCGAGTTTCCAACTCATCCAAAACAGCGCCTTTTTTAGTGTGTTATTGGATTATCATACCGAAAGTATGGATACTGAAATACGTGTGTTTTAGACCGTCCTGGTGACAATCGCCTTTTTACAGAATTTTCACTAGATGATGACCTACTGGCACTTGTATCAGTTGTATGTCTTTTTAGTCATTTTCCGTCTTTTCGACTATGTAATTTTCAGTGGGTGTACTATAATATATCTCTTTTTAGTCATATATTCTTCTGCAACAACATCCTTTTTTCCTTATAAAACAAAATATCACCTTTCAGAATGTGACCTAATTCTCTGAAAACATCACATTCACACTGCTACTTTGCAATGCACCAATGAAGTGCATTCTGATTGTATCGATTCTCACTTACTCGTTATTGGGGTGATCGAGTTAAAATGACAGGGTAACGTATAAAGGTACATCCCACATTCCCACCTCCTTACCCCGGAATTCCCGGGAGCTATAGAAGCACTGGGGTAATGTTGTTGTTGTTGTTGTTGTATCGAGTTAAGAGACGTGATTTGGTCTTATATGCAGCATTGTCATGTACTCATGAGTCGTGAGTCTTGACCAACACCAGACGGTCTGAAACTTTATTTAAGTCCGTCACTTGGACAAGTCCGATGCACTGAGTAACATACCCTGCAATATTAGAGAACCCGTTTCCCCAAGTTATAACCTAACCTGCAACCAACCAAACTGACTCGACCAATACTCGATTATAACATGCTTGCTTGGTCTACTCTGTTGGTAATTTAAGTGTAATTACCGGTTCATTTTCCATAATTTGGATTTGGTTCAAAGACGGGCGAACTTATAAATAGTAAAGCTAGTTCGGGAAGTACGGAGTGTACACTAGTCTATTGTTTAAAAGTTCGCGGTATAGTTGCCTTACGAACGACTATGCCTTTGAACAGAAAAACGAATTACACATAAAAGCTTCGAAATTACATCTCTGTTTTCTTGCCAAAAACCGAGGAACACCGTCTTATCTCTGTAGAAAATTCGGAACATCCCAGGCACTAATATACGGGACGAATTGTTCTATAAGGAAAGCGTAGCGATTCGGTGTTGTTTTCATTGTTTTCATTTCTTTGACAATATATCAATAACATACTCCTTTGTTACTCCGACAATTCACTTTGGTTGCATGTTGCACATCTGACACTTTTAACACTGTGTTATGTCCGACACTTACAGTCAAGTCTGAGTAACGTAACTTTACTCCAATGCTTACACAGAATCCTGCTAAAAACAGAACATCTACAGCATTTCCTCTGCAATAATTATGAGAACTTTAACCACAGTTTACCTTAATCATCAAAAGAGATTAAGCTCCCTTTGCTCGCTTTTACTCGCTTTTACCGATAAAAGCGACATTTTAACCGAACCTGTTCTTGTTTAACCTTTAACCTTTAACCTTTGGTTACATGGAAGTGGGGTTAAATGACATTACATCAAGTATGAATGCTTGAAGAAAAGAGCTCTTCATCTGAAACTTTAATGTCTACTTCATCTTTCCATTTTGTTGTTTCTTTAATTAGTTATCATGATAAGATTTATCTACAACATCTTTTACCCTTTTAAGTTTTTTTTACAAATCGTGTTTCATACTCGCTTCGTTTGATCAATTCTCTACGTTTTCTATATTTGGCTGTCTCAGTCATTTCTTTACGTTTCTGGTTTAAATACGTGAAAACTTGTTTTTTCTTCTCTTGTGTACCGTGTACGTCTCTCGTTTTCTCGTTCTTTGTGCCCAAAGCAAACGTAAATAAATGATCGAGACGACGAGTAGTAAACTCTCTAAAGAGCAAGACACCACCTTTTTCACTTTAGTGTTTAAGAGACACATTTGTCTCTACTCTCACTTTACCCATTGTATTAAATTTCCGTTTGAGATTTGATCTCGGAATAATTGCAACTTATGGTGCCTCAAAAATACGGTCTAAATTCACTATTTGTGGTCACGAACTCACGACTAATGAAGCGGTTTCAGAATTTTGAGTCGGGTTGTACAATACAGCCATATGGGTCTATTTCAGGTCTCAAGTCAGGCTTATCAGACCCGATCAATTGGTCAAGATAACATTTTTTGTTAAAGTTAGTATAGAAGTAACTTTTACTAACTTTTTGCATTGTTGAATATAAACAATTAAACACTAAAAATAACACAAAATTTGAAATGTTTGTATTATTGTATATGAATGCAAAGACCAAAAAGTGTTAGGACACTCACTCACTCACTCACTCACTCACATCCCTTTCTTCTTCTTTTTCTTTACGAATTTTGCTCTCTAATAAGTTATTTACAATAATTTTACGACAACGACAACATTACTTCAGTGTAGTGTACACGATGTTTCTCCAAATTGGAGGGTAAGGGGCTAAGGGCGTCTTATATACGCGGTCTTCTGTACAGTGTAAAGGGAGCCACAATGGTAGATAAAGCAGCTTAGATAGTTGTCTTTTTCTTTTAGTTTAAAGAGAGTCATAAGAGAAAATTTGACCTAAGTCATAACTCATGAGTACCAGTGCTAGCTGATATTTGCATGTACGCAGTTTTACCTGACCAAGATAAAAGTTGTTTTGAGGTTCTGTTTTTTTCGGCTGAAACGAGTTGAGTTGAATTAAATGAAATAGAGCTTAATTGAACTAAATTGAGTGGAACTAAGGTGAAGTGAGTTTAGTTGAATTAAAAGTTAATTTTGTGAATAGATTAACTAAACAATAATGATTTAATATAAATAAAGCTTAACGCAATACAACTAAGCAAAACTAAAATGAGTTGAAATTAAGTTAGAAAGAACAGAGTCTAAGTCTTCCAGAAACCCACCAAATTAACAATGTAAACTATCGGACATACAAGACCAAAAACTTTCCCAAACGCCAGCAAGTTTAGCCGGTAAAGCCCCCACAGAATGTGACTAAGTGCATGTTTGGCCTTGTTTATGGAAAAGAATTTTTACTTTTGTAAAGGAGTTTTTGTAAAACTAGTTCTTGATAAAATTGTTCATGTTTGGCCAAAATTTTTAAAAAACTATTTCTATCAGTTTTATCGTGTTTGGCCTAACTAGTTTCTATCAATTTTTTTGGATTTTGGGCTCAAATAACTTAAGAGCAACGTGAAAAGAGAAACAGAAGTAAAAATTTGCTACTTCTGTTTCTAGGTGTTTCTAGGAGTCAGTTTTTGAATTTTTGTTTAATAAAATTAGTTTTTAGTTTTTTAAAAAATAGTGTTTGACCCAGCTTCTATTTCTTTAGTTGAAAAAACAGTTGAAAAGCAGGGCCAAACACGTACTAATATTCATGATCCGAGCTCAAAATTCAAATCCCGTCAGAATCAAAACACCGACTATAGCAAGCCTTTTGAGAGTGTGAAAGCAAGAATTAGATTCAAACATCAACCTCCAAATGACAAGGAAAAGTGTGAAGTAGCAACTAGTAAATGTGATCAAAAAAGGCTATGCTAATTGCAAAATTAAATGGGTCACTCAAACAAGTTATCTTATTCTTAAATTGTCCTTAGTCTTAGAATATTTCTGAATTTTACCTTTGTTTTAAGCCTACTTTTAGCAAGAATATGATAAAAATAAATTCCATGGAATATTAATTAATCAAAAGCACTTAATTTTACTATAAAGTTCATGGTTTAGCCGCCCTCTACTAGCTCTTTACATGTCACCTACACACCCTACTACTTCAATGTGGGGCTTGGAATAAGTTTAGTGAAAGCCTTATTTTCTTAATTAGCAAATTAAATTCTGATTAATGACGGATATAGTTATCGTAAGTTTGCGACGGATTAAGATCCACGTGAATAGATAAAAGAAAAGCAGAGTATTTAGCGAGTCGTATTTTGTTTTGTCTTATCTATTCACATGAGTATATAAGGAGTAGCAGATATTTGACTCGTTGCAAGTTTTTGTTTTTTCTTTGCTAGCAAGTGAATATTCCCTCTGATTCAGACAAAAGATAATAGTTGCTTTTTAACACTATTCATGGTCGTAGGGAATCTTTGATATTACCATTAATCTATAAGACAAAATATAGTCATGTGTGATCTTGTTTGATTTATCGTCATGAATGCTATAAGAATATCAAATTTGTATAATTTTTAAAAATGTGTAACTATTTACAAAACGTGTCTCAACAACTGTGATAAAGCAATCGTTATCTTTTGTCTAGATCGGAGAGAGTATTACTCTAATCAGATGGATATTTAACTTTTTGATGTTTGATATCCAAAAGTTTTGTATAGGTAATGAAGTGTTATGATTGGAGGTGACCAATAATTCGGGCTAAGCTAGCTCAGCTCAACCCGATTTAGCGGGCTTGGATATGGTAGTCTATTAATCCGCTTAGGGTTGTAAAAAAACAATATTCAAAGATATGGGTCGTGCTTGAACCGTATTTTGGTGAGTTTGGCACGCGTGAGACAACATGCCTTCTCCTTGGACCTTCATGCAGGTCCAAGGGAATGGTCGTCGCCTGTCCTCGTTTGGAGTTGGATCTGGTGGTTCTATATCTAACCCATTCCCCATATATTTGTTTTTGTAAATCGATTAGATTAACGATGTTTTGATTCTTTTAATTCGATTAATTTAACTATGTTTGATTTATTTGATTCGACTGAATTAACACAGTATTTATTTGTTTAACTTTTTAAATTGAAAAGTTTGGGGTAGTTAATAAATATTGTCAAAATGATAGTTGATCGATTTGTTGTATTGACATAAAATTCAAAAGCGATATTTGTTTTCATGTTTGATTTTAGTGAAATATAAGTATTTATGATTTAATTAGGAGGAAAAAGAAGGGAAAAACATTTCGAGTATGGTTTATTTACATCTAAAAACGATTTAAAATAATTTGTTGACAACGAATAACATCGACACCCAAAAAAAAACCTTATTTGTAGAATAAACTACTAATGTCCAACTTCCCAACTCCACTCCACAAGAAGCCCATAACACATGCATAATTTTTGATGGGCTTTAAATAAAAAGCCCATTCAAAGCCCAATGACTGGTCATTGAGTTTGTCTCAAAAGTCATGCTAGCTTTGTCATTGTAATTGGACTAGGGATCTCGAGTCCGAGTCCGAGTTCGAGTTCGAGTTCGAGTCCGATCTAAATTTAATAAAGCTGAAGTGAATGGAAGTATTAGTTAATTTGTGAAAAAATGAATTGAATTGCTTGAATATGAAATTAATAGAACTAAATTAAACTGAAATGAGAGAACTATATCGTGTAAATTTCTTATTCTTATAAATTACTTTATGAAATTGTAATACACCACCTGAAAAAGAAAATATCATGTAAATCATACTAAAAAAAATACCGAAATATCTGATAAATTACGAGTAAAGTATATGTGTAAATCAAACAATTGTAATTAGATACCAAAAGTAATACTAAATGGATTTATATTCATATATAATATAAAATGATTACAAATAAAATTAGCCACGTTCTGAAATAAAACGAGTACGTTTATAATGAAAACATGCACTTAAACCGTAATCTCTGATAAAAGGTAAAAATTTATACAAAAGATTCGGAAAAAAATACTTGTAGTATTTTAATAAGTTGGTAAAAAAAACATATTTTATAAATCATTACGTAAAGAATGAGATGCATGGTTATCTATTATTATCGTCTTGAAGAAAGTCAAGATAAGTATGAACGAGAGACCATTTTCCATATTCCATTTTCCAAATTCTTACGTCTAAGTCCATTTAATTGAACATAAAAGATTCCACGACTTAACCTTAATTACATGGTAATCACCCCTAAAAAGCATCACAAATTCTCGTCAAAAACGATAACTATCTGTCACAAGTCAAAGACGGATAGTACATCAATATGTCTCTCATAATATGCAAGTGATAAATCAAATGGGAATTAAATTATTATAAAAGAGATACGGAGTATTATTTATTTTCAACTTGTGACGGATAATGTCCGTCTTCGATGAAACGAGCTGCAAAAAATATAGACATCTTCTAATATATTTCGCTTTTTTGGCACTATTCATAGGTCGGGTGAATTTTCGACACAACTTCTAATATATAACATAAAAGATAGTCATGTGAGATCTTGTTTAAATCGTCTTACCGAGTACATTGTGAATATCAAAGTTTTATAATTTTTATCAATATGTAACTAAAGACATTAACAAAAGAAAACAGGTATTGGCAAAAGTGAATAAAGTAAACGTATAGAATTGATTGGAATGGAGGAACTATATAATTGTAAGATTATTTAGAAGGCCTGGTTGAGCAACGTCGTCAACCCATTTTTTAAAAAAAATTATCATGGTGGGACCCGCAAAGTTGTATAATGGTTTTAATTTGAAATAACTGCATGAAATAATAGTTTTACAATTATTACGTAACACTTTTGATATAAATTCGTAAACATGAATTTCTATGAACACTCTCAATATGTATAACATGAACTTAAATATTATATAAGAAAATATAATACTTTAAAAAGTCGTCTTTCTAAAACTATTACATAACGATTTATACCCAATACATAATTACAATAAACAATAATAATTTACAATTTACAATTTACATCAATCGGAAAAAAACTACGGCGACAATACGAAATGTAAAAACAATAAAAATAATTTAATATTAATATAACAACCAGGAATAATAATGTACAAATTAATATCATCAATTGAAATATTTTACGAAAATCAAGTCATAAACAAAGGTGTATAGACGTTAGATATAAAACAAAATCGAATTTTGATAAAAAAAAGTGTATAGACGTTAGATATAAAACAAAATTTATGAATATTTATAATTTAGTTCAGATTATGCATAGTTAAATACGATTTGAAAACAACCCGTGCAATTTTTTATACGGGCAAAAAACTAGTGGAGTACTCAATTAATTAGACCCGATTGCACATAATATTCTTGTAGAATTTCGAGTACATAACCTTGTTAATTACGGAGTAATTACCAACTTAATTGGACATGCAATTCCTTCCACTTACGTAAGTATCTCTATGGAAAATACACATCATGTTGAACATAGTATATCTCGTGAGAGACCCGTCTTTTATTAAATTACTGAAAAATACGACATGTAAAATAGAAATTAAGTAACTGCTTCTCCTCATCGTGATGGTATTGAGAAACAATATGTCTTGTTTTTATGTTCAACAAAACATATTCTAACAACGCGTACCATATCACAAAGATTATTCGACTATATTAATTAAGATTTTCAATTACAATTTATAAAATGAGTTGAAAATAAATTTTGTTTAATTATAATTGTGAATTTTTGACCATCTAGTGAACTATTGTATTAATTATTGACAATGTAATAAAATATCTCTTTGGCTTGATTGATAGTATTTTATTTGTTTAGTACGTGATATAATTACTTTTTTGTTGAATTCTGGATATGATCACGAATTAACTTAACGATTAAAGAATAAAATCGCACAAGATTTTTGTATGATTCTATAATATAAATGTGTGTTTACTTGTGGAAACATATACAACATTTCTCAATGTACAATGTTGAATAAAATTATTGAATAGAAATCTAATCCTATATTTAACATGACTAATTAAAAATTAATTCATACAAGTATTTGATAAAATGAAATAAAAGTAATTGAAAAGTAGCCTAAAGAAATACTCAGCCTAATTTTATTTTATTTTTATTTAAATAAAATACGATTCAACCTGAACTCGAAATTGATCTTGCCTAAATCCAATTTACCATAAAAAATTATATAATAGACCGTACGTCATCTTTTGGTCGTTAAAAAACGGTGTTATGCAGATCTACGACCCTTATATTTCAGTTCAATTCGCTTTATTATGTTCAGTTCTGTTTCATTGAGTTCATCAGTTTGATTCAGGTAGACCTCATTAAGTTCAATTCAGTTCGGTTCAATTTAGACAATATCAATCCAAAAGAATAGAACTGTATACGTATTAAATAGGATGTTCGCAAATTTTCCGAGGTTAATAGGTCAAAAGAAGACTACCGTCTACCACAACACGAGACGTAAAATACGACTCAGAATTCCCGTCTTAACCGCTAAACTAACGCATCTTCGAGTCTCGATACGGTCGAGTACTATAAAAACAAGTGGAGCAAATTCGCAAATTGCAAAACAAAAGCAACAAAATCCGCCCCCGTCTCTCCACAAGCAGGCAAAGCCACCATTCTTGAGAAAATCAATAAAATTGTTCCAAAAAACCATGAAATTTTAACTAATTTTCCCCCAAAAATTCAATTTAATCTTCAAAAAACCCTAATTTAATCTCCAAATCACCCATTCAATCACCTTCGTTTCATTTCAATGGCGTCAATTGCACTTCGTTCTCCTTCATTTTCGCCTTCTTCTTCTTCTCTTCACTCTTCTCCTCGCCGTACTGCCATTGTTTCTCCTTCTCCTCCTCCTCCTTCCGTTTCTTCTCGCTTCGCTGTCGTATGTTACTCTCGTTTGAATTCATGTTTTTACAATGCTGTTGTTTTTGTTTGAATTTCTCGTTGTTGAAGATACGCTGATACGGTCAAAGTTGAATGTTTCGTTAATGGCGGCTTTTGAAATGATTTTATTCATCGCGATATTTCATTTGAGACCGTCTTAAGCTTAAAAACGGTGTTTATTGACACGCCTTAAGCTCAAGACGGTTTTTTCCATGCTATGTAGTTCATTTAATGCTATTCGTAAATTGTAATGGTTATGTCTTGAAATTTAAGACGGTTTTAAGCAAGACTAGCTGTTTATTATTCCTTGTGTCCCGCTCATTGTCTACTTGTCATTTAGTAACTGGCCTGCTCCCCTTTCCTTGATCTTTGTGCGAAAACCAAATGATAACAATTGGCTGAGACGGAGGTGATAATTGATTGAGCTACGGACTGAACTGGCCATAATTCGAGGTTGATAATGTTGAATTTGAAACTATTAGCATTTGTCAATCGTTACTGAAAGAGTAGTTATCCCCTACCACGGTCTCATCCCGTGTTTTTTTCAAAATGCGACTATTTTTTAGTAAAAATAATCACTTTTTGATAAATAGTAACCGCTTTGAACAATGGTCACTTTTTGGTTGGTCGCACGTGCGACTGTCGTGGAGTAGAATGTGTGTTACTGAAAATAAGTGAAGTTTCGGATTATTATCAGGAAATTAAAGAGATGAAGTTATGTAATCTTGTTAATGAGAAGAAATTTAGTTATACGGAAATCATGGGTAGCCAGATTATTGACAAAAGTTTTGTTATTTTTGGTAGAAATGTAATGCAAGTGAGTCCTTGAAATTGCCAAATGGAAGGCCGTTGGTCCCAATTCTTGACGAGCAAAGTTTGCCGAAATATCTGCAATCAAAGCGGCTGGAGAATTCTGTAAATAGGAGTGGTACGAGGTTGAAACTATTTTCTGGGTTGGCGAATCCTGCGCTGGCTAAGGTCTGTTCTGTTTTAGGTTGATGAGTCTTATACTTCGGTCATTCTCCTTTCCTTGCAAAATTAGTTCCAATTGTACTAAACCTCTTTAACGATAGCCTTACTAGTTTTTATTTTGGTAATTCTTGTTGTCGTAGGAAATTGCTTGGTACATGGGTTTGGAGTTGGGAAAGGTGAAGATAAAGCGGTTTGCAGATGGTGAGATTTATGTGCAGCTGGAAGAGAGTGTTAGAGGATGTGATGTCTTCATCATTCAACCAACGGGTCCTCCTGCAAACGAGAATATCATGGAACTCTTAGTTATGATAGATGCCTGTCGTAGAGCATCAGCCAAAACCATTACTGCAGTTATTCCGTACTATGGTTATGCCAGAGCTGATAGGAAGGCAAGTGCATATCATGAACTGGCACTGTCAGCACAGCACACCTAGCGATTCATCTATAAAGTGAGGATATAATACTAATCTTTCTGATTTAAAATTTTGGTTACAGACTCAAGGGCGAGAAGCTATCACTGCCAAAATGGTTGCAAACCTTATTACTGAAGCTGGGGCAAACAGAGTACTTGCATGTGATCTCCACTCTGGACAGTCGATGGGTTACTTCGATATCCCAGTAGATCATGTATACTGTCAGGTACTGGAAAATGTTACGTGTCACTTCAACTTATTACTGTATTCTAGTTTACATGTATTTGATGAGTCTTTTGTCAATTTGTTTACAGCCTGTGATACTTGACTACTTAGCCAGCAAGAGTGTTGCCTCAAGCGATTTGGTCGTAGTCTCCCCTGATGTTGGAGGAGTGGCAAGAGCCCGTGCCTTTGCAAAAAAGTTGTCTGATGCACCTTTGGCCATTGTTGATAAGAGACGACATGGGCATAATGTTGCTGAGGTGATATATTTGTTAAATATATATGATTATTTTGACTACAACAGCAACCAACATTACCCCAGTCCCTCTACGGCTCCTGCAAAGTAGGGGTTATTTAAGGGGATCAGGTATAATTTTCCTGATACCCGAATAAAAATTGTGTCGGGAGTTGCGTCAGATCATTCACAATAAAAAGAAATGCAACTGGTATCTGTTTACCGATTCAATCTACTGTATTGCATCAGGATTGCTTGACATGTTGATAAATAAATCTATGGCTTTTGTGTGTGAATAATTGTGCCATCTCGAGGCTTTATTTTTCTTCTAAACTGAAATACCGAATGATGTCGTCTTTCTGCCATAGTTGAAATCATTTAGTTTTTCTTTTTAAGGTTGATTATTAGCGCCTTGACATCTCCTAAACTACTGTATCACGGAACACATTTAGTATTTAACTCTATTTTCATTTCTTTTATCAGCAACTGGTATCTGTTTTGCAAATCTCTGCTTGTAGAAGTATCTTATAATGTCGATCCTGATGAGCAGGTGATGAATCTAATTGGTGATGTGAAAGGAAAAGTTGCTGTAATGTTGGATGATATGATTGACACTGCTGGTACGTCATGTTTTTTATTTAGTAAAGTATCTCTTGCTCCTATTTATTTAAGCATTGAAAAATAACCTTGAATTCTCCGATCCCTTATTTCATTTAGGTTTTTGTTTGTGCGGAACTTCTTCTCCTGTATCACTTGTTGTTCCTTGATTATTACTCTTTAGGGAAAGACGATAACTGACTTGCATAAGTGACCTTGGTATGAGCATAACATTGGTCTGAACATAGAGCTAGATTGGATCGGATGAGAAAGAGTATACGACTACATTGGTCCAATACGTATATTGCCAAATTTATTTTGACAATAAGTTTGTGGTGGGACATCAGGCTTCATTTTCACGTCTCATGGCTACACCCTTGATATAACTTGGCTGAAAGTTTCTCAACTTTTTTTTTCCATTCAGAATGATAATATGGTAATCTGATCTTTCTCTCGTATGACAAACTATGACGATTCCAGGCACGATTACAAAAGGTGCCGAATTGCTGCATGCAGAAGGGGCTAGAGAGGTTTATGCTTGCTGCACACATGCTGTTTTCAGGTATAGCTTTGATGTTGAACATATGGATTTAATAGATTTTCAGCTCTATGTGCTTAAGAAGTGAAGCTTCTTTTGAACTTAGCCTTTACCACAAATAACGGTGCAAGCCGTGCAACCAGATAATAAAAAGCTGCAATTCATCGATTGTAAATAGTTTTTCTGTATAGCTGTGTCATTGACTATTTGGACATCAAATTGACTCTCAAGTCTAAACTTAAAAAATCGGGGTTTAGTTCCTTGCTGAGTACATCTGCTTCTTAGCTGTGTTTTTTTCCCGACACACACCTATTCCTGGAGTTCTTGTATCGAATTTGTCAACCAAAACCTTAAGGTGATGGTTGAGGCCCGACTATTATTAATATTCCTATTACGCTCCCTCACTCAAATGCCCGTTTGGGCTTGAAGAGTGGTTAGTTTGCACTGGCTCCCCCATACCGGGTGCTGGTTTCCACTTCATGGTTTTTGAGGGGTTTTGAGGTTGCCAGGATTCGAACCCGTGACCTTCGGTCACACTGGCTCTGATACCATGATAGATGAACCTTCTCAATCAAAACGTTAAGGTGATGGTTGAGGCCCGACTATTATTAATATTCCTATTAAATAGTTTGCAATCCTACTATATCATATAAGCCGCCTAAATCGATGTACTGTATGTGATCATCATTATTTAATTTGCAGTCCACCTGCGATAGAGAGATTGTCAAGTGGTTTGTTCCAAGAGGTGATAGTTACGAACACACTTCCTGTACCCGAGAAGAACTCCTTCCGTCAGCTGACTGTTCTTTCAACAGCAAACCTTTTGGGAGAAACTATCTGGCGGGTTCACGATGATTCTTCGGTTAGCAGTATATTTCAGTGACATCAGATAGTTTGAACCCCGTAGTCTCGTCTGTTCCCTGTTATACACATGCTCAGCGCGTTTGCGTTTTAAAACAATTAGGTTGATGTAAACGACTCGACTATGTTGTAGTGTACTTTTAGCAAAGTCCTCGGTTCCTTTCGGGGAATGGCGTAAAAGCCTAGGAATTGGGACTGCATTTGTATATTTATGAATATTCTGTGAGCTACCACAGTAGTTTTGGTTATCATTTTTTTTTTATGGAAACGGTTTTTCGCAGGCTCGCAGCTTCGAGCATTGATAATAACTGTGAGGTCTTAGCCATATTGGTCGAATCTCGACTCATCTCGCTTCATTGTATTAACTTGTGTTTCATACGGGTGTGTTAATTTCATACGGACCGCGGTCAAAATTAGGAGACGGGTTTTGTTGTTCATCTTGTGACACCGTAGGTATAACCTGATCCGACTAGAAAGTGATGACACCATATTTGTCTAACCTGATCCGACCAGAAAATAATGTGACCGATTACATGAATTGAAATGAGGAATTGATCTAGGTCTGTTGGATCTAATATCCGTGGTACGACGCTGTTTTTTCGGACTGGAATTATTTGAACTTAATGAATCTGAACCGAACTTATGTACCTAAGCTAGAGCGGACTGGACTGAGAGATTCAATTTTGAAAACAAAAGATCGAATGTTAAGAGATGCATAACTTCATGTTCACAAATTCTCATTTGTAACGAACTAAATCTGTCACAAGCCATAAGCTTGTAATGAACTAAATCCGTCATAGGCTTCATGTTTAATGACGGCTATGTTTATTTTTAATTTAAGACAATTTAAATAGGAACAAAATCGAAGTTTCTTAGGACTAGCAAAGCAATGTCAAATCTAGCTACGCTGAATGTTACTTGACTCGTTCCTGTCTTTAGAAATGCCAACCGAGACCATCTACATAATAACCCGAATTAAATAACGTATTCGTCTTAGGAGAGCCAAAGTGAACCGAGACTAAATACATAATAACCCGAATTAAATAACGCATTCGTCTTAGGAGAGCCAAAGTGAACCGAGACTAAATACATAATAACCCGAATTAAATAACGCATTCGTCTTAGGAGAGCCAAAGTGAACCGAGACTAAATACATAATAACCCGAATTAAATAACGCATTCGTCTTAGGAGAGCCAAAGTGAACCGAGACTAAATACATAATAACCCGAATTAAATAACGCATTCGTCTTAGGAGAGCCAAAGTGAACCGAGACTAAATACATAATAACCCGAATTAAATAACATATTCGTCTTAGGAGAGCCAAAGTGAGACCCTCCACTTCAAAACGGCAAAACCCTAACTAAATACACTAGTAACTACCAATCATTTAGACCTAGTAAAATCAACCCGGCTTAATCGACCCAGTTCGAGCTTTGTTGACCTATACGTTTGTAAATGACCGATCCAATATAACCTCGACTCGAAAATAACCCGACCAACATTTTGTAAAACACCCTAAACCCGAAATAACCGACCTAACCCAAATTAACTGACCCAGATCCAAAAAGTCCAATCCAAACCCGTCTCGACTAATCCACTCTCCATGTTTATTTACAAACGGGCCGAATAACCCGAATATCCACACTATCAAAACCCAACTCAAACGGACGGCTACCTCTAATCTTCTGAATCTCCATCTTCACAAAAATTAGGGTTCTTACGCTCTATTATAAATACTCCTCCGCCCCATTCCTCTCCATCACAAATCACAACTATTCATCTTCAACCCTAATTTCTTTTCTCTTTCTTTTTATATATTTCATTGGTTAATTTCAATTTTATTTTATTTTCAATTTTTTTTGTTTTTTATTGACGAAATGACGAAAAATTCAAGCTCAAACCACTGAATTTAATTTGATGAGTTTTCGAATCCTCGACAGGTTCCGATCGTCAATTTTATTTATTTATTTCTTTATTTATTCTGGGCAAATGATGAAATTCAATCTGTCAAATGGGTAATTTGCGTCTGAATTTTTCATTGATGTTATCACCTTGGAGAACTGATGCCCTTTTAATATTTTCCCAACACCGAATAATAATTCTTTTATGAGACGGTTTTATACTAATTTATCGTAACTTATCGTATCATAAGACGAGGGATTGTAATGACGATAACAAGCTCCCTCTTCTGATTAATGTTGAGGACAATTGCTGGCGGAATCGAACCAATATTATTACTGCCACTACTGAACTATCCCTTTTAATTTATAGATACAAATTCTCGTAAAAGACGGTTTTATAAAGAAAATATTATTATATCGACAAAAATTCTCGTGTAAAACGGTTTTAACTAGCCTTGTTGGTAAAACATGATTTATGGATATTTGTAAAACCGTTTTACACGAGACTTTGACTGTCATGTGATGAAATATGGAAAATAATCTTAGGACACCTTCCTACACAGTATGTTTTTGCTGTGAATGAGAAAGAAATTCCATTCTGATGATGATTGCTATAAACTCTAGGTATTACGTACACTTCTCGTAATGAGTCTTATCATGTCGAATATTGTGTCCGACACTGACACTCCATCGACACACGTTGAAACGTGTCAGACACCTATAAATTTATTTGGGCACGTGTTTGACGCCTGTCCATGATATTTGAGCAGTGTCCATCGTGTGTCCACGGTATATGTTTGTTATTTGGGGTGAATGATGTTCTTCAGACAATAAATACATTATTGAAAAAGATAAATAATATCAAATACTTTTGCAAAAAATAAAATCAAACATCTATAACTATAAAATGTATGATATTTTATTAAATTTAATTAACTGAATTCACTATAAAATGTATGATATTTTATTAAATTTAATTAACTGAATTCTAAATTTTATGACATGCTGTGTCACGAGTCGTGTTTGTATCAAATACTTTTGCAAAAAATAAAATCAAACATCTATAACTATAAAATGTATGATATTTTATTAAATTTAATTAACTGAATTCACTATAAAATGTATGATATTTTATTAAATTTAATTAACTGAATTCTAAATTTTATGACATGCTGTGTCACGAGTCGTGTTTGTGTCTACCTTCGTGGTACCTAATAAATGCTTTTCTTAAATTGCGTTTGTGTCTGCCTTCGTGCTACTCCCTCCATTCTTTTTATATTATCCCATTTCTTTATACACGTTTGCCAACACTCATTTTGTTTCGATTATATCTTTAGCTACATAAAAATTATAAACTTTTGATATTCTTCATCCTCTTATCAAGACAAGGGAGTACCAAATAAATGCTTTTCTTAAATCTAAAGGCCGAGAGCTTGTGTTAGAAAAACCGTGTTGTTTTTGCGACTACAAATTTAGTTAAAAGGTGATGAATAATATTCCTACTGTAAGTAGGACTTTCATTGCAGGTGAAACTGGTAATCATAGTACACTAATTCTCATTTGTGAAGAATAAAATCCGTCACAAGTACACGAAGAAGGGCGATTCAGTTGATTGCAGCAATCCTGTTCTTACTTAATGTTCTCTGTCAATATAATTGTTACGAGATATCACCCATATCGGGATATATTTAGTTAGCGATATTATATGATCTTCTGTAGTTTTATATATATATATATATATATATATATATATATATACCGCACTTGTAATAGTTAAAGGTGCGAAGAAATTATAGTCAATAATAAAGCAATTAGCTTTATGAATTCTCTCGTTTCCGATTCTAATAGTAACTGAATGCCAGCAGAGAACTGTAACATCCTTTTGATAGACGAAGCTCTACATTGTTTTAGATATCGGGTCCTGTGGATATTGAACGACCTCAAAGCGAAACGGACAGGGGAATGCAGATCGAATCTGATGATGAATGCTTTAGTTAATGCCTTTCTTAATAAATGTTAAAAGCCGAGGGTTTATGTTAGAAAAACCGTATTCTTCTTGCAGATGTTACTTTTAGTTAAATGCGCGTTGAATATTCCTACTGTAAGTAGGACATGAATCGCGTGTGAAACTGGTTCTGTCACAAGTTTGGGACGTGAGACAAAGGGGCAAGTGGGAAACAAGACGGGTTTGTATTTAACCCGACAAATTGACTGTAAAGTTGAACATCTCAGTGAACCGGAGAGTTGTACTGAAGCGAAATGAACAATTGGGTTCTCTACCAAGTTCATCAGTGTTCGTAATGATAATTGCATCGAGAATTATGAAATCGCTCTGTACTTTAGACGTTGGATCGCGAAATTATGCATTAAACATTGATGAATCTGCAGTTTTCCCTGATCTGACCATCAACACCAACTAATACCTTGATATTACCCATCTTAACCATGGACTCTGCAAAAGACTCGAAAAACAGTTCAGTATTTGCTGCATAATCCCAAACCCGCTGTTCTATTTCGCCTCCTTCATCTTCAACAACTAGTACATTATCTGAATGCAGCAGTCCTTTTGACTCGAGTATGTTGAGATAATAATGGTTATCGAAGAACGCTGGTGTCCTGTAATCGAGAGGGGTTATTTGATTGTCGCGTCCTGATGTTGGGCATATTGATGCTAGTGATTTCTGAAACCCTGAATATCTTTCGTAGATGTTTTCTTCGAAGCTCCTGTCGTATATCCGTTGCCTGAAACTTGTGCATCGCGCTACTCCTATCGTGTGGGCACCTGCACTCAACAGAAATAAGACTATGTTTATCAGTCGTTCCTGCAGCCCTACCTAGACCGAGTTCCTGCATTAAAATACTAATATATATATACTTCTTAACCTACTTACTAGACCTAATTGCTGATTTTGTTATTTTATCAAGCCCTGGTTAGACCTGCCTATAAACGTAGTCTAAATCAGATACTTGCTTTCCCTAAGAAAATAAACTCATAAAAATGAGTAATTTGTACCTGACAAAGCAACCAAGTCCTTGATGTCCAACCCCTGAACTGCAAAATTGGCAATGAGAGCATCAAGTGAAGAATTTGGTGTCGGAATGAACGTATTGGCATCGACTAAGCTTGCAGTCAGCGAGTCTCTTCTGCCGAGCAAAACTTCCCATGACGGTCCTCCTCTCTATATATTTCAGAAAACATCGGTTAATGTACTGTCAACTGTCAATCTCAGTACAGAAGAGAAAAGACGAGAATGAGAGGACTACCAGAACGACAGAGTCTCGTGCAGCAATGGCAAGGATGTCTGCGCAGGATACAGTCAACGGACACGCCTCTTCCACAGCTGCTTTAATCTCGTCTACTACATCAAAACCGCGAAGAGAATTCAAGTTCGGTGTTGCCAGTTTCTCACTTACTATCGCTCCTTGATTATCCAACAACACTGATCCATCACACCCCTTCAACAGTTCAACAACAGTTCAACAACAGACAGTTAAGTTAATCAACGGAATTTTCAGTCAGTCTGTTATAACGGAAGCACAGATTACAGATTCAGAAGGTATATTGTATGATGACCCGCTAGGGTAGAGGTTCACTAACGGTGTGTTAGCTACGTCCACAGGGCAGAAGGGAGAGAGTTTTATTAATCTGCTAGGGTAGAGGATACTCTTAACCTAATACAGTACAGATTAAACCTAATCTAATAAGGCCCAGACATAAACCCTAGCCCAACACATAATTCAGACCCCGCATAGTCGTTCAAAGTGGCGACTAACAGATTCAAGGCATAGACCCAACACAGTCGACCAGTCGAGTTGAGCAAGTCTTACCTGAACGAAACAATCATGAAAATGAAGCCGAAGCAACTGAGCCGCAACACGAGGTTGTTTCAAAACTCGACTCCTTACAACAAAACTCACAACATTTTCGACCCACGGACATGTTTCCCTGTAAAAAGCAGGAACAAGTTCCTCTGCTGAACTACCAACATAAATCACAGCCAAAACGACAACAAACCAGATTCTCGACACACCCATTAAAACCCGACAAATTTAAACATAACCGTTCTTTTTCCCTTCAATGACAGGATTCCGTTCATGGGTATTTAAGTGGCTAATCTTTGTAATGTAGTTTATGTTTTACATTAAATCATTTCTAACCAAACTTAATCCATAATGTTCTTTGTTTAATTCCTTAAAATGGGATTAGAGGTGAAGTATGTTACAGTTTTCTTTACTGTTTTTTTGTCTCTATTTTACTTATTCTTGACTTAACTTATAATTTCACTAATTTTGATAAATTCAAAGTTTGATGCAACTAACTTCAACTAATTTTTTTTTGCCAAAAATGGTGCTAAACCATGAGTTTTTTTTACTAATCGGAGTTTTTTTAAGCAACATATATAAGCGGATTATACCATCAGGGGTATATAATTTTCTATACATATTTTGAGCTTTTTAATAGAAAATTCGAGCTTTATTAGAAAGAATATGAGCTATATAGTAAAATTTATGAACTTCTAGAGAAAATATTGAGAATCGAAAATTATTATACAACTAAAACACAATACATATAAGTTAAACTATATTTTAATTTTAATATAAAAAAGTAAAATATAACTCAAAATAGTTTAAAAACTCAACAAATATACACATAAGCTCAATAAAATACATCATGGTTGTACGATGCTATTATACATCTGGCAGACTGGTATTATGGTGCAAATTTCGATAATTTAAACTCGCGACCTTGTTAGCTTAAAAAACGTGGATAATAACTTTTCAAAATCGGTTATTTTTGGTCATTTTTTTGAAATTGAAAGAATTTTTTTGAATCCTTAGCTATAGTTTATAAAGTCATTATATCTTTTACTAAATATTGGATGTTTGAATTTTTCACAAAACAACATAGAAGAAAGTATATACTCGTACCAACTTATTTTTATATTTCAAACACGGCTTTTAAAGTAATGTTACAGCCTCTAAATGTGTCTATTTTAAATCGTATGCCAATTTTAACACCTTGAGTCATTTTTAGATGGTATCAAGGCAGTATGGTGCGAATTTCGGGAATTTTTATCCCGTGTCCTTGTCGGCCTAAAAAAATGTTGATATAACCTTCAAAATCGGTTGTTTTTGGTCATTTTTAAACCCGATTTTTTTTTTTTTTTTTCTGAATCTTTGTGTATAGGCTCATTGAGCTAGTCCCATAATAAATATTGGATGCTTGGAATTTTCATTAAAAATATAAAATAAAATATATAACTTATTTTGTCTATTTCAAACACGGCCTTTAAAGTAATGTTACGATTTCTAAATGTGTCTATTTTAAACTATATGTCAATCTTAACACATTGAGTGATTTTTATATGATATTAAGTTACTATAGTGCGAATTTCGAGAATTTTTATCCCGGAACCTTTTTGGCCAAAAAACATGGATAATAACCTTCAAAATCGATTACGTTTGGTCATTTTTGAGCCTGGAAGATTTTTTACTGAATCTTTGTCTATAGACTCATTATATCTTTTAATAAATATTGGATGATTGAATTTTTCGCAAAACAACATAGAATAAGGTATATAACTTAATTTTGTTTATTTCAAACACGACATTTCAAGTAATGTTACAGCCTCTAAATTTGTCTATTTTAAGCCGTATACCAATTTGTAAACATTGAGTCATTTTTGTATGGTATTAAGGCACTATGGTGCGAATCTGAAATTATTTCTTTTCTGGGCCTTGTCAGCCTAAAAAACGTAGATAATAACCTTGAAAATCAGCAATTTTTGTCATTTTTGAACCCGATTTTTTTTTTTTCTAAATCCTAGTCTATAAGTTTATTATATCCTATAATAAATATTGAATGTTAGGATTTTTCACAAAACAACGTAGAATAAAGTATGTATAACTTTTTTATATATTTCAAACACGGCCTTTAAAGCAATGTTACGTCCTCTAAATGTGTCTATTTTAAATCGTACGACAATTTTAACATCTTTAGTCATTTTTATACGGTATCAAGGCACTATGGTGAGGATTTCGGGAATATTTATCCCGGGTCCTTGTCGACGTAAATAACGTGGATAATAACCTTCAAAATCGGATATTTTTCATTATTTTTTATCCCGGATTTTTTTTATGGATCTTTGTGTATAGGCTCATTATATCCTATAATAAACATTGAATGCTTGGAATTTTCATAAAACAACATAGAATAAAGTATATATAGGTTATTTTGTCTATTTCAAACACGACCTTTAAAATAATGTTACGACTTCTAAATGTGTCTATTTTAAACCGTATGCGAATTTTAACACCTTGAGTCATTATAATATTATATTAAGGTACTATAGTGCAAATTTCAAGAATTTTTATCTCAAGACCTTTTTGGCTCAAAAAACGTTGATAATAACCTTCAAAATCGGGTACTTTTGGTAATTTTTTAACCCAGTTTTTTTTACCCGAATCTTTGTCTATAGGCTCATTATATCCTATAATAAATATTGGATTTTTGAAATTTTCATAAAAGAACGTAGAATAAAATATATATAAGTTATTTTGTCTATTTCAAACACGACCTTTAAAATAATTTTACGGCTTCTACATGTGTCTATTTTAAACCGTATGCCGATTTTAACATCTTTAGTCATTTTTCTATGATATTAAGGTACTATGGTGCGAATTTCGAGAATTTTTATCTTGGGACCTTTTCGGCCCAAAAAATGTGGATAAGAACCTTCAAAAATCGTCAATTTTTGGACATTTTTGGACCTGATTTTTTTTCTTTTAAAATACTTGTCTATAGGTTCATTATATCATATAACATGTATTGGATGCTTGAATTTTTCACAAAACAACATAGAGTAAAGTATATAATTTATTTTGTCTATTTCAAAACGATCTTTAAAATAATGGTACGACTTTAAAATGTGTCTATTTTAAATCATAAGTCAATTTTAACACCTTGGATCATTTTTATACGGTATCAAGGCACTATGGCACAAATTTCGAGAATTTTTATCACGGGACATTTTTGGCCTAAAAAACGTGGATAATAACCTTAAAAATCGGCAATTTTTGATCATTTTTGAAGCTGAAAGATTTTTTCCTTAATCCTTGTCCATATACTTTTTATATCTTATAAATATTGGATGCTTATATTTTTCATAAAACAACATAAAATAAAATAATTTATTTTGTCTATTTCAAACACGACATTTAAAGTAATGTTATGCCTTCTAAATGTGTCTATTTTAAATCGTATGTCAATTTTAACATTTTGAGTCATTTTTATATGGTATCAAGGCACTATGATGCGAATTTCGAGAATTTTTATCTCGGGACCTTGCCGACATACAAAAAACGTGGATAATAACTAGGGATGGCAACATATCCTAAATCCGATCCAGATCCACTACACCCCGCTCTGATGGATAGGATATGGATCTTTATATTTTGGACCATACTAAACTGGATCTCGCTTTCACATCACGGATCCGGATCTGAATTCGATCCAAATCTCGCTTTCACATCACGAATCTGGATCTAGATCTCGCTTTCACATCGGCCATCGCTAGAATCTAAATGTTCACGGGATCTGGGTAAAGAGCACTTATATCGGAATATAAGACGCTAAAAATCATCTTAAAGTGGAAACCCTAACCCGGTTTCGGGTAAAGAGCCCTTATATCTAGCATTTCTCTCTACAAGTTTGTCATTCCAACAAATTACAAATTCTCTCAACTATAGTACATTCTTTCAATCCTATCGCGTAATCTATAGCATACTCGGTAATAATAAATAAACTCAACGAAATAACATTAAAGCAAAAATAAATCGGGTTTCTTCCTATTGCAAGTGATCGAAGAAATAATTATGTCGCCGGAGTTGTTTCTTGAATTTCAAGGATATAGGCTCCGGGATGTTGGTTTTGGGACTATATTATCGACGGCTGGATGAACTATTGCTTGGACTGGCGACCCAGTACTGCTTAACGGCCATGATTATCTTCTCGGGCACAAATGGACCGTCTTCATGGTCCATTAACTTGACATCCCATCTCATGCCTCGAGCAATTTGCTTGACCTTGTTTAGAGGGTCAACGGCGTCTCTTATGATGACGATACCTTCAGGACGCAGGATACGGTCCATTTCTAGAAGTATATCTTCGTACTCGCACCTACACATATTTCACATTTTACATTTAAAGGCTATGCTACTACTACTACGCTTCAGACTCGAACACTGTGGTCATACATAGGGGTGTTCATAATAAACCGAACCGCAATAACCGAACCGAAAAACCGAAAAAACCGAAAATCCGTACATTTTTAAGGTTCGATTAACCGAACCGTTAAATTTATCATGGACACGGTTCGTTGAGGTTCGCAATTTTAGAAAAGAGGTTAACCGCGAACCGAGCCGAACCGTTCACAAAAGGTAAGCAAAAAATTAAAATATTATATAAAAAATTGTTTTTTTGTTTAATTAAAAAGTGTTTCCAGATTCAAAAATGGTTAAAATGATTAATATTAAAGTTTCACTAATGAACTTTATTGTTGAGTATAAATAAATATTAAAAATTTAATTAAACTACTACATAAAATTTTCGAAAACTAAAGAAAAGGTATATTTAGCATGTTTATAGGTTAACAGGTAACCGAACCGCAAATAACCGTTAGGAAAGGTGCAGTTTAGGTTCAGTGTTTTGCCAAACCGAACCGTATGCGAACCAATTAAATATGCGGTTCGGTTCACCGAACCGCGAATGAACACCCCTAGTCATACATGTAGATGCTTCAGATTCGGACATTTAAAGGCTGACAGCATCGTTTCATAAATTAACGTCTCATACTTTAAAGCGGGTCGAGATTCTTCAAATAAAAAGTAGAAAGAAATACAGAAAAATACGAGGAGACTTACTTGTCTTGGTACAAGCTGAACAAACCATTAGCATGGATTAAGTCGTAAGTCCTAGGGTAAGTCGAAAATCCTTCGCACCTGATACAATGCCCAATAACACGTATCAGAAACAATGTATAATGTGGTGACGATCTCTGAACAATGACAGTAACATAGCCTTAGAATAGAGAGAAGGCGTGGAACACACGAAACTGACTCAAACGCGATCATCAACAAACGGTTTAACGTAGAAAAGTGAAATCTTTGTCTTCATTAAAAAGGGAAACGCGAGTTTCTGATAGTTATGCTGATGGATCGGGACAATCCCGATTCAAAAAGGCGATGACACACACGTAACATGCAGCCAATAATAAAAGACGACACTTCAGTGCAAATCCAACGCGAGTTCCACCTCCCCATTCTCCCGAGGCAACAAGATGCCGATAAACACAACAAACAATCCAACATAGGCAGATACTCGAGAGTTGAGAAACATACCAATCATGATAAATACCGATTAGACCTCTTTCATACACGACTCCTAAAGTGTTTTCAGCAATGGTAGGCACCGCATTCATCACCCATACTTTTGGAGAATCAAGCGCTGCAGCAAAGCCACCCAGACCGGCGTTCATATCCATGATATTGCGATATCTAGAGGAGCCAATCAATTTATTAAGGTTTTTGTAAGCATTGACATGCTTCTTCCACTTCTTGTTATCCTCCTGGTACGAGTCTTCTGTCACCCCGGAAACCAGCCCCTTGGCAACTCTGGGGGGAGTTGCGAAAAGACGTGTAGGAAACCTCGCCAGCTTTCCTCCCGCCACCTCATTCGAGCTTGAAACCTCAGGGAATGGTGTTACACAGCCTTCCATTTTCTTGTACCTGCGTTGTAAATATCGTAAGTAGACCAATCGTATTTATACTATTCTAGTAGCGGTGTCAGAACCAAATATATCGTATTTATACTACGCTATAAGTTTTTAAGGTATCATTTGTCTATAAACCTAGAGTCTAAAGATCCCGTACACTAGCCCCAACCTAGGTAGCCCAAAACGGACACGGACACGGACACGGGACACGGCATCCCATGAAATTTAGGACACAGGACACGGCATTTAAATATAATAAAATATATATTTTATGGTTATAAGTAACGTATAATTTTATTTTATTATGTATTTAAAGTTAAATCTAAACAAGTAAAGGTATAATTCGACCTTTACTATAACTAATTCTCATTTTCCACCCAAACTCATCTTCTAATAGATCTTTTTTAAAACTTTATTCCTCGTCTAAACTATAATATGTTTAGTCATGTGTCCAACGAGTGTCGGGTGTCCGAGTGTCGGACACGGGACGACTAATTAAGAGAAGTGTCCGTGCTACCTAGGCCCCAACGAAACCAACTTTGCGAATTTTCATATTAGAGAGTAGAGACGATGTGACTAACCAGACATCATCAGGATCCTGTGATTCACAGACATTTGACGGCTTTTCCTTGCATAATTCGGCATTCTTCATTTTCTGAAATATAGCGATATCTCCTTTCTCGTATTTCTTCTCCCAGCAAAGTCGCTCAGCCAACTCTTCTATCTTCCTTTGTTCTGCTCTACAATCATCCTTTGTTCGTTTCCATACTTTATAGTATGTCTTCCAATTGATTGGCGGACCGGACAGAACCCAGTATCCACCAGGTCGTAGAACACGATCTACTTCCATCAGATACTTTCCACCTGCACACAATAGCAAAAACTCGATAGATAAAGAAATGCACTAGTACAACTTCCAACAAAAGAAAAACGTTTTAAGTCAAAACCGTCACGCACCATCTGATGCCCACGGTATTAGGCATCTTGAGCATTGAGCCATGTCAAAGGCTCTTGAAGGGTACGCAAGATGCATACTTCCGAGTACCCCAATTACAGCAGGCACTCCTCTCTCGAGTGCAAATTGCACTTGTGCTTCATGATTGTCCCTTGGTGCAAACGACATAACCAATACGTTTCTTTTCAACATGTACGCACCCCAGCTCGCAACCTGTTAAAAGACATTTTTAAACTTTCCAACCTAAGTAAACCAAAGAGAAAAGAATAGCACAATGCACGTGCAAATTCGCGTTTTAGGCCCTGTTCTTTCTGACTTAATTTCAGCTCCTTTCAATTTTGCTTCATTGTATATCGTTAAATTTTATTTCCTTTTAATCAATTATGTTCAATTAATCTCTTCAGAAAATTATCTCTTAATTCAACTAAATTTACTTCACCTCAGTTCCACTCAATTTAGTTCAATTAAGCTCTACTCCAATTAATTCAATTCAGCTCGTTTCAGCCGAAAAGAACAGGGTCTTAAACTATAACAAATGTGCGAAAAGAGGAAATAGAAAAAATGGACAGTCGAAGTAGGAAAAGTACCCCACAACCAGTATCCAGAGCTGTTCTAATAGTCCCGTCTGCAATTGGAATCACACTGGCAAGCTCGTCGATATATGCATCAGCACCTTGAGGAAACATAGTTCCACCACCCGGAAATTTGAATACATTGCCTTGATATTCCACCCAATGTTGGCCAGCTTTCTCAACAGTTAGGTGTTTGTAGGGAACGTTAGCATAGTATGCATAATCGCGACTTTTTGGCCAAGAAAACGGAGTTGTATACCCTTCGGGTGCTGGAATCAGACAGTGCATTTTTTCTTCGGGTGGAGGGCAGTGTCTCTCTCTATAGACCATATCTTCTCTCGGGAATTTCATAGCTCGATCCTGTTCTTGGCACGGTGTATAATCTTTGAATTTGACATCACACGGCTCATACTTCTTAATTATCACCTCAGAAGATTCAAAACTGCCAACAAATTTGTGATGAGGCTCAAAATCTAGATCGGAGTGATCGGACTTCTCAGTTGTGTCAGCGCATAGTGGCAAACTGGATGATACCTTCATGGCTATGCTATCTCCCTTTCCGAAACCACTTCTCTGCCAAGCTCCAAGCAAGTAACAGAAACAGCAAAGCCCAAGCACAATGAATATCGACATCGAGCCTCGCGCTCTCCCACCATGTTTAGGGCTCATGATGGCGAGCTAAATTGTTGTCTTCTACACCCAAATACGCCCACTTGGTTGTTTATCTGATTTTTCAGGAACAAACATCATTAGAATACTGTAACATTTTCAAATATAATCCAACCTCAGAGAGTCGGAGTTCAATGCGAACAGGTTCACCCGAACACAGCAAGAATTAATGGCTACAGATAATGAAAACACCTCCCTACACGACAACACATCACAATATATCAAAGAATGTACACATATTAAAGGCTAGTTAGTCGCGTTAAAGAAAAAGCCAGACTCGAGAAAACACGAGCACAACCACATAATGACTGACCATTTTTCAGAGTTACTCTTCAACGAAGCAAAAGAAAGTGACAACATTAGGACGATCCTTGATTGGATGAAGAGAACTGAGAGGGAGATAGGGAATTGTCATTGTTTAGCTCGTAACTTGAGTACGGGGCGAATGGAGGGATCTATTTTCCGTCGGATCTATTTTCCGTCACCAAAGATAAATTAAAATACTCAATTTGCATACAAACAAACAAAGGGTAAAAGATCACCTCCAAACCTTAAACCCTCCCTTGTCCTACCATTAAGTTTATCACTCAAAGTTCTTGCAAACATGCAACTGTTAGACAAACAGACTGTTTAAACATACTCTTTCCGTCTCAACCATTTGTTTACCTTCGATTAAAATATCACTCAAAGTTCTTGTAAACATGCTACTGTTTGTCTAACACACTGTTAAAACATACTCTTTCCGTCTCAATCATTTGTTTACCTTCGATTAAAATATCACTCAAAGTTCTTGCAAACATGCAACTGTTAGACAAACAGACTGTTAAACATACTCTTTCCGCCTCAATCATTTGTTTACCTTCGATTAAAATATCACTCAAAGTTCTTGTAAACATGCTATTGTTAGACAAACAGACTGTTAAAACATACTTTTTCCACGTCTCAGTCATTTGCTTACCTTTTATATTCATCGTGAGCGATATTATAATCAAACTAAACAAATGATTGGGACAGAACGAGTATGATCTTAGCAATGAGCATAAAGATCAAACCTTCCACAGCAAAACCAAACAATAACAAATCTTAAACCCTAATACTCCGTCCATCCCAATTATTTGTTCACCTTTTATATTATCTATTACGAGTATTTTAATCAAACGTAAACAAATGATTGGACACAGCGAGTATAATCTTAGCAATGAGCATAAAGATCAAACCTTCCACAGCAAAACCAAACAATAACAAATCTTATACCCTAATACTCCCTCCATCCCAATTATTTGTTCACCTTTTATGACGGGTATTTTAATCAAACGTAAACAAATGATCGGGACAGAACGAGTATTATCTTAGCAATGAGCATAAAGATCAAACTTTCCACAGCAAAACCAAACAATAACAAATCTCATACCCTAAATCCCTAATACTCCGTCCATCCCAATTATTTGTTCACCTTTTATATTCTTCGTGACGAGTACTATAACCAAACTAAACAAATGATTGGGACAGAACGAGTATGATCTTAGCAATGAGCATAAAGATCAAACTTTCCACAGCAAAACCAAACAATAACAAATCTTAAACCCTAATACTCCCTCCATCCCAATTATTTGTTCACCTTTTATGACGGGTATTTTAATCAAACGTAAACAAATGATCGGGACAGAACGATTATGATCTTAGCAATGAGCATAAAGATCAAACTTTCCACATCAAAACCAAACAATAACAAATCTTAAACCCTAATACTCCCTCCATCCCAATTATTTGTTCACCTTTTATGACGCGTATTTTAATCAAACGTAAACAAATGATCGGGACAGAACGAGTATGATCTTAGCAATGAGCATAAAGATCAAACTTTCCACAGCAAAACCAAACAATAACAAATCTCATACCCTAATACTCCGTCCATCCCAATTATTTGTTCACCTTTTATATTCTCTCTGACGAGTATTTTAATCAAACGTAAACAAATGATCGGGACACAGCAAGTATGATCTTAGCAATGAGCATAAAGATCAAACTTTCCACAGCAAAACCAAACAATAACAAATCTCATACCCTAATACTCGCTCCGTCCCAATTATTTGTTCACCTTTTATATTCTTCGTGACGGGTATTTTAATCAAACGTAAACAAATGACCGAGACAGAATCATTAATCCATTAATCCAAAAAAAACACAGATCACAATAAATTACAGTAAATACAACATGGGATATCAATAAATCAATGTACAAGAATGAGAAATTCACAAATTACAATAACAAATTACTGGGCATCAAAATTAAACATGAAAGATTCAAACTTTAGTGTGATATCACCTGATAAAGATGAGAAATTCACAAATTACAATAAAAAAATTCTGGGAATCAAAATTAAACATGAAAGATTGAAACTTTAGTGTGATTACCTGATAAAGATTGGATCTTTGAATGGCAATAAATGCAGATCTAAAAGGGAAAGTGTGTTGAGAGGTTTTAAGTGATGAGAGTGAGTGAAGTGGAAGTGTGAAGTGTAAAAAAGTTGATGAAAAATGATGGAATCTTATAAGCTTGTGTTATTATTAGTGCTAATTTAACACTTCAGAGCTGTCTACCTCATTCTGTTTTTCATAGGTTTCGATCAAGACGGCAATATCCGTTTTAAATTCGATTAATTACGGAAAGAACGATGGAGTTTGATTCGGTAGTTTTTCCAGCGATAGTTTTATCTCGTACTCCTTCCTATTTAACATAAGCTTCCCTATTTGGGGAGGGCACAAAGAATTCAACATAAGCTTCCCTATTTGGGGAGGGCACAAAGAATAAGGAGGAGATTATTATTATATGGGAAAATATTGGTGTGAGGTTGGGTAATTAGAAAGAGTATGTATTGTGGGGTAATTGTTGCGAGTGAGGTGATTAAAATAAGTATAAAGTATGAGTATGGTAGGTATTGTTGTGGGGTAAGATGATTAAAATATGTATAAAAACTTTACTAAATAAGGAAATACGGAAGATAATGTGAATAGACGAAAAAAGAAATAAAGAAGGTTATGTTGAATAGGAGGGAATATTTTTTTTTTAAGTGTACTCCTCGTATTCTATATTTTCTTCCCTATTTCCTAAAACGGATTATTTAGGTTTTATTCCCCTCTCGTATTTTGAAAACTTTTATTCTTATTTTATTGAATTTATTCATTTCTCTCTCATATTATCAAACTCCACCTAACTTTTTTACTCATATTTTATTCTTTTTTAATGTTTGTAGCCCCACAATTTCTTATTTAATTCCTAATTATTCATCCATCACTCCTATCATCAAACACTACCCAATTTTTTATAGTTATTTTATTCTCCACCTAAATATTTGTGTCAAACATAAAGGAAACAAAATATAAAATAGAAGGGAGTATGTTTTTTTAATAAAAGCAACCATTTTTTTATTAATAACTAGTGTAACACCCGTGAAAAATCACGGGGTTGTGTACACTTATTTTTAAAGACGACGTCGGTATATTTATTTCAATATATAACAATTGTGTTTATTCTAACGAATTGTTTTTTAACGGGATGTTTGAATATAAGATATATTCGGTGAAAAGGTGAATTTCCTGATGCACTAATATTCGAATAGCTATTAGTAATGATGGTAATATTTGGAGTACTTATGATAACATTAATGAATAAGCTATATAAGAAAAAACAATAGACGAATAAAAAAAGATTAAATAACTAATAATGAGTAGTTTGGAAAGTTACTGTCTTTTGATGAATTACTTACGGAACATAATTTGACGGGCAAATACGATGAACAAAATAACTGATCAGGTACAAATATAAATTAAATGGGTGTATTAAAATTCGATAACCCAACACGAAAATTACAGTTTCTCGAAAACCTCCTTGTAAACAACATTTGTTGTTGTATTAGTCATCCCTCCTTCTTCATCAAGAAGTAACACTTTTAGACCTTTCTTACTCGTGGCCCTGTATATAGCAACGTACAGTTGGTCATGGGTAAAGACTGGTCTTGGAAGATAAAGTCCAACACGGGATAGAGATTGACCTTGACTTTTGTTGATAGTCATGGCGAAACAAACTGCTAAAGGAAACTGTCTTCTTTCAAACTTAGAACCCGTGCAAATTGCATGGAAATACATGGTTGAATAATTTTTAGTTCTATGTAAATAAATGTTTAAAACATATAAAAAATCGGAATAATAGTGTTGTTAATATGTTAAAATTAGTTAGACAATAATTCTTTATTTGGAATTATAGAGTAATATTTGGTCTCGCCTTTTATATGAACTTTTTTTTATAAATAAAAACAAAAGCGGAAAAAACTGTTGAAAAACATAAAACTTGCATTTCAGGAAAATGCCTGTCCACGCAACACACTGTCATAACATGAACATGCTCATCAATTTTCTTAACCCTAGGAATATGTAAGTGTGAAATGGTGTAAAATGTTTCCTTCTAATTTTGATCCGAGCTTGTCTAATGGCCATTTTTTGATAACCAAAAATAACTTCATCAATTCTACTTTGGTTTAACCCCAATGGTTTAAGGTATGCTCCATCTTGAGTTGGTCGAACTGTTTAACTTAGTATTGCTTCCAAGTAGGGCCAGTTTGACTTCCAATCGTTCTCAGTTATTTATCTTTCCCCATTGTGTGTGATATATCTGGAGAAAATACAAAGGTAAAAAACGCAAAATGAGTTAAATTATTAGTACTCCATAATATAAAAACACAGACCAACGTTCAAGAATCACAATTATTTATAATATCCAAAACTCTAGCAAAGTAGTTCCCCGAATGAGTAGGAAATTGTAGTTGTTTTATTAATTCACATTCCTTGTTTCCACATCAAATAAAGTCAAAGGAATACCCAAATGTGCCTATTACTCTCGTTTCCACACCAGTTTCTCCATCCGGTTGCCACCTTGCCAGGCCAAAATCACCCACCTGACATATACACAATCCACAACGTCAAAATCATCGCAAACTTACCTTGTATGTCCGTATTGATAAAACTAATAACGTCTAGGCGTGTTCTTTCCAGTTTTCAAAATATCCACGGCGAATTTGGAAGGCTGGGAAGAACGTAAAAAAATGGAAAGAGTATTTTCTATGAAGTTGCTAAATAAACGGCATGCAGTATTACATCATTGCTAATGTAAAACCGTCTACCACGCGTATGTACCAAGATGAAAGTGTGTACTGTTTTCATACCAGTGGCTCATAATCATGGGTGAGCAAAATATTGTTAGGACGCATGTCTCGGTGAACAATGCAGCCAACTCTGCACTCTTCGTGAAGATATCGCAACCCCCGGGCAGCTCCGACTGCAATCTTCTGGCGTGCATACCATTCAAGTGGAGCCCGAGTCCTCCCTGCAATAGTGAAATCATTCAGCTCAGTAAGTTCAGAAAGCAATTGGAACATTTAGATATCAGAATACAAAGAAACATACTGCACAACGATAACAATATCTGCAAAACGGAATGGACAGAGATAAAAGTACATTACCGTACAAATGCGTGTCCAGGGATCTGTTGCATATATACTCGTACACCAGTAACCTCCTTTTGTCCTCAATGCAAAAGGCTGGGATTCTCGGAATTCAATAACCATGTTAATTAAGGATGACTCGGCCGAGATTTAAAACCATGTTAAGGATGAAGTATAAAAGTTCGGACTTAAGACCTACTGTGTTCGTCTCAAAAAGTTTTAATTACTCATAAAAAATAGTATATTAAATAAAATTATGAAGGTCGGGTTAAAAAAAATTGAGTCAAATATAAAAGGCTGGGATTCTCGGAATTCAATAACCAATCATGAAAAAAATATAAAAAGCCAAATAAATTGAATTGGAAGCAGTTAGGGTGAATTACCTAAAACAATGTCATTTCATGGGCATAAGGGATATGGACAATTTGAGAGAAAGAGTCGGTAAAAGATTGAGTCTTTACTTCGTGTATAAGCATTAGACAATAATGTTATACTAAATGAAACTGATAGCAATATGAATTACAGATTTATACTTTCATCCAAAAATTAAAGACGGTAATCAAGTCAACCCAAGATTTTTATGATTCACATGATAAATGTGAAGTAAAGATGGAATTGGACCCGCATCATTAGCCAACAGTGACCGGACTACATAGCATCAATATAATAGTGTGACGAAGATGATAACTTATTGGATAAATAACCAATATAACATATGATAACCATGGTAATGCATAGAAAAACTATATCAAGAAACTTATCCTCCATTAAAGATATATAATTAGATCTAAGTAAGCAAAATCAGGAGTAACGCAATACCATTCACACCATATTCAACCTTTTGGAGAACTCAAATATTTTGCTATGAAAAGAAAATTACCAAAGGGTATTACTTTCATCAGTGATGCTTGTTTCATTTCATCTAGGTTTTTTTAAAAAATTTCGAAATAAAATGATAAGAAATGATGAATAATAAATACTCTACAAATTATCTAGCATAGAAACACCTGGGAAAAAAATCCCCTACCTTCATCAATTGAGAGCTCCTTAATATCCCGAATCTTTGTCAACGTCCAATTCGAGATCACTCTGCAAATTAATAAGGTATCGATCATATCCAAAATTAGTCAACTGATCTAAGTATAATAAACTAAACCTTTGTTAAAAATTCAACCAATCTATTTAATCCCACAAATTATATCCCTAAACAATGAATAGCCCCAGTTCTTTAAATTACATATCGAAACAATGAAAAAAAACCCAGATATAACAATACAGTATTCATTAAAAAAGATAAGTAGAGGAAGCAGCGAGAAAAAGAAGAAGATAACGGCGGATGTTTAAGAACAAATGTTATTAAAAACAATTAAATTAAAAATAACCGATGAATAATGTTATTAAGACTATTTCCGCATTTTTAATCAAAATCAATACCAGTATAGGATAACTCACAGTTCATCTTGGAGATATTCTTGTGCATTAACCTCTCCCAAATTCATCGCGTCGAAATTACCAATTGAAATTTAGCATTCATCCTATGATTAACTCCTTGTTTGTAAATTATATTCAAGTACTGCTTGCTGCCCAATATCCTCAATCTTTCCCACTCCCTGATTTTCGACACGATATTCATCTCTTTCACCCTATTTCAAGAGCTATGTTATCCTCTTCACAAACACTTACACATAAACCCTAATTTCTCTCCACATAATTTCAACAATTTAAATAATATTCAAACAAATTGAACAAAACATAATTACCAATAACATCCGGAATCCGCTTCTTTTCGACCAGACCCTTAGCCAATTCTTCCACGCTCGCATTCAATTTCAATATCTGCAAAACGGAATGGACAGAGATAAAAGTACATTACCGTACAAATGCGTGTCCGACAATGGTTTGCACTCCATTAATTGCTCTATTTGCCGATCTACATCCCCATGCGACGGCATCGTTTCGTTGAATAGCTATTAGTAATTTTAGAAAAGTGAATAATTTTAAAAGGGAGTTATTATTAATTTACTCTTTAAAAAAAATACACAACCTTGAGAAGTTTTAAGCCAACTAAATGACCAGTACAGACTACAGACAATGCACTACTGAAATAGAACATAGGCATGAACCAGCAGTTTTAGTTAGCAGAAGCGATTATCGATCACACAGTCCGAGATAATCCATGAACCTGACCTGCTAATATAACCAGTACAGACTACAGACAATACAGTACTGAAATTTATCGATCAGGCCTTCCAAAAACCGCTTTCTGTTGTATATATAACTATATTCCAATCTCGGAAAATCAACCATTATCCTAACAATATCGATAAACTACTGATACATGTTACTCTATCGCGAAATTCTCAAGATCATACCAATTATACCAAGAAAACAGTGAATTATCTTGCTCATACGGCTTCACAGCGCGTAACAGGATGCTACCCCCTGCAACACAATACCACAGATCACCGAAAGGGTAATTTCTGGGAAAATCATCTGAAGTAAACCTCGCGATTCAGATCAAACGCAGACACGGTTAGCACACTAATATCATCAATTTCATTCCCATTAACCCAGTAAATCACTCCATCGAAACATAACCTATTACGACTTCTCCAAAAACCCGGTTTCAGGGTCGCTGCAGATCGTAGAAATTTATACTCAACCGGTTTCCAATCTCTCGATCCAATTCCAACAGTCAATGTCGCGGCCTTGGTACCACACTCGTCGTCATATCCACCGTATATGCTTAAAACCTTGTATACCCTACTCAACGGATCAAAACCCAACGCGTACCAAACCCTGATATAAACAATATTACCAAAATTGAAGGAAAGATGATATTTTAAATAAAATTGATGACTAATAATAAGAATATAAGACTTAAGAGAAATACCTTAATTAAAGTTCGCTAGTAGAAATTGGAGCCATGAAGCCGATGGAGGGGTTGAAGTGGTGAAGTTTCAAATTTCAGAAGGATGAAGTGATGAACTGAAGGAATTTGGTGCGTTGCAGACTTCAGCGTCGGAAATTAGGGTAGAATGATTATGAAAATTATGATGATTATATTCTGCTAAAATGAGAATGAGTCAAATATGGAAAGATTTTATTTTGATTTAGTTTTTTTATTTAATAATAAATAAATGATTATTAAATTATTAAATTATTATTAAATTATTAACTTATTATGAGGTGGCAGAATCTGATTGGTCTATAAAAAGTGAAAATGCTGAGGTTGAATGTGAGGCCTCGAAATACCCGATGCTGCGATATGACTGCGCCACGTAGGCGGAAAACCATTCTTCTTTTATATATATAATGATAGTCACCACCTGGCAAACTGCCTCACGAACGTCTCACATCGAACTTTATATTAAAGTGAATAATGCACGGTATTTAGCATTTTAGAGTTTTGGAATAAAATTGTCCGCAAATCACACAAACAGTTTATAAGGTCGAATAAAGAGGCCTCAAAATTTTGAGGAGTAACGGAGGCATATGAGGTTGTTGGTGTGTGATAGTTAAGTGAGAGACATAAATTAGACATGGTTTAACATTTGAAACTTAAAGTAAATAATGTAAATCTTGAAACAACTACGGACCCATAGTAGGAGAAAAATAATACACGTTTTTTTCTGGATTCTAAGGTCCTGAATAAAATGTTCAAAAATCATATGATCGATTTCTTTGGTCACACAAAGCGGGCTCACAAAAATTTCAGGAGCAACGGAGGACATCTGAGGTTGCCGATGTGCGATAAACCAATCTTGGGCGAAAATTGGAACTCATTGAAATTGGCTTAATATTTTTTATTTGGTGTTGAAATTGAAATTGAATAGGATAACTCTTGCAGCGATTTTGAACACGTTTTACAAAACTGTGAGATGTAGAAACACAGCCTCGTACAACCTATGTTGAATAGGATAACGTCTCACAATGAACTCTATGTTGAAGTGTATAATACATGATATTCAACATTTTAGGTTCCCGAGATACAATTGTCCGTAGATCCTACAAACAGTTTGTAAGATCAAATAAAGTGTCTTCAAATTTTTTGAGGAATAACGGATGACATATGAGGTTGGCGATGTGCGATAATTAGATGAGAGACGTGAATTAGACAATCGTTATAAATGGTTTAACAGTATTTATTTGAAGGTATTTGAAGCTTAAAATGAATAACGTAAATCCTAAAGCAACTACGGACAGTACACGTAGAAAATCAGGACAAAAATTAACATGGTCCAGAACGACCTCTTGAACAGCTCAAATAGAAATGTATAATACACGTTTTTCGGTATTTTAAAGTTCTGGAACAAAAATGTCCGTAAATCATACAGATGATTTCCTGAGATCAGACCCTCACAAAATTTCAGGAGCAATAGACGACATCTGAGGATGCCGGTGTGCGACGACATCCTCCGTTTTTATATGATCTACCCATTTGTTGATGACGGTGTGCGATAAACAGACTGACATCCTCCAGTTTTATATGATGTACTTATTTGTTAAATATATAAATGAAATATTTAACAATAGTAAGGTTACATTTCCCCATCTTTGTAACGACTCACAACTCACAACTCGCAACTCGCAAGACCTCAATTTGGAGACTTAAAAGAGGGTCACAGGACTCACAGACTAAAGAAACAAAAGATTATACTGTAAGAATTTGACTGTCATGTGAGCTGTTAACACCATGTTCTCCACTTCACACTTCACTTGACATTAAACACCTCACATTTCAGTACTTCACCTTGTGGGGAAGGGCAAATGGGTCTTCCTTTTTTGGGAATAAATCAATAAATCAATTTCAGATCTTGTAAAAGTCATTTAATGCTTTTCTGTCGGCAATATTTCCAAGAATAATAAAATTTTCAGAGTATTTAACTTGAAGGGTGTGTGTCCATGCTCCCATGGACCATGGGCATTAAAAATAAGTCAAGAAACGATATCGAGAACGAGTTCCGAGTATATTTGAAACTTACCGTCTCCGCCACTGCATTTTGAGGTATCAGCTACATCAAGACTGATACTGAGATCTTGGGACTGTTATATTAAACATGGAAACAAGAAGAGAGGACAAATCTGAGTAAAAAATCGCGAATAAACTCACAGTAAAAGTCTTGAATAGTTCAGTAACCAATATTGGTATTAATATGAAAGGCGGGCATGGAGTAAATGACTCTTGAGTCTTGAGTGCTGCTAATCCTATCTGAGTATCTGATATGCCCTTATAGATACAGCTGCTATGTTAGCTCATTCTTGAGCATTTGAATCGGCGTCATTTACAGTCTGGTCGGAACAAGAGATGGCAGCATCGACTGCATTAATTTCATTCACTTTTGTTTCTCTTGTTCCTGTGTAGCTTTCTACCCTCAACGGACTGGCATTTGCAGCCACTAAATTGTCTACTGGGCCAACATCAGGTGACAATGCCTTTGCATCAGTTGGGCCATCTCCTGAATCACCAGGCTCGGTCGTAGAATCTGATTTTACTGCATCACTTATTCCCGTGTTGCTTTCTTCCCTCAAAGGACTGACATTTGAGGCCACGACATGCTCTGCTGGACCAACACCAGGTAAAACTGCCTTTGCAGCAGCAGTTGGGCCATCTCCTAAATCACCTGGCTCGATCCTAGAATCCGATCTTACTGCATCACTTATTCCTGTGTTACTTTCTTCCCTCAAAGAACTGGCATTTGCGGCCACGAGATGGACGAGACGGGCTACTGGACCAACACCAAGGTACAGCGCCTTTGCATCAGTTGGGCAGTCTCCTAAATCACCAGGTTCAGTCCTAGAATCTGATCTGACTGAAACAACCTGCTGGTAGGCTTGAGTATTGATCAACGGAGTAATGCTATCAACGTCATGAACATCGTTTCCTACTTTCTCATAGTTCATATATTTCATTGCCGAAGCGTCCATATGGGTCATATTGGTTGGACCATTATTACTATTTGCATCTGTTAATGACACAACACTATCTCCTGAACCAGTGTTCATGTCACCTTCTTGCTGCACCGTACCATCAAACACACCATCACCTTCTCTCTCAGATGGCTCTCCAATATGTGCAACTACATTTGTAGCCCCGTTAACCTGAGCCGAACTTTCCAGAGAGTGTCCGATTTGTCCATCACCTGCCACTTGAACATTCTGATCTCCAGTTGGAAAGCCCATACTGTTCTTAACAGAGATAGCCATGTTCTCAGCTTGAGCTTGAATTTGATTATCTGAGGAACCCGGTTGTGTTTTCTTGGGACGTTTATTTCTGCATCTATTCTTCTTTGACTTTTTGGGTTTTGAAGTTTCCTCTTGGGGAAGAGAAGTTTCAGGCACCTTCCTTTTCAATGGCACAACTGTATAATTAATTTTGCCGCCAAACTCGCCTTCGACACTCCCACTCGAATGAATTGCAAGTAGCGCGGTTCTTGCAGCTTTGATTTCGGCTTCTTTTTTGCTTTTTGCTGCAGTCCCAATGTACTGAATTCCTCCTATATCAACAGTGCATGAAAAAAGATTTGATCTAGCAGTTGCACCCTCCTTTTTGCATGTATATGTTGGAATGGCATAGTTCATCTTCTGTGCATACTCTTGGAGTACATTCTTAGACAAACCAGTTTCATGCTGCCACAAATAACCAACCGGTAAGACAGATAAATGACTTTATGAACAATACTTTAAAGCAAGCAAAATCAGCAAGAGACGTAATGCATCAGAGACATTAGCATTGTCTTCCCGAAAAGGAGGTAAAAGCAATACAACAACTAGTAATACAACATCAAAGCCTTAACCCCGGAATGATTTGGGGTCGGCAAAAACAATGAGAAGTTGAATTGAGTTTTAGTAATCTACTGATGCTATAGTTAGACCTCGTCCATTTTCTTTAGAGCCAAAGATTCATTGCTTTACGACTTTGGGATATGGACTTAAGTCCGTTAATAAATAACTCTTAAACCATCTGTTCTTTATCCATAAACTGGATGATGAATGTTAAGTAACAACCTCTCTATTAAATGCAAGGGAAAGACTGCATACCACTAATGATTAGTGTAAGATGAATCAATTACCAGAACATCTTTGATATCAAACATTTATGGTTGCACTAGGAGCAACAACTTCTTTATTTACATATTTTGAGGACAGAAGAATGGCTGCAACAGCGCAAGTTAATTAGAGGGATAGCATGGGGGGAAAAACTCACACAGTCGCTAGCATACAAAGTAACATATTATCACATTTGTTCCTTTCATATCGACCTTCTTACAACAACAACAACATCAGAGCCTTAGTCCCAAAATATTTTGGGGTCGGGTGACATGAATCATCCTTTGGAATCGACCTTCTTACTCCTTTTTTTTTACTCAGATGGCAACTTCGACTATTTATGTCTCCAAATTTATACAAAGGTACCACGACAAGTTTGCCATGTTTAATACTCCCTCCATTCCATTGTCCTCTTTTTTCCCAAATTACATTCCAAATTAATTGTCCTATTTCTAGATTTAGTATGGTAAATGAGTGAACTACCAATATTGTCCCTAATCTTTTGACTAAAAGTCCCCTTGCCAACATGACATTATCCCCCACTCTTTATGATTAAAGGGATAGAGTTGTAAATTTACCCATATTTCTTAAATTCGGCAATAAAAGTGGAATGGAGAGACTATATCGAAAGAATCGTCCCCATGTCGGCTTTTTGAAAAAGTTGTAATATATTCTGAGAAAATAGCAGTCAAAGACGACTAATAAAGTAAAAGTTGCACGTATTAAGAATATTCAATTTTGGGATCTAATTATGCTTCTAAGGTTTCGTAGTAGCTGCTCATTAAAGGTGCCTGATTTTGATTATGCAACAACATTGGTGAGTGACCAGGGAAGATAGATATGAATACAGGAAGAAATCAAGATATCAGAATCGCAATTGACTAATAGATTGAACACATGTTCTCAACAACTCTACTAAATACTGTGTTTTAAAATAAAATGTTTTTGAGACTTTCGGAGTTCTTGATCAATTGTTGAAAACTGTGCTCCAGATCTAACTAGTTAAATCATTTCAACTGAAAAGAAATTATTTTCAGCACTCTCTTTCTCGAAATTTACCCCTTTGCTTTCCACTTACTTTCTCATAACTTACTGATTACTCCCTTTTTCACCTTTTGTCCAACAAGTACTTACAAAGGTGCATGTTAGGCAACCTTGACTTCTTTTGAGATTACGAGTATAATGTGAATGTTTTAGAACACTAGCAAACAGAGAATGCAGATAACTTTGAAGCATCAAAAGATAAAACCGCTAAAGTGTAGGAAGGCTGCAAACCATGGTATATCAATGTTATTATGGCTAGTTACTGGAAGATAAGATTAGGATGCTAGATACAATCATATTACACACTTACCACAGGTACAGAAATTGATTCTTTCTTATCGCCGGAGGCAGATAAATCCATCAATGCAACTTCCGCTGCTGATTGTTCCGCTGCCTTGCGATTGTAGAACCCAAGGAGCGAATCATATCTAGCACCACCAACTATTACAGTTGACCTGAAAGAAGGCGCATGTGAAGGTCCTTCTTTAATGGTCTCATAGGTAGGTGTAGGAAGCTCAACTTTTTGGGCATATTCTTGTAATCGACTCTTGAACACATAACAATTTGATACTCCTACGCAAACCACAAAAATGAGATTTGGGGTTATTACCACAACAACTTTCTCTTATACATATTTTTCCAAGATAACAAGCAATCTAATATTACGGATTTCGTTGTTGCAAGCTGAATATCGATTAACATACAGGATTAGTAACGGTTATGCTTCTTTTAAAGAGTTTAAATGCTCAATGGTACAATGCAAAGGGTCTACCATGTGTAAATGTGTTATTCAGATTTATTATCTAGTGAAAAAAGAAACTAAGTGAGGGTGTACATGGACTGAAATAAAATATTTTAAAAGGAAAGCCACCTCCGACGACGACTAGAGAGTATAATATTCATTTAAATAAATACACACTTATAGTAACATGTGGATTAACAACTTCTATCAAAAAAGTGGCATCGAAAATTTACCTTTTGGGGAGGCTGGGGCTGGCATTTGTGGATGGTAAGCAGAATCCGGAAGTTTGACAGACCCTTTAAATCGATTGTTACTGGGATTTCCCCGCCATTTAGTCTCAGGGTGTGCTCCTATAAGGCCACGATAGGATTCATACCTCGGAGCTGTTGTAGGGTGCACAAAAGCTGATGTTTCAGCTAATTGATTGCAATGGTCAATCGATACTGCATGATTGCTGTAGCCACTAGACATATTTGTTTGAGTAGCTTCCATCTCCTCTCTCTCTGTTCAATTAGTAAACAATCATTTCATTTGAAAAATTTCTCCGACAATAGCACATTGGACAAAGTACTAGATACGGTCATACAAATCATCCATGAAGTACGACACATCGCATTAAAATGGTTGCCTTTAATTTTTTTTTTAAAAAGTATTCTTCCAATGCAATTCTCAGCACAATTTCAATTCCGGCTATTCAAAAACCGTCTATCTATACTAACACGTAACAAAGGCAAGGCTCTTCCCTTGGCACATTGGGGTAATGTCGGTGTTATTGAAGCAGAAAAGTCTCTTATGAGAGATAGATGCAAGGCCAAAAACATTGTTCAAGCAACCTCTAATCCCCTATACGACTGCACAAATTCTTGGTCTCCAATGACCCTAAATGACGATCCTCCTTTCATTAACTGGGGTGACATTGGTTGTTGCTAAAGTAGGCAAGTCTTTGACGATAGATGGGTGCAACGGCCACGACTTTGTTCAACATCCCTAATCCCCATTCTCCTACAGATCCACTCAATCTCTCACTGTCCCGTGTCCCCAAACGACAACCCTCCTTTCATTTATTGCTTGTCCTAACACGATACTCTACAAACACAAAATAGGCTACTGTCATTCAGAACTAAGGACCCTCATGCCATACACCGTACACGGTATCGGTACCTTGTGCAAACTCATACCATTACCAACTTAAACTAGAGATACCTACCGGCTACTACTGATCATGACAGTTTGTTCTTACAATTTTACAGCCTAAACACGGATATATCGCGAACAATGCTAGGTAGCACCAAAATTGACACGGACACGGACACGACACGGACACGGGACACGACATCCCATGAAATTTAGGACACGGGACACGGCATTTAAATATAATAAAATATATATTTATGGTTATAAATAACGTATAATTTTATTTTTATCATGTATTTGAAGCTAAATCTAAACAATTAAAGGTACCATTCGACGTTTACTATAACTAATTCTCATTTTTCTACACAAACTCATCTTTAAATCAATCTTTTCTAAAATTTTATTTCTCGTCCACACTATAATAGGTTTAGTCATGTGTCCAACAAGTGTCGGGTGTCCGAGTGTCGGACATGGTGTCGGATATGGGACGGCTAACTAGGAGAAGTGTCCGTGCTACCTAGGAACAATATACAAAAGACTGCAAATTATCCCCAGAATACTCTAAAAAAACATGAAATTTTATTTTAACGAAACAATCAATAACATTACACAAGAATTTGTAAAGAAACTGAACAACAAAATCATAAAGACAACAATTCCAGATAATAATCATACATTCACACGGCTCAATTCATTATTCATCCAGTTAATAACATCGCTCAATTAAACAGAACATAATTACAAAAAATCGCTGCTTTTATTGACAATTAGAGAAGAACAGATATCGATAAAGTTGAAAGAAATCAAATTTGCTAACCTGATTGATGTGCGGCAAAGAAATTGGGGGTTTTGGTGAAGAACCCTAAATTAATTGAACTACACAAAACCCTAATTTTTGCAGGAGTTCACTTAAATAGTGACAGTACTTCAGTGGTTAGTGAGAGACCAATGACATTAGGACAAAGAATATTCCCCACCCAAGTCGACACCGGTACGGAAAATGATAACGTTAAAGAGTAGATATAAAATGACGGTTTTGATTTTTCGGTGAGATAATTTTTTATACTATTTATAGAGTTTTTTTAGTAGGGCTGAGCAAATTTAGGTCCGGACCGGAAAAATGGACCGGACCGGACCATTTGGTCTGGACTAAACCCGGACCGAATTATTTTGGTCCGGTCCTCGGTCCTCATTTTTCCAAGTTTTGGTCTTCGGTCCGGTCCGGTCCAAGACCGGTTAATTTTGGTCCGGATCGAATGGACCATAGTTGTTTTTTAAGACTAATCATTAAAATATTTTGAATTAAATTAATATTTTATGTTCAAAAGACATTATAAATTAGTATTATCAATGATTTTCATAAAAAGTGTCGTCTAACTATTTAAATGCATATCATTTAGCGGAATTAAAATGTAATTATCGTATACGAAATAGTGAAAAAAAAAAAGTTTAGGTCCATTTCGGTCCAAAACCGGACCGGACCAAATTTTTCGGGTTTGGTCCGGTCCAAGACCGAAATTTTTTGGTCCGGTCTTTGGTCCACCAAAATTTTAAGTTCGGTCTTCGGTCCGGTCCGGTCCGGTCCGGTCTTGGACCGATTCTCACCCCTATTTTTTAGAATATATTTTGACTTTTTTTATAAAATCCCGTGTAAAGTTACTTTCTTGCTATTAAATCATCATGTATCAAATACATTACTTCGTATTACCTAGTTTGGAATATCATCATTCATCGCATTAGCATTTTCCAGTAGTTCGGTATTGAGTATAAATGCTGAAGTAGTTCACTTGAGTAATTCGGTGTTTAGAGCGACATAAAATACATAAAATATTCCCCACATAAAGTGAACACCGGTACGGAAAAAGATAACGTTAAAAGGTAGTTATAAATGACCGTTTTGATTTTACGGTGAGAGCGGTCTTTTGTGGTAATAATTTATTTTTTTAAGATATGTTTTGACTTCTTTTTGTGATAAAAAAAACGGTGGGGTTAATTTCTTTCTATTTATTCATCATGTATCAAATACATTATCTAGTTTGGAAGATCATCATCCATCGCACCAATAAAGTCTACCAGTTGCTCCTAACATCGCGTGAGCTAATTTTCCAGCAGTTCAGTATTGAGTACAAGTACTGAAGTAGTTCACTTGAGTAATACAGTGTTTAGAAAGACACAAAGAATATTCCCCACAAAAAGTTGACATTGGTACAAAAAATGTTAACGTTAACGAGTAGATATAAATGATGTTTTGATTTTTTGGTGAGTAGTATTTTATGGAGTAATAATTTTGTTTTTCCAAGATATGTTTTGATTTATTTTTTTCATAAAAACCTGTGGGGGTTAATTCCTTGCTATTACATAATCACGTATCAAATACATTACCTAGTTTGGAAGATTATCGCACCAACCAAGTCTACTAGCAGCTCGTATCATCACGTGAGTTAATCCAAGTGCAACCTTAGTAATATTTCTATAAAAAAAAAAGAAAAAGAAACTCGAAGTAATTACAAAGAACCCAAATATCTTACTACGTATAAATTAAGACAACTCGCTGCGATTCTTCAAGTCATCAGCGACACCAAGGCAATCACTTTCCACCACGATAAGAGACACGCGCCGCTTACTACGCCTCCTTGATCCCCTACAACACCGACCGCGTTTCAGCCAACGTAGGAGCCATCTCCATCATGCTTTGGACCGTAACCTCCCTACCTAAGGCATTTTTACAACCGACACCCACCTTGAACTCCGCGCAAACTTGTTCTTACATAGTAAAATTGAACTCTTCAATATCAATGCCATATTTAGACAAATTAGATGACATGTATTCTCATTTACAACCGTTGTGAAACTTGCAATCATCTTATCATAAGAGGGCACGAGAACGATATGCTATCGTACCTAGATAGTATTTTACGGAGACGTAACATCACACTGTCACATTGACAAAAGAAAGTATGGATAAACATCTCTATTTATGAAATCTTTCAAAATCTATAGAATAGATGTGCAAAAAAAAGTATAGCAAACACTTTAACTCGGAACGACTTCCATGTCGAAGATGTGTGTCGCCAGCAAGCACAACCACCGGACTTGCGACAAGAAAGGGCGATTTTGGATGCGCAATCCGTTTCTTTAAACTGAGGGTGTACTTTAATAGCAGTAGGTACAAATGTACAAACTATTTTCAGCTGCAGATTGCATTTATCAAAAAACTAATTAACAAGGACTCTGTTCAGGCTGTCAGGCATCATCCCTCTGGCTCCTCATTGTCTGTAGAACGGAGTCGAGGACTTGCTAACGCGCAAAGCACAATGAATATCTCTAATACAAACTGTCAGACTCCGAAACTAACAAGTGACTCACGAGTAACGAGCAGAAGTGCAGAACTATCTTTCCTTGATCCAACAGAAAAGGATGAAAAGTATCGACGTTCTTCATCCAAAAAATTTAAAGAATGGTGTGCAACACTCAATTGCGTCTTCATATCGAGTTCTTTTTGGTTACCGACTCATGTTGCATTTATATAGTCACCCAAACCATCCAAAGAGACGCAGCATTTAATCTTCTTTTGTTGCGGACAATGGAACTTCGGTTCTTTAGGGACCGTTGGCTGCCTAACAGACCTAGAAATCAAGCGAGACTTGTGTTAAACACGATGCTGGTGATGATAATGTGAGATGTATACCAGAACAGTGGGTCTTGCTTGAGACCACAATTTTGGTCTGAAATAATAAGATGAGATTTTGTAACCATTTTACAGCCAAATGTAACCATTATTTACAAACAAGTTATCATAAGCTGTAACATTGACCATACTATCGTGGTTACATTTGGCTGTAAAATGGTTACAAAATCCCGTCTTATTATTTCAGACCAAAAGTGACAGTTTGAAACAAGAATTTGTGATACCAGAATTGTGGATGGATTGATTACCTTCTGGGGACGAAAGGCCTGTCAAAGTAAGGCATCGGCTGAGCTTTCGGGACTAGCTCCTTCCTTAGCCTTCTTATCTCTTCTTCCTCTTCCATCTGCACATGATAAAAATAAATTGAACTCTTGCAGAACTCATATATATACAAACAGAAAAGTCGGGTAGTTGGCGCGTTACGATCCTAATACTCTTTCTTATATCGCACCTTTTGCTGCCTTTCTCGCTCCATTTTATATTGCTCAACCAGTGTCATCTTTTCAGCCACCTGAAAGCGAAATAACACAATTAGCTTACAAAGAGAGAGAGGTGTGAGTGAATCACAACTCTTCAATTGTTTACGTTTTTTCCTTAGCAACGAGCGGAGCTTTATGAAGCGGCCAGGCTAGCTTACGGACGATGAGGGTGACAGCAAACTCAATTAAGGAAGCAAGACCTATTATACAACTCGAAAGGACTCGAGGGGGTATGGAATGAAGGATGTGAGACGTGAGAGCAGCATAACCTAAATTTGCCTTCCCTCTCTTCACCTTAGCAGCTATCTTATGAGCGAAAAAAATCACCCGTATGTCTTATCCCCTGCACTCCCTCGTCAGTTCCGCTAAAAACAGAGAAATCCAGCAACACATCGAAAGGAAGCAAGACCTAATTATACAACTCGAAAGGACTCAAGGGGGTATGGAATGAAGGATGTGAGATGTGAGAGCAGCATAACCTAAATTTGCCTTCCCTCTCTTCACCTTAGCAGCAGTCTTATGAGCGAAAAAAAATCAACCTTAGGTCTTATCTCCTGCACTGCCTCATCAGTTCCGATAAAAACAGAGAAATCCAGCAACACATCGCCAACATGTTCAAGTTTCGGGCTAATGATTTTCAATACTGAACTCTCTTGCATAGCAAGAGGTAAAGCAAATCAGGCAATGTCGTAAACCATTTCATCAGATATTATATAGCTAAAATCCCTATCCTTCTGTAAGAATGTAAGATGCGTTTTCAAATCCCTATCTAGCTAAAAACCGTCAACAATACTCTTCTTTTAGCAAAATCTAAGCTTCGGAAATAATGAAACACTTTCACATCATACCTGGCAGTCAAAATCCGCACGTTCCACGGCCCTGACATCACTATGGAGCTTCAAGTCAATGGGTCTGGTGACTTCCTTCACTGGTGGTTTAACTAGACACTGCAAACGAATGACAACCAAATCCCACTTTAGTTGATAAATTTAATTGTTTTTCCAATTGAAATTGGTTACTCTTTACATAGAAGTGAACTGCTCGAAGGAGCTAAAGAATAGGCGGCAGTGCGACACAAAAGGTGGATAGCTGAAAATGGCTCACCTCTGGCTCATCGGTTGTCCATGGAAGACCCTGTGCAAGAGGAATTCGCTGCTTCTCTTCTTCAACCATCATTTCTTGCAATTTCTTGACAAACTCTTCCTCCTTCGCCCTTCCTCTTTGCTGAAGTACAGAGGAAGCATACAGAAAATATTATGAATAGGAATGACAACTTCCGAACTATCATCATAATTCATAAAATTAATATGAGGGATTCTAAACGGAGAAATGAAGACGATGAGGCATGTAAAGAAATATGGACCGAATTCTTCCACCTCATGAAGGACAGATTAGCCCATGTAACGAACAGTCTGCACTAGATAGCTAAAAACCTGTTCATCTAATACAACTTGGCAAACAAAACTAACAACAAAGATAAACTTGAAAAGAAACAGGCGCAATAACATAAACTCGAAAAATGGCCAAAGTTACTGCCCCGATACAAGGGCGGAACATTGAACTTTACTTAGATATTTGACACACAGACACATAGTCCTCATTTCCAATTTCCAGCGTTTAAAAACAGAAGCGAATAAATCTTAACAACTATACTCACGAGGAGCACGTAGGCCTATAAAGCTAAAGTAAAAGGTGAAAGCCACCGTTTGGTCCCCCTCAAACAATCCCATAGTCCCCCGGCACTGGATTAATGCACCCAAAGAAAAGAATGGACATAGATGAATCTGGTTTCTGAAAGACTGAAATTAAGATGAATTCTGATTTCTGACAGACAGGAAATTAAGATAGTAAGTATGTGCAGATAAGGGTCAAGGAACGAACCATAAAAGCAATTATTTCCAGTAACTGGAAAGTGAAAAACTGAACCTGTCATTTAACTATTTAAGCCAAGGTGATAAAGAGCAACTACAAAAGAAATTAGAGTACAAACCCAAATCATGTTATCAAACAGATGCAACTCGTGCGAGAACAGGAAAAAGAATGGGGTGGGACGGTGGGCAGCGAAGAAGAGGCTTCGAACACTAGCATTATCAACGCAAGTAGAAGACATAGGACATCACAAAGACATGAATCTGAACAAACCTTTAAAAATGTACATGAATCTGAACAAACCTTTAAAAATGTACTCCATAGCGAACAGGGAATGTAGCAACAGTCTAGCAGTCTTACCTTCATTTTTTTCAGACAATGCTCACACGCAAAAAAAAATGATAGACTCGGTTGGTCAATCGATAGCAGCCTATGCAGATGATTGATAGAAAGCTAACCCACATACACTACCCTTGGTATGGGTTTCATACTTTCATTCATGTTTACGGTGTTCAGGTTTTCTACGTAGGGATGCTGCATCAGGGCAGTTAATCCATGTTTCATGTCCAGCAAACTAGGAGATTCAAAGCAAATACAGTATATATACTAAAAACGACTTTAAATCAATTAGCATTGTAAAAACCACCAATGAACGGTACTACTAGAACAGCGATTCATTAACTACGAGCTCACCTCAGTCCTCAGCTTGAAAGGTCTCAGGGATGTGACTCTCTGCTGTTGTTTTTGCTTCATTTTCCATTTCCTTCCACCAACAGTCCCAGAAGAAAATGAACCCTATATATAGCAATCGCATACAATATCGTAAGTGCCAACTCTCTCCAAAACACCTAACGAAAGCTAGATTAGAAAAATTGAGCCAGGGAAAATAGTATTACACTTCTCCGGCTTCTACGACTACCAATTGAACTCCTGCTCGAGCCACTACAACCAATCAACAAACAAACAAACAAAATGAACAAAAACCCATATAGAATAAAGGAAAGCAGGATTGATAAAACGAAGAAATTACGAAAATGATCAAGCCACACACCTCCCCCTACTACTATCAAGTGAAGAACAAACATTAGCATCAAACCCTAAACTCTGAGCAGTAAAGAAATACTCCCCAGGGCAAAATGCAGACGATGATGACTCGATTGTCTCCGTCTCCAGTCCCCTAGATGGTTGCTGCAAACCAGGCAATGCCCATCTAATCCCATTCTTCTCATTCTCTTCATCATTTTGTTCAGTTTTCTTAGGCAATGTCAATAACCTCTCAAATGCCTTTACCAAATGCATCACTTTTCCGGACTCCGGTACACTTGCCCTCGCTTCCTCTAACAGCAAATCCCGCCTCCGCTTCATCGTCGAACTCCCTGACCCTGACCCTGACCCTAACCCTAACCCTAACCCTTTTGGAGATTCGCCCTCCTCCGGCTCACACTTACCCATTTCATCCGACACCTCCCAAACTTCATTCTCCCTCGAATTACTCTCTTTCTCCCCGTTTCGACACCCGAAACTCGCCTCTGAATTCTCCTCTGTCACCACACTACTAGCACCACCATATCTAGACTTAAAGAATTCCTCTTGCGAAACCCGTAAATTCTCATACGCTACACACAGACATTTCCCATTAACCTTGTCCTTACACTTACAATTCACACCCAAAACTGAACCCGAACCCGAACCCAAACCCGAATCCTGCTTCTTTGGATTATTCTTCTTCGCCACCACAACAAACTTCCGTTCCCTAATCTTCTTTTTCGGAGAAACAAATGCCGGGTTTTTCGACCCGGATTTATGGATTTGTTTCGATCCACGGAGTGACGAAGAAGGTGAAGATTTTATGCCAGGACTGGTAAGATTAGGGTTAGAATTCTCTTGATTCTTTGGGACATTTTGTCGAACAGTTGGTGAATCTTTAACTTGAGACGCCATTTTCGTACGTCGACTGAAATCGAGAAATGGAGAAAACGAGAGAGTGTATGTGCAAGAAATGAAGGCGATAATTGCGGAGATTGAAGAAGAAGATGATGAAGAAGAAGAACGTTGGATGGACGCTCTTGTAACGGCTAGTTTTAATGATTTTTGAATGATTATCCTCAGTATTTTACGGAGTATAATAATAATAATAATAATAATAATATGTTTCTTAATATATCATTGTTGTTCGGACTCTTCAATATTATCTCGGTATTCGCGTCGGATACTGAACTCCGATATGAGTATTTGTTAAATCACGCACATGATTTTAGTTAATTCCGCAACATTTTTGTCAAATCATTCTGAATCTACAAATTGTTAATTATTTGACAAATTATGGATTTTAATTCGAACATATTACAATTAATTTCGCCATTTTATCAACAAAATTATTAATATGCGCATTTTAATTGATCCAATGAACGTTTTTTTTTATCTTAAAGAGAGATTTTTTTTCAAATTAGGGTTAGGAATTTAGGAATTTGGGATTTTAGATTGTTGAAGGTGGGTCGGTTTATGGTGGTGCGTTCTGGTTGTGAGCGACTGGTGGCGGGGAGTCCGGTGGGGGCGAGACATGGTGGGGTGGCTGAGCATATATGTTTTTTTAGGGATGTCTTTGCTTTTTGATTATTGTCTTCTCTAGCTGTGTGTAAAAAAGTAAAAGGAGTAAAATCGGGATAAAACAACAAAGTGTGCGAAATTAAGCAAAATCGTGAGCAGAATTAAGCAACTCCCAATTAATACTAGTATTACCTATGTACTTGTCGAGATCGATTATCGTTAGTATCAGAATTATATTATTTACGAGTTAGATCCAAATTCGATGGAATATATTCTTAATTTACTTACTCTTGAATAAAAAAAGTTTATATAAAAATGTTATTTTAGACAAATAAGATAGTATATATTCTCATTTACAACCGTTTGCGTGACTTACGAGTTGCGATTATCTTATCATAAGAGAGCACAAAGACGATGGCGCTCTACAACGCTTTTGCCCGTGTTACTTAGGAGCGCAAACTGCAGACATCACACACGGTTACATCGACAAAATGTATGGCTACACGTTTCTTAGTCGATTTGGGTTGGATCACTGGATGTCTGGATGCATAACTCGGAATTGATTGATCGACATTGTAAATCCCTGAAATTCTGCAACACTGAACTCGGAGAAACAAGATGATATTAAGAGTTAAGACTATGACACTTAAAAATCCTTCTAGCTCAAAGGATGGAAGTACAACTAGGAAGGACTTCCATATCGGAGATGTGTGTCGTCAGCAAGCACAACCACCGGACTGATCGCCTGACTGTGGTGCATTTGAGGTGGACTTCAGACTTACATCCACCATGTCCTCTTGCTTTGTTGAAGACAGATTCTCCATTCCGGGTAAAGCAGCTGCAATTTTCCGGAAGAGTGCCTGCAAATTGCAGAGAACTTTAATGTCATTGTATGATCATAACCTCGTCGAAATAATATACTGAGTACAGCTCTTGTTCCATTCCCGTTTTCCCATTTCACAAATTCTCATTTGTGACGGCGATATCCATCACAAGCTTGTGACGGATACCGTTTTCTCTCACAAAATACCCACTTTTTCTCTCTCTCTGATACTATTCATGTGGTCCCCTTTCTCCACTAACTCATTTTGTATCCATTTTATCCCACAAAATATCCGTCACAAATGGTGACCCGTCACAAGCAAGACTTACTATTCCCATTTTACAAGGAGTCGGTTCTAATCTAAAAATAATGTGTTCCAGACTTCCAGCGACTATGCCCTTTGACTAGTGAGTACATTGATATGGACTTGCAGGCAGTTGCAGCTAGAAATGACGATATACGCAGTCCCCTTATAAACTAAGGGTGTAGTTTACCAGCAGTGTACAAATACAAACCATTTTCAGCTCTAGATCACAAGCATAATACAAAAGCCAGAACAATCGTAGATTTTGAGTATTGACGTTGTAAAAGAGTACAACAACAACAACAACATAAGCCTTAGTCCCAAAACGATTTGGGGTCGGCTGTGACGTTGTAAAAGAGTATACAGAGTAATAGTAGACGTATAAGTACGTATATGAGACGACCTTACTAATGTAGATTTCAATGTCATCAAAGAGTATAATATGCTTCTATCAACTTTTGCCAAATCACTGTAGTGCAATCAAGACACTTTGAGTGGCAGAAAATAATGAACGAGTTTAGTGTATTAAAGTGACTGGAGGAAGAACCTTTATGTTGAAGCCGGCTTTTGCACTAGTTTCGATGAACATGACATTGAGTTCCTTGCCTTTGGCTTCCCCTTCCTCAATTGACACTTGCCTAGCATGATAGAATACAAGTAAAGAAAATGGCAAGGCAGCAACAAAACGACTATAATCAACGAAATTGGAAACAAGGTCCCGTTAAAAGAGTTTATCAAAAGCAGATTATGCACTATCCCTAAGGCCCTATACTTACAGAGTTACGTTAGTAAAACGAAGTTGAGGACTGTTACTAAGCACAAAGCACAATGGATCTCTCTCATCTGCAATAATCACTTTCAGCTACACTGGAGGAAAGAGTGAGTATTCAAAATCTTATCGTTTGAACGATAATAAGGAAAGAGTGAGGATTCAAAATACGTTGTTATATGGGAGAGTTGGGAGTTGGGACAATATTGAAAGCGAGTGGGTTTTGTGAATGCAGATTGAGTTTGATCATGAGAGCGTATAGAACACCGATAACAAATGGATTGACATCAACACATGTCAAATAGAAGAAACTTTCCTTGCAATCGCTTTTATAGTAAAAGGGAGAGAAAGCGGTCCTCCCACTTCTCCTCCTCCCTTTCTCAAAACTGTACATTTGTTAACAAAGCAAAAAGTTCTCGTCTCATCACCCTTCCCCTTCCCTCCAATTCCATCCCTTCACTTTCTCTCCGATTTTGATATGAGAAAGACACCTAACCGAGTCCTAATACTCTATTGACAACCTGAACTTGCAAAACTAAGTGATTCATGAGAAGCAATTTGGTGAAATCACAAAGCCACAAGAATCTTAATACCAAAATACCATACGAAAAATAGCAGTTATGATGAGATTGCCGAGCTACCTTTTATCCACAAGATCAGTTTTGTTTCCAACAAGGACAATTATGACATCACTTCCCCTTTCAGTGCGGACCTCTTCTATCCACTTAATTGTGTTTAGGAAGGACTGTCGGCCTGCACATAACAGCAAAAATATCGACATAGCATAACAAGCTCAGTCTTTGTAGAAGACTTCAAATGACCCAACAAAGCAACAGCCCGTGCATAAACGAAATACAGAGTATAAAAACCAAAGGACAGAAAATATATTTAGGTATTTGTGGATTGCATACAGAAATATTAAGCAATTCATGATACAAAAGTTTACTTACTCGCAACATCATATACTATTACTGCAACCGATGAGTCCCTTATGTAGCTAGGTATAAGACTCCTGAACCTCTCCTGCCCAGCAGTATCCCTGTTCAGATAATTATAATTTAACAGAATTAATAATGATGAATCTTTCTGATAAAATCTTTTTTTTCCTGCAGTATTAACTATTAACAAGAGTTTGAAGCTGGCTTTAACATAGAGTGACGTTACAAGTTATCTCCCATCTCTTGGTTGGTAAGATACAAATGGTAGCATAACCACATTACTTTTATTCAATATATCAAATTGGTAGAATATGATGTTAAGAGGGCATCTTAGGCATGATCCATCTGAAACTGTTCATATATAAAAGCTGACTGGAACCCTGAATGACTTATACTTTTTCTATCGACCTTTTTTTATCAACCATTAATCAATTGTTGTTGCTGAAACTTGGTAAGGGCAGTGAGTTCACTGAAACCAAGAGATGGAAGATAACCAATGTGGAAATGTAGTCACTCTCTTTGGGGATAAGGGACTTGTTATATTACATGTAAACTGTAAAGGCGCAAATGTAGGGATGAATCTTACCACAGTTGAAGACGCACAGTGCGATCTTCAAGATACATGGTCTTTGATAGAAAATCGATACCAATTGTAGCCTAAACATAGCAACATTTGAGAGTGAGTTTTGCCTTACCTTAGAAAAATAATAAGATCGACTGCATTGACATAAAAAATTAACTTAATGAAAGAACAAAGATAACATAGTGACAAAATCTTAGGTCAAGTCATTTGCCCATCAAGTAATGACATTCTATGGTGACACGTAAATGAACTAAGATCTTTCAAGTAGTCTAAATTTCTCAAGTCTCGAAGATTGGTTGTTCCATTAAGTTTGTTAAAACCATTAAACATTGACACAGTTCACCATTTAATCATCAGTAAATTGATATCTAAACCATGAGGTAGGGAAGTAATGCAAAATAGAGCCAGCTGTATATTTAGAAATCGCTGAAAATCCTACATAAGTTTGTGAGGTGTAGCAAAAAAAATCCATATAAAACCTACAGAACCAAAGATCCATCACTGAAACTCGGCTGCAAGGTATGTTACTTATCCACAAACTTTCCAGAGTTCAATTCACACGTAGTTATTTAAGTCCATTGATTTGCTCATAAACCCCAATTAGCAAATTGTAATACACTAGCAAATTGTAATACACCTTTGCTCGTGACTTATCGCTTAACTCCACAAAACAAAATATTGTCTTCCCAAAAACGTATCCAAATGGATCCAACTCCAAATAAAATCCCGCCTCAGCATTAAAGTATAGCAATATTACTTCAATGTCTCAAAAGGCTACCAACCTATCAGCTATAGCTAGATATAGCTACCTGTAGTCATACATACACATTCGGACATAACTTTGTGTTTAAAACCTAAGTAGCACCAAAACGGACACGGACACGGATACGACACGGACACGGGACACGGCATCCCATGAAATTTAGGATACGGGACACGGCATTTAAATATAATAAAATATATATTTTATGGTTATAAATAACGTATAATTTTATTTTTATCATGTATCTGAAGCTAAATCTAAACAAGTAAAGATACAATTCGACCTTTATTATAACTAATTCTCATTTTTCCAACCAAACTCATCTTTTAATCGATCTTTTTTAAAATTTTATTGCTCGTCTAAACTATAACATGTTTTGACATGTGTCCAACGAGTGTCGGGTGTCCGAGTGTCGGACACGGTGTCGGACACGGGACGACTAATTAGGAGAAGTGTCCGTGCTACCTAGTTTACAACACAAGGAGGTTGTCCACGAATGACCAACATTAAAAGACACCTTCACCAATTGCTCCAAAACGAAACATTTTAATGGGTCATTTTACTCTCCACCAAATACCATAGCCACTATGATACAATAAGGTCTTTTCCTATGTGTCATATGAGCCACGAACCACAAGGGCATTACAATCTAAGGGAAGGGGATTGAACCACGCCCTACGGTCCATAATACCTTCGCCTTCGCATTAACTGCTAGAATAAGTAGTAGGCTCTATTTAGCAACAGGTTAAACCTCAAACCGAATCATTAAAAAAAACTTCTCCTATGTATTTTTTTGGGTGATAACCAGTAGTATCCAACCGACACCTAGGGCAATCTTCTTCGGGTATTGAAGACAAATTAATGGGTTTCATTCGCAATAGTCGGGAATCGAACTCCTAACCACTTGTTTAAGAGATGAGATCCCTTATGACTTACACCAGCAAACTCGGGTTCAAGTGTAAAGTTAACAAGGGTAAGCCTGCGTATATCCAACCCCCTTACACAACCATTTGGGCGAACCCTAATTCCTCAAGGTACTAGGGTAATGTCGTAATGTGGTAATGTCGCAATTATTTTTACCATTAACCTAGAAGAATTCAACATACAGATCAACTATCATCCACTTAAACAATCGTAAATTCGTAACTACCACAGCAATCAAAATAAGCAAATGAACGATCACAAATAGTATGATCACAGGCTCACAGCAAACAATCAAAACCAGAAACCCTAGAAATCAATCAGATCCGCTAAATAACAAAATAAACTAATATCAATCAAATTAATACCTGATAAGTAGTATCAAACTTATCATACATGAATCGAGTGATAATACTAGTTTTCCCAACGGATTGATCGCCTAAAAACACCAACTTGTATTTCGCGAGAGCTGATACTGGCGCCATTTAATCAATTTGATTGATTTTTGAAAAAAAAAAAACACAAATTTCAAAATGTCGCAATTGAATTGATGCTACAAGTTTGAATTTTGCAGATTTAAATTGGGGAAAATCGGATTGAAAACATTGAAGACGAAGGAGAAGAAGAAGTAGTGAAGAATGGAGTGATCGAGTGAGGTGAAAAGCTAGACAACAACAATGGACTGATCAAAAATTCCACAGCTACCGTTTTTAGGTGTGAGAAGGGTGTTAACGAGCCTAGACGAGCTCGAGCTTGGCCTTCTTCGACTTGGGCTCGATTATAAAAACTCGAGTTCGAGCTCGAGCCGATTTATCCGAGTTGGTAAAAAATGCGCTCGTTGCAAGGTTTGCAAGCTTTAATACGAGCTCGAGCCAAACTCGAGTCAATTCAAACCTATATGAAATTGTAAAAATATTTAATAAATCAACAATAAATATGATATATATGCTACGAAGAAATAATAATGATAAAATATTAGCATATTTTTTTAAAATATGATTAATATCTTATATAATCTCAAATGTTCGAGCCGCTCGCGAGCTTTTCGAGTCGAGTCAGCCTTTGCTCAGCTTGACTCGCGAAGCTCTCGAGCCGATCCCGAACTCGAGTCGAGCTCACACGAGCCGAGCTTTGACCGTGCCGATATCGATTTGCTCGCGAGCTATCTTGTATCATTAACAGCCCTAAGTGTGACGGTCTTTTTATTGGTTAAACACGAATTTATGGAATTATGGACCATGGTTATTTTGTAATTAGAGGATTATAAAAACAGAGATATATTGTATATATATATGGTAGTATAGATTTCGAACTTTATAACAAAGAATTTAAGTATATATATATATATATATATTTTCCGAGTTTTATTGAGAAGAATTTGAGCGTCTTTATAAAAAAATTGTAAATTAAAACATTATATTGAAACTCAAAAATAATACAGATAAAACTTAAAAATTTTAATTTTAACACTAAAAAATTATAGTGCAAAAAAAATTGTTAAAAGCTCGAAAAAAATTACATATAAGCTCAATTAAATTTCTATTAGATGTACGATGTCCATATACATTTGGATGTATAATCCTATTTGTGGTTATTTTGTATAATGAAGTAGTATTTATGGTTTTTCCACAATTAAAATGATTTTTAGTACGTGGATTATACATTGATGTATTATGACTGATTTTGTAGTTTTTCGAGCATTATAATAAAGCTTTTGAGTTTTATTTTACCGTTTTTGAGTTTTACGGTAAAGTTTATGAGTTCATTCACTTAAATATTAAACTCAAAAAATTAGAATAAAATTCAAAAGTATTACATATAAGTTAAGTTAATTTGAGTTTTAATGGGAAAAAATAAAAATCTAACTTATAAACTCTAAAAAGGTCAAAAAAAATACACATATGCTACAAATAAAGTTTGAGATAATAAGTTCGAAAAAAATACATATATGTGCTCAAAAACAAATAAAATTTGAAGTAATAATACATCTAAATGTTTTTTTTTTCAATGATTTTATGTGGATATGAGCCGAATTAATTGATCAGATTATCACAGTGTTACTCATAACCATGGTTTAAATTACGTCGTTGTTAAAATTGCTCTAATAAACTTGATGGTTAAGATGGTTAAGTTTATATATGACTCGAAATGAGAAATTAGATTTGACTTGCACCATGAATTGAAATATTATGAGTTTTATTATTCATAAATAACTTGAAGACACCGCGTTGAAAAGTGATGGAAACTAATTCACCCCGCCCAAAATGCTTACAAACAATCAGACATGAACAATCGAACACGAATTGACCCGACTCTTTTAAACTCAATTGATTGATTTTCCCTGCCTTCGAATATTTATCAGGTTTAATCAGCTCCGAAATTTCTCTTTTGAATACGAACAAATAATAACACTTGAGTACATGTTTTTTACCAATTTGTTTCCATCAACTCTTTTATTTTAACAAATTTTGTACATTGAGTGAATTATCTTGTAATAAAAAAGATGATCACCGTTAAATTAGGTAAAAATACTCTATTTCATCTCGTATCTCATTCCGTATTCCGTCGTAACACATCTTGAAACGTCAACATATTAACATATATCTTATATATTTTTTATTTGAAATAAATAACGTATCCAAAATGGATCGCTAAAGTGAAACAGAGGATCCCGACTCCATTAAGTTAAGACTCAAATATTATTGGCCAAATATCGTCATTTAGGTGCAAAAAGTTGGCAACTTTGTACTAAAACTTTCATATAAAAACCCACCTTCTACCCTTCTCTATTCCCTTATAAAGTCGTCTCATTTCAAATCAAATTCCTTCTATTTTTAATTTTTACTGGTAATTCCTTACACCCTTTGTAGTTTTTGGTATATATTTTATCAATTGATGTTTCATATTGATTGTAATTTACTCTAACTGCTTGATTGATTGAATTTTTGCAGAGTTTGAGCAATTGGGTCTGTTTAAAAATGTCTTCTTTTGAGATGAATGATCTAAAAAGTAAGTGGGTAGTTTTCAATTTTGTTGTTTAGGGTTTATGTTATACTCCCTCCATCCCGGTCATTTGTCGTCATATTCCATTTTGTTGTCTTAATCAATCCTTGTCCTTTCTATTTTGGATGGCATTTGACGAGCAATTTGATCATTCACGCTCAATTTGGGACGGAGGGTGTATTTAATTTTGTAGTTAGATGTGATTATGATGTAATATAGTGTAATTTTAGGTGATTTATGATTATATTTAGTGAAGTTTAATATGTGGATGGTGTTATAAATCATGTACTCCCTCCGTCCCAATTATTTGTTTACCTTTTATATTCTTTGTGAGGAGTATTTTATCGAAGGTACATAAATGATTGGGATGGAGGGAGTATATGTAATCTACTCTTGTATGTTGCTTATAGAATGATCACCTTGAAGGTGATCTTTTAGTGGGTTGTTAACTTGTTTTGCGTGATGAAGAAATTATGGTAACTTCCTCTTGTCCGTCTCAGTCAATTGTTTACCTTTTTTTAGTAGTATTTTAATCGAAGGTAAACCAATGTTCCGTCTCAGTCAATTGTTTACCTTTTTTTAGGAGTATTTTAATCGAAGGTAAACCAATGATTGGAATTCGGGAGTAGATTTTGGTGGTGGTGGTGTGAATTGAAGTATAGGATGTGGGAGGAGTTGTTTTTTATTTGTTTTGAATGTTTCGGTCCAGACTATATCAAAGTATGTAGTGAGAATGTCCTTGGAGTACTTAGTTTGGGGATGTTTGTAGTCCCGGAGCTCTAAAGACGGGATAAGAGTGAAAAAGATATCCCCGGGATGACGTCAGGTCTCGTGGGATTTTCTACTAGGGGTTTGCCTCATTCTCGCTCTCACTATGTAGCCGTTAGGCACTTAGGCCTGTGGTCTCCAGATGGTGCATGTGTCTTTACTTGTCAACTCCTGGTTTTGTGTTATAAACTATGTTACTTCGACTCTTCCAATTTCCTCGTGTACCCGTGTCCGACACTCGACACTCAGACATGGGTATGACCGTGGACACCTCATTTTAGACCAAAATATGCATATTTTTCAAAAAAATAGCCAAAGTCTGACACTTGGACGCGTACCCATGACGGATACTTCTACACGAGTCTGAGTAACATAGGTTATAAATGTGATTCTGTCGACTGTCTGTTAGATAAGGGTTTTTTTATGCATAAGTTCATAGTTTCTGCTTGTTACGAAAGTTTTGTTTATGTCGCACATTATCACGAGTTTCGGGTATCTGAAAGCTTTTTAAGAGTCTGATTTATATATCTTGAACTGTCAAAAAACAGAAATTGGACTCGGATTGACTGGATTTGGCATTTTCTTCACCTTTTTGGGGGTTATGCTATTCTTCGACAAAGGGTTACTTGCAATGGGAAATGTAAGTGTATAGCTTGTGAGTCGTGATCATATTTTGTATGTCGGATATCCTCCATTTCAACCACCTTCGTCTTGCTAAAACTTCTTGTTTGTAACGCACCTTTCAGATTCTCTTCCTCTCTGGTCTAGCATTGACTATTGGACCGAAATCCACTCTTCAGTTCTTCATGAAACCTCAAAATTATAAGGTTAATGTGGTTATATATCGTCCTTTCCCGTCTCCTCTTATCATTAGCTTTCACCGTTTGACAAATCATGAATTTCCATTAATTACTCAGGGAACAATTTCATTTGGCGTTGGGTTCTTCTTCGTTATAATAGGCTGGCCAATTATAGGCATGCTTTTGGAATCATATGGATTCGTTGTACTTTTCAGGTCTGTTAAACACGCCATTTTCTACTTTTTAATTTTTATACTCTTCATAGTTGTACATACTGTTAGCTCAAGCTAACTGTCTCTCGTTCGTTGTTCTTGCAGTGGTTTCTGGCCTACCTTGGCAGTGTTCCTTCAAAGGGTACCTCTTCTTGGTTGGGTGTTGCAACATCCATTCTTTAGATCGGTATGTAATCAAATGTAAGCTTCTAGGTCGTGTTGCAACGAAATCATTTGGATGTCCACCGTTTTTTGTCTTTAAAAATCTTTTCCTCTCCTGATAATCACCCCCCCTCCTTACGCCTTCGGAAAGAGTCAGACTCGTGTAGAAGTATCCGACATGGGTACGCGTCCAAGTGTCGGACTTTGGCTATTTTTTTGAAAAATATGCATATTTTGGTCTAAAATGAGGTGTCCAAGGGTCATACCCATGTCTGAGTGTCGAGTGTCGAGTGTCGGACACGGGTACACGAGGAAATTGGAAGAGTCGGAATAACATAGGCTCAGAGTCCTTTGCTTGGCTTGAGCCTGTCATGATATTACTACCGTTTGTACTCAAACGAAGTTTTCTACGTAACATTTGAACAAAGCGGATTTAGGGCAGATAGTTCTCTACTTTCACCGTCTTTTATTGAGAAACAACGGAACCCCTATGCAATCTTGTAGTAGTATTCTGTTCCGTTCCCCATGTATCATCTTTCCTTTGTCGCAATCAAGCATGCAGTATTGCAGTTGGTCATGTATCCAGTCTTCATGTGAAACGTTCCTCCTTACGATGCCGACTTTGATCAATTGCAGTTAATGGATAGATACCGAGGAAAACGAGTGCCAGTGTGAAAGAGTCGAGAGTCGGAGTAGGTCTCGCTTCTAAGTGACTATCGCACTGTAAAAAAAGATATCCGAATCACCAAATGTGTAATAGTTTACCCTCTTCTTAGTCTATTCTTCTCATTCATTACTTGTACATAACCAAATGACCTCTTGTGAGATGATACGTACTTCGTTCGAGTCAAGTTTTTTGGCGCGAACGAATTTTGTATGATATTCGATTTAATTCTACGATGATCGGTGTTTGTCTGTAAACTGTCATGTATTACCGTGCCATAAAAAAAAAATTACACGATCATTGTCGCTTGTTATGATAAGAATGCCTTTTTTTCGTACTATTTTACGTTTACTGTGTAGGACGCATTATGGCGCAAGTGCGCAACCATGGAATCCAGTATCAAGTCTCAAATCGAGATTTAATATTGTGCGTAGGGGTGTTAACGAGCTGAGCCCGAGCTTGGCCTTGCTCGGCTTGTGCTCGATTACCAAAACTCGAGCTCGAGCCGATCTTACCCTAACTTGAAAAAAATGCGCTCGTTACAAAGCTTGCGAGCTTTACCACGAGCTACGAGCTCGAGCCAAACTCGAGTCAAATCGAGCCTATATAAAATTGTTTACTTTTTTATTTTTTTCTTCCGATATTTTCAAAAATAAGGTTCGAAGATTATATGTAGAAATATTTAGCAAATCAACAAGATATTTGATATATATGATAAAGATATAATAATGATAAAATATTTTTATAAAATATGAGCATATTTTTATAAAATATGATTAATATCTTATGTAATCTCAAATGTTCGAGCCGCTCGCGAGCTTCTCGAGTCGAGCCAGCCTTTGCTCGGCTTGACTCGTTAAGCTCTCGAGCCGAGCTTTGACCGAGCCGATCTCGAGTTGCTCGCGAGCTGTCTCGTCTCATTAACAGCCCTAATTGTGCGTACTTGTTCTAGATTTAGCATAACAGGTTGAAGACGGAAATTTAGGTTGATTCATTTGTACCAGTTTACAAATTATTACAGCCTTTGCTCGAAATTGCAGGAATAAAAATACACGTTGAAACGGAAGACGAAAGAAATGCGTAGCTTGGTAACCGTAGCTCAAGCTAGCTCAAGCCGAGATCGACGGTCTTGCCTTCATAATTGGGCCGATCAAGTCGATAATACATAGAACCATGCCAAATAACTGCGATAACGAGTAATTCTCCTTTGTAAGCGGAGACTCGACCCCTATCCCCTTAAACTCGCCCTCGCATAACGCAGTTCCTTGCGTCATGGCGCTTATCCACAGATAAACATCGTCATTTCCTTCACCTAGATATTCGCCAACGCACTCTTCGAGTTTTGAACTCATGTCGGAATATAGTTCCAGGCAGGAATCTAAGCAAGTCAGACAAACGGGATTGGGCTCGTTTGTGGTTAACATACTATCGATTTTTAACATTGTGTTGCTAGCGCTAACTAGGGCTAGCTCGAGCGAGATTAGCCCTAGGCCTGCTAGATTGGTGACGTGACTTACCGGGATTGCAGCAAGGGAGGTCGAGCAGAAGCTGTAGCTAACGTTGGACGGTTTTTTCAAGGTACATGCATGGCATGTTTTGCTGATTATATCATTCGACAAAGTTCTGGTGGCGTCGGTGTTACTCAGAGGAACAAGTAGAGAAAGTATGAAGATTAAAGAGAAGGGGAAGATGGATATTGAAGTCATACTTTTATTTACTTTTGTATATTAATTTAGTGTTAAATCCCGTATATACATATATATATATATATAATTTATCGACTTCTTGGATATTGTGTCGTCTTGTTAGCGAGGAAGTTTCCTTCATCGGCTTCATGTAGGGAGAACCAACATTTCTGTTTTTTGCTGAATTGAGGATGCTTCATTCCTGTATACGACAGTTAGAGTTGGCAATCAGGTCACTCGGGTCGTTTACGGGTCGGGTCAAAGCGGGTCGGGTTCGGGTTATGTCGGGTCAGCGGCTGGTTCGGATCGGTTTGATTCATGTCGGTTCATCTTCGGGTCGGGTCATCAACGGGTGATAAATTTGGGTCGGGTCGGGTCATTAGCGGATCAGTGTTGCGTCAGGTTATTAACATATATTTTATCTTATATATTTAGTTTTAGAGGGTAATTTTAAGTTTAAATAATGAGTAAATGTATTAATTGATGTTTAAGTGAATAATTAAGATGAATGTAAATTTGGTGTCATTTAAACCATTATTAACTCAGGTCATCTATAGGGTTGAGAAAGTATCGAGTCACGGGCCGGGTCGTGTCAGTTCAGGTCGGGTTGGACAAAATAAGGCTACTATCGATTATCGGGTCGGTTCAGGTTGGGTCAGATCGGTTTCGGTTCACCCAATTCTCGGGTTGTATCGAGTCGGGTTTCGGGCAGGTCGGGTCGGGTCAGCTTTTGCCAGCTCTAAAGACAGTCGAAATTATCGGGTTTCGGGCAGGTCGGGTTCATTGGCACTTAGTTCATACTTAAATTAATTTTTCCTGCATGGATCCGAGAATCCCGTTCTCAGCCTTGTGTTTTTTCAACAAGATTATCGCTTGAGAGTAGCAATAAGAGCAGTCGGACATGTCAACTAAGCTAGCTACTTCAATTAAGAAGCGCTAGTATGCTTTCATCTCTGTAATTGAACGGTGTCAAAGCGGATAACGCGTGAATGTCAAAGCGGATAACGCGTGAGTGTCAAATCAAGTAGATTGACAGTTCAGGCAGAGTCGAAAAGAATGAAATAGATTAGCCTTTCGGAAATAGGCAATGCCAATTTGTAACAGAGAGTTAATCTTACATTATTATCACATCCTCCAAATCAATGCCCACAAGGGAGTTATCTCAAATCTCGGTCTTTAGGGCATTAATATTTTGGTGAACCGTACTAACAGAAACAGAAGAAAAAAAATTGACAGCATAATCGTCTTGAGGCTTCTCAAAAGACTCCACGCTTCATTCCTGATCAGATCGAAGAGCTGAACAAAAGCAAAATAAATAACAGTCAATATATATAACAAAAAAAGTTACAAGTTACAACTCCACAAACCGAGTAAAAAATTTTCTGAATGTGGTAGGGTTGTAAGTTTATATCATACAAGTAGACACAGTAAATAGCAGGCGAAGATTTGCTGTTCAGAAAGTCATAGTTCCCAACTCAAGATGTTTAAAGGTACGAGATTACATGTTGTAATGAAGTACCAGAACCTGGGACAACGTAAATAAAACCAAGGGATATGAAAACAGAACTGAAATGGCCACAACAAAGACCATTCCACGAGCAAGCAAGATACATAAATAGTATGAGTGCATATTACAATATAAGTGACGGGAGAAAGTTAAACATGGATACTACATGCTGGTAGATAGGCACGATTCTAGAGTTCAAGAAACAAAGATACTATATACTGGTTGAACTTTTTAACTTGTCGTCACCAATTCCAAATTCGTTGTTGGGGGGGGTTGAGCTGCAGCTATAGAGGTGAGGCATTATATGTGAGAATGGAGGGGTAACAAGGAATGTGAAATCCAAAGCAGAAGACTAGATTGGAAAAGCATAAAGCTTGTACTGAGGTAGTGGTGATGGTGGCTAGGATGTAGTCTGGATCCGCAGTAGGAATGTATTGGCATCGCTGGTGGCATGATTGTGGTAGGCTGTTCGTCTCGATTGTGTTTCAAGTAGTTGGGTGGTTTTATGCTGTGGGTCCAGTGGCAAGGAGGAGGTTCATGGTGAGGATATGCTTTACGCGTGGCGGTGACGGTGGCGGTGGCGGTGGCGGTGATGGTGTACCAGTGAGAGGAGGGAAGGGGGATTAAATCAATGTGAAGAGGGTATTTAGGTACAAATTAATCAAAGTTAAATAACATAACAATAAAGTTAATAGGGTATATGGCAGACGGTTAGACGATTTGGGGGGTATATGGTAGAAATCCAAAAAACACAAGGGTATAAGATAGAAAATCCCTTATTTTATTTTATTTCATCTTTTAAGGATAAGGAGCCAATCTTATAAATGTCGCACAGGGCCGCAAGGTCCTCAAAATGTCAGGGACGGCCCTACTACAACGTGAGATCGATCAACACTTACCCACGGTTTATAGCAATGTCAAGAGTTGAATATTCTATCATCATTCATTCGGTCATCACTCATCACTCATCACTCATCACTGCAACATATGAAGTCCGAAACTTTTCCCCATTATAGACGATTAGAACAACACAAATTTCCCTATAAGATAGCCTCGTAACAGTATTATCACGACAGTTCATCGCTACAACGCTACATATACAGTTCGGATTTACCACCTAGATAGACAGTTCTAGATGCACAGCAGCACAGATTCTCCTACAAAACCGGCTAATGATGACATTATCAGGAGATGTCAATATACTTAAGAGCTCACAGTTCAGTGAATTGCTTTCGGATTATATCCACGCAGCGACACGAGAGTACGAGATCATTTTTCGATACAATGAGATTACAGCATCCGTATTTTAATCAAAGGTAAACAAATGATCGACACGGAGAAACAATGCAACATCCCCGTCCACATCAAATCACGACAAATCCCAATATAAAAACAAAATAAAAGATCATGAACTGAGTACTTTAATCAAAGGTAAACAAACGACTGCGACAAAAACATGAAAATCGCAAAAAAAAAAAAAAAAAAAAAGCGATACGATACGAAAGGAAACGAAGCGAAAAGAAGAGAAGAATACAAACTGGGTTTCTGGGGTTTGCCACTTTCCCATTTGGAGAGGGAATAATAGACTTTTTCACGAGCAATAGCTTCAGATTTGAAGGGTTCCTTAAGACAATTACGAACAAGACTTGCGCAGATGTTTGAATAACTAATGTATGTCATTCCTGCTGATCTCCAGAATGGTGCTGCTGCTGCACTGCTCATCTTGATCTGGGAATTGGGAGAAATTGGGCGGAAATTGGGGAAATTGGAATTGGAATGGAAACAGGAAACCCTAGAAATGTTTATGGTGTTTGAGACTTTTAGAGGATGGGACTCCCTTTTTGTTATGGGTTAGATTAGATTGGATGCATGCTAAGTTTAGACATGATCGGTTTAATCGAGTCGGGTTATTTTTACGGTTTGTAAAAATTTACAATTTAGGAAATATCGATACGACGAGTTAGAATTTGATTTATTTTTTATCTATATTAACAGTTTTTTTGCGGAAAGTAATTCTTTTCACGATAATAGTGTCATTTTCTTTCTGGCTTAATTTCAACTCCTTTCAGTTTTGCTTAGCTATATTCCGTTACGTTTTACTTACGTTCTACTTTCTCCATTCAAATCCAATCTACCACTTTTAATTTTACACACTATTCATGAGTAAGCATTCAACTTCGATTTCCGCTCAATGTCTAAGTTAAAATATATTCATGTGGTATCTTGTCTAATTCGTCTTTACGAGAACATTAAAAATATCCATCTACTTTTTTATAATTTTCACAAATAGATAACTAACGATATTTAGCTCGTAAAACACGCGTTGGCAAATGTGAAAAAGTAAAGTGCTAGAGTGGATTTGAATGGAGGAAGTATCAATTATGTTCAGTTAATCTTTTTCTAAAATTAACTTTTAATTCAGTTAAATTCACCTCACCCCAGTACCACTCAATTTAGTTCAATTAAGCTATACCCCAATAGCCCGCAAGGGTGGAGTCTAGTGGTTAAAACCTGGGTGAAATTCCCAGGAGACCCGGGTTCAAGCCTCCCCAAGAGCAAAATCTTGTGGAGCATTCTTGGCCTGAGTCCATGCCTAAATAGACTTCGAGCCTGTCACCCTCGGGTGGTTTACCTGGTGTATGTGGTTTGCAGGCTATTACATATACCCACCCGCAGGTTTACCCAGTGCGCACCGAAGGTAGCGGCTGCGGGTTCCCTCGTCACCAAAAAAAAAAGCTATACCCCAATAAATTCAATTTAGCTCGTTTCAGCTGAAAAGAACAGAGCCTAAATATGTGATTGTGGTCAATTCCAATTTTGAATCATGTTCGGTGTCAGTTCGGATTAGTCGGGAAGTGGTTTAAAAGTTGTTGATCGTTGTGGACTTGTCTAACGGTTCAAGCAAACGGGCTATTTTGGTTCGGGTAAACAAACATCAATGGAATCTATTTTTGGATTTATAATATATGGTTGTACGGGTTGAGTTTATACGGACTGATGGTTGAGTTATGGTTAGAAACCAACCATTTTAACGTAATTTTAACATAATTAGCATAAAAATGTTAATTATTTTCCTAAACAATTGGGCATGTTTGTGTAATTAGTATATACTCCCTTTTATTCCATATTTTGTTCCCCTTTGGGTTGGGCACGAGGATTAAGATGAGGATAAAATAAGTGTAAAAAGTTGGGTGGGGTTTGGTAATAGAAGAGAGGGATGAATAAATAGTAATTAAATAAGAAATTGTGGGGCAAAAAGCATTAAAAAGGAATAAAATATGAGTAAAAAAGTTGAGTGGGGTTTGATAATAGGAGAGAGAAATGAATAAAATAAGAATAAAAGTTTCCAAAATAGGAAAGGGGAAAAAAACCTGAATAATCCGTTTTAGGAAATAGGGAAGAAAATATGGAATAGGAGGGAGTAATTACTATATTGAGAAATTACGGATTCAGGCAAAAGAATTGTCACCGGCTTGGGTCATGATTTGACATGTCTATTATTCATCCAAACAAACATACAATATTCCCTCTTTATATTTCAAAACGTTTAAAAAATATTTTTTAATATTCAATGTTTATATTAATCATATCGATACAATTATTATACAACTTTTTTAATAATTATTTTATTATTAAACATTATAAAATCCATATAAATTTTATTTTTAAATGTGTTTGTAATTTTAAGTACTAAAGATAATATTTTTTTAATTATTATTTCAAATATAACACTCCATAAATATTAATTACTCGTAATACTTTAATTAATAATCTTGATTTACCTCGGACTCATTCGGTTTAGATTTCGACCCAAAAATAGCAGGGCATTTTGGGTTTAGATTGAACGGATCGCTAGCTTAGATCAGGATCGAACATGTCAATATTCGCCCATACAAAAAACGTAAAATTAGTCCCTTTTTATTACACAGAACGTTCAAAAATATCCGCTTATACCCGTATTATTTTGTCACGGCGTTGTTGGTAAAAGGGAGGTAGCTAAGTGGTCTATTCAACGTATTTATTGTCACAATATATTATGACGTCTCTCAATAAAATCAAATATTTCCCCCAATTCCTCAAACCCTAACGCTAACCCTAACCCTAATTTATAATCTCCCCTTTCAGTTTTACCCTTCAATCCAACTCATAATTCACAATCAATCACTCAAATCAAATCAGTCAATGGATTCTCAATCAACAAATCTTTACGAAACGGCGTCGCAACCCGACACAGGCACCGACGCGTACACTTTTCTTGAATTCAATACTCAAGTCGGCGTCGCTGATGATGCTGATGATGATTTCTCCTCGTATCCTCACTTTAACGAGCTTTCTCAACCGTCGATTCGTGCTATTCCGACGGTTTCCGTGTCTTCTCCGTCTGAAACGCCGTCGCCGTCGTCGAACTCAGGTGTAATTCGCGGTGGTAGCGGTGGTGCCACGGTTGATGCGCTTGCGTCGGGTATGAGTGGGTTAAATTTTGAGGAGACGGTTGGAGATGATGTTGATGGTTTCGTTGATCAGTTTTCGAAAGGGGATTTTACCGAGCATGCGTGTCGGTATTGTGGTGTGGCTAATCCAGCGTGCGTGGTTCGGTGTAATGTACCATCATGTCGAAAGTGGTTTTGTAATTCTCGCGGGAATACTTCTGGTTCTCACATTGTCAATCATTTGGTCCGTTTTCCTGATCAATTTTGTTTGCTTTGTTCTATTTTTTGTTGTTTGATCATTTGTTTATGTTTGGAATTACTTTTAATGTGTAAATGGATCATTTTTCTTCCTCGTGTTAGCGAAATTGTGCCCCTCCCCTCTTAATTAACGTAGCTCAAAAATCAAAGGTTAGCAAATAATCGGGATAAAGCTAGGATTTTGACGTAGTTTATCTAATGAGCTCTACAAATGTATTTAGATGCAAGGTTTGATTTATTTCTGGGTTCAGAGTTCTACTCTATTTAAGCTTGTCTAGCGAGCTCATTGTAGGTATTTGGATGCAAGGTTTGATTTTATTTTCCGGGCAGAGTTGTAGTCTGTCTGTCTAAGTCACACTTTTGCTTGTTTTCTTTTTGTTATTTTTTTCGGGGATGTCATGGTAGACTTCTAGGGAATATATTGCAGCTCTAGGTAGTGTTTGTGGAGGAAGTTTGAATGTTGATTTATGTGAGTTTGAAGAGTAGAATATTCCTCAGACGAAGGATGAGAGCTTGCTAGGTACAAGTTGGAACAATGTTGGGAGGGTTGGTTTTTGGAACATAGTGCTCGGAGATAAATGATATTTTTGCTGGTTGCTATGATGAGGTGAGTGGAATTTCCAACATATGCAATTATTTTTGGACGTGTGGTATAGGCAAGGCAAGTTACAGAGTTGAGGAATGAATGTTACTCCCTCCCTTGAAAGTCTTATTGCAGTTTACTTTTGGAAGAGTTTAAGAAATGCTTTGTTAAAATAAATTATCTTGCAAGTCGACCGCCTATTAAACCATTAGTTTTATTTAGTTAAGTTACACCGAAAGTAACCAACTGAATATTCACTACTACATCTGGCCCTCCCAGCCCTTCTGCCTTCCGAGTATCATTTACCACTAGCGGAGTAACCAAATCACTCTTTGACTCCTAAGCATCTCGAGTTGGCTATAAGCGTTGACACACAGTTTTTGAAAATTACTTTTGATTTTTTTTGTCAATTAACATTTTTAGCATCTCTAAGGAAATTGTTGAAGAAGAGGGGTTGGTGCTGTGCTGTGGCTGAAGGAGGATGGAGGTGGTGATGGCTGTAACGAGTGGTCTCCGCAGTGGAGAAGAGAAGCTGATCGTTGGAGTTGGTGGGGGGGGGGGAGAGATGGAGACTGGTAGGTAGGAGAGAGGGTAGAGGGTGGTGGTTGGTGAAGAGGAGAGAAACTGATGTCTTTAATAGGGTTTGGGATTGACTTAATGGCAAGTTAGATAATTGATCTTGGGCTGAAAAATGGTAATCTGCGTAATTATATTTATTATGAGGGCAATTTGATCATTGGCACAAAAATTTACCTAGCAAGGAAACAAATAAAAATGCGACGAGCATAGCGAAGTGTTTATATAAGGGTAATGGGAAGAACAATGTAGATGGGTAATTATTTATATGTTTTGGCCTATTGGTTCTCGTTATGAAATGATATCTTAATGAGGCGACTTTTAAAGTATTTTGAAGCTTAGATCCCTATTTGCATACCAAAAACGATTAGGATGTGACATTGTGCTATTCGTTATTTTAGACTGTTGTCTATCTGCTATTTTCAGAATGCTATTTACGGAATACTTTAACGTCAAGAATACAAATCAGTTCAAATAAATATATCAAATGTCCCATCTCGTGTCGCATGACCTCTCGTTATGACTCTTATGAGACATCACTCATAGTTATAAAAACGCTCAAGTAAATCACATTAAGTGGATGACATGTCAGAAGCAGAAGGTAATTGGATATGAGAAAATATGAAGATGGGGAGATGTTCTACTCTCACTTTAGGAGTCTGCTACAGTAGATTTATTTTGTTTTCAATAAAGCTTTAAATAAGTGCTCTGGTGAAGTTTGGTAGAATCTTTGTTATCTAGTTATCTGTTCATTGTGACATGATCTGCTTTGTGAATGCAGACGATTCACTAAAGCAGGCCTGTATATTTCGCTGTCTTTTGATTGTTTGCAGTCCTTACAAAATGAACTAGTTGGGCAGTTTTTATCCTATTTGCTTTGGATTTACATTCAGACATCATTATTCCGTTGGAATCTCATGTTGTATCATGTACCAAATATTTTATATAAAAAGTCTGTAATAATCGACATTTTGTGGTGCATTCTGATTGGTTTCAATGGTTTGTTTTGTAGGGGAAGAGACAGCCTAACAAGTTCTTGTTGGTGTTTGTTTTGGTTTTCTCATGAATGTTTTTTAAGCCGTACAAACTTGTTAAATTTTTTATCTAATTAGAGGCGGCTGTGATCATGAATGAACCAGTAAAGTGATATGTATTGATCTCATATGATATTTTAATATGTTGGTTCTCTGGATTTTTTCCTGATGGATCGTTTTGCAGGTTCGTGCAAAGCACAAGGAAGTCTGTCTACATAAAGATAGCCCGTTAGGAGAAACAATTCTTGAATGCTACAACTGTGGTTGCCGTAATGTTTTCTTACTTGGATTTATTTCTGCGAAGACTGAGAGCGTAGTCGTTCTTCTATGTCGGGAGCCTTGCTTGAGTGTAAATGCTTTAAAGGACATGAATTGGGATTTGAGTCAATGGTGCCCCCTTATTGATGACCGCTGCTTCCTTCCATGGCTTGTAAAGGTAGAATTTTGAGTTTGGTAACTGAGATGATGTGTGTGTTTCTTTGAAGTTTATTTGGCGAGTAGTTAGATGATCATGCCCTAATCTATGAGCTGGTTCCTTGCTGCAGGTCCCATCTGAACAAGAACAACTGAGGGCTAGACAGATTAGTGCACAACAGATTAATAAGATAGAAGAACTGTGGAAAACAAATCCTGATGCATCTTTTGAGGATCTTGAGAAACCTGGTGTTGATGATGAACCACAGCCTGTTGCCTTAAAATATGAAGATGCTTACCAGGTTCTTATTTTTGTAATGCATTCTCATATGAAGATGAACGTTAACCGTTGGCTTGTGATACAAAAATCTAGCTTCCTGTAATTAATGACATCAGATCTATGTTTGAGAATTGGTCATAGTGCAGGTTAAAGTGTTAAACACTGTTTGACATTGCAATCTTCTATAATGTTTGGCATCAAATGGCTAAGTTTTTTGAAGAAACCCCTCGCTTGGAGAAAAACAGTTCTTATCAAATTACTTGTTTTATATGCATGTTGATGTGGAGAATGTGAAGGTTTTTGTTTGGCTTCTAGAGTTCTAGTGTATTTTCTTACCTTCAAGGTTTTTGTTTTATGTTTTGCAGTATCAAAATGTGTTTGCTCCACTTATCAAGCTTGAAGCTGACTATGATAAGGTCAGTGATGTGCCATTTCTTTCATGTTTTCGTTGTTAACAATATCTTCCTATATTGCATCATTTTCAAGAGTGGTGCCTTCCTGATATCTCTTCGTCTGGTCATAGCCTGTCTTTCATCTAATGGATCTTGTACTGTAAATGGTTTGCAGATGATGAAAGAATCTCAAAGTAAGGACAATCTAACAGTTCGGTGGGATGTTGGACTTAATAAGAAGCGCGTTGCTTATTTTGTTTTCCCAAAGGTTTTCTGGACGCTTCTTATCCCCACTATCTAGTTCATTTCTGTTATACTTGCTCGAGGATTTATACTGTTATTATTTATTAGACCTTATGTTGGTATTTTGTATTCTATTTTCTAAAGCATTGCATTTTTTGTGCCATGATAGGAGGATAATGAATTGCGTCTTGTGCCTGGTGATGAGTTGCGGCTACGCTATTCAGGAGATGCTGTTCATCCTGCTTGGCAGTCAGTTGGGCATGTGGTACTTACTCTTGCTTAATACACCACACGTTTTTTTTTTGAAGAATCCATATAGTTTGGTGCAATTTGTACTTGGAATCTGTTTCCTCTCCGATGTTCGGTTTAGAATAGTTAGCTTTATCGGGTGAAGTATATGATTGTTTAACTTTTGCAGATTAAGTTAACTGCACAAGAGGAGGTTGCACTGGAGCTTCGGGCGAGTCAGGTAGTCATGATTTTTAGATTCCTCTGTTCTGTGCATTCAGTTTTGTAAAGCATGTGATTGTTTGCTTATTAATTTTTTTTGTTTTTAGGGAGTTCCTGTTGATATAAATCACGGTTTCAGTGTTGATTTTGTCTGGAAGAGTACAAGCTTTGATCGGATGCAGAGTGCAATGAAAACTTTTGCAGTGGATGAGACTAGTGTTAGCGGGTAGGTTGGCCGTTGGCGTGACCTAATTGGACTAACCAAACTAGTTGACCAACAAAATCTTACTTGCAAGATTTTCTGCTCACATTCATCATACTTGTAATTTGTGGACTAGCATAAATATACGCATGATATTTTTGCCTTTTACTTGTTATCTGTAACTAGTGTGATATTGTGATCTATAACTATGGGTTACACTATGAAGTTGTGTAATCTGAATATGGATTTGCAACCCAATTCTGTAATGTTTCTCTTGTCTTCCATCTATGTTATCTCTAAGCATTCAGTCATGTATTTTAATACAGGTATATTTACCACCATTTGCTGGGCCATGAAGTAGAGATGCAGATGGTTCGAAATACTTTGCCTCGTAGATTTGGTGCTCCTGGCCTTCCAGAACTTAATGCCTCACAGGTATTGCCTTTTGCCTTTTGCCTTTTGCCTTTTTCATATCTTTTGTAATGTTTTTTTTGAGTTTTGGGTATTTGGTAGAGATGCTGTTGAGCATTTCGGTTTGGAGCCATGTCTTCTGTTAGGCAATCCAAAAAGTTCAAATCTATTTGATATTCTGTATTGCCTTTTTTCGGCAAGTAGTATAGGATATCCACTAAATGTGAAATGTTGTTTATTTATTTATTATTACTAATGTGTCACGACTTTGCAAAAACATAGGTTTTTGCAGTTAAGAGCGTCCTCCAGAAGCCCTTAAATTTGATTCAGGGTCCTCCTGGTACGGGAAAAACTGTAACTTCAGCTGCTATTGTTTATCATATGGCCAAGCAAGGCCAAGGGCAGGTAACTGCCACAAATGATGCTTCTCCTTCATGGTTATCCTGTATTGTCTCTACTCTCTCGCAGTGTCACTTATTTTAACGTGATTGCTAGGTTTTGGTTTGTGCGCCAAGTAATGTGGCTGTAGACCAACTTGCTGAAAAGATAAGTGCTACTGGCTTAAAGGTAATCAAATCTGTCCCTTCTTCACATGGCAAAATGGAACTTCCCAACTATTTAATGTATTACAGCTTTGTTTATTTTATAACCTGTAATTTTTGATTAGGTGGTCAGACTTTGTGCCAAGTCAAGGGAAGCTGTCAGTTCTCCTGTTGAGCATCTAACACTTCATTATCAGGTCTTCTTACTTTCATAATGTAGTGTTATTTTCACGCGGTATTAGAGTATTATGTTTATTCAGTTCCCATTTCATTCTTTATAGGTCCGGCACCTTGATACGTCAGAAAAGAGTGAATTGCACAAACTACAACAACTGAAGGATGAACAAGGTAATATTACGTCATTTTGGTTATCTTCGTTCTAGGATTCTTTTTGTTGATTTATAAGCAGAGTATTCACATGTATGTGGGATTTGACCTGTCGACTGCTTTGTGCTGTCTTTAATTTGAAATGTGCCTTTTCAGTCAATGTTGCCCTCCAACTATATGTGGCCTATGTTTATTTTTATCTGGTTATATCATTTCTATTGATATTTTTTTGGGGGAAAAGTGGATAGTTTGTTTTAGCATGGGAGGGGTGAGCTTTGCTTTATTTGGCAACAATAATTTCTGATCAATAAATAGCGGTGGACTCGTGAATGAATTGGACGGCTTGATATATATTTTGCATCAGCATGGGGGTATGGCCAGGGATCTATCAGATGTTAGGGATTGGTGGTCGTTTAAAATCTTGATGGCGAGGGTGTGCATGATCCGGTCCGGACCATAAATCTGAGCCAGAATTGGCCGAACCGTTACCCTGCAGTTTCCGGTCCATGTTTTTTTTGGTGATTCCTGTTCCGGTCCATTCGGGTGCACATCCCCCGGAATCGGCCGGATCGGTTTCTGGTCCTTGATTTTTGGTGATTCTGGTTCCGATCCCGGACCACAACCATCCTCCTACTTAAACCGTACTGCAAAGTTCTAGCCTATTTTTGCCTGTGATTGAAGTAAAAATGATGCTTTTCATCATATAAATTTTTATTCTTTGTTCATTGATCCTCTTGGCTGTACATTTGTGAACTTAGCCTGTGTCGTAATTTGATCTAAAGCCCGCGTCTTAATTATTCAGGAGAATTGTCTAGCAGTGATGAGAAAAAGTACAAATCTTTGAAGCGAGCAACAGAAAGGGAGATAGCTCAGAGTGCAGATGTCATTTGCTGTACATGTGTTGGAGCTGGAGATCCCCGCCTTTCTAATTTTAGGTTCCGGCAGGTATGAAGTTATTCCTCGTCAGCTCTTTTTTCCTTCTGAAAATATCGGACCCCTTGGTGCTTAATTGTTGTTGATTTTAGGTACTAATTGATGAGTCCACCCAATCAACAGAACCTGAGTGTCTCATTCCACTTGTACTTGGTGCCAAGCAGGTGAGTTCTAGTCGTAGACTTGTAAAAATTTAATGTCGGTCTTTATTCACCCTCTTAAATCCTCCTTTTTGAAAAACCTTGTATTGAAGGTATTTGAAGTACATACTCCTGTTCCAATGGAACAGAGGGAATTCCGAGCAGATCTTGCTGCATATGGATGGGTTTGATTTTATTTTCCATTTTTCTAATGCAAGCTGACTTTTCAGGCTATTCTTGTGGGTGACCATTGTCAACTTGGTCCTGTGATAATGTGCAAGAAAGCTGCTCGAGCTGGTTTGGCGCAGTCCCTATTTGAACGTCTTGTATTGCTTGGTGTGAAGCCTATCAGATTGCAGGTGCTACTCCCTTTTTGCTTATCATCGTGTTCTCTAATTATTTCGTTCTATGATTTAGATTTTTAAGGCATATGCAGGACGTAGGGGGTGATAATGAGCCGAGCCCAAGCTTGGCCTTGCTCGGCTTGTGCTCATGAAACAAAATTCGAGCTTTCCCAAGCTTCACTAAATTGAGCTCGTAATCATGCTCCGTGTCGTGAATGTTAACCCGAGCTTAGGCTCGAGCTCAACGCAAGGCTTTATATAGTTTTTAAGTAATATTAATTTTTTTTCCTTCAATAGTTTCAATAACATGATTGGGAGATTATATAAAATATTGGCCAAATTAATGAAAACATTTGATATGGGCATATGGCTATACAATATAATATATAATCATGATAAATATTTATAAAAAATAAGTGCAAGATATTGTTTTATTACACAAGTTTGAGCCGCTCGCGAGCTTTTCGATCCGAGCCAACGCTAGCTCGGTTTGAATCGTTTAGTTATCAGACCGAGCTTGAACCCGAGCGTTTCGCTCGCACTTGCCCAGTTTTGACCTAGCCAAGCTCGAGCTGTTCTTGAGGTGTCTCGTCTTATTATCACCCCAAATAAGGGCTGCTGGACTGAATAGTTTATTGTTAGTATAGTTGTACCTTAGATTGTAAGCTATCCATGGTTCAAATGTTTCTCTATTAATCTTGGATTTCAGGTACAATATCGTATGCATCCTGCATTATCGGAGTTCCCTTCCAACAGCTTTTATGAAGGTACACTTCAGAATGGTGTCACAATCAATGAGAGGTTATCACCAGGCATTGATTTTCCATGGCCCGTTCCAAACCGCCCCATGCTCTTTTATGTCCAGGTATATAGTTTGTAGAAGCTGAGATTTGATGAGGATTATATTATTTCTTAGGTCGTGTCTTTTTTACCATTTAAATAGAGATATGGAAAGGCATGCTTGAACTGGCTCATGTTTAGGATGATGGGTAATACCTCACGTTAGGGAAAGATCTCAATGTTTGAGTGTAAAAAAAGTCATATTGGGTAGTGTATGAAAAAAATTGAGGTACATTTTAGGTCGCTTTTGTCAAAAAACTTAATTTATAAGAAAACTCTGTAGTCTGTACTATAAAAGTACCGAGGTTAAACTTATGCAGCAAATTACATTGTGTTCTTTCTCATCTCTCTATAGAACTACAATCAAAGATGGTAAAGTCTGGCCTAAAATTAATATGTTGCAAACAAAAACTGAGTTTATATATCTTTATGGGCTGTGTATTGACCTTAGGGCATGCTTTTCAGATGGGGCAAGAGGAGATAAGTTCCAGCGGAACATCATACCTCAATCGCACAGAGGCTGCAAATGTTGAAAAGATAGTGACTACCTTCTTAAGAAGCGGTGTGGTTCCTAGTCAGGTCTGCTTGAGTTCACATTCAGTCCCTGTGATTGTTTCCACTTTCATATGAATATTGATACTTTTGTGCTTAAATATCAAATATACTTACTAGTTCAATTGTCGAATATGCTACAGATTGGGGTAATTACACCGTATGAGGGACAAAGGGCATATATTGTGAACTATATGGCAAGAAATGGTTCCCTCAGACAGCAACTTTACAAGGAAATTGAGGTACAATATTGTGTAATTACTATTTTCTGTTTTTTGAAATTAAGTGTCATATCCAATGTGATTCTCACTGGTCTTTTTTGTAGGTGGCAAGTGTTGATTCATTCCAAGGGAGAGAAAAAGATTATATTATTTTGTCTTGTGTCAGGAGTAATGAGCATCAGGTTGGTCCATTGGTTGCCTACCCATCTCTTAGAATCTTTGTTATTGTTGTGTAATCTTCCGTCTGATACCAAAATTTGATGCTTGAGACTGTTATTGATATATGGAGAAGCCAATCAGAAGTCGTGTCATATTAGATACTTCCTCTTTTCCATTTATTTAAATATGTTTCTCAAAATATGTGAGGTGAGGGGAATCCTGAAAAAACGTTCTATCAAATGGAAGCGCAGAATACTGGCAGTACATTGTGTGGCGTCTTACAACAGCAGTGTCTCTCCATGCCTCGCATGAACATATTGATTATTTGATTGGCTTTGTGTTCAATTAGAAATCTACAGCTTTCAGCATTGTCATTGGATGAATTCTACAACATAGAAAGTAGTCATCTTTATGTGGGCCATTATACAAGTTTTGCTGCTTCTTTCTGCTCGAAGTTGAAATTGATGGAGCCTAGGGTACTTCAGAAGTATTTTAATTGTAACAAATCTGCAACTTCTAAGAGTGAGTCTGCAACTCATTGGTCCTAGTTCACCCTTAGCCATGGTTCAAAATTTCGGTAGTGGTATAAATGTATAATCGATCCTAATCGGTCATCGCGGATGAATTGCGGTGATGCTCGACTGATATGATACATCTCAGCCTTGGTTTTGGACATTTTGAGCTAAGTTATCATATGAGATCCCATCTCCATTTATGCTTAGTTTCTAGCTAATTTTGATTCTGAACAGTTTATTCTTGTATAGTATTCAATCTCGGTGCTTGTTGCTGTCACTGTATTGGTTGTCTCTCCCTAATTACACTAAATGCTGTCGCAGTAAACTTTATAGCCTTTATGATAATTTTAAAAGTAGTAAAATGCGGTCGCATATCGATGTTGTGGCTGATAATTAAACTATGCTTGTTTGTTGGTAGGAGATATGCTATTTCTGAAAATTTGTTGATAAAAAACATAAACTGAAGATCTTTATACCATGTTCATATTTGATGATTTCTGAATGTATCATCTTTTCAGGGCATAGGATTTCTTAATGATCCTCGTAGGCTCAATGTGGCGTTGACAAGAGCTCGTTATGGCATTGTTGTTTTGGGGAATCCAAAAGTTCTTAGCAAGCAACCACTCTGGAACGGCTTATTAACACATTACAAGGTATTTCTTCACCTGTTTGGTTTCTGTATTTTACATTCTTTTTTGTTATGTTAGAAAGGACACTTTTAAGGCAATCAATTATTGACATGCACCTAGTAGTTGATTTTTTAAAGGCTGAAGCTATCTTACTCCTTTCCGGACTTCCAGTTTCATTGTAAATTGAATAAGCAAGCTTGATGTGTACTTTCTAAATTGTTGCTTTCTGCATTGCCGTGTTTGTTAAGGATCATGAGTGCTTGGTGGAAGGACCTCTTAATAACCTGAAGCAAAGTATGGTGCAGTTCCAAAAACCCAAGAAGGTAAAATTAATATTGACTTAGTTCTTTATCTTGGGCTGGGGGCAGGGCAAAAGGATGCTAATTGGGGCCATTGAGGCACAAATATAATGTTGTCTTGTCACTAACCGCTTTGCTTCTATCTTGCAACAGATCTACAATGATCGCCGACTTTTCTATGGTGCAGCTGCGGGCATACCTGGTGATAGTTTTTCACCGGTTTCAGCAAGCGGTTCAAATGCTGAGAGAAGAAATGGCCGTGGTCGAGGTATCATCATTCTATTGAATTGAGATCTAGTACCTGTGTTTGATTATCACAGTTGAGTGGATGAAGTACTTAGTTTCCATTTTGCGTGTTTAATGATGGATTGGATATTCTTCTTACATAAGGTTATATTCCACATGGACCGCCCAATGGTACTCCCAAGCAAGGAGTAAATCCTGCTGGGTTCCCTGTGCATCGAGTTCCCATTCATCCTTATCATGGAGCACCACCGGCTCAGCCATATGCTATTCCCACTCGTGCTGTGCATGGTCCCGTTGGAGCTGTTCCTCAAGTACCTCAGCCTGGCAACCGTGGATTTGGTGCTGGCCGAGGCAGTGCTGCTCCTATTGGCAGTCACCTTCCTCAGCAGCAAGGCTCTCAGCAGCCTGTTGGAAATCCTGGTCCTAGCTTCAACTTTCCTCTGGAAAGCCCAAATAGCCAATCATCTGTTGGTCCATTTTCACAACCTGGTTTTGTTTCCAATGTAAGATTTTATAATTTTTTATAATTTTTTTATTGTCGGCTGTTGATTTTTTCTGCTATGTTTGCTTTTGCGTTGAAGTCATAGTGGATTGTAACTGACATATATAGCTTATGGGTCTTCAGGGTCCTAATCAGTCTTTCCGTGATGGGTTTTCTATGGGAGGCATGTCACAGGTATTACTCTCTCTTACTTTCTTTAAAGAAGCGAAGTTCATATTCTGGCCCATGTAGCCATTTTGTTCTCAAATGCTTATATATTTGGCCAATATGTTAGGACTTTTTGGGTGACGATTTCAAGAGTCAAGGATCACATGTTCCGTACAATATTGCTGAGTTTTCAACTCAGGTATGTTACTCATGCTAATACATACAGTTGTTTTTGGCATCTGCATGATCCATTCTATTCTTTTGTTTTTGCACTCTTTTGAGGGCGGTGACTAAATTCTTCCAAGTGTTGGTTGGTTTATTACTAATAAAGTGCTGTTATTGTTGGTTGAAAATGGCAAGACTTGTAGACGTTTTTGGTATGGGCATGCTCCATTCCATTCTTTTGTTTTTGCACTCTTTTGATGGCGGTGACTAAAGCTGGCAAACTTGACCCAACCCGACCCAACAAAAGATGGAAATTTGGCAACCTAAAACCGACCTGACCCGACCTTAACCGCTCGCTTTGTGACACCGGATACGACCCAACCAACCAACGATCACTGAGCCAAAGCCGACTCGACCCAATGCAAACCCGATAAGATTAATGATCCGACAATTATTAAGCTTAATATTGATCAAAATGCAAGCGATTTGGTGCTTTTGTACGTTTGACTTAATAACAAAATAACTACACCAAAATAATGGTCGAAAACCAAACTTAATGGAAAATATTGAAATAATGTGATTTAAGTAACTAGATCCGATGATGACTCAACCCAACCCGGCACATCAGTTGATCCGAAATGGCTCGACCCGAAACAGTTTGCTAACCCGATAAGGCTTGAACCTGATATGACCCAACCATTCTTGCCTTACTGAAACCCGATTCGACTGACCTTATTGCCACCTCTATGCCGGTGACTAAATTTTTTCAAGTGTTGGTTAGGTTAATACTAATAAAGCGCTGTCATTCTTAGTTGAAAATGTTGGACTTGTAGTCGTTTCTCAGGAATATGTCTTTTTTTTTGTATTCAATACTCTTAATCATCGTATGGATGATTGTATCCTTTGGTCGGGTGATACTCTCTCCAGTTCACTGGGATTGCAATTTGCAACATTTGTTAAACATACGTGGAATGTGAGTAGTATATTAAGAAATGTTGCAATTCCAGTGGAGAGACTTCAGATAGAATGCTTGATAGTGTGATGCTTATTTGCTTTTTTGCAAGAACGTTACTTCTCATATATTTCCATGTAAAAGGATTACATGAGTTCTCTACTCTATTGATCCCGACATGATTTCATGTGATGTTGAAACTTGTTTATGGTGACAGGCTTCACAAGGCGGCTATTCAGTTGATTATGCCACACAGGGAGCACAAACAGGTTTCCCTGGTAGCTACATGAACCCAAACTCTCAGGCCGGATTTTCACGTTTTGGTAGTGGGAACGACTTCATGTCCCAGGTATGACTAACTTCTCATCTTCTGATGCTGCGAGTTTTGTTCTGCACTTCTTAGTTTAACGAGATGTGTCATGCCGCTAAGAGGCTGAGGCCACAAAGCGCAAGGAGAGGGCGCATGCCATTTTGACGCGATGCGCCCTATTTCAATAAAAAAATGTATTTTCTGAATAATAGTTTGAGCAACAGTACCCTTTTAGGAGTTGTCATGTCGACTTACATGTAAAGGGGTAAAAGTTGGGGACTTTTTACTCATGTTGGAATACGTATCAACAATTCTTAGTGAGCCTCATCTAAAGGCGCATCGAAAATGCATCAAGGCGTGTTGGCTAGTGCCTCTTCCACGGCCCACCTTAGATGCACACGAGGCGCGCTTTTTGTAAACCAAGCTTCACTCCTATATCTGTTTGCTCCTTACAGGACTATATGGCTCATGGATCACAAGGACTTTTTACTCAAGTTGGCTTCAACGATCCATCTCAAGAAGATGGCTCTCAGGGCCATTTTAGCATGGGTAATGCTAACCATCTTCAGTCACAGGTAACCAGTTAGTTCTAAACGTTTCTCGTTTTTGTTGTGTTTATTTATTCGTTAAGGTCAGTTTATCTCTGTTTTTAGCTTTACTCGATGTTTTCTTCAATGAAATTTATTTGCTTTTTAGACATACCCCACAAAAATGTTAGGGCACAGGTCAGACTGCTTAATTCTGGAACTCCCTTGTCTTTGTGGTCTGTAATCTCCATTGGTGGTGTTTTTGTAATCGAAAACTGGAGGTGGATGATGGCTTTCATTTTAGAGCAATAACATTTGATACTTTCAGAGAATAATGTCCGACACTTAATTTGTTTTATGATATATATATATATATATGAGAAAATTGTTGATTACAGCCTTATAAAAACCACTTTTTGAAACTTACAGGCTTATTAAATTTTTTTTGAAACTTACCGCCATAATATTAGTTCAGTCAAAACATTACCTCCGACGGAAAACCAATGCCAAAATGGATTTTTCGTGACTTAAGTTGAATTCTTAAGACTAAAATACCCTTACCCCTTCACCCCTTCACCCCTTATATTCTCTAATCTCTATACTCTTCAACCTTCATCTCTAAATCAGATTACCCACCTCCATATTTCCATTTGTTCAACAAATTTTCTCTTTTCTAACTCTTCATTTGTTCAACAACTTCTCTAATTCACCACTTTTCTTCAAATTCTATCCTAATTCTACATTGGAGTATGTCTAATTTCTGTTAAAATTAAGCTCATAAATTTCCCCAATTCAAAAAAACTAGGGTTCTTCAATTTAAGAGAAAATAATGTAGAAATACTTACCCTTTGCCTTAGAACCATCAGATGAGGGCACGATTCTTTTGCTCATGATCAGATTGCGTTTATTGACAATAGAATGATGTAATACACTGCAAAAATTGAAATTTGGGGAAAATCCGGGAAAAGAGAAAAAGGAGAGGGTTTTGGGTAAATAGATAAGGTAAATCAAAGGTCAACAAGAAATGGTAATTAGTAATAGGAAACAAAATAGATAAGGGCATATCGGTCATTTTTTGACAAAAATGGCCGGAAACATGGTTTTGAGGCAATTTTCAAAGAAAACTAATATTATGGCTGTAAGTTTCAAAAAAAATTTAATAAGGCTGTAAGTTTCAAAAAGTGGTTTTATAAGGCTGTAATCAACAGTTTTCTCTCTCTATATATATATATAGGCAAGATAGCCAAGGTCCAAGTGCACGTAGTTTTATCTTTAATTCAAATTTGGTCATATTGCAGGCTCTAATGAATCCCTTGTACTCGCAACCTTTTGCACATTACAACCCCCAGCCATTGAATTTGCAGAATACTCATCAGCAAGTCCAAGCACAGCCTAACCAGCAGGGCCAGAGCGTGCAGAATCAGAATGTCCACTACAGTGGTTGAGCGTGTCTTTGGTTCGTGTACCCTGAAATGGATTCATCTTCGATTTCAGCAACTTGGTTTGTGCCGCTCCTTTACCGCCATATAAATTCCGATGGAAATTACCGTACCCAAGTTGGGTATGTCTTCAATCCTTGCCACTACCACAATTACTAAATGTCCAAAATGGTGAAAATCCCAAATAGAGTGATTTCTCGCCATTGGCATTGGGCACAACCTATAATGGCAACAGGTGGCACAAAACAAGTCTGAGACGAAGGATGATCCACACTATCATCTTATAGCTATTATCACGAGGCTTTTTGTGGGAGAGATCATTACGTGACATGGTCGTGTGCGAAAGGGTTCGTATGTGTAATGGAAGAAGCTACATTTTGGTGGTGGATACAGTTTAACACCCATTATTGAAACTGAAAACAGCCCAAGTACAGAATTTTGTACAGCAATGCCAGAAAAGGATACCTATATACCGAACCCTTTCAGCTCGTCCAGATATGTAATTATACTCTTTATTATAAACCCTAAGTCCTCGAAATTATATTAACTTACATCGATGATGGCGAGTATTTTGTATGTTTTGCGAGAATAGCTCCGCCTCCGAGCCTGCCAGATGCTTGTAAAAATGTGATTAATCTGGTTTTATTTGTGAATTGTGACTAATTAATTATCCTAGTGCTCATCAGTCATCATGTTGTGTGTTTTAAGTTTATTTTTTGTACAAATTTTGTTGCCCTTTTATCGATGATTTTCAAATATTGTTTCCGAGTACATTTTTTGCCTAGATTGATTGAAATCATTTCCGAAAGTTGTTTTTGGTTTAGCGTTTAGGGTTTAGGGTTTAGGGTCTAGGGTTTAGGAAACAACAAATTTCACACATAATAAGAATACAATATGACAAATTTTATGTACTTTAATTTATATACTGAAGAACGAGTTTCATAAAGGAGTTGATAAACGGGTCAATTGGTCGGGTTTGGGTGCATCGTCTTCAATTTTGAAAGAATGCCCTATATAGACGTTACCGAGTTGAATCTTCCAACTTCATATCCTTCGCCTCCGACAGACGACCTGCGCTTTGTTCGTCTATACTTTGTCCGACGTCAGGGTCCCTTTGCTCGACTATCCTTGTCCGGCCTCCCCTTACACTCGGATCGCCTCCCTCGCAATTCCTTATCCAGCACGCTCATTCCTTGTCCGACCACCTTACCCTGTCTGACGATCGCCCATTTCTTTGGCACTATTTTTCCCTTTGTGATTTTTTTTAATGCATAAACGGTGAGTTGAGTTATTGTGCAATAAAATCGATGATAATTAGAAATTAAGATCTTGTCAAAAAAAAAAAATTAGAAATTAAGAAGGGCGAATCACCTAATTGGATAATTAATTGGTGGATTGTAATCTATTATACTCTCGCATAGAACATATATTCATGCGAGGACTTGTTGATTCGTCTTTATGAGTACGTCGAAAATATCTTAACTTTTATAATTTTGGCAAATACGTAACTAAACCACGTAAAACGTGCGTTAGCAAACGTGAAAAAAACAAACATGTAGTGTGGATTTAAACGGAGGGAGTAAGTTTTAAGAATAATTAAAATCAACTTTAGAGAAAAATATATGTGAAAAAGTAAAATTTGTTTGTGAATATAGACACCTTGCAAGTTGCAATAATAAACACTTAGGTTGGATCAAACTGGTTCGGTCAATTCGAATTTTGAATACACAAATTCGAATTTTGAATATGGACACCTTGCAACCATAATTCCATTACTCCCTAGACAATTTGCTTTTGTCTTATCTATTAAGGCTCTGTTCTTTCTGGTTTAATTTCAGCTCCTTTCAATTTTGCTTGGTTGTATTCCGTTAAGTTTTATTTACGTTCAATTAGTTATTTTCAATTAATCACTTCACAAAAGTAACTTTTAGTTCAACTAAATTCATTGCACCTCAATTCCACTCAATTTAGTTCAATTAAGCTTACTCCAATTTATTCAATTCAGCTCGTTTCAGCCGAAAAGAACATGGCCTAACTTGGGTAAAAACTTGACCGTCTTCCGCTTGTGACGGATATGTCCGTCTTCAATGAAACTTACCGTTTTGAATAACGCTGGATCGCGTTATTAAATCAGATGAAATATACGCCAGGTTATTCGAGTCGAATCATTCGAACCGGGTCGATTCTACCGGGTCTAGTACTCATCATGAAACTCACATGTATATACAGTTAGTTACACACAATAAAGTCATGGACATCATTAAACCTAATTCTGCTTTCATGCGTTCTGGTAAGCTAGCTAAACCCTAAGCGATTGCGATTTCAATTTCGATTTCAATTTCGACTTCGATTTCGATCTGATTATTGTGTCTTTGCTTTCGTTTTAATTGCGATTTCAATTTCATTTGCAATTTAATGGTCATGTGCACTTCAAATCTCGTCATTTCTGCGATTTGACTAATTTTAAGGTTATTGATATGGATATGGATGATTCTTGTAAGTTTAGGAGTATGTTCGACAACAATGTCAATTAGGGTTTCATAATCTCCAATTACCCATTAATCTATTCCACCAAATGATGAATGTCAGTGCACAATAGATATCATTTGGTGGAATAGATTAATGGGAAATTGCAGATTTTTAACAAGCTCAAACTACTACATCCTAATTCTACTGTCATTTCTCTCTATTCGAATCTCGACTTATCCCGCACCCGATCCGAATGTTGGCTGTGCTGATTTGGGTATTTTCTCCTTGCCATGTCCCTTGAGCTTGGTTATCCGTTTGAGTCTAATTTAGTTCTGTTTAACACCTTAATTAACGACCTTGTGGACAATAACCAATTTCCACAAGCTGTTCCGTTGTTGTTGAGGGACGTAGCTGTCGTTAATTAAGGTGTTGAATAGAACTAAATTAGATTCTGGTATCATGGTGAAAGGTCGGGGACAATGATAATGCATGTGCTCTCCATTTCCTCCACTGAATGTATTCTATCCCCCCGGGTTGTAAGCCTAAGCTGGGTATCCGTTTGAGTCTTTTTTAGCTCTGTTTACCACCTTAATTAACGATTTTGTGCACTTTAACCAACTTCCATAAGCTGTTGAGCTGTTGGATGTAGCTGTCGTTGATTAAGGTGTTAAACAGAAGTAAATCAGATTCTAGCCACTCTGGTGATAAACAAAGCTAGCCAGCCATTCAGTCAGATTACTCAGATATAGTTACTTATGGTATCATGGTTAAAGGTCTTTGCAGGATGCGGGACGATGACAATGGCTGTGCTCTCCATATCCTGTGCTGAATGTACTCTATCCCCCAGGGTTGTAAGCGTAAACTGGGTATTCATTTGAGTCTAATTTAGTTCTGTTTACCACCTTAATTAACGATCTTGTGCATATTTACCAACTTCCACAAGCTGTTGAGTTATTGGATGTAGCTGTCGTTAATTAAGGTGTTAAACAAAAACTAAACTAGATTCTAGTCCCTCGGGTAGTAAACAAAGCTAGCCATTGAGCTCGATATAGTTACCTATTGTGGTACCATGGTGAAAGGTTTTTGCAGAATCGGGGACTGCCTGTGCTCTCCATTTTCTCCACCGAATGAATTCTAGCGCCGAGGTTGTCAACGATGTGATCTGAGCTCGCTCAACTTGGGCTTGGCTCGAAACTCGGCTCGAGTTCAAATCGAGATCGTTTTGTCATTATATAGTTTTCACTCCCTCACCTTTTAAATCTATCTAGATTTAATTATTTTTAAAATACAAATAAGATTAAAAAATTCTAAAAAATACTAGTATATTATAATACACTTATAAATGCCTAAATAACATATAATCTAATATAAAAATTAATAACGAGCATAAACGAGCTTCCGAGCCGGGTAAACGAGCTTTGTCATGCTCCGGACCGAGCTCGTATTTAGCCAAGTACTCGAGCTGGGTTTTACTCATGCTGCATGAGTCGAGCTTTGACCGAGCCGATTTCGAAGACTTGACGAGCTGGCTCAGATCATTTACTGCTCTATTTCTACTTGTAACATGTTGATTCACATGCAATGCAAGGACACCACGATTGATGAGGCACGACACCTTATATAGATAATGATTGAACAAGGTGTGGCTCCTGATGTAGTTATTTGTAGTACTTTATTGGATGGCTATTGCTTGTGCGGCCAAATGTACACGGCAAGAGAGGTATTTGATTTAATGGTACACCCTGGCGCTTAGAAACATTGTGACTTATAGTATTCTGGTCAATGGAGTATGTTAGACTACAATGTCAATTAGGGTTTACTAATCTCGAAATGATGTCTCCAAATTGACTGATGTATGGTTATTGTGGTGGCGCGTTGTGCCATGTTGGTTGGATGTAACAAAGTTGAGCAAAAAGGGAGTTGCAGGTGTGGGTTTGATGTTCGCTGAGGCTTGGGTATCCGTTTGAGTCTACTTTAGGTTTGTTCAACACCTTAATTAACGGCCTTGTGCACAATAACCAGCTTCCAAAGCTGTTGAGTTGTTGGACGTAGCTGTTGTTAATTAAGGTGGTGAACAAAACTAAAGTAGATTCTAGCCCCTCGGGTTGTAAACAAAGCTAGCTATTCAGTCAGGCGTAGTTACCTATAATACCGTGCTGAAAGGTCTTTGCAGGTCGGGGACAATGCCCATGCTCTCCACTTCCTCCGCGGAATGAATTCTATCCCCTTGGGTTGTAAGGCTGCCTTGTCATGTACAACACCATTATCCATAGATTCTGCAAAGATATAAACTCTTAACTGTGGCCCTGAACCTCTTTTCAGCCATGAAAACCACGGGTATCAATCTATATGTGTTCACCTATTACACATTGATTCGAGGAATGTTCAATCTAGGTCTAAGGTGGAGGCTATGGAAATGTTGGTTGGGATGATTGAGAGCAACATTGCACCCGATATTTCTACTTATTACATGTCCTTTCACATGCTATGTAAGGACTTGTTGATTGATGAAGCACAAGCCCTTATTCAGATCAAGGTGTGGCTCCCCATGTATTTATAGTACTTTATTGAATGGCTATTGCTTGTGCGGCCAAATAGACAAGGCAAGAGAGGTATTTGATTTAATGGTACAAACTCACTGCCACCATCGATGTCGCGATCGATATTTAATACTTCCCGTTGCGCTTCTGTCTGAAAATAGATCTACGATGATCGGCGACTCTTCTATGGTGCTGCCGGAGTCATACCCAGTGATAGTTTTTCGCTGGTTTCAGCTAGCAGTGCATATGCAAATGCTGATAGAAGAAGGGCAATGCTTGAGGTATCATCGTTCTGTTGAATTGAGATTTGTAGGAAACTTGTAGATTAGCATCTGTGCTACATGAACCAGAACTCTCAAAGTGGATATTCAAATGATTATGCCACACAAGGAGCACAATCAGGTTTCCCGGGTAGCTATACTTACCAAAACTTTCAGACTGGATTTTCACGTTTTCGTAGTGGGAACTGGGAACGACTACTTCATATCACAGATTCACAGGTATGACTAAGTTATCGTTTTCTGATGCTGCGAGTTTTGTTTCTGCACTCCTTAGTTTTAAGAGTGCGCTAGGCTGAGGCTACATAGGGCTGCTTAGTTCTGGATCACCCTAGTCTAGTGATCTAATCTGCATTGGTGGTGTTTTTGGTAATCGGAGAGTAGAGGTAGCTGACGTCTATGTTGCTTAGACTGTTCAGTTTTTCTCAGCTATCCTTCTTGTTATGGCTTTCATTTAGGCTAATGACATTGAATACTCTCTGGAAAATAATGTCCGAAATTTTACCTGTGTCCCAGTCACACTACTCAGTAGAAGTAATATCCTAGACTAAGCTAATGTTTGATGATATGTACAGGCAATATAGCCAAGATCAAGTGCCCATAGTTTTAACGTCGATTCAATTTTGGTTATATTGCAGGCTCTAATGAATCCCCTGTACTCCCAACCGTTGCACATTACAACCCCCAGCCGTTGAATTTGCAGATTACTCATCAGCAAACTCAGGCCCAGCCAACCAAACCAGCAGGGCCAGAGCGTGCAGAATCAGAAAGTCCACTACAGTGGTGACATGGTCTTGTGCGAAAGGTTTCGGGTGTGTAATGGAAGAAGCTACATTTTGCCGGTGGAGATACAGTTAACACCCAGTTATTGAATCACTTCTGATCTGAGCATAAGAAGTCCAGAGAGGATTATAATGACAAAATTACGCGTGATTTTACCAATAACCCGATCCAAAGATGTACTCTTTTGGAATGAAGGGAGCTGCGCCTGGAAAACTCAACTCCATGTCTCATTTCCGCAAATAGAGGTCTTAAAAGGTGCATATTTTCCGATGGAGCTAGTTTACGAAGCTCCTTGTGTGCATTCGTTAGCTGAGCTTGCTTGATGCCGTCAAAGAAAGGAAGGTTTATGTCTAAATGAAGGTTCACACCTTGAGAATCAAGGTGTTGTCGGGAAGTCCGTCTCGCTTCAGACCGCAAGTTCCGTCTGAAACAATAAGACCTCTCACAAGTGGAAATCACATGGGTGATGGGAAATCCCCACGTGCTATCCCACTCACTCCCTAAATGGGTATTTTGTTAGAGGAAATGATATCCGTTTTATTATTTCAGACGAATTTTGCAGTCTGAAATAAGAATTAGTGGTTGTCGGGACAGAGGATCCTTATTGTGCCGTCGGTGTTAAGACGACTAATATAATGCGCAAATAATTGGAAATGTTGCATTATTAGTAAAATACTTAGAGTTAATTACCCATACAAAGTGAAAAAAAGAAAACATTAATCATTGTATTAAGTCTACTTTAACTATAGATATTTGCTTTGGGTTTAAAAATGGTACATGAAAATACTCAATTAAAGGAAAAGTTCTCGAAAAATAAAAAAAACGAGTTACTATAATACTCCTTTTAAACGATTATAAGCGAAATTTACTACTTTGTTTTTTCTAAAATAACTTATTAAATTGACCTGACTTGAAAAATTCAACCAGATTCCTTCTCTAGAATGCCATAACCCAAATTAAAATAAACAAATAAATACTATCCAAATATCTATTGTTACAAACATAACATTATCCCGCGAAGAATTTAATAACAATAAATCCGCTAACAACCGCTAACAAAATTTAATAACAATAAATCCGCTAATTAAAGTAACTTAATTCCGACCCAATTGGTCCGTTTACCAAATTTGTATATCTAATACCACTTGGTATAATTATTGTTTGTCAAACTAGACAACTAAAAAGAGTCGAATTAACCGATTTCGACTCAACTGCTCAGCTTACCAAATCTAAATATCCAATATCACTTAGTATAATTATTACTTTGTTAAACTAGGACAACTAAAAAGAGTCAAATTAACCCGATTCTGACTCAGTTGGCCCTTTTACCAAATCTAAATATTTAATAGCACTTGATTTAATTATTATTTACCAAAGCAGAACAACTAAAAAGAGTTAAATTAACTCGATTGCGACTCAATTAATCCATTTACCAGATCTAAATATCCAATACCATTTGATATAATTATTGTTTGCCAAAGCAGAACAACTAAAAAGAATCAAATTAAACCGATTCCGACTTAACTGGTCGGTTTACCAAATCTAAATATCCAATAACACTTAGTATAATTATTACGTATTTATCAAACTATAACAACTAAAAAGAGTCAAATTACTCCAATTCCGACTCAATTGGTCCGTTTACCAAATCTAAATATCTAACAACACGTGATATAATTATTACTCCGTATTTGTTAAACTAGGACAACTAAAAAGAGTCAAATTACTCCGATTCCGACTCAATTGGTCCGTTTACCTAATCTAAATATCTAACAACACGTGATATAATTATTACTCCGTATTTGTTAAACTAGGACAACTAAAAGGAGTCAAATTACTCCGATTCCGACTCAATTGGTCCATTTACCAAATCTAAATATCTAACAACATGGTATAATTAATTATTGTTTGTCAAATTAGGACAACTAAAAAGAGTCAAATTACTCCGATTCCGACTCAATTGATCCGTTTACTAGGTCTAAAGGACAACTAAAAAAAGAGTCAAAGAGAAGTAAATGAAATTTAATTAAAAAAGGGAAGGAAAGAAAGAATGAAGACCCCACATCACATCAAAATGGGACCCTTAGAATTCTTGCTGTAATAACACATTTACAACACAACATTTCTGACACTTCAACTCCAACTTCAACTCATGCATTCTCTCTTTCCTGTCTTCCTGTTTCTTGGATCTCTCTCCCTGTCTCTCAATTCTACTTACAGTAAGTTATTCTCGTTTATGACGGAAATATCTGTTTTATAGTCAAAGCGGGTTTACAGTAAGTTAGTCTCGCTTCAGACGGAGATATCTGTTTTATAATTAAAGCGGGTTTACAGTAAGACGGGTTTAATTTATTCAATTGGGGTATTATTTGTATTGCTTAGATGCCCTTTATTAGTTCAGCTGTCATTTTTGATGATTTACTAGAATTCCCACTTTTTTAATTTGTTTCTGAGTTAATTTCTTGTTTTGATCAATACCCATTTTCATGCTTATACTATAATTGTTCAAAAGTTTGATCTTTTTGATGCATACATCTGGGTTTTTCTCTACTGGTATTTGCTGCTGAATTCGGTTTTCCCTTTTCTGGGTTTATGTCACTGATGTTTATTTGTTTTCTTACTCCCTCCAATTATTCGGAAATGCCCCGTTAGTTCACAAATTTTGAAAATTGGGGCAATTCCGAAGAATGGGAGGGAGTTAAAAAGGGTTTTGGAGATGAAGTAGTCGAATTCAGAAAATGTTTTTGGAGATGTTAGAATATAAAACGAATCAAGGAACTCCAACCATCGGCTTAAGCTTTTGGTTGAGTTGGTTTCTTGACATGGTATCATAGCCATGTGACCAAATGTCACGGGTTCGAATCCCACCCCCTCCATTCTAAAGTGGATAATCAGAACAGGCAAGGGAATCCCGCCTGCACCCACACTTCAAGCCCAAAAAGAAAAAAGGGCCTTCGTGTGAGGGGGAGTGTTAGAATATAAAACGAATCAAGGAACTCCAACCATCGGGTAGACCCTGGAGTTTGGTGTTTTTGTTTGAAAGATGGGAAGGTGGGTTTTTGGGTATAAGGCTGCATACTTCCGAATCCTTACTCGTCTTAGGCGTGAGCGTCTTCCTAGGGATGGAAAGCTTGGGCATTTAATGATTTCATGATTTGATGCAGGGATATAGATTGGCTATGATATATTCAAGTACTTAATTCCAAGTTAAATTGTATTTTTTTATAATTTTGGCAGTGACTTGAGTGAAGATGTATCTAATATACTTTCGAAATTGAGTGTAGAATCATAGAACGGAAACTATAGGCGCATAATTGCATTTGCCTGTTTCTCTAAGTTTTGTTTCGATTCATTCTTGTAGATGTTTTTTTCCTGCAAGTAGAAGATGCTAAAGGTTTAACCTTTAATATACTTCTGTTTTGTGTGTGTGTGCAGGAGATTCTTTTAGTGTGCACCGAATTTAATGTGGATGCCTCCTGTGCGTCCGCATTGGTATCTCTATTGCTCTCTTCTCTTTGCAGAACTGTTATTCTCGGCATCTAGTTGTGATTGTGGGTGGCATGTAAGTAGGGAGAACAACTCCAATCATTTGTTGGACGAGAGAGCAGCGCACTTTTGTAGGGACTGCTCTAACGGCATAGCTTATGGACGTGGGGAAAGTTCTGAAATTATTTCATCTTCAGTTGATTTTGTAACTTGTGAGGACCTTCACGGTGTTGGATCTTTCAATACTACTTGCGTGCTTAGTTCCAATGTACATTTGAGCTCTAGTATTTACGCGGTTGGTACTGGTAATCTGGAGATACTACCAAATATTTATATTGTGTGCCCGATAGATGGTTGTTCTGTGAGTTTTAATGTATCTGGGAATGTGAAAGTGGGACCTAATGCAACTATACTTTCTAGCTCTGTAGTTATCGCTGCCAATACCTTAAGCGTGGGGTACAATTCCTCTATAAATACTACATCCCTTGGTGGAGAACCTCCGTCACAAACTAGTGGCACTCCTGTTGGCTATGATGGAGCTGGTGGAGGGCATGGCGGTAGGGGGGCTTCTTGCTTGAGAAGTGAGGAAACCGATGCATGGGGTGGAGATGTTTACTCATGGTACACTTTGTCCGAACCGGATAGCTACGGGAGCAAAGGAAGTGGTAAATCTTCTCAAAGACCTTTTGGAGGCAATGGTGGAGGACACATAAAACTCGTGGTGGTAGATGAGTTGAACTTGAATGGGTCTATAATTGCCGAGGGTGGTGATGGAGGAACAAGTGGCGGAGGCGGCTCTGGAGGGAGCATTCACATATTTGCCCACAAGCTGTGAGTACTTGTTAATTGTGACATTTGAAGTGATTACTTACATAGTTACATATACCTCGTAATATAGTTTCCGTTCAGAATATAGGATCTATCATTTCTCCTAAACCTAAACCCATATCATTTTGTCATAGTGTTTCCATCTCCGGTGAGGCCATAAATTCACTATTACTTGCCTTTAGAGTATGATGGAGTAGATCATAACGACCCACAATTCTTTTTAAGGTTCTTGCGTTGTGGAGTAACATTCTGCATGGCACAAGGGATACCTTCTCCAACTGTGTAAGAAAGCGAGAAACCTTCTGTAAGAAAATGTTGTGAACAAACATAAGTTACGTGTGAATGGCCAGTGTTTTTTTTTGAGTAATTGTGGTCGCGCCCCTTTGTGTCTTTTTGTACAGGAATGTCACCCCTTGGTAACCTTCACATGTAATATTTTCCGAATTTTTTATTTGTGGCAGTACTCTTTAACTAATTAATACAGTTACTTTCCTGCAAAAAAAACTAATTTAATTCAGTTATTTTCGTCTGTGTAGAAAAGGCTTTGGTACCATAAGTGCAGCAGGTGGAAGAGGATGGGGAGGAGGTGGAGGTGGAAGAATAGCACTTTATTGCTACAGCATACAAGACGTCAAGGTGACTGTGCATGGTTTGTACTGGTTGCCAATACTTTTTACATAAAGATGAGATAAACAGCTTAAACATAGTTCCACGACGATAATTTTGCATCTCCAAATGTTTTTTAGTTGCCTCTCTCACAGTTTATACTGTAGAGGATACGGAGCTCTGTCAGTAATCAGTCGGGACGCGACTGGCATAGTTTAGATCATTACCCATACATTGCAGTAATGCAGTCTGTTTCAACCATCAGCATCCGACTGCCCTTATGGCTTTCTTCACAGAGTTCATACAAAATAAAAAAATAAAACAATGCCTTTAGTGCAGAAGGTAGATAATGAGAGAAATTACCTTTGCTGTAACAGGTGGTGTAAGTCTTGGGTGTCCGGAGAATGCTGGAGCAGCGGGAACATACTTTGACGCTACTCTCCTCAGTTTAAGTGTAAGCAATGACAATATCAGCACAGAAACAGAAACACCTTTGCTGGATTTTTATACTGCCCAATTGTGGTCCAAAGTCGTTGTAGAGAACAAGGCAAAAGCTTTGGTCCCTCTTCTGTGGACACGAGTTCAGGTTTCTTGCTTCCTTTATCTCGGTTATTCACCTCTTATGTTATCATGCATTCACGCTTCAAGGTAGCACAACATACAAATTTTGGCCTCTTATTTACAATGGTTTTTTCAGTTTTGTGATGATAAAAGAGGAGAATGAGTTTGTGTAGTTTATTTGTTATACTGATTCTCATTGTCAAATGTTGGAAACACCCTAGTCTCTTAAAGTACAGATGGTTTAAGGAGATCAAATTTGGTTGAGCTTTGTATATTTATTTTAGTGAGGAAGGTCATTTTGACTAACTTTTACTCCGTCCTATTCACTGTTTTCTTCCCTATTTCCTTAAACGGATTATTCAGGTTTTCTTCCTCTTTCCTATTTTGGTAACTTTTAATTATATTTGATTCCTCCCTCTCTTCCATCACCCAGCCCCACCCAACTTTTTTACTCCTATTTTATTCATTTTATTAATGTTTGTGGCCCACAATTCATTATTTAACTCTTAATTATTCATTCCTCTCTCCTATTCCAAACCCCACCTTACTCTTTCTTCATTAAAATACAATATTCTTTGAGTATCGTGCCCGCTCCAAAGGGGAAGAAAACCCAGAATAGGAGGGAGTATTATAATGCTGCGACGTTGCCTACTTCTAGAGCTTGTTTGGATAAGGGGGTTCTAGGGAAACAGAGGGTAGGGGGAGGGAAGGATACAATTTCGCTTGTTTGGTTAGCAAATAAAGAGGAGGGAAATGGAGGGATCCGTTTTCCCTCAGACAAGGCAAATTATATTCTCTCCAAACATAGGAAAAATTCAAAGGGAAAACTCATCTACCCCATTCGCCTTCCCTCAACCCTTCCACCTTTCCCTCCCTTTCCTTCCCTCCACCCCTCCCCCTGGTTTCCATTCTAAAAGTGTATCCAAACAGGCTCATAGATTCCTCAGACTACCTTGTGGACCTGTGTGTGACACTTGACACGCATGGCATGTCTATGATCGACATCCGGACACTTCATTTAACCAAAAACGTGAGACCTTTTCATTAGCGAAGTCCGACACTTGGATAAAATCCGTGTCGAATACTTCTAACCGAGTTTGAGTAGCATATGTTGTGCATCCCTGATACTTATCAGGTAACTTCAGACTGGCCGTAGCCTAAACTTGGTAAGCTTACCCATGATAGGACTAATAGGGCTGAGCTGAGGACATGAACTAGCACTTACGGGGAAAATTATCTGGCGATCTTCTAAATTTTAAATGGTATCTTATTAGGCCTGTTAGTTTTTTTTACAGTTCCTTGAGGTGTCAACTTATTTACTTACTAAAGGCTATTATTCTATGCTATGAAGCTGAGAGGGCAAATGAGTATACTCGGTGGAAGTAGCGTCAACTTTGGGCTAGCAGAGTACCCTATCTCAGAGTTTGAAATTGTTGCAGAAGAACTTCTTATGAGTGACTCCACAATCAAGGTATCGAGGTTGCAATATCTATCTTCACTGCCATTTTCCCTTCTGTTTATATTGATTAGGCGCTCAAACATGGTACTGTAAAGTGTCGTGGCTTCAAATTAGGAATCTCCTGTTCCATCAAAGTGGTTAATTGAAATTGCTGTCTTTGAATGAAGGTCTACGGTGCATTGCGAGTGATTGTAAAAATGTTATTGATGTGGAACTCCAGAATCCAAATTGATGGAGGCAGCGCTATTATCTCAACTTCTGTACTTGAAGTTAGAAATCTTGCTGTATTAAGGGTATGTTTCCCTGCTCTTCAATCCTACAATTTCTCTTATTTGACATGTCTAAGAAGTTAGACTAATTAAGCGTCATAACAGGAACATTCTGAAATAAGCTCAAATACAAATTTGGGATTATATGGTCAAGGACTGCTAAAGTTATCTGGCAAAGGAGACTCGATAAAAAGCCAGCGGCTGTTGCTATCACAGTTCTATAACATTACTGTAAGTTTCTAGATAAATAGCATCGTTCTCTGAGCCACGACATCATATCTTTTAGCGTTAAATTTTTCACTACTTGCCACCTTGCTTTTCATTTCACTTTTGGACTTATACCATTTTCTATTTTGCAGCTTGGTCCCGGTTCGTTGCTTCAGGCTCCATTGGATGATGACGCTAGTAAAACTATGTGATTATCTTATACCTTGGTCTGGATAAGGGTTGGATCGGAAGTTAACCTAAGACACTTAATCTGATTCCCTTTTATATATATGCAGGATTACGAAATCTCTATGTGAGGACCAAACATGTCCTATCGATTTGATAACTCCCCCAGATGACTGTCATATCAACAGTACCATTTCCTTCTCACTTCAGGTATGAACTTTGGAAAATGTTAGATAGTTATACGAAAGAAAATTATTCGTGTTTCTTGGAAGTATATATTCCAACATTCTCTGAACCTTTTGCTACCACCTTGACTTCTTTCTAAAAATGTTTAAAGGAAAAAAAAGGAATTTCAGCTCTTCGTTTTTCTATAAGAGTAATCTCTAAAGTACTTCAGCATGAGCATGAGTCATTTGACTTCGGCTAAATGCCAACTTTTCTGTGTTTCATTTGGCAGATATGCCGCGTGGAGGATATTCTTGTTGGCGGTCTTATCAAAGGAACTTTAATCCACATTCATAGGGCGAGGACCATTGTTGTTACAGCTGATGGAATGCTAACTGCGTCAGAGCTGGGTATGACGGAACCTTATTGTACTCAGTTTTAACTTTTGACTTTTATCTCCTCGTTTTATCACATTAATTATCGCAGAGGCACGAGTGTGATAATATGTGAATCATATCTGAATATCTGATGGCCTTATGCATGCAACTATTCTGTAAATATAATCAAAATGGACGTTGCGTCATTATGTGTATATTTTTTGCTTTTGAATTTCGCCCCTAAGATGAAGTATACTCTAAATATGTTACCCCATAAATTCTTCATCATTACTTATGTTAGTAGAATCTGTTTTTGTCATTTCTGTTTGGGTTACGCTTTTTCCTGCAACATGCATACATGTGTGTGTAGCAACACTCTTTTACCTAGACGGGTAAATCTTACCTCAGAAAATGATTTCAGTATTTTGGTCAACATGATGGTATACCTGCTCTTACGTAAAATTAGGTGTAGTTGCTTTATTTTTTTATTTTTATTATTTTTACCTTGACTGCTGCTTTTGTAAAGAAGTAAGCACTTGAGCTTCGGTTCGCCCGTTGAAGCGTTTAGTCCAAAAAAATATACCTCTATCCCGCTTAAGCTCAAGGCTCCCGGAGCTTCTAACCTAAATGCCATGCATTCCCTATATTTTTCTTCAATTTCATTTTGCCGTTCCCTTTACCACATTATCTCTATGTTAATATTAGCCTCATTTACATCAAAATCAGGGCACTGTTGCGCAATTGAAAAATGTACAAATTTATTTGCAAAAGTGGTGTCTCGTGTGATGAGGGCATGCAATCCCTTCCCTCCTTGCGTCCTGTCATCAAGGACCCTCTTCTCTTCGTCCCGAGCTATTTTTTTCCTCGGTTCATGAATACTTTGGCTGTTACAGGTTGTAAAACAGGTATTGGAAAAGGAATATATTCAAAAGGTGCTGGGGCTGGAGCTGGGCACGGAGGCAAGGGAGGTTCAGGGATGTTTAATGGAACAATAGTTGAAGGTGGCAGTCGATATGGAGATGCAGATCTTCCGTGTGAGCTGGGGAGTGGGTCAGAAGGTCCAGATGACTCGTATGGAAATGTGGCTGGTGGCGGAATGATAGGTAACTGTCTATGAATTGTTTTAGGATGACCATCCTTATCCGTTCAATTTGAAAAGTACTGTCAGATGCAATGTCCGTTCTCTGAAACAAGTTTGGACTTTGATACTGATCCTTATCCTTTCTCGGGTCTTTTGAAATTTGTATTAGTATTGGATTTTTGGCACGGTTCACGCATTTCACTGACTTTTGGCATGATTTTGTGATTGTTTATTTTAGCTGTTGTATGCAACTACTTTACTTGAAACTTAAATGAGACTTTTGGCCATAAATTGAAAATTAGAGACTCGTGAACGTGAGGTTTCTAAAAGCACAATTTTGTTCTATTTTTAATAATTATAGCATTCACCGATTTATATTTAAACCTTAGTCATTTTCTTTTTTTAAACATGTAACAGTGATAGGAGCAATGCCGTGGCCATTACTAAGTCTCGAGTTATATGGCTCGCTGAGAGCTGATGGTCAGAGTTATACTCCAGAGGCTCGAAAGAGTAATGGTACATTAATTGGAGGTCTTGGTGGGGCCTCTGGTGGAACTGTTCTTATCTTTCTTCACAATCTCGTACTTGCTGAGAGAGCCAACTTATCTGTTGCCGGGGGAAGAGGTGGTTCTCTGGGTGGTGGTGGTGGCGGTGGTGGAAGAATTCATTTTCATTGGTCCGACATAAATACTGGAGATGAATACATCCCTATTGCAACTGTGAATGGTACTATGGACAGAAGGTATATCTAAACATTATTCAATTATAATCTTAATTATTACGATCAGATCGATGTTCGGGTAACATCTATTTGTGACAGACCTCTAATTGTATTCCGTGTTGGTTGACCGACAATGTTAATCACTTTAATACAGAGGTGGTGCTGGTGACGTTCTAGGCCATCACGGAGAAGAGGGCACAATCACTGGGATTCAGTGCCCTAAGGGACTATATGGTATATTTTGCAGTGTAAGACATTATTTTTTCCTTGTATTATTATAATGCTTTCATTTCGTGTTGATGCATTAAGTTTGGACGGTGCTTATGCCTGAAGAAGCATGTAGCCTTCGGAATAATCAAGAGGTAGCTTTGTATTAGGTGCCTTGGAGGCTTGGAATATGTTACTCCTGAAGTATTCACCTGTTTTTTTGCCGATGCAGGAGTGCCCGGTTGGAACTTATAAGGATGTTGATGGCTCGGATGAACATCTATGTATTCCTTGCCCTCTAGAACTACTTCCACAGCGAGCAGAACTCATTTATATGCGAGGTAGCTATTCATACGTTTCATTTGTCAGCTGAATTGAATCTTCTCGTGTTATGTGCTTGATTTTTGTACCTATTCAGCAACTTTAAAGCAACAATGCAGGCGGAGTGAGTCAACCATCATGCCCATACAGATGCATTTCGGACAAATACAGGATGCCCCACTGTTTTACACCTCTCGAAGAGCTGGTGTATACATTTGGAGGGCCTTGGACATTTTCTCTCCTCCTCGTTTTTTGTATTGTTTCACTAGGCTTCTTGTTAAACATATTGCGCATTAAATTGATCGGATCAAACAGTGGCTATCATAATAAATACTCATTTGAGCAAGATCAATCTGATTACCGCTCCCCGTATCTTCTTTCTCTGTCAGAGGTTTGTTCTCGATGCTAAAAGATTTTCTAGTTTCTATGGGAAATTTCTTTGTATAGGAGTTCATATTCTACTTCTCTCAGGTTAGTGCACCCGGCAGAACTGAAGAAACACAAAGCCATGTGCATAGGTTGTACTTCATGGGACCTAACACCTTCAGGGAGCCATGGCACCTCCCGTATTCTCGTCCATACAAAATTATAGAGATAGTGTAAGAAATCTATCCTTTCGTGTTATTGATGATATCAATTCTATTGTCGTGACATTTGAACTGTATTTTGCTTTATTTCAGTTACGAAGATGCATATAATAGATTTATTGATGATATCAATTCTATTGCTGCGTATGACTGGTGGGAAGGGTCCATACATAGTATACTTCTAGTTCTTGCTTGTCCTTGTGCCTGGTCCTGGAAACAATGGCGTCGCAGGGTTAAGCTTCAACGTCTTCAGGAATACGTCAAATCAGAATATGATCACTCATGTCTACGCTCTTGCCGAGCACGGGCCTTGTACAAAGGGATGAAGGTACTTTATTTCCATAAACGTTTTTGTGATAATGTTCGGTTAGTGCAACAACATTACTCCTGTGTTTGGCGTTTAAGCTCAGAGTTTACGTATTCTCCATTACTCCCGCCTTGCTTCTAATAAAATTTGTAATATTTGCAGGTTGGTGGAACACCCGACTTGATGGCTGCCTATATCGATTTCTTTCTAGGAGGGGATGAGAAGCGTGTAGACATTGTGTCAATCACTCGAAAAAGGTTCCCCTTGTGCATAATATTTGGTGGAGACGGAAGTTATATGTCACCGTATAGTCTCCACAGTGATGCGTTGTTAACTAATCTCGTTGCTCAGGTATTCCTTCACTTACTCCCGCCAGTACCTTGGTAAGAACATATGTTACTTCGACACTTCATATGACCTCCCAAACCCTGTCCGACACTTGATCCTTCGACATTGGTATGCCACTCGGGCACTTCATTTTAGACCAAAAACTTGAACTTTTTCATAAAATAGCCGTGTCCCACACTTGGATACGTACCCGTGTCAGCATGTTACTTCGACACTTCATATGACCTCTTGAACCCTGTCTGACACTTGATCCTTCGACATTGGTATTACACTCGGGCACTTCATTTTAGACCAAAAACTTGAACTTTTTCATAAAATAGCCGTGGCCTACACTTGGATACGTACCCGTGTCCAACCCTTCAAGCCGAGTCAGAGTAACATAGAGAACATGCGATGCATGCTAGTGATAATGTAATATTGCCTTTGACATTTGTTTCAGCATGTTCCTAGCTCTATATGGAATCATTTGGTGGCTGGTCTCAATGCTTATTTAAGAACAGTACGACATGGATTCATTCGCTCAACTCTCGCGCCTGTAATATGTTGGATTAATAGTCATGCAAATCCTCAGCTAGGTCGCCATGGAGTCAGGATTGATCTTGGTTGGTTTCATGGCACAGCCTCTGGTTACTGTCAACTGGGTATTTGGGTAGTAGTGATCGATGATTACAGTACATACAATATGCCTCAGCCTACCTCGTTGGACGTGAACACTGTCGAGTCCTCAAGGCAAGTTGCAAAATCCTCACCAATATACGATATCTATTCACAATTTATCTTTCGCAGTTTTAAATACTATTACAACAATGCTACGACTAAATTCTGTTACTGTATCTCTGAATTAGAGCTGCTTAAAAAATTCCTGCATGTTTCCACTAGGGTAAACCGTTTGATCTAATTACTTAACGGAACGGTTTTGTTTTCCTCCGAGAATATTTGCTGTTAGTCTCTTAAATTCTCTCTTGCATTTTCTAGTATTCTTCCACATCCCGACTAAGCTTGTTGTTTGCTTTATTTAAGGAGAAATGATAAAACAGCAGAAAAGCGCTATAGGCTACAAAGCTTTACAAGTCCAGCATTAAGTCGGAGGACAAATGGACTAATAAATGGAGCTATTATAGACGATGCAACATTGAAGTCTCTTGAATTCAGAAAGGACTACTTCTTTCCATTTTCCGTATTTCTGCGCAATACAAGACCCGTTGGCTCTCAGGTTAGTATATATGATGTCCATGTTATTGACTAAATTTATTACGAATATTTTCTCTTTGTTTCCTCGAGATTTGGGCTAATTCTACTATCGTACCCAAAAGTTTTAAACAATTTCTCATTTCGGTGGCTTGAGGTTTCCGAAGGGGATGGTGATGGAGAGGGCACTATGGAGAGATATGATACACGTGGACTTCTAGCCTTTGATGTTTTTATTAAGTTTTTAAAAAAAAATCTTTTTGGATTTGTTACACTTTTTCCCCCAAAACACTTTCGTTTCTCAAAACCACTTTAAACTTTATTCTTGATTTATTTTTTTGGGTTTTTATACATGTGATAAGTTCGATTTAAAATCTATAAAACCCCTTTGTCTCACTCGACTTCCGTTTTTTTTTTTTTTTTTGAGATGAGAGTTCACTCATGACGGTTCCAAAGGATGATTCATGTCAGCCGACCCCAAAACATTTTGGGACTAAGGCTCTGATGTTGTTGTTGGTGGTGGTGGCTTGAGGTTTCCGAGATTTCTCACTTCAGTGAGCTAAGTTATAACAATGTCGCACCTCAAGACGCCAAAATGATACTCCGTATTTTTTAGAATTCAAAATTTTTTCGACTCTTTCTTGGTACTATCGGTATTTACTCATCATTGTTCATGTGATCCAGGATACTTTGCAGCTATTCATCATAATCATGATCTTAGCTGATCTTTCAGTTACTCTCCTCATGCTGGTTCAGTTTTACTGGATTTCTCTCTGGGCGTTTCTCGTCGTCTTGCTTATTCTTCCTTTATCTATCCTATCTCCATTTCCTGCGGGTTTGAATGCCCTATTCAGCCAAGGGCATAGACGAGCTTCACTTGCTCGTATGTATGCTTTATGGAATGCCACATCTCTATCAAACATTGTATGTCTTGCTTACCCCCTTAACTTCACCAACATTTTGAATTAAAGTTTACGTTTCTGTTCATGTAAAATGCTCGTGTGTTTCCCGTCCCTTTCTTCCTTGTAATAATGGTATAAAAATGAGGAACTGGTCGCGTTACTAAATGTGTTTATTCGCAATAAGCGGATTATACCATCAGAAGTATACAATTTTCTGTAGATATTTTGAGCTTTTTAATAGAAAATTCGAGCTTTATTATAAAGAATACGAGCTATATGGTACAATTTATGAACTCCTTGAGAAAATATTGAGAATCGAAAATTATTATACAACTAAAACACAATACATGTAAGTTGAACTATATTTTAATTTTAATATAAAAAAACTAAAATATAACTCAAAATAGTTTAAAAGCTCAACAAATATACACATAAGCTCAATAAAATATACCATGGTTGTACGATGCTATTATACATCTGGTTGTATGATTTTTTTTTGTGGTTTACTCGTCATTTATTTGTGAAGCTTGAAAGTTGAATTCTTTTTATTCCATGCGATCATATATTGGGAAATAAGATAACGCCGGTCTGGAATTTCATTAACGGGCATTCATAGAACACGAGCAATATACACCATGCTATTATTGCTGCTTAGGGCATCGGTTTGCTTTCTGTCTGTCGATTTTCTCATACAAAAGCTTCAGTTCAGCAGACAGCGTTCATTCTTATTAAACCGAAAGCATATCCGTCTCTGATTTTGTTCAACTTCTTACCACTAATTGCAGGTTATGGCGTTTGCATCCGGCTTACTCCACTACATGATTAGTTCCGTCAGGGAATCAGAACACAGAAATGCCGGAAACGTGAAAAGGTTAAACTTTTTACCCGCCTTTCATCGTTTTAACAATGTTTTGTTGATTTGAATTACCCTTTTTCCCATTTATTTACCACGTCTTTACCCGCTGTTAACAGAGATTATGATGTGTGGTGGCTTCTACCCTTGCTCCTGCTGTTACTGAAGTGTATTCAAGCCCGCTTTGTCGACTGGCACTTGGCGAACTTAGAAATCCCGGATTCGTCCTTGTATAGTCCCGATCCAGATGCGTTTTGGGGCCATGTATCGTAGTTTCTGGTCAGTAACTTTACCAAACTTACAGCCTGTTAATCCGCGATCAATTTAACCACCCTTTCCATGTACATATGTCCATATCTGTACATACGCAGTTATAGAGAGTTAGCGATGTTACTCAAGTAAGCAGAACCGGTGGAACACCGTTCACCCTGGTTTAGAATTTTCGACTTCCCCGGATATTGGGTTTGATTCGATAAATTTGATCTTGGTTTTGTTGTGGCATTTGCCCAAGTTTACTCGACGTTCTGTTGTACGCCCTTCATCCTAATCAATTAGTTACGGGAGTACTGGCGTTTACTAGCGTTTAGTATTGACCCGTCTTATCTGTTCAGGTCGAGATCAGTTTGAGTCGGTCAATTCCCTTTCCGTTAGATGTAATTCATAACAATTAACGACCATTCAAAACCGATTTTTTAATCATTTACTACTCGTAAATTGTAATCGACTAATTTCAAATCTGGTCATTCCAACTTCTTCAACCCAACTTCAGAGTCCTATCCCATTAAGCACTTGACTTGGCAAAATTGACTCGATCTGTTCACAATCGATGCCCCAAATTAACCCACAATATAAGTTGGTTCGTTTCCCTTCGATCGTAAATAACTTCATAACAACCCATTAGTCCATTACCCATGCGAAACTAACCCGAAAGCCCGATAACCCCATCCAACCTAAACACTTGCAAGCTCTGACAACCCAAATCCAAATTAACTCGACGAACATCCAATCTAATTGACCCGTTTTCCGCCCCTACTAGCCATGCACCCACCTTTCCTCTCCTCACAATCTCACCTATACACATATAACCTGAAAAAACAGATCCGATTTAACACCACCAATTGAGGATTCGAATTTAACCCATAATCTGAATCTCAAAGTTTCTTACTTGTGACGGGTATAACTTCATAATAACCCATTACCCCATGCGAAACTAACTGAAAGCCCGATAACCCTATCCTACCTAAACACTTGCAAGCTCTAACCCAAATCCAAACTAACTCGACGAACGACCAATCTAATTGATCGGTTTTCCGCCCCTGCTAGCCACCCACCTCTCCTCTCCTCAGTCCTCACTCCTCACAATCTCACCTATACACATATAACCTGAAAAAACGGATCCGATTTGACACCACCAATTGAGGACTCGAACTTAACCCATAATCTGAATCTCAAAGTTTCTTGCCTGTGACGGATATTATCCGTTACAAGCTGAAAAGACGGTTAATGTCTCTCTCACAACAGAACAGGTAAGAAAACAAGTGGGAGGAAATGTAGCGTTCCATGAGTAGTGTCACTTGTATTTTGTGAGCGACACCCGTATTTAGCTTGTGACGAATAGTGTCCATCTTCCATGAAAATTTGTCGATCTGAATTGACCCGACCTAATTTAAACAACACAAATAGACCTGATGAACTCTCGATCCGATTGACCCGATTAATATCCGACGCGATTGATACCCAACCAGATTGACCCGATTAATACCCGATCCGATTGACCCGTTTGCCACTACACAAACTTCAATATTTTCAACCCCTGAAACCTCAAACGTCTCACTTTCTCCAACTTCCCCTTCCTTGAATCATCAACTCAACACCTGAATTCCTCTCAAAATCCATCAAAATGCTACGCCACGCAGCCACCAATCTCCTCCGGCAAACCACCAGATCACGGCCGTTCTCCACGGCGGTGGAAACACCAGCATTTGACGATACCTTTGTAAACTCATGGAAGAAAATGATACCAAATTTAGATCCTCCAAATACTCCATCTGCATACATGAAACCTCGACCTCCAATTCCTTCAACTATTCCTTCTAAACTTACTGTTAATCTTGCTCTTCCGTATTCTTCTCTCCTTTCTTCCAAAGAGGTTTACCCTTTTATCTGATTTATGTTTCTGGGTTTTGAATTTTTATGTGACTTTGGTTGATTTGATGGTTTTGTGATCTGGGTTTGTTGATTTTTGTGATCGTTTTTTTGTTTTTTGGTAATTCAACCATTATAGAATCAGACGTGACACGAATTTTGATTGGTTTCCTCTTTTATCTGATTTATTTATTTATTTATTTATGTTTCTAGGTTTTGAATTTTTGATGTAATTGTGTGAAGATTATGTTTTTTTATGTGCATTGGTTAATTTGATGGTTTTTATGATCTGGGTTTGTTGATTTTTTGGTATTTGGGTAGTTTTGAGTGTGTTAGGGTTTTGAATTGATCTGTGATTTTGTGTCTAACCCTAATTAAAAACTGTGACATTGTGTTTTTGTTGGAATTTATTGTGAATTGGGTTGACAGAGGATTCATTTGACCCAGACTTTTGAATTAGAGTGCACGTTTAAGCTAGATTCTTTCCTATATTCCGCTTCGTGTATTTCGATACTTGCAGTAAATTGATTGTAGTTTGAGTTTGATGTCTCTGAATTACATCGAGTATCCCATATGTCGAAAAAAATTCAGTCTGGTTGTGTCCAGAATGATTGTGCTGGTCATGGTTTGCTGCTTCGTTGTCTTGTACTGTAATAAGTAATACGGAGGGAGTAGTAAGAAAAGCTGAAGGGTAGGAGGATGAAGGTTTATTTACTGGTGACTTCTGCATTGCATTGGTCAAGCTATCATCTTATAAATCCGCAATAGGAGGCTGTTTTCAACTGATGGAATGTCTGGCATTCCTGGTTTTTCTTGAGTTGTGCGCTTGTATTGCTTTGTCAATGGTGATGCGGGTTTGTAGTATCTGTGTGTAGACTGAGGTGAAATGTTACAATCTGTACGTCAATGGGGGAGAAAGAGCTTTCAAAAGTTATCTGTCAGTTTTGTGACCCAGTAATCAAGAGTTTTAGATGCTTGTTACAGACCTGCCCGGCTGCCCGTCAAGACTTGATCATAATATAGTTATGTTCATATGAAGATTAAAAAAGTATCCCAAATAGAAATGTGACCAAAGGATACCGTAACCTCTGGTTCGTTGACATGATAAATATTCTGGGTGTTGGTTTTGTTGTGGTGGATTTTATAGAGGGGATGAAAATGTCGCAGATTTTCAGTCACCATCATACGAATTTATTCTCCGTAACTCCTCGTTCAGTATCTTCAGAAAGAGTGTTAATTTCTACATTATCTAATACTTGTGTATTATTAATGAACTTAACGCCAAAAAATCATTTCCAAGCCATCATCGTTAATATGATCCATTTGAAACCGGATCTTCTTAGTGGCAATAGTGTGGTATAGATGTGTAGAACTTCAATAGAAGTTTAGAACTTAGCTCTTCAATTCTTTTTTAATGCTGCATGGAGAGCAAAGCTAGTTCGGCAGCTAATATCGACAAAGATGTCTCATGATATTTTCGCCAGAAAAGCGATTGTGAATGCTGGCATTTGGAAGGGATAGGGGAGAATAGATTGACCTACGGAGCATAGGCCTTTAACTCTATGGTTACCAAGTCGGAAGAAAAAATGGTCTGCTGTGTCTGTGACTCTGTGTGCACCTATTTGAATTTGCATTATCATGTTTTGCCAGTTTTGAGTACTTGGGCGGAAAATCAGTAGTTGAGAGATGGCAGTCTTGGATTCAGTTGTCAGGTCTAATGAGACGGTTACTCTGTGTGCACCCATTTGAATTAGCTTCTTGCTACTGCTGTAAATGGCTTCTTTTGCTACGTGCAATTTTATGACTTTTGTTTTTATTTATGTCCCTCGTCACTCTGAAAACCCCGTATGTAAAGTGTAAACTGGTTCGAGGAAGGAAAAAACACACGGAATAAATCATGATGGGTGTAACCGTGTAAACCCGGTATGTCTCTGAAAAAGATTCTGATCAGTTTTCCTCTTTTTTAACCGGGTTTCAGGTCGATATGGTCATAGTTCCTGCAACAACTGGTCAAATGGGTGTTCTACCAGGTCATGTAGCCACAATAGCGGAGCTGAAACCCGGTATCATGTCAGTCCATGAAGGAACCGATGTGTCCAAGTACTTTATAAGCAGTGGCTTCGCAGTCGTCCACTCCAACTCATATGCCGATATAGTTGCTATCGAGGCTGTACCTGTTGACAGCATTGACCCAGCCGCCGTTCAAAAGGGGCTTGCAGAATTCACTCAGAAGCTCAGCTCAGCATCCACCGACTTGGAGAAAGCTGAAGCTCAGATCGGTATAGATGTCCACAGTGCTCTCAATGCTGCCTTCACTGCCTAATGTTTACGCTAAACGTATTTCTTCTTTCATTTTGATTCTCGACTTTTAGTCTGATAAATGTTTGGGACTCATCGTCCATTTTTCCGTCTTTAACTTGGAAAAGGTCCAATAAACCGATATGGAAATAAGGCCCTATACTGTGACATCGTCTTGTTTTCATTGTACGAGCATTTGCTGAACAAAACTCGAACCTAACATTCGTCTCATCGAACCTAATGACTTGTGTGTAATTGTGTATCATATGTTAAAACCAAAATTAGTTCAATTCGTTCCATAAGTTGCACTGACTCACCATAGGCATTGCACCAAAAGCCTATAGACTATATATTCAAGTTGAACATGGGAGTGCCGGCCAAAACTGATTTATAGCATATCGGCAACCTGAAAATACCTCTGTTATTTTTAAAATTTTTTGTCTGTCGCTTTATCTGACTCGACTAACAATCCGTCCGATTTTCGGACATTTTTGTTCCGGGACCCCAGATGCCTAAAAACCGTGTATTATACACTTCAATTTGACCCGTTCGGGAGGTCGTAGAGAGCCAGGTTTATTTTTCTGCCGGTTTTCATACCACGTGTCCGAAATCGCATCTTGATGTCCCTTATTCGATTTCATACCCAAAAAATGAATATACATCATTTTACGACGATTATCCGATTATCGGCCGAAACTGGTTTATAGCATATCGGCAACCTCAAATGACCTCTGTAATTTTTGAAAATTTTAGAGGCCGCTTTATCTGACTCGACTAACAATCCGTGCGATTTTCAGACATTTTTGTTCCGGGACCCCAGATGCCTAAAAACCGTGTATTATACACTTCAATTTGACCCGTTCGGGAGGTCGTAGAGGGCCACATTTATTTTTCTGCCGGTTTTCATACCACGTGTCCGAAATCGCATCTTGATGACCCTTATTCGATTTCGTACCCAAAAAATGACTATACATCAGTTTACGACGATTATCCGATTATTGGCCGAAACTGGTTTATAGCATATCGGCAACCTCAAATGACCTCTGTAATTTTTGAAAATTTTAGAGGCCGCTTTATCTGACTCGACTAACAATCCGTGCGATTTTCGGACATTTTTGTTCCGGGACCCCAGATGCCTAAAAACCGTGTATTATACACTTCAATTTGACCCGTTCGGGAGGTCGTAGATGGCCACGTTTATTTTTCTGCCGGTTTTCATACCACGTGTCCGAAATCGCATCTTGATGTCCCTTATTCGATTTCATACCCAAAAAATGACAATACATCAGTTTACGACGATTATCCGATTATCAGCCGAAACTGGTTTATAGCATATCGGCAACCTCAAATGACCTCTGTAATTTTTGAAAATTTTAGAGGCCGCTTTATCTGACTCGACTAACAATCCGTGCGATTTTCGGACATTTTTGTTCCGGGACCCCAGATGCCTAAAAACCGTGTATTATACACTTCAATTTGACCCGTTCGGGAGGTCGTAGAGGGCCGGATTTATTTTTCTGCCGGTTTTCATACCACGTGTCCGAAATCGCATCTTGATGTCCCTTATTCGATTTCATACCCAAAAAATAAATATACATCAGTTTACGACGATTATCCGATTATCCGCCGAAACTGGTTTATAGCATATCGGCAACCTCAAATGACCTCTGTAATTTTTGAAAATTTTAGAGGCCGCTTTATCTGACTCGACTAACAATCCGTGCGATTTTCGGACATTTTTGTTCCGGGACCCCAGATGCCTAAAACCCGTGTATTATACACTTCAATTTGACCCGTTCGGGAGGTCGTAGAGGGACACGTTTATTTTTCTGCCGGTTTTCATACCACGTGTCCGAAATCGCATCTTGATGTCCCTTATTCGATTTCGTACCCAAAAAATGACTATACATCAGTTTACGACGATTATCCGATTATTGGCCGAAACTGGTTTATAGCATATCGGCAACCTCAAATGACCTCTGTAATTTTTGAAAATTTTAGAGGCCGCTTTATCTGACTCGACTAACAATCCGTGCGATTTTCGGACATTTTTGTTCCGGGACCCCAGATGCCTAAAAACCGTGTATTATACACTTCAATTTGACCCGTTCGGGAGGTCGTAGATGGCCACGTTTATTTTTCTGCCGGTTTTCATACCACGTGTCCGAAATCGCATCTTGATGTCCCTTATTCGATTTCATACCCAAAAAATGACAATACATCAGTTTACGACGATTATCCGATTATCGGCCGAAACTGGTTTATAGCATATCGGCAACCTCAAATGACCTCTGTAATTTTTGAAAATTTTAGAGGCCGCTTTATCTGACTCGACTAACAATCCGTGCGATTTTCGGACATTTTTGTTCCGGGACCCCAGATGCCTAAAAACCGTGTATTATACACTTCAATTTGACCCGTTCGGGAGGTCGTAGAGGGCCAGATTTATTTTTCTGCCGGTTTTCATACCACGTGTCCGAAATCGCATCTTGATGTCCCTTATTCGATTTCATACCCAAAAAATAAATATACATCAGTTTACGACGATTATCCGATTATCCGCCGAAACTGGTTTATAGCATATCGGCAACCTCAAATGACCTCTGTAATTTTTGAAAATTTTAGAGGCCGCTTTATCTGACTCGACTAACAATCCGTGCGATTTTCGGACATTTTTGTTCCGGGACCCCAGATGCCTAAAAACCGTGTATTATACACTTCAATTTGACCCGTTCGGGAGGTCGTAGAGGGCCAGATTTATTTTTCTGCCGGTTTTCATACCACGTGTCCGAAATCGCATCTTGATGTCCCTTATTCGATTTCATACCCAAAAAATAAATATACATCAGTTTACGACGATTATCCGATTATCCGCCGAAACTGGTTTATAGCATATCGGCAACCTCAAATGACCTCTGTAATTTTTGAAAATTTTAGAGGCCGCTTTATCTGACTCGACTAACAATCCGTGCGATTTTCGGACATTTTTGTTCCGGGACCCCAGATGCCTAAAAACCGTGTATTATACACTTCAATTTGACCCGTTCGGGAGGTCGTAGAGGGACACGTTTATTTTTCTGCCGGTTTTCATACCACGTGTCCGAAATCGCATCTTGATGTCCCTTATTCGATTTCGTACCCAAAAAATGACTATACATCAGTTTACGACGATTATCCGATTATTGGCCGAAACTGGTTTATAACATATCGGCAACCTCAAATGACCTCTGTAATTTTTGAAAATTTTAGAGGCCGCTTTATCTGACTCGACTAACAATCCGTGCGATTTTAGGACATTTTTGTTCCGGGACCCCAGATGCCTAAAAACCGTGTATTATACACTTCAATTTGACCCGTTCGGGAGGTCGTAGATGGCCACGTTTATTTTTCTGCCGGTTTTCATACCACGTGTCCGAAATCGCATCTTGATGTCCCTTATTCGATTTCATACCCAAAAAATGACAATACATCAGTTTACGACGATTATCCGATTATCGGCCGAAACTGGTTTATAGCATATCGGCAACCTCAAATGACCTCTGTAATTTTTGAAAATTTTAGAGGCCGCTTTATCTGACTCGACTAACAATCCATGCGATTTTCGGACATTTTTGTTCCGGGACCCCAGATGCCTAAAAACCGTGTATTATACACTTCAATTTGACCAGTTCGGGAGGTCGTAGAGGGCCAGATTTATTTTTCTGCCGGTTTTCATACCACGTGTCCGAAATCGCATCTTGATGTCCCTTATTCGATTTCATACCCAAAAAATAAATATACATCAGTTTACGACGATTATCCGATTATCCGCCGAAACTGGTTTATAGCATATCGGCAACCTCAAATGACCTCTGTAATTTTTAAAAATTTTAAAGGCCGCTTTATCTGACTCGACTAACAATCCGTGCGATTTTCGGACATTTTTGTTCCGGGACCCCAGATGCCTAAAAACCGTGTATTATACACTTCAATTTGACCCGTTCGGGAGGTCGTAGAGGGCCACGTTTATTTTTCTGCCGGTTTTCATACCACGTGTCCGAAATCGCATCTTGATGTCCCTTATTCGATTTCATACCCAAAAAATGACTATACATCAGTTTACGACGATTATCCGATTATCGGCCGAAACTGGTTTATAGCATATCGGCAACCTCAAATGACCTCTGTAATTTTTGAAAATTTTAGAGGCCGCCTTACCTGACTCGACTAACAATCCGTGCGATTTTCGGAAATTTTTGTTCCGGGACCCAGATGCCTAAAAACCGTGTACTATATACTTCAATTTGACCCGTTCGGGAGGTCGTAGAGGGCCAGGTTTATTTTTCTGCCGGTTTTCATACCACGTGTTCGAAATCGCATCTTGATGTCCCTTATTCGATTTCATACCCAAAAAATGAATATACATCATTTTACGACGATTATCCGATTATCGGCCGAAACTGGTTTATAGCATATCGGCAACCTCAAATGACCTCTGTAATTTTTGAAAATTTTAGAGGCCGCCTTACCTGACTCGACTAACAATCCGTGCGATTTTCGGACATTTTTGTTCCGGGACCCCAGATGCCTAAAAACCGTGTACTATATACTTCAATTTGACCCGTTCGGGAGGTCGTAGATGGCCACATTTATTTTTCTGCCGGTTTTCATACCACGTGTCCGAAATCGCATCTTGATGTCCCTTATTCGATTTCATACCCAAAAAATGAATATACATCAGTTTACGACGATTATCCGATTATCAGCCGAAACTGGTTTATAGCATATCGGCAACCTCAAATGACCTCTGTAATTTTTGAAAATTTTAGAGGCCGCTTTATCTGACTCGACTAACAATCCATGCAATTTTCGGACATTTTTGTTCCGGGACTCCAGATGCCTAAAAACCGTGTATTATACACTTCAATTGACCCGTTCGGGAGGTCGTAGAGGGCCACGTTTATTTTTCTGCCGGTTTTCATACCACGTGTCCGAAATCGCATCTTGATGTCCCTTATTCGATTTCATACCCAAAAAATGACTATACATCAGTTTACGACAATATCCGATTATCGGCCGAAACTGGTTTATAGCATATCGGCAACCTCAAATGACCTCTGTAATTTTTGAAAATTTTAGAGGCCGCTTTATCTGACTCGACTAATAATCCGTACGATTTTCGGACATTTTTGTTCCGGGACCCCAGATGCCTAAAAACCGTGTATTATACACTTCAATTTGACCCGTTCGGGAGGTCGTAGAGAGCCAGGTTTATTTTTCTGCCGGTTTTCATACCACGTGTCCGAAATCGCATCTTGATGTCCCTTATTCGATTTCATACCCAAAAAATGAATATACATCATTTTACGACGATTATCCGATTATCGGCCGAAACTGGTTTATAGCATATCGGCAACCTCAAATGACCTCTGTAATTTTTGAAAATTTTAGAGGCCGCTTTATCTGACTCGACTAACAATCCGTGCGATTTTCGGACATTTTTGTTCCTGGACCCCAGATGCCTAAAAACTGTGTATTATATACACTTCAATTTGACCCGTTCGGGAGGTCGTAGAGGGCCACGTTTATTTTTCTGCCGGTTTTCATACCACGTGTCCAAAATCGCATCTTGATGTCCCTTATTCGATTTCATACCCAAAAAATGACTATATATCAGTTTACGACGATTATCCGATTATCTGCCGAAACTGGTTTATAGCATATCGGCAACCTCAAATGACCTCTGTTATTTATGAAAATTTTGTGGCCGCTATATCTGACTCGATTAACAATCCGTGCGATTTTCGAACATTTTTGTTCCGGGACCCCAGATGCCTAAAAACCGTGTATTATACACTTCAATTCGACCCGTTCGGGAGGTAGTAGAGGGCCTGGTTTATTTTTCTGCCGGTTTTCATACCACGTGTCCGAAATCGCATCTTGATGTCCCTTATTCGATTTCATACCCAAAAAATGAATATACATCATTTTACGACGATTATATCGGCCGAAACTGGTTTATAGCATATCGGCAACCTCAAATGACCTCTGTAATTTTTGAAAATTTTAGAGGCCGCTTTATCTGACTCGACTAACAATCCGTGCGATTTTCGGACATTTTTGTTCCGGGACCCCAGATGCCTAAAAACCGTGTATTATACACTTCAATTTGACCCGTTCGGGAAGTCGTAGAGGGCCACATTTATTTTTCTGCAAGTTTTCATACCACGTGTCCGAAATCGCATCTTGATGTCCCTTATTCGATTTCGTACCCAAAAAATGACTATACATCAGTTTACGACGATTATCCGATTATTGGCCGAAACTGGTTTATAGCATATCGGCAACCTCAAATGACCTCTGTAATTTTTGAAAATTTTAGAGGCCGCTTTATCTGACTCGACTAACAATCCGTGCGATTTTCGGACATTTTTGTTCCGGGACCCCAGATGCCTAAAAACCGTGTATTATACACTTCAATTTGACCCGTTCGGGAGGTCGAGATGGCCACGTTTATTTTTCTGCCGGTTTTCATACCACGTGTCCGAAATCGCATCTTGATGTCCCTTATTCGATTTCGTACCCAAAAAATGACTATACATCAGTTTACGACGATTATCCGATTATTGGCCGAAACTGGTTTATAGCATATCGGCAACCTCAAATGACCTCTGTAATTTTTGAAAATTTTAGAGGCCGCTTTATCTGACTCGACTAACAATACGTGCGATTTTCGGACATTTTTGTTCCGGGACCCCAGATGCCTAAAAACCGTGTATTATACACTTCAATTTGACCCGTTCGGGAGGTCGTAGATGGCCACGTTTATTTTTCTGCCGGTTTTCATACCACGTGTCCGAAATCGCATCTTGATGTCCCTTATTCGATTTCATACCCAAAAAATGACTATACATCAATTTACGACGATTATCCGATTATCGGCCGAAACTGGTTTATAGCATATCGGCAACCTCAAATGACCTCTGTAATTTTTGAAAATTTTAGAGGCCGCTTTATCTGACTCGACTAACAATCCGTGCGATTTTCGGACATTTTTGTTTCGGGACCCCAGATGCCTAAAAACCGTGTATTATACTTCAATTTGACCTGTTCGGGAGGTCGTAGATGGCCACGTTTATTTTTCTGCCGGTTTTCATACCACGTGTCCGAAATCGCATCTTGATGTCCCTTATTCGATTTCATACCCAAAAAATGAATATACATCAGTTTACGACGATTCTCCGATTATCTGCCGAAACTGGTTTATAGCATATCGGCAACCTCAAATGACCTCTGTAATTTTTTAAAATTTTAGAGGCCGCCTTATCTGACTCGACTAACAATCCGTGCGATTTTCGGACATTTTTGTTCCGGGACCCCAGATGCCTAAAAACCGTGTATTATACACTTCAATTTGACCCGTTCGGGAGGTCGTAGAGAGCCAGGTTTATTTTTCTGCCGGTTTTCATACCACGTGTCCAAAATCACATCTTGATGTTCCTTATTCGATTTCATACCCAAAAAATGAATATACATCATTTTACGACGATTATCCGATTATCGGCCGAAACTGGTTTATAGCATATCGGCAACCTCAAATGACCTCTGTAATTTTTGAAAATTTTAGAGGCCGCTTTATCTGACTCGACTAACAATCCGTGCGATTTTCGGACATTTTTGTTCCGGGACCCCAGATGCCTAAAAACTGTGTATTATATACACTTCAATTTGACCCGTTCGGGAGGTCGTAGAGGGCCACGTTTATTTTTCTGCCGGTTTTCATACCACGTGTCCGAAATCGCATCTTGATGTCCCTTATTCGATTTCATACCCAAAAAATGAATATACATCAGTTTACGACGATTATCCGATTATCTGCCGAAACTGGTTTATAGCATATCGGCAACCTCAAATGACCACTGTTATTTTTGAAAATTTTTGTTGCCGCTTTATCTGACTCGACTAACAATCCGTGCAATTTTCGGACATTTTTGTTCCGGGACCCCAGATGCCTAAAAACCGTGTATTATACACTTTAATTTTGACCCGTTCGGGACGACGTAGCGGGCCACGTTTAATTTTTTTCCGGTTTTCATACCACATGTCCTAAATCGCATCTAGATGTACCTTATTCGATTTCATACCCAAAAAACAAGTATACATCAATTTTCGATAAATATCCGATTATCGGCCGAAACTGGTTTATAGCATATCGGCAAACTCAAATGACTTCTGATATTTTTGAAAATTTTTGTGGCCGCTTTATCTTACTCGACTAACAGTCCGTGCGATTTTCGGACATTTTTGTTCCGGGACCCTAGATGCCTAAAAACCGTGTATTATATACACTACAATTTGACCCGTTCGGGAGGTCGTAGAGGGCCACGTTCATTTTTCTGCCGGTTTTCATACCACGTGTCCGAAATCGCATCTTGATGTCCCTTATTCGATTTCATTCCCAAAAAAGCAATATACATCAATTTACGACGATTATCCGATTATCGGCCGAAACTGGTTTATAGCATATCGGCAACCTCAAATGACCTTTGTTATTTTTGAATTTTTTTTGGTCGCTTTATCTGATTCGACTAACAATCCGTGCGATTTTCGGACATTTTTGTTACGGGATCCTAGATGCCTAAAAACCGTGTATTATACACTTCAATTTTAACCCGTTCGGGACGACGTAGCGGGCCACGTTTAATTTTCTTCCGGTTTTCATACCACATGTCCTAAATCAAATCTTTATGTACCTTATTCGATTTCATGCCCAGAAAACAACTATTTTAAATCGTACGCCGATTTTAATACCCTTCGTCATTTTTTTTTATGGTATTAAGGTACTATGGTGCGAATTTCAAGATTTTTCATTCCGGGACTCTGTCGGCAATAAACGTGGATAATAACCTTTAAAATCGGCCATTTTTCGCCATCTTAATACTCAATTTTTTTTCCCGAATCATTTTCTGTAGCTTAATTATATCCCATAATATATACTTGATGCTCAAATTTTTGTCAAAACAACATAAAATAGAGTATAAAACTTATTTTCTCTATTTCAAACACGACCCTTAAAACAACCTTTGGGCCTCTAAATGTGTTTAGCGTAAACCGTATCCCGATTTTAACACCCTGAGTCATTTTTATATGGTATCAAGGTTCTATGGTGCGAATTTTAAGATTCTTTTATCAAGAAAATCCGTCGGTCTAAAAAACGTGGATATTAACCTTCAATATCAGCTATTTTTGGCCATCTTTCTTCAAACATCAACAGGATAGCCTCTTTTTAATTTCTCACTTTGTTTCTACACTATGGGTTATTTGGTGCACACGAAATGACAAACTCTTCAGCAGAGCTTCCTTTAATGCCATCATAGCTGCTACCAAGATCACAACTCTTGCAAATGAAAATTTGCAGAGAGTTACAAATGGTAAAAATTTGATGCTAAAGGACACTCATAGTTGTTCCTCTCCCACAACTGATTTTACTATGACAGATTTAATCAGAAACCATTTTCCTATCACCATTCTGGGAACGAAACTATGCTTAGGACATATCAGGCTCAAATGCGATGCTTCCTGGCATTCTGATTTGAAGGCCTCTACATGATGGATTTTTAGGAATGATAGGGGGCAGGATATTACGTGGGGCAGAGCAGATTTCTTGGCCAGTTCTCCATTACATGCAGAATCGTTAGCATTGGTCATGGCCTGCAGGGATGCAGTTAGAAACCGTTTCTGTCATATAGACGCTACATCTGATTGCCTTAAGCTTGTTTTACAGGTCAATGGTTGCGAAGAGAAGGACAAAGACATAGCATCAACTATTAGATTGCTTTTTTCTTTAATTACTAGTTTTCATTGTTTTTCCTTAAGTCATTGTCCTAGGTACCTCAATAGGCCGGCTCATAATATTGCAAAAGCAAATATATGAACCAACCCTAAACTTCTGTCAAAAAAAAAAGCCCAATTTTTTTCTTGTATCATTGTCTATAGCCTAACTATATCCTATAATAAATAATGAATGCTCAAATTTTTCTCAAAACAACATAGCACAGAGTATGAACCTTATTTTCTCTATTTCAAACACACCTTTAAAATAATTTTTAAGCCTCTAAAAGTATTTAGTTTAAACCGTATGCCGACTTATGAAGCTCTTCCCTAGCTTATGTTCAGCAAAACAAATCTGTACATGTATGACTTGCAAAACATAACGATAATACGCAAATTCTTGTTTCAGACTGTCTTAAATAATGTTAGAATGACAAAAGAGATTGTGAAAGGTCTAAAATTAAGACCGACAGTCTGAAACAAGAATTGTTGTCGATAATAATCTCGCTCACTTCACCCGATTACACTCCGGTTGGTTCAAGGCTCCTCTTGCGAGAAAGAAAGTTAACATGGCTTATTGATCGGAAAAATGGATGAACGGACGATTGCTTATCAACTAACTAAAACGGTAACCGTATCGTAAAATTATTATTAGACGAACATAATTATCGCTTCGTGGCGTACTGCTATACAAGAGGAATACTACCTGTAGATCTATACAGGGATGAACAGATTAAATACGATCTAAACAACATGAGAAACGTAACATCATTCGATCCAGTACGCTTCTGTTCTTTATGTTCGTGATTCTCTCTCAATCTTAACAGACCGAATCATGCCTCCGTGTTATAACCTAATGCCTTCGTGTTTTCATAGCATTGCTTGAATTCTCCATGGACATCCACCTTCGAAAGCGTGTTCTAACACATCCTCCACTCTTTTGGCAAATATTATCTGTCAGATAAAGTGCCGGGATATGTAAGGAAACGAAATGTAGTGTAGTTCTAATGAAATAAGATGGAGGTACTATGAAATTAGGTCACGAGTCTGAATCCCCCTTCCTCGTATTGTAATTCCCATGTGACTCCTTTGACACGAAAATGAACAACAGCAACAACAACAACATCAGAGCCTTAGTCCCAAAATGTTTTGGGGTCGCCTGACATGAAACATCCTTTGGAACCGTCCAGGGTGAACTCTCATCCCGACTGACACGAAAATGAAAAAAGAAAAAAAAAATACTTCATTACTTTCTGTATCCGTCTGTGTTACCCTCACTGTCTGACACGGGTGTTGTGTCTGGCACGTGGCACGTGTCGAGTTTCGGATAGGTACGTGTTAGACACCCGACACGGCAGTTACGTGAAGTGTCGGACGGAGTATCATAGGTATCTGTATTGTTGGACACATCATCTTAAGAAAAAGTTATTTGCTGATTGAATAAAAAACTGAGGCGGACGCTTGAACAGAAACCCATAACGAGAACTTCTAAAAGAGTCGGAGTAACATAGGTATAGAAAATCGATCAATAAAGGCATGATACCTCAAGACTAGAAAGAACAGCTGCTGGTATTTCAACCAAATCTTTTACATTCCTATGAGGCAATATCACTCTCTTTATACCATAACGATGTGCTGCCAAAACCTGCGCAAATCAGGTCAACAAGACAACAATTTAGCGAGAACTCAGTTTTTACGCACCACTAGAAAAACCCGTGCTGATATGTATTCAGGCAACAAGACACTAACGGATCTTCCTTTGAGTTCACTGCATTCCTTTTCCCGACATTGAAATCAGTCCTAGATTTCGCACAAAACATTATTTCGATCTGCTAAACTTTCGTCCAAAAGCAAATGTCATGAGTTAAAGTATCATTGTCTTGCTATTTCTCGCATCAATGGGAGGCCACAGATCAAAACGATATTGAAGCTAAGGTGTTATAGCATCAGAAACAAGAAGGGATATATTATGAAATAAGTAAATGGCATACCTTGTCCTTAACACCACCCACCGGCAGCACAAGTCCCCTCAAGGTCATCTCTCCAGTCATTGCTGTATCTGCTCGAACTCTTTTTTGACTTAACAATGAAACGAGTGCTGTGACCAATGTCACGCCTGCTGATGGGCCATCTTTAGGAATCGCCCCAGCAGGAAAATGGATGTGAATGTCTCGTCCATTCATCAAGTTGCCTTCAGCATCAACCACAAACCTTAGTTCAGTGGCCCTTGATCTCACCTGTTCATGCCCGAATAAAAGCAAGGGAACAAGCTCTGATAAGGGTAGTTCTGAAAGTGAATAAATGCAAGTCCTTCACAACCCCTTGCTAAAAAGAATTCAGAAATCATCGAGGCCTCATACTCGTGACCTTGGTTTAAAACCCATGGGTATTATTAAAACAAAAATAAAATAATAACACTCGAAAAAATGAGACGGATTCTAGAAAGCTTTACAGGAATGGGACTTGTGACTCTGCGATCACAAGTTCAGGTTCCACAAGTGGAACCATGGGAACAGGGATTTTCCTCGCTTAAGGGACGGGCCTCGTACGTTTGATTTTCCTCTCTTATTAATAGAAAAGAAAATGATACAGAACAATTTACCCAAGTAAGAGCTATCTGTGCTGATTCCTTGATAACACTGCCAAGCTGCCCAGTCAGACGTAACTCGCCCTTCCCAGCCATTGTAGTGGCCTCAACAAACTGAACCTCACCACCGTGAACAGTCCACACCAGCCCGACAGAGACTCCAGGATTTGCAACCCTTTCTGCAGTTTCTCTATCATCGTACCTTGGTGGCTGTGAACACAAATTTCATTTTGAGAAGGTAAACAAGGAAAATGAGGTCCCCTCGCTCCCGTGATAGTACAAACAATGCATCCAGCATAAATTTTCTACGTAAACCGCTTCACAGATATTGAAAAATTCAAAATAAATGAATGGATTTAGTCCATGCAAATAATTTTCTGAACGGATTACCACAACCCAAAAAATGCTTGCACGATGCCAACATAATTTCATTCCGAATTTGCTAACATAAACCAAAAAATCAGCCTAAAAACTATCAATAACTTTTCAACAGGTCTCAAAAACTGAAAACTTCAGACCCATCTGAAAAACAACATTTTTAAAATCCTTCCCTAGAAAACATTTTACTAAGAGTAAGTTTTTCCGTAATGCCAAGAACAAGGCGAAAAATCCCAAACTAAGTTGCTTCTTACACACAGCTTTAGACAATAATATTAGAAGAAATTAAGAAATAGTATACTCCAAAGAACTCAATCCAGTAAATAAATAAGGGATGAATAGATGAAGAAAGAACAAGAAAAAGACTCACACCGAGGACTTTTTCAAGCATAGTCTCGTCAACAATCAGGTGACAGGAAAGCCGCAAATCATTTGTAAAGTCTTGATTGTTAACACCCATGGGAATCACTTCCATTTCTACTTCTGCCCCTTCACCAAGTCTGCTTTCTAGAACAGGTGAAGAAAGTTGATGGATATCTTTACTAACTGCTGTAGCATTATCTTGTTCAGCAACCTTTACAGCTGCTGCACGAGCTAACGCAGACAGATTTCTCTCAAGGTTCCGGACACCAGCTTCTCTAGTATACCTGTGAATCACAAGTTTCACCATATCCTGCCAGAATAAAGAAGCACAGGAGTTCAGGTATGTGAGAATACCAAAATGATCTGAATGTGACGGGACACTAGATAAAGTGGGCCTTTTTACAAAGAAATCTACAATAGAAGTCACCATCTCCAATATATAAATATATAAAAAGCATAGAAGATGCCGAATAACACAAATACATATCATCGGATAGAAGTTGAACTCAGTATTCATAAAGGAATATTAACAGACGTTTTTTTTATATATCCCACTAAACTTCATCGTTCATCAATATGGACTTCCCTAAACATCAATTGTCAGGAAATATTACAAATAACGCCCGAGTGAATGAGATAAAAATTACAACTCTGTCGATATACACTAGAAAATGGATTACAAATATAGAGCATGCAAATAACATTAGACACTGGGGTCCCATTTCATTCACTATTTATCAACGTGGTCTTCCTGCAGAAGTCATGGACTACTTTGCAATAAAATTCTTCAATGAGATATGAATGACTGCTCCCTTCTATGTCCATTGGAAATTTGATAACAAAGAAAGAGTACGTACATAAAACTCACTACTGTAGAGATTACCTTGAATTATTTCATAATGATTTAGGTATCATATTGTTGTTAATAGATAACAAAGAAATCTACTATAAATAATAAGGAACGCCAAGAACCAGCAGCAGTAACTAGTAAGCAACAAGATCAGTTGTATTATCAACAGTTGAAATTTCCGATAAGAAATCAAGATGTACCAAATAGAACACATTAACTATCAAGAACTAATGATGGTGATTGCTAGCTACAAAAGCTTATAGGGTGCCACAAGTTTCTCTATAAACATCTTCCCATAATTTATTCAACTTCTAGTGAGTAATAAAAGGAATCAACAATATGAAGGACAGTAAAAGGGTGGTCTACCTATACAGAAAAAGACAACAACTAAGGAACAAAAACTCATATACGACCATTATATGCATACATCGTAGTTGGTACAACCGACCTATTTCATGTTATAAACCTTATTTGATAAATGATTTAATCACTTCGTTGTTCACAAACAATGGTTTCACAGAAGACTAATAGTAACCAAGGGAAGACACCCATAAACAACAGGCCAACGGGAAAACTATGCTACCACGAGCTAAACAAATATCAGACAATAAATACCTCAGGAATCTGAAGAAATTCAGAGCTCAATCCATGTTGGTCTAGGACCCTTGGTAGAAGATGCTTCATAGCAATGTGGAGCTTCTCCTCGGGTGTATATCCAGGTAGCTCTATGACTTCCATCCTATCCCGGAGTGGCGGAGGAATAGGCTGCATTTTATTGGCAGTTGCCACAAAAATAACTTTGGAAAGATCATATGGAACATTCAGGTAACTGTGTTTGAGTTAAGAAATTAACATCAAATTACTATGAATGATGTCTAAAGACACGACACAAAATAACCTGCACATGGTGATACTTCTTAGGTCTTACTAATATATGTCATCATTATACATAGATTTTAGACAATGAAAGGTTTACCTCAACCTTTATAATCTATTGAATCCTAAGACAGGTCTCTAAAAGGTGATTGTCACCTAAAACACACGGATAAATACTGGAAGTGAATAAGAAACTGATTTGTGGAACAATAGAATGTATCACAAAAACTAAAAAGGATACTGGTCATTGAAAGTTTTGTTTTGTTCAGGATCAAGAACTTCTAGTAGAGCTGCAGCAGGATCCCCACGAACATCAGAGCCAGTTTTATCTATCTCATCCAATAACATAACAGGGTTGGAGACGCCCACTCTCTGAAAACTCAAAAAGAGTATAATGAGGACAAAAAATAAGTAGCAACATGAGAAAAAAAACCATCAAATTAAAGGCAATACAATAAAAGAAAATTATCACAACACGCAGCTAACAATGTAACCAAAGCTAGGTTGTTACAGTATAAAGTCGGATGTTCAAGAAAGCAATAATACAGGTTGTCTGTAGCACGACTAGAATTTAATGAAACCTCATCAAAGCTAGCTTGTACAAGCTGGAAAGACTCAAACCCAATAATATAGTATGTCATTAACACAACTAAATTTAATGCCACAGATGGGAACCTCCAAGATAGTAGGGCATCGTCATTTTTTGTTAAATTGAACCAAGAATTTCGGCTTTATGGCAATTTGCTGATTCGGGCAAGTCACAAGTCACAAGCAATAATAATACAGCTAGTTAACAAACATGAAAAAGGTATAGTGGCATAATATGAAAGTAAACAAATTATCTGTGAACTTTTACAAGAAACCAAAAAGGAGTTGACTAATTTGAGCAAATCACAAGCACTGTCACATTTGGAAGGATATGTACCTTTATGCCCTCAATAAGACGACCTGGCATGCTTCCAATGTAAGTTCTCCGATGCCCCCTGATATCAGCTTCATCCTTCACACCACCAAGAGATATACGGATGAACTTTCGACCCAAAGCAGCAGCTATTGATGTGGCCAAAGATGTTTTCCCCACACCAGGTGGCCCAACGAAGCACAAAATCGGCCCTCTTGCATCAGGTTTAAGCTGCAGTTCACTCAAATCATGTGAGTGTACAATCGCCAGCACTAAGACAAAGTTTAGGCGAGTAAAAGATTGCTGACCTTACGAACAGCCAAATATTCAATAATGCGTTGTTTGATCTTGACCAGTCCATGATGGTCATTATCAAGACGCTCCTTAGCAGCTCTAAGATCTAGTTTCTGCTCTTCAGTGGCCTTCTGCCAAGGTAGATCGGCAAGAAGCTCCAAGTAAACACGTGAACTATGGTACCCAGGTTGCTGAGGCTGCATTTTCTTCAGTCTCCTGAAATGGAAATTCAACAAAAGATAAGGAACATAATATTAGTACCGCTCCGAATAGAGTTGCATAAACTAATTCCTCGTTCACAGGATCTGAGATCAACAATGCCCGTGAAACAAATCCTTGACACTTGACACGGCTCCAAGAACATTAGAGGGTTGACTTGCTCAATTGTGAGGAAATAAGTCCCAATGACCACGAATGTCTTTAAGAAATATAAAAAATAAAACGAAAAAAGATCCATTAAACATTTCATAAGGTGCATAAAAACATACCGCAACTCCCTCTGCGCATGTTTCCAAATATCTGAAGGCATTCCTGCACTTTGCATTTTTCTTTCAAGGGCAGCAACATCATCCTCATCGTCATCATTGTCACCGAGTTCCTCTTTTATAGCTCTCATCTAAGTAAAAGTAACAGATAAGAAATGAACTTGGCAAAAAAAGCTGTCAAATAGAAGATTTAAAGAAATTCAGAAACCAAAATAACGATGACTGGTCTGTCAAAGCATTCACAAGCTAAAATCCAAACTACCAAGTGCGGAGATGAGTCTGATCATTTACAAGATGCTACTATTCCATTTACTCAGACCAAATAGTTCTCATCCACATGTCAACATCAATTAAGAATCAAGATTTAATTACTCGTGCAGTAATACTTAAAACATCAGGTGTGCCGCTTGCCAGAGTACTTCCTTGTTTCATATTAAAGACAGAAGTAAATGGCATATAAATACTCAGTAGCAATCATTCACAAACCTGCTGTCTTAGAAGGAACTCTCTCTGTGATTTTGACAATTGTCCTTCAACCTTTTGTGTGATCTTTTCAGCCACACGAATTGTCTAGCAAAACAAAGTCATTTAACAGGAGAGAGCATAAGCACTAGAATAAAATGAGTATACATAAGATTGATTGTGCAAATCATCCCAGAAAGTACCTGCAGATGCCGATCAACCAACTCAATTGCTTTTGAGAGCCTAATTTTAAGATCAACGGAATCTAGCATGGCTAGCTGCTCTTCAAAACTTATTTCAAAGCTTGCGACAAATATATCAGCCAACTTGTGAATAGGGACAGTCTCCAGAAGCACTTTTGTTCTCCCTGCCGTTTTTTGTTTCTGATAAACATAGATATTAAGTTAATATCAAACTGACAAAAAGAATAACATACCAAAAAAAAGGGCAGACCCCACAGCTATAACTAATACACATCCCATTTATTCCCAGAATTCTTAGTGTCCCACAGAAATAATTGTTCACGATATCCTATTAATTTTCAAAACAAGTGGAGGGAAAAAGTTCTAAAAAACTTTCGCGATGTGTAAGTCAGTGAAGCACAAGACTCAATTTCTCTATGTTTCTCTTTGAATGAGGAAAAAAATCTTAAAAAAAGACATTCAGCTATACAATAAGCACTGTACACCTTGAAACAGAGAATGTTCTCATGGTAATTACTTTGCACATGAAATCAAAAAGACATGATATGATTCTTAAACGAGCTTGAATGGCTTATACAAGATAAATGGATGAAGCCTTTGACCATTAAGTGAAGACATTTATCAACCAGCACATTGAATGAAACCTTTTTAAGGTGTTTGCCTATTTCGATAGATTCTTTTAAATCATCAAGGCAAAATTTGAAAACTCGATCCCATGTGAAAATCTGGCTCATCAGAACTTTCAAGCAATTAAATCATGCAGTCCGTGCTCATTAATCAACTAGAGTTATCTATATGAAAGCTCAAACCCTAACCTGCTCAAGGACGGTGATAAGTTCCATGGCAGTCATTTTGAATTGGCGAGCTAATGCAACAAAATCAGGGTCCTGCTCTGCTAGTTCCATCTCTAAAACATTAAGAAAAACACTGCATGAAGCAACTTAACATCCACGCCACATGGACAAGTAGTAGATCGTCCACACAGATACTTTTAAGTGTAAAACCAGTATGTAACATATCCATATTAATTACTAAGTCACTGGATCCTCAACTACCAGCGAATAGCAAGCTATAAATTAATAAGTGCCTCTGCCCATCCGTATTACATATACTATATATTATGGCAAGACAATTTAATATACTGGATATTTCTTAAGTGTGCATCACCTTAACATATTCATATGGAGGGATAGTATAGATTAGTTAACCCCAAATATCACATAAATGAAAGTAGCAGCGTATAAAATACAAGAGACGTGATTAGAGCCTGCTTGTAACCTCAAACTGTCAACTTGACCCCAACAAAACCCAAATATCCTATATCTTTTACATCCAGATGTTTTACCTGCTTTTGTAATGTCAAGTGGAGAAATTCTTGCAGTATAATAAGTTCCTCTAGTATTGAGTTCCAGTACGCTGAATCTACACAAGCCTTCAAGTACCACAGTATAAGTAACCCTCCCACTCGGTTTTTCCACTCCTCTTGAGAGGTGCAATGCTCGAGCAGCCACTCCCCTACATTATTATGCACTGTGCCTTGTTAACTCTCTAAATTCAAAAGAGTGAGAGACAGTTGATTGGACGACAAGAAAGGCATTCATGGACGCAAAAGCTACAATGGACTAGGTAGTCAACAAACCCCTAGTCTTTAAGGATTCGTAGAAATGGCATTTAGCTATTTAAGAAGTAAGGAGAGAGGATATAGGTGCGGTACAAGTAGGACTCGTGGGAGAACTACCAGTTTAGGCCACGTAAATCAACTGCCATGGGAAGCATAAGAATTTGGCAGGCCTTCCGTTTCAATTACAAAGAATGATATAACATTTGGATGATAGGCAATGACAGTGATCCAGATACCCACCGTAGAAATTACATCCTCAATCACAGGATATGATGGTTTGAAAAACACTTCTCATGTGTGGTAAGCTATATTTTAGGTATAAGCCAAGACTAATAACAAGAGTCAAAAGTGAAAAAATATAATAAAACAAATTACCGGTTGTGCCAATGAACGGCCTCCTGCTGACTCTTTCCGCCGGCCTTGGGAGAGCCAGTGATACCAGACTGGTTTTTTACGTTTCGTTCCCCAGAATCCGATCCTGCACCTTTGCAATAGAGATTTACAAAACTACGGGAGTGCTTTAACGAAATGCCCACAAATACAAATAACGACAAAGTAGAAACACCTTGACAAATAATCATGTGAATTCTAAAGAAAGCACGCATAAGAGTAAAACTATGGGGGATTGGACAAATGGAAACAAAAGCCTATACCTGGGTAAAGCACGGGTCCAGCAGATGCAGAATCCACTGCATCATGGACAGGAACAATGCCAATTAAACCCTTCTCTTCCCTCTGCCATAATTCTTGCTCCACCAGTTTAACACTAGAGAAAAAATAGAACAACCAGAATTTTCTTCTAGTTAGCCAAGCCCAATGGAAAAAGCCAGTTGATTTCTAAATTATGAACTTTGCATTAATGTACTACCAAAGAATTAGTATACATCAATTGATGCAAATTGTAATGCAGTTATGCAGCTTCAGCTAAAATTAACTCACTTTCTTAGATTACATTAAAACAGCTAAAGAAGAACCAAATCGTACGAGTATCTAACTTAGATCTGCTTACACAAATTGGCAAAATAAAGCACAATTATGAAAACTCGGTTCAGGCATCCATTATTCTCATATAATTCTATAGGATACTACGAGTAGCATGAATTTCTAATAGCTGTAACTCAATTGTTAAATTATTCTTCATTATTACTTCACTACCGAAAATCCTGCAGTAAATGACAAAAGCTTGCCTATCACTCTATCATTCCCAAAGTGGTCCACCCTAACCCAAAAGATCAGGCAAGATCGAACTCCTTCAAAGTTCAGTCGGAGCTCATTTGAGTTTTATTTCAAACCTAGGACCTTAGACAGTTAAATGATATATATGCATATATTCCATTTTGGTGTTTCCGCATAATAGCAGTCTACACGATATTACATAAAATAGGTTTTGAAGAACACTGCCGACATATTTTACCCAACTTTGAGGCGATATTGACCGCCTTCAACAAAATCACGCCACAACAGTCATATACAATTTATACATACAATATCAACTCAATCAACAACTAGCTAAAGTAGCTTTTGCCTTGTTTCAAACCTCAATAAGCGCCACCTCCAACTCCCAAAGCCCAGTTCTCCCGAACTAGGAAACTTTACCACCCACCTTTGAGGCGTTGTTGACCGCCTTCGGCAAAATCACGCCACAACAGTCATATACAATTTATACATACAATATCAACTCGATCAACAACTAGCTAAAGTAACTTTTGCCTTGTTTCAAACCTCAATGGGTCCCACCCCCAGCTCCCCAAGCCCAGTTCCCAAATTAGGAAACTTTACCACCTAAGCTAATTAACATAGACAGCGCACTTCCTGCGGTTCCAACCTCAATCGGCGCACTTCCTGCGGTTCCAACCTCAATCGACACCAACTCCTATCAGCTATGCTAACTAACATCAACAATAACCTCCCGTGTTTCAAACCTCATACAGCAACCCCACCTCCAACTCCCAAAGCCCATTACCCAGACTTTACCAACTAAACCAACTAACATTCTCATGTTTCAAACCTCACTAGGGCACCACCCTACCCAACCCCCAACTCCCCAACTCCCGAACTTTACCCGCTAAGCTTACCTAACGTCAACAACGCCCTCACGTGTTTAAAACCTCATAGACCATCCCCACCTCCAACTCCCAAAGCTCAATTTCCAAAATTTACCAGCTAAGCTAACTAACATCCTCGTGTTTCAAACCTCAATAGGGCACCCCTCACCCAACCCCCAACTCCCCAACTCCCCAACCCCAACTCCCGAACTTTACCAGCTAACCTTAACTAACATCAAGAACGCCCTCACGTGTTTCAAACCTCATAGAGCAGCCCCACCTCCAACTCCCAAAGCACAATTTCCAAACTTCACCAGCTAAGCTAACTAACATCCTCGTGTTTCAAACCTCAATAGGGCACCATTTCACCCGGCCCCGAACTCCACAACCCCAACCCCCGCACTTTACCAGCTAAGCTTAACTAACATCAGCACCCCCCTGCCCTCCGTGGTTCAAACCTCAATAGGGCACCACCTCACCCCACCCCACCCCGCCTCCAACACCCTAACCCCAACTTCCGAACTTTACCAGCTAAGCTTAATTAACATCGACAACGCCCTCCGTGTTTCGAACCTCAATAGGGCCCCACCGCACCCCACCTAACCCCCAACCCAGCTCCGAACTTCACCAACTAAACTAGCTAACATCGAAAAACGCGCAATTTCGACAAAATAATCACTTCAACGGTTCAACCATACTAATCCCCAATTGGGTACCCAACAATTTAACCATCTTGATCAACTATCCTCTAAAAAAACATAATTCACCGAAAATCAAGTCAAAAATCAACAAATTTATCAATTACCCACAATCAACAACAACAAAATGAATTAAACCACAAATTCAAAACATCAAAAAATTAAAAAAAAATCAAGAAAATCATGAAAATTAACCTGGTAGGGGAAGTGCAACGAATACGAATAATAGCACCAGGCAATAAAACTTTATTCTTGAACGCCAAAATTCCTAGACGATTCGGAAGATCCATGTGATCCGCCATTGATGATTTTTTTTGTTGCAGGAGAGAGAAAATTGTGGGGTTTATTAATATTATATTTTTATTTTATTTTATTTTATTTTATTTTATTTTATTTTATTTTATATAATTACTGCTATAATTGTTGTAGATAAGAATAAAGAGAGTTAGGAGTGAACAACAATGATGATGTTTTTTTTAATTTTGTTTTCAAGGATGATGGTGAGTAAATGAATAATCTTTTGGTAATGAGACGGGTTTAGGGATGACAATGAGTCGGATCTGAACGGTTTTGATAATATGTCAATTTAAATTTCGTTATCTAATGTTTTGTACATAAGTCACAAATTGAAGACGAACGGCGTAGGTGATAGTACCGTGACACCATCCATAAGGTGTTCTATTTCCTCATATTTGTCTTTCCACGACTCCACAAGAGACCGCACCTGTTTTCAGCTTGTAACAGAGAGTGTCCGTCACAAGAAAGATGTTTTGTACTTTATAAGTTCAAACCATGTTATATCTAGATTAAATACGGGGTATATTGAGTGGATCATACATCCAATGTATTACCTCTAGTTCTATAGTTTTTGAGCATTCTGGTAAAAGTTTTTGAGTTTTGCTTTAAAAATTATGAGTTTTTCAATAAATTTTTTGAGTTTATTTATTTAAACATTAAACTCTAAAAAATCACAATAAAACTTAAAAATATTACATATAAGTTTAGTTGAATTTTATGACGGAAAAAAACTAAAATATAACTTATAAACTTTAATATGCTAAAAAAAATACTTCGTATAGATTTGCCTCAAAAACAAATAAAGTTTGAGGTAATAAACTCGAAAAAAAATACATATATGCTGAAAGAATAAAAAATATTGGTGGTACTACCTCCGATGTAGTTCTTTTTTTCCGATTTAAGAATATGATAAGTTGTGAAATTCACAATTATAAATTATAACAAACACTAAAATTAACATATTAACGAAAAGTCGAGAACCCTTAAATATGCTAAAAGTTTGTTAATATATCGTTTACTAAACCCCCGTTAACCTTTAAAGGCCCAAATACAAAAAAGAAAGAAGCTCGCATTCTCAACGAAACAGGAAGAAACATACTCCGTATCTGCAATAAATAGAATATGGAATACACAATTTAAATATGTTTTTGGTCTATAAGTTTTGCAAAAAACCAAGTTGGTAATTACCTCAAAAAATATGCTATCGGTTTTAGGTGAAAATCGGATAGTCGTTAAAAATGGATTAAGAGTTACACCTTGTTATTTGAGGCTGAAGTTGAACATGATCACTCACGAACGTACTTCGGACACGTGGTAGAAAAACTGCGAGGAAAATAAACATGACTCAGTTTGACCTCCCGAACGGCTTAAATTGAAGCGTATATGGTATATACATGGTTTCGGGTTTTTAGGGTGCCAAAACAATAATATCCGTAAATCATGTGAAAGGTTCCTAGGGTTGGATAAAGCGGTCACACAATTTGTTAAACAGCAGAAGTCATTTAAGGGTGCCGATATATGATAATTGATAAATCAGTTTTAGGTGAAAAATGGATACTCGTTAAAAATGAATTAAGACTTGTTAGTTGAGGGTGAAATTGAACATGATAACTCGTGGATTGACCCCGGACACGTAGTAGAAAAATAGACATAATCTGGTAGGACCTCCCCAATGGCTCAAATTATAGCGTATAATACATGGTTTTCGGGATTTTAGTGTTTCACAGCAAAAATATTCGTAAACTACATACATGAATGGTTCCTGGGGTCAAATAAAGCGGTCACACAATTTTGTTATACAACATAGGTCATTTGAGGGTGTTGTTATGCGATAAGTCAGTTTTAGGTGAAAATCAGATACTCATTAAAAATGGATTACGACTTGTTATTTGAGGCTCAAATCGAATTGAGTTACTCATGAAGCGACTCTGAACAAGTCGTATAAAAACCGGGAGAAAAAAATGACCCGGTACAACCCTCCGAGCGTCTCAAATTAAAGCGTATATAATACACGGTCATCGGGATTTCAAAGTCAAGGAACAAAAATATATGTAAATGACATAATCGATTTCTCGCGTTAGATAAAGCGGTTACACAGAACTTTGTTAAGCAACCGAAGTTAAAAGTTAAAACTCGATTACACACTAAATGACGCGTTAACGTTAAAATGAGTACCTTTGTTCACAAACGACGTCTGTAAACTGATGAGAAATTATTATCAAAAAATATTTACATTTTATTGGTTTTATTTCAGTCGAATATATATCATTCATGACCCGTTTGAAACGAGAATTTATCAATGCGAAGATATATGATTATAAATTTGAGAATGATCAAAGTTGATGACTTGATGTAGGATCCTTTTTTGAAAACAAGAGATGGCATGCATGACTTGTGTATTATTATTTCTTAATTTTTTTTTGTTGTGAAGTGCATATCTTTATTAAAAAAATAAATAATTAATTAATTAATGAGTTTGAAAATGAAATAAATTTGGTCAGATTTGAAATAACAAATAATAAGAAGTCATGTGGTGCAACGTTGTTTTTGGTTGAAACTTGAAATAACAAGAAAGAGTGGGGTAAAGTACATGCCTTTAGAACCATGCTCATATTCATGCAACAACCCCAACTTGATTAGTATACCATCCCAACAAATTTCTAAACTTTGGCATCCTATTTCAACCATATTAATATCAATAAAAAAAATTTGGCAGATATCAGCTAACTTAATCGGTGAAATAATAATTAATAATGTACATAATCGAGATAAAATATTAGCAAATTTAATGGGAAAGCACTCATATGGAATTTGTTCCGGTTATATTGAAACTCTAAACTGTCCGATCTTAGGGCTCCAATCATAGGCTAAATTTTTGGTTAAGATGATTCGTTGACATAATATCAGATCGAGTTAGAGTGACCAAAATGCCACCGATTCGAATTTCAACCCTCTCAATTCTTAAGTAAAATATTAGGAGCAAGTATAGGGAGGCTTGTAGTTGTATTTAGGTCATGTTCTTTTCGGCTGAAACGAGCTGAATTGAATTAATTGGAGTAGAGTTTAATTGAACTAAATTGAGTGAAACTGAGGTGAAATGAATTTAGTTGAATTAAAAGTTAATTTTGTAACGAGATTAACTGAGCATAATTGATTGAACGTAAATAAAACTTAATGCAATACAACCAACAAAATTGAAAGGAGGTGGAATTAAGCCAGAAAGAACAGGGTCTTACACTCGATCTTAGGACTCCAACCATAAGTTTGAGATGGTTTCTTGACATAACTACATAGTGACGTAATTATTATAATTTCTTTATTTACTCCTATTAAACTGTATCAGCCCCGCCTAATAAAGTTATATGCGTCAAAACTTACTTACATTTTGTATTTTGTATTATAATTATAATATATAAAATAAAATAAAAGCTCTTATATAGGGATTTGAATTTTTGTTCTCTTTCATTTTAATCCAAATTAGTATTCTTCATAAATCTATACCAACCATTCTTATTTAACATTGTTTGTGGTTGAGCCATCCTTAGGTCTATAGTCTAATAAGAACATGAAATCAAACTGTCTATGATTAAGACAATTAACGACCTCATCAAAAAATCACGGGTTGTTTCAAACCTAACATTTCATCAATCACAAATTTAAAATACTTTGATTCATATTTGTCTCTCTTAAAACAGAAATATTCAATTTAGGAATTAAAAAAATCAAATAACGCCTATTTAGATAGAATGTGACACGTTTTTTTGCTAATATCTAAACAATTAACTTCTGTATCATTTAACTTACTCGAATCGCTTTAAGGTCATGTGTAGTAAACAACGGATTAATTTCAATACAAGCAGATTACAACGATAGATTAAATGACATATTTCAACAGAAGGTCTAATTAGCATATTATAATTAGCAAAATTTAATTTGAGTGTTTGTTAACTCCCGATTACAATTAGTAAATTGTTAGTTTTCTTTATAAAATGTAATAAATTTTCTAATTTAAAATATGCTAATTAATTACTGGGATAAACAACATATTGTATATTATAAAATAAACAATAGATTAATCCAAATATGTACCAAACATTAAAATTAACGTATTAATTGATCAAACATTTTAAAACCACCATACATGTTGCATGAATTACTCCACTAACTACAATTTGTTAAACATCGGATTAACTTCAGTATAAGCAGATTACAACGACATATTAAATTACATATTTTAACAGAAGGTCTGATTAGCATATTATAATTAGCAAAATTTAATTTGAGTGTTTGTTAACTCCCGATTACAATTAGTAAATTGTTAGTTTTCTTTATAAAATGTAATAAATTTTCTAATTTAAAATATGTTAATCAATTACTGGAATAAACATACCGTATATTATAAAATAAATTACAAATTGACCCCAAATATATACCAAACATTAAAATTAGCATATTAACTAATCAAACATTTTAAAACCAGCATACATGTTGCATGAATTACTCCACTAACTACAATTTGTTAAAGAACTCGTTTGCTTTATGATAAAATAGATTGATTAGTAGAATTATGGTCGACTAATCAATGATTTGGCACTAATTTATGAATTATGACACGTAAGATGAGGAACATGGTCAAAATTTATTCAAATCTTCCCCTACTACACAAGAAAATATTGCCTAATTCACGGCAATTTCTCACCTCATAATCAATTATCAATGTATATGGGTTAATGATATCATGTGGACTTGCACCAATTCTAACTAATCAACCAAATACATAAAATAAATATTTAAAAAATTATTGTTTATATAGATGTAGCGATCTACGTAAAATAATAGTTTACGCATTTTATGATTTAACTAAATATAAATAAGCAGATGTCAATTAGTTTAATTAGTAAAAATACGGGGGATATGTTTATGACTTGGGTTCAAATGTTTTTTTTTGACATAAACTCAAAAACTAATGTAATTAATAGCAATATTACGAATTAATTCCGTTTTTAATATAATTAATAGCAATACTAGTATATGGCTTGTGTAAATGCACAATAATTTAGATACAAATATTAAAAAAATTGACAATTAATCAGACTAATATAGTTTACTTTTATTTTGAAATAAAATGGTAGAAATTTTGCATATATATAATTTCACGGAGATATATTATTAAGCTTATTTGTGTAAAAGTTAAATATTGATTGATGTTATAAAATTAAAAAGGTGATAAATATTGTTTAATAGTGGTATATATAGATAGTCAACATTAATTTATCGAAAAACAAATATTGTCTAGTAGAATGTCACTTAGGCGGAAAATTTAAGCTGTAAAATTTGGAGATGTGTGAATTTTTACTCCGTATATAGGGGATTAGGGCTGTATTTATCATATTTTAATATAATCTTTTAAACACGATATGATATTAGTTAAGTGACGAATTAGTCATCAAATAAATTCAATTTACAAAATCTTTGTACAAAAATCTACAACCATTTTAATAGGAAATTCAAGATTTGAGTTTTGTTTTTGTAGGAAAAAGTCTTGGTATTGAAAATGTTATTTTCCAAGAAATTACTTATATTTTGTGTGATGATATCATATAAAATTGATAGGCTTTCTAATTTGGTCGAAGGTGCTCTTGATCTCTTCTTTAGTTTCTAAGATAAGCAAAGTGGAAGAATTATTTGTTGTTTTTTAGAGTATGAATCTTCTTAACTAAGCAAATTATTTCAACAAATTCCTTAAACTTTGTGAATGATCATTGAACACAATTGTTATCAACGATTTAACGCGTAAATTATAGACTTTATCTCTATTTGGTAAACAACAGAAACAAATTTTAAATAGTAAATATCGTTAGTAGAATAATGAATAAGATTAGCATACTTATTTAAATAGCATGTTTGACTAATAAATCTCGTTAACATAATCATTTTAAGTGTTTGGTATAAACCATACTAATTAATTTTTTTGAAGTTAAATAAACGTATAAGTTAATCTACTATTACAATATGCTACTCTTAAAACATTTTTGAAAATAGTAAATTGCTTCTAATATGCCTTCGAAATTGGCTATTTACCAAACACATTAAAATAGCATATTCATCAGTCAAATCCACTATTTAACTCGGAATATACTAATATTTATCAATATGCACACGAGTATAATTAGATATCATATGAAAATATGAAAATAGAAGTAAATAACACCCGAATCACCAAATACGTTTTTTTTTCCGAACAAAATTTGTATAAGTAATTATATAATTTATTTATGTTTATTTTACATACGTGTTATGTTATAATTGAGATCGAGAAAGTAATATATTATTATAAGTATGTTACTCCAAGCAATTTTCATTGTGTATCATGTGACAAACGAGTACAATATACATGGGTTGCATAATTGCATTGATGAATTGCATTGATGAATTAAAGTTACAAATTAAAGTAGGTAAGAAGTTGGACTAATTAGAGATTTAGAGTCACATACTTTCATCATGCTAATAAACACGAGACGATTTCCGTGCCACCTTCTCATATGTACCCCGTATCACGACTATCACCTATTATTATTGAATTCTCTTTTACTGTATGTAAGAGGGAAACGTCAAAAATCAGCGTTACCCGATGACGATAATTCATTTTCTTCCTTTTTAATTCTACTAATTAAATTTAATTGTCGAATATGTTTCTAAAACTATTAACTGTATTCTATCGACATTATCCACTCTTTTAAATCTAATAGGCCGATCTACGACGAATGACACCTCACAATTTCACCTAAAAAAAATTAATATACAAAATATTGATTTTTAGAATGATATTTTAAAAAATATAAATTGAAAAGTCCGCCTTGGTAGAACAACTTCTAAATTTCACAGCACTTCTATTTTTATCTGTCTTGTCTATAACGACAATGAGTGGATTATACACTAGATGTATACAATTAATTGTACATATTTTAAACTTTTTAATTGAAATTTTAAACTTTAGCAGAAAGAATATGAACTATATTGTAAAGTTTATGAATTCATTTACAAAATATTAAGTTTAGAAAATTATTATACGATTAAAATGTAATACATATAAGTTCAACTATATTTTTATTAATGTAAAAAATTAAAATATAACTCAAAATACTTTAAAAGTTCAAAAAATAAATACATAAACTCAATTAAATATATCATGGTTGTACGATGCTCGTATACATCTGGTTGTATAATTTTTTTGTGCTATAACGGTCTAGGTAGCACCAAAACGGACACGTATGCGGTCACGGACACGGACACGGGACACGGTATCTTATGAAATTTAGGACACGGGACACGTCATTTAAATATAATAAAATATATATTTTATGGTTATAAATAATGTACTCCCTCCATTCATTTCCACTTGGTACATTTGCTTTATGCACGGGTTTTTACGCATTGTTAAAATATTAATAAAAGTACAACAAATAGGTGTAAAGTGTAGTATTGTGTTGAAAAAGTGGGCCTTAATAGTGTTTTTATAGTATTATAGTATTAAAAGTACAACCAAATAAGGAAAGGTGCAAAGTGGATTCGAATGGAGCGAAATAGAATAGGTGCAAAGTGGATATGAATGGAGGGAGTATAATTTTATTTTTATCATATATTTGGAGCTAAATCTAAACAAATAAATATACAATTTGACCTCTACTATAACTAGTTCTCATTTTTCCGCCCAAACTTATCTTCTAATCGATCTTTTTTAAAATTTTATTACTCGTCTTAACTATAATATATTTCGCCATGTATTCAACGAGTGTCGGAAGTCCGAGTGTTGAACACGGGACAGCTAAATAGAAGAAGTGTCCGTGCTACCTAAATAACGGTTACAAACTTGTAACATCTCAGAGTCTTCTCCCACTTGTCGTTTTTTCTAACGTTAGAAGCTTGCAACGTGTTTTAAGTCTTTTTCTTTTGCTGATTTTCTTCCTTAATGTTAACTTTTTACATTATTTTATTCTTCTTTTGTTTAATTTCCAAGATATATCCATCTTATTCACAAATCATGCATCTTTCTCTCATAAAATTCCACCCTACATTTGCACCTCCATACTCTTCCTTCTTTCTCATTTTTCTTCTTTATAAATTATAATCCCTTCTTTTCCCCCTAACACAAATCATATATCATATCATATCATATCGTACCGTATCGTATTACCATGGCAGTCCAAGCTCAATACCCTTCAAATGTTCTTCTCTTAAACAGGTATAAATTATTGTTTCAAATTTGATTAATTTCACGATCAGTTATCCGTTTAAAATTTAAAACGGATCAAACAGTCTCATACTGAGAAAGATGGGACAAACAAGTTTCTGTCTCATTTATTTATTTTAACGGTTTTAAGTTTAAGATGGAAATGTCAGTATCCGTCTTAAACAAGAATTTCCAATCGTTGATTATTGATTTGGGTTGATGAATTTGGATGCAGAAACGTGCAAGAAAGTAAGAATAGTATAGGAGGATTTCTTGAAGAATCCCATACGTTTTTCAACAACAATGGAGGTTATTATTAGTTTATTTTTTAAAATTTTTTTATTAGATTGATATTCGATAAATGATTCGTCAATGAAATAAAGCAAAATAACTCGTTAGCTCCGGTTTTAATTTTTTTTTTTTATGTAGAACAACATTTTTTTTCCTCCCGTCAAGTGCGAAAGTCATTGAACCACTAAGATAATGTTGTCGTTGCACTTAAACGGTTAAACCCGATTCTTTCGAGCTTAATTTTAGCTCATTTTAATTTTGCTTGGCTGTATTTCATTAAGTTTTATTTACATCCAGTAAATCATAAAATTAACTTTTAATTCAACTAAATTCACTTCACACCAGTTTCACTCAATTTAGTTCAATTAAACTTTATTTCAATTAATTTAATTCAACTCGTTTCAGCTGAAAAAAAACATAACCATATCATAAAGTAAAATAATAAAAATAAGATTTTATTGCTATGTCAAGCTGGCGTGACTCGTGAGCATCCCTGCTAACCTTCTTTAATTTCGCAGTTGGTTGCATTAGTTATACGACCTTACTTAAATATTTATTTGATTTTTTTTAAATATAATTTGTTGTATAGTTGGAGTTAATGCAAGGAAAAGAGTACTAACCCATGTCTTAATGTAAAATTATAAAAATCCGCTTTTATTGTCATGTCAAGCTGGCGTGAGCGTCCCTGCTAACCTTCCTTAATTTCGCGATTGGTTGCATTAGTTATACGACCTTACTTAATTATTTATTTGATTTTTTTTTTGAACATTTGTTGTGTAGTTGGAGTTAATTCAAGGAATGCAACAACCAAAACTGCTAATAATCCATTAAATTTCTCCCTCAAAAATTATCAACAACAGCAACAAGAACAAGAAAAAGAACAACAACGACAACGACAACAACAAGGCGTTGTATCGACTGGCCTTAAATTATCATTTAGCGAACAAATTCAACAACAAAAACAACAAAAAATTCAACAACAACAACTTTCTCATGTATCTCTTTTCTCTGAAGAACTGGCTTTACAATTCAAACAACACAATGATGAACTTAATTACTTCCTTCATCTCCAGGTAATAATTTCGCTTTTGCAAAATCTCGATCATTTGAGACGGTCTTAAAAGGCGACTTCTTTGCTGCATGCTACGTGATTCATTTAATGCTAACTTTAATAATAGCCATGTTGTAAAACAAAGACGGGTTTTAAACAAAACAACTTTTTTTATCTAAAAATTATTTTTGGTAGATTTCCCATGTACTATTTAATACTAAGAAAAAGATTGCGCATCCGATATACCAGTAAATCTCTTGAGAGACTGCCTTTTAATAAGCTTATTGAGATACGGTTGTAGAAATTTAAGAAAAAGTGGTACTAAAAGTAATCAAATTGGTACAAATTAGGATTAAAGATAAAATATATACATTTATTATATAAATAGGTACGAAACTACTGTGTACGATCAATGACAAAAGAGTCCCGAAATACAAATAAAAGGGTACAAAAGAATGGTCTCTCATAATTTATTGAAAGACCATCTCTCTCAGGTTTTAGTTTGCGACATATTACGTCAGATATATTTTTATTATTGAACATATATGCATTTTTTCTAAGCTTTTGAAATTTATAGTTATATTTTTATTTTTTAATATCAAAATACTTGAATTTGTATGTATGGTTTTTGAGCAATATTGTATTTATTTAAGTTAATATCTAAATAATGAACGAGGTCAAAAACTTTATACCAAAACTCGAATAATATTTAAAACAAAACTCAAAATGTAAACAAATCATATATGGATATGCTAGCATATTCATGAACTTTTCGATACTTGCCAATATTTTGCAACTAATTACTTTAGTTTTATGATTAATTTAATGTTGGAGTACGTGTAATATGGTAGGAGATTATGCTATATTAATTCTTCGATTTTAATCATTTGTTTACTAATAAAATTTTTTAATAAAAATGATTTTCCACTAGTAGCTAAAAAATGTAGGCAATTTTACAATATTCTGGCTTTTTAATTAAAATTATTTAGGATTATAATCCAATGTATATAAACATCGTACATCTAATACAAATTTAGTTGAACTTATACGCATCTTTTTTGAGCTTTTAACAATTTTTTCTTGCACTATAATTTTTTAGTGTTAATATTAAAATCTTTGAGTATTATATGTATTATTTTTTAGTATCAATATAATGTTTTAATTTATAATTTTTTCTATAAAGAAGTTCAAATTATTTTCAATAAAGCTCGTAAAATATATGTATAAGCTCAAATCCTTTGTTATAACGCTCGAAATTTATACTACCAAATGTATACATCTAGTTCTATAATCCTCTAATTGGAATTTGTGTATTGATAAATGATTTACCGTTGTTAAAATTCAGGGTGAGCAATTAAAGCGCACATTAGCGGAAAAGAGGCAAAGACATTATGGCGCACTATTGGGCGCGGCGAGGGAAGAAGCGGAGCGGGTGGTGCGAGAAAAAGAAATCGAGGTTGAGACCGCGATGAGGCGAAACGTTGAGTTACAAGCCCGTATGGCCCGAATAAATGCGGAGGCGCAAGCTTGGCGGGCCAAAGCAATGGACCAAGAAGCCCAAGTAGTCTCACTTAAGGCCCAAATACAACATGTCATGGTTAGTGGCCCACAACAACAAAATAATGATACGGGTGGGTTACAATGCACCGGCGAGGCGAATGATGCCGGGTCAACTTATGTTGACCCGACGAGTGGGAGAGGGGTAAAGACGTCAAGTTGCCGCGCTTGTCAAACACGTGTGGCATCGGTAGTTTTATTGCCGTGTCGACATATGTGCGTATGTGTTAGGTGTGACGGAATTGTCCAGGCGTGCCCTATGTGTAACTTGAACCGGAGTGGTAGTGTTGAGGTCTATTTTACTTAATTTTTGGCTTACTTGGCCCGGGTGAAGCACAATCATAAAAATCGGGAAAAAAAAATCTGAGAAAGCGATGTATATAAAGGATGAATAGGGTATTTATTATGAAAACAACGATTTATAAAAATCCCTTTTTTTAGCCTAAATAGACGAGGAAGATATAAATAGAAGTCTATCGTTCATGTTATGTTGTTGGCTTTGAATTTTTTTTATTATAATCTTTTGAAATCATTGGTGAAGGGAATCTGGTTTAGTTTAGAATCGAGATGTGTAAGACTGTAGGATCATTAGGACAGTGAAACTTTCTCTTATGAGTTTTAACACTAATATACATTTGACATTTAAACACAAAAACATTTGAAATCTATATTCTGTTATGCATTTTTTCATTTAGAAAAAGATATTCAACAATTATCCGTTTCATCCAGCCACCATCACCATCGACACCACCTCAACAACTATCGCCATTATTAGTCATAACCTTCAACACCGAGTCACCGACCAGGCGACCACTATTTATCACGAGTTTGGATACTGGTTTGGGTGTGGTTGTATTAGGGTGTAGACGGTATTATATTGTGCTCGTGGTCAGGTTGTGGTCGACTAGTGGTGGTGGATTCTTGTGGAGTTGTGGTGCTAGAAAGGGTGAGGATGAGTTAAAAGACTGTTTAAAAAGAGACAAATGGGTATAACATATTAAAATTTGATTTTTTAATCATTTTACCGCAATTAAGATCTAATTTAGGTATAATGTAGCAATTTAGTAGCAATTTAGGAAGACTAGTAACTTTGTAGGTAGTATTTTGAACAAATAAGTATTAAATATTAAGGAGTTAGAATAAAGGTTGAAATACGCATATTACGCGGGATGATAATCAACTTGATAATACTTTTCCTATTCAAACTTATTCTCTCTTAGTCCGTAATATACAAATATAATTCTCAAAATAAGCAGTATTTTATACTCATATTATTTTATGTAATGACCCGATTCCTATTCAAACTTATTCTCTCTTAAGCCCTGTTCTTTTCGGCTGAAACGAGTTGAATTAAATTAATTGGAGTACAATTTAATTTAACTAAATTCAATGGAATCGAGGTGAAGTAAATTTAGTTGAATTAAAAGTTAATTTTGTAAAGAAATTAAACATAATTGATTGAACGTAAATAAAACTTAACAGAATACAGCCAAACAAAATTGAAAGGAGCCGAAATTAAATCAGAAAGAACAGGATCTTACTCTATAATGCACAAATCCTTTTTCTATAAAAGGAAGCATATTTCAAGGATTCTGATTGGTTCCTTAATTTGAGTTAGATGGGCCCACCATTAATTTCTTTGCTTTAATTACTTTCTCCTCCAAATTCATTTGCGTTCCATTTTACAAATTTTCGATTCCAAAATATTTGTATTCGAGCGTATATTTAAGTTTATGTTAAAAAATTTATTTACAAAAAAATTTATGCAAACAAAAAAATAAAAATAAAAATAAAAAACGAAAATTGTACAGAATGCATATGTTCAAAGATTACGAATTAATAAATTTCAAATTAATAAATTAAAAAATAACAACCCTAATGAATAATAATAAATAAAATATAGACAAACAAGTTCATATAATTATACACCAAATCTAACATAAAGAGCCAGATTATAATATCTCGATAAAAAGAACAAAAAATGATCAACTAAAATTAACTATCGGAGATAAAAAAAATTATGAATAATTATTTTACATGTGGAAAAAATCAACTCCATATATGGTGATAATTTTTTTGGGTAGTTAGAGGGCCGGAGTTTATATTTTATGATCGGTGTTTTTTTGTAGTTAGAGGGTCGAACAATAATAATTTGGGTTAATTATGATATTTAAGAACTTAGGTTTAACCTGTAAATATAATATTTAGCTGTTTACATATTTTTATTAACTATTATCCGTTTTAAGTTTAAAACGGGTCAATATCTATTCTTTGGGCATATAGGACAAATATTTTACTTTTCATATGCATAATGTTATTATTTTGTTTTGTTCATCATACACATATATTTAAACCGTCTTAAATAAAAATGTGTTTATTTTCTATAACGTTGAGTTAATGCGTTGTTTTTACATACCTTTAAGTTAAGCGTATAGATAGATTATTTATACATTTTACATGGGCATAACTGTAATATTAAAATCATACTTTTTTAAAATATATCCACCTTCTTATTTATTTTTCTAATTTAATAAAATTAAACCCGTGCATTTTTTGCACGGGAGTAAAACTAGTATAATTCTCAAAGTAAACATCATCTTATACTCGTAATCTCGTATTATTTTATGTCAAAAGTAAACGTAAAAAATTGACCCGACTCGACTCAACTCGAATATAATAATAATATAATAATATAATAATATAATAATATAATAATATAATAATGATTTAGTATTATTTTGTTTTGTCCAACTGTCTTTAGTCTTTACAACTACCACTCCCTCTCACTTTTAAATCTCGAAGACTTTTCTGAACTCTTCTTCTTCATCTAATCATCTACATTATCCAAATACTTCCAAATTCCAGATCAAATCTCTGTGATCACAAATTCCTACAATCATGGAAGGTTTAATCAAGGGTTTAGTCGACGTTGCGATTGGCCATCATCACAATCAACAAAACCATAACGATAACGATAACGATAACGATAACAACAACAACAATGAATCAATTGAACAAACTTCAAGATCTACCTGGGCTGAGGTTGATTGATTAATTTCAATTTCATGTTAATTGTAGTGATTGTTTTTGTTGGGTTTACGATGATTACGTTGAATTAGTTTAATTAAGTGATGAAATTTATGCAGGTGGTTTCAGGGGATCAGCAAAATGAAAATGAAAATGATCAAGGTGGTGATCGTAATTCACATGGTGGACGAAATGTGGTGAGTTTTTATCGTATTTGATTCGGGTTTATTTCTGTAAGTATTTTGTAAGACGGTTTTATATATACGAGGTAAGATTGTTGTGAGTTTAAATTGGTGTATGATTCGGGTTTTAGAAGGGTTTTCCGTAGGTTTTTTGTAAGACGGTTTTATATATCCGCGGTTTTGGAGTAATGGGTGTTTACTTGTTTTGAGAATGAGATTGTTGTGAGTCTAAATTGGTGTATGATTTGGTTTTACATTGAGAATTGAGATGGGTGGTTTTGTAAGGATTTTCCGAAAGTTTTTTGTAAGACGGTTTTATATATCCGAGGTTTTGGACTAATGGGTGTTTACCTGTTTCGGGATTGAGATTCAGATTGTTGGTTACATTGAGATGGGGGGGAGTTATAAGGGTTTTCCATAAGTTTTTTGTAAGACGGTTTTACATATCCAAGGTTTTGTTTTCGAGATTGAGATTGTGGTGAGTTTAAATCGTGTATGATACGGTTTTACATTAGAGATTTGAGACGCCGGAAGGGGTGTTGTTATGAGGGTGTAACCGTGTAAGGCGGTCTTAAACGAGTTTTTGGAGTAATGGGTGTTTACTTGTTTTGAGATTGAGATTGTGGATTGGATAAAGTTTGTTGTTTGATTATATGTAGGGAGGGAGGCATGGAGGAAATCAGAGTTCAGTTGCTGAATCTCGGCCGCCTCATCGACAGGTAACAGAAATGTAGATCTTAGCAGAAGGACTCGATTTTTGTTGTCTGAATTATGATGGATCAAAGCAAAATGATGCATTCTGAATTAATGATCATCTGTTGCAATTCTGAACACCTTTTATGGGTCATCTGGTGCATCCGCCTTTCTGATTAGTTAACACGGGGTAATTCTGTGTACATCCGACTCCCCTTACCGCTCCATTTACAGGATCCCTGAGGTATCATGTGATGTTATTGTTACTGATCTAGGTAATGTAGTGAAACCATTTACCGGAATTACAGGTTAGTACGTCTGTACTGGCCTTGCTGAACAATTAACATCGAAACCAGAGATTAATAGCGTGTTCCGATACCTATAGACTGAAGAAACTACATACAGATACAGTATATAACAGTAATATTGGGATTTTGCTCCTATTAGGCCCTGTTCTTTCTGGCTTACTTTCAGCTCCTTTCAATTTTGGTTGGTTGTATTCCGTTAAGTTTTATTACGTTCAATCAATTATTTTCAATTAATCTCTTCACAAAAGTAACTTTTAATTCAATTAAATTCACTCCACCGTAGTTCCACTCAATTTAGTTCAATTAAGCTCTGCTCCAATTTATTCAATTCAGCTCGTTTCAGCCGAAAAGAACAGGGCCTTAGTCCTGTAAGGTGCGCGCGCATCCACTGATCAAATTCTGAGCTTTGAGTGTTCTCTTTGACTTGAATTTTTCGAATTCTGCAGTACTGCGTGCGTCCATACTCCATATTATGTTACCTGGTTTTAATTGTTCATTCACATGTCACTAGCCTGCGCACGAGAGTTATCAGGCAGAGCAAGATCGTGACAGACGTAATAATTGGACACAGAAGGTCAGTTCAAATTCATAAACTGCTTATCTCGGATTCACATGTATTATATACTCCGATTTGATTTTCTGTTGACAGAGATTTATCATATGAACATATTATCACTCTGATCTGAACAGGAAGAACAAGTGGACAACGCGGATGGTTGGGAAGTTGCGCATAAGAAGCACACCAAGCGCCCACAAAAGGTATTGCTCCATATGTAGTAGACGTACTGTAACGATTCAAATTCATCATTTTTTCCGGTTAGTAATTCATTTAGCATAAAAACTGCCATTATGGCGTCTTCTACACCTGAAAACTATGCCGTTTATACTCAATTTTGGTGTCGACCTTGTTCTCGATGAACAGATACGTATGGAACATTGGGACTCATACAAATGTCCAGCAAATGAGCAAGAGTATTCAGAGGATGTCAAGTACGTTTCAGAAATGGAGCCATCCAGAGCCGAGCTTTCTGATTACAAAACGGCTTGTGCAAAGCTCTGGGAACTTGACTTGAACCGCCTGACACCAGGTACGGATTATGAACTTGATGTTGGCGAGGGCAAAAAGGTATATGGCCGGGAAGATATGGCTGAGTCGAGTCTTTTCACATGGGTAAGTGAAGAAGTGCTGAGAAAGCCGACATTTTCTCGCTTCTGCGCGCTTCTTGATAACTACAACCCACACGAAGGTGTTAAGGAAAATGTTACGGCTCAGGAAAGACAGGAACAAGCTGCATTCATTGAAGAGATCAGTCGAACCGCCCCTATCAAGTACCTTCACAAGTATCTTTTCAACAAAGGACTTTTCACTGAGAATTTTCAGGAATTTAAGAGAATGTTGACTGATCTCTGGTTTACCCTTTATGGCCGAGGTGGTACTCACGGCTCATCATCTTCGTTTGAGCATGTGTTTGTTGGTGAAATCAAGGAACGTGGTGAACAACAGGTCTCGGGTTTTCACAATTGGCTTCAGGTACAACATTACTGTACTTTACCTGTTGTGTATGCGCAACCTTTACCTGTGTCGAAAACTTACAGTATGATTTCTGCAGTTTTACCTTGAAGAAGCAAAGGGAAGAGTGGACTATCAAGGTTTCATCTTGCCTAGAAGACGCGGACAATTTGTAAGTGACACCCAATCTGTTATAAAGGAAGCACAGAGAAAGATAAAAACAAACAATAAAGAACAATACGCACAGAGCTACAAAGTTTTATTAATGTGAGGAGTTTTCAGATTACAGATTCAGGACCATATAGAATATGATAGACTCCAGGGTAGAGGTTAGGAGTTTATATAGTACTCTTAACCTAATACAATACAGATTTGACCTAATCTAATAAGGCCCAGATAGAAACCCTAGCCCAATACAAAATTTAGATACCGTTCGAAGCGGCGACTAACAGATTCAAGGCATAGACCCAACACAATCATTTTCCGATCCTTTTACTTGTTCATAGCATTCAGCTGAACTGTCTGTAAGACTGTAACTTTGTTTCAATGCAGCCGGATTCAGAAACACAGCTGATAACAGTTCAATTTGAGTGGAATGGAGTACTGAAGTCTGTTTCAAGCATGTTTGTCGGTGTAAGTCCCGAGTTTGAGGTAGCCCTCTATACACTTTGTTTCTTTGCTGGCGGAGAGGAGAACCATGTTGAAGTCGGTCCATACCCGGTTAATGTCAAGTGTTATCATCTCGGAAACAAGATTGGCTCTGCCTTCCCCATTGCTGCAGAGTAAATTGTTACTGAATACATTTTTTAGGGGATCATTCTGCCCTAAATTCATTAATACTCCCCCGTCTCATTCAATTGTTTACCTTTAATTAAATTACGTTTCTTAAAGACTGATTGTAAACAATGTTCCGAGTTATATTGGAGTTTCTGTATCGCGCCACACATCCTGGTTGTTGAATGTTCCGTTACTGGAGTCGTGAATTATTTCATACCATTCGCTGTAATACGCTCAGGATGCAGTGGGAAGGAACGCGTTTTTCTGAATAGCGTCGACAACAGGGGTGTCACATTCCTGTATGTCGGAACATTGTTGCATTCCCGGGTTTCTTCCATCGAAAACTTTGGTTAAGATTAGACAACCCTTTACGTTTTACTCAATCAAGCTCGAACAACACTTTACCTGTTGACGCGGTACTTGACAAGGTCATCTAAAACTCGGAAAATAATCTATCTATGGCTAGAGTACAGTCACGTATAAATGTATAATACGGATACGATATGGTATACGGTTTGAATTATACGAATTTCCGTATATACGATACGGAAATCCGTATATACGATACGGTTTTCACAAAACCGTACCGTATTCGGGCGGGGCAAAAACGAAACCGTATATACGGTTTTCGACACGGTTTGAAAGTTTTGTATAAAAAACTAATGAAACGCAAAGTTCAGCTTTCAACTTCCACTCTTAATGGTTTTTTTAATGACTTATTTTACTAACTTATCTTAATAAATAAAAAATTAGTCTTTCATTAGATGTAGGCATGTAAGATGTAATTATTAGCACTTGAATAACTACAATATTTAATTCGTCATTTCTCAGCAAACCGTATCCGTATATACGGATTCCGTATACACGGTTTTCCCGGGTACCCGAAAACCGTATATACGGTTAAACCGTATCGGATCCGTATAGTGACTTTTGCGATTTTTAAAACCGTATACCCGATACGGTTTTCAAAACCGTACCGGGTATACGGTTTTGCTCACCCCTATACACATCTATCGATTTTAGTATAGATGACAACTTTTGAAACACACGGATAAAAAAAGGACGTCAGCGAGTATAGCTGGTAAAACCGTGAGAGGTATTGTTCATGACCTGGGTTCGAATTCTTTCAGCAGCTCAAAATCATTTTGCTTTACGAGAAAAAAAATATAATTGTTTTGAATTATTGTATTTGATAATTATTGTGTGGTATTTGGACGAAACAAATAAAAATGTTATCTATTAGAATGATTATATTCCATTTGATTAAATTAAATGCATCAAGATTCAAGACATATTCTTGCCAAAACAATACACCAAAACCCTTCACTAGTTATCCATGACAATTACTCTTCTGAGAAACCGTCTCACGTTAAATTTCGGAGTGTAATAAGTGACACAAGTACGTCTCTTTTGATATCGTACTTCTTTTGATGTTAAGCGAGGCACGAGGTGAGTATAATTTAAAGTTTAAACCTCCGACTTATGTAGTCAGGATTTCAAATCCGTCTTAAACTCTTAACGGTTATTCACAGACGTCCAAATTTCCTAGAATAAGTCAATAATGTAGATATTTTCCAAATAGATACTATAATGACAAAATGTTCTTAGAGATATGTAGGAATAATGCATAAATATCTCAGAAGATACATTCAAAAATATCTCGAGAAGTTATAACAAAAAAACATAAATTTTAGAAGCGTTACGTAAGACGGTTTTAAGTTAAGATATTATCGTATAACCAAACAGAAAAGAAACGAGAAAGAAGTTAAATAAGAAAATTATCACCTATATTGTACTGTACTTAGGGTTGTTAATGAGATAAGACCGCTCGCGAGCAACTCGAGATCGGCTCGGTCAAAGCTCGGCTCGAGAGCTTAACGAGTCAAGCCGAGCAAAGGCTGACTCGACTCGAAAAGCTCACGAGCGGCTCGAACATTTGAGTTCACATAAGATATTAATCATATTTTATAAAAATATGCTCATATTTTATAAAAATATTTTATCATTATTATATCTTTGTAGCATATATATCACATATCTTATTGATTTGCTAAATATTTTTACATAAAATCTTCGAACCTTGTTATTGAAAATATCGGAAGAAAAAATAAAAAATAAAAAATAAACAATTTTATATATGCTCAATTTGGCTGGAGCTCGTGTTAAAGTTCACAAGCTTTGTAACGAGCGCATTTTTTTCAAGCTCGGGTAAGATCGAGTCGAGCTCGAGTTTTGGTAATCGAACACAAGCCGGGCTCGACCAACCTCAGACTCGACTCGGCTCGTTAACACCCCTGTGTACTACTAGTCTACTGAGCTTATCATAAGAACGTCTCCTATTCAAATAAGAATTAGGATTATTTTACGAGCTTATGGTCGAAATTATTTTCGAGACAAAACTATGATGATAAGGTGTACTTATGTGGTATTTGGCATTGAGCATCCGGCCAACCTCAACCAAAATATTTAGGTATGGATGATTTGTATTCGGTCGAGATTTTATACGATCATAAAAATAAATAAATAATGTAAAGATCAAATGCCTACTCCTTTTGTCTCGGTTAAATATTTTTTGTTTTTATTTTATTTTGTGAGAGAAAAATAAAGTAAATGTAAACGATTCGGGATAATAGCAGTTTGATAAGACAGTTTTTGTGCTAAATGTCTCTTGCATGTGCTAATGTGTCCTAACTCCCTACCCTTTAAATCATGTGCTAAATGCTTATGTTGGGTACATGTAACGGATCTCGAAATTAATAGCAGATAACGTTAGCTGTTAGTATAATATGGTTAGTAGATTTTAATAGCATGTTTGACTATTAAATTAAATTAGCAGATTAAAAAAGGTGTTTAGTAAATAGCAGATTAAAGGATAATTAGAACGATTTCATGTATAAATTAAATATGCTAATACAATATACTGCTATTAACAACATATTCAAAAATAGTAGATTTCGACTAATATGCTATCAGAATATGTTGTTTACCAAACACAGGAAAATACTAAATTGATTGGTCAACTTACTAATTATGCCGAAATCTACTAATTTCTTTCAATATGTTGTTTACCAAACAACGCCTTAAACTATTAACTTCGTTTTTTAATTTTAAAACTCCATCAGTGAATCGGGGGAGGGGGGGCAGGGGCCCTCCAGCCGCCCGACAGAACTAAAGTCCTCCACAACATATGTATAATGTTGTCATATCCATTGCTATGACCAGGAGACGAGTCCGATATTGGATATGATAACAAAATTCTAATAAATAAATAAAAAAAAGCATAAAAAATAATTAAGACAATTTCTATTGGAAAACATAATTCATGGACAAATGGTTTGTTAATTAAATGAATAATAATAATATTTGAGATTAGGTGACCAAATTCATCATCATTGACAAACAACTCATGGTTAGTACACAAATGTAGTGATAATGATGGATGGATAGTAAGACGGGTTAAGTCAAGACGGATATACTTAGCGACTTTAGTGACTTGTAAATAAATACAAAAATATTTTAAAAAAAAATTACCGAAGCAAAGACGTTGGGTTTCAAGTTTCAACCACTTTGGTTAATTCCCCGGAGTAAATTTAGGAAAAAAAAATGGTATCGTAGCAAATAAAAGTGAAAATAACTCGGTGAAACAGAGAAACTATATCTCAAGGCAATGATTTTCGGCAAGATTAAAAGTTACTCCCTCCGTCCCGATCAATTGTTATCTATTGCTTTTAACACAAAGATTAAGAAATCAAGTATGAATGAATTTCGACCACACAAATTACATGGCCCCACATTCAATTAAATGTGATCCACAAAATGTTGCTAAAAATGGAAATAGATAACAATTCAATGATACACCCAAAATGGAAATAGATAACTATTGACCGGAACGGAGGGAGTACTTCACGGCTCACGCCCCCAAATGAAAAAGTTTCGGAAAGAAATTCACCACGAGAGCACGAAACCGGACAGTAAATTCAAGTATTAACTGTGGTGAAAAAATGAGAATAGGCGCCTCATGTTTCTTAAAGGACAACATCAGTAGAAAAGCTTACAATGCAATGCAATGATGCAGACAATTAAGGTAGAAAACAAGAAAATTGGGGCCATAGGGCTTGAAAAAGGTAACACAAATTCTTGTTTCAGAGCGTCACTTTTGGTCTGAAATAATAAGACGGGATTTTATAACCATTTTACAGCCAAATGTAACCACAATAGTATGGTCAATGTTACAGCTTATGATAACTTGTTTGTAAATAATGGTTACATTTGGCTGTAAAATGGTTACAAAATCCCGTCTTATTATTTCGGACCAAAATTGTGGTCTGAAGCAACACCCACCCACTGGAAAGGTAAATAATGGGGTCTAATTTGACAGCTTTTGTGTTCATAAAATTTTTGGAAGATCTGATTGTTACATCATTGTCGTCACAATACGACGGACATGACATGACTCAACACAACACGACATGGAACGGGTTTCAAAATTCAAATTTTTCGCGAAGGATATGAGTCAGCTTACAGATAAGGCTCAATGTCCTCCACTTATGTAATGTTTGTTTGGGTTTGGGAGTTGTACAACCAACAAGGCCGGAGTATTTGGCTGGAAATTTCATAACCATATGCACAGATCATTCCAAAGATAGATGGATGGTGTCCATATTGTCATACGGATTACCGAGTCATCAGCAAACAGACTTTGTGTTGCGTGCATTCAACACCCTTACCCTGTTTTTTGCGAGGAGCCCTTGAGACACTGAGGTAATAAAGCTGTGCTGCTATTCAGCTGTCCTTGTGAGTTGTGACCGATGAGATAATCTCCTATATCAGGTCTAAGCTAGGTATCTGATGGCCGATGACTAGGGTTTCGGAACTATACAAAAAGGCCTTCCCTTTTGGGGAAATGGGTTATTCGAAAACACATTGATAACCATCAAAGGGTCGTGTAATGTCATCCCGACTTAATGTGTCCGAGATTACTTAGCCAACAAAGATAGAACCTTTCTTTCTTCAGTGGGTCTTGCTTCAGACCACCATTTTGGTCTAAAATAATAAGACGGGATTTTGTAACCATTTTACAGCCAAATGTAACCATAAGCTGTAACATTGACCATACTATCGTGGTTACATTTGGCTGTAAAATGGTTACAAAATCCCGTCTTATTATTTCAGACCAAAAGTGACGGTCTGAAGCAAGAATTTGTGTTCTTACAGTTATTTAGCCCTCAATGGTATGTTCTACTCCCTCTATTCATTTCGTTTCCATACGTTTGTTTAATATATGTGAGATTTTGAACTCACATATTCTGAACAAATGTACGGAAATGAAATAAATGGAGGGGGGAAACGTCCCCCCTCCCCAATGTGCATTTCTAGACCAAGTGAACGGGAAAATTTGAGCACCGCCAGTGTTGAAAAGTACGAAGCACCATTCAAGGCGGCGACTATATTGGAACCTCCAAACAAAACGTCTCCGTCAAGATAGAATACCGAAAAGTGCTCCCTCACAACCACAAACTTTTTCCAAGTCCAAGCTTCCAAGGTCCTCCTTATCCAAAGCAAATCATAGCCAAATAAAAAAGGCTTAATTTGCCTTGAGTTTTAGCTTCCACATAATTTTACATGTGATGAAAGAAACATACACATCAGATGAAGAAAAGTTTGCTACTTTTTGTGGGGTAAAAGTCATTTCAGTATAATCAACGGAATGTAATGTGGAAGATTGAAAAACGGAACATAATCTAGGTCGTATTCTCGACTGTCAGTGGGCAGTAACTCGGTAACATCCATTATTTTCAAACATCTATAAGAAATGGATTTCTATTTGAGAGAACAAGAGGACCACTGTGAAAACAACATGACAGAAAGACGGAATTTAAAATGAGATCTTAACAGTACCTTCCACCTTTTTAACCTCGGCGACTGCACAATGAATGGAAACGGAGCTGCACAGTGCACACATTGGATATATGTCTGATCCAAATTACATATGGTTCTGCAGGGAAAAAATGAGATTATAAGAATTCAGATTTTACGGCCATATTTCAAAAACAATGAAAGATGCAAACATTCACAAACCATTTTGACAGCAGTAAAAGCATTACAAGACCATTGTTACAATAATTTGTGAAGAAAAAACACGCCTTGCTATGAAAAAGACACGACAGTAAGATGGAAAATTCTTACTGTTAAGCAAAATGCTTTTACATTCTGCAGTAAACAAAATGTGATCAGTAATAATCCTAGAAGACCGTTGCATACCTCAACAGATAGGAATTACAAGCATTACAAGGCCGTTATACACTACACGATCTTACAGGATACTCGCAATGTAAAAAGAACAACAGTAAGGGCGAAAAATTGACCACAGTAAAATTCAGGAGAAATTTCCATGACAATTATTCATGTCAGAACAACTTGTGGCAAATGGCAATGATCTAGTCAGCAAAAAAATGTTAAAATTTTCACATCCAATAAATAATGATAAGGTGACTAAGCTAAGATTGATTCTTCCTAACATATTTGGACCTACCATATAACAAAGATGCCTTTTATACTTTATAAATAAGGCACATTCCAAACCTTCATCCTTCACAAAACTTTCTTCATTCTCGATTCTCATATCCGTTCAATAACAAAAACAAAAATGACGTTAACGATACGTTCTTCTAATACTTTTGGAACCCTAAGAATTCTCAAAAGTCTTAGAACTTCTGAAGATTACTCTAGTATTATATGTTTAGCACGAATGAGGCCGTCGTGTGGTGGTCCGGCAGTGAGTCTGGTGCAGGAAGCACAGGTTAGCCCAGAGAAACCGGCAGTCGTGGAAAAAGGTAGTAATAATGAAAAATGGGAGAAGTTCCATGAGTTGACGACAACTCATCATGGAAACGATGCAAGGGTGCCTGTGTACGTGATGCTGCCATTAGACACGGTGTCAATGGGTGGCAGTTTAAACAAAGCACGGGCAATGAATGCCAGTCTGATGGCGTTGAAAAGCGCTGGTGTTGAAGGAGTCATGGTCGATGTCTGGTGGGGTTTGGTCGAGAAAGATGGACCTCTGAAGTATAACTGGGAAGGCTACGTAGAGCTCGTGAATATGGTGCAAAGGCACGGGTTAAAGCTCCAAGTAGTAATGTCTTTCCACCAGTGCGGCGGAAATGTCGGAGACTCCTGCAGGTACTAAAAAAAACATCAGTCTTACCTAACTACATATGCAACTCGTCGAAAAACTATATTTGACCGTCTTATATCTCACTGAATTACTCATATATCAAACTTCTTAATTGCAGCATTCCACTTCCCCCATGGGTATTGGAAGAAATGAGCAAGAACCCGGACCTTGTCTACACAGACAAATCAGGCAGGAGGAATCCAGAGTACATCAGCTTAGGCTGTGATTCACTACCAGTGCTTAGAGGGAGAACGCCGATTCAAGTCTACTCCGACTTCATGAGATGTTTCCGTGACAGATTCAGAGATTACTTGGGTGGAGTTATTGTGGTAAGGCTCCGAGCTATCTAGACGTTTACCCTTTTTCATAAGTCATATGCAATGCAACAGCAACAGCAACTCAATATTAGGAAACATCTTCATTTAGCTTAACAAATTCGCTTTCGATCATTTTGCAGGAAATTCAAGTAGGGATGGGGCCGTGTGGAGAACTAAGATATCCATCTTACCCTGAAAGTAACGGGACTTGGAGATTTCCAGGAATCGGAGAATTCCAGTGCTATGACAAGGTAAAATCTAAAACCTATCCAGAAGCTTACAGTTAACTGTTTAGATTACGTAGTGCCTCAAAGGTTCCTGCCTATGGAGGGGTAGGGGGGTTGGACCTACCAACAAACCTTACTCCGTGTTGAATGTTGTTTTCGTTAACCTGTAGTGAAAATTGCATCTAACCGACCAAACTAATTACACAAAAATGCAGAGAATATTAGCATACTAGTGAAAACATTATTTTTCTCATCCAACACATTTTCTTGCAATAACAGTACATGAAAGCATCACTGCAAGCAGCAGCAGAGGCATATGGACAGAAGGAATGGGGTAGAGGCGGCCCACATGATTCAGGGCAGTACAAGCAATATCCGGAAGATACTGGGTTCTTCAGGAAAGACGGGACATGGAACACTGAATATGGACAGTTCTTCCTAAAGTGGTACAGCGGAAAACTCATCGAACACGGTGACAACATTCTAGGAGCTGCAAATGGAATATTTAAGGGAACTGGGGCAAAACTATCCGGTAAAGTAGCAGGAATTCACTGGCATTACAACAGTAGATCGCATGCAGCTGAATTAACAGCTGGCTATAATAATTCAAGAAATCAAGATGGGTACTTACCAATAGCGAGAATGTTTGCTAAACATGGAGTAGTATTCAACTTCACATGCATGGAGATGAAAGACAGCGAGCAACCAGGGCATGCAAGCTGCTCCCCAGAGAGCCTAGTGCAGCAAGTAAAAATGGCAACACAGTCAGCTGGAATAGAACTTGCGGGAGAAAATGCTTTGGAGAGATACGATGCGAGTGCATTTGGACAAGTTTTAGCAACCAGCAAATCACAATCTGGAAGCGGGTTATCTGCATTTACATATTTAAGGATGAATAAAAAGTTGTTCGAAGGTGAGAATTGGCGGCAATTGGTAGAGTTTGTTAAAAGTATGAAAGAAGGTGGACGAAACCAGAGATTGTCAGCAAGCGACTTAACCAGGTCGGACCTTTATGTAGGATTCATCACAAAGAAGAGTAGCCTGAAGGTTAAAGAGACTGCTCTAGTATAGCATGTTGTAGAATGCAGCTGTATAATTGTGTATAATGGCAAAGTAGCATATAATCTCGTATAAATAATGGGTAAATACTGAGGATGGGGTAGTATAAAGCACGACTTGAACATATTTGTATAATTGAATGCCTGTTTGAAGGCATTTTCAGAAATTTATAAAGGAAGAAGCCATGTTCATCCAAAGAAATGCTGCACTAAAAATAAGAACATGAACAGAAACAAAGAATTGTGACGAAAGAATCCTTTTTTACCCGTTAATAAACGTTAACAGGACGTCGATGAGTTCTGCTGCAAGTTAAAAACTAGGAAGCATACTTCACTCATTATTTGACAATGCACCTATGCATACCAATCATTATTTCACAATGCATCACACTTTGATATTTAATTACACATGGAATGAGTAAATAAATTGACAAAATACTATAAAGGCCTGTGGATACTAACCACATGGCCTGCACCAGAATTACCAGCCTGCCAAATTGAGTAGATCCGACTGTGAATTGGCCCAACTTAAGATTTTCCAAGAACACCTACAACAGTCCAAATTGACCTCAATAATCACAAGGATTAACAACCAAAAATGATATGAAACACCTTAAATGACCCCAACCTGTAATCATTCAACTCGAGATGGTTCAAATACAATTCGAGCAACCCGATTGCCAGTCTTGTAGTAAGTAATTAGTAAACAGTAGTATAATGTTGGTGATAACCATTGCCGTCCTTTAATCGGTCCATACCTGACGCATCACGCAAGGCTCCAATTGGCCGCCTGTCAGAGGTAATGTTTTGACGTTGGAGAGCAAATTCTACAAATTACACACGGAAAATCATCTCCAGACAAATTATATGTAAGATAATAACAGAGGGATTTTAAAGTTCAAAAGCAAATTCAGGCATATATGATACAGGGTTTGGTTAGTAAACATAAGAATCTGACACCATGTGTGATGAGTGAATCTGGAAATCTTCTCATGCGAAAAAATAGGCATTGTATATAATAGAAATATAGTGTAATACAGCGGTTACAAATTACAGCTTCTTCGCATATAACTCTAGTGACCAATGATGCTGTCATCTGCGCTAATCCTCAGTAAATATGCTTTATGAGTCAAATCATTTACTCATACGAAGCCACCTTTTTGCCAGTTTCAAGTATAAATAAATTTAACATAACAGCTGCAACTCAAATTTGAATGGGGGTCAAGCATCTTTTGAAGACGGTATATTAGTTTGCATATGAGAGCAATTTCCGTGTTTGGGCTGGTGGCGCTAATCCAGGAATGTCTCTGATGTCTTTGTTGTTTGGATGAACAAGCTGAAAATAGTAAATGCATACTCGTCCAAGTCAGCATATTTTTTTCGTGTAAGTAAATACTCAGGTCAAAAGACCCAAGGCTTGCCTAGTCTGACAAAAGTACAAGCAAGTGAAGTAATCAACTAATCCAAAGAAAAACTCACGAAAACCACAAGAGACCAAACGTCAATCCATAAGCTAAGACTAATGCTATCCCTAGTATTAAGGGAGTCTAGGCATCAGATGTTGCACACGCTTTAAATTCGGAGCCATTTACTTTTCAGATTTTGGAATGCCTTTAAAAATTTGCTCTATTGAATAGAATCCCTTGATCCCGATTACTCATTTTTTGACTACTTTTTTATACATTGTACTACTTGCATTAGAAAATAAGAAAATGGTGAGGATACTTGAGGAAAAATACAGCAAATGTTAAGTATGAGTCGGACCTTGACAATAATGATAGCTATAACTCCCATTACTATAAGAAAGAGCAAGGCCATGATACACTTATCAGTAGCAACCTGTAGAAGTGTAAAAGTTAGAAGCAACAAGGCATGCTATGATATTATTAAATAATGACTTAAAAGAGGTTTAAGGGCATTGACCTGACGACCAATTTCCTTGACAAGCTTGGAAGCCTTCTTGAGCGAGAAGTTAATTGAGTCCAGCTCGTTTACTATCCTACTCATTTGATCAGTCTGCATGACACCAAAGCTGATATCATTACTGCAAATTTACTAGGAAGATGATAATAAAGCCAGCCTGATAAATCATGACCCGATATCAGACTGAAACTAACACCTACAAATGATTACCTGTGCTTTAAGAGCAGCCGCAGTCTCTGTTCCAACACCAATTGTCTCATGAACAATCTGCATCAAGCAAACCAAAACACTAGCAAGTATCATATAATTGCACAGGCAGCTGAACAGACGTGGAGTCTATAAATGACATGAAGACAACGTCTAATGAAGAATGAAAAATCATTTGGTGGTGACGTACAATTTTCGAACTTCAGTTAAAAGGCTCTAAAATAATTTTATGAACACATTACTCCTTATTATTAACGAACTGAATCACACAGCAGGCACCAAGTATGATTGCATCAAAAAGTTTTCAGCTATGCTAAATATGTTTCAACTAGAATGGCACGCCAAAATGATATCATGTAAACTGAAAACAACTGAATTTCAAAAGCTTGAGTAACATTCAGAAAAAAAGGGATCACTTTAGTGATATACTGAGCCTCCACTCTCCACTTTCCACTTTCCAGAAGACACCAGATTAACAAGTAGAAGGTCTAATTAAAAACTGCAATTGTGGGTACCAACTGAGAGATGTCGTTGTTCCAGTTTCAGTTTAAAGAATATATCAAAAATACCAACCTTCTTCCCTCTCTCAATAGCTTGATCCGTCTCATCCATCATTTGGTTCCCATGATCAACAAGCTGCTGATTTGTCATAGCTGAGAGGGAAGCACAGATAATATAAGCAAAAGTATGAAATACTTGAGCACCAAACAGAGTAACACGCCAAGCATGAACAACAACAATGCCTTAGCCATAAAATTATGTGGGATTAGCTGGCAAGAACCATCATTTGAATCCATCAACATGAGATACAAGTATGTAGCAACAATGAGAAACTAGAAGTTAAAATTTTAAACTAAGAAAAGAAACACAACAGCCAAAATAAAAAAGCAGTGAGAATATAAGAAAAAAGAAATACAAGAGCTGTCATGAAAGACTAGGCCTTTTACTTACAGGATGCTAACAAAACATTTTGTTCTCCAGCTCCTTCGCTAGGGCCTTCAAATAAATCAGCCCGCTTATTTTCAAGGTTGTTAGCATACCTGTTACATCATTAAAACAAACAAGTTAGAATTGAAAGGCCATAAGGATGATTAGGATGGTAACTGAAAACTACCGGCATTTGGCCGGATAACAGGATAACAGCTAGAACATAATCCATCGGGACAACAAGATTCTATCATAGGAACTCAAAAAGGTACTAAGAGAAAACAAGCCATTTACTATATAATAACATCCACACAACATCACCGCCACCCCAAAAAAATGGTAAACTAAATCAATCCCCTGCAATCATGTGCCTTGCCCTTTGACGTGGTGCATTATTGTTCCATAAGACATACCTTATATCCTAGATTTTTGTCTCAAAACATCCACGAGAAAATATAAATAAACACCAGCAAAGAATAACATAGGTGAAGAAAGCAGACATGTACACATTCAAGAGTCAAGACAGACTTACAGTGCAAGTAAAAATATCAGTGCTTATTACTTTAATACAATACATAGACCATCATAATCCTCCTCATTACTTATTTATTGTTTTTAGAACTGTACAGAATTACATAGGCAAAGTCTAAGAAGAACTGGATCATGGTCACTTTTTAATAACAATAACTGATATATTCATGTACTCTGGGAGTCAAATCTGCTCCGACTTTAAGCTAACATAAGCAAGTAAATGACAACAGCAAGCAATAATAATCAATAAATTTGTAATCCTGAGATCTAAATTCAGAAAAGAAAAAAAAAACTATAGCAAAAAGTAAAGCAGCCAACTTACTGTTTTTTCATATTAACATATGAATTCAATTCTTTGACCTGTGGAGGAAAAAAACAAAGTTAGTGCTACTCGGCATATATAGATGCATAATTTACCGAAACGGACATTCAAAACAGGTATAGCTTCCACATTCAAACCATGCCCAGGGAAAATGTATTAAGATGAGCTAAGATGAGCGCAGAATACAAACCATTGATTGTTTTTTCTCATTCAATATCCTGTTTGTGTTTGCATCATTCACAGTTTCCATATCCTTTACTTCTTGATCAAACTCTTTGATAAGCCTAAAAGGAAGAAACCATTAGCAAACCCATTGGCCAACAAAACAACAAAACAGAGAGGACAAAGCACACTGGTCATCAGACTCAACAATGGAGAAATGGAAACTTAGAAGTAATAGTAGTATGCAACAAATTCATTTTATGGACCAATTCCGCATGCCACACCCATGAAAATTAAAATTAAAAGCCAACAGAAGACAATAAGGAAAAGACATCTCAAAGCAAGTTCAAAAGAAAATAATATACAGGCAGATACGATGAGCTTTGACTGAAAGTATAGATTGCAGCTTGTAAGAAGCATTTAACAATTCAGTAAAATGAAGCTGGTCTATTTTGTGAGAAAGATTTTCAAATATTCAAAAATGAGAGAAATTTTAATTAATTTAAAGATGTTTTGGAGAAATCAGTCACTAAGAAACTTTATTAAGTTGTGAAACAATAACAAAGTGTGGCAAAATTAAGGAGAAGGGGTCAAACATAAGTGTATAAAAATGATGGAGAGCATCTCCAAAGAGAGCTTGCTCAGCCCAACCCTCGCCTAGAAAAGCTACTTAGAAAACATTACTATACACATTCGACATGGCTCGAATCTCTAACCCCAACATAATTAGCTAAAAGCTCCTACAAAATATGTCAAATGCCCCCACAAGATATCCACAATTAAATCTTGGAATAACGTAATTCTAGCTTCACTGTCAGCAAAACTTAAAAAGGGTACTAAACATGCAATTTCATTACATGTCGGTTCAAGTTGTTGCAACTATAATCAGTTACAAGAAAGCACATTGTCACCGAGGCTCGATTAGGGAAGGAAAAATATTCAAGCTGAGTTTAATCTCTACTTACATCACTCGAGTGGAAATTCTAACTACAATTCCTCATCAAACTGTTATGAGACAGATGGACTCGTCCACTGTAGCCCTAAATCTATATATTTGAATTTACTCATAATCCAGAAATATATCTCTTTGAGCAACTTGTAAATTAAGAGGTCATACTTGTATCACTCCACTAACGACTTATATATCTTACAAATGTTTTATGACATGAGCATATGTTAGTGAATAGTGAACTATGAGAGAAAACGGAAACTGTGTTGAGACTCCCAAGGTGCTGATCCAACTTCATCCAACTTGTATTACATGCTACTGATAAGAAATCATAACGGGGATTGCCAAAATTACCTCTTGCAATCCCGCATCTTGTCAGTGAGCTCTTCCAATTGCCTGCTCCGTCGGCTAGCCTCCTTAATCTTCTCCAACTTCTGAAACCCATTTCTGTTGTTTTTACAAAGAAACAATGACAGGCAAGAATTATTGAGACAGTTTAGACACAAAGCAATTACCAGGAAAAAATGTGGCCATACATACACAATTCATAATTGTGTACTTCAACCTTAACACCGCTGCAGCATCACTCGCGACATCACGTTATAAAACAATGTGTCACCAATGCTGACACTCAACGATCACTAACTAAACGAAAATGTCTTGCTTAATACCGTCTTAATCTCACAACATACTCAAATTAGCTAGCATTAACTCAACCACATTGTCCCCATAGCAACGAAATCATCTGTCTTAAGCTCAAGACGGTCCAAAACGAGATTTTCTCCATCAAAGATCAATCTTTTCCGCAAAATATGATCAATCAACAATCTAAACTCAAAAATCAAAATAATGAAAGATGAACAATTCCACTTCACTACAAAATAACTCAAATGTAGTGTCGCCTAACATGAATCATCCTTTGAAACCGTCAATTATCGCTTACATTACTAAAATACCATCTTAACCTCACAACATAGTCAAATTAGCTAGCATTAACTCAACCACATTGTCCCCAAAGCAAGGAAATCATCTTTATTAAGCTCGAGACGGTCCCGAGCGAGATTTTCTCCATCAAAGATCATTTATTTCCGCCAAATATGATCAATCAACATTCAACAATCTAAACTCCACAAATCATAATAATGAAAGATGAACAATTCGACTTCACTACAAAAATAACTCAAATGTAGTGTCGCCCGACCTGAATCATCCTTTAAAACCGTCAATTATCGTTTTACATGATATCAAACATCAAGCGCAATATAATCAATCATGCGTAACAATCAACGAACAATAAAAATAAACTTAAAAAAACGATCTTTTGAATAAAACAATGAGAAATCTTACGATAATGCGCGAAATATATCGCTGATTCGACCATCAAGCTCCCCTAATGTTTCACTGATCGACGACAACGATGACATGACCTAATTTTCCGCAAATTTCCCCCAAATTATCAATTCGCTATCAAATCGAAAATTAAAAAATCGTGTACATCAAGTATTTCGCTAAAATTGCCGAATTTATATGTAACAAAATGAATTGAAAAACTGAAGAATGTGAAATTAGAGTGATTGTGAAGTGAATTTCGGATCTAAGCAATGTGTGACTTGACAAATTGAAATCAAGGGTTCATTTTAATTGATTTCAACGAAGATGATGAAATTCAGTGATTTGAATTAAAAGGCGGTCGTTTTATTTGTTTCGTTTGTTTTCGTTCGAGAATATTACGGTATATTGTAATAACCGTCTCGATCCGTTAGATGGATCGAGCTGAAACGGGCTTTTTTGGTTGGTCTTGTTATTTTAATGTTTACTGGCGGGTTGGTGCGGGTTAGAGGATTATACAATTAGATCATCGGATGTATATATCCTACGAAGTAGAATAGATTTCGAGTTCATAGCAAAAAATTTGAGTTTCTGTGTATATTTTACGAGTTTTTTTGAAAAGAATTTGAGGGTGGATATAAAAAAAAAATCCATATAAAATCCGCACTAAGAAAATCCACATTATATTGAATCTAAACAAAATACATATAAAATCCAAAAATTTTAATTTTTAACACTAAAAAATTATAGTGCAAGGAAAAATAGTTAAAAGCTCGGAAAAAATTACATATAAACTCAATTGGATTTGTATTAGATGTACGATATTCATATACATCTGGATGTATAATTCTATTTGTGCTTGACTCGGTCCAAGTAAGAGGCGGATAGATTTGCTTTCAAAAGGTTTTCTTCTTTTATCTTATTTATCAAATATGGATAGTCGTAAATAACTCTAGAAATTTGAAATAAAAATTTTTCTCGAACCTACACCGGACAAGACATGGAAAAATTTACCTATTTTTAACGGTCAAAACAAACTTCTTCATTCTGAATTAGAGAACGAATAATTCATAAAATTTCCCTGAGTAGGATTTGACGTACGACCAATCGACAATCACTCAACAACATTGCTTTACGAGAGAGTTACCCATACATACTCGCTCTTTGTAGAATTACCCGTTTTAGATTTATCACCGATATTAGCGTTTTAAACATCATCTTTTGTTAGATTATTAATTTGTAACCTTAGATTATTTAGGACGGGTTTGGTCTAACAAATCATATTGGATTGGAATTTTGGAATAGTGAATGAGACAACCTATAAAAACAGATTTATATTTTATTGCCCGGTTTTAATTTTCAACTCGATTATAAAATCCTTAGCTAAAGGCTCAAATTCATTTCATTCCGTTTCAACACCATCTAGATGCTCACTATATCCAATAAAATTATTGAAATCATGAATCAATCAATTAACTAACCAACCAACAAAGAAGCATCTAACACACAACTAGTACATTACAAAATATTAATTGAACAAATTGTCTTATCGAGGACAGACATCATCAGTCATAAGCTGAACACGAATAATATTTTTTTCACGACATTATGAGTGAAAAGGCATGTGGGGTGCTCCATTTAATTCCCGCTTGCATATTGTGACAGTTACATTATCCATCTTCCGTTTGTGACATACAGTATCCGTTTTTAACAAGAATTTGTGCAAAAGTATTCTACTAAACTCATTTTAAATTTAAGACGGATATTATCGACAACCCCAATCGGTTTATCTATTTCCTTATCACACATTCTCATTGAAGACGGGCACTATCCATCACAAGCTGAAACGAATATTGCCCCTATTACATAACGCAAGTTGCACTATCTATATAATGTTCCACTTTTCCCGTTTTTTATGAAAGTAAAGAATCCGTGTTCAATTCGTGACCCAAACAAAACTCTTTGTTTTCTTATTAAAAAAACCAGACTTTTCACATTCATATAAACTCTTCTCTCTCTCTCTCTCTCTCTGCATGCTCAACAAAATTTTCTCTTGTTTTTTCCCATTCCTCTCTTTACTGTCTGCATGTCCCCTCTTCATACTTTTACCCTTTTACCCTCAATTATTCTCCTAATTTTACTCCTACAAATATGGTAAATTTTCCCAAAATTCCTGCAAATTATTGAAAATTCTTGATTTTTTTCGTTAATTTCACTCAAATACTCCTACATTGTAGCACTCAGTCAAAATCTTTCTCTTTATCCCTCTTAGCATCCTCAATTTTACCCTCTTACAAAAAAAGTAACTTTTTTTTACTGTGCATAGTCCTCTGATTGTTCCGCCATTATTACCCTTTGTGGGTAATTTTTTTCATTATTAAAGGTTACCCTTTTCTTTAATTCTTTTCTATTTCTAGTATTTTTTTTTTCAGGTTTTGTTTTGTTACATGTCGTTATCGTCGTATGGTACTAACATGTTACATTGTTATTATTAAACGAGGTGTATAAGAACGTAGGTTAAAGTTTGTCGTACGTATAAAACCGTCTCATATTCGATTACTTGTCTATGGAAAAAGTATTGGTTAATGTGATATGGGTCCAATTACTTTCATGTTATTAATTAAGGAGTAAATGTCAATTTCCGTTTTAAATTGATGAATTGAATTCTGTTTGTGTAATTAATGTTGCCATTTTTTTTTTTTTTTACTTTGTTTCTGTAATTTTGATCAAATGTAGAAAAAAATCTAGTTTTGATCTGGGGCTGTGGGTTCATCCGACTCGACTTACCCCACAATTTGCGCAAGCTATTGAGGCACTCGGGTAATGTTGTTGTCGTTGTTGCTTAATGAATTGTGATGTATTTTGTGTTTTGGAGGAAAATGTAAATTACAAGCCAAAAAAAATTACCAGATGTTCAGAATTCTTCTGAATTAGTATTTATATGATGAATTATGTGATGTAGCTGGCCCTGGGCGGTCTCGGGTTGGACTGGCTGGGGTTTAGGGTTGTGCTCTGGCCTGGATTCGCGGGTTGTTGGGTTCTTATTTTTTAGGGTTTAGGGTTTGAGTAATTTGGTTATGGTAGGGTAATTTGGTAGTCTGAAACTCTGAATTTTGAGTTCAGTACATTAGAGTAGCATAACTGGTTTGATTCGACCCCTCTTAGGCTCTTATCCCGCAATTTGCAGGAGTCATTGAGGCACAGATGTTATGTTGTTATTGATGTTTTTGAGACTTAGGCCCTGTTCTTTCTGGCTTAATTTTAGCTCCTTTCAATTTTGCTTGGTTAATTCCGTTAAAGTTTTATTTTCGTTCAATCAATTACGTTCAATTAATCTCTTCACAAAATTAACTTTTAATTCAACTAAATTAACTCCACCTCAGTTCCACTCAATTTACTTCAATTAAGCTCTACTCAAATTAATTCAGTTCAGCTCGTTTCAGCCGAAAAGAACAGGGCCTAATACTGTGTAGGTTTTGCTGATGTTTACCCTTTGCCTGCTGTGTCATTCGTATTTACTGTTAGTAGACTCGAAAAATGTGGCAGGAGTTGCATTAGTATGACATTATTTGGCTTTGTTTGTTGCTTCTTGTATGCATCTCAGACAAGTAAAAATAAAGTTGCTTCTGTTTGTTGCAGATTGAACCGTTTTGGAGTCCATTGTTGCTTTTCTTATTCCGTGTTGTGGTTTGATTTGTGAAGAGTAAGAATGACGTCTGTACCAGTAGGTAGGAGAACGCGGCTTCAGCGAGCTATGATGGAGTTGAATAAGGAGAAAAATAAAGGTTGGTTACCTAAAAGATGTACGCGGAGTAGCGTGAGAAAATTTGGTAATGTAGGTCTAGTTAATGAGGAGGATGACGATGAGGATATTATGGTGGTGGATGAAGCTGAGTTTAATAGAAGGGTTGCCGCTCTTAAAACTACTTCCGTCACTCAAAGTAGAAGCGTTGAGAAGACTCGTGATTCGGTGAAGGATGATAGTAGTATGAATGGCAAAGATGACGATAACAATGCAGAGAATAATGTTGATGACGATATTAATGAGGAGGAAAAGGATCTTGTGGTGGATGAAGCTGAGTACGGTAGAAGGGTTGCTGCTCCTAAAACTAATTCCGTTAAACTAAGTGGAAGCGTTGAGAAGAATCGAGATTTGGTTAAGGATGATAGTTGTAAGAGTGGCAAAGATGACGATAACATTGCAGAGAATAATGTTGATCACGATATTAATGAGGAGGACAATGAGATTGCGAAGGGTGATGTGACCTATTATGAGCTTAGTGACGATTCCTTGGAAATAATTGAGGAAAAACCGCACTCTGATTATAGCTGTGAGAGTTCTGCTGTTACTAGTTCCGACTCAGATGATGAAACCTTGAATATCCACAGGGAAGCCGAAGATGAAGTAGGCAGTTCCACTGAAAAAGAGATTGATAAGAATGATAATGTTGACAGTGGTGATCATGATAGCGACAGTGATAAGGATGGTGACAGATTGAAGTGCAACGACAGCAATGATGCGAAGAGGAGGGAGGGAGTTTCTACTGATGTTTTGTTTGGAAAAAGAAAGTATGATGGGTTGGTTTTGCCCGTAGCACCTGAGAATAATGCTCCAAAAGATGATTTTGTGGGTAGAAGAACGAGGTCTCATCGTCGCATAAAGTTCCCTTGGAAGAAAATAAGAGACGGAACTGTGAGTTGCCCTGTCACTATTGATGACGAATCACACTCTTCCTCAGACAGTGATAAGGATGATTCTCGTGAAAACCGTCGTATGCCTGATTACGCCAATGCTTGTGGAAATGTTCGCCTTAGAAAGAGACGCAGGTCATGTAGGAGTACTTATGTGGAAGACAGTTCTGAGCCTGAGAACGACTCTGATCCCGAGAGTGGACCTATGCCTGATCCCGAGAATGACTCTGATCCCGAGAATGACTCTGATTCCGAGAATGACTCTGATTCCGAGAATGACCCAGTGCCTGATCCCGAGAATGGCCCTATGCTTCAAAATGACCCAAAAGTTGAGGCTGTCCATGAGCCTTTGGACAACAAAAGATGTCAGAATGTTGGCTTTAGAACGAGAGGCAGGTCACTCCGGAGTACTTGTGTGGAAGGAAATTCTCAGCCGAAGAATAACTTTGTACAGAATGGCCCTATTCTCGAAAATGGCTCTAAGGTTAAGCATGTCCCTAAGCCTGTTGACGATAAAGGATGTGAGAACGCTGTCAAGATAAAAAGAGGCCCTATTCTCGAAAATGACTCTAAGGTTGAGCACGTTCCTAAGCCTGTTGATGATAAGGGATGTGAGAATGTCGTCAAGAGAAAAAGAGGAAGGCCTCCTAAGAATAGGAACCTGGAGAAAAAGTGTAGTCCTCCACGGAAGAAGCAAAAGCTGAAGTGTAGTAAGGTTGGAAACATATGGCTAAAAGCTATTTTAGAGAATAGTAATACAGGGTGGGAGACTCCTGCATGCTCTGTAACTGGAGCATTTCTTCCCTTGAAATTCAGTTTTACGGCCAAGAAGTCACTGCCCGAGAAAACCAAAGAGGAAGAAGAAATAGAAGGACTCTTCAATGATCTTGATTTTGCTCTTAGAACTTGCGATGTTGGCTGTTCAACTTCTTGTTCGGTAAGGTTTCATACTTATTAGGTGTATTTTAAGTCCGCATAATTACATTTAATTCGTGAGCTAGCCTAAGGCTTTCAGTATTTTAAGGGTTTAGGGTTTAGGGTTTAGGTCCGCATAATTACATTTAGCTCGTGAGCCAGCCTAAGGCTTTCCGTATTTTAAGGGTTTAGGGATTAGGGTTTAGGGTTTAGGTCCGCATAATTACATTTAGCTCGTGAGCCAGCCTAAGGCTTTCAGTATTTTAAGGGTTTAGGGATTAGGGTTTAGGGTTTAGGGTTTAGGGTTTAGGTCCGCATAATTACATTTAGCTCGTGAGCCAGCCTAAGGCTTTCAGTATTTTAAGGGTTTAGGAATTAGGGTTTAGGGTTTAGGGTTTAGGGTTTAGGTCCGCATAATTACATTGAGCTCGTGAGCTAGCCTGAGGCTTTCAGTATTTTACCGTCTGACTAGGCTCATGGCCTAGGACAGTCTTGCTTCCTAGTTAATTAGACATATTCAGTTATCTTCTGTTAGTCAGCCAGCTACATGGTTTACTGTTTTCAGGAAGAAGATGTTGAAAACGATGATGTTGATTCCGATGATGGTGCAGTAGTGCAAGGCAAGTTGTGTTGCCAAGGAAAGCACTACTGGATTCTTGATGACCAAATTGGTATTAGGTGCAAGTACTGCTCATTTATCAAGCTTGAAATGAAATATGTCATACCCGCTTTTGTAAGTTACCATTACCTGATTCAGTTTCTGTCAAAAGTTTCCGAGTTTCTTATATGAAAAATGAAAACAATTCAATGGAACAACAGAAGTAAAAAATTAGGTCTGGGTTTGCGCAGGATATGTCATTACCTGATTCAGTTTCTGTCAAAAGTTTCCGACTTTCTCATACTTTGCGCTTCAATTTTTTTTCCCGTCTACCAATGGTGCATTTAAAGCCGTCTAAACTTGCCTGATCTGAAACCTGATATAGCCTGCTAGAATCTGCTCCTTTCACCCTATCGCCTTCACGGCATTTTTTTAGGTCAGTGGATCCAATTCACTACATCCACTATCCTGGCCAAGTTCTTAAAATTGTGGTGTCTAAAACGGATACCAAATCCAAGAAACGACATCATATAATAAAGTTCCATAAAAGTCGCAAATTTCAATATTCGGATAGAGTTGATCTGTGATCGTATACATGTACTGTAGCTCCGTGGATTGTGACAGATTACTCTTGGTTTTGCATGTTTAGGACACCAATCCATTTGGGAGATCAGAGAACAAGAACCATCGTTGGTTTCCTTCTGACGGATACAGAGCTGGTGTCGCTGATGGGTTAAATCTTCCTGATTTTGAAGACAGCCCTGAACATGTTCATTCTGATAAAGATCAGGGTACGGTGTGGGATCTTGTCCCGAAGGTAAAAAAGACTTTATACCCTCACCAGCAAGAAGCATTCGAGTTTATCTGGAGAAATGTTGGAGGAACAACAAAACTAGATGAACTTGAAAAACCCATGAATTTCCAAATAGGAGGGTGTATCATATGTCATGCACCTGGTACGGGAAAGACCCGTTTGGCGATCACCTTTCTCCAATCTTTCATTAAGAAAAATCCAATGTCAAGACCCGTCATTGTTTCTCCAACGAGTATGCTTCTGACATGGGAAGAAGAGTTCGCCAGATGGAACGTTGACGTACCATTTCACAACCTGAACAAAACGGATCCTTCTGGGAAAGAGGATCCGGAGGCTGTCAGAGCCACAAATAATGTTAGGTTGCAAAAGCTATGTTCATGGGCGAAGGGGAAGGGTATTTTAGGAATTAGCTATCGTCTCTTTGATGAGCTTGCTGGTGAAAAGAAGGACATGGACGGGAGTATCAAGAAAGCACTTCTCGAGCAGCCGGGTATCTTAGTATTGGATGAAGGGCACACGCCGAGGAACAATGACAGTAATATCTGGAACGTCTTGACTAAAGTTAAAACAAAGCGAAGAATCATCCTTTCCGGGACTCCCTTCCAGAACAATTTCGCTGAACTTCATAACACGCTTTCTTTAGTCAGAGAAGAATTCAGGAATCCTCTTTCATTAGGCAATTACGTTGACGAAGATAGAAAAATTGCGAAATTAAGGAAATGGATGAAGCCCTTTGTTCATGTCCACAAGGGGGAGATCTTGAAGAAGACGCTGCGTGGATTATATCATTCTGTTGTGTTTCTAAAGCCATCTGATCTACAAAAGACGTGCTGTCAGCAATTGTCGGGAGTTAAATACATTATCGAAGAGAATCATCTCGTATCTGTCGCTTGTGTTCATCCCTCGCTTTTAAATCTGTGTAACCATGTACCCGACATTATTGACAAGGGATTATTGGAGAAGCATAAGGAGAACCTGGAAGTCGGTTTGAAGGTCAAGTTTCTCATAGAACTCATTAATCTAGCTGTCGGCGAGAAAATCTTGGTGTTCAGCCAGTATTTGCAGCCCTTGAATTTCATTGCAGCGTTGCTGAAATCTCGGTATGATTGGTCCGAGGGAGAAGAGTATCTTTACATGAAAGGGCAACAAGCCACAAAGCAAAGACAAACCTCTATTAATCGCTTTAATGATCCAGGTAGCGAGGTTCGAGTTCTTTTGGCCTCAATAAAGGCGTGTGGTGAAGGAATTCATTTAGTTGGTGCCTCGAGGGTTGTCTTACTTGACGTTGTTTGGAACCCGTCAGTGGAAAGGCAAGCGATCAGCCGGGCTTACAGAATTGGACAGCTGAAAAACGTATTTGTGTATCATCTTATACTCTCGGAGACACTTGAAGAAAAGAAGTATCACAAACTTCTGAATAAAGGCCGTCTTTCTGAACTGGTTTTCTCTGAGGGCGGCGACAAAAGTGAGAAAATGATAAATATGGGATCAGATATTTCAGAGGATCGGATTCTCGAAGAAATGATCCAAAATGAGAAAACCACTGATATGTTTGTCAAGATTGTTCGGGAATCTGGTGCCGATCAACTGATCAAAAGCTTTAATCCTGAAAATCAGTAGTGTACATTCAGACTTTCAGACTTTCAGCTTCTTGTTAAAAGAACAAGTTTCTTCTTATTTTTCCGAAATCAGAAAAATAATGTACAACGAAACTTGTTCTTATAACAGGAATCTGAAACACGGTAAATTAAACTTTTTTTTTTTCGAGAAGACGGTTTGCTCCTTGCAGGGACGCCATCGTGGAAGAACACACCCGTTTTGCTGTCAAGTTCTGGAAATTAGACTGTCAATTATGTGACAGTTGCTGTGTATTTTTCTGCACAGTATTTTAGACTTTGTAAGCCATGATTATAAAATCGTCTCTCCGTTCCACTCCTATTGTCGTCGTGAAATAGTCTCGTCTTTCCGTTCCATTCATATTCTTTAGTTTATCCTTCAGAATTACGAGTAAACGAGGAAATGTAAGCAGAATTAAACACTAGCGAGGCGAGACAATGTAAATGGCATGAAAAAAGAACTCGATAGTTTTCTTTCTCAAAATCGGAATCATTGGTTATAGTCCGAGAGACCGAGACTATGGTTCCGTTTGGTAAAAAGCATATTGCCAAATTGCAGCATATTTGAGAGATTTAGCATGTTTTACTTAGCAATATGCTATTTAGAGTGTTTGGTTAATGGCATATTGAAATAATATATTGGGGTCCAATATGCTATTTTACAATATGTTGCTCCTACCAGCATATTGGACTATTACAATTTTACAATAAGCTGGTCATATTGGATTAGTATATTCGAAAGATCTGCTTTTTAAATCTACTTCTGTCGATATTAATCCGATGTTGACCAAACAGGACCTACATGTATTTACCTCATGAATTCGACCAATCGACCCTCTTCCGTCAACCGAGAAAATTTCCATCTACAAGAACAAGTTTAACCAAAAAATTTAACCGATTTAACAATTCATTCCCTGAATTCCGATCTACCTTCTTCCAACCTAGAAATTTTTCGTCTACAAGAACAATGCCAATCTTAAAACTTAACCGATTCAACGATATCCAATCACTCGTATATTTCACATTGTGATTGGTTCGTGAGTCGTGACTACTTCATTCAGTTAATGAGAACAATAAAATGACTTGCACGAATGCAAACGGGGTAAATAAGGAGATTTCCGTAGCGAACGAGGCAAGAAAAAGGGTAATTTCCTACTAATGATAAAGAAACAAGACAACAAAACCGCTACATTATAATTTCGTCAGTAACTTCACACATTAGAAGTATATAGCATACAAACGCTCTTGGATAGGCAAGCACCTAAAACTTCGAATAGAAATGACAGACGGAAATGCAGTACTGAAACTGCTATTTTTTTCGATGGTCGACTTGTACCCAAATATATCATTAGCCCATTTCCTTGCAGCTTGAGAAACATTTGATCTTTAGTAATAATAATTCCTCGTGTCATAGAGTCCAAGCCGTGTATTAGTCTTGCAGTCTGGATATCGTCTCTGAATCATGGCTTGTGAAGCTTAAACCCAAACACTCTTGGAGTGTAGCTCTGACTCGGTTTCTGTGGTTTCAGATGTGGGTATGTCATCAAAAACAGGTGAGGAAATGTCGTCCCGAAATATGCGCCATCAACATCTAAATGTCAAGGTAAACATGGAACTGAAACGTAGATTATTATAAATCGGTGCATAGGAATAAACTGTCCCTGGTAAACAAGAACAGAATAATACAAAAATAATATGACCGTAATTTTTTTTAAGAACTCAAAACCAAGTAACTATCAAAATTTAGAAACGGTTTCTTGTAGGTTTTTTTTATATGTCAAAAGCACCTTTGCTGAATACCTCACCCATCCATAGCATTTTTCGCTAAGTGATTAGGTAAGGTAACTAATTGAAAGAGAGATTCATCCTACTAGGTATTGTACCAATTCCTCCTCGTAGAGACCTTGAGAAAAAGAATAAACTCGAAACAGCTTACCATTTTCCATAAGCACAAATTCTTATTTGCGACGGCAATATCCGTCGCAAACTTGCGACGGGCCAAGTAAAACTCATTTGGAGAGAAAGACAGTTTTTTATGCACTTTTATTTTTGGCTTATATAAACAAGTGGGTCTACTTGACCCGTCGCAAGAGAGACTTATTGTTCCATAAGATACAAAATCAGCCACACAAAGCAGCAAGCACAGGTAAAAAAGATAAACAGTAGAGGTCACACACCAGAGAAATAAACGGAAAAAACTTTCAAGGCAAAAGGTGTGAAATAATCAAATAAAGGATACTGCCTTGATATTTGGATCTGGGGTAGTATATATCTTCACATTTAGGGCAGTAGATCTTGACTGTACTTGATCGAGGAAGATCAGACTGCCCAACAGGAAGGCAAGGTTGTCCAACGCAGAAAGCCCTAGGGCATCTCCCACAATCATAATTTTTGAATTTCTCGAGCTGTATGTTCCCAAAATAACCAGTTAATACTTATGCATTGTTGCTAAATAATGTTATGTCTAGGGAAAAAGAGTAGTTCTCACCATTGCGGCCAAGCCTTTGCTGGTCAATATGTATCGAGCATGAATTAAACCATATAGCATTTCTGCTGCAGATTCAACTAGTTCATTTTGTTCTTCAGTGAACATATCACCTGTATAACAGTAACATGTATTCCTTGTCAAGAGGCCAATAACGGATTGACACTAAGATATCGTAAAAGTGTAAAACTGCATGTTCATATAATATTAGCCCAAATACACCTATAAAAGAACATTTTAGTAACCATCTTTACAGGGGTGTTTTGTGACGATCAAAAACACATCTAAGCAGCCAACTCATGCACACATCAGTGTCTACACTCTACAGGTTATCGATGGATACCAACAGAATCCTGTACTGTGTACAGCAGTACGATGACAACAATGTCCCAAATTCATGCATCCCAAGCAAGTTGTGATGATGAACAGGTTTGACTACGAAATAGAGAAGTAACTTACCGTGTGAGGATTCCACATCCAGTATCAAATCCAGGGCATAGTCATAGTAAGGAACTTGACTGCTCAACCCACAGAGGTTGAAATCATCTTGTATGTAATCATCATCTACTTCACAGAAGAACTCATTTCCCCGCAAGTTACAAAACCACGAAATCCAAGAAGTGTCATCGCCTTCTGAACCACTGACGTCAGATTCTTCGCTATCGGTTTCTGATTCATCTGCAAGTCAATGAATGTTTAAATACCACTGAAATCCTACTTTTCCTAAATAAAATAATAAATAAAAGATGTAACAGGAAAAAAATGTTGAGGATTTGGTGTTAGAGTGTTTTCTATTAAAGTCCACATGATGCTTTAACTAAATAGAACAACAGTTCTCAAAAATCCAGAAATAGCCATGGCTTGACAGACCTGTAATAATAATTAACATTGTTCAACACAAAACAACCTGAATAACAAAGGCCCCTACAAATCAAGTAGGACAACCTAGTAATAAATTTAAATGCCTATCCATCTGATCTTTTGTTCCATAACACTCAGCTGCCAGCGCGGATATGAGCAAGAACGAAACTTTTGAAGCTTCACAAAAGCCTCAACAAGCAATTATAAGGCATGTAAAACAACAAAATAAACAGAGAACTGTGCATATATACAACGAAAAATTTCTAGCAAAGCAAGCTCCGACAAAGTGATTCAACCATTACAGTTGCCCTTAGAAAACCAACAGTTACAAACAAAGAAGTAGCATTCATGAGATATATCGTTCTTCATTTAAAAAGATGTGATGCAAAATGCAATGACGAGGCCCAAGGCATAGTTTATTTAAAAGAGGATCAATATTTTGTGCCAGAAGAGCCTTATTTATGGATATCCACACATCTGCTAGAAGGCCCCCAAACTCCCTCGTGTTGGGACTTGCAATATGCTGAGCCTCAAGGGCATCATAGATTTGTAGGCACCCTGAATCTAATGGGTCGAGCACTTGAGCCTCATCATATCACTCACACGGCCAGGAAGCAGTTTCAGAAATAAGTAACCTTGAATCCTCACATCTGCTAGAAGGCCCCCAAACTCCCTCGTGTATCGCCTCTACAATGGGATCTAAGAAGACTACAAACTTTAAGACATCAAAGGGCTCACTTGGCTTGATTACAACTTTCCAACTAAGAAATATCAAATCTTTCAACAACTAGAGAAGGTGATAAATTATTTGAGCAGTCATTTTCATCTTTCAAACACCAACTTAAAATTAGGTAGCAAGAGCTAGCATCCATGTCTACGTGTTGCATGATTCAATGTTTCAGTTTGGTGACGATGATAGTCCTTATACTACTAGATCAAAAAGGGAAAAAAAAACACTCACAGATGGAATATGCTGGTTCACAAACGCGGTTCTGATATGGGCTATACGGATTAAGGGTCAGCTGGCCAAAACCCCCTAACAGCACTACCTTGCCAATACACAAGCATACATTCGGGAAATAAAAATGGAACAAATAAACTAATAATCACGCAAGTATGCAACACATAACCTTAGGCATCAAAATTGATAAAACTGACAAATAAAAGAACCAAAAGAGGAACCTTTAACCCCAACACTTAACCAAAAACACACAAGCAATGCTAACGACTCTCTTTCAGGCCTTGTTCCCAACCTTCTCTCACATATATAGATGTCAAATGCTAGTGATTACCATATACTCCGTATTACATTGTTAGTTTGTGAGACTAGAAGATCGTAAACACCCTGAAAGCGAGTGTCCATAAAATTTAACCCAAAAACATACTAGGACAGCATTAAACACATGCTAATATCAGCAAGTAATAAAATAATACTACAATCAGTGCAACTATATCAAATACTTTACTAAAACCGCGCTAAATGAAATGCATTACTACGCAATGACACATCAGTAACAAGCAAACTACGAAGCAATGTTAGAAAAATCACAATCAACACAATCATACCAAATACTCCCTCCGTTCAGTCCATTTCGCTTACATTACTAAAAACGCCGTAAAACAATATGCATTACAACGCCAGAACACATCAACAACCACCAAATTACGAGGCAAAGTCGAAAAACACACAATCATATCAAATGCTTTCACCATTCAATCCAATTCACTACATTACTACAAACACGACATTACTATGCCGAAAAACATACAGTAAAAACAGCAAAATTACGAAGCAAAGCAACGAACCATCAGAGCACGGGTTCTTAGGAAGAGAAGCTGGCTGTTTTCCACCAGCAATAATCGATTGCGTCGCTCCGGCCGATAACCGACTATCCTTAGCGTTACTATTCAATCCTTTCGACGTCGAAGGAGACGATTTTTCCAATTGTTTATCCAACGCTTCGTTTATTCTTTTCCGATCCGCCATTTCCGAAACCTTCGATCCTCCTCCTCTTTCCTTGTACATTTTTTCCCTCTTTCTTCCGCAATTTTTTATCAATCACCCTAATTCTCGCAAAAAAGGCAATTTTTTCAATCTAACCACAAATTATTGTGAATATTTAGTGATTAAACAGTAGAAATCTCAAAATAATCACTAAATTCAAAGTAATAACGATACAACGACGGAATAACCTGAAAATCGGGGGAAAATTAGGGTTTCAGGAAAGAGGAGAATGAAATTGGAGGAATTTCGGGAAGAGGAAATCGACGATTAGGGTTTTGGAGAGAGAAAATTTGGGGGTGACGAGAGGAACCAAGGTTACCTCTGTTTCTCTCTCTACAATTTTTGGTTTCTTCTGAATTTTCAGGTTTTTTTCGGGAACCCTTTAGATTTTTCCGGGTTCGAGACGATTTATTTGGTCGGGTCAAATTTAGCCCGAGTTTAAGTTAGTTTAGTTTGAATTGCGTTTACGTTATTATGAACCGAGTTTAGGCTGAGTTTAAGTGTTAGTTTGGTTTGGATTTTTGCGTTTACTATGAACCGGGTCAAGTTTAGGCCGAGGTTAAGTTAGTTTGGTTTGGATTGCGTTTACGTTATTATGAATCGTCGGGTCAAGTTTAGGCCGAGGTTAAGTTAGTTTGGTTTGGATTTTTGCGTTTACTATGAATCGGGTCAAGTTTAGGCTGAGGTTAAGTTAATTTGGTTGGATTGCGTTTGGGTTATTATGAATCAGGTCAAGTTTAGGCCGAGCATATGTTAGTTTAGTTTAGACTACGTTTGCGTTATTATGAATCGGGTCAACTTTGGGCCGAAATTAAGTTAGTTTGGTTTGGATTGTGTTCACGTTATTGTGAATTGAATCGAGTCAGGTTTTGTTTGTTATTGAATTGGGCCGTTGCGTTTGAGTTATTATGAATCGGGTCAAGTTTAGGCCAAAGTTAAGTTAGTTTGGTTTGGATTGTGTTCGCGTTATTATGAAATGAATCGAGTCAAATTTTGTTTGTTATTGAATTGGATAGGAAGACGTAGCTAATGTTATCTTTTCTTATGTTTTGAGTCGGATTTTGGTATCAAACACCCACTACGTGACCTGAGATGTATGGTCTATGTAAATCATCTGGTTAGTCGGGTTTCTAGTTCGGTAAGACCATTGATTGAACGGTCAATTTCCCATTAGGGTTAGGGCTCCGGAAGTTCCCATAAACCTTACCAAATCTAACACGGATAAAGATAGGGAAAGGGTCGACGAAGCAACAATACTACTGGTGTATCATCTACGAGGCTGGATTTGTTACCTTAACAGCATAAACATTTCACCTCCGAACCCCTCACGCATGTCGAAAACATCGACAAAAAACTGTTTGCGACACATGGAATATATGGTACAGAATTTAATCAACTGTAACTTTCAGGATATAACAAGAGATTCAAATAAAGGGCAGGAATTGATGCTTTTTTTTCTCAAGTCAACTGATTGATGCTAAAGATATCAGGATAAAATATTACTTTTACAAGCTGTACAGCTCATGATCTGTGAGACTGATAATGTTAACATCATCACCGGAAATAGACAGCATATAAAATACATCATCGACGAGAGAAAACGAGAGAAAACTACATAATCTGACTGACTTACTCCTATCTAGTGCCTAAGGCTCTTAATGGAGTTAAATAAATGGCTGAAGACGTCGTGTTGCTGTCTTCATTGTTGTAATTGCTCGACATGCTGTGTAATTGCATCAGGGCAAGAATTAGCTTGGAGAAGCTCCAAACGGGTGTAAGGTGGAGCAAACTGTAGTATATAGTCTTCATCTGTGATCACGACACCAAGAACATTACTTTGTGGGATAAAAGAAGCGTGTGCGTGGGTTTGAGGCCTGTTTCCGATACTTCAAATATAATATGGTATGGATAGAAGGGAAGAAGCAGAAGCAGTGAACTTACTTTCTTTAACAGTACCGTACAGCCAGCAGAGGACCTCATCAGCGAATGCTAAGCACACCCCACCCTGTCATTCCATTAATCACACCATTTGAACGAGATTCAAAATACGACGACTGTAAAGGTCTTGCAGAGTACAACGACCGTATTTTGAGATGGTACTGGCCAAAATATTAATACTTGGTTTGATGTGATTATGAATCGGCCACTGTGGCCTAATCCCAGTCATTTTGCTATAAATGCGGTCAATACAACAACAACAACAACAACAACAACAACAGAGCCTTAGTCCCAAAATGTTTTGGGGTCGGCTGACATGAATCATCCTTTGGAACCGTCATGAGTGAACTCTCATCTCAACAAGAGAAAAAAAAACGGAAGTGGAGTGAAACAAAAAATGAAAGGCAAAGGATTTTTATAGATTTTAAATCGAACTTATCACATGTATAAAACCCAAAAAAAATAAATCAAGAATAAAGTTTAAAGTGATTTAAAGTGCTATAAATGCGGTAAATATAGACTCAAAATGCGAATGTGGTAAACTTAAAACCTTAATAACTCTGCCACGTTTCGGTGCCATTGCCTATATTTAAAACCATAAGACACGGAGAAGAAGATCTAAATTCTAAAGTATAAGCAATGTGTCATATAGTAAACTTTGTTCGTTTCTTTGCAACTTCAGAGGTCGAGACTACATGACACAAAAAGTAGAAACGTAAAATGAAATATCATGGCTGCTACTTTTAGCATAAACAATCACCTGCCAGTAATTCTTCATCTTCACCCTGTGATTAATGTCCTTTGTCCTCATTCTTTCTGTCCGAACAAGCCGCCCTGAATCATCCCTGCGCAGGACAAAAAGTAAACGGAGTTTTGAATGTGCATCAAACGTTCTAACGCTAGTCAATCTCCTATTGAGACTATCTCGCAAATAAAAGACATACAATGAAATGGCCTCACAAAAAATATGTTCTGAAACTGTCGTGTTTGAGAACATGTAAAAATAAAGATTTTTGGCAATGACAATCGATTTTGACATGATATTGGCAGACAGGTAGTAATTCATTCCAGGCTCAAAGAGCATATGATAAATTATACTGATAGGTGAAACAAATTCTATCTCGAAGCATGCATCATTTCTTTATGGATCACATTGATGGTGTGACAGCCACCCTACATTCTTTCTTTTCAACAAACAAGTATTACATCACAATGTCTATTTCGAGACCAAAAAAATTATCCCCTAAGCACAGGAAAGAGCAGTACAAGGAGTGCACAATAACCCAACACTCCGCAGACGGGCCAAGTTCATAAAAACAGTCCATACGTAAAAGGAGACAAAAGAGAACGATAAGAAAACGAAGGATAATACCCTGCAATGGAAGAGTAATTTACCTAAAACCGACGACAATATAGGGAACACCAGCCAAAAATGATTGGATCTGCAGAAGTAATTTCACCCATAATTAATATAAGATGATTGTTAGTTGCATCTCAAAGATGAATCACATCAAACAGAGACAATAAACTGAACATACCCAAAATTTGAGCAACTTCTCCCTTTCATATTTTTCTTCAGTGTGATATTCCAACTGTCGATCAACAGTCCCAAGGTAAGTTTATTCATAATAATGATATAATCAATGTATCTGACCAATATCATTCCCTTCCCACCCGCCCAAAAAAATTGGAAGAAACAATGTAAAGATTTACAAACTTCCTTGACCCATACCTCGCGAGATGTCTTCAACTCCACATAAAACCTCCTTCCATCATCCGTTGAATCGCAGCAATCCATTTCAGCACCCATTAATAGACGATGAGCGCCAAGTTTTGTTTTAATGACAGCACAATACTCAACATTAGCATCTATATGATGTATCCCCTCCCCACTATCTCTTCTAGGATCTTCGGTGGCTAGGGACTCAAAGCAATATCCCCAATAGCATCTAGTAGCAAAAAACAGATGACGGTTAGATAAAACCGTCAAATTAGGAAATAATTTTTCAAATGTAGATGAAGCAACATGGGTTGGCTGTTTTATCCTAGGGTCATCAACTCACCCGGGATTCAAAGCAATATCCCTTATCATGCTAGTGTAAGCCCTGTAAGGCCTCCACTAAAGGACTTACAGCTAAAGAACTGACACATCCACAGCAAGGATAACAAAATTTAGTATGCTACCTTCTTCGTTCCAGCTCAGTCTGTGGCCTTTCTTGTAGCTTGTGAACATCAAGATAGACCACCCCATTTCTTTTATGCACTCCCATCTCCCAGGCCTCATTTCTGATATATGCAGTGGCCATAATCTACATAAAAGGTACAAAATAAGAAGATTTAGTTTCTCACCGAAACTACAAGCCTATTGAATTCGAAGTTTTGTTCCTTTCTTGACTTTAAAAACATCAGTACTGCTTTTTTTGTCTAGCGAAGAGCGCATTTAGTCGCATTACAATAGAGGGGAGGGGGATTCAAACCTGAGACCTCAAAAACATCTTTGCAAAAGCAAGTGCATAGAGTAGTACAACAGCTTTGTATTGCCAGTTACAATTATCATCTCCATTAATTAATAATATTATAACTTATCAAAGTAAAATAATTATCATCTTTTCTAGGAATGCTTCAAACAATTCACCTCAGATGGAAAAGCACTCCTTGAAGACAGTCAACGTTACCAATAATTGTCATGAAAAAGGAAAAATCCAGTGCTTACTTGAACTGTACACAACATAAGGTAATTTGTTGAAGAAAATTGTTATTTACCTTATTGAGGTTATTGCGATAAGTCTGCAAACAAAAAATAGGGGAAGGTTAAGCACAATGGATGCCAAATTTCTGTGGTGCATGCCCATCCATAAGATAAAGCACGAGAAAGACTATTGTACTTACCACGAAATGCATATTCTGAAGAGGAATACGTTTGTTTCTTATGCAAGCAAGCATATTACCAAAACCCTGAGAGCCCAAATCTGGTTTATGGACAATTAATAACAAGCTGAGCTTATATTCATCCCTGATAGTAAATTTATTTTTCCTGTTTTAGATTCTATTGAAATCACTGAGAGGTGCAAAACCAATTGTAGAAGACAGGTTTTATACACATATTGCATACCCTTTTTCTCAATGAAGGTATCAAAGCCCTCATTCAGATCCGCTCCAACATCTTCGCTGATAAGACGCTTGAAGAGCCTCTACAAAAATAAAATGCAACAATTTGTAAATTTTTCAAGCTTTAGCTATCATCGATGCTTGAATGGCATACTGGTAAAAAAAATGAACTCATGACAGATCTCGTGACTCACCAAGCTACTATCATCAAAGAAGACCTCGCCTCCTTCAGCACGACTGTAGCAGGCAAGTTCGCAAGGCTATTTAATCAAATTGTCATAAAATTGTATTAGCAAACAATAGTTGATGGAAAACGATAATTGACATGGCAATAATCAAGTAAATTATAGCTATCGAGTGACAGAAAAGTACACTTCTAACACATGGGTCAAAGATAACAAATTTCTTCTACAAAGCAATAGAATAACATACAAAAGGCCGATAAAGAATTTGACCATCATATAAATTAGAAAGAACAAGTTGTACAGAAGCCAACTCAATCTCCACAATAAAGTAAACTACATTTTACATAGTAGTTTTCTTTTAAAGGAAGTGTAATCAATTGAATGTCGAGCTTAAGAGGACAAGTTCACAAAGCACGGGAGTGACAGGCGTTTCCAGTATTTACATGTGTTTCCATCTCATTTTAAGGGAAGCAACTAGGATCTAGTTGAAGTTGTTGCCTAAAAACAGCCACTTCATATATAGCTTAACATTCATGTACAAATATTACCCATCATAAGGCAGACATAATTTACCTCTTGAAACTGGATAACTTTTCTTGACAATGTTTCCTCGCTTTTTGCAAATTTCAATTCCGAGACAAAGCGTTCGTCTCGTCCATTATTAGGAAACCTAGAGCCAAAGCCGCCATAACCTTGTCTTGGGGGGTATCCAGGCCGAGGTAGAATGCCAGCACCTCTATCATTTTGAAATCGGCCTCGTCCTCGTCCCCTGCCATGGCCACCTCTAGATTGATGATTGTTATTCTGAATTGGTGGTAGTACTGCAAATTTAAGATATAAAGGAAAACACAGAGTGAGAAACAATTCCAACAAAGATCCAAGTAACTCGATGGGATTTTCCACCCTTTGTTGGATACAACAAAACCCACCACCGCCACCGCCAACAACAACAACACTGCCTCAATGGCTACTGCAAATTACGGGGTAAGGAGGTCGGATATACGCAGCCTTACTACTATGTTAACAACACAAAGACGCTGTTTCCGACTAAAAATATCCCAAAATGTAAAGGACATCATCAAAACCCAAAGTTTACCTAAAATTACACTCACCACCACCACCACCAACAACAACAACAACAACAACACTCAATGGCTCCCACAAATTACGAGCTAACTGGGTCTGAAGTGTGAAGCCTTCCTCCTATGTTAGGAATACAAAGAGGCTGTTTCCGAATTAAATAATCACTAAACTGTAAAGGGCATGCATCAAAATACAAACTCTGCCTAAAATTACACCCACCACCACCAATAACAACAGCATTACCCTCAATCGCTCCCACAAATTACAAGCTAAGGGGGGAAGAAGTACGAACCCTTCCTCCTTTATTAGCAATACAAAGAGGCTGTTTCCGAATCAAAAGAATCACTAAACTGTAAAGCACATCATCAAAATCCAAACTTCACCTAAAATTACACCCACCACCACCACCAATAACAACATTACCTTCAATGACTCCCACAAATTACAAGCTAAGGGGGTCAGAAGTACGAAGCCTTCCACCTTTATCAGCAATACAAAGAGGCTGTTTCCGAATCAAAGTAATCACTAAACTGAAAAGGGCATGCATCAAAATTCAAACTTTTACCTAAAATTACACAACCCAACCAAAATTACCTCAAAATTCAATGTTAAGTAAACATAATAAGCATAAAAATCAGCTAAAATCCCCAAATTAATCAAAATAATCAATTCAAAGTGAAAAACCAACAAATTACCAGGAACAGGATAAGGACTAGTAGCTAGGGTTTTACAATAATCTTCATTATCATCCCCAAATAAATCCCTAAAATCATCATCATCATCGTCGTCGTCATCATCATTATTATTATTATATCGTTCATTATTTTCGTCTTCATCATCATCATCATCCCCAAATATATCCCTAGTTATAAACCGACTATTATTATTAGAAATTATTTCTTCTTTATCTCTATCATCTTCGCCACCGCCTCCGCCACCTCCACCACCGCCGCCGCTAGATGAAGATCTTGATCTTGAAGAAGAAGACGCAGATGAAGAAGATGAAGATGAATTGGAAGGTGAAGATGAATGTGAAGTACCAGATGATGAAGAAGAGTGATTGTTGTTGCCTTCATTGTTGTCTTCTTCTTCTTCTACTTCTCCAAATAAGTCTAAGTCTTTTGGGAAATCCATATTTTGGAGAGAGAATTAGATTTCTAGAGAGAGAAGCTAGGGTTTAAGGTGGAAGAAAGGGGGAATTTGATTTGATTTGATTCCAATTTTGGGGAATTTTTGTCCTAAATATTTGGTGGAGTTTGTGTTCTTGGGTTTGTGTCAAAGTTTTGTTACTTTGGCTTTGCGTTTATTTTATAAGACGGTTTTATAATAATGACGGTATTATAATATGAGACCGGATTTTGTCGTGGATACTTGACAGTTATTGGGTTTGGGTCAAAGTTTATACCTTTGTGTTGTGATTTAAGTGAGTCGCCGCATTTATCTGAGTGTAGTCGGAATTTAATCGAAGTCGAGTAAACTCGAATCGTTATAATGTGAGAATTACCAGATTTATCTGAGTGTAGTCGGAATTCAAGCAGAGTCGAGTAAACTCGAATCGTTATAATGTGGGAATCACCGGATTTATCTGAGTGTAGTCGGAATTCAAGCAAAGTCAAGTAAACTCGAATCGTTATAATGTGGAAATCACCGGATTTTTCTGAGTGTAGTCAGAATTCAATCAAAGTCGAGTAAACTCGAATCGTCATAATGTGGGAATCACCGGATTTATCTGAATGTAGTCGGAATTTAATCAAAGTCGAGTAAAATTGAATCGTTATAATGTGGGAATCGTTATAATGTGGGCAACGGTTTCTGAGCCAATTGTTTGAGATAAAGAGCCCTTGTGTAGTTGTGTATATTTACTACCAAAAGATGGTTGTTCGGAGTTTGTGGTTTTGGGTTTGGGTCAAAGTTTTTAGCTTTGTTGACGATTGAAGTGAATCACCGGATTCATTTGAGTGTAGTCAGGATTCGATCAAAGTCGAGTAGACTTGAATCGTTATAACGTGGGTAAGGGTTTCCGAGCCAATTGCTTGAGGTAATGAGCCCTTGTGTCGATTTACTACCAAAAGATGGTTGTTCGATAGTAAAATACGACAACCAAAGAGCATAGAAAGATAGAGATATACTTAAGCCAGAAGAGCGTAGAAAGAGAAATACTTCGTAGAGTTTAAGTGTACACGAGCAAGATACACTTAAGCCAGAAGAGCGTAGAAATGGGGGCACATGCCAGAGACATGCACAAGGGCAGGGAACCTTGTATACCGATAAGTCGGTGACCGATTCCTAAAACATCATGCCCCTAGAGACTCGAGTCCCGAGTCCTGAACCTGCAGAGAGCAGATACCCGATAAACCGCCAAAAATGGCTGATTGTGCACTAGTATTAGTACAAAAGAATAAACATCGTCAACCCGAAAATCTACTTTACAACTGCCGGAAGCTTATCTACAGCTACATCTGCGGTGATTCTACACCGTAACACCTAGTCCTACACCTGAGACATAACTTACAACAAATACCTATGACGGGTATGTATTTAGCAGACGTCATCTAGCTTAGCTGGTGAATTCGTTCGTTCCAGCATCAAAAACTAAAAACTGTCCCTGTGGTTCATTTTCTACCCAAAAAAGAACTATGTTTCGCGCTTAGGCTCCATCTTTGGTACGATACCAGAAGGTCCTCCTGTCTCGAGTTTTACATGGTTCGATAGTCCGCCATTTTCTAACCCTGTGGGCTCAGCGTGATAAGATCCGTCGTTGATCCACTCATCTGCTGGATCAATCTGATCAGCTACAATGTCAAACTTGGGTCCCAGTTTGGATTGCTTTAATTTCAGATTGTAGTTGAGATATGTGAGGTTATGCAGTTTCTGCTGTTCTGCGGCATTTTTTCCGGTATATGACAGAAGCTTCTCGGCCAAGCCTCTTCTTAGCTCGTAAGATTCAGCTCCGTTACAGGTCTGGCTAAGGATTTTGATAGCAACCTTCTGTAGCTGAGGACAGTGACATCCGTAACGGGACCACCAATCAGCTGCAGTAAAAAAAACAGTAAAGGGTAGGGATAGCAATGGACTGGAAATTAGAGCTGGCAAAAGCTGACCCGACCCGACCCGCCCGAAACCCGACCCGAGATAACTCGAGAATTGGGCGACCCGAAACCGAACTGACCCAACCCGAACCGACCCGCCAACCGATAGCAGCATTATTCTGTCCAACCCGAACCCGACCCGAACCGACCCAGCCTGTGACCCGATATTTCTCAACCCGATAGATGACGTTATAATGAACTGGCTTAATAATGGTTTAAATAACACCAAATTGATAATTCTTAATTATTTTAACTTAAACTTCAATTAATACATCTATCCATTAATTAAACATAAAATTATCATCTAAAACTAAATATATAAGATAAAATATATGTCAATAACCTGACCCGCTAATGACCCGACCCGAAGATGACTTGACATGAACCGACCCGACCCGACCCGAACCCGTCACTAACCCGAACCCAATATGACCCGACCTGCTTTGACCCGACCCGTAACCGACCCGAGTGACCCGATTGCCACCTCTACTGGAAATAGAGTCGAACGGAACAGCTCGATGATTCTGAACTCAGTTCAAAATGGCAATAACGATACAAGTCGACAGAGAATGACAGTTCAGAATTACACACCTGGAGAAATGCTGTCTTTAGTGCTAATTCCCAACTGAAAGTCGCCATCACGACTTCCAAACTTTTTAATCTGCTGCGTGACCATGTCCTGAGCACGTTGATCAGCAACCATTTTAACAATGGTAATCAGCAAGCCGTTGGCAACTTCGCTATCAGTATAAAAATCTTCAGCGTAATAAAGCCTTGGATTAAGAAAGTAACCAGCGGCATGGAGAGGGCTATGAAGAATAGGATTCCATATTTCGTCAATCATAGACCAATATTGGTTATACCGTGATTTCCTCCCTCCAAACTCCTCGCTGATTGTTTCTTTGATTTGATCCATAGTTTCGTATATGAACCCCGTATGGGGACCACCGTCTCCATTAATCAAAGATAAAGCTTTTACTAATGGAATGGATGCTTTCACGGCAATGACGATCTCATCCCAAAAGGAGCTATCCCCGATCAAGCGAGTGATCGTTTTGCCCTCATTACTCGAAGACCAATGAGAGGCCAACCACTCGAAAGAAGTAAACATATACTCTAAGTTATCTCGTTCCACCAGAAAGTTCTCTAATGTCAAGAAGGGAGTGGCGGCTTTTATCTTAGACGGTTTAACTAGATCATGAGTTCCAATATGCCTTCTCAACAACTTCAATACTGTGGAGCGGCTGTAAATGAACTGCGTGATGGTCTTTGCTTTCGCCAACGTGATCTTAATTTGATTACACCGCGCAATCTTATCAAGGATAAGCGATATGCAGTGGGTCCCACTAACAGCCCAAAAGAGTGTTCTGTACTTGTTAACGAGTTGTTCACTGACAGCCTCCAAGCTGTCCGACCAGGTGTGAGCGACAATCTGCATTACATTTTGGACGCCCACTTCCTGCAAAACAGATTCGAGAAACAGCTGCAATGTGTTAGCACCCTTTGAAGGTGAAACATCGGCTGAGCAGTGGTAGATGGGGCCTGCTGGACAATCGACAACGACATTAATCAAATCTCTCCCAGATTGATCTGTCCATCCATCCAGCAAAATACTACATCCCGTCTGAGCCCACGAAAGTTTAACCTGGTTCACATACTTTTCTATGTCTTTTAGCTCATCCTCGAGAATCCACCCGTTTAGCTCAGGAATGCTCGGGATACAATGTAAACCCTCGTCATTTATTGGGAAAATTCCTAACATGCTTTGAAAGCTTGGAGAGTTTACAGCAGAAAAGTCGATTGCATTCTCAAAAAAAAACCGGCCAATACATCTTTTGCGGTCATTAACGGCGAAATTTATCCCTTCTTTACTGCTAGAGCATGCTTCCAGAACATGGCCATTAGAGATCAATCTTTTTGAAGAAGAGCCGGAGCACGCTTCCGAAATATTGCCATTAGAAGCGCACCGTCTTTTCGAAGAAGGACTAGACGGGTTTAGGTCACCGACTTCCCTCACTAAACGATCTACTTTAGTCACTAGCAAGCTGTTTCTAAAGTAAGCCTTCACATCTTCGGGGACATCTGAACATTCAACAATGTTCCCTCTAATCCCACCTAAATGATGCTGAAGGCGGTTCACACTAGGCACCACTTTGCCACAATAGCAACACTGAATCCTAGTATTGCTAGGATCAAGGGCCATTCCGTGTCTTAGAGCTTCTTTACAAGGATCAGTAAGCGGATGAAACGGTGCCATCTTTTTCTGACAATAAACAAAACACATTATTAAAGGGCGTTACAAGAACAAAATTATACTTAATCCCTACTTTTACGTTTTAAAATTGTTATGTGGTATAGTGTTTCCATTCCCGATGCCCGATGGAGCCAGACACTCGCTAGTCTTTGCCTATGGATTATGATGGACTAACACGAAAAATAATTCAGTAAACTGAATGTGCTTCTCTTTATAAAGTAGTGACCACTCAATGATAATCTCAATGTATACGGAAACTGGACAAAAAGGGATAGGGAACCATTCAATGATATCTTCGATGTACTGTTAACGCAGGAGTGGACATTCATGCCACGAAAACTGCACAATGAAAAAGGGATAGGGAACGACTCACATATCGGAAAATGAGATGGGCACAACCCTCTATCATGATTCAGTCAACGTATTTGTCGTCTTGTGGAGTATAAATTGTGTGTCTGAAAGAATGGTGCCTACACTGGGTACCCACAAACAACAACGTTAGGGATGTCAATGGGGCGGGTCTTGGCGGGTCTCGCCCCGCACCCGCCCCAGCGCGGGGATGAGTTTCAAAAGCATCATTCGTCGCGGGTCGCGGGTATCACATGAGACCCGCCCCATACCCACCCCGGCCCACACCAGGTTCAACCCGCCGCGGGTAGCGGGCGCGGGGGCGCACTTATAGTTCGCGGGCGGGGGAGGGTTGACCCCCTCCGCACCCGCCCCGCCCCATTGACATCCCTACGTGAGCGTCCACTCTCCAAAAAAACAAAAGGAAATAATAAAAATTGAATCCCATGTTGATGAACTAATTACCTTCCATTTTCAAAAGATCTCTCCAACTAAGCTAATCTCAAACCCCATCAAAATTAAAGGAGGATTAGTCTAATGACTCTAATCCAGTTCAAAGTGGCAACAATTAACTGTGAATTTTCACCGCATATAAAGTTGAAACAGATGAATAATATTCCCTCTATCTCGATCATTTGTTTGGTGTGGCACGTGGGGTATTTAAATTAGAGGTAAGCAAATGATTGAGACGGAGTACACCACACAATTGATTAACCCAAATCAATATAAACCTTAATCTTCACTCTATTATTCTCACTTGTTCATTCAATCATCTTCTTCTACATTAAAAACAAACAAAATCCAAAGATGGGATTTCATTTTCCTCCACATATATACAGATTATTCGAGAAACATATAAATATGTTCTTTACAAACAAAAAAAAAACAGAAACCGAAGAGGTCCTAGCCTAGTGGTTAAGATGGAGACATCTTGCCACCAGAAAACCAAAAAAACGGCAGAAATTAATACACCATTCACACAATTACACCCAAAAATTTAAAAAAGCTGCAATCTTTTGCTTACTTTTGCATTAAAGAACACATTAAAAAGAAATCTACCCAACAACTTCAGAAAAATTGAAAAGTTGACTGATTTCACATAAAAAATGTGATCTTTACAGGAAAAAACATAGCAGAAGCGAAGAGGTCCTAGCATATTAGTTCAGTTAAGACAGAGGTATCATGACAGTGGATCACCCGTCCGAATTCCCCAGCCCCATATTTACACTGGCGTTGCATTATTTGAACCCGAAAAAAAGGAGAAATTAGTGCATCATTTCACACAATTACACCCAAAAACTAAAAAAGGCTTCAATCTTTTGCTTAATTTTTAATTAAAGAACACAATACAAGGCAAAATCTACCCAAAAACTTCAGAAAAACTGAAAAGTTGACTGATTTCACATAAAAAATGTGCTCTTTACAGGAAAAGAAAAAACAGCAGAAGCCGAAGAGGTCCAAGCCTAGTAGTTCAGTTAAGATGGGGGTATCGTGACAATGGGTCACCCGTCTGAATTCCCCAACCCCATATTCTTACTGGCCTTGCGCCTTATTTGAACCCGAAAAACAGCAGAAATTAACGCATCATTTCACAGAATTACACCCACAAACTAAAAAAAAGCTGCAATTTTTTGCTAAATTTTTAATTAGAGAACACAATAAAAAGCAGAAATCTACCCAACAACTTCAGAAAAGTTGAAAAGTTGACTGATTTCACATAAAAAATGTGATCTTTACAGGAAAAAAAACAGCAGAAGCCAAGAGGTCCTAGCCTAGTAGTTCAGTTAAGACGGAGATATCATGACGATGGTCACCCGTCCGAATTCCCCCAACCCCATATTCATACTGGCCTTGCGCCTTATTTGAACCCGAAAACAGCAGAAATTAATGCATCATTCCACAGAATCATACCCAAAACCCAAAAAAAGCTGCAATCTTTTGCATAATCTTTAACTAAGGAACAAAATAAACAGCAGAAATCTACAGAACAACATCAGAAAAACTGAAAAGTTGACTGATTTCAGAGAAAAAACCAGAAGAAAAGACCCAACATTTACCAGAAAGATGAGAACTTGGGAAAAATGCAAACTTTGAATGCTTGCACAATTATGCTGATTTCTGAATTACCTGAAAAAAAAAAAAAAAACATACATACAAATTTGTAATAATAAATGTTTTGAAGGGTTTTTTTAAAAAAAATTGAGATGGATAAGATTAAAAATAGTCAAATTTAATTACATTTAGTCTAATTGGGTATCTCCCTTGATTTATTTCTGTTTAAAATGATGCAATTTGGGGATTTTTTAGGGATAAAAGTTGGTTTAAAAGAGGAGAGGGATTTGGGGACTATTTGTTTCATGCTTGTTAGTTCAAGTGTCAAGAAACTTGCAAGTCACACCAGTCTTCAGTTTCACTTTTGTTGTCCTATTGAGGTAGAACATGACAAATGGATAAGTTGGATCGGGTTCAGTTAAATCGGTTTGAGTTAGATCGATTTGAGTTAGATGATTTTGTACTAACATGAGTTTGAATTTGATTCGATTCGATTGGTTGTTTTAACTCGGGTCATTTTCGAGGGTGTTTTCTTTTATCAAACTATATTAGGCGTTGTAAGTCTGCAACTATAAGACTACAAATATTCGAATAATTTGAGTCAAATACTCAAATAAAACTCTATGCTTGACTACATGGTCTATGTAAAAAAAATACACACAAATTTGAAAAATGTTCGTGTGATAAACATAAAGTAATCATACTTTGGGGTTGATCAGTTTTGTCAAGTCTATCTAAAGAAGTACACTCAAATTAGAAAAATGTTTGTGTAAAAACATAATCAATGTATAAAAAAATAAAAGAGAGTTTTTGAGAAAACGAGAAAGGCATCATTCATCAACTATATTAAAACATTGTAGAAAAAAATAGCAAACAATAAAAACTTCTATGGAAAAGATGCAATTTAATTATGTAGATATACATGAGTTTTAGTCACAAGAAAACACAAGATAAAATATATAATAATAATAATAATAATAATAATAACAACAACAACAACAACAACAACAACAACAATAATAATAATAACGGGATATGGTAATGCACAAATTCTCATTTGTGACGGACATATCTATCGTAAATTTGCGATGGGTCAAATATTACCCACATGGGTAGGAAAAGATAATACATTTGAAATTTCAATGTTTTTTGTGGGATTTTTTTGGGATAAAAGTTGGTTTAAAAGAAGATAGGGATTTGGGGACTAATTGTTTCATGCTTCTTAGCTCAAGTTTCAAGTAACTTGCAAGTCACACCAGTCTTCAGTCTTCACTTCTGTTGTCCTATTAAGGTAGAACATGACAAATGGATCAGTGGGATCGGATTCAGTTAGATCGGTTTGAGTTAGATAAGTTTGTACTTGAACGAGTTTGAATTAGATTCGGTTTGATTGGTTGTTTTGACTCGAGTCATTTTTTAGGACTCTATGCTTGAATACATGGTCTGTGTAAAAAAATACACTCACATTTGAAAAATGTTTGTGTGATAAACATAAAGTGATCATACTTTCGGACAAATTAATTTTGTCAAGTCTATCTAAAGAAGTACACTCAAATTGGAAAAATGTTTGTGTAATAACATAATCAATGTATAAATAAATAAAAGAGATTTTTTGAGAAAACGAGAGAGGCATTATTCATCAACTATATTAAAACATCGTAAAGAAAAATAGCAAACAATAAAAACTTCTACGGAGAAGATGCAATTTAATTATATATGTAGATATACATGAGTTTTAGTTAGAAGAAAACACAAAATAAAATATATAATATATAATATATAATATATATATAATATAATATAATAATAATAATAATAATAATAATACTAATAATAATAATAACACCACCACCACCACCAATAATAATAATAATAATAATAATAATAATAATAATAATAATAATAATGGGATATGGTAATGCACAAATTCTCATTTGTGACGGACATATCCATCGTAAACTTACGACGGGTCAAATATTAGCCACATGGGTAGGAAAAGACAAGACATTTGAAATTTCCAATGTTTTTTGTGGGATTTTTTGGGATAAAAGTTGGTTTAAAAAAAGACAGGGATTTGGGGACTGCTTGTTTCATGCTTCTTAGCTCAAGTTTCAAGTAACTTGCAAGTCACACCAGTCTTCAGTCTTCACTTCTGTTGTCCTATTAAGTTAGAAAATGACAAATGGATTAGTTGGATCGGGTTCAGTTAGATCGGTTTGAGTTAGATCGATTTGACTTAGATGATTTTGAAGTTGAATGAGTTTGAATTAGATTTTGTTCAATTGGTTGTTTTTGATTCGGATGATTTTCGAGGGTGTTTTTTTAATAAATTATTTAGGAGTCGTAAGTCTGCAACTATAAGATTACAAATATTCGAACAGTTTGAGTCAAATTTGGTTGCGAGTCCAATAAGACTCCATGCTTGAATACATGGTCTGTGTAAAAAAATACACTCAAATTAGAAAAATGTTTGTGTGATAAACTTAAAGTGATCATACTTTTGGGCAGATCAATTTTGTCAAGTCTATCTAAAGAAGTACACTCAAATTAGAAAAAAACGTTTATGTAAAAAACATAATAAATTTATATATATAAATAAAAGAGACTTTTTGAGGCAACGAGAGAGACATCAACTATATTAAAACATTGTAGAAAAAATAGCAAATAATAAAAACTTCTACGAGTATTGTAGAGATAGATGAGTTTTAGTGAGAAGAAAACTAAAAATATAATATATTACATATAATATATAATATATAATAATAATAATAATAATAATAATAATAGTAATAATAATAATAATAATAATAATTGGATAAGGAGATGTAACGTGAATCAAAATTATTATCTTTGCTAGTTGAGGTTGAAAATTCATAAACTTTGAAAAACTATTTTAGGTCATGTTCTTTCTGCATTTTTATAGCTGAACTGAGCTTAACGGAATGAGGCTAAGCTGAGCTGAACTGAATCGAGTTGAGCTGGACTGAACTGAGTTGAACTGAACTTAATGGAGCTGAACTGAACTGAGCCGAATGAAGCTGAAATTAATAATAAAAATAAAAAAATAAAAAATAAAAATAATAATAATAATAATAATAATATAAAAAAAATGTTTGATTAATACAAATTTGCAATTTTTTAAAAAACAATTATATTAAAAACGACGTTTGCTCAGCTGAAGAGAAGGTGGAAGGTGTTAAAAAACATGTCACAGATGACAACGAAATATCAAATGTCAATTATCGTATCCGCTTCTACACTTCATAATTTCATGCGGATGCATAAACTTGATATTCCAGTTATACAACATCAAAGTATTTAAGGAAGAACTGATTCAAACATGAATGATAAAGAACAGAAGAAATTCATGGACAAAGTTCGAAAAGAAATTGCAAAAAAAATAGGGTGTGATATTGGTGTTTATAATGACCACGAAAATGAAGCACGTCAAGATGATACAGAAGTCAATAACGATGCAATATAGATTATGTCTTTGTCAATGATATCTATATTTTCAAGATTATGAATTTCGATTGTGTTAACAATTATTATTATTCGAATATTATCAAATTTTACTTTTCAATTACATTTTCTCTACCCTCTCATGTTTACTAATAATAATAGTTATTATTATAATTATAAAAAATAAAAATATATATAAAATAAAAATAATAAAAATAATAAGAAGAAAAAATAATAAAAACAACAGCAAAAACAACAATAATAATCATAATAATAATAATTATTAGTTAATAATAATAAAAAGAATAATAAATAAATAAATATAATAATAATAATAACAAAAACAACAACAACAACAACAACAACAATAATAATAATAATAATAATAATAATAATAATAATGTGGGATGTACTTAGTAAAGTCGAGCCGAACTGAACTGAAATGAATTAAATGAAGCTGAGCTGAGCTGAACTGAACTGAACTGAGCTGAACTAAACTGAACTAAACTGAATAGAGTTGAGCTTAATTGAAACGAGCTGAAAATAAGCCAGAAAAAACAGGGTCTTACTTTGCTATATGTTTTATGCTATGATGTAATTTTTGTATATATGTAGTCTACCAGATTGTGCAGGATAATTAATTTATGTTTTTGTTTTAAGTGGTGATATGAGAACGTGTATGTTCTAACCTATTAAAATGGCAAGCCTTTTTCAAGAGACACCTAAAATTGATGTCCAGAGGTCTCATGTCATATATAAAGAACGATTTAGGTGGAATGTTTTAATTAATTTAGATGATCATGTCATCTATGTCAAGTTACGAAACTATTAGCCTTAAGAAACTTTTTTAGTTTCTTCGCACTAAAAACGTTTTATGAGAACAATAAAAATAGTTACCGCAACAAAAAAAAAAAATAGTTATTTTTGAACTTTTGTTTAAAAGAAGACGGGAATTAAGGGATTGGTTATGTTCATGTTTATTAGCTCAAGTTTCAAAAAACTTGCAAGTCACACCACTCTACAGTATTCACTTCTGCTATTGTCTTTCTAAGGTAGAAAATGACAACTGGATCAGTCGAACCGGGTGCAGTTAGATCGATTTGGGTTAGATCATTTTGTAATTGAATGAGTTTGTATTAGATTCGGTTGACTTGGTCGTTTTGACTCGGGTTATTTTCAAGTGTATTCTTTATTAAATTACCCAGACGTTGCAAGTCCGCAACTATAAACCTATAAATATTCAAACAATTTGAGTTAAGTCTCATTGCGCGCCCAATAAAATTCTATCAGCAGTTCTCCTGTACGACAGTTTCATACGGTGTTTTTTACAAAATGTGATCATTTTGTGGTAAAAAGTGACCATTTTTTGATAAATAGTGACCACTTTTGAAAATATGTCATTTTTTAAACAAAAAAGATGGTCACTATTTAATCAAAAGTGATCACTATTTATCAAAATATGATCACTTTTCTACTGGTCGCATGTGCGACCGTCGTAAAGTAGAATTTGTGAAATTCTATGCTCAAATGTGAAAGGTCACAATCTTGTAAATTGAAACCGTTACAAGCTAGACAAACTGTAAACTAATAGACTGTAACATAAATATTAGACATCAATGTGGACGTGCCGGAGTGGTTATCGGGCATGACTAGAAATCATGTGGGCTTTGCCCGCGCAGGTTCGAATCCTGCCGTCCACGTTTTTTTCACATTCTTTTTATTTAACCCCTGTTGAACTCAAAACTAGGTGTGAAAATAGGTGCAAGACCGAAGACCGAACTTAAAAATTTAATGAACCAAAGTCCGGACCAAAAATTCACGGATCGGACCAAACTGAAATATTTGGTCTGGTTTGGTCTTGGACCGAAATGGACCTAAATTTTTTTTTTTTTTAACTATTTCGTATACGATAATTATATTTTAATTACGCTAAATAATATGCATTTAAATAGTTAGACGACATTTTTTATGAAAATCATTGACAATACTAATTTATAATGTTTAAAGATAAAATGCTAATTTAATTCAAAATATTTTAATGATTAGTCTCAACAAACGTGAACTTTGCTCCATTCGATCCGGGCCAAAATTAACCGGTCTTAGACCGAATCGGACCGACCGAAGACTAAAACTGAGAAAAATGAGGACCGAAGACCGAACAAAATAATTCGGTCCGAGTTTGGTCGAGACCTCTACCCTCATTTTTCTACCAATTACCTCAACAGTTCATCAACAATGCTAATCATCTGTCTGCAATTTTCATTTTCCGACCTGAAAACAGTTTAATTTAACTTTGCATCAACAGAACAATTCAATTACAACACGATTCATGTTCGACAAACGTTTAATACACAACATTAACGAGTGTTTTCACCGGTTGGTCGACTGTCGAGTACTCAAAGACTGGAGTAAATAACACTAAGAAGACAAGGTTTTGAGAATGTTGTTAGAAGGGTCACTCAAGAAAGCAGCAACATTGCTAAGAGGACCTTTTCCGGTTGCAGCAGCTTGGATAGCGAAGCCAAGGAAGGCGACCATGGCAAGACGAGAATGCTTGATTTCAGCCAATTGCAGGGTTTCTTTCTTCTCAGGATCAGCTGCTAAACCGAGTGGGTCGAAGTAACTGCCACCAGGGTATAGCCTCTTTTCAGGGTCTAGTTCTGCATTCCTCTGAAACTCGATGTACCCTAACAGTAGGACTTCTATCCATACTAGTGTTGTTATCGAGAATGGTAGTTTTTGGCCTAGGTATGATGCTCCTTCTATCAGTTCCACCTGGTATATAATCCACATTCTTTCTGTTAACTTTACGATACAAGAATCATATATACACAGTTTTACGACTCATTCACAGTCGAACAATACTGACTCACCAGGGTGATTTTGATGCTGATGAAGTTTGAACACAGTCGTGAGTATCAGCCAGCGCTCATGACTTTACCAATTAAACTAGCTGACATAACATCCGCTTTTTTCTACAAATTCTAAGGTCGAAGACTCCTTAATGTTCTCAGTTTTTTTGAGTGTAAAGGAAGTCACGAGGGCAATTTTGATGCTGATGAGGTTTGAACACAGTCGTGAGTATCAACGCTCATGACTTTACCAACTAAACTAGCTGACATCCGCTTTTTTCTACAAATTCTAAAGCCGAGGAATACTCCTTAATGTTCTCAGTTTTTTTGAGTGTAAAGGAAGTCACGAGGGCGATTTTGATCCTGATGAGGTTTGAACACAGGTCGTGAGTATCACCGCTCAATCGCTCATGACATTACTAACTAAACTAGCTGACATCTATTGTTTTCTACAAATTCTAAGGTCAAGACTCCTTAATGTTCTCAGTTTTTTTTCACGTTCTAAAGGAGCCACGAGAGCGGTTTTGATGCTAATTAATCAGGTTTGAACACAGGTCCTTAGTATTACTGCTCATGACATTACCAACTGAACTAGCTGACATCCGTTTTTTCTACAAATTCTAAGGTCGAAGACTCGTTAATGTTTTCAGTTTTTTTTCACGTTCTATAGGAAGTCACGAGAGCGATTTTGATGCTGATGAGGGTTTGAACATAGGTCGGTCGTGAGTATCACCGCTCATGACATTACCAACTAAACTAGCTGACATCCGTTTTTTTCTACAAATTCTAAGGTTGAAGACTCCTTACCGTTCTCAGTTTTTTTTCACGTTCTAAAGGAAGTCACGAGGGCGATTTTGATGCTGATGAGGTTTGAACACAGGTCGTGAGTATCACCGCTCATGACTTTACCAACTAAACTAGCTGACATCCACGTTCTCAATTTTTTTGGGTGTGAAGGGAGGTACAAGGGCGATTTTGATGCTTAATGTTCTCAGTACAGTAGTGAGTTTGTACAGCAAAACGATTCACTAAACTGTCTGCGTTCTCGACAAAATTCTGTACGAGCAAAGCGATTCAGGACGCGACATTGCATCGCGACTGCATCATAAGATATATAACAATGTAGACAACAAGACGAGTATTCCCTCCGTCTCAGACAATTGTTCAACATCATTTCATATTTCAGTAAACAAATGACTGAGACAGACGGAGTAAAATCACGAAAAAACGAAGTTACGACAAACCTTGCCAGCATCCTGCCAAGCAACACCAGTAAGAGCCTCAACAGAAAGAGCACCAAGTGTAGCTAACATAGCCCATCTGCCATGAATAACCTCACACTCTCGAAATCGTTGAATCCCGAAAACTTCAGTATAAGGCTGCAATGGAGTAGCCTGCACATCCTCACTTTCAATCCTCCTGCCAATAACATCACCAGCAAGATTCTTAGCCAAATTCTGGTCCAACCCATCATAATCAAACTGTAAGTACTCGGCCGGTTTCGCTAGCCCAAACGGGTCAAAACCGCGGTCTCCAACCATCGACCCGTCAAGCCATTCGGGTGCTTGTGCACCAGGGTACCATACTGGTCTATCCTCATCTATGATGGGCTTTTTAGGAGGTGCTTTCTTGGCCTCCTTTTTTTTCTTACCGAAATTCAGTATCGCCCGGATTTTGCCGGCCCTTGGAGTCGGGCCGGCAATGCGGGTCCCGAAAATACGGGATACGGTCGCAGTCGCGGTAGCGGTTGTGGCCATTGGGGTAAGGGTGGTGGGTGTGTGATCAAATGGGTTGTTTTTGTTTGTGAGTTTGTGATGGCACAAAGGAATATTAAGGATGTGTGTGGAGTGTACAAAGTGTATGTGGCTATTTTGTGGACAATTAATTTTTGGTTGGTTTTGGTTGGATTTGGAAGGATGTTGATATTTTAGGGCTTATCCTTTTGGTATGAATGATTGGTTATCTACCCTTTCTTCTATCTCATTTGTATGGGAATTTTCACTAAAATTTTCATATATTTGTCTTTTTTTCTTAATAAAATTAATAAAAAATATAGTGTTTTTTTTCGTGACAGTGACTTAGAAATGAATTTTTCTTTACGAGGGAGCTTGCAACTGCTATCTTCGATGCGTACTGAGTAATCTCTCAGGTATATCAGTATATGTGGTAGCCTATAAACCATATATACCAAGTCAGTCATCTGAACGAGATAAACTCGAAGTTTGTTTACGAGGCATAGACTCAGACAATAGTGCAGGTTAATCGAACTAGTTATACCTTATCACATCGGTATGAACCGCTCGCGGCCTGTCACTACCTATTCAAAACCTAAAAAAATGTAACACGACTGAGCTCACCCTAAGGCATAACCCTATCCACGAGCTAGGTCAGGGTCCTGCCCAAAATCACCCATCCCGATCCTACCCCATTGGCACTTCGTGCTCCCTAAGATTAGATCAAGTTTGGTTAAGCACTATAACCAACCCAGATCAATGAGTCATAGGTGTCAATTGGGTCGGCTAGGGTCGGGTTATATCGAGTTTGGTTATGTCGGATCAGTGACAAGTCCGGGTAGTCCAATTCATGTTTGGTCATCTTTCGGTTGGGTCATCAGCGAGTGGAAAATCTGGTTGTGTCGTTAGTGAGTCTGTGTCGGATTAGGTTATCAACATATATTTTATCTAATATATTTAGTTTCAGATGATAATTTTATGTTTAAACAATGATAATTAAGTTGAATGTTAATTTGGGGTTATCTAAATCATGATAAGATAGTTTATTATCGGGTTATCTTTCGAGTTACGAAAATATCGGGTCGGGTCAGTTTAGTTCAGGTTCGGGGTGAAAAAAGATAAACTTGCTTTCGGTTATCGAGTTAAGTTAGATCGGTTTCAATTCAGGTATCGCCATATCGAACCAAATTTTATGCGGGTCAAGTTAAATTCCTTGAATCGATTCGCCTTTCGCCAACTTTACCCGCCACTGGGACAACCAAACTCGACCCGACGACCCGACCCATAACCATTTATACATTTGACCAAAACATTTCGAATTAAACTTGGTTCAAACTTCCAATAGACACAACGTCGTCGTTCTATTAGACACAAAAAATCCGCCATTGCAACACCATTACTAAACGTCCAAACTATAGTCCACTCTCCGAAATTTTCATTAAACAATCCAGAAAACTTTCAATTCAATCACCCATTTACATCAATCTTACATCTGTAAACAAAAGTTAGGATTTTGAAATAAAAAATTTCAAAGACTATATAGATAAATGTCAAGGTTTCGATCGCTTATTCAAGCTTCGGTAAATGCCACTAAGAAAGGTATAATTCCTTAATACATTGTGTTTTTAATTCATTTGATGGATACCCATTTTGCTAATTTATGTTATTTGCTTATTTAGATGCTTTTAATATTTTTATTTAGAACAAATTGCGTGTTTTGAGAATTTGAGGTGTTTTTGTTAATGGGGTTATGAATATACTGATGTATTATTAATTGGGTTTAGTTTGGTCAGTGAAATTTGCTAAAGTTGCAAGCTTTTGATTGTATGATTTGAGTATTGGAGTTGGAGTTGGAGTTGGAGTTGGGGTTAGGGTTAGGGTTAGGGTTAGGGTTAGGGTTATGAACTTATGATTACTTAATGTTAGAGATTAGGATGAAGAAGTGGGAGGATTCAGTGAGTGCTTCCATTTTCGATAGTTTGACCTTGGACCGGCATTTGGAGGAAAAGGGAGGGTTGGGAGAAAGTTCCTTGTTAAAGGTTTAAGGGAAAGGGAGGGGGTAAAACCCTTGTTTAGATAGTAGGATTGGAGACGAAACCCCGTGTTTGTTGGATAATAGGGATGGAGGAAAATGTAGGTATCTATTTGTCCTCCTGGTGCTCAAATTAATATCCTCCATTCCCACTTTCCTTCTGTTGTACCATTGTAATATTGTATACGACCAATTCCTTGGGACAGACGGTAGTGAATAGGTTGTTTGTGTTTTTAATCTGATTAGAGAAGCTTATGTCTAAGTGCTATGTTAGAGCCGCTCTTGAAGAAAATAGAGATCGATTGTATCATGATAATGAGCAGTTCTCTTGGACAATCTGTGAGCTGTGCTTGCTCTAGTCAAAAATAGGAGAGAGAGTGAGGGAGGGAAGAGAGGGGGATGGAGGTGAGGGAAAGGCGGGGAAGGGAAGGGGCGAGGGAATGGAGCAAAGGAGTTTTCTCTCCAAGTCATTCCTATGTCGGAAAGATTTTTAATTTGCCTTGTAAGAGGGAAATGAATCGATCCATTTTGTCTTTCCTCCAAATCTCTTGCACTTAATTCGTAAACCACAAACGGGAATTTGTTTCTCTCCAAACAACTCCATCCAAACAAAGTGTAAGGGTCTAAACTCTAATGGCGTGGTTTGTGGTTTGGTGATGTTATGAGCTCTGATAGGGCAAGAGAAGATAGTGAAACTAGGTTGTTTTTTTAGTTAATGATGTGGGATGATGTGACAGTGGTAGGAGTTGGGCATGAGCTCCGACCATTTTTATGCCCTCTGTTAATTTGTCTTCCCAATAACTAATTGAGTTGTCATGCTACAGCTTTCGCATGGAATCTCGATGATATGATGCCTCCTGTTGAGAAGTATATCTTCAACTTCAATTCTAAAGAAGAGGTTAAGAAATGGCATCTTTACTCAGATTCAGAATACGGAGGTATGTCTATTTTCAGGTAACTATTACTTTGTGTATACCATCTCTGATTTATGTCCGAATATTCATATTTCATTCAGGTCTCCGGCTCTACCCTTTCACTATATGGAGTCATCTATTGTATGGCTTACAACCATATTCAAATTCAAATATCGACATTTCCATCTTTAAGAACCTGTGGTGACGCTATCAGCTTGTGTCATTTTCTGTTACAAATTGACTATGACCTTGTAGTATAAGCGTCATCATAGCAGGCGTTCCTCACTTCTTTAAGTGATATTGCGCGAGAATTTATGGCCTCTCTTTTTGTTATCAGCTGCTGATACATAAGTCCTCTCTAATTTCGACAATCACCCAAAAAAGGAATCGAATTATCACCCTTTTTTGGCAAATCAAGTGACTCCTTGACCATCTTCGTCTCACAATTTGTGACCTGTACTGGAAGCTTTGTGCTTTCCACGTGCCTTCTGAAATTGATGGTTAAGAAATAGAGTAGCTTTCTACTTCAATGCCGACAGTAGCGTCAACAATCCAAAGTTTTTGCTCTCTCTCTCTCGTGCAAGATTGTTGCTCAGACAGTACCAATTCACTTTATTTTGTATGATTGGTGCCTTTAGATACAATAATAAGTTGCACGAGTCAGGAACAAACCTATTGTCGAAGTAGAATTTTGTCGATTGTATGTGACTCATGTAATCATGTCACTAAACTGGCATGATCTTACACATTATGGCTTATAATTCTTTTGGGTTTGTAAATATTCTTCACTAATCTTTGGTTAAAATACAATTATTATAAATGAAAAGAGTTAATTGTCTTTTCACCAGGCTTATCTTCAGCATCCTTGGAAGTTACTGATGAGGGAGATGGCTTAAAAGGTACGAGTACTTCACTTCGCATAATATATGAGCCATGTCAATGGCTCAAGTGCTGAACTGTGAATGATGATCTCTCACCATTGTCATTATCTTTTCTTCCATCTAAAACATGACGACCTCTGAGGCATTCACTTTCTACATTTACATGGCTAGGATTATTCTCTGGAAATCTGTCTTCGGATATCACAGCGGGCTCAAAATTGAACTTCAAAAGAAGTGGCTTTTGTGGAATGCGCTCCAAGAAGGTAAAAGTGGCTTGAACGTGTTCAAACCTACGTATGTGAATCATACCTTTCAACGTAAATTGCATTTTGTAACTTCGTGACCATAAAAGTGTTAAGTATGGAATGCTAAATTGCTAGTCAGGGCAGCCCGGTGCACGATGCCATCCTCGCTAGGCGAGGGTCCGGAGAAGGGCCCCACCACAAGGGTGTAATGGGGGCAAGCCTTCCCTTGCCATTTTGGCAAGAGGCCGCTCCCAGGGCTTGAACCCGTGACCTCACGGTCACAAAGCAACAGCTTAACCGGTGCGCCAAGGCTCCCCTTCGCTAGTCATATTGCTCTCTCACATTATATTTCTGTATGCTTTTCAGTTCGACGGATTCATTGATTTGGATTCATACGACACTATAGCATTAAAGCTCAAAGGAGATGGTAGAAGCTACATATCTACGGTGAGATTTATTGCATTTACCATTTCAAAAAGTATAGATTTTAGCTAACTAAATTTTCAATTTGTTGGCAGATCTATACGGAAAATTGGGTTAATTCCCCTGGACAGCAAGAAGATAATTCTTGGCAGGCTTTTGTATATGTACCTGCAGGAAATTGGTATATTGCTAAGGCATGTTCGAATTTTCAAATTTCTGACTTATGCATGCCATTCTAAGTTTACCGTACCATTACTGTGTTGCTCCGACTCTCCGACATGGTGTCGTGTCTGACACGTGTCGGAGTGTCGGACACGGCTGTTTTGGGTGAATTTTCCTATTTTGTGGTCTAAATTGAAGTGTCAAAGTGTCGTGCCGTGTTGGACACCGACGCGTGTCTGACACGGCAGTTAAGTGAAGTGTCGAAATAACAGTGCGTACCAACGTCTTCGTGGGATTGAATGCATCCCATGCAGTTCAAATATTATTGTAGCAGTTGTCTTGTGTAAGACCGTGTTCTTATCAGACCCACCCAAATCCACAACAACGAATGATATTTCACATTTGACTATCTTAATAAATAATCAGTTGGTCTTGCTTCAGACCACAATTTTGGTCTGAAATAATAAGACGGGATTTTGTAATCATTTTACAGCCAAATGTAACCATTATTTACAAACAAGTTATCATAAGCTGTAGCATTGACCATACTATCGTGGTTACATTTGGCTGTAAAATGGTTACAAAATCCCGTCTTATTATTTCAGACCAAAAGTGACGGTCTGAAACAAGAATTTGTGATAAACAATTGAGTATCAGCATTGTCACTTTTGTTTTGTTCGTTGTACAAATTATGATTCTAATGTAGAGAAAATTGATGGCGTAAATTCCTCAGATTCCTCTTGTTCGATATCTACCAACCTGGAGAGGCAAAGTAATTGATGCAAGCCTTGAAATGAACCCTTGTCGGGTACTCGGGATGTCAATATCAGTAAATGCTGAAGGTGGTGTTCCTGGGGCTAGATCTGGACCGGGTGACTTCAGAGTAGAAATAGACTGGATTAAAGCTCTGCGAAAAGAGTGAATCACAAGATCACCCGAGAAAATAAAGTCATCTTGTTTTTTTTTTGCACGTTTCTCTTCGCCTATACGTCCTCATTTTGTAAGATCTGTAGTCGGTGTTCTCACTTACACTCGAGGGGCTCTTTAGTTCTCAAATTTGCAGTATTTAGAGATTTATGATAAAGGTTGGTGCATGTTTGCTGGTGAATGATTGTTTAAGCAAGAGTAGTTTGTTTGCAACGAAATTACTGTCTTTTTTTCATGTAAAATTACGTAAATTCTTGCTCCGTCCACTGGCATTATAGCACGATTGAGAAAGCCAAGTTACAGTCAAAATGTCATCTTTGTATATTGCACATTTGCACAGCCTTTCTAATCTAACTCAAGCCGTTTCCACAGCGTTTGTTGGGTCTATGCCTTGAATTCTGTATTGGGCTAGGGTTTCTGTCGGGTCTATGCCTTGAATTCTGTATTGGGCTAGGGTTTCTGTTTGGGCCTTATTAGATTAGGTCTAATCTGTATTGTTTTAGATTAAGACAACTCTTAACCTCTACCCTAGCAGTGGACGTAGCTAATCTGTATATTGCACATTTGCACCGCCTTTCTAATCTAACTCGAGTGCAAACAGCAGTACCATCCTGTGACAGTAAACCGTTTCCACAGCGTCAAAAACTCGTTCTAGGTCTATCTAACTCAAGCGCAACCGCATCTGCACCAGACAATTAGCATCCTGCAGACAGCATCCTGTGACAGCAAGCCGTTTCCACGGCATCAAAAACTGCTGCCCAGGTCTAAAATAGCCGAAAAAAGTAGTTATAGACGTATAGGCAAACCTCGATCACATAACTATATGAAAATAAGTATGACAGATTGACATCTGATTAGTTACAAGAAGCGGAGGAAACGATAAAGACCATCGTACACCAGTAAAAACATTAAAAGCTAGATTGCCATTTATTATTGGCTACATATGAATAAATTTCAGTATTAATTTTTACAAAGAATACAACACGGGAATGCGAGGCAAGAGTTTGGAAGGCTCGACAGAGATCAACCATAGCATCGAATGGGGTCGTTGCAACCTTTTTCTGTCGACTGTCTGAACCCAAAACGACCCCCTTTAGCAAGGTACTGCTGATGATATTCTTCAGCTCTGTAAAACTTCTTTGCAGGCAGTATCTCGGTAACAATGGGCCTGTTTACCTGTTTCTGGTAACGGTCCCTCGATTCAATTGCAGCTTTCTCTTGCTCAGGAGTGTAGAAATAGATTCCAGACCTGTATTGCGTCCCTACGTCACCGCCCTGACACCAAAATCCGATATCAGTAAATATCAGAAGTACAAACTCAAAATTGTTCCGAGAGACGCAAAATATGAAGGACAGAAGCAATAAGCAGTCGAGTGTTCAACGTGAGATTCATTAACATCACCATTCCCCAACTGTGAATGCATTTCTTACTATCCCTAAAGCCAAGTTAGTTTCCGACAACGACTATGTACTTAATTTCACTATCCTCCAGTTCCGCCTCAGTACCTAATCCTTACGGTTTACAGTCTTCCAAGTTAAAAAGTCAACCAGCAACGCTACAAGGGAAGGAAACTATCCAATTACGGAGGTGTACGCAGCCACTACCCAACACAGACACTTTCCATATTTCCCAAAATGAAAACATTTTTTTTTTTTTTTCTTAATGACGTGGGAACCCGCAGCCGCTATCTTTGGTGCGCACTGGGTAAACCCCCGAGCATACGTAATAGTCTGCAAACCACGTACACTAAGTTAACCACCCTTCTTACGGGGTGACAGGCTCGAAATCTAGAAGGCATAGCCTCAGGCCAATTTACCTCCAAGATTGCTCTCGGTGAGGCTTGAACCTGAGACCCTTGGGAGGGAAGAAAACTACCCAAAGTCTAAAACTCGACATTATCCAGTGTCACAAGGCCTCTAAGAAATTGCAGTTTGCGGCTTAGGAGGGAAGAAAACTACCCAAAGTGAAAGCTTTATTCGTTCTTCTACAACTAAAACATCATCCCGTGCCTCAAGGGCTCCGACAAATTAGCGGATAAGGGTTAGATATACGCAGCGTTGCCCGACACTGAGACACTATTTCCATATAAACCAAAATGAAAACTTTAATTCATTTTTCTACAACTGAAACAACATACCCGTTTACCCGATGTCTCATTAGCTCCCGCAAATTTTAAGGATAGTGGGTCCTTATCTAAACACAAAAAGGCCGTTTCCGGATCACCCAAATGAAAACTTTAACCACCGATTCCTCTAATGCAACACAATCAACCAGGAGGCGAGAAACTCAAGGACTCCAGCAAATTGCAGATAAGTGTCGGATATAACTATATACACAGCCTTACCCAAACACATAAAACCTATTTCCAAACTATAGTCAATCATTCTTCTAATATAACAAAATCAAACAACAATTCAAGAAAAATCACTGAAACCTTATCCAAGACACAAACTATTTCCAAATTACCCGAAAGATGAAAACTTTTATCAATTTTTCTACCACTATAACAACATTACCCGGTATCTTAACGACTCCCGCAAATTACAGCTAGCAGGTCCTATGTACGCAACCTTACCCAAACACCCAAAATCGAACCTTCGACCTTATCCAAGACACAACTTTCTCCATATTACCCACAAGAAGAAAACTTTATCCATTATTCTACAACTAAAACAACATTATCGGTATCTCAAAAGCTCCCACAAATTACAGATAGGGAATTGTATATACGCAACCTTGCCCAAACACACAAAACCCAACTCCAAACTACCAAACATCAAAACTCAAACTAATCAAGCTAATCCAACAAAATCAAACAAAAAACCAAGAAATACATACTTGACAATTAAAACCCATATCCAAATTATCTAAATTGAAAACTTTATCCATTCTGCTACACCTAAAACACCACCACCAACTATCCCAAGAGCTCTATCAAATTGCAAGTAAGGGGTCGTATATACGCAGCCTTACATAGAGAGGACAAGAGATACGCAATCTTACCCAAACACACAAAACCCAACTCCAAACTACCAAAAATCAAAACTTTAACCAATCAAGCCACTCTACTAATCCAACACAACCAAACAAAATCAACCAAAGTCAAAACTTTAACCAATACTAATCAATCATTTTCTAATGAAGGGTTTATTAATTATCCTATGACTATAACCACCTTAACCAGTGTCTCAAGCGCTCTCTCAAATTGAAGGTAGTGAGTCCTTACCCGAACACCCAAGATGAAAATTTTAACCAATCATTCGTCAATGTAAAATAATCAAACAACAAACAAAGAAAATTCAATGCCTTATCCAAAACACAAACTAATTCCAAACTACCTAAAACATGAAAAACTTTATCTATTATTCTACAACTAAAACAACATTGCCCAATATCTCAAGGGCTACCACTTATTACAGATAACATATCGTATATACGCAGCTTTACCCAAACACACAAAACCTGTTCCCAAAATACCCAAAAGATGAAAACTTTATCCATTATTCTACAACTAAGACAACACTTACCAGTCTCTCAAGGGCTCCCGCAAATTACAAATAGTGGGTCGTATATACGCAACCTTACCCAAACACACAAAACCCATACCCAAACTACCCAGAATCAAAACTTTAACCAATCCAACCACTCTACTAATCCAACATAATCCAACAAACTTAAACAAAAAACCAAGAAAAACTCACTTGACTATTAAACCAATTATCCAATATCAAAAATGAAGACTTTATCCATTCTCATGGACCTAAAACAACAACACTAAAGTATCCCAAAGGCTCTAGCAAACTGCAAGTACGAGCTCGTATATACGCAACGTTACACTCTTAAGGCCTTATCAAAACTCTAACCAATCAAATCATTCAACTAATAAATAAAAAATCAAACAAAAAACCAAGAACAACCCACTTCAACCAATCAATCATTCTACTAATCCAACACAAATTCTTGTTTAAGACCGTCTTAACTTTAAGATGGCCTAGAAGCGGAAATAAAAGGAGGTTCTGAGAGGTCTTAAGTCAAGACGGTCTTAAACAAGACCAACTGTACAATCCAAAGGACCCACCTGACGATTAAGAGTAGTAGGATCATGCCTAGACCAAAACATAACAAGAAGATCATCAAACCCACATTCCTTAGGATCATACATAACCCTAACAACCTCAGAATGATTAGTCAACCCAGTACAAATATCTTCATAACTAGGATTATCCATAAACCCTTGACTATACCCAACTTCAGTCTTACTGACACCTGGCACTCTCTGAAATGCCAACTCAACTCCCCAAAAACACCCTGCCCCAAATTGTGCAAACTGCTGCCCTGGTGCAGGTATATCATCATCTGGCCCTTGGGCCACTGATGATGCTGATGAGTCAATAGATTGCTGTTGGGCTTTTGGCCCGAGACCCAAACCCAAACCCAGTTTGCCTAACCAACTATTCATTATTGGGCTTTTCTTGAAACTTAATGATTTTGATGAAGTTCTTGAAAAGGGTAAAGAAATTGAACTAAAAGTTGATGTTTTTGATAATTTGTTGAAATTGAAGGGTGGAAGTGAAGGAGATGATGATGATATGGTCTTCAACATAGTGGGAAACTAATAATTATATATTTATATAATTAATTTAAAAGTAGGTTTCTTGTAAAGTTGGATAAAATTTAGTGAAATTATGAAGAAATTATGTAATTGGTTGGATTTGAGGAACAAGAAAACATGAAAGTAGGAAAGTATGTGAGAATGCAACCTTATCGGATGACTGAAATAATGAATGAAAAGATTGGGAATTTGGTGACTATGGTGAGGATCGAAGCTACTAGGTTCTTCACTTGACGTGGTTCTAAATGCTTCATATGATATGTTGTAATGTAAGACCTTTTTTTTTGTCCTTTTCATTATTTGTTTTTATTGGAACTTGGTTCATAGTTTTAACGTAGTTGCTTTTTTTGGACGTGTTTTACTTAATCAGGTTTGACTCAATTATAAATATTTTTGGTGCGTCAGTCTGGCCAAAACCGTTTATCCTTTGGACAGTTATTTGACTTAACGTGACGTAGCTAGTCTCACCCCTTGAGCCGGTTCAAGGAATGTTCCCCGACTTTTCTCTCCGACCTGATCGACCCAATACCCAAAATGTCCAAAATCTTTTTAAAAAGTAGGTCGTCGAGTACTCCAACCTTTCGATAATGAATCTTAGCTTATGTCAAGTAAGGCCTAAGCCAACCAACTTAGTCCGATTGGGTAGGCTTAAGGTTGGTTAGGGTTAAGCGGGATTATCTCAACCAGCTATCGCACCAGGTCAGCCTATCCCGTGGCCCCCTTTAATAGTCAAGGTGGCCAATTGCAGGGTCATGACCCAAACCGATTTGCTTCTCCGATCTTCCAAACCAAGGCCCAACCAACCCACTTGAGGCCAGGTTGGACGCGTGCCTATACTAAGGCTAAGTCCGGCTCCGGGTCCTTGATCCCGAGGCCGGCTCGCCACTTACCCCGCTCCTAAAAAAACACTTTGGAACATCAGACTCGTGGACCCAGCATGCAAGGCGGGCCGAGGGTCAATCTTCCCCTGACTTAGGCCCAGCCTGACCAACTCGCCACTCCCCAAGTGTAGTTCAGGTTCGACCAGGCTGAGCCCAGGCACGCACCAGATAAAACACATCATGGTTGTTCCCTTGCATAACTCCTTTCTCTACAAATTTGGAATATGATGACCTGATGAGAGTTCAGCAATGGTACCATCCTTTTTTAAAAGGGATTCATGCAATTTATCTTTGCTACAAAAAATACCTTGATATCCTTCCTTTCTATACAAAAATATCGACTCGAATGCTAAAATTTTGTGCGAATTTGAAGGATTTAGATCAGAATGCCCTTATGAGCCTTATCAAATTACTGCTTCTCTAACAGACAGAAACTCTGAGTAGTAAATTTTTCTTGTCGAAATTATTGTTTTTTCGAGTAATCTGAGTAAGGCTCAATGTGACATCCTAACAAGCATGGAGCAACATTCGAGCGCTTACATCAGATGGCGAGGTTAATCCAAAACTTGATCATGCGTCAAAGCTTGCGATATACCATTGCTCAACCTGCAAAATGGCAACTTTAACGTCATTATACTCCTACTCGAATTGAATCTGTACTGAAAACAGTCAAAATGTGTTGATGTCACCACAAAATGAGAATGTATTTGACCAAAACTACAAGTTCTATATCAGCTTAGCCGGAAAAATTCTACTGAAGTAACCATGAATATTCGAGAAAATGTCATCCCATTAAATTTTCAAAACTTGACAATTGAAATTGTCTATCTTGACCACATTCAACTTTTTATACACCAACTAAATAAACAAATCTGCGCCGTCTTCTTCCATGTAACATGACGAACTCTTTTGTTGAACGTATCAACAGCTACATATAGCGTACCATTTATGCCATAGTTCACGAAATTATATCAAAGGAAAACAGGGATATCGAAGGTCAAAACACACCTAAATGGAACAAATCTGACAAATTCAAACCCTTTCACCGTAAGTTACTGATAGATTTCCTATCCAATGTAAATCATTTCCACTTCTCTATTATATCGCTAAAGATCCCAGATGTTGGAATATGGTAGTTCTAATATGACTCAACTAGTTATGATCCCTTGGAAACTCAACAGTTGATGCAAGAGTTTCCTTTTATTTGATCTATGTTGTTACACTTGGATCATAAAATCCCTATGTCTCACCTTCTGAGTTGCCTGATCGGCTGTTCTTTACACCAGAAGATATGCACATTATAGATCGGTTGGATCATAAAGCTGACTCACTTAGTATGTGTTTCGACAGATCACTCTGTCAAAAAGTTTCAACCAGCTACCTAGAAGACTTCTAAGTAAGAACATGTGAACATTGGTCTGCAGAAATACCACTAACTTATATGAAACAGTCTCAGATGTGAGATCAATCCATTAATTCAATTATAATTAACTGAGGAAAACAAAATATGGTTTGATCTCACGCATGAGACCATCTTATACAAGACTCGTTAGTAGATAGTTAGTATATTAGAAGAGTGATTAAAACTTAAGTTGATAGTTCCGTTTCTTACCCAATGTCATAGTTGATTACACGCCAGTAGAGCGAGTGCCTTAAGCATTTATCAGCAGAACCAGAATACACCTAAATATTCTTCAATTGTTGCGAACCCACATTCTAAAGGCTTTAACATGCTCAATCCTCATTCTCTGTGCTTCGGTTGTAGCATTTTCAGCCTTCAATCTCCTGTAAAGACTCTTATGAAGCCTTGTGAACTCTTGCCTATACAACCATCTATCGGCATACATGCCATGCTTTTTCATTAACCCAAGAACCTCTAATACTCTATCAAAATAGCCCCCTCGAAGAAAACTTATTAACAGCAACTCATACAAATCCCTATGCGCAAGTGAACATCCCCGAGTCATACACCTTTTAATTTCACCCCACAATATTGTGATTTCCCGATAGTCTTCCAACGAAAAGTACGCTTGTATCAAGTAAGCAAAAGTATGCATTGTGGGATTTATATTAATCTTCTGCATTTTTCTGTAAATCTTTCGAGCATCGCCCAACATTTTCGCCTTGCAAAAGAAATAGATAGAAGAATTCAATTCATATATCTTTGAAAGACCATTATCTCCCTTTCTCATTTCTTGAACCAGATAAGTAGTTAACTCTGACTGCCTGCTTGAAGTTGGTGCAATGGGACTTGCACTATTACTGTCGGCCACACCAAGAAGACATTTAGAGACAATCGATTCACCAGATTCATCAAAGGTCAAACCCGCCTTTTTAATTTGTTTTGCCAGCGCTTCTGCTTCCTTTGACATCTTCTCTTTGCAATATGCGTTCAAGAGTAACATGTATGTTGTACTGGGAACATAAATATTAGCAATTTCCATATCGTCCAAAATATCATGCGCTGTTTCAAGGAAGCCGGAACAAATACAGGCATGGATTACATCACGGCATATACTGTCATCTTGAGTATCACCCTGATTCTTTTCAATTGCTGCTAAAAGTCTTGACAATTCGCCAATCTTTTCACTTTTCTTGTATTTTGCAACAACTTGTGCTAACCCTTTATTAGTAAGAATAAGATTACCATTTTTAAGAACTAACAAGTTCTCTTCACAGTTTACAAGGAAGACGGGATCCTTGTCTAGCAACTCGAACACCACTTGACTTTTCAATCCTTCTAGCAAATAAGGAGAGCCAATAGGTACCAGATATGGTTTTATTAGGTCCTCGGTCGTTTTCAAAGGATGTGAGGCCGAATGACAATAAATATCTTCTACAAGCCTGGCAACAGCATCAACATCGTCAAATTTGAAATGCAGTCTCAGTAACTTATCATAGAACTGAAAATAATGTTTTGAAAGTGGAACTGAAACTCGATCTATGTATCCTTTGAACTTTGTCAACTCATCTCTTTGCCCATTCAACTCATAAATGTAAGAGAAAAGAAGCACCGAGTGTAAATCAGCCACCACTCCTATTTGTGCCATTGCCTCAATTATTTGACATGCTTTCAGTGACGATCCAATTTTAATACAAGCCTCAAGAACGAGGTTGAAGACTATCATAGTCGGTTTCATGGACGCTGCATATTCTGTCTTCTTTGAACTAAGATGATGGAAGTGATCACAAAACTCGAGAAGGATGTTTGATGCCAGATGGGTCCCAGCATCAGTCTTCACCATATGCATAAACACTGAACTCAATACATCCATCTTCGGAGGAAATTTTTTCAACAGCATGAATCTGAGTATCTTAGATGCAGGGATAGGCCTCTGAGCTCTTGCCAATGAAAGGCAAAGCTTAGATAAGCTATCAGCTTGTAGTGAGGAGGGATTCTCTTTCGCAATTTTAAAGACTATATTACATGCTTTCGGAAGTGATCTGTTATCCAACGAATAGGAAAGTCCACAAATCAGCTTACTTAGAGCAGAAGGAGGAGGATAACCGTGCTCACTCTTAAACTTGCGGAAAACACCCCAGACCTCATCTTCCTTGCAATCCAACAATGCAGTTTGAAGCTTTTCTTGCAAAACATTATCGGTAGACCCTCCCCAATGTACACTCTTTTGCAACGTGCTAGTACAAAATTGTTTTAAATGCCCGCTAATGGAGTGCTTAACAATGGATTCTCCATTCTTCACCACACTTGATACAGAAGTCCTCATATTTCTAGCAAACAGAAAATCAAAACCAAAGAACTTCACCAACCATTTAGAAGCATGTACGCATTTAAAAAAATCAAAACGAGTTCAGTAATCATCCTGTAAGACCGTCTACACCAAACATTATAATGTCGTTCACACAGTACAGCCTGAAGACTCAAAAGTTATAAAAAATTTCCACATCTTTGCCAACAACAAAGTTTCAAAATTTAATCAAAGATTCGTTCCATTTTAGCACCATCATCTAGAAGCATTAACTTACGAGTCTAAAAGTTCGATTTTTCGCTTAACATTGTTTGGCAATTACAACATAACTACTCCCTCCGTTCCAATCATTTGTTTACTTTTTTTATTAAAACACCCGTCAAGAAACCATCTCAACCAAAAAGCTTAAGCTGATGGTTGGAGTCCCGAGATTGATTTTCTACTCTAACAACACCCATCACAGAAAACAGAAAAGGTAAACAAAAGAATGAGACGGGCGGAGCATTTGTCGAAAAGCATCAAAATTTAACCTGATCAACCCAACTCACTAGTCACTAGTACAATTCAACAAAACAAGCTAAGCTAAGATAATCAAGCTAAATTAGCGTAAAAATAGGGCATGAAATGTAAGGAAAATTAGCAAATTAGTTGAAATTGAAGCTGCACACAAGGTGTTTGTTGAAATGTGTCAAAGAGTAATTATGGTTGCAGAAGGTGAATCCATATACAATTAGGCTAATGATGAACAATTCAAGTAATGGGTTTTTATGAACTGTAATTCAAATCGCATAAATGTTGAATAAACTTGAAGAATGTATTGAGATTGGAGAAATTAAGGGCATACCAGAGATTAGTTCATCCTGTATTTACTGTTTAGATCAGTTGGTGCCTTTCATTAGTAGACAATATGAAGTCACTTATTTGCTCGGAAGTTAGCGGTTTTTCTAACGTACACCCAAACCTATTTTTTTACCAAATAAACTTTTTTCTAATGAGTTTTTTAATTTATGTTTTAGAACATTTGTTAGAAAAATTGTAAAACCGTTTTAAGTTAAATTTCAATCAGGGTTTTATTTGATCAACAATTAGTTAATTTGTTTTTTGATCACTTACTCGGTTAAGTCATTATCTATAGCGGTTTACCTTAGGTGGGTTAGAGTTTGGATTAAGTAGTCAATATGAAGCACTTGTAGTAGTTTAGCTTCTCGGCGGCTTGAATTAGACCTGATACAGGTCAAAAATATGAGAGTTGCGGTTCTTAAAATTAGAATTGTCAAATAAAGTTGATCAATCTGGTCGGGTCTCTAACTACTATATATCGAATTTAATTTTCTCTAACCACATACTCTAACACAAAACTACTCACCCCGCCCGCACGGCCGCACCTGACCTAACCGGGTTTGAATTTCCTCCTAATCAATCACCCCATCAACCCGTTCAAATCACCTTTTAGAAAAAATACGATCCAACTTGACTTGACCTATACCCATGCAATTTACAAGTCAAATCGACTAATAACCTAAGTTGACTAGCCAATCTAGCCCAACTCGAACCACCGTATAAATTTGGTCTAGCTAACCCGAACCAATCCATACCCGGATCGCGCCCGTCTAAACCGTAATAATACTAATAACTCGACAAATTCTCATTCGCGACGGTTATATACAAAACCCCCCTTAACCCCTTCCACCCTAGTCTTCGATCTTCATTTTCCATCCTTCAGAGTTCAGGTACTTCTTCTTCTTCTCTCTTTAAAGTTTCAATCTTTCACTTGTATCAGTTGTATGCAATTCAATTAATCACCATTACACTCTTGTAATTCCTTTATTATGTACTGGGTAGGGTTTTCTATCTCCATTTTTATTTAATTTCATGGTATGATGTTCAATTTTTAATGCTAGCTGTTTGATTTTAGTTAATGGTGTTAAAAGATTTAAGCTTTTCTGGGTTATCCTCTGTAGATTAGGGTTCTTTTGAATGTTAATTAGAGTACCTTTGATTTTATTTCATGAGGCTGCGCTTTTTTTATCGAGAAGTGGCAGTATTATGATTTGTCGAACCCTTTTGAGACATTGGGGTGATGTTGTTGTTCCGTTCTTCGGTTTTTGGGTTTTTCTACGTGGTGTCCGTGTACTTCTTCGAATTCTACGTGCTACCCCGTATCCCTAAACTTAATGAAAATATCTTAAAATACCCAAACTTCTCTAGTTCGCCTCTTTCGATGCAGTTCTCGACGCGATTATGATTTGTCGAACCCTTTTGAGATATTGGGGTGATGTTGTTGTTTCGTTCTTCAGTTTTTGGGTTTTTTTTTACGTGGTGTCCCTGTATTTCTTCGAATTCTACGTGCTACCCCGTATCCCTAAACTTAATGAAAACTTCTTAAAATACCCAAACTTCTCTAGTTCGCCTCTTTCGATGCAGTTCTCGATGCGATTATGATTTGTCGAACCCTTTTGAGACATTGGGGTGATGTTGTTGTTCCGTTCTTTGGTTTTTGAATTGTTGGGTTTTTCTACGTGGTGTCCTTGTACTTCTTCGAATTCTACGTGCTACCCCGTATCCCTGAACTTAATGAAAACATCTTAAAATACCCAAACTTCTCTAATTCGCCTCTTTTATATGTTTAGTTTATACATTTTTTATTGATTTTTCGACAATAATTTGTCATGCCATTAACATAAACCTTGTTTATTCAATCGTAAACATATTTTCATTACAAAATTTAACTTATTAAAAACGTATTTTTTAGTAGTTTGGTATTGTAGGAACATTTTACTAACTTTAAGGGTACCACCAATGTTTTCAACAACGCAGGGGTATCACGTAGAATTCGACAAAGCACGGGGTACCACGTAGAAAAACCCTTAATTTTGTATGCTGGTGGCTTAAATTGAGTTAAATGGTGTTAAAAGATTCAAACTTTTTTGGGTTATCTTTTGTAAATTAGAGTCGTTTAATGTTAGTTAGCGTATTGTTTATGAAGTCGCGGCCTTTTAATCTTTATCAAGAAGAAAAGACTTGCCAGCATTGTCCGGGTTCTCGGGGATATGTTTGTTATTTGTGAAATAATTCTGAATGAGAAAAGGCTTCCTCACTAATCCTCACCCTCTTGTGCAATCTGAATCTCTCTGTACCCTGATGATTAAAATCTATGCACAGAAACCCTAAACCCTAAACCCTAAACCCTAAACCCTAAATATGTTTGTTATTTGTGAAATCATTCTGAATGAGAAAAGGCTTCCTGACTAATCCTCACCCTCTTGTGCAATCTGAATCTCTCTGTACCCTGATGATTAAAATCTACGCACAGAAACCCTAAACCCTAAACCCTAAACCCTAAATATGTTTGTTATTTGTGAAATCATTCTGAATGAGAAAAGGCTTCCTGACTAATCCTCACCCTCTTGTGCAATCTGAATCTCTCTGTACCCTGATGATTAAAATCTATGCACAGAAACCCTAAACCCTAAACCCTAAACCCTAAACCCTAAACCCTAAATATGTTTGTTATTTGTGAAATCATTCTGAATGAGAAAAGGCTTCCTGACTAATCCTCACCCTCTTGTGCAATCTGAATCTCTCTGTACCCTGATGATTAAAATCTATGCACAGAAACTTGCTATAGTCCTGATATCGCGGCTTAGTCGACAACATGGCCCGACTCTCGATCATGGGATTGACTTGTCTTAGTAATTTGGTGTATTAGCTTTGTGTTGATTAGTTCTGAACTCTGGCAGTCAGCGAGTCAGTGATACTTTCGTTTCTAATGTTTTTCCAAGCTATTAATTTGCGTGCTGAAGCTTTCGAGTATGTATGCTTCCCACTCATTCTCTTGAGCAATCAATTGATGGTTTCATGAATCTGAAACAAATGTATGGTAATTTCGCTTATGTTATTCTGCTAGACAACCTCGTATGCTCTATACCCGTGTCCGACACTCCGACACGTGTCAGACACGACACCGTGTCGGAGAGTCGGAGTAACACAGCTCTATACAACCAGTTCTGACTAAAATTTTGCCATGTTCTGTTTTGGCACCGTCTCTCGACCAATTCTTCAAGGTTCGTTACCCGTTCTGTAAACATTAAGCGATGCCCTAAACAAGAACGTTTGAGACTGCGTTTTCCTTTTATTTATTTTTAATCGTCTTTGTACCTGTTTTTCATTACCCTCTTCCGTTTGCTTATGCTTTGTTGCTATTGTTTCAAGCAGACTTTTTGAAACTTCAGTCCCTCGTCAACGAAGCGTCCATTACAGTAGACATGTTGGAGAACCAAGGAAATCCCACTTTAAACAAAAACACGGGTTTGCCTCGGAAGCGGTTTTACCGAGCCCGTGCTCATAGTAACCCATTAAGCGATTCGCACTTCCCCGTCCCATTGTCACCTAACCATGTTGACTATTCCCTACATTTTCCCCAACTATTTCCTACCAGTGATCGTTCCGGAGACGAAAGGAGGATCGAGTTTGCTGACGTAGGTTGTGGTTTCGGCGGGCTTCTTATCAGCCTCGCCACTCTTTTCCCTGAAAAGCTAATGATTGGCATGGAAATCCGAGATAAGGTGACTGAATACGTCAAAGAACGGATCGTGGGCTTGAGAACTACAAATCCCGGTCAATACCAGAACGCCTCGGTGGTAAGGACCAACTCCATGAAATACATTCCAAACTATTTCGAAAAGGCTCAACTATCAAAAATGTTTTTCTTGTTCCCGGACCCACATTTCAAAGAGAAGAACCATCGCCGTAGAGTTATCAGTCCTTTTTTGCTCGATGAATATGCTTATGTACTCCGAGAAGGAGGTATTATTTACACAATCACAGATGTCGAGGAATTGGGAGAGTGGATGAAGTCCTGCCTAGAAAATCATCCCATGTTCGACGCTCTAAGCAATGATGAAGTTTTGGCTGATCCCGTGGTTAAGCTCCTGGAGACGGCCACAGAGGAAGGGCAGAAGGTCGCTAGAAACGGTGGACAGACTTTCATGGCAGTTTTCAGGCGGATTGCCGTTTCTTATTAGTAAAACCCGATTTTTTTTCCATGCTAATACTATCTGTATTTCCACCGAATTTTGTGCCAGAAATTCACTTTCGGATCTGATAATCTGTGAGAGTTGTTGTCTTCTCAACTGAGTTCTTGTTTTTATGAATCCATGATAGATTTGCTGTGTGTGATGTTATTGTATCTCATGCCCGCGCATAGGAAGTCGCTGAGTCGATCTCAGTTCAAGCTTTGATGGGTTAGCTTGAAGAAACCCGACCTCATTTGGTTGCTGTAACACCCCAAGAGTATGAGAGGAAAGTTGTTCCACATCGGAGGCTTGTGATACGTTTATAATAGCTTCCATCCACCACTTAATAACAAGGTCTTAGTGCTTTTGGGCTTAAGCGAGGGCAATTAACGGGCCAAAAAGTGCACACTCATCTTATTGGGTTTGTTTTACGACGGTCAAGCCACTCGATAAAATTACTCATACGATACAACGTCAGCTACAAACTCCGGAGTCTGCTCCCATCGACCCACGGCCCACTCCAGTATAAGGAGAGCCAATTTACAGGCCGCCTGGTCACCATCACGTTTATGTAAAAACCTAAACATATCTAACTGACCAATGTACGCGAGATACATGTCCATATGATCGCCACAAAGCCCATGTACTTGCAAATTCATCTAAAGACAAGACGGGTCAAATACTGGGCAGATGGAATAAAATTAACCCATTTATCTTATTTGATCGGTCTTACATTTAAGACGACTAGACGAGTATATTGTCGTAAATCAAAATTTGTCGGGTGATCGTGTCCACCTCCCTCCATTATCGTCTTCACCACAAGTAAATTGCGGTCAATTCTCGACACCCATGAACCTTATCATAATTCATATAGGCATTACGTCCGACATATGATGGTTGTTGAATTCCGGGTAAACCGGTATAGTGGGATTAAATCGGGTCACAATCGAGTCATATAATAAGATTCGAACACATCTTAGAACAAGATTAGATGTCGAAAGAATGTCTGACCCAAAAAAGAAATACTAAATGAGTAAATGTGATGGTACGTCCACTACTTGCACATCAAATTGACAAATTGTCATACGAAGTATAACATTGTTGACTTACTGTAACCTTCATCATCCAATTTTTGTCACGTTTAATTAATCAAAGCCAAAGCGCTTGTGATTGAAACTATCCGTTACAAGCTGAAGACGGACTCTCCGTCTTTAACTTGTGACGAATAGTGTCCGTGTTCAATAAGATTTTGCGTTAATTAATTAATTTAAGTATTAAGGGCGTAGTTTGCCCGAACTCTATGTAATACGCCTTTCTTTACCGTTGGAAAAAAAAAAAAAAAAAAAAAAAAAAGTACCAATAATGCAACTCTTCGCGTATACGCCTCATGCTTAAATATTACCTGATTTTATGAAACATTAAGTATAAATCATGCAATTTGAATTTCAAACGGTATAATAGAGGACAACTTTAGCAAAAGACGGTTAGCAGATTTTATTAGTTAGTTTGACTATCAAACAAATTAGTAGAATTAAAAAGGGGCGTTTGGTAACTAACCGATTAGAGGATAATTGGAATAATTTCGTGAATAAATTGAATATGTTAATACAATATGTTGCTATAATAACAACATATTTAAAAACAGTCAGGATACGCCGTTTACCAAACACATAAGTTTTTAATTAAAAGCTTCAATTTTTTTGAGTCATCACCTAAGATTTTTCCACCTCCTAACCGTCTTATTTTCAAGCGTCTCATCAGTTGGTCTTAATTAAAATTGTCGACGTCTTGGATCACTCCTTTAATTTTGCTTTATTTGAATCGCTTCTAAGTACCGTCTTGAGTCTTGACTTAAAGACGGTTTTAAACAAAAAAAATTTGTAATGATGTGTAATGGAGATACAGTCATTTGCTCTTGTTTGTGGAAACCCTACAAGATGTAACATTAGAGACATGTGCACTATTTTATGTTGTTGATGGATGGTATATTTGGTATTACCATCACGAACAAAATATGTTACTAGTGGAGGTCGACACGGATTAATTTAAGATCGGTTTGGTTAAAACTCGGTTAATAATGGCTCGGGTAATAAGCACGCTTTGTGTTGACTCGAGACTTATTAAAACCTGATTAAGAGAACTTCAATCCCGATTCAAATTTATACTTTCTCGATTCAATGGTTTCTGTACGTTTTCTTTTTTGAGTTTATATGTATGGTTAATACAACATAAATGCCCCTAAACATTACATGCATGTGAAGTCGTAAAAAAAATCCGTAGCAAAAACAAATGTAAAGAAATATGATGGATACGAATGGGGTGACATTGTATACGGTTTTCATATCCGGTATGATAGACAATGCCTTTCAAACTTTGATCTAAATATATATGGTATCGTCTTATCGTTATTTTTCATCAATTCATCGTGTAAATGTTGATGTATTCTTAATTTAATTCAATGAAAAAACTATTTTCTTGTGTTCGCATCAAAAATGATTGACGGTTAGCTTGTCTTCCCCGAAGGGATGACGTGCATAACAAGCACGTCATCTCTTCGGGAATTTAATTCAATGAAAAAACTATTTTCTAGTGTTTGCATCAAAGATTATTGACAATCTTGTCTTCCCCGAAGAGATGACGTGCATAGCAAGCACGTCATCTCTTCGGGAATTTAATTTAATGAAAAAACTATTTTCTTGTGTTTGCATCAAAGATGATTGACGATTAGCTTGTCTTCCCCGAAGAGATGACGTGCATAGCAAGCTTGTGACCGTCATAGGACTTGCAATTTTGTATCACAAAGTCCGTCTGGTAACCGTCGCTAGCTTGTGACGACTAAGTACAAGAATTGTGCCACAAAAAAAATGCGCAGAGCGTATATTAACGTAGCGACTGGGGTTCATCACACAATCCTTGTATCATCGAGGAATGTAAAGCGTTGGAAACGAAAATAATACACTCGAAAAAATGACAAATTGATCATATGTTAAATGATATGTAGGCTTTTTTTTCATACTTTTACTTCCGATTAAAAATTCATCGACTATAATTCGATACAAAGTAATAAATCATAGTAAAAAAAAAGATTATGATTTAGGAGGGGACAATAAAAGCCATATATATGCACAAACTATTCTCAAGCACACTGCCTCTATACTCTTCTTCACAGTGGTTGGAATAACACTAGGGACTCGGGACTCGGGACTCGGGAATCGGGATGGCGTAATACTGGGAAAAATCGAGCAGTAGCTTTGACATATTTGCAGATTTTTGAGTTTAGAATCTGTGGTACCCGTAGGCTGCATCGAAGCTGCTATTTGTTACGTGGCCATTTCATCGACTTCTGAGTGGAAGACGAAACTTGGAAATGTTGTCGTGATGTCCCTGCGACAATTTTATGGTAAATAACGTTAGGTGTGTCGATCATCTCGTCAAAAAGTGAGAAATGTCGCAGAGACGTCTAATATGAATACCTTAGATACTGGAGTGTCATTATTTTCAACAAAGACGGGTTTTTAGACACGAACTGTTGCCATTCCAATTTATCGATCTTTCCATCTTGATTTACATCGGCCTCTTGGAAAGTCTGTTCACCGCAGAAATTAGCATAATGAGTATCGGGTTTATTACTAAGGAAAAAAAACACGACTGAGTCATAAAGGTTTAAAGGGTCGTTGTGGGACGTTCACAACCCTCGGGCTATGTTACTTCGACACTTCATATGACCTCCCGTACCCGTGTCTGACATTAATCCTTGGACATTGGTATAACACTCGGACACTTCATTTTAGACCAAAAACTTGAACATTTTTCATAAAATAGCCGTATCCGACACTTGGATACGTACCCGTGTCCGACCCTTCAAACCGAGTCAGAGTAACATAGCCCTCGCCCCTCGGGGTGCTTGATGCGAAGCAGAAACGAGTGAAGAAAAGGAGCTCACCTTATCGAGTATAACTTCGATTGTTTCATCTGCCAACTTCAACTCAGATTCACATAGAATTGCGATTAACATTCGTCTCACCTGTTCAACCGATCAAATATGTTAAAAAAAATTGTGCGAGTAGGCTAAAAGTATAATGTCGATGTATCATAAAAGCAGACTAAAAGTTCGAGTGTGCTCTAAATCTGCCATATCGTGAAGCAAGAGTGATCGAGAAAAGATACGCAGCAGTCAGAAGTCTCGGCACATGCAAAATCACGGTCAGATGCATTCTCGATTCTCAAAAGCGATTTAACAGCATCTTGATTTAACAGATAGTGATGTCCCGTGTCATGATCGTTAATTCATTACCATTCGAAAGAATATTCAAAGGGAACATTAACCTTAAATCACACCAAGTGTGACAAGGATATCCACACTACGCTATGTTACTCAGACTCGTTTAGAAGTACCCGACACGACACGGGTAAGTGTCCAAGTGTCGGACTTGGCTATTCTATTGAAAGATATGCACATTTTGGTCTAAAATGAGGTGTCCATGTGTCATACCCAATGTCCGAGTGTCCAGTATCGGACACGGGTACGCGAGGAAATTAGAAGAGTCGGAGTAACATAGGCAAACACCGTGTCTGGTTCACACAAAACAATCCTCAACACCTCATATAGTAGCAACAATCATATGAAACATACTAGGAGTCTAGAACAGGAAGCGGAACTGCCAAGAAAATAACATCGACCCATAGCACAGGAACGAAACAATTACTGGGTTAAAAATCCACGAGGTTTACCTCTTGGCGCTCAATAAAACCCGTGCTATCCAAATCATAGAGCCTAAAAGTGACTGCATAGAAACAGGACGGATATGATCAGACAAACATAAGACAAGATCGAGGATGAGGTAATAAAACCCGTCAATCTCTTTGTAACTTACAGTCTATTTTATCTTCTATAGAGGCGTTGGGGTGAAAGACATTAAGCGTTCTAACAAAGTCACCAAAGTCCACGACTCCTTTCCGTTTAACATCAAACAAATCGAAAATCTGTACACAAGAGGGGCAAAGTGTCGTTAGATGTCAATTCAAGAGCTCTCTCGCTCCACGAGATAAACATACCGAGAAAACTGCACATACCCGGTTGGCAAAAAGATTTTCTTTCTTTTTGTTCTTGAATAACGCAAGTTGAAATTCCTCCTGAAGACAAAAGTTGACTGTGAATTAAGTGTGCCGTTATCCACGCAACGAATAAAAACTTATCGAGAACATGCCGTTTACATGCACATGTATTGACTACCCAACATTCAACAAGCAACCAATACGGACTATTACAGACACAAAACCATGTGCGGGAGCCATTTCCAGGTAATGAGTAGACGGTATGGAGTAGGGACCCATTTCCCATCTCTACGCCAAACTCGAAGTGAACTCCCTTCTAAACTCTCCGTAATTTTATTTTTTTTGGTGACGAGGGGTTTAATCCCCGGGCCCATGCATTCCCGCACCATCACATGGACCATGTAAGCCACCTCTTCGGGAGAGGCAGTGACCAAGTGGTTATCACCCCAGCTGGTAATCGAACCTGAGACCTCTCCGTAAATTTCCACAAGCTTAAATTGGGAGATATAAATTTACGACTAGCTCAAAATACAGTAATTCTGTAAAAAGAGGGCCGGTATCTTTATGAACAGAGATGATTTCGAAGATTAGGAGGTACCTTGCTTATAAGCCCATCGTCAATCACAGAACTGCTAATGCTCTTGAACAACTCGAACAAAGCTTCAACTTCACTAACGCTAACTGTTAGACGGAACACAAGATTAAGTGAGTATTTGGTTTATTTGGTTCACGAAAATTAAACAAAATACTACAAGTCTCGAGTGTAACACAGATCAACCATTGGGTAAGATACTCATATTCTTCATTGAACTCAAAAAGTTGAACTGTCATAACTAGCAAAACCCTAAACACATTGACACACATAAAGTCGGATACTTTTAAGCGAGTCTAAGCAACATCTGTATGAAAGACAAACACTATGTAGCGCAGTAGCGGAATGTGGAAACTCCATGGAAAACTACAATATTGGTCCTATGATTTCATACCAACTAGGTTCATTATCATGATACAGTTCTAAAACTGAATCAAATAGTTGCTTACAAGCAGTTTGCGAAGCGAGGTACACCGGATCCTCATGTCCAGGAAATTGCTTAGTCGCAGTCGAATGAAAACAGCCCATTTTTACACCAAAGCTGAAGCAATCCCACCACTCCAATAAGCACTGAGGCTTTTACTACAACATCATCAGTAAAACCATCTTAACCTTGCAAATTTCAAAAGCAAGACAAAATACAAACCAAAAGATGCAATTTATCAGTACAAAACAATACTATTTCCAAACCCTCATATATGGGCAAATTACTCACACCCAATTTAATTTAAATCGCGTTAAAAAAAGAACACAAATTCTCATTGAAAACGGACATTATTCCGTCACAAGCTCAAGACAGATAGTCGTGGACTATGTTACTCGGACTCGTTTAGAAGTATCTCACACGGGTACGTGTCCAAGTGTCAGACTCGGCTATTTTATTGAAAAATATGCATATTTTGGTCATAAATGAGGTGTCCAAGTGTCATACCCATGTCCGAGTGTCGAGTGTTGGACACGGGTACGCGAGGAAATTAGAAGAGTCGCAGTAACATAGGTCGTGGAGATTAAATGGAGCACCCTACTTGCCCTCCAACTACTGAGACGGATTGTGCCCGTCTTCAATGAGACAAAGCTGAAAAAGGAAAGGGAAGCAAGACTTGTTGGGCAAATTAACACTACAATTCTGTACATTACTGTTACTACTCACTACTCCGTATTTGCATTCAAAAAGCACAAAATGGTCAACAAAAATAATGACTCAAAACTCTTATATTCCCTCTACACTTAAGACTCCTCGACCCTCGTCCCGATCAATAGTTATCTATTACGAAATACTATTTTACGAGAGGGAATTCAAACATAGATAACTATTAACTGAGACGGAACGAGAAGGGTAGATTCGTAAAGTACCACCTGGTGACGCCATCTCGAGTCTTGTACCCTTTTTACAACCCCCATTAACTACCCAACAACAAAATTAATTACCAAATACAGAAAGATCCAATCTTTATGCTAAATCAGATGAATCAAGAACAAATAAAACAAACCCATCATATAATTGCAATAATTAAGCTAAAAAAACATTCAAAAATTCATATTTCTACAAATTAGTCAAATACAAATTAAGAAAATCACAAATTTGATCATCAAAACATATATAAATGAGCAAATTAATGATTACCCAATACATTTCTAATTGATCCCAATAAAAGATGAAACTTTATACAAATTAAACAAATTAAATCTGGGAAAATACAATTGAATAAATAAAAGGGGGGAAATTAATCATTAATCAAAATTATTATAAACTCACCAAATTAAAAAAAAGGGTGAACCGCCGGAAAAAAACCCGCCGGAATCACGGCTTTTGAAGACAAGAAAAGGGCACAAAAAAAATTATGGAAAAAAATAAAAAAAAATAAAATGTATGAGCAATGGTGTATTGTCAAAAAATTTATAGTTTAATTGTGTAATTATAAAATACTATAAAATATAATGCAATAAATATGTGATTATATGCAATAAGAATAATTGTATTATATTGTAATAATGATTAATAATTAATTATACAGGTGATTTGGTCTGTAGATGAAGAAGAAAGGGAAATATTTTACTAGTTGGTTGAGAAGAGAAGAGAAGAGAAGAGAAGGGGATGGTTTATATAAAGTTGTTTGAGAAGGTGTGTTAGAATGTGAGGAACCGTGTTCATTTGGTGTTTTTATTGCCATGTGGTCATGGTTGGTAAATCGATAACGAGCGAGGTCGGGTCGGGTCGGATCAGGTCAGGTCAGGTTATTTTATTTACCTCGATTTATCGATAGGGGTCGGGACGGACTATGGTTATCTCGTGTTAGCTCAATCTTTGATACGTTGATAGTGGTCGGGGCGGGGTCTTATTGGGTTAGGGTTTATCGTGTTACCTCAGTCTTTGATAGGACGTCGATAGCAGGAAAGGTCGGTCGGGTCTTGTTATCTCATGTTACCTTAATCTTGGCCGAGAATAAGCTCGTAAGGGGCGGGACTATGGGGGCGTATCGGGCCAGGCTTTGTCGTGTTAGCTCAATCTTTGATAGCACATCAATAGTAGGAAAGGTCGGTCGGGTCCTGTTATCTCGTGTTATTTTAATCTTGACTGAGGATAAGCTCGTAAGGGAAGGGACTATGGGGGGTCATATCGGGTCAGGCTCTGTCCTGTTAACTCAATCTTTGATAGCACATCGATATCAGAAAAGGTTGGTCGGGTCCTATTATCTCGTATTACCTTAATCTTGGTGGAAGATAAGCTCATCTGGGGCGGGACTAGCTATTTTCTTATTAGGGATATTTTATATGGTACCCCTCAATTTTTTGACTTTCTACATGGTACTCCTACACTTTTTAAAACATACACGGTACCCGTAATTGTGGTCATTATCATTACACGTACCCCTAAACTTTATTTTCCGTCAATTAAACTCAATTTTGGGCGTTAAATGATTACTTATGCTCATAACCAAACTTGACATTTATCATCTCATGACATAAGGACTCTATTAGAATTAATATCTATTCTTTGGACGTGTTAATTTGGCAAAGATCAATAGTTTTTCCGCCAACATTTTTTTAGCCCATATATATCTATAAATATTAGAATCGAGATGGATATTGAGTCTAATAGAGTCCTTATGTCATGTGATAGTAAATGACAAGCTTGCTTACGCGTTCAAGTTATCACTTAAAGCTTAAAAATGAGTTTAATTAACGGAAAATAAAGTTTAGGGGTACACGTAGTGATAATGCCAACAATTAGGGATACCATGTATGTTTTAAAAAGTGTAGGGGTACCATGTAGAAAGTCAAAAAATTGAGGGATACATGTAGAATATCCTTCTTATTATTTACTCTTTTTGCTTTTTTCATATGTAAGAATTTTATACTTGTATGAATTCAACAATAGCTTATATTTTCTGCCTAAATTAAAACTCGTTAAGTCAAGTGAGATAAACTTACGATAGAGGTGATTATTAGAGAGTATTAGGAAAAAATACCATTAGGGGAATATATTATCATCAGTTATATATTTTTATAAGATATTATATTTAGGAATATTCTTGAATTGTTCACCATATAGTGATATACACGACGATGTTACATAATTACATGCATGATATTAGAGTGCCAAAAGCAGTTTAAAATTAACTACATTAATCATGCTTTTTTATCTTTCCATTAACCAAGACGAAATTAATAATAAAAACGATTTACATTTCTAAAGATTAAAAATGCATGTAATCAACCAATCTTTGAAAAAAGTTGAAGTTTATTCTTGTTAAGTCTTATTTAAGACGGGTATTATCGTCTTAAGCTTAAAACGGGTCAAATACTATTAAGTGAGCTTATAAAGACAAAAAAATTGTCATTTTTTAGATAATGAGTAGGGCAATTTGATATATATTTGACCCGTCTTACACTTGAAACAGATAATAACGGTCTGAGATGAAAATTGGTGTTATTTGAAAGATGGGTGACACGAGGCATGATTCATGCCATATCAAAATTTCCAATGTTATGCACTAAGAAAATTTCCAATGTTATGTACTAAGAAACTTTCCAATGTCGACATTAAACACGGTAAGTCTTGCTTAAAATGTGTATTATTCGTTTTAAGTTTAAGACGGGTTAAATATTACTTTCTCCATGTCAATCAATTATATACATTTGCTTTATTCACGTTTGTCAATACTCGTTTTCTTTTATTAATATCTTTAGTTACATATCGATAAAAACTATAAAAGTTTGATATTCACAGTGTATTCGGTAAGACAATTTAAACAAGATTTCACATTACTATTTTTATGTTATATATTAAAAGTTGTGTCGAAAATTTACTCGATTTATAAATAGTGCCCATAAAGTGAAATGTATAGAGTTATTGAAATTGAGTAAGTATCAGTCTTTCAAGTGGAATAATAAAGAAAAAAAATTGTTATTTTCTAGGTGATAATGACGGTTTGAAATGAGAATGTATGAATATTAAATTGATTTGATTTTACCAAAGAAGAAGGATGTGGATAGAAATTCAAAATAATTTACCGATCATATTAATAGTTTAAATGTGGTAAAATTTAAATAATATTCTCATTAATTACAATAAAAATGAGTTTATATTTGAATTTATGAGTTTACATACTCCCCTATCCATATTAAATATCCCATTGTCCACAATGGGACATTTAATATGGCTAGAAGGGAGTATGAGTTATGAATGTGTGTCATTAGGATAAATGTTAGAAAAACCGTTATCTTTAAAATACTCTTATTATATACTCCGTATATTTTTTGTCTATATTCATTAAAATATTATTTTAATGAAATAATTACAATTATTAGATTGTCTCAAGATTTAATATGGACCGTTTAAAAGTAATGGATATCTATTCCGTTTCAAGTAATGGAGAGAATCGAGACCGGAAACTATGGTGTTGTTAGTGTATAACCTTAGTGATTTGATTTATTTACTAACACAAGATGGAATATTCTTATAAATTCCTTTTCACTTTCAATAATATTTTGTTTCCTTGTTTATATGGTAGTGTGCTTATCCAAATTGTAAAATACAAATCCTCGATAAGATGGACAATATTTGTCACAAGTTTAAAATAGATAGTATCTCTATCACAAAATGCAGGTGACATTACTCATAAAAATGCTCAATTTTTCTCCACTTGTCTTCCCACTTGCATTGCTGTGAGAGAATATTATCCGTTTTCAGTTTGTGACGAATAGTTTTCGTCTTCAACAAGACTCATTGATGGTAAAGTTGGAAATAAAATGGTTAATCTTGTAATTTTGTTAAATAATCTTTGAATAATTTCTATGACATTTCTTCAACAAAGATAACAAAAGAAATATTTTGGAGATTTCCTCGGGAGTCGGGAGTATGAGAAAGTTTGGATATTTCGATATAATTTTTCCTTTAAGACAACAAGCAGGTATATTATTTTTGGTTTTTCTAACGTGTGTCATAACTCATAAGGACATACTATTAATAAATCAAATATGGAAATATTCGTTAGAAAAACCGACTATTTTATAGCTAAAAGAAGTATTTATACAATTATATTATGTGAATTGTAATATCTTTAACTAAAGCTTATTTCGTTAATATACCTCCATATTCGAATGCCCTATTATGTGTTGAGATTACACTTGTGAAATTTGAGACTCCAGCAATTTAAACTCCCAATAACTCCTCGATTTTGGTATCATTGAATTTTCTTAAGATATAATTCATTTAAACTCCGTAATTTATGCCTGATCAATAATTTTTTTTATCACAATTAATACACTTTTTGTTTCGATTATCTTTACCTATTTCATTTTAAAATGTCTAAATCATTTATTTTTTTACCTTCTTAAAATATGAAGGTTTTTTTTATGTGATTTGATTATCCGCATCCCTATAACCCACGTGTCATCTACACACATCATCAATTTCATTTTCTTAACCAAAAATCCAAAATCAAAAAAAATAAATAAATAATCGGGACAGTGGAATCGAAAACAATCAATCAATAAGATATTTCACAAAATTCTTTATTTTGTCCAACTCTTAAAACAAAATTATAAAGTACAATTAAAAAAATAAAAGTTCATCTACCTCATTATTTCCATTATTTTTATTAAATTAGTCCACTCTATGTACCAAATTTCTTTGATGATTTTGTAGGGGATAAGTTATTTTCCGTACTTCTAAAATTCAAAATATTATCCTTAAAATTACAACCTTGCTAAGTCAAACAATTTGGCACGTGTCCTAAAAGAAAAATGAAATTCAATCAATTCAATTATTTAAATATTTAAATTATATAAATAAAATTACTTAAACACCATGATAATCGATAATTCAATAATTCATAACAAATGACCAATCTACAGAAGAAAATTCTACACTTGGCGAATATGTACATGATCGTGTATGCTTATATAAATTAAATTATTCCTATTTGTAATTTATTTATTATTTACGTCACTGTCGTTACATTGTAAAATAATAATAATTATATCATTGTCTTTGAATTTTAAATTAATAATTTTTTTTGGTTGAACTAGCTCTCACATCAAATCTAAATACTTCCCCCCCATTTGATATAGCACACCACGTACGGTAGAATCTTGAGTTGCCAAAGACTTTTTAGACCTAATAAAGAACATAATAACCCTACTAAAAATATTAAAAAATATATCTTAGAAAAAAATATCGTAAAACCGTATGAGGTATACCGTATACATAAATACAAATACGAGAAAAATGAGCATACATTAGATGTATTAACTTAGATTTATTTGTTTTTTAGCATGTGTATTTTTTTTTGATTTATTAGCTCAAACTTTATTATTTTTTTGAGTATATTTGTATATTTCTGAGCTTATTAAAGTTTATGAGTTAATTAAATTTTAACTTTTTTTTCCGTCAAAATTCTAATTTAACTTAGTTTATATGTAATGTCTTTTAATTTTATTTTAATTTTTTGAGCTTAGTGTTTTGATGAATGAACTCAAAAAATTTATAGCAAAACACATAAATTTTAGAACAAAATTCAATAATTTCATTATAATTTTAAAAAGTAAAAACTGGTGGTAGTACATCGGATTTATAATTGTTAAATATAATGTGTTGCGTAAAATAATTAGCGATTTTATAAAAAGTTTGTATAAAACTGTCTGACATAAGTATGTATTTACGTGGATATTACCGATACATAATTGAGTAATTCTTGTACACATCATTATAGTTGGTCCATGTTACATAAAATGATAAAATAAAGTGAATATTGTACAATTTGTTTTTCTGGCTACTTGCAAATTGAATATTCTTATTAGTCAACTATAATAATTTGGCTGTTCTTTTTGGATTTGAAATTGGATAAGTTCGTGTGGTTGGCTTATATTTAAGGTCTCGTTTGAATTAAAATTGTCGGGACTAGATTTAACGAAATTAACTTGAACTAACTATATTTAATGAAGCGGAATTTCATTAAATAAAATTGAACTAAACTAAATAAAACTTAACTAAATTGAACTAAATTAAATTAAAATAAGTTAAAATTAAGTTAAAAAAACATGAGCAAAGTTGTAATTACATTTAATTTTTTGGAATACAAAAATTATTTTTCAACAAAATATTTGGTGAAAAAACGTGGGTCGACTAAATAAAAAAAAAGCTTTACGACTTCATATATCATCCAAACTGTATACGTAAATAACTAAATATCAATTAACGTAACCCTTAAAATCATAAAGGGTGATTCTTATAATTTGGATTTAAATTTAAATCGAACCTCTAAGCATCAATTTTACAATAAAAAGGTATATTTTCCGCACTTTTACTATAGTGTTAGGGGTCTAAAAGTGAATATACTAAAATTAATAATTTAGATGTAAGCATAACATTAATTAGAATCGAAACAATTTAACAAAAATGGTGGTTATTAGAGTCTTTATTTTCTCGTTATAATTAAAGTAATTCTTGATTATTTTGCTACATATAATTAATATTTGTAAATATCGTATAACCGAAGTCGTGTTATGTCCATGATGTGTGACGTGGTCTAGGCCGACTAAACAAGCATGCAGACAACAAGACATTAATTAAAATCGAAACAATTTAATAAAAATGTTGGCGCTATAACGTTTTTTCTTCTTATAATTAAAGTTAGTATTATCATTTGGTCACATATAATTATTATTTATAAATGTCGTATGACAGAATAAAGTCTTATCGGCCTTTTGGCCGTGTTATGTCCATGATATGTGCCGTGGTCTAGGCCGACTAAACAAACAAAGAGACAACAAGACCGATCATTAATTAGAATCGAAACAATTTAACAAAAATGTTGGCTAATAGCGTTTTCTCTCAATATAATTAAAGTTATTATTATTATCATCATTTCGTCATACATGATTATTATTTATAAATGTCGTATGACCGAAGTCTAATCGGCCTTTCGGCCGTGTTGTGTCCATGATGTGTGCCGCGGTCTAGGCCGACTAAACAAGAAAGCAGACAACAAGACCAAATCTAGACAACAAATTATGAAAAATCTATAAAAAAAGAGGTCAACAACCTAGATTAGTGGAGGCTAAAGGTAATTAAATGTGATTAACGTTGTTAATTGACATTTAATTATTTTTTAATACTTGATTCCTTTGATTTAAGGACATCTGTACTTCACTAATCATAAATTAATGTGAACTACAACATTTGGCTGCTTGTAATTGAAGATCTCTAGAATCGTACGTAGTTTCGATACGGAGTATCAGTCGTTATTGTATTAGACGGTTATTGTGTAAGACGGTTGTATTTTACAATCAGTTTATAATAAAAAAAAAAGTGATTATTTTTGAAAAAAAATGATGATTCTTATAATGGTCACTTTTAATGTACACCGGAGACTATTTATCATATAATAGTCACATTTTAAGTCATCGTACCGTATAATTGGTATAATTTGAGGATATATATTTTTGCTTTATAAGTGTTTATGTGTTTCCTAGTCTTTAATGATACGACGCCATCAGAGTGAAACATAATCTCAGTGTCACCCTCTTACATGCAACACTTAGACACTTATAACACCGAGATTGAACGCCCTTCAATAACGCTAACAGACTTTCCATATCATATGTTATTATGTTGAAGCTTGATTATTTCATAATATATTTTTTTTGGGTGATGAGGGTTTAATCCCCCGGATCCATGCATTTCCGTACCATCACATGAACCATCTAAACCACCCCTTTGGGGACTGTAGTGGTCAAGTGATTTTCGCCCCAGCTGATACCGAACCTTAGACCCCTCAACTCCAGCATTTCTGCAAGATTTAATTTTCATAGTATTTGTTATAATCACAATTCTTTGGCCTCTTTGTTTGAATAATTAGGCTTAATAATTCAATCTGAATCGTGCATATCACAAATCACAAAAAAATGTACATAGGTTTTGAAACAAAAGGGTTGATTTGTATTACTATTTCGAAAAGTATACACATACTTAATACTAATATAGATAAGCGTTTTTTTTGATGACGAGGGAATTAAATCTCCCGAACTCATGCATTTCCCCACCATCACATTGATCTGTAAGCCATCTATTCGGGGGATGCAGCGGCCAACCGGCAAAGTTACTAGTAGGCACAAGCGTTTTGAGACACAACTTCCATGCAACAAACATCTCCGAAATACCCTCGATACATATGAACTAAAGTCCCGATCTATGATCTGAATCGGAGGGAGTATATAACTTGCAAATAAAGCAAATTAGACAACTATTATTATTGTAACTTTAACATCACTAACTAACTAATTAACTGTTGTTCTCAGTAATCTCAACATGTGCGTGCAGCATGCTTTTTGGCGCACCAAAATCTCCAAGAACTCAGCATTTGTTACGTTTTTGTGCAGCAGACGGATATATCCGTAGCAAACTTGCGACGGGTCAGATAATACTCATATAAAGAGATAAGATAAAAGTAGAATATCTTGATAATACCAAATTATTTTGTATTTTTCACCAACATGAATAAAATTTGACCCATCGTAAGCTTGTGACAGATATACCCGTCAGACCGTCACGAGAGACCGTTTCTCGAGATCTCTAAGTCAAGTCAGGTTGCTGTGTTGCTCGGCCCTTTATTAAAGCACAAATTCTTATTTGCAACGGCACTATCCGTCGCAAGCTTGTGACGGATACCGTTTTCTCTCACAAAATACCCACTTTTTCTCTCTCGCTGACACTATTCATGTGGTCCCCTTTCTCCACTAACTCATTTTATATCCATTTTATCTCACAAAATATCCGTCACAAATGGTGACCCGTCTTAAGAAAAACGGACTGCTATTAAAGAATATTCTTGATTCTCATGACCAAGTACATTGTTCCTTCAATCACCCGACAAAGTCTATAACGGGTTAAATATTAACCGTATATGTTGATAAACAAAATAAAATACTACTTTGTAGAAAATTTTTATTTTTATTTTATCTCCCCATAAAGATAGTATATAACCTGTTTTAAATTTGCGACGGACCGTTACAAATGAGATTATAAGAGCTCAACCACTTTTGTAACATAATAATCATCTAATGTTTTACTTACTAGTATTACTTAAAATTTACTCCTAGTAATTAAGATAATTCATATTTTTCAAAATCACTCATGAGTACATGAATCCATAAATGCATAAGTCAAGATTTTATTTATGTTTTTTTTTGTGTTAAATTAGCTATATTAGTTTTACAACATGGAGGTCATAGGCGATATCTATTACTTCCTCCATTCAAATCCAATCTACACTTATTCCATTTTAATCCATTCATATCCAAACTACCACTTTCCTATTAAAGTCTAAAAAATTACTAAAGTGTCCTTATGAATATCAATTATTTACACAAAATGTCATTGAATGACCCACCATTAATCAATTATCACCCATTTAAATTAATAAAAAAACACCTTACACACATCCAATTGTACTTTTAATAATTTTTTTAACCTATTTCTTAATATTTGTGCAAAAAACAAAACTACACTTTTGATATGAATGGAGGAAGTATTTATTATTTCTATTTTAGATCACTAAATGAAGGGTTTTGTAACGATTTTCCACAAATTTATCAATTATATAATATTTTATATATAGACATACTAATTCCTTCACCATGTTACATACTTACATTATTACGCTTTACAACATGTATGTGTATGCATGCATGCATGTAGTGGTGGAGTTAGGTGGCTAGCAGAGGCGCTCATCCCTGCCGACAATCGGAAATTTTGAAGCTTTTAGCAGTTATAATTTTTCAATATTCCGAGTTTTTCTTACAACATTACCCTTTTATCCCTGCTAAATTTATTTACTTTTATTAGGGTAAATTTTTAACTCCATGCATGCATGTACATTAAACGTCTCTCATAGTCCCAGAGGAAATCATTCTTGTAAATTTGTCATAGAGAAATGAGAGAATCTTAGCCGACGTTACTCGTCTTATATAATATCTTATCGACTTAATAGATATGTAAGCCAGTGATTCGGGATCAACTATTCTACTTTTGTGTCTCAACTCAGATTCTATTGTCCGAATCCATAAGTCATCATTACATAATAAAACAGATAATAATTTCTATAAAATTATTGACGTGTCACAAAAATAATACAATGATATACAAAATGAGATCCAAAATGAGACCGAGAATCCATTCTCGTAGCCACTAGCCAGTAGACACCAAAATTCTGAATTTACAAATTGCTAGACATTGAGTTCATAGCATGACATTATTAGTTCGTTAATAATTGAATAAATAAATAAAATATGATAGATGTAGCTTTCATTTTAACAACCCAATAATATGCAACTATGTCAAACATACATAAGTTGACTAATTATCGACCTAAGTTATATTCATCATAATTAATACTCCCTCATATTCCATATTTTGTTCCCCTTGGGTTGGACACAAGGATTAAGGTGGAGAATAAAATAAGTGTACAAAATTGGGTGGAGCTTGGTGATAGGAGAAAGATGAATAATTAGGAATTAAATAAGAATTTGTGGGCCACAAACATTAAAAAAGTGATAAAATAGGAGTAAAAAGAGTTGGTGGGGTTTGGTAATAGGAGAGAGAAATGAATAAAATAAGAATAAAAGTTTCCAAAATAGGAAAGGGGAAGAAAACCTGAATAATCCGTTTTAGGAAATAGTGAAGAAAATATGGAATAGGAGGGAGTATATATTTTGTTATCAAAATCATTTTGATTATTAGATATTAAGGCCCTATTTTTCACTGATTTAGGTTCAACTTATTTTAATTCAATTCTGCTTTATTCGCATCAGTTTGACTATTTGGCTTAGGTCCATTCAGTTCAGCTTAGTTATATTCAAAATAATTTTTACTTCAACTCGATTCCTCCCGTTTGGCTCATCTTCATTCAGTTAAGTTCGATTCTAACTCCATTCATTTTCAGTTTCTTTCCATTTAACTCCTTTCAGGCCGAAAAGAATCAGGTCTAATATCTTTTTAAAAGCACAATGTTATAAGAGGCCACATTTTGTGTAAAACAAGTCCAATTATAAAGCCCAACAAAATTAATTAATAAATTTGTAAAAATTAATTTTATTATGACAGCCTAATGTTTTATATCGATAACTTACCTATTTAAATTTATCAGTACTACTTACCTATTTAAATTTATCAGTACTACTCATAAGATATTGACGTATCAAAATAAATTTGAAATTAACATACAATTTAATAATTAGTTTGAGCTATTCTCCTATTAGACCAGTTTATGTTACTAATAGGAGAGTAGCTCAAACTAATCATTAGTAACGACTCTTTTACAAAACCGTCTTATAAGTTATCCGTCTTATAAGTCATCACTTGTACTCGTAAGACGGTTTTACAGAAGAGCCGTTTTTAAAAAGTGTAATTTGATGTTATTCTGATTGGAACTAATTTCTGGGCCATTAAATGGTATAAGCCCAAGAAAATGAACTAAAATAGTAAAATAAATGAAGTACGTTAGGCCCATAAACTTTAACAAATCAAGCCAGATAAGGTTACGCTAACTCATTTTCCATTAATTAATCCCGAAACTAATTTTAAGAGATCAAAATTATGCTGAGAAATTATCTAAACTAAAAAAAGTTACCCTAGCCGGCAAGGTTGGAGTCTAGTGATTAAAACTTGAGTGAAATTTCCAGGAGACCCGGGTTCAAGTCTCCCCAATAGCAAAAATCTTGTGGAGTATTCTTGGCCCGGGTCCACGTCTAAATAGATTTCGAGTCTGTCACGCTCGGGCAGCTTTAGCTGCGGGTTCCTTCGTCGAAAGAAAAAAGTTACCCTAAACCGAGTTTTTAAAACTCGTGAGGGAGAGCTTTACGAAATACCGAGTATATATATATATATATATATATATATATATATATATATATATATATATATATATATATATATATATATATATATATATATATATATATATATATGAATCAATCGAACATTGCAAAACAGACCATCTAGTCGTCTCAAATAATCTTGGTACGTTCATTTATCTTAGCTTGTACGTTGGAAACGGGTTTATACAAGAATTATTGATATTTTATATATGTAATGTATACCAAAAGACCTGAATTATGAATCTGTATGGCGAATTAGCGATTTAGGAGCCTGCCCTTCGCGGTGTTGGGACATAATTACTGAAGAAAGAACTCGCTTTGTAAGCACAGTTAATCGCGTTCTTGAAAAGCGTTTCGGGACTACTTTATGTGCATAGTTCGTACTGCATTAGCTGCACCAGGTCTGAACATGGGTTGGAACCTGGGAAAGCGGAATATAAAGCGATTTGCAGAATTGCAGATGGCGAGATTTATGTGCAGCTGGAAGAATGTCTTATGAGGATGCTGTCTTTATCATTCAAGCAATCGACCCTCCTGCAATCGAGAATATCATTCTGTCAAAATGTTTTCTGTATACTTACAGTTACAGAATCACAGCGCCAACAGCGGTTTTCTGTATACTTACAGAGTCACAGTTACAGAATTACAGCACCAACAGCGGTTTTCTGTATACTTACAGTTACAGAATTGCAGCGCCAACAGCGGTTTTCTGTAGACTTACAGTTACAGAATTGCAGCGCCAGCAGCGGTTTTCTGTAGACTTACAGTAACAGAATTACAGCGCCAACAGCGGTTTTCTGTAGACTTACAGTAACAGAATTACAGCGCCAACAGCGGTTTTCTGCAGACTTACAGTTACAGAATTACAGCGCCAACAGCAGTTTTCTGCATACTTACAGTAACAGAATTACAGCGCCTTACAGTTACAGAATTACAGCGCCAACAGCGGTTTTCTGTATACTTACAGTTACAGAATTACCGCGCCAACAGCGGCTTGAGATCGCTAACTCTTGCTGTCATTCGTAGGACTCGAGTAATTCAGCTGTAAGCTGCAGTTACAGCAATGAACAAAGAATGCTATGATTTTCTGGTATGCTTTATTTATTTACAGCTTTCTCTATTACAATCTTTACTACTACTTCACTATGATTCTAATTGGCTATTCTAATTTTCTCGCGTACCTGTGTGTCGTGATACTCGACACTCAGACATCGGTATGACACGTGAGCACCTCATTTCAGACCAATATTTGCATATTTATCAATAGAATAGTCGAGCCCGATACTTGAACACGTACCCGTGTCAGTTAATTCTAAACGAGTCTTAGTAACATCGATTATTCACTCATAAGTCGTAACATTACATTTCAAATTTCCGATCTATGCAAGTGACACTATTCATAAGGTGCTTCATTTCTCGACTTGTCCTCCAACTTGCCGTATCGTAAAAAGAAGACTATCCGTTTTCAACTTGTGACGAGACGGTTTTAATAAAAAAATAAGCGAATGAATTTGGACCCACCGGTCATCAAAATTGTCGCGTACCTTTGTGCTGTGTCTGACTCTCAACACTCAGACATCGGTATGACACTTGAGCACCTCATTTCAGACCAATATTTGCATATTTATCAATAGAATAGTCGAGCCCGATACTTGAACACGTACCCGTGTCAGTTAATTCTAAACGAGTCTTAGTAACATCGATTATTCACTCATAAGTCGTAACATTACATTTCAAATTTCCGATCTATGCAAGTGACACTATTCATAAGGTGCTTCATTTCTCGACTTGTCCTCCAACTTGCCGTATCGTAAAAAGAAGACTATCCGTTTTCAACTTGTGACGAGACGGTTTTAATAAAAAAATAAGCGAATGAATTTGGACCCACCGGTCATCAAAATTGTCGCGTACCTTTGTGCTGTGTCTGACTCTCAACACTCAGACATCGGTATGACACTTGAGCACCTCATTTCAGACCAATATTTGCATATTTATCAATAGAATAATCGAGTCCGATACTTGAACACGTACCCGTGCCGGTTAATTCTAAACGATTACTCACTCATAAATCATAACATTACATTTTAAATTTCCGATATATGCAACTGACACTATTTATAAGGTGCTTTATTTCCCCGACTTGTCCTTCAGCTTGCCTTACCATAAAAAGAATATTATTTGTCTTCAACTTGCGACGGATAAAAACGGTTTGAATTAAAAAAGGGGATTGCTATATCACGCCCCCTGTTTTACTTGTTACGCCCCCTATTTTTCAATTTATTCCCATTTTGCCCCTGCGTCTTACGTTGAGTTTTGACGTTCGTTGATGATGATGATTTCTGTATTTTTTTTGAGACGGTTTTTAAGACGGTTTTGGAGTTGGTTTTTGAGACGGTTTTTGAGACGGTTTTTCAGACAGTTTTTAAGACGGTTTTTGAGACGGGTTTTGTTTTTTTTTTAGACGGTTTACGAAACGTTTTTTTGAGACGGTTTTTGAGACGATTTTTGAGACGGGTTTTGGGTTTTTTTTTTGAGACGGTTTACGAAACGTTTTTTTGAGACGGTTTATAATTTCCCATCCAAATTATATTATTCCATACTATAGACGGAAAATAAAAAAATACAATGTCGTTTAAAAAAAATTAATAATAAATTGTCGTGTAAGAAATAAAATAAAAATACGAGAGTTGACATTGCTAGATACGGAAAAGAAAATAAAATTTTAAAAAAAAAAAAAAAAAAAAATACAATGTCGTGTAAAAAACACGACAGGACCTAGGCCATGTCGTGTAGACCACACGACACAGCCATGGCCATGTCGTGTGGACTACACGACATGGCCTAGGCTGTGTCGTGTGGTCCACACGACATGGCCAAGGTCGTGTCGTTAAAAATGAAAAAAAATGGAAAAATGTTGGCCGTGGGGTTCGAACCCACGCGCGCTTATGTGTAGAAGATCTTAAGTCTTCCCCCTAAACCACTCAGGCAAACCAGCTAATTGATACTTCATGATAGAAAGAATATATTCATATTCAATTAGAATATTTTAAATACTTGAAACTTTTTGAGCAAAGGTACAATTACTCGATTAAATTATGATATAATGATATATTTACGACGTCGTTATATTACCTATTAGCACGCTTTTCTTTTGTTGGATGAAACAACAAAATTTTTACGAGACATACGCAAAATCGTTCCAATTTTTTTTTCCTAATTCGCAATTAAACCGTCTTAAAAACCGTCTCAAAAATTGTTTATTATTACCGTGTCAAAATACCGTCTCAAAATCATTCTCAACAAAAAGTCTGAAATTTCGGCTACAAAATTATTATCAAAAACCGTCTCAAGAACCGTCTCAAAATCGTCACACAAACTATCTCAATTACCGTCTCAGAAACAACCAACTTAAAACCCGGCCGTCAACAATACGTAAAAAAAAAAAAAAAAACCAAAAAAGATTCAGGGGCAAAATGGGAATTATTTAAAAAGTAGGGGGCGTAACAAGTGAAACAGGGGGCGTGATATAGCAATTTTGTTAAAAAAATATGGGAATGTATTTGGACCCACCAGTCATCAAAATCGTCACTATCAGGCCGACACTTGTAACTTTATTGCCGCCATCAGACGTGTCCTCCAGCTGTATTAATTTAATGTATTTTTTAATATTATTCTAAATTCATAATAATTGAAGTCATTAAGAAATTTTATAAAAAAATTATTGTACTTTTGTGATGGAAGAATTATTCTTTTCAATTACAAATAAATTAACTTGATTATTGACCTACAACAACTTTTTTGGAAAAGACTAATATAAATTATAAACTGTTACGGAATAATTATTAGCTCTATTGTATGTTCCTTATCATTCTCCATAAAACTACACAAATTCTCCTCTGTCACGGGCCTATCCGTCGCAAGTTTGCGACGGGTCAAGTAATACCCAAGTAGGTAGATACGATAAAAGCAAGTACCTAGAAAATGACAAATAGTTTTGTCTTATTAACCCGTCGCAAGTTTGTGACGGATACATCCATCACAAGTGAGACTTGCTGATAAAAATAATTGTTAAGTCCTTGTCCTACTAAACATGCTTTTCAATATGATTGGTCATCATTATTTGACCCTTTGAATAGTTCATTCCAAGCTCAAAAATCTTAAAACACATATTTTTCCAACATAAATTTATAACAATTTTCATCAATTTATTTTAAGCTAATTAAATTGGTTATTAAATTTACTTTTTTTTTGGTTAAAAATGGTAGAAAGATATGAACCAATTAAGGATCTTGGTGCTGGTAATTTTGGTGTAGCAAGGTTGGTAAAAGATAAAAAAACTAATCAACTTTTTGCAGTTAAATACATGGAAAGAGGAAATAAGGTAAATCTTAATTTATCCTTTTTTTTTTTGTTATTTACCTTTTCTTTTGTCATGGAACGCGCATAGGTAAATATAATGTTAACGGAATTTAAATCAAAGGTTATCACTATTTGGGATTTACCTTTTTATTGTCGCGATTTTACCAGCTAAATTAGTTAACGTGGGTAATCGAGAATGTTTTTTTAGAGTGTGGTCAATGTTTATTTTTAGGTGATTGAAAATAAGTCAACCATAATATTATGTGGATAATATTAATACAAGTAATTCGGTATTTCGATCATTTGTTTACGTATGCTTTTTTTTTATAAGCAAATGATCGGGTTGTTGTTGAAAATTCGGTTCTGTGTAGTGGCGGAGTCAGAATTTCAGGCAACGGGGTTGCATGCTAATTTTATAAGTGGGTTTTTAAAAAAAATCGAAAATTTTAAGTAAAAATATCGAATTTTCCAAACGCCAACTGGGACTGGCGCGCCTGCTAGACCCCTCGCTCCACCACTCCACTGGTTGTACCATGAGAGTCAAAATGTGATGAAATACAGACGTAGTTTAGATGAGACCGTCTCACACAAGGATTACGGAATGAAACGGGGATTAATCACATTTGCTAGTAGACCATTCTTTTATCGCGTTTTTGTGGATTCGATTTTGTATAGATCTGTTGTTTCAGATTGATGAAAAAGTACAAAGGGAAATCATCAATCACAGGGCTCTAAAGCATCCGAATATTGTCCGGTTTAAAGAGGTATATCGTCGATACTTCTACTAATTATCGTCTTGGTTCTTCTATGTAACGGAAATGGAGTCGATAATGGTGAAATCTTACTTGCAGGTGTTTGTAACGCCGACACATTTGGCTATAGTTATGGAGTATGCAGCTGGTGGTGAACTCTTTGCCAGAATTTGTTCTGCTGGTCGGTTTAGTGAAGACGAGGTTTAGAAAACACGTATTTTATAATCATTCTGGCTCCGTTTGGTTTGATGAATAATACTATTTTTTCGACAAACCAAATGGGGTTTTAGTACGAATGCTGTGGTCTCATCTGTAACTCTGTTTTTCCTGCATCAGGCGCGATTTTTCTTTCAGCAGTTGATTTCCGGAGTCAGCTACTGTCATTCCATGGTAAATAAATTTCACTGTAGTAAATACATTACTGAGATGCGCAGCGCATTATCGACTCATTACTGAGCTTCCTGCAGGAAATCTGTCACAGGGATCTTAAACTCGAAAACACCCTTCTAGACGGAAGTCCAACACCGCGTCTGAAGATATGCGATTTTGGTTATTCTAAGGTCTGTGTTTTATTTTCAGAACGATTCAGTCGGGTTGGTTCCAGATCAGTAAATTTTCTTTTGTCTCTCTGTCGCAGTCTGGACTCTTGCATTCGCAGCCTAAATCGACTGTAGGAACACCAGCATACATTGCACCAGAGGTTTTATCACGAAAGGAATATGACGGAAAGGTTTAAACCCTAAACCCTAAACCCTAAACCCTAAACAGATTGGTACAGTATGCTGTATGCAGCTTACAGTTTTACACGAAAACAGATTGCTGATGTCTGGTCTTGTGGAGTGACTCTATATGTGATGCTGGTGGGTGCATATCCTTTCGAAGAACCCGAAGATCCAAAGAATTTCCGGAAAACAATCGGGGTAAGTTTGATTTACTCGACCTAATAAACCAGACCCGAAACCAGACAGTAACTCAAACGTTCCATTATGTACAGAGAATATTGGGCGTGCAGTACTCCATCCCGGATTATGTACGCGTATCAGCCGACTGTCAGCAACTCCTGTCACGTATCTTTGTCGCTAATCCGTCTAAGGTAATGCATTTTTGTTTACGACACAGAAATAAGACTGCAGTCTGCAGTCTGCAGTCTGCAGTCTGCAGTGTGCAGTCGGCAGTCTGCAGTCTGTCAGTGTGCAGTGTGCAGTGTGCAGTCTGCAGTCGGCAGTGTGCAGTCTGCAGTCTGCAGTCGGCAGTCTGCTCTAAGCGACAACGTTTAATGGTGTTAATGTTGTGCAGAGGATTACCATCCCCGAGATCAACAAGCACCCATGGTTCCTGAAAAATTTGCGCAAGGAACTAATTGAAGGCAAGGGAACAAACCCTGAGAAACCGGATGATGAAGAACAGTCGGTCCAAAGTGAAGAAGAAATACTACGGATCATAGAAGAAGCGAGGAAACCCGGGGAGGCTACTAAAGCGGAACAACTAGCTGCAGGACTCGGGTTTTTGGATGGCGATGACTTGGAAGAAGAAGAAGCCGAAATGCTGGATTCAGATTTAAGTAGTGATTTTGTTTCACCTCCTATATAATCCATCTCCATTGCTAATAAAATTCCACTTAGCTTCAGTTTTTTCGGGCCGAGATTGTCTGAACAGAACTGAACTAAACTGGTCTAGTCTGGTATGAAAAAAGTATATTATTTGTTGTATCGATCGTGTATCATAAATCATAATGTATAAATAATTACGAGTTGAAATTGAGTGAATGAAGGAATAGCGGATATTCAGTTTTTAGTTTACTATGAAAAAAAAATTATTTTTTTCGTCTTAAATTAAAACCGTCTGAAATAAATTTCGGTAAAGTACGTGGATAGGCAATTAGGCATTTAAATAATAACTTGATTAAGTTGGAGTTGTTGGACCGACCACTATAGCTCATTTTTTTAATGAAATCAGCAATAATTGTAATTTTATAATAGGTAGCACGGACACTTCTCGTAATGAGTCGTACTATGTCCGACACCGACACTTCACGGACACACATTGAAACGTGTCCGACACCTAAACAGCCGTGTTTAACTTTCTACATTTATTTGTCAGCCGACCGAAATGTTGGTGTACCAAGAAGAGCCTGTAATTTCAGTTTTCAATGATGATCAGATTACTCGTATTTGACGAATAAATATAATACGTTCCGTCTCAATCATTTATTTAGGTTAGAGCGAACATCACCCTCTCCTCTTTTGAGGTTCGAGGCCCGGTTTGGTTATTGTGAAGGACTAGTAAGTAGTTAAGGAAAAAGCCCATTAAGTTAATAAGAAGGCCCATAGCCCATTTCGTGTCGGTCTCATTTGAGCATTTTTTATTTATTGTATTTATACCGAAAAATTAATATTTTTAATCACATAAATAAAATAAATAATTGAAGAAGAAATAAGGAGTTTTAGTCTTAAATCAAAATTGAACTACTAAAACGTACATAATTTTGTTGCAATAGCAGTGGTTTTAATAATGGAAAGTCTAATTAAATTAGTTGATAAATTAGTAAAAACTATTTTTTTTGATAATCTAATATTTTATATTTAAATATATTAGTTTTCATCGTAATAATTCGGTTATTGAAATAAAATTAGAGTTTGAATATAGTTAGGCCCTGTTCTTCCTGACTTTATTTCAGCTCGTTTCAATTTTGCTTGGTTGTATTCCGTTAAGATTTATTTACGTTCAATCAATTATGTTCAGTTAATTTTTCATAAAATTAACTTTTAATTCAACTACATTCACCTAATCTCAGTTTTACTTAATTTAGTTCAATTAAACTTTATTCCACTTAGTTCAATTCAGCTCGTTTATTGTAGTATATACATAGTAAATTTTTTTACTTAATTAAAATGTACCATATTATCGTAGAGTCACTATACTTCAAATCTCATTAAATAGATGGTTGGTACTTGGTACCCGTGGTGGGGTAAGAGAATTTCGAATTTCGAAATTTTTAATTAAATTTTCAAAAATTTTATAAGTACAATATTATTATTATTGATTTGCTTTATTAAATCTGAATCGTGACTCCGCCTATATCTTAGAAACAAAATAAATACACTCATGATTCTTGAGAGTTCATCATTTGTACATACACACTTTACACTATTTAAGAAACTATGCTCAACGTGCGAACAATTGATTGAAAATGTGACAAAAACACATACTCACAATTTGAGGCCAAATATTAAGTTTGAATTAGGCATGTGAAAATTATGACCGTCGGTGCTTGGTGAGACTAGACCGACTATCTAATCCGATTAAATAGAATACGTTTGCGAGTTAAATTTAGGGTTGTAAATATAGGAATGATTCAATAGAAATGAAGTCGAAATAATAGTATTTAGTTTACATTTTATTTTGCGAAGGAGAAATAAAGCAAGTGTAGTGTAAAAGTGATTCTTACAATCGATTTAAGGAGACGATTTGTATATTACACGGTTTCCACATTTATTTTCTGCCTTAAAAACAATGGCGGATTCCAGTAGCTAATAAACTAAGCTAATAATCAAGTAGGAATTAACTAAGAATTTGGGGATGACTACTAAATGAAACAAAATTAGTACATTTGGATGAATTAATAAATGAATAAAGAATTAATTAATAGCTTTAGATAAAAATAGGATTAATTAGAATGATGAAGAGCAATTAATAGAACCAAATATGGAAAATTTGAGGAAGAAATTAGCGGGTATCGAAAATTAGGGTTTATGTCTGATAAATTTGGAGATTTTCGGGTAGGTGATGAAGTCAGTGAATGATAGATTTTCGCGGTTTTTTTATATAGCAGGTCAAGTCGCTGGGAACCTAGGCGGCTTTCCCTCTTGCCTTTTTCTTTTATAAAAAAATTCCCCTAAGCCGCTAAAAACTTGGGCGGCTTTGCCTGTTGTGCATAATTTCAAACCCCAGTGACTATTGGATTGGATTGGATTGAGTGATGGAAACTTTGCCTCAACATTCACTGAAGCCGCCGTTATAAACCTTAACGGCTTTATTGAAAATTTGAAAAAAATTAAAAAGTGTTACGTGGACACTATAAACCCAAATACTTTTAATTCAGCACTAATTATCTAATTAAATTGATAATTAACGCTAATTAATCAAGAAATTCACCCTCCAGTGACGTCTAAACTCGACGTGACCCTGTCCCATACCAAAGAAATAATTATGAATTTATGACATCAAAAATCAAATAATCAAAGGAATAGGAGTAGTAGTCCGTAGTAAATGGCGTTCAGTCAACATTTCAAACTGCATGGGATTGACAATTTGACATTCAACAAATCATAATAATTAATGCACTCTTTACTTACAATACTACTACTACTACTTGTTGCCTATATAAACACTATACAAATCCTCTAAAAATATATCAAACAAAACATCTTTCCTTAATTAATTTCTTCACTTTTTTAATTTCTTCATTTCTTTCTTTATTTCTTCATTACATTCTATAATTATAAATAATCCAACACATTATAAATTTTCGTTAATTTCTCGTAATATTATACTCAAATCATCTGGTTACGATCTCTCATTTTCTTTTAATATTTTATAAGCATTTGAGTCTATTATTTAAGTAATAATGGCCGTGAAAACCCTAGCCGCCCCAGAAACACCTGTTACATACACCAACCTTATGGACCTCATCAAGTCGATAATTGCTGCGACTGATGCGGTCCAGGGGACTGAACCAGAGGGAATCCGTCAGCTCAGAACCGGGTGCCTAAAAATCGGTACAATGAACCAATACTACACCACATGGGACTTCGCCAATAGTTTGATCCGAGACCTGTCAATGACATGGTACGCCTTGTTTCGTACATTCGAGGACGACCAATTTAACCTAGACCAATGTTGTGCCCTAGTTGGACGCTTTGACTATGCTACCAGCAACTTCCTCCGCTACGCGGGCTTCCCAGAAATGGGTGGCTTTGCGTCCGCGTTGGGCGAATACTTGCCCAACGCGGCCTCACGAGGCGAAGCCATCCAAGCCGTCAAGGCATTCCTAAGGTATCTAAACATCCTAACAGCATGGTCATTCCATTACTTTCCATGGAACATTGGGAGTCACCTTACCTACATCGAAGGCCGAACCGCTCCAACCGACATTTCTCGTCGCGTGCATATCACGGACGGACAGAAGGTTCGGCTAAGCTGGGAGCCACTCGGGATCAGCGTTGTCGCGGTGATCGCAACAAAGGAGAACCCGGAAATGAGCCAGGATATACTAAAAGCATTGCCCTTCACAATATTGATGGACCATGCAGTCGTATGTGGCGCGTCCATGTACGCGTGGGCCCCGGTAGTGAGTACATCACCGGTTCATTGTAAGGAAAGACAATGTGATGCACCCGTTGGCCGCCTCCGGTTTTCACAGGGAACCGGACAGAAGATAATAGTCCAGTACGGTGAGGTGACCGAGGATATAATGTCGCCGGTGCTCGGCGAGGTGTTGCCGCAATACGCCTCGAAAATTATAGAGGTCGGGGCTGCGGTGTTGAAGAGTACTATGGTTACTAAAGAGTTGATATGGTTGACGGTCGAACTTATATAACAGAAAGACTAAGAAACTATCGAAGATAAAATTAATACTCGTATTATTATAAGATGTACGATTATACTGAATCGATTAATGAGTTACCTTGTAACATTTTATTCTTTTATTTAAAATCCTTAAAAATAATACGAGTTAATTAATTATATTGTTATAAGTAATCGAAAGTTAAAACATGTAATCTCGTCTTAGTCATTTGTTTTCATTTTATTTCGAAATCCTTGAAACAATTACTTTGCGAATGTTATTAATTAGATGTTTTTATATCAATAGTACTATACGTACCATTTTTGTCATTATTTTTGCTGTTTTAATTTTGAGTATGTAATCGGTCCAAAATCGGATTGATAGATGGGTCAAGAACTTTATTTAATGAGCGTATTATGTTATTTAAAATGTTAAATTTAGATAATTTTAATATTAGGGCTTCAGAAATGATTTAATGCCTTCTTGATTTAATGCATACTTGATAAGCTCATTATCAACTGCCTTAAGACTGGCTAGGGTTAGTTGTACGATATCTACGTTGGCTCGCCGATGCCTCGAATGAAATCGGTTCAATTTTGACCCACGCTTGAGTCGAGATTGACTAAATCTGAGTTGACCCTAAGCTCCAAAAGCTTTTAGTTTTATTTTGTATAATAATTTTAATATTTTAAAATTATATTTATTCAAGTTATATTTTTTAGTATTTATAAGTATAATATATACTCCGTATTACATTATTTTGTTATTATAACTTTTTCAAAAAATATGTTTTTTCCATCTCGGCCATTTTGTTTACTTTTGGTTTTGTATAAAGACCAAAAAAGAGGAAGAAAGCTAATATGAGATGAGAAGCAGAAGAAATTGCGTGTATATTTTTCGTTAGATTTAAACAAATAATCCAATTTGAACTCCAGCTTCAGTTTACTAGTCTTAATAGGCTTTGAGCCGAGCTCATGGTTACACTTTTTTTTAGCCAAATGTGTTTGGTGTGGTGGTTGCTCACTTCATCCCTTAACCATGAGGTCGGGGATTCGATCCTGCCCATGAAAATAGAGCAACTCTTAGGCCAACAATTTGCCTCTTCGTGAGAGCAACCACATCGAGGGAATTATACTGTTGTCGACTGTGGATACTCCGGTTTAAAGAAAAAAAGAAGTTTTTGGTTGCTTCCGGCTTCCGCGATACAGAAGATAAGTTGACGTAAATTAAACTTAATTTTAAGTTTAATACTTCTTTAATTCATATTAACTAATTAATTACCTTATCAAACAATTTTATAATAATGAACTTGTCAAACAAATTTATTGAATATGAAGTCAAATTAGACGTCGAAAAATCTTTTTGAAATGATTCAATGAATTACAAAAACATCTATAACATCATCACAAAACAAAAAATATTAATTTTTCGACCACAATCTTGACAAATGTTGCTATAACAACACCTAAATCTAGCTAATACTCTAGTCGTCGATTTTCTTACAACACAAATTAATTTTAAAACAGATCAAATAACATAATAAATAAAACAGATGTAAAATGTCGAAAATTAACAAAAATTCTTATCTTATTTAGACAACTGAAATTCTATCTGACTATTTAAATATTAAGACGAATATATCCGTTAAAAGAGAGTAATTATACTTAGAAATGCATATAGTGTCAAGAGTCATGACATGTATCGTATTGAAGTTTATGCCAAATAGTCTCATTTTGGAGGCGTGAAGTCAATCAGTCAAGCCAATACTACACTTTTATACAATTTTTTCTATCTTCATTTGCTCATTAATATTATTCAAATACTCCTTACTTCATTCTTAGTTGGTTGACTTATGTTCTTTGACTAAATAACAAATTTTTTTTTCAACAATAATAGGGCGTTATCGGGTGGTACCCAATCTCAGTACCGCCATCTGATATACATTAACACACCATTTATTTTGAGTAGTAAGTCTTGCTTGCGACGGGTCACCATTTGTGACGGATATTTTGTGAGATAAAATGAATATAAATGAGTTAGTTGAGAAAGGGGACCACAGGAATAGTGTTGGAGAGAGAGAAAAAGTGGGTATTTTGTGAGAGAAAACGGTATCCGTCACAAGCTTGCGACGGATAGTGCCGTTGCAAATAAGAATTTGTGTATTTTGAGGGTTTCCAATTAACTTTCTTTGATTTAATAGGATCGGAACATTAAACATATCAATATGTGGTTACGTTATACGTATATAATTTCCAAATTACATTCGTAATTATTGTGTGCAAAGTCGTATAATGCGATGTCAATTTTATAAAGTAATAAATAGTGAGCATTTTATGTTAAAAAGTGATGACTGATACTTTTTTTATAACATGGTCTTTTTTAAATATAAAAATCGGTAACTTTCAAATGGTTATTTTTTAAATTATCGCTTTGAATTGTCGGTCGTGCTCGACAAGAATACATACCCACAAATTAAGGCCAAAGGTTGTATGATGGGATCTATATATATGCCTCTATTACTCCGTAAATCAATATATCCTTGCTATAACTATTAATAACACTACTACAATTGAGCACTTGGGCCACGGCTAAATTCGTGGCGCAAGTACTAATTTCCCGTGGCTAAAGCTCTTTGCCACGGAAATACCTTCAGTGGCCCAAGTGGCCGTGGCTAACAGATAGCCACGGGAAAAACAAGAACGTGGCTAAAATTATATTTTTTAGCCACAGATTCTCACGTGGCTAATAATTCCCGTGGCCAAAAATTAATTCTCGTGGCCAAAATTATTCCCGTGGCAAACAAAAAAATAAAAAATAAATAAACAAATGTAAAATATTATTTTTTACTTATAATGAAAATATTTTCACATATGGAATCTTTTTTTTTCTAAATAAACCGGGGTGTCCACCGTCGACAACGATGTATCATCCCCTCGCCGCGGGTGCTCTCACGAAGAGTTCCCATGGGTAGGGATCGAACCCCTGACCTCATGGTTAAGGGATGAGGTGAGCAACCACCACACTACCAAACACATTTGGTTACATATGGAATCTTGTCAAGCTTTAATCCTTGTTTAGCTAGTTATCTCAACTCGTTACTTACAATCAGAAGTCATTCACTTTTGCGAATCATATATCCTTCCCAGGAGGTCACCCATACCAAGACTACTCTCACCTGGGCACGCTTAACTGTGGTGTTATTATGATGAGCTACCGAAATTGAAACTTAAGCTTGTTGATATAGTTAACACTTTGAAACCTTTTTAAATTATATTTTTTTTCTTTCTAAATTACCTTCACTATTATTTTTGAGAAAAAAATTAAATGATTTACATATTTTTGCAAAAAAATATAATTTTTCTCAAATTACTCGAGTTTTCAATGTTGACCTCCCGACTAATGATGCTCGGGTTATTTTTTGCCCGAGTCAACAAAACCATTTTCTCCAAACTATTTAATCAAATTTTCCTTATATTTTTTTCCCTAATATATTTTTTTTATGTTTTTTCATTTGTCGGCATTTTTATTTTATTCTCTTCTATCCATTTTTTCATATATTTTTCAACACAAATACTATTTGTAAGATCGTCGTATTTGTAACGAAAAAAAGTTTAATCACTTCTTACTAAGTAATGATCACTTTTGAATAATGATTACATATGGGTATCAATGACCGAGTTTTAAAAAAATGACCAAGACATTATTAACTCGAAAATAATCAGTTTTTTGCCAAAAAACATAGAAAAGATCGTACAAATATTTGTTTTCTCTAAATTGATTTCTTTTCATTATTCTTGATTTTTTTTTTTGTTAACAAAATTTCACATTATTTACACATGTAAATCTATTATTTTAATTTCCATTTTACTTTTCGGTGTGATACGCTCATACGCTCATTTTCAATAATTAAAATGTTTTTCTATATTGATTTTTTTATATCGGTTATTCTATCAATATGTTTTTTTTCCATTTTATTCAATGATTTATTGGAAATCATTTTAAATTTGATTCTTTAGACTACTTTTTTTTCTCAATGATAGGTGTTAATAAGTTAATATTTAATTGGACATACTTTCTCTTTAAATGTGATGCGGTCTCTAAATAATGTTATTCAATATTATAAAATGTAACAAAAAAAGAATTAATTATTTATTAAATTATCGATGTTATGAAAAAATCAATAAATATTATTCTAGTCTGTAAAAAAAATAAAAAATTTAAGACGATGGTAATTTTCTTTACGTGTGTATCATTTTATAGAAGTTTTACATTTCTTATTAGACTAAAAAAACAAATACCAAATATTTATTAAATTAATCAAAATATTTTCAAAAGTTTACATTTAAATTTTTCATATTATGTATATTTGATTAAGTTTCATGCAGCTTTTGTATTTTCCTTTTATTTCTTACAAAACCAAGTTTTTACGTTTACCTTAATATGAAATATCTTGATAAAAGTCTGAAGAAAATCTTAGCCACTGGTGTTTGTTACTAGTTTCGTGGCTAAACAAATATGTTGCCACGGACAATATGTAAGCCGTGGCTAAAGAAATATTGGTCACGGAATGATCTGTGGCTAAATATATATTTGCCATGGGTGTGACATTGTTCGTGGCAAAAATGATTATTAGCCACGACTGTTACCTAAATCGTGGCGCAATTGACTATTTGCCACGGGAAAAATTTTCCCGTGGCATAAAATTTTTCTAAAATAGTGAATGAAATTTTTCCCGTGGCGAAACAAAATTTAGCCACAAATTATAAATTCCCGTGGCATAAATCGTGGCGCAAGTGTCAATTTGTTGTAGTGTAACTACATTTATTTTAAATTACAAAAGCCAGACCCGTAAATTTCACGAGGTTAAACCTAGTTATACCTAAGTTTAAACTCACATGCACCCAATTAAAACTCGTTCCCAGTCATGATCTAATCGGCCTATGCTTAACATCATCTCAAGTTAAAATTGTCATAACTAAGTTATTAATATATATCGTCTGAATTTAAAATCGTTCTAATTAAATTGTTAATATATATTGTCTGAAGTTAGAATCGTTGTAATTAAATTGTTAATATATATTGTCTGAAGTTAAAATCGTCGTAAATTGTTATTTTTTTCGGCTATAAATTAGGGTTTTTGAGGTTAAAAATATTTGGCAGGTACAATATAAAGTCTACGATCGTTACAAAGTATTGATAAATAACAAACCTAGTGTTACAATTTTGTACTCCACAACTAGTTAGACTAAACTAAATGATTGAAACATTTCTATAACATGTGTAGTCAAATTGGACGTCTCAAAATTTGATTGAATCGACTCTAACAAAGTAAACAAAGTTAGTACTAGTAATAATACCCTTTTTTCTATCATATGCCTTAAGGACACACTAATTATGATAAAACTAAGTTTATACTTAAATTTATCATGATAATATTTTACGGACAAATCTTTCAATATTATTCGGTTTATTTACGTGTGAAAAACCGTTTTTATATTAATGATTCAAACTTCTTATATATTTATTTGGTCATTAATATAATTACTCAAATACCCCTAATTTCTTGGTTGAAATTGTTGACTTGATCGCTCAATGCTTTGACTCATCACCTATATAAAGACATGAAAATCCTACACAAATTACAAACATAAACTCTACAATCAACTTAATAACTTGGTTTTTCAATTGTTTCTTTCTTTATTTATTTCTTTCTCCAACTTAATTACTTTTATTACATTACATAAATAACAACTTGATTATCTTTATATCATCGGGTGACGTTATTTTATTTTTCTTCTATCCATAATAACTATTAAAGTTAGTTACTTAAGTAATGGCCGTGAAAACCCTAGCCGCCCCTGAAATAACTGTTACATACACCAACCTCATGGACCTCATCAAGGCCATAATCGCTGCGACTGACGCAGTCCAAGGCACAGAACCCGAGGGAATCCGTCAGCTCCGAACGGGGTGCCTAAAAATTGGAACAATGAACCAATACTACACCACATGGGACTTCGCCAACAGTTTAATCCGAGACCTGTCAATGACATGGTACGCCTTGTTTCGTACATTCGAGGACGACCAATTTTCCCTAGACCAATGTTGTGCCCTAGTCGGACGCTTCGACTATGCTACCAGCAACTTCCTCCGTTACTCCGGCTTCCCGGAAATGGGTGGCTTCGCTTCTGCGTTGGGCGAACATTTGCCCAACGCGGCCTCACGAGGTGAAGCGGTCCAAGCAGTCAATGCTTTTCTACGATATCTAAACATTCTAACAGCATGGTCATTCCATTACTTCCCATGGAACATTGGGAGTCACCTTACCTACATCGAAGGCCGAACCGCTCCAACTGACATTTCTCGTCGCGTGCATATCACGGACGGACAGAAGGTTCGGCTAAGCTGGGAGCCACTCGGCATCAGCGTTGTCGCTGTGATCGCAACAAAGGAGAACCCAGAACTGAGCCAGGACATTCTTAAGGCACTGCCCTTCAAAATTTTGATGGACCATGCAGTCGTATGTGGCGCGTCCATGTACGCGTGGGCCCCGGTAGTGAGTACCTCACCGGTTCATTGTAAGGAAAGACAATGTGATGCACCCGTTGGCCGCCTCCGGTTTTCACAGGGAACCGGACAGAAGATAATAGTCCAGTACGGTGAGGTTACCGAAGATATAATGTCGCCCGTACTCGGTGAGGTGTTGCCGCAGTACGCCTCGAAAATTATTGAGGTCGGGGCTGCGGTGTTGAAGAGTACTATGGTTACTAAAGAGTTGATATGGTTGACCGTCGAACTTATATGATATAAGATCGACCTTTTATTCTTTTATTTAAAATATCACTTAAAAATAATATGACTCAATTAATTTTATAGTTATAATTAATCGAAAGTTGAAATATGTAAACTAGTCTTGGTTATTTGTTTACGTTTATTTCGAAATCTGGATAATATTATTTTCTTCCCACTCTTCAAACTATATGTAAAACATTGATACTAATAATGTACCAATTCAGTATTAAATGGTACATATATACATTGATACATATATATGTACCATTTGTGTCATTTTACTTTTAATTTTTGTGAATGTAATCGATCCATTGCAAAATCCGATAGGCAGACGGGTTGAGTAATAACTCTCTTTAATTTATTTGTAGGATTAAACATATTAATATGTGATTATATACTTATGTAATTTAATCCAAATTACATCCCTTATTGTTTTTTTTGGTAGCAGTAAAATATAAGATCCTAGAACTAGTCTTCTATCGTCAATTGAGCAAGGTTATGAGCAACCTTGTTCAATTTTCGTGGAATGAAACAAAAACTTAAGCAATGAAAAAACGGAAATAAACTAAAGATATTAAAAGTATGTCCTTAGAAAGCTGATGTTGTTGTTCCTCGCCTGATATTTGAAGAAGAAGTTGAAGACAGTCAGAAGCAATTTAAATGTAAAATGCTTATATCGGATATAGCCCAAAAAAAAGTATCCCTAACGACCCGAGTTTCAGCTTGACACGCATTATTGTGGTATACTAAAAGAGGAAATAAGTCTTATCTAAAGTTCTCCTCTATATGGCAAAATGCATTCACTTAATTAAATAAGGATATTTGGATAATATTTTCATCAAATTATATTATAATATTTCATTAATTCGTGTTGAAAAAACCGTTATATCTTTCTCAACCATTAAATATTTAAGTTTATTAATTTTTCTTACGTGTTCCCTTTATTTGATAATTAAATAAAAACCATTAAAAAAATCATAAAAAACATATTTACCTTAATTACTTAAATAATTTTGAATTTTTTTTATTAACTTATTAACATGTGTCCTAAGGACACACATTAGAAAAACCGATATATAAATAACATACCGAAAATAAAATAGTATATACTCCATTACTCCCTCGGTCCTGGCCAATTTTTCTGTTTATTAAGCTTGGCCTTTCTATACAGCCTAGTCCAGCTTGATAGGAGGATATGAGATATGTCGCACGGGTAAGTTAGGTGGTTGTTAGTAGTTTGTTATAACAATTGCCACATAAAGTAGTTTGTTGTTACATTATTATTAGCTACTCCCTCCTATTCCATATTTTATTCCATATTTTTTTAAAATGGATTATTGAGCTTTTTTTCTCATTTCCTATTTTGGAAACTTTTATTCTTATTTTATTCATTTCTCTCTTTTATTACCAAACCTCACCCAACTGTTTTACTCCTATTTTATTCATTTTTTTAATATTTGTGACCCACAATAGTTTCTTATTTAATTCTAATTATTCATCCATCTCTCCTATCATCACCAAACTCCACCCGATTTTTTTTCACTTGTTTTATTTCTCAGCTTAATCTTTGTGCCCAACATAAGGAGAACAAAATATGAAATAAGAAAAACAATTGATTATATTGTTAAATAATAATTTATTCCTGAAATAAAAAAGACAAATATTTGTGTAACAAACTATAATTAATTATTTTAATATACATTATACAATTTACATTCTCTCAATTACAATTCCCCAGTTTCGCAGTTTTGGAACAAAGACTAGGAAAAACAAATTGATTATAACAAATAACTCAGATACTCTTAAAATAGAATAACAAATAACCAGGAAACACGGTGGTGGTGGATGTGTATTAATACACCCTGCATTTACTACACCACTAGTTTTAATCCTGTGCAGGAAATGAGCAGTTATTTTTAAATTTCTAATATACGAATTATGAAATAAGTGTTATGTAATATTCGGTAATTTTTATATTTGCTTTTATTTATTTTAAAGTTGATATTTTTTTTTATTTATAAGAAAAACTCTCTTATTAATTTGTTTTATAAGAAATGTTCAGAGCTAGGACTACCTCTACTATATTGGTTATGTATTAATGAAAATTTAAAAAAATCTCATATAATATACTGTATTTGTTTTGGTTAAAATGTTTAGATTTAATATTCTCCGTAATTGTGATGATGTAATATAGTAGTCATGTTGATTTTTTTGTTTGATTTACACAATAAAACTAACTATTACTTTCAGATGATTTGAAAGTTTATTAATTATTTGTAATTTGAAAATGTGTATGTAATTGTATAATGTATGATTTTATATAATGTTTAATAGTAACTCAATAAAATTAAGGAATGGTAGAAGTAATTAATTATGTAGAGATCATGGAGGACCCCACATAGGACAAAAGAAAAAAAAATTGTGTAAGAGCCAATGAAAATCCTTTAAATGCTATTGCTTTTATAGAAAGGAGGATGGCCCATGGGTGAGTGGTCTAGTTGTTTTATTATTTGTCAACTTAATTGCGTCGTGTTGTTGGTGCGGTTGATAGGAAACATCACAAATTCTTATTTGTGACAATGGTATCCGTCACAAATTTGTTAAGAAACATAACCACAAATTTATGCCAAATATAGCATTTAGGTTGTGTCGGGTTAACAACGGATTTTTTCGAAAGAAAGTGTATGACCTTATTTGAATTTGATGGTGAAATACTTAAATAATGATGTGAAGGTTAACCATTTGATGGAGACTAGTATGTAGGATTTGGGTTAAATATCGTCAGCTCACGCTGTATTGATCACATCGATTTTGGATTATGTCAGGTCAACAACGGATTTGATCGATTATCATTAATGTCTAACCAAAACCGGGCCTCATCAGCTTTTGCCGACTCTAAATTTCCAACATAGACGGTGCAAATAAATTTTGTTTTGTTCGGATAATTTATATTTAATAAATAATAAATTTTAAAATTATGATTATATATCTATTTAAGTAATGTTGTTTCGCTATTTATATTTAATAAATAATAAATACTTTTAGGTTAGATTCAAATAGTACAATGAAAAATAAAGATAAACTGACCTAAGCTAATTTGAGCCTCAGCTTTCAGGTTAATATAGACTTGTTTCGAGAGAGCTCAAGCTTAATTTAAATTTAAAAACCGGCCAATATCGAGCTCAAATTAGCTCGCTTGTACCCCTTTATAAGACTACTAGTTTTAATCTCGTGCAAATAATGCACGGGTGACTTTTAAATCCGTGCAAAAAAATGTTGGTGATTATTTTACCTTTCTATAAAAATATTATTGATTACGAATTTTTCAGTAATCATTGTTGTTTTTGAGTAATTTTTTTATTTGGGAAAAATGTTTAAAACGATTTCGGCATTTGAGATTTTTTTAAAAGATGATTTGAATAAAATAAAATAACTCGATAATAATTGACTCAAAAATAACACCTGAAATAACCCGGTTCGATCAAATAATGTACTCCGTAATATTTTGTAATATCCAGGTTGTAATTTTTTTATATTATATTGGTAATATCATAGAAAACGTTTTAATTTTTTCCGTGAATTTTTTTTATTATATTCAACTGGTATTTGTAATTATTTAATTTGTAATTTTTGAAAGTTTATATTGTATTGTATTAGTAATAACAAATGTATAATGTATGATGCAGTATAGTTTGTGTTATTAAATTATAGTAAGTCTTGCTTGCGACGGGTCGTTATTTGTGACGGATATTTTGTGAGGTAATATGGATATAAAATGAGTTAGTGGAGAAAGGGGACCACAGGAATAATGTTGCAGAGAGAAAGTGGGTATTTTGTGAGAGAAAACGGTATCCGTCGCAAGCTTGCGACGGATAGTGCCGTTGCAAATAAGAATTTGTGATTAAATTAAGAATCATAATTTAAGTAGTTACAAAACATTAAAAAAAAAAAAATGAGTGATGAAACATGGGGAGACGTACAAAAAAAAGGTTATTTTTTCACTTTAAAATCAACAACCAATAAGAAGTCTTTATTTTCTAACTCCTTTTATATAAACTAGTGTAACACCCGTGAAAAATCACGGGGTTGTGTACACTTACTTTTAAAGATGACAAAGGCAAATTCATTTCATTATATAACAATTCTATTTATTCGAACAAATTGATTTTTAACGGGGTTGTTTTGTATATAAGATATGTTCGGTCAAAAGGTGAATTTCCTGGTACACTAATTTTCGAATATCTGTTACCAATGATGGAAATATTTGGATTAATTAGGATAACATGAATGAATAAGATATATAAGAAAAAAACAATAAACGATTAAAAAAAAGATTAAATAATTAATAATGATTAATTTGGAAAGTTATTGTATTTGTTGAATTGGTGACAGAACTTAAGTTGACGGACAAATAGGATGAATAAAATAACTAATCAGGTAGAAATCTAAATTAAATGGGTGTATTAAAATTCGATAATCTAAGACAAAAATTACAGTTTCTCGAAAACCTCCTTGTAAACAACATTCGCTGATGTAAAAAAATATGGACTAATAAAATAAATAATTACCTTGACATAATAATTAGGGACGTGCTTTTTCACATACGGATTTTACTCTTTCACATACGTTTTTTACAATTTTATCCTTGTCATTTTTTTTCTCCCTCTTGCCCAATTAATTATTTTTCATCCCCTTCCTTTATCCCTCTGACAACCCACCCAGTCCGACCATACTCCGAAGTTGAAGGAACCGTGCTCCGGCATTTCGACCGACCATGCTTCAAACGTAAGTGTTGTAGACAAAATTGAATTTGCCATTCCGAAATTTTACCCAAATTGTCGATCTTGTTCAAAAATTTGAAAGTTTACCATTCATGTTTAGACGACATTGTATCATTCTTAGCCAACCATTAATGCACTTGTTTTTTTTTTCTTTGAATGCTACAACAATGGAGTACCTTAGGGATAACATGTCACTGCAATTTAGATCCGACTTCTCGTTTCTACCCTTGCCCAGAAATTGATTTATTTTGATTTGATTTGGCTTATGCTGTAATTTAGGGTTTAATTTGGGTTTGAATCCAATTCAGAAAGTGAATTGATAAAAGAACTAAACAATTTAATTTCAGTAAAAGTAAATTTCTAATAATTTCAATATAACATATTAACAAATGATAACCAACTTAATTACTCCATTAATTGAAATTATGATTTATTGTTCAAGTTGTTGAGAAGTTTGATTTTAGCGAAAAAGCGACATACGAGAGTTATTTTGCTTAGGTATAGAAAAAGGGTATAACATGGAAATTTAATGAAAAAATGTATGTGAAAGAGTAAAATTCGTATGTGAAAAAGTAATTCCGAATAATTAATGAAAGATGGAAATATAATAATTAATGAGAAAAATCAATTACTGGATGATGGATAAAGATGAGTTAGAAAAATAGGGAAGAAGTTACATAAAAAAGGAAAATGGAGAAAAATGAGATTACAGACTTTTTTTTCAAAAATAATTAAGAAAAAGACTAAAATAACCCCGATGTACAATAGCATTGTACATCTGGTGGTATAGTCCAGGAACTGTATAATTAGGATATTATGTTACCTTAATTCAGATTCAGAAATATTAACAATCATTAACATAATTTCAGCTATGGAATATATTATATCATATTATATACCACATTTTCCAAAATACCATAGGAGTTATATTATATTCCTCGTAATGCCACATTAATATATTTGTCAATCATCATGGATCACTAAGAAAGTAATTGATATCGCTTAATAAAAATAAAATTCTTTACAATGCATGGTTCACGATAGTTTGACGGTGTGGTATTAGACATGCCTTCGGTTCTATTTGGTAAATCTAATTGAAAATTGTAGTTGAAAATTGAAATATTAACTCAAATCTAATAAGCTAGAAAAATAATAGACATATTTGGTGTACCCGTCATTAAATCTGTCATATTTTGTACCCGTCATTAAATAATACGATTATGTATCATACGAAATCTTTCTATATATTCTCTAAATAATTAATATTTTCTAAATAATTGTTTAGAGAATATAAAAGGCAAATTAGAAAATCTGACTTGTTTTACGTTTGTCTTTTTTGATAGATAAAACACGTTTTTTAAATCAATTAGGAAATCTGACTTGTCAAATTTCAAAGTATTATATTTTTCGGAAAAATTGTTTTGTGAGGGTGAATGTGAGGGCGTCATATTTTTAATAAAATTTAAATTAACCCAATTTAATAAGGTATTGTTACATTCTTAAATTAACCCGTCATATTTTGTACGAATTTGAAACTATGTGGCAAAATAAGTTAATGGTGAAAAATAGAGGATTCGATAAAAAGTACTTTATATTTGCAAACCATTAAAGACAACTTTATTAGTTCACAACGTAATTATCTTCAATGATTCTCGAACTTTATATTCACCTAATTAACCCCTAATTATGTTCAATGATATTCTTAATTTATATTTTCAGACCATTAAAGGCAACTTTATTTATTATATTCTCTAAATAATTCGAGAATCATTTTGTGAGTCGGATTCTTGAAATTTCAAATTTAATTTGGTATGAAAACGTTACATTACAACCCATTAATTGAAAATATGGGTGCAAATTCCATATTTAATAATGTCTGACTTGTCAAGAATGATTTGTCAAAATTGTAAGGATTTAATTGGCCGATGAAAACTTGTTTTGTGTGGGTGAATGCGAGTGTGTGTAAGGCCTAATGCTGTTACCAGTTACCACATAGTGCCATATATTCATAATTCCAAGATTCCATTTTTTTTATAATCACCTTGTCAAACAAGTTTATTGCGTTTGAAGTCAAATCACTTGACTTCAAATCTATTTGAAACGACCAATAAATTAAAAAAATATCGACTGATAAATTTAAAAAATACCGACCAACAAATTAAAAAAATTATCTAAAATAAAATGCTCTAACTAAACAAAAAAATATTGATTTTTTTACCACAATCTTGACTAATGTTGCTATAATGACACCAAAGTCCAACAAATAATTCTTGTCATCGATTTGTTACAATTTTACAATAATAATTTTTGTTTAAGACATGACTATCTTTTATAAATCTTTAAAAAAACTAAATAGAATAAATAAGATAATAAAAATAAAATGTCTAAATTTATATTAGCAAATAAAATTTAATAGCATTATTTATATATAAATGAAATACTATTAGGCTTTGTTTTTTTTCGTTTAATTTCAGCTCATTAATTTCAGTTTTGCTTAACTGTATTATGTTAAAATAAATGAAATCGTATTAGGCTTTGTTCTTTCTCGTTTAATTTCAGCTCATTAATTCAGTTTTGCTTAACTGTATTATGTTAAGTTTTATTTATGTTCAATAAATTACATTCAGTTAATCTCTTCACAAAATTAACTTTTAATTCAACTAAATTTATTTCACCCTAGTTCCACTCAATTTAGTTCAACTCGTTTCAGCCGAAAATAACAGATCTTAGTCCGTCTTAAGAGGACAAAATTAATTTTAGTATATGCCAAATTGTCTCATTTTGGGGGCGGGAAGTCAATCAGTCAAGCCAATACTACAATTTCTTATAATTATTTTTACGATTATTCAATCTTCTCATCCAATTATTTATATGTTCATTTGGTCATTAATATTATTCAAACCCCTTAAATCTTACTTGAGAGATTGACTTAAGTTCTTTGACTAAATGACTACAAGCATGGTTTTTTCTTGGTGATGACCATAGCAAGGCGGAGCCCCTAAGGAAGCTATATGGGTTATAGTCTAATACAATTTTTTAATAAATAATTTTAAGTTTACAAGTAGAACAGGGTAGACTGTGGCATAGTTAGTTAAAGGAAAATATTTTATCGAATATATAAAATTCAATGAATTTTACACTTGTAGATTGTCAAAAAATTTCAAAAAATTCGGAGTAATTTTCAGGCTAATTTGAATAAATATTTCATACTACATAATGGATGCTAAAAATGTGAAAAAATTACATTTCGGTTTTAAATCATCTGAGAATGGCGGGTTTTGGGTTTGACCAACTCGAAAGTAATGTATTTTAATATAACTGTTTTAATTAGACCCCTTTTAAGTTCACTAAGTTGTATTCTCGTTTTTTAAGTTACAAATATGAATGCAAACGGAATTGTTTTTAGCCCTACATAAAATAAATTTCTAGCTCCGCCACTAGACCAGAGTATCCTTTATCGATAGTCGATGCGGTATTTTCCCAAATATTGAAGGTAATTTACCCAATAGACCCCTTCAAATTTTGAGTTTTCATTTTTAAGACTCGTAAATCAAACCCTAAATCACGTGTTTAAGAGAGAAAGTCTCTAATCCTTACCAGATACATCAATAACCCAATCGATAGACGTATAGGCCCTTTCAAAGGTCGGATTTTTATTTGAAAGAGTCGTAAATCAAACCCTGACCACGTGTTTAAGAAATAAAATCCTCAAATCTTACCACTCACGGACACCAATCAACTTCAATATGTACTACAAACATCATACTTAACGTATAACATTATGTACTCCGTCCTAGTACTAATGTACCAACTTCGTAACACATTAGTACTAAACTACTAATGTACCATCTTATCTATATAATTGTAATATTATTTAGAAGGTTTTGGTTGAGCCACGTCATCAACCTATTTTTTTAAAAAAAAAAATTATTATGGTGAGACCGCAAAGTTGTATAATGATTTTAATTCGAAATAAAAGTTTCGAACGGCGTATGTCTAGAACTATTAAATAACAATATTGATATAAATTCGTAAACATAAATTTCTACGAAAACTGTCAATATTTATAACATGAAATTAAATAGGAAAAATTAACAAAAATAATCCATACTATTGACGGTATTCCCATATTAATCCCAAATTCATTTTATTCCACAATAAACCAAACTCTTACCCAACTTATATGAGACTAAACTTGCCCTTTTTTTTACCTGTGATCTCCGGTTAAAAAACAAATGGTGGCATTATTCTTAATTCAACATACAACCTTCATCTTTCTTTCTCCAGTTCTTCTTTCTTCTTGCTTCTTCTGCTCTCTACTCTTCCTTCTTTTTGCTTCTTTCTCCCTTCCTCTTTTTCTTAATCAAATTACCCTGTCATGATTTCTGCGTTTATTACCTGAGTGTACAACTTCGTCCCCCTTTCTCCTGTTCTTCATTGTTCAATCTTATACTTTTTATTCTTTTCTTTATTCCTTTTACTTTCTCCCTTCCGTTATTCCTTAATATAATTATCTTCTTATGATTTCACAAAAATCAAATCCACACAATTCATCTCACACCGTCGCTTTCCTTTCTCCCTTGATCACTTGCTCCTTGTGGCAAAATACGCACCTTTCAAACAATTCCCCCAATTTAAATTTGATTGCTATTGAATATCAACACCACAACCCCAATAATAATTATTTAGTACTCCATAATCCATGTGTGAAGACGGACAGTTACCTATAAATTTCACCCAAACAAATCACCTTTCTCATTATTTAGCAGATTATCACAATTTTTTTGGATTATTGGATTTTGTCACGTCTGTTGATACCTTGAAGTCAATCAGCCTCCTTTCTAGTAACATCAAGAATAAATTAATCAACTCAACACCTTCAGTATAATGCCCCTTCGTCCAATTATTCCCTTCAGTATAGATCTCATGGTCAATTTTTTTTTTCATTTTTAGAAAACAGCGGAAGAGAAATAGGAGAGAAAAATACTAGTGATATTGGAATTGTTGATTCAAGTTGGTGTTGGTAACGGTGGTTGAGGTTGGCGATAAGCCTGGTCGGTGGATTGACGTCAGTGGGTGGTGGTAGTTGATTTGGTGGTGATAATTATTAGGTTTATGAATTATGATTGATGGGTGTTAAAACTGTTAATGGTGTATTGGTGTTAAACTAATGGTGTAAGAGGTAATAAACTAATGGTAATGAGTTGTTATTAAAAGATCAAATAATAATGACTTGATTAACCGGTAGTGAGTTACTCGAGTTTAGTATGAGAAGAAAGTGTCAATAGTGCGGTTTATTGTGGATTAAAACGAAGTTGAGATTATTTTTAGAAGACCGTCAATAGTATGGATTATTCATGTTAATTAATCCAATTAAATATTATATAAGAAAATATAATAATTTCGAACGTCGTCTGTCTAAAACTATTACACAACAATTTATAACCAATACATAATATTTATACCCAATACATAATTACAATAGACAATAATAATTAACAATTTACAGCAATCGGAAAAAAAAAAACTCTGGCGATAATACTAAATTAAAAAACAATCAAAATAACTTAATATTAATATAACAACGAGGAAAAATGTACAAATTAATATCATCAATTGAAATATTTTGCGAAAATCAAGTCATAAATAAAAGTGTATAGACGTTAGATATAAAACAAAATCGAGTTTTGATAAAAAAAAAAGTGTATAGACGTTAGATATAAAACAAAGTTTATGAACATTTATAAGTTAATTCTGATGATACATATTTAGAATAATACGATTTGAAAACAACCCGTGCATTTTTTGCACGAGTTAAAAACTAGTTTCACTACTAATAAAAATATAACATTTGTATCATTTTATTCGTAGTTATTTTTAGGTTTGTGAATGTAATCGATCTAACATCCAACTAAATAACATAAATATGTGATTATGTTATTTAATCCAAACTAGTTTTAACCTATACAAAAATAATTAAATATATAAAAGTGGTAATTTTTTAATATAAAATCATTAATTTTTACTGAAAAAATGGTTACTTTTAAAATTATCGTCCTATTCCGTATAAGATATTTTATACGGGATAGTAAAGTTTGTGTAATTGTCAACTTAATTGCATTGAATAGCCACAAATATATATATGGTCCTCTTTGAAATTAATGGTGAAATACATTATTAATAATGATTGAATGTTAACTATTTAACTAGTTTTAACCCGTGCAAAATTGCACGGATATAATTCTAAAACATCGATATAATGATTAATATTTAAAAATGGTAAACCAAAATACATGTATATCTTATAATCTATTTCTCTTATAATGATCATAGATTAAAACACGTGCAAAAATTGCAATCCATGAAAAAATGCACGAATTCAGTGTTAAAACATGTTAACAATTTTTTTAGATCTACTCATTTTAGTGGATATGCTTAATATTTATAACGAATTTATTTAGAATATTATTTTAACGGAATAATCTAAAATCTACTTAAAAGAGTTTTATAGTTCATTTACTTTGTTATTTTTTGTAGATCTTATTTTTAAAATTAAAAATTAAAACAGTACTATTTATTAACATTTTTTGTTGAAAACTATTTCTTATTCAAGAAATTTCTTCAAATTTAGTAATATCTCGAAAATGTGTTATTATTATGATGGTCAAATGTTAGAGTTAAAAGCTTGTAAAATAATATAACAACGTTATTTGTTTTACCAATTTTTATCATTTTTATGTTCGTTGTCTAATAATGTTTTTTGTTCACCTTTTTTTTAAGTATTGATAGACTATGTGGACTATTGGGAGAATTTTGCATTTTCATATTGTATTATTTATGCAATATAAATAAAATCGAGGATGACGGTTCATTATTGAAGTTCTGTATTGATTACTCGATAAAATTCTATTAATAAAGTTGGTTGTCATAAATTAATTCCATATTTTTTGTGGTGGATCCTACATTTATTTAAAAATAAAAAATAAAATAAAATGGATGTGATGATGTGAACGCACGAAATTGCACGAAATGTTCTTGTATTATTGTAGATAAGATAAGTAATCTTAAAAATTTACATATTGAAATACTCTTTAAACTATTTTAGATGTTGTATTAGACAAAAATATATTATCGAAAATCAAACTTTTCAAGCCTCACTTGCTTATAAGTTTGAAAATACCCACGTCAAGTTGTTCTTGATTAAGAACTGATATTGAAAGACAGATGTCCACCTTAGATAAAGTTGTTTGTGATTTGCGATGAATCATTTTAGTATATCACAATTTACGAATTATTAGCTTAAACATTTTTTTGTAAAAGAACCAAAATTTTTATATGTTAACGGAAATTTATTACCCTTACCAAAATCGCTCCTCTCATTAATTTAATTTTATTTACACATCTTAACATCTTTTTAAAAATCATGCATGTCTATAATTTTTGTTTTAAATAAATTATTTTCCTTTGTTAAAATTTGTACCTTTAGTTAGTTAAATGTTCATGTTTTTTTTTTCAAATTCTTGTTTCATTTTATACCATAGCTGCAAATTAATGATGCTCGCAACTTACTGGTCTATTATGCTATATGCTACCATACTTTACTTCATTTTGTAACTATGTTAAGAGAATGTTTTTATTCAGATGTTGTTTTCATCATATATCTTAATTAAAAGATTTTCTTTTCACTTTTTAAATCGATCACATGTCATTTTTTCGGAATTATGCAATATATAGTTCGATAAAATTTATATCATTTTTTTTTTGCGTTTTTAGAGCTAATGTGTGTTATTATATTCTTCTTTAAAATTTTATTTTATCTTATTAGTATTATAGTGGATGTATTTTTTCGTACTTTATTTTAATTGTTATTGTAATTGCAATTTATAATTTGTGTAAAAATTTGGACTGAATTTTTAATAGTTGACTTAATTTACATTGATTTATTAGTAAAACTTGGGTTGAATTATTTACGTTCTAAGTTATTCATTATTTCTTATTATTCCCTAATATTTACGTGTAGAAAATATAAACGTAAACATTTACGTCTAAAACTTAAACATAGAGATTTTTTAGCAATTAATTACTTTTTTTTTCTGTGGGTCCCACATTACTTAAAATAAATAAAATTAAAACATGAATGTGATGATGTGGCTTAAGGAGAATGCTTGAAATGTTTTTTGTTTTATATAGATAAGATTTGATGGAGACGGTGCAAATTAAATAACATAACTTTATTATGTAATTCAAAACGTATAATTTTTTCCGATTATTTGTTGTCGTATTCTATTTTAGATGTTTCGGTTTTTTAGTTTAAAAATGAATTTAATAATCTACTTATCATTTAGTTATTTTTATTTCGAGTGTGTCGGTAATTGAATCACACCGAACTTAATTTTTGGTTACTTCCCCTACACGAGGAAACGGTTGACATAAATTTTTAACATAGGTTAATCGAAATCATTACTCTAATAGTAGTTCTCTGGTACGACGGTCTCATCCCGTGTTTTTATTTTTTGCAAAATATGACCGTTTTGTAGTAAAAAGTGACCATTTTTTTTATAAATAGTGACCACTTTTGATAAATAGGTCATTTTTAAACAAAAAAAGTGGTCATTACTTATCAAAATGTGATCAGTTTTCTATTGGTCGCATGTACGACGGTCGTAAACTAGAATTTGTGTTTACTCCAATAGTTTTGGTCATTACTTATTTATTTGTATATACATATATATTATTACCTTTTTTTTCCTAATAAGAGTGTGTTACTAAAACAAATTAAAATTTTATGACTATGTTTGGTAAACATGGATCAATATTGGTAGTAGTAGATTTAGAAAGCAAATTTGACTAGCAGAATGATTTAGCAGTTTTGACTAGCAGATTTATATAGCAGAATTGTTTTAGACGTGTTTGGTAATTGACAATTTAAATTAACAGATTGTTTAACATCTTTGTAAAATGACATATGAGGACATGAACAATTCATTATTTATTAAATATATAAAAGAAAGATGTATTTTATTATGACGGTAAATAAGACAATTTGTTTTTTCATTAATCCGCTAATGCCAATAGAATATTGGACCTCAATATACTATTTCAATATGTCATTAACCAAACGCCCTATATAACATATTTGCAAGTCAAACATACTAAACATCGTCAATATGCTGAAATTTGGGCAATATGTCATTTATCAAACAACGCCTTTTCTTTTTAGTTGGACTAAATTTTATTATTATATCGATCAAAAGTCTATTTTTGTTATAATGACCTTGTCAAACAAGTTTATTGCAAATGAAGTCAAATTAGATGTCTATAACATATGTTTGAAATGACTAATTGAATACCAAAGAATATCAAAGAACAGTATAACAAAACAAAAGATATTGATTTTCTACTACAACCTTGACTAATGTTGCTATAATAATTACAAACCCTAGCAAATATTCTTAATCTATCTCTTTTCTTACAATTTTACAACACAAATCTTTATACAACGGAAGTATTCATTTTAAACTTAAAAATGGTTAAATACATAAGTACGACAAAAGCAATCTGGTTTAATTTTAGTCAAAGAAGATTGTCTTATCCACGCAAATTAAATGTTATTTAGCATGTTCTAATATAAAAACGGCTATGCGATGGCAGTCTAAAAAGAGACCAACTGATTTTAGAGGCGGGAAGTCAATCAGTCAAGTCAATACTACACTTTGTTAGTTTGTTACAATTATTTTTATGATTCAAAACTTTTAAATAGTTTTAATAATACAATTATTTCTAATTAATGTTCATTATTTAATCATTTATATTATTCAAATACCCATTATTTCTTGCTTAATTGCTTTGACTAAATGACTACAAATAGTCAAAAATTATAAACACGTCGAAATTACTCATTCCATTCCAAATTAAATCTTTTAAAAGTCCTTTCAACCCATACATATAATCGTAGTGGTCACACCCGACTCAATTCAGGACTAAATTGAATAGTATACACCAAAAAATCAGCGATCAAGTCCTTTAACTTATAAATGTAGTAAATTGATTTCATAAATTTCTCTCAATGTGCAATTAACCATATATCTAATTTTTAGGATTAAAATTTGTTAATTAAATATTTATTATTATTGCAAATCAAAATTATTAATCCTAAAATTCTTGAATATTGAAAATCATGTTCAAATTTATATTTTTAATTTATTTTGGTAAAAAATATTCATAATATAAAAATTTTGTTAATGAAGTTAATTACAATGAAAAGTTATATGACTAAATATTTGTTTATACTAAATTTGGTTCGCATTTTTCATTGAATATGCAAATATTATATGTAATTTTTCATAAGTATATTTAAAATAGTTTTGTAGTAGAAAATAATACGTTTTAGAACTCTCTTGTATCCTCTTTTTTTGAATATATAAGAGATCTAACCTTCTTGCAAAAAAAAAGAAAAGAAAAAAAAAAAGAAAGTTGGTAAAAAACTTGATTTGTGCTTAATTGCACATTTCTGAAATGATACGTAGTTAATTTGCTACAAATAAAATTTAGGTGGCTAATTTACATATAGTCTATAAATTATGGGAGAGTATTTTGTTACATCTCCGCTCATATAATATTATGAAAAATGAGATAATGTTATTGAACGGCTCTTCCATTCGGCCACACACACAATAGACTTTCCGTCATTATTGCTTAATTACGTCCGATTTAGATTATGTTTGTGACGATATAATATTATGACTTATCAACACCCGCTGATGACGCCTTATCTATGACATATTTACTTGTTTCGGAGTCATTTTCAGCTCGCAAATAACGAATTATATGGCGAATTAGATTGTTTAACGAAAATAAATTGTAGTATTGGCTTGACTAATTAATCGATCGACGTCCCGACTTCAAAAATAGACAAATAATTAATGATGCAAACTTGATTTTTTTTGGTGGGTCGCAATAATGTTGCATACTTGATACGACTATGAATATCATGTGATCTACAATTCAGTCTTATATGAGCAACTCAGCTCAAATTGTGGACTAAAATCAACAATATTATATAGTCCCAACTCCCATGCCTTTTAATTTATTGTTATTACCTATAATAATAATAATAATAATAATAATAACAATAATTTATTTTTATGTAAACTTTTGCTTTGATCTCTATAAAGTTGTTTTTTATTATAAAATAATAATAATAATAATAAATAATAATAATAATCCGTAACAATAATAATAATATTATTTATTTTATTATTATTATTATTATTATTTCTTTTTTTCTTTTTTTTTTGGTAACGAGAGAACCCGCAGCCGCTATCTTTGGTGCGCATGGGTTAAACCTTCGGATATATGTGATAGCCTGCAAACCAAATGCACCGGGTAACCCGCCCGAGGGTGACAGACTCGAACTCTATTATTATTATTTTTTGATAACTATTACCTTTGTAATATTGTTTTAAGATTTACTAAGAAAATAATTTTCGTTTAAAAACTACTGCTAGCAAGTTTGATTTCTTTTAAAAACATTATCAAGTCTCGTCCGAACCTCAATAAAACACAATCTCAACCATTTATTTTAAAATTTTCATCTTAAATTGTACCTTTTATCGCTTAAACACTACCAACACTACCGCTTACAAATCATTTTGGGGCAAAATCACTTTATAGTTTAACCTAGCATTATCTTTCATTAAACTTCATCGTAAAGTAACTAGTTAATAAAGGTTTAAAATATACTACACTTAAGATGAAAATTATAAAATAAATGGCTGAAATTGTGTTTTATTGGGTTTGGAGGAGATTTGTTAGCGTTTTTTTTTTTTTAAAAACCTTATCGGTAATAGTATTAAACAAAAATTATTTTAATAGTAATTCTTAAAACAGTATTTTACAAAGGTGGTAATAAAAAACCCTTATTATTTTTCATGTTTAACTTGTGAAAGTCGTTTCAAACGAATTTTAACACGCCGAATTTGACTACATATCTGTCGTAAATTTCTTTGATAAGAATATTATATGGAATTGTAACAATCATTTAATTTAGTCTAGTTAAATACGAAAGTGAAAGACTAGCTAGGTTTTAGTCTAATTTTTTAGAGTAAATTAGATTTTACTCCCTTTTGAAATCAATTTTTTTAAAATTACTCCCTTAAGTTGCAATTTTTACTAAAATTGCTCCCAAACTCCACTTTTAGTGACTGATTTCGTCTATTTTTTTAACATATTTCGTTTGTTGCTTAGCTAATCTATACTTTGAAAGGTATAAATATGTAGACAAATGTAAGAGGGTTCAAAAACAGAGGAAATAAATTAACTCAAATTGGTTTTTTGAAGCAATTTTAGGAAAAAATGCAATCTAGATTGTTAAATTAAATGATTGTTACATTTCCATATAAAATTTGATTTCAAAAGGGAGTAATGTTACTATGTTAGGTCTTTCATAAGAGAGCTCAAATTTACAACATTTAGATTAAACAAGCCAAATTTTTTACTAGATTTTAGTCTATCGATTTATTTAATCAGGTTTACGTTTATCACGAATATGGCTGTTAAGAATTTGTGAATATAATTTCGCTAGGTGGGAATTTTAAAAAGCGGAATGTATGCCTTATTGTACTACCGAATAACTCTTAATTACAACAAAAGTTTAATAATGAAAACAAAAAAATGTTTTAGGTTTTGTAAAGTTGTTTAATTTATATTGCGTTACAAAAGTCGTGTAACATTGAGTCCGATCAAGTACATTTTTAACATACGATTAAGTTACATTACATAATATAGAAAAATACTATCTCCGTCTTCTTTATTTACGGAGTATTTATTATAAGTTGGTTTGAATAAAGGAAAATAAATAACTAGGATGAAATTACATTATTCAAATTTCGATCCATAGGAGTAATAAAAAAATGTAAAGTTATAATAAAATAGCTTATTAATCGATTTATATAATTTCGACGGTTAACCAGATCAGCTCTTTAGTAACCATAGTACTCTTTAACACCGCAGCCCCGACCTCAATAATTTTACTAGCGTACTGCGGCAACACCTCGCCGAGCACCGGCGACATTATATCCTCGGTCACCTCACCGTACTGGACTATTATCTTCTGTCCGGTTCCCTGTGAAAACCGGAGGCGGCCAACGGGTGCATCACATTGTCTTTCCTTACAATGAACCGGTGATGTACTCACTACCGGGGCCCACGCGTACATGGACGCGCCACATACGACTGCATGGTCCATCAATATTGTGAAGGGCAATGCCTTAAGTATGTCCTGGCTCATTTCCGGGTTCTCCTTTGTTGCAATGACAGCGACAACGCTAATGCCGAGTGGCTCCCAGCTTAGCCGAACCTTCTGTCCGTCCGTGATATGCACGCGACGAGAAATGTCAGTTGGAGCGGTTCGGCCTTCGATGTAGGTAAGGTGACTCCCAATGTTCCATGGGAAGTAATGGAATGACCATGCTGTTAGGATGTTTAGATACCTTAGGAATGCCTTGACTGCTTGGACGGCTTCGCCTCGTGAGGCCGCGTTGGGCAAGTGTTCGCCCAACGCGGATGCAAAGCCACCCATTTCCGGGAAGCCGGAGTAACGGAGAAAGTTGCTGGTTGCATAGTCGAAGCGTTCGACTAGGGCACAACATTGGTCTAGGGAGAATTGGTCGTCCTCAAATGTACGAAACAAGGCGTACCATGTCATTGACAGGTCTCGGATCAAACTATTGGCGAAGTCCCATGTGGTGTAGTATTGGTTCATTGTACCGATTTTTAGGCACCCAGTTCGGAGCTGACGGATTCCCTCGGGTTCTGTCCCTTGGACTGCGTCAGTCGCAGCGATTATGGCCTTGATGAGGTCCATGAGGTTGGTGTATGTGACAGGTGTTTCTGGGGCAGCTAGGGTTTTCACAGCCATTAGTATTTTAGAGTAATTGACTTGAAAAAAGTTTATGGATTATAAAAAAAACGAGATAACGTTACTGGCTGATTATTATCTTGGTATTAATGGGTTGGATTGTTGTTGATTATGAAATGTAAGGAAGAAAGAAAGAAATGAAGATTTTTTAAATGAGGAACTCAAGTAGTAAATTGAATTGGATAAGGAATAAGTGGTATTTTTGTTGTTGTTTGATATTTGTGGAGGATTTTGAAATGTATATATAGGCAACAAGTAGTAAGTTAGGAGGTAGTGTTGAATGTCATGAATCACATGCAGCCTGAAATGTTAGACTAGTGAAAGAGTATGTTCCATTAATTTCTATATAATTGATTCATTGATTTTTCAATTTTCATTAATGCATCTTAGGGTTTCCCAAGATATTCAAAGATAAGTATAAGTCGTAAAGTATTGACTTATCTTACTGTTTAAAATAAAATAATTCGCTATATAGGTTACGTGTCTCTAATTATAGTGACGTTAAAAAATTGGTTGCTATTTAAAAAAATTAAGAAAAATCAGATGTCAGTTAGCTTAATTAGTTGGTAAAGCTGGTCACGAGGGCATCACTTACGAGACCATGTCATTTAATGTGGTTGTTAATATTGTAACTCGACACTTACTATAAAGAAAATTATCCTACATCAAATGTAATTTCGAACTTTATCTCTGATAGTTATGAATTATTGACTCGGCTACATATGTTGATGAGTTTCTTTCGAAACTTCATTTTAATTATACTTGATAGACTCGTATATGTTTGAGTTGTTGTTTATCGAATATTAATTTATAATTTTCTCAAATTTCACCTAAATAAAAGTATTTTTAAATTTAAGTGATTGTTTGAATTGATTATATTCATGAGGGATGAGTACAATATACTCCCTCCGATTTTCTATGATATTCCCTCATTCCGTTTTGGTCTAATTACATGATGTTCCCTCTTTTCTCTTTTAGACAACTTTGTATGGTCCAAAATCAATTTCAAGTGGGGTCATGACTCATGTGTATTGTGTAGTCCAAATTGATTCTCTTATTTCTTGAGTTAAAATCAAGAGGGAACAACACATGAAATCGGAGGGAGTATATAACTTGTATAGGGTTAGCTAATGACTTATTTACTTAGATTACGATAGACAAAGAATATGCTAAGATACGGAAATAATACAAAGAAAGAAAACAATATATATCTACGACATATATTATAAAGATATGTAAACTTAATAAAGAATTTTGAATAATTTCTATATTCAATTCGTGAGACCTAAAATCCAATCTATGTAACATGGCCAATGGGCAATGGCCATGACCATGCAAAATAGGTCATTAATTTCAGCACAAGACTACGCACACCATTGTTCACTGAAGTTGAATGCATGCTTCCTTGGAATTTGACTAAAGACTCATACTTTTTTAATGCACAAGTGAGGACAGATATTGCCCTGTTTGGTAAATCACGGATTAATTTTTATATAAGCAGGCTGCAATGACGGATTATAAATGACAGATTTTAATAGAAGGTTTGACTAGCATATTATAATTAGCATAATTAATTTGAGTGTTTGGTTATTGGCAGATTAGAATTAGTAGATTGTTAATTTTCTTTATAAAATGAAGTAAACTTTCCTATTTTATAATATGTTAACCAATATGCCAGCATATTGTAAATAGCATATTGACCCCAAATATGTTGTTTTAATATGCTATTTACCAAATACGAAAATTAGGATATTGACTGGTCAAACATGCTAAAACCCTTCAATATGCTAAAAATTGGTCAATATGTTATTTATCAAACATGGCTATTAAACAGTGGCATATCTAGGATATCGGTAATGAGGTTCGAGTTTACGTAAAATTGATTTTGACTAAAGGCTCAATACTTTTTTAATGCATGATATTAAGGACAAATGTTACTACGTACATGAAAAGTAATTTGAATTCAATTAATTATAGGGCAAAATAAATACTTGTATTTAGAATGGAGTCATTTTCTTTCTAGTAAGTCTTGCTTGCGACGGGTCACCATTTGTGACAGATATTTTGTGAGGTAAAATGGATAGAAAATTAGTTAGTGGAAAAAGGGACCACATAAATAGTGTTGGAGAGAGAGAAAAAGTGGGTATTTTGTGAGAGTAAACGGTATCCGTCGCAAGCTTGCGACGGATAGTACCGTTGCAAATAAGAATTTGTGTTTTCTTTTTCTGATTGGTGTTATTGATGATATAATTAATTAATTAATTATGATGAGGCGACCTTTAATTCTAACTTAATCTTAGCTTAGTTTATACAACCAGATATAAAAACATCGTATAACCATAAAACATTTAATTGAGCTTATGTTATATTTGTCGAGTTTTTAAACTATTTTGAGTTATATTTTAATTTTTTATATTAAAATTAAAATATAGTTGAACTTATATGCATTATCTTTTAGTTGTATAATAATTTTCTAACTTCAATATATAACAAGATCTTAATAATGAAATTAAAATCTCAATTACAAAAGTTGTGTTACAAGGAGTAGGTCGATCAATTTATGAATAAAATGATACCAGTACTCAAGTAGTACTATATAAATAAAGGATTTTAAATAAAGGAAAACAAAGTAATAGGACGAAATTACGTTGTATCAAATTTCGATCACCGTGTAATAAAAGATACCGTGTAATAAAAGAATTTACGGTTGTAAACCATTTATATAATTTCGACGGTCAACCATATCAACTCTTTAGTAACCATAGTACTCTTTAACACCGCAGCCCCGACCTCTATAATTTTACTAGCGTACTGCGGCAACACCTCGCCGAGCACCGGCGACATTATATCCTCGGTCACCTCACCGTACTGGACTATTATCTTCTGTCCGGTTCCCTGTGAAAACCGGAGGCGGCCAACGGGTGCATCACATTGTCTTTCCTTACAATGAACCGGTGATGTACTCACTACCGGGGCCCACGCGTACATGGACGCGCCACATACGACTGCATGGTCCATCAATATTCTGAAGGGCAATGCCTTGAGTATGTCCTGGCTCATTTCCGGGTTCTCCTTTGTCGCGATCACCGCGACAACGCTGATGCCGAGTGGCTCCCAGCTTAGCCGAACCTTCTGTCCGTCCGTGATATGCACGCGACGAGAAATGTCGGTTGGAGCGGTCCGGCCTTCGATGTAGGTAAGGTGACTCCCAATGTTCCATGGAAAGTAATGGAATGACCATGCTGTTAGGATGTTTAGATACCTTAGGAATGCCTTGACGGCTTGGATGGCTTCGCCTCGTGAGGCCGCGTTGGGCAAGTATTCGCCCAACGCGGACGCAAAGCCACCCATTTCTGGGAAGCCCGCGTAGCGGAGGAAGTTGCTGGTAGCATAGTCAAAGCGTCCAACTAGGGCACAACATTGGTCTAGGTTAAATTGGTCGTCCTCGAATGTACGAAACAAGGCGTACCATGTCATTGACAGGTCTCGGATCAAACTATTGGCGAAGTCCCATGTGGTGTAGTATTGGTTCATTGTTCCGATTTTTAGGCACCCGGTTCTGAGCTGACGGATTCCCTCTGGCTCAGTCCCTTGGACCGCATCAGTCGCAGAGATTATCGCCTTGATGAGGTTCATAAGGCTTGTATATGTGACCGGGGTTTCAGGTGCAGTTAGGGTTTTTACGGCCATTGCTTGAGTAATTGATTGAAAAAAAGTTTATGGATTATAAGAAAAATGAGATAATGTGATTATTCGAGTAGTTTTGTGAACAAATTATTGAAAATGTGTAGTGTGTTGGATTATTGTTAATTATATGTAATGTAATAATATTGAAGAAAGAAAGAAAGAAATGAAGAATTAAATTGTGTTGTTGTTGTTGTTATTGTTTGATATTTGTGGAGGATTATTATGAAGTGTTTATATAGGCAATAACAACAAGTACGAATAAGGAAGTGTTGAATGTCAAAGTTTCAATCACATGCATGCAGCTTGAAATGTTAGACTGAAAGAGTACCACAAGTACGTCCCATTAATTTCTATAATTATTTGATTCATTGATTGATGATTGATTGATTTTTCAATTTTCATGGACCATTTTTAAGCAGAAGTCGTGCTAACTAGGTCGCTAACGTTTTAGCTCTTAATCTCACTTTTATTATCTTGACTTTCAATCCACTTTCACCCTCCCAAGTAGAAGGTCACGATCTAGGGGCATCAACTCAATCATTTTCCACGCATTTTTCATTTTCCAACATTTTCAATCATTAATTACATTCTCTGCCCCACCAAATAATATAATAAGTCAATAACACGTTAACACGTCAAAGATCACCAAGAAGGTCACCAACTCATTTCGGAGACCCGAAAACTTCAAGGTCACCAAAATTAATACAAGATCACCAAATTTAGTTTCTTAATCACGTTATTAGGTTGACCCAACAAGGTCGCGACCTCTTTGACGACCTTACTTGGGGATAGTCTTGGGGTTTTTTCTAATTTGGATGCTATTTTTTCCAAGATATTCAAGGATAAGTATAAGTTGTAAACTATTGACTGATCGTGTGTCTTTTTATTGTCGTGGAAAAATTAGTTAGTTTAATTAGTTGGTAAAGTCATGATCTGAGGTGTTGTATTCTGACTTAGGGATTTAGGGTATGTAAATTACTTACGAGACCAGGTCATCTAATGCGGTTGGTAATATTATAGCGCAGAATTTAAGTTGGTTTAATTAGTTAGTAAAGTTATGAGGTGTTGTACTCGGACCTGACCGGGTATATTAATCACTTACGAGACAATGTCATTTAAGGCGGTTGGTGATATTATTATAGCTTGGCACTCCACCAAAAAATTTAAGTATTGTAAAGGAAATTATTGTACATGCATTCATGAAATGTAATTTCAAACTTTGTTTCTGAATTTTGATGATTATGAATTATTGAGTCGGTTCTATGTATTGAGTTTCTTTCGAAAACTCATTTTAATTGTATTTAGATCCTGTTTTTTTCGGCTGAAATGAGTTGAATTGAATTTATTGGAGTAGAGCTGAATTGAACTAAATTGAGTGAGACTGAGGTGAAGTGAATTTAGTTGAATTAAAAGTTAATTTTGTGAAGAGACTAACTGAATATAATTGATAGAGCGTAAATAAAACTTAACAGAATACAACCCAGCAAAATTGAGAGGAGCTGAAATTAAGGCAGAAAGAACATGACCTTAATATACATACTGACAACATATGTTTCAATTATTGTTTACGGAGTAAAATACCTAAACAAAAGTTATTTGAAGTTTAAGTAGTGGTTGTTTGGTTAATCAAGTAATTAACACATTTTTTTCTTCAAATTTTCCAAATCTCGTGTTTTTTTTATCAAATAAGCCACGGACAATACATACAACCAGTGGCGTAGCTTGAATTTTTCGAGTATAGGTCAATTTAACATAATTATTACTCTATTCGGGTTTGTTCATTATTGGGAAGTAATGGTTCAAAATTTTCAAATCCGACAAATTGAATACCTTAAAACATCTGTTATCCAAAAACCTGTATAGCTCTTTGTGTGGCTACGTGTAAGGAATCGCAAATTTAGCTTCATAGCCAATCATTTGCGCGTACGGTCCTTTCACTTCGAGCCCGTAGATCGATTTCTTATTTCGCTTTTGTATTTTCATTTCTAGTTTTTTGTATCATTTAGTACTCCAAGATCATTACTTCCTGCGTGTCGAATTTTGGGGTGTCGTTTTAGTTTAAGATACTTTTAGGAGTTTAGAAAACGTATCGCTATTCTACAATTTCAATATTCACTGCTACCAGATAAGAAATATCAATTTTGCCTTTATGAGAGCAGCTAGTCAATGAAATATCACTTCTCATCATTAAGCTTGTTTATGCTTTCTTATTGCTTTCAATAATCGTATTGCTTATTTTTATTGAATTCATGTGTCGGACGTTGAGAATCGTGACTAGGATTCCCGACACACACCCGAGACCCGAGATACGTGCTAGTGGGCGATCCCTTATTAGTACAAGACCCTTGTTGCTTGCATTCTTACCCTAGAGTCGTCGGATAAGGGTGCGCACCACAATCCGGCAAAAGTACCGGACCGTGACACTACGCCACTAAGTAGAATATCGAGGGTGTGAGAATTCCAACCTCATACCAACTAGGTTAAGACATCTTTTGTCCAAATCTCGTGTTTTTCAAGTGATAACCAAACGACGTAACTTTACGTTGAATAGATCAAAGTTAGGGCTTGTTTGGTTACCCATTAAAATCATGGGATGTTGAACTTCCCGGGAAGTGTAAATTATGTTGTTGTTTGGTTGCCAATATCATGGGAAGTAGAACTTCCCACATGAATTTACTTCCTCCATTATATGGGAAGTTACTCACCAAGTCCCCCCTTGGTCAATAGAACTTCCCGCATGAATTAACTTCCCATATGCGAACCAAACACTTTTTGCAAATTCACATGAATTGGAAATTCATGTGATCTTGAAGTTCCCGGGAACTTTAATTCCCCTATGTCAACCAAACAAGCCCTTAATGCCAGCAAAATGAGTCATTAATTTCAGCTAACGGAAGACGACGCACACCATTGTTCACTGTCGTTGAATGCATGCTTCCTTGGAATAAATTTTATTTTGACTAAAGACTATTTTTTTTTTTTAATGTACAAGAAAGAATACAAAAATTGTTAATTTTCAAATTGTTAGTACGTACGAGAAAAGTAATTTGAATTCAATTGTGTGGAAAAAATAAAATATTTTGATTTGATTTATTATTTTCTCTCTTTCTAATTTATTTGTATGATTGTGTTTAGGTTTTTCGGAATTAATTTTAATTTAGTTTAGTACGGAGTAGTTTAGTTTAATGAAATTGAGCTAAGTTTGGTTTAGTTTAATTAAAATTAAATTTAAGTTAAATACAACTTAATTAAGTTTGTTTAGTTTAGTTAAGTTTGATTTAGTTTTATTAGATATCGATACTATTATGAGCACCGGTATTTATGACTTTTGGAATAGGCAAATTTTTGTTTTTGAGAGTTATTTTGGTCTGAAATAATAAGATAGAGTTTCGTTACTATTTTATGATACGGTTAAATGTAACCACAATGTACAACCCGTGTTACAGTTTATGATAATTTATTTTCTAATAGTGGTCACATTTGACTATAAATAGTTACGAAACATCGACTTATTATTTAAGGTCAAAGTCATCCGTTTGAAAAGAGACTAACTCGAAAAGAAAAATTGAACTGACAATGCAACCACAATAAAATGTAGATAAGTTAAGCATAACTCATATTGTAACAAAAAATTTAATTCCCAAAAAATCCAAAAAACACAAAAATTTTAGAGAGTCGATTTTTTAATAGCGTTATTAAAAGAGCTCTCAAATGATGAGAACTATATTAGTTATTTAATTTCTAATTTTATGTTAGGTCTTTCACTAATTTAGAGGCAGACGTATCCTAAAAAATCTACTCTTGGTTGTGGCAACAAGCATATTAGCGTTACCCGGTGACGCCCAATCTCAGCGTCATCATGTTATCACTCTCTCGCATTCAATGGATAAGAACCCCGATAATAATAGGTGCATCAGATATAATAAATAAAAACCTTAATATAAAGTGTATATATGAGAAGGTAATATCGAGATTGAGCGTCATCGAATAACACCAACATTATCCAACTAAATTGCGGTGAAATGTTGAATAATTCGTTGATATTATATACTCACAACCGACAAAAAACGATCCCATAATACAAGTGATTTCAAAGCAAGCCAAAACGGAATTATTGAGTCAATTCAAACGATGCCCTTGGTTGACTTAAAATTAGTGGTTACTATTGTCCAAATATGCTTTTTATTAAGTCATTAAATTTAGTAATTATTAGTAGTAGTGTATATATTTTGACCATTAAATTTTTAATATTTGAATAAATTTGCTTTTTTATTGAATATACACTTTGTGTTAAAAACTTATTTACCTTTTTAATTCTTTGTAAAAAAATAGCTCTCTTTTATTATCTCGTAAAATATGTCAGGATAAAGTTAGTATTTTGCCGTAAATAACAAAAAAAAGAATATTTTTCATTTATTTTATTATTGTTTAAATATAAATATACTTTCCATTTTCTTTATATTAAACATTTAAACGGTAAAGTTATTTCTTTTTCTAGTTCCATACTTATATCAAAAATAAATATTTTTCAGTGTCAAATAACTTTTTTCTTATGATAAAACAATTATTTATATCTTGAATTATGTAGTGATGTGTTTTTCATTTATTTTATTATTTTTTAAATATAAATACTTTCCATTTTTTTAATATTCAATATTTCAACTTTAAAAGTATTTCTTATTCTAGTTCTATACTGATATTAAATAAATATATCTTGAATATGTAGTTTTATTTATTTTTCATTTATTTTATTATTGTTTAAAAATATAAATACTTTCCATTTTGCTTTATGTTCAGCATTTAAGCGATAAAATTATTTCTTATTCTAGTTCATATTAAATAATTTAATGTCAAATAACAACTATTTATATCTTGAATATGTAATTTTGTATTTTTCATTTATTTTATTATTGTTTAAATATAAATACTTTCCATTTTCTTTATATTCAACATTTAAACGGTAAAATTATTTCTTATATATTCTTTAAATAACGAAATGGTATTTCAGATACGGATAGAGTATTACGATATTATTTTAATTGAGTACCCCAATCATTAATTAATTGTATAAATATGGACCAACCCCAAAACTTCAAACCACTTCATTCATTCAACAATTCAACATTTCTACCTAACAAACTTTAACAACCTTCAACAAAAATGGCAGAAATTACCCAAAACCCCACAAAAATTACCTATGAAGATGGCATCCCAACAATTGATTTAACTTCAATTACCTCACTTGATCACTTACCCACCACCACCAACGAAATTACCGACTCAAATTTAACTAAGCTTATATCTGAAGTCGGCCAAGCCTGTGAAAAATGGGGCTTATTTAGAGTAGTTAACCATGGAGTTCCACTTGAAATTCTCGAAAATGCTCGAGAATTTTTCGCTCTTTCGAAAGACGAGAAATTGAAAGTGAAAAGAAATGAGAATTGTCCAATGGGTTATTCTGATGAAACTTGGAAACAAATTTTTGAGTATAGTGTTAATGAATCAATTGTTACTAAACAAGGTTCTAATGTTTTTCAAGTTGTTAATCAATGGCCTCAATATCCGACTGAATTAAGGTATCATCCTCCTATATTTTTTTGTAAATTTACTCGGGTTTTTTCGTAAATTTATAATTAAGTTTTATTACGGTTTTTCTAATGTGTAGCTTTACTGAACCCGTTAAAGATTTATATAAAGAAAAATTTATAAGGATTTTCAACTATTTTTCCGTAACTAGGTTTTTTTTGTAGATTTATAATTAAATTATTAGGTTTTTCTAACGTGTGGCTTTACCGTACATATGAAAGATTTACATGAAGAAAAAATTATAAGGATACTTCAACTATTTTCTCGTCGTTAGGTTTTTTGTAAATTTATAATTAAGTTAATACGGGTTTTTAACGTGTGGCTTTACTAAGCACGTTAAAGATTTATATAAAGAAAAAATTATAAGGATATTTCAACTACTTTTTCGTAGCTAGTTCTTTTTGTAAATTTATAATTAAGTTATTACGGTTTTTTTAACGTGGGGCTAAAGTGCATGTTAAAGATTTATATACAGAAAAAATTATAAGGATATTCCAACTATTTTTTTAGGTTTTTTTGTAAATTTATAATTAAGTTATTAGGGTTTTTTTTAATGTGTGGTTTTACTGAACACGTTAAAGACAATATATTTTAAGAGTTCGTGAGGGAATTAGAAGAGTTGGAGTAACGTAGGTTTGTAATGACTAAAGATTAATTTTCAATGATTGTTGGATCTAAATAACATATTTATATAATAGACTTAGGTCCTCTTCTTTTTGGCCTAATTTCAACTCCTTACGATTTTGCTTGGCTGTATTCCATTAAGTTTTATTTACGTTCAATCAATTATGTTCTGTTAATCTCTTCACAAAATTAACTTTTAATTCAACTGAATACACTCCACCCCAATTCCACTCAATTTAGTTCTACTCCAATTAATTTAATTCAGCTCGTTTTACCCGAAAAGAACAGGACCTTAAATACCAGTTGGCTTCTTTTATATCTGCTTTATTTAAATCGACTATAAGTAATGTCATCTTAACTTAAAGCCGGTTTTAAACAAGAATTTGCGCGTAATTTCTCAGGGAATCGGCTCAAGAATACGCAAAAGGAGTAGTGAAATTGGGTATTAAGTTACTAGAAGTAATAGCATTAAGCTTAGGCTTAACAGCAAATCGACTGACTGAATTTCACAAGGACACATCCCTTGCAGTCCGACTACATCAATACGCACCCTGTCCCGACCCAGACCGTGTTCTCGGTCCTGGAACTCACACGGATACCGGTTGTGTGACCGTACTTGCCCAAGACGATATTGGAGGGCTCGAACTCCAACGTAGATCCGATTCTAAATGGATTGCTCTTAAACCTGTTCCTGGTGCTTTAACCATTAACCTTGGAGACATTGTTCAGGTCAAATTTATTTATTTTTCTTTTGTTTTGTTGCGATATCTGGTTTAGTGTGGATTCAAGTACAAAATGTATTAGAAAAATTAGTGGGATACGTGTACATTTGAGTTAAAAACATGATCTTGTCACGTAAAGTCGTGTCGTTTAATTTAGGAAGAAATCCGTTTTTATTAATTTATTCAATTTATATACAAAATACTCGTACATAATAACTAGTTTTTAAAACGCGATATGAAAATAATCCGTAATTTTATAAAAAAAAAAAACAAATACAAACTGTTGTGTAAGACTAGCCCGATAACATTTGGGCCTAACAAAATTACTTAGAAACAATAAAGTTATATTTTTATTTTAATAATCTTAATTTACATATTTGTGTCGGTTTTTATTATAAGATATAAAATTATCAAAATAAAATCAAAAACTTAATACTCCCTCAATTTTTCTGATTTCTTCCAATTTGTTTTATTACGGTCTGCAAGGTTGACATTTAACTGCATTTTTTGACATCTATATATTACTTTTTTCAATCGGAATTTTTTTAAAGTGAAAGTTGCATTGATAATAAATGTAAATGTGTTTGTTTTACAAATATTTATTTTTATTCTCCAACTTATATGTAGTCAAAGTTCGAAAACTTTGACCTCCAAAAGGCAAATGGGAAAAAAATAAGACGTTTCTTTGGATTTTTCTTCTATTAAATCAGTACTATACTATAAAACATTTCTAACACAAATAGGATTATACATCCAGAGTATATGAACATCGTACATCTAATACAAATTTAATTAAGCTTATATGCAATTTTTTTGAGCTTTTACCAATTTTTTCTTGCACTATAATTTTTTAGTGTTAAAATTAAAATCTTTGGGTTTTATATGTATTATTTTTGAGTTTCCATATAATGTTTTGAGTTAGAATTTTTTTTATAAAGACGCTCAAATTTTTATTAGTAAAGCTCGTAACATATATGTATAAGCTCAAATTCTCTGTTATAAAGCTCGAAATCTATACTACCAGATATATACATTTGGTTGTATAATCCTCTAATTACATTTCTATGGAAGATTTGTCGAAAATCAAAATAATGGTCAAAGTTAACATCGTTTACTAACCGGTCGAAAAATATGGTGTTAATGTAGGTTTGGAGCAATGACAAGTACCATAGTGTGGTGCATAGAGTAAGGCCGAATGCTAAAAAGGAAAGGCTATCAATTGCATCATTATTTGGGCCAGCTTATTATGTTAATGTGAAGCCTTTGGATGAACTGATAAATGAAGAAAATTGTGCAAAATATAGAGAATATAATTGGGGTAAATTTCGTGCTTCAAGAATGAAGAATTATGATAATAAACAAAGTATTGAACGTCAAGATATCTCTCACTTCAGAATTAATGGAAATTAAAAAAATAAAAAAATTGTTCCGATCTCATTAGTCTGTTGTTTGCGGAGTTATCGAGGTACTGGAATAATGTTGTTGTTGTTTATTAGTCTGAATAATTTACATGAGATGAAATGTTATTTGTATTGTAATAATAACTAGGGTTGATTGCCTTATTATCGTCCAATGTTGGATTATTATTGGTTTTGAAGAATTCTGATGTTATTTGTACTCCCTCTGTTTCATTGATATGTTTACACTTTTTTGATTTTGTGAGGGGAATAACGAAAGTGTAAACATATAACTGAAACGGGGAGAGTATAAGTTAAAAAGTGATTGAAATAAATTACAAATTTCAAGGTAATACAGCCTTTTTCTACATTTTTAGGTTTATCGCAAATTGTTGTACTAGATCATTTTTAACAAAAGGCTAGCACAATAGCACAAAGCCCAACTAAATTAGTTAATAAACTTGTAAAAATATAGTTTCTTTTCGTAACATAATATCTATTTAAAAATGTCCGTATTCATCATAAGATATCGTATCGGGTAATCAAAATAAAACCGAAACGTTAATATTATTAGATGTTAACTTTAGGCTTTTTTTCCTTTTCGGTCAGTCTTAATGTCTTAAATACTGTACTATTATTACTCCGTAGTTGCTACTAGGCCTCGTATAATTGGACTTTCTCTGCTCCGTACAAGTGCGACCCATGCGCGATAACAAAACTTAATTTTGGAGGGGGTGTGAAATTTTTGAATCATGCAAGAACATATCCTCTTTAGTTCCAAAAAAAATTTCATGATCTAAAAAATACCACAAAGAACATTGCATTAGATTTGGCTCAATCGGAATTTGAAACGGAATTAGTCGCATTTACGACGTAATGACCGACATTCCGGGATGATCGATTTGTTTTCAAATCGGTTTAATACCACCATGACAAAAAACACTACCCATACAGAAATTGGTTTTTAATGTTGTTGGATATCGATTTTACTTTCTTGAGACAGTTCCAAGTTGTTTGAGTTCACTCCATTCTCACCCACTGTTTCCATTTCGACTCGATAGGTCGAGTGAACACCATAGAGTACATAAAACAAGACGGTCAAGCAAGTCCAAATCCCGAACCTTTGAAACGACATAATTTTCAAGGTGGTCATCAGGAAAACATTCAAGAAAACAGATAAAGCCGCAGGCCATGGCATTAGCGGTACTGACCAGTCTAGCTGGGGTTGTTGTTGGCTTGAGCTGGAAGGCATCATGAAGTGAAAAACCGCGGTAATGGTAATCCATGATGCACCGAAGACGCCTGATAGGCCCCACCATCTTCGTTCGAGCTTCCATGATAATGAGAAACCGAGGGAAGTTGCTGTAAGGAGGAAAAGGAACAAGAGGGTGTGCAGTGGAGGATTATTGCAGGTACTCGTGATTACATAGCGTCTGTATATAAGAGCATTCGCTACCAGGTAGAATACTAGGAGTGTGCCGATGGATATTATCTCTAGCACTATGTCCAGCTCCGTGAAGAGGGCAATTGATGCCGTGCATAACCCTGTGCGAAAGAATGAATTAGCCAGAGCGATTACTATGACTATGACAGACGAAAACTAAACAGATAACTAAACTATCTGCACTTCTACAGTTCTACATATAAACAAGAATTTGTGTGCGGATCCTTTGAAAGCACTCTTGTTGAATTATTACGGTGGTAAGTAATAGGAATATTAATAATAGTTGGGCCTGAATCATCGCCTTAAGGTTTTGGTTGAGATTGTTCATCTATCATGGTAACAGAGCCAGTGTGACCGACACGGGTTCGAATCCTGGCAAAAAACCCACGAAGTGGAAACCAGCACACGGTATGGGGGAGTCTGTGCAAACTAACCACTCTTCATAGTTGGGCCTCAACCATCACCTTTAGGTATTGGCTGAGATGGTTCATCTATCAGTAAGGTTGCGTATATTTAACCCATCTTTCAACGTCAAAAGAGGAGTTTTGCGGCACTAGGGTGATGAGCCGCCGCGTCAACTTTTACTAACCCACAATAGTACCTATGCACCTCAGCTTCCAAATATTAGAAAGGTAAAAAAACAGTGGAATGCTAACATTTGCCTAATGCAAATTACTATCAAACCAAGATAGAGATGAAAGATCCTGCACCATATTATTATTATTGGGATTGTGCATACTTTTGCTAAAAGACTTGTTGACATGACATATCTTTGTCATGTAATCCACATCTTTCTTTTTCGCGAAAACAAAGCCAAATTATGGAAAGCGTAGACGAACCAATAGGAATCAATAAACGATAAAGAAGGGATCATTCCGCAAATCCAATAGCTTTAAGATTCTGGTTCTTGCTGTTTCGAACTTTTAATTTCAGAAATAAGGTACTTATATGCTTTCTAATCTGTTACTGACTTACTGTTTAGAAAACAGAAGTCACTAGTAGCATGAATATCTCATTTTATAGACTATGTAGCCTTGGTCTAGAGGTAGAGAGTCAAGTCGTATGCTATGGACAAAAAGTCGCACGTTGGAATCCGCTTCCCTTTTATTGTCCTGGCTCGGCCCCTCATCTCAGGCCGAAAAAAATTAAAGAATTTGCCGATTTTAAGAAGATAAAATAGGCTACAAGTTCACTTACCCAAGAATAAAGTGGCATTCATGGGTGTTCCTGTAGAAGGATGAACCTTGGCTAACCAAGCAGGGACGAGTCTGGCTCTTGCGATCACACATAGGTATCTAGCCTGGCCAAGCATAGCAACCAGAAGAGATGCAACTATACCCAAACTCGCACCAACTCCAACAAGATGGCTAGCCCACTTCCATCCTATCTTCTGGAAAGCCATTGCAAATGAAGCTTTATCTGATATCTGCATCACACGATTGCAGCAGAGATGTAAAAATACCCTTTCCGAAAACAAGCTAAATTGCAACTTAATTAGCAGGTGATCTACTTTCAAGCAATGTAATCACACTAATTGCCCCTCTAATTTAAGTTGTGCTACCTCGAAAGATTATATAGGATTCAAATACCATATACGCTGTAATTATACCAGATGTCATAAGAGTCTGAATTCTGACAAGCATTAGAAGTTATTTACAATTACCTCATTATAAGGAACCATGAAACATAAGGCAACTGCCATCAGACAATACAGAGCTGAAACGACAATGACTGATCCCACAATCCCTACTGGAAGATTCTTCGAAGGGTTTTTGATTTCTTCAGCAAGGGTTGAAACAGAATCATAGCCAATATAGCTAAAATAAACTATTGCTGCTCCATCAACCACACCTTTGACACCAAATGGAGCAAATCCGCCTGGTGCGCTTACCAAGTTCTTCGCATTTCCATTCCAAAACCCGGCAATTATTATAAATCCAAAGAAGATGATATGGAAGATTGTCATGAGAAGGTTTAATATCGAGCTCTCCTTAGTACTGCAAGGTTGTTAACATCTCATCAGACTAATAAAAGAGATAATCTGTACACTTCAACTTGTGAATGTAAAGTTAGCAACCACAATTTTACCCCAATGCTTCAAGGGGTCCCACATATGGCGGGTAAGGCATTGTCAACGCAGCTAGTGTATTAACATTACAGAGCCATAAAGGTTGTTTCCATGACCGATAATGAAATTGGTTGTACGCAACCTTAATGATCATACCTATGACATAGGAATAGAGTCAACAGAAGGATCAGAGCAACAGCTGGGAAATCCAACATATTATAACCTTGAACAAACCCATGAACTTCAACCCTCCATGAATTTGGGTTTTCCACACCAAATGCACCACTAAAATACTCTGTAAAACTTCTGGCAACAGCAGCATTTGACAGCACGTACTCCATCAGTATATTTGCACCAGCGAAGTATCCCAAAAACTCCCCTACAGAGCAACAGAACGAAAAGTTGGAACAGAACATACAAGAGACCGTTTTTCATGGGCAGTTATCATCACTTGTCGAGGCATATTAAAGGGGGAGAAAAATGGTTGTCGTTACTTATGAATAGTAGTGTGTGATGACGGTTATGCAAATGGGTATGAAAGAGTGACATTTCTTCAAAATATCGTGTTTTCATTAAGACAGACTATGAAACTATTACAAAAAAATTACCTGGAAGGAATAAAGCAAAATATAGGCCATATTGTGCGACGACTTAAAAGGAAAAGTTGGAACCTTATTCTAGGACAGGTGAAGTCGAAAGCATGCGAGCAAATAAATCAAAAAAAGTTACATACCAAAGGTCACTCTCAAATAACTGAAAGCACCTCCTGCAACAGGGACAGCTATAGAGAATTCTGTGTAACACATGGAAGAAAGTAGAGCAGATATTGCAGCAATAATATATGAGACAACTACAGCAGGACCAGATATAGTGCGAGCAACAGGACCAGTTGTGACAAACACTCCAACCCCAAGCATTCCACCTACACCAAGAGCCACTAAATCGAACCCATAGAGCTTCCTTTTCATGTCTGCACCCGACCGTAGCCTCACTTGGTTCAGCTCCTGGTCTGGAGTCCATGTAGCCAGCATTCTCTTCCTAAGTTTGTATGGTGTCTGTGAAAGGGACCGAAGACAGTTGCCAAAGAAATGGCCACTTTCTGAGGAATTTTGTGTGCTATCCATTTGTACGATTAACCACGAAATCTATATTTGTTTCGGATACCACCCCAATTGTTATACTCCTATTCAACACAAATAACAAAAAAAGTTATGCATGTTTGTGTATGACTATATGAGTGTGCATGTATATAAAGAGGTGGAAAAGAGGGGACTTTTATAAAAGTTAAGAAAACAACATAAAAAAGTGACTGTTGGTTTAAATGGAAATCCAAAGTGGTCCTGAGTTCCTTAATAGAACTCACATCTCTCAAACAGCCTTTTTTCCTGATTAATATAATAGCGGCAATTCTCTTAAATAGTCCAAACATTGTCAATAAGATTTTGTGAGGAGAATCAAAGTTAGAAAACTGAGATTTTGACCCAATCTGAAGGAATTTTGGCAAGCACAAAAGCATCCAGCATTCCAGCCCTTTTGTTAAAGCAAAAGAAGGTGTCTGCTGATTAAAGAAAGAACTTGGAGTCTACTCTTAGTTACATCATAATGCTCACCGGATAATTTGTAATTCTATATGTAAAAATGATTCATGCGACCTGAAGCACGAATGCACTATCATCATCAAATCTCTTATGCTGCAACAGGAAAACATAGTTATAGCTGCGATGATCAAAAGCACATAGTAGCAGTTCGCTTCAAGACTCGTATAGGAGTATTACAGTAGTAGTATTATATACGGCCTCCCAAGTACCCTTTTCCTAGTCTAATACCTATAACTCTTGTACGGGTATATACACTTAAAAGTCTGAAACAGTAATCGGCCCTGTTAACACAAAAAGTTCCAGTGTTTGAATATATATCTGATAAAATACTTACTTTCAGAAAAGAAGGAATCAGTAACAGGAACCCCAAAATTTAGAAGATACAACTTGCAGAAAACTAATAGTAGAAAACCATGACAAAGTGAAGATTATCTTCCATTATTCTTGCTCTAATAGTATTTGTAAGAAGTCAAAAGGCACCCTCTTTAGAGGAATCATATCAGAATAATATGGCAGCCATAGAAAATGGTCATAACTCCAGTACAGAGAATTGTTTACGCGATCGCCATACGCATTGTGCCATCATTCTAGGCTTTTTAGTTTGTCCTTGATCTTGATCATTGAACATAGTCTACTACTTCACTGGTAACACTTTTTCCTATCTAACCAGCAAAGGATAAAAAACATAAAAGAGCACCAGGTCAAAGAACTGCACTAGGCACTAGACGAATTCCTGTCCTTCCACAAGACTATCTCACAACAGACTCGTATAGTTTTGGCTTGAGTGACAATGTTTCGAGTGAATTAATGTGATGATAGCCACATATCCAACCTCTTATATGACCCTAGGCGGGAGCATTTGAGGTATTGGGGTAATGTTATATTACTAGAGCGAGTTCAGTATTGTACTCTTTAATATATTTAGGTGTATAATAGAATAGTAAATATGCAGATAATCAACATGTCTTACAATATTTTAGAGATGTTGCAGTGGAAAGCTGATTTTTACAGATGTTCAAAATCATGGCTCCAAGATTGCAATCATGATCAATTCATCCTATGCTATTATCTAGTTTTTCTTAGGTATAGATTTAGGTTAAAAGTAAATTATGAGCAAACAGAATACCGGAAGGTGCAACTTGAGTAACTTTCTGCACAAAGCAATGAGCCAATGACATGATCACATGAAGCACTGATATGTAGTGCTAGCCTATGAACTCACCCACTCACCCCCCATGAACATGAGGGATAAAATAGAGAAATCCCTTTTTCTAATAACCTAGTAAAAATAAATATCAAGCTGTAAAAAATTATAAATTAGTCTCGACTAATAATGATTCGTGGCATATTCTCGTATTCCTTGTAATAAGTAAATAACATGAACACAACCTTAACCCAATAATGATTATCCATTGATCTATACCTATGTTACTCTGACGCTTCACTTAGCTGTCGTGTCACCTGTCCGACACTTATTGTGCCCCACAGTTCACTTTAGACCAAAAAGATGGGAGAAAAATACGCAAAAAACAGCCTTATCCGACACTTGACAGTTGACACCCGTGTCGGAAAGTCGGAGTAGCACAGACTTCTACATGTATGCAGCAGGCTTAACATCCTGAGAATTCAGTCCCGAAGCATAATACTTACTTTTTACTCCCCGTGTCTCAATCACTAGTTCGCCTTTGATTAAAATACCCTCATAGAACAAAAAAGTAAACAAATTACTCAGACAATGGAACTACTTAGTACTCGATGACAATATAAATCTATAAAATGTACATATTTCACTGTACTAGGTCTAAATTGTCTAATCATGCCTAATACATCCGAGACAACCCAATCAACAAGCATTAAGAAGCACACAATCTTCTGCAAGTTGGTGTTGATAACTATTACTTGCCTACAAAAATCTATGGCCAGCGTGGCCATTTCCACGCACTATTTTCTATAAAGATACAAATGATGTAGGTAGGCTGCACTTACAGACAAAGAACAGCATTCAACAAAATCACCAGTCCCACCTTAATCTTCAACTCAATCTTGTCCTACTCTTACACGTTGGCTCTTTGGAGGCATAGTACATACTAGCTCAAATCTCTGACACTTGGAGTATACGACATGACACGAGACTGCGACACTTTTCTTTAAACAATAATAAACTGAAAATTTTACAGTAACAAATCGTATCCAACACTCGGATACTTGCAGAGTAGCAGCTGAGTACATCTGTACATGGGAATATGGGATCAAATTACTAACATGACTACATGAGTCATGATATCAGGTTAATAAATTGGCTAAGAAATATGACGTAGATTTGATACCATTGACTCTTTGTAGACATTCTCTACGCATTAGATACTCACCTAACAAAAATTGGACACAAACATGTTCTTAGGAAAGGGATCGTATGCACCTAGTAGGCTAGTATTGAATAATATACATATAGGAAAACATTTACAGAGGTTTTACAGGTCTCATCATATATGGTGCGAGCAAGAAAAATCAGGCTGCAAAATACGAATACAACATCAAGTCTCAAACCAAGAGGTAATACCGAGGTCCATCGCAATTAGCGATTTAGCGTAGAATACAAGTGAAGGTGGTTGGTGTAAGATGCATTAGTCCATTATGTCACTATGATATAGTAGTATTTGAGCATATAAATATGGCCTAAGCAATAATAAGCAATCACAATCAGAAGCATAAAGAAAGTGGGATATTTTTTAAGTCCATTGGAGTAGGCCTGCATGGTGCACTCAGGAGGACAACGTGACCCTTTTCCCCCCAAGTATTTTCGAGCAATGGGCCATACAAATTTTGTTTGACCTGATTCCCATCACCCTATTATAGTATGCGTTGTGGAGTATTATTCATTTACATGGCCAAATAAGATGAAGCAATATCATTCAAGATATCAAAAGTACACTGCATACAGTGTGAAATATTGAACTATGTTGTATATCAATAATATTGGTGTAGAAGGGAGAGTAGAGTAGATATCAAATACCTTTGACACGATGCGATACCCCGGCTTATTTTAAGCCAAAAACATGAGAAAGAAAATATGCATCTTCAACGATCAGACAAGCATTTTATCCTGAATGATGACAGAATTAAGTTCACACATTCATGTTTTCATAAGATCACTACTCAGTGTACCCAACATGAACTTGGAAAAGCTGGAGATATATATATAGATATATATATAACTTCACTATATATGAAATCTCAAATCTGCCCCTACCATTTAACAAAGAAGCAAAAATTGGCATGAAGAAACACTGCGCAACCGCAATTGCAAGAAAATGATGACAACTTCATTGCCTATGCATTTACTATAAAGCAAAAGCAAACCTTAACCAGTAGGGAATGATGAAAAAGTTGAAGATCTTGTGCAATCATCTTTCTACCAATACATAGCCTTGTATTTTATTTTCCTTGTAACGTTAGACCAATGATTACAATCAGAGGTACTATCATTACCAAATAAATGGCTGAGACTCACTCTGTCACTCACTTCCTACAAGGGTCCTCTATGAATTTTTTAATCCAAGTTTTGTTGACACAGTCTGATCTCAGCAACCTAGTCTTTTTCTCAAGTTCCATATTTTCTAAGCATCAAGTGTTTTGTATGTGATAGTCGTATCCGTATCACCGTATGACAAGGATGATGTGTTTATGCCTTATAAACTCTGCTGTACGGATGCAACCATCAAATACAAGTTTTTGCGCTTTTTAAGTGATACCTCTGAGAACCTTAAATTTTAACAGAGAAGGGACGTCTTTGGAGTGTAGGCCTGTAGTGTAAACCACATTCAACACTGATAACCTTTCTGGAATGAGAAACTCCAGAGTTGATGCAACAAAAAGATAATCAACCAATGATTGTAGTAACTGTAATTTTGAATGTTTGCAACCGCATTTTTGGGAAGATTTGGCCATGTCTATGGCACAACGACCTAAATCAGGCAGAAACAACCAATGCTGAGATAAGTATCAAACCAAATACCAATTCCCTTGTTTGGATAGCAAGTATGGTTTGAGGGGATGGGAGGATATTAAGGGGTCCATTTTCCATATTCCAAAACAAATCAAAATTCCTCGAGCATAGAGAAGATTTGGTAAGGAAATCTCCCTTACTCAACTCCCCCTTCCTTCAATTCTCCTTCCCTGCTTTCCCTCTTTTTGATTTTTATATCTAAAGACACCCTACATTTACTTTAAGTTAAGATCAAGTATCACTAATTAACTATCACACATGATCAGAAAAGAGAGCATGTGACATTACTCCTAGAAAATGATTACAACTTCATTGATCATGAAGCCTTTTTGACAGTCATTATTTTTAATGAAATGTACCAGGACAGTCATGGAAATTTATCTTCCTAAAGATATTAGATATGGATTTTCATGCAAAAGTTACTAGATCCTGATTCCTAAATCTTAATCAATAATGCTTAGGAATAATTCAGCTGCCTTGAGAGATCAGAGGAAATTATAAGATGCAAAAAGTCTCAAATACGCAGTATATAGAGCTTTTAGGTCCTTAACCTCTGGTATACCTTATAATGATACTTATAATACATTTTTAACAATGTTATGACGGATGCGAGAAAGATTACTAAGACCCAGTGTTAGTTTTTCGAAAGGGGGACTAACCGATCCAAAGGCATATTCTAACAAATAACATTCTTCTTATTCATGAATCATGACAAACATTATAAAGCATAGTTAGTGACGCTTAGCATCCTAACATGTCAGCCCCACTTTTGTACCAGAACTAGTTTGGTCTTTCATCATATAGGACCATCTTATGAGACAAAAACAATACTTTTAAAGGTAGTTACAATGTTTCAATTGATATTCCAGGGGTTCTAGCATATTTTCTTGGGGATTCTAAAAATTATGGGGATTCCTATCTAGTTGAAATAAACGTAGAAAATGGCAAATAATATCAAACAACACATACAAAACCAATGTGTTCCCGAGTTATAAGGCTTTTGAAGGTTACCGTGACCGCATATTTAGAAAGTAGTTAGTGACAACTATTTTGGTTGACAAACACTATCGCGACCGAGATTCAACACCTCGAGAATAGAATTTCCGTTTATCAAATAATAAAATTGTCCATGAGCCACACAGAAATTTGGAGATGGGGTTACATTAAAGTTACTGCAGTGACCTCTTTTTTAATAACCATCTAACTCATGAGACATGGTACTTATGACTTGGGTTAAAATCCCGTCAGCATTGAATTTTACCCTTGTGGATCCCTTTACACCAAAAAAAAAAATACCAGAAATTGTAAGGCATAGATAACATTTATAGCATAATGATGCCACTAATTATTACTTTACAGAAAGTAGTCTTATATGACAAGTGGGAATATATGCCAATAAAGAGAGCCAGTAATAAGTAAGAGAAATGACAAAAAAACAATTAAAAAACAGCAACAGTGGAAGAGGCAAGAATTGCATTTTTGGGCAAGAAGGATAATGTTTATCTTAACCTTCCTAATATGGAAAGGCTGTGGGAAGGCATCTAAGCAAAAGGTATGGAGAAAGGAGGGACGGTGGCATTCATGATAATTACTCCATTGCCAGATGATCCATTATAAGGGCAGTGGACAACTGAGATTGTTTAATGATAATGCTTCTTAATGCGAGATGAGTTGTTCTTTTGGACTTAATTTCAGTTGAGTACCACAGAAATTGTATTAGATTCAATTATGATTCTTTGTAGCTATGTTACTCCGGCACTTCACTTTGGTTTCATGTTGTGTCTTTGACACTTAGAATGTCTGTCCAATAAGACAAGACATGACACTTTACTTCAATTTAGACCAAAAAAATTAAAAACTTAGGAAAATAACCGACAGCCAAGTCAGAGTAGTATAGCTTTCTACTCTCAATCTTCACAAGACATTGAGTGACTAAGAGAGGATCATTAATTAATATATAAGATTATCCAGCAACTAGAAGTATAGAACACAACCAGGGAAAGTGTTAATTCATTAGTAAAGTTATGCATTTATACTGAACTATTTGATAAACAGCAAAAAAAAACAATGCTCTAGTCACATTACCTGGTTGGCTGGTTGATCCAAGTAGCGTTTTAAAGCAGATTGAATACACATTACGACAACAAATCTTTCCCCGTCTCTCTTTTCTTTCGGCATATCTTTCTATCTGAGAAATGAAAGACATAGGTTGAAACTTGAAACGAATTTACCAATACAAGTTACAACTGTGATAGCAATTGGCACGTTCTGCCAGACCTTACGTTCTTCTGATTAAGACGCGCTAACTGAGGGCCAGGAGGGGTTAGATATTAAGTACTTAACGTCCTGCAGTCAGCCACATAATTTACAAGGTGTTATTGGGTGATAAAGGAAATAAAAATGGAAGTATATGTTCAAACAATTGTACCTAACACAGAACATACGGCCAAAACAAGAACTGCTGGAAAAAACCTAATGTCCTGCAGTCAGCCACAGAATAGCACAAGCTAATCGAGGGCCCGAGGGGCGAAGGTTTCATAAAAACTACCTTATGTCCTGCAGTCAGCCACAGAATAACACAAGCTAACCAAGGGCTTTCATAGAAAATACCTAATGTTTTGCCGTCAGCCACAGAACTTACCATAAAAAAATTGAATGTAGCATAGAACATACGGTCTGTCCAAAACATGAAACAGCTGGAAATACCTATGGCGATATGCCGATAACTAAAGAAAATATCATCTACGAAAACGTAAGTGCGTCCTAACATCTCTCATATCTCAGGAAAGAAGAAAAAGAATAGTGCAAACTTAAACCAATACACATGCCGAGTGTCTACCTTAATTTTTCAGTAACAGATAAAAGAGTGCTTTCATCCTGCAATACAAATGATTGCAATGAACACCATAAATGATTATAAACCACTTCTACTGCAAGTAAGCTGCGCAAGCAATGCGCCAGATATACTGCGAGGAAGCAGCTCATGGCAACTCGCAACTAATCTACTAATTTTAACCACCGTCAGAAAACTAATCCAGTAGACCTGGATAAGGGACGATCACATCATGTTGCTCTTTTTCTCATCAAATCATAGATGTTCAATTACTTCCACACTCCTTTGCTACACCTAGGCAGATCCTAATTTGACAGAAAAATGATTTACATCAAATACATATATGAATTACAATTTTTGTTTAAAAGAACCATAAGAAAGGCAAAAGACAGGACAGTGAGAAATTTACATTTTGACTTGAACGTGACACAACAGGAACTTTCAGGGTCATATGATACATAATAGCCCTTTATGATTAGATTCGCACGGCAGAGAAGTGTAGCTTCGCTACACAGGATTCCTGTATACATCTTTTTGCAGCAAATAACATGTTCTGGATTTCCCAAGGACAGCATATCTGAAAGACTTTAAAGAATTAATTAGCTTCTGCTACACTGAGCAGGAGCACTAACACAATTACTGAAAACACAAGGGTTTTCAGCTCACTACCGTGGCAGAAGGTGTCATCCATTTAGCATCACCTGCTTGAAGAGGGTACCTGTTACATAATAAACAGCATATTGCCTCACAATTTCCATGGAAAAAAGATGATTCAAAACAAATACGAATTTTAAGAAAGCAAATTATACAATGTTTTAGTGCTCATAACACTATAGATAATAGCATCTCATTAAGTTCTTACAGTCAAAGGATCGGGTCACATATGAATTTAACCATCCCTCGAGCAAATTCTCCTATAAGACTATCTTAAATTCTTGAGCAATAAGTTGGTTAAGGAATGTTGAAACCGCAACGCGCCCAAAGATAAACGAAGTGCTTCCCCACAGTTTCCAATAGACTAGCAAATACTACGTCGACTGGAGAACTTTATCAAGATAATCATATACTCCGTGGATATGTAGGTTAAGCACCGACAAACGCCCCCATGGGGCCCCATCTACATCAACTTGGTGATGTGATAAGAGCATGGTCAACATATCACAATTAAATTTAGCGTTACGGTGTCAGGATACTCCTGATCCTAGACAATGCATCCTCAAGCAAAGTTCAGTACATTGATAAGTCTAGCTCGAGAATTTCTACCCTTAAAGTGGGCAACTAACACCTGACAGCTGAACATATTGAACTCAACAATGTAGAAAGAAAATGGAAGCAAGACCCACAAGTCGATTTCACATTGCATCCTACATCTAATAAAGCAATCGAAACAATCCTAGAATCTATATCAGGGTATTAATGTTACCACTCACTGCTTTTAAATCATTGTCCAACAACATGCTCAACAAATCAATTATCATCAAACAATTTCATTTCAAAGTTACATTATTACGCTCCTCCTTCACTCCCATGGCCGCGTTGCTTGTGGCCATTCAATTTTATTTCCGCTCATACCACATTAACACATTTAGGCCATGTTCTTTTGAACTTAACTGAATTTCCAACTTGACCTAAATGGACTGGATATTAGTTCAACCTAATCAAATTGAATTGAAATTAAGTCCAAAAGAACGTGAATAAGAATACCATCGCAACCACGCATGTAAACCTAAGAACAGCAAAAATTAAAACTAGCAGACAGATAAAAGCAATCTAATCAATTACAGTACCAAAACTTTTAAAGCAAATCGTAAACCCTAATTGAATAACATCGCACTACTAATATAGTAATTGAGTAATTACAATTTTCAAACATCAAATGTCGGTTCGATTCGTCAGACGAATTCCATTGAATCATTGATCAAGCAGAGCGAAGAATTCCTTCTTTTGCAGCAACAAATTCAAAATTGATGACGAAAATAAAATCTCTTTGGCAATGGCGGGTAAGATGACACTCCCTTTTTATACTCCTATTCAAAATGAATTTTCATTTGCTTTTTCGCGGTCCCCGTTTTTACATTTTTACACTTATTTTTCTCGTTGGCGGGTCATGTCGGGGTGTTTACATGTGAACCGAAATAAAGATTGGACCGAAGCGGATTATTTGGTTTGGAACTTTACCAGATTGTATTTTATTTTGGTCTTCGGCTTTGTTTTGGACCAAACCGAATGAACCGTGGATCAGACTTATATAACAAAATAATCTTTTCAAATTGTAATATTATTGATTGATTTTATTTTTTATTTTGTTTACGCATATTATAAGATGTGTTATTATGTAAAAAGATAATGTTACTTATCTTAATCGTTGTGAAGTTTTTGAGCTATAATTTTATATACTCTATTATGTCGATGATAATCGTATTTAGTCTATTTAGTGGTTTGGTGCACGCGTTTTTATGGTTTAGATTGGACCGAACCATTGTTAATTTTGAAATACAATTAAAAGATGTTAAATTCAAGAAAGTTGTGTGGACTGTGGAGTATATGTTCTCGAGCAACTTCGAGATTAACTTAACTAATAACCCGTATCTAAACAAGTTCGATTTGTCACGACATAATATCTTAACGTAGGGCCTTTTTTAAGGTACATTTCCCTTTGATGTTGGCCTTTTTTAAGGTACATTTCCCTTTGATGTTGAAATCAATATTATAGTATTAGCTGAGTATATATTATAGTATCCAGGTTACTAAGGGCTAATCCGATGGATGCTCACCTAAATCCTTAAATCTTAATCCTCAAACCAAAGGTTCAAACAATTTCATGCTTGTGAAAATTTAATTAGATTTAGTGGCATAGTTGCTCACCTCATTCTTTGAGCATAAAATAAAAGATTTGGTGTAATTCATGTTAGTGAAACTAAATTAAACTTACTGCCAATTCATTTTCCGTAAAATAGTAATCTATTATCTTCACTATAGAGTTGTTCGTGAGTTGCTCCGTTCATTAAACTCGGATCATCCTAATCGCTAAATAAGCAGCTACAGACAAGATACTTTAAAAAAAATACGGTCCAACCACTAACCCGTCCCAAACCCGCTTATCAATGAACCAAAATTTAACATAACCCGTCCCATATACGTCCCAAATCCACATTTAATCACTTATATTTCATTATAACACGTTATTTAACCCAAGCCCACACATTCTCCGTCACAGTACAAGCCACGGAGTTATGAGACTTATGACCCTAAAGTCGTTCTACCCATCTACTGAACGAGTTTGGATCCTCTCCATTACCTCTCTAATACATGCTTATTTTAATATATTTTCTCTTTACATTTAATAAAACATTACTTTATGAAATAATTACAACCACTAGATCGTCTCAAAATTTAATCCGGACCATACAAAAGTAATGAAGGTCCATTTCTTTTCGAGTAATAGAACCGCTACCGAACCTAATTCCGAACTACTACTCCGTACACCCAAGGCGGGATTTATCAGAGGTTTATGATACAAACCTAACAGCTCCAGCCACCAAACCAAAATATACACTATACACTCCATAGTTGACGCAAACTGACCTTCTTCTCCGCCATTTCTGTTCAAATTCAAGCTTCTTTCTCTCTTGATAATGGCGACTTTACGCACATCTCTCTCACAGAGCTTCCGGAAAGTTCCTTCGGCGGCTGTTCCAGCGTTACTAGACTGTATTTTGTCTTCCACCGGCGAATCTCCGTCGTCGCTATTCGATTTTCTTCTTCCGGACTTTTCCGACGTCGTTAAGGTTTGTTTTCCCTAATTTTGATTTAATTTGATTGAGTTTTGTGATGTGAAGTTCATGTTGTTTAGTTTGTTTGTTTGAATGATTGATAGGAGATTTGTGTTGATAACAATAAGTTGAGTTCTGAGGAATGCGCGTATGTCTTGTCGTATGTGAGAGGGATATGCCACCTGCTGAAGAAAATCGGTATTATTCGGACTTTTTAGTAGTTATTTCGGATTAATTTCGAGTTTTTGGCCGTGTTAGTACAATGTAGTAGCTATGTCTTTTAGTCGAGGAGCTTTTGAAGTCGCGCTTGTATTGGGATTGATTGATACGGAGTAGTGTAAGTTCAAAGCAAATGGGTGAGTATGAACATGATGGCGAGTGAAGGGAAGATAAAGGCCGAGGGTTTTAAAGTCTTACTATTAGGGCTCACTTGTATTGGGAGTGATAATTAGAGAGTAGAAGGTAAAAGCAAATGAGTGAAGTATGAGAAATTATGGTGGGTAATGGGAAGGGAAAGGTCGAGGACTTTTGGCTTCTAGGACTCACTTGTATCGGGACTTGGGAGTGATCATTAGAGAGTAATGAAGGTCAAAGCAAATGAGTGAATTATGAGAAATGGTGAGTGATGGGAAGGGAAAGGTCGAGGACTTCTGGCTTTTAGGACTCACTTGTATTGGGAGTGATAATTAGAGAGTAATGAAAGCTCAAAGCAAATGAGTGAAGTATGAGAAATGATGGTGGGTGATAGGAAGGCAAAGGTCGAGGACTTAGGCCTTTAGGACTCGCTTGTATTGGGAGTGATAATTAGAGAGTAATGAAGCTCAAAGCAAATGAGCGAAGTATGAGAAATGATGGCGGGTGATGGGAAGGGAAAGGTCGAGGACTCGAGGCTTTGAAGTCACACTGTTAGTATTCGCTTATATGGGGGGTAATTGTTATTGGGTAATGGAACTTAAAACAAAGGTGTGAAGGAGGAAAGTGATGGTGGCCAATGGGAGATAAAGAGGTGGCGGGTTGGTGGAAGTATGCGAGTAATGCATTTCCCTAGAAGAGAAGTGTATCAGCGTAACTATCGTCCCCTAGTGGGGTAGTTATTACTATTAGCCTATCTTCATCTCCGACCTTTATTTCCTTCATTATCCTGATAAAAATAAGCCTCAATACAAACGAGCTATAGTTATTAGTTTCTGAAACATGTTTAGAGATACATGGTAACAACTAACAATTAACAAGACAACACCTTAAAGAGTCTATGTGATGAGTACGTATGCTTTCAAATTTCACAATGTTATCAAGAATCGTGTTTATTCTATAACGATATATGTTGTGAAACCAAATTGCCACAAGCTATGCCCCCACCTTTCCTTTTGTCGACAGACAATACACATGTAGATTACTGTTCCTTGCTCTCATCTATTTATGATTTTTTTTTTAAAATCCTACAACAAAGCCTTAGTCACAACATAGCTTTAGGGCCAGCTAACATGAATCATCATCCAAATCCGTATAGGTTTGGATCCGCAAATATGGTCAAAGGTAGATTAACAAAGGAAAAGAAAATAGATAAGTGGTTAACAAAACCAGGTTGTTTGTGAAAACTAAAATAAAAATAAGAAAAGCGTGAAAACCAAGATTAGAGATTAAAGTGGCGAAACGGATTTGTTTTCATCTAAAATAAATAAATAAATATTTAAGATATCTAAAATTCAAATTAATCTTCAACACGATTCTTTCTCCCATAATACCCTCTTCTTCGCCGCCGTACTCTCAGTGACACTGATATTGTTTTCAATCACCCTTATCCATGTTGGTTTCGGTCTTACCCTTCCTCTAACAATGTTATCTATTCCCCAATGCCTCTGGTGCTCTCCGCCGTACATGGCCAAACCACCATAAATGATTTTCTCTCATCTTATCTTCCATCTACACGACACCTATCATTGAGTAAAGAAATGTTCCCTAGATTCAAATATGAGCACATTTACTTTCTTTAAGCCGTGTGAAAATTTGTCTAACCACACAATCTCAAGTTTTTATTTTAAGGCTTGTCTTTCCTGGTGTGATTCAAATATATTGGAATTGTGTGGTAAAGCTATGACTCAGGCACTTAGTGAGCCTCATAGCAGATGAAGAAACCCATTCAAACTAGCTCTCATGTAAATTGGACGTGTAAGAGGCAAGTGATCAAACAGTTGTATTCTATACTTTGTCTTTTTAAGGTGTTTGAAAATTAGATTATACTCTGAGAATTTGAGCATACGAGTCTGCCGAGCATGTTATGCTCATGTTTATGGCGAGTTGGAGGGCTAGGCCTGAGAAGTAGTTTGCCTTTACAGCCTACCCTTAAACTTTTACCTAAAAAACCACTAAATTTACCAGTTCATCGTTGCTGGCCATTTTTTGTTATGTATAAGGAACGAATGGCTGATTACAAGTACCCTCTCTCTTTGTTGCAGGGGATAATGCTTCTGCGTTTGAGAGATTTATGTGGGAAGCTTTTATTCCGTTGGTGAAAATGACTCAGCTCTATGAAAAAGAAATGCTCCACGAGGTAAGCTTGAGAAAGTAATCGTCTATTTTTCTTTATTATATCATCCAGCATTACTGACTGGTTTCTGGTTACACCCGTCGATGGTCGCAGATTGTACAGTGTCTATTTGAAGTTATTTCTGAGACCAGCAGATGGGATATGATGGAGCAATCCTTGGTTCCTTTTCTTTTGAGATCCGTAGTTCTTTCCATGGATGTAAACCAAAGTGAGCATTCATTTGTCATTAGACGGAGTGGGGAGTATTTCTTTCTGGGCATAAGGGAACTACAAACGTTGGATACTGTCTCCAAGAGTATTCCACATCTGCCACTTACTCTGTCGTGCTACATCTTGAGTAGTCTATTAGAAGCTGCTACTGAGAAATGTCAATCTGTGAAAGGTTACCCCACCTCGACCGATGTCTTCTGTCCTGAAAAGTTTGGTGGACATTTGGTATGGAATCTTTGTAATTTAACTCTCCAAATGCTTTCACAGAGCTCTGAGCATAGATCCTGCACGGCTGGTCTTCTTCTTCCTTCCCTTTTCAAAGCATTTACGTTTAAGTGCACTTTTGAAGTTTGCGTTCAAGGAAAAATATGCAATATATCCAGGTATAGTAAAATAACTGCTCTGTTGTATGTTTACTGGGTAATCAAATATGTTTCCTTGAATTAGAAGTTTAGTACTCTCTTTGATTTTCCAGGCAATACTTCTTCATGAATTTGTGGAAGTCTGCAAGGATGTTGTTTGGTTTGGGATCTGCAGAGAGAAGAGATGCATATAGTATTATTTCGCTGTATTTGTCATATTTTTCATGTGTTAGTCTCCTTCAAGTGGATATGGGTGATAAAGCTGAAGTGTTCGATATAAAAGCCGAAAAAGACTTTTGGGATGAAATGAAACGTGGCTTGGTAATTATTTATTTTCTTATTTGATTATTTAGTGAAGATTGTGAGAATAGCTAGGTTCATTAAATTAATATACTTGCTTTGAATTATTGTCAGTATTTAACATTAACCTCTATCATTTTTATCATTTTGTTAATTATTACTCTTATCCAAACCAATCTTCTTATATTTTAAATTTTGGTTAGGAGGAAGTATAATTATTAATCTTCTTTTGTTTCCTAATATGTTTTGGGGCTTCCAGGTTGATAAAGAAGGCTTCATTAGGAAACAATCATTACACATATTGAAAAAAGTTTTATTCTCAAATGGAGGAGAGCTAAACTCAAATCTGGCAGAGAAAAAGCCACATCATAAAGGTACTATTCCTCATGGTATGACCAAAAGAGACTTGTGGGCTGAAGAGGAGGCTCAGTCGTTAGGTGTTCGGAACATAGGGCTCCCAAGTGATAATAATTTGAGTCAAAAGCAGAAGTGGGAGGCATTTATACTTCTGTATGAAATGCTCGAAGAGTATGGAACTCACTTGGTTGAAGCAGCATGGAATCACCAGGTTTGTATGTTTGTGCTTTTGTAATCATCCTGGGTGGAATAGCCAAATAAGCGTACTGTTGATAGATCACAAAGTCATGGTAAAGTAAATCAAGTTAACTACAGTAAAGTTCTTGATAGGTTCAAGGCTAGAACAATGTAAAATATTTTCAAAGGTTGATCCCCACACCAAATATTTATGCCAAAACAATACCCTGGTTTGACAACCTCCAACTACGGGCATCACGTGCAGGGTGTCTGTTTGTTAATGGGTGTCATTTCTGTGATGTCTTTTTGTATACGGATATCACTCGTGCTATCTCTTTGTACATGTGAATCACCCGCTAGATGACCCTTAATTAATATCGTATCTTGTAAAATAAGAAAACACCCTTAGTGGCTTAGTCCCTTACCCATGATTTAATCTTCTTGCCCATGGCTTTAAATAATACTGTATATACAATATACTGATCTTTAAATTTTTAAGGTCCTTACATCGGTTTTGCATTAGTAAATTTTGTTCATCGTGTTAATATTAGTTCTAGGCTTGATGTTAATAATCTCTCGGTCTTGCCATGTATTGAAATGTTCATCAGATATCGTTGCTACTGCAACCTTCCGGTCATCATGAAAGTTCTATGGCATCTAACCAGCAGTTTGATGTGCTTAATAGCGACTTCAATTGGCTAGCTATTTTGTGGGAACGGGGGCTTTCTCACGATAATCCTCTTGGTAATAAGCAAACTATGACTTTGATATGTAGCTGAATATCACACACTTCAATCATTTTAACTTTTGCTTGTAGATACTTGTCTTTTTCACGAGTTACTCTTTTCTGTACAATGAGTGTCATTATTTAACTGCTGCAGTCAGATGCTATATAATGAAGTCATTCTTGGATATTGATTGGAAGAGTCAGGACAATTGCAGGGACATGTTTCCTGAAGATTTTATACTTAGTGCATTTATGCAAGGGATGAATGATCCAGTTCATCACAAAGATTTTGGTCAGTGCTATGTGATTCCTTTTTCTTTTCTTTTCCTTTTGACTCTTTGGAAAAATAGTAATGGAGCATGTCAGATCATGCCATTTTTTAAAGGTAATCTGTAAACACTGATCATGATTTCAAATAACATATAGTGTGCAAACTTCTCTTATTTGTCTCCTCATATGATGTACTGACAGCCTTATCTTTACTGGATTGAGTTTCATAGTGTTTTTGTAGCCTGATAACCCTTCTTAGTAAGTATATTTTCCGCGTGTATGTTTCCTAATTTGATTACATATCTTAGGACTAAGAGGGGTTCACAGTTCAAGAACAATTGAGGGAGCCTCTAAATTTCTTCACCAGTACTGTAGTTTCTTGTCTATAAGGTAAGTGGAAATGGTTTATTATAAGCTGTGTAACTTTGGTATCATGTTCCTTGATATGTGGATAATCTTCATAGCTGGTACATTGCTTGGGGTGTTAAAAATGTTATGTACTTCAATACGAGAAGTTATATTGTGAACGTTTGAATGTGTATACCCAATTTCCATGTACTTGTGGAATATAGTTAAACAGATAAGGCGATGAAAAAGCAGTCAACGAGAGGTACAATATGACTGATGTATGCATAGGAGTGATGGTTAAGTTTTTGGATTATACGTTGTCCATTCTTATCCTCTTATGCTGTGTGCTCAAAACAATGGAGAATGATTTTGAGGTGAATTCTTCTCCTTTTGTGTTTGGGCGTCACATGTGGGGTGTCTTTTTTATGTATGGGCGTCACTCTTAGGGTGTCCTTCTGTATGTGGGAGCGACTCATGTATGTCATCATTTTGTACACAGGCGTCACTTCCTTGGTATCGCTTATTTAATATTATTCCGTATATGTTGTCAAAAACAAAAATTACCAATGAGGTGTATGCTATGTTGGGGTTTTAGTAAAATGAAGTGGCTTAACAAATTGATAAGGTAACTGGATTTTGTCTATGCATTACAATTATTAGCTTACACTTTGCAACAAAGAAAGGATAACTGTTCTAATGTAAATATGTGGCTTCTGTGTCTGACTCTGTTGCCATGGAGGGTAACCTGATAGGGGACAAAAGTAGAGTTCATTTTTGGAATGGACTCTGTTGCCATTGTTTTACAGCTCATCAGACGTAAATACCTAATACAACTTTTATCTGAATGTTTGTGCTGATTATAGGATTGCGGTTGTGTAAAAAATATTGGGTAACAAAAGGGGGTAGAAAATAAGGACCTATGTGAAAGAGAGAGAATGTGGCAAAATATGCTGCTCGGACTCTTCAGTATTACCTCGCATAACCGAGTCGGACAGCCGGCACTCGGACATTGTTGGGCTTTGTTATATGAATGATTCTTAGAGTTTAGTCGCGAATCACCATTTACATGTACATTGGTCAAGTCTTGACTCTTGGCTGGATTTCAGGATTAGATGCTTCAGATAAAGCTGGAAGTATGGAATTATGTAATTTAATACTCTGTATCTTTTTTGGTAGTGCTACTTTAATGTTAATCTTGTAACTCTCCGGGGAAATGATTTGTTTGTTTTGCAGGGAACTAGTTTCATTTCTGAAAAAGTTAGCATCTGTAGCTAAAGAGCAGTCCCTCAGCCGAGCTGGTTTAATGAGCCTTTCTCAATGTGTAATTTCTGCAAGTAAGTCTACAAGTGCTTCTGCTCAGACGCATATTGAAGGTATCTTTGGTGCCAGAGAACATGCAGATGTCTCATCCCACTCAGCAGGAATCAATGGATTTCCCTGTACTGATAAGGCAGGCTTAATTGATAGTTTGAGGTTTCTTGTTGAAAATAGCAAACAACACTTCAATCGTAGTTTCCGTTTTAGAGGTTTGTAGTTTTTTGTGTTATTAGTTGTGAAGTTACTGTGTGAACCTAACATTTCAGTGTCAGCCTGTCTAATCTTTTTTTGGTGATGAACCAGTTTGTGAGGATGTTGTGGATGCTGCCATATCAGTTGTTTATGCTCATGAACTTCCTCTTGAATCAATTTTCCACTTCATAGGAGCCTTGCCGCGTGAATTCACTGATAGGACTGGTATGCAACTTTCTGCAATATAATTCTTGATTTTGGGATACTTAGTAATTTATCTCCTCTTCTTTACCTTCGAGCTATGTTACTGATGTTTCCATGGATCTTTGACCCAATCTTTTCTGGAACTGCTGAAATTCCCTGCTGCCTAATTCTGTGTATGATGATACTACGGTGACTAATTTTTTTTTTTAATGAGAATGGTGAAATAGTTGTCCAATGCTGACTATTTTTTTCATCATGAGCTCTTTATGCATGGAATATTTACCTCTGTGGTGATTTACTTACATATGTCGTTTAGATGTTTACACTAAGTGCTTATTTCCTTTCGTACGTTCATTGTATGATATTCTTTTCTTGCTTTGCTATAAGGGAAATGCCAGATTCGCTCTTTGTCCATCTTTATGCTTGCCTTCTCCTAATGATCCCGAACATACGATTCAGTTCATCACTTTCAATTGTTGTTCCCTTAGGTTCTTTAAGAATCAAATTACAAAATTGGCTGGCTGGGAGCCACAAACAAGATTATGCAGCGAACAGCTTTGCCGGAATGCATATTCTGCATAGTTTGTGTGACTTTCCGAGAATATTTACGCTGTGTTCGAGTGGGGAGGATTGGTTTGGTGATGATGACTTGGTTGCTTGGTTTGCTGAGGCAGAAAGATGGGCAAGAGTTCTGTTTCTTCTGGGGGAGGAAGAGCAACAGTTGGCATCCCTAATCAAGGTGTTAATTGTTTTTCTTCTTAAGTTTACTGTTCCATCTGATATTCCGCTGGTTCTTTTATTTTTTTGGTTCAGAAGGTTTAATTGATTAGTGTGTTATAAACATCGAGTTTGTAGTCCTCTGGGTTGGTTTGCACATTTTATAGATGTCAACCATGTGTTTACCCTCGGACTAATGTAAAATGCTGTCCTCCCAAGGGGTCACCACATTACTGTGCTCATGTAGCACTGCAATGAAGTATTTCTCACACTATCTTCCTTTCCGTAGGCCAAGAAAGCATGTTTGCTGACACGGCATCCAACTTGCTAGACAAGTCATCCTCCATCAGTTAAATTATTGTCTTGTGCGGCGTTACTCTTTTTAGTTTATCTAGTGGTTCTCTTCTGGATATGTATTAGTACACTGTGAGCTATTCATAATTTTTTTTCTTTTTTGCATTAAGCTGTTGATGATGACAGATGCTGTAACGTTGGTCATTGTTATGTTTATTGTTTAATTAAATGTAGGCAGAATTTAATTTGTTACCCCTTTCCTTCCATAGCTTTTATGTAGCTCATCTAATATCATGGAGTTGTTTAAGGTTAAAGTTTTTCCCGGAGGATTAGTTATCAACAGTGCTTTAATGTTCTGGTGTGAGTGTGCGACCCCTTGAATAGATATGCAGACCAATATTTATAGACCATAGATAAGTTGGGAAAAGACACGACTGTTTTTTTTCCGTTTAATGTCATAAATTTAGGTTATGTAATTGCTGTTTTGCTCCTACTCAATTATTTTTGAGGTTTATGCTAATATGCAATATCTATTTCACTCCATTGAAATTTAGCTACTTAATCAAGTTGAGAGTAAGGGGGTTTGTGTTCTGAGTTTATTGACATGGTGATTATATTCTTTATACTAGTTTTTGTTTTGAATTCGCTCTTGCGTGATGCAGTTCATCGAAGTAAAGGCTGTTAAAATCCGACAACAAAGTGGCCTGGACGAGTTTATGCCTGTGAAGTTTCTCTTACTTCTCTTGAGTTTAATTCAGGAGCTTGAATTGATGCAGCAAAGGGTTGACGCTCTTTCTAAAGTGGAGCCAAAATTTGGCTCAAAAGTCGAGTTGTATGAGACAATAGATAAAAGCCATGCTATTCTTGAGAAGTTTATTGATTCTTTCCTGATCATAATGGTAATAACCACCTAACAATTTATCTGAAGATCTCTTCAATTTTAGTCTGTGCAGTATAATATGGGGACAATAAGATGATGAGAATGTCTTCTAGGTGACTATAACCTTTATATGGACCTTGGTATTAAATAAATTATTTATTTATTTTTTGGGAATTGACTAAGCACATGTATACACTCCATTTATTTTTGTTCATCTTTTTAACTGTTTTTTCCACTAGTACAACTCATTATAGAATGTCTTAATGACTGCTTCATTTGCCATGTCCAATTCCATCATTGCTCTTTCTCCCACAACACTTTTCTTACTCTCATTTGGAAGGCTTTCTAAGTATCAAATTGTCATATTTATGCCATCTTATATGTCTGCTTCATGCCTAGTGCAAAAAGCTAGACAGATTAAGATATAAAAACAAAATGGCGGACAATTGCTTTCTTTTTTTTTTTTTCATCAATGCGTATCAAACCCCAAAATTTGATAATTGTGTCTTGTATGCAGGAAGACCTTATCTCATTTGCTGAAGTGTCTTGTTCCATATTCTGGGCTGATGTTGCAGTTGATAATGAACTGCCTGGTTCTGTAACTGGAAAGTTAGGAGGCCCTAGTCAACGACGTCTGTCTTCACCTGTGACGACATCTGTGTTGCAAGCTGTATTTTTCTATGCTTTCATCAGTTGTGTTATTTACTCGTTTTCTTTTTTCTTCAATCCTCCCCATATTGTATGCATCGGTGAAATCTCAGGTTTTGGCTTAGAAAATTGCAACTTCATGATTGGATTTTGGCTGTGGATATGTACGGAGCCTTACAATTTGGTTGTCGGTGTTGATATTTTTTATACTGACATTTTATTTATCTTTATTGTACGACTTACCCCTTCCCTTTCTTCCAAGGGAGACACTCATATTATGCTGTGAGACAGTGTTCACTTTATGCTAATAAGATAGGAGAATTTATTTATGTATACATTCTTCCGAGCTTTTTAAGGAAAGCTCATAGGTTTTATGTTTAGTAGAGAACTCTTTCCATATATTTCGACATATTTTGACAAGGAGAATGGCTTTTAAAGAACCAAGTTGCTGTAACTGATGTTGGCGGACATAACTCCCTTTTAAATAGAGTCTTTTAAAGCACAAAAATAAAAAAATGAGAATTAAAAGTGGTCTCATGTCTTTCAGCAATGTCATGTAATGGCCCGTGCCTTGGCCTAAAAGAGGAAGCATTGTCATTTCTCTATTTCTCTAGCGGGCTATTGATGTGCTTTTCAAGTAATGAGGACGAGAGAATAAGTGGTCAGCACTTGTAATTATGTGTTCTATTGTGATGTTTGAATCAAGTGAGTCAATTATGAAAATTGTTTTGAACAGTTCAAACCAGTGTACCATGCCGGTAATGATCTTTGAAAAATCTTGAGGTCTGCTTGTGCAATTATATGGGTTCAGATTATGTCATATAGTTTCATCGAGTGCTCCAAATACTCTGTTACTTTTTCCTTGGTTTAAGGATGCATCAGATTGTAATTTGTTTTTCTGTCCCTAGGGTGTATCATGTATGTGGTCGTTTCTTTCAGCTGTGGCCATTTGCCACCGCTCACCTATTCATAATTTTATCTGGAAACACTTCCTGATCTAATTCTTTTACTCTGTGTTTACAGATTGTTTCTGTAAGAACTCTAGCAGCTGTGTCATCTTGGTGTGCTCTTCAAAGAGTCGCTGTGACTCTTAATGTTGCTTTCACTTATCAGTGGAACTTCTTTTACAAAGTTGTTTCCACACCTATTGGTGATACTGAGGTATAATGACAATTTCAATTAACTTTTCTTCACCAGAGTGTTGCTCCGCACTAATTGTTTTCGGAGTCCAAGAGTCTTGTAATTTCTAAAGGTACACTCACGATACATCTATTTTGAGTTTTTGACCGGTGAATGTTCCATAAAACTTCCATTCCTTTTCTTTTATGGACCCTTTTCTAAAATATATATTCTTATATATTGCACAAACTTACAATTCAATAGATCTTACAGCTCCGTGGGAGTTCGAGTTGGTCGTTGCAAATAAGTTGAAAATAGAGTCATCTGACTGATAGTTTCAGCACTATATGGCAATATGGCATATGCTATAGCCAAGCTTATACCAGCTACTATGCGTTTTGTTTTTAACTTAAGTGACTAGCTTGAATTAAAAGTAGTTATCTATTTTTATGGTATTGCATCTACACGTAGGAGTCCAAGTTCCGCTTGTTTAAGTAGTATAGTTGATGTGAATGCTCCACTAGTCCACTTCTGAGAGCTTACAAGCTCAAGCATCTAGATCTTCTTTTGAGTACTGGTGTCACGCTGTTGCTATCTTTTTGGCCATAGGGCTCATCCCCTTTGTGTCACTTAAACCCATATCATGTCTGTATTTTTTATAAAAAAACTGACTAGATTGAATGCCTTTGAGCAGACTTATGCAGAGATTCGACTAGCAGCATATGAAGCATTGAGCTTTGTTCTTAAAGCATCTAGTCGTGTAATTTCCTCTTCGTCTCTCAGCTTAATTCGAGAAATGCATAAATGCTCAGTCCCCTTGGTTAAAGATGAGCTGATACTTGATTCCTTGGCTCTTACTTTTATCAATCAAATAAATGGTTTTCTTGCTGTTCGCCAATTGGTGCGATCAAGGAAGGCGGTTTTAATGAACTGGAAGGTAATCCTTTTATGATTTGTTACGCGTTAACTTTCCTATCTGTTGTTTCTCTATGGTGTTTTTTTATATTGCTGGATATCTGGCTTTGTGAAAATACTGTAACTGCTTCATCAATGATGAAAAACTTGAGTAACCAGATTGTTTGTATGCACACCAGAAATAGAAGGCAAATTTTATAGTTGGATTAATGAAAAGCACAACAAAATTAAAATAAAATATTATGATACATCACCAGCATTACGTAAAAAGGAAAAAAATTGTCCGTTTCCATTGACATAATGAAAATTGTGTTGATAACTGTACTTGCTTCTTCACAATATTAGGTCCTCAAAATATTAGTTTGTCATTTTACTGTATACCAATCAGTAGGGAGTCTTTGGCTCCATTGGAAATCGAAAAATAAACAAAATATTAGGTGTAGTTAAAATTTTATCATCTCATGGTATGAATTCTCTGAAATACTGAAAGTGTATATAACTAGATGAAGTTATTAATAGGGCTTATGCATATGCACCGAAATTCATACTCTTGAAGTCAGTTTGTGATTTATGGGCGTTCTTGTGTCCAAACATATTAATGTTCCTTCCCTCCACACCCCTTCCATGATTCAGTGGCTTTGCCTGGAGGCTATATTGTCAATCCCACAACATGCTCTTCAAAATGGAGTCCAGCTTAGCCATGGCGATGTTTTCTTCTCTGATGACGCTATCAGATTTATCTTTACTGATATTGTTGAGAGGTAATAAGTTCACTGTATACTTAAAAGTTTGCATGACATGAGAAATTCAGCAATCTTAGATGATTTTGAATTAAGCCTCATCACTGTTAACTATAATGAATTGACAGTCTCGAAAATGCTGGAGAAGTTTCCGTTTTACCAATGCTGAGATCAGTGAGAATGGTGCTGGATCTATTAACTTCTGGCAGTTCTTATGTTTCTAGGTGTCATGGGGTTGATGTGCAGGTATGAATCGCTCTATTAATTTGTTTTGCTTCTATATGTGTGTGAATGAAGGGAGCCTCAAGGGAAATGTCTGATGGATATGTACCGTAGTGATGGGTTATGCACTGTCCCTTAACGACTTTAGCTGCCAAGTTAGTTGATTTTAATCAATTTTGTCATGTTTGGTGCTGTCATACAGTTGTTTTCTGTCTGTTTTTTCCCTACTCTTATTTTTCATAGTAATAAATATTGGTCTCGCCAAAGTTTTGAAGATTACCATGACCGCTTTTTGAGAGGATTTCGGCCGTATTTGTTGAGAAAGGCCGAAAATAGGATTCGGTGACTGATTTTTTCGAGATACAGCTTCAAACCGAGTTTTAATACCATTCTCCTTGTTACTCTCTGCATAGCTTAGTTTGAAGAGGCGCATTTAGGTACTAAGAGGCTAAGGCGACGAAGCGAAAAGTGCAAGGTGAAAGCGCACACCTTGTGGCTTGTGGACAGGAGGCCCCCTATTTTTCGTAAAAACTTTATATTTCTCCAAATAAAATTTTGGGCAACAATACCTTTTTTTAGGATTTTTCACTGGCTAACATTTAAAGGAGTAAAAGGTAGGAATAATGCAGAAAATGGCATAATTATAGATCTAGACGAAAAAGATATGGAAAGTGCGTACTGGAAAGTGTGTACTAGCGAGTCTTGTTAACTGTGTCTCGTCCAAAAGGCGCATCTAAGATGATGTGTCTCGTCCAAAAGGCGCATCTAAGATGCATAGAGGCATTTTTGCTGGTTCCTCATCCAAGGCGCGCTTTTTTAAACTAAGCTCCATAGAGTTCAATAAATATTTTACAGAAAAACAATATTGAACTGCTGGTACCCTTTGATCTAATCCAAATAGGAATTGTCCCCTGGGTCTTCCCCTCTTGTTTCATTCTCCATTAAGAAAATGCTAATTTGCAACTGCAATACATATATTGCAATACCTATATTTGTCTAATTCTCTTGAATCTCATGTCATATGTACTTTCTATCTTTTGTGGCCAGTAGTCATCTCTCACCGTTTATCTTTCCAGTAACATATTGAATGGTGTAGTATCTTTTCTTAAATTGTGAATTCGTGTCTAAATGAACCTATAGATACCAAGTACTAAATTACCATAAAACAAAACGAAGAAGGACCCCCCCCTTTCTCCCTCCTGCCATGAAGGGACATTGATATTTTCATTAGTAATCATTACATAAGTGCCTCCAAAGAGTCTCTTTCTGTTCTGCACTAAGCAGGGATGTTATTCAATTATTTCAATTTTATTTTCCTTAAAAGTATGACATAGGTTACTGATTTTTTTGAATCACCAGATGATATGGCAGCTAGTAAGGTCTTCGTGGATCTTGCACACTAGTTGCAATAAGCGTAGAGTTGCTCCAATTGCAGCACTTCTCTCTTCTGTCTTGCATGTGTCTATTTTTAGAGATGAAGACATGCATATGGTTCACAATGCACCTGGCCCTCTCAAATGGGTACGTCTGACATTTGTACTTGGCACTAATATTGTATCTCCCCTCTACGTTATTTCAAGGGTTTTTATGCATGATTTATATGCTGTAGTTCTGTGAAAAGATTCTTGAAGAAGGCGCAAAAAGTCCACGTACTATCCGTCTTACAGCTCTACATTTGACAGGGCTTTGGCTATCTAATCCCGGGGTCATAAAGTACTATATGAAAGAGCTAAAGCTATTGACTCTTTATGGTTCTGGTGAGTCGGCTATTGCTGAGATTTTTTACATTATTTGCTCTCAGATTATGGATGTGGAGCAACTTTACAGTTTTTTAGGATTTCTCTCTGTCCAGTTGCTTTCGACGAAGATTTTGAAGCTGAACTATTGGAAAATGGTGAAGCAAAATCTGAAGTGTCTTTGTTGGGAATGCTTTCAGACAATGAGATGACTGCAGTATGTGACCTTTTTATTTATCTTTAGAAATCAATTCTTATAAATCACCTGTACCAGACTACCACCTATGAGTATAACTTTATAAAGATGTAACTGACAAGTCTAATGTTGTAAATTCTATTATTCCTACGCGTCGAGAGTTGAGATTGCTCTTCTGAAGTTCCTAGCCTCCTATTTAGTTAGCTTCAAGTGCTCCGTATGGACTGGCACTTGACTTTTCTGTAATTTTTCAGTTAAGATTACTCAAAAAGAATCTTATTGCACACTTAACAAGAATTAGAGGCTCGTGTCATTTTTTAAGTAGTTCTACGAAACCACTAACCCTGATTTGACTGGACTGGACACATTAACTTAGATACATAGTAGTTTTTAAAATATAGTTGGATCTGGTGTAAATTGATACAGATAACGTTTCTTTACTAAATGGTGTCTGCACCAAAGATACCATACGGTCAGTCTGATCAGTTTTTGAGATTGTAAGAGGATTAATAAGTGGTTTAGACCTGTGATGCTCGGACTCTTCAAATACCCCCGAGTGTCCGGCGGACCCGACACGGACACGGATCCGGACATGGATACCGTGTCCGACCCTTGAGTTAGAAATTGGACCCTTCTACTTTTGGTTGGTTGAGTTGTTGAGCTAGAAAAGTGATTTTTTGGAAGAAGAAATATGGAGATTGAAGTTGAAGATGAGGAAGAAGACGAAGTGAATGGTTAAATTGATTAAAGTTACCTCGGTTATTGTTTTAATTTTTTTTTCTTTTGATTATAGCTTTTAAATAGGTAGATGTTTTAGTATTTCAGAAAAGTGAGGAGTCCAAAATAATTAACGGATACTCGTGTCCGAGTCCTTGATTTTAAGATTTCAAGGGTCGGACACTCGGATCCGTATCCGATTTGGACACTCGAGTCCGAGTCCGAGCATCACAGGTTGACTCTCACATATTCCTGCTCTCATATGGTATTTAGTATCTTGGCTCTCAATGATTGACTATCATTTCAGGCCTTTATCAATACGGAGTTGTATGCACGAGTCTCCACTGCGGTACTGTTTAACAAGTTAGCAGATTTAGCTGATTTAATTGGATCAGGGAAACAAAGTGCTGATTGCTGTGCGGCGCTTGAATCTGGAAAAGCATTTTTATTGGAGCTTCTTGACTCTACGGTACAGCTTCTATTTTGATATGAAGTACTTTTGTTGGATTTTTTGACATTGTAGAACTATCAGAATTCACTTTTGTCTAGGTTCCATGCTGGAAAAGGTTGCATTTGTATGCCGTGGGGCCATCTTTTATAACTTTTTTTTTCTGCTTATTAACTTTATTTGCTATTATCCATTGATGCAGGTCAATGACAAGGACCTTTCAAAAGAACTGTATAAAAAGCATAGTGCGGTGAGTTGTAGGGGTCTGTTTGAACTAGGCTGCACTACTTGTTGCTATATATATATATATATATATATATATATATATATATATATATGTATGGACGGGATCAGAAGTGAACAGTAAATACTTCGTTTAGTTCTGCTGTTTGGATTGAGGCTCTCACTTAGATAACTGAGACATCTGTTTTTGGATACAATTTCTGTTTGTCTTTTGTCTCTTCGCTTGATGTATCTATTATGTCTGAAACAGATTCATCGTCGGAAAGTTCGTGCTTGGCAGATGATATGCGTTCTATCAAGATTTGTTCGTCAAGACATTATTCAGAGAGTGATAGACTGCTTATCGACATGCCTTTATGTGAGTGATACTTTTGGCGCACTAGGTTTTCTATTCACATACTTAATAAAGCAGCGAATCTGTTTTTTCTTTTTGAAAAATGAGTGTTTTGGCGACTTTTTTTTGGTCAAATATCATGGATTCACGGGTTCTGTCACTCTGTGACATTGAAAGTGGACTCACTTATAATGGGGGAACTGTTTGATTTTTATTTGTCAGCATCAGAACTTTAAGCATTTTTTGGCTTCATCAGAAAATGTCGAGAAGATTATAAAAAACTGTACAATTGTAGCAGATATTGGAAAAACAAGGATAAAAGTATGATCTTTTGAAAGTTCAATGTTTTTTTTTAAATTATTACTTTGGTTGCGTAGAAGGTTACTGTTACTTCTGTATAAGTTGATCCATCCACTATATTCTCTTGTTTGGATGATGAAGCTGTTTCGTGACTGAAAGCCCAGAAAAGAAGAGAAAGTCAGAAAACACAGTTGTCTATTTGATTTTTTTAAAGGCCTTTAGAAACTAGTGAAGTAATTTATAGAAACTAGTGTTTGTACGATGTAATGGTACATATATTTATCTCCTCGCCCCGTATAAAAGAACACAATAATTTATGCTTCAGTCAATTAATATTATTTATGCTACACTGGTTGCAGAGGAACAACTTTCCCGCAGTTCGACAATACTTGGAGACTTTTGCGATACGTGTTTACCTTGACTTTCCATTCTTGGTATGTAAATATTCTGGTGTGATATGTTTTCTAGTTTTTTGGTTCTCCTGGAGCTTGTCCACATTTAGGATTTAATCCCTCTTTTTGAAACTGTAATCAAGCTCTGCATTTCAAAAGAGACTTTGTTTTTTTCTTTTTTCCTGTATTCTCATAAATTCTTTTTTTTAGGAAATTCTCGGTAAAATTTTAATGCATCTTGAAAGCATGACTTTCAATTTTCTCCTCTTATGTGCATAAAAGATAACTATCTTTCCAAACTAATCTTACAAATACTTCCTCCACTTCCAGATTTACTTCTTCCCATAATAATTGGCACAGTACTGGTAAAATAAAACTCATGTGCAAGTGTGCTTATTAATAGAGGAGATAGTGTACTCAGAAAGCCACTTTATGATGACAAAGTTGTCATTTCGTACCATTAATACTGAATATTTATTAGAAATGCTAGGAAAATAAAAGTTGTGTTTTGGGCCGCATTGCGATAAAATTTACAATAGGGTCTATGTAGGACTTGGGAGTGGATTTTAGAAGCTCTGTATGAGGAAGAGCTGCCATTTTGTGTGGCGAGTCTGTGGTATAGCATTAGAGCTGTCGCTTTGGGAGGACCGCTTGTTATAAAAAATAAATAGAAAAAAGTGCAGTATAAAGATTGTTAAACACATGAAAAAGTATGACATTAAAGTTTTTGTGGTAGACTCGTGTTACTCCAACACTTCACTTTGGTAATCTATCTAACCCTTGAAGTGTCCGACACGGCACAGCACTTCGACACTTTCATTTTAGACCAAAAAGTATAAAATTTTGCTGGAAATAACCGTATCTGACATTCCGGTACATGCAGCCTGGTGTAAGTGGTGTTAGGCTATAAAAGCTAGTGAAATTCCCTAGTTTTCCATTCCCGGTAGCAGCAATTTTGTTGTAACTCGGGACATGTAATTACCCAGAAAGGAAACGAGAAGATCAAATGAAGCTTCACAACAAGGAACACGGAAGAACATATGGAATTGGAATATGTACTATTGTTGTACTCACGTAATATAAATATTAAACTATGAATTATGGAGTGGTTTATGATACAGATACATACAATGGATCATACTGTTCCTATAGGGATGCCCATGACTTATTCAGGATATAATTGCTTTCCTTGCATATGATTAGGATTGAGGATGGAATACATTTGACTGAATTTGCTTTCAATTTCATTACAGGTACAAAAGCATCTAGTTCCTATTTTATGTGATTATGATATGAAGACACAGGTATGCATATAATTTCTTAATCACCGGCCACTGTACTGTGATGCATGGTCAGTCTCCTGAATTTTTCACGGTTGCAGAGTTTCATGCTATATATTATTCTCGACAATTTTCATTTTGGGTCTTTAGAAACAGCCTCTCAGCGTAAGGCTAAAGCTGTATATATCCGACCCTCCCCCTTTACCCCGCAATTGGTCGGAGGTGTTGAGGGGTCAGGGTAATGTTGTTGCTGTTCGAGATTCATACTTCTGCACACTGAAAGGGGCAAAAATTATCGTCATTATTAGCGTGCTGAAATCTTTTTGTTATAGAGACAGAAGTCAGATTTTTTCTATAGTTAAGTGTTAGGATGCATCTGCCGTTGTGACATTTTTTTGTTTATTTCTTCCCATGACAGAAAGTTGTCTGTAATGGTTGACATTTTTTGATGATTATCAATCTAGCATCCATATTTGTTCTTAAGTTGGTTGCCTGAGTTTCTTTTTGAATATTTATGTGTTATTGTGCTCCCTATCCTGATTCCTGCATGGCATTAGCATATCATAAATGCATTTACACTCTTTTCTTCTCTGCATTTTTCCCGGTATGTGTCTATTCTTTTCGATTTTCGATTGTTTTTAAATCTGTGATGCATATCAAGTTTTAGAGTTGTCTGAGTCTAATACCATACATTGGACATGGCCCACATGGGTAAATATATGATTAAGAAAACTGAACTTTGGAATTGGATGCAGGCATTATCCTCTTATGTGTTTATTGCGGCTAACATCATGCTCCATGCAAAAGCTGAAGTTCAGTCAAGGCATTTGGATGAATTACTTCCTCCAATAATACCCTTGTTGACATCTCATCATCATACCTTGCGTGGTTTTACTCAAGTATGTGTGCTCTACTTTTGTCTTTATTTACGTTGAGCATGTGAACTGAGCCTGCATGCTTACATCATTTTCCAATCTTCAGTTGCTAGTATATCAGGTCCTCTGTAAGCTGCTTCCTACTAGCTCTGTTTCCGTCAATCTGGAAAAGAAGTGCTTATGCAATTTGAGGACATATTTGTCTCAAAATCCTGATTGTGTGAGGTAGTTTTCTGCTTCTTTGTCTTAGGAAAAAAACAAATGCTAATTCTCACCAAAAGTAAACAGTTTGAACGTGGTTACCCTTACTTATGTGACAGCGAGCTCTGTTTCATCCATGTTTTCCTGTGCTACTTTCACTCAAAAAGTTAGTTTTGATGTCACTTATCTTCTCCTTGATCCATGTCTTTCCCAGTTGCTCTTTGGACTGGATGAAATTTTTGTTTGTTACAATCAAATATTTGTGCAGCTCTGGGTTCTTTTGTTTGATACTTTTGCTTAAGCGTCCCTGAGTACCTGACCGTTAGCTGTTTACTGCTCACAGATTGCGAGCCTCAATGGAGGGATATCTTGATGATTTTTGTCCAGATAAATCAGTTACACCTGCAGGAATCTTCTCTAACCGTGTTGAGGTAGATTCTTCTTCATAAGGATGGACATGACCTAATGAACATTTCTATTTTTCAAGCTGCGGACTATTTCACTCATATCTAGTCCTCTTTACATTTTTTTAAGGCTATTATGAATAGCTGAACAACATGCAGTGCTATTCTCTGATTGCTGGTTACTCTAGAAGCATGTCTATAAATATCTTTCTTGAAAACATCAAAGCTTGCCTTACCTTGTTGCATGTGTAAACCTGCAAGCCTTGAACTTAAAATCTCATGTAGAATAGACTATTTTGCTGAGCCGTAAGATTTCTTCTTTATAAACTCTGATTCCCATTTTGGTATCTTGTAGGATATTGAGTTTGAGTGTGTTCCGATGTCCCTTATGGAGCAACTGGTGACTTTTCTGAATGTAAGTTTTTCCACTTACCATTCCTTGATTTGTGCTTTTTGGTCAGTCTTATTTTGAAGTTTTGTGTAGGGTGTCAGAGAAGAGCTTAGAAGTTCAATGGCTAAGGACGAAGTTACTCTCAAGAACGAGAGTTTAATGACCATTGAGGATCTTAAAAGTTTTTCGACGGATTCAGGGCACAATATGCTGCTTCCTTTTCCATCTAGTGAATTATCTTTGGATTTTCAGAAGAAGTTCACATTGTCAAAACATGACATGCTGCATGATGGTAATGATTTTGATGATTGAATGCTAAATTGCTAGTGATCGTCTTTGTTTAGATGAAGCTCAATTAAGTTTTTTAGATGATGATGATGATAGTCCAGTACATAAGCATTATGCTATATCAGGATATTGTGCTGATGAGAAATGTTGATTGAGCTGTTTGGGTTTTAAAAGTGGGGAGGATTTCGGACGTGAGTGATGAAGTTTCATTCTACTAAGTTATTTTCGACAGGTTTAGACTTTAGATAAGTTCCAGATGGTAGTGCCTTTGGTGGGAGAGGAATGTGCTTACAAACTGTCTTGTCTATTTTGGGTTACTTGTTCACGTGATTCAAGCTCTAGTCATTATGAAGGGGGAATATGGTTACAAACTGCGTTGATTTGTATTGTCTGCCTTTTGGGATGCTGGCAAACTACTCATACATGTAGGGCCTTCTGCCTCCGAGTTTTCAGGTCAATATTTTTTGGGCCTGTTATGAAAAAGTTATAAGTTAATCATTGTCCGACTAATTTCAGATTTTCAGGTGAATTGTAGTTCAATCAAGTTAAACCAGGCCTGATCAACATCTTTCTGTCTTCCTTTAGATTTTGGAAATGGGCTGTCTTAGTTAAGTTGGTTTTGCTGCACTAGGTCTTGTTTTACACATGTATATAAATATACAACTTGTACACGTGTTCTGAATAGTTGGTGTGTTCTCTCTCTAAACTTGGTCTTCTGCTGGCAGAGATTGAAAAGGAGGACCGACTCCTTGAGCAAATACTGCATTCGAGAAACGCATCTATGGAGAAGATGAAGGCCAATAGACAGCAGATCATACTTGTAGCTTCACTTATTGATCGTATACCTAATCTTGCTGGTTTGGCAAGGACTTGTGAGGTGTGTTTTTAAGCCATGCGATAAGCTACTGTATTATCAGCCTAAATGTTGTACGCTTTCATTTTCTATCCTTTTACTTTGGTACAACACTGTGGGCCTTTTGTTTCTGCAATAATCGTTGATGTTCGGTCCTTGTAAAGAGAAGCGCTCTATGTTTTTGGCAGGTTTTCAAAGCAAGTGGTCTGACAGTTGCTGATGCTAGTGTAATACAGGATAAACAGTTCCAGCTGATAAGGTTTTTGTCTTTCTGCTCTCTTTCCCTTCTTTATGCAAATAAAGCAAGATGCCTACAGTAATTCGATGCGATTTTTGACACAATTTTCATTTTGGGTCATTTAGAAACAACCTTTGTGTCAGCAGGTTAAGGCCGTACATCCAAACTCCCCTACCCCGCAATCTATGGGACCCCTTGAGACATTAGGGTTACGTTGTTCTTGTTGATTTGGGCATTTTTCATCTGTGCCTATCAGCTCTAGGTGTGGTTCCTAGACCATAATACAATGATGCATCATACCCCTTTTGATTTTGGCCCTTACCAGTTACCACCTAGGTAGCACCAAAACGGACACGGACACGACACGGACACGGAACACGGCATCCCATGAAATTTAGGACACGGGACACGGCATTTAAATATAATAAAATATATATTTTATGGCTATAAATAACGTATAATTTTATTTTTATCATGTATTTGAAGTTAAATCTAAGCAAGTAAAGATACAATTCGACCATTGCTATAACTAATTCTCATTTTCCACCCAAACTTATTTTCTAATCGATCTTTTTTAAAATTTTATTCCTCATCTAAACTATAATTTGTTTAGCCATGTGTTCAACGAGTATCGGGTGTCCGAGTGTCGGACACGGTGTCGGACATGGGACGGCTAATTAAGAGGAGTGTCCGTGCTACCTAGGTTACCACTATAATTAGATAGATCAATCCTGCTTATAGTAGTATATATAATACATTATTCGACTGTAACATCTATCGGCAAAGTTTCCTTTTTTAAGTGAATTTAACACGTGCCCTTAGTCCCCACGTAAGAAAAATCGGTACTCAATATCATTTAGGCTAATATTAAGGAACCAAGTCAGCAAAAGTGATTCCATGGAACATTTTTTTTTCCGATTTTTCTGGCCTCTCACTATTTGCTACTAAAGTTTACTAATCTTCGACAGTGTGACGGCTGAGAAGTGGGTACCCATCATAGAGGTTCCTGTGGACAGCGTCAAAAACTTTTTAGAGAAAAAGAAGCGAGAGGGTTTCTCGATATTGGGATTGGAGCAAACTGCAAATAGCGTCCTCCTCGACAAGTATACCTACCCCCAGAAAACGGTAAAATGTCTACATTTTTATGGTTTTTCCCATCCTTTCTCAAGGTTTTGACAACTTTTCAGTCGTGTAAAAGTATTCCGGTTTGAGCTGTGTAAGATTTGTCTAGATTTGAGTAAGCGCGCTATTTTTTTCCAGGTTCTTGTTCTTGGTCGTGAAAAAGAGGGCATACCTGCTGACATAATTCATGTTCTGGACGCTTGCATTGAGATCCCGCAGTTGGGAGTTGTGCGGTCGCTTAACGTTCATGTCAGCGGAGCCATCGCAGTCTGGGAATATACGCGTCAACAAAGATCAAAATGACTTGTGCCTACAATCGAAAGCGTGATGGTTTTATGACTAGTTCTGTAGGACACATTGTCACATTGTACAAGTATATGTATCTGGTCATTATATTCGAAAAAGTTTGAACTCGGCAAAAGCGATATTGTGACATTTTGTAGAAACTTTGGTTCGGGGATCAATATAGGAGAGAAAAAAGAACATACATCGGAATATATTACCTCAAATTTTTATTTTATTTGTTTTTTAGTATGTGTATTTTTTTTAGCTTATTAAAGCTTAAGTTATATATTAATTTTTTTTTGCCAAAACTTAAATTTGTTTTAGCTTGTATATACTGTTTTTTAGTTTTATAGTGAGTTTTTTGTCAGATAATACCTAACATTTACACTGTTTTCAGAAATAGTACCTCAAGTTTTTCTTTTTGTCCAAAAACACACAACATTTTATGTTTTTTTGTCAAATAACACCAACATCAAATTTCCGTCAAAAAATGTCAACATTTCGTAGTATAAAATGTTAAGTGTTAGTTAAGACGGAATGTTGACATTTTTTGACGGAAAATTGATTTTGGTGTTATTTGTCAAAAAATATATAATGTTTAGGTGTTTTTGGGCAAATAAAAAAACTTTAGGTACTATTTCTACAGACACTGTAAATGTTAAGTGTTATCTGACAAAAAGCTCTTTTATAGTAATACTTTATACTAGTAATATTCAGAAATTTTAAAATCAAAATTTATAACACTTGTGGTAATATATCGAATATATAATCCACTTATTTATGGATATAAACTATAGAGATATATACAAGCCAACCAATCATGTTCAACTTAGATTAATGACAAAATGTTAATTTCCTCTTTTGCCTTCTTAAAAGGGTTGTATTTATCATTCCCTTAAAAAACAATAATACCTGAAATGATATCACTTGTGTTTTTAAGAAAAAGTTATCGAAATAGAACCCACGTAAGCTCGAAAACTTGGGTGTTACGAGAACACACCTTTTTTATTCGTTTTACAACTAATACAAGAAAATCTTCATGCTTCATATGTGTCACAAAGATTAATACTCCGTATAAAACAAAACAAAAACTTGATATTATACATTTAGAGACGGAAAAAAAAGAAAAAGACTATAACGGGACTTTTTCAAGTTAAAAACCCGCATTTTTTCACAAGAAAGACTTCTAATGGCACCAGTCGCTTGAAAGGCAACATCAAATCGCTCCATTTCCCAAAATGACGCCATAGACCTGTGAGTTTTGAACTTTGTCGATCAATTTTTTCTTCGGAAAATATTCTCAAGCACAGTCAAAATGCTCCATGAGTTACACCAACCAAGATAAATGATTTTCGAGAAAAATTTAGCTGTGATGGCAACATCGTTTCATGCTTAGCAAAAAATATCGCTCACCTTAGTTTACTCTACTTGATGCATGTTAAAGGTCCTCCCTCCATCCCGAAAACATAGGTCGCTTTTGAATATGTACGATTATGAGAGAAAAAGACGGAAAAAGAGTACCGTTTATACTTCTTGATGATTCACATATATGTTGTCCTCCATGGCCTCCATTTGATCCGTTTTATATCTGTGTATAGAATACGATCAATCATCCTGGGACAAAGAAAATTGAAAATGCAGTCACTTCATTAAGGATAGACGAGTATACGTGTTTAATACAGAGCAGAGGCGTCCAATGATTTTAGGAGGCCCGGTTCAAATTACCAATTTGGGGCCCTTAATAGGGCTTGGAAACAAATAATATTTTTTTTAAAAATAATAAAAATATAAAATTGTTGAGATTTTGCTATCAAAAGGAATCGAACCTTCGACAACACATTGAAAAGTGATGCTCAAAAGTCAAACCACTACACCCAAGCATATTAATACTAATTTAGTACAACAAAAAGTTAATGTACTCTAACCATACTGAGTTTTGGGCCCCGGTTCTTAGAACCGGTTGAACCCCCTGTTCAACGGCCCTGATAGAGAGGATGGACATCGGTACATATTATAACTTGTGATATCTCTTAAAACCCGTAAGCAAAAGGACACAGAAAGCGATGAAAGAGACGGAAAAGTATCGTCAAAAGAAATAATTATATCAACGAGAGTATGAGACTTACAAGTGAAATAGTTTCATTAGTACATTCGACCATTGCAGTCGGATGCGCCACAAAAGCACTCCTTTTTCTTGATCTTTCCTTCTGAATCAAAAACTTGATCAATGGTGTAATTATAATGATAAGTAAGCTCCTCCAGAGGTGGTATATTCTCAGCAGCAAACATCATGATGTGTGGAATTCTTTTATCCTCGTGATCGTAAAGGACGTTCTGCGCGTAAAGGTTAGGAGAACAACTATGGTTGATAAACCGACCTATATTTCCATACCTAGCAGCATCAATGGTGAAACCATTTTGAACTACGTCACTAGCGACTGAAGATGTCTCAGGCATGAGAGCCGAAACTCCATCAGAGAGATTGGAATCGTTGTAGTTCTGACCAATATCAAATAAGTATTCGTCACTACCAGCTCTTTCTTCAGCTTCTTTATCATCTAGAAGTTCTCCGATATATTCGCATATAAAGCTACCAGATGAAATACCAGAAATGCTCCGGACGCCCCACCCCCTTTTTCCCGTCTTGAAGATCTCGAGAGGAAGTTTGATACCGTGTTGGCTAACTCTATTAGGGCAAGATAGAGGACATTTGCATGTCGGACCACATTCATAGACCAAGGGCTTTACTTCGACTATTGCCCCGCTTAAATTGTACGGAATTTCTCCTCCGTTACTCACCGCACAAGAGCAACAGTCCGTATCCAAACATCCATCCTCGCAAGAACAGCCCCTCGGAGGTATAGGCTGGCACCAGTCAGGGTACATCACGCTAGTAATATACGTAAATGGTGGCGGTTTCTCATCGTCTATGGTATTGACAGCACAAATTGCAGATTTTTCTTTCCCTCCCGAAATGTCATCTGCGCAACAACCTTCCCGGTTTTTACCTTTTTTGGACTGCTTCACTTCCTTCCAAGCAAGCTGGCGCTGACCCGGAATTCTTCTCAACTCAAACTTGTAAACCAATTTTCCATGAGACGCCGCAACCTCAGTCCAGTATTTTTCAACAGTATAGAGTCCGTCATAAGTATATACAGTGGATTTTGATTTTGTCTCTTTGCTGCCTCGAACTACCCTCACTGGACTCTTTTCATCAATGCAATTCTTCAACGCTAGATTTGCTCGTTCAAGTTTCTGATCTTCGTGCTGCTTATTATTAGCACCAGTAGGGTTTCCACCTTGACCAGTATATATCAACACATCGGAGTTATCCATGTCATTGTCATAGCCTCCGGAAGCCACGACACTTATTGCAACAGAACATTTCCCTTGCTTGATATAGTCTATACCACTCTGCAACGGAGTGTGAAGCCCGATAACTGCAAGTTCTAAGCGGTAGCTAAATATATCACCAATTTCTACTCCAGGAACAGCCCCTACTCTTTTTTCCGTGTTAATATATTTCCCACTTCCCTTCATCATACTTGACGCAAGTATATCTACCCTTTTACCCGCTTTTCCCTTTTCTTTTTCTTTTGTTTCTTCTCCGTGAAGTATTTTTCTGACAAGTACCTGAAATAACTTTAGGGTTTCTCGTACCTTGCTACGAGGACTTCTGTCACTTGAGGACCCAGGCATGAAAGGAGGGGGGGTTACCTCGCAATCACGTGGTCGTGGAAGGAACTGGAAGTCATTATGCTCCTCGTTCTCAGAAGAGTCGTCATCATAGCTAACAGCCTGCAGTGGTTGAGCATCTTCATTTATTTCGATGTCCTTGACATAAGGTACAATCGTTGTACATTTTTCTTCAACCTTTTCTGCACTGTCTTCAAATTTACTATGAGGACGCTTTTTTCTATTGCTTGCTTTTGCACGAACTCCAAATCTTGCGGAACCCTTCTCCTGTCTCCATGGACAAGAAGCTTCGGACATTATACCTTGCACGATGATGGGTCTTTCAATTTTATTATCAAAGCTACATTCTTCCTTCGACTCAATATCGTTAATAGAAACACTACCTGCCTTTTTCTTCTTATCTTTATCCTTTACATAAACTACAATGTCGTGCTTCAACCTGTCAGGTAAACTATCGAAATCCATCTCATCTTTCCCTTCATACCCTGATTGTTCAATATCCCGATGTTCATCATTGTTGTCTTCGAGATTTTCCTCTCGTACCTTAATTTCACAAGGCAGCCCTAATATAGGTGCTTGAGTAACCATCTCTACAGCAAGCTCTTCATTAGGCTCTGAAATCTGTTCATGCGTATATCCGCCTTTTTCAGGAACCATACCCTGTATCTTATCCTCGGAGCTCTTGTTCTTTTCGAGGTTTCCTGTATCTGACTTATCCTCAACCACTCGATTGGCACCGCGGGTCGTCAAATTAGGGCCACAGCCAGCAGGGAAAGTACGGACTGCAGAAACTCTTCTTCGAGGTGGATATTTCCGTTCCTTCCAGACAAAATTTGATGGAAGTGGATAATATGGCAATAAACATTGTTCTACACTATTTCCCTCATCTTCCGCTTCGTTACTAAGCGCATAACCAGAATCCCTGCGTGTAGTTGGAGACTCCGATTTGGCTTCCACCAAATCATTCAATGGATCATGTTTATCATCTCTTAAGATACGGTTTTCTTCAACAATTTGAATCTCTACAGATGTATCGGCGTTCTCAGCTGAAATGTTTTTTGATGCCTCATTTACACACTTCATCGTGCCACAGGTCGCCGAATCAGAAGCCTTCAACTCAACTCCATTTTCAACACCAGGCTGAATTTTTTGTTCCAGAGGTTCTTTCCTCTCCGCTTCACGAATATCTCCACCCTTATCACCGCCATTCTCGATATCTTGCAAAACCTTGTTCACAATATCGTTCACGTTTATATCTTTATCCCCTTCGGCCACCTCTGTTTGGGTTTGCTTGCATAGTGGTGCGGCATTTGGGCCGCAACCAGGAGGAAAAGTACGTTTAGCATACACTTTCCGCCTCTTGTATTTTGGAGTAGGTATCAACAAAGAAGAACCGCCATTTTCTAGATTCTTCAGCTCACCGACAATAGACCCCATTTTCTCCCCTTAAAGAAGCCTACTAAAACACGATACAGTTCTAATAATTAGCATTTCACCTCCACAACACCATTGCTAAACTACAAGCTCAGACTACATTACAAACGCAATCATTTACATTTGATACTTCACTTACGGTGAAAACTATGAAAGAATAAAAATCAGTGTTACCCAGACACGCCGACATGTGTCGTGTCCGACACGTGTCGGACACGACTATTTTGGGTGACTTTTCCTATTTCGTGGTCTAAATTGAAGTGTCGAAGTGTCGTGTCGTGTTGGACACCGACACGTGTCTGACACGCGACATGATAAGCGAAGTGTCGGAGTAACATAGATAAAAATTAACACGTCCTATAAAGGATATTGCAATGGCCGATGAGTAGTTTGAGCCAAGCTCAAGAAGCATAACATGCAAGAAACGATAATTTTGCAGCAGATCATTTTTGCTCTAAAGAATCATACCAACATTACACAAACCAAAGCGTTTTCCAAATAACTCGGACAATGTACACGGTATGACTCCATGACTTTTTCAAAGCCAACACATGATATTGTCTACAAACTAGCCGAGTCTGGCATAAGGCACATACCCGTGTTGGATACTTTAATGGAGTCGAAGTAACATAACATACAAAATTACACACGATGCAATATATACAAAAGAATACGATAAATAAGTTCAAGGAAAATGTTTTCCCAAATTTAAACAAACTCTACTCTATGTAATCATTTTTAACCTAGATTCACTTTAACCCACCTCGACCCGAGAAAATGTTAACCAAAGTACCAAACAACTGATATGAACATCATAATTCATGATCATTCTTCACCTAGGTACAAACAATTGATATGAACGTCATAATTCATGATCATTCTTCACTTAGGTACACCTTAATCCGAAATTCCGAACATAAGACTCCACATTCAAATTGTATCGATACGGACTGAAAAACCACTCAATTGAAGTAATTTCTCCGCCCCTATCATTTGTCTACCTTCGATTAAAATACCCATCACATAAATAAATAAAATAACCCGTCTCAGTCATTTGTTTACCTTTGATTAATATACCTCCACGTTAACCACGTAAAATTAAGAAATTAACAAATGATTGGGACGAAGAAGCGATTATCAAAATCAAAACTTTTACAAAACCATCGTCCAATTTTCAAAAACTGCATAAACTAATCCATACCCATTACATAAAAATGAAATTATTATCGAATTAATCACAACAAAGTACAAATGGGTTCATATTCATGAATCAATTAATCAATTAATCAACATAATCAAATTAAAATCACAGAACATGTAACTAGAAACAATATCAATTTAACCCAAATCAATCAAACAAAATTACTGAAGAATTAAGATTAATTTTTCAAAAACTCCATAAATTAACCCATACCCATTACATAAAAATGAAATTATTATCGAATTAATCACAACAAAGTACAAATGGGTTCATATCCATGAAGCAATTAATCAACGTAATCAATTTAAAATCATAGAACATGTAACTAGAAACAATATCAAAATAACCCAAATCAATCAAACAAAATTACTGAAGAATTAAGATTTAAAACATGATAAGTAAGGGAAAATCGAACCTGGGTAATTGGGTATTGAAGGAGAAAAGTAAGATTATTGAGAGTAATTAACCTAGAAATGAAGATTGCGTTGCATCAACAGTACAGGAGTGGAAACTGAAACGATGATGACGCAGCTCGTCCTAATAACTAACTTTTTTCTCAATGTAATTTTTCCGAATTTTTCTAAACCGAAGTTAACTTCTAGAATCTGAACGAACTTAAACGGAACTAAATTAAAGATCGGAACTTGATCCGAACTCGAATTGAATCGTGCTTGTATAACCCGACCCGAATGTTTACTTTTGTAAATTGAGTATTATCCATAACTAACTTGATAATAGCTGACACGAAAATGACATGGTTGACTGAAAGACCAAATAATCGAAATAATTCGGCCTGAAATTAAGCCGACTTATACCAAAACCTGGTCCAATTTACCTGTTTATTAAATTTATGTGTTATGGACGTAAACATGTACTAACAAATAATGGCAATGAGTCGAGTATGGGGTAGATTCTATTAAGGGTTACACGTGAACTTGTTTCTTACTCGATGGACCCATACCTGGCCAAGCTGGGTGCAAATTTTTCAAACCCAAATTCAAAGTTGACGAGTTTGCGTCGGGTATGTGTCCCACAAATCTAATTATTTCTCTCAATTGTTTGACCTCCTCCGCACAAAAGAGTTTTATGTGTTTCTCTAATAAATGGGAACGATGGTATGTGGAAGGAGTATTATATTTTTCATTGATGTATAATTTTTTACAATTAAAGTAAAAGATAATACAATAACAGCTTGACAAATAATATTAAAAAAACTATTTCTTAATACTCGAATCTTTAAACCGCATTATAAATTAGTTAATTAAATTGCACAAGTTATAATTTTAAATTACACTAAGGGGTTGTTTGGTTGACTTTTAAAATCACGTGAATTGGAAAATCATGGGAAGTGGGGAATTTGATTCTTGTTTGGTTGCCCAATTCATGGGAATTATAACTTCCATAGGAAGTTCTAATTCCTACGTTATGTAGGAAGTCAATTACCTAGCCCCCTCTAGGTAATTGGAAGTTCCCGCATGAATTGAAATTCCTACATTCAACCAAACAACATTTATCTAATTCACGTGATTTTTAAGTTCATACGAATTTTATCTTCCCGGGAATTTTATCTTCCCATGCCGAACCAAACGACGCCTAAGTGTTATGTAAGATCATTTTTAGTATAAAACTAGTTAGCAACAATTCAATAAAACTGCTTCAACTCATGAAACCTATAAAATAATATTTTATTTTAATAATTTAATATTTTAAATTAATAACTTGAATATTTTATATGATAATATTGAATATAAAACATGATTTACTCAAGAAATTCAATAGTATAGTAAATTATAATTTTTATTTTGGACTTTTCTTCCTTTAAACAGTTCTATACTATAAAATATTTCGATACCGAAATTGACTAAAGTGGATTAAAGCCTAACTTGATGTGAATGGGTTGAGCCTTGGAGCCATGAGCAATGGTCATCCCATATAAGTTCAAAACTTGATCTTAAAGTCATATTCCATTTGTGACCTAAATAGTATACAAATTGTTGCCTAGATTATTTCGTACATAAGATCAGCCCAATAATATAAAGTTAAGTAAATTAGTAAATGTAATTGTATAAAAATATTTTATTTTGAAAATTTAATAATTTATTTTGATAATTTGTATATTTAAATATGTCGATATTTATTATAAGATATTGTGTTGTCGATATTGAGTTAAAATCTATATAAAAACACATGTTATTTATGGGCTATTCTCCTTTTAAGTCAGTCGTATACTATATGACGATCCTATAAAAGAGTTGCCGTAAATTTATAAAGAAAATTATAAAGTATGCTTTAACATGATTGCACAAATAAACATTTTTTTATTTTGCTAATTTTCTTAATATTGATCTTTAGATATATAAATATTTAACTTTTTTCGATAACTTAAATTTTTTACAATTAACACTATAGCTTGCATATAAAGCACATAACACATTTAAGATTTTTTTAAAATTCAATTTCATCTCATTTCATTTCAATTTGTGAAGAATCACATGTTACATTTACTAGATCGGAGAAATAAAGCGCTGTAATCTACTTTATAAGTCAATGGACTATTATTGTCAATTGATTTTGGGATGAAACTTTACTGGACTAATAAAGTTGACACTCTCTCCTCTTTAACGGGCATAATCCACGTCCATGTATGATCTACCAAGTTCGGTTTCATTCAATTAATGTGGCAACCTTTTATTATGTTGATTATACTTGATCCTAAAAACAAATAAAAAGCTTTAAAACAAACATATCGCTTTCAAGGGTGGTGAAGTCTTTTTGTTAAAAGTAAAGCGTTAATGCAATTCTAAGGGACTACGGTTTTAAGTCTCCCAAAGTGCAATGTTGTGGATGTTTATGGTTATGTGCGTTATAGAGTTCGAGTCTGTCAATTTCGGATGCTTTACCTAATATATGTGATTTGGAGATTATAACGTATACTCAAATTTATTCAATACACACCTGAAGCAACTACTGCAGACACCTCTTAAAAAACAAAAAATATTTTGTAAAATAAATACATTATTTTTTTTTTTAAACTTTACCATAGATATTATTACTATATCACCACTATAAAATATGATAAATTTAATAACACAATGTAAAAATTCAAAATCACTTGGGATTTGCATCATGATTGAAAGATAATATAGATATAGATTTCTTCGCTTCCATTTTATATTTTTTTTATTGTTTTAATATTAAGAATTTTACGTTCATGTTTTTGGGAATTTTGTAAGTTTTTTTTCAGACAATATATCCGCCACAAGCTTGTAACAAGTAAAGTATCATTTATATAGTCATATGGCTATATTCGTAGATAAAATAAAAATTAAAATGCACTAAAAATTACAAATAATTTGTTTTATCTACCAAAACGGATTTTGCTCAACCCGTCATAAACTTATAACGGATATCGACAATCACAACCGATAATTTCATTAATTTGTGTTTAGCAATCAATACATGAGTATAGATTTAACAAATACACCCATAAGTCATAACCTCCCACATCCCCATCTTTCATGTCACCATCTACCCTCTTAAATTAAATACTCTTAAACAAATCCTAATTAAATAATCCAATCTCTTATGTACTAATTTACCAACTGCACATTTCCTCCATGACTCAAGCACACAAGCAAACAAACATTAAACAATTACTTTCTTTAATTACTATTTTTTTTTACAAAAAATAGTTATCCTCTAATTGCTTTCACTAATTACTAACTAAAAAAGTTAATTTGTGACTTAAATTAAATTGAATGAAACTAAATTATACAGTAAAGAATAACACAAAGTACAAATAAAACGAGCTGAAATTAAGTCGAAATAACAAGACCTAATTACTTTCACCAATTACTAACTAAAAAAGGTTGTAAAATCAATAATTTTTTTTGTGTGCAAATCAATCTAAAAAAAGTTAACTACCGAAAAACTAAAAATATCCCTCGATATAAAAATACAATTATACAAATAATTGCATCATTTATGTTAATAAACAACATTGTAAGTAAAACTATTATATTTACTAATGGAAAGAAATTATAAAATTATGAATTTTTTGACAAATCAACCCAAATTTTTTAAAGTTAATTATACAAATATTTTCATCATTTGTGTCAATAAACAACATTATCAATATACTACGTATTATATTTACTAATATAAAAAAATTATAATCTCATTATCTTTTTTTTAAAAAAATCAACCCATAAATGAAAGTTAGTTAATATGAGAGCTATTCTTTAAGCGAATATAATATACTCGTAACATTTAATTAGTAAAAAGTCATATAACATTTATCGAATATGTCGAATTTGACGGAATACAAATTTATGAAAATAAAATAAAATAAAATATACAAATAATTAGTGAAATTATATAAGAAAATAAAAAAGGTCCATTTTTCATTTTATTTTATACAAATACAATACAAATACATGGCCTCCATTTTCAACCTGCCTTTCCTCTTCTTCCTCTTCTAACCTTCTCTTTCTTTTCCTTCATTTGTTTCAGATTCCTTTCTAATTGTATTTTTACCTTTTAATTGATTTATATACATAAACTTCATAATAAAAATCCAGTCTTTTTGTTAAAAGACTTAATTTTTAGTACATGATTTGTATTTTTTGTTCACTACTTTAAGCCAATTTTTAGTCATGGGGTTTTGTAAATTTTGATTTTTTTGAAAATTTCCATCTGGGTTTAGTGTATATGCTAATAAAGGGTTTTTAATTTATTTTATTTGGGAAAAAAGTTGGATTTAAAAAAAAATTTATTCAGATATTCAGAAAATAAGGTTTTATTTGAGTTTTTATAATTTTATTTAATTAAATAAGGAGGAGGATATGGGAAAGCAAGGACCTTGCTATCACTGTGGTGTTGCAAGTGAGTTTTTTTTTTGTTATTGGATTGTTTTGTTGAATTTGATTGTTGAAGAGAAGAATGATTAAGGAATTTGTTTTTGTGTTGTTAATTTGGTTCTGGGTATTTGTGAATTTTGTAGTTTATAATTTTGACTTTTTTAGATTTGCACGCTGAGGGAATTGGACTGAACTAGTGAACTTATAAGCAAATCAAATGAATGATGAATGTGTTGTGATTAATGTATGTTTTGAAATGTTTGTGGTATTTGACCCGTTTTAATCTTAAGATAGGCAGACGGGTATGCCCGTCTTAAGAGAGACTAACTGTTTGAAGTGGGATTAGATTGGAAAATAACAAGAACTTAAGAGTTTCTTCAGTGTATGAATTGTGTGTATGAAGTATGAACAAATGAATGTGAAGGTGTTAGGTTGTTTTGATTTGTGTCTGAGATTATGTGTCGAAAATCGAGTTTGGTTTTACAAATTGAGTAGAACCCTTAACCTGTTCTAATCACATAAGGGTGCTTGATTGTTGATCATAAGCATTTTGATGTCCTGAAGTTATAATGCTTCTATCAGAAATGATGTACCATGGTTCAATGATCAACCTAAGTTGTAACCGAGTCGTGATGGCTTGTTGCCTTGTTGCTATTCCTCTTCAAAATCGTTTCGTTTGGAGTAATTACCTTTCTTTTCTGCATTGAGCAAGTGCTAATGTTGTTGCTCACATAAGGGTCATTCTTGTCTGCCAGTTCTTACCATCGGCCTCCTTATATCGTCTATTCAGCGACTCCATGATGCCACCGTCTAGTAGTCCTTCTTTGTGGCGCTGCCATGGCTGGCATAATCTAGCCTGTAAGCTTGCATGTAGTTAAAGAGTCTCGAAATGCTCAGACAACCCTTCTTTTGGTTATGCTAACTGTTATCCCCAAGCTAATCATTCCCTGTGCCTTGTGCATTGTCCCCAAACTTGCGCACACATGTCCAATACTCGACACATGGCTATGCACTGTCTGATACTTAACCAATTCCAAGTAACCTATCTGGTGCCTCGAGTTTTTTTGTCGGATGGGTTCGTTTTGAATTTCAACCCCCTGCCGTTACAGCTGCTTTTGAACCATGATTTATAGGTTCTTGATGCTCTTGCTTCCTGCTCAATGTTGCTTATAGTAACTATGACTGGCATCTCTATCCGTATCATTCATACATTTCCTCTGTAGTCTTTCCATTTAGGTGGCTAGGTGTTTTTGAGCTAGAAAAATGCACGTGTTTCTAATCTAATTAAATGGTTTTTCAGGGTTGTATCCTTCTAACAATATAATCGCGGAATTCTACTATAATTTTTCTGTTGTATTTGGTAGTTTTCTGAAGATGTGCAATTTTTATGGCACTTTTCGCTCCCCATAGATTGCATATGTTTCCATTATTATGTTTAATAAATGCACACAGAGTTTTGACCCGTTACATGTATGCATAAACAGTTAAACTTCACTCAAGGAAATCTGTAACTTAGGATAGCTGCTAAAATGAAAATCTTGGTCAGTCCGATAAGCTATGCAAATCTGTTCTTGAGTTATAGCATCGATGTTGGCATTAGTTAACGTTGAGGTTTAATATATATTTCACTTATTTTGTTATATATGCTCGTTAAGGTTATTGGGACAGATGATTTACGTCGTAGTTTCTGACAACTATGTTACAACAGGCACTCCTCTTTGGCGCAATGGTCCACCGGAGAAACCCGTTTTGTGCAATGCATGTGGGTCGCGATGGAGAACAAAGGGTACTCTTGTGAACTACACCCCTCTCCATTCTAGACTCGATCCTGAAGATTATGAGGATCATAGAATTGGGAGAATGAAGAGCATTTCTCTGAAGAAAAAAGACGAAAAGCTGAACAAAAGAAAGCTGAATTATGAAAATACAATGACCATGGACCGAGAGTTTACTCCGGACTGTAGCCAGGGTCACCAGAAGAACATAGATGAGGATATGAGTAATCGATCAAGTTTTGGCTCGGCCGTTTCAAATTCAGAAAGTTGTGCTCAGTTTGGCAGTGCAGATGCTAGTGAGTTGACAGGTCAGAAGCTTATATGCCTGTACTATTTTCGCTATTTTGGAAGACGATGCTAATGTTATGACTTATGACGCTTGGTTACACTCTATAGCTCTTGGTCGTAGGAGTGGATGATACTTAAATGATAAACATATCTATGTCTATGGAAAGAAAAAAGATGACGCCACATTCGATCAATGGACGGAAATAGAAGAAAATATCGGATCTTTTGCTGTTATGAGCTATGGGGAACATTCAATGGGTGGCGTTCTGGCGTACTAATACTTAGTTGCTCTTATGAGCTATATGGGGAACGTTCGAGTCAATATAAGGAAATGTTGGATCTTTTGCTGTTATACCCCACGGCTGTATCATAATTCAGGTTTCAACGTAGGACTGGATTTTCCGAAACTGTGGCCAAAGTCAAGTCGCCTACCCCCATAGCGACTTGACCTTGACTAATTTCCCGAGTAGGTGTGTTAGACAATTTGGATGACACCAAACCATGGGGGTAGGCGACTTGACTCTGGCCACAGCTTCGGGAAATCCAGTCATACGTGGACCCATTTCCGGTAATAAATTCTGAAATATAGAGCTTTCCTTTGTTCATGAATGAACTTCTCAATCTCTTACGCGAGAATTAAGGTGCACACTAAGATGTTGATTTTAGTGCGCTTGAGCAAAGACGGGGGGTCAAAAATTATAATGAACGCTAAATAACAAAAAATGAAAAAGATTCCAAGGTGAGAAGTTCACTCCTTTTTAATTAACACCTCAAAAATAAAACTAGGAAGCGTATCTATGGAGATGCGGCTACTCCATATAATGTTCATCGCTTATTTACATGTAATATTGTTCTAGCTTAAAAGTGTTCTTCCACCCGTGGCATATATAGACGTAAATCATGCAATTTGTATGAGAATAATGCTTAATTAGTTTACATGTTTGATTGGCAGTTAATGAATATATGACGGGACTTGGGCCTTGTTCTTTTCTGCTGAAACGAGCTGAATTGAATAAATTGGAGTAGAGCTTAATTGAACTAAATTGAGTGTAACTGAGGTGGAGTGAATTTAGTTGAATTAAAAGTTACTTTTGTGAAGAGATTAATTGAAAATAATTGATTGAACGTAAATAAAACTTAACGAAATACAACCAATAAAAATTGAAGGGAGCTGAAATTAAGCCAGAAAGAACAGGGCCTTGTTCCGTATATTGTAATTATGCTTAGGTTTACTTTCTACAAGTCTTAAATGTAAAAAAGGCAAACAAATGATTGGGACGAAGGAATGTACAGTATAATTATGCTTAGATTTACTTTCTATAAGTCTTAAATGTGGTATTTTTCAGGTCCATCACAATCCGTTGTCTGGGATTCAATGATCCCGTCTAGGAAAAGAACATGTGTGACTCGTCCCAAGCAATCTTCAGTGGAAAAGCTGACAAAAGATTTGTATACCATATATCACGAGCAAGCTTCTCGATTCTCTGGGTCTTCCGAGGAAGACTTGCTTTATGAGAGTGATGCCCCTATGGTATCAGTTGAAATAGGGCATGGAAGTGTTCTCATTCGACACCCAAGTACCATGGCAAAAGAAGAGGAATCTGAAGCAAGTTCCCTTTCGGTTGATAATAAGCTTTGTAGAGCATATGAGAGGTACTCAAATGCTGCATCGTTGATGTCACACAACGACAGCAAGAGTGTGAATACTTCTTCTTCTCCAGTCGAAGAAGTCAAAAGGCTAAACAGTCAAGTTACGCAGCTAGGGCAACTTAAAAGGTAACTATTGATCGCAAAAATTTATGCAAGGCGATCTTACACGTGAGCTATGTTACTCCGACTCTTCTAATTTCCTCGTGTACCCGTGTCCGACACTCGACACTCGGACATTGGTATGACACATGGACACCTCATTTTAGACCAAAATGTGCATATATTTCAATAAAATAGCCGAGTCCGACACTTGGACACGTACCCATGTCGGGTACTTCTAAACAAGTCTGAGTAACATAGCACGTGAGATGAAACAGTATTACAGTAGCCATATAATTTAATTGAGGAATGTTTTGAAGTGCATGGATATTTTTGTTGCAGGGACAAATACAACAATGAAAAGATTCAGATTTTATGCAATCATAAGTCCCCACTTAGCTACATTGACTTAACGGTGACCCCCCCGTTTCCGTCTCATATCATTATATTATCCGATAAAGAATGCTGCTAGCTCTTAATGATGTATTCATGCATTGTACTCCGTATCTAACAAGTGTATAATATCTGTTTGCTGCAGGAAATTGTTAACTTCGAAGTATTTCAAGGCTACTTAACAGACGAAGAACAGCAAAGTTTGCTCAAGTATCTACCTTCTGTAGATACATCTGCAGGTTTTGATAGGTGACTGGCAAATTCTAACCGTCTTGATTCTTCTCGTCTGCAATTTCACGAATTTCATTCAGTAAAGGAAACAAAGTCTGATCTTCCCTTTTCTTGTTCATGCAGCTTTGAAAATATATTTGCTAGCACTCACATCAAAGAGAACCTATCTTCTTTTCAGCAACTTCTTGCCGATGGAGCGCTTGATTCTTCTTTTTCAGGAGTTAAAACAGACGACTGTAAAGTTCTGAAGAGACTTGCTTTATGCAACTCGTCGAAATTCAAATGGGTTGAACAGTATAATATGCTCAAGGTTTGGATTAAATTATTGCTTTTTAAATTTTCGTGTTCAAGCCATGGAAACTGATGATGCTCTAAACCTCAGAAGAAGCGAGAGCATTGCTGCATTTTAATTCTACCATACTCGAATTTAGACTAAACCAGATGGTGCAGGAAAAGGGTCGTGTGTATGTGTATCATCGGTTCATCTCCATCTCGAATTTGACCTATTTTTCCTTCTGATGCAGGACAAGCAAGTTGAAGATGGTACAGAGGAACAGATCAGTAAATCAGGAGCTAAAACCTGTTCCGCTGGTACACTGTGGAGTGGAAACAAATTCCGAGGGAAACATAATCATATTGGTGCAGGTTAGTCAATTTTTTCTATGGGTTTTTCTCTCTACCGAATTAAATTGATTACAACAACAACATCAGAGCCTTAGTCCCAAAATGTTTTGGGGTCGGCTGACATGAATCATTCTTTGGAACCGTCAAGAGTGAACTCTCATCTCGACAAGAGAAAAAAAAATAAAGAAAAGAAACGGAAGAAAAGAAAAAGAAACGGAAGAAAGAAAAAGAAACGGATTATCAAAATGCTTATACTTTGTTTTTGGTAAGCGGCGATGCTAGGTCTTGAATAAGGACAAAAATTAATTAAACCAAAAAAGTAAAGTAAAATATATTATAGGAACTAGTTCCGTTCCAAATGGTCTTAAATGGACCTGTTGGAACATGTTTACGAACTTGGTATTTGCATGTGGTCCCCATACGTGACTCTACTTTAACCAAAAATAATGTCGGAATTCCTAGGTCTAACCAGGGCTTGATAAAATAACAAAATCAGGAACTAGGTCTAGTATGTAGGTTAAGAAGTACATATTAGTATTTTAATGCAGGAACTCGGTCTAGGTAGGGCTGCAGGAACGACGGATAAACATGGTAATGGCCTGAACTGTTCGTGTCGTGGACTGTTGGTTCGCGGGAATTGGGAGATTTTTTGTTCTAGTATCATACTCGCATCACGAACTTCATTCGTTTCTTTGCAGAGGCAAAATGCACAATGAAGATCCCGGAAAGAACAGTTCTGAAAGTAGACCACAAAAAGAAGGCGCCTTTGCAAGATGAAATGGCGAACTTCATTCCACCACCAAAGGACGTTTTTGCATTCCCTGGTGGTGGCGGTGGTGGTGGTGGTGGGCACCTAATGCTCGGTTCCATGCACTATGAAGATGAAGCCTCGGACCAAGACCTACTTCTCGAGGTTCCATCCAATGGTTCATTCCCTCAGGCCGAACTCCTTTGCCCCGCCACCAGTTACCTGTCTCAACAAGCAAGTGCGAGTAGTAGCTCGACCTACCCATTTAACATTCGCGCTTAACCAATACACACAAGGACTTCCTTCCAACCTCCACAACTTTCGTCGGACGATGTTTGATCGTTTCGTTATGGTTTTTACAACTTTACCCTTCGCCCTAACCCCAAGTCCCGATTTTGAACTTGGATTGAGAAGGGTAATGTGTTTTTTTTTGTATAGGTTGATGGAAGCCTTGTAGCATATAGTATAGTTTACAATGCGAAAAAAAATGGTGAGTTCTCGGCGTCTAGGTCATGTATATTAGTCTATATATTACCGGGAAGCGCCTAGTTTCCCGCTTCGCCATGAAAATGGAAATGAGCATCTAGTGATGCCTGTAAACGAAGCTTGTCAATAGATATATATGGAGATCACTCTGGTTACGAACATTGAACAACCATTTGACCGCCTTCGAGTTATTTTAGTTAGTAGATTCGAATTTTGAACCATGGTTTTAAATCTCGGTATCGGTCGCAGTCGCGGTAGCGGTGTAACCGGATCTTAATCGGCCGTCGCAGGCGGATTACGGTGATTTCTCGGGCGATATCTCATATCGGTAGAGTGAAAATCCGATACAACTCGGCGAGTCGTATCGTATCGGCCGAGATTTAAAACCATGATTCGAACTATAAAAAAACATCTGAACCAAAATCGCTAGGTGGACCGATAACCTTGTTAGAAATAAAAAATTGTCATTTTGTCCGATATTTTTAACGGAAATGTTGGAAAATGAAAAATGAAAAATCGAATCTTAACTATATACTATCCTCCGTTTTTATATAATGTACCCATTTATTGAATATATGAGTGTAGTATTTTAATAAAATGGGTACATTATATAAAAATGGAGGAAGTACCTTTTTAAATGTTTTATTTTTGACTAATTAATTTTACTTTCATGAACGTAATTGGAATTATTGAATTTATTTCCGTTAGCCACTTTAATAAAGCGGCGACCACATTTGTATACTTTGAGATTTTTAGGAAAAATTGGAGATAATTGAGAAATTTTTATCATAAAATGGACCATTTGAAAAGCTATTGAAAGCAACTTTGCCTAAAATGGCAAAGAATATGCTAATTTTGAATTAAGTTGTATTTCAATGTAAGTTTAATCAAAGTTTGAATACTCGAATCGAAATTCAATTAACTTTTTTCGGGAATTTTGAATATTTGAATTAAAATTAAGAGTTTTTTTAGGTTTTTTTTTATTATCTTTTTTATGTTTATTCGGTTAAATTACTTATTGATTATTTGTGGTTATTGTCATTTTCTACATTAGTGTTATGTTTATCTGGATAATGATCATTATTACGAGATGTTTTATATTCTTTATTAATTTAGTATTTTATATGTAGTATTATTCATTATTTGTTTAAAATTCCGCTAATTTGAATAAATTTATTAACTTGAATAATTTATAGGGGATAACAACCTAATGATAGATTAAAATGAAAATAACATAGCACGAACTTAAATAATTCAGGAATTTTGAGCAAGTAAACAAACAAATTCTATTACAATCGGCGATTGAACTGAAAATGTTTCATCTTATTAATTCAAAATAAATAAACAATTATCATACACGTTATATAAATTTTCAAGTAAAACATAACATTTTAGATTAAATATAATATAATACAATTATTTATTGTAATTTAAGTAATTTTGGTATGTAAGTAATTTTTATTCGATTTAGGAGGACCGAGTAAATTTTGACAAGTCATCCAACAACGACTGAAATAAATAAGTTAATTTTTGAGGACCGAAAAAAAAACTGTATAAATTTAAAATTAGTTAATACGGAGTAATTAATAATTTAATCCGTAGAAATAATAAACAATGCTATCCAAAATAAAATCTGAATTGTCAATCTCTAATTGGTTGAACCACGTTCTTCACAATTCACAAATAGAGTTTACTTGCCTCCAAAGTCTTCAACAAACAAAATCCACAAATAGTCCATTGACCCTATAACCTTCTACCACATTCTCGACCCAATTTCCCCTAAATACCCAAAATACCCTTCTATATTACTCGATCACTCTTAAAACCGAAATATCCATCTACTTAAATAAATAAATAAATAAATATAACAAACGTCTATATTACTAATAGACGTTGTTCTTTTCGGCTGAAAGGAGTTGAAGTGAGTGCAATGAAACTGAGTTGAAATAAATTTAATTGAATAAAATTTAGTGCATGTTTGGCCTTGTTTATGGAAAATTTTTTTTACTTTTGTAAACGAGTTTTTATAAAACTAGTTCTTGATAAAATTGTTCATGTTTGGCCAAAATTTTTAAAAAATTATTTTTATCAGTTTTATCGTGTTTGGCCTAACTAGTTTCTATCAATTATTTTTGGATTTTGGGCTCAAATAACTTAAAGAGCAACGTGAAATGAGAAACAGAAGTAACAATTTGCTACTTCTGTTGTTTCTAGGTGTTTCTAGGAGTTAGTTTTAGAATTTTTGTTTAATAAAATTAGTTTTTAGTTTTTTAAAAAGTAGTGTTTGACCCAGCTTCTATTTCTTTGGTTGAAAAAACAGTTGAAAAGCAGGGCCAAACACATACTTAGTGCATGTTTGGCCTTGTTTATGAAAAAGAATTTCTACTTCTGTAAAGGAGTTTTTATAAAACTAGTTCTTGATAAAATTGGTTCTGTTTGGCCAAAATTTTTTAAAAATTATTTTTATCAGTTTTATCGTGTTTCGCCTAACTAGTTTCTAACAAATTTTTTTATTTTGCTAAAATATATTATATATAGATGTACAAAAGAGCGGGATTAACTTGCGAGAATTCCGACATCTAGTAAGACTCACCCTCACACCAAACAATTTTATTTTATAAGAGGTAAAAAAATCTGAAAGTTAGTATTTGGCGGTATTTTTTTGGGTTTTGGCGCTCAAATAACTTAAGAGCAACGTGAAAAGAGAAACATAAGTTACAAATTGCTACTTCTGTTTCTAGGTGTTTCTAGGAGTCGGTTTTAGAATTTCTGTTTAATAAAATTAGTTTTTAGATTTTTAAAAAGTAGTGTTTGACCCAACTTCTATTTCTTTGGTTGAAAAAACAGTTGAAAAGCAGGGCCAAACACATACTTAGTTAAATTGAACCGAGTTAAAGTAGATTTGTGTAAAGATTAATTGAATTAAACCAAATGAAACTAAGAACTAGATTGCTAAAAATGAGTTTTTGTTTTCACGGTTTAATTTTCAAAAAGTAATTTTCAAAAATCAGAAACACCGAAAAAGAGATTTTTGAGTTTTTGAGAAATTATTTTTAACTTTTGATGTGTTTGGTCAAAAAGTGTTTTTAAATCCAAAAACACTTTAAAAAGTTAGGTCAAACCCACACTAAATTAAACTGTACTAAATAACGCTAAATAGAAATAAAACGAGCTAAACTTAATCCAAAAATAGGATATTAGTATACAATATAGTACAGAGTATTGTTTAAATTTGTTCTTTTACCAGTCTATACAATTTAACTCGTTTTAAAATATTGGCTTTTTAACGTATGCCCTAAAACACACGTTAATAAATCGAGTATGTAAAGATTCATAAGATATTTTCACTAATTATGGTAAAACTAAGTTTATATTTGAATTATCGTGGGAATATTTATGAATTTTCCCATATTCGATTTATTAAGAGCATACGTTAAAAAAACCGTTAAAATATCTACGAAAAGGTATTGTCAAAGGGTAATTCCGTCAAACAACATCCACAGAAATTTCCACGAAACCAAAACAAACTCAGATTAAATCCCTATATAATAAAGACTCGATCTTTAAACAAATTAATACTTCAATTTAATCCAGAATCTGCGAAATCAATCAATCATTAAAATCATTTTCCTGATAAAAATCTAGAAGAATAACAATAAGAATTAAACAAAATGGAAGGATATTCATCGTATTTTCAATCATCAACAGCAGCAGGAAATGGGAACCAATGGGGTTATGATACTTTCAAGAATTTCCGTCACTTTTCACCAGTTGTTCAATCACATCTTCAAAAGGTTCGTTTAATTTACTCTTATTTCAATTGGGTTTGTGTTATTTTTGTAAATAATTGATCAATTGATTCTAAAATTGAGTTCTTATCAAAATAATTGATTACTCTTATTTCAATTGGGGTTGTGTTATTTTTGTAAATAATTGATTATAAAATTGAGTTCTTATCAAAATAGTTGATGGGTTTTTTAGGGTTTGTGAGGACTATTTCGGATTCTTTGTAATTTTGTTGTTGTTGTTGTTGATTTGTTTTTTAATTTTGATGATTTTTTTAGGGTATGAGGATGTGTTTTGGGGGATTTTTTGGGCTCCGTGTAACTTAAATACTTGGTTTCTTGTGTTAATTTGTTTGATTTTTGATGGGGTTTTTAGGGTTTGCGAGATGTTATTTTGGGTCCTTTGTAATTTAATTGGGGGCATTTGTGTGATTGTTCATGATGGGGTTTTTAGGGTTAGTTTTTTTTTTTTTTGGGGATTTCAATGCATCTATTTCTAGGGTTAGATTAGTTTGATTAAAACGAAATTATCTAATTGTTTGTGCTGAATTGTGATCCAAAGTAGAGCCTTTTAGCTTCAGTTCTCGATATATTTTCATCCTGGGTCATTCGGAAATTGGAGGGTGCCTTTGAGGCACTAAAACAACACAAATTTTCATTGAAACGGGAAATATCCGTCACAAGCTGGATAGTGCCCCTCTCACAATGTGCCTGGTGCTCCATTTTCTCCTCACTTGGCCTCCCACTTGCTTTATTGGGATCGGGAAATATCCGTCACAAGCAAGACACTTTTGCTAGAACAATGTAGTTTGGTATTTGGAGATGATTTTATATCCTCAAAATGTCGCTTACAGCAACCATTGTAGTTTCTCGGTGTGTAATCGAATCACTGAGTGTTGGCAGTTTAGTGTTGTCGAGGCCGTTTGAATCTTTCTTTGTGCATGTATTAGTAGTATTTTTGTTCAATATGCTTGAAATTTGTTCCTGAACCAATGAAAAGTTGCGTTGCGTTGCTGTTTTGATTGTCGTTTGAGCTACCAATTACTCTAAAAACCGAACTAAATTGTGTGAGATTGTTGGCTGCAGGTGTATCTGACATTATGCTTGGCTCTTGTCGCTTCTGCTGTTGGGTCGTATCTACATATTCTATTGAATATCGGTGGTCTGTTAACTACCCTCGCTTGCTTGGGTTGCATGACATGGTTACTCTCCGTCTCTCCACGTGAGGAGGTAGTCATCTTTTGTTAGTGTTGCCAGTTAATTCATTTTTTGCTCGTTAGTGCGCTTGTAGATTGACCTTTTCTGGTCCTCTTTGTAGAGGAAGAGAACTGGTCTTCTGATGGCCGCCGCTGTCTTTGAAGGGGCTTCGATTGGTCCTCTTGTTCAACTGGCTGTTGCGGTTGACCCAAGGTTTGTAACCTTTCTAGTATTACACAAATTTACTGTTTTAGCATCTCTGTCGGATTCTACTGTTTTTTGGATTAAAATCCGTTATATCATGAATGTCGCTTTCCAAGATAAGAACAGTGAATCCCGTTTATCTACACATCTCCCAACTACCTTCCGTTCCATCTACCCACCTTCCCTCGCTCCTTTCTTATCTCCAAACACAGTGTGTGTTTCTTTGGGATGACCATCACTTCCAGTTATACGGGTTTGTGTTGTCTTAGCAATGTTGTTTGAGATCACTGTCACTCACCGTCACTCAAAGTTGTAGCCTTTTTATGTCTTTCAATATTTATCACACGGGCTTATGTTTTTGTAATTTTAATTGCAGCATTCTGGTGAGTGCATTTGTGGGATGTGCGATAGCATTTGGTTGCTTCTCTGCCGCAGCCTTGCTTGCAAGGCGTCAGGAGTACCTATGGGTGGGCGCCCTTTGTTCTTCTGGTCTCTCGATGCTCTTCTGGTTGCAGATTGCATCTTCCCTTTTCGGTGGCTTGACATCTATGTTCAAGTTTGAGGTACTTGCTCGTCTGTGCGTCAATATTATTAAATATTAACTTTCATATCTTTTCTAGTTTTCTCCTGTTTACACTTCTGGGTTTTGAGGATCTTCCCCTCGTCATGGTCAAACCGACATTGGTATTGTGGTGTTGAATTCACTTCCGGCTTATTCTTTGAAACGGGAAAATTGAACTGTTTCTGGCTGGGATCGCTTTTATTCATTTCAGAAAGTGCTTGTCCTGATGAAATTTTCTGTCGACATTGTGCAGTTGTACTTCGGACTTCTGGTTTTCGTTGGATACATTGTGTTTGATACTCAGATGATCATCGAGAAGGCTCATCAAGGCGACCTTGATCATGTGAAACACGCTCTCACTCTCTTCACCGACTTTATTGCTGTTTTTGTGAGGATCTTGATTATCTTGGTAAGTTATTCAATGTCGACTGATGCATACTTCTGTCACATGAGAACATATCGTCTCCATTTAACTTTGGTAGTTCGATACACCAACTTTGCTCAGTAGGTAGAAGTGCTAGGGGTGTTAACGAGCCGAGCTCGAGCTTGGCCTTGCTCGGCTTGTGCTCGATTATAAAAACTCGAGCTAGAGCCGATCTTACCCGAGCTTGAAAAAAATGCGCTCGTTACAAAGCTTGCGAGCTTTAACACGAGTTCGAGCCAAACTCTATCCAAATTGAGCCTATATGAAATTGTTTATTTATTTATTTTTTTCTTCCGATATTTTCAATAACAAGGTTTGAAGACTTTATGCTAAAAATATTCAGCAAATCAACAAGAAATATGAATATATGCTACAAAGAAATAATAATGATAAAATATTTTTATAAAATAGGAGCATATTTTTATAATATCTTATGTAATCTCAAATGTTTGAGCCGCTCGCGAGCTTTTCGAGTCGAGCCAACCTTTGTTCAGCTTGACTCGCGAAGCTCTCGAGCCGAGCTCACACGAGCCGAGCTTTGACCGACTCGATCTCGAGTTGCTCGCGAGCCGTCTCGTCTCACTAACAGCCCTAGATAGAACATCTTACAAATTATCCGAATCATGCTTTTGACACGCCACCAAAGTTAAAAGGAAACGAGATGAACAAATAGGTTCTGTCTCTTTCACAGTCGAGTTTCTCTTGTTACTGATAATCGATGTTCCTTATGCAGCTCAAGAATTCATCGGAAAAGGAGGAACAGAGGAAGAAGAAGAGAAGAAACTAAGCATCAGCTTTCCAGTGGCGAATTTGGCGACTACCTGACCGTCTCATGTACTCGACACTTTGATTTCCGGTTATGTTGTCATCGTCCCTTTAACTCTTATGCTTCAAGTACCAACCTAAAATGCAACGCTTGGTTGCGGCTTTTAGCCTGCAAATACTATGGAACACGTACGTTAGCTTGCAAATATTGTGAAACGTTTATTAGTTTGCAAATCTTGTGATCGGTCTGGCACTTTGTTAGTTTCGAGTAATTTTTATTAAGGTCCTACTAAAATGTGACTGAAAAAAGAGTTGTTTTCGAGTAATCGGAGCAACGTAAATGAAATAACACCGATCTGTGGTATTACATGTACGAATCGATCTGTTGGCACCGGGTATTCTGGGACTGATCTGAAATTTCAGATATCGGATCAGTTATGCAACTTGAGATGTTCGGATATTCCGTCCGATCCCATTAAATGATGACAGATTCCATAATCTGGATTACATTATTAATACTGCTGTCGAAAAAAAAAAAAAAGATTACATTATTTCAAGACGGAAAATGTCTTGCCCGTGTAGCGCATGCGTTTGCTCATATTTGGCCTAGAGTGTTGTGTCGTGGTCATGTCGCTATGACAATATGAAATTCCTAGTATCGCTATGACAATATGAAATTCCTAGTACGACTATGACGATAAAACAAGAATTGCAAAATCGCATTTTAGGGTCCAAGATAAAAACAAATTCCTAGTACGACTATGACGATAAAACAAGAATTGCAAAATCGCATTTTAGGGTCCAAGATAAAAACGTCCTTAAATTATACGGATGGATTTCGCTTTGAACAAAGCGGGCTCCAAAATTTTGAGGAGCAACGAGGTTGTTTTATGATAAATGAGGCTCCAGTAAAATCGAATACTCGTTGAAATTAGGTTATACTTGTTATTTGGTGTTGAAATTGAATATTGTAATTCCTGAAGCTATCCTGGGCACATGGTAGAAAAACAGGGAGAGATAGAATGCAAAATAGTAACGCCTCCCGACCAACTTGAAATTGAAGTACAGTACTGAAATTGAAGTACAGTACACGTTTTTTGATATTTTAGGTTTTCGGAACAAAATTGTTCAAAAATCGCACAGACGTTCTCTAGGGTTAGATAAAGCCGCTCACAAATTTTGAGGAATAATGGACGATATTTCGGTTTGCTAGTATGCGATAATTAAGTGTAGTATGCGATTATTAAGTGAGAGACGGAAATCGAATATTCGTTAAAATTGGTTTTATGCTATTTATTTGGAGTGAAAAATGAATAGTGTAACTCTTAAAGCTACCCCGGACGTGTGGTAGAAAAACCAGCAGAAAAAGAAACACGACTCGAAACAACTTTTTGAACGGCTCGATTTAAAGAGTATAATACACGTTTTTCGTATTTTTAAAATCCCATAACAGAAACGTTCGTAAATCATACAGATGATTTACCGGGTAAGACAAAGCGGCCTAACAAATTTGAGGAATAACAGAAAACATTTGAGGATACCTACTAAAGCTAACCTCGACACGTGATAGAATAATCGAGAGAAAATGAAGCACGTTTTTTTATCTAAAACATAAGCCATGTATACGGTTTCTCTCGTTACACTCGACTGTTACTCTCCCTGTCCTCCAATTTATCGCGCTAGGGCAGCCACTTTAGTACGATCAACGATGGTTGCTGATTGTTCGATACCTCTCAGGGGATCCCTTTGGCCGGAAGTAATTACCGTTACAAATATTGACGACAAGAAGTAAAACGGAAAATATTCTGGGGTCATCCTCGATAAGAGACGATGTTATATAGTTGATTTACAGAAGATCAGTTAAGATTTACGAACAATTTACACAAGGCGAGCGTACCACCAAAAAATAAAAAAACGATAGCCGAAACAAAATGAATGATGCAGTCTGCCTGCCTAGTCCACCTGACCCGTCTGGCGAGTAAGGAAGCAAAGTTATTCTGATGTCGGGGAAGACAACGAAAGTTTCAACAGGATGCCAAGCACAATACCAATCACCGCCACAAACAGAGCAAACTTAAGCGAGAATCCTGCGTTGTTTTTGCGCAATTTGCGTTTCTTCATCACGTCCTGTAAATATCAGAGCGACACGACACAATCACACAATTATAAGCTTTCCTGTTGCTTGGACCGTCTAGTTCCTGGCAACTCAGTTTTTTCCGTTTCTCCCACTTTGTTTCTGTCATATTATCTCTTCTTACAGCTGCTCATGTCAGCTAATCCGACATGACGATTCCTTTAGACTAGGTTTGTTAAAATTTAGTTATGTCATGTTGGGTCTATGCCTTGAATCTGTTAGTCGCCGCTTCGAACGACTATGCGGGGGTCAAATCTGTATTATATTAGGTTTAGAGTACTATATAAACTCTTAACCTCCACCCTAGCAGTTATCATATGATTATCATACTGTCTGAAATCTGTAATCTGTAATCTGTAATCTGAACCACGTAAATCTGTGCGTATTGTTCTTTATTGTTTGTTTTTATCTTTCTCTATGCTTCCGTTATAACATGTCAGGCTTTAGTAAGTGAAAATCCGACATTTAAGGCCGAGTTAGGATGTTTACCACTTCCATTTGGAGCTGTTGCGTTTGTCGAACAGCTGCATCTCTCTCTTCTTTCAAGCGTTGCACAGCCTTATTCTGTCAAATGTGCCCAGTCAGACGGATATACGAATATATGATAGCGAGAAAAAAAAAACTTTCAAATTCACCTCGTAAGTAAAATAATGATGCAGACATGCGTACGTGATGCTGGCTGATTTTATACCGAAATAAACTAGCTTAGCGAAGCCACTATTAGATTACAATGAACTAATGCATCATAACTCTCATGTATTAAAAAAAAAGGCAGGCCCGGTGTACGATGGCGTCCCCGCTAGGTGAGGGTCCGGGGAAGGGCCCCACCACAAGAGTGTAATGGGGGCAAGCTTCCCCTTGCCATTTTGGCAAGAGGCCGCTCCCAGGGCTTGAACCCGTCACCTCATGGTCACAAAGCAACACCTTAACCGGTGCGCCAAGGCTACAACGGCGAACAGAGAGGCCATCAATTTGAGGCTACAACGAACTAACACGAAGGCCATCAATTTGATCATAGACGTAGAGGTATAAACTCGTAAATTTCTGTCACAACAACCGAAAAATCAATAACATGGAAATAATTTGGGTATAGAAACTCACATCTTCAGTGCCTGAACTGCCATGCACCTGAAATTCAGAAACGTCGAAGGAATACATCAGGCGAAAAATGAAATAATATGTCTCTGATATATGATATATGGAAGGAAAATTTAACAAATATAATCTCAACTATCACTCTTCTTCTCAAAATAATCCCAACTATCAATATTCCCGCAATAATCCCAACTTTTATACCACCCTTCTCAAAATAATGTAGTATTTTTTTATTAAGTCTGGTAAGTAGAGTGTTAATGCGAGACTATTGATAGTTGGGATTATTTTGAGAAGGGTGGTATGAAAGTTGGGATTATTGCGGGAATATTGATAGTTGAGATTATTTTGAGAAGAAGGGTGATAGTTGGGATTATATTTGTTAAATTTTCCTATATGGAAACTGGGGTAAGTGCAAAATGTGAGTAACGGCACTTACATTTGAGCCTGTGTTGTTATTCACGGAGTCATCATCCGTATTATCTCCAGAAGTGTATGGGGATGCGTAAACGACCTTAAGTTTGCGCTCTTCAATTGCCCTTCCACTGTCTTTGTTGAACTAGACATAATATTTAGACAGGTCAGTCGTGAAAAGTGAATGACGTATAACGTGAAGACCTCGAACATGAAGAAGACTCTTACAGTATCTTGTGGAAGATCGTCAACTTCACTGTTAGCAGACACAATTGTGCTTTGAAGAAGAAATTTATCCTTACATTGCATATCTGGAGGATATTCTCGCTGAGCCTGGAGAGTGACTGCAAATCCATCATTAATAGTTATGTGAAATATAGTAGGGCATCTCGTTCTTATATCAATGGGTAGTAGGTCTTACCTGTGATGGACAATTATCACCCACATGGTAGATAAAACAAAAAAGTAAAATGCATGGGGAATCACAAATGATTTGTCTTTATTTTCTCATGTGGGTTGTATTTGACCCGTCACAAGCTTGTGACGGATATCGGCCGTCACAAATGAGAATTTGTGATCAATGGGAGGGAAGGGAAACGGAGGAAGGCGGTTTCCTTAGTTGGGTTCGCAAAATGGAGTTAGATGGATTAATTTCCGATCTCGTGAAAGAAGATTATCATCCTTCACGATACATGTTTCAAGGGTAATTGATATCCGAAACTAATTCCTCTACGTATTATTACATGAGACCAACTGACCAAGTCATGTTTACATTAAACAGCGAATGTCTTTGCCATGTCTAGCTATTCTGCCTATCGTTTGGCAAGGGAAATTTAGAGGAAGAGAGACGGGGACAATTTCCGTTGTTTGGTAGCAAGTTGGATCAGGGAGAATAGTCCCCGTCCCCGTCCCCGTTCCCTCACCGTCTGTCTAGAACAAACGATTATCAGTGTTTGACTAATACACCAACCTAAGATAATATTTACCTCAAACCTTGAAAAACATCGGCACAATATACCATTCGAGTAAACTTAATTATTACCTCTTATTACACACGAATCCCAAGGGTGTAATACACCAGTATTGGGCCGTACAAAATATTTCTTGGGTGAAGTGGTCTTAACCTATCAAAATAATCAGCAAAAGTAAGCGTATGCATTAAAAGTTACAAAAACAACAACGTCAGAGCCTTAATTCCAAAATGATTTGGGGTCGGCTGACACGAATCATCCTTTACGGACAAGGGTACGCATTACAAATGCTAAATAAAAGAAGAAAACAATTTTGTATGTGCAGGCAAGGTTAGCAGGTTACCTTAAAAGCGACATTATGCTCCGTGTTGTTGATGACTTTCAGGTCACAAAAACTTTGCTTTTCAAGCTCAACTGGTAAGCACACGTCAAAATATCAAAACCGAGCAAACAGAGAGAATACCGTTTACTGTTTATTGAATGTCGATGTAAAATATAAACATGTATGCGTAGGTTATGCTAATATTGCATAAGAGTTCGTTTTCGACTTCCACAACTGCTGACTATGTTTTCCATTGTACGATGCTAAGTAATACAGGAGTACGCATACTCTCTCGTCTGCAAGCGCAAGGTCAGTTGACTATGAGTCGGAGGTGGGCTCAACGAATATTTGAAAATTGGCTCATAGTCGTACTAAATAGAGTACGAGAAGCTAATGAACCTAAAAGTGCAGTCTATCAAATACACACACACACACTAATAACGACAACCCGAAGCCACACCTATCTCCTAAGAACTCCATCTGCTGTATCCATATCGACACTGTATTGAAACGACAATATCGTCAAACGACAGGTTGAAGGGGAGCCTTCGCGCACCAGTTAAGGTGTTGCTTTGTGACCGTGAGATCACGGGCTCAAGCCCTGGGAGCGGCCTCTTGCCAAAAATGGCAAGGGAAGGCTTGCCCCCATTACACCCTTGTGGTGGGGCCCTTCCCCGGACCCTCGCTTAGCGGGGACGCCATCGTGCACCGGGCTGCCCTTTTATCGTCAAACGACAGGTTAGGATGAACTTTTCAAAACAGCAGTGTCCTCAATAACAACGCACTCAAATTTCTACCTAGAAATGCACATAACCGCGAATCTTATACATAACTCCAACAAAAAAGCTTAATGCTAAAACTAATCAAATTACTAATAGGTAAACCAGAGATTAAACTATTTAGGGTTTAACCTGAGTCCCGAGTCCCGACAACATCAAATAGAGAATGCCAATCTCATAAGCTCAAAGCCGGTTCCATCCCAAACCCAATTGACGGACCAAGGAGTAACTCTCTTGGGTGATCAATCCACTCCTGATTTATCTATTTTTTTTTTTGGGTACAAAAGACGGGGAACCCCATTAACTAACGATTAGCTACTACACGGGGGATAGACGGACAGTAACCCCACAAATATCATCCCGAAGGATACTCCTGATTTATCCATGGATGCTAACATGATGCAACCTCAAATGAGTATAGCTCTTCAATAATTTGTGCCAAAACATTGTCAATCCCGACATTTCGAATGAATTACACATCTACACAACCACCACCACCACCACCACCATCACCATCACCATCACCATTATACTCCCTCCTTCCACCATATGATACCAACATTTTGACATTTGTTATCAAAATTTTCCTCAAAACTACATTTTTCAACATAAGAAACAATACATAATCGATAAAATGTCGTCAAAGTGTCGTCTTGGAGACCGCGTAATAAAAATCAAATTTAGAAGCTAATAATATAAAGGGTTAAGGGTATACACTATACAGCAAAATTACAACACCTCAAAATGCAATAAAATATTCAAAAAAAGGGATTAGGAAATGCTTACAAACAAATTTGAGATCTTCAGGATTAACAGAAATCAACTGCTTAGTTGAAGAAGTTGCCATTGAACCATTCATCATCTTCAACTGTTCTTTAATTTATTTATTTATTAATTAATTATTAATTATTAATTAATTAAATTAATTAATTTTGCTGCAATTAGCTGAAAAACTGCACAAACCGTAATCAACAAACATCATAAACACAAAATTACAATAAATTAAAACAAATAAAACAAACCCAATTCAAAAAATTCAAAAAAGATCGTAACTTTGTTGAAGAAAGAGAAAACTCACATGAAAAGATGTAATTTTGAGGTACGAAAATGGCGGATCTTTGAATGGTTGAACTAGATTATAGCTTAGATTATTGGGTATTTTTCAAAAAAATTAATTGAACATCAAATAATCAAATAATTGATCAATTTGCGGGAAATTTATATAGAATTATTCACAGAAATATAGGGTGCCCAAAAAAAATTGAAACCCAGATATATGGGAAGAGAGAGGGAAAAGAGGAAGTAATGATTGTTCGACACGTTGGCGTTTTTTTGGTTGATCTCTTTTAAGACGGTTTTAACCAATACTCGGAAAACGACCCCATTTTCGAACAAATAACATTATACGCACTCGAGCGGTATAATAGCATCGTAGAACTAGACTATATTTAATGAACGTATTTGTATTTTTTCCGAGTTTCCTTAACTTTTTCGTGCTTAGGTGTGTGAGTTTGGAAAACTTCTGGTATAAACTCTGAATTTGTAAAACAACACTCGAAAGTTTTGATATAAAGTTCGAATTTTGCACCGCTGTTATATAATCCACAAAAAGTATTATATAACCAGATGTATAATAATATAGTACAACTATGGTGTATTTATTGAACTTATGTGTATATTTGTTGAGCTTTTAAACTATTTTGAATTATATTTTAGTTCTTTTATATTAAAATTAAAATATAGTTCAACTTATATGTATTGTGTTTTAGTTGTATAATAATTTTTGATTCTCAATATTTTCTCAAAGAGTTCATAAATTTTACCATATAGCTCATATTCTTTCTAATAAAGCTCGAATTTTCTATTAAAAAACTCAAAATATGTATAGAAAATTATATACCTTTGGTGGTATAATCCGCTTATTGTATATAATCTATTTGTATTAAGTGCATTGTTAGAGGTAAACGGTTTTTAAAGAGTTTGTTTTACAATATTTGTATTATTAATTGTCTTTTTCTAAAACGATTACAATATTTATCATAAGATGAAACGGTCTAAATATCTTCTTAATTTATAGGTAATTTTTAAATTAAAAAAGGTTAGAAAAAAAGAAAATTCCAAGTTGGTGGTTTGGTTCTTGGTTAGGTGTACTGCTAGCCTGGACCCAAGAGACTAGGGCCCTTTTCATTTTTTTTTTTCGGTTTTTTTTTTTTTTTTTCCTTGCAGGAGTATTTTTTGATCTTTAAAATATGGTTAAGATGCGAAAATTTTTTTTAGGCGAAAAAATCCCAATATCCCAATATTTTAGTTATTTTCTTAGCATAATTCCAGATGATAAATGATGCGAATGAGAAAGAATAGATAGATGAATAAAAAATATCGAGAGCAAGTGTAAAAAATTAACACTAAAATTTGAGAGAGACGGTCTTTCAGTAAATTATTGAGAGACCATTTTTTTTTACTATTTTTTTATATTTCGTGACTTTTTGTCCTTGATCGTACCATAATAATTTTGTACTTATTTATATAATAAATGTACACATTGCTTATTAACCATAATATTTTTCCCTTTTATACATATATATTGTGTCGTGAATTTTTTTCCTTTTATACAATTTTCTCTAGTGGATAGATTCATTGCATATTCAGATGTAATACTTTATTATTATTTTTTTAATTTAAAATATTTTCGGACAAAAGAAGCACCTATAGAAATTTATATACCGAAAGAGCGAAAATTACACCGATTTTGGACTGGTATTTGACTAAGCAAACTAGCGATTAACTCACCTCGAATCATTTTTATATTTCTATACAAAAATGGTTTATGAACACAATATTTATAATCCCAATTATACACTATTTTTTTAGCTCCAAATACTTGGGTGCAATTATTGATTAAAAAAAATGCATGTACCATGGTTTGGTACTTTGGTTGGATCATCACCCAATCATTAAGACTAGTTGTGCAACCTATTGATTGTAGATGAGACAACTCTTTAAGGCTTTGTCATGCCTTTGTAGTAGGCATTCAAATCACTTTGCTAACTACTCCCTAGGACTCTAGGAGACTAGGACCCCATATTAAATGAAACGATAAGCCTCTACACGACAGGTATATCCATTGCAAATTTTAAATTGGTCAAGTTCTTATAGAGAATCTCAATTTGATTTATCCTACCCAAGTGAATAATACTTGACCTGTTGTAAGTTTATGACAAATACGCTCGTTACAACTGGGAATTCGTGTAAATGAAAAGTCCGTATTGGCTATAAGAGTCATAAGCTTGTGACATGTTCAGTTGCACTTGCCCTCTCTACTTGCAAACTTGAAACAAATTTAGCCCGCTACAAATAAGAGATAATATAAAATGAAACGGAACGCTCTTTTCAATTTCCTCTACGAGCGAACACAACCAAAAATCGATTTATTATATAAAGAAAATCACCATTTAGTTGGTTTAAGCATCATTACTATCAATAATTTTTTTTTTTTGGTTTAAACCGGGGTGTCCACCATCGACAACAGTGTATAATCCCCTCGCCGCGGGTGCTCTCACGAAGAGTTAAACGGCTGGCCAAAGTGTTGCTTCATTCCCATGGGCAGGGACCTGACCTCATGGTTGAGGGATGAGGTGAACAACCACGTTTTAAAATAACACAAATTCTAAAATAAGACGATTCACCAGCCATCTCACACTAGAGACCGTCTCACACAACAATTACCAATGAGCAGAAATCGTGCCTGTTGGTAGCTCCACAAAACACTGCCCTATATTTAATCAGTCGATCTTACATAAAACCGTCTTTACCATAAAATTTCCGTTAGAAGTTCAAATAATTTTATATTAGAATTGGCGATCTCAAAATGATTTAGGTTCGACTAACATCAATCGCCATATAAAACCATCAATGATAGGTAAAACAGGAAAACAAGATTATTAATTAAGTATCAAAACAAAATTACTTAACAATTTTTAAAAGTTTCATTGTCAATTGCGACATTTCCACCAACAACAAACACTACAACGAGAAAAGATTATTAAATAAAAAGGTAAATAAAAGCCATCTTTAAATCTTTAATAATAATAATAATCCACCATTTTAATATTATATAGGTGATTAACAGCTTAGATTAGCATTATTAAAGCTTGATAATGATCTTACACTACAAACATAATCATAACTACTCAACTTTAAACAAACTTAACAAACGAAATTCGAAAAATTACTCTTCTTATTTCTTTCTGTCTGCGTCTGCGTCTGCGTCTGTGTCTGACACTCGACATTCAAGTAACGTCATTCAAACATAGGTACGACGAGTATCTGATCCTTGGACAAGCACTAGCACTCGTGTACTTCAAAAAACGAGTACGAGTAACATCACCGGAAAAAATGGAGGCTAGCTATTAGCTATAAACAAACTTGAAATCTAAGCACAGCAAGAAAAAAACCAAAACTAAAGCAACTACAAGTGAGGGATCAATGACCAGGGGTTACGTAAATTTATAAGTTTCTTGCAGTAAAAAGCATACGAGAAAATGAAGGGCAGTAACAGAGCACACAGACGGTTTATGTTGAAAATTACTCGATTGAAAGATGGTTTCATGTATACATAATGCTAGATTGTGAGACCAACCGTATACAGGTTACCTCGTTAACACGAGGAAACACAGCCTCTTCATGTAGGCAAAACTTTATGCTGTCAGTATATGAGAGTTTTGAGTCGCAACAGCGATCAGCAATTTTCATAAGGGGTTTCAGCTTTGAGAACAGTACAGTTCATAGTCATTTATAGCCATGATCACCACTTATAAGCTTGGCTGCTACAGCATAAGTTTTGCTGGTGCTGCGTCAAACAGTGTCAAAATATCGTACAAAAACTTTGAGAAAACGGTTACCATGCCTCTAAATGGTATATTTATGTCAGGAAGGAGGGGTGAAAAGTGGGTTAAGGGGAATGCATGTCGGAAAGCCGGAAATACAAGATGTTTTTTATTAAATTTAAAACAGCCAAGGACTAGCAAAAGACTCTAGAGCCAAACCGAGCGTACAAAACCAGGCAAGGGGAAAAGAAAAGCGGAAAAATAAAATAACAGAAAGACAAGAAATAAACAAAATCAAAATCATCGGAAGTAACCAGTTTTACAAGTCGCCATAGACGATATATATTCCTACTGGAACGCCAACACAAAATCATTTGATACATTCTCATAAGTTCATAAACAGTGCGTATTCTCGTCTACTCTATAACGGGATCAGCTATCAACAAGAGCATACAGGTAGATGTTTTCAAACGAGGAAAGAAAAGCTCATTTAAAATTAAATGAAAAGGAGTTCTTACAATATGCAAATGATACAAACTGGCAAAAGCCATAATTGACTTTCCAGGCTGAGAGATCTTCAGGCCACTTGAGAATAGTTTTACTTGAAAGTTGACAACCTGGGAAGTTTGTCTCTGAGATAGTACAACCGTGCCTTCCTGACCTTCCTGTGTGCAAGAACTTTAATCTCCTTGATGTTTGGTGAGTACCTACAGACCAAAAGGAGGTTTAGTATGTTAATGAAAAAAAAGATTATATATCGATAAATGATAAAGGTGGTAAAGTTGCAGTCTTGCAGACCACAACACACATCTGCACCTAACTCCAACAATTTCTTTTGGCAGAGTCAGAGTCACACATCTGACGTCCTAATATCTCAACGCAACACGACATTTGCGGCCGAGACGGAATAACATAGATATAGCCATACAGGCATAGACGATAATAATTTAGAAACTGTTCTCATTGAAAAAAAAAAATATTACCAATGTAATTGGTGAATAAATTAGTTTTGACGATATACATTCATCCCAACCTATGCATCTTGAAATTTTCTGAGTTTCGTTTCCAGTTTTCGTTTTTATTTGCCAAAATGGAGACGGGCTTTTGGCAATCGTACGGACACGCAAGGTTGCGACAAAAATATGACTTTCTCCTTCAACCCCGTAGATAAATGTTCAGTACACACAGCCATATTGATGATATGGCGTCATTTGAGAACTTGTATGGGATGAGAAATACTGCTAAACCACATCATGTAAGCATCAAAGGAGAACTTTATCCCTGGGCTAAAGGGATCAAACTCTATAGACACTCAAACGAGACTGAAGCTAGAGAATGGTAGAAGAGTTAACCAACGTTTATTTACACCTTATCCAAAACAACAAATGTAGCTCATCTGTAACAATATAAAATACTCCAAATTAGTTGTCATTATTGGCAATTTCTATTAGAAACTCCGCAACTTCTTTTTCATGAGTCTGTAATAACAGTATGAAGCTCGGATGATTTTTTATTGGCAATAGTGTGATCAATTCGCAGAATTTTTTTGATAAATTAATACTCTTGGGATAAACAATTGACAATTGAAAAAATTCAGTCTAACACGAAATAAAATAAAATATAAAATAACAATAATTAAAAGACCTGCCAACAAAATCACGTCAAATCGGTTTACACTATGATCTTTGTGGCTGTGATAATCGAAATTGTAACAAAAAAATGGAATCACTGACCTATTACAACTGTGGCAGTTATGATTCAACAAATTTACTCTTCAATAGAGAAGATATGAAATATTCATATAAATTATCAAGTAGGATCCACGACTCAAATAAATGCTGACTGTTAGATAAACCTAGGAAACTGTGAACGAATCAGAAGGGAATGAGAGAGAGAGGTACTTACAGTGGAAACACAATCTCAACACCAACACCAGCAATGATCCTACGAAGCCGAATGGTAGTATGAATGCCTGCATTCTGCCTTGATATTACAATCCCTTTGTAAACTGATAACCTTCGTTTATTTTGTGAAACTTCCTGTGAAGAACAACCCAGTAAAAGGTTCATCAATGTGCAATTTACCATCTACCTACGCTAATGCAAAGTTACTGAAAAGACAAAAATCAAAATCGCCACTTGCCAGTTTGAGTTGAACAATGTCTCCAGTCCTTATATCTGGTATAAGCTTCTGCTCTTCTGCTGAGTCAACTGCTTTCTTGTTCAGTAACTATTTACATTAAAAGGAATAAATAAATAATCTTATTCAATTTCCTTTTTCGGATAAGATAACTCACAAGAACATACTCCCTCCTATTCAGCCTATTCTTCCCTCTTTCCTTATTGACGGTAATCACGTTTTCTTCCCTCTTTCCTTATTTGGTAAGCTTTTTGTGGTCCAAATTCAATTTTATGTGGGGTAGGGTGGTTTGTGTGGTCCAAATTCATTTCCTTAATTTTGAGGTAAAAAGAAAGGGGAAGAATAGGCTGAATAAGAGGGAGTACGAGTTTAAGCATTTAGCTCTTCTCATGAAAACACGAGTCATCACCCCCTTATAATCTTTTTCTACATATCATCACCCTATCTAATTTTTTTTTATCACAACATCCGAACATCTGACACTAATTACCTCAAATACCCTATAATATAAACAAATTTCCTCAGAGCCTATCAAACTCAAGTATCTTAGTAATCCATAACCACACCGTCTTAGACCGACTCTTCTATGTTAGTCCCACGCTTGGTGGAGCGAGGGAGATACCAACGACAATCATCAATCCTCTATATATTCTAGTTACATCCGAACATCTAACGCTAATTACCTCAAATACATTATAATATAAACAAATTTGAGCCTAGCAAACTCAAGTATGTAAGTAACCCATAACCACACCGTCTTAGTCCGACTCTTCTATGTTAGTCCCACGCTTGGTGGAGCAAGGGAGATACCAACGACAATCATCAATCCTCTATATATTCTAGTTACATCCGAACATCTAACGCTAATTACCTCAAATACATTATAATATAAACAAATTTGAGCCTAGCAAACTCAAGTATGTAAGTAACCCATAACCACACCGTCTTAGTCCGACTCTTCTATGTTAGTCCCACGCTTGGTGGAGCAAGGGAGATACCAACGACAATCATCAATCCTCTATATATTCTAGTTACATCCGAACATCTAACGCTAATTACCTCAAATACATTATAATATAAACAAATTTGAGCCTAGCAAACTCAAGTATGTAAGTAACCCATAACCACACCGTCTTAGTCCGACTCTTCTATGTTAGTCCCACGCTTGGTGGAGCAAGGGAGATACCAACGACAATCATCAATCCTCTATATATTCTAGTTACATCCGAACATCTAACGCTAATTACCTCAAATACATTATAATATAAACAAATTTGAGCCTAGCAAACTCAAGTATGTAAGTAACCCATAACCACACCGTCTTAGTCCGACTCTTCTATGTTAGTCCCACGCTTGGTGGAGCGAGGGAGATACCAACGACAATCATCAATCCTCTATATATTCTAGTTACATCCGAACATCTAACGCTAATTACCTCAAATACATCATATAAAACAAATTTGAGCCTATCAAACTCAAGTATGTAAGTAACCCATAACCACACCGTCTTAGTCCGACTCTTCTATGTTAGTCCCACGCTTGGTGGAGCGAGGGAGATAGCATGGGCAATCATCAACCCTCTATACATTCTAGTTCCAATTTTAATTATCTAACTACATAATTACTTAATGCCGTAGCTTCAAATCCTAGTTCCGCCACCTCAAGCAAAAAAACCGCAGCAAACAAACAATTACTCCCCCGTCTCAATCATTTATTTCTATGGTATTCTTCTTAAGACGTATTTAAATCAAAACTAAACAAACGATTGAGACAAACGAGAAATGAACTCGACAATCAAAATTCAACGCTCCAAAACACAACTTCTAGCAACTGAAATTGAAATAGCAATCGAAATTATACCCTCATAACATCGCCAAGCTTAACCCTAGGCTTCCACGGCACAGCTTCGACCGCTTCGGAAGTCGACTCCTCCGTCACTTCCTCAACCACCGCACCACCTCCATCACTACCACCGCCTTCACACCGCACAACACCGAAACTCCTCGGCGCAACCGGGAAAACCGACGAAACCTTCTGACTAGAAAGCGATAATTGTCGAAACGAGTTCAATTCAAACCCTAACTGCTTCTTAATTGGAGGAAATTGTGGTGCCGCATTATTACCACAAGTTACCAACACAAATCCCTGCGTATAATAATAATAATAATAATAAACATATATAATAATTAAATACTGTCGCCGTTCCGCACAATTCATTAAATATCGTCGCGGAAAAGGAAGAAAAGGTAAACAAATGAACGAAACGGAAGGATAAATACCTGAGGGAGAAGTTTGGAAGCCATTGAAGAAAAATGGTGAGAGTGAGTAGAGTGAAGCTTATCTAGTTTGCATATATCCTTTGGGATTGAGATTTTTACTTGGTTTGTAATTTGTTGGGATGGTTTTTGGGCTTTATTTTCATGGGCTGGGCCTGGATTGTTCAACCATTTCATTAGGTTGTGGGATGGATCAACCCGACCCGAATATACTCGGTACTAGTTTATAAATCACGTATATCAGGTTATCTACGTTGTTTGCAAAGGTGATGGGATTGACGGTGAAAAAGATTATTTCAAATTTTAAATAGTGTCTGATTTAACTTGTAAAATGTTTTGCTTGTGACGGATAAACGGATATTTCTCTCACAATAAACCAAGTGGGAAAACAAGTGGAATAAAATGGAGCATTGGGTGTTGTGGCAAGGGACTGGGAAGGGAAGGTGGCCTTGGTAGCGAGCAGAAGGGTCAAGGCAGGGTGGTCTGTTGACATTGTTGAGGCTACAGCGATGGCTTTTGGGGTGGAGATGGCGCATACTCATGGCTTCGACAACTGGTGATAGAATCGGATGCACTAAATGTGGTTTGTGCAGTGAGTAAGGGAATTACGGTGCGAAGTCCTTTTAGTCTTTGTGCTCAAGAAGTTATCGACATGGCGTCTAGTCTGATTTGTAGAGGCCTTAATCATGTTAAACGTGATGGTAATGCGGTAGCTCATATGTGTGCGCGAATTTGTGAACATGAAGGGGATGAACAACTCTTTGTAACTGCTTTTCCTAGTTCCGTTTTATTTTTGGCGGAACTTGATTTAATATAAGTTTCTTTTTCTTCAAAAAAATGAGCATTTCATGGGTAGTGTTACTTGCATTTTGTGAGAGAACTATTATCCGTCTTCAGCTTCTGACGGATAGTGTCCGTTTTCAATAAATAAGAATTTGTGTATCCAGTTCTAAACTTCTTTTTTGGTGTAGACTATTCGGTTTAGTATGGGTTCGAGCCGGGTAAGGCCACTAGGGCGGTTAAGCACTCTCTCGCACGAGTTTAAACAATGTTGTATTCTCAGGGCTCGAACAGGAGACCTCTAGTTAGGATAAAACAACCCCTTACTAGTTGATCTAGTTCTGAACTTCTAATCACCATGCTAGCCCTTTAATTCCGTCTTACTAAGGGGTCGTTTGGTTCATTGCGTAGGAATGGAATGGAATGAGAAACCACAATGGTATGAGGTTCTAATTCCATTCCCTTCAAAACTTGTTTGGTTCATTCTAATAATAAACATGAATGAATGGAGTTAGAATCCAAGGGGGAGAGGTGGGTATGAGATTCCAGGGGGTTGGGGTGGGGTTAGAATCCATTAGGTATCTAACTCCATTCCAAAATCATCCAACCAAACACTTGAATCAACTCAATCCATTCCATTCCATTCCAAAGTAGCCAACCAAACACCCCCTAAAGTTGTTCATGTCCCGACCATCAAACACGATTCATCCAAACCGCAAATAGTGATTGAGATCGAGAGGGGCAATGAAAATTTCAAACTTTTTAGCTAAATTTTTGGACTTTATTCGAGTTTTCCTTATATTATTATTTAAATCTTAATTTTCTATTATCCAGTATCCACAAATAAAGCGATTAAAAATAAGTTAAATTTAAAAATTTACAAAAAATACTGTTTCACCTAAACCCTCCCGAACCCGCTTATCCGAAAGTCAAATATTTAACATAAACCCGATCAACAAAGCGACTAAAATAGAGATAAAGTCTCTTTATTGTCTTTGTACAAGTCTTGCAAATTAAACAAATGCATACACATATGCATACGTACTTAATTAAATCAAAATCCGTAGGGTTTTTTTGGTCATTTGTATACGACAATTTTATATCTTATAGTCTCTTCGTTTCGGTCAATTACTATTCTTTAATTTTGACACAAAGAGCAAAGAATAAAAAACGAACCAAATTAAACACGAAATAATCTTATTATTCTATCATATTAATTTTTAAAATAGAAAGAACGACAAATAACCGGACAGAACGGAGCGAGTAATTAAGAAAAGATGCATTTCCTTGAAGTCCAAGTAATTAAAAAGTATACACGATCGTTTACGGAGTATATATGATATGACTAAATTAACGTTATGTTGTGAAAACCTCGGACTTAATTATAAAGGAATTGACCATAAAATGTTCAAAATATGACCAAGTCTTCTTTAAATAAAATTCAATTAAAATTCAATATTGCAATTTAATGAAGATGATGACACCAAATATAGTCATGCTTACATTTTTCCCGACATATAGTAGGGATTATTTTTCATCTCGCTTATTTATTTATCTTTTGGCAAATTCTTATTTCAGACGGGTTGTTTTCCGTCTGAAATACGGATTAATTGTAATCATTTTTACAATAAAATGTTTATCTTTTTTTGATAAAATAATTACATTTTATTAAAAATATGGTGATATAACATTTTGTTATTAAATAGTTACATTTTATTAGGTGATATTTGGTCCGTCTTATTTTGGTCGGTCTGAAGCAAAAATTTCTGCTTTTATGTTCATAACATAAGCGATAAATTAAACAGAGAGGTAAACAAATGATTGGAACAAAAGAGCTTGTAATAATAGCAGAAATTTAAACTTTCTTTTTAAGATTATTATCAAAAAAATAAATTTAAACTACTTCTGCATGAAAACATACAAAATATTTTTTTACGTGATGAGTTTGTATAATAAAGGAATAATAAAACATATTTTTTAGAACGAACATTATAATTAAACTCAAAGAATAATTAAGTAAATAATCTATTTAAAAATAAATAAACTTCAACATTACCCAATAAGTTATTCTCTCGGTCCCGATCATTAAATTACATATGACGAAAACTGAAAGAGTATCTATAAGTTAAGTTAATTACTTGCATCTCACGATTATTGCGCTTTTAATTGACATGCATGACTACGACGTACGTACCGACTACCGAGTCTAAATGTTTACTTATTTGATTCATTCCTTTAGTACACACCTGAAGTCAGTCACGGATTTAGGAGGTTAGTAGGGACGTTCGTTTCTGTTGGATACTAAAAATTTTGAATTTCTTAAAATAGAATATTTTTCAATTTTGTTCGATATTTACTTTATAATATTATATTATTTCATTTTGCCCCGTTGAGATTTTTCGCTCCCCGTCCCCTCCCTCTGGTAAATCCTAGCTTTGTCACGGCCGGTAGGGCTATATATAGCAAGTAAAAATGTTATGATTTTAGTTTAGTAAATTGCAAAGAATCACGAGGAGAATATCACTTGGCTGGCGCGGGAATGCATGAGGCCGAAGATTATGCTAGACGCGTGCAACCTTATCTATAAATTTATGTTTTACTGTATAACTGTATAAGAAGACATAGTTATTGAATGACGAGTACTCTTTTAATAATAATAATATTTTTATTTTTCGTACGTTAGTAGTTAGTACCTACCACCCGTTTCGTTTTCATTTATATAAACTAGTCGGTAGTCACTACACGTTTTACCCTTTTAGGTAGATCGAGTCAAGGCAAAAAAACTAAGTACTTTATCTCTTTGGTTTACATACCCATTTGTTATAGTCTATTAATCCTAAATTATTATATTATTATCCCGTCAACGTCAGATTGATATATATACTCGCGCGGTATTCAATCTTAAAGCGATCTTTTTCTTTTAAACTAAAACGGTCTGAACTAATTAAACTTTTAAGATATAAATCAAAACAAAAACTACTTTCTATATTTGGCTGTATTAGGAGACTGAGTCTATATTACTATATTAGGCTCGTCTACCATTAGGGTTTTAAGAGTCATCAGGAAAGAAGCTCTAATATACGTATATATTGATGTAAGCAACTCAATTAAACCCTAATTTACCAAACCCTAATGGAAGACGAGTCTAATATTGGTCCAGTCTCCTAATAAGCTGAATACAGCGGAACTGAACTTACCAAGAACTTTTGAAATCTATCGTTTTTGAAATCGATTAATACTCGTTTGTTATGTTAATGGGAGTAATGATTTAATTTCATTGTCAAAATAAGCCATAATTATTATATTATTATCCCGTCAACGTCTGATTGATATAGATACTCGGTATCCAATCTTAAAGCGATCTTGTTCTTTTAAACTGAAAGGATCCGAACTAATAATTAAACTTATAAGATATAAATCAAAACAAAACTACTTTTTATTTTGGCTGTATTAGGAGACTGAGTATATATTAGGCTCGTCTACCATTAGGGTTTTAAGAGTCATCAAAAAGAGGCTCTGATATACATATATTGATGTAAGCAACTCAATTAAACCCTAATTTACCAAACTCTAATGGTAGACGAGTCTAATATAGACCCAGTCTCCTAATAGGCTGAATACAGCGGAACTGAACTTACTAAGAACTTTTGAAATTTATCGTTTTCAAATCGATTTAATACTCGTTTGTTAATTCAATGAGAGTAATGATTTAATTTCCATGTCAAAATAAACCATAATTACACCACTCCTTTAAGTGGTACCATACCACTACATTTTGTTACTAAAATGGTTCGTTTCATTTCCATCGCTCAAATTGGATCTTTTGTAGTGTGGCAAACACTAAAAATAATCGATCGATCAATAATAATCACGTCATTATACAATTTTACAATAATATTGTCGAATAAAGAGAGTAATGCATAAAAAATATACTCGTACGTTCTCTTTGTATACGTGATTCATCCATGTTATCGGAAATTATATTAGAGACGGTGCGACCAGTTTAGCGAACCATATTGTAAAGTTATTTCAATTCTTTATTTTTAAATTTGGTATTGTTTCAATAATAAGAGTAATAATGTATAAAAGTAATAATCTTATCAAAATAATGACTTATAAATACTTTTATTTTCATTTTCCATTTATCTATTTCCTTTACTTTGTTTGTTTATTTACCTTGGATCAAATTTACCGATTCATACTTAGACAAATTCGAATGAAGATTCATATTAGCTTATGCTTATTCAGATCTGTTATTGTTCTTACTTTTCTTTACTAATATACTTTTATTCTCATTTTCCATTTATCTATTTTCTTTATTTATTTACCTTGGATTGAATTTACCGATTCATACTTAGACAAATTCGAGTGATAATTCATAATATACTTTTATTTTCATTTTCCATTTTATCTATTTCCTTTATTTATTTACCTTAGATCGAATGTACCGATTCATACTTAGACAAATTCGAGTGATAATTCATGTTAGCCGATTCAGATCTGTTATTATTCTTACTTTTTTTTACAAATATACTTTTATTCTCATTTTCCATTTATCTATTTCCTTTATTTATTTACCTTAGATCGAATGTACCGATTCATACTTAGACAAATTCGAGTGGTGGTTCATGTTAGCCGATTCAGATCTGTTGTTGTTCTTACTTTTTTTTTACAAATTTCATTTTCCATTTATCTATTTCCTTTATTTATTTACCTTATTAGATCGAATTTACCGATTCATACCTAGACATATTCGAGTGGTGATGATTCATGTTAGCTGATTCAGATCTGTTGTACGTTGTTGTTGTTGATTCGGAATCCGAGACGGGATTATAATGTTAACAAGGACAATATAAGAATAATGTACAAAATAATCTTTGATTATTATTGTTATTCATGTTGTAAAGAAGGACTACTAAGTATAGAACTTGACCTAGACAAGGACAATGCCGAGGACACAATTCCGCCACTCTCGATTTTAAGTGTCAAAGATTTCGCCTTACTTTTACTCCGATACAATTTCTTTACGTTCGCACCTTGTTCACTCAACAACTTAAGTAAACTCCGTTTCGCATTTGGTCGAAACGGACAATTTGTCGCTAAAAACCCGTCAACCAAATGTAAGTACGCCTCCAAGTCATGGTTACATGCCACGTCCGCATCGGGTTTTAAATACGGTGACGTTCTTGTATCGACTTTTAATTCCGTCCCGACGTGTGAGTACGACCATGGCATGTTGTCTAGCCATTGGATTGCACCTGCGACGTGGGGATTACTTTTTAATTGTTGTTCCGTCTCTTCATTAAGGAACATACCCGGGACACGTGTAAATAAATCGTGTTTGTTGACTATTCTTAGGACTTTTACGTTGTTTTTGTTGATGTGATCGGCAAAAGCTCGATTCCCGACTCTTGGACCTCCGAATGAGAAAACCGCGACTTGGGGGGCGTTTGGTAAGCGGGTATTGATCTCGTTGCCGGCTAGTAGGGATAAGGCCGCTCCGAGGCTGTGGCCCGTGATGGAAATGCTTAGGGTTTCGCCTTTGTAGGTTGAAATTAGTCGTTCGATTTCTTGTACAATGGAATCGGCTAGGCTCGGTACGTGTTCGCCTTTGGTTCGGAATAAGCTGTTGAATCCACATTCTACTTTGGCTTGGTTATTTTTTGAGTTAACGTTGTCTTGCATTGGGACAAGGGATTCTCGAACATTTTCCGCCCATTCGAGGCACGTTGACGTGCCTCGAAGGGCGATGACGATATCCCGTCTTCCCATACGGGCGATTTCTCTTTCGTCGTGGCAGACTGCCACGTATCCAATCATACTAGACCGTTGGGTCATCCACCCAAGGTCTGGTGCCACGTCATCCACCCACTTAGGTAACCCAACTGATGACGTGGCATATAGGGTTTTAGTTACCCGATATGATTTATCGGATAACTTAACATCCCTCCACGCGGCAATCCCTTCTTTTGTTGTAGCAGGGTCCGCGTGGAAGGATTGGTAAGCAGCCTGTACAAACTCCCCATACCTAACCACCTCTCGACGAAGATTCTCGTCGAGAGGGTCAAGTAACCCTGCCCAATCCCGGCTCCCATGGTACTCCCTCCACCTAGCTCCCAGCTGGTTCCGGGGGGAGTACTCAGGCTGAGACTGCGACAGCAGTCTCTGGAGCCGGGTCAAGCGATTTGGGGACATCTCTGCAGCTACTTCAGCTGCACGACCCGGTATCCCATCGGGCCATATCCCAGTCAAATTCAGCTTCTCAAATAGCTTCCTCCCGCCGCTATTATCCGTCCCTTGGCCGGGGCTCGAGACCGGCTCAATAGGCCTAATAATAGGCTGTGGTGCAACTTCTTTAATCTGCAAGAGTTTCTCAAGGTTGGACAAGTGGGTCCTGGTTTTCTCGGTGGTTGATTTCATGGGAAGGTTTGATGAAAAACACCCTATGGCCGGGTTCATTAGCGTTGACCGACACTTAAACCCGACTCGATTCATTTGGTATACATGTACTCCATGAGATTGAAGGCTCGATCCGATTTGTGCCATTTGAATAAAATATAAATATTTTCCGAAATAATTGGAGAATATAATGTAAATTTTTAAGTAAGAAGTTGTTATACTCTTACGTTGAAAATATTGAATCGTTGATAAAATGGATGAAACTGAGGTATATATAGACCTATAGAATATATTCCATTTCCAAAAATACCCTTATAGAATGGTCGAAATTACGGCTAGTGTCATGAGATAGAGTTTTAAAGGGAATTGTATAATGAAGGGTAAAATGGGAATTAAGATGAATTATTGGACCTCGTCAGTTTGAATATTAGACGTGTTATAAGTCGCGTAAAAGTGAACCGGCGACAATTATGGCGTTCCCTAAAGTCTGCTTAGGTGAACCGGTTCAAAAATTGACTATTAATAATTTAATATGGTTTTTAAATGAATGATCAATTTACTAGTTTGCCCTTTGATCTTTAATTCTTTATTGTGATGGGTCTTAAACTCTTAACTCACAAGTTGACAAAATTCTAAAAATAATATTCACAAATTTCCGTTCGTGACGAGCTAAATCTGTTATAAGTTTTTGACGTGACTACGTGAGACAAGCTCGTAAGTCGAGGACAAGTGCAGAAAGCAAGTGAAAAAGACCGAATAAATTATATTTTTGGGTGGTTTTGGCTGGTCAGTTTTTTCTCACGGTCTCTTTAGAAAAATTAAACGAACTTGGGATTATTGAGTATTCCGATAAGTTATTTGTTGTTGTAAATTTGAGTCAAATATAACTCGGTAATTTATATATATCTAATTGAAATGTATTATAAAAGGTTATAAAAAAATATTAAAGATAATCACATTATAATAAAGTTTGAAAATAAAAATCCGAGTTTAAATGATATATACATTGTATTATTTACTATTTATTTCGTATCAAACATTTAAAATTGGTTAATACGTAATAGTAGTTATCTCGATGGCTATAAAAGTGTGTAAATAACAGTATTTTTAACTATGTAGAGTGTAGACGGTAAATAGGCAAATTTTCCGAGAGTCATGTTACTCAATAGTCAATATATTGTCACGTTGATGGTAGATCGTACGTTACAATGTTACATGACACAATCAATTGAAGCATTTCAGTAAAAACTTGGAATATTGAAGGATTCTTGTCAACAAGTAAAAATATGAAATGTTGAAAAATTCATAGTTTATTATTAATTTCATTTAAACAAGTGAGAAATTGCAAATTCAATTCAAGTCAAATACACGTACACTATATTTTTTTCCTCAAGCAACCTAAATATTTGACATTTCGTAGATAATAAATTGCAGTAATTAATCAAGTAAACATAAATAATTTAGTTTTTATTGATTCATTAATGTTTGACAATATCCTTCGAACAACATAACACAACGACGTGCATGGATTGAAACAGTTGCTATGCATGGGACAGTGGTAGGACGAATTTCTCGGTCAAGACTTAAGAACGAACATTAAATTTGAAATACTAATCATATTCTTTTTTGTAGGTCGTTTTCACGTTAAGATGCTCACTTGAAAGAACAATTTTATAATAGTTTTTGTAAAACTGCTTTATATAAGTACTGTTATTCGAAGTATATATGTGGAATTAAGTTAGGAAAAATCAAGAAATTTTTTTATTAAAATATTTTTCATAAGAATAGAATAATACAAGTTTGTTATGTAACAAAATCAAATTAATTAATTATTATATATATGCCCTAATATTAGTAGGTCAATTTGATATATATATATATATATATATATATATATATATATATATATATATATATATATATATATATATATATATATAGACTCGGGATCCGGTGAGAACCACCTTACAATGAGAACCTTGTGAGAACTCTACCTTACGGAATTTTTAAAAAAAAATTAATAACATAATTGGATTCAGCATGACATTTTATAGCTAGAGAACATATTTTTTGGTCTAAAAAATTAATACTAGTGACGGAAATAAAGGTGAGATACGATTTATTTATTTGCATGCACCTACTATCTATTTTTTCGTATCTATCATTTTTCCGTCACTAGTATTTATTTTCTAGACCGAGAAATATGTTCTCTGGCCATAAAATTCCATGCCGAATCCAATTATGTCATTAATTTTTAAAAAAAAACTCCGTAAGGAAGAGTTCTCACCGGTTTTCATTGTAAGGTGGTTCTCACCGCATCCCAACTATATATATATATATATATATATATATATATATATATATATATATATATATATATATATATATATATATATATATATAAATCGAATCACGTGAGGCACCCCTCTTAGGGTGAGGCCGCTGGACCCATCCTAAACCGTCAGATTCCAAAATTATAGATACACCAGATGCTGCCACGTGGCACATATAAAACCCCACCCAACCAACGTACCCCAACATAGCTAACGTACACCTCGCATCACCATCTTCTTTAGCAAAACCTCTCACCATTTTCGCACCTTTTTCTCTTTCCTCCATGTCATCACTCTGTAACAGCCCCACCGCTGCCGTCATCTCCCCCAGTTTCTCCTCCTTCCTCCGTCGCATCTCCTCTGTCATCTCCGCCGTCTCTGTTGATTCATCTGACATTGAGGATAGGTTCAGCATTTCGTATAGTTTTCCCGGTTCTGACCGCTCGCTCACCGGTTCGGACCGGGGTTCCGGTTTTTTCGGGGTGGGAACGGCTGTTGTTGCGGTGCCATTTTCGCACCTTTTTCTCTTTCCTCCATGTCATCACTCTGTAACAGCCCCACCGCTGCCGTCATCTCCCCCAGTTTCTCCTCCTTCCTCCGTCGCATCTCCTCTGTCATCTCCGCCGTCTCTGTTGATTCATCCGACGTTGAGGATAGGTTCAGCATTTCGTATAGTTTTCCCGGTTCTGACCGCTCGCTCACCGGTTCGGACCGGGGTTCCGGTTTTTTCGGGCTGGGAACGGCTGTTGTTGCGGTGGTGGTGGCAGTTCGGCCGCAGGTGACGGCAGCGAGGAGTTTACGGCGGATGGCGGTCCATGGTCGGAAATGTTGGTGGTCCAACCCGAATTAAGGGTCCTGTGAAACTGTGAAACTAGAAGCTTAACTTGTGAAACTAGATGCTTAATATGTGAAACTGGAAGCACATATTGTGAAACTGTGAAACTGTGAAACTAGATGCTTAACTTGTGAAACTAGAAGCTTAACTTGTGAAACTAGATGCTTAACTTATGAAACTGGAAGCAAATATTGTGAAACTGTGAAACTGTGAAACTAGAAGCTTGGGGATGCGTGAGGTCCGGCGGCCTCACCGTAATAGGCGGCCTCACGTGATCCGGCCTCTATATATATATATATATATATTATTTTTCGTAATATATGTGCAAAAGTCATGAAAAATGGAGTATAGTCTTTATTATCAAAATAATTTTCATAAGAAGCAAATGACACAAGTTTCTTTAAAGTTTTTTTCTCGATTAATTTAAAGAATCATAAATTATTGGTTTAAACTTTAAACTTTGGGGTGAATTATTTATTTTGACATGTATCAGAGTTATGTAACTAAAATAAAAGTGACGGGGGCTTGAATTCCGGTTATGACTCTTGAAAACCTTGTACCAAATACCTAATAACTACCTTTTATTAATACTTTACCAGCTAAACTAATTGATCCACATATGCACTAATATATCATAATATCATAATCATACTCCTATATACGGACATTTACATACAACTCATAATCGCATATATATATATATATATATATATATATATATATATATATATATATATATATATATATATATATATATATATATATTCACATTATCGTTCACCGGCCAACCCGACCCGATTAATTAATAGGAGACATAAATCATTATGAATGTGTAAATCTTAATTATTATATGCCCTAATAATGATCATTATGAGTGTAGTAATTAAGTACACTAGAAATAATCCAACAATTATCTAACAAACACAAATTAATTAAATACAAGTCATGAACTCATCATGCCAATTCATATATTGTATTTATATATCGGTCTCTTTAACGTGTACCCTAATAACACACATTAACAAGTTGTATAAGCGGAAATTATCAAAAATATTTCATAAGAAATTAAAAGATAAACTTATTATTGCCAGTTTAGAAAAAAAAAATTAATGATTTCTTTTTAATTTAACGTATACCCTTAAAATATATACGTTAGTAAATCCGTTTATATAATTATATTAGACATGCAACATGTGAAAATGTACTTAATTATAAATAAGAGAAACTAATTAACGTAACCTAATTTGTCTTCATACACTCTCATCAGTTCACTACGCTTTACATTTGTCCGCGTATAATTAGATCCCGTTGTTTCCGGCTTAATTTCAGCTCCATTTAATTTTGTTTGATTGTATTTCGTTAAGTTTTATTTACGTTTAATCAATTATATTCAGTTAATTTATTCACAAAATTAACTTTTAATTCAACTAAATCCACTTCATCTCTGTTTCACTCAATTTAGTTCAATTAATTTTACTCAAATTAATTCAATTCAGCTCGTTTCAGTCGAAAAGAACAAGGCCAGTCTTTTGAATTCTTGGTTTACGTTATTATTATTGATTGTATTTTTGTCAATATTGATAATGACATTAACTTTTATATATCTTGTTGATTTTTGTCCCACAATTTGCTTCTATATTTACATAGTTTATTGAGTATTTTCGTGAATTGCCCTCACTTGCTTGGCTGTTCGAGATTCGCCATAGTTTAACGTGTCATTTGGAGTATATCGCACCGAAAAAGAAATATATAAAAATAGGCGGAGTTATGAGAGCCGGTACTCATAACTTGAGCTTAAATTTCATTACCGTTAAAAGTTTAAAAAATTTATCATAAGAGTAAAAAATAAAATGTTGCTCACTATCAAAACTAAAAAAAATTATGGTAAATTTCAGTCAAAACTTCAAGTTTTTATGGTTCAGATGAATATTGCGCCGTGCAGATATACAGTATTTTAGATAAAGATATTAGAGAATTTAACGGTTAATCAAATTAATGCAGTTTATCTTTATTTTGAAACAAAAGGGTACAAAATTTGCATATATAATTCCAAAGAAAACTCCATATATTATTAGCCTTATTTATGTAAAACTTAAACAATGATTGATATTATAAAATTAATTAGGAGATAAATATTGTTTAATCGTAATATAAAAGTCAATATTAATTAATTAAGAAACAAACATTGTCCAATGCAATATCACTTAGACAGAAAATTTAAACGGGAGAATTTAAAAATGTGTTAATCTTTTATTATATAGGGAATTATTACTCGGGATTAAGCTCGTGACGCATAGATCCTACGTTACATGACACAAGCATTTCAGTAAAAACTTAGAATATTGGCGTTTTCGTGTCAACAAGTGAAAATACTTAATAATGTTGAAATATTCATAATTTCAAATCAACAAATGAGAATTTGCAAATAGAATTCAAGTCAAACACACACTATTTACGTATTTATTATACTCAAGCAACGGCATTCGATATACTCAAGCAACGGCATTCGAACCACGAAACACAACGACGTGCATCGATTGTAATAAGAATAAATAATTAAATATAATAGTTAAATTAACTATCGTTTTAAAGTTTTGATTAAGATGGTAATATCTATCAGATTAAATTGGTATCGTAAAATTAATTTTGAAATACTAATTGTGTACTCTCTTTTGTAGGTCATTTTCGCATTATCAAAACGTTATATATACCAGTTATGAAAAAATGCGTATATTTTTTATTAAAATATTTATCATAAGAATTAAATATACTCCGTACAAGTTCATGTAAATGGAATATATAATATGAAATCGAGAGAGGACTTATTGAATGACGTTAGGCTACTTACTTCCTATATGACTTGACTAGTACTCCTTTTAACTACTCTATCGAAAATGAGTTAGTATTATCCATTTTTAAGAAGAACATGTCATGTATATAACTCCTTTATAATAGATTAATAGTTGCCACTAAGAAAAATGTCAATCTCAAAAACTCTCTAAAAACCCTAGTCTTTACCAATTCGGGGCTCCATCAATTATCAATCGATCGATGATAAGCCCAAAATTATATTAAATTGCAAATAATAGTATGCATGGTTAATTTATAGTCTATTCAATAAAAGTCTCCCTTTTGGTGAGAATCGTTTTTTCTGTCCCTTATTTCAGGGTTTTGTCCATTTATTCGTGGTTTAGTTTCGTCAATAGTAATTTGTCAACGATCTTTGGAACCAGTCGGAGATCCTCTCAAAAGCTATATGGAGATAGCGATAATAGGACGAGCCGAATTGTTAGGGATGTCGTTGGGACGGGGCGGTGCTGGATATAGCCTTCCCCGTACCCGTACCCATCAAGAAAACCTCGTATCCATCCCCGTCCCATCACCCATGGCTGGTACAAGTTTCCAAAACCATCCCCGCCCCACCAACCCATTAACCCGCTATCCAATAAAATTTTCCGATCTTTTTTTCGTACTAGTTGGGTTAATCACTATTAATTTCTATTTTCAGGAATTTGTTTATATAATTTTAGTTATTTACCAAAGAAATTCGTAAATACTTTATAAAATAGCTATTTTAACATTACGTCTTAATTATTACAAAATAATATTTGTAAAATTATCGTAATAATGTTATTAATTTTTGTAATAATTTGCGGGTAGGCGGGTATGAAGTGGGTAACACGCAAAAACCATCCCGTCCCACTACCCATGGCGGGTACAATTTCCATACCCGTCCCCGCCCCACCACCCGCCAAAGCTTTACCCGTCCCCGCCCCAACTGGGGCGGGTGAGGGGCGGTATCCGCTTGTACCCACCCCAATGACATCCCTACGAATTGTCAGATGCTGTTTTGTAATCCTTAGTTTACAAGAAAATTAAGTGTCGTATGACGTTCTATTAATAAATTGTTCTTTTCTTTAAAAAAATAGTAACCACTATATCGTATACATATACACTTTATCGTTTGGGTAAATATGTTACTGATGTCCGTATAACCTAAGTTATGATCGATTAATTATCATTTCTCATTATTTTACCAATTAAGCTAGTTTAGTTTCGCATCAACACCGCTTTATTGCATGTACACCTCATAATCGCATATATACACACACATACACATTCAAATGAGTGATTTCGACCTAATTAATCGTCCACCGTCCAACCCAATTAATAGAACACATGAATTGTGTAAATTATTTTAATTATATATAATTATATATATGCCCTAATGAGTAATGATCATGATCATGATTCATGAGTGTAGCTAGTAAGTACACTAGAGTTAGTCCAACAATAATTAGCGATCTAACAAACACAAATTGTCATGCCAATTCATATATTATTGTATTAAATATTAACTCGGTTTTTCTGACCTTAGGGCGCGCATTAATAATTTAAATGCGGTAAGATTCACACTATATTTTCATTAATTATGGTAAAAATGAATTTCTACCTAAGAATCAAATGAGCATATATTATATATTTTTCTGCATTTAGATTATTAATGTGTGTGCTGCTTAGGGTACACGTCCAAAACCCGATATTAATATTAGACATGCAACGTGTGAAAGTGTACTTAATTATATATAAATAACCTAATTAACGTAACCTAATTTGTCTTCTTACACTCTCACTAATACTTCACTACTCGTTACAATTGTCTGCGTTTGAATTCCTTGGTTTACGGTATTATTATTATTATTATTATTATTATTATTATTATTATTATTATTATTATTGATTGTATTTTTGTCAATATTGATAATGACATTAATTTTTATTATCTTGATTTTTGTCCCACAATTTGCTTCTATAATTGTATATTTTATTAATTAATTTCATGATTTACCTCGCTTGCTTGGCTGTTCGAGATTCGACATAGTTTAACGTACGTGTCATATGTGAGTATCCCATCGATTGAAAAAAAACATAAGTCAATTAACTTAATAATTGGTAAATATCATGAGAAGTGATGCTCATAATCTGGTTTCAACGTAACTGTTAATATCAAAATTATTATGTGGCTCTATACACCAAAAAAACTTAAATATCAAAAAAAGAAAGAAATGGTTGCTATCAAAAAAATTCAAGCCGTAAAAGTATAAAACCGGTCTATTTGAGCATTTTTTTTGCAAGGAAAAAAAAGCTTTAAATAGAAAAATGTAAGTTCTCGCACTTTTTTATACAGGTGGGACGTAAACCTAAACGCGATATTTTCACATATTGCACTAAATGTATATTTGAACTAATTGTGCCATTGTATATCGGAGTTTAACTGTTCGATAATTATTGTGTAAGATTGGTATATATACTTATATATAAAGTACAATATTCCCTTTATTTAATAATTTACATTTGTTTTAGTTTTTTTCAAAAAATAAAGTAATTGTGAATCATATTCATTGCGACAGAGAAACTAGTTATTACAATGTTATAATCGATGCAGGGGTAGGTGCTCCCCATGAAATTTCAGAAATAATTTTTTATGGATATCGTTAATAACTAGTAAGTTATCATGGAATAGTTGGTAAAGGTGTGTAATTTTATCCATGAGATACTAAATCATTGAGTCACTTTCATTTATTGTTAATAAAAAGACTGAAATATATAATATTCTATGAATGAAATATTATTTTTACATTTACTCATAATTTAATTTATTTTAGATTTTTTTTTTTAAAAAAAAGATACTCCTGTTTAAACCAATATGTTTTCATTCTTTTACTTATATCATGATTAATTTAGGAAAAAAAGCTCCAAAATACAAAAATATTGTCTCATACGAGTATGTGCTTAAATAACACGTCAAAATTATTTTTTTGCCCCTTTAAAACTAAATTTTTGGGTCCGTCACTAAATTGATGTGGTTGAAATGCGGCTTGAAAAAATAATTATTGTGACATGGTTGACTTATAATAATAACTACTATACATTTTAAATAAACGAAATATGCGCTGGTTCATTATACAATAAACTATATTAGTTGGTGCTCCATAATGTATTGTTTTTAAATTTTATTTCATTAGATCTATCATTGTAACTTGAAATTTATTAGAAAAAGTGGAGTAAATTATTATTAGAGTGATGACTTAAAGTCCTAAACGTGGCACACGGTTCACAAACGCGGGTATGTAGAAATTGTTGCTTAAATTATAAACAAAATCATCATTAGTAAATTGTCACTTTATATTTGCGGCTTTAAGATCCCGTTTCTTTCCGCTAAAATGAGTTGAATTTGGCTTAATAGAGATGAATTAAAGTGAACTTATTTAATTAAAAAAAATAGCTAAATTGAATAGAGTTGTATTGAGAGTTAGATTGTCAAGAGATTATTTTAATTGAACTTAATGCAGCTGAGTTAAAGTGAACTTAATTGTTTAGAACTTAGCTAAATTGAATAAGGTTAAAGTAAGAGTTAATTTGTATAGAGATTATGAACTGAATGAAACTAAATTGAACTGTATTGAATGTCGTTAAGTGGAAATGAAACGAGCTGAAATTAAGTTAGAAATTACATAGCTTAAGTTGAACTCTGTTTAAAACGTGCCCGAAAGAGTAAAGACATATCCCGTATCTAGTAAAAGAATAAGTAATTCATAAATTTTCCCTAAAAAAACATGTTTTTTAATACTAAAACTATTGATAATTTAAGCGTATTCACTAAATAAGGAAATTGATAATTGTAATGTATTATATCATATTATTATATTTTCGCTAAAGTTAATATTTTCATCGAATTATATTATTTTGATTAATCTAAATTATAATCTCTTTATTAAAATTTAAATAAAATTATAAATTGTTAAGTTTTTTATTAATGTTATTTTTTAAAAATGAAACATTATCACACTTATGTTATTAATTATTGATTAATTGTCAAATACCACTATTATATAAGTAATTTATTAAAATAAAAATATTCTATATACCATGGAGCATTATCAAACCTATGTTCTTAATTCTGAGCACGGCTCTTACTTCGGCAAATTTTTATTTAAGATGGGTTAAATATATTCACGTGCGTAGCAGAAATAACACAAAATCAGTATACAATTGGGAAAACAAAAGATCTATCGTATGTATATATACCTTTCTAAAATAATACACGTATTTAGTATTAAAACTATTAATAATAGTTGGGCCTCAACCATCACCTTAAGGTTTTGGTTGAGTTGGTTCATCTATCATGGTATCAGAGCCAGTGTGACCGAAGGTCACGGGTTCGAATCCTGGCAACCTCAAAACCCCTCGAAAACTCACGAAGTGGAAACCCGCACACGGTATGGGGGGCCTGTGCAAACTAACCACTCTTCAAGCCCAATGGGCATTCGAGTGAGGGGAGCGTAATAGGAATATTAATAATAGTTGGGCCTCAACCATCACCTTAAGGTTTTGGTTGAGTTGGTTCATCTATCAAAAACGAATACCTTTATTTTAAAAAGATTATTTAACTTCGACCATAAGGACCTTTATAATCATCCATCTTTAAAAAGAGTTGACAAATTTAAGCACTCATTAAGTGCACGTTTGGCCTTGTTTATAGAAAATAATTTTTACTTTTGTAAAGGAGTTTTTATAAAACTAGTTCTTGATAAAATTGTTCATGTTTGGCCAAAATTTTTAAAAAACTATTTTTATCAGTTTTATCGTGTTTGGCCTAACTAGTTTCTATCAATTGTTTTTGGATTTTGGGCTCAAATAACTTAAGAGCAACGTGAGATGAGAAACAGAAGTAACAATTTGCTACTTCTGTTTCTAGGTGTTTCTAGGAGTCAGTTTTAGAATTTTTGTTTAATAAAATTAGTTTTTAGTTTTTTAAAAAGTAGTGTTTGACCCAGCTTCTATTTCTTTGGTTGAAAAAACAGTTGAAAAGTAGGGCCAAACACATACTAAGTCATTAAGATTAAGACATTGATTTCGGCTTAATGTGAATATGAAATTATACCCACACAAAGTCCACTATAAGGTGTTTGAGCTAAATTAAGATGTCTAAATTTGTTTTTTTAATATTTTTTAAGATCTCAATAGATATTTATAAAAATCTAAAAAAGTAAAAAGTTATGCTATGTACTTTTGCTAGATTGTCACATTATTATAAGAAAATTAATGATATTTTGCGATAGCGGAATCCTTTGTCTCGTTTGGTGTCTTATCGTCTGTCCCAATTTATATACGTTTTGATACATCAAAAAGTCCTGATTTACATGCTATTTCTCATCGACTCTCGTAGGTCATAACCATTCTCTAACTCCTTTGGAAAATAGTAGAGATTATTACCTCTTGATCTCTTAACAAAGTCGAAAATAAGAATTAGATAAATCGATAATAACTACAATTACGAGTCTCTCCTTAAATCATAAAGCCGAGCTAGATCAACTTGCCATGAAATCATTTAATCATTCAACACAAGTAGACAACCAATATTAATAAGAAACCGTATCTCTTAAAATTATACAGATAAGTAATAACGTCACAAAACAAACACAAAATAAAATCAAAAGTTACAGGCTGACTATGACTAAGAACTCACATTTGTTGATTGCCGGAGTCGTACAAAGACTAACTTTACGTACTTAAACGATATTATAAGTACGACCCAATGTTTTTTTTCACATTTTTTTTGCGACGAGGAAATCCGTAACCCTATTTTTAGTGTGCATCGGGTAAACTCTCGAGTATGTATAATAGCCTGCAAACCACGTATACCAGGTTACAGTTAAGCCACTCGAGGGTAACAGGGTCGAAGTCTATTTAGGCATGGACTCGGGCCAAAAAACGCTACGCAAGATTTTGTTCTTGGGGAGGCTTGAACCCGAATCTTCTGTGAGTTTCATCCAAATTTTAATCACTAGACTCCACCCTTACGGACATTTTCATCTTTATTAAGGGTTGACATTATTAATTAATTCTACAATTTTATTTTATGTATATTGTATAGGTGAATACTTTGAACAAGATAATAAGAAACTTATACGAAGTATATTTTATTCATCTAACTTCAATATATAATAGCTTTTCAATCATGATGAATTGATTGAATTTGAATCTCGTCAACATGAAAATCGACTATATGACTTTCTTTACATTAGAAAAATAGGTGTTTAGAATCGGCTTTATAATAAGCTACTACTAGTACTTAATTTTGAGTATGACTTATAATTAAATTGTGTATTGTATCAGAAAAATGAAAGAATATAATGTTTAAATCTACCAGTGTGAGACTTTGAAATATATTAATTTTTTCACTATTTAGTTGCCTCGTCTTTGTGTTACTTTCAATATCGCACTTGCATTTCATCAGAGGCTCACAACCACACATTTATTCCACTTGACCCGCTTGCATCCTTATATGTGGTTCTTATTGTTTACATTTATACTCCTAGCTTATATCGTACAATTTCGTTATTTGGAAATAGTAGGCCTCGTGAGAGACCGCCTCTCACTACTTTAGTGAGAGGCACAATAGGAAAACAAAAACTTCAGTAGACCCCTCACCTACTCATGTGAGAGGTTTCGCAATAACGCTATTGAGATACCGTCCCTCTGAATTTGTTGTGATTTGAAAAATATTTATAGGGCAAAAAGGATAATTCATATCATTCTCCCTCACTTTTCGATCCACCCACCATCCACCTCAACCCAAGACAACCATCGTAACTCCGACCTACCGAACCCTCAACCCGACCATATGTCACCGGCAGTAGTAGCAAATCCATAACCCGAGGCCCATTAAAGTCATTGGGCCTGGACCGAACCTACAATACCATGCGAGATCATCACACAACTCAGGCCCATCCTTGTTAGACTCATCAGCCCCGCCTTATTTCACACATAATAACCCAAAGGCCCAATTCCACCACCCACAAGGCCACAATACACCTTGACCCAAAATCAATTGCTCGAAAGGATACCGATAGGATGTCATCGTATAACGGTGACAGTGGTCATGTCGTGCCACCAATCATACCATGTCGTGCCTAATATTTTAGAGGATGTTAGAAGTTCACAACCTACGTCCTACGTGTCGGTGCTTAGCCCGTTGTGCCTAGGTCGTGTAGGTTTAGCCCGTTGTGCCTAGGCCGTGTAGTTGTGGTATAACAATTAGGCCGAGCTACTTTAACCAGAGAGTTTGGTTATAAATCTTTTTCCTACAAACTTTTTATAAATACGCACCAAAAACAGTTGCATGAGTTGATGTTGATTAAAAGTTTAAAAGAAAAATGTTGAACTATTTTTTTCCTACAATTATATACGGTAATGCAATATGTTTTTTAAAAACTACTCCGTACAAAGTTAATCCATTTCACTCTTAGTGTCAGTTGAATGCCAAACCACATTTAACCCTTGATTTTTGCGGAAACAATAAGACCATTCCCAAGCAAGAAATCAATTTAATCGGGTCAATTGTATATTATACCTTAATCTCTCCTTATTGACCTGCCCCACTTAAACCCTCCCAAGCAAAAAGTCACGACCTAAGTCAATAACCCAATCAATTTAATTAAGAAATCAAACAAAAGTCATGACCTAGGTCGATTGGTGAGTCAATTTACCTCAAATTGGGTCGATTTGTGACTCAAATCGACTTGAGTCAATTCTAATCGATTTCTTAATTACAATTAACTTGACTCGATCCCCTATCAACCTCTCAATCGACCTTGCTTGGAGATAGTTAGTTTCAACTCGAAATTAACTCATGCATAGATTGCTTATCGCCCTCGTGCTGGATCAATCGGTCCAGCAGACTAGACTCCAACTACTGTCATTAATTAGACAACACCGCGTTTAATCAAGTCCCTATCAACCACACTCAGTTCAACCCCTAAAATTTTTAGTGCATTCAATTTAACGATTTACAATTTAAACGTTTTCTAAATAATCCCAAATCCCGAGTATAACAATTCCGAGAGCGAACCAAACGACCAATAGATGAAAGGCGTGGCCCCTTGTTTTTAACAGAAAAACACACATATTATTATATGATTCCATACATCTCTCTTCCTTATTCCCACTGCATTCTCAATTCTCTTCCCCGATTTCTGCTGATAATCTTCAGGTACTTTTTTTTTCATCTTCTCTGAATTACCCGTTTCATAATTTTCATTCATTCGTTGGAAATTGATAGCTTTGCACCCAATTATTTATCATGTTCATCTACATCTGTAACAAATTATTACTGATCGAAAGCTGGGTTCTTTTTGTATTGATTTCGGTGTATAATTGGAATATAATCACCTTGGTTTAGCTGATAATTGGGGTTTAGATTGATAATTAAGCTCTGTAATTGTAATTTAGCATGTACTTCGTAATAATGTAGCTTTCTATTCCTGTTATAAATCCATATTGAGAAAAGGGTTGCTAATTTTGATGGGTTATTATCGGGTTTTGTCGTCGTTACGCGAATATTTTAGGGTTTGTATGATTTGGGAAAGTGGAATTGATGGCAGTTTTTGTTATGGGTCATCTGTAAAGAATCTGTTTTTTTAATGGGGGGTTGGGGGTGGGGGTTAGAGAGCTAGAGGCAAGGATATTTTCATCCTTAATTATCGGTTACCCCATTGTAGGTGACTAGGTGTGATGGTTTGAGTATTCGAGTCTTTGAGACGCTGGGTTAATGTTGTTGTTGGTGGTTGTTTTGGTATCGATATTGGATTAATATGTTTCAATAAGTTGGAGTGGGAGGCGGGGGTAAGGTTGTTTTCCTTAATTACCACTCTAGCTCGCTCTAGGCGTGAACCCGGGATGCTTAGAGTTTTGAGACGTTGGGTTAGTGTTGTTGTTGGAGGATGTTATGGGATGGATCTGTAGGAGTAATGTTGGAGTAGCAACGGAAATTATAGGCTTCTAATAGAATAATATGAATATATACTCAATAAAGTTGAACAATATGTAATGTAGGGGATCGAACAATAAACTTGTACAAAGAAATATATATCGTAGTAAAGATTGAACTATATTTGCTCTAACTTTGTTACACCCTATTTGTCCTCACATGAATTTATACTAACTCACTTACTAATTCATTGTGTGGTAAATAACTCACACAATTACAAGCCTACAGAAATTCATTCCACCTCCTGTTGTTACGCCAACACAGTGAAAAACAAACCTTCGCATCTTTAGCATATTTCATAATTAGTAAATACTAATTATTTTCTCTTACTCGCACAATCCAATTTCATGGTAAAAACTCTAACAAATCGAATCTACTTAAAATCCAGATTGTATACATGCAAGATGCACAAAGACATCTCAATCCGAGATTATGTCAACAAGTTTGATAGGGTTATATCTGACTTGAAGGATATAAGAGTGAAGATTGATAATGAAGACCAAACACTTATATTGCTGCTACTTTCATTGACAAAAAAGAATGAAAATCTAGTTGAGACATTGATGCTTGTGGAAGTTGTGGGTGATACTCTTATGATGGATGAAACTAGAGCATCAATGTTTGAACTAGTTTTTCATTCTTTTTTGACAAAGTAACAATATAAGTGCTTGGTCATCATCATCAATCTTCACTCTTATATCCTTCAAGTCTGATATAATCCTATCAAACTTGTTGACATAATCTCGGATTGAGGTGTCTTCCTCCATCTTGCATGTATACAATTTGGATTTTAAATAGATCCGATTTGTTAGAATTTTCACCATGAAATTGGATTGTGGGATTAAAGAAAATAATTAGTATTTACGAATTATGAACTAAGCTAAAGATGGAAGGTTTGTTTTTACTGAGTTGAGCCTAACAACAAGAGGTGGAATGAATTTCTTTAGGCTTGTAATTGTGTGAGTTATTTACCACACAATAAATTAGGAAGTTAGTTAGTATAAATTCATGTGACGTTTTGTAATAATCACAACACAAAAAATCACAACAAATAGGGTGTAACAAAGTTGGACCAAATACAATTCAATCTTTACTACGATATATTTTTTCTTTGTACAAGTTTTGTTCCCGCTACATTATTTCTTGGCAACTTAGTGAGAGAGTATATTTCATATTATTCTATTAGAAGCCTATAATTTCTGCTGCTACTCCAACAAGTAATACTCCCTCCATTTTTTTCCATTCAATACATTTGTTTTTTCACGTTTGCCAACGCACATTTTACGTGCTTAATATCTTTAGCTACGTATTTGTAAAAATTATAAAAGTTATATATCTTCAATGTACCCGTAAAGACGAATTAAACAAGACCCCACATGAATATGTTTTTTCTTACGTATTGGAAGAAAATTGAAATTAAAGGTTAACTTGTGAATAGTGTACAAAACCAAATGTATTGAATGGAGTTGAATGGAGGGAGTATATGTCAATAAGTTGGATTGGCTTCAAATGTTTTAAATTGAGAATTTGAATGTTTCGAAGTTAAGCTAGTATAAAATTCTTAAGATTTGCTTTGAGTGAATTTGTGGAGATCAACGGTATCATGCTGTAAGGATGTTTCTTGTTGTTTTGGCACAGGAATCGAAGCTCTAGGGGTCTTGTGTGTTTAGCTTAAATGTGCCATCAGAACTCCCGTCCATCTATAGATGCGGAAGAGGCTATTGCTGCTGAAGAATGCCTCTTAATATACTGCAAGCCTGTAGAGTTGTATAATATTCTTCAACGGCGCGCTCAATATAATGTAATTTTATGAATCCTTCTTAACAAAGTTCATTGTTGACAATTTCTTGTTAGTTGAGGCTTGATGCATGAGCTATGATACTTAAGACTCCTTTAGAACTGTCTGACCCAAATGAACGCCAAGTGTCGCACACGACTATTTTATGAAAAGTCTTCAACTTTTGGTTAAAAATGTAATGTCCAAATGCTATACCCATGTTCGAGCGTTGAGTGTCAGATACAGGAATGCAAGGTAATAAGAAGAGTCGGAGTAACATAGTGCATGATTAACTACTCTACAATGACACTCTCGCGAAGCTAATATATCGATGCTTATATCACCTCTTTAAATGACATTCTTTTTGTTCCGCTTTGTTCGGGGATCTTCTAGCCTCTCAAACATCATGAACAATTTTGTTAATGCTCTTATTGTTTTCATTCAGTCTAGATGACCTATTCTATCGAAACCCTTGCTCTATTTGTAGTTTAAAACTCGTGGAAATGCTCCCATCCATGAGTTGTTTTATTCAGTTTTTGCTATTTATTAGATTTATGTACTCTTTCACATGATCTTCTTTCTCACCTGATTTATATGTATGGTCATGCAGCCGCCATTTCTTTCAAGATGCCTGAACTACAAAATTGAGGCAAAATGGAAAACACGGTAACTTTCCTGATGCACTATTTCCTCTGCTGCTAGATGAATCAATCCTCCATGGCTTTGTGTCTAAAGAGCGTAACTTAGAACCTATCTTATAAACCTTAAAATGTGTTGGGTACAACGCCAAGTCAAATGCTTGAGGACAAAAGCCCACGAGAAATTGTTACGATAATGTGATTCACAACTTCATGAGTAGTATGACAGGAAAGAGGAATAACAAGATTCTCAAAGACAGATGACAGAGAAAGTCGGCGAGGTATTGAAAATAAGGAAAACCATTGATAAGGAGCCAACGGAGGTTTTAAGCTGCGATCTTAGGGAAATAGAAAGGACCAACTACCGAGTCATGTAAATTAAACATTTTACAGTTCCGAATACAGAAGGATAGTGGTTGATGATAAGAGTTGTGCGTTGCAGGTGGGATTGTTGTGGAAACTTATGTCGAAACCACACCTGTGCCGCTAAGCTTAACTCATGCGTATACTCACACCACATGAGGCGGTGTTGTGTGGTACGATAGTAGTTTATACCGCCACATGGGCCATTATTATTTCAATGTTGATCCCGTTGAAACAAATTGTTGAAAACGTGCTATTTGCTTTCTAATGTCCTGCTTTAATGTATAATTGCAATTCATGTATAGTGGTAGGTTGCTAAATTGAGCTAAAGTTGATATTTTTTTTTTGTTCTGTTCGTAGACCGATGGATCAAAATGTAATCTTCAACTATAGAGACCAGAACAACTTGCTTAGGAAGACCGAAAGTAAGGTTTTTTTCTTTCAATGAATTTTATTCCGTCTAAAAATTATAAAAATATATACTTGTTTCTATTAACATCACTAACTAGATAACTTTTCTTTGTTAACTTGCAGTCACGAGACATTTCACTTGTCCTTTTTGCCTTGTGAGATGCGGGAGCTTCAAGGTACATATTATTCATAGAATCATAGTCCCTCCGAACAAAACTTCACTACTTTTTTATTTGTTTTTCCTCGTGAAGTGCTGATTATTTTCATATCTAATGGTATCGAAAGGTTCAATATTATTTGGTTTCTATGGTGAAAATCAGTCACATTTTATGGACATGAATCGGAATTTGGACATCGTTGGGGCGTCTCCTCAGAAGCTTCTTTTTTCTCTTGTTGACATGAGAGTTCACTCATGACGGTTCCAAAGGATGATTCATGTTAGCCGACCCCAAAACATTTTGGGACTTAGGCTTTGATGTTGTTGTTGTTGTTCTATGGTGAAATAAAGGAAACAACTTGTTAAACTACGTGCACTTCCTATATTTGAAGTGTTGGTCCTTTGACTAGACTTTCGTCAGGGGTCGTCCCTGCGTAACGGCTCAATCTCTCTATTCTTTAACTTTTCCCCCTTTTTCTAATTTTTGGCAAGAAAATAATTTTTGTCCTCTATTTGCAGGGCCTTCGTTTCCATTTGAGCACCTCACATGACTTGTTTAAATGTGAATTCTGGGTTAGTAATGTCTCGTTGAACTTAATTGTCTCCATCAAAACTTTTGACTGCCTGCATGCGAAAATAACTCCGTTTTCCTTTTCCTGGCAGACAAGCGAGGAGTATAGAGCGGTGAATGTCTCAGTCAGAACCGATACCTTATGTTCAGAGGTAAGCTTTTAATCAATGCCTTACCGAGCCACCTGATAGGAATTCATTACCTTTTCTGTTTATGATACGACCACCATACAAAGCAATTTAATTACTTGGTTACGATAAGAAATTCATATAAGAAAATGATAAATTTTCTAGCATTCAAGGAAAGGAATGATTTTAAGATTGCATTATTCTCAGCTTCTAAATAACCCGTCAGTGGGTCTTGCTTCAGACCACCATTTTGGTCTGAAATAATAAGACGGAATTTTGTAACCATTTTACAGCCAAATGTAACCATTATTTACAAACAAGTTATCATAAGCTGTAACATTGACCATACTATCGTGGTTACATTTGGCTGTAAAATGGTTACAAAATCCCGTCTTATTATTTCAGACCAGAAGTGACGGTCTGAAACAAGAATTTGTGATAACCCGTATAGTCTCCATGCAAGCGAGAGTCTTTTTCCACTATGACTTGTTGTTTCACACAAAGCAATGTTTAACGTCTTCTCTGCGTATCCTAATGCGAGGATTAATATGTGTAACTCACAGACATCTGCAGATGAAACTGAGCCTCAAATGCTATCGTTTTCGTACTGGTGAGTCTGACTACGCGTACGAAAGTTGTTGACTTTTGAGAATCTTAATTCTACCTGTAGGCAGGAGATTATCGAGAGATCCTTTTTACCAACAGGAATTAATTTCTTTTAACCGTTTTCAACAGTTCGAGGCCCCGAAAGCGTATTAGACCAGAAGATCCACTAGAGAAAGGAAAACATGTATTTCCACATGTATTGGAATCAGCCTTGACTCCGTCAGGCATTGACAGATTGCATAGTGGTCCTCTTGAGAGTAATGACGGTATGGATTTTTATTCAAATTCCTTTGAGAAGTTACAATGCGGGCAACTCCTCTTCAGGAGCACCAGGGGAACTTTTGCATGATTCCGTTCAACATTTTGTTGCAGGTGGTAAAGTTGCGAGAGACTTGCATAGCTCCAGACTGCAAGGGGAATCCTGTTGTAGCTTTGAAAATGCTGTATCAAATGGCAACGGAAATCAGGGGATGCCGGTTGCTAGAGCTCAGTCTGTAGAAGAAATAGACTGCTTGCATACTATGTCCGTGGAGAGAAGTCTAACTACGTCATTGCTTCCGCTTGCAAAATCAAGAAAACTCTCTTCTGATCATACAGCTTCTAGAAGGTATATAGATGATTCTTTCCTTGTTTTTCGTCCATCTACTTTGCTTTTTCTGCCGAAAGGTGTAAATTATCGAGTTCCTAGAGCACTGAACCCGTCAACCCGTGATATTAATTATGGGACCAAATCACGCCCAAGGATAATGGCTTTGAAGGCTACTGCGACTCAGCGACTGCATTTTTAGGCAGTGCTTTCTACGTTGCCGAATGGCCAAGTTTAGGCTAAATGCTTGATTCTGAGAACAAGGAAACGATAGCCATCAACCCTCCAAACACAAATAAGCTAACTTCAAGACATCGGAAAGCTAATTTGCCCAACCGAACTTTAAAATTGCAACTTTTAGATTATTGAGAGATATTTCCGTACATGACACTTAATTTCTTTTCATTTTTCTCTATAGATAAAAGAAGAGAGATCCCGTCTGGATCTTTCCTAGTCTTGCTAAAGGCAGTGTAGAACCATTTCTATATATTTCGATACAAAAAACAAAATAATCGTCATATTTTAGTACTGCGAATTAAATGTAACATGAGAGTTGAGAGTGAGTCGCTTTAGCAAGTTATGTGTCATGTACGGAGTAACATGTTTGGTTTGGTGGTAATGTGACATTTAGACTTAACGTTTGGTTTAAACCTAGTTTTTTTTTATCGATTTCAACCGTGTTAACAACATTTTTATAATCTTTCCAGCTCCATGCTCTTACAAAAGCGACAGTTTTATCATTCTCACAGATCCCAGGTAATTATTTACCCCTGTTGGTGGGGCCCTACACATTGAAAGTTTGTTCGATAATAGTAATATTGTCGTGGTATTTAACTATTAATTATGATTTTCTCTCGTTGTTTGTTAAGCCAATGGGTCTTGACCAAGTAATGGCAGACAGGGATAGTGAAGATGAGGTTGACCATGACATTGCCAATCTCGAAGATCGAAGGGTATGTTTGGTCTTTTTCTCATCCTCTCGTTCTGAGTCGTGAATATATTTTGACAACATTGGTTGCATATCAATCGGTAGATTCGGTATCATCTACTACATTGGTTGCATATCAATCGGTATTTCTTCATAACATGAAACAAATGTGAAAAGCTCCGAATCAATTTTATTCTTAGTTGTAGAATTTTTGGCTTGTGGACCTCCGATCATGATGCGAGATATAAATTTCTCAGGTCACCTTCTCTATAGATACTTTGCTCTCTGAATACGTCTCGCTTTTTTCAGTTGGATGATCTTTGTTTGATACATTTGATAAAACCTCGCTGCTGACCTTTTAGGTGATAAGGAGCTAAAATACTCGGGATATTGATAGTGTTTTGCTTTTTACTGCAGATGCTTGACGATTTTGTAGACGTGTCTAGAGACGAGAAGCACCTAATGAATCTATGGAATTCATTCGTTAGGAAACAGCGGTACTTTGCTCCCCCCTCTCCGTTCCCTCTCTCAGTTCCATCTCGATTAGTAACTCCATATGTTTTAGGGTTTTGATCACTGCTATTCTCTTTCGTTTCATAGGGTCTTGGCTGATGGTCATGTTCCGTGGGCTTGTGAAGCGTTTTTGCAGCTCCACGGCAAGTCGTTGGTTCAGTCCTCTGCTCTCTTCTGGTAATGTCATTGGCAATAATTTCAATACTTCCGTTCAATGTCAGTGAAGTCGCAGCTGCAAGGTCTCGATGCATTTAGCTCTGTCCCGTTCTGAAAGTCTCGCCATTTTTTCTTGTTCGAGTTATTCATCTAGATTTTACGCGTGCCATTTCTTTTTCCGTAATACAGTTACCCTTTTAGTTACAAAGAGACCGTATTGACCTTCTAGGTAGCACCAAAATGGACACGGACACGGACACGGACACGGGACACGGCATTTAATATAATAAAATATATATTTTATGGTTGTAAATAACGTATAATTTTATTTTTATCATGTATTTGAAGCTAAATCTAAACAAGTAAAGGTACAATTCGACATTTACTATAACTAATTTTCATTTTTCCCCCAAACTCATTACTCATCTTTTAATAGATCTTTTTTTAAATTTTATTTCTCGTCCAAACTATAATATGTTAGCCATGTGTCTAACGAGTGTCGGGTGTCCCAGTGTCGGACACGGGACGGCTAATTAGGAGAAGTGTCCGTGCTACCTAGTTGACCTTGACGGAGTGCCTACTTGTACTTTCGTTCCCATTTTTAATGTATCCTTCGCCAAATCTTGTTTAACCTTTAAGTAACATGAAATCTTCGTATGCATCACGTCTCTCAGTTGTTTACATCACACTATCACAGTAGCCTAGATGCCCGCACTTAAATCCTCCCCACGCTGCCACAGACAGGCGGCCTTGGAAGCATAAATCTATAGTTTTACGTGACAACACGTTTGATTATCACTGAATGTGGATTACAGTTTTCCGCTTTCTTCTTCTTCTTCTTCCAATAGCAGGTGCTGGAGATTATTTATGGTCAAACTATGGAACCACGGCCTTCTTGATGCCGTCACAATGAATAACTGCAGCATGATTCTGCAAAAATACCAAGATGAAATTACCTCTGATGATGGGGTTTGCTCAAATACCTGCAAACCCGAGCCAATGGTAGAATAACAAGATAACCTGCGTGGAATCGCATGATTTATTTTAGTAATGTATTACACTGTTGTAAGCGAGACCGATTGGTAGTAGCAGTGTCAAGTCGAGTCCTTTTCGCAGTTCATTTATAGGGGAACGACGGTCGAAAAATCTTATATGGGGCTGTGGTATGTACTGAATGTTGTAAATTTGATAATTTATATACCAAAGAAAATGTATGAATCAGAGTAAAATGGATGTTGCCATGTCGGTCCCGACTCCCGACTCCCGACTCCCGACTCCCGACTCTCGTGACAACTTTATTTTAGTTGATTTTCGAGTACGAGGGTCACGTTTCTGGTGAATCTGAAGTTGAGCTGAATTGAACTAAACTAAGCCGAACCAAAATTAAACCGCAAAGAATACGGTCTAAGTGGTGCAATTTGGTTACGTTACCCGACTTCAGATGAAATTGGGAACTCCTCTGAAACGTATCTGACTCGAGATGACCTACGACGACATGGTAATGACAACTAAATAAATGTTTGTTAAGTCGTTAACAAATTAAGTCGAAAAACTTGAAACTAATATAAAAAAAATACTGAAAAATAATTTTAACATGAAATTATCGATTTCAAAGTGAAAGAATAACTCGGATTTAATCACAAACCGACTCAAGCCGACCTGATAGACTGAACCTGGTATTGACCTTACAGTACCTGTTTAGGCTGTTTAGAGTCTTATAACACGACAGTTAACCGATTCATAACCGACCCGAGTGACCCTATCGCCATTCGCCAGCAGGTAAAAACAATTGCGCCTAGTTTACAAAGAAAAGAATCCAACTTTCTTCTTTTATTAATCTTTGTTTATAGTCTGATCAATTTTGTTGGAATTAGAGAACAATACACTGTAAAAATGGCTGGAACTTCTACTGCTAAAAAATGGCTTCCTCTTGAAGCTAACCCAGATGTCATGAATCAGGTTTTTTCTCCTTTCTTCTGGGTTTTTGATCATTTTAAAATTTTCCTGTAAATTTACATTGTGGGTTTTCTATATATGAATGTTATACTGTCAGTGGCGGAGCCAGAATTTGAATTTGTCGAAAAAAGTTCGGAAATTTTAACTAAAAACTTCGAAATTCTCTTTCTCCAGCTGAGGCGAGTGCCCCTGCTAGCCCCCTAACTCCGTAACTCCACAACTGTATACTGTATATCAGTGTATGTGATGTGTAAATTATGTTAAACTTGCTGGATTGTTTATGTTCTGTGATCTGTGGTACAGTGAAATTGTTGGGTTTAACTTCAAGTTTTTATCTAATGTTGATTTGTTTCATGAATTTAATCATGGGCAATTGGGTATGTGACATTTCGATTTTAATGTGTAAAAGATGGTATCTTTTTAGGGTTTTGATTGTCATTTGGGGAAAAAAAAGGATGTTGAATGTTGATATAACATTCTTCTGTTTAACTGGGTTGTGGAAGATATGTTTTTTCAAAATACGCGAGGGGAATTTGAAACACGTATACAATTAAATGAAACCGAGAAAGTAGTTTGTCTTAAATTAAGTATGCGAACGCAATGCTGTTACTTCGACAATTCGTTTTGCTTGTGTGCTTGTGTACTTGTGTCATGACTCCTGACACTTTGTCATTTTGACAAGACTTGCAACATTGTCACAGAATGACCCTGTGTGACACTCGACATCTTGTCGCTTCCTATACTTGCAAGTTGCAATTGAGTCGAGAGGTTTTGTATTTGTGATGATTGCAGTTTCTATGGGGGCTTGGTTTACCTGAAGAGGAAGCTGAGTGCAATGATGTTTATGGGTTGGATGGAGAACTGCTCGAGATGGTGCCAAAACCCGTTCTTGCTGTGCTGTTCCTCTTTCCTCTTAGTCCCGAGGTGTGCGCCTCTTTTGTGTGGTTGTACTGTACTGTTGCAGAGTTGTCTAAGGTTCAGATAATCTTAATGTTCGTCTTCTGCTACTGATGGCAGTGTGAAGCTGAGCGAGCGAAGGAGGACAGTGTCAATAAGGTGAGTTTCGACATTATCACATTACCATGACAGTAAACGGAACAGACGAATATCTACTGGTACAAATATTACCTGAACTGTAAAAAATGTAAATGATTACAGTTGACGGAGTAGAAATCTTGACAGTATCGTGAATTCTAGCGAGACTAAGCTCAATGCTTTCTGTTTCAGCACTACAACAAGAAAGTTTACTTCCTGAAACAGACCGTGGACAATGCATGCGGGACTATAGGCCTTTAACATTACTGTCTTTCCTACCACGCGCTTTTGCTCGATCATATTTTTCCAGAAGTACTGCTGATCCTCGTGTAGTCGTGTTCCTTTAATTTATCATGACCTCTCAGGTGAACTGTATGAACTTGATGGAGATAGGCCAAGACCAGTGTCACACGGACCATCGTCACCAACCACTTTACTTGAGGTACTTTTCCGTATCTAGTGTTTTTCAACCGACACAGCCTATCTCTGTTGTCGAAATACCAACTTGGTCACTCTTCAAAACCGCCTCATGAACGACAAACTGTAAATGGATCTGTTGGGTCTATGCCTTGAATCTGTTAGTCGCCACTTTGAACGACTATGCGGGGGTCTCTGTCTGGGCTAGGGTTTCTGTCTGGGCCTTATTAGATTAGGTCAAATCTGTGTTGTATTAGGTTAAGAGTACTATATAAACTCTTAACCTCTACCCTAGCAGTCATCATACAATATACCGTTCTGAATCTGTAATCTGAAAACTCACTTCTGCCCTGTGGACGTAGCTAACACAGGATCTTTACTCAGTTTTGATGTTAATGTTACATTCTTTACTGACAGTCAGTAATCAGTATCGGCGAACTTATTGCAGACCCAACTTTATGCACTTCTCATTGTTTTCCTACATTTTTTCACAATATTTTCAGGACGCGGCAAAAGTTATAAAAGCCATGATTCAGGAAAATCCCGACACTATGAACTTCAATGTTATTGCTGTATCAAAGAAGACCGGAACATCATACTGAGAGGTGATCCGACAAGACTCTCGACTGTTTGCTTTGTTTTAGCATATACTTCGCTGAACAGTCTTCCCTGAAACCCTGAGCATGTCTTGTTACTCACATCACTTCTCGTTGGTCCCACGTACTAGTATCAGACACTCGACTCCTGAAATATGACACGAAACTGGAACGCTTCATCTTAAGACAAAAACATTACTGTTAATATTAATTAGTTTTTCGACACTTGCACATTGCTGTCATACCAACTAGCAAGTAGTTGTAACTTGTAGCTAACGAATTGATAGCGCAGCGACAGCAGCGTAGCCAGTGATATGCAACCGAATTTACTGTCATTTGCATTAGTCCCTGTGTCTTGAATAGGAAAGCTTACCATTAGCAAAACAGGCTCAGATGCTGACAACCGGTTACTCAGTCCGAAAGACCCAACCCATACCCGACCTGCAACCAAACCTAGGAGTCTAGGACACTAACTTGACCTGTAACCCCGAACTTAAACCACACGGTATGAACCTACGTGCCAACCCAGACTTTTACTGTTGCACACTGATTATTTACCATTTTACACGAAAATGACCTGAACTCAAGTTGACCTAAATTCCTGAATAGCTGAACCGACCCAACTCGCACCTGATCTGGTAACCCGAACTTAAACCACGCGATATGACCCTACGTCCCAAACCAGACTTTTATTGTTGCACACTGATTATTTACCATTTTACCCGAAAATGACATGAACTCAAGTTGACCTAAATGCCTGAACTGACCCAACTCGCACCTGATCTAGTAACCGAAACTTATACCATACAATATGACCCTACCCGGATTTTTATTGTTGCACACTGATTATTTACCCTTTTACCCGAAAATGACCTGAACTCAAGTTGACCTAAATGCCTGAACTAACCTAACTCGCACCTGATCTGCAACCCAAACTTAAACCACGCGATATGACCCTACGTCCCAACCCAGACTTTTACTGTTGCACACTGATTATTTACTACCATTTTACATGAAAATGACCTGAACTCAAGTTGACCTAAATGCTTGAACTGACCCAACTCGCACCTGATCTAGTACCCCGAACTTAAACCACACGATATGAGTCATATGACCCTACGTCTCAACCCAGACTTTTATTGTTGCACACCGATTATTACCATTCCACCCGAAAATGACCTAAACTCAAGTTGACCTAAATGTCTGAACTGACCCAACTCGCATCTGATCTGGTTAACTCGTTTATCGTGTCTAGTTGTAACTTATAACTTATAAGGCACCCGAGTGGCCATTATGCAAATGGGTAAAGGAAGAGTCCAAGGAGGACAATGTCAAAATCCAAACCTAAAAGAGTAGGCCTTAAGCATGGACATGTCTTGGTCTATTTATGGCTTAATGTCCCTACAAATTATCCTAACCTAAAAATAATGGTATAATTCCCAAGATTGGAAGCATATTTGGTTAAGTGATTAAAAGTCTTATGATTACGATTATTCGAATAATTCGAAAGATTGGAAGCATTTTTGGTTAAGATGCTAAAAGTCAATTATCTTGAAATTGACATTGTTGTCATCTTTCTTTCACATCTTTGTATTTATTTTTTGTAGCTTAATACTATTCATGATTGGATTGGTTTTCTCTTGGATCCGAATAAGTTTTCGCTGAAAGGTCGCTTGGATTGATGGTAGCGAAGGCAGGGGTGTTAACGAGCCGAGTTGAGCGATTTGATGACTCCTTAATGTTCAACTATGCCTACTTAGCATCTTTGTAGACCGGACAAACGAGCCAATTGGGTTCGATTTGAGTCGGGTCATTTACTATTTAAGAGAATTCGGGTTGGTCGAGTCGGGCAATGCTAATTAGGGTTCGGGTCATTCTCGGGTTGCTTATTATCAAGTTATTTAAGGATAACATACTATATGGAATAAACACATGCGCGGGTCATTTGATTGTCAGGTCTGGTTATACAGTCGAGTCAGTTTTTTCAGGTCTAATTCTTTATCTATTTAACCAGTTTTGATTTTAGACAGGAATCTGTGCTGACATAATAAGAACTCGTAAATTTTGACAAGACGGTCAAAATGAGGTGTGAAAACTGAAAATAATATATTTTTTCAAATGGAATACTTGATAATAATAGTTGTATTTATTATTTATAGATATTGAAAGTATGTATGCATCTAGAAGAAGGTTGTCCCTTACGTAAAAGGAACCATACTTTAAAATCAACGTCAATCTTTGAGGACACAGCAGTTATGTCGTCACAGCCTCACACCTCAACTCTGTCTTTCTATTACAGCTGGTAGATAACCAGATAGTAATGCAATACAAAATCCCGACACGAGGTTAGCGGGTCAGTGTTGAATTATAAACCGTTTTAAAGGTCATACCACACCTTTATCCGACACGAAGTTAGCGGGTTAGTGTTGAATTATAAACCGTTTTAAAAGGTGATACCACACCCTCATCATATTATTATATACTTTGTCGGTACCAGTCGATAATATATATTCGACTGTTTTTTAACTACACAAATCACTCATCTCGCACTTACATATTGGGAAATTCACGTAAATAAACTATTGATTGATACATTTAAAAAAAGAAACGATATTCTACCTGGTGGTACTCTTGTGTTTATTCGTATTCTATGATATACTCCTCTTTTTAAGTTAAAATCTTTGACGTGGTGCGGAGAGTAAGAGTGTTGAGTGTTCATTCGTAGTTCGATTCACCGAATTGATTATTTAATTTGGTTCCTACATTGTTTGGTTGGGCAAATAAAACACCGAACCTAAACCACATTGTTTCTAATATTATGACGGTTTGGTTAACCACTTTAATTGTTATTTGCGGTTCGGTTACCGATTAATCAATAATCATTCTACATCTACTTTTTTTTTCAGTTTTCGTTATTTTTATCTTGTGGTTTAATTAAGTTTTTATCATATACTCTATTATACTCAATAATAAAGTATTCAATTAAATGAATTTTGAATTCGAAAACCCTAAAAAAACTAAAGAACGAACAAATTATATAATATTTTAATTTCTTACTTACTTTTTTTTATGAAACAGTCCAATTCGATTCAATTAACTGTTTTTCAAAATTGCAAACACTAACCAAATTGTTTCCATAATAAAGTTAACCGCTCCGCTCACTAAACCACTTTCTCAAAACGGTTCAGTTCATCAAACTTCTAAAATGTACGGTTTTTTCAATTTCTCAGTTCAGTTATTACAATTCGGTCAGTTATTATGATTCGGTTTATTCTAAACCGCCAAGCAGGAGTAGATAACTAGTCATGGGAGGAGTAGTCAACAATGGTTGAAAAATAGAAGTGGTTGGAAAGTCAAGTCTAAATATGAGAAAGTCAAGGAAGGCATAGGCTCAAACAAAGTAACGGTCTCATCAAGATAACATGAAATTCTCCAAATTCACATCCTTTAGCTTGCTCTTGCACGTGTACTCGAGATATACAAATTCTCATTCGTGACGGACATATTCGTTGCAACTTGCAAGCTTATGACGGGTTAAGTAAATTCATATGAAAAATATAAAACAAAAGTAAAGCACTAGATAATAGCAAACTGTTTTGTTTTAACTATCAACATAGATAATACTTAATCCGTCGCAAGCTTATAACGGATATATTCATCACAAAATAGACTTGCGGTTTCTTGCTACTATTCTCTTGTCACATAAGTCCATGCTATTCCCATTTCATTACTATTTTTGTGATTTAAGCATTTTAATCTTGTTTATAATAGGATTGCTACCGACGGTTTTTTTCGCGTCTTTTTTTTATGAAATCGATAAAATTAGATATTTTAGTCACTTGTATTTGTAGGTTGATTTGTTCCTTATTTTCTTAAATAGTTTATTAAGATTTTCTTCTTTATTTCTCTTTTTTAGGTTGATTTATCAGTTACGTGGTCCAAATTTAACAGTATGTGGAGTTTTGTGTTTTATATGGTTTAAATTCAATTTATTATTTCTCGTGGAAAAAATGGGAAAGAATTGTGAATACTTTGTATTTTTTTTGAGGAAAAGATTGGATAAAATATCTATAAAATTGGCACAAATCCTCATTGAAAACGGATGTTATTCGTTATAGGTTGAGGAAGAATTTCATTCATTGATCTCTCTTATAATATGCAAATGACAAAGCAAGTGGGGGATTAAATAGAACACCACACTTGCCCTTCCACCAATAATATTGTGAGAGAAGCACTATTTGTCTTTAACTTAACACGTTTCAAAAAAAAAAAAAAAAGACGAATAGTGTTTGTCTTCTATGAGACAAACTTTAAAAGTGGTTAGCATTCCTCTGTTTATGAACATCCTTGATAGTACTTGACATGTCATTTCTCCATATCTCTTAAGTGGTAATTACTCCGTATTATTTGGAAATTTCATCGATCTCACTACATTGATAAAATTTTATAAGATAAACCTGAAACATATCGGTCTTGTAATTAAATTATATTATGAAATGTAGAGTAAATTGGCAACTACTCCGTATATAATAAGTTTTAGGTTCAAAACTTCAGTTTTGTGCAATTAAGAAAACTGCACATATACTGTATATCATAAGTTGTAACGAGTCATAACGGTCTCAAAATCTAGCCAAAATTGATGCTTATTACTTAATTACAACATACAAATGATTCAATTGACAATACTTATCAAAACCGTCTATACTAATATTACTATCACTAATTTAACCGTTAAGACAATCTTAAACAAGAGTACAGTCCAATACCGATACTAAAACTAAACCCTAACACAAATACACAACCCTCGAATACTACCTATACGTAATAGCTTATGTCATGAACTTATGAATCATGATGTATGATTAAGTAGATAATGATACCACATTTCTTCTAATCCACAACATTTTTATACAATATATCTAACTAACCACTAATTGATTGCCACTTGTCAAAGTGTTCTAACCAACTTGGCATTAGCATCCACCTTACAACTTGCAACCCTTTAACGGCTCCACGGCTCCACCCCTCTTCAATTCTCCTTTCCAAATTAGTCATAACCGATTCGGAACTCGATTCGTTGATATTTTAATTATCGACTAATTTATCTGCTGAATTAGCTGACATTACTAATTGATAGTCTAGCTCGGATGGGCTAACCACTTGTCCAACTACCATTTCCTTCTTTCGTCTCTTCGGCGAGGCGCTATCCGAGGAGGACGATGATGTAGTCCTCTCGAGCGAACCACGCTTTGAAGTAATTCGAACAGGATCGGGTTCTCCAGAATTAACTCTAAGCGGAAAGTTCAGCAAAGCTTTAGACCCCCTCATTCGAAACGCGGCCCGATCATAAGCTAACGCAGCATCTTCTGCTGTTTCAAATGTTCCGAGCCAAACCCGAGCCCCGTTTTTAGCCGGGTCTCTAATCTCGGCCGCATACTTACCCCACGGCCGTCGTCTAACCCCTCGGTAATGTTTCCCTCTTTGCGGTGCCGCCCCAGGCAAGCCACCTCCGGCCACCACCACTGTCGGTGGTGGCAACGGTGACACCGGCGAGTCCACCGGTTCCGGCTTAACGGACACCAAACTTTCCGGCGGGCTGGAAACGGATTCCGGCCCGGATTCCGGCGACCAACCGGTGTGCACGGCATCCCGGAGCACCCCGAAAAGCACCATATCCTCGGAATCGTCTTCTTTTAACGGCAATTCACCCCAATTATTCGTTAAACAAGGGTATAATTGATTAAAACTCGAATTCCGACGATAAACTGGATTACCATTACCACCACCATTCGCAAGATTTCCATTACGCGGGTCCCAATCTTCAAGCAAATATCGTCTAATTGACTCAAGAACATTATAATCGGATTCAAAATTACTGATTAAACTCATTTTACAATCTGGGTATTGCTAATTTCACCTTAATTATCGAAAATATTAACTGGGTACTGATTAATTAACCTCCAATTACTACAATTACTCCAATTTCAGCTCAACAATATGAACTTTAAACCAGAGTACTGAAATTCGAGCTTAAAAGTTTGAATTCTGAGATGGGTATTGATGATTTGAGCTTAAAATTAAAAATTATGAACTGGGTAGTGAAGATTTGAGCTTGATAATGTTAATTGAATTGGGGTTTAGAAAATTTTGATATATTGTTGAATAAAGGAGAAGAAATTCTAACATTTTAAAATAGAAAGAAATGAAGAGGTATATATAGGTGAGATAGGTGCATTAACCTTGAAGCAATTTGGGCATAAAGGGGTCCATGGGGGTATTAAAATAATTTGATTATTCAAATCTTCAAGATTAATTTATATTATGTGTATTAATATAATTATTTTAGTGATGATAGTTAGTGGTGGAAAAATAAAGGCAACTTTTTTTGTTTCTAATTTTTTTTGTTTGTTTTGTTCAATAAAATATCGATACGTCTGTAACTGGACAGCGGAATCAGGATTCGAAGTTAGTCGGGATTAGTGTCTTAATTGGAGGCAACTAGTTTGTAACTGAACATTGCGGAATCAGGGTTCGTGGTTAGCAAGCTGCAAGTTTATGTCTTAATTGGAGGTGGTATCAGCTAAGTTTTGTTTGAAAAAATTTCGGAAATTTAACAAGGGAAGATGAACACCTCTATTACATCATTTTATTTTTGTATCAACTAAGTTTTGTCTCTGAAGGTCATAAAATTGTGACATCTCAAAACCCTATAGGCTATCTTGACAGTTACAAATAAGAATACAGATTGCATTTCACACTGGTAGTATATATCTGAAATTAAGATGAATAACATCTGACAGATTTACGTAATTTACAGTTAGAAAGTAAAAATAATGACGTTTTTCTTATTTTAAATCATGATCGTTTTAAGAGAGATTAACTGATTTCGATATTGGTTTTACAAATACTATTGATGAGCTTCTATGAAACTTCTCAGTAGACCAAGTGGGAAAATAAAGTAGAAGCATGGATATAAATTTAACTTTAATGAAGATTTTTAAAGAGCACGTGTGTTGAAAAATTGATGAAAGGGGTGACATCATTGAGGTTATGAATTTGTGGAAGATGACTTGTTGATTGAATGCTCATTTGTCAATACATATACCACCTACTTTCTCTTCACCTTCCTTGGTTATCGACTAAACTATTTCTATCAAAATAATAATATATAAATATAATTCTAAATAAGTGGGGATGTTCTTCCATTATAAAGGTATGTTCGTCAGTAATTTACGATAGATTAAGTACTGCCAATTAGACTATACAATCAGATGTATACCAAAATATTAAATAAGTGGGAGATATTCATCCATTACAAAGACATGTTTGTCATCAACTTATGATATGTCAAGTTTACTAATTAGTGACAATGACCTATACAATATACATCTGGTAGAATGAATTTTGAGCTTTATAAAAAAATATTTGAGCTTATGTATATATATTTTATAAATATTATTGAAAAGAATCCGAGTATTTTTATAAAAAAAATACCTCAAAATATTATATTGAAATTCAATATTAATACATATAAACTCTGATTTTATTACACATGAAATTAAAATGTAAGGTAAAAGTTTTAGAAACACAAAAAAATTGCATATAAGCTCGATTAAATTTGTATTGGACGTACGAGGTACGATGCTCATATATTTGGATTATTACTTCCTAGTCACTCTGCTTTTGTTTTGTCTCTTTACATGAGTAAAATTTGACTCGTCACAAATTTGTTATGGTTATATGACTTATATCTGTCACATATGAGAATTTTTTATTATTAAATACAAAGAAACAAAGATGTTTTAAAATCCATTTTTAGTCAATTATTTTTTTCAATGGTTAAATAGACTAAATTTAATTATAAAGGAAGAGAAATCCAAGTTTATAATTGCTAAATATCCACACAAATATCTTTAGTATCGTTTTCATATTTGTCCATGTGATTATGCATTATTTTGACACATTTCTTACATGACGTCTCTAAAAAGCAACTAAATACGCAATTTGCAGATTATTCATGTAATTATTTTTACGAATAAAGAAATAATAAAATGGTATGACAAAACCTATAATCAATTTAATTTTAGTACAAATTAGAAGTCACTAAAACACACGTGTTACACATTGTTAAAGAATGCCAACTCATTCATTATAAACCTTTTTGGAAGATAGTTGTTATAATTATATGGAAAATAATTGCAAAACTCCTTTAATTTTTGTCTATATTACTAAAATAAAATATGAAATGTCTCTCCCGCATATAACTTATTTTTTTAAATATCGGTCCAAGCGTGACAAAACAAATTATTGTCGACATAAATAAACAAGCAAGTGGAGAATTATATATAATACTTATAAACTTAATTAATTAAAAGTTATTATTTCAATGAGTTAGTGATAAAGTAGTCGGTTTTGGGAAATATAATATCATTTGTTTACAGATATATTCCATAGCTCTTGTGTTCGACTTAGGGATCATATTGTTTAAGACAGTAATATTTATTTTTTATTGAAAGCGGGTTAACTAGAGTATCAAATAAAAGGAGAACGAGTTGTGTGATAAAAAGTTCGTATAAAAATTTAACAAAAAAGTTGTTTGTGGCATTTGATTATTTTCATGTTATTTTTACAACAAGTTTTGACTGTTTTATACTTATGTGAAAATGATGTACTAATTAATCAAACTTTATTTTTACCAAAAAAGAAAAATCAAACTTTACTAGTAGTATGATAGTTAAAGATGGCTTATCACTTATTTTGACTAATTGACTTATTCACTTTCTTTTGCATGAAATTTTGAATAAAAATATTTATTTTTATTTTTGGTTATTATTAAATTCACGCTCTGTCTCGCTTATTTATTTTTTATTTTATTTTATTTATTTATCTTTTTCTATTATGAAGATTTTTTTTGGGTAATTTGATCATACAGATACATTATGACCACTTGTCATACAATACATATGGTCCCTCCGCTTTCTTTTGTCTTTGTGTCAAAATCAAAGGTAAACAAATGACAATAACAGATATATAGTTACCTATTTTCATTTCTGAAAGGTTTTTTTTAATCATCTTCTATGCGTAATAGTGTAAGTGTGGTCGTCGTGTTTTTTTTGGTCCAATATCACCCACATTTTGTTAGATATTTGTAACAAAATCTATAGATGACTATTGATCGGATCGAGTCATAACTATTTCAACTTTCTAGATATTATATCTCATAGATATTAATTAGATATTTACTCTTACCTCTATTCATCAAATTTGATGGATAAGAATTTCTAGATATTATATCATAGATATTAAATAGATATTTACTTACTCCTAACTCTATTCATCAAATTTAATGCAATCTTAGTATTTAGTATATACTACCTTTTGTCTTATTGAATAATTTACATAAATCAGATTAGATATTCAGATATATATGAGTATCATACCCCCAATACAAATCTAATTGAACTTATATGTATTTTTTTGCGGTTTTTATAACGTGTGCCCTAAGGGCACATGTTAATAATTTAAATGCGGAAAAATTACACTATATTTGCGTTAATTATGGCAAAAATGACTTTTTACCTAATAATCAGATGAGAATATGTTGTAAATGTTTCCGTATTTAAATTATTAACATGTGCCCTAATGGCATACGTTAGAAAACCGTTTTTTTTTGAGATTTTAATATTTTTGACATACATTTTTTATTTTGTTAGTTGTTAAAATTAGATTCTTATTTACTTTATATATGTATTATTTTTAAGTTTAATTTTTTATTTCTAAAGGTGTTCTAATTCTTTTCAATAAAACTCGTAAAATGTACATATAAGATCAAATCATTTGCTATAAAGCTTCAAATCTATATTATCAGATAAGTCTACTAATTTAATAATTTATATTTATTTTATTTTATTTTGTAATTGGAAAAATAAATGTAAATTATCGACTGACCCTAAAAACGTAAAAAGTGTGAAATAAATGTGGAATGAGACAATAACCAAAGAGGACATGAAATAATTGATTGTTAAATGCAATTGGGTGACTAAGAACATTGGAAAGTGACTTGTTTGACATATCTTCTTTTTCCAAGATACAAACCTCCTAGACACTTGTTTTAATTCATTCTACTCTTCAATGGATAAGTTTCACAACCAGACAATTTCGGAGTTTACTCCTTGGTAGGTCCTAATCTAGCTACTTGAGGACTACACCTCTTGTGTCGGGGCATCGTCGAGTAGTATTGAGATTCAGTATCATCCCTTATAATCTCACGTGTTTAATAATATCGAAATTCAGTATCACCTTTTTACAGGCTCTTAAATAGATAAGGTTGTGTGTCATTAACTTATTGTATAGTAGTGAGACTCGGTATCGTCGTCTTATTAGTTTATATACTCTAAAATCTATATGTAGTTTGTGTTTAAAGACGGATTGAAAAATAAGAACAATATTGGTTGGGTAGAATCGAGATTCAGTATCACCCCGTCACAATATCTTCAATAGTTAAGGCTTTGTGTCACCTATGGTACAAAAACTCGACATCATCCCCTTATGTATTTTAAATGTGGCCTGTGTTTAAAGACTAATTAAAGAATAAGTTGAGTTGAAAGTTTTGGATTCATCAACTATTACATTAGAAAAACATACTTAGAGCAATCTAAAAAAAATGGCTTACACATCTCGTGATTTTGAATCAACAGATTTATTAAAAAAATCTTGAATAAACTAATCTACTAATAAAAAAATATGGACTATAAATTTGCTTTCAGTATACAAATAATAAATTAGATAAATATCATTTCGAATTTCATCTATAAATGATATTTTTAATCAATTCAAAGATTAAAAAAACCCGTTATTGTAAATTATTTTTAAAAAAAAAGTACAAGTCATTTGATAATTTATATTTCACCTATTTTACAAACGCTACAACTTAACATATTACTTTGTTAGTCTCTTATGTTCTCTGAAATTGCAACATTTTACAACACTGAACTTTGAAAAATTCGAGCTTTTTAGTTAAAATTTCCGAACTTTTTTTTAAAGTTTTAGATTTATTTATGACATTACAATTTCGCACCCGTTGGAATATGCTTTCCATGCCCACAAAACCTTGACAGAAAGAGCATAGTGATTAGTGAAAGAACAAAGAAAGGTCGCACCAATTTAATTTGTAATAATAAATCGATTTTTCTAACGTGTGTCCTAAGGGCACACAATAATAAATTGAATACGAAAATATTTATAAGATATTCTCATGATAAATTCAAGTATAAACTTAGTTTTATTATAATTAGTGAAAATATCTTATAAATTTCATATTCGGTTTATCAACGTTTGTCCTAATGCACGCATTAGAAAAATCGATAATAAAATATGATATAGTGATTAGTGAGTGGGTTTTGGTATGTGGGCATAAAGTTGGACACCAACAATTTGGTTTTTGATTTGTCGTTGTTAGATGTTGTAGCTGTTTATTCATCAGTTTGTTGATAACACTTTCTTTTTTAATATATATATACTTGTTTTTTTGGACCTTACCAATTGCCAATTTGGCATCAACTATCTACTTGCCATGCTTTCTTGCTTGGTCCATCTATACTTAATGTAAATGAAGCTTATTGGTGAGTTTTAACTGGAGTAGTGATGGAATCGGGATTTTGAATATACCGTACGTTGGAAAATTTAAGATGGACGGATTAATAATAATGTAGTAAGTGAGTTTTGATTGGAGTTGTGACGGAATCGGGATTTTGAATATAGGTACGATGGAAAATTAAAGATAATAATGTGATAAGATTAATGACATAAGTAATGAATATAGAAAGTTATTTTGATTATTGAATATTGATTATATATATGCTGGTCATTTCTCGTTAAAACATAAGTAATCATTCTTTTTTAGGAACTATTTTGATGAATAAATACTCCGTAATAACGTGTTTTAGTGAATTATAACACATAGAAACATGATATAAAACGATAGATTGGTAAAGAGTATATCCATGTAGACAAAAATTATACATTTGAAATTTTACAAATGTCTAAAAAATTATTCCGACTTCCGTAATTTTCAATTTTTATAAATACTACCATTGTAGTCGAGACTACAAAGCGATATATTTAGGTTAATTTCACTAAAAAATATTGTGATGCGTAACTAAAAATCGATATTGTGATATGATCTTACACATAATGTAATACAACTTTATAATTCTATATGTACTTCTAGGCTCCGCTCCTATAAAATTTTAACTCATGCAAATATAAATACCCATTTTAATTCATTTTTTATAAACCCTAGAGATAAAATTGCAACGCAATCGACTTTAGACTCGGTGTAAAAACATGCATGCAACTTGACCCCTCTTTTTTCACCAACAATTAACCGCTTATATTAAAGGCATAAAAACAAATATATAAAACGTCTTAGCCTATAGTCAAGCTGACAGACCAGTACAGATAAATTAAAAGCAACTTGAACCTTTAATAAATTTTAAAAAATTCAATCCAAATTATGAACTTTATAGCTGTATATATACGAATAAAGTCTAATAATATGACATGTAAAGTAGAAACTATTGAAATGTAAAGCAACAAATCGTTACGTTTTATTACAAAAGTTTCGAGAATTTCTTCTTAGGATTAGATTCAATAATAATTAGGCGAGAGTATATATGATAACATTAAACGCAAATTCTCATTTATGATGGATAAAAACCGTTACAACCTTATGATGCGAGATAAAAAGGCAAGTGGAAGGATAAATAAACTTATACCGTTGTAAGTAAGACGGACTGTTAACCGTTATAAATAAGACGGATTGAATATTAAAATCATAGTCTAAGATTAAGAGGATAACAACTTGTAAAGTGAAGTGATTAGCTGATAAACATCTAAATAATTAGGTGGCTTTTCCTATATTTGTCTAGCCTTTTTACTATATGGTTTTGGACCATGAATTAAATAAAAAGCTGACGGTATAAAATTAACGTGGATTTTAACGCGTGTCTTAAGGATTATGATAAAAAATTATAAATGAAAATACATCTATATATTTATTATGATAAATTGAAAAAAATAGTACATCACAGTTAGACCTGGCTAATAGATCGGGTCGTGTCGTATTCGTTTCTGTGTCAACTTTAAACGGGTCATAATTACCCCAATCTTAACCCGACTCAATTAAATAAACGAGTCATTTAATTTGTCTTAAGTACTTAACCCTAATCCAACCCATTTAATTTTTCTATAACTCAACCCGGCTTGTTTAACTCATTTATCTTTAGGTAGATTATTTTTAACCAGCTTAACCCAGTAAACTGATACAATAAAGTAAGATTTATAACCGTATTATCCCAAATATCATGGATGAAAATGCTTATTTTTAAGTTGTCTTATCTTGTTTAATTATTGACTCAAAGAGTCTTGCTTGTGACGAATAATATCCGTCACAAGCTGAAGAAGTATAATTTGGTCTCACGAAAATGCAAGTGGACATGCAAGTTGGAGAAAATGAAGCATCATATGGATAGTACAACTTGCATTATGTGAGAGGGGCACTATCCGTTTTCAGCTTGCGACGGATAGTGTCCGTCTTCAATGAGAATTTGTGTTATTGACTCAACCAAATCTTAGCCAGTAAATGTCGCTGAGTTTCAATATCACCTTCTCACTTATACTTTATACTTTGAAGGATCCATTTCTCAATATACTCTACATAATATCACAAATTCTTATTTGTAACGAGCATATATACATCATTGCTTGTAAGATTGTTGTATTAAAACTCGATATCACCTGATGATGTCAAGATATCAACCAGTAACGCCCTATCATATAACTACGAGGCCTATTATTGGGTTGGTCCGGATAAAACAAATGGACCGACCATGAACAAGGCCCATAAACTCCACTGCTAAGAAAGCCCAATTCTCTTATTTTTGTATAATGGGTCAATAACTATGAGCCTATGACCCAAAAAGTGGATGCAAAGCCCAAGGCCCAACAGTATAGTATGAGGTGGGCTGATGGTAGTATGGGCTTATGGCCCATGAGATTTTGAGGCTGAAATTCTAGATGAAGAATCTCCAATTTGTAACTCAGTGAACAGTAATACCCAAAACCCAATTGATTAAGCACAAAAACTTGTATGAGACGGTTTTATATAGCACTTTCCCGCCATTTGAGCCAGTAGTTTTATTGGGCCAGGGCCGGGTTTGACTAGAATATGTGTTCAAGTTTGGGTACGAAGTATGTTGGACTTTAACATTATATCGATGATATTGTAAACGGGTTCATCAGGTAAGGTATAGGGTTGATCATTTTGGCTGTCTCATTTAGGGTTTGTGAGAATGCGGGTGTGACTGGCCAAGTCGAGCCGTGTCATTTTTAGTAATGGATCATTTTTTTCGATAAGTTATTATCATCATTTTGGGGCAAGTGCTCACATTTCACATCAAATATCCCGATCATGCCATATACGGTCTGGTCAATTCGGGTTACAAGTCCTGCCTTCTATTCCGGCCATGTTAATTTTATCATACCAAGCTCAAATGTCCTTAAATAAACTCCCTATGTCCCAGTCTCCCAGATATTTGCTTACCTATTCTATTTAACGATATCTCATTTGTTCAATCTTACATATCCAATATATCCACTAGTTGTCCGCTAACAACCACCTACCAATCATCCTTTCCCATTTTCCTATTTTTGTGACAAAATACTGAGGCAAATGATTCGGACGGAGGAAATAATTTGTTTTATATGTCATTTTTTAAGATTTTGATTAATTATTATAACGGTTTTTCTAATGTGTCTCCTAAGGACACACATAAATAAATTAAAAACGGAAAAGTTTATAAGATATTTTCACTAATTATGGTAAAACTAAGTTCATACTTGAATTTATCATGGGAATATCTTACGAATCTTTCCATATTTAGTTTATTAATGTGTACCCTTAATTAAAACACACGTTAGAAAAACCGTTATTATAATTATTCATAAGAATAAAGGAAAATTTAGATGAGATGTGAGTAATTAAGAGGCTCACAATAAAGAAATTTATGATTGTTGTTTGTTTGTGTTGAGACACGAAAGTTCATTGAAACACTTGCATAGTTACGCACCATATTTCACATCACTTGCGTGAATAACGTGATTAATTCGGTCACGACGCGGACATCCCCATGAGCCATGACGCGCCATTTTTTCAATCGGGTGATCGATGACTTACCTTGTATACGTAATACGTGGTTTGTAGCTTATCGCACATTGAAAGTAGCGGTTGCTTCATCACCAGAAAAAATTCGAGAATTGTTAGACTTGAAAATGAGATTACAATATCAGGTGGTATCGAGTATCGAGGCTGGTTATTGATATAATAATAGTGATATAAAGGTACATTTAAGAATAATATAGAATCTTTATATTCGAAATTTCTATTAAAAAGCTCAAAATATGTACTATCGGTTCAATTAGGGATTATACACTCAGATGTATACATTTGACAATATAGATTTCGAGCTTTATAACAAAGAATTTGAACTTATACGTATATTTTACGAGCTTTATTGAAAATAATCCAAACGTCTTTATAAACAAATTGTAAAAATCTCAAAAAAATTGCATATAAGCTCAATTAGATTTGTATTAGATGTACGATGCTCATATACATCTGTATATATAGTCTTATTTGTGCTATCATATACAACTCGTTGTATAATCCAGTCATTAAAAGTATTACAGTTACAAATGATATGACTTCAATTTCGGATATAAAACACGTGTCTAATATTTTTAGAGATCGATACACGATTCGATATTTATGGTCAAATACGAGTACATCCATGCCTAATTAAATCCCCGTTTGTCTGGCAGTCTGGGTTATATACATACCGTCGGTTTACTCGTATTAAGTAGGGCATAGCATAGGAAAAAATCACGAGGAGCATAAAAAGGACACAAATTTCAACCTTACACATTTCATAATTTGTTTATACACATGTATATTTATGATTGGATTTATATCGATAATGTGATCACAAGCATACCCCATTATTATCGTCTGTATTATTGTACGGTTAAATCTCCTTTAAAATAAAATATCTTTCATAAAAATAAAACGAGGTTAAATACCTTTTTACTTGAGCATTTGAGATCAATACAAGCAGATATATATCTGGTAGTATAGATTTCGAGCTTTATAATAAATTTTATGAGCTTATACATATATTTTACGAACTTTATTGAAAAGAATCTGAGTGTCTTTATAAAAAAAGTGGAAATTAAAACATTATATTGAAACTCAATAATAATATATATAAAATCCACAAATTTTAATTTTAATACTAAAAAATTATAGTGCAAGAAAATATTGTTAAAAGCACAAAAAAATTGCATATAAGCTCAATTAGATTTGTAATAGATGTACAATGCTCATGTACATCTGGATGTATAGTCCTATTTGTGATTTGAGACAAATATTTTACTTTTTCATATTCATTACACATTTGTTATTGGAGTGTTTGGTAAACAGCAGATTGAGAAAGTTTTAGCAAATTGAGTCGGTCATTTTAGCATGTATGACCAGTTAATATGTTGTTTAGGGTGTTTAGTAGACAAAATATTGAAATAGTAGATTTTGTTGCAATCTACTGTTTTATAGTATGGTAATCCTACCAGCATATTCAATTAGTAGATTAAAAAATATTTAAATTAACATTTTTACCGTTGAAAATATAATGATATCAGCCGATAATTAATTCATGTCCATATTAGTCATTTTATCAAAAAAAATAATCTGCTAATTATCTGAAACTGCCGATTACCAAACACCATTAACAAATTCAGCTAATTTTATATTTTGCTCAAACACGCTAATATAACCTGCTATACATAATCTGCTTTGCAACCTACTTCTGCCAATATCAACTTGTTATTCATCAAACATGGCCTAACACATCTCCAAATTTTCTCGCCTAAGTAATACTCTACTAGATAATATTTATTTTCTAATTAATTAATTAATGTTGATTATCTATAATTATTACTATTAAACAATAGTTATATGCTTCTAATTATATATGCAAATTTTTATACCCTTTTATTTCAGAATGAAGATAAACTGCATTAATTTGATTAATTGTCAAACTTTCTAATATCCGTATTTAAAGTACCGTGCATTTGCCCGGCATGTGACTCTCTATACTACTAGTATTTTTAGTATATATTTCTTTCGTCATTTAGATATAATATCCGTTTAAATAAGAATTTGTTAGTGTAGTAATGTGATTGCTAGGGTTACCTACTTAAGTTGGATATAATATTATGTTATATTACAATAAGTTTATTGGTAGAATTATTTAATTTTTTAATTGGATGACATGATTATGGATTGATGCGTGGATAATGTTATACACTGATGAACGCATGTTAGGTACTGAATACTGATGATGTCCTAGTGGATGCTGACTGTGCCTATCCTTGTTGTCTCACCAGGTATTTTTCATGGATCATGATTCATGACTCGATCAATTAATAATACGGATTTAAGACGGATATATTTATTTTATTGTATTTAAAATATATTAAGTAAAATAAATGAACAAAAACTGAAATGCATAGGGTTGGTAGTAAACAGAGGCGTATCCAGAACTAGATCATAGGGGATGTAAAAACTTAACAATTATTTCGATGATATGAACTAAAATTTAAACCCAACAAAATCGTGATGCTAAAGTAAAACACAAAATTCAAAAAATTGGTTCTAAATAATTCAATAAGAAATAAATAAAATACTTTGTATAAATTTGTAAATATATATAACTCTTTAATGAGAAAAGAATACATTTTATAATATTTTCCAGATAATTGTAGTTAATCATATCATATTAGAACATTAAATAGCAAGAAACTCAAAATTTATTACTAAATGAGAGAAAAATGCAAAATTGTCAATTATCGGAGTCGAACACATGACCAAATAGTAGAAACTCAATATCTTACCCCTACACCCCAAATATTTGATGAATCTTATTAAAACTAATTTATCAATATTTTGAAACAAAGGGGGTGCGGGTGAACCCCTGCACCCCTATAAAAACGCCACTGGTAGTAAATCAATTAGAGAGTTATACAACCAGATGTATGCATCAGATAGTATAAATTTCGAGCTTTATAACAAAGAATTTGAGCTTATGTATATTTTACGAGCTTTATTGAAAGGAATTTGAGCGTCGTTATAAAAAAATTGTAAATCAAAACATTATATTGAAACTCAAATATAATACATATAAAACCTAAAGATTTTAATTTTAACACTAAAAAATTATAGGGCAAGAAAAAATTGTTAAAAACTTGAAATTTTTTACGTATAAGCTCAATTAGATTTGTATTTGATGTACGATGCTCATTATATACATCTGAATGTATAATCCTATTTGCGACAGAAAATAGTCTTATTCGTTCAAATAAAATGTTATTTAGGATGTTTTTATTTTAACACCCTCGTTTTATTAGGAGAGAAATTAATTGTCTACGTTTTGATTCGAGATACTGAGATAATCTTTTATGTCAGTTATAATAAATTTTTTTTAGTATAAAATTGAGGTTAAATTAACAATGCAAAGGTTATAGAGGTGAAAACATTAATTTAGCGGTGAAGATAAGTCCTGATTCTTTATTTCATTTGTGTTATATTTTGTGTCGTTTCGTGTTCATTTGACACATCGCTATAAATTATTGAACGGAATTGTGTAAATCTCATGTGAGGATAATGTATTTACACAAAGAAAATGAAATTCTCAAAATGCGATAGAGATTCCGTTCTTGTGAAGATGAACGTATTACGAATATCAAGTTAAAAGTTTGAGTTATTTTTCTCAATTGAATCGTACTATCCTCGTGACCCTTCCTTCTAACAACAATGGAGAATAGACCGATGATAAGTTTAAGAAAAACATACGTAAATTTAGATCTATTATTATAGTCTAATCTGGGATATCATAATATTATTTCGAGTTTTCAAGGGCAACGTTAATAATGTAAATGCGAAAAAATTCACACCATAATTTCATTCATTATGGTAAAAACGAGTTTATGTCTAAAAAATCAGATGAAATATATTATAAATCTTTTCGCATTTAGATTATCGATGTGTATTCTAAGGACACACAATAAAAAAATTGATATATATTACTATTTCCGTAAAATTAGGGTAACCAAAATCATGAAATTTCATTTACCAAACATATATAAACAACTCGGTAATAAAAAAGCAATAAATAAACGGTTTTTCTAACATGTGCCCTTAGGGCACACATTAATAATCTAAATTCGGAAAGATTTACAACATATTCTCATTTGATTCTTTGGTAGAAACCCATTTTTATCATAATTAATGAAAATATGATGTGAATCTTTCCGAATTTAGATTATTAATGTGTGCCCTTAGGGCACACGTTAGAAAAACCGATAAAAATATATTACTCTACGGAGTATAAAACAATCTTACATGATATTTAAAAGATAACGGATAAATATTTACCCAACTTTTATAATAAAAGCATAACATAAAAAATAAGATACCATTCCTCGTTACAAAAAAGATTCCTTTCAAAAAAGGAATCATTCCATATTTTTACTACTGACATTAAATTTTTATATTACAAGATTCTATCATTTCCCAAGGTTATTCATTTATTCCATGCCCTACTTCACTTATTCTGTTATCACCGTCACAAACAAAACGGACCGTTTAGATACGTATATTCTCATTCACGTATATAAGTACGGACAACAATATTACTAGTTAATATTTCCGTAAATTTTCCAGAATATAATTTTACAAGAAAATAATTTCTAAATTAATTTCCAACAATATTATTACTAATTAATATTCTCGAAAATTTAACTAAATACAAAAAATAACAAAATATTTCCCAAAAATATTAATTTAGTAAAATGTAGTAAAATCTTAACAAAATAACAAATATTCCCAAATTCTGATAACCACATGTAATTAAGAACTTAACTCATGCAAATTAATTATAATTATACACATGGCGGGATGTGATTGGCCGTGTATAACTTTTTCCCTAATCAGCGTGTATCTCTATCGCCTCCCTATTTTGTTTATTCATTTATTCCCTGCCCTACTTCACGTATTCCGTTATATATCACCGTCACAAACAAAACGGACCGTTCAGACACGTAAATCCTCAATCACGTATATATAAGTACGGACAACAACACTATATAACGTCCACCACATATTATATAAACTCACTATAAAAATCCTCATCTTTTGGATCAACTATCTATCACTCCTCCTCATCTCCATATTCCGCAACAATTCTTAGGTAAAACCGTCTTATATTAATCTTTATTACTTACGCACTCACTACATACATGCATATCATAATCCCGTCAGCACTAAAATCACGCTGATAACTCCATAATAACCATTTTTACGTGCTTAATGACACACACATCTATTTTTTACGTATTATGGTTACTTTTTTAACTGATCATCATTTTCTAATAAAAAAGTTGCATTTTTTTTCTGGTTTTTGAAGGTTTAATAAATCCATTTTAATGGAGTTGAGATTGGTTGAAGCTAAATTCCTTGCATTTCCTAGACATGTTTGTGGAATTACAAAGTACCCTTCTTCATATCCCAAGTCATATTCTTGTAAAGGTATTTTTTCGGGTTCTTTCCGTTTTTTATTTTTTTTGTGACGAGTATTTTAATTAGTCGAATCGAAGAATCGAATGAATTGGAGGAAGTATTATTTTTTTTTATATTATATCATGTTATGTGATGTGATGTGCATTTTCTTTGTTTTAATCACTTGATTCTGTTAATTTTTATTTGTATGGAAGTTTTTGATTTGATTTATTATAATTTTTATAAGTAAATCAAAGCATTAATATAATCCCGTCAGCATCCAAATCACCTGGTGACTATTTTTACAATAAAAATATAAAACTATTAAGGCATGATATGATTGATTGCACCTTCGATTATTATCTTAGCTTTTGATTGAGATTGTTTTTTACGGTCTTGTATTAGAGCCTAATTACCGTCCAAATCAATGACTTTACGGATTAATACAAACTTTTTTAGTTGATTCGTCATACCTTAAGCTTTTGGCTGAGATTGGTTTTTACGTTCTTGTAAAAGAGCCTAATTACCGTCCAATCAATGATTTTACGGCTTAATAAGAACTTTTTTAGTTGATTCGTCATTACCTTAAGCTTCTGGTTGAGATTGTTTTTTAACGTTCATGTGTTAGAGCCTAATTACCGTCCAATCATTGATTTTACGGCTTAATACGAACATTTTTACCTAATTCGTCATTACCTTAAGCTTCTGGTTGAGATTGTTTTTTACGGTCTTGTATTAGAGCCTAATTACCGTCCAATCAATGATTTTACCGCTTAATATGAACTTTTTTGATTGATTCGTACCTTACGCTTTTGGCTGAGATTGTTTTTTACGGTCTTGTATTAGAGCCTGATTACCACCGTCCAATCAATGATTTTACGGCTTAATACAAATTTTTTTACCTAATTCGTCATTACCTTAAGCTTCTGGTTGAGATTGTTTTTTACGGTCTTGTATTAGAGCCTAATTACTGTCCAAATCAATGATTTTACGGCTTAATACGAACATTTTTAGCTAATTCGTCGTTACCTTAAGCTTCTGGTTGAGATTTGTTTTTTACGGTCTTGTATTAGAGCCTAATTACTGTCCAATCAATGATTTTACGGCTTAGTACGAACTGTTTTAGTAGAATTTTACCGTCAATTGCATCATCTCTTGATCAGAGAGTAAAGGGTATTCGGCGATTATTTGGGTAAGACGGTTTTATCAGTACTCAGAAGCTCGACTCAAAACCAGTATAACTCGGCCGATTGATTGTTTTTTTTACTGTCACTGCAGTAATTTGCTCCAGGGCACCAGAATCTACTACTACTACTGATGGTAAAACAAGTTCAACATTGCTTCTGCAAAGTCCATTTATGAGCAAGTTTAATGGGTTAAACGGAGCACTTTCGAGTCTTTTTTTCACTGATACACGGACTCTTGAGTACTTTGATGACGAGTATGGAGGCGTGATAGTAAACCCGGATAGATTACCCTCTAATCCTAATGTTTTCGCTTCTTTGCTTCAATCATCGCTTTCACAATGGAAAAACAAGGTATTTTAATATTTTTGTTCAGTCATTATTCATTGAAACCTGCAAATTTTTCAGAAAGAATGGAGTTTGACATGAAGTTTTCGGGTCTGAAACGTTGCAGGGAAAGAAAGGGGTTTGGCTTAAGTTACCTTCAGAGTATGCAGAACTAGTACCGGTAGCAGTTAAGGTTAGTTCGTGGCTCGGCTTTCTATGCTTTTAGCTTGATCTTCACATGTTATATCTGTTTTGGGCTGGTAGCATTGAATCAGTTGCCTTTACTTTTGGTACTCTCTCGTCTGCACGTGTCCGACACTTGATATTTGAGTGTAGCATTCGTGATCCGTCTTAAAATGGCTGATAGGTGATGGTTGAGGCCCAACTATTATAAATATTCCTAATACGCTCCCTCATTCGAATGCCCATTGGGCTTGAAGAGTGGTTAGTTTTGCACAGGCCCACCCATACCGTGTGCTGGTTGAGGGGTTTTGAGGTTGTCAGGATTCGAACCCGTGACCTTCGGTCACACTGGCTCTGATACCACGATACATGAACCATCTCAACCAAAACCTTAAGGTGATGGTTGAGACCCAACTATTATAAATATTCCTATTATCAGATTCTTATATCCAAGTCTCAGTAAGATAGTATATGTCTGATCCTGTGCCGGGGGGACAGTAATTTATCGGGTTCTGAGATGCCATTACCCAATTACCCTGCTTGCTGTGGGACTGTGGGAGTCTCTTTTGTCGTTCAAAAACCGGAAGGCTATGACAGTGATGCGTATTCTTTAGATTCCGAGCCCATTATAGTTATGCTCCGTTTTAGGACTAAGGAACAGACTGTAGAAGGATGCTCCCGCATCAGACAGTCATTTGTTATTACATTCAAAATCCCTCGAGACAGGAACGGCTTTTAAGCATACCCTTTAATTATGCTGCAGGAAGGATTTCAGTATCACCATGCCGAGCAAGGATACGTAATGTTGATCTACTGGATTCCCGAAGGGCCGTGTATGCTACCGGCCAACGCATCCCATCAAGTAGGGGTGGGAGGATTTGTAATCAACGAAAAAAACGAGGTTAGTTTTCTGAACATCCTTCAGATATGTACCTGTCTGTCATTGATGAACGATACCCTAAACCCTAAACCCTAAACCCTGAACTGATAATCGACTGTCATTGACGACTATGCATAGGTGCTTGTAGTACAAGAGAAGTATTGTGCTCCCCCGTTTGTCGGCTTTTGGAAAATCCCAACTGGTTTCATCCATGAGGTAACGGAATACATAGCCTAATTCTGTAGTTTATATAGATTGAGAGTTCAAGACCAGTCCAGTCGATTTTAACTCGTGTTGTTTGGTTATTGATTAGTCCGAGGAAATATTCACCGGGGCTGTTAGGGAAGTGAAGGAGGAAACAGGGGTAAGTCCGTCAATGATTTCAGTTAGCGATACAGATAATCCAGTACGCCTGTAATCCCGTATGTATGAAACTGTTACCTGTTTCGGCCTTGCAGATCGACACTGAATTCACAGAAGTCATTGCATTCAGGTAATCATTAATTCAGTACATTATCTTGGAACCTCCTGGGAAGGTTCCCGTGGTGGTCTGTGGGGCCAGTACATAGCCTGGCGAGCTACCACGGCTAACATTTCTGGTCCTAGGTTTGGGATGGGGTGTTACACGTGCTCATAACTACGCGTGAAATTTTCAGGCACGCTCAAAACATGGCGTTTGAGAAATCAGATTTGTTCTTCATTTGCACTTTGAAGCCGCTTTCAACCGAAATTAAAGTTGATGATCACGAAATAGAAGCCGCTAAGGTAAGCAAATTTTACTTCCGCGTCTGTCCAATGCAGTCTACTCTACTCCAGTTGTTATAACGGAAGCACAAAGAAAGATAAAAACAAACAATAAAGAACAATACACGGTGTGTTAGCTACTTCCACAAGGCAGAAGTGCTAGGGTAGAGGTAAAGAGTTTATATTGTAATCTTAAGCTAATACAATACAGATTTGACCTAATAAGGCCCAGACAGAAACCCTAGCCCAATACAGAATTCAGCGAGACCCCGCATAGTCGTTCAAAGCGGCGACTAGCAGATTTAAGGCATAGACCCAACACCAGTACCATAACATTTTCAGGAAAACTGATTTTTTTATGGATCTTTGTACAGTGGATGCCCTTGGTAGAGTTCGTAAAGCAACCATGGATACAAGAAGACAACATGTTCAAGAAAGTAACAGACATTTTCCTCGCGAGAATGGGGAAGAAATACTGTGGACTTCACGCTCATCGCGTGATTTCAAAATTTGACGACAGATCTTCCACTTTGTATTACAATGTAGTTCAGACCGAGCAGGATTCTTCTAACTGCAGAGCGAGCGACTGAGCCTAGCTAACTGCCCGTCTGCCCACGACATAATCACGAAATGGTTGGATTTCTGAGACGGAGTATAATGTATAGAGTACCTCTAAGGTCGGATATGTATAGATAATTAGATATCGATGGATGTTTTGAAATCGACGTAGATACGAATTTGTGCAGGAATGTGACTGGTTTGTTTGATTGCATTATTTGCATCCTCTATCAATTTTCTAGGTCCACATTTGCTACAATGTAGTACAATCATTTGAAAATATCTATTGATCGATCATACACGTGATTCTTTTAGTGTTTCGTGAGAGAATGATACTGAAATTTAGTACGGAGTATCAATTGAGACGATAACATTGTCTAAAGGTACAAACAAGATTAGTACATTTATCGTAAGGGGTCGATGATTCGAACTTTTGATGTATAATTCCGGTTACAATGGTCTCGTAATCTACGTATCTCTTTATTATTAAGTCGGAAAAAACAGGGCTGGTATAAGATCAAATTTGAAATATATCAATATTAAATTATGCTACAGCCTAGTACGTAAATCCAATTTTTATACCGGGGAATTAAAATGTAAAGAATCAATTTTACTCTCGACGTTAATTTATTATAATAACTTAATTTCTTTTAGATTTATTTGGGATGCAGATTACGTAAATCCCGACATTGTAATAATTTAAAAAATTTAGTTTTGTTTTTTCTAGCTTAATTTTAACTTATTTCAGTTTAATTTAACTCTTTTCAGTTAAGCGTACCCCTATTCAAACTCTATTTAGTTCAACAAAGCTCAGTTTTATTCCGCTCAAACTCATTCAGTTCAATTTGGATTTTTAAGATAAAAAGAACCGAGAAATAAAGAGAATGACACATACAAACATTGTAATTGAGAAAAAATATATAAATCTGATCTATATAAATATAAGAACATTTCATTCATTCTCATGCATCCAATTTTATTTTACAAAAATGTGGGATCCATAACAAATAATACGGAATTAATTACTGAAAAATTGAGCTATACGTCACATCCTACAATTGTGTAAAAGAAATAAAGTATAAAATATTCATGTATATTTGTTAATATTTTTAAGTTTTATTCATTAAATCAATATTCTTGAAAAATACCGTATAATTAAATATATCTAGATATATAATACACATATAATTTAAATGACGAATTATATTAAAATTTACGTCATAGAAATTTGCGATTTTAAAAACCGTATCGGTTTTGGTAGGTTCACCTCCATACTATCGAAAGGGGGACGGCCGGACGGGCATGCCACTAAAAGAAGCAAAACACCAATAAAATATCAAAACCCCAAAAAAAATTTAAAAAGAAAAAAAAAAGGAAAAAAAAAATATTCGCCGATCTCCGGTAAAATATCTCTTCATCGCCGGAAATCCCCAATTTCTAGGGTTTATCTCTTTAACAAATTCTTCTCAATCTTTAATTCTCCCCCGATTAACTCAAATTTCGTCGACGATACACCTTAAGATCGTCAAAATTAGGGGCAATTGCAATTCAATAATTAGCTAGGGTTTTCCGGCATGCGATAATTGTGAATTTTGAAATTGAATTGAGATTGTAAGAAGAATGCGGTTCAGTTTTGGGGGATGGAGTGGGAGAAAGGAGAGTGAAGGAGGTGGTAAAGAAAGGACGGCATTGTATTTAAATGTATATGATCTTACTCCTGTTAATAATTATTTGTATTGGTTTGGTTTAGGTATCTTTCATTCTGGAATTGAAGGTGATCTTTCGTCTTTCATCGTTTTCTCTGTTTCATTTGATTGTTTACGTTTTTTAAATTTTGTGTTTTCTTGGTTTTCTTTGATTGTATATGTTTTTAATGTTGTTCTTTGCTTGTTCCTTTTGATTGTATGCGTCTGTTGAATTGTGTGAGGGTGATTTTGAAAAGGAGGCAGTAGCGGAACCAGGATTTGTAGTTGGAGAGCGGAAATTGTGGCGGAAATTTTAAATCTTTCATTGCCAAAAGGATGAGCTGCCTTGTTAGCCCTTTAGTTTCGTCACTGGGAATAGATGAAGTATTATGTGTGTCAATTATCATTGTGAATTTGCTTGATGTCATCTGATAATGTCATTTTCGAGTTACAATACCCAATTTCCTCGTTGTATTGGATATCTTCTAGTGTGCTCGGCTTTAGGCTGGGACATGGTATGTTAGTAAAAGATGATTGGGTAGTGGTGTGGTTTTATTCGATAATTGGGGAACGCGTGGGGAGGGAGGGGAACATTTTGTAGAGGTTTATGAAGTTGTTTACCTTGTGTCATTTATGGAGAAGCTACATTTCGCAAATGCGTGATGAATTCTATATCTAAGCAAGTAGGCTTTACAAGTAGGGGGAAGTTGTTATTGCATTAAGCTTTATTTTTATCATCCCCTGGCAAGATGGATGTCCCTTGGTGAGACCAATCTTGGAAAGAAGTTGAGAATGGGACGTAGGGAGTGGTTTGGTTAGGGTGTGACTAATGAGTGCGTTGATCATTTCAAGAATGCCTTAGAGGCTCAGACATAGTGGAGATAATAGAAATAGAAGTTTAACCAATATAGGAGTCTGTCAGTGCCGAGCCATCCTTAATAATCAGATCATGGGAACCATCATGGGGAGCATGTATGCAAGTTCTTGAGATCATTGATGATTTGGTGAGTAGAAAGTAGAAACACTAAGAGCCAAGAGTTGAAGTAGTGAATATGGCCTTGTGAGCTAGATGATGTGGTTGGTAGGAAGGCTTACAGTGGGTTTTTGGGCATGACAGTGGCAAGTGGGTGCAGGAGGCCAGGAGCACGTAAGGCAATCTGTGGAAACAAGTGTTGGAAGGTAAGACATTGGGCAATAACATGGCACTTGACACTTGCTCTTGAAGGCATTAGGGAAGAGGGAAATGATGGTCTATGTTACATACTTACATCAACTCTTTAATTTTAGTGTCATACCTGTGTCCGACATGACACTTCAAGGATATGGGTAGGGATCTTTACCTGACACTTGCCATATCAAGACTTCTCTGGAGAGACAATATTTCATTACCAGAGTAGAGGATTTTGACAGGCACAAAAAGCATATAGTATGATTTTTGACAATTTTAAGCATTATGTTTTAAACCCTCTCTATATTTCGTTTAAAAGACTCGAGATATTTTATTTTTAGTTAATTTTATTTATTTGAAGACGTGTCCCCGTACCTTTATCATTGGGACAGTGTCCTCATGTGTCAAAATTTGAGTCTTGAAGAGTCCGACACTTTGTGATATGAACCGTGCCCAGTTCTTGTATGAGAGTTTAAGTAACATAGGTTGTAGAATTAGGTGGCTTTGGCAGCAACCAAGGTGATCCAGAGATGGGGTCCTGCCGGCACTGTTGGTTAGGACGGTATTGGGTAGCATATATGGTGCTACGAAGAGGGCCAATAACAAGTTTATCTTGGGGAAGGGGAGGTTGCTGGGGTCTGTTAATATTGGGGTTTAGATTCAGTTGAATTAGTTAATATCCCACTTGTTGATCTTATTGGCGTATAATATTGTTGCCGAAAACGATGTGCAAAAAAAAGGAAGTTATATGCTCATGTAAAACCTCAAAATGCAGTTCATGGCATGGAGTATGGATTTGGAGCACATGACTATCCTACTAGTGGTGTGTTTGAGGTGGAACCCAGGAGCTGCCCTGGATTTATCTTTAGAAGGTCCATACCTCTTGGCAGCACGGACATGTCTCGCACCGAATTTCGCTCATTTATGCAGGAACTTGCATCAAAGTATCATGGAAACACATATCATCTAATTGCCAAGAACTGTAACCATTTTACAGATGAAGTCTGTACGCGTCTCGCTGGGAAAAGTATTCCTGGCTGGGTCAATCGACTTGCACGGTTAGGTGAGGACATGTCTTTTTTTCATGGCTTCATGCAACTCATAGAAACTACAGCAGTATATATGAACTTGTACGATGTGTGTTTTCGTTCATGCGTGGTTTTAGATAATCAGTTTGCTCACAATTTATGATAATTGATGAGATCAGTGCATTGTAGACTTGATAGTTAGCACTTAGAAGCTGCATGAGTGCATGACTGCATCGCTGTTTTCGAGTGACCATTAATTTACCTAAATTATGCTTTTGAAGCTGCAGCCTCATTCTTCAATTGCTTACTACCGGAACAAATTCAAATAGCAGCTGTTCGACAGCGCCCTGATCAATTAACATGCTCAGGCAAGTTCTCTTCACCATCCTCTTAGTACAGATCAATGAAGAGGCCATCATTTATTTGGCTATTTGTTTTGTAGTTGATTTACAGCATATAAGTACGACCGCAGAGCACAATCAGGGCCAAGATGTAGTGTGTATTACTTCTGCTCGTCATATTACCTCTCGTACCATTGTCTCCAATACTCGAGTCTAACACATGGAGTCTTGGACACGTCACACGTGTATGATACTTGAATACTTTATTTATGTTTTTCCCCCCTTAAATAGCCGAGTTTAGCATTTGAACCTGTACACTTGAATACTTCATCTGATACTTTAACCAAGCTTTGTTGACTTCGTTCCGATATAATTTTTAGTGGGAAAGGCTAGATGGGACGAAGTACTGTATTACGTGATCTTGCAAAAGTGGGTTATTCCTTCACTCCCTTGTAAATTCTGAAATTTGGGACACACTTCCTAATCGTTTTTTCGCTAATCACCCTTTTAAAAATATCTACATGTCTTAATCACTCCCCAAACCTACTTCCGATTGGAAAATGTTAAAACTTTCCGTTTTTGGGTTTTCATCTAGCTGCTTTTCTTCCCCTTTCATTTTCCTTTGGGATAAACGCGCATAAATTTAATTAGTTATCTCTTTTGGATGACTTTCCCGACATGGTGCAGCCTTTGTACTATAAACATCTTCCGAAGGGTAGCGTTAACTAAATTATCAATGGACAATAACAAAAATAATCTGCCAGAGTCAATGCTTACGTTTCTCAAAATCACTTTAAACTTTATTCTTGATTTATTTTTTTGGGTTTTTATACATGTGATAAGTTCGATTTAAAATCTATAAAACCCCTTTGTCTTTCATTTTTTGTTTCACTCCACCTTTTTTTTTTTTTGAGTTCACTCATGACGGTTCCAAAGGATGATTCATGTCAGGCGACCCCAAAACTTTTTGGGACTAAGGCTCTGATGTTATTGTTGTAGTCAATGCTTACGTTTTTCACCGTGAAGTTGGTGTGGGGAGAATTTGACATTGAAAATGTTTTATAAGCAAGGAATTTTACAAATCTCGAAATTTGAAATGACATTTTGACAATCAATCCTCTTTATTTTAGTCATTCTCAGACAATTAGACTATGATATGTTGACTGTGATGTATACAACGAAAAACGATTTCATTAGATCTTATATTGAGGAGTAGAAAAGAACATATATGCTCGATAGTAACATCTGTGTCCTCTCGTCTGTCCATATAATTTAATCCCTTTGATTGGTTATGGATCAACAGAGGACGACGGCTCAGGATCATTGACGTCGGAATCCGATGACGAGGAGGCGGTAGATGATGCTGATCATCATTTACTTACTATACCCTCAGCCGACGTGGCATTTTTGCAGGAAAAACCTGTTAAACTTGCTAGGGAGCTGATGTAGACTTCTGATCGTTATTGTTTTCATATTTTTCTCTTTAATTCATCCACAGAACTCTCTGTACCATATTCCGTTGCTATTTTTGTAATATTTTCGATTGTAACAGTCCCGTCTTACACGAGTTGATTGTATGACATTGTAACATCGGTTATGCTGTAGGAAAGACGATTGTAAATTTTTAAGGCCTGCCTATGAAACTGGCTGCCATTGTAAGTTATGTTTATGTGCAAAATAGTGCACCGGATACGTTATTTGAACCCGTCTCGTTGTTTTCCCGATTATTGTTGTTTACTTTCCCGTTATGTCCGGGTCTCCGTCCGATCATACTTGAACAAAATAACCTTATATCGACATAAATACGAATTGACTTGATTAGATCTAACTTGATTTAAAACTATCCCAAATGACCAATACTGTGGATAAAGTATGTAAAGAAATATCAAATCACAAATTCTCATTAAAGACGGACACTATTCGTCACAAGCAGCTTATGATGGATATTATCTGTTACAAACAAGATTCTTTGATATCGAATATTCAACGGAGCTATTTTCAGTTTTTCATTAAACCAACGAGCGAAGATCCACGCAAGACATGAACGCATATTTAATAAATAAATAATTCGTCATGAAGAAATCTCAAATCATAATTAAATCATAAAGGATGTAAACTAAGTTATCCGGTAGCGTATATCTAAAAAAAATAATTCCTAAGTCATGTTCTTTCCGGCTTAATTTCAGTTTATTTATGTTAAATTCGGCTTTATCCCGTTTAGTTCGGTTCGACTTATTTCTTTATAAATTTAACTCATACCTAAGCTCAACTTCATTCATTATAGTTTATTTCAATTTAGCTCAAACTCCATTTAATTCAATTCAGCTCGTTTTAACTGAAAAAACAGAGTCCCGGCCTCCTAAAAACAACATTTTAATTATAATCAAAGATTACTTAGACTTACGTTTGCACGTTACAAGTTTAATCACCTGGAAACAACGATATTAATATTAGAGTGTGGACATGTACTTTCATGATTGCACGTTACAAATAGTCAACTCTTGTGAAATCGGATAATATTCCCTCCATTTCCGTCAATAGTCTTCTAATTGACCCTTTTTTTAAGAAGTCGAATGAAATTATAGGACATTATTAGACATTTAGGGCGTCAACCATTTTAATAACGGTTTTTCTAATGTGTCCCCCAGGGCACACATTAATAACCTAATTATGGAAATATTTACAAGATATTCTCACTAATTATAGTAAAAATGAGTTTATACTTGAATATTTGTTGAGAATATCTTATAAATAATTGCGTGTCCTTAGGACACACGTTAGAATTTAGAAAAACCATTTTAATAACGGTTTTTCTAATGTGTGCAATAACCCAATTGTGAAAATATTTACAAGATATTCTCACTAATTATAGTAAAAATGAGTTTATACTTGAATATCTGTTGAGAATATCTAATAAATATTTACGTGCCCTTAGGGCTTAGGGCACATACACGTTAGAATTTAGAAAAACGTTTGTACCATCCAAATCCGTCATCTCATTTTTCATAATATATACTCCCTCCGATCCAGACAAAACGTAATAGTTGTTTTATCATAGTTGTCGAGACACGTTTTACAACGTGAATATCTTTAGTTACACATTATTAAAAATTATAAAAATTTAATATTCTTATAGTATCCATGACTAGTGCAAAAAAATCCCACGTTACTATATTTTGTCTTATAGATTAGTGATAATGAATAGGGCTAAAAAACAACTGTTACCTTTACATCGGAGGGAGGGAGTAATATAAAGGGAGTTTGTTCCAATTTCTTGTCTTATCACCAATACTTAAAGCATGAGACTTGTAACACCACTTGTTGCACCATCTTTTACCTACATCTTTCTTTTACTATTAATCTTTGTTCATGTTTCTAATTCACTTCCCTTCATTGTGCTTCATGGTACCTAATTCTATCTACTTACGGTTTTTCTAACGAGTATCTGAATCGCTAACTAGTAAAATAAATAACGTTTTATAACGCGTGTCTAGTTAGTTTTTATCGTGTTTTCATAGTATAGTTCCAGGTTAGAAAAACCGTTAATATATTTACTTTGGATGTCAATGTAGGAATTGGGGATGAATGCTCGAGTCGTGGAACGACAAAGTTTACTAAGAGCTTAAGTGACTGGTCTGGATCAGAAGGATATTGCATGTATGCTCCCCCTCGCTCTCGCTCCCTTTTATATTGTAAATGAGTCAGAACTGATAGATGAACCGTCTTAACCAAAACCTTAAGGTAATGGTTGAGGCCCAACTATTATTAATATTCCTAATACGCTCCCTCACTCAAATGCCCCATTGGGCTTGAAGAGTGGTTAGTTTGCACAGGCTCACCCATACCGTGTGCTGGTTTCAACTTCGTGGTTTTTGAGGGGTTTTGAGGTCGCCAAGATTCGAACCCGTGACCTTCGGTCACACTGGCTCTGATACCATGATAGGAACTACTTTCATTCGCTCTGCATATAGTCTGGTTCCTGCAGGCTGCAACTGTTGCTTCTGATGTTTATTTCTGCAATGCTATGCATGCTGTTGCGCGCGATTTTCTGATTTTTTTTCTTTCGTCTTTAACTTCAGTGAAGTCGGAAATGGATTATGGGATTCTTGGTTTACGCCTATTGGAGATCAGGTAAACCAGGAACCGAAAGAATCAGCATCTTTCATTCTATACAAAATTCAGTTCTGTCAAGTGTCAATCCATGTTCTAAATTCCGTTTTATTTGTCGTTGCAGGCTCAAATTGTATGCAATAAGGTATAAAACACGCTGTTAAAACCGCTTCTGCGTTCTGTTGTTCCGTTTAAAATGATATTCTGATTCTCTACGCGCTGATCAATGTAGGTGAAGAAGATGGAAAAACTCCGCCAAGGTTACAACATTGTTGGTCGCTCCCAGGTAAGAACGAACTTTTTGCTAAAATGGTGCTTAAAACCAAACTATTTAACAAAGTAGGGTCGGTTTCAAACTATTTACCGAAAATGGTTCGACGTCATCATTTTTACTTTTTTTTTGTTTTTTTTTTTTTTTAGGAAAATAGAACTAGTCGCTGTCAGGGACAGCGACAAGTTCCTTAGCACAAAACAATGCGCCACAGGCTACATTCGCGACCTCCGTTCTCTTTGCTCCGACCATCAAATTACGAAATATCACATTCATTCTCTCCTTCTCACATCCCTTATCATATTTATATATTTTGTTGAGTTATTAGCTTCGTTCCTTCTTGATTCGTAGCACCGCGAAACCGAAATCGGTAGTGAACGGGCGATATTGCGGATCGTTTTTTGTGCAAATCACAAAGCTAATAACTCAACAAAATATGTGAATATGATAAGGGAAGTGAGAAGGAGAGAATGAATGTGATATTTCGTAATTTGATGGTCGGAGCAAAGAGAACGGAGGTCGCGAATGTAGCCTGTCGTGCAGTGTTTTGTGCTAAGGAACTTGTCGCTGTCAAAAAAAAAGTAAAAATGACCATTTTCGGTAAATAGTTTGAAACCGATCCTACTTTGTTAAATAGTTTGGTTTTAAGCACCATTTTAGCAAAAAGTTCGGTAAGAACTATACCGACTATTGTTCTGATATTTTACGTGTTTACTCTGAAGTCGTCTTTGCTCCCAATCTATACCGACTATTATAGGGAAATTTGATTGCGCGAGGAGTGATTCAATTCTGCGAAGGAGGACCACCGGTCAAGAACTATATCTCACTGGGCGGGCCGCATGCTGGTATTGCTTCAGTTCCACTTTGTGGCGTAAGTGAACCTGTCTTCGATGTTGGTCGCTGACATTACTGTCTTCGAAATGCTCGTTCGTGGGTAAATAATCGGGTCTTTTGCTTGCAGTCTGGTTTATTCTGTGAACTAGCAAATTTACTCATTGAATCCGATGCATACACAGACCTCGTTCAGGTAATTTACTGCGTAAATGCTCTGGTTTACAGTCTGATACTTGCTTTCCTCTGATGGCGATTCGCTGAATTCGCAGGAACATTTAGCTCCCAGTGGCTATATGAAGATCCCCAGTGTGAGTACCGGCCTGTCACGTCTTCAATTGTCGTGAAATTTTCATTCTTTTCGTGTTCACTGAAAGCCTACAAGTGAAATTGTTATAACGGAAGCACAGATAAAAACAAACAATAAAGAACAATACGCAAGATAGGGTTGTTAATGAGACGAGACAGCTCACGAGTAACTCGAGATCGGCTCGGTTAAAGCTCGACTCGAGCTGGGCTCGGCTCGAGAGCTTAACGAGTCAAGCCGAGCAAAGGCTGGCTCGACTCGAAAAGCTCGCGAGCAGCTCGAACATTTGAGATTATATAAGATATTAATCCTATTTTATAAAAATATACTCATATTTTATAGAAATATTTTATCATTATTATATCCTTGTATCATATATATATATCAACTAGATTTCATGCCCGGGCGTTGCCCGGGTAATATCTTAACAGAGTTTTAAAGTAATTAGCATGACGTTAACCTTAACAAAAAAGCATAAGCATATAACATAGGTTTAAAGTAATTCAATTGGTTCGACACTATAATATCTTCGGCGCACTTGTTTTTTTATATAGTGTATAACTTTCTCACATTTTGACACACTCACTTCTCTCCTCAACATCTCTTAAGTGGTTTCGTTTTAAGAAAGTCTATTTTGCATATGATGTTTGATGTTTGACAATTTGATTATTCAAAGTTGCTAATCTTTAGTTTCATAATATTCTAGTTGATACAAAAAATTAACTTGATCTTAATTGAGTTTTAAACTAAACTATTGTGACACCACATGGTTCAAAAATTATTTGAAGGACAATGACCCGTAATAACTTAAAATGAACAGCTTGTCTTATTTGTAACGGTCACACGGTTGTGATTTTTCACAACCCTCTCCCACTTCCTTTCACTTGCATCCCTATTTGACCCCTTGTTTCATGTCAAAAGCTGGAATGATCGTAAATGATTTTATAATCTTATAACCAATTTTTCGCAGCATAAGAGATTGTTGCCAATGCTAGTAAGTTGTTAATGCCACTCCACCATTTTATCATATTATTTATACGACAACCTTCTCACCAAAATGAATCCTCTCCATTCCTTTTCTCACTATTTTCCCTCATAAATATTTTCGGAGTCTGACTATATTATATTCCCTTCTATTTGTCTTTTTCAATTTCAATATTAGAGAATCCTTACTCGGCGATTTGTATTTTCTTTTTTTCAACACCGTCAACTTATTATTGCACCACAATATACACATACGAAACATAGCATTCACGATATCTGCCTTAATTTGCGAATACAAAATCTTCAATTACTTCATATATATACCTTTATATATATATTTGACTTTTTTTTGGGTAGTTCATTTTAACTTTCATGGCTATAGTTATGTAATAACATTCGTGTCAACTCATCACCCTAAGAGTTACATTACTTTACACCATAGCAATTTCATTATCCATTAAAATTCTATCTATAGTCTTTACAATTCAAACTATTGTAATATATTATTCACTTTTACCCTCATACTAATATTATTATTCTTATTAGGTATTTTTAAGCTCATAGATGTAATATATAATTGCCTTAATATAATTCTTAACATAAATTTATATTTCCACCGTCCCAGTATCAAGTTGTTGAGTTCCCTTTATTACTTAATTACTTATGTACGTATTTTTAATTACTTGTGTTGTTCATTAATTGACAGTTTAAATCTCGAGGATTGCATAATTTCTATTTATATTAACTTAGCCAAAAAACCTTTAGTGGCTTTAGTTACAAACACGGATAAAAATCAATCAACCACGTAAGTAATAATGGAGTATTTAATAACATCTAAAAATTTGTAAAAGTAAGATGATAATTCAATTATTCAAAAAATATAAATAAGAGCACTATAATAACATTGAGCAACATTACATGTGTAAATGTGGATATACAATAAAGAGTCTTTTTTAATTTTCTATAGATGTCACAGACCCAAATATTATCTACTTTAATAATGAAATTCTATAATCTATTCATAAAAATTCATAAATTTACCTTACTCTGTATGACACTCTCCCGTAAATTTTCTTAACATAGCTAAATATTTTAAAAATAATATTTGTATATTGTAGACGTGGATAATATGGAGATAATAAAATTTGATCTCGTCAATACGATTTACCGTCATATTCACCTGCACAAATCGTCTTATTTTACAAAAGTCAACCACCAGCAATGACACTAATGATATAGTAACCGCGTCTTGTAGGCTAGAATTTCCTTGGGAACTTGAGGAAGATCTAAGTGGATATACCTAGACTAAATTTATTAATGGCGGCCCTTCTTTTCCATAGTTGTTTTCAAAATGAAACGAAAACCAATAATTACGTAAACGTATCACGTGTGTATAATTATAATGTAAATAACAAAATAAGAAATAAGAATCAAAAGAATGAGTAGCATTAATTAATCGTTAATAATTGGGAAATTAAAATTAAGAATAATAATAATCAAAAGAAAGAGAAATTAATTTGTGTACCATGATTCGTGATGATGGGCACCATAATATATATATAGCTGTGAGAAAGAGAGCAATAACTATAATTATAATTATGATAGGACTCTTGCAACATTATCGTATATAACTATACATACAATTCAAGTAAAGATAGAATTCTCTAAGACTTCTATTATAATTATAATTATAATTCCCTCCTATAATTATTACTAATTCGTAACGATTTGTAACGTATTATATTTAAACGTAAACAAGCTAGCAAGAACGTACGTAAATTAATTAATTCAAGCAGGCTAGTAAGCACGTACGTAAAATAATAATAAAATAACAAAACATTAGTTTGTAGTATGTTGAACGTAGTAATAATAATAATTAAATAATAATAAAATAATACTAATAACATGTAGTTTGGTCACACACACGTTATGATAGTATTAATTAATAATAGTAACATAAGAGTATAACAATAGAAGTTGTAGTAGGAATATTAGTAATGCTAATAATTTTTAGTAATAAACAATAGACATTAGTAGTATTAGTGTTTGATTCACTTTCTCAATGCATGCATGACGTTGTAGGGCTCAAGTTAATTTATCCATACTGATTTAGATTTTAAATAACATATTTTTTTTACTTTGCCATCAAATATTACGAATACAGCAATCTCTTTTAATCGATAGAGAAACTTTTAAAGCGATTACAACAATCTTTTTTTTTTTCAAAGGTACGGTAATTTTCAAGACTATAATAAGTTAATAACCTCTTATATCTCTAGTAGCTAGGCTTCTTATAGTCATTTCAAGCGTGCCGAATTGGCGACCGTTGTCCTGAAAAAAATTTCCGTAGCAAAAACATACCGTAGTTAGTATACATATGTGTAAAAATGATAAAGAAAACAAATATATAAGATGGAAACAATATAAAGAAATTAAAATCAAAGCAAAAACATTGGAAAGACGAATAAATACTGATGCAAATATATATACTCCCTAATATAATAGGTGACGTGTTTGAGTCGCACTTGTCTTCTTTTATTTTATAATTCTAACCAGTTGTAAATTCTATCTATTAGCTACTTATTTTATTATTATTAGTTGTAAAGTATATCTAAGTACTTAATTACTTAATAATTAATTTATGGTTGGTCAATTCTCAAATTTTAATCATCTAAGATAATAGTCAATTAAATAAATAATTTTCCAATTCTCATAATTATAATTAATAAAATAATTCACAAAACTTGAACCAATCACATCGCTCGAAAAGTTCCTCTTTTAAGTATATATATTGATTATCTTATTGATTTGCTAATTACTTTTACATATAATCTTCGAACCTTGTTATTGAAAATATCGGAAGAAAAAAAATAAAAAAACATATAATTTTGTATAGGCTCGATTCGGCTCGAGTTTGGCTGGAGCTCGTGTTAAAGCTCGTAAGCTTTGTAACGAGCGCATTTTTTTCAAGCTCGAGTAAGATCGGCTCGAGCTCGAGTTTTGGTAATCGAGCACAAGCTGAGCAACGCCCAGCTCGGGCTCGGCTCGTTAACACCTCTATGCACAGATTTATGTGGTTCACTAACGGTGTGTTAGCTACGTCCACAGAAGGGAGAGAGTCAGATTACAGCTTCAGAACGATATAGAATATTATATCTGCTAGGGTAGAGGTTAAGAGTTTATAGAGTACTCTTAACCTAATACAATACAGATTTGACCTAATAAGGCCCAGACAGAAACCCTAACCCAAAACAGAAGTCAGCAAGACCCCGCATAGTCGTTCGAAGCTGTAAATTCAAGGCATAGACCCAACAGAAATGTTATCAAATCGCGTCTCAAATTACTCTGAACTGTCATGTATACATAAACAGCTTATGTTTTCCTGATTGCCAGAACATGGAAGACTACTTGGACAAATGTAGCTTTCTTCCGAAGGTGAATAATGAGAAACCGGGTGAAAGAAACTCGACTTACAAAAACCGTTTCAGCAGCTTACAGAATCTGATACTGATAATGGTAGTGTTACTCTTACTCTGTCAAAGTTTCGACACCTTTCTAGTTTTCATGGTTGCAAGCCTTGCAATGTAAGTATTTAATTAGCTACTGGTTATCGACTTATCGGCTATCGCAGTCTGAACAAGACAACGTTCTGGTGCCTAAAGAATCGTCGTGGTTTGGATATTACCCAGATGGCGCTTTCACTCCTTTGCTTCCTGCACAGAAGGTACGCACGCAGAGTTTAAAACCCGTTAGCATCAAAATTGTCATTGTTCCGACTATGGGATTGATAGTCATGTGTACATATATGTATATTACAGACGAGACTGTACATCGAAGATTGGATCGGTCTGAAGACGCTGGATGATGCCGGGAGAGTTAAATTCGTCAAAGTGACCGGAGGACATCTCGGAATTTCAGATGAAGATATGAAGAAGCATATGGTGCCTTACTTGCTGAGCCAAAAGTCGAAACTATAGGCCCGGAATCGTGAAATCTCAGGATTTGCGACTAGTCAAATACTACCATGCAGGGTAGATAAGACAGAGCAGAGTGTTTAAGGAGTAGCAATTATTTCATCTTATTTACTCACGTGGTTAATAGTTAACTAGTCGTAAGTTTGTGACATATATACCCGAGGCGGTCATAACTCATAAAGGAGCTTTATTGCATTTTTAATCACAATTACCATATATTCTTATTGATTGGATTGATATATTAATAACAAATTATGAATAATTTTAAACTTGAGTAAAATCATTTGTAAAATCCGTCTTACATAAATATTTGTACTTTAAACAAATCTTTAGTTTTTATCTTGCTTTCACGAATTTAATGAGAATACTACGAATTATTATAGACTTTTTTAAATAACTTCAAACTTCGATTTAACTACCATAATACATTAATACCTAAATATTATACCACTCATCTTTTAATAGAATTGAGTTTTTATTGATCTTGAAATTCGCACCATAATACCTTAATAATGATACGTAATGTTGAAATTGGCATATGGTTTAAAATAGACACATTTAGAGGTCCTAAGATTATTTTAATGATTTGTTTGAAATATATAAAATAAATTTTATACTCTATTTTATGTTGATTTAAGATAAATAAGATCATCCAATATTTATTATAGGATATAATGAAGCTACAAACAAAGATTAAGGAAAAACATACGTCATGTATATACCTCATGATGCAACATCGAACACGTGGTAGGAAAACGGGTAGAAAAATAAACGTTGCCCGCTACAACCTCCCGAATGACTCAAATTGAAGTGTTATAATACCCGTTTTTTAGGTCTCTGGAGTCCCGGAACAAAAATGTCCGAAAATTGCACGGGTGATTACTCGAGTCATAAAATGCAGCCACACAAATTTTTAGACACATCGAAGGACATTTAAGATTGCCGGTATACTATATATAAACCAGTTATAACCGAAAATCGCATAATCGTGTAAAAGTGATATATATATATATATATATATATATATATATATATATATATATATATATATATATATATATATATATATATATAGTTGTCTTTTGAGTCTGAAATCGAATAGTATAGCTCATGATGCGCCCTCTAACACCTGGTAGTAAAACGGGCAGAAAAAGAAACGTTGCCTGTTACGACCGCCCGAACGGCTCAAATTGAAGTGTATAATACACATTTTTTAGGCATCGGATTCCCGAAACAAAAATGTCCGAAAAACATACGGCTGGTTACTCAACTCATAAAAAACCGGCCACACAAAATTTCAAAAATAACGGAAGACATTTGAGGTTGTCGGTATGCTATAAACCAGGCCAGGTTAACTGAAAATCGGATAATCGTGTAAAAGTGATATATAGTTGCTATTTTGGTCTGAAATCGAATAACATAGCTTATGATGCTCCATCGGACACGTGGTAGAAAAAGAGGCAGAAAAAGAAATGTTGCACGCTACGACCTCCAGAACGACTCATATTGAAGTGTATACACGTTTTTTAGGGTTTAGGGTCTCGGAACAAAATTGTCTGAAAATCGCACGGGTGGTTACTCGAGTCATCAAAAGAGGCCACACAAATTTTCAAAAACAACAAAGGACATTTGAGGTTGCCAGTATGCTATAAACCAGGTGTTAGGATAGAATGAGCCTACAGACAAGCATTAAGGAAAAAAAAAGTTCGGATTCGAAAATAACAAAAAAATTGCCGATTTTGAAGGTTATTTATCCAAGTTTTTCAGGCCGACAGAGTCCCGGGATAATAGTTCACGAAATTCGCACCATAGTACCTTTAAACCATATAAATATGACTCAATGTGTTAAAATTGGTATACGGTTTAAAATACACACATTTAGAGGCCCAAGATTATTTTATAGGACGTGTTTGATCGAGATAAACAAAGTAAGTTTTATACTTCAGTATATGTTGGTCTTGAGTAAAATCTGATCATCTAGTATTTATGATAAGATAAAATGAGCCTACAGACAAGCATTTAGGAAAAAAAGTTCGAATTCGAATGATAAAAAATTGCCGATTTTGAAGGTTATAATCCACTTTTTTCAGGTGGACAAGGTCCCGGTATAAAAATTCACGAAATTCGCACCATAGTACCTTTAAACCATATAAATATGACTCAATGTGTTAAAATTGGCATACGGTTTAAAATACACACATTTACAGGCCCTAAGATTATTTTATAGGACGTGTTTGAAATAAACAAAATAAGTTTTATACTTTAGTCTATGTAGTCTTGAGAAAAATCAGATCATCCAGTATTTATTATATGATAAAATGAGCCTACGGACAAGCATTCAAGAAAAAAAGTTCGAATTCGAAAATGACAAAAAAAGGCCGATTTTGAAGGTTTATCCACGTTTTTCAAACCGACAAGTTCCCGGTATAAAAATTCACGAAATTCGCACCATAGTACCTTTAAACCATATAAAAATGACTCAATGTGTTAAAATTGGCATACGGTTTAAAATGAACAAATTTAGAGGCCATAAGATTATTTTATAGTACGTGTTTGAAATACACAAAATAAGATTTATAATTTAGTATAGGTTGTCTTGAGAAAAATCCGATCATCCAGTTTTTATTATAGGTTAAAATGAGTCTACAGACAAGCATTCAGGAAAAAAAAAGTTCAAATTCGAAAATGACAAAAAATTGCCGATTTTGAAGGTTATTATCCACGTTTTTCAGGCCGACTGGGTCCCGGTATAAAAATTGACGAAATTCGCACCATAGTACCTTTAAACCATATAAATATGACTCAATGTGTTAAAATTGACATACGGTTTAAAATACACACATTTAGAGACCCTAATATTATTTTATAAGACATATTTGATATAGACGAAATAAGTTTTATACTTTAGTCTATGTTGTCTTGAGAAAAATCTGATCATCCAGTATTTATTATAGGATAAAATGAGCCTACTGACAAGCTTTCAGGAAAAAAAGAAAGTTCGGATTCGAAAATGACAAAAAATTGCCGATTTTGAAGGTTATTATCCACGTTTTTCAGGCCGACAGGGTCCCGGTATAAAAATTCACGAAATTCGCACCATAGTACCTTTAAACCATATAAATATGACTCAATGTGTTAAAATTGACATACGGTTTAAAATACACACATTTAGAGGCCCTAATATTATTTTATAAGACATATTTGAAATACACGAAATAAGTTTTATACTTTAGTCTATGTTGTCTTGAGAAAAATCTGATCATCCAGTATTTATTATAGGATAAAATGAGCCTACGGACAAGCTTTCAGGAAAAAAAAAGTTCGGATTCGAAAATGACAAAAAATTACCGATTTTGAAGGTTATTATCCACGTTTTTCTGGCCGACAGGGTCCCGGTATAAAAATTCACGAAATTCGCACCATTGTACCTTTAAACCATATAAATATGACTCAATGTGTTAAAATTGACATACGGTTTAAAATATACACATTTAGAGACCCTAATATTATTTTATAAGACATATTTGAAATAGACGAAATAAGTTTTATACTTTAGTCTATGTTGTCTTGAGAAAAATCTGATCATCCAGTATTTATTATAGGATAAAATGAGCCTACAGACAAGCTTTCAGGAAAAAAAGAAAGTTCGGATTCGAAAATGACAAAAAATTGACGATTTTGAAGGTTATTATCAACGTTTTTAAGGCCGACAGGGTCCCGGTATAAAAATTCACGAAATTCGCACCATAGTACCTTTAAACCATAAAAATATGACTCAATGTGTTAAAATTGACATACAGTTTAAAATACACACATTTAGAGGCCCTAATATTATTTTATAGGGCATGTTTGAAATAGACGAAATAAGTTTTATACTTTAGTCTATGTTGTCTTGAGAAAAATCTGATCATCCAGTATTTATTATAGGATAAAATCAGCCTACAGACAAGCTTTCAGGAAAAAAAAAGTTCGGATTCGAAAATGACAAAAAATTACCGATTTTGAAGGTTATTATCCACGTTTTTCAGGCCGACAGGGTCCCGATATAAAATTTCACAAAATTCGCACCATAGTACCTTTAAACCATATCAATATGACTCAATGTGTTAAAATTGACATACAGTTTAAAATAAACTCATTTAGAGGCCCTAATATTATTTTATAGGACATGTTTGAAATAGACGAAATAAGTTTTATACTTTAGTCTATGTTGTCTTGAGAAAAATCTGATCATCCAGTATTTATTATAGGATAAAATGAGCCTACAGACAAGCTTTCAGGAAAAAAAAGTTCGGATTCGAAAATGACAAAAAAATGTCGATTTTGAAGGTTACTATCCACGTTTTTCAGGCCGACAGGGTCCCGGTATAAAAATTCACGAAATACGCACAATAGTACCTTTAAACCATAAAAATATGACTCAATGTGTTAAAATTGACATACAGTTTAAAATACACACATTTAGAGGCCCTAATATTATTTTATAGGACATGTTTGAAATAGAAGAAATAAGTTTTATATTTTAGTCTACGTTGTCTTGAGAAAAATCTGATCATCCAGTATTTATTATAGGATAAAATGAGCCTACAGACAAGCTTTCAGGAAAAAAAGAAAGTTCGGATTCGAAAATGACAAAAAATTGCCGATTTTGAAGGTTATTATCCACGTTTTTCAGGCCGACAGGGTCCCGGTATAAAAATTCACGAAATTCGCACCATAGTACCTTTAAACCATATAAATATGACTCAATGTGTTAAAATTGACATACGGTTTAAAATACACACATTTAGAGGCCCTAATATTATTTTATAGGACATATTTGAAATAGACGAAATAAGTTTTATACTTTAGTCTATGTTGTCTTGAGAAAAATCTGATCATCCTGTATTCATTATAGGATAAAATGAGCCTACAGACAAGCTTTCAGGAAAAAAAAAAAGTCCGGATTCGAAAATGACAAAAAAATGCCGATTTTGAAGGTTATTATCCACGTTTTTCAGGCTGACAGGGTCCCGGTATAAAAATTCACGAAATTTGCACCATAGTACCTTTAAACCATAAAAATATGACTCAATGTGTTAAAATTGACATACAGTTTAAAATACAGGCATTTAGTGGCCCTAATATTATTTTATAGGACATGTTTGAAATAGACGAAATAAGTTTTATACTTTAGTCTATGTTGTCTTGAGAAAAATCTGATCATCCAGTATTTATTATAGGATAAAATGAGCCTACGGACAAGCTTTCAGGAAAAAAAAAGTTCGGATTCGAAAATGACAAAAAATTACCGATTTTGAAGGTTATTATCCACGTTTTTCTGGCCGACAGGGTCCCGGTATAAAAATTCACGAAATTCGCACCATTGTACCTTTAAACCATATAAATATGACTCAATGTGTTAAAATTGACATACAGTTTAAAATACACTCATTTAGAGGCCCTAATATTATTTTATAGGACATGTTTGAAATAGACGAAATAAGTTTTATACTTTAGTCTATGTTGTCTTGAGAAAAATCTGATTATCCAGTATTTATTATAGGATAAAATGAGCCTACAGACAAGCTTTCAGAAAAAAAAAGGTCGGATTCGAAAATGACAAAAAAATGCCAATTTTGAAGGTTATTATCCACGTTTTTCAGGCCGACAGGGTCCCTGTATAAAAATTCACGAAATTCGCACCATAGTACCTTTAAACCATATAAATACGACTCAATGTGTTAAAATTGAAATACAGTTTAAAATACACACATTTAGAGGCCCTAATATTATTTTATAGGACATGTTTGAAATAGACGAAATAAGTTTTATACTTTAGTCTATGTTGTCTTGAGAAAAATCTGATCATCCAGTATTTATTATAGGATAAAATGAGCCTACAGACAAGCTTTCAGGAAAAAAAGAAAGTTCGGATTCGAAAATAACAAAAAATTGCCGATTTTGAAGGTTATTATCCACGTTTTTCAGGCCGACAGGGTCCCGTTATTAAAATTCACGAAATTCGCACCATAGTATCTTTAAACCATATAAATATGACTCAATGTGTTAAAATTGACATACGGTTTAAAATACACACATTTAGAGGCCCTAATATTATTTTATAAGACATATTTGAAATAGACGAAATAAGTTTTATACTTTAGTCTATGTTTTCTAGAAAAAAATCTGATCATCCAGTATTTATTATAGGATAAAATGAGCCTACGGACAAGCTTTCACGAAAAAAAAAGTTCGGATTCGAAAATGACAAAAAATCACCGATTTTGAAGGTCATTATCCACGTTTTTCAGGCCGACAGGATCCCGGTACAAAAATTCACGAAATTCGCACCATAGTACCTTTAAACCACATAAATATGACTCAATGTGTTAAAATTGAAATACAGTTTAAAATACACACATTTAGAGGCCCTAATATTATTTTATAGGACATGTTTGAAATAGACGAAATAAGTTTTATACTTTAGTCTATGTTGTCTTGAGAAAAATCTGATCATCCAGTATTTATTATAGGATAAAATGAGCCTACAGACAAGCTTTCAGGAAAAAAAGAAAGTTCGGATTCGAAAATGACAAAAAATTGCCGATTTTGAAGGTTATTATCCACGTTTTTCAGGCCGACAGGGTCCCGGTATAAAAATTCACGAAATTCGCACCATAGTACCTTTAAACCATATAAATATGACTCAATGTGTTAAAATTGACATACGGTTTAAAATACACACATTTAGAGGCCCTAATATTATTTTATAGGACATATTTGAAATAGACGAAATAAGTTTTATACTTTAGTCTATGTTGTCTTGAGAAAAATCTGATCATCCTGTATTCATTATAGGATAAAATGAGCCTACAGACAAGCTTTCAGGAAAAAAAAAAAGTCCGGATTCGAAAATGACAAAAAAAATGCCGATTTTGAAGGTTATTATCCACGTTTTTCAGGCTGACAGGGTCCCGGTATAAAAATTCACGAAATTTGCACCATAGTACCTTTAAACCATAAAAATATGACTCAATGTGTTAAAATTGACATACAGTTTAAAATACACGCATTTAGTGGCCCTAATATTATTTTATAGGACATGTTTGAAATAGACGAAATAAGTTTTATACTTTAGTCTATGTTGTCTTGAGAAAAATCTGATCATCCAGTATTTATTATAGGATAAAATGAGCCTACGGACAAGCTTTCAGGAAAAAAAAAGTTCGGATTCGAAAATGACAAAAAATTACCGATTTTGAAGGTTATTATCCACGTTTTTCTGGCCGACAGGGTCCCGGTATAAAAATTCACGAAATTCGCACCATTGTACCTTTAAACCATATAAATATGACTCAATGTGTTAAAATTGACATACAGTTTAAAATACACTCATTTAGAGGCCCTAATATTATTTTATAGGACATGTTTGAAATAGTCGAAATAAGTTTTATACTTTAGTCTATGGTGTCTTGAGAAAAATCTGATCATCCAGTATTTATTATAGGATAAAATGAGCCTACAGACAAGCTTTCAGGAAAAAAAAAAGCTCGGATTCGAAAAAGACAAAAAATTACCGATTTTGAAGGTTATTATCCACGTTTTTCAGGCCGACAGGGTCCCGATATAAAATTTCACAAAATTCGCACCATAGTACCTTTAAACCATATCAATACGACTCACTGTGTTAAAATTGGCATACGGTTTAAAATACACACATTTAGAGGCCATAAGATTATTCTATAGGAAGTGTTTGAAATAGACGAAATAAGTTTTATACTTTAGTCTATGTATTCTTGAGAAAAATCCGATCATCCAGTTTTTAATAAAGGTTAAAATGAGCCTACAGACAAGCTTTCAGGAAAAAAAAGAAAGTTCGGATTCGAAAATGACAAAAAATTGCCGATTTTGAAGGTTATTATCCACGTTTTTCAGGCCGACAGGGTCCCGGTATAAAAATTCACGAAATTCGCACCATAGTATCTTTAAACCATATAAATATGACTCAATGTGTTAAAATTGACATACGGTTTAACATACACACATTTAGAGGCCCTAATATTATTTTATAGGACATGTTTGAAATAGACGAAATAAGTTTTATACTTTAGTCTATGTTGTCTTGAGAAAAATCTGATCATCCTGTATTCATTATAGGATAAAATGAGCCTACAGACAAGCTTTCAGGAGAAAAAAAAAGTCCGGATTCGAAAATGACAAAAAAATGCCGATTTTGAAGGTTATTATCTACGTTTTTCAGGCCGACAGGGTCCCGATATAAAATTCCACGAAATTCGCACCATAGTACCTTTAAACCATATAAATATGACTCAATGTGTTAAAATTGACTTACGGTTTAAATACACACATTTAGAGGCCCTAATATTATTTTATAGGACATGTTTGAAATAGACGAAATAAGTTTTATACTTTAGTCTATGTTGTCTTGAGAAAAATCTGATCATCCAGTATTTATTATAGGATAAAATGAGCCTACAGACAAGCTTTCAGGAAAAAAAGAAAGTTCGGATTCGAAAATGACAAAAAATTGCCGATTTTGAAGGTTATTATCCACGTTTTTCAGGCCGACAGGGTCCCGGTATAAAAATTCACGAAATTCGCACCATAGTACCTTTAAACCATATAAATATGACTCAATGTGTTAAAATTGACATACGGTTTAAAATACACACATTTAGAGGCCCTAATATTATTTTATAGGACATATTTGAAATAGACGAAATAAGTTTTATACTTTAGTCTATGTTGTCTTGAGAAAAATCTGATCATCCTGTATTCATTATAGGATAAAATGAGCCTACAGACAAGCTTTCAGGAAAAAAAAAAAGTCCGGATTCGAAAATGACAAAAAAAATGCCGATTTTGAAGGTTATTATCCACGTTTTTCAGGCTGACAGGGTCCCGGTATAAAAATTCACGAAATTTGCACCATAGTACCTTTAAACCATAAAAATATGACTCAATGTGTTAAAATTGACATACAGTTTAAAATACACGCATTTAGTGGCCCTAATATTATTTTATAGGACATGTTTGAAATAGACGAAATAAGTTTTATACTTTAGTCTATGTTGTCTTGAGAAAAATCTGATCATCCAGTATTTATTATAGGATAAAATGAGCCTACGGACAAGCTTTCAGGAAAAAAAAAGTTCGGATTCGAAAATGACAAAAAATTACCGATTTTGAAGGTTATTATCCACGTTTTTCTGGCCGACAGGGTCCCGGTATAAAAATTCACGAAATTCGCACCATTGTACCTTTAAACCATATAAATATGACTCAATGTGTTAAAATTGACATACAGTTTAAAATACACTCATTTAGAGGCCCTAATATTATTTTATAGGACATGTTTGAAATAGTCGAAATAAGTTTTATACTTTAGTCTATGGTGTCTTGAGAAAAATCTGATCATCCAGTATTTATTATAGGATAAAATGAGCCTACAGACAAGCTTTCAGGAAAAAAAAAAGCTCGGATTCGAAAAAGACAAAAAATTACCGATTTTGAAGGTTATTATCCACGTTTTTCAGGCCGACAGGGTCCCGATATAAAATTTCACAAAATTCGCACCATAGTACCTTTAAACCATATCAATACGACTCACTGTGTTAAAATTGGCATACGGTTTAAAATACACACATTTAGAGGCCATAAGATTATTCTATAGGAAGTGTTTGAAATAGACGAAATAAGTTTTATACTTTAGTCTATGTATTCTTGAGAAAAATCCGATCATCCAGTTTTTAATAAAGGTTAAAATGAGCCTACAGACAAGCTTTCAGGAAAAAAAAGAAAGTTCGGATTCGAAAATGACAAAAAATTGCCGATTTTGAAGGTTATTATCCACGTTTTTCAGGCTGACAGGGTCCCGGTATAAAAATTCACGAAATTTGCACCATAGTACCTTTAAACCATAAAAATATGACTCAATGTGTTAAAATTGACATACAGTTTAAAATACACGCATTTAGTGGCCCTAATATTATTTTATAGGACATGTTTGAAATAGACGAAATAAGTTTTATACTTTAGTCTATGTTGTCTTGAGAAAAATCTGATCATCCAGTATTTATTATAGGATAAAATGAGCCTACGGACAAGCTTTCAGGAAAAAAAAAGTTCGGATTCGAAAATGACAAAAAATTACCGATTTTGAAGGTTATTATCCACGTTTTTCTGGCCGACAGGGTCCCGGTATAAAAATTCACGAAATTCGCACCATTGTACCTTTAAACCATATAAATATGACTCAATGTGTTAAAATTGACATACAGTTTAAAATACACTCATTTAGAGGCCCTAATATTATTTTATAGGACATGTTTGAAATAGTCGAAATAAGTTTTATACTTTAGTCTATGGTGTCTTGAGAAAAATCTGATCATCCAGTATTTATTATAGGATAAAATGAGCCTACAGACAAGCTTTCAGGAAAAAAAAAAGCTCGGATTCGAAAAAGACAAAAAATTACCGATTTTGAAGGTTATTATCCACGTTTTTCAGGCCGACAGGGTCCCGATATAAAATTTCACAAAATTCGCACCATAGTACCTTTAAACCATATCAATACGACTCACTGTGTTAAAATTGGCATACGGTTTAAAATACACACATTTAGAGGCCATAAGATTATTCTATAGGAAGTGTTTGAAATAGACGAAATAAGTTTTATACTTTAGTCTATGTATTCTTGAGAAAAATCCGATCATCCAGTTTTTAATAAAGGTTAAAATGAGCCTACAGACAAGCTTTCAGGAAAAAAAAGAAAGTTCGGATTCGAAAATGACAAAAAATTGCCGATTTTGAAGGTTATTATCCACGTTTTTCAGGCTGACAGGGTCCCGGTATAAAAATTCACGAAATTTGCACCATAGTACCTTTAAACCATAAAAATATGACTCAATGTGTTAAAATTGACATACAGTTTAAAATACACGCATTTAGTGGCCCTAATATTATTTTATAGGACATGTTTGAAATAGACGAAATAAGTTTTATACTTTAGTCTATGTTGTCTTGAGAAAAATCTGATCATCCAGTATTTATTATAGGATAAAATGAGCCTACGGACAAGCTTTCAGGAAAAAAAAAGTTCGGATTCGAAAATGACAAAAAATTACCGATTTTGAAGGTTATTATCCACGTTTTTCTGGCCGACAGGGTCCCGGTATAAAAATTCACGAAATTCGCACCATTGTACCTTTAAACCATATAAATATGACTCAATGTGTTAAAATTGACATACAGTTTTAAATACACTCATTTAGAGGCCCTAATATTATTTTATAGGACATGTTTGAAATAGTCGAAATAAGTTTTATACTTTAGTCTATGGTGTCTTGAGAAAAATCTGATCATCCAGTATTTATTATAGGATAAAATGAGCCTACAGACAAGCTTTCAGGAAAAAAAAAAGCTCGGATTCGAAAAAGACAAAAAATTACCGATTTTGAAGGTTATTATCCACGTTTTTCAGGCCGACAGGGTCCCGATATAAAATTTCACAAAATTCGCACCATAGTACCTTTAAACCATATCAATACGACTCACTGTGTTAAAATTGGCATACGGTTTAAAATACACACATTTAGAGGCCATAAGATTATTCTATAGGAAGTGTTTGAAATAGACGAAATAAGTTTTATACTTTAGTCTATGTATTCTTGAGAAAAATCCGATCATCCAGTTTTTAATAAAGGTTAAAATGAGCCTACAGACAAGCTTTCAGGAAAAAAAAGAAAGTTCGGATTCGAAAATGACAAAAAATTGCCGATTTTGAAGGTTATTATCCACGTTTTTCAGGCCGACAGGGTCCCGGTATAAAAATTCACGAAATTCGCACCATAGTATCTTTAAACCATATAAATATGACTCAATGTGTTAAAATTGACATACGGTTTAACATACACACATTTAGAGGCCCTAATATTATTTTATAGGACATGTTTGAAATAGACGTAATAAGTTTTATACTTTAGTCTATGTTGTCTTGATAAAAATCTGATCATCCTGTATTCATTATAGGATAAAATGAGCCTACAGACAAGCTTTCAGGAGAAAAAAAAAGTCCGGATTCGAAAATGACAAAAAAATGCCGATTTTGAAGGTTATTATCTACGTTTTTCAGGCCGACAGGGTCCCGATATAAAATTTCACGAAATTCGCACCATAGTACCTTTAAACCATATAAATATGACTCAATGTGTTAAAATTGACTTACGGTTTAAATACACACATTTAGAGGCCCTAATATTATTTTATAGGACATGTTTGAAATAGACGAAATAAGTTTTATACTTTAGTCTATGTTGTCTTGAGAAAAATCTGATCATCCAGTATTTATTATAGGATAAAATGAGCCTACAGACAAGCTTTCAGGAAAAAAAGAAAGTTCGGATTCGAAAATGACAAAAAATTGCCGATTTTGAAGGTTATTATCCACGTTTTTCAGGCCGACAGGGTCCCGGTATAAAAATTCACGAAATTCGCACCATAGTACCTTTAAACCATATAAATATGACTCAATGTGTTAAAATTGACATACGGTTTAAAATACACACATTTAGAGGCCCTAATATTATTTTATAGGACATATTTGAAATAGACGAAATAAGTTTTATACTTTAGTCTATGTTGTCTTGAGAAAAATCTGATCATCCTGTATTCATTATAGGATAAAATGAGCCTACAGACAAGCTTTCAGGAAAAAAAAAAAGTCCGGATTCGAAAATGACAAAAAAAATGCCGATTTTGAAGGTTATTATCCACGTTTTTCAGGCTGACAGGGTCCCGGTATAAAAATTCACGAAATTTGCACCATAGTACCTTTAAACCATAAAAATATGACTCAATGTGTTAAAATTGACATACAGTTTAAAATACACGCATTTAGTGGCCCTAATATTATTTTATAGGACATGTTTGAAATAGACGAAATAAGTTTTATACTTTAGTCTATGTTGTCTTGAGAAAAATCTGATCATCCAGTATTTATTATAGGATAAAATGAGCCTACGGACAAGCTTTCAGGAAAAAAAAAGTTCGGATTCGAAAATGACAAAAAATTACCGATTTTGAAGGTTATTATCCACGTTTTTCTGGCCGACAGGGTCCCGGTATAAAAATTCACGAAATTCGCACCATTGTACCTTTAAACCATATAAATATGACTCAATGTGTTAAAATTGACATACAGTTTAAAATACACTCATTTAGAGGCCCTAATATTATTTTATAGGACATGTTTGAAATAGTCGAAATAAGTTTTATACTTTAGTCTATGGTGTCTTGAGAAAAATCTGATCATCCAGTATTTATTATAGGATAAAATGAGCCTACAGACAAGCTTTCAGGAAAAAAAAAAGCTCGGATTCGAAAAAGACAAAAAATTACCGATTTTGAAGGTTATTATCCACGTTTTTCAGGCCGACAGGGTCCCGATATAAAATTTCACAAAATTCGCACCATAGTACCTTTAAACCATATCAATACGACTCACTGTGTTAAAATTGGCATACGGTTTAAAATACACACATTTAGAGGCCATAAGATTATTCTATAGGAAGTGTTTGAAATAGACGAAATAAGTTTTATACTTTAGTCTATGTATTCTTGAGAAAAATCCGATCATCCAGTTTTTAATAAAGGTTAAAATGAGCCTACAGACAAGCTTTCAGGAAAAAAAAGAAAGTTCGGATTCGAAAATGACAAAAAATTGCCGATTTTGAAGGTTATTATCCACGTTTTTCAGGCCGACAGGGTCCCGGTATAAAAATTCACGAAATTCGCACCATAGTATCTTTAAACCATATAAATATGACTCAATGTGTTAAAATTGACATACGGTTTAACATACACACATTTAGAGGCCCTAATATTATTTTATAGGACATGTTTGAAATAGACGTAATAAGTTTTATACTTTAGTCTATGTTGTCTTGATAAAAATCTGATCATCCTGTATTCATTATAGGATAAAATGAGCCTACAGACAAGCTTTCAGGAGAAAAAAAAAGTCCGGATTCGAAAATGACAAAAAAATGCCGATTTTGAAGGTTATTATCTACGTTTTTCAGGCCGACAGGGTCCCGATATAAAATTTCACGAAATTCGCACCATAGTACCTTTAAACCATATAAATATGACTCAATGTGTTAAAATTGACTTACGGTTTAAATACACACATTTAGAGGCCCTAATATTATTTTATAGGACATGTTTGAAATAGACGAAATAAGTTTTATACTTTAGTCTATGTTGTCTTGAGAAAAATCTGATCATCCAGTATTTATTATAGGATAAAATGAGCCTACAGACAAGCTTTCAGGAAAAAAAGAAAGTTCGGATTCGAAAATGACAAAAAATTGCCGATTTTGAAGGTTATTATCCACGTTTTTCAGGCCGACAGGGGTCCCGGTATAAAAATTCACGAAATTCGCACCATAGTACCTTTAAACCATATAAATATGACTCAATGTGTTAAAATTGACATACGGTTTAAAATACACACATTTAGAGGCCCTAATATTATTTTATAGGACATATTTGAAATAGACGAAATAAGTTTTATACTTTAGTCTATGTTGTCTTGAGAAAAATCTGATCATCCTGTATTCATTATAGGATAAAATGAGCCTACAGACAAGCTTTCAGGAAAAAAAAAAAGTCCGGATTCGAAAATGACAAAAAAAAATGCCGATTTTGAAGGTTATTATCCACGTTTTTCAGGCTGACAGGGTCCCGGTATAAAAATTCACGAAATTTGCACCATAGTACCTTTAAACCATAAAAATATGACTCAATGTGTTAAAATTGACATACAGTTTAAAATACACGCATTTAGTGGCCCTAATATTATTTTATAGGACATGTTTGAAATAGACGAAATAAGTTTTATACTTTAGTCTATGTTGTCTTGAGAAAAATCTGATCATCCAGTATTTATTATAGGATAAAATGAGCCTACGGACAAGCTTTCAGGAAAAAAAAAGTTCGGATTCGAAAATGACAAAAAATTACCGATTTTGAAGGTTATTATCCACGTTTTTCTGGCCGACAGGGTCCCGGTATAAAAATTCACGAAATTCGCACCATTGTACCTTTAAACCATATAAATATGACTCAATGTGTTAAAATTGACATACAGTTTAAAATACACTCATTTAGAGGCCCTAATATTATTTTATAGGACATGTTTGAAATAGTCGAAATAAGTTTTATACTTTAGTCTATGGTGTCTTGAGAAAAATCTGATCATCCAGTATTTATTATAGGATAAAATGAGCCTACAGACAAGCTTTCAGGAAAAAAAAAAAGCTCGGATTCGAAAAAGACAAAAAATTACCGATTTTGAAGGTTATTATCCACGTTTTTCAGGCCGACAGGGTCCCGATATAAAATTTCACAAAATTCGCACCATAGTACCTTTAAACCATATCAATACGACTCACTGTGTTAAAATTGGCATACGGTTTAAAATACACACATTTAGAGGCCATAAGATTATTCTATAGGAAGTGTTTGAAATAGACGAAATAAGTTTTATACTTTAGTCTATGTATTCTTGAGAAAAATCCGATCATCCAGTTTTTAATAAAGGTTAAAATGAGCCTACAGACAAGCTTTCAGGAAAAAAAAGAAAGTTCGGATTCGAAAATGACAAAAAATTGCCGATTTTGAAGGTTATTATCCACGTTTTTCAGGCCGACAGGGTCCCGGTATAAAAATTCACGAAATTCGCACCATAGTATCTTTAAACCATATAAATATGACTCAATGTGTTAAAATTGACATACGGTTTAACATACACACATTTAGAGGCCCTAATATTATTTTATAGGACATGTTTGAAATAGACGTAATAAGTTTTATACTTTAGTCTATGTTGTCTTGAGAAAAATCTGATCATCCTGTATTCATTATAGGATAAAATGAGCCTACAGACAAGCTTTCAGGAGAAAAAAAAAGTCCGGATTCGAAAATGACAAAAAAATGCCGATTTTGAAGGTTATTATCTACGTTTTTCAGGCCGACAGGGTCCCGATATAAAATTTCACGAAATTCGCACCATAGTACCTTTAAACCATATAAATATGACTCAATGTGTTAAAATTGACTTACGGTTTAAATACACACATTTAGAGGCCCTAATATTATTTTATAGGACATGTTTGAAATAGACGAAATAAGTTTTATACTTTAGTCTATGTTGTCTTGAGAAAAATCTGATCATCCAGTATTTATTATAGGATAAAATGAGCCTACAGACAAGCTTTCAGGAAAAAAAAAAGTTCGGATTCGAAAATGACAAAAAAATGCCGATTTTGAAGGTTATTATCCACGTTTTTCAGGCCGACAGGGTCCCGGTATAAAAATTCACGAAATTCGCACCATAGTACCTTTAAACCATATAAATATGACTCAATGTGTTAAAATTGACATACGGTTTAAAATACACACATTGAGAGGCCCTAATATTATTTTATAGGACATGTTTGAAATAGAAGAAATAAGTTTTATACTTTAGTCTATGTTGTCTTGAGAAAAATCTGATTATCCAGTATTTATTATAGGATAAAATGAGCCTACAGACAAGCTTTCAGAAAAAAAAAAAGGTCGGATTCGAAAATGACAAAAAAATGCCAATTTTGAAGGTTATTATCCACGTTTTTCAGGCCGACAGGGTCCCTGTATAAAAATTCACGAAATTCGCACCATAGTACCTTTAAACCATATAAATACGACTCAATGTGTTAAAATTGACATACGGTTTAAAATACACACATTTAGAGGCCCTAATATTATTTTATAGGACATGTTTGAAATAGACGAAATAAGTTTTATACTTTAGTCTATGTTGTCTTGAGAAAAATCTGATCATCCAGTATTTATTATAGGATAAAATGAGCCTACAGACAAGCTTTCAGGAAAAAAAGAAAGTTCGGATTCGAAAATGACAAAAAATTGCCGATTTTGAAGGTTATTATCCACGTTTTTCAGGCCGACAGGGTCCCGGTATAAAAATTCACGAAATTCGCACCATAGTACCTTTAAACCATATAAATATGACTCAATGTGTTAAAATTGACATACGGTTTAAAATACACACATTTAGAGGCCCTAATACTATTTTATAGGACATATTTGAAATAGACGAAATAAGTTTTATACTTTAGTCTATGTTGTCTTGAGAAAAATCTGATCATCCTGTATTCATTATAGGATAAAATGAGCCTACAGACAAGCTTTCAGGAAAAAAAAAAGCTCGGATTCGAAAATGACAAAAAAAATGCCGATTTTGAAGGTTATTATCCACGTTTTTCAGGCCGACAGGGTCCCGGTATAAAAATTCACGAAATTTGCACCATAGTACCTTTAAACCATAAAAATACGACTCACTGTGTTAAAATTGACATACGGTTTAAAATACACGCATTTAGAGGCCATAAGATTATTCTATAGGAAGTGTTTGAAATAGACGAAATAAGTTTTATACTTTAGTCTATGTATTCTTGAGAAAAATCCGATCATCCAGTTTTTAATAAAGGTTAAAATGAGCCTACAGACAAGCTTTCAGGAAAAAAAAGAAAGTTCGGATTCGAAAATGACAAAAAATTGCCGATTTTGAAGGTTATTATCCACGTTTTTCAGGCCGACAGGGTCCCGGTATAAAAATTCACGAAATTCGCACCATAGTATCTTTAAACCATATAAATATGACTCAATGTGTTAAAATTGACATACGGTTTAACATACACACATTTAGAGGCCCTAATATTATTTTATAGGACATGTTTGAAATAGACGAAATAAGTTTTATACTTTAGTCTATGTTGTCTTGAGAAAAATCTGATCATCCTGTATTCATTATAGGATAAAATGAGCCTACAGACAAGCTTTCAGGAGAAAAAAAAAGTCCGGATTCGAAAATGACAAAAAAATGCCGATTTTGAAGGTTATTATCTACGTTTTTCAGGCCGACAGGGTCCCGATATAAAATTCCACGAAATTCGCACCATAGTACCTTTAAACCATATAAATATGACTCAATGTGTTAAAATTGACTTACGGTTTAAATACACACATTTAGAGGCCCTAATATTATTTTATAGGACATGTTTGAAATAGACGAAATAAGTTTTATACTTTAGTCTATGTTGTCTTGAGAAAAATCTGATCATCCAGTATTTATTATAGGATAAAATGAGCCTACAGACAAGCTTTCAGGAAAAAAAAAAGTTCGGATTCGAAAATGACAAAAAAATGCCGATTTTGAAGGTTATTATCCACGTTTTTCAGGCCGACAGGGTCCCGGTATAAAAATTCACGAAATTCGCACCATAGTACCTTTAAACCATATAAATATGACTCAATGTGTTAAAATTGACATACGGTTTAAAATACACACATTGAGAGGCCCTAATATTATTTTATAGGACATGTTTGAAATAGAAGAAATAAGTTTTATACTTTAGTCTATGTTGTCTTGAGAAAAATCTGATTATCCAGTATTTATTATAGGATAAAATGAGCCTACAGACAAGCTTTCAGAAAAAAAAAAGGTCGGATTCGAAAATGACAAAAAATTGCCGATTTTGAAGGTTATTATCCACGTTTTTCAGGCCGACAGGGTCCCGTTATTAAAATTCACGAAATTCGCACCATAGTATCTTTAAACCATATAAATATGACTCAATGTGTTAAAATTGACATACGGTTTAAAATACACACATTTAGAGGCCCTAATATTATTTTATAAGACATATTTGAAATAGACGAAATAAGTTTTATACTTTAGTCTATGTTTTCCTGAAAAAAATCTGATCATCCAGTATTTATTATAGGATAAAATGAGCCTACGGACAAGCTTTCACGAAAAAAAAAGTTCGGATTCGAAAATGACAAAAAATCACCGATTTTGAAGGTCATTATCCACGTTTTTCAGGCCGACAGGATCCCGGTATAAAAATTCACGAAATTCGCACCATAGTACCTTTAAACCATATAAATATGACTCAATGTGTTAAAATTGACATACGGTTTAAAATACACACATTTAGAGGCCCTAATATTATTTTATAGGACATGTTTGAAATAAAAGAAATAAGTTTTATACTTTAGTCTATGTTGTCTTGAGAAAAATCTGATTATCCAGTATTTATTATAGGATAAAATGAGCCTACAGACAAGCTTTCAGAAAAAAAAAAGGTCGGATTCGAAAATGACAAAAAAATGCCAATTTTGAAGGTTATTATCCACGTTTTTCAGGCCGACAGGGGTCCCTGTATAAAAATTCACGAAATTCGCACCATAGTATCTTTAAACCATATAAATATGACTCAATGTGTTAAAATTGAAATACAGTTTAAAATACACACATTTAGAGGCCCTAATATTATTTTATAGGACATGTTTGAAATAGACGAAATAAGTTTTATACTTTAGTCTATGTTGTCTTGAGAAAAATCTGATCATCCAGTATTTATTATAGGATAAAATGAGCCTACAGACAAGCTTTCAGGAAAAAAAGAAAGTTCGGATTCGAAAAATGACAAAAAATTTGCCGATTTTGAAGGTTATTATCCACGTTTTTCAGGCCGACAGGGTCCCGGTATAAAAATTCACGAAATTCGCACCATAGTACCTTTAAACCATATAAATATGACTCAATGTGTTAAAATTGACATACGGTTTTAAAATACACACATTTAGAGGCCCTAATATTATTTTATAGGACATATTTGAAATAGACGAAATAAGTTTTATACTTTAGTCTATGTTGTCTTGAGAAAAATCTGATCATCCTGTATTCATTATAGGATAAAATGAGCCTACAGACAAGCTTTCAGGAAAAAAAAAAAGTCCGGATTCGAAAATGACAAAAAAAATGCCGATTTTGAAGGTTATTATCCACGTTTTTCAGGCTGACAGGGTCCCGGTATAAAAATTCACGAAATTGGCACCATAGTACCTTTAAACCATAAAAATATGACTCAATGTGTTAAAATTGACATACAGTTTAAAATACACGCATTTAGTGGCCCTAATATTATTTTATAGGACATGTTTGAAATAGACGAAATAAGTTTTATACTTTAGTCTATGTTGTCTTGAGAAAAATCTGATCATCCAGTATTTTATTATAGGATAAAATGAGCCTACGGACAAGCTTTCAGGAAAAAAAAAGTTCGGATTCGAAAATGACAAAAAATTACCGATTTTGAAGGTTATTATCCACGTTTTTCAGGCCGACAGGGTCCCGGTATAAAAATTCACGAAATTCGCACCATAGTACCTTTAAACCATATCAATATGACTCAATGTGTTAAAATTGACATACGGTTTAAAATACACACATTTAGAGGCCCTAATATTATTTTATAGGACATGTTTGAAATAGAAGAAATAAGTTTTATACTTTAGTCTATGTTGTCTTGAGAAAAATCTGATAATCCAGTATTTATTATAGGATAAAATGAGCCTACAGACAAGCTTTCAGGAAAAAAAGAAAGTTCGGACTCGAAAATGACAAAAAATTGCCGATTTTGAAGGTTATTATCCACGTTTTTCAGGCCGACAGGGTCCCGGTATAAAAATTCACGAAATTCGCACCATAGTACCTTTAAACCATATAAATATGACTCAATGTGTTAAAATTGACATACGGTTTAAAATACACACATTTAGAGGCCCTAATATTATTTTATAGGACATGTTTGAAATAGAAGAAATAAGTTTTATACTTTAGTCTATGTTGTCTTGAGAAAAATCTGATTATCCAGTATTTATTATAGGATAAAATGAGCCTACAGACAAGCTTTCAGAAAAAAAAAAAGGTCGGATTCGAAAATGACAAAAAAATGCCGATTTTGAAGGTTATTATCCACGTTTTTCAGGCCGACAGGGTCCCGGTATAAAAATTCACGAAATTCGCATCATAGTACCTTTAAACCATATAAATATGACTCGATGTGTTAAAATTGACATACGGTTTAAAATACACACATTTAGAGGCCCTAATATTATTTTATAAGCCATATTTGAAATAGACGAAATAAGTTTTATACTTTAGTCTATGTTGTCTTGAGAAAAATCTGATCATCCAGTATTTATTATAGGATAAAATGAGCCTACGGACAAGCTTTCAGGAAAAAAAAAGTTCGGATTCGAAAATGACAAAAAATTACCGATTTTGAAGGTTATCCACGTTTTTCAGGCCGACAGGGTCCCGGTATAAAAATTCACGAAATTCGCACCATAGTACCTTTAAACCATATCAATATGACTCAATGTGTTAAAATTGACATACGGTTTAAAATACACACATTTAGAGGCCCTAATATTATTTTATAGGACATGTTTGAAATAGACGAAATAAGTTTTATAGTTTAGTCTATGTTGTCTTGAGAAAAATCTCATCATCCAGTATTTATTATAGGATAAAATGAGCCTACGGACAAGCTTTCAGGAAAAATAAAGTTCGGATTCGAAAATGACAAAAAATTACCGATTTTGAAGGTTATTATCCACGTTTTTCAGGCCGACAGGGTCCCGGTATAAAAATTCACGAAATTCGCACCATAGTACCTTTAAACCATATCAATATGACTCAATGTGTTAAAATTGACATACGGTTTAAAATACACACATTTAGAGGCCCTAATATTATTTTATAGGACATGTTTGAAATAGAAGAAATAAGTTTTATACTTTAGTCTATGTTGTCTTGAGAAAAATCTGATAATCCAGTATTTATTATAGGATAAAATGAGCCTACAGACAAGCTTTCAGGAACAAAAGAAAGTTCGGACTCGAAAATGACAAAAAATTGCCGATTTTGAAGGTTATTATCCACGTTTTTCAGGGCGACAGGGTCCCGGTATAAAAATTCACGAAATTCGCACCATAGTACCTTTAAACCATATAAATATGACTCAATGTGTTAAAATTGACATACGGTTTAAAATACACACATTTAGAGGCCCTAATATTATTTTATAGGACATGTTTGAAATAGAAGAAATAAGTTTTATACTTTAGTCTATGTTGTCTTGAGAAAAATCTGATCATCCAGTATTTATTATAGGATAAAATGAGCCAACAGACAAGCTTTCAGAAAAAAAAAAAAGGTCGGATTCGAAAATGACAAAAAAAATGCCAATTTTGAAGGTTATTTATTATCCACGTTTTTCAGGCCGACAGGGTCCCTGTATAAAAATTCACGAAATTCGCACCATAGTACCTTTAAACCATATAAATATGACTCAATGTGTTAAAATTGAAATACAGTTTAAAATACGCACATTTAGAGGCCCTAATATTATTTTATAGGACATGTTTGAAATAGACGAAATATGTTTTATACTTTAGTCTATGTTGTCTTGAGAAAAATCTGATCATCCAGTATTTATTATAGGATAAAATGAGCCTACAGACAAGCTTTCAGGAAAAAAAGAAAGTTCGGATTCGAAAATAACAAAAAATTGCCGATTTTGAAGTTTATTATCCACGTTTTTCAGGCCGACAGGGTCCCGGTATAAAAATTCACGAAATTCGCACCATAGTATCTTTAAACCATATAAATAAGACTCAATGTGTTAAAATTGACATACGGTTTAACATACACACATTTAGAGGCCCTAATATTATTTTATAGGACATGTTTGAAATAGACGAAATAAGTTTTATACTTTAGTCTATGTTGTCTTGAGAAAAATCTGATCATCCTGTATTCATTATAGGATAAAATGAGCCTACAGACAAGCTTTCAGGAAAAAAAAAGTCCGGATTCGAAAATGACAAAAAAATGCCGATTTTGAAGGTTATTATCTACGTTTTTCAGGCCGACAGGGTCCCGATATAAAATTTCACGAAATTCGCACCATAGTACCTTTAAACCATATAAATATGACTCAATGTGTTAAAATTGACTTACGGTTTAAATACACACATTTAGAGGCCCTAATATTATTTTATAGGACATGTTTGAAATAGACGAAATAAGTTTTATACTTTAGTCTATGTTGTCTTGAGAAAAATATGATCATCCAGTATTTATTATAGGATAAAATGAGCCTACAGACAAGCTTTCAGGAAAAAAAAAAGTTCGGATTCGAAAATGACAAAAAAATGCCGATTTTGAATGTTATTATCCACGTTTTTCAGGCCGACAGGGTCCCGGTATAAAAATTCACGAAATTCGCACCATAGTACCTTTAAACCATATAAATATGACTCAATGTGTTAAAATTGACATACGGTTTAAAATACACACATTTAGAGGCCCTAATATTATTTTATAGGACATGTTTGAAATAGAAGAAATAAGTTTTATACTTTAGTCTATGTTGTCTTGAGAAAAATCTGATCATCCAGTATTTATTATAGGATAAAATGACCCTACAGACAAGCTTTCAGAAAAAAAAAAAGGTCGGATTCGAAAATGACAAAAAAATGCCAATTTTGAAGGTTATTATCCACGTTTTTCAGGCCGACAGGGTCCCTGTATAAAAATTCACGAAATTCGCACCATAGTACCTTTAAACCATATAAATATGACTCAATGTGTTAAAATTGAAATACAGTTTAAAATACGCACATTTAGAGGCCCTAATATTATTTTATAGGACATGTTTGAAATAGACGAAATATGTTTTATACTTTAGTCTATGTTGTCTTGAGAAAAATCTGATCATCCAGTATTTATTATAGGATAAAATGAGCCTACAGACAAGCTTTCAGGAAAAAAAGAAAGTTCGGATTCGAAAATGACAAAAAATTGCCGATTTTGAAGGTTATTATCCACGTTTTTCAGGCCGACAGGGTCCCGGTATAAAAATTCACGAAATTCGCACCATAGTATCTTTAAACCATATAAATATGACTCAATGTGTTAAAATTGACATACGGTTTAACATACACACATTTAGAGGCCCTAATATTATTTTATAGGACATGTTTGAAATAGACGAAATAAGTTTTATACTTTAGTCTATGTTGTCTTGAGAAAAATCTGATCATCCTGTATTCATTATAGGATAAAATGAGCCTACAGACAAGCTTTCAGGAAAAAAAAAAGTCCGGATTCGAAAATGACAAAAAAATGCCGATTTTGAAGGTTATTATCTACGTTTTTCAGGCCGACAGGGTCCCGATATAAAATTTCACGAAATTCGCACCATAGTACCTTTAAACCATATAAATATGACTCAATGTGTTAAAATTGACATACGGTTTAACATACACACATTTAGAGGCCCTAATATTATTTTATAGGACATGTTTGAAATAGACGAAATAAGTTTTATACTTTAGTCTATGTTGTCTTGAGAAAAATCTGATCATCCTGTATTCATTATAGGATAAAATGAGCCTACAGACAAGCTTTCAGGAAAAAAAAAGTCCGGATTCGAAAATGACAAAAAAATGCCGATTTTGAAGGTTATTATCTACGTTTTTCAGGCCGACAGGGTCCCGATATAAAATTTCACGAAATTCGCACCATAGTACCTTTAAACCATATAAATATGACTCAATGTGTTAAAATTGACTTACGGTTTAAATACACACATTTAGAGGCCCTAATATTATTTTATAGGACATGTTTGAAATAGACGAAATAAGTTTTATACTTTAGTCTATGTTGTCTTGAGAAAAATATGATCATCCAGTATTTATTATAGGATAAAATGAGCCTACAGACAAGCTTTCAGGAAAAAAAAAAGTTCGGATTCGAAAATGACAAAAAAATGCCGATTTTGAAGGTTATTATCCACGTTTTTCAGGCCGACAGGGTCCCGGTATAAAAATTCACGAAATTCGCACCATAGTACCTTTAAACCATATAAATATGACTCAATGTGTTAAAATTGACATACGGTTTAAAATACACACATTTAGAGGCCCTAATATTATTTTATAGGACATGTTTGAAATAGAAGAAATAAGTTTTATACTTTAGTCTATGTTGTCTTGAGAAAAATCTGATCATCCAGTATTTATTATAGGATAAAATGACCCTACAGACAAGCTTTCAGAAAAAAAAAAAGGTCGGATTCGAAAATGACAAAAAAATGCCAATTTTGAAGGTTATTATCCACGTTTTTCAGGCCGACAGGGTCCCTGTATAAAAATTCACGAAATTCGCACCATAGTACCTTTAAACCATATAAATATGACTCCATGTGTTAAAATTGAAATACAGTTTAAAATACGCACATTTAGAGGCCCTAATATTATTTTATAGGACATGTTTGAAATAGACGAAATATGTTTTATACTTTAGTCTATGTTGTCTTGAGAAAAATCTGATCATCCAGTATTTATTATAGGATAAAATGAGCCTACAGACAAGCTTTCAGGAAAAAAAGAAAGTTCGGATTCGAAAATGACAAAAAATTGCCGATTTTGAAGGTTATTATCCACGTTTTTCAGGCCGACAGGGTCCCGGTATAAAAATTCACGAAATTCGCACCATAGTATCTTTAAACCATATAAATATGACTCAATGTGTTAAAATTGACATACGGTTTAACATACACACATTTAGAGGCCCTAATATTATTTTATAGGACATGTTTGAAATAGACGAAATAAGTTTTATACTTTAGTCTATGTTGTCTTGAGAAAAATCTGATCATCCTGTATTCATTATAGGATAAAATGAGCCTACAGACAAGCTTTCAGGAAAAAAAAAAGTCCGGATTCGAAAATGACAAAAAAAATGCCGATTTTGAAGGTTATTATCTACGTTTTTCAGGCCGACAGGGTCCCGATATAAAATTTCACGAAATTCGCACCATAGTACCTTTAAACCATATAAATATGACTCAATGTGTTAAAATTGACATACGGTTTAACATACACACATTTAGAGGCCCTAATATTATTTTATAGGACATGTTTGAAATAGACGAAATAAGTTTTATACTTTAGTCTATGTTGTCTTGAGAAAAATCTGATCATCCTGTATTCATTATAGGATAAAATGAGCCTACAGACAAGCTTTCAGGAAAAAAAAAGTCCGGATTCGAAAATGACAAAAAAATGCCGATTTTGAAGGTTATTATCTACGTTTTTCAGGCCGACAGGGTCCCGATATAAAATTTCACGAAATTCGCACCATAGTACCTTTAAACCATATAAATATGACTCAATGTGTTAAAATTGACTTACGGTTTAAATACACACATTTAGAGGCCCTAATATTATTTTATAGGACATGTTTGAAATAGACGAAATAAGTTTTATACTTTAGTCTATGTTGTCTTGAGAAAAATATGATCATCCAGTATTTATTATAGGATAAAATGAGCCTACAGACAAGCTTTCAGGAAAAAAAAAAGTTCGGATTCGAAAATGACAAAAAAATGCCGATTTTGAAGGTTATTATCCACGTTTTTTAGGCCGACAGGGTCCCGGTATAAAAATTCACGAAATTCGCACCATAGTACCTTTAAACCATATAAATATGACTCAATGTGTTAAAATTGACATACGGTTTAAAATACACACATTTAGAGGCCCTAATATTATTTTATAGGACATGTTTGAAATAGAAGAAATAAGTTTTATACTTTAGTCTATGTTGTCTTGAGAAAAATCTGATCATCCAGTATTTATTATAGGATAAAATGACCCTACAGACAAGCTTTCAGAAAAAAAAAAAGGTCGGATTCGAAAATGACAAAAAAATGCCAATTTTGAAGGTTATTATCCACGTTTTTCAGGCCGACAGGGTCCCTGTATAAAAATTCACGAAATTCGCACCATAGTACCTTTAAACCATATAAATATGACTCCATGTGTTAAAATTGAAATACAGTTTAAAATACGCACATTTAGAGGCCCTAATATTATTTTATAGGACATGTTTGAAATAGACGAAATATGTTTTATACTTTAGTCTATGTTGTCTTGAGAAAAATCTGATCATCCAGTATTTATTATAGGATAAAATGAGCCTACAGACAAGCTTTCAGGAAAAAAAGAAAGTTCGGATTCGAAAATGACAAAAAATTGTCGATTTTGAAGGTTATTATCCACGTTTTTCAGGCCGACAGGGTCCCGTTATTAAAATTCACGAAATTCGCACCATAGTATCTTTAAACCATATAAATATGACTCAATGTGTTAAAATTGACATACGGTTTAAAATACACACATTTAGAGGCCCTAATATTATTTTATAAGACATATTTGAAATAGACGAAATAAGTTTTATACTTTAGTCTATGTTTTCTTGAAAAAAATCTGATCATCCAGTATTTATTATAGGATAAAATGAGCCTACGGACAAGCTTTCACGAAAAAAAAAGTTCGGATTCGAAAATGACAAAAAATCACAGATTTTGAAGGTTATTATCCACGTTTTTCAGGCCGACAGGGTCCCGGTATAAAAATTCACGAAATTCGCACCATAGTACCTTTAAACCATATAAATATGACTCAATGTGTTAAAATTGACATACGGTTTAAAATACACACATTTAGAGGCCCTAATATTATTTTATAAGACATATTTGAAATAGACGAAATAAGTTTTATACTTTAGTCTATGTTGTCTTGAGAAAAATCTGATCATCCAGTATTTATTATAGGATAAAATGAGCCGACGGACAAGCTTTCAGGAAAAAAAAAGTTCGGATTCGAAAATGACAAAAAATTACCGATTTTGAAGGTTATTATCCACGTTTTTCAGGCCGACAGGGTCCCGGTATAAAAATTCACGAAATTCGCACCATAGTACCTTTAAACCATATAAATATGACTCAATGTGTTAAAATTGACATACGGTTTAAAATACACACATTTAGAGGCCCTAATATTATTTTATAAGACATATTTGAAATAGACGAAATAAGTTTTATACTTTAGTCTATGTTGTCTTGAGAAAAATCTGATCATCCAGTATTTATTATAGGATAAAATGAGCCTGCGGACAAGCTTTCAGGAAAAAAAAAGTTCGGATTCGAAAATGACAAAAAATTACCGATTTTGAAGGTTATTATCCACGTTTTTCTGGCCGACAGGGTCCCGGTATAAAAATTCACGAAATTCGCACCATAGTACCTTTAAACCATATAAATATGACTCAATGTGTTAAAATTGTCATACGGTTTTAAATACACACATTTAGAGACCCTAATATTATTTTATAGAACATATTTGAAAAATAAACGAAATAAGTTTTATACTTTAGTCTATGTTGTCTTGAGAAAAATCTGATCATCCAGTATTTATTATAGGATAAAATGAGCCTACAGACAAGCTTTCAGGAAAAAAAAAATCCGGATTCGAAAATGACAAAAAAATGCCGATTTTGAAGGTTATTATTATCTACGTTTTTCAGGCCGAAAGGGTCCCGGTATAAAAATTCACGAAATTCGCACCATAGTACCATTAAACCATATAAATACGACTCAATGTGTTAAAATTTGCATACGGTTTAAAATAAACACATTTAGAGGCCCTGAGATTTATTTATAGGACGTGTTTGAAATAGACAAAATAAGTTTTATACTTTAGTCTACGTAGTCTTGAGAAAAATCAGATCATCCAATATTTATTATAGGATAAAATGAGCCTACAGACAAGCATTCATGAAAAGAAAGTTCGAATTCGAAAATGACAAAAAAAATGTCGATTTTGAAGGTTATTTATCCACGTTTTTCAGGCCGACAAGGTCTCGATATAAAAATTCACGAAATTCGCAACATAGTACCTTTAAACCATATAAATATGACTCAATGTGTTAAAATTGACATACGGTTTAAAATACACACATTTAGAGGCCCTAATATTATTTTATAGGACATGTTTGAAATAGACGAAATAAGTTTTATACTTTAGTCTATGTTGTCTTGAGAAAAATCTGATCATCCAGTATTTATTATAGGATAAAATGAGCCTACAGACAAGCTTTCAGGAAAAAAAAAAGTTCGGATTCGAAAATGACAAAAAATGCCGATTTTGAAGGTTATTATCCACGTTTTTCAGGCCGACAGGGTCATGGTATAAAAATTTACGAAATTCGCACCTTAGTACCTTTAAACCATATAAATATGACTCAATGTGTAAAAATTTACATACGGTTTAAAATACACACATTTAGAGGCCCTAATATTATTTTATAGGACATGTTTGAAATAGACGAAATAAGTTTTATACTTTAGTCTATGTTGTCTTGAGAAAAATCTGATCATCCAGTATTTATTATAGAATAAAATGAGCCTACAGACAAGCTTTCAGGAAAAAAAAAAGTTCGGATTCGAAAATGACAAAAAATTGCCGATTTTGAAGGTTATTATCCACGTTTGTCAGGTCGACAGGGTCCCGGTATAAAAATTCACGAAATGCGCACCATAGTACATTTAAACCATATAAATATGACTCAATGTGTTAAAATTGACATACGGTTTAAAATTCACACATTTAGAGGCCCTAATATTATTTTATAGGATAGGTTTGAAATAGACGAAATAAGTTTTATACTTTAGTCTATTTTGTCTTGAGAAAAATCTGATCATCCAGTATTTATTATAGGATAAATTGAGCCTACAGACAAGCTTTCAGGAAAAAAAAAGTTCGTATTCGAAAATGACAAAAAAATGCTGATTTTGAAGTTTATTATCCACGTTTTTCAGGCCGACAGGGTCCCGGTATAAAAATTCACGAAATTCGCACAATAGTACCATTAAACCATATAAATACGACTCAATGTGTTAAAATTGGCATACGGTTTAAAATAAACACATTTAGAGGCCCTGAGATTTATTTATAGGACGTGTTTGAAATAGACAAAATAAGTTTTATACTTTAGTCTACGTAGTCTTGAGAAAAATCAGATCATCCAGTATTTATTATAGGATAAAATGAGCCTACAGACAAGCTTTCAGGAAAAAAAGAAAGTTCGGATTCGAAAATGACAAAAAATTGCCGATTTTGAAGGTTATTATCCACGTTTTTCAGGCCGACAGGGTCCCGGTATAAAAATTCACGAAATTCGCACCATAGTATCTTTAAACCTTATAAATATGACTCAATGTGTTAAAATTGACATACGGTTTAAAATACACACATTTAGAGGCCCTAATATTATTTTATAGGACATGTTTGAAATAGACGAAATAAGTTTAATACTTTAGTCTATGTTGTCTTGAGAAAAATCTGATCATCCTGTATTTATTATAGGATAAAATGAGCCTACAGACAAGCTTTCAGGAAAAAAAAAATCCGGATTCGAAAATGACAAAAAAATGCCGATTTTGAAGGTTATTATCTACGTTTTTCAGGCCGACAGGGTCCCGATATAAAATTTCACGAAATTCGCACCATAGTACCTTTAAACCATATAAATATGACTCAATGTGTTAAAATTGACATACGGTTTAAATACACACATTTAGAGGCTCTAATATTATTTTATATGACATGTTTGAAATAGACGAAATAAGTTTTATACTTTAGTCTATGTTGTCTTGAGAAAAATCTGATCATCCAGTATTTATTATAGAATAAAATGAGCCTACAGACAAGCTTTCCGGAAAAAAAAAGTTCGGATTCGAAAATGACAAAAAATACCGATTTTGAAGGTTATTATCCACGTTTTTCAGGCCCTGCGGGTCCCGGTATAAAAATTTACGAAATTCGCACAATAGTACCTTTAAACCATATAGATACGACTCAATGTGTTAACATTGGCATACGGTTTAAAATACACACATTTAGAGGCCGTAAGATTATTCTATAGGAAGTGTTTGAAAAAGACGAAATAAGTTTTATACTTTAGTCTATGTATTCTTGAGAAAAATCCGATCATCCAATTTTTAATAAAGGTTAAAATGAGCCTACAGACAAGCATTCAGGAAAAAAAAACAGTTCAAATTCGAAAATGACAAAGAATTGCTGATTTTGAAGGTTATTATCCACGTTTTTCAGGCCGACATGGTCCCGGTATAAAAATTCACGAAATTCGCACCATTGTACTTTTAAACCATATAAATATGACTCAATGTGTTAAAATTGACATACGGTTTAAAATACACACATTTAGAGACCCTAATATTATTTTATAGAACATATTTGAAAAATAAACGAAATAAGTTTTATACTTTAGTCTATGTTGTCTTGAGAAAAATCTGATCATCCAGTATTTATTATAGGATAAAATGAGCCTACAGACAAGCTTTCAGGAAAAAAAAAAGTTCGGATTCGAAAATGACAAAAAATGCCGATTTTGAAGGTTATTATCCACGTTTTTCAGGCCGACAGGGTCTTGGTATAAAAATTCACGAAATTCGCACCATAGTACCATTAAACCATATAAATACGACTCAATGTGTTAAAATTGGCATACGGTTTAAAATAAACACATTTAGAGGCCCTGAGATTTATTTATAGGACGTGTTTGAAATAGACAAAATAAGTTTTATACTTTAGTCTACGTAGTCTTGAGAAAAATCAGATCATCCAATATTTATTATAGGATAAAATGAGCCTACAGACAAGCATTCAGGAAAAGAAAGTTCGAATTCGAAAATGACAAAAAAAATGCCGATTTTGAAGGTTATTTATCCACGTTTTTCAGGCCGACAAGGTCTCGATATAAAAATTCACGAAATTCGCAACATAGTACCTTTAAACCATATAAATATGACTCAATGTGTTAAAATTGACATACGGTTTAAAATACACACATTTAGAGGCCCTAATATTATTTTATAGGACATGTTTGAAATAGACGAAATAAGTTTTATACTTTAGTCTATGTTGTCTTGAGAAAAATCTGATCATCCAGTATTTATTATAGGATAAAATGAGCCTACAGACAAGCTTTCAGGAAAAAAAGAAAGTTAGGATTCGAAAATAACAAAAAATTGCCGATTTTAAAAGGTTATTATCCACGTTTTTCAGGCCGACAGGGTCCCGGTATAAAAATTTACGAAATTCGCACCATAGTACCTTTAAACCATATAAATATGACTCAATGTGTTAAAATTGACATACGGTTTTGAGAAAATTATGAAACCAGATATATTGAATGTGTTTATTTCATTGAGATTGAACGTCTGATACATGAATGGAATATATAGCATACAAGATATATCCTACTCTTATCTCCTTCCTACTTTAACTCCTAAAACATAGAAACTAATAATATACATTCCTAACTAAAAGATAATGCATATCAAAAATATACACAGGATAATCTCGACCATATCATATCTTCTACAAAGTATTTTGACACTCCCCCTCAAGTTGGAGCTCGTGGTACACCGAGACCCAACTTGTATTGCAAATGATCGAAAAGGTCCCCGTCTAAAGCCTTCGTGAATAAATCCGCAATTTGTTCTTTACTCCTCACGTGCAATGGTTTAATTTCTTTAGACACAATGTGTTGGCGGACGAAGTGACAATCAATTTCTATGTGCTTCGTTCGTTCTATCGTGGAACACCGGATTCTTAGCTATATAAATAGCTGCTTGATTGTCACAGAATAGTTCCATTGGATTAGTGTGAAACACTCCCAAAGAGGCCAGGAACGCTTTCACCCATATTACTTCACTCACGGCTGCCCCCATAGCCCTATATTCGGCCTCGGCAGTTGACCTTGCTACGGTGACTTGTTTCTTAGCTCTCCAAGAAATTGGAGATTGTCCTAATGAGACAAAGTAACCGTTTATCGATCTTCTCGTCAACGGGCAACTTGCGTAGTCTGAGTCACAATATCCTCTAATTTGCAAGTCGCATTCCTTCCTCATTGTGATCCCCTTGCTCGGATTTCTTTTGATATATCTCACTACTCTCAATGCCGCGTCCCAATGCTCCTTTCTAGGTTCGTTGACATATTGCGAGAGTATATGTACCGTATATACCAAATCTGGTCTCGTGATGGTTAAGTAAACTAACCTTCCAATGAGTCGTCGATACTTCATAATGTCCTTCAATACATAGCCCTTTGCCAAAGACAATTCGTGCCTTTGTCGAATTGGAGTACTTGCTGTTTTTGCTCCTTGCATTCCCATCTCTTCTACAATATTCATCGCATATTTTCGTTGATTCAAAAACAGCCCATTCTTCCCATGAGCTACCTCTATTCCTAGGAAGTACTTCAGTTTTCCTAGATCCTTGATTCCGAATTTTTTATCGAGGAAAGCTTTGAATTTTGCACACGATTCCTTCTCATTACTTACGACGATCATATCGTCCACGTAAACAAGTACCCCAATAAAACAGCCATTTCGATTAAAAGTGAAAAGAGAATAATCTGCCATTGATTGAATAAAACCATATCCTTTCATAGCAATGGTCAATTTCGCAAACCAATTACGTGAAGCTTGTTTTAGACGGTAAATTGATTTGAGTAATTTGCATACCTTATTCTCCCCTCCTCTTTCGAATCCTTGTGGAACTCTCATATACACTTCTTCTTCAAGCTCTCCGTGTAGAAATGCGTTGTTCACATCCAATTGTTCGATGAACCAACCTTTCGATACGGCCACGGCTAACATACACCTTACACTCGTCATCTTTGCCACTGGTGCATAGGTCTCGTGAAAATCTACCCCTTCTACTTGAGTAAATCCTTGAGCCACCAATCGTGCCTTGTACCTCTCCACTGTTCCATCGGCATGATACTTGATTTTGTATACCCATTTGCATCTTATGGGTCTTTTCCCTTTTGGCAAAGTGACAATTTTCCAAGTCCCGTTTTTCTCCAAAGCTTCGATCTCCTTACTCATAGCTTGCCTCCACTTCTCATCCTTCGCTGCCTCGTTATAATGTGATGGCTCCTGCTCCTTATCAATAATAGCTAGGAAGGCTTTATGAGTTTCTGAAAAACAATTTGTTATAACATAATTATCAAGAGGATAACGAGTACCTGACTTTGAAGGCTTTGATTGTGCGTGATGAGCATTCGAATTCGGGGTAATTACTATTGTTGATTTACAGTAATAGTCTTTCTTCCATACTGGGTCGAACTTTTCCCTTGTTCCTCTACCCATCGCTTCTTTTCCTGAACTGATATCTGTTGAGACAGTCTGGTCTCCTTCTATTTCGTCCCCACTGACAGTATTTTCGACATTCCCTGCTCCAATTTCTACATCTGCTTCTCCACTTTCCATACTTATTTCATCCTCTGCTCCTTCATTACTCCCCCTCACAACATAATCCGTACTGACCTCACTATTTGCATGTTCTATTTCATTCCAATTAAAAGTATTGAAAATGTCAGGAGGACTTTGTTGTGAAGACAGCTCGTCTGTTTTGGTCGAAACAGAATCTGGAAAAATGTTTTCATGAAATATCACATCACGCGAAACGAAGACCCGTTTTTCTCGTAAGTCATAAACTTTCCACCCCTTCTTACTATGTGGATATCCAATGAAAACGCATCGCTTACCTCGTTCATCAAATTTGTCTCGAGTTCGGTCTTTATTGTGTGTATAACATAAACACCCCAAAACTTTCAGATTCTCGAGTTTAGGCTGTTTATGATATAACATTTCATAAGGGGTCTTTCCAGCAAGCAAAGGAGTCGGGGTTCTATTTATCAAGTAAGCCGCGGTCATAATGCACTCCCCCCAAAAAAATAATGGCAATCGTCCCTCAAAACGTAAGGCCCTAGCCTTCTCGAGTATGTGACGGTGTTTCCTCTCGACTCTACCATTTTGTTGGGGGGTATCTACATTACTGGTACGAAACACAATACCATTTTCATTGTAATAACTCTGCATAGGTTTAGACAACAATTCCGTTCCATTGTCACTTTGTATTATTTTCACATTTTTCTCGAATTGATTCTTTACCATTTGACAAAACAATTTCATGTAATCGCCGGCTTCACTTTTATCTTTCATCAAATAAACCCATACTGCCCGACTATAGTCATCTACTATGGTGAGGAAATAATGTGCACGGGTCAAACTTGCTACTTTATATTTCCCCCAAATATCGCAATGTATGAGACCAAAAATAACATCACACTTATTGTTATTGGGTTTAAAAGCAATACGTGACTGTTTTGCACGACAACATGAATCGCAAATAGTATCAGAATTCCAAATTAAATTGTGTCCAACCAAATTAGAAAAATGAGAAAATATACTCTTCGAAGGATGTCCAACCCTCTTATGCCATAATTGACTGTCTCTATCAACCGCTATTCGACTCACAATCTGCTCCTTGTTTGGCTGATAGTAATATACCCCTCTTCGATGCTCACCCCGTCCAATCGTCATCTTCGTAGTCCGGTTCTGTATATCACAATAATCCGGATAAAAAGTTATTAAACAATTGTTTTCATGAATTAGTTGTTGAACTGAAATGAGATCACAAGTTAAAGAGGGAACAAATAGCACGTCTTTCAAGACAAAATTGTTGCTTAGTCGCACTTCTCCATGAACGGTTGCCTCAACTCTCCTACCGTCGGGCAGGCTTACTGTCGAAAAACCTTCTGTCCAAGTATTTTCTAGACATTCTCGCTTTCCCGTCATGTGGTGAGACGCTCCGCTGTCAATTAACCATTCAATGTTCACAGTTAATTTCATACCTTGGATGTTTTCATTTCCCTCTGGGCTTACGCCTAATAGAATCCGCAACCTTTCTATTTCTTCATTGGTAAACGGAATATTGGACTTCCCTTGTTCCTCTGTTTTGCTTCCTCCTGTCACAGCATGTGCCTGGTGAGTACCGCGTCCTCTTCCTCGTCCACGGTTGCCATTCCCACGACCCCCTCTTCTTCCTCTACCTCTTTCTCGTGCCTTTACTTCATCGTACCCATGTTTATTGTAGCAATTTTCTTCCGTGTGATAGAACTTCCAACAGTAGGTCCACTGCGGTGGTGTGGGTCTGTCAGAATCATCTGATTCATTCCTGATGTTATTGCTTCTTTCCCTTCCTCCATGATATTTGACAGACATGGCAGCATCGTTTCTTTCCTCTTTCACTTTTGTGAGTAAGGCATGGCGTTCTTCCCTTAGCACTAGGGCATAAACGCGATTGAGTTGTGCAATCGGATCCTCCATAAGCAAGTTTGTTCTGACATGGCCATACAATTGTGAGTCTAATGCCATCAAGAATTGATGGACTTTCTCCTCTTCCTTTTCCTTTGCTATGGAAACCGCTGCACCGCAACTACAATCCTTTATCTTGCTATACTTTGCTAACTCGTCCCAAATGGTCTTCAATCTGGTGTAATATTCCACGACAGTCTCCTTTCCTTGTTTACATTCGTTCAACTCGTTTTTGAGTTGATGAACTCTCGGAGCATTTCCAGCCGAGTACCGTCCTCGTAGTTCTTCCCAGATCTCGCTGATTGATTGAGTAAATGTAATGCTTGGATGCAACTTCGGATCGATCACGTTCCGAAGCCAGGCTCGTAACATTGCGTTACACTGACGCCAAGCTACCCCTTCCAAATCATCTTCTTTTCCACTGTTTGATGGTTTCTTTACTGTCCCCTCAATAAATCCCAGTTTATTCTTTGCATCTAATCCGTTCTTCACCGCATCTGCCCACATGTCATAGTTTTTTTCCGTCAAAAATTATTTGGGTGACGTTCAAACTGGGGCTATCAGATGGATGAAGATACAATGGAGACGTCATGGAATGGTCTTTGGACCGCTTCCTCCTATTTTCAGTGCATCACCAGTCATGATGTACACTGATTGTTTTTAATTTTTGAAGAAAAGTTTTGTGGATCTTTTGGCTCGAGATACCATGAGAAAATTATGAAACCAGAGATATTGAATGTGTTTATTTCATTGAGATTGAACGTCTGATACATGAATGGAATATATAGCATACAAGATATATCCTACTCTTATCTCCTTCCTACTTTAACTCCTATAACATAGAAACTAATAATATACATTCCTAACTAAAAGATAATGCATATCAAAAATATACACAGGATAATCTCGACCATATCATATCTTCTACAAAGTATTTTGACAGGTTTAAAATACACACATTTAGAGGCCTTAATATTATTTTATAGGACATGTTTGAAACAGACGAAATAAGTTTTATACTTTAGTCTATTTTGTCTTGAGAAAAGTCTGATCATCCAGTATTTGTTATAAGACAAAATGAGCCTACATACAAGCTTTCAGGAAAAAAAAAGTTCGGATTCGAAAATGACAAAAAATTGCCGATTTTGAAGGTTATTATCCACGTTATTCAGGCCGACAGGGTCCCGGTATAAAAATTCACGAAATTCGCACAATAGTACCTTTAAACCATATAAATATAACTCAATGTGTTAAAATTGACATACGGTTTAAAATACACACATTCAGAGGCCCTAATATTATTTTATAGCACATGTTTGAAATAGACGAAATAAGTTTTATACTTTAGTCTATGTTGTCTTGAGAAAAATCTGATCATCCAGTATTTATTATAGGATAAAATGAGCCTACATTCTTGCTTTCAGGAAAAAAAAAAGTTCGAATTCGAAAATGACAAAAAAATGCCGATTTTGAAGGTTATTATCCACGTTTTTCAGGCCCTGCGGGTCCCGGTATAAAAATTTACGAAATTCGCACAATAGTACCTTTAAACCATATAAATACGACTCAATGTGTTAAAATTGGCATACGGTTTAAAATACACACATTTAGAGGCCGTAAGATTACTTTATAGGAACTGTTTGAAATAGACGAAATAAGTTTTATACTTTAGTCTATGTATTCTTGAGAAAAATGCGATCATCCAGTTTTTATTAAAGGTTAAAATGAGCCTACAGACAAGCATTCAGGAAAAAAAAAAAAAGTTCAAATTCGAAAATGACAAAGAGTTGCCGATTTTGAAGGTTATTATCCACGTTTTTCAGACCGACAGGGTCTCGGTATAAAAATTCACGAAATTCGCACCATAGTATCTTTAAACCATATAAATATGACTCAATGTGTCAAAATTGACATACGGTTTAAAATACACACATTTAGAGGCCCTAATATTATTTTATAGGACATGTTTGAAATAGACGAAATAAGTTTATAGTTTAGTCTATGTTGTCTTGAGAAAAATCTCATCATCCAGTATTTATTATAGGATAAAATGAGCCTACAGACAAGCTTTCTGGAAAAAAAAGTTCGGATTCGAAAATGACAAAAAAATGCCGATTTTGAAGGTTATTATCTACGTTTTTTAGGCCGACAGGGTCCCGGTATAAAAATTCACGAAATTCGCACCATAGTACCTTTAAACCATATAAATATGACTCAATGTGTTAAAATTGACATACGGTTTAAAATTCACACATTTAGAGGCCCTAATATTATTTTATAGCACATGTTTGAAATAGACGAAATAAGTTTTATACTTTAGTCTATGTTGTCTTGAGAAAAATTTGATCATCCAGTATTTATTATAGGATAAAATGAGCCTACAGACATGCTTTCAGGAAAAAAAAAAGTTCGGATTCGAAAATGACAAAAAAAATGCCGATTTTGAAGGTTATATTATCCACGTTTTTCAGGCCCTGCGGGTCCCGGTATAAAAATTTACGAAATTCGCACAATAGTACCTTTAAACCAAATAAATACGACTCAATGTGTTAAAATTGGCATACGGTTTAAAATACACACATTTAGAGGCCGTAAGATTATTTTATAGGAAGTGTTTGAAATAGACGAAATAAGTTTTATACTTTAGTCTATGTATTCTTGAGAAAAATCCGATCATCCAGTTTTTATTAAAGGTTAAAATGAGCCTACAAACAATCATTCAGGAAAAAAAAAAGTTCAAATTCGAAAATGACAAAGAATTGCCGATTTTGAAGGTTATTATTATCCACGTTTTTCAGGCCAACAAGGTCCCGGTATAAAAATTCACGAAATTCGCACCATAGTACCTTTAAACCATATAAATATGACTCAATGTGTTAAAATGGACATACGGTTTAAAATACACACATTTAGAGGCACTAATATTATTTTATAGGACATGTTTGAAATAGACGAAATAAGTTTTATAGTTTAGTCTATGTTGTCTTGAGAAAAATCTCATCATCCAGTATTTATTATAGGATAAAATGAGCCTACAGACAAGCTTTCAGGAAAAAAAAAGTTCGGATTCGAAAATGACAAAAAAAATGCCGATTTTGAAGGTTATTATCCACGTTTTCCAGGCCGACAAGGTCCCGGTATAAAAATTCACGAAATTCGCACCATAGTACCTTTAAACCATATAAATATGGCTCAATGTGTAAAAATTGACATACGGTTTAAAATACAAACATTTAGAGGCCCTATTATTATTTTATAGGACATGTTTGAAATAGACGAAATAAGTTTTATACTTTAGTCAATGTTGTCTTGAGAAAAATCTGATCATCCAGTATTTATTATAGGATAAAATGAGCCTACAGACAAGCTTTCAGGAAAAAAAAAAGTTCGGATTCGAAAATGACAAAAAATTGCCGATTTTGAAGGTTATTATCCACGTTTGTCAGGCCGACAGGGTCCCGGTATAAAAATTCACGAAATTCGCACCATAGTACCTTTAAACCATATAAATATGACTCAATGTGTTAAAATTGACATACGGTTTAATACACACATTTAGAGGCCCTAATAATATTTTATAGGACAGGTTTGTAATAAACGAAATAAGTTTTATACTTTAGTCTATTTTGTCTTGAGAAAAATCTGATCATCCAGTATTTATTATAGGATAAAATTAGCCTACAGACAAGCTTTCAGGAAAAAAAGTTCGGATTCGAAAATGACAAAAAAATGTCGATTTTGAAAGTTATTATCCACTTTTTTTAGGCCCTGCGGTTCCCGGTATAAAAATTTACGAAATTCGCACAATAGTGCCATTAAACCATATAAATACGACTCAATGTGTTAAAATTGGCATACGGTTTAAAATAAACACATTTAGAGGCCCTGAGATTATTTTATAGGACGTGTTTGAAATAGACAAAATAAGTTTTATGCTTTAGTCTACGTAGTCTTGAGAAAAATCAGATCATCCAGTATTTATTATAGGATAAAATGAGCCTACAGACAAGCATTCAGGAAAAAAAAGTTCGAATTCGAAAATGACAAAAAAAATGCCGATTTTGAAGGGTATTATCCACGTTTTTCAGGCCGACAAGGTCTCGGTATAAAAATTCACGAAATTCGCACTATAGTACCTTTAAACCATATAAATATGACTTCATATGTTAAAATTGACATACGGTTTAAAATACACACATTTAGAGGCTCTAAGATTATTTTATATGACGTGTTTGAAATGGACAAAATAAGTTTTATACTTTAGTCTATGTTGTCTTAGGAAAAATCTGATCATCCAGTATTTATTATAGGATAGAATGAGCCTACAGACAAGCTTTCAAGAAAAAAAAAGTTGGAATTCGAAAATGACAAAAAATTGTCGATTTGGAAGGTTATTATCCACGTTTTTCAGGCCGACAGGATCACGGTATAAAAATTCACGAAATTCGCACCATAGTACCTTTAAACCATATAAATATGACTCAATGTGTTAAAATTGTCATACGGTTTAAAATACACACATTTAGAGGCCGTAAGATTATTTTATAGGACGTGTTTGAAATAGACAAAATAAGTTTTGTACTTTAGTCTATGTTGTCTTGAGAAAAATCAGATAATCCAGTATTTATTATAGGATAAAATGAGTCTACAGACAAGCGTTTAGGAAAAAAGTTCGAATTCAAAAATGACAAAAAAATTGCCGATTTTGAAGGTTATTATCCCCGTTTTTCTGGCCGACGGGGTCTCGGTATAAAAGCTCACGAAATTCGCAATATAGTAACTTTAAACCATATAAATATGACTCAATTTGTTAAATTTGGCTTACGGTTTAAAATACACACATTTAGAGGCTCTAAGATTTTTTTATATGACGTGTTTGAAATAGATAAAATAAATTTTATACTTTAGTCTATGTTGTCATAATGCGGCCTCGGACATGTGGTAAGAAAACGGGCAGAAAAAGAAACGTTGTCCACTACGACCTCCCGAACGGCTCAAACTTAATTGTTATAATACACGTTTTTTAGGCCTCTTGGGTCCTGGAACAATAATGTCCGAAAATCACTCGGGTGGTTACTCGAGTCAGAAAAATAGGCCACACAAATTTTCAAAAACAACGGAGGACATTTGATTTTGCCGGAATGCTATAAAGTAGTTTTAGCCGAAAATCGGATAATCGTTTAAAGTGATATACAGTTGCGTTTTGGGACTTAAATCGAATAGCATACCTCTTGATGCGCCTTCGGACACGTGGCAGGAAAACATGCAAAAAAAGAAACGTTGTCCGCTACGACCGTCCGAACGGCTCAAATTGTTCTTGAAGCCTCTGTGGTCCCGGAACAAAAATATCCGAAAATCGCACTTGTGGTTACTCAAGTTTTGAGAAAAAATCAGAGCTTGCAATATTTATTATAGGGTATAATGAATCTATATCCAAGATTCAGGAAAAATTATTTCGGTTCTAAGATGGCCAATAATTGTCGATTTTTAAGGTTATAATCCACGACTTTTAGGCCGGCGGGGTCTCGGGATACAAAATCCCGAACTTCATACCACCTGCCTTAATACCATATAAAAATGACACTGGATAATAAGTTGACATACAGTTTAAAATACACATATTTAGAGGCCTTAAAATTATTTTAAAGGTGGTGTTTGAAATAGACAAAATAATATTTATATCCTATCCTATGTAGTTTTGAGAAAAATCAAAGTATCTAATATTTATTATATGATATATTGAGTTTATAAACAACAATTCTGGAAAAATTATTTTCGATTCTAAGTTGGCCTAAAAATGTCGATTTTAAAGGTTATTATCCATGAATTTTAGGTCGACTGGGCCCTGGGAAAAATATCTCGAAATTCACACCATATAAATATGACTCGGGTGTTAAAATTGACGTTCGATTTGAAAAAAACATATTTAGAGGTACTAACACAACTAAGATTACTTAAAACTTTAAAGGGTCATATTTGAAATAGAGATAAGAAGTTGTAAACTTTATTCTATCTTATTTTGAGGAAAATAAAAGCATCTAATACGGAGTATATTTTTTTGGTGACGAGGGAACCGCAGTGCTACGGGTAGCTCTACAAGATTTTGCTCTGGAAGAGGCTTGAATCCGAGTCTCCGAAAAATTCCACCTAAGTTTTAAGCAGTAGACTCTACACTTACGGACAAAACTTACTCGACCTAGTCCAACGCTACCCAACCCAACCCGATCCGACTCGAATAATACATTGACCAAGTCACTATGATCATATGATGTGCCCATTTGGGTAGCTTCTGAGCTTAGTGAAGGAAGTTGATCATCTGCCTGTCATTTCTTTTCTTTCAAAACATTCACAAGTAATTGTCAGATCACCAAACAAATTTGACAATTACAATTACAATTACAATTACAATTACAATTACAATAATTATAATTGTAATTATAATCAAAATAATATTTTGCATAAGTAATTTTAATATTTCAAAAAGCATGAAACTTGTTGCACCATTTGTTACCTTAATCTTATCCTTAATCTGTGTTCATCTTTCTCATTCTGTTCCCTTCATTGTACTTCATGGTACTTACTTTCTCCTTATGTGAATTGTTTTCATTTATTTATTTATGATTATTGTGATTATTTTTAATGTGTGTATTATATTTGGGTTTTACTTTTTTTTTCCGTATTGAGACGGTCTCTTAATAATGTTATTGTCGCGGTTTTGACCTGGGATTGTTGCTTTTATTGGATATGTTGCATTTTATTTGGATGGGTTTCCCTTGTTTTAGTCTGTTGGGATTCAATATTTTTTGTAGATTATTGTAATTTGAACTGTTGAAATTGGACCTTGATTGTTTTTCTGGGTGTAATTTTGAAGAAAAATGCAATTACAATCATGAATTTCTGGAAAAAGGGTTACTGCAATTAGGGTTGCTTCATCAGAGTTCATCTGTTTGTATATGGTTCAATTAATTTAGGGTTTTGACTAGCTATGTTACTTCGACACTTCATACGAGCTCACGTACCATGTCCGACACTTGATCCTTGGACATTGGTATGACACTCGGACACCTCATAGCCGTGTCCGACACTTGGATACGCACCCGTGTCCAACTCTTTAAGCCGAGGCTGAGTAACATAGGTTTTGAGGTTAAAGATTCAAAATTTGACTATAAATAACTCGAGAAAAATGTAAAAGTTGTATAATATGATCAGTGGCGGATCTATTGCAGGTGGCAGGGGCGCTCGCCCCTCCTAAACAATGGAATTTTGGGCTTTGTTCTAGTATACCTTACTCTATTAGTAGTTCGCCCCGCTCAAGTTTTTTGTCCCCTCGCGAATAATCCTGGCTCTGCCATCAACTATGATGTTTCAAATCATATTTTGTCTGTGTCAATGGCTAATTAATAACCCTGAAAGAACCATAGAAAGGTTGTTCCATATGATTCATAATGATAATTGCGTCGAGAACTGCATCACGTGGCTCTTCTTCGTGGTGTCTTTTTGCTTTATTTCATCATGTTCCGAAGCCATTGAATAGTTGGTCTTGTGTCCATTTGAAATGATGTTCTAAATCGTCGTGATTTTTTCCCGTTTTCATCGCGAATATGAGGTCATGTTTAATATTCAAACTCAGTTACGGATGGTATTTATTGTAATGCAGGAATTGGGGATCAGTGCTCGAACAGTGGAATCAGCCGGTTTACTAAGCATTTAAGTGATTGGTCCGGATCGAAAGGATATTGTGTGTATGCTCTCTCTCTCTCTCTCTCTCTCTCTCTCTCTCTCTCTCTCTCTCTCTCTCTCTCTCTCACCCCTCGCCCCTCGCCCCCCAAATATTTAGATGATCGGGAACTACTGATCTGCATTATTAATCGGGTTCTAATGCAGCGATTGCTTTTGAGATTGTACCATATGGTCGAGCGTGCTCGTAGGTAAACCTACTGATGTGTTTTTTTCTTGTCTTCCAACTTCAGTGGAATCGGTGATACTTCCTGGGATTCTTGGTTTACACCCCTTGAAGATCAGGTAAATCGGGAAGCCAAGAATCGAAAGTTTCATATATTTTACATTCTAGTCAAGACTTAGTTCCTTTCTCGATTCTCAAACTCGTGTTCTAAACTCTATTTTGTTTGCGATGCAGACTCAAATTGTATGTGACAAGGTAAGAAAAAGTTGTCGAGTGATTGTGCTTTTGACAATTGATATGTGATACTGATTTTAAATTGGTAACGTGACATCTCGTATTTATCAACAGGTGAAGGAGATGGAAGAACTCAGGGAAGGTTACAACATAGTCGGTCTGTCCCAGGTAACTCCTAGTGCTCAGTTCCCCTACTATTTCTGGTTTAGAAGCTAAGCTGCAAGACCGCTGCAGAATCGGGTTTTGGCAAACTGATATATGACCATTTGGGCGACATTAGACCAACGCAGTCAGTACTTCACTACTTTCCCAATGAACCTGGCCCGATATAACCTGCACAATCAGACTAGATCGATACAACCAATACGACCTATTACAGTTACCATTTAATAGGAATATTGATAATAGTTAGACCGCAACCATCACCTTAAGATTTTGGTTGAGATGGGGTTCATCTGTCATGGTATCAGAGCCAGAGCCAGTGTGACCGAAGGTCACGGGTTCGAATCCTGGCAACCTCAAGACCCCTCAAAAACTCACGAAGTGGAAACCAGCACACGGTATGGGGGGCTGTGCACACTAACCACTCTTCAAGCCCAATGGGCATTCGAGTGAGGGAGCGTAATAGGAATATTGATAATAGTTAGACCGCAACCATCACCTTAAGATTTTGGTTGAGATGGTTCATCTGTCACCATTCACTACTATTATAGCCATAACTTTGAGCTTCTACGAAGATGTAGCAAATCAAACCTTTTACATGTTTCACTTAAGTTGTTTCAAATTTTCAATCATCTGTTTATTTTCGTTGCAGGGAAATCTGATCGGAAGAGCAGTTGTCCAGTACTGTGAAGGAGGACCTCCGGTAAGTAAGGAAAAACGCTCGGCTAATGTCTAGCTCATTATGCTCATTCGTCTTGAATCTTGATACCAATGCTTGTGTTTATAATAATCGTGATTCAGTACACTCTTGCGAGTAGCATGTTCTAAGCGTATTCATTGATATGCTTCGGGATTTGGCATGTTATCGTATTTTGGCCTGTGCTGTTGTACCGCTCCCTGCTTTTCTTAAAGGATCGTTGCTAATGCTTCAAACAGGTTAAGAATTTAATCTCGCTGGGAGGGCCGCATGCTGGTATCGCTTCAGTTCCACTTTGTGGGGTACGTGATTATTTCTTTGATTTTTTTTCCTTTTTTCCGTCATAGATAACAAAATGATCCACTCACGCGTTTTAAACTAGAATCATATCAGCTTAGAGCCTTTCTTCTATGTTGATTGGTAAGTGGTAACCCCTCTGTCCCGACTGTCCGTCAGCATGCAAAAACTCTAGTATATCCCTCGAAAAGGTCGTAAATGATTATTTCAGCTCTCATTACTGTCATAGAGACACGAATCCTTTTGTACAAAATGTTAGGTCATGGATGACAATCAAGTGCGTGTTTTGCTTGCAGTCTGGTATATTTTGTATACTAGCAAATTCACTCATCAAGTCGGAGATCTACTCGGACTACGTTCAGGTGACTTACTATCGCAAATCTGACTATATGCAGACTGCAGTATATCTGTTTACATTTCAATTATTACTTTCCTTATATACTCCTAATTTTTCGGAGGTTTCTTTTCTAAACGCACTTTGCTGAATTCGCAGGAACATTTGGCTCCGAGTGGCTATCTTAAGATTCCCAATGTGAGAACAATTCTATTTCTTTTCAGATTCTTACATTAATTTACGATATTATCTGTCAAGAAACCAACTCAACCAGAAGCTTAAGTCGATGGTTGGAGTTCCTTGATTCGTTTTATATTCTAACACTCCCCTGACACGAAGGCCCTTTTTTTTTTCTTTTTGGGCTTGAAGTGTGGGTGCAAGCGGGATTCCCTTGCCTGATCTGATTATCCACTTTAGAATGGAGGGGGTGGGATTCGAACCGTGACCTTTGGTCACATGGCTCTGATACCATGTCAAGAAAATAACTCAACCAGAAGCTTAAACCGATGGTTGGAGTTCCTTGATTCGTTTTATATTCTAACATTATCAGTGTTAAACCTTGTCGCTTGTTCTGTAATTGGTAGCTGAACATTGCATATAATATTCATCTTGCTTTTGTACTAGACGAGTATCATGACAGCGGGTTTTCTTGGTTGTCAGAATATGGATGGCTACTTGGACAAGTGTAGGTTTCTTCCGAAGCTCAACAATGAAATACCAAGTCAGAGAAACGCAACCTACAAGAAGCGTTTCAGCAGCTTAGAGAACTTGGTACTCATAATGGTCAGTTACGCTTATAATTAATCGCGTTCAAGTTCTTATGCTTGGTGGGTTTATAACGAGTTCTTGGCTGTCACAGTTTGAGCAGGATAAAGTCCTCGTGCCTAAAGAAACGGCGTGGTTTGGATATTACCCTGATGGCGCTTTCACCCCTTTGCTTTCTCCACAGGAGGTACGGAAATTGAGCTCAATTTAATTATTTTGCCACGCTAAAACACCCGAAATGCAATTTGTGCCCGTTCCCATCTTAAAGCCATAACAGAACCAAGTGGTGTTAGTCCAGTGGTAACTGAGTTAAACCTTAAAGCTTGCAGAAATGCAAGAGTTGAGAGGTCTCAGGTTCGATTACCAGCTGGGGCGATGATCACTTGGCCACTGCAGCTCCTCGAAGGGGGTGATTTACATGGTCCATGTGGTGGTGCGGGAATGCGTGGGCCCGGGGATTAAATCCCTCGTCACCAAAAAAAAAATAATGAAAGGGAGCACAAATTGAGTAGCTCGAGTGTTCGACCATTGCTCAAAACGTTGAATGCAATAACTTGATAGCATCCTGACCGTCTCGTATCTCGACCCAAAAAAAACAATTCAAAGTGTAAACACTAAAGTCACAGTCTGTGTAATTGTGTGTATTACAGACAAAACTGTACACAGAAGATTGGGTCGGTCTGAAAACCCTGGATGATGCCGGGAGAGTAAAATTTATCAGTGTGACCGGAGGGCATCTCCGAATTTCAGATGAAGATAAGAAAAAGTATATGGTGCCCTACTTGCGGAGTGAAGACTCGAAAATATATGGCCGCGAGATTGAAGGATCGTCCATGTAAGGTTGGCTGTTGTCGATTACTGATTCGCTTGATCCGATTATTTAGATTGCTGATGTCTGAAGATCAGCAAGCGATTGTTCTGAACACCGGATTCTGTATATGATTACCACATTCATATTATTTGGGACACATTATTATGTACATGATTCTGATAAAACGGCGATAATCCCGTGGATTACACGATGCTATCTGTATGTATGTAAAACCGCCATTGCACTGGTATTTGTGGTGTTAGCAACATTTTTGTGCCTCGAGTTTCCAAATGCAAAAACCGTGTCGTTTTTGCCTTGAAGTGAGTGTATTACGAAGAAGCGGTTATGCCCATCATTCAAAAGTCGGCCCAAACTCCCGAGCTCTTGATGTCATTTGTAGATAGAGCGCTAATAACGGAAGAATTACGACGACAGCAACATCAGAGCATTAGTTCCAAAATGTTTTGGGGTCGGCTGACATGTCCAGGATGAACTCGGAAGAATTACGCTTAGAAAATATTTGACTCGTAACTGAAAATTGAAAAGTTTACATATGATTCAATATACAAGTTAAAGCCAGCCTTCTCATATTTACAAGGGCAGCAAGCATTGAAATACGGAACCAAATAGCTTGGATTCGGATGCACAGACATCACAACCTCAATACACACGGATGTTGTTGCCGGTTATTTGGAGGGCTCTGAGAGTACAGCTATCCTTGCTACATAGCTGCTCCTCCACAATCTTGTTTTGGGTGTGGCACCGAAGCCACATGCAGGAAAGTCTCGCTAAAGCCGCCTGACCTGCCACCCTGACTTTGTAAACCACGCTTGGGTCCGTAAAAATTTGGTCCCCTTCGACACTGGGGTCACATGGTTCATAGCCATCGAGGTCCGTTGTTGACACCACTACCACTGAACGATCGTCAAATTTAAACAAGTTGCCCACAGAAGGCAGCCCTGAGCTTCTAACTGCTAAATCATGTGTGGGACTGATGCCAGAGTTCTTCACCATCATATTGTAATATTCCTTGACGGCCTGTAAATACGATGTTAAATTTGATAATAAATCATTGAGCGACAATGAAAGAGCATTTCTTGAGAAGGGTAGCAATAAGTTCCGAACTGGTCGTTAAAACGCGCGATTCCATCTCTTTCAAAGAGAAAATGTCAGGTCCAAGGTTGACGGGAAGCCGGGAATGAGCGCAATAATAGTCGCGGTTTGGGGGGGAGGGGGAAGGCGATGTTAATCGTCACCTAATTTGACTTGGCTGTTCTGAGGTTTCGCTGGAAATAAGATGAGCCACCGGAATAAGACAGTAAAATACCTGCCACTGGGGAAAAGCAAGCAGAACTCTAGGTCTGATCGACCTTACGTAACTATAAGCATCCTCGGGAGTCATTTTCTTGTGTTGCACCTGCATATATAAAACTTGAAATAAGAAACAAAATCACAGAGCAAACTCAGGCCACCAATTTAGGTACTTAGTTGAGATAAGCAGTAAGTCAATACCAGGTAACATAAGACAATGGTGGTGCTACGGCCCCTACCAGCTTTACAATGTACATAAGTCATCCAACCGTGAGATGCATTTCCTAGTGATCAAGAAACACGAGTTAGGTCTAAGTAAATCCTCAAATGAATGCCCAAAGGAACCATTACACACTTGAAACAAATTTCAAGTTCATTCGGAAACAACCTCTTTGTGTTGCTAACCTATGTTACTCAGACTCGTTTAGAAGTACCCGACACTGGTACGTGTCCAAGTGTCGGACTCGGCTATTTTATTGAAAAATATGCACATTTTGGTCTGAAATGAGGTGTTCATGTGTCATACCCATGTCCGAGTGTCGAGTGTCGAGTGTCAGACACGGGTACGCGAGGAAATTAGAAGAGTAGGAGTAACATAGTTGCTAACAACAAAAGGGTAAGGCTGCGTACATCCGACCTTCCCTTAGCCCGCAATTTGCGGGAGCCGTTGTGGCACAGGGGTAATGTTGTTGTAATAAGGACCAAGAAGACTGAAACAACTTACTGTGAATAAAGTCAACAGCACGGCATATATCATTCATAGACGGAGCAAAGAGATAATCTCTAGTCGGAAGTACAAGGTGATCGATATCATGAGCCTACAAGTTATCCAGAAACAAATTTATTAGTTGAGATACGAAAGGCTATGGAATCATCTAACAGAGGTCATTATAAATATTATTGAGCGACTACGACAAATGTAATCACAAAGAAACCCTGGGCATAAACATCAAAGGATGACGTCAGATGCAGTGGAGAATGAGGATTCTAAGAAAATACATGAACTTTTTTCTCATTTCCAATTACTTCAAAGACTCGCTATAGTTTAGCCCTGGACAATGAAGCAATAAAGCAACAATGAAACACATGCTAGATTGCTCGGTGGGCACATTTGCCTGAGGAAGCAGAAGATAAAGAAGGCATGAATTGGATAAGAGGTGTCGTCATACGTAGAAAGAATAAATGGATATGGGTACAACACAACACGTACACAGCAGGAGGGAAGGATAAAGGTTCAAGGAGGGAGACGTAACAAAATTTCAAGAGTTTTTACGATTTCTATTTCAGCTGTCGGAAGAAAAAACCCAATACATTCAGAAACAGTGATATAAATAACCAACAAGAAGAACAAGAGTAGAAGGGCAGAAGTTTAGAATACCCTATACCGCTCATGAATGAAACACAATATATTGGACCAAGAACAGTCAGACTCACATGATACAGAGACGTGGGAACCAGAGTCTCATAAGGCTCATTTAAAGTAACGACTCCACGAACACCAAGTTCCTTCAACCGCGAAACATCGCCAGGGAAAGGAACAGCCCCAAGTAGCACAAACTGCAAAATGAAAGTTTCTTAAATGTTTCCTAACATGATATCTCGTATGAACTTTAAATTTGGTACCTCAACCAATTCAAATTGATGTAATCAAACCCACGAGTGCTCGACAATTGCAACTAAAATGTGAGTTAAAAGATCAAGAATTTCAAAACACCAACGTAATCTTTTACCACATAGGATGACACCGGATCAATATCATCATATCATGTTTACAAAAGACTTAAAGAGTTGCTTAGAAGATCAAGAAACTCAAAACTACCAACATTCCTATTTGATTGAAACCCGACTCAGCCTGAAATTGCAGCTAAAATGGGACTTAAAAGATCAAGAATTTCAAAACAACAACGTAATCTTTTACCACATAGGACAACACCGGGTCAACATCATCATATCATGTTTACTAAAGACTTGAAGAGTTGCATAGAAGATCAAGAAACTCAAAACTACCAACATTCCTATTTGATTGAAACCCGACTCAGCCTGAAATTGCAGCTAAAATGTGACTTGAAAGATCAAGAATTTCAAAACACCAACGTAATCTTTTACCACATAGGACGACACCGGGTCAATATCATCATATCATGTTTACTAAAGACTTGAAGAGTTGCTTAGAAGATCATGAACCTCAAAACTACCAACATTCCTATTTGATTGAAACCCGACTCAGCCTGAATTACCAGTTACGCTTAACCTCAATTCGAACCTATTATGGGCTTATGGCGATTTCTCAACGAAAATCGTATCATTAATCAGATGTTATGTATTCATATCGAATTCAGTAACCCTAGTGCTTAGAAGGCGGTATCTAGGGCCTCCGTACTAATATGTGAAACCGTCTCACACAATAATTACTGAAAACATAACAAATTTCAAGTAAGTTCAGTACCACAGTTCACTATGTACTGAATCAAACTAAGATAAAGTGTAAAACCGTCTCACACGAGACTCGATCGACGAACCTGATCGACTGGGTCCCACCACCGGAATTCAGCCTGCAATTTATTACGAACAACATTATACAACAAAGTAGGGTAAAATAAAAAACGAGCACCAGCTCCAATCAACACCATTTTTGGGTCCCAAACGACGTCGTTCCTCCGATCATTTCTCAAAACCCTAACCCTAACCCTAACCCTACCCCTAAATTGTTCATCTTCTTTTTCATCAATACTGTGATCATCAACAACAGATTTCTCCGATCGCTCTTTACCCTCTGATACTAATTCCTCAATATGCATATCCAAACAAAAAAAATACACAAATTAAATCGAAAAATAGTAATCGACAAAAACCCAACTAAATCATCAGAAACTGAAAAAAGTGAGAGGCTGTAACAATGGTGAAAGGTTCTCTATATATTTCTTATTGATAGATACAACTGAACAAGTACATTATATACATCCTCCATCTACCTTTCCTATTAATGCTGTTTAATGATAGACATTAATCAGCCAAACCATTCCTATTTCCGACTTTAATATTTACAATATAACTGAAATAATATTGATTAGATATATGTGAATATATGATATAGTTTCCATACTCCCCCTCAAGTTGGTGCTCCGGGTAAACCGAGACCCAACTTGCCTTGCAAGTAGTCGAATGTCTCTCCTCCTAAAGCTTTAGTGAACAAATCCGCCACTTGCTCTTTGCTCCTGACATGTATCATTTTAATCGTCTTGGCTACCACATGTTGGCGAATAAAGTGACAATCTATTTCGATGTGCTTCGTTCTGTCATGGAACACCGGATTTTTTGCTATGTGGATGGCTGCTTGGTTGTCGCAATATAGCACCATTGGACCCGTATGAAACACTCCTAATGAACTCAAGAAAGACTTCAACCAAATCAGCTCACTTGTTGCACTTCCCATTGCCCGGTATTCAGCCTCGGCCGTTGATTTCGAAACTGTTGCTTGCCTCTTCGCTCTCCATGATACGGGTGATGACCCGAGTGACACGAAATACCCGCTTAGAGACCGTCTAGTTAATGGGCATCGCCCATAATCAGAATCACAATATCCCTTCAACTCCAAGTTCGAGCTTCTATATAGAGTAATGCCTTTGTTTGGATTCATCTTCACATATCTCACTACTCTAAGAGCCGCATCCCAATGCTCCTTCCGTGGCTCACTAACGAACCGAGACAACATATGCACCGAGTACACTAAATCTGGTCTCGTGATGGTCAAGTAAACCAGCCTTCCGACTAGCCTTCGATATTTCAGAGCATCTTTCAATAAGTCACCATTGGCTAATTCAAGTTGATGGTGTTGTAATATGGGTGTGTGAACCGGTTTTGCACCACTCATCCCGGCTTCCTCTACAATTCCCAATGCATATTTTCGTTGGTTTAGAAACAGCCCCTTTTCCCCATGTGCTACTTCTATACCCAAGAAATACTTGAGACGACCCAAATCTTTGATCCCGAAATTTTTATCGAGATTTGCCTTAAACTTTTTACTCGCATTATGGTTATTCCCAACGATTATCATGTCATCTACATACACTAGAATTGCCATAAATATTTTCCCATTATTGTAGGTAAAAAGAGAATAATCAGCCAAGGATTGAACGAAACCATACCGTACTAAGAATTGGGTGAGTTTGGCAAACCAATTACGCGACGCTTGTTTTAGGCCGTAGAGTGACTTCAATAATTTGCAAACTCGATTCTCCCCTTTTCGTTCAAACCCTTGTGGAATCCTCATATATACCTCTTCTTCCAAATCCCCATGTAGGAAAGCGTTGTTAACGTCAAGCTGTTCGATACTCCATTTCTTAGATAATGCCACGGTTAGCAAGCAACGAACGCTCGTCATTTTTGCAACCGGAGCATAAGTCTCATGATAATCGATCCCTTCAACTTGAGTAAACCCTTGCGCTACCAAGCGTGCTTTGTACCTCTCAATCGACCCATCAGCTTTGTATTTTATTTTGTATACCCATTTACAACCAATGGGATTCTTTCCGCTTGGTAGTGGCACAATTTCCCAAGTACCATTTTTCTCCAATGCTTCAATCTCCTTGTTCATAGCTTCTCTCCAATTTTCATTACTCGCCGCTTCACTGTAATAAGTTGGCTCCTTAACTTCATCAATTTTTGTGAGAAAAGCTTTATGTGAACTAGAAAATAATTGAGTGTTAACATAATTGACTAGAGGATAACGAGTACCTGATTTCTTGGACTTCGATTGATCGATTTGAGCATGAACGATGGGTGTTACAATTCGCGTCGATTTGCAAACATAGTCTTTCGCCCAAAATGGTTCTCTCCGTTCTCGTGCTCCCCGACCAACCCTCTCTGTTTCCTCTGTTTCTCTCTGATTGGTACTGTCCTCACGTGCCTCTGTCCCAACGTCACCTCCTGTTTCATTCGTACTCTCTCGCACTGTGTCTCCCTCATTTTCTCCCACTGTGTTGCCATTAATATCCCTTTGATTTTCGAGGAATTCAGTTTGCTCCTCAACATAATCAGGAACAATATTTTGAGTGGTGTTTTGATTTGGTGAGTCAGATGGAGTATAAAAGGGAAACAGGTGTTCAAAAAATTGGACATCTCGAGAAACAAAAACTTGTTGGGTTTTTAAATCATAGACTTTCCATCCCTTTTTTCCATGTGGGTACCCTAAAAAAAGACATCGCTTGCCTCGTTCCGTAAATTTGTCGCGAGGTTTATCTTTATTGTGGGCATAGCATAAGCAACCAAGGACCTTGAGATTGGTTAGATTCGGTTTCTTTTGGTAAATCAGTTCATATGGAGTTTTATTATCGAGTAACGGTGTTGGGGTTCGGTTGATTAAATAGGCAGCGGTCATGACGCACTCCCCCCAAAATTCAATAGGTAAATGACTTGCAAAACGTAGGGCTCTAGCCTTTTCTAATATGTGACGATGTTTTCTCTCGACCCTTCCATTTTGTTGAGGGGTATCGACATTGCTAGTACGGAAAATTATACCATTATCCTCATAATAATATTGCATAGCCCCGGATAAAAGTTCACTACCGTTATCACTTTGAATAATTTTAACGACTTTGTTGAATTGGGTTTTTACCATTTGGCAAAAAACTTTCATATACCGAGCCGCTTCACTTTTATCTCTCATTAGATAAAGCCAAACACCCCGGCTATGGTCATCAACGATTGTCAAAAAATAATGTGCTCGAGATAGACTAGCAATGGGATATCTTCCCCAAATGTCAACATGTATCAATCCAAAAAGTTCGTCACAACGACTATTATTTAAGCTAAACGAATTCCGTGTTTGTTTAGCCCTACAACAAGGATCACAAATTTGGCTAGAATCCCAATTTAAATTGCAATTAACTAATTTAGAAAAAGAAAGCGATTTACTCCTTGATGGATGCCCAAGACGTTTGTGCCAAAGTTCCCCTTCTTTTGACATTGACACATTTGCAACCTTCTCGACTCCATTCGACTTGAACATGTAAACCCCATCCGTCCTCGAAACCCGTTCCTGCATTATACCATGTTAAATTCAACAACGGGTCTGGGCCACACCCGAACGGAGGAGAAAGAGTCCACAATATAAACCCAAGAGGGTTCCACTCTAAAACCAATTGGCAATAGAGGGAGTAACCCCTTGCCTTATATTATGATAATTCTTCTCTTCTTTTATCAATGTGGGACAATCCTCACATGTGGGACTTTCGGGTTTCTTCACACTCCCGCCCCTCACATGTGAGGCCCACTTACACACAGACTGGACAAATTTAACTGAGCAACCTTGCTCGTCCAGCTGTAAACTTGGCCCAGAATCAACTCAGACCGGACATATTCAACTGAGCAATTTTCTATGCTCGTCCGACTGCAAACTCTGGCCCATGAATCCCAGGTCTTTAGCCATGAGCTCTGATACCATGAAAAAAGTGAGAGGCTGTAACAATGGTGAAAGGTTCTCTATATATTTCTTATTGATAGATACAACTGAACAAGTACATTATATACATCCTCCATCTACCTTTCCTATTAATGCTGTTTAATGATAGACATTAATCAGCCAAACCATTCCTATTTCCGACTTTAATATTTACAATATAACTGAAATAATATTGATTAGATATATGTGAATATATGATATAGTTTCCATAGAAACCCTAATTCAAGAAAGGATTTGATGTTCGATCATGTGATAAAATTGGGGGAAATGGATTAAGATCAAAAGGATAATCAATTAGTATGAAAAATTGAAAACTTGAAGAAAAATTAACAAAAAAATTGGAAATAAAATTGAAATTGGATGATGAGAGAGAACAAGAAGATAATTAGCGATTTAAGAAAGATAATCGAGAAATGTGTGTAGAAGACAAAAGGCGAAGAGTTAGGGATAATGACTTAGGGAATTAATTAATTAATCATATCATATATCATATCATATATTATATTAAAGCAAATACCAACTTCCCCATACGTCGCCACGTGTCAGGCCTTATTCGAACGCCACGTGTCACACCTTATTCGAACGTCACGTGTCAGGCCCTGTTCTTTTGGACTTATTTTTGCTTAATTTAAGTTAAGTTCAGCAAAAATAAGTTAAGTTCAGAAAAATTTAGCAAAAATAATTAAGTTCGGAAAAAATAAGTTAAGTTAAGTTCAACAAAAATAAGTTCAGAAAAGTTCAGTAAAAATAAGTTAAGTTCAGCAAAAATAAGTTAAGTTAAGTTCAGCAAAAATAAGTTCAGAAAAGTTAAGCAAAAATAAGTTCAGAGAAGTTAAGCAAATACTCATACTCGTTTATAGTATTGACGAGTTTTGAAAATTGAAGTTTTCACAAATTCTCTCGTACAAACGTCTCATGTGCGACCATTTTTTTAAATTACCCAAAAGTGTCACTATTTACAAAAGAATAGTCGGATTTTCCAAAAAAACATGCGGGTTAAAAATTACACACAATAATTCTCGTACGATAATGAATATATTATATTTATATAGAAATAGATTATTAAAAAAATTGTGATAATATAGAAAAAGACTATTAAAAAAAATTGTGATATGCGATTTACTTTTTAATTATGTATTGAAGTCAGATAATGAACTTACTATATTTATATATATAAAAAGAAACTATTATTATTTTTATTATTACTATTATTATTTATATTATTTTAAGTTAATAATTATTTATTTCGAAAAAGTTAGACTGATATAAGTTAAGTTTAGAAAAGTTAAGTAGATATAAGTTAACTTCGGCAAATATAAGTTAAGTTAAGTTCAGCAAAAATAAGTTCAGAAAAGTTCAGCAAAAATAAGTTAAGTTCAGAAAAAATAAGTTAAGTTAAGTTCAGCAAAAAAAAGTTCAGAAAAGTTCAGCAAAAATAAGTTAAGTTTAGCAAATATAAGTTAAGTTCAGAAAAATTCAGAAAATATAAGTTAAGTTAAGTTAAGCAAAAATAAGTCCAAAAGAACAGGGCCGGAATTATTGGTGTCAGAGTATTTAATTTTCTTCTTTAATATCACAATAATATTACAATATTACAAATTTACAATAACACATTTTAAAAATATAAATGTTACTCCCTTTATCCCACTGAATAGTTTGCATTTGCTATGGGAGATATTTTTCATAAACCGAGTAATGATCCTTTTGCCTATTTTATTCATAATTTAAAATGCTCATTTTAACCATAATATCATTTTATGTAACGGAATTGTTACGTAACATTAGACCTGGCAAACAGATCGGGTCGTGTCGGGTTCGTGTTCGTGTCACATGTAAACGGGTCAGAAAACCTCCAACCCAAACCCGACCCAATTAAATTTCGTGTCGTGTTCGTGTCGACCCACTTAGATAAATGGGTCATCAAGCCTCAACCCTAACCCGTTAATTTCTTGTCGGGTTCGTGTCGTGTTTTCGTGTCATGACCATATTTGGAAAGTTTAAATATATTTATGTGATGGGCGATAAAATACATTAAGATTAATTTAGTAAACAGGTCATTTCGTGTCGGGTTCGTGTTTAAAGAGCTCAACCCAAACCCGACCCAATTAAATATCGTGTCGTGTTCGTGTCGACCCACTTACATAAATGAGTCATTAAGCCTCAACCCAAACCCGCTAATTTCGTGTCGGGTTCGTGTCGTGTTTTCGTGTCGTGTCATTATTTGCCGGCTCTAGGTAACATCCATTTAGTTTCTTCGACGATATTTCTTGGATAGTATATATTGAGATTTTGTTTTGTTTTGTTTGTTTTGGTTCGAATATAAACAATGATTATATTTTTTGATCAGTTGATGGGAAGAAGTGTTTCTTTGCAAATGATGGTTACACTATCAAAGCTATTTGATGAGTCAACAATAAAGAATTAAAGGATGTCTTCTTGTGTCATCGTTGCTTTAAGTAAGCATTAATAAGCCGTGTTAAAATCGATTTTTAGAAACTAATGTACTTCCTTTGTCTACGTTTAAGATCGCTATAATCAGCAAATAAATAATTCGGACAAAGAGAATAACTTTTTAACTATTGTTGATATATTATTATTCTCCAGTTTGTGAAAACGAATCAACTTAAATAAGGTGGAAGAGTTTTATGTAAATTGTCAAAAGTTCAAGAATTTTTTTCCAGAAATTTACTCTCCTAGGTCTATTATAGTTTTATATTCCTTCCATCAATTGTGTCATTATAGTTGGATTGGTTTTGAATAAAAAACGTGTTAACTTTCAGTAGAGCATGGAATTATGGTTTACTTTTTTTATATAATGGTTTGATGCTTCTAATTTATATTCTCTCGATTTTTTATATATATTAATTTTACGTTTCGATGCACTTTCTTTTTTCTTTTTTTCGTGAGATAAATTGTAGCTCGACTTAAAATTTAGATCAGTTATGGTGAATCATAAAATTCATGTTTAAAAATTTATACCTTTCAATTATATGGACATTTTTGAAGACGCATTGAGATCAAAACTCAACGAAGACTGTCAAAAAGAAAGGGTATAATGCAAGAGTAAGTATGCAGTTACAAAACTACAAGATCTATGAGATAACTATATGCGTATAGAAATACAATCAATGAAGTAAACTGTATCTTTGAATTTTAATCACTTTTGCTTCTTTCTAGCCTTTTTATCGTTCATTTTTTGGTGTAACATACAAATAATATGAACTTAAGGGTCAAATTTAAATAGGATCATAAGAGTTATACTACTCAATATCGTTATACATATGACTTAAATATCGAATTTAATCTCTCAAAAATTTATGAAAAGATGACAGTGCTATTTAGAGTAACACAAAAACTTCAGGGAGACGGTCTCTCAATAACATTATTGAGAGACCTCTGACGAGACCTACTATTAGAGTAATGACATGAATATATTCTTTTATATATTAGGATTTTTTTACTGTAATACCTATATATTTATTCTTAAAATAGCATGTGTATGTAATTTTTCAATCAATTATTGTATTTCATTGTGTATAATGGAGAATAATTTAGATAACTTATAACTATACCTCGCTGAGTACGTAGAAGTTGATTTAGGTTGTTTTTTGTATGCATCACAATTCATTAAGTAAGTAATTATTTGGACATAAATTAAGTCAAGACAATTAATTACAACCGTAGTACCTATAAACCTATAATTGGATTAAAATTATCTTAGAAGAGAAAGTGAAGATGACATGCATCAACCAAAATAAAGGTCCTAAAAGTATTGTTGAATTAAATTAAAGGTTACGACATATTAAAAATATTTAAATTAAATTGATGGCTACGAGATTGTGATTTGTAAAATAAATCACGCAAAACAATACCCTTAAAATAATCAACTAGCATAGATTGATCAAATGGAGTAGAAGTCTGATAGTGGAAAGTGGAAACTAACAGTGAGATGGTTGACAAATTTAGACAATTAGTTTACAAATTTAGACAATTGGTAACATTAGATCTTATTTATTGACTTTTATGTACCACAAAAATTGTTTACCTTTGATTTTAATACTTCTCGCAAAATAATAAAAATGTAAATATTTTCTTAAGTCAGTAGAAATAATACATGTCATTCATATGTATGCTATATTGAGAGGTTTAGAATATGGATTACAGGTTGGTGGTGGTTAGTTGAGGGGGACGTCGTGGTCTGAGGTGTTGGATTTAGTAACTTTTGTCGTGAAGGGTCGGCTGGTGGGTCTCAAGGAAGTCATTCATTGACGGCGAAGACTATTTCCAGTAGTTCGGGCGTGGTGAGGAGTACAAAAGAAAATGAGAGAGATAGTAGAACATTGAGAGGAGAACAAAAAAGAGGGATAATATGATTTAGAAAATGTAAAATAATTAGTAAAATTAAATGTATACTTCCTACATATGCAGGTAATGAAAATTGAAATCTAAAAAATAATTTTGTATCCGTTTTTCAAATTTCACCTCTCATAAGTTAACAAGTTGAGAAAAAAGTACAGTATTTCGAATTAATAATATTAAGCAACACAAACTTTTATCTATTGTATATGGATAGACAAATTAAAATTTTCTAATAATTAATTATTTACTAAATCCTAAAATATATATTAGTTTTTACTTTTAATAATATTTTCCGTTACTACCCGTGCAGTGCACGGGTTCAAAAACTAGTTATTAATTATTAATTAAACGGTTTTTCAGACGTGTGTTCTAACTAGACGCACATTAATAGTGTTAAATGTGGAAATATTTATAAGATATTTTCACGAGATATTTAACTATAAACTCATTCTTACCGTAATTAGTTAAAATATCTCGTAAATTTACACATGTAGGTTATTAATGTGTGACCTAAAGATACACATTAGAAAAATCGTATTTATAATTATTAATTATGATATAATATCTAATTGATTGATCAACAAATTTGATGGATTGATTAAATTAGGGTTTTAGATTCTTTCTTTTTAACTGTTTGGATAATTGGATATTTGGATGTGGTTTGTTTAATTTGGGTGGAGATATTGTGATATGAAATTTAGAACAGAGGGTGTTTTAACGCGTGTATGAATTTATAATACTCCGAGTCTGTATGATTGTTCTTGTTTCCTTTTTCATGCGAGTTTCGTGATTGTTCCTATTTCATTTTTTAGTAACTTTTTTGTGGTCTAAAATCAATTCAGTGTGGGGTAGGGTGTTTTGTGTGGTTTAGAAACATTTTTTTATTTCTTGTGCATAAAGCAAAAGGAACAATCACTCAGACTCGGAGGGAGTATGAGTATAAGATCTGAAATTTTGGGAGTGAATAACTGGATACTCAAATAGCGATATATGGGCGTATAGTTATTGGCTCAGTTTGGTAAACAGCGGATTAATTTCAGCATAAGTAGATTGTAACGACAGATTATAAATGTCAGATTTAAATAGAAGGTTTGACTGACATATTATAATTAGCAAAATTAATTTGAGTGTTTGGTAACTAGCAGATTACGAGTAGTAGAAATTTTCTTTGTAAAATGTAATAAATTTACTATAATAATCAATATGTTGGGGGAAAAGCAACATATTGTAAAACAACATATTGTCCCCAAATATATTGTCATGTTGTTTACCAAACACTCAAATTAGCATATTTACTGGTCAAACATGTTAAAACCCTTAAATATGCTAAAAATTAATCAATATATCGTCTATCAAACATGGTCATTATAAGGTTGTTATATGTTACTATATGTTAAGTGTGCTATTGTACGGGGTTTAAGTTGTTTTTAAGGAAATTTGTTAGTGTCCATCTAACGGATTCAGTTCAGCTATGTGAAAATTTGTGTATAATAATAGGTTTGAATTTTAAAGATGATATACGATTATTACCTAATCAATAAACCTGAAATGGAGACAATTTTTTGGTTCGAACTTAAGATCCGGGTCAACTGCATTTGTTTCAAGTTGTTTAGACGGAAATTTGTTAATGTCGATCGAATGAGTTCAATTCGATTTTGTGGAAAATTTGTGTATAACAGTAGGCTTGCGTCTTAAAAGAAGATGTATGATCATTACCGAACCAATAAATTCGAATTTGACACAAATTCATGGCTCAAAATTTAAGAGAGGTCGGTATCCATCTATCACCAATCGAGTTCAATAGATTTTGACAAGTCCTAAATTTCGTTATTATCCCTAATTTTAAAATCTTTTAACATCGGAGATAATTTGAAACTATATCAAAATCATTGTGGACTAGTATATGATAATCTAGACACAAATTCTCATATGGGGTAGATATTTTTCGTCGAACACGTGGGAAAGTAAGTGACACGGGAATTATGATTTGTGACAGGTCATCAGTAGGATGGCAGTGGGTCAGATACCCGACCAGACCCTTAGGATCGGACCCTAACGGCACGGGTATGGGTGAATTTTTGAGACCTGCTCGGGTATGGGTCGGGTATGGCTCTTATATAAAAACTCCGGGTCCGGGTCGGGTCTTGGTGTTGGGACCCTACCCGACCCTTAGACCCTTATATTTATTTAAATAGGAAAAAAAAAACATACGAACGTCAATAACCCAAATAACACACACATACAATGAAAATGATAAGTTTGAGTATTAGGTATAATTTAGAGGGGAAAAAATTGTTTAGTCAAAGGAAAAAGTAGATCCTATCCGGACCATCTGGGCCGTATATGGGTCCATTAATTTCAGACCCTTTAGGATCTGAGTCGAGTATGGATCCAAGGTATGTGATTCAGGGTCGGGTTCGGGTCTTACTGTACCCTACCCAAACCCTATACATTGCCAACCCTAATCATAAGTTTGTGACCGTCACAACTCACAAGCGAGACTTATCGTAATCTGAAATGATGGTGGATAGAATTGGTAGTGTTTTAAGGAGGGATCAACATCTCTCAACTACCATGACAAATAAAATTTCAACCTCTCCTTAGAAAATGACCATTTAATTGCCTTCAAGTTTCCTCATGTACAAACATCATAATTTCGGAACAAACCCGATTTGTGAAGGAAAGTTGTTATCGACTGTCGTGGTCCTACTCCGCTCGAATCAACCCAAAAAAAACCGGGAATTCTACTGAAAGAAATATCGATGATTAGGAACTAAAAGTTAGATTAATTTCCGAGACTGAAGCATAATACATAAGGCACCCGGAAACAGGTCTGAACAATTTGGCCCCAAAGGTTCGAAGCATAAGAATATAGTACAGTGGTGATAATATCGTCTCAACCCTCGTGGTTCTCGTCCTTCTCGAGCTCTTTCTTGACCCGTCTGTAACTCAATAACTTTGCTGGTTTTTGCTTAATACTTCAGAGCATTGTCTCTTTTACCAGCATGTTGACGATCAGTCGGCTAAATTCAGTAAGAATATAAGAGATCGTGTTGCTCCTGTACAACCTGTTGGGCAACGACAAATGCCAGAAACACAACAGAAACATAGCATTAGCTTTAGGAGTACCAAGCACGAACATCTAATAAAAACAAGACGGTAAATCACGGTACAAGATCATATACCTAGCAGGAACTCAGCGCACAATCGAGTTAATGTCAGGGCAGATCAAAGCGCGAATAGGGTCAGTCTCAATACTAGTTGGCGTGTAACTGTTGCAACAACGCAGAATCTTGAATATGCGGTAAACGACTTAAGGGTACTTGAATGGAGCCGCTTGTTTTTACAGTCGAGCAATTGAGCATGCACCATAAGCGGCATGTTCTTGCAATCAAGTTAGGGTCGGGTCAGTACAGATCAGATCAAAGTAAGAGTTGCGAATGAATCTGCAACACGTTCCCTACGTTCTAAGGATAAATCCCTCCTTTAGTACAGAAAAATGTTTACACACAATCGTAAAATTAGCGTCCATCTTTGTCGAGCTCAACTGATAGTCTTGTGCATTTCAATACAATTATTTACCTATTTGAACCGGGTTTCTCAGTCTGGATTTTAGGGGCCTGAAATACACGGGAAAGCTAGGTAGCACCAAAACGGACACGGACACGGACACGGGACACGGCATGTCATGAAATTTAGGACACGGGACACGGCATTTAAATTTAATAAAATATACATTTTATAGTTATAAATTTTTTATTTTATTTTTGTAAAAGTATTTGATATTAATTTTAATTAAGTGAATGTAAAACTTGCCCTTGATAATAAATTTATTTTCATTCGTTATCCGAATCAATATTCTAATTAATCTCTACGATAACGCATTTCTCATCTCAAGAACATCATTCACCGCAAATGATAACCAAATATCGTGGACACGCGACAGACACGGCTCAAATACCATGGACACGCGTCGGACACGTGCCCAAATAAATGTAGAAAGTTAGACACGACTGTTTAGTTGTTGGGCACGTTTCGGCGTGTGTCCATGGAGTGTCGGTGTCGGACACGATGTCGGACACGGTACGACTTATTAGGAGAAGTGTCCATGCTACCTAGTAGTCTTGTGCATTTCAATTCAATTATTTAACTATTTGAACCGGGTTTCTCAAATCCGGATTTTAGGGGCCTGAAATGAACGGGAAAGGAACAAATAAAGAGTTTGCAAACATCAAATTCTCACCATCAAGACAATTTAAAAGGAAAATAGTCGACAGACAAATTTCATTGCAAGCTTTCAGGCTTCGGCCACATCAAAACAGCACATAATAACATAACAGACGGATACGAGGATTATTCACATGAACTAATAAGGCTCTGTTCTTTTCGGCTGAAACAAGCTGAATTGAAAAAAGTGGAGTGAAGCTTAATTGAACTAAATTGAGGGGAATTGAGATGAAGTGAATTTAGTTGAATTATACATTAATTTTATGAAGAGATTAATTGAACATAATTGATTGAAGATAAATAAAACCTAACAGAATCCAGCCAAGCAAAATTGGAAGGAGCTGAAATTAAGCCAGAAAGAACAGGGTCTAAGAGGTGCTTACCAACATGTTTCGTAGTATCAAACATCCAATCGAGAATTCGAGATGCAAATACAACAGTATGAGTTATGTTGCAGATCTCAGCATTCTCCTTTCATCTGACATAGTTGAGCTAGCGACTGCGTTTCACTCGTTCCACACGTTCCACTGATATACAATTCGATGTCCTTTACATAACAATCCTTAACTTGAATCCTTTTTTCAATCATTAAGCTTGATAGCTTTATCACCTCGGACACATTCCTTCCTTTACAAAGCTCGACAAGAACAACAGAATATATAAACGAATCAATCGTCACCAAAACCCTCTTCTTCTGAAGCTCTTCTAATAAATGAAATGTGTCGAGAAATCTGCCTTCACCACACATAGTCTTCAGCAAAATGTTACAAGCCAACCCATCAGGCTTCAAGTCATTATTCAACATCGACCTAAACAACTTCTCTGCATCCTCGAGTCTTTTAATATTCAAAAGACCGATCACAAGAAAACTATAGCATTCTCCTGCTGCAACATGACCTTCATCTGCAATCCTACAAACTAATCTATGCGCCTCGTCAGTAGATCCTTCAGCGCATAGTCGTTGAACTAACACACTGACTGTTGCTCTATTCGGAGAGCATTTAGACCTCACCATACGATCCAAAACAGATAACGCCTCACTCGACTTTCCATTCTTACATAAACATTCGATGACAGACGTATACGTGATAACATTAGGAGCACAATCGCCACCTTCTTTCTCCATCTCCCCTAACAACTCCAACGCCCTCTCGAAATCAGCAAACCTACAGAACCCATTTAGCAGAGCAGAATACGTCACCAAATTCGCAGTACATCCATGATCCCTCATCGTGTTAAACAACGAACAAGCGTCATCCAATCTACCAACGCGACAAAAACCCTTCAGCATCGACATATATGTAATCATATCGGGACACAAATTCCTCGACTCCATCTCCCTCATCAACCCAAATGCAACATCAAGCTCACCTTTCTCACAAAACAACCCAATAACCAAATTATAAACGGTCGAATCCGGCCTACAATTAAACTCCTCCATCTTCCTCAACACCCACAAAGCTTCATCACAAACCCTACCTTCCTTACACAAATTCAACACCACTTTAAACAATTTCACATTAGTTAGACACCCTTCAACCCTATAACCTTCAACAACCTCCCTAATAAAACCCGGGTTTCGACGAATTCCAAGCACATTCCAAGCCATACAATACATATATTTACTATGCTTATAATTACATTGAATCCCTGCCCATATAAAAAACCTAAGACCCAATTTAGGGTTATCAAAAGACAATCTTTTTAACACATCACCAACACATTTTGCATCCAATTTATCATCAAATTTAATTAGGGTTTTTTCAGGGTTTTGGGCATGATTTAGGAAATGGGTACAGTATTTTTCTGCAATTGATGAGAGATTAATTCTTGTAATTTGATAAAAATTAGGGGATTTTAACCAAATTACAACATGATTGAATAATGAAATTGCCATGTTCTTCATCTAAGATGTTAGATTATAATTATACAAAAAGATGCAATTTTTATGAAATTAAATTAAGGGTTTTTGAGTATTACTTACATGAACACATGTGGATACGAGGATGATGTGCAACATTGCTAATTAACGTCAGAAATTACGGCGCAGGTATGAAGGTTTTATGAGCTATGAATGTCGTCTGTTTGGTCATTGTCTTTTGTAATTTGTAATTCTCCTAATTAAATACTCCCTCCTATTCCATATTTTCTTCCTTATTTTCTAAAACGGATTATTCATGTTTTCTTCCCTTTTCCTATTTTGGAAACTTTTATTCTTATTTTATTCATTTCTCTCTCCTATTATCAAACCTCACCCAACCTTTTTACTCCTATTTTATTCTTTTTTAATGCTTTTGGCCCCACAATTTCTTATTTAATTCTTAATTATTCATCCCTCTCTCCTATTACCAAAGTCCACCCAATTTTTTACACTTATTTTATTCCCTACCTTAATATTTGTGCCAAATACAAAAGGGAAGAAAATATGGAATAGGAGGGAGTACTAGCGTAAAAAAGGATAGTAATGCTGTTGCGGGTTTGTTGATAACTCTCCATTTACGAAGCGTTGTTTGGCAAACAGCATATTGAAAGAAATTAGTAGATTTCGTCGTAATTGGTATGTTGACCAATCAATCTACTATTTTCACGTGTTTGGTAAACAACATATTCTGATAGCATATTGGTCGAAATCTACTATTTTTAAATATGCTGTTATTAGCAGTATATTGTATTAGCATATTCAATTTATACATGAAACCGTTCTAATTATCCTGTAATCTGCTATTTACCAAACACCCTTTTTTAATCTGCTAATTTAATCTAATAGTCAAACCTGCTATTAAAATCTACTAACCGTATTATGCTAACGTTATCTGCTATTATGAATCTGCTTATGTCGTTTGTCAAATAGGGCCGTAGTATTGATGACCTCGATAATGTTTCAGGTCGGTATTAGAGGTAATCAGGTGACTAAATGGATAATATAAACCATGTTGCCGGAGTTTGAGTAAATTTTGAAATTTTGATCTTGTTACTTTTCTAATGGACTAGTGAGGACCCTGATGATGGGCCGGACTTAACCAAGTTGAATTCAAACACATATAGAGGTAATCAGGTGACTAGATCGACGAAATTGACCTAATTGGATCTCGTAGGTACAAAAAAAAGTTGAATTCAAACACATATAGCTGACTTCAAACCCGACTCATTGGCCATAACCATCTCTATTTATACTTTTAAAAATTTCCCATGGCTCAGAGAGTCGTGTTACTAATTTGTAGGTTTTTCGGTGCATAAATTCGCCCGTAAATAGAAAGAGAACCAACTCTAAACATAAAGATGGGCTAATAACCTTAAACACAAACCGGCCCAGTTTCTTCGGCTTCAATTTAGTGTGCTTGTTGATTCTTTTAAGTTTTATCCAAGTGTAATTTGACGTTGACGTATTATCTAAATCGTCAATAATATTACTGAACTTTTTATTTACCCTTTCCATATCAACCACTTTACTTAAATAATGGACAAATAACTTTATTAACAAAATAACATTGATAGCCAACATTGACTATCTAACGGAATAATCAAAATGACGAATTACAAATTAAAAAACGTTAAACTAATCAACCTAAAACGAAATGATTTTTGTTAAATAAACAACAAAATTACTAATTAAAATAGCGTTAAATTAGTCAAGTAAAACAAATCTATTTTTTAAAATGATTTTTATTTTATTTTTGATAAAATGTAATTTGTGACAAGTTATTAAAGGGGAATTTCGAGAATCGAACTCGAAACCTCTCGCAGAACGACCAATTACTAATTAATATAACATTAAATTACTTATCCCCCTCAACTAAGAACGTTAAATCATCACATTTGAAAGTTTGATGTGGAGCTAGATAGCACGGACACTTCTCCTGATTAATCGTCTCGTGTCCGATATCGTGCCCAACACTTGGACATCCGACACTCGTTGGACACATGCCTAAATATATTATAGTTTAGACGAGAATAATTTTTTTAAAAAAAATCGATTAGAAGATGAGTTTGGGTGGAAAATGAGAATTAGTTATAGTAAAGGTCGAATTGTATATTTACTTGTTTAGATTTAGTTTCAGATAGATGATAAAAATAAAATTATACGTTAATTATAACCATAAAATATATATTTTAATATATTTAAATGACGTGTCCTGTGTTCTAAGTTTCATAGAATGTCGTGTCACATATTCATGTCGTATCCGTATTCATGTCTGTTTTAGTGCTATCTATATGTGGAGTCACCACGTCCGGACCGGGTCCGGTCGCATGAGGGGTTTTAAACGATAATTACAAATCATTGAATTAGAGTATTAATCATTTGAAGCCACATCATAATTAGGTGGATTCAATCTTATAATCTAATTAAACTAATTTTAATGATTGCACGATCATGTGAACTTTAGATATCATGTCATTTCCAGTTTTAGAAAAGTCTACCAACCAAACATGCTTCCATATCACTTCTATCAATCCTAAACTTTACTTGACCTTTATACCCTTCGTTACCGAGGTCGTTATCATCTGAAATAATAAAACGAAACTTTCAAAGTTATAAATCATAAACTTACAGCTTCTGTTGACATAGTTTTGATGGTTTTGATAGTACTGTTGGTCTTATCGAGTTAATCTCGTAGGCAGATAATGAAATCTTTTTGGTGACATATTACATCATACCTACAATTTGGTAGTAGGAAGACGATATCGTTTATTTAGGGCGATGGTAACGTTATTACTGTTTTATTTTATAACCATTCAAATACAAACTATTTATATGAATATTTTATTATTTACTCTCTCACAATTTGAGTGACATTAGTAAAAATTATCGCGGAATTATCAGTTACGCACTACGCATCTTTTAGATTTTATTTATGGTTCATTGTTGAACTACATATATAGATGTATGGATTGAGAAATCCTACAGCGTCGGATCTATCATGGACTATATTATCAAACATCAAACCAATAAAAATATCGAGATTACAATAGATTTTTTTAAAAAAAAATTAAATTTATATAGTGATATAAATTTCTATAAATTAAAATGAATACAACACCAAAAGGCCATCAAATAATAAAGCTCGATATCACCCCAGTAACTTAGTTTATTGAAACAATCATCCTTACAAGAGGATAATATCGAGAGTCCGAAACAAAATGTTACAAATTCTTCAGCGTTAAAACGGACAAATATGATAAACAATTATCTCAATATCTCATCTTATTTACTGTCTTCCACTTAAAATAAATAACAGAGTTTTACCTGTCCAACCAATATGCTAACGAACATATCGAGAGTCCTTAAACAAATTGCCTCAAATGTGATAAAAATGATCTCAATATCCCGTCTTATTTACCGTCCTTAACTTAAAACATATAAATTCGTAGTATTTGAATAATTTGATTGTCCAACCAATATACTAATGAATTATTGGATTAATAATGAGCATTCATGTGCAATCTAACATGTCACACACTACTTTACCTAAACCCAGCACATACCCAGCACAGCACACGTGTGAGCTCCTGTACCCACACGTGCATTTCGGGTCAACTTTTTCTTTTGAGAGATCTGGTCAATGGTCAAATCATGGAGCTTCATCACTTCATTGTCTAATCATTGTGTCTCTCTTAAACAAATTAATAATCTTGTACAGTAAAATTTACAAATATTATACGGAGTACGGAAGTTGAAGTGTTGGTTCATGTTTTTCTTTTGATACGAATTTAGTGATGTTTCTTGCACAAAAAGTAAAAAGAACCAACACTATGACTCAGATAAAGTATATTAACATATACTCCCTCCATTTTTATCCATGTAATACATAAGGTTTTTGTACACTATTCACAAGTTAACCTTCAATTTCAATTTTCTCTCAATACGTAAGAAAAAACATATTCATGTGGGATCTTGTTTAATTCGTCTTTACGAGTACATTGAAAATATATAATTTTTATACTTTTTACAAATACGTAGCTAAAGATATTAAGCACGTAAAACGTGCGTTGGCAAACGTGCAAAAAGAAATGTATTACATGGATATGAATGGAGGGAGTACTATAGTAAAACCGTTTGACATGAAAATGACTATATTTAAAATTATGTTAGAAAAGAATGTCAAAAAGTATAAAATTATGTTAGAAAGAATGTGAATCTCCTTTTCAAAGTTTTAGGAAAACACTAGATAATACTTTTAAGAGAAAAAAGAGAATATTAAAATTTCTCAACAAAATACGGGTTTTTTAACGCGTGTCCTAACAAAATAAATAACTACATTGATAAACCCAATTTTAATAGAAGAGCTACCATTCATAATAAGATAAACATGTACCATTAGTGACATCAACAAGCAGTCGCTAGTCGTGGATCTAGTGGTGTTTAACAGAGATGTTCACCTCCGTTGAAAATAAAAAAAATCCAAAGTACTTGGTTATATTTTCGATTTTTTTTCAATTTACCTTATAAAATTACTCATTTGCCCTTGCTGAAAATTTTCGCACCCCCAACGAAAACCCGTAGCCCCATCACTTTTTAAACGTTCTCAATCCAGTTGAGCTTTAGTAAAATGATACTCCCTCCGATTTTCGATGTTCTCTCTTTCCGTTTTGGTCTAATTACATGATGTTCCCTCTTTTCTCTTTTGGAAAACTTCGTGTGGTCCAAAATCAATTTCATGTGGGGTCATGTGTATTGTGTGGTCCAAATTGATTTTCTTATTTCTTTGGTTAAAATCAAAAGGGAACAACGCAAGAAATCGGAGAGAGTATTACACTAACATTGTATATAAATAATCTCATTGAAATGGAAAAGATTTATATAAGCCAAAAAACTAGTAAATTTGCAATATTCTTGTATGAAAACCGAGTATATGTCATAATCTAATTGTTAATGAAGGAGTTATAGTGGATAATAGGTTTCATGTTCGAATTCTCTAACCCGTTATTATACTCCTTTGTGACCTAGTATTTAACATCCTAGACAATACTACTGAATATTCTTGTATAAACCGAGCTATATAAGAATACGTGTTTTTTCGAAGGAATCCATCTCAAGTTGCATTTTCAAATCATTAAATGAAAATCCAAGAATGATGCTAGTACTAGCTGAAAGCTGTCCTAATGTCCTATACTATATAGATTCAGAATTCCAGCAAATTAACCTGACAATTTAATTGGCAAAATACAAACATCTACTATGAAACACCCTAAATCCTCGATTAAAAACGGTATTATCTATTTTAAACTTAAAACTGATCAGATTTATACTCATATAATATAAATAGACAGAAGCAAAATATATTGAAAAAGATTAAAATTTTGTTCAACATAATTACACGGATTATAATTAACTCGTTTTAACTTATAACGAATATTACCGTCTTACACCAGACTAAAACATGGATACTACTTACTAGTACATCTCAGAAAGTTGAGTAGTCTTGTCAATCCAAGTCATAGAAAATTATTTAAAAGCATTTACTGACCCATTTAATCACCATGTCTTTATTTGGAAGGGAGCATATCAATAAGATATCATCATTACATTATCATCCCTTATGATTTAATTCAACACCCCACTCACCAATAGTTTGTAAAGTTAATTACAATTACAATTGTTAGGTGAATCTCCAAGTAAGGTCAATTGTTAGGTCAATTGCTTGCTTGGGTCAAGTTAATTACAATTAAGTGAAGATTAGGATTAATCCAATGGTGTTGAGGGTCAATTTGTGACCCAAGGTTGAGTAAATTGACTCCCCAATTGACACTTACGTGGCAAACTCTCATTGGTTAAAAATTAGAATAAGAAAAAAAAAAAACTATGTTATTGACTCGATTAAATCGACTTTCTGCTTGGGAGGGTAAAAGAGGGTCAATGTCAATAAGGTAAGATTAAGGGTTAATACGTTATTGACTCGATTAAATCGACCTTTTGCTTGGGGATGGTCTAAGACGGATGACGATATTATTCATCTTTAGCTTGGAACGAATCAGGTATACGGCTTAAAACGCATATCAATATTTTTAGTTTACTCTTAATAAGTAAGTGAAAATATATTCATGTGAGATCTTATTTGGTTTGTCATTATGAGTACATTAAAAATATGCAACATAACTTTTGTAAATTTTGCAAATAGATAACTAACGATGTTTAACGTGTAAAACCCGTGTTGACAAATATGAAAAAATAAAGTGGTAGAGTGATTTGAATTGAGGTGGTATATTTTACTTGTGATATGATATTTAACCCGTTTAAATTTAAGATGGATATTATCGTTTTAAATGAAAATTTATTCTTTACATATTAGTAGTTAGGTTCAATAATTACTTCTTTCACTCTAATAAAATGTTCTACATTTTCTACAATAAGAATTTACAAATATGTTTCACTTTATCAAATAACTTACTCCCTCTTATTCAGCTTATTTTTCCCTCTTTTCTGGTTCGTGATAATCACGTTTTCTTCCCTCTTTTCTTATTTGGTAAGCTTTCTGTGGCGCAAATTTAATTTCATGTGGAATAGGTTGATTTGTGTGATCCAAAAGCATTTTCTTAATTTTTGTGTAAAAAGAAAGGGGGGAAAATATGTTGAATAGGAGGAAATATGTAATACTCCACTGAACGAATACGTTATTCGAGTAGGATATCCCTTTGAAAAAAAATCATCGGTAGGCCTAAAAACCTGATTGATGTTTAAAGGCATTGAAAATACTACTACTATATCAATAACGAACACTTTTTTTTCTTCTGATTATTCATACAAAAAACTCCACAATTTAACGTGTTTGATTGAGAGTAGTCTTAGAACAACTGACGACCTACCCAAGGGCGAACCCAGGATTAAATTTCCGGGGTAGCAGAATAAAATTAAAAAGAAGGTAAAATGTTAGTAAGGGGATTCGAACCCGGAACACTAGGTTGGCAAACAAAATCCTTACCACTGTACCACAAGATATTTATTATACATCTAATGAGATATTAGTAATTTATCTGCTATTCAACCATATTTGGGGTAGCAAAAACCCGTCTTCTAAGTCAATTTTTTTAAGTTTGGGGTATCGGCCGCCACCCCATGCTACTCACTAGATTCGCCCCTGGACCTACCGTAAAAGTTTGAATTATAGCTACTCAAGCAATCATTAAGTTTAGCAAAGAGTCTTGTTAATGACGGATATTATCTGTCACAAGCTAAACACGGATGAATATGTCACTCTCACAATAAGGCAAGTGAGTGTACAAGTGGCAGGAAATTTCGTTTCATGGTCTATGTCGTCTCCATCTTCAGTTTGTGAAGAATAATATCCGTCTTTAATGAGAATTTGTGAAAATTTAGTCCCAACGGCCGGAGAAGGACGTGAAACGGTGAATGGTTGCAATGGAGTAAATATAGGGAGTGTAAGTAGCGTGGGAAGGGGAGGGAAATCACGTGCAGATCACATGGGAAGTGGGAAAGTGAGGGTGGTACGAATTAGTAATAGAAAAAAGAGAGTACACGTGGGATGATGATTGGAGATGAATAATTGAGGTAATTAAGGTAAGTGGGGGACACATGGGACAGCTATCACGCACTCCTGGGGACATTCAATCATTACCCAACATCTTGTCGGCTCTTCCCACTTGTCATACTCTTAATTTCTCGAATATATCCGTCTTAAAATTAAAACGGATTCAGTAATACGGATTATATCCGTCTTAACTCTTAAGATTCAAAGAGATCGATTAACACGGAGTGTTACAAATATACACCCATTTTTTTAGATGAATGAGATAAAGTAAGTTGAACTGAATTGAAACCAAAATATCATGGAATAAGGTCATGTTTTTTCTAGTTTTTTAGAGTTGAACTGAACTGAATGGAGCTGAGCTGAACTGAACTGAACTGAGCTGAACTGAATCGAGCTGAGCTAGACTGAACTGAACTGAACTGAACTGAATTTAATCGAGCTGAACTGAACTGAGCTAAATGAAACAGAAATTAATAGAAATAAACTGAATATAAATGTTTAATTAAAGTTTAATAACTAATAATAATATTAATATTAATAATAATAATAATATAAAAAAAGTTTGATTAATACAAATTTGCAATTTTTTAAAAAATAATTATATTAAAAAATTACATTTGTAGGTAAATATTATTTGGTGGATTCGGGATACCTAAGTTTTGTCTTATCCAACTTATTTCACCAATTTTAAACCTAAAACATAAACTCCTATTTTAAATAAGAAATGAAATTTCTATAAGATCATTTTAAAAAATATAGCCTTTATTTAGTAAATATACATGTCAATATTTAAAGAAGTAGGTTATAAAAGAGATAAAAAAATTAAATAAAGAATAAAAATGAATAAAAATCGAAGGTGTAAATAGGATTAGGCCATATCTGAAGGTGAAAATTGGAACTTGGAAATTTAATTTATTTTTTTAAAAAGGTGAAAACTTTCAAAATTATTACTCTATTCGTCCCACTAAATAGTTTACAATTGTTTTATACTTGGTACATGATTATTAAGATAGGGAGGGATAAATGAGTTGATGATTATTTAAAAAATCAAATATAATTTGAAATAAGGAGAAAATGTAAAGATCTCTATCCACTTACAATTTGACATTGTTTTATTTACAATAAAATAAAAGTAAACTATTAACTGATACAACTTAAAAAGAAAGTGTAAGCTAATAACTAAATAGTAGTTAAATCATGATTTTTTTCACTTAATTTCAACTCATTTTTTTAGTTTTGCTTATTTGTATTCTGTTAAGTTTTATTTACGTTCAATCAATTATGTTAAGTTAATCTCTTCCCAAAATTAACTTTTAATTCAACTAAATTAACTTAACCCAAGTTCCACCCAATAATAATAATAATAATAATAATAATAATAATAATAATAATAATGTGGGCTGAACTTAACAAAGCCGAGTTGGACTGAACTGAACTGAGCTGAATTGCATGAAGCTGAACTGAGATGAACTGAATTGAACTGAGCTGAGCTGAACTGAACTAAACAGAGTTGAACTGAACTGAAATGAGCTGAAATTAAGCCAGAAAGAATAACAGGGCCTTAGTTTAATTAAATTCTATTCCATTTATTTCAATTTAGCTCGTTTCAACAAACAAAAACAGAATAGTGTAATACCGTGTAAAAAGAAAACCTAGTAATTAACAATAAAATGAGTAACATATTTACTAAGCGAACTTGGTCTCATGATATGAAATTGTCTTATACTATTGAGACTAAGGCTTTGTTCTTTTGAACTTAAAGTCACTTAATTTAAACTATTTCAAGTCCTATAAATTCAGTTTAATTCAGCTCAGATTATATAAGTTCAATTTAGTTAAGTTCAAACCAAATCGAATCGGTTTCAATTAAAAAAAAGCCATATGCATGTGAAAGGGAGTATTTACTAGAAGAGTTGGATTATTAGGTTGGTTGTATTAAATGCAAGAAGGATTGATTAAATGATGAAGACATAATGAAGGTGAACCGTGAACTCCCGTGCTGTGCATGTACAGTCCTTTGTCCTAGCTAGCTATGCAATTCAATTCTAAGGTTAATCATTAAATGTACTCACGCTTACTCACATCAAACTCATTTCTCATTTAATTTGTCTAGGTACTTCATCTTCAACCAACTAGCCAACTACATTCATACCAATTTACCATACATAAATCTCATTACACAAATTCTCTTATGTGACTAACAAAACCCGTCAGAAGCTTACTACGTGAGATAAAATAACAAGTGGGATTGTCGGTGAGGCAGGTAGCAGGCCAAGTGAAAAGGGTTGTGAGAGGTCATAAGTTCATGTACAAGCAAGACATACTGATCTATATATGATTTATGTCGGTTTTATATTTCAAAATGGACTAAACTTAATTTTTTTATAAATAAATTATACTCCCTCCTATTTTGGGTCTTTTTCCCCTTTGGAGGGCACAATACTCAAAGAATAATGTATTTTAATGAAAAAAGAGTTGGATTCTGGGTTTTCTACCCCTTCGGAGGCAATACTCAAAGAATAATGTATTTTAATGAAAAAGAAAAGTTGGGTGGGGTTTCGAATAAGAGAAAAGGATGAATAATTAATAATTAAATAATGAATTATGGGCCACAAACATTAATGAAATCAATAAAATATGAGTAAAAAAGTTGGGTGGAGTTGGGTGATAGAAAAAAGGGATGAATAATATATAATAAAAGTTATCAAAATAGGAAATAGAAGAAAACCTGAATAATTCGTTTAAGGAAATAAGAAAGAAAAAAGGAAATAGGAAAGAAAACAGTAGATAATTCGTTTAAGGAAATAGGACTTTCTAGATTATTCCTAAATGTCGTTTAGGAGACCGTGTATAAAGCAAATAAGAAAAAGTCGGAACCGAAAGGAAATAAAAAAGGGAGTAGTTGAAACAAATTGTTTTAATAGCCAATAAATTAGGTTAAATGTACTTAATTAAGTAAAGCAACTTTAATGAAGAAGTAAAAGTTTGAATTATTATGGGCTCCTTTTTCTTCCCAATTATCACAAGTTTCATACTTTCATTACTATTACTAGAGTCAATGGTCAGCAGCCAATTAATGGCTAACAAAAAATTAGCCAATTCAAAATTAATTTTAATCTTGAATTTCATATGAACAAACAAAATTACATGTACATATACCTAAACAAAACGGTTTTACTAAAATATACCCTATTATTACAAGAAATTTACGTAAATATAAGTTACCAAGTAGTTTAGCTTGATATGTCTTTTTAATCCACGAACTAGAAATCTATCGATAATCATCATCATTTTTGGTGAAAATTAAAGGATTTTGAAATACAACTCTTTAAATATGTATTTAAGTATTAAATACCTTTCAATTTACAAATTCATCAATGCAATTATTGCATATATTGGGAGTTTGTTTCCTCTTTTAAATTCTTAATTATATTTATCTAGACTTAAATACTACTGTGTACAAAAGACAGGTAAGTTAAGGTAACCTTCTGCATTTATTTTATCTACCCATTTACACATTTTTTTCGTTTTTGATGACGAGGGCACTTGACTAAGACTCTGTTTGGCAGTGCACTTCAAGTACCTGATTTGCCTGAAATAACTTTTTTTGCCAAAAGAATCAGATAACTTATTTTTTTGGGAGTGTTTGGCAATAACATATTTGATTAAATAAACTTCCTGAAATGAAATGCTACATAAGGTAACATTTTAGATTTTAGGTACATGATTTTAGGTTATTACTTTTTTACCCTTCAATTTATAATATATTAAATAATTATTATATCCTTTTATGTCATTTCAGCAAAAATAAGCTATCATTTCAGTTAGTTTGCCAAACCGTTTTTTATATAATCGGTCAGCTTATCAGCTCCTAATTTTCAGCTACCTTATCAGCCTTTTCAGATTTCAGGTAACTTTTCAGCTCGTTTTCCAAACAGAGCCTAACACCACTTGATTACCCATTTACATATTACTTAAATCGCCTTTAACTTACAACGAATATGTCCGTTTTGAACGAAACTTACCATATGATTATTTTATAATAAAGTACTAAGATGGTAGTCCACTACACAAATAATGATAGCTCAATATCATGTGATGATTGAAGTGTCACACATACCTCTTCCACACTACCTTGTTTCCCCCCATAAATAATAATGTCATCCCATCTTCTTCCTATATAATAACCCTTCCTTTCCATTCCCTTCATTTCTCAACTAATCCCATTACTTTTCATCAATTTTCCTTTAAATTTTCTAAAAAAAAACATACAAATTATTATTAATATTATTTATAAATTTATAATTATAGTTATGGTGGTTGAAAAAGAAGATAATTTGGGTTTAAGTTTAAGCTTAGCATGTAATACCACCACCAACAACAACATTAATAATAATAATAATATTAATAATGAGAAGATTAATCAACAAATGAAGTTTTTGATGATGATGAAAACGACGCCGTCTAGTAGTAAAAATATTACTTCTAATCCACTACAACTCAACCTCATGACGACGACGACAACGACGACGACGGCTTCTTTATCTCCTTCCGTTTCAACCCCTCCGGTCGCGGGCTCGTTCCGTCATAAGCTTCCTTGGAATCGAACCAATGACGGGGTCTTCGCCTCCGGTTAGTTTTTTTATAGATCGGTTTAACATTCATTTTGTTGTTTTGAAAGGTCATAAATTATAGTAGGCTTGTAGATTTAATTTATTACAAATTCTACTTTATCACGGTCGCTCGTGCCATCAGTAGAAAAGTGATCACATTTTGACAAGTAGTGACCATTTTTGACTAAATAGTGACCATTTTTTTTTTTTAAACATGATCTATTTTTCAAAAATGGTCACCATGCATTTACCGCAAAATGGTCATATTTTGCCTTGTTATAGAAATACTTGTGTAAGACGGTTTTATGTCAATAATAATATTATTATGTTTGGATCCGTTTTATACAATTTTTTGTCTGAACCCGTCTTTTATAAAAATGGGATAGGTGATCCTCACTTGCTTATATACAGAAGAACCTGTAATCGAATAATTTATGGTTATACAAATATTTTTTGTAAAATTTATTTGTTTACTTTTAATTAAAATATACCGTTTACAAATTATAAGACTTTTAACAAATGTCTAAAACAAGGGGAGTAGATGGTTATTTTAGCAATTAATGGACTTAGTTTTATACCTTGGTAATATAGATTTGGAGTTTTATAGTAAATAATTTGAGCTTATTATCAACATTTTACGAGTTTTAATCATAAAAAATCTTGGCGCATTTGTAAAATTTTTTACTCAAAGGTAATATATACGGAGTATATAAACTCAATAAAATATTGATTTTAACGCCTAAAAAAAGTAAAATATAAGTTAAATTTTTGAAAAGCTCAACAGATTTAAATATAAGCTTAATTAAATTTGTATTAAATATACCAATTAGAGGATTATACAAGCCGAGATATACATCTGGTTGTATATATTTCGAGCTTTATAATAAATAATCTGAGCTCATACATATGTTTTACGAGCTTTATTGAAAAGAACCTGAGCGTCTTTATAAAAAAAATTGTAAATCAAAACATTATATTAAAAGTAAAAAAAAATACATAAAAAATTCAAAGATTTTTATTTAAACACTCAAAATTATAGTGCAAGCAAAAAATTGTTAAAAGTTAAAAAAATGTATATAAGATCAATTAAATTTGTATTAAATGTACAATATTCATATACTTATATAATCAAGATGTATAGTACTATTGATGTTATTTTAGTAAGATGTCAAACGATTTTATACAAAAGTTTGCGTATGATAAAAAAATTATGTTATCTAAAATATGTTGGTATAAATTTGTGTAGATCGGACTTTGGACACGTGTCCAATGGGGGTAGATGTGAGCAGACCGGGAGGCAGCGGCGGTGGTGGCGGAGACGAGGAAGATGGGGGAGTGTCGTCCCCAAACAGCACATTGTCAAACATGAGTGGAAAGAGGAGTTTCTGTGGCGGAGACGAAACCGAAGGCGAACGAGCGTCGTCTCGAGGATTGAGCGACGAGGAAGACGGTGGCGAGAATTCGAGGAAGAAACTTCGGTTAACTAAGGATCAGTCTGCCACCCTTGAGGACAGTTTTAAGGAACATAATACTCTTAATCCCGTAAGTCTTCTAAAAAACCGTCTTAGTAACAAAACATATTGATATATTCCTTTCTGTTCTATTATTTCGTTACGGTCAAAAAGGTAAATACGAGTAAATAAAACATATATTCCTCGGTTTATATTAATTTGTTACTGTCAAATCGGTAAATACGAGTAAATAAATGATTGAGACGGGAATACTGATATTTTCGACGGTTTTTGGTGTTGGGTGTGCAGAAGCAAAAACAGGCTCTTGCTAAACGGCTAGGACTTAGACCACGACAGGTGGAGGTCTGGTTTCAGAATCGTAGAGCAAGGTGAGATATTTCAATTATTGTTCGAGGGTATTTTGGTCATTTCACATGCTCTATTTCTTAAAAATTCTAAGTGGTAACCGTGTCTTTTTATTTTTTATATGGTAACTTCATTATTTACCAAAAATGCCTTTAACCGACCAAAACAATTGTCGCATTCGGAGCTCGGGGTAAAGAGGTACGATCAGTCAAAGTTCGATGTTTGACTCACCGTAATTCTTTGCACGAGTTCAGAAACTGAAATATTTTTTTTCCGGATCAAAGGTTTCGTTATGACCGTTAATTTGAAAACAAATCCTCGCGTTCAGGACTTTTGATCGTGAGTTATGACAACTCAAAGATGTTTTTCAAAAAAGTAGAGGTTACCATATATTCTTTGTATTAGACTTATCGGATAGGTTATTACTTATTCGGATCATTTAAGTCGGTACAATCAGTCAAAGTTCGATGTTTGACTCACCACAATTTTTGCCACGAGTTCAGAAACTGAAATATTTTTTCCCAGATCAAAGGTTTTGTTAAAACCGTCAATTTGAAAACAAATCCTCGCGTTCAGGACTTTTGATCGTGAGTTATGGCAACTCAAAGATGTTTTTTTGATAAAAGAAGAGGTTACCATATATTCTTTGTATTAGACTTATCGAGAGGTTATTCAGATCATTTAAGTCGGGTCAGTTTGGGTTTTGGTCAAATTCGAGTGTGCTCTTTGAGTTCAAAACAATACGAGTTCGACCGATCAATGTCGTACCTTAAATAATTCCGATTGTACTCTTTGTTTAACGTCGCAATGAATTCTCGTAAAACAGGACGAAATTGAAGCAAACGGAAGTAGATTGCGAGTTTTTAAAGCGATGTTGCGAGAAGCTAACGGAGGAGAATCGACGGCTACAAAAAGAAGTCATAGAATTGCGTACATTGAAGATGTCTCCACAGTTTTATATGCACATGACCCCTCCAACAACACTCACAATGTGCCCGTCTTGTGAACGTGTCGCAGCCCCGCTTTCCGCTTCCTCGGTCCAACCGCAAACCGGCCTCGAGTCTCGTGACACTCGGCTCAATCATCGGCCAATGCCGCTTAACCTCTGGCCTCCTGCCCCTGCCTCAGTTCGGCCCCTTTGACGCCCTCCAGTCCGGTTGTGAATCGTGATCAACGGGTTTTGAGGAGGGTAATTTTGTCATTTAACATGTTTAGCGAGAAGTATAATGACTAATTAGTTATTTAATTAATACTGTTAATGTTAATCTGGAATTGTAGGATTAAGATGAATGAACTTGAATGTGTACTAATTTTTCGCGTTGTAAATGTAGATCGGATCCAAAACGATTTCTATTTTAATTGATAATGCGTGTTTATTTGAATTTAATATTTTCTCCGTCCTGTTTATTTATTTATATTTGCTGTAACATATTTTTACAAAGAATAAAATAAATAATTAAATAAATAAATAAATTTGACCCTTATATTATGTACCTCAAAATCTCAAATGGTATAAATAAATAAATATGACCCGTATTTTTCACTAGAATATGACAAATTGACCTAGATGAAAATAGCGGTAATTAACAATAGTAATTTACTTGTTCCGAAACAAATTTCAAACCACAAGAATTAAATTAAATACCGGTTCAGTAAATATTTTTTTTACTTTATTTATCTAATTATTTATATCTAAAAAGTTCCACAATTTTCCAATTTGACCGTCCAACTAAGATCAAACCGATTTCGATATTTTCACAAGCCGACTTAGACTTGACGGTGTGATAGTAGAGAGTCGTGTCGGTCTTAGATTGTGATTTTATCACGATCTAGTCTTTTATTACGGGTCGTTAGTGTCGTTTTGTCAAGTGTTTGATATTTGGTCATGTTGTGGTTTTATAGCATTTTTACACTTGTTTCATGTTAATTCTTATGATCGGAATTCAAGGATCAAGGGAAACCGTTCCACGGTCAAAGAATGACGCGCATGTTCAATATCGTCCATCTATCTTGCTTGAGAAGTGACTTGTGAGGTGAACTTGGGAAGACTTGAAGTTTTGATGCAAATTGAAGAAATGAAACAAAGGAAAGCAAGCTGCGAGGCACTGCGCAGCCTGCGCAAATGTCGTGCGCAGCTGCGCAATTCCAGCGCAGGCAAGAAGCCATTGCGCAGCCTGCGCCCCCTGCGCATCCCTGTTTTACACGGATGTTCTAATCCGTGTTTGGGCTTTTAAAATGAAATTATCCTAGGGTTTTGTGCAGGGGTATAAATACTCAATTTCAGAATGTTTTAAGGATCATCATCTTATCTCTAGAACAAGAACTTTTATTCTCAAAATTTAGTTGTAATCTTTCCTTATTTTCAAGCTTGTAATTATGCTAATGAGGAGCTAATCTCCTTTACTCTTGGTGTGATTCCGATCAAAGTCTCCGACTTTGACTTTGTAAGACTCAAATAACCCTTTCTTTTTATCTAATGTTATTTCCTTTGTTTATCTTTTACATTCTAAGTAATTATTTGTGTGGATTGATCACCCTTGCATCTTAGTTGCTTAGTTTTCGCATATGTTAAAGTAATCGGGTTAGTTTACTTGATGTTTATTGAAGCAAGCTTGTATGTATGTTGAGTTGGCTTAGATGAGACATATGTATGAGTAGGAAATTACATAACTTTTCTTGCTTTCATGGTTTAATGATTAGTGAGTTTAGTTTCTACATCACATCTTTTGGTATTAACGGAATTACATACACGGTTTAGTTGTGTGGTTCGCTTTCATTAGATGTTGGTTAGGGTTGGATAGTTTAAGGGGTTGTTAGAGTCGAGCAAGTCTTTGTTGGGTGACTTTGTGACGGTTACACCAAGTTTTTCTCTCATATTGATTATCGCACACTACGTGTTTGTGTTATTGCCAAGCCCAAATCATTTCTCATTTATTGCTCTTTATTGTCTTTATGAATGCTTTCCAAATCATTGAATCTTTGCATTTATGTTATCTCCTTGTGTTTCATTTATGTTAATATCCATAGTTTGTTGATAAGTCATTTATCTTTAGTCTCTTAGCATCTTTAAGTTGTCTTTAAATCTTTGTTTAGTTGTGTGTAAGCAAGTTTTTAGTTACTTCCTTTCTCTTGGGTTCGACCCTTAACTTGCACTTTACTACTTTTATTTCGAGTATAGTCGAGTCTAGTTTAGGTTTTATAATTTGTTTGGCGAGATAATTAGTGTAATAACGACCACTAGTTTTTCCGTGTCACGGTGCAACTGAGAACGAACCGATTCCGATATTTTCATAAGCCGACTTAGATCATTTATAGCCGAATTTGACTGTCAAACTGAGATCGAACCGCTTCCAATATTTTCACAAGCCGACTTAGATCATTTACGGCCAAATTTAACTGTCTAACTAAGATCGAACCGATTCCGATATTTCCATAACCGACTTAGATCATTTACAGCCGTACATACCTCTTCATACCAACACGTACTTACCTCTTCATACCAACACTCAATGAATCCAATTTACCCCAATCAGTCCAACACACAACTGTAGCAGAGAGAAAATGGAAGAAAAAGCTGAAAAAATAAATCTTCCCATTATTGACCTAACTGCCCCTGACCGCCGTTCTACTGCTGCTTCGATTCGGCAGGTCCGCTCTTATATTAACCTAATCCTCTTTTTATATCTTTTTTATCCGTATCGATTATTTATTTATTTTTATTCATACGGATACTCTAGTAATTTTGTTGGCTTTATTAGGAAAGGTGTAGCTTGGATATAAATGGATTAAAATGGAATAGATGTAGTTTGGATATGAATGGAGGAAGTATTTGTTAGAAGTGTTTTAATCGAAATCAAACAAATGATTGCGATTATTTATTTATTTATTTTTATTTGACTTCTCACTTATAAGCTGGTCTCACTCCAGAGAAGTTTACGACGGATTTAGCACGTCACAAACGAGAATTTGGTAGTTTGGTTAGGTGCTATAAATAAGGGCGAACCTAGGTAGTAGCAATGGTTGGCGCGCTATCCCAAACTTAAAAAAATTGACTTAAAAGATGGATATTTACTACCCTAAATGTTGTTTAATAATAGATAAATTACAATGGTAAAGACTCTGTTTTCAAACTTAGTCCCCCGGTTCGAATCCCCTTACTAGCATTTTAACTTTAATCCTGTTTTCGCCCCTGCTTATAATGGATTAATAGATACTCGATCCGTCTCAATAGTTTACGATTATTAATGTAAGGAGAGAGGAACGAGTTTACAATTATTAAAAAAATCAAAAGAAACTTGAAAAGACTAGGAAATGTAATGATTGCCACCCAAATGAATTTTTTTATTTTATGGAAAAGGAAAGGGTATTATTGATCGGGACGGAGGAAGTAATTGGTCACGGGTTCAATTCCGAGTATTTCCAACAACATAAAAGAAATTTGCAATTCTTTGGATATGGAGTGTACTGATATAAATCAAAATGGCTCATATAAGGTTGATAGATTTTAATAACAGGTTTGACTATTAGATTAAATTAACAGATTAAAAGAAAGGGTGTTTGGTAAATAACAGATTACAGGATATTTCAAACGGTTTCATGTATAAATTGAATATGCTAATATAATATGCTCCTATTAGCAGCATATTCAAAAATAATAGATTCCGACCATTATGCTATCATAATATGCTGTTTACCAAACACATGAAAATAGTAGATTGATTGGTCAACCTACTAATTATGCCGGAATCTACTAATTTCTTTCAATATATTGTTACCAAACTGCGCCTATAAGTTACGAACTTACTTAGCAGTAAGGACCGAGTCAAAATGGCTCAATAAAGTATGAGCTGGTCGATGAAAACCGCGTCTATTTGTTAATAGCACAACCGGGTTTAAGACTATGGACACCTGATCCTCTAACCCTGTCATTTGTGCGATCTCTTGAGACGCTGAGATAATGTTGTCGTTGTATATGAATGACTTGCGATCCTCTAATTCCGTCATTTGTGTGAGTTCTTGAGACACTGAAATGATGTTGCCGTTGTTGTATATGATTGCCTTGTTCAGTAGCCCTGCCTGCAGAATGCAGATATCATACTGTTGTATATCAAAGTTATTGATTCATTGGATCGTCTGGATTATTTTAGGCGTGCATTGAAACGGGATTCTTCTACATTGTGAACCATGGGGTGGAGAAACATCTGCTTGAAAGATTATTTGACGAGAGTAGAAAGTTCTTCGAACTCCCTGAGGAGTACAAGATGAAACTGTCCAGGACGGAACATAGAGGGTATTCTGCAATGTACGCCGAGAAGTTAGATACTACTTTGGATATTAAAGGTTTTCCCTGATTTCGAGCTATTTAGATACTGCCCATGACGGTATTTGGTTGCCCTTGCATTAGATCCTAGAAAAGACTCTAAATTTAGTATGACGGGAGGCATTGCGTTGCACTGTAAATTTCGCCTCTCCATTCCGTTACATTGGCCCAAGTTGTTACAGTGGTCAGTTGATGTCGTTTCAGAGCTCGCAAAAAGTCGGCTGATTGAAGCAAATTAATCGGAAAACAATATGTTTTACACTTCTAAATGCAAAGGAATGATATACCTTACTGACAGTCATGGATTTCAGGTGATCCTAAGGAGACTTTCTACGTTGGCCCGATTGATGGTGAAAACTGTAACTTGAACCAGTGGCCTTCTGAAGGTAATATAATTATATTGTCCCAAGCCCGGAGAAAGAAGGAGGGTTGCGGTAGGTCTGTGGCAGCCAGCGTAAAAATCAGTCACATTTTATGGACATGAATCAAAATTTGGACATCGTTGGGGCGTCTCCTCAGATCCTTTTTCTCTTGTTGAGATGAGAGTTCACCCATGACGGTTCCAAAAGATGATTCATGTCAGCCGACCCCAAAACATTTTGGGACTAAGGCTCTGATGTTGTTGTTGCTGTTGTTGTTGTCTCATTTTCTTGTTGAATTAGCCATTATCTTTTGATCCGGGCCTCCATATACACGCTAAAGCGGTAAAGTACACATACTTTTCTGTTCTGCCTCGGCACTTATTTAAACGTCTGCTCTTTATGGACTGCCAGAACTTCTTCCAACCTGGAGACCGACTGTCGAAACATACCATCGAAAATTATTGTAAGTACAACTATCCCACAGAGTCACTCACTGTTTTTCTTTCGTCGTGCTTACAGTTTCTGTTCTTAGAGTTTACTTAACAGTAGAAAGTGTGATGCATCAGGACTGCTGCAAAAAGTTTACTAAAGCTGATTGCTTTGGCATTGAATCTAGAAGATGAGATGTTTTTCATCAGAGCTAAGGATTCATTAGTGCCGTTTCTTCGCCTTTTACATTACCCAGGTCCTATGAAAGTTGCAGGCTATGCTTACTGTTGGCAGTATTTCAGGGACATTCATGATTCATCAGTTCATTAAAATTTCTTTATCTTCAATCAGGTGACTCGAGTTGCTCCCGTGAAGAAGTTTTAGGTGCCTCTGCTCATTCTGATTACGGAGCGATCACTTTACTCGCTTCTGACGGTGTGCCTGGCCTCCAGGTACATTATATATAGTCTGATTTCTTCCCCTATTACCTCCTAGCCCGCAATTTGCAGGTGATAAGTATTTTTTTCACCTCGTTTCTTTAGGTTTGCCGGGAAAAAGATTGCCACCCTCGTGTTTGGGAGGATGTTCATCATATCGAGGGGTGAGTTTTGAAAATGAAAATAAAATTGCACGTTTGATGAATATTCTGTCAGTCGGATGTTACTGCAGAACTGAAAAATAGTAGTAAGTCGCTTGGTAAAATTACGCTGATCAGTTAAATTGTTATCCTTTAGATCCGAGTAACAATTTTGGTTTTTTTTTGTAAGGTAAGTGTTCTGAAAACAACCGAGTGGTGTTAGTCCAGTGGTAACTGAGTTAAACCTTAAAACTTGCAGAAATGCAGGAGTTGGGAGGTCTCAGGTTCGATTATCAGCTGGGGCGATTACCACTTGGCCACTGTAGCTCCCGAAAGGGTGGTTTACATGGTCCATGTGGTGGGGGAATGCGTGGGCCGAGGGGATTAAACCCCTCGTCACAAAAAAAAAAGTGTTCTGAAAACTATCAGACAATCTGAACTAGAAAACCGAGTTTGTGCTCCTGTGTCTATCAGTGTCGGATTTTTTCCCTAGAGTATGGCCAGAGGCCAGATTACCGAGTAAATTTATTACTGGTTTTTGGTGTCAGACTGACTATCGTTTTGCTGTAAATAAAACCGCAAAGAATTTTCTGAAGGTGACGGGTTCTGAACTTATCATCACTCGAATTCTGTAACACCACATATGCATTTACAGGGCCTTTATTGTCAACATTGGGGATTTGATGGAAAGATGGACTAACGGTTTATTCAGGTACGTGTTGGACGTTCTGCAATGTTCATCCGTATAGAACATAGTTCTGTGATTTAATTCACTGATACGGTTTTATGATTTACTTGTAGGTCGACATTGCATCGAGTGAATCCAAAGGGAAAGGAACGATACTCAGTAAGTTTCATTTCTCCGATTCTGTCTTTCTATGCAGCTGGCTTCTCTGTTTTTTCTTCTGTTGTCTAGTCTGTTAAGCTATTTCTAAACCCTAAACCCTAAACCCTAAACCCTGAAACATCTATTTCTATGCAATCGCGTAGAGACGTCACTTAGGTTGGTATCAGGTCGGTCAAGCTGCATTCATTACCTGCATCCATCCAATCTCCGACCACCACTGTCACTCTGTCAGTAATCAGTAAGTAGTTGTTATGCTCGACACAACGTTTTGAAAGCTTACCGTGGCAATTACAAAAACGACGCAGGCTGCTTTTTTCTGTGACCCTCAAGCAGATATTGTGGTCGAGTGCTTAGAAAGCTGTTGCAATGAATCCAATCCCCCAAGGTAATCACAATTTCTGATCCGACATGCGCCCGACCCAACCATCACTTGCCGATGACATGGTTGGACCGGGTTTTTTAAGGGTTTAAGAAGTGATTACTTAAATATCTTTTGGTGTAAAACGAGCTCACACGCTGAAATTCCTTTATCTTGTCGATTGTAGATTTCATCCGATACGTGCTGGAGACTATTTCCAAGAACGGTTCAGGCTTACATATGGCGATTAGGGCACCCGACAAGCGGCAACTACATACGAAATTACGAACTCTGTATCTTTTTACACGTTCTTTTCAGACAGGAAATGGCCATTTTGTTAGTTACAGGATTATACAACCAGATGTATACCTCCGATATTATAGATTTCGAGCTTTATAACAAAGAATTTGAGCTTATACAATGATTCGAACTCGGAACGATTACTTTGTTGCCAAATTTAAGTCATTGACCTAACAATGAATGAACTAACACAACTAGACAAGACGACTTTAATACGACTCGTTTATTTTTGGACTTAATTTCAGTTCAAATCAAATTTAATGGTTTACAATGAAATAATACGCCTTGAGTACGAGTTTAGTTTCGGTTTAAGTTTATTTTATTTTAGTTCAAAAATCTATTTAATAGGAATTCTTGTATGTTTATGGATTCGATCATTTGAAAAAGAAATTAGGGCAAAAATACAACGGATCGTCATTAATTCATAACCATACTAAAATAAAACAGAGAATATAATATATTCAATTAATACATTACAAAATCAAATTAAACTCGAATAACGAAATAAAAATCATTCTACAACATCGCTACTAGCTCAAACAATTCAAATTAATTTCGAAATTAATCAAACAAACAATAATACAAAAATAGTTAACGATTAACCATTCTACATCACTACACCGCAAAGACTACAAACAATTACGTAAAACGGATCAATTATCGTCCCACAAGAAAGAGTAATCACGACGTGATTTAATCAGCGCCTTCAAACTTGGGTCCATAGTTACGGTCTTCTTAATCTTTCGGCCAAACTTGCGATTAATCCCGTTGTTGTTCGCGTTCGAGCTCGTGTTGGAGTTCTTGTATGCTTTTAGGGTTTCGATGAGGGCCTTCTTCCATGACACCTCGCTCTTCTTCACCTTTAACACCTTCTTGGGTACCAACTTAGCTAGCTTCGAACCCGACTCGGGCGAGGTGATGATACGACTAAATCTTAGCTTTTTAGGAGGATTGTCGAGTGACGAGTAAATTACGGTGATCTTCATCCTGCTTATATTAATTAATTACTTAACTTGAATAATTTTCGTATTACTATAATGTTAATTAGGGTTTTTAGGGTTTTTTTAGGGTTTTTTTGTTGTTGCTAATAGTTGTTATTATGGTAATAAGAATTTAGGCAAGATATATTGCCCTATATAGTGGTTTTTATTATTCCCTAAATTAATTTCCTCAAAAGAAAATTATTTCCTAAAACAAAAAAGTTTCCTAATTTTATTTCCTAAAAAAACAGTTATTTCCGAATTTTATTTCCTAAAACAAAAAAAGAATTTCCTAATTTGAATTATACTAGTATGGATTTGTTGAATTCACACGTTTACTTGTTTTGAAAAAGGAAAGTTATTTAGTAATGGATAATACGGATTCGTCAATAAAAAGATGGGTTTTTTCACTTGTATATTAAGGGTACAAATTATGGTAACTTAAAAAGAAAATTTAAGGAAAATATTAAGATCGAATTATTAAAGTAAATAAATTACCGAGACAGAGGGAATAATTTATTATAACGGTGAATCATGTTAGGATGACAATTTTATAAAAGTAATTGTTAGTAACTAGTTTTACTCCCGTGCAAACAAATGCACGGATCGATTTTACAACTATGATATACTGAGCTTATAACATAATATTCATTTTATCGGCAATTAAATTAAAAAAACATATGAACTAAAATTAAATTGGAAAATTGTACCATCTTTGAATTAAATTAAAATGTAAAAATAACGAATTAAATACATTCTGGTGTATTGTTTTTATTAAATTTTACGTAATTAATGAGGAGTGAGGTGGGTGTCCCAACCACAAAAGAAAAGGAAATCGACTCTTTTATTTTAATAAATAAGAATCAATAAAATCTCTTTAATTCTATAGCTTTTACGGTATAGAGATTTTGTATTAGATAATACGGGTTCGTCAATAAAAAGACGAGTTTTTTTCACTTGTGTATCAAGGGTACAAATTATATTAACTTAAAAAGAATTTAAGGAAAATATTATGATCGAATAACTAAAGTAAATAAATGACCGAGACGGAAGAAATACTTTATTATAACGGTGAATCATGTTAGATGACAATTTTATAAAAGTAATTGTTAGTAATGTTTTTCGTGCTGTTAATGAGGAAATTGTCATTTATCTAGTGGAGGAAGTGAATTTATTTACGATTATAAATTTACTTATTTTTAAGAAGTGATTACCAAAATATCTTTTGGTTTAAAACGAGCTCACACTAACATTCTTTTATTTTATCGATTGTAGATTCTGTCTTATTCATGCTTCTCACTATATTCAAGAACGAAAATTTTAAGTTGGAACTGTTAAGGGTGTGACAATCCCTTGAAGGTGGGATCCCTCCGAAATAGATGTTGGAGGGAGTGCCCGGACATTGTCTTTGTAATGGAGACAATGATGAGTGCTAGGGAGCTTGAAAATATTCGGAATAGGTATGGTTTTACGTCGGGCTTATGTGTGAATAGCAGAGGAAGGTCGGGTGGAATGGGGTATGGTGGAAAGATGTGGAGGCCAGCTTAGAGTCCTAGCTACGATGATTTAGGTAGCACGAAAACGGATACGGACACGGATACGACACGGGACACGACATACTATGAAATTTAAGATACGAAACACAACATTTAAATATAATAAAATATATATTTTATGGTTATAAATAACATGATTTTAAGAACGGTTCAGGCTCACATATGGCGATTAGGGCAACTACATACGAAATTACGAACTCTGTACCTTTTTACACGTTGTTTTCAAACAGGAAATGACCATTTTGTCGATTACAAGATTAAACAACCAGATGTATACATCCATATTATAGATTTTCGAGCTTTATAACAAAGAATTTGATCTTATACAATGATTCGAACTCGGAACAATTACTTTGTTGCCAAATTTAAGTCATTGACCTAACAATGAACTAACACAACCACACAAGACGACTTTAATACGACTCGTTTTTTTTTGGACTTAATTTCAGTTCAAATCAAATTTAATGGTTTACAACTCTTGTTTTGGACTCAATTTTTTCAAATCAAATGCGGTTTTGATTTCGGTTTGAGTTTTGTATAATTTATTTTATTTTAGTTCAAAAATTCATTTAACAGAAATTCTTGTATGTTTACGGATTCGATCATTTGACGAAGAAATTAGGGCAAAAACATAACGGATCGTCATTAATTCATAACCATACTAAAATAAAACAGAGAATATAATATATTCAATTAATACATTACAAAATCAAATTAAACTCGAATAACGAAATAAAAATCATTCTACAACATCGCTACTAGCTCAAACAATTCAAATTAATTTCGAAATTAATCAAACAAACAATACAAAAATAGTTTAACGATTAACCATTCTACATCACCACGCCGCAAAGACTACAAACAATTACGTAAAACGGATCAATTATTGTTTAGGTCAAAATTTACCTAAGGTAGTTTCTATGAGGTTATAATGATTTCAAGCCAAAGTTATAATTGAATAGACGAATTAGATGTGTTTGCTAAGTAAGAAGAAGAAGTATAATGAAGAAGAGAATTGATCACGCAGAAACCCCTTGGGGAAAAACTGCAGGAGGGATGTTACCTCCAAGTTTCCACTAGAATTATCTTTCAGAGGGTGACTGTGAGTACAAGTGTTTTTGCCCTTTTTCTTAGTGTTGTATGCATGTAGGGTATGATAATGAATGAATGTTCTATGCTCAATGTTTACATATTTATACAAGTCTAATAGCTATTGACCGTTGGATTAAGGTCTAATCCAACGGGTCTTTCTTCTCTTCTTGCCTATTTTGGGTGTCCTTCTTCTACTCGCTTTATCTGATGGAGGCTGGCTGTGTGGCCATTTCAGGCAACCTCGAGTTCCGCTTCCTTTGGCCTTTTCTTCCTCCTCGTTCCTGCCGTCCTCTTCCTTCCTTTACAATCTTCTTTTTGTATTGACTTACTACCTCCTTTGCTTTATTGACTTTGGTATCCAATGCATGCTTTTCCTCCAATCAAATAGTGCCATGTGTTGACCTATAAAAATGGTGATTTTTAGGGTATAACATTAGCCCCCAGTTCTTGTAGAAATATGTTTCTGCAAGAACTCCTGTAGAAGTCGCGTCCAGGGCTTCGATGCGGACTTCCTTCAGAGACGCTGCGCAGGTTCAACAGTTGAGGAGTCTTTGATATGACGTGCGTCAGTTCCAACAAATGCCCTCTTTATTGCATGTTAACCACCCGCCAGCTGTCCTCCATTAACTTCAAATTTTAAACTTACCTCCCTTATTTAAACCTCCCTTTACCCTCTTTACCTTTACCATTTACTCTTCTACCATCTTCCCCTTTCTCTTTCTTAATTCTTTCCACTTCCGATCCTTCCAACCGTCACTGCTTCTCTTTTTACCAAGGTACCATTCTTTCCGCTACTTTTTCTTCAACATCTTTAATGGCCACGAACACCTTTTCTGCGCGTCCCCTACTGGCTAGCAAGTACCGTGTCGACTCGTGTTTTGCTTTGTTAGATCCTTCATGTGTTGCGGACTTTTTTCCTTTTAAGGAGGCTGATATGATTGTTCCCCGCCCTGGGCAGTTTCCTGATGCACATTGCCCAGGGTGGACCACTTTCTATTTGTACCCCTTTTCCTTGGGCTTGTCTTTCCCATTCCCCCCTCTGGTACAAGAATTTCTTCGGCATTCGAAGCTTCCACTCTGGCAGTTAAACCCCCATGCCTGGAGGATTCTCCTTTCTTTGTCTGAATTGAGCAACCGCTATTCCATCGACATCTCCTTAGGGGATTTAGCCCATTTTTATGCGGTCAGGAGCTTGGGTGACGCCCAATTTACCCTTCGGGCCCACTCCAAGATTGACCTTCCTATTATTCTTCCGAAAAAGGCTAAGGACGCCGGTTGGTCCACCCAGTTCGTCTTCGTACGAGTGGACTCGCTCCCGGCGCCTGCTGAGTACATCTTCCAGGACCCCGTCACAAATAGTAAAGGTACTGTGTGTTCTTTTTTGTTTTTCCGTTCTCGTTGCCACTCACACCCTTACGCCTTTTTTCATGCAGGTGTGAAAGATTTAACTCCTTCAGCCGACCCCACTGAGATTTACAACAAGTTATTTGGGCTAGACGTCGACGCCCGCAGTTTCAACACCCTGTTCAGCCAAGAAGAACCTGCAGAAATGTCCACCAGCTCGACCCAGACCAAGAAAACGCCCACGGAGCTGCTGGCCGAACGTAGGAAAATGATGCTGGTTTCATCAGTCAAGCCTTTATCCAAAAGGAAGTTGGAGCCCGGAGAATCCTTGCCTGTTCCGAAGAAGGCTGCCGTGTGCGCCCCTGCTGAGTCATCCCCCTCTGTCACTCCTTTTGGTCCTCCTGCTCCAGCCGTGTCCTCCAGGACACGCCACAGAGCTTCCACTTCTACTGCTTTGGCCAAGAAATCTGCCGCCCCTATCATTGAGGACCTAAGTGAGGACATCATCCGCCTACCAGAGGGCTTTAGCTGCAAACTGGAGGAGGACCCTTGGCCTGCTATGGGTCGCCTGCTGACTCCAGGTTCTAAGGCAGCGTTGACGGGCCAACCTTTGATGCCATTGTGGCGTCAGGCTGCGGAGGACATCTTCTCGGTAAGTTTCTTTCCTTTCCCTCCGTTCGTTTGTGCTTCCGTTTTGGTTGGCTGAAGTTTTTCCTGGGTTCCCTTTTCAGGGCTTCCAGAAGGTGTTGATGGGGTGCAGCGAGACCGAGGTTGCACTTCGAGAGGCTGAGACCGGGCTGGACGCCGAGAGGGGGCTCAGCAGGAAGAGGGCAGAGGATTTGGCCCGCTGCCAGGCGAGGGTGAAGGAGCTTGAGGATGCCCTTGAGGAGCAGGGTAGGAAGAGAGAAGAAGAACTTGCTGAGCTGCGCAGGGAGAGGGATCAGGCCTTGGCGGAGCAGGGCGCGCGGTTGAGAGCCGTGGTGGACAAGAAGAAGAAGTTGTCCCAGCTGTTGTATAACATGACTACCTTCTCCGCCCTGGAGGCGAGAATATCCTGCATGGAAGAGTTTGGGAAAGGGGAGCATACTGCCTGGAGCTTGGAGGATGAGAAGAAACTCATGGAGCAGATGTTTCCGGTGCCTCCTGTGCTGCCGGACTTTTCTGATCTTAACCCCGATGGATCCCTCCGCTCTCCCATTCCCGGCTCTCCTGAGGTTCAGAGTGCCCCTCCAGGGTCCCCTGTTCCGGTCCGCGTCTTTCAGGATCAGCTTGTTGATGTTGCTGCGGAGGCGGGCTCCTCTTCCACTCGGCACTCTGGTGGTGAGCAGGCCGAAGGGGAGGCTCCTGATGCTTAGTTTCTGCGCCCTTAGTGGCATCCTGATTTAGTTGTTTTGTTGCTTGTTTTGTTGTTGGGCTAGTGCCCTGAATACTCTGTGCCCTGGGCCCTGCGTGGCGGGCCTTTATTTGCTTTTGTTTTTCCTTGGTACTTTGAACTCCTTCCTGGGTGATCCCAGGGATTTTTGGCAGCCGTTTGTGCTGCCTTTTTAAGTATGCGTCTGTGAGCGCTTTTTATGTTCTGCGTGTTTCTCTTTTATTTTCTGTTTGTGCATGCTCGTGTATTTTTTGGCCATGTGTGGGTGCTGGCTTCAGGATATACCCATCCCAGTCAGAGGCTGCCAGGCTTTCGTGAGTGCTAGGTATCGTGGGCGACAGTGTCCCAGCTGCTTGTACTTTGCCGTACTCACGCAATGTTTTGTTTTTGAGTGTGACTTGACTCGGGTTTTTGGAGTGATAGCACTCTGCAAGTATTCATGATAAAAAATACCTCGAATATATTCTCATAGATCGCTAAATAGTTTCTGTTTTTCGAATAATTCCCTCAGGATGGCTGGATCCTGGGGGTGATACATTGGGGTATGACTTAAAGTATGAAAATTTTAAACATAGAATAAGTAAGTAAATACCCTAGGATTAGGATGTAGATTCTGGGCGCGGACTCTGAAAGAACATCCCAGTCTGCTCCCTTACACGTGATATTTCTTTAGGTGAAGGATATTCCAGGGTCTGGGCACCATTTTCCCTTCCATATCCATCAGCCTGTAGGACCCACTTCCCGTTGTACTTTCCACCTGGTAGGGCCCCTCCCAATTGTAGGCAAACTTTCCGGCACTTGTATTCTTTGTATTCTGGAATACTTTCCTGAGGACTAGGTCTCCTACCTGGAGGGTCCTGATCTTCACATTCTTGTTGTAACTCCTTGCCACCATTTGTTTGTAGGCGGCCATTCTGATGGCAGCGCTGGTTCTGAGCTCGTCTATTGTGTCCAGGCTGCTGGCCATTTCTGCCTGATTGCGCTCTTCTGTTAGGCAGCCGTACCTTTGTGTTGGTACTTTCACCTCTGCTGGGATGACAGCTTCTGCTCCGAACACTAGGCTGAATGGGGTTTGGCCCGTTGCTGTCTTTGGGGTGGTCCTGTCAGACCAGAGAACTAAGGGTAACTCGTCTGCCCACTTTCCTCCAGCTTCCTCCAGTCTTCTTTTCATGTTGTCCATGACTATCCTGTTGCTGGATTCTGCCTGGCCATTCGTCTGGGGGTACCTGGGGGCAGCTTTAAGTAGGGTGATATTCCAACTAGCACAAAATGCTTCGGTTTTGTTAGATATGAACTGTGAGCCGTTGTCACATACTATTTCAGAGGGTATACCGAATCTGCAGATTATGTTTCGTTTAAGGAAAGATATCACCTGATTTTCTGTGATCTGGGGGAAGGCTTCTGCCTCTATCCATTTGGAGAAGTAGTCTGTTAGTGCGAGCATGTAGGTTCTGTTCCCAGGTGCTCTGGGCAGTGGTCCTACTATGTCCATTCCCCATTTCATGAACGGCCATGGCGATATGATCGGGTGCAGAGGTTCAGCGGGCTGATGCGTGACAGGGGCGTGTCTCTGGCAGGCTTCGCATTTCTTGGCTAGTTCTACTGCGTCCCTTCGTATCGTCGGCCAGAAGTATCCCATTCTGATTGCTTTGTTGGATAAGCTCTTGCCCCCTGCATGATTTCCGCAGTCTCCGCTGTGGAGATCGTGCAAGACTGTCTGTGCCTCTCTGTCGCCCAGACACCTTAGGTAGGGTCCTGCGAGCGATTTCCTGAACAGCACACCGTCTATTAGTATGAACCTGGAAGCTTTCATTTTGAATCCCCTTACCTCTTTTCGGTCAGCCGGTAGGGTTCCATCTGTCAGCCATTTCTGGTAGGGTGACCTCCAATCTTCTGGCTGCTCCGCGGTGTTGCTGAGGACGCCTAATCCTGCTTCCCATCGGGTGCTGGAGTTTTCAACTTCTCGGTCTTCCTGGGAAGTTGAGGGTTCCAGCACGTGGGTGATGGGGATTGAGGAGATGTCTCCGGGCTTGAATGTTGCCCCCAGGTTAGCCAGCGCGTCTGCTTCTGCGTTCTGCTCCCTGGGGATTTGCTCTATTTTGAAGGTAACGAACCTTGCCTGTCTGTCTTTGACTATTTCCAGGTATGCTGCCATCCTGGGGTCTTTGGCTTCGTACTCACCGTTGATGTGATTTACTATGAGCTGTGAGTCACTGAACGCCTGCAGGTATCTGACTTTGAGATCCAGGGCCAGTTGGAGTCCTTGGATCAAGGCCTCGTATTCTGCTACATTGTTGGTTGCTGGAAACTCGCATCGTACTGCTTGTACGATCATGTCTCCCTGAGGGGACCTGAGTACCACTCCTACCCCCGCTCCTCTGCTGTTGGAGGCTCCATCTACATGCAGCGTCCAGCAATTTTCCTCGGAGTCCATTTCTGGAGGCAGGATTTCTTTGGCTGCTTCCTTTTCCATACCTGGGCTGAAATCAGAGACAAAGTCTGCAAGGGCTTGCGATTTTATCGCGGTCCTTGTTTCAAATTTTAGGTCGTAGCCGCTCAGGTGGACTGACCATTTGGACATTCTTCCAGAAAGTTCTGGTTTACTCAGTATGGGTCTCAGGGGGTAGCTAGTTAAGACGGATATAGAGTGAGACTCGAAGTAAGGTCTCAGTTTGTACGAAGCTGTAACTAAAGCAAGGACGAGTTTTTCAGGAGCGGTGTACCTGGTCTCTGCAGGCAGCAGAGACTTACTGATGTAGTAGACTGGATGCTGGGTCCCTTCGTGTTCTCGCACCAGTACCGCACTTACTGCCACTTCGGTTACTGATAGGTATAAGTACAGCGGCTCCCCCTGCTCTGGCTTGGATAGGAGCGGTGGGGAGCTGAGGTACTTCTTCAGATCTGTGAACGCCTGCTCGTGTTCCTCTGTCCACTCAAATCTCTTGCTTTTCCGTAGTATGTCATAGAATAATCGGCATCTGTCGGAAGATCTGGAGATGAACCTATTCAAGGCTGCCACCCTGCCGGTCAATTTCTGCACATCTTTTGGCTTCTGGGGGGACTCCAGCTGCAAGAGCGCTTTGATCTGCTCACTACTTGCCTCGATTCCCCTTTGCGTGACCATATACCCCAGGAATTTCCCGCTGGAGACTCCGAACGTGCATTTGGAGGGATTCAGCTTCATCTGGTACTTCCTCAGGATGCTGAAGGTTTCTTCTAGATGCTGGGTGTGTTGGCTGGCTGCTTTGGACTTGACAACCATGTCGTCTATGTAGACTTCCATGGTTTTGCCAATTTGCTCTTTGAACATCATGTTCACCAGCCTTTGATATGTGGATCCTGCATTTTTTAAACCGAATGGCATAACGTTATAACAGTAGATACCTCTTTCAGATCTGAATGCCGTCTTTTCTTGGTCTTCTGGATGCATTTTGATCTGATTGTATCCGCTCCAGGCGTCCAAGAATGTGAGCATTTCATGGCCTGCGGTTGCATCCACCATTGCATCTATGTGTGGTAGGGGGAACGGGTCTTTAGGGCACGCCTTGTTGAGGTCGGTGAAGTCCACACACACCCTCCACTTTCCGTTCTTTTTGGGGACCACCACCACGTTGGATAGCCATTCCGGGTAGGTTACTTCTCTTATCTTTCCTGCGGCCAGGAGGTCGTCCACCTCCTGGTTTATCACCTGGTTTCTTTCTGCGGCAAACTTTCTCCTCTTTTGCTGGACCGGCTTGTAGCCGGGGCTTACACTCAACCTGTGTGAAATTACACTTGGGTCTATCCCCACCATGTCCTCGTGGGACCATGCAAAGCAGTCGATGTTAGCCTTTAACAAATTTAATAGTTCTGAGCGAACGGTACCTGTGCACTCTGCTCCCACCAGTACCTTTCTCTCCGGGTGCAGCGGGTCCAAGGGAATTTCCTCTACCTCCACTTGGGGAGGCTCTTCGTAGGTTCCCCTGGCCTGCTTTGCCTGTGATTGCTATGCTGGGGGGGGAGTGGCTGTAGGCTTGAGCGCCACCTTGTAACAGCTCCTGGCTTCTTCCTGGTTTCCTCTTATGGTCTGGACTCCCCATGGTGTAGGGAACTTGAGGCACTGGTGGTATGATGATGGGATAGCTTTCATGTCATGTATCCACGGCCTGCCCAGGATGACGTTGTAGGTGGAGGGACCGTCAATTACCAGGTACCTCACCTGCTTGTTGACTCCTCCGGCGTAGGTCGGGATCATGATTTCTCCGAGTGAATGCTTCGTTTCTCCGCTGAATCCCACCAGTGGAACCGCTTTCCTGACCAGGTCTGCTTCCCCAAATCCCATACTTTTCAGCGTCTCTAACATGATGATATTAACTGAACTCCCCGTGTCCACCAGGATCTTCTTTACCCGGCAGTTCCCTATGGACAGGGTGATGATCAGGGCGTCATCATGATACTCAGCGCCCTCTTCTGCATCCGTCTCGTCGAAGCTGACGACCGGTAGATCCTGGGCGCTGATCCTGCACGAGGATTCTGGCTTGTCTCCTTTAACTCGGGTGGCGTGCCTCTTGGCTGCGGAATAGGTAAGTCCGCACAGCTCCGAGCCCCCTGTTATCACATTAATAGTTCTAGTGCACAGAGGGGGACTAGAGGGTGCTACCTGGCGAGTCGCGTTCACCTTGGTTCCTTTTGGCAAGATGTGGTTCAGATTACCTTGCTCGTACTGATACCGGACTTCTTTCCTGAGGGTGATGCAATCTTCCGTTGTATGCCCGATATCTTCGTTGTGGAAGTCACACCTTAGGTTGGTGTCCCTTCCGTCCTTGCTTCTTTCTTCTGCCCGCTTCTTGGGCCATTTCACCTTTTCTCCCGACTCCTTTAGTGCTTTGATTAGTCCTGCAAGATTAACAGTGAAACCGTACTCTTGTACCTTTGGCGGCAGATTTGGGTCATTCTTCCAGTTTTTTCCCCCAGAAACTTTATGCACCGGCCTGTTGTAGGGTTTGGATTTCTCCTGCCTGTCTGCTGCTGGTGCCTTCCTGTTGGTAGATGCGGAGCCGCAACTGATCCTCCTGGGCCCTGCATCCTCTTCCAGTCGGATGGCATCCAACGCCTTTTGCTGAACCTGAGCATAGGCCGTGCATGGCCATTTGGTGAGCTCCTTGTACAGGTCGGAGGCCTGGGGTAGCCCCCAGCGAAAGGCGTGGATGGCGGCTTTCTCCTCGCAATGGGGAATGGACACCATCTCCTTGTTGAATCTGGCCAGGTAGTCTCTGGTGGATTCTGCATCGCCTTGCTGGATCTCGTAGAGGTCGCTGCTTTGCTTCTCTGGCCTCCTACTGCTGGCGAACTGCTGGTTGAACGCGTTCACCAGATCTGCAAAGCTGGACATGCTAGAGTTGGGCAGAGTGACAAACCATTGAAGGGCTGCCCCTGAGAGAGTGGACCCGAATCCTTTACACATGCATGCTTCTTTCAGGGAGCCTGAGGCCGTGACCACCATCATTTTCTGCTTATATTGGTTGATGTGGTCTATCGGGTCAGCTGTTCCATCGTAGCTGGTCATGTTTGGCGGGGTGAATCCTTTGGGTACATCTACTGAGACGATATTGTGGGTGAATGGCGAGTCTGCGTAGCTGTCTGGGGCCGCTTTCTCCAGGGGCCTTGGCATTCCTGGGATGCGGCTGACTAAATCCCACAGCTCCTTGTACTGGTGCTCCCATGGATTCGGTCCTGCAAGAGGGTTAGCGAAATTCCAAGGGGTGGTATGGGTTAGTGGTGCGTACCCTGGTGCTCCTGGTGTTTGGCCGACCATGGGTTGGCAGAGTGCCTGATGATTCATTGGCACGGTGTGCACTATTGACGGCGTCTGCTGGATGGGGTATCCCAATGAGCCAGCCCCCAGCGGAGGTGGTTGCCTTGCTGATGACCCTTCCCCTTGTGCCCAGACTGAGGTCGGGGTGAAAAAAGGTCCTGCATTACCATGTTGGTTAGTGATAATAGGTGGCCTTACAGATTCGTTACCTGGGGCCCCCGTTTGAGGTGGCGGCGAATCTAGGTTGATGGAGAGGTAACCCAAGCCTGTCGGAGTGATTCTTCCTGGAGGTGCGACTCCGGAGAGGTCCAGTCTGGTGACTATTTCGCTGGGAATCGCCCTGCTCTCTGGGGGTCTTGGGATTCCCGCCTCTGCGCCTGGATTTCTGCTGGAGCGCGGAGGTAGATTCTGAGCCGTTGCTAACTTTCTGAGTTCCTGATTGTCCTTCCTCAGGTTGTCGACTGCTTGGTGGAGGGTAAATATCCCTTCCATCATTGTCTTCCACATGTCTGGGGTGGGAGCACCCGCCGGGCCTGGGCTGGCCGCTGCGCCGCTGTTGGTGACGCCTGATTGCGCCTGAGGAGTGCTAACAGCGAGGGGGATGCTGACCGCTGGAGGAGCGCTGACTTCTGGAGGAGCGCTGACTTCTGGAGGAGTGCTGACCGCAGTGGATTTGGAGGAGCATTGACCACTGTGGGTTTCTGTTGCCACCGGGATGGGTTGCGAGGTTGCTTGAGGAGTTGGGTTTGTCATTTTTGAGGGTTTTCTCGAGGGTTTTAGGATTTGATGTTTTTTGGTTGAATAATCACTATAGCCCCACGGTGGGCGCCAAAATGTTTAGGTCAAAATTTACCTAAGGTAGTTTCTATGAGGTTATAATGATTTCAAGCCAAAGTTATAATTGAATAGACGAATTAGATGTGTTTGCTAAGTAAGAAGAAGAAGTATAATGAAGAAGAGAATTGATCACGCAGAAACCCCTTGGGGAAAAACTGCAGGAGGGATGTTACCTCCAAGTTTCCACTAGAATTATCTTTCAGAGGGTGACTGTGAGTACAAGTGTTTTTGCCCTTTTTCTTAGTGTTGTATGCATGTAGGGTATGATAATGAATGAATGTTCTATGCTCAATGTTTACATATTTATACAAGTCTAATAGCTATTGACCGTTGGATTAAGGTCTAATCCAACGGGTCTTTCTTCTCTTCTTGCCTATTTTGGGTGTCCTTCTTCTACTCGCTTTATCTGATGGAGGCTGGCTGTGTGGCCATTTCAGGCAACCTCGAGTTCCGCTTCCTTTGGCCTTTTCTTCCTCCTCGTTCCTGCCGTCCTCTTCCTTCCTTTACAATCTTCTTTTTGTATTGACTTACTACCTCCTTTGCTTTATTGACTTTGGTATCCAATGCATGCTTTTCCTCCAATCAAATAGTGCCATGTGTTGACCTATAAAAATGGTGATTTTTAGGGTATAACAATTATCGTCCCACAAAAAAGAGTAATCACGACGTGATTTAATCAGCGCCTTCAAGCTCGGGTCCATACGTACGTTCTTCTTAATCTTTCGGCCAAACTTGCAATTAATCCCATTGTTGTTAGGGTTAGGGTTCGAGTTGTAGTTCTTGTATGCCTTTAGGGTTTCGATGAGAGCCTTCTTCCACGACACTTCGCTCTTCTTCTCCTTTAACACCTTCTTGGGTACCAACTTAGCGTGATTCGAACCCGACTCGGGCGAGGTGATGATACGACTGAAGCTTAGCTTTTTAGGAGGATTGTCGAGTGATGAGTAAACTACGGTGATCTTCATCGTGCTTATAATACGTATTAATTGTTATTAGAATATTAATTAGGGTTTAAGGAATAATTTTCTTGTTATTAGAATATTAATTAGGGTTTTTTTAGTTGTTGCAAATATTTGTGGTTATGGTAATAAGAATTTGGGGAAGATATATTGTCTTATATAATGTTTTATTTTACTATTCCTACCCTAACTCGGTCACCAAAAATTTCCCAATTTTATTTCCATAAAAAAAAAGTTTCCTAATTTCTATTATTATTATTATTATTATTATTATTATTATTATTATTATTATTATTATTATTATTATTATTTTGTTGAATTTATTCACACGTTTACTACTTTACTAGTGTAGAAATAAGGAAAGCTAAGTAGTTGGCACTTGGTTGTATTTTAGTGACATTTATCTCTGATTTGTTCGTGTTCGATTATTTTATATCATAATCTAAGAGCGGAAAAATTGCATAATGGTAATCGTTTATTAACGTAAACAATGTATGATATAACATATCAATAATATTTTTTACGATGTATCATTTGCTTGAATTTCATATTTTTCATCGCTTATTATTATTATTATTATTATTATTTGTTTATTAAGTAATGAATAATAAGGACTCGTCGATAAAAGACAATATTTTTTATATGTCCAAATAGTACAAATTATGGTCAATTAGAAACAAGGAGTAAGGAAAATCTCTTTTTTTAATTTTCAAGTTAAGGAATTATAATATCGTATTTAATAATGAAATAGTTCGAAGATAATATATTGCTATTACTTTAGTTCACCAAATTTATCCTTGACTACTCTTTCGGAATTTGAACATCATTATTAAAAATCCTAATAAAAGACAATTTTATACGCATATCAAACTTTTACAACTTTTCCTATCCATGGCAGGTTTAGGGCAGACCGGGTCAGACCGAGGTAGGCCGCTCGGGATCCTCTGACCGAGCCATGAATTGCTCATTAGGAGCACAAATTCTTATTTGCAACGGCACTATCCGTCGCAAGCTTGTGACGAATACCGTTTTCTCTCACAAAATACCCATTTTTTCTCTCTCTCTCTCCGACACTATTCCTATGGTCCCCTCTCTCCACTAACTCATTTTGTATCCATTTTATCTCACAAATTATCCGTCACAAATAGTGACCCGTCGCAAGCAAGACTTACTACATTAGGAGAGCTCACTATATACACGGGCCGTCCTGGGCGACTCTACTTTTAATGTATCTTAACCCATTAACCAATTTTTTTTCGTTTTCTAAGGTACTGGGAGGCCCGACACCAACATTTTGGGCTCTAAACCAATTCGGGGATCTTATGAATATGTGACGGGCCACAGAAGTCGAGCCCGACAACTCGGGTTTGCTGAATTTATCAACGTCAAACCGTACTACATCAATTCTTAAGAGATACGGTCTCTAATTCATGCTAGTGAAAGACTTCTGTCCTAATATGTAGCTAACATTAATATTTAAAATTTATCTTCTTCTTTTTAATTAGTTCTTAATTATTTATTAATGTTCTCTTTATTAATATAGCGAAAAACGGTTTTTCAAAAATTTTACGGACCATACTATTAACTATTATCCATGTTTTGTGGAGAAAAAGAAATATACATCGGATGTAGTACCTCCAATTTATTTTTATTTTTTGAGCATATATATATTTTTTGAGCTTATTACCTCAAACTTTATTTGTTTTTGAGCAAATAAATATTTTTTTGAGTATATTAAAGCTTATAAGTTATATTTTAGTTTTTTCCCGTCATAACTAAAATTCAGCTAAACTTATATGTAATATTTTTGAGTTTTATTGGGATTTTTTAGAGTTTAATGTGTAAATAAATAAACTCAGAAACTTTATAAAAAAACTCATAATTTTTAAAACAAAGCTCAAAAAATTTACTATAATGCTTAAAAATTAAAAAATTGGAAATTATCTCGGATATACGATCCACTAATTGTATTTTGTGTACTATAACAACATGAGTTAAAACATGGAAAACGAGATGACAAATATTCTCAATACAACCGTCCAAAGTCATAGTCATAGTCATAGTGTCCACATTCAACTATTCAACTCTTATTTTCACACTTTCACGTGTGATATTTCTAAACAAATTCCAATATTTTCCGACTAATAAATTTTCGGAGTTAATATTTTATACTTATTTTATTTTTCTCGTAAAAAAAAAAAATTCTCTTCAAACAATTTCTCTTTCTAAAGACGAATATATGTGTCTGTAATAAAAAACCGAATTAAATATAATATACAGACTAAAAAAAGGTTCGGAAAATAATAAATTTTTCTTCAGTCTATCTATTAATCTATTATGGAGCCGTATCTAACACCTTACACGTATATAATCGTCTAATTGGTCAAATAAATAAAAATGACAAATAAAAAGGAAAAAAAACTAAAAATAACAAACTTTTATCCCATTTAAAATAGATAATATTTGATCCGTTATCTACAAAAGATGGATAAAATCATAAAACCCGTCTTAAAAGAGACCAACCGAGAAACAAATTACTCGTAATCAAATATAGTATGATCTGTTATCTACAGAAGACGGATAAAAGACCGTCTCAAATAAACCAACCGAGAAACAAATTACTCGTAATCAAATATAGCATGATCACGATCTACAGAAGACGGATAAAACCGTCTTAAAAGAGACCAACAGATAAACGAATTACTACTAATCAAATATAGTATGATCCGTTGCGAAACAAATTACTCGTTATTAAATATAGTATGATCCGTTATCTACAGAAGACGGATAAAAACCCGTCTTAAAAAAAACAACCGCGAAACAAATTACCCGTAAACAAATATAGCATGTTCACGATTTACGGAAGACGGATAAAACCGTCTTAAAAGAGACCAATCAGGAAACAAATTACTCTGAATCAAATACTAGCGAATATAAATACGATGTCTAATTGTTAGTGTACGTTGCAATAACTCTATCCACTAATCTATATCGTCCACCTACCTCATTCATTCATTCAATCAATCATCATTGGAAATCCCATTTATTTCTTGAATTTCATCAACCCAATTCAATTACTCAATCTAATTTTCCATTATAAATAATCCCTTTTTTAATCAATTTATTTCCACCATTGCTATTGTTGTTGAAGAAAAACAAACCCAGAAAAAAACCCAGAAAAAAAATGGTGGAAATTGAGGGAGCAGTTGATTATTTACAAGATGAGAGGAAAAGAACGAATTTTGATTTGGACGCCATGAAAGTAATCTGGGCTGGTGGTAAACATTTACATGAAGTTGGTGATCGTATGGCTCGGCTTGTTGCTAGTGATCCTGTTTGTTTCTCTAATCCTTTATCTTTTTTTTATTGTTTTTTCGTAAATTATAGAATAAAACCGTCTTGCAGCGTGAGACAGATAGAATAAAACTCGAATTAAATACCGTCTCATTCTGTAAAACCGTCTTATTTAATTTTCGTTGTTTGTATTTTTGATGAAAGGTACGGTTTTTGGGATGTGGGTTGGAGTTTAATTGTACGTATGGTTGGAAAGTTTAAATCTTTTCTAACAACAGATTCTCGTTTACGACGGTCGCATGGATTACCTCGATTTAATTTCAATATAATGTTAGAAATGAAACGGGTTTGTGAGATGTTATAAGCTTACAATCGTCACAAGTTTACGACCTTTTTTGAGATTTATTTAATTGATTAGGAACTTTTTTTTAAATTTGTTGTTGGAATGTGTGCCTATTTATTTGATTAAAGTTTGAATCTTGCTTTCAGCAAAATAATTAATTAAGCTGTAGTGATTTAATATGATTATTCTGGACTAACGAAGCGCACTTAGTCGCATTATAATAGAGAGGAAGGAGGATTTTAACAGTGTGTCCTATTGTTCACACTAGCTCCGTCCCAACCAACCACTAGACTAGGACATCTTCGGTGAGTGATTTTAACACCTGTGACCTATTGTCGACATATCTCCGTCTTAACCACTGACTAGACTAGGACATCTTCGGTGAGTGATGTAATATGATGGAACTTGGGAGGAGGATTTTAACCTGTGACCTATTGTCGACACTACCTCCTTCTTAACCACTAGACTATAGGCCCTGTTCTTTTCGCCTGAAACGAGCTGAATTGAATAAATGAGAGTAGAGCTTAATTTAACTAAATTGAGTGGAACTGAGGTGGAGTGAATTTAGTTGAATTAAAAGTTACTTTTGATGAGTGATGTGGTATAATTTAATTAAGCAAAATGATTAATTAAGCTAGTAGTGGTTTTTTTTGTTGTGTGGAGTGGCTGCCATTTGATGCAATTCTCGACATGATTTTCATATTTGGTTATCTTGAAAAACATTCCATTCTGTGTGATTAACTGATAATACAACGGTATAGGGTAAGGCTACGTTCATCTGACCCCTTACGTACCTGATAATTTGCGTGAGGCGCGCTAGGATATTGGTGGTGGTTGTGGTTGTGGTGACGGTGTTTGTGTTGTAGTATTGAAGATTGTTTTATTAGGGCAGTACTGTTGTGTGTTGCTGATCGAGTTATATTTGAATATTTTCAATGATACGGATTGATAGTTGAATTATTTGTCTGATCAATGTAAACTCGGAAAATAGAGAGTTACTCCCTCTATGAAAAAAATTTAAAATTTCGGGGTGTTACAATAAACGTGGTTGTGTCGAATTTATGATCTAGCATACCCAGTAAGTATTTATTATTCTGGTCTTATATTTTCAAAATTTCCATGAAATTCACTGGATTAGATGTAGTACCAGTGTTTGATCGCCTTGGTTATAACGAGGACATGTGTGATTTGCTTTCATTTTGGATTCATTTTCAGGCATTTAAGAAGGATGACAGAATTCAGCTCGAAAGGAGAGCGCTACTTAAGAACACTCTAAGGAAGGCAGCTCATGCCTGGAAGAGAATCAATGAACTCCGTCTGTCTGGTTAGATATGTTCTGTCGCTTCGTTAGTTGCATTACTTTCTTCATTTATTATAACTTGTCCGTAATAATACTCGTAATGTTGATGCTGCAGAAGAGGAAGCTAGTCTGTTACGGTTCTATGTGGATGAACCCGCTTTCACAGATCTTCATTGGGTAATCATGAACTTCAGTGATAATTTTTTGTTCTGATCTTTGCTTTAGTTTGTTCGATTTTTTGCCTTTCATTTTTTGTTTCACTGCACTTCCGTTTTTTTTCTTTTCTTTCTTTTTTCTCTTGTTGAGATGAAAGTTCACTCATGACGGTTCCAAAGGATGATTCTTGTCAGCCGACCCCAAAACATTTTGTGACTAAGGCTCTGATGTTGTTGTTGTTGTTGTTGTTGTTGTTGTTGTCGATCTTTGCTTTAGTTTACTGATGGGTTGTTTTTGGTGGGTAGGGAATGTTCATTCCTGCTATCAAAGGACAAGGCACGGATGAGCAGCAGCAGAAATGGCTGCCATTGGCATATAAAATGCAAATTATTGGGTGCTATGCTCAAACAGAACTTGGTCATGGTTCTAATGTTCAAGGTCTGGAAACTACTGCAACATTTGATCCTGAGGCAGACGAGTTTGTCGTTCATAGTCCAACACTAACTTCAAGCAAAGTAAGTTGTAAATCAAGATGAATTAATGGCCTTAAATTGCCTGTCGGTTGGATCAATGTTCTTGAGATTAACGTGTGAAAATATATCAGTGGTGGCCTGGCGGTCTTGGAAAAGTCTCGACTCATGCACTTGTATACGCTCGCCTGGTAGTAGATGGACAAGAACACGGAGTTCACGGTAACTAACTAACTAAGTAACTACCATATCTGTTTTTTTTTTCTTTTTGGGTGACGAGGGGTTTAATCCCCCGGGCCCATGCATTCCCGCACCACCACATGAACCATGTAAGCCACCCCTTCGGGAGCTGCAGTGGCCAAGTGGTCATTGCCCCAGCTGGTAATCGAACCTGAGACCTCTCAACTCCTGCATTTCTGCAAGCTTTAAGGTTTAACTCAGTTACCACTTACCACTGGACTAACACCGCTTGGTTAACTACCATATCTGTTGATGCACTTGGGTGCAGTTGTTTTTAATGTTCTTATTTACTGTTTTTTGTTTCCGTTTCACCATTCGTGTCTTTTTAATGATGTGTGAACTTTTGTCTGAAGGTTTCATCGTGCAACTGCGGAGCTTAGATGATCACCTACCTTTGCCCGGTATTACCGTTGGTGATATTGGAATGAAATTCGGAAATGGAGCGTACAATACTATGGACAACGGAGTGCTACGACTAGATCATGTGCGCATCCCTAGGGATCAAATGCTCATGAGGTTCGTGCTCTATCAGTCTGACTCCCCGTATACAGTCTGTTTCGTGGCTTGGTGTTGGAATTCTAAACCCGGTTTTTATGATCTCAGGGTGTTACAGGTGACCAGAGAAGGGAAAGTAGTGGAGTCTAATGTCCCTCGACAGCTAATCTATGGTACCATGGTTTTCGTCCGACAGACAATTGTGAATGATGCTTCACGGGCTCTGTCAAGAGCAGTTACTATCGCTACTCGATACAGTGCTGTTCGCCGCCAATTTGGCTCTCAAAATGGTCTCGAGACTCAGGTATATTACACTATCTGAACGTTAGGTCTTCCACTGAACAAACCTCTTCAGTTCAGCATGATAGATGAACCATCTCAACCAAAACCTTAAGGTGATGGTTGAGGCCCAACTATTATTAATATTCCTAATACGCTCCCTCACTCAAATGCCCATTGGGCTTGAAGAGTGGTTAGTTTGCACAGGCCCACCTATACCGTGTGCTGGTTTCCTCTTCGTGGTTTTTGAGGGGTTTTGAGGTTGCTAGGATTCGAACCCGTGACCTTCGGTCACACTGACTCTGATACCATGATAGATGAACCTATCTCAACCAAAATCTTAAGGTGCTAGAATTGTTATCGGACCAAAATTTTGTTAATCCGTTGTTTATTGTAGGTGATTGATTACAAGACCCAACAAAGTAGACTGTTTCCGCTGCTTGCATCTGCATATGCTTTCAGATTTGTTGGCGAATGGTTGAAATGGCTTTACACCGATGTAAACGAGAAATTACAGGCTAAAGACTTTTCCACACTGCCTGAGGTCCATGCCTGCACTGCAGGCCTTAAATCTCTGACAACTTCATTTACTGCGGTATGTCATTTTCGTTGATGCCATACTAGTATTCCGTCTCTTTTTTTCTACGCTGTCTACTAACCTATTTATTTCGCGTATGTCATTATCTTCTGTACAGGATGGGATTGAGGAATGTCGGAAGCTATGTGGTGGGCACGGCTATCTCTGTAGCAGTGGTCTACCTGAGTTGTTTGCAGTCTATGTCCCTGCTTGTACCTATGAAGGTGACAATGTTGTGTTGTTACTTCAGGTACAACCTTTCGCTTACTATGTTTTCAGTTATTCTCCCCCCTCCCATCTCCGACCACCCACACTTCACGTTGCTCTGAAGAAACATTACCTCGGACCCCCAACTCCACGTCTGCGAGAACCTTTAAGTTACTCGGAAAATTTTCCTGGTGGTGTTTGCTTATTTGGCCGTAGTACGAGATCTGACCTTCAAGGACTCGCGTTGAGGTTAATGTTACCCATTCTCGAGTAGAAAGCGCTGTTTGGTAAACAGCATATTGAAAGAAATAAGTAGATTCCGGCATAATTAGTAGGTTGACCGATCAATCTACTATTTTCACGTGTTTGGTAAACAGCATATTCTATCGATGTTAGTTCTAGATCATAACGCATTTCTCTTCTCCCTTGCTCTTAGGTTGCTCGATTCTTGATGAAGACTGTATCTAAACTAGGATCTGGAAACCCGCCTGTTGGTACGATTGCTTATATGGGTAGGGTAGATCATCTGATGCAGACTCGTTGTACTGTTCAGAAAGGTATGAAATGCTCTTTCTCCTCGCTAATTACCAGTAACTTACAGACTCGTTATGGGTAGGCCCTTATTGTTGTGCCTCTTTCCTTGCAGCTGAGGATTGGTTAAATCCCGACGTCGTAATTGAGGCTTTTGAAGCACGTTCTGCGAGGATGTCTGTCGCCTGTGCTCAAAATTTAACCCATTTTCCAAACCAGGAAGAAGGTAACGAGAAAAAGATTTAAGAGACGGTCTCTCATTGAATGACCAAGTTCTGAACGGTTTTGAGTTTTGACGTCGCTGACATCCATTTCTTTCAGGCTTTGCGGAGACCTCGGCCGATCTGGTAGGGGCAGCGTTGGCTCATTGCCAGCTTATCGTCGTTTCCAAGTGAGTAACTACTGATATCTCTATGCGCAACCTCTTCCGCCTTCATTATTTTCCGTTCTTGTAATCTTGCCTTTATCTTGACACGTTCCATATTTACGTCAGGTTTATTGCAAAACTGCAACAAGACATACCTGGAGACGGAGTAAAGGAACAGCTGCAGGCACTCTGCGGTATCTATTCTCTGTCAATTGTCAAGAAGCATCTCGGCGATTTTCTAGCCACAGGCTGCATCACTCCGAAGCAAGCTTCCCTTGCAAATGACCTTCTCCGATCTTTATTCTCTCAGGTTTCAATCGTGTTACACTATTTTCCGTTTCCCAGCTACTAGTGTCGGACACCGCTATTTTGTGAAAAAAAATCATATTTAGACGATAAATAAGTTAGGTAGCACCAAAACGGACACGGCATCCCATGAAATGTAGGACACGGGACACGACACTTAAGTATAATAAAATGTATATTTTATGGTTATAAATAACGTATTTGAAGCTAAATCTAAACAAGTAAAGGTACCATTCGATCTTTACTATAACTAATTCTCATTTTCCACCCAAACTCATCTTCTGATCGATGTTTTTTAAAATTTTATTCCTCGTCTAAACATAATATGTTTAGCCCTGTGTTCAAGGAGTGTCGGACACGGGACGGCTAATTAAGAGAAGTGTCCGTGCTACCTAGTAAATAACCCAAATCAAAACAATTACCGATTTGTTTCATGCCATAACCTGACAAGACATTATGGGTCTGTTTCGGGATTTGATTATTTTTATTTGGATTGGTTCGGTTTTGGGTTTTTCTTTCTTTTTTTTTTTTGGGTTTTGGGTTATTGTGATCAATTGTCGTGCCTAGTTTTAATGTCGAATGAATTTTTATGTCTACACGCGACACGTGAAATGCTGAAGTGACGGTTTTAATCTATGATTTGTAGGTTCGTCCAAACGCGATTGCCCTAGTCGATGCTTTCAACTATACGGATCATTTTCTGGGATCGGCTTTGGGTCGCTATGATGGCAATGTATACCCGAAGCTGTACGAGGCAGCTTTGAAGGATCCTTTGAACCAGACTCAGGTCTTGGATGGTTACCACGAGTACGTCCGGCCTATGCTCAAGCAACAGCTCCGGAATTCCCGCCTTTAGTTTTCTCCCAAGTAATCGAAATTAATAATAATAATAATAATAATACTCCCGATTAGTCTTGTGTGAGGCCGTTGTACACGTACAACACACTAGAAATATCATTTATATTAAATTTGGTTAAAGTCGTAAAAGAGTCGGTTGTATGCGTACAACGATCTTACTTTATAATTTGTTTTTTTTTTTGAGAAACTTGATAATTTGTTTAAATGTATTCATGCCCTTGGCTACAATTATTTATATTAAATAAAATCGAATTAATTCTTTAGCTTTTCGTGTTCATGCCGTTGGCTGTATTCGGTTTGTAAATATTTTACTTTTTATAGCTGTCAAAAAAAAAAATCGTGACAGAGTACTATACTTTGTACATGTAAATTCGTATACTACGTATATAGAATTGGCGTAAATTTGTAAAAAAAAAAATAATATAAATCTCAAATATCACAAGGATCTATAAGTATTTTTCGAATATTATTTTAAAAACAATTCAAGCACGTATTAACTTTCAAACGAAATTACATATTAGATACAGCACGCGATAAATAATTTATACGTGATCATAACATCACTCGCTCGAAATATATTCTGTGAAGATGTCTCGCATAATAACGAGAAGTCAGCAGCAGAATACGTTTTCTTTTTGACGTTATTATTGAACGATTTTTTGAAATAACGAGCAGTCAGCAGCAGAATACATTCCATATGGCGTGTTTTGTTCTCACCACTTTCTGCCCAAGTTCCTGTTTTGTAGAAAATTTGCACTAAGTGAACATGTCATACCTAATGACGTATTTTATGCTATATACACGCCATGCCTAATGGCGTGTCTAAGTCGAGCAGTTCGACAAATACTTTCAATTCCAACCCAAAACGACAATTATTTTATTTTTGAGCATTATTTTAAAAACGGATTCGTTATTATTCCCGTAAATTATTAACCCGCCTTTATTAGTCCTACACCTCTTTTTTTCCCCCTTTTTTTGAAGCCCTCCTCCTTTATATATACTCCATGTAAATTCACATAGTATTCCTCCATACAAACCATTATATGGAACAAACCTCTTCCTCCTCTACTACCAAATTCTTTACCAAAAGGCCAAGAGAACGTAAAACTCGCGACGACAGTCGGAAAAGATGCAAGCGAGTTATTAAAGGAGACGGTTTTGAAGGGAAACGGCCTACGACATATAGGGGTGTAAGGATGCGAACCTGGGGTAAATGGGTGTCTGAAATTCGCGAACCAAGGAAGAAGTCGAGAATATGGCTAGGCACGTACGCCACACCCGAGATGGCTGCTCGAGCCCATGATGTCGCGGCTTTAGCCATAAAGGGTCACAATGTATTTCTCAATTTCCCTGAATTAGTCCATTTACTGCCTAAACCAACTAGCTTGGCTCCCAGGGATATCCAGGACGCGGCTTTTAAAGCCGCGTTGGATTTTCCCAGCGAGCCAAGCAAGTTGGCCAATGACTCAATTACTACTAATACTACGACAACAATTACCACGACATTCTCGTCCTCGTCCTCGTCCTCGTCCTCGTCCTCATCCTCATCATCATTCGTTAATGATAATAGCCTTCGTAATGACGATTTTGATGACACGATATTCTTTAATTTGCCAGATCTTCTTTTAGACCTTGAAAATTTTATGGAGTTTAATTTATAAATTTATAAATTAATTAATTAGTTAATTAATTAGCAATTATTGTTGTATACCATTAGCTTACTTTTCTTAATGAATTTACGATTGTTTGATCGTTCCAGAATAAAACATGGACCAAAAATAAGAAACGGAACTCTATATGGAAAAAAACCCGAATGAAATTTACAAAATACTTAATAAAGCAAAATAGTTTATTACATGACTACTTCCTTTACTCGATACGGAAACGTCTTATGAAATGACGTAATCCTAAAATTCTCGAAACAATTTTACATAATAGCCTTCTTTGGTAAACAATTTATTGAGTGAAATCACTAGATTTCGGTCAAATTAGTAGGTTGACTTTCAATATACCGTTTTCCTGTGTTTGGTAAACATCGGATTCCAGTAGCATATTGGTCGGAAGTCTCGGAACCTACTATTTTTGAATTTGCTGCTATTAGCATCATACTTATTGTATTATTATGAAATCATTCTAATTATCCTATAATCTGCTAATTTAATTTAATAATCAAATCTGCTACTAAAATCTTCTAACAGTATTCTGCTAACATCATCCGTTATTATGAATCTGCTTCTGCCGTTTGCTAAACATAGTCATTATAGATAAATTGTTTCAAATGCATTAATGATGGGACATGGGAGATAGATTAAGAAAAGAAGAAAGTGAATTATATGCAGAAAACAAGGACTAAAGAACAAAAAATATGTAAAGAAATCAAAGTTATCTTTAAAAGATTGTTACTTTAATTAGAGCAGTAAAACTTTGAGTACAAGCTTGGCATCAATTTACACTGTACTACTGTTAGATATACTTTATTCTCTTAATTATTTTTTCTTTTCGGAAAAGCTCGAAAAATTAGTAGGATCCAAAGAAATATGGAAAGAATAGCTGATCTGTGATTCTGTGAAAATACATTCATATTCAGGTTCGGAAGAAGAACGCTGTCGTCCTTGTGTTCTTTTCCGAGTTTCTGAACTGAACTAAGCCGAATGCTGCAGGCCTGCAGCCTGCAGAGGTTCGATACACAGTATAACAGATTTATACCTGTGTTCCTTTCCGAGTTTCAGAACTGAACTAAGCCGAATGCTGCAGCCTGCTGCAGAGATTTGATACACAGTAAAACAGATTTATACCCGTGTTCCTTTCCGTGTCTCAGAACTGAACTAAGCCGAATGCTGCAGCCTGCTGCAGAGGTTTGATACACGGTAAAACAGATTTATACCTGTGTTCCTTTCCGTGTCACAGAACTGAAGTAAGCCGAATGCTGCGGAGGTTTGATCACAGTAAAACAGATTTATACCTGTGTTCCTTTCTGAGTTTCAGAACTGAACTAAGCCGAATGCTGCAGAGGTTTGATACACAGTAAAACGGATTTATACCTGTGTTCCTTTCCGTGTTTCTGAACTGAACTAAGCCGAATGCTGCAGAGGTTTGATACACAGTAAACAGATTTACACCTGTGTTCCTTTCTGAGTTTCAGAACTGAACTAAGCCGAATGCTGCAGAGGTTTGATACACAGTAAAACGGATTTATACCTGTGTTCCTTTCCGTGTTTCTGAACTGAACTAAGCCGAATGCTGCAGAGGTTTGATACACAGTAAACAGATTTACACCGCCAAGAATCGCCAGTTAGGTTAGCTAACATCTGCAGCAACTCACTGCTGTATGCGGAAAAAGAATATGGTCGATGCTTGATTGAACAGATACCAGGTAAGTCTGTAGTTTTGCAGGTACCATCCAAGATTGCAGGCGGTATAAATCTGTTCAATCTAAACCCGGATGGGTTGATACTTGATACACAGTATGACAGTAAAACAGATTTATACCGTCTGTAATCTTGGATGGTACCTGCAAAACTACAGACTTACCTGGTATCTGTTCAATCAAGCATCGATCAGATTCTTTTTCCGCTTACAACAGTGAAACTGCTGCAGATGTTAGCAGACGTAACTGGTGAAGGCATTGAGTAGTCAGTAGTCAGTACTCAGTACTCAGATCAGTAACTCAGTACTCAGTACTCTAAACCCTAAACCCTAAACCCTAAACCCTAGACGAGTACTCAAACTCGGAACAATTTGCAACAGATTTCTGCAAACCCGGATAGTTTGATACAGAGTAAAACAGACATTTATACAGCCTGCATTCTTGGACGGTACCTGCAGAACTACAGACTTACCTGGTATCTGTTCAATCAAGCATCGCCCATATTCTTTTTCCGCATACAACAGTCTGTTGCTGCAGATGTTAGCTAACGTAGGTTAGAAAGGTGTCTGCACAAAGATTAGAAGAGGACTAGACGAGTACTCAGAGTCGAAACAAATTTGGAACAGATTTCTTACTAAGCATTAAAGCATGGATCCAGCAAAAGAATGTAAATTTATGTAATTCATAGGTATAAGACCGTAATGGCGTAATATACATCAAGATTTAATTACAACATTCACGACGATTTCTGAACAGAAGGCATTTTCTGATATCCCTCACCCCCACAACCAATTTTCTGTTGTTTCTACACATGATATTGACAAAGGTTACAGACCTAAACTCTCGTAAATTTCACAAACGGGTTATGTGACAATCACCTTTATGTATTCTTCTTTACATGGTATTATTGTACAGCATCATTCTTGACATGATTTCCCGTCGCTGAACATTTTGCTCGCTGGTTCAGTCTTCCTGCAAGAATTTAAGGACCGTGCAGAAAAAATATAGAGCGAACTGTCAAATCGCGCTACTCATCAGGAATTTGAACCTGGTTAAGTCTGCTAAGCCAAATCGAATGCAAAATCATGTGGAATAAATCGTATTTAACAGGTCGTAAATTCCATAAAAAATGTCTCTGCAACATCTTGAGGTTGGCGAGCATTTTAAGGTACCGTCTGAGAGGTATAGCCTCAAGAATCTGTTTGAGCTCAGGAATGTCGTTCTCGGCCACTATGACAGAAAACGCAGTCCAATCAAGCACATCATTGAACGGAGGGACAAAGTTGTCGGCAATAATGACAGGGACACACTCGTAATATATAGCCTCGACGATCCTAGGGCTATTGACCTCAAACCCCATAGGGCAAATGCAAAACTTGCTAGATTTCATGTGTTGAACATATGTCATTTGCCTCGATACAGTGCGAGGAAGAGGCCCATAAATCCGCATTTGATCGTCTTTGTTATGCCAGTGCTTCAGGAGTAGTGGCCGGACTCTGCCATGCATGTTGCCTGCAAAGAAAGCGAGAATGGAACGTTGAGATACTCTTATTCCACCCCCGATGTTTCTAAGTGGCTTTCTCGGTCTTCTTATGGTGGTTTCCGGAAGAGACACGTCTTTTCCTGACTTGAATATTCCTTCTGATAGATCGGCATTGCATAGCGCTTTTATCGTGTTTGTGATTAGCTCCTCGTGTTCCTTCAATGTGTATGGACCCTGTAAACGGAAAACAATTCGTGTCAGATGTACGCAGCCTTACCACTGTATCACGCGCGAAAGTTTAAATCCTCAAATTGTCCTGCCATGAGACAGTAGTATTAGGAATATTAATAATAGTTGGGTCTCAACCATCACGTTAAGGTTTTGGTTGAGATGATTCATCTATCATGGTATCAGAGTCAGTGTGACCGAAGGTCGGGTTCAAATCCTGGCAACCTCAAAAACCCCTCAAAAGAACCACGAAGTGAAAACCAGCACACGGTATGGGTGAGCCTGTGCAAACTAACCACTCTTCAAGCCCAATGGGCATTTGAGTGAGGGAGCGTATTAGGAATATTAATAATAGTTGGACCTCAACCATCACCTTAGATGGTATCAGAGCCAGTGTGACCGAAGGTCACGGGTTTGAATCCTGGCGACCTCAAAACCTCTCAAAAACACGAAGTGGAAACCCAGTACACGGTTTGGGGGAGCCTATGCAAATTAACCACTCTTCAAGTCCAACGGGCATTTGAGTGAGAGAGCGTAATGACTATATTAATAATAGTTGGGCCTCAACCATCAGCTTAAGGTTTTGGTTGAGATGGTTCATCTATCATTAACAACATGCAGCGGCTTTTATTGAGCCATTGTGCTTGGAAACGGAGAGAAACTAAAAATGATGCATTTGCAAAGTCGGGAGCAGATACATACCCAGTCATGGCAAGCGACCAGAAAGTGATCAAATCCATGAGTGCGATTCCAGAACGGATATTTTGCAGCCAGTGAGTTGACATAATCGCGCAGGAACAGAGAAAGAGGGGCTAAATTATGAGACCCCTCGACATAAAGCGCTTGCTGAAGCTGGCGTGCGCTGTATGGTAAATAAAACAAATGAGCTTTTTGAGGGTCTCTGCTCACAAACTGCCTGTTCTCATGCATTAACTTCATGAACCACCCCTCAGACGCGTATATTCCACTTAGATGCGGTTCATGGAATATTGGTGATCGGCCGTCTGGGTATATGTACACTTTAAGTATCAGTTCCATTAGCTCGTAACTCCTGTTGCAGACCATAAAAATGTCGATAAGTACATCAATACAACAACATCAGAGCCTTAGTCCCAAAATGGTTTGGGGTCGGCTGACATGAATCATCCTTTGGAACCGTCCCAAATGATTAGTACATCAATCCTATAAATTTTTCTTACGGCTTCACTACTATCTTGACGGGTTTCCTGTTACAAACAGGCTAGGTAAGGGATCGGCCCTTAGCCGATGATGCACAGACATCTACAACAACATTATCACAATCCATTGGAAATGCAAACAGCAGACGACCATTTATTGACTCGTAAGAGAAAATATCAGACGGTTTTCAGAGACTGAAGTACCTTAACAATTTAACATACAGATTACAGACAGCCCTCAGAAAAAAAATAATGAAGAATTCTCGATAGTTCAGTAAACTAACTAGTGCAGACCTTTGAAAAAGCGTTACATTCCGAAAAATTGGGGAATACAGATCAGTATCCTGAGCAGAAACTTGGGGATGCTTCAGTTCCTTTCTGGCATAGAAGAGAGCCTCGTTTGGCGATAAGGACCAGACACGTCTCTGCAGCACGTAAACAGTGTCAGGAAAACAACATTCCTGCAGCATTTTAACAGGAAAACATCGATCAACAGCATAGAAAACCAGTAAACCAGTAAACCTGCAATGCTGTTGGTGGAGTACGGGGAACAGGAGGAGGGAGAGACACGACTAATTCATCATCTTCCCGTTTCTTCCCCTTTCTCCTCCCCCTTTTCCTCCTAGACGGTCTGGTTTTCTCTTTGACGGTTTCCACGCCCCTTATAATACGTTCACTTGAGGAATTCAATGGAATAGGCAACACAATTTGATGTAATGGCCAATGTCCTCCATGTCCCAGCCTTAGTTGCAAAGAATTACGCGTGGTTGAAACTCTAACTAGTGGCGAATGAAGCCATATCAGAAGCGGAAAAGGAAGAAGCGTGATTTGAAGTATGAGACCGAGTATTGTTGTAATTGCTACTATAACAAACAGCTTTTTCCAGTCAAATTTGTACAGTAATACGATCAGACGTATGATTAATCTGTTCATCTCATCTCTTTGTATCGCGCCCCTCCAAGAACTTCCTGAAATTATCACAAACACAGCAAATCTTAGCAATCAGAGCCAGTGTGACAACCTCAAGGTTTTGGTTGAGGTGGTTCATCTATCATGGTATCAGAGTTAGTGTGACCAAAGGTCACGGTTCCAGTCCTGACAAGCTCAAAACCCCTCAAAAACTCACGAAATGGAAACCTAGCACACGGTATGGGGAGCCTGCGCAAACTAACCGCTCTTCAAGCCCAATGGGCATTTGAGTTAGGGAGCGTATTAGGAATATTAATAATAGTTGGGCATCAACCATCACCATAAGGTTTTGGTTGAGATGGTTCATCTATTGAGTAGCGCCACTGCTTTGCTCAAAGTAAACTCGGCCTACTCGAGTCTCGATTATTACACTAGCCTCTACATATCTGTGCTTTAAGCTTCTAATACATTGCTAATACTCAAACACTAATGGTTGAATGCGCGACTAAATTCTACTCCCTTCGTTCCAATCATTTATTTACCTTTTTACTAAAATACTCATTACCATGAATGGCAAGGGAAGGCTTGCCCCCATTACACCCTTGTGGTGGGCCCCTTCCCCGGACCCCTCGTCTAACAGGGACGCCATCGTGCACCAGGCTGTCCTTTTACTCATTACCATGAATATAAAACGTAAATAAATGACTCACACGAAAAGAGTATCTCGCTTTTTTGTGATCATAAAAGTGTAACAAGTTGACATCTTTATCATGCTACTTAAAAGCTTAGAAAGCGAGTCTAGAATACTCCTTAGAATGAATGTAAAACGTAAATAAATGACTGAAACACCAGACAGTATAACAAGTTGACATTTTGCCCTTGCTACTTAAAAGCTTAGAAATCGAGTCCAAAATACTCCGATCCTTAGAATGAATGTAAAACGTAAATAAATGACCGAGACGAAAAGGGTTTGTACTTTTTGTTTGTGATCAACTCATGCTACTTAAAAGCTTATCGAGTCTAAAATACTCCTTAGAATGAATATAAAATGTAAATAAATGACCGAGGCGAAAATGATTTGTCCTTTTTGTTTGTGATCAACCATGATACTTAAAAGCTTAAAAATCGAGTCTAAAATACTCCTTAGAATGAATATAAAACGTAAATAAATGACTGACACGGAAATCATCTCTCTTTTTTTGTGATCATAATAGTGTAACAAGGTGACATTTCGACAATGCTACTTAAAAAGCTTAAAAACCATAAAAAGCGAGTTTTGCATGAGACAATCTACCATATAACACCGAACAAAACGGTTTATATTCTCATAATTCTAACACGTAACACCGTCACATATAATGACATTTTCTTAGATTTTTTTGCTATCGAGTAAGTCTCTGAGAAACCGTATCAGATTAACACAACATTTACCCACAAATTACAATTCCACAAGCAAAAAAACACGAAAATTAAGAAATTATCATGCAACATTAACCAAAAAAATTGAAAAAAAAAATAGAAATAAATAATTTAAGAATTGCAGAACTTACAAGAAATAAATGGACGATCCCAATTCAAAATTCCAATATATATTGATTTTTATTGAAGAAAAAAAACCAAGAAATTATAAGAAAATTATGAGAAATTTAGGAAGGTAGAAAGAAAATAGAAAGAAAGCCGTGGCTTTGCTGGTTAATGGCTGTCGACCGAAAAAGTTTCAACAAACATTCGTGTAAATGTGTAATATTCATCGTATTAAATATGTTTAGATCGGTTGTCAGGTTGTAGACTTGTCAAACGGGTTGGACGGGTTTAATCGTATTATCAATGTGTAGTATATATATTCGACGTATTATATATGTTTAGATCAGCTGTCAGGTTAGATCAGCTGTCAGGTCGTAGATTTGTCAAACGGGTTGGACGGGTTTAATCGTATTATCAATGTGGAAATATATTCATCGTATTATATGTTTAGATCAGCTGTCAGGTCGTAGACTTGTCAAACGGGTTGGACGGGTTTAATCGTATTATCAATTATGGTAGTGCACAAATTCTACTTTAGGACGCTCGTATAATGCGACCAGTAGAAAAGTGATCACTTTTGATTAAATAGTGACCACATTTTTAAAAAAATGAGACATATTTTTCAAAAGTGGACACTTTTTACCCTGAAATAGTCACATTTTGCAGAAAAACGCGGAATTTGATGATAGTGCGTGTGGATTGAGTAGACGAGTTGTATAGATCGGTATTACGTAATGGATAATGGATATGGATTACCGTTACAAATTAAGACGGTTACGGGTTGAGAATACAGTTAGAAAATTTAAAGTGGACACTTTTTACCCTAAAATGGTTACATTTTGCAAAAGAAACGGAATCTGATGGTAGTGTGTGTGGATTGAGTAGACGAGTTGTATAGATCGGTATTACGTAATGGATAATGGATAACGGATAACGGATAATGGAAAATGGATATGGATTACCGTTACAAATTAAGTAGGTTACGGGTTTAGAATAGAGTTAGAACATTAAATTAAATTTAATGTTAGTTTTTTAATTATAGTAAATTTTACTAGTTATTATACTTATATCGAAATAAATATAAATTAATATTAAGCGTGACTAAAAAATATTTTGTTATTAGATGATTTATAAATTATATCAAGTGGGTTTTTATAAATTACAAGACTATATATCCGATAGTATAGATTTTGAGTTTTATAACAAAAATAAATTTAACGAGTTTTATTGAAAAGAAACTGAACGTCTTTATAAAAAAAATTAATTTTAAATAATTATTTTGAAACTCCAAAATAATACATATAAACTCAATAAGATTTGTTTTTACACCTAAAAATTTAAAATGTTTAAAAACTCAAAAATAATTGAATAGAAGAAGATCAATTAAATATGCATTAAATATACGATTTTCATATAGATCGGTCAAAGTGTTAAACTACATAATGGATAACTAGATAATGAATATGAATTACCGTTACAAATTAATGAAGTGATTAGATTGAGGAAAGAATAAAAAAAAAAGTTGACTACGTTCTTATTTTTTATATTTTAATCCGTAAAGATAAACTTTTATTTCTAGCTTAATTTCAACTCATTTCAATTTTACTTGGTTGTATTCCGTTAAGTTTTATTTACGTTCAATCCATTATATTTAATTAATTTATTCATAAAATTAACTTTTAATTCAACTAAATTCACTCTACCCCGATTTCACTCAATTTAATTCAATTAAACTCTATTCCAATTAATTCAATTAAACTCATTTCAGGCGTTTCTCAAATTATTGGTCCATTTCAACGATCGCATGTACAGATTAATCATTCATACGTTGGTCCGTTTTGTGAAATTGCTGGAAAAATACCAACTGCACATGTAGCACATGGTTAGCTCAAATGGTTGATAAACTAATACCAACTTCTCCGGTTAAAGCGACTTATATACGAATGGTTAAATATCGTAAATTATAAATTAGATTAAAAGACAATGTTGAGGAAATAACATGTTTGGATTAAACTTTTATCCATCGAGTATAAATTAGGGTATATTTAATTTGTTTACTTCTTAACACGGATATTATTGTCTTAAGATGAGCTTATTGTTGCGTGAAATTCTTTATGGGAGAGATAATACAGAGTACGAAGTTTATACTCGGCTCTTGGCGAAGTATAGACACTGGGGCTTCCGGGCCCTGCAGCCTTGCTTATGGTCGGTCCATCGAGTTTGGCAAGGACACGCCTTTGAAGGGCATTTTGGGTGGCACTGAAATGGTGCGATTAGCTGATACTGAGCATCGATATCACCTACTCACATTTATTACGTAAGGCTAATTGTGATGATGGGTCTTGTAAAAAAATATATGAAAGAGTTAAGGATCAAATGATGATAATGTATTATCATCCAAACTTCCATCCCCAGCATTAACCATATAATTTGAGTTATTTAAATACGGGCTTAGGCTAAATAAGGACTAATCATGCAATAAGCCTCTCTTCAACTAGGTAGCACCAAAACGGACACGGACACGACACGGACACGAGACACAACATGCCACGAAATTTAGGACACGGGACACGGCATTTAAATTTAATATAAGTATTTGATATTAATTTTAAATAAGTGAATGTAAAACTTGCCCTTGATAATAAATTTATTTTCATTCTTCATCCGAATCAATATTCTAATTGATCTTTTTTGATAACGCATTTCTCATCTCAAGAACATCATTCACCGCAAATGATAACCAAATGTCGTGGACACGCGACGGACACGACTCAAATACCATGGACACGCGTCAGACACGTGCCCAAATAAATGTAGAAAGTTAGACACGGCTATTTAGGTGTTGGACACGTTTCGGCGTGTGTCTGTGGAGTGTCGGTGTCGGACACGGTACGACTCATTAGGAGAAGTATCTGTGCTACCTAGCTCATCAACAACAAGTATGGTTGCTTTTGAATAAAAAGGTGTTTCGTACTTAGAACTTCTCACAACCACCTTTTTTCACGTTACTTTACCATGTTATGAGGTATCTCAAGCTTATGACGCGTCACAACTGAGATTTTGCCTAGTAATAATTATAATACCAAAATCTGCGTAAATCTATTTCACGATTTTCAGTGGATTTGGAAATAGGTCACTCAAGTTGGATGGAACTCAGATCAAGTCAAACCATATCGACAGACAAGAATGAACATTTCACGAAGCTATTCAAAACTACGAATCAAATCCAAGTCCTCCATTTGAATATCAAGTCAAACATCAACCAACTTATTCAAGTCAATCCAAATACACCATTTCTAATTTTGAACCACCATCTCAAATCCCAATACACTTCGTAAACGGGATAAACGGGCCAGCTTCAGGTTGAGTCAGCTCGAATCACGTCATTTTAGGTCTATAAACTTCGGATCAGGTCAGGTCAATCCAAGCCATTTCGAGTACATGTCAACAATTACCAAATTATCGATGAACAACAATCAATTTATAACAATAAACATTCAAGTATAATTATGCTGAAGTAAGGCCCTGTTCTTTTGGACTGAAACTTAGCTGAACTGAACTGAACTGAACTTATAAGATCTGAACTGAACTGAACTGAACTTATAGGAACTGAACTGAACTTATAGAAACTGAACTGAACTGAACTTATAGGAACTGAACTGAACTGAACTTATAGGAACTGAACTGAACTTATAGGAACTGAACTGAACTGAACTGAACTTATAGGAACTGAACTGAACTGAACTTATAGAATCTGAACTGAACTTAACTTATAGAATCTGAACTGAACTTATAAAATTCGAACTTAATTAACTTTATTTTAATTTAAGTTAACTATTATTATTATTATTATTATTATTATTATTATTATTATTATTATTATTGTTATTATTGTTGTTATTCTTATTCTTATTCTTATTCTTATTATTGTTGTTGTTGTTGTTGTTGTTCTTATTATTATTATTATTATTATTATTATTATTATTATTATTATTATTATTATTATTATTATTATTATTATTATTATTATTATTATTATTATTATTATTATTATTATTATTATTATTATTATTATTATTATATGACATTGATAAAAGAATTAGTCTAAAACACAAGGCAGTTTAAAACATTTTTAACTTTGTATATAATGGTTTGTTCATAGTTCATACATTATACTACAATTACATTAGATAAAAAATAATTCACTATTACAATTTTCTCTAACCATTTATTTTCTCTAACAATGGTGATGAAGAAACTGATTAATGGGAGAGTGACAATTGGTGAGGGTGAGGGTGAGGGTGAGGGCGTCGTATGTTGAGTTGTTGTTTTTTGGCATTAATGAGGATGATAGTTTGACATTAATTAGAGAGTAAAAGATGGGTAAATTATTAATGAGTTATTTTTTTTTATAGATGACGTGTATCGAATAATTAAAAGAAATGTTTGTATCAGTTGTTAAAAATAATACTCCGTATATAACTTTTCTTAATTGAGTTTATATGAACTGAACTTATAAGAACTGAACTGAACTGAACTTATAGGAACTGAACTGAACTGAACTGAACTTATAGGAACTGAACTGAACTGAACTTATAGGATCTGAACTGAACTGAACTTATAGGAACTGAACTGAACTTATAGGAACTGAACTGAACTGAACTGAACTTATAGGATCTGAAGTGAATTTAAGTTAAGTGACTTGAAGTCCAAAAGAACAGGGCCTAAGTCAAGTTTAGATCTCGAATTAGGTTCGAATCAGGTCAATTTTACCAGGTCAAACCCCCGAATATGAATCCAAATCTAAAAACCATACCATACCATACCATCCCAACCCAATCCAATCCAAACCAAACCCGAACCCACAACACTAACCTCATTTCTTCACTTCAAATCTAGGGTTTCTACTACCTCCATTCAAAACCCCTTTCTCCTTCTTCCGTTCTTCTCGATTCTCACCTTCAACACCATCAACAATGGCGAAAGCAAGAACTACCCCAAGGAATCCAGATCTTGTTCGAGGAATTGGCAAATACACTAGAGCACAGATGTACCATAAGAGAGGTCTTTGGGCTATTAAAGCCAAAAACGGTGGCGTTTTCCCTACTCATGCTCCTAAGCCTGCTGCGCCATCCACTGCTGAAAAGCCACCTAAGTTCTATCCTGCTGATGATGTTAAGAAACCGCTTATCAACAAGCGTAAACCTAAACCTACCAAACTCAGGTTATTCTTCGTTGTTGTTTTTTTTTTTTTTTTTTTTGTTATTTTCGCTTTCCGTCTCTGTTATTTGTTTACCTTTGATTAAAATATCCGTCACTGGTTTTCCTTGTTGTAATATTTCCGTCGTAATTAACAAAAAGGTAAACAAATGAATGAGACGGATGAATTGTTATTGTTTTCATGATATACGAATTCCGGCTCCGTTGTTTGCGTTTTGATTAGAATGTTCGATACGTACTCCGTTCTAATCATTTGTTTACCTTTGATATTTACGGAGTGACTGTAAATGAGACGGAGTTTTGATTAGAATGTTTGATACTTACTCCGTTGCAAATCATTTGTTTACCTTGATTAGAATGCCATCACATATTTACACTGTAAATGAGACGGAGTGCCTGTAAATGAGACGGAGTTTTGATTAGAATGTTGGATACTTGCTCCGTTCCAGTCAATTGTTTACCTTTTTTTTAAAATATCGTCACATATTTACACTGTAAATGAGACGCAGTGACTGTAAAAGAGACGTAGTGACTGTAAATGAGACGTAGTGACTGTAATCATTTGTAATTATTTGATTATAATGTTGGATACTTACTCCGTTGCAATCATTTGTATCATTTGTTTACCTTTGATTAGAATGTCATCACATATTTACACTGTAAATGAGCCGGAGTTTTGATTAGAATGTCGGATACTTGCTCCGTTCCAATCAATTGTTTACCTTTTATTAATATATCGTCACATATTTACACTGTAAATGAGACGTAGTGACTGTAAATGAGATGGAGTGACTGTAATCATTTGTAATCATTTGATTATAATGTTGGATACTTACTCCGTTGCAATCATTTGTTTACGTTTGATTAAAATGGCATCATATGTTTACACTAAGACGGAGTGACTGTAAATGAGACGGAGTTTTGATTAGAATGTCGTTGTATGAGAGGACTGTTTGGAATTTGGATATTAATGTTTTTGTTGGGAATTTGTGTGTGTAGGGCAAGTGTGACACCAGGAACAGTGTTGATTGTGTTGGCTGGACGGTTCAAGGGAAAGCGCGTTGTTTTCTTGAAGCAGCTATCTTCTGGATTGCTGCTTGTTACTGGTATGACATCGTATCTTATGCGTTTTTACGTGTATTTCTACTTTTCATTGACGTCCTTTCCTGATGTCTCGATCATTTGTTTATTCTTGCTTTCTAAATTTACGCGAGTTGAATAGTTATTCATATTGTTGTTGGGTTTTGATAATGTGAGTGACAAAGGGTGTTTTAAGTGTAATACTGCGTCTTTCTAGCTGCCCATTTGCGGCTTTGATAATGTAGTACTGTGTCTCAAATGATTACATTCCGTCCATCATAATCATTTGTTTACCTTTGATGAAGATACTATTCAGATAGACTGGAAAAGGTAAATATTTAATGAGAGAGTGAGATTATATTGTGCATGATGCGATTATGAAATCAGATTGTTAGTTAAGAAATTTGTTTTTCTATGAGCGTATGATAAACAAGTAAGCACTGTTGCGTTATATAGCGAGTTCATATAAGTAAAATTAAATTTTGTTTGGGTAAGGTTTAAACTTTAAAGCGCTCGAGTTACAAGTGATTTGGGATTCTGTTGTATTGCCCTAGTTAGATAACATTGTCTTTCTTTTTAGCTTGATACGGGTGCGAAGGGTCATAGACTCAGAGTAAATCTAATACGGTAATCACTATTGTTATGTCTCGCTGTATGCGAGGATAATACTTTTTTGTGGTTTTTATCGATTCAATATTTTTATCATTTTGGATGTGCAGCTATTCCCCCTTTGTGAACTTCAATACATTATATCTTCCATGATGCTTAAAGTTGATAATGCATCCTTAAATTATGCCATGTCGGGTAACAGCGTCTTTTTAGCTCATCTGGGTTGAGAAGGCTCATAGTAACCTAATACCGTAAAGTATGTTTTGATGTATGTATAATTGTAGCACGAGGTTGTGGTTCTAACTTATTCTTCTTTTTTCCTCGGAAATACCTCTCTGCGTCTCATCTATTCGAGATTGTGGACTTGAACACATTGTAATTATGGCTATGTTACTCCGACTCTTCTAATTTCCTCGTATACCCGTGTCCGACACTCGACAGTCGGACATGGTTATGACACTTGGACACCTCATTTATGACCAAAATATGCATATTTTTCAATAAAATAGCCATGTCGGATACTTTTAAACGAGTTTGAGTGACATAGAATTATGGTTTAATTCAGGTCCCTTCAAGATTAATGGTGTTCCACTTAGAAGGGTGAACCAAGCGTACGTGATAGCAACTTCAACCAAAGTCGATCTATCCGGAGTCGATGTACAAAACATCGATGACAAATTCTTCTCCAAGCCAGCTGAGAAGAAGAAAAAGAAGGGTGAAGGAGAGTTTTTTGAGGCTGAGAAGGAGGTCAGTTATTTTCACATTACTTGATCCATTTTTACATCTACCCATTTTGAACTCGAAACTTCCGAGTAATCTGTTTTTATAGTCACCTTAAAGGCTTAAACTGTCATTGATTTTAAAATTACAGGAGAAGGAGGTTGTCCCTCAAGAAAAGAAAGACTCCCAAAAGGCGGTTGATGCTCCATTGACAAAGAACATTGAGTCTGTTCCCGAGTTGAAAGCATACTTGGGAGCGAGGTTTTCGTTGAAGTCCGGCGTTAAACCACATGAACTTGTATTTTAGACACATTTAGTATATTCCGAACTTCTATGTTTCTTCAGTCTTTTATGCAAGTTTTGAAATGTTTGTTGGAGAATCAATACTTTGGTTTAGCTGGATATATCTCAATGTCTCATGACCCTCTGATTCTACAATTCGAAAATGAGTTTTGCGCATTTGCTCCGTTCTAGTTAAGAACAGCGGCGTTTGTTGAAATGGCGTCGTGCATCGTACCTGGTTAAGGTCTTAAGGATACGATTGACTAGGTTTGCAGTTTGCACTGTACAATAGTCAAGATGACATTGACATCGGGTTTATTTGATACAATGTGACTCAACCAATACACCGGTCCTCAATTTAAATATCAAAATTGAACATCAACCAAATTATTGAAGTCGGGTTAAATACGCTAGTTCTAATTTTGACAACCCCAAACCAATACACTTTATAAACGGGACAATCAGGTCAACTTCAGTTTGAGTCAAATCAGATCACGTTATTTTAAATATATAGACTTCGGGTTGGGTTAGGTCATTTCGGACCACTTTGGGTTCAAGTCAACTATTATCAATTTTATACACTTCATAAACGGGACAATTAGGTCAGCTTCAGTTTGTGTCAAATCAGATCACGTCATTTTAAATCTGGAGACTTTGGGTTGGGTTAGGTCATTTCGCCACTTTGGGTTCAAGTCAACTATTATCAATTTTCTTTTTTGTGAACACTGAGTCTTATTACAACCCCAACCAATATACTTCATAAACGGGACAATCAGGTCGGCTTCAGTTTGAGTCAAATCAGATCACGTCATTTCAAATCTGGAGACTTTGGGTTGGGTTATGTCATTTCAGACCATTTTAAATTCGAGTTAACTATCATCAATTTATTTATGAACACTGAATCTGATTACACTAGATCGAGTCAAATTCGGATTCAAATTAGATTTAAATCGGATCAATTTTACCCGGCCTAACCTCAACCACATCTTTTCCTTAATGGACAAGGGAATGAAAATATAAAATGATGAATCCAAATCCAAAAGCCCAAACCTACAACACTAACATTTTCCCCAACTTAAATACCCATTAACCTCATTTTATTCACTCATCATCTAGGGTTTCTAGGTTTTCTACTTCCTCCATCAAAACCCCTCTCTCCTCCTCTTCACTTCTCCATCCATCCCTTACCTTCCGCAACAATGGCGAAAGCAAGAACTACCCCAAGAAATCCAGATCTTGTTCGAGGAATCGGCAAATACACTAGAGCACAGATGTACCATAAGAGAGGTCTTTGGGCTATTAAAGCCAAAAACGGCGGCGTTTTCCCTACTCATGCTCCTAAGCCTGCTGCGCCATCCACTGCTGAAAAGCCACCTAAGTTCTATCCTGCCGATGATGTGAAAAAACCGCTTATCAACAAGCGTAAACCTAAACCTACCAAGCTCAGGTTATTTCGTTTTCTATCTCCGTTATTTGTTTACCTTTGAATAAAATATTCGTCACAGATTTGGTTTTCCCTGTTTTTGTTTTGTTTTGTGATATTTCTGTCGTGATTTATAAAAAGTAAACAAATGAATGAGACGGAATAATTGTAATTATTGATGTGATTTACGCGTTTCGTCTCCGTCATTTGCGTTTAGATTTGAAATGGCGGATACTCTCTATGTCGCGAATATTTGCATTTTGATTAGAATCGCAGATACTCATTCCGTTCCAATCATTTGTTTACTGAGCATAAAAGTACACTGTAAGCGAGACGGAGTGATTGTTTACCTTTGATTAAATTAATCAGTCACATAGAATGAAAAAATGTAAACAAATGTGGTTCCCAATTCCCTACGTTCCAATCATTTGTTTACCTTTGATAGAAGGAATTGTTAAGTCATAAGCGCTAACCCTTTCCAATTGATTAATATACTCGAATGTTAATGTTTTTTATGGGGAATTTGTGTGTGTAGGGCAAGTGTGACACCAGGAACAGTGTTGATAGTGTTGGCCGGACGGTTCAAGGGAAAACGTGTTGTTTTCTTGAAGCAATTGTCATCTGGATTGCTTCTTGTTACTGGTATGGCATCGTATCCTTGCCTGATGTTCGACACTTGTTGAATGTTTATTCATAATGTTGTTGGGTTTTGATAATGTGAGTGACAAAAGGGTTTTTTAAGTGTACTACTGCATTTTTCTAGCTTCCCATTTTTGGGTTTGACAATGTAGTACGGTGTCTCAAATGATTATTACCCGGCCCCTCCCTATCATTTGTTTACCCGAGAGTATGTTTCATGCTGTTATTGAATCCATGGATTACGAAATCAGATTGTTAGTTAAGGAATTTGCTGTTTTATATACGATGCACAAGTAAGCATTGTTGCGTTGTATAGAGAGTTCATATATGTAAAATTTAGTTTTGTTTGGGAAAGGTTTGAACTTTAAAGCACTTGAGTTACAAGTGATTTGGGACTGTTGTATTATTCTAGTTAGATACTTTGTCTTTCTTTTTAGCTTGATGCGGGTGAGAAGTGTCATGGACTCATGGTAAATTACTATTGGTATGTTACACGATGGATGTGCGGATAGTACGGTGTCTCAAATGATTATTACTCGGCCCCTCCCAGTCATTTGTTTACCCGAGAGTATGTTTCATGCTGTTATTGAATCCATGGATTACGAAATCAGATTGTTAGTTAAGAAATTTGTTGTTTTATAAGTATACGATACACAAGTAAGCATTGTTGCGTTGTATAGGGAGTTCATATATTTAAAATTAAGTTTTGTTTGGGAAAGGTTTAAACTTTAAAGCACTAGAGTTACAAGTGATTTGGGATTCTGTTGTATTGTCCTAGTTAGATACATTATCTTTCTTTTTAGCTTGATGCGGGTGAGAAGGGTCATAGACTCGTGGTAAATCGCTATTGGTATGTTACGATGGATGTGTGGATAATACCTGTTTGTGGTTTTTGTCGATTCAATATTTTTACCTGTTTGGATGTGCATCTATTCCAGCTCTGTGAGCTTCCAACACACTATTTTCCACGATGCCTAAAGTTGATAACGCCATGTTACTCCGACTCTTCTAATTTCCTCGCGTACCCGTGTCCGACACTCGACACTTGAACATGAGTGACACATGGACACCTCATTTTAGACCAATATGTGCATATTTTTCAATAAAATAGCCGAGTCCGACACTTGGACACACACCCGTGTCGGGTACTTCTAAACGAGTCTGAGTAACATAGTGATAACGCATTCTTCAATTATGCCATGAGCATGTAGAGTTAGCCTGGTAATTGATATTAGAAATTTTGTTATGTTTGTGATTACAATTTCTGTAAGCTTGAAAGCATCTATTACATGTAATTCGGGCTTCTATCTGTATTCCTAGTTAGATAATTGTCATATGTTTTTGTAGTCCTAAATTATTCATTTTTTGAACGGAAATGCCTTTCTGCATGTCATGTATTTGAGCTTGTGAACTTGAACACATTTTAACTATGGTTTAATTCAGGTCCCTTCAAGATTAACGGTGTTCCGCTTAGAAGGGTGAACCAATCATATGTCATAGCCACTTCAACCAAAATCGATCTAGCTGGAGTCGATGTACAAAACATCGATGACAAATTCTTCTCCAAGCCAGCCGAGAAGAAGAAAAAGAAGGATGAAGGTGCCTTCTTTGAGGCCGAGAAGGAGGTCAGTTATTATCACAGTACTTTGTCCATTTTTACATCTACCCATTTTAAACTCGAGAATTACGAGTAATCTGTTTATATAATTACAGGAGAAGGAGGTTATCCCTCAAGAAAAGAAAGACTCCCAAAAGGCGGTTGATGTTCCATTGACAAAGAACATTGAGGCTGTTCCCGAGTTGAAGGGTTACTTGGGATCCAGGTTTTCCTTGAAGTCCGGCGTTAAACCGCACGAACTCGTCTTTTAAACACCTTTAGTTTTTCGAACTTTATGATTTATCAGTCTGTTATGCAAGTTTTGAAATATTTGTTGGAGAATCAATACTTTGGTTTAGCTGGATATATCTCAATGTCTCACGACCCTTTGATTTTACAATTCGAAAATGAGTTCGTGATATTTGAGAGTTAATTTTGATACTGAGTAGCATTGTTCTATACACTGATACCCGACTGCTGTTGAGTTTTGCTCATTTTTTTCTGTTCTGGTTAAGAACAGCATCGTTTGTTGCTGTCGATCTTGTTTCACACTGTTGCAGACTCGCAGTCTCGTGTCACATTGCATCGTACCTGCTTAAGGATACGATTGGCATCGGGTTTGCATTGTGCAATAGTGAAGATGTCATTGGCATCGGGTATATTTGATACTCCAATTCTCTTCTTGGAACTAACCGCGGGGCTATATGGCCGAGTTTCCCGGTTGAGCAACCATCTATTAGGGCTTGGGAGGTCTACTCTCCAGTCACTCCGGGAAGCACGATTCTTCGGCTAAATCCCCGAGCCTGAACTCTGTACACCGACTTCTTCATTCCGGGATTTTTCGTATAAGCTTGGGTGATCTGTTGGTATTGTCGAGACCAATGTTGACATAATACAAACTGGTCAGCCTAGATTCAAATAAGCTAATCTGACCCGAGTTGGATAAGTCCGATTCAAAACTCGAAAGTTGACATTGTACAAACTGGTCAAGCCTGATTCCAATAAGCTAAGCTTACCCGAGTTGGATAAGTCCGATTCAAAACTCGAAAGTTGATATCATACAATCCGGTCAAACCCTATTCCGATAACTTAGTCTGACCTGAGTTTGGTCAAACCCTATTCCGATAACTTAGTCTGACCCGAGTTTGATAACGCTGGTACAAAACTCGAAAGTTAAACAAAACCCAACTGACTAGACCCGAACCTGACTAACCAAGTGTTGATGTGAGCAAAAACTACTCGATCAAAATCGACTTAAATAACCAAAACAAGTCGAATAGAGCTAAGTTAAAATTACTCAAATGACTAAATCGTATCGAAGAAACAACAAGTTTTCCTTGTGACGGGTATATTCGTCACAAGCTTGCGACGGGCCGAGTATCAACCATGCGAGCTTGTGACGGACCGAGTATTAACCATCTTATCTATATAATTACTGAATCATTTCAGAAGCCCTCGACGCGCCACGTCATCAATGCAATTGTGATTTTTTTTTAATTCTCTCAGGTGGGTCCCGCAATTTCTTTTATGAATTTCCTAGGAAATAACCGCCTGAAATTCTAAATATATACCTGATATCGTAGTTTAAGAAATATTACGTAACATTTTTTATATAAATTCGTAAACATGAAATTTTACGAAAAACTCGTGTAAAATTGCGTAATTCATTTGCACAACTATTTTGATTTTACAAAAATAAACTGTAAATTTTACGTAATGATTAATAGCGGGATTGAATATACCTGAGGATAATTAATAATTTGCACAACTGTTTTAACATTAAAACGGTTTATGGTATTAAAATTTTAGAATAAACCGCAATTTCATTTATGAATTTCCTGAGAAATAATCGTCTGAAATTTTAAATAAATACCTGATAACGTAGTTTAAGAAATATTACGTAACATTTTTTATATAAATTCATAAACATGAAATTTTAATTTCTGGCAAGAGTATACTCGTTAAATATACCGGTGCATTTTTGCAATCGAAAAAAGCGACAATACTAAATTTAAACACAAAATTGAGTAAAGTTAAAAAATTCCAATAAATAATTCCAATACACAATATATTGATATATTATATCGATGTTCTTAAAAGTATACCGGTTAAATATACCCGTGCATTTTTGCAATCAAAAAAAAAGTGACAATACTAAATTAAAAAACAATAAAAATAACAAAATATTAATATAACAACCAATAATAGTGTACAAATTTATATATTTTGCGAAATCAAATCATAACATAACGGTACAAAATAAACCTTGAAATAACATCTATATCGATTTAAAAACAACAATAAACGAATGGATATATAAATACCATTATTATTATCATGTGTATTTTAACGTATTATCAATATAATAGAAATTGAATGCACAATATTCACGTATTATTGACACTATTCGGTAATATTAATTATCCACCATATGTTTTCTAAAAATATGCCCGTGCAATTTTGCACGGGTTTAACACTAGTTGTATTAAAAGTCTAACCTAAATTATGTGACATGACAAGTTTAATTGTGGCGTGACAACTTTTATTTGACATGGTAAAAAAAATGACGTGGATTACCAATTTAAGAAAATTAAAAAATACAATATACGTTAAATTTTTTTTAAAAAAATAGAAGGTATATAAAAAAAGAAATTGTAATTGATCTCCTCTCATAATTTAACTTATTTATTTATCCGTTATTTCCTTTATTAATGAAATGACCTTTTAACTTTCCTTTCATCATTATTATATATACTCTTTATTTATGTACCATATTTTTTATTTTCCTTTGATTCATAAAATTTTGAGAGAATTAGTAATAAAAAATTTCATATATATATGTCGAAATTAGGAGGTTTTTAACTGCATATGGAGTAGAAAATAAATTTCAATGCAATTTGTTCATATATGAAAGGGTGACTTCTTTAATAGAGTAGAAAATTAATTTCAATGCTATTTTTAGATGGTCGTTTCAAAACAACCAAGTTATTCACATTTTGGTTTGTCTGTCCTCCTGAATCAAAAATTGAATTGTATTGAACATTTATTTTAAAATACCGCTCCCTCGGTCGTGTTCGTTTTAAACAAATGATTGAGAGAGATTGAATACTATGTATAAGTTATTGACAGATTAAACACTTAAACACAGTAAATTATTAACGATCCCGTGATTTTCACGGGATCCAAAACTAGTGCGAGTGAATAAGACAAAACAGTTTGCTATTTCCGAGATACTTGTTTTTGTCTTATCTACCCTACATGGGTATTACTTGATCTGTCGCAAACTTGCTACGGATATGTCCGTCGCAAATGAGAATTTGTGCCGAAATAAACATCTCAATTGCCAACTCTACATATAACAGACACGTCAGCTCGTGCACCATCAACAAATCATAAAATGCCATGTCACAACAAAATCTGACTTGTCATGACACGTCATCACCATGACCAAAATATAAATACTTTCCTGGGGTAAAACCGTAATCTCGCCCTAAACCACTTAAACACATCACTCTTCATTTCTATTTTCTTTTTTTTTGGTTTCTTAAGAAATAAAATTAAATCGGCGGCAAAATTCAATGAAATTACTGCTTAATTTTTCTCAGATCTGATGATCTGATTAAAAATGACTGAAAAATTGTTGATTTAATCTTGGAATTTTGAATTAGATGTGGTCAACTTGAATAATTTCGCAATTATATTAGTAATTTTAGTGTAAAATCGTATAGATTAGAAAAGATTCTTCTGATTTTTGGAGTTTAATTTTGATAATGGCGGCTCCGTTCTTCAATACTCCGTTTCAACCGTATGTTTATCAGGTACGGAGCACATTTTTTTTATGTTCAATGTACTTGTATTAATTACTATGGAGTGATTTTGATTTATTGTTTTTTTTGTTGAATTTTGTTGTCTTCGATGTTTTTGATTTTGATCTTAGGCTTAGGTTGTTGATTTTCTGTGAAATTAGCGATTTATACTGGTTCGTCGAGCTCGTTGATGTAATATTTTTAATTTTTGTCAAGCTTTGTTGTCGTCGTCGTCGACGTTGCCGCCGTCGCTTTCGTCGTTTTCGTCGCCGCTGCAGCCACCGCCGTTTTTTTTATGCTAGATGTAGGTTGTTATTCTGTAAAATTAGCAGATTTATACTGGTGTGTCAAGCTCGTTGATGTAATCCTTGTCGAGTTTTGTCGTCGTTGTTTTGATTTTGATAGTAGCCTCTAGGTTTAGCTCGTTTACTGTGAAATTAGCGGTTGATGTTGGTTGATCAGTTTATGAAGCTCATTTGATGTATAGGATACAGTGGTTTGCGGAGTTTAGCTGGTTTGTGCGAGATTCTTGTATGCGAATTTGTTTGGAGTAAAGTTAATCTGGAGAATTAGCTAAGTGGTAATGTAAGGTACTGATGAAACATCCTTTCGAAAATTAGGAGTTTGAAAGTTGGAGCCAGTGATGGTGCTAGGATTCAATGTTATGAAGGGGTATTATAGATAAGTTTTCTAGAGGAGACGGGAGTCACGGGATAGTGCAGTTAGCTAATTCTCCATTAATGATGCTAGGATTCGAAATTGGAGCCAGTGGTGATGCTAGGGTCCAATGTTATGAGGGGGTAATATAGATAAGTTTTTCTAGAGGAGACGGACTAGTGCAGTTAGCTAATTCTCCATTAATGATGCTAGGATTCGAAGTTGGAGCCAGTGGTGATGCTAGGGTTCAATGTTATGAGGGGTTAGTATAGATAAGTTTTTCTAGAGGAGACGGACTAGTGCAGTAAGTTAATTCTCCAGTGATGATTCTAGGATTTAAAGTTGGAGGCAGTGATGATGCTAGGATTCAATGTTATGAGGGGGTAATATAGATACGTTTTTTTGGGATGAGAGGGACTAGTGCAGTAGAGTAACTTTGGAAAAAAGACTGAAAATTAACGAAACAAATTCATAGATTGCTTTAAGGGGGGTAATCCCTAGGTCCGACATTGATTGGAGCGTTTTACAAGTAAGTTAGTCTTGATAACGGTAGGATGTAGTAACTAGTAATCTATTAAGGCTTTTGGGTGAGCTCTCAAGTTCTCAACTTTAAACATCAAAGGCTCAGTCAAAACCTTAAGACTATGTTTGGATAGAGGGATTTGGAGGGAAAGGGAGGGGAGGGAAAGAGAGGGATAGAGTTTCTCTTGTTTGGATACAATATTTAGAGGGAGGGAAATGAGGGGGAAAGAAATGAGAGAATCTATTTTCCCTCCTTTAGTTCAAATTGTTTTCTTTCCTAGGGAGATGAGATTTGGAAGGAAAACACAAGTTCAAAGCTTCATAGTTGTATGGGAAGTGTATTATTGTCATTATTCATCATATTCCATAGCATCCTCCATACAATACATCATGTCCCTCTTTTATCCCTTCCCATTTCCCTCTTAAAATTTTTATTATCCAAACAACCACAATTCCCCTCCCCTCCCCTCCCCTCCCCTCACCTCACCTCACCTCCCCTCACCTCCCTTTCCCTCCTAAAATTGTATCCAAACACACCCTAAATGCTCACTTTGTTTTACATTGTATTTTATTTTACCCAAGCCTTTTTAGGTAGATATGTAGTTGTGTTTATTGGTGATATCAACAGATTTTACAATATATAGGATTGTACCAAGGTTTTGGAAACGCATATAATTGGAGATCAACATAGCATTCTAGAAATTGGAAATCCTCAAAGCGTATAGCGCCTGGCTGTAACAAGAAGACCACCACTATTTTCTTGGATTCCGCTGATAGTGTAAATGAATCGTATAGCGCATCACTCTATTTTTTCGCGGGTGTCCCTTTATCTTACACCTAGTGTTAGTTTAGGGAAGCATAGCTACTTACTGACCAGCAGTTTGAGTTTGCCTTGCCTTGCCTTGCCTGAAAGGTTGCGTACTTCCTAATCTATTGAGACCCTTCAAGCTCCTGCTAGTATTAAGAAGTTTCTTGTTTACGTCCTTAATTGAAATGGTCTTCTTAGTGTGGTGGATATTTCTGTCACTAAATGTCATATGTTACTCAGCCATTTAGATTTTTAGTTTCGTGCATTAAACTGGTCTTTTGTTATACAGAGCCCACAAGAAGCTGTCACGCCTTTTCAGATTCTTGGTGGTGAAGCTCAGATAGTTCAGGTATGCTGATAAATGTTGAACTTTGATTTTCATGCACACTAAAACAAATGGTTGAAGCTTACTTTCTTTTCTGCTGAATGGTTTTATCGTAACTAGATTATGCTGAAGCCTCAAGAGAGAGTAATTGCTCGACCAGGTATGCCTTAGATTTTTATACCTCTGTGTTTTTTGTTTCTTTTTTTTGTTTCATTCTCTCTTGACCCTCAATGCAACACTGTTTTGTTTGTGTGGTGGTGGTGTGGGTGTGGGTGGGGGAGGGGTAGCGTTGGTCACCAAGTGCTTCTTACTAGGTAGTTCCAGTTTTCCATGCAGAGAATGATGTTTGTAGGTTACGTGTTTCTCCCAAATTAGTTTCCTGTTGCATGTTTGGTTTTGAAATATAAACACCCCCTTTTCATCTTAGTAAAAGACTCTGGATTTTCGTTTCGGGGGTGGGGGCACAATTTTTTTCCGTGATTTCAGGTACAGAAATGACAATTTTTATTTGTCAAAAATACTATTAAGCATTTTTGTAATTGATTTACGTAAAAGGAAAGTGAGTACTGAAAAGTTTAACCATAGGGATCGAACTCGTTGCGAGCTGCTAAACTAAGGTTGATATTATGAATTAGGTAATCCTGTAGGCTGTAAATAGATTGATGATGCAGTAGGAACAGAATCCAGTGATAAAGAACAAACACTGAATGCATTAGAATACATTAGTGACTTTTACGTAGCAATTAATTATGCAAAGACAGAGGTAAAAAATAGTGCTGGTAAAACAGCTTGCCGTGGCATTTTGAAACTGCCAATTATACTCAGGCACGCACGACTTCATGCTAATTATCGCTGAGCTAACAGCATTTTTAAGCAGCGTAGAAAACTAGATACATTTTTGACTTGCAAGCTGAGAGTTCCTTCTCTGTTCGTTACTTAATATATGATACTAATTTTACGATATGCTTTTGTGAGTTGCTTGGAGAAATAACTATAATTAGTTCGCAGGCTCTATGTGCTACACATCTGGTTCCATTCAACTGGACAACGTCTACGTTCCTGAACAAGAGGCTGGAGTATGGCATTGGTTCTTTGGCAAGAGCGTGACGAGCATTGTTCTTCTCAATTCTGGTTCCACTGACGGATTTGTTGGAATTGCTGCGCCTTCACTTGCTAGAATTCTACCGGTTGGTCTATGATAATGTTTTATGTAGTTCACATTATGTTCATGTTGCCGGGTTTAATGGTTTTATATTCCTCTGATATTTTTTCTTTCTTCCTATAGATTGATTTGGCAACATTTGGCGGTGAACTTCTTTGCCAGGTATAATATTAGAATCTATTTTATAATCTCCCAAGTCTTTGACATCTCTTGTTGTAGAGGTGCATTTTGTGATCATTCATGAGTTCGATTTTGACGTTCCATTTTGACGTTTGTTTGTAGGCAGATGCATTTTTGTGTTCCGTAAACGATGTCAACGTTACTAATACTACTACAGACCAAAGAGTGCGTAACGTTGTTGCTGGTGCAGAGGTCAGTTGCTAATCCATCTCTCAACTTAAACTTTTTTAGGCCCTGTTCTTTTCGGCTGAAACGAGCTGAATTGAATAAATTGGAGTAGAGCTTAATTGAACTAAGTTGAGTGGAATTGAGGTGCAATGAATTTAGTTGAATTAAAAGTTACTTTTGTGAAGAGATTAATTGAAAATAATTGATTGAACGTAAATAAAACTTAACGGAATACAACCAACCAAAATTGAAAGGAGCTGAAATTAAGCCAGAAAGAACAGGGCCTAAATACTTCCAAGTCTTTAGAGATGCTAAGACTAAATGGCTGGATGAAAATATTATTGGTTTCATTCTTGTTTTCCGCTTTTACATAGAACAAGGTTTATACGAAATTACAAGCTAACATACTGCTGTATTTCTTTGTGCTCCGAAGAGTTTTTTGCGGCAAAAGCTATCTGGTCAGGGGCTTGCATTTATCGTTGGCGGTGGATCTGGTATGCGTTCTTTCTTGTACTGGTATCTTGTATTTCACAAGTATCTCTGTAAATTCCTTTTGAAGCAGGCGTTCTTTTGCTTTTCTTATGTTTGTTATGCAATATTTCCTCCATTCCACTTTTTATTGTCCTCATTTCACTACCGATCATTTTGGAGGATGTGGTTAATTAACTACAAAACCCTATGACTTAGAGATCCTGCTAATATTGAGTTATTAGAAAGCGTAATTTGGTTGCTGAGTTTCTTTTTTAATTTTGGGAATGTTGGGAGATCGCAACAGTAACATCTTAACGTAGAAAGAGGGCGATTAATTTGGAGTCGAGTCAATAAAACCTGTGTTACCCTGACTCTTCGACACGGTGTTGTGTCGGACATGTGTCGAGTGTTGGATACGGCTACTTTTTGCGAATGTTTCAATTTTTATGGTCTAAAATGAAGTGTCGAAGTGTCGTGTCGGTATCGGACAAGTAGGTGTCGGACACGGGACACGGCAGCTAAGTGAAGTGTCGGAGTACCATAGAATAAAACAAAAATGACATGAGGCCTAGGTAATTAGTTGAGGAGACACGAGTAATTAGCTTGAGGCTCTAAACGGAGCGCATTCCTAGGCATCAGAGTGTGAGAGTGCCTGAGGATCATTTCAGTTCTTGCAGAGTTGCAGTTGCCATTGTACACTTCTGTGAGAATATAGGCCTCGATGAGGGGCACTTTCATTTTTCGTCTTTTCAACTATTTGTTTATGGTTTTTGAAATATCGTACTTCGTATATGTTCAGTTGAACAACAGAGTATTAGGCCTCGTTTGGTTGCCATACGGGAATTAATTTCCCATGATTTTGCAAAACACGTGAATTGGCCAATTCATGTGAATTGCCTAAAATTCGTTTGGTTGACATCCTGGAATTGAATTGACACAGGAATTTGCAATTACCTAGGGGGCCCTAGGTAATCAAATTCCTCCATAATGGAGGAAGTGGGAATTCATGGGAAAAAGAAAATCCCATGATTTGGAGTAACCAAACATCTTCATTTTTTCTAAATCATGGGATTTTCCAATTCACCCATTTTTATAGGGGCAACCAAACGAGTCCTTATTATATAGTCGATATAAACTGACGATACTCCGTATAAATCTGGGCTATAACATTCTTATCAACTACATAGTATCACCCCATTCACCTTTTGGACACTATTCACAATCGAGTATTCAACGTCAGTTTTCTCTCAATCCGTTCACGGAAATATATTCATGTGAGATCTTTTTTGGATCCTCTTGATAAGAGGATTAAGAATATCAAACTTTTAGTAATTTTTAGTAGTATGTAGCTAAAGATATAATCAAAGCAAAATGAATATTAGCAAACGTGTATAAAGAAATGGGGTGATATAAAAAGAATGGAGGAAGTATTACTTTATAGTTTATAATCGATATAAACTGATGATGATCCGTGTATATTTGGACTATAATCTTTTTTTTGCTCCTATTTGTCCGAAGATTTTTTTTTCTAATCTTGTAAAATTGGACTTTTAGGTTATAGCCCTCTACATTAGGTAATGTAGTTCAGTAGTTGTACCCTGCGTAACTTCCGTAAATTGAAAGATGGGTCAAGTGCATTTGCTCATCTGTTGTGCTTACCGTGGGTTCTTATTTTACGTTTCTTCTTCGCTTAGTTGTGCAGAAAAATCTGGAGGTAGGGGAAGTACTTGCAGTTGACGCTTCCTGTGTTGTTGCCTTGACAACGACAATTAACGTTCAGGTCAAACATAATGGTCCCGTGCGAAGAGCAGTTTTTGGGGTAAGATTGTTCATCCTGTGTGATTTGCTATTTATGGATTTGGGTGTTATCGTACATGAACGGCAAACCCTCTGGGTTTTTAATTTCAGAATAAAAACTCCGTCAAACTGTTAAAGCATTTTCTGTTTATTTAACCTGCTCTAAAACCTTTCGATGTTGTGAAATGGTAGGCGGAGAATCTAGTAACCGCCATTCTTACCGGCCCCGGCATAGTTTTTATCCAGAGCTTACCCTTCCATAGACTTTCTCAGCGTGTTGCCAGGTAATCTTGTCACTTCCGCTTGAGATAGTTTCATATATGTTGCTACTCCCTCTCTTAAAAGCGCATTGTATATATGCATTGTTGGGTCTATGCCTTGAATCTGTTAGTCGCCGATTCGAACGACTAACGGTATCCGAATTCTGTATTGGGCTAGGGTTTCTGTCTGGGCCTTATTAGGTCAAATCTGTATTAGGTTAAGAGTACACCCTAGCAGTTATCCTATCATAATGTTATGAATTATAAACTGAAAAACTCCTCACATTAATAAAATTCTCTCCTTTCTGCCCTGTGGACGTAGCTAACACACCGTTAGTGAACCACGTAAATCTGTCCTTATTGTTCTTTATTGTTTGTTTTTATCTTTCTCTGTGCTTCCGTTAGTGAACCACGTAAATCTGTGCTTATTATTCTTTATTGTTTGTTTTTATCTTTCTCTGTGCTTCCGTTATTGTTTGTTTTTATCTTTCTCTGTGCTTCCGTTATAACCTGCATCTACCTTCGAAATAAAGTTTTAGGAAAATAAATACAGTCGGTCTTTTAGTTCATTTCGGAAGTAGATTACTCGTGACAATCCTTCTAACTTTAAATTAATCGACGACATTATCCAAGTCGTCTTGGGGGCCATTTTCATCTCATGTTGCGTTGTTTCATAATTAAGTTTTCGACTGTTTTTTTAATGGCAGGGCGGTGACCGCTCCTAACGTAAGGGAGAATCCGAGGTTTTTCATTCAGTTAGCTGTATTCTTTTTCCTGGCGTATGTCGTGATTGTATCGTCATTGATATTGACTGATGTATAGGCGTATAGGACGACCAAGTCGTTTTGTTCTAGGCAGGTGGGTTGATGTATTTTGCTCTCGTCTCCTCTCCCCATTGCGGAAATAGTTAAATACTCGTACACAACTAACGCGGGACAAAGCAGGATGAAGTAATTTAGACGATTTTCGCCAGATTGTTTGTTGCCTAGTTTAAATGTAGTGTTTTTAACATATGAAAATGAAAACTTGGAAGAACAAATCTGGTAGAAAGACATGTTTGATTTCGACGAATTTTTTTTTTTTTTTTTTGGGTTTGGATTTTTAGTGACGGTATTAGGGTACTGACGTAGTGACGTACATAGCATCGCAAGAACATGTGCCAGCATAAGTGCATAACATGATGAGATCGACTAACAAGAGACCACACAACTGTCTGAACCGTAGCTAGTTGAAACTTGAAAATTGGGCGAATGTAATCCGTCAAGCTTGATCCGAGATTATAACGGTTCATACTTAAATACTACAATACGGAGTAGTAAATAGCCAAAATGTTAAAAGTGGAAAAACGAGAAAAATGAACCTATATCGAAATTTTTTATTTGTTTTTTTGAGTAGATGTGTATTTTTTTGAGCATATTAAAGTTTATAAGTTGTAGTTTAGTTTTTTTCGTCATAACTCAAATTCAACTAAACTCTAATATAGAACATAAAAGATAGTCATGTGAATCTTCGACACAACTTCTAATATAGAACATAAAAGATAGTCATGTGAAATATTGTTTAAATTGTCTTACCGAGTACATGGTAAATATCAAAGTTTTATAATTTTTATTGATATGTAACTAAAGATATTAACAAAATAAAACGGGTATTGACAAACGTTAATAAAACAAATGTATACAAATGATTGCAATGGAGGAAGTAATATTTTTTGAGTCTTATTGTGATTTTTTAGAGTTTAATGTTTAAATAAATAAACTCAAAAACCTTATAGGAAAACTCACAATTTTTAAAACAAAACTCAAAAACTTTACTATAATGTTCAAAAGACTTTATTATTGGAGGTAATACATCGAATGTACCATCCATTTACTGCGGAAAAACCCAATAAGATTACAACGGTTCGTCTGAATAAATTTATCATTATATCTGACCAATCAAACACGAAATCAAGCTCCTTCGTAGCGGAACGACTAACCTAACAAGTGGGCCCAACACGACAATAAAGCCAAGAAAACTTATGTAAACCCGCTTTTGAATCGACTCATCCAGGTATGTATACATTCCGTGGTGATGGCTACCTCTACTTCACAATAGCCGCCTTCCAACTAATCGATTCAAGACCAAATAAACCTGTCTAAACCCTACCTTAAATCAACTCAAACAAGTACAACCACGTCTTGATCACAAACCTCCTACAACAATACCTATCTCTACTTCACCATAACCATATTCAACATATCGGTTCAAAGTCAACTAGACCTATCTAAACTCATCCTTGAGTCAACCTAGCCCAACCCAACCCAACCCAAACACGGCCCGTGGCAACGGATCTTGGATCCGATCCAGTTCCACTAAACCCTACCTGATAAATAAAATATAGATCCGTATATTTTGGACCCTCATCCTACGAATTTGGATCGGATCGGAATCCCGCTTTCACATCGCGAATCCAAATCTAAATCGCAATTTTAGCGGTGGTGAGTAGTGCGGGTCGGCCGGGTCCGGGACGGGTCGAGGGCGGTGCGGGTTCAAGGTATGGGGACCCGGACACGGCCCGGGGTCAGGACGGGTCCGGGACGGGTTGGGCCCGTTTCTTGGGAAGTGTAACCCGGCCCGAGGCGGGTTGGGGGCAGGTCTGGGGGCGGGTTAGGGTGGGTCTTGGGCGGGTCTACGGGTCAGCTTCCGGGCCGGGCTCCATAAATTGGACCCGGACCCGGTTACTTCATTCACACGGGCCGCGACGGGTTTGGACCCGGGTGAGGCGGGGCGGGTTAGATCCGGGTTCAGTGGCGAGGCGGATCCGAATTGCCAATACCGACCCGCATTCTTGACCAGCCCTAATCCCTAAATCGTATTGGACCCTATAAAAATCCAACCTGTTATTATCTTTACGCGTGACTTTGACGGTGACCACCTCTACTTGGCCTTTCGCGGTAACTGCATATACACCTGTATAAATATACAAACATAACGCTCCCCTTGATTTCTACAACCCATACCCTCAATTTTCCCTTTATCCTCTTTCTACAAACCCTAAACCTAATCCCTCTTTTTACTTCAATGGCCTCCACTCGATTCATCACCTTCTAATCTTCAATCAATCGATTACATCGTCTCTACTCCTCGATTCTTTCTGTACTGCTTCGGATTCAAGTTTTGATTTCAGTGAAGAATTCAATCCTTCGTTGTAAGCTGAGAATTCAGCGTTTCGCTTTTATCAATTGATAGATTGATTCAATAATCAATCAAAGGTTCGAGTTCCGTCAGGTGAAGATCCGGTGTTGATTTGCGAAGAAGATTGTTACTCGATCTGCTAGATCTCGTCGAATTTGATCAATTTACGCCGATTTCTAATTGTTTCGGCAGCAAAATTACAGTTTTGATCGAGAAATTGATCGGTTTTCGCGGTGGTTCATATACTAGCTGTTATCATCATCATCAGATAGTAAGATTTGCGAGAAGAAGAAAATTGAAGGCGGCGGCCAGGCGAAGGGAGATAAAATCGATAATCTCGTGTTTTGTTTTTGTATTAATTTTTGATTAATTATAGCTTTTAAGAAGTTTTCAATTAGATAAACCGCCTCTTGATCAATAACCCTTACTGCTTTTTCCAGTAAGTTAGGGTTTTGATGTTTGTGCGGTGTCTAAGTATATCTATTATCTTGTTCGATTGATTGATTGATTGATTTCGTTTTTTCTAAGAAAAGAAAAAAAAAGTTTGTTGAAGTTATGGCAGTTTATTATAAGTTCAAAAGTGCTAAAGATTATGATTCAATTACCATTGACGGTCATTTCATATCGGTTGCGAATTTAAAAGAACGAATTTTTGAATCAAAGCATTTGGGAAGAGGTACAGATTTTGACCTCGTCGTAACCAACGCTCAAACTAATGAAGGTTGGTTTCATGTTCTTCTTTAGGTCTAAATTTCGCTTCAAATAACTTCAAATTTGGTTTAATTCATCAATGCATCATCATCATCTTCTTCATTTTCTAGCTATGTAGTTTAAGCATGTAGTAAATAGTAGTTGAATTATTATTGTATATGCTGTTATTTTGAGCGTAAGATCGGATTTGTCCTTGTTTTTGCTCAGCTGCCGCAATTTTGTACATGTTAGAGTGTCAGTAGGTGATAGAAGCCGTCAAAAGGAGTACGGGTTTGTGCGCAATTGCAGCTGTTGTGTACATTGTTAGGGTGTCATTAGGTTACAACTTGCTATATGAGTTCAGGTTTGTGCACAACTGCAGTTGTTGTGTACATGTTAGGGTGTCATTGGGATACATAACTTGTTATACGAGGAGTACGGGTTTGTGCGCAACTGCTGCTGTTGTGTACATTGTTAGGGCGTCCTTAGGTGATTGAAGCGGTCAAAAGATGTGTCATTAGGATGCATAACTTGTTATATGAGGAGGACGGGTTTGTGCGCAACTGCTGCTGTTGTGTACATTGTTAGGGTGTCCTTAGGTGATTGAAGCGGTCAAAAGATGTGTCATTAGGATACATAACTTGTTATATGAGGAGGACGGGTTTGTGCGCAACTGCTGCTGTTGTGTACATTGTTAGGGTGTCCTTAGGTGATTGAAGCGGTCAAAAGATAATGGTTTGACAAATTGTTGTATGAGGAGTCGGAGTTTGTGCAAAACTGCCGTTAATGTGTATATGTTGAGAGTGTCATTAGGTGATAGAAGCCGTCAAAAGATAGCGGTTTTACAACTTGTTATATGAGGAGTTCGAGTTTGTGCACTACTAGAGCTGTTGTGTACATGTTAGGGTGTCATTAGGTTACGTAACTTGTTATATGAGGAGTATGGGTTTGTGCGCAACTGCTGCTGGTGTGTACATTGTTAGTGTCCTTAGGTGATTGAAGCGGTCAAAAGATAATGGTTTGACAAATTGTTCTATGAGGGGTTCGAGTTTGTGCACAACTGCAGCTGGTTGTGTACATAATTAGGGTGTCATTAGGTTACATAACTTGTTATATGAGGAGTACCAGTTTGTGCGCAAGTGCTGCTGTTGTGTGCTTTTTAAGAGTGTCCATAGGTGACAGAAGTGGTCAAAAGATAATGGTTTTGACAAATTGTTGTATGAGGAGTCGGAGTTTGTGCAAAACTGCCGTTATTGTGTATATGTTGAGAGTGTCATTAGGTGATAGAAGCCGTCAAAAGATGGCTGTTTTACAACTTGTTATATTAGGAGTCCAGGTTTGTGCACTACTGCAGCTGTTGTGTACATGTTAGGGTGTCATTAGGTTACTTAACTTGTTATATGAGAGTAGGGTTTGTGGGCAATTGCAGATGTTGTGTACATTGTTAGAGTGTCCTTAGGTGACATAACCGGTCAACAGATAATGGTTTGCAAATTGTTATATGAGGAGTCCGAGTTTGTGAACAACTATCGGTATTGTGTACGTGTTAAGTGTGTCATTAGGTGAAGGAAGCTGTCAAACATTGGTTTTACAAGTTGTTATAATAGACATTCTCGTGATAGTATTATCGTGACTCGTGAGACTAAACCTATACGGGACGCCATTACTTAATTATGTGGATTAACTGATAGGTACATGGAGACGGGTTTTATGGTAAAATGGTTTGATCTCACATTATATGAAACATAAGACGGACCTGAAAAAATATTTATTGTTGCCGAAACTGTGTTAGCAATTGATTAGGCCGAATGGAATTACTGCTGCTGGTGTTTCTCTTAGTGGCTATATTAGTCGAGGTTGGGTGTTTCGATTTTTGGTAATGGATTGTCTGAATTCATAGGTGAACCATGTTATAAAATATCGGCAGCAGTACCGTACCACATTGCGACTAAGCTATTGAGGTTTTGACTCTATTTTGAGACTGGCTGTTGAGTAAGCCGCTATGACTATTTTCGAGGTCAAGACATTTGAGATTTAATACCATGAGCTGAACTAACATTTTCCTCTTTTTCCCCCTGTAACTTAAACTCATGCTGGTTTTCATCAGGCTATACACTTTTAATTCTGTTTTGGATGTATTGTTTAGTCTCTCCTTGCAGCTCTTCAACCCTTTGTCTCTTCTGCGATTTCAGAGTACCTTGATGAAGCAATGTTGATCCCTAAAAACACTTCTGTTTTAATACGCCGAGTTCCGGGAAGGCCTCGCATGACCATTGTCACGCAACCAGACGAGTATTGCTCAAACTTCATGCTTTATGATGTTTTCTTGATTATAAATAAAATAATTTTGGGTGACTTTGAATCTGTTGGTATTAAGGACTGTAGTTTTCTGAAATACGTCATGTAGAAATGATGTGTACTTTCGTAGCAGTGATGGTGTTTGTTCTTAAGTGAAGCTTTTTATTCTTTCTGTAGGCCTAAGGTGGAGCCTGAGGTTGTAGACGATCAACTTGCAAACAGTACTAACTTCATGAATGCTGATTCCATGGTGATGAATAATGTACATGCCCTTTGTGAATAGGCTTCTTTTACATCTGTTCCGATGTTTTATGTGCGACATAGCTGAACGTTGTTACTTATTTTCAGTTTGAAGGTTCAGATTTTGGTGATGATTTTGGGAATGATCTTTATGCGACTATTCCTGAAGTGCCGACAGGACAATCAAATAATCCAATGCAGGATTCAGCTCCTCCCAGTAAAGCTGATGAAGAGAGCAAGTTAAAGGCATTTCTTGATAGTTCTGGTTTTGATTGGCAACGGTGAGCGATCAACTTTTCACTAGCAATCTAGCATTGTATTCAGTGCAAATTACTTTATTTATTTACTTACTTGGCTCCTTTGTACTGAATTGCAATCGTCATCTTAAAATATGCAGTCAAGGTGGTGATGGTTTTGGCCAGGGGAGAGGTTTTGCTAGGGGTGGAAGGGGTGGTGGACGAGGCTTCGGTATGTGTCATATGATTTACATGCGTTATCTATGTAAAATGCTGATCTAGTTTTTTTGGCTTTCAAGTGTCAGTTCGGAAAGACTCATTATTATTTCATACGTGTCTTTATGTTAGGTCGAGGTATTGGTTTGGAGCGTAAAACACCTCCGCAGGGCTACGTCTGTCACAGGTGTAAAGTTCCTGGTAATTCCTTGTTTCTTAATTTCTACCTTGTTTGATTTGGCATTTCTTGCCGTCTTTGGCTTCTTATTTGTTGTACAAATTTATTGTTTCAGGCCACTTTATTCAGCACTGTCCAACGAATGGTGACCCAACTTTTGACCTTAGGAAAGTAAAACCTCCTACAGGCATTCCAAAGTCGATGCTTGTTCCTACACCTGATGGCCTCTATTCATTGCCTAGTGGGACATCTGCTGTCTTGAAGCCAAATGAGTATGTTCACTTGTCTATGTAGCATATATATTTGTGTAATTTAATAGAGTTCAGGAGCTGACATAGCAATATCAACTTAACAGGGCTGCTTTTGAAAAAGAAATTGAAGGGCTACCTTCCACTCGGTCTATGGGAGATCTTCCACCTGAGCTTCATTGTCCACTTTGCAAAGAAGTAATGAAAGATGCTGTTTTAACCAGCAAATGTTGTTTCCGGAGTTTTTGTGACAAATGTAAGCTAGTTATGTACTAAAATGTTCCTTTTTCTTGAAATATATGTTGCATTCTCTAGGGCATTAGAGAAGGTCATGCGATTCTGCTCATATTCAAACTCACCCCCCCGCCCTCTATATGATCTCGTCAACTTTATCGTTTGTTATATGGTTTAAAAGCTGTAACGGTTCTTTTAATTTTAATATTTGATATTGCCAAAGAAAAGAATTTGTACTTTCTAATTTTTTGAGTAATATTAAGTGTGATCAGTCATTTTGATAAGCTAACTTGTAATCTGTCACATAATGGTTTACAATTTGGTGTTATTCGTGGTGATTTCCTTTGTACTTCGCGCGCGTTAGGATGTAGAAATATTTATGACGACACATGTCATTTTGAATTCAAATTGATATTGTGTGACCAAGTAATCCATTTCTAATATGATGTCATGTTCTTCTATTATAAATAGTGTTACTTCTGGATTCCAATTATAAGCAATTTTCTCAAATCTTTCAATTTTAATCAGGTATCAGAGACCACATCATTTCCAAGTCCATCTGTGTTTGTGGAGCAAACAATATACTTGCAGATGATCTCCTGCCAAATAAGACAGTTAGGGATACAATTAACCGTATATTGGAATCCGGTAACAGTAGTGCAGATAATGTTGGGAGTGCCGCTCATGTCCAAGGTATTGAAATGAAGACATGTTTTTTCTGATTTCCTTATTTTTTCTTAAGATCTGAAATTCTGACAAGTTATCCTTCTTTAGATATGGAATCTGCACGCTGTCTTCCGCCGAAGATCCCGTCACCTACTCAGTCTGCTGCCTCAAAAGGAGAGCAAAAGATTCCTGCTGCAGTCGAAAAATCTCCAATAAAGGAGGTTGTAAATGGGAATATGACTAATGATGCACCATTACAGCAACCACAGCCACAGCCACAGCCACAGCCACAGCCACAGCAACAGAACTCTGCAAAAGAGAAGATCATTAAAGTTCCAGATGTATCTGAAGCTACTCATGAGTCAGCTAGTATGAAGGAACATGTATCACATAGTAATGTTCTTCCTGTTGAGGAAGAAGTTCAACAAAAAGTGGCAGCTAGTGATGCTGGTATGTGACATTAATGTTTGGCTGTTTTATTTTTGACATGACTTGATTGTTCTCTGGGTTATGTTCTCTGTGTGCGTCCTGGCACTTTCTCTACCAAACAATATATTAGACCTGCTGAAAAAACTGGGATGGGATGGATGGGCATCAAGAGTGGGTAACCCCATAAACAGTTCTAGTTTCCCTGTCCCCCACGGCGTGAGAATTTGTCTTATTTTGATTCCTTTTTTAAGTTTTTGTCGGTGAATTTTCTTGTCTGGTGGATCCTTCTTTTCTGGTTATGTCCTTCTGATGAAACTGATTTTTTTTGTCGAGGATTAAGTTAAAAGTGATATCAAGAATATTTTTCAGAGATATTAAGCCTACTAGATGTCGAAATTGAGTCTTTTTGTTTTCCGGTGATAAGTTTCTTTGTACGGCTTCCTTTCAGGAAAGAAAAAGAAAAAGAAGAAGAAGGTGCTAATGCCTCCAAATGGTACGCCTATTCATTTTTTTTTTACCGAAGTCCAGACTTCTTGGGGTTATTTTAGTTTTTTTTGACATGGTAGTCCGTCCACATTGATTTTCTCAGGAGCAGAAATGCCCTGGATGGGAATGCAACCTGTGATGGATGGATATGGCGGCCCTGCGAACTTCAATCCTTACTGGCAAGGAGGAATGCAGCCTCCAATGGATGGATATAATATGGGACCTTTTCCTGGGAACATGCCTTACAATATGGGATATGGCCCAGGCCCTATGGATATGCCATTCAATATGGGATATGGTCCAGGCCCTATGGATATGCCTCAGAACTTTATGTTTCCTCCCCAAATGATGCCTCCGCCTCCTCCTCAGAGGTATACAAAATTGATTGATTGTGTATATCGTTCATATCGACTGTCTTGTTGTGCTTAAATAGTTGGATGCACCACCTTGTTTTGTTAAATATTGAGCACGGCAACCAATATGCACTGCCCGCCTGAAAGGTATAGGCAGGTAAAGGGTCATATACTCATATGCGTGCATGAGTACATCGGTACATCCCCATCCTCATGTCAAAAATAAATGGAGATTGTTAACGGGTGACCCTGATAGATGTTTTGTCAAGAATTGTATCTACCTATTGCTGCACAATATAACAAGCTCAAGCACATCTCGTTTATTGTGATATTTTGTTTATTTCATCTAAATATTAGCTTAAGAATATTGCATCTAAATATGCGTGCATGAGTACATCGGTACATCCCCATCCTCATGTCAAAAATAAATGGAGATTGTTAACGGGTGACCCTGATAGATGTTTTGGCAAGAATTGTATCTACCTATTGCTGCACAATATAACAAGCGCAAGCACATCTCGTTTATTGTGATATTTTGTTTATTTCATCTAAATATTAGCTTAGGAAAATTTGAGTCTTTCGCTTCATTGAAAATGGGAAGGAGTCAAAGGAACTAAATATGTCATGCTTGCCATTTAGTAGGCTATATGTGAAGTTACAATGGGTCGTTTACGTTCTTCATTTACATTCGTCTTCATTTGAGCTTACTGCTTTGGCATTCCTGGCCTGGTCTAATCTTGCTCCAATGTACAGGGATCTTGCAGCTGAATTTGGTATGGGAATGAATGTTAGACCACCACCAATGATTAGTAGAGAAGAATTTGAAGCTAGGAAGGCTGATTTAAGAAGAAAGCGAGAAATGGAGAGACGATTTGAAAAGTAAGAATCACATGTAACCTAATATACCAAGTGTCAGATAGCACCAATGGTTTTTGGTAGTATGAACTTTGCTAATTTACTTCGATCGTGTATTGCAGTAGGGAGCTCCCTCCCAGAGATCATGATTTCCGAGAAGGTAGCAGCAATGCCAATCCCTTGCCGATGAAGTCGAAACCTGTATGTTATTTGGTAGCTCAATTTTTTGTCAGCTGTATATTTGATTACTTGTATTGCAGGGGTAGTTCTTCATCGTTGCATTCTGCGTTTTGGGTAGCAAACGGTTTATATACTTCTAGACTATCGTTTATAGGAGATTTTTTAAGCGCTACGAGGTTAAACTATTATATTATTATCTTTATTATTTTTTTTCATGAAAGTTCAAATTGATTTTAGCGAGTATTCGGGCGATTTCAGATGCTTGCGTTGCCCCCCTTGGTCTTCGTTGTTGCGGTGAGCAAGGGGGAAAGAGACCAAGAATTGGGATTTATGGGGGCAGTGAATTGAGCTTATACCATTTCGTGTTTTCTGGGGTTTTATGTATGGAGTAATTTTTTTCCGACAATTTCTCCTGCCAATATACGTAACTGCTGTTCTTTGACTATCATCTGGCTTGTATCGTATCTGTTCTTCATTGTGGCCTGTGTAATATGGGGCTGGCTGTAGGAAGAGGCCTGCTCCTATCCATGTTTTTGAAGATGCCCGTCGATTTCAGTTTTTTTTCACCTTTATTACAAATTTATTTTTACTCTCCTGGTAAATATAATCAAATTGACGAAGTTATAATGTGATCAAATTACTCAAAAAATATAGGAGAACTAATCTCGAGTAAGATCTCGAGTAAAACAAATTCCCCATTTTCTGAATAAATTGTCAGTAAAAAAATTCCCCATTTTCTGAATAAATTGTCTCATTTGTCTTTATTTATTTATTTGCAACCTAAATTAAATTTTCATGATGTTGGTTTTATTAAAAGGAATATACTTGATACTATTTAAATTAATTAATGATAATAATAATAATGATAATTGATTGACGATAAAACCGTATAAATTAACAAGCTAATCGTAGTAGAAGTTGAGCAATTTTAGTTTAAAATTCCCAATTTGCCAAGGCCCAGTAGTTGCTGGATATTATAATTGGGCCTTAGTCTGTCCTGAAGTTTGACTTTTCATGTGTTTGATTTCATTTAGAAGCCCATGCCAATTCGTCGGTCTTCAAGCCCAGATCGCTATGACGACCGTGACCGAGACCGGGTCCGGGAGCGCGAGCGTCCTCAGGATCGTCACCGTGAAAGGGAAAGGTCAAGAGAAAGGGAAAGGTCAAGAGAAAGGTCCTCCATGGACTATGATCGGGATCGGGATCGTGATCGTGACCGTGAAATCCACTATCGTAGGTCTAGCCACAGTCAGCGGTCAGACCGGGTTTCATTGGAGAGACGTGACAAGGAAATTTCCCGTCTGCCACCAAAGAGAAAAGCTGAACACCTTGAGCTTGACCATGATATCGACCGTCCAAGAGAGCGGGAACGGGAACGTGAACGGGAACGGGAACATGACCGTGAGCGGACTCACCGTCACCGGTCCGAGTCAAGACCACCTGCCACGACGGCTGAATCAGCAGCGGCAGCGGCTCAGGCGGCAATAGATAAGAAGCACAAGGCAAGTGTATTTTCAAGGATAAGCTTCCCAGAAGAGGAACTTCCTAAGAAGAGGAAGGTGTCTGACGAACCAAAGCCGAAGTCTAAATCTGCCGGGAAGGACCACGAGACTGGTGGATCCGGATCCGGTTCCGGGTCCGGACACCACCATCAAAAGAGAACTGCCACCACATCGTCTATGGCAAACGGATACCATGATCATGAGACGGTGAAGAAGAGCGTGATGGCAGCAATGGAATACGAGTCAAGTGATGATGAGCGGCATTTTAAAAGAAAGCCCTCGAGGTACGAGCCCTCTCCTCCGCCAAGGGAGGAGTTGGAAGAGACGGCCGGGAGGAGGCATCGCAAGCATAGGTAGTTAAACGGCCCTTCAAACGGAGGGGAAGGTGCGGCCTACTGATATTGGCCCCCAACGACGCAGCGATGCAACGATAGAAGCTTGCCGGAGATTTATATATGCACAATTTTCTGCTCCCTCTTTACTTTGGCGTACTCCCTAACATTGTAATTTTATCCGTTTAATCAATGATATGTAATAATCAATTGTTTTTCTTGTTTTCGAGTATAATAAAATTAACTTTGCTCTATTATTTCATTTTCCTTAAGCCTTTCCAGACGTATACATCTAATAGTATAAATTTCGAGATTTATAACAAAAAATTAGAGTTTATACATATATTTTATGAGTTTTATTGAAAAATTTGAGGTCTTCATAAAAAAATTGTAAATTAAAATATTATATATTGAAACTTAAAAATAATACACGCGTAACTCAAAAATTTTAATTTTACCACTTAAAAATTATAGTTTAAGAAAAAATTGTTAAAAATTCAACAAAAATTGAATATAAAACCCAATTTGGTGCTGATGCTGGTGGTGTTTCTCCTAGTGGCTATATTAGTCGAGGTTGGGTGTTTCGATTTTTGGTAATGGATAGTCTGAATTTATACGTGAACCATGTTATAAAATATCTGAAGCAATACCACACTGAATACGATAATTGAAATCTATTATATTAGCTTCGTTATTAGTTATCAGCAAGTTGTTTATCAAACCGGTGAAAATTTTACTATTTACAGGTAAATGAAGATTAATATCTTAATGCATTGCTAAATACACTAATTGAAATCTATTACGGACTATATTAGCGTTATTATTACTTATTAGCAAGTTGTTTTTTAAGCAGGTGAAACCGTGAAAGTATTATGATCAAGTGGGTGGAGGTAACTAATGAACAAGTAAATTATCCCGTTAAATATTAGCGAGTTGGATTCACATCTCGAATCTAATCCTCCTGCGTTAGAAGGATAACGTTACCACGACGACGGGTTCGAAAAATTAATAAATTTAGGCTTTTGAAAGCATCAATCGACATCTTAGTTCATAATAGCATACTAAGTTAGAGCAAAAAAAAAAAAGAAAAATCCCCAAAATTAAACCCTAATCCCGTAAACTCCCAAAACTAAACCCTAATTCCTAAAATCCCCAGATTCCCCAAAATTCGCAGATGAAATTTAGGGGTTACCATAGATTTCCAGTCTTCTATCACCGGTTTACCAATCTTAGAAACTCCCAATTTCGTCGCAAATTCAATTGCGATACAATTCTCAATCAATTTCGAAATTCCTCTTCTTCTACTTCTACTTCTACTCGAGCTTCCTTCAATAACGGTTCTAATTCCAGCTCATCCGACGGTAATTTGCTTTCCCTTATGTCATAATTGTATTATTTTAGTGTTGAATATAATGGTGTTGAATTGTGTAAATTTGTGTAGGAAATGCATATTTGTTACCAGGTGCAACAGTTGCTACCTTACTTATGCTTGCTGTTCTTCATGCTCGCCGCCTTTACGACGATAAGAAGGTCTAATCCACTTCAGTTTCGGTTTTCTTCGATTTTGCTGTTTGTTGTTTTCAAATTGGTGTATTTTTAATGTTGGTTTACTGATGGATTAGTTAGTTTTGAGTAGGGAATTTAGAATCGGTTGCGTTTCAATTACAATGTCAATGTCAAAATTTGCCGAAATGAGGCTATAAAGGTTGCATTTTGATTGCAATGTGAATGTCAAAATTTGGTCTGGACCGAACCCAGACCTAGGTCCAGTCTGCAGGTCTTCCTTTTTTTTGAAGTTTCTGTCTTTGGTACGGTTTGGTCCCAGCACGGGGGAATTGAACCCGTCTCATGGTGCGTGAAAGGAAAACCGAATGCACCCTAAAAGGTTAATAGCATATGTTGCTAAAATTTCAAATTTTTTGTTTCATGTTCTATATCCAACAAGTGTTTGTCAAACTTTCGGGGATCCCTTGAAAAATGAAATACTAGAGTAGTTGAGCTCAAAATAAGAGGAAATAGGAGATTTGTGGTTAATGGTGGTTGTGGAGAGTGGAAAGCGGAGGCGAAAGTGTAAAACTATTACACCCTCTTCCTCATTTTTATCTTCGACCACCATCAGTCACCTCCATTTTCTAGTTCATTTAAGTTTTATTAGTAACAATTAGCTCCATCCCAAGCAAGCTCTAAATGGTAATGATGTGATGATGTCTTTATTGGTATTATAACGAGTGTTTGTTTTTACTTTTTAAGCTCTGAAATTAGATTGGTATTTGGATAGGTTGAAGATGCAAAGGCAAAAGGGATCGAAGCAGGGTTTCAGCCTGACGCTAAAGTAAAGCACTGATACATATACTTACATGTCTGATTATATAAAAAATATCCTGGTTTTTAAATTATTTACGTCAATTTTAATGTCTTTTATGTTCTCTGTGTTGCTTGTCTTAGGCATCATTTTTGAGCATTCTACCCTTGCGCACTATTTCTCGTATTTGGGGTTCGCTGATGAGTACGGTGAGACTACATTACAATTTATCCGAATTATAGTTTTGCAGTCTGCCATAGGTTATCTGAGATGAACGTCTATTTGTCTAATTTGTCGCAGGAACTTCCTATACAAATGCGGCCGTATGTTTATAAAGCATGGGCACGGGCATTCCATTCGAGTAATTTTCATTTGCATTTCTCTTAGGGCCCGTATTCTACTTTATTTTCTTTCAAGGAATTCTAAACTTAATCTTGAGTATTCTTATATAAGATTGTAATATGCAGACTTAGAAGAGGCAGCGTTGCCTTTGGAGGAATACTCTTCAATGAGGGATTTCTTTGCGAGGGGGCTAAAAGCAGGTTCAAGACCTATAGATAGCGATCATCAATGCCTGGTAACTGGTAACAGATTCTTGGTTTCTGCAATCAACTAATATCTACTTTTGGCATATATCCTTGATGGTTAATAATGGTGGTTTTGTTCACTTTTGTTGTGACAGATCAGCCCGGTAGATGGTATTGTCGTGAGGTTTGGGGAATTGAAAGAACCCGGTGCTATGATTGAGCAAGTGAAAGGTTTTTCTTATTCTGTGTCCGCTCTTCTTGGTAGAAATTCTTTCCTTCCTATGGTCTCTGGGAAAGAAGTGGCTCAAGAAAGCAGTGAGATGGAAGAAAAACTTAGGGATCATCCCAAGAAGTCTTGGTGGAGGGTTTCCTTCTCCTCTCCTAAAATTCAGGAGCCTATAACGGCTAGGTAACTGGGTTTCTGTCCCCTCTAGTTCACGGTTTTATCCTTGATCATACATTATTTTTATAACTTGCATGCATAGTTTCCATGTTTCATGCAGCTGGTTTTCAATTGTAATCATTCTTTATTATTGCAGTCCAATGAAGGGTCTTTTCTACTGTGTTTTGTACCTAAGTCCGGGAGACTATCATCGAGTACATTCACCTGTTGATTGGAACATTCTTGTTCGCAGACATTTTGCAGGTGATGCAGAATTCGTTTTTTTCCTTGTAAATCTCTACGTGGGTTAGATTTTTATGTTGTAGGGATTTGTATAGTTTGTTTTCATGGCGTTGATGTTCAACTTTTGATGCTAGACATCAACGGTGTGTTTTGATTGGTTATTCGAAGGGAAAGGAAGGGGGGATACAAAATCCCTTAATTGATTAGCCAAATTATAATTTTTTGCAAAAAAACGAAAGATTTGGAGGCAAATTATATCTAAACACAACTACGCCCTTATCCCTTCACTCCCCTTTTCCTCTATTTCCCTAGTCCTTTACTACTACTCCCTCCCCTCCCTTCCCTGCTAGTTTGGTATCCAAACAGGCAAACAAGGGCTAATGTTGTTGATGTTCAGTGTTTGCATTTAATATAGTATAAGATGCCAAATTTCACCCATTCTAGGTTTATAATCTTTATCGTATTTTTAGGCAGTTAGAGTTTTTTTGGTATTCTTAAGAAGTCATTTTATCATAGCAGGCCATCTTAATCCTGTGAATGAACGTGCTACCAGAACCATCAGAAACCTCTATGTTGAGAATGAAAGGGTATGCACACTTTTTTACTCTCACAATTTCACAATTCGTGTAAAGATATTCCTGTATGGAAAATTCTCCGACTCTCGCTCAACTTCCGAGAGAGTTTGATATTCTCCGACTCTCACAATTTGTTTAATTTTCCTTTCATATTGAATCTACTTTACAAGTATTTTGAACAGTTTCTTCTTTTGCAGGTGGTCTTGGAAGGCCAGTGGCAACAAGGATATCTAGCTCTGGCAGCTGTTGGTGCTGCAACCATTGGCTCAATTGAGGTAGACAATCTTTGTATATTTCGCTTTTGAATGACATGATGTGCGCTGTTAGACTTTAGCTATATGTTGTATACGTTAGTCACTTTTTTCTATTTTATGTTCGACTTATTCTCTGTTTTGATGACAAACAACAGTTTGATTACGTGTTTTTTGGGTAATGAGATTTCGGCGAGCTTTGTTTAAGTAAAGTCAAGAGCACAAAAGTCTTTGTAGAAGTGATACCATCACGTTAAAATGTCAGGGCAGTTGAAGGCTTAAAGTCGAACAATCTGTTTTCTTGAAACGTTTTATTTTAAATACCGTCTTTTTAGACTGTGGTATGTAATTTGGATGCAGCTTTTCATTGAACCAGAGTTGCGGACTAATCGACCTATAAAGAAGCTTTTAGAATCAGAGCCACCGGCAGAGCGCATATATGAAAGAAAAGGTGCTGGTTTGATGATCAGGAAAGGGGAGGAGGTTAGAATCGGCCTAACTCTTGAAATTTTATTTTGGTGGCGAGCTTGACTGATGGTCTTCTTGGTCGTATGTTGCTTCAGGTTGCAGCGTTCAACATGGGATCCACCGTCGTGCTTGTCTTCCAAGCTCCCGTTGCACAGTCTTTCAAAGACGACACTATGTCAGATTTCAAATTCCGTGTCAAGCGTGGTGACAGGATCCGTGTCGGTGAGGCACTTGGGAGATGGGGTGATAAGCAGAATGATCTTGATAGATCATAGAGTAATCTCAAGAAACCTCGAAGGACATTCGTAAACCTGACAAAAGGGTCATTCGAGTTTGGTTTTTGTGACGGTTATTTGACATTTTTTGGGTAAAAAAGCCAGAAGTGTAATTTTAAATTAGCAAGTTTGATCGATTTCAAAATTTTTTGGTTCGGTAATTTTGGATTGTTGGGAGTCTAATTCAGATTCCGAGTTCAGTTTGTGCAAGTCCATCTTGGCCGATTCAGTTTTACAACACTTGGGCCAACGGAGCTATGAATATTGACGGAACACCGAATCACCCCGGTGTAAATGTTTAGATCCTGACACAACATTTACCATTGTGCTTTAAACCCGTAAAGATTTCTGCGTGGTAACTGGTAAGTAATTCGGAACTTGTTCAATCTTACGTTTTAAACAGTAACTACAACGGTAAAACTAATGTATAGTTGTTTTTGGGTATGAAATCAAATAACATACCTCATGATGTAATATCGAGCCCGTGGTTGGGAAACATGTAGGAAAAAAAAGTGTTACCCGCTACGACCTCCTGATCGGCTGATTTTGAAGTGTATAATACACGTTTTTTAGGAATCTGGGGTCCCGAAACAAAAATGTCCAAAAATCGCACGTATGTTATTCGTATCGGATAAAGCAGGCAAACAATTTTTCAAAAATAACGGAGTACATTAGGGGTTATCGGTATGCTATAAACCGGTTTTGCCTAAAAATTGTATAGTCGTGTAAAAGTGATGTATAATTGTTTTTTGGTTATGAAATTGAATGACATATTCCATTATGCGATCTCGGATACGTGGTAAGAAAACCGACAGAAAAGTAAATGTTTCCTGCAACGACCTCCCAATCGACTCAAATTTAAGTATATAATACACGATTTTTAGGCATCTGGGTTCCCGAAACAAACGTCCGAAAATCGCACGGATGGTTATTCGTGTCAGATAAATCGAACACACAAATTTTCAAAATTAACGGAGTACATTGTGTTTTGGGTATGGAATCGAATAACATACTTCATAATACAATATCGGACACATGGTAGGAAAACCGACAGAAAAAGAAACGTTTCCAGCAACAACCTCCCGATCGGCTCAAATTGAAGTGTATAATATGCGTTTTTTAGACCTCTGGGATCCCGTAATAAAAACGTCCGAAAATTGCACATATGGTTCTTCGTAGCAGATAAAGAGGGTCACACAAATTTCCAAACAAACGGAATACATTTGAGGTTGGCGGTATGCTATAAATCGATTTCGACTAAAAATCGGATAATCGTGTAAAACTAATGTATAGTTGTCTTTTGGATATAAAATCGAATAATATACCTCAGGATGCAATATCGGACACGTGCTAGGGGAACCGATAGAGAAAAAAACGTTTCCCGCTACGACCTCCCGGTCGCCTGATTTTGAAGTGTAATACACGGTTTTTTAGGCCTCTGGAGTCCAGGAACAAAAATTTCCGAAAATCACAAGGATGCTTATTCATGTCAGATAAAGCAGAAAAATAAATTTTCAAAAATAACAAAGTACATTTGGGGTTGCCAGTATCCTGCAAATCGATTTCTGCTAAATATCGTATAATCGTGTAAAACTACAAGCTATGTCCAGGTCGGAACTGAAAATAACATAATATCCAGTTTCAATTATTTAATTTATAAAATAACATGGCAGTCTTACATGTGTGACCTCCCCAAAAATGAAAAATACATCGGATTTTTGCTGAGACGGTCTCATATGAGAGTCCCCGTTCCATGATTGTTTAGCCCAAAAATCTCATCTCACTATTTGGGCCCAAAGATAAATAAATAAGCAGCCCACCACAAGAAGCAGATCAGAGGCAAACCAGAAGCAGACCAGACGTAGACCAGACACAGATCAGAGCAGAAAAAGAGCTGTTGGAGAAAGGGAATGGGTCAAAACCCTAAAAGGATATTCCCCTATATTCCCTCCCACATTCCAGCACCAGAACAAATCAGTTGAACGAGTAACTCGCACCTATAAAAAAGAAACTAGGGCATTCATTTGAGACACTCGGTTCATACGTTGTAAACTTAATACTTACGCAAAATACTTGTAATCCGTCTTCAACAGTGAATATCCTCGATCATAGTAAAAATATTGGTGGGATTCCGTTCCCCCCGCGGTTGTTTCCCTCAACGGGTTTTTCCGCGTCACCAAAACCTCTCGTGTCATTCTTTATTTCTTTTGTTCTCTATATTTGTTTCTTACGTAAAATCTGAATATTGGTTGGTACTTTGACCCACAACACATAAACTCGACCCGGTAGAAATTTTACCAAAACAATTTGGCGCCCACCGTGGGGCATAGTGCGCATTCCAATATTTAAAATCGTTATCTCGTCACAACAAGCATGTCTGGGACCAAAGCTAACCCTTCCAGTTCTCAGAGCATGTCAGCCCAGTACAGAGCGCATATATGAAAGAAAAGGCGCTGGTTTGATGATCAGGAAAGGGGAGGAGGTTAGAATCGGCCTAAATCTTGAAATTTTATTTTGGTGGCGAGCTTGACAGTTATTTTAAAACTAATGACTGATGGTCTTCTTGGTCATATGTTGCCTCAGGTTGCAGCGTTCAACATGGGATCCACAGTCGTGCTTGTCTTCCAAGCTCCCGTTGCACAGTCTTGCAAAGACGACACTACGTCAGATTTCAGATTCCGTGTCAAGCGTGGTGACAGAATCCGTGTCGGTGAGGCACTTGGGAGATGGGGTGATAAGCAGAATGATCTTGATAGATCATAGAGTAATCTCAGGAAACCTCGAAGGACATTCATGTGGAAATTAGTCATTCGTAAACCTGACAAAAGGGTCATTCGAGTTTGGTTTTGTGACGGTTATTTGACATTTTTTGGGTAAAAAAGCCAGAAGTGTAATTTCAAAATTAGCAAGTTTGATCGATTTCAAAATTTTTTTGGTTCGGTAATTTTGGATTGTTGGTAGTCTAATTCAGTTTTACAACACTTGGGCCAACGCAGCTATAAAAATTGACGGAACACAATCGCCCCGGTGTAAATGACAGAAAATGTCCAGCTACGACCTCCCGATCGGCAGATTTGAAGTGTATAATACACGATTTTTAGGCATCTCGGTTCCCGAAACAAAAATGTCCGAAAATTGCACGGATAATTATTCGTGTGAGATAAAGCGGACACAAAATTTTCAAAAATAACGGAGTTCATTTGAGGTTGACGATATGCTATAAACCGGGTTCGGCTAAAAATCGGATAATCATGTAACAGTGATAATATTTGTTTTTTGGGTATGAAATCGAATAGCATACCTCGTGATACAATATTGGACACGTGGTAGAAAAACTTGCAGAAAAAACACGTTTTCTACTACGAGCTCTCGATCGACTGATTTTAAAGTGTATAATACACGATTTTTAGACCTCTGGGTCCCAGAACGAAAATGACAGAAAATCGCACGGATAGTTATTCGTGTCAATAAAATGGGCAAAAAAATGTTCAAAAATAATGGAGTAAATTTAGGGTTACAGGTATGCTATAAATCAGTTTCGGCTATAAATCGGATAATAGTGTAAAAGTGATGTATAATTGTTCTTTGGGTATGAAATCGAATAACATACCTCATGATGCAATATCGGACACGTGGTAAGAAAATCGGCAGAAAATAAAACGTTTCCGCAGGCCGCAACGAGCCAACGACTATGCTCTAGGAACGAACCTTTTACATTATAATGAAAACAATGTCTCGCATTTACATTGCCATTAGCACGCGTGTATCCGTTTACTGTATTACTCTTCTTCATCCTCCAAATTACAGTAATGAATCCGTCTTTTTTCTACGTGTTAAGTTTCTCTATATCAAGCCTTTGTCCCTGAAAACGCAACCCAAACATAACGTCCGATTATCAGATCAACCTGCGAAAGTTTGCATCTTTGAGCGATGTACACATCAAAGACCATTCAGTCATTCACATGAACATTCACAGCGGCATATTTTGGCCTAAAATGAGGTGTCCAAGTGTCATACCATGTCTGAATGTCGAGTGTCGGACACGGGCACATGAGGAAATTAAAAGAGTCCGAGTGACATAGATTATGACTGTAACCGTGTTTATAATATGATATACTACCATAAAACGCACCGTTCGACCAACACAAAACCTACAATCGATTTCATGAGTACAAGAACGACAACAACATTATACCAGTGCCTAAAGGTCTTCGCAAACAACATGATAAAGAAGTCAGATATACGGAACTATTTCCTAATAACCCATGATGAAAATTGCATCGAAACACAATTACAAATGAAAAGGAAGTACCTACGTCTGTTTTGAGAAAGTTGAAGACGAAGGAACACGTTTGTTTCGAAACATCAAGTAACCAACAGGCAAAATCACTCCTACCATCATCACAATTGCACCAATCAAATACCTCAATGGACTTGGTGATTCTACATCTACCCATTTTCCCACCTGCCAATTCAGTAGCGGAACCACAATTTACACTTAGGGGAGTCACATATGATCAAAATTTCCAAGCGAGGGCGAGCGCTACTGCTAACCCCCTTGAAATCTAATTGGTTTTATGAAAAATCTCACCGGGGCGAACTAATAATATCATCACAAATGATCAAAATTTCCACAGTCAAGCGAGGATGAGCGCCTTTGCTAACCCCCTTGAAATCTAATGGGTTTATGAAAAATTCCAGCGGGGGCGAACTAATAATTTCATCACAAATGATTCCAAATTTTCACTGTCAAGCGAGGGCGAGCGCCCCTCCTTTCCCCTTGAAATCTAATGATTTTATGAAAAATTCCAGCGGGGGCGAACTAATAATACCATCACAAATGATTCCGAAATTTCACTGTCAAACGAGGGCGCTCGCCTGCTAACCCCTTGAAATCTAATGAGTTTATGAAAAATCTCAGCGGGGCGAACCAATAATATCATCACAAATGATCAAAATTTCCACTGTCAAGCGAGGGCGAGCGCCCCTGCTAACCCCTTGAAATCTAATGAGTTTATGAAAAATCTCAGCGGGGCGAACTAATAATATCATCACAAATGATCAAAATTTCCACTGTCAAGCGAGGGCGAGCGCCCCTGCTACCCCTTGAAGCTAATGGGTTTATGGAAAATCTCAGCGGGGCGAACTAATAATATCATCGCAAATGATTCCAAATTTTCACTGTCAAGCGAGGGCGAGCCCCCCTCCTCTTCCCCTTGAAATCTAATGGTTTTATGAAAAATTCCAGCGGGGGCGAACTAATAATACCATCACAAATGATTCCGAAATTTCACAATCAAACAAGGGCGAGCGCCCTTGCTAACCCCCTTGAAATCTAATGGTTTTATGAAAAAGTCCAGCGGGGGCGAACTAATAATACCATCACAAATGATTCCGAAATTTCACTGTCAAATGAGGGCGAGCGCCCTTGCTAACCCCCTTGAAATCTAATGGGTTCATGAAAAATCTCAGCGGGGCGAACTAATAATATCATCACAAATGATCAAAATTTCCGCTTTCAAGCGAGGGCGAGCGCACCTGCTAACCCCTTTTAAAATCATCAAGCTCAAATAGAAAAAGTCGAAAACTTTTACCTAAAAACTTCAAAATTTCCGCTGTTGAAAGAAAGCAAGCGCCCATACTAACCCCTCCTAAAATTATTAAGCTCAAAAAGAAAAAAAAATAATCTTTTAACTAAAAACTTCAAAATTTTCGATGTTCAGCGAGGACGAGCGTCACTGCTAGCCCCCCCATTTAAAGACATTCATAAACCCATTAATTATGCAATGCTAATCACTGTTTTAAATCATGTCATTAGGCATTAATCACTGATTTTACAAGGTATAATGAATTAATGATGATAATAAGAGATCTAATGTACACAAATTGACAAATTAAAGGAAAGAGCGAAGATTACAGGCATTGCTATGGTGGATTGAGGATCTGAACTGCTGCTGATGCTGATGATGATGATGATTGATGAATGAAAATTAATTTGATCAGAGAATAAAAGTTGATTATTCTTGTGTTTTCAGGCACCTGAGCAATTAAAAAGTGAATCCAGAACTAGTGGAGTTACATGTTCAGATTCGAACGAAAAAATGGATCGGATCGGACCGGACCATTTCACGTAAACAACACTTAGACCGAATTCCGTTTTCGGTAGAGTTTCGTTCGGACCGGACCATTTGATGTAAACGACACTTGGACCGAATTCCGTTTTCGGTAGAGTTTGGTTCGTATCTTTTGAAGTTTCGGTTTTCGATCTGGTTTAATAAAGTCGGGTTAATTTAGACTACTTCGAGTTTCATTTAGGTAAAGTCTTTAATCCTTATTTTGGAGTATAATTTTTCGGAAAACATGCGCAAATTTTCGCCAGAAAACATTATAAATTTGATATTAATCGTTATTTAAATTTGATAATAGTATAAATTTTATTTTGATTTTGCGAAATATTATCGTATGTTTTGAATTTTGGTTTTCGGTCTAATTTAATAAAGCTAGGTTAGTTTAGAGTTTAGACTAGTTCGAGTTTCATTTAGGTAAAGTCTTTGGTCCTTATTTTAGAGTATAATTTTACGAAAAACATGCGCAAATTTTCGTCAGAAGACCTTATAAATTTGATATTAATCGTTATTTAAATTTGATAATAGTATAAATTTTGTTTTGATTTTGCGAAATATTATCATATACGTGAATATGTTATATTGAAAAAGTTTTGTTAGAATTCGATTTTTGGTCCATCGAATTTTTATTTTCGGTACTTGACTCGGTCTAGTGAGATTTTGTACTTTGTAGTACTCTGCGGTCCGCATAAGGAGTGGTTCGGATTTGGATTTGGTCAAATTGGATCGAGTCATATCGAGTTAGATCGAGTTTGATATCGAGTTACATCGAGTTGGGCTTGAAAGCCTAATCGACTAGTTCAAGTCTTTATCTTCGAGGTTCGTTCATAATAATTAAAGTTTAATTTCGATTTAAAGAGGTCTTAGACTAATCGTTACAACCCAGCAACAAATGAAGTAAACATAAAATGTTCAGTCGTGACTCGGGACTTAAAATGACCCGAATGACTAAAAACGGCTTAATTCGGAGATTCACAAACACGAAATGTGGCAAAACGGAAAAAAACCGAAGTTCGAATAGGCTAGCCCTATCCGAACTGTATATCATATCGATTCCTAAAATTTGTTTCATATAACCCGTTTGTCAAGTCGAATTACAGGATGTAGATAACTCGGTCCCGAGGAAACGGGATTTGGGTGAACAGATGATTGTTTTTGGTTGAATTCTCATCTCAATGTGTTTATATATGTAACATTGGATCTCATAATTCACTACAAAATGCAAAAAAAAACCGCGATATATACCCACAAAAACCCGAAAAAAAAAAAATCTGTCATTTAATCTGAAGGCGATGAAGCGAGTTTTCAATGTCTTCGAAACAACCGGCTTGCTGAAACATATTCTGAATTCCATCAATCCATTGTTGTTTATGAACTTTGCTTTTGCATTTGAACTCTAAAAACCCTTGTGCTGTTTTCAGACCGAAGTAGGCGTCTGGATTGTCGCTGCTTTCTTTTCTGAACGGCCATGTCGTGAGCTGATCACATACTCCGTATATCAGACCTGTTTTACGACAAAAATTAAGCATTTCAGTCGGGTTATTACTTATTACTAACTCGAGTGACCTGCCCCAAACCTGATCTGACCTGTCGTGAAAATGACCTTATTCGAAATGACTAATTTAAAACCAAACCCGACCTAACCTAACTCGACTGACCTACCCCAAAACTGTTTTGACCTGTCCTGAAAATGACCTTTTACATTATACCTACCCGACCCTTCGAGTCAGACTGTTATAACAGAAGCACATAGAAAGATAAAAACAAACAATAAAGAACAATACGCACAGATTTACGTGGTTCACTAACGGTGTGTTAGCTACGTCCACAGGGCAGAAGGGAGAGAGTTTTATTAATGTGAGTAGTTTTTCAGATTACGGATTCAGAACGATATGATATGATAACTGCTAGTAGGGTAGAGGTAATACAGATTTGACCTAATAAGGCCCAGACAGAAACTCTAGCCCAATACAGAATTCAGCGAGACCCCTGCATAGTCGTTCGAAGCGGCGACTAACAAATTCAAGGCATAGACCCAACACAGACTTATAGGGCTATAGGGTTGACTTGACACAGATGATAGGTCTCTTAGGGACGATCTGAGCTTTCCAGCTGAGCGAAAATGACTAATTTGAAACAAAAATCTAAACAATCATGACTCGGACTGGCCAAACAACGACCCATTCCCGGAACTGAGAGATGTTTTAGAGACGGGATTCGAACTTACATTTATCCTTCTTAGAGAAAGCACCACCAACATGTTTGCTTTTCAGTTTAAGCATGACTTGAGATTTTTTGTTTATGTAAATACAGACTTGCCTCCATCTTAACCCACCTGAGAATCATCAAAACCAGCAATTTGTTCAGATTTACGCAATTCCCGACATACTAAAAACAGTCGACTCTGCTTATATCCGCCCCCTGCTACATACCCACCTCGCCGTAACTGAAGCATTATTTAGCAATTACGTGTTCACGACGTAGTTTGCTCATTAAATTATGTACCTAACCGATAATTAAGCAAGTTATTAAATAATCTAATGTACTAATGTTTAATAATTATATTCTACCTACCCTTCTGTAAGAGGGACATGCATCCTACTTCGGCTTAATTATATCAGATAATCAGATCATGGGTACCAAATCAGTATCGAAAGTCAATCATCAAAATCTAATCCACAGATTGTAAGACGGTTTTATTATATAGAATGTCGTTTACCTTTACTGGTATGCTGCATGAGTTCACCAACACAGGGGAATTTATGGTCTTCTGATTCACTGTTGTATGGATCTAATTGATTAACATCTCCTAATCCTTTATCATATGGACTAATACTTGCATTCTTCTTTGCATCTTTCGGTAATCTTGCTCGTAATGCTGATTCTGCTCTCATTGCTGCAACGAAAAGCGTGATTGAATGATCAGAAACGTGAATTTACGCTTGTTGGGTCTATGCCTTGAATCTGTTAGTCGCCGCTTTGAACGACTATGCGGGTTATGGGGTTCGGGGGCAACGCCCTCGAAACCTAAACGGTATCTAAATTCTGTATTGGGCTAGGGTTTCTGTCTGGGCCTTATTAGATTAGCTCTAATCTGTTTTGTATTAGGTTAAGAGTACTATATAAACTCTTAACCTCTACCCTAACAGTTATCATACAATATATCGTTCTGAATCTGTAATCTGGAAAACTCCTCACATCAATAAAACTCTCTCCCTTCTGCCCTGTGGACGTATTGTCCTTTATTATTTTTCTCTGTGCTTCCGCTATAACATGTCAGTAAATGGGTAAGAGCTGATTATGGTCAGAAACATGAATCTGTGCTACTGTCATAAATTTAATGATCAAGAACATGAATTTACGCTACTGTCGTAAAGTGAATCATCAGAAAAATTAATCAGCATTCATACCAGTTGCAGCAGCAGCTGTTAAGGTCATAAGATCGCCAGGGCTTTTGATATCAACAGCCGATTTAACAGCAGAAGCGACACGATCATGCTCAGCTCCAGCACCTTCAGCTAGCTCAATACAATGTGATGCTAAAAGCTCAGAGGCAGATGCCACAGCACGGCTCATTTTCGAGCCTGAGCTGGAATCTTCAGTTGCAGCAACAGCAGCCAGAGCTGATGCAAGTCCTGCAATGGTTAGAGCGGCGTGCATATGAGCATTCTCTGCTCTTGCTCTGTCCTTTTTCCTGACTGCAGTATGGTTCGAGTCCTTGTTGTGGCGGTCGTGCTGGTTGTGATTGTTGTGGTGATGAAACCATTTTCCCAACGCGCCTAATCGCCAGTGATGATGAGCATTCTGGTTCGGGTGCTTATCCACCTAAAAAATCGAGTAATTTGAGTTATAATGATCATGACCCGAGTTTAAAACATGTTGGTATCAAAAACCGCCATTAGCGCTTTTAATGCTTAGAGGATTTGAACCCAGGTCATGAATATCACTACTTTCCATGACTTTAGCAACTAAACTCGTTGACATCTGCATAAATATACACTACATATTCCCTTCAATCGAGAATGAGCCCTTTTCATGCTTAGAAGATTTGAACTCGGGTCATTAATATCACTATTTTCTATCACTTTACCAACTAAACTCGTTAATTTGAACTCAGGTCATAAATATCACTATTTTTTATGACTTTACCAACTAAACTCGTTAACATCTGCGTGAAAATGCACTATACATTCCCTTCAATCGAGTATAAGCCACTACTTTTACGACTTTACCAACTAAACTCGTTAACATTTACATGAAAATGCACTATATATATATTTCCTTCAATCGAGAATTATTAGCCCTTTTCATGCTTACGGGATTTGAACCCACATCATAAATATCACTACTTTTCATGACTTTACCAACTAACCTCGTTAACATCTGCATGAAAATGCACTATACATTCCCTTCAATCGAGTATTAGCCTTTGTCATGAATATCAATCACTACTTTTACGACTTTACCAACTAAACTCGTTAACATCTACATAAAAATGCACTATATATTTTCTTCAACCAAGACTTATTAGCCCTTTTCATGCTTACGGGATTTGAACCCACGTCATAAATATCACTGCTTTTCATGACTTTACCAACTAAACTGGTACATTCCCTTCAATCCAGACCAAACTACCCACATTATTTCCAAACCACGCGTAGTTTGGTCTGGATTGGAGGGCATGCTATTAAGCCTATTACTATACAAAAAAAGTGAACTTACAATATGAGGAGGTGAAGAAGGTGGTAGTAATGGTGGTGGTGGTTGTTTTTCTTCGGGTATCGAAACCGGGCTCAAAGGATGTTTATCAAGGAGGAAATGTTTTTGTTTATTAGCAAGAGCCTTAGAGATTTCTTCAGCAGAAACACTCCATGATCTTGACAAGAACTCCATAGGTTCTTTAGGTGTTTGAGGTTGAATTATTAATGGTAATGATTTTGTTAATTTAAGTTCTTCTTCTAATTCTTCTAATAATACTACTTCTCCTCCTATCTTCTTCTTCCATGTTGGAATTTGACCTTTCTCCATTTTTTCTCAAATATTTTTTTATTATTTGAAAAAAAAAAATGTTTTTCTTTTGTTCTTGTGTGCCAGCTATCTCTTCCTGTCAATAAAAATATACATATATTAGAAATATTTAAATTATGAAGTAATAGAGCTAAACCGGAGAAAAAACTATATCGGTTGGTTTTCAGGACGTGTAGATGTAAAAAAAATCAATGTAGTTGAGTTAAAGCAAGGTTATTATCTCACTTAGATAAATAGTTCCGACCCAAGTGAAGAAATATATTAGAAGTATGAAAATTATGAAGTAATATAGGTAAATCGAAGAAAAAACTGCATTAGATGATTTTCGAGAGGTGTAGATGTAAGAAAAATCAATGTAGTTGAGATAAAGTAAAGTTGTTATCTTACTTAGATGAGTAGTTCCGACCCAAATGATAAAATTATATCGGCTGGTTTTCGGAAGGTGCAGATACGGGATATCGACAACTAGTAATAAGTATTAAAGATTAGAGTGGCATAGAAGTGAAGAAATGGGAGTAAATGATATGAAAATGAGAGGTAATATACTTGTAGGAAAATGTACAAGTATGAATTATGTGTGTGGACTTGCTTACCTTATTCAACTTGTTAGGAGGAACACATAAAATTTGAGTACATAACATTTCCACTTGGTGTAGGACATGTACTTATATATGTAAGTACGCACCTTAATTTGACATGACATGGAAATGTGAGGTGGAATATGGTAGGACAAAATTATATTTAAATAAAAGGATAATTGGATTATACTACTAGTATTTAAGAAAGAATTGGTTAGGGAGATAAGAGAAACATAAATTTGATCGAAGATTGATACTATTTGTAACAAGTCGAAAATGAATATTGTCTCTTTTATAATGTATAAGTGTCAAATCAAGTGAAAATTAAATGAAGTATTTCATTTGTGATAGTGTGAGATGGGTAGTTGGGTATTATTTATCTTCAACTTGTGACGAATAATACCTGTTTTAATGGGACAAGTTGTAGGAGAAAATAGTTGAGGTTTAAGTATATAACATGGAGTGTTTTTTTTCCTCTTTATTAAAAAAATGTTTGGTGGTATTTATGATTTGAAAGATGATGGATGTAATGTAAGTTCCTATATATTTTATTTATTGATATTATTGTATAATTTGTATATATAAGTTAAGAAAATTATGGAGTTGTTGCAAAAGTCTTTAAAGTAGATCAATTGTCGGTTTATTTCGTGTTTTTTCTTTCTTTTTTATCAAAAAAATGTTTGGTTGTATTTGTGATTTGAAAGATGATGGATGTAATAATGTAAGTTCCTATATATTTTATTTATTGATATTATTGTATAATTTGTATATATAAGTTAAGAAAATTATGGATGGAGTTGTTACAATAGTCTTTAAAGTAGATTAATTGTCGATTTATTTCGTGTTTTTTTTCTTCTTTATTAAAAAAAGTTTAGTAGTATTTGTGATTTGAAATATGAGGGATGTAATGTAAGTTCCTATATATTTATTTATTAATATTATTGTATAATTTGTATATATAAGTTAAGAAAATTATGGAGTTGTTGCAATAGTCTTTAAAGTAGTTTAATTGTCGGTTTATTTCGTGTTTTTTCTTTCTTTTTTATTAAGAAAATGTTTGGTTGTATTTGTGATTTGAAAGATGATGTATCTAATGTAAGTTCTTATATATTTTATTTATTGATATTATTGTATAATTTGTATATTTAAGTTAAGAAAATTATGGAGTTGTTGCAATAGTCTTTAAACTTTAAAGTAGATCAATTGTCGGTTTATTTCGTGTTTTTTTTCCTTCTTTATTAAAAAAAATGTTTGGTTGTATTTGTGATTTGAAAGATGATGGATGTAATGTAAATTCCTATATATTTTATTTATTGATATTATTGTATAATTTGTATATATAAGTTTAAAAAATTATGGAGTTGTTAGAATAGTTTTTATTAGACCTGGCAAACAGGTCGGGTCGTGTCGGGTTCGTGTTCGTGTCACCATTAAATGGGTCATGACCCCCTCAACCCTAACCCGACCCAATTAAATAAACGGGTCACAAGCATCAACCCTAACCCAACCCATTTATTTTTTCAATAACCCAACCCGACTTGTGTAACCCATTTAAGTTTTAACAGATCAATTTCGACCCATTAAATCCGTTTAACCCATCCAACCCATATAAATATAATGCATTCAAAATTAAAATTTACAGCAAGAATAGACAATCTTCATATCTTATTTCAGATTCAAAATAACATTACCCGATTATAACCCATTTAGATGGATATATCATAACCTATTTAAATTAATGGGTTATTCGTGTCGGGTTCGTGTCGCAAGACCCGAACCCGAACCCGACCCATATAAGTTCGAGTCGTGTTCGTGTCAACCCAATTACGTAAACGGGTTGAAACAGCTTGACCCGAACCTGCTAATTTCGTGTCGGGTTCGTGTCGTGTTTTCGGGTCGTGTCAATGATTGCCGCCTCTAGTTTTTATAGTAGATCAATTGTCGGTTTATTTCATATTGTAACATCTGATTTAATTCAAATTTTGGAGTTATTTGATAGGAAAAATATTATTAATGTTTTAGTGTCGTTATATTTATATTTATAGGTTCAAATTCCTAACATTTGGATAAATCGATAAATCAACTAATACTCAATACTATTCACATAGAAAGTAAGGCTTTGTTCATTTGAGTGCGAAATATTTATTATTAATATAATTGTTAAAAATTTTAACGTAGGCTGAAAGAATAATAACACAATTATTTACACAAGCAAATATTGATGACTGTTTCATATATATATATATAGGGTCGGGATCCGGTGAGAACCACCCTTATAATGAGAACCATGAGAACCCTAATTAAATCTCCACCATATCTCGCTTGAAAGTTTCGATGGATCATTTAACATTAGTTTAGCTTATTTAAATACACACTTTAGTATCATTAAACAAAAATTTTTGATTTTATTAAAAAAATATATACTTAGTGTCCCCAAATACAATTAGGCATACTAAAACGGCTATAAATGCACGAAAACGACCACTACATGCATGAAAGTTTTACATGCATGAAAATGATTACTAGGTGCATTAAATAATAGGCTCTACGTGCATTAAAACGAGTTCAAGGTGCATGAAAAATGATAGATACGTAAAAATCGGTAGTAAGTGCATGCAATCTAATAAAACGTATCTCACCTTGATTTCCGTCACTAGTATATATTTTCTAGACCAAGAAATATGTTCTCTAGCCATAAAATTCCATGCCGAATCCATATATGTCTAATTTTTTTTTAAAAAGTCCGTAAGGTAGAGGTCTCATGGTTCTCATTATATTGGTGGTTCTCATAGGATCCAAATTCTATATATATATATATATATATATATATATATATATATATATATATATATATATATATATATATATAAGGTTACATATTAATAAGCTAAATCCGATTAAATTCACAAATTATTTTCGTTAATTATGATAAAAATAAAATTATATTAAAATATCTTGTAAATTATATCACATCTAGCTTATTAATAATTGTATATCTTTAATTCATACTTCTAAAAAACATTATTTATATATACTTTTTTTAAATAAAGAGAACAAACAAAGAAGAAAACAAGGGAGATGTAAATGATGCGGGTAAGGTGGAGTAATGCCTCACAACACTCGTGCATCTAAGCACGCATATCTATGCTTCAACTTTCATTGATTGATTAACTTTAGTTTATGATTATAATTATAAACACGTAAATTATATTATGAGACACTTATATAATACAATCACATAAAATCATCATTTATATTACTCAGTTTATAACCATGATTGGTAAACAAAATATTGGTCAATTTTTATCACATTGAAGGTTTTTAGCACGTTTGACCGGTCAATACGATAATTTTCGTGTTTAGTAAACAACATATTAAAACAACATATTTGGGGTCAACATACCGTTTTATAATATCCTGTTTACCCCAACATATTAGTTAACATATCGTATAGGAAATGTTACCTTAGAAAGAAATCAACAATCTACTAATCTTAATCGATCAATTACCAAATACTGAAATTAATTATGCTAATTATAATATGTTAGTCAAATCTTCTATTAAAATTTGTAATTTATTATCCGTTATTATAATCTGGTTATGCTAAAATTGATCAACTGTTTACCAAACAGGGTCTATGTGAAAAAAACCACTTTTTACTATTAAAAAGTGACCTTTTATTTTAAAGTGGCTAACTTTTATCTGTCGTAATACTGCATATAACAGTCGTACACAATAACTACTCAACTAATTATAACAGAATTTAATAATTAATTTGTTAATTGTATTTGTTGTTGATTAACTAGTATGAGGCCGGTGATTATTGCTTTTGTTAGGGGAGAATCTAGGAGAAGACGTAGACTTTCGGTTGTTTGTTGCATTTCTTGCTAATTTTTAGGGTACTGCATCCTCGATTTCGGTAATTTGTTATCTTATTTTATTTCGGAATGTCTCAATCAATTGATATCCTTTTAATTTTAAGAATAAATTTGACGAGTAATTTAATTATTCACACAAAATTGTCTTTTTTATCTTTGTGTCAAAACTAAAGAACAACAATTGATCGGAACGGGATAATATATTTTTAAATTCTCATTTTAATTCTTTATGGTCACGTAATTGTGTTGTTGAACGCAAACACCAAGAGAAAATTCAGGTTCATGAGGCCTTTTGACTCATTAGAATTTGAGGTGGTCTTGGTGAGGTACCCAATGAAATTAAACTTGTCTAGAATCCAAATGATTTTAATTAGAATATTACGTTAAACGTTATATTATAGAGGTGATTAAATGCGAGTTTAAATCAGATTAAAAATGAATTTATATAGATTATTAGCTCACAAACAGGCAGATTCGATAAAACTGTGATAAGTTAGCGACTCAAACTTTTGTAATTTTTTATAAATATATTGTCGCACTTGTTATCCCTTTTTTTTAATCGAATAGAGAAGTTTAAATGAACGAGACAACCCTTGAACAAATCTATTCTATAACATTGAAACTTAAGGAACGTTGGTTCGTTCACGGTTTTAATTACGAGTTTTTTTTGGTATGTAAAACAGTTTTATATATGAGATTTATGAAGTTTTCAATTCATATATGACATAATCTTTCTTATACATAGTACTCGTATATCGTATAATCTTATGATAATGACTTGATCCGACGCACGATATTGACTTCTTATTACAAAAGTTTATTTTCTTATTAAGTGTACGGGTTAGACATTCCATGTTAGAGACTTATTACAATCCCTTCAATGAGTTGTACTTGTACATATTCTTGAAATATCGTAGTTGCAATCATAGTGTAATACAAATGAATTGACATTGAACATTATTGTTGGTTTCCTTGAACAAAATTTGTCAATATCATTATCATATTTACAAGAATCTATTTAGTTTAGAGGTGTGTCCTATTTGAAATGTTTTATAATTAAGGATAATCTAAGATTTTCCAATGAAATTAATTCATACTTAGGCTCCGTTCTTTTTAGCTGAAACGAGTTGAATTAAATTAATGGGAGTAGAGTTTAATTGAAATAAATTGAGTGAAACGGGGGTAAAGTAATTTAGTTAGATTAGAAGTTAATTATATGAAGAGATTAATTGAACATAATTGACTGAACGTAAATAAAACTTAACGGAATACAATCAAACAAAATTGAAAGGAGCTGAAGTTAAGTCAAAGAGAACAGGACCTTAATGTGTTTTATTAAAGTGTTTGAAATAAATCTGATCTGAACTTAACTGCATTTATAGAAGATGAGCCGAACTTATTATAAGATGTGAATTGAACTGAATTTATAGGCTCTAAACCAAACATATAGGATTTGAATTTTTGAACTGAATTGAACTTATACAATCTGAACAAAACTGAACTTATAGGATATAAAGTATAAATCCAAAAGAATAGGACCTAAGTGCGGATCGTTTGTCTAATTTCCGTGTCTTTTTTTATGAACAGAACTGAACTTACATAAACATTATTCATTAAATTCTTTTCGTGTGTAAATAAGTTGAGATAATATAATAATGTTACCATAAAATTATGATAATAAAACATAAAAATGAAACAAAAATTCCGCTTTTACATTTAATGGACAATTAAAACATAACACAAACATCTAATCCTTCAAAATTTACAAATGCATACATGGTAATAATGATGGTATTTTTAAACAATTTAGAACGCGAAGTATAAAAATGTCCCCAAAACATCCATAAGATATAGATTTAGAAACATAATCATAAGTTTAAAAGCAAGTTGTTGGACCTAATTAGAACCACTTAACACTTAATCATACATTCACACTCCTATACAATGTATAATAATGATCGGTATGTACCTCGATCTTGTTTACCAATTCCTGTATTTAGTGTACATTAGGTAAACCCTAGAGATACGTGATAACCTGCAAATCAAATTTACCTAACATTCATTTAAAGATGACAGTCTCGAAGTCTAAAAGACATAGGCCCTGTTTTTTTCCGGTTGAAACAAGCTGAATTGAATTAATTGGAGTAGAGTTTAATTGAACTAAATTGAGTGGAATTGAGGTGAAGTGAATTTACATGAATTAAAAGTTAATTTTGTGAAGAAATTAATTGAACATAGTTGATTAAACGTAAATAAAACGTAACATAATATAGCCAAACAAAATTGAAAGGAACTGAAATTAAGTTAAAAAGAACAGGGTCATAGTCCCACAAGATTGTTATTGAAAAAAATTCAACAAGAAACTCTTGATTCTTGAGAATTTAACGTGATAATTTCAATTTCAATCTATTTTAATTCAAAACCGTCTCTCACAAACAAACTTATATCAAACTTATATCTCATTTCATACATACATATATATACATAAGCAATCTAATTAGTCATAAATAACGTCCACGAAATTGTTATTGGGGAGATTTCAACTAGAGACTCTCAAGAATTTTAACGTGATAATCTCAATTTTAATCTATTTTAATCTAAAACCGTCTCCTAAAAGACAAACATATATCTCTCATTTCTTACATAAATAAACAATGTAATTAAACAAATGAGAAAGTAGAAATGCCAAGGATGATGTAAGGTAAAAAGAGAACAAAATCCTCGAAGATATAAAATGATGATACCTCAAGATGGGTGTATGTATGTATGTCTTACAATCTGGAATCTCAAACTGTCGGTTTGCTTAACTCATACAATTGACTATGGGAAGACTAATTTGGACCACTATCCCACAATCTAAATACTTATTACATACATTGTTACATACAATATCGTAGCGAGACGGGTTAGCAGGGATAATCGCTTTTATAACTATTAAGATTTTTGAAGTTTTTAGTTAAAGTTTTCGATTTGTTTTCAGGTGTCTAGTGTGTTATATGTTTTTTCTATGATGAGGGGGTTGAATCTCCGCGTCCATACATTTCCGCACCACTATATAGATCGACCATGTAAGCCAAAGGGGTTGAAGATACCCTTTGACTACACTGGTCAAGTGGTCATCGCCCTAATTGGTAGTCGGACCTGAGATCTCTCGATTTCTGCATTTCTGCAAGTTTCAAGGTTTAATCCTATTACCATTGAACTAAGAGCAAATGCAATGGTTTAGCTAAGGGACTTGCTTGCAAATATGAAAACTTGTAAGCTAGTAGTCAAACCATTGTACCACTATATTTGGATTAGCTTGGACTAAGCTAGTAGCTCCATGGAGCTAGTTGCTTACGAAGATCCACAATTAATATATGGATTTATTGTTTGTTGTTTTTTGTATACTTTAAAATTTTAAAAAAAGTTTAAAAAATTGTGGGATCATTTAAGCTACAATGACTATTGCTCCACCATTGGGTGTGATGGTAGCTTAAAAATATAAAGTGACAATTTCTTAATTACAACTTTGTTGTTTATCATTGCAATTGCCCTAACATTACTTGGTTAGCCTTCGAAGTCCAAATCCTAACTCGGTACAATTTTTCGACTTTTTAGTTTTGTAGCTTAAAATTAGGTATAAAGATTTCACTGAGATCTTGGGAGCACGTGAGATAAGGGCCAATTGAAACAATCCGATTTGGTCTATGTGGGCACAATTGCTCACGTGTCGGACAGTTAGGCGTTTTTAAATGATATTGAGTTTTAATAATATTGTAACTTTTTTTTTTTCTTATATGTTCGATTCTTAGGTAAGATCTGTCGTTTTAATGAATCATGAATTATGATTTTCTGTATGTTGTAATTAACTTGTATCACATTGTATGTGATTTGGTACCGACTTGTGACATCATCTTATTTTATAAGGTCTCGAAAAATAAAACAAATACAATAATATAATATCGAAGTCATATGCCTCGGGGAAATTAGAGTTAAAATTTTATGGATTAGACCTTTTATGGGAAGGAAACTAACAACTAATGGTATGTTTAAAATTTTTGACTTTGAGAGTTTCGAAATTTTCATTACTAGGATTACAATCGTTTTTAGCTTCAGTTTTATATATTTTGTATGAAACAATCTTATATAAAAAATTCAAGAAAAAGGGTGAAAAGGCAAGAAATGTAATTATAAGGATTGCTAGTGGTAATTGTTATGCAGTATTTTCTTCGTTTCGGTTATTTGTTTAACTTTAATTTTGGCACAATAACCAAGAAAACAAGATTGAACTAACTATTAAATACAGTTACAAATTGATCAAATTGAGTGTAGATGATCAAATTACGCGTTAATATAAAGAAATCCCCGAAATAAAGAAATCAAATTACAATGTTTTTGGAAGACAAGAAGGTTATTATAGTTTATAGTAATAATATTTTGAAATGAGGGACATTGCAAGTAAAGAATAATTGCTTTATTTACTGTCAACAACTTTGTGTGCACTCAAACTAATCGTACTACTTAAAATCTCTTCGTGGTTGGCATCATCTATAAAACTAAGTAACATCATGCTGCTTAGGCTGGAACTCACGTGCCACCAGGCACCAGCTCGACTAAACTACAACACAACTCTTCAGATTCAAGATCACTCACAAAGCAACAAGTTGTAAAAGATCGAACCTAAAAAATATACGGTTTTTCGCTTAATTGTCATGTGTTTTGTTTATTTCGCAAACCTAGGTAGAATTAACGGAGTTAATAAGGATTCATCGCCAATAATAATAAATTTTGGCTTTGTTGTCTTTTGTTATTTTATTTCATTGCTTATACTGCGGTGTTTAAGTTTATAATATATACTTATTGAGTAGTAAATTTTAGCTCTTATACTTTAAATTCAACTCTTCAGATTCAAGATCACTTAACAAAGCAACAAGTTGCAAAAGATCGAACCTAAAAAATATACGGTTTTTTTCGCTTAGTTATGTGTTTTGTTTGTTTGTTTCGCAAACCTAGGTAGAATTACAGGAGTCAATAAGGACTAATCGCCAATAATAATAAATTCGGTTTGGTTATCTTTTGTTATTTTATTTCATTGCTTATACTGCGGTGTTTAAGTTTTTAATATACTATCGAGTAGTATATTTTAGCTCTCATACTCTAAATTCAAGATTTGTCATCCTGTTAAATTATGTTTTCACTCTTAAAAATAACGAGTGAGCTTATAGTGCCTATGTTATTGAAATTTATACATATTAAATTTTGTAATCATTTTCACATAAGATATATTCTTATTTAATTTTCTTGCTGCAAGAAATAATAGAATGTGATTATTGCATATTATAACAAACGTTAATATTACTTGAAATCAAAAGCGACTTTATATTTCATTTCCACTAGTAAAAGTCCTTGAAAGTTAAAAGTAAAAGATTGCATATCAATTAACTTTAGGCTTTTTCTCTTTATTTGGTTAAAAATCAATTAACTTTTAACTTATTGAAATCATTTTTTCCACTATATTTTAAAGTCAACAAAAAATGATTGGCCATCTTTTTACATACCCTCCATTTTATGAGTTCGGGTTTTTTTATTTGACACAAATTCTTGTTTAAGATCCATATAAGCTGTAAATTTATTCGTTTAATTTTGTAACTTAGCTAGTAGCTACCGTTGTATTCAAAGGCATTTGAGAGACGAATGACACTGGTCTAAACATCATTCGAATTACTCTTATTAATCGAACATTTCGCGATTATCTAACCTAAAAAACCATGAATAATAATCAAAATTTAGATTAAAATGTCGGAAATCTTTTGTCTAAAACTTATATTGATATATATATTGCCAAGAGAGAAATATTTGCCCTAGCCACCGAAAATATAGAACTTTCACCCGACTTTATAGCATACAGATTTAAAACTCGAGAATCAATACAATAATATTACATTAAATAACAAGCAAATTAAGCAAACTCACAATATATTTTATTTTGTACATTTCTTTCACAAACTCACTCACACCATGCATAACTTAAAAACATTAAATTAAAATCATTTACAATTCATAATTTCCCATAAAATTCCAAATTTAAAAAAGCCACTCTTGGGTTTGGGCTTGGGCTTTAGGGATAGGCCTCAGAAGTTGGAACTGGGCTATGAGACCCAATAAAGATATCACCATACACAAGCCCAGCAAGCCCACCACCAATAAGTGGGCCGACCCAGTAAATCCAGCTTTGGGCCAAGTCTCCACTTACAATAGCCGGACCGAACGAGCGAGCCGGGTTCATCGACCCGCCGCTAAATGGGCCTGCAGCTAAGATGTTGGCCCCAACAATGAATCCAATAGCAATTGGAGCAATAATACCCAATTGACCCTTCTTCGGGTCGGCTGCTGTGGCATAAACGGTGTAAACTAATGCAAATGTGATGACAATTTCCATTACAATTCCTTCTAAAGCGTTCATTCCTGATGCAACTCCGTGGGCTGGGATACTCTGTATTGTGTAAAACCGTTGTATGAATATAATTAGTCATCAAGACAAATATATATAACCACCAATATAATCAATGGCTTTGTATAATGTATATATAACAGTTTTATATGAGTTTTTGTATGTTATGACCAGAAAAGGTATTCCTAACATTTTACCGGAGTAACAGATAACAATAACAATTTCTATAAGTTTTTATTGTGACCAAAATGAGTATTCTTAATCATATGGTGTTAGTCCAGTGGTAACTGAGTTAAACCTTAAAGTTTGCAGAAACTCAGGAGTTCAGAAGTCTTTGCCACTGATCACTGCAACCCTCGAAAAGGCAAATTACTCTTATCTATTTTGATTTTGACCGTCCAACGATACCAACTATTCTAATTTGACCAATATTTTATCTCGAAACATATTTCATGAAATTAACGATAACTTAACCTTGATCGACCAACTACTTCATCAAATTAGTCCAATTCACTACATTTTTCAAGTTCTCACTCACATATTTAGTCAAATCATCATCTGGGATGATGCTTATGACCTGAGTTCAAATTCCGTTAATTGACCTAAACCGAACAAAAAGGGTAACTAATAAGGGACAAAAATTGTCATCTCAAACCGTCATCACCCGTCTTAAGCGTAAGACGGATAAAATACATACCAAATCACCCTACCTGTCACCTAAAAACTGGCAATTTTTTGTTTTTATTATCTCCAATTGGTACTATTTGACCCGTTTTGAGCAAGACTTTATGAATAAGGGACTAGGGTTTACCTTGCCATTAGTGACAAATTGAAGAAGAAAGCAAGCAACAATAGACCCAAGAACTTGAGCAACCCAGTAAAAGAAGCCAGTAATAATGGTGATGTGGCCACCAACAGCCAATCCAAAGGTGACAGCTGGATTCAAATGTCCACCTGAGATATTGGCAGCTATTGATACTCCAACAAAGAGTGCAAATGCATGAGCTACTGCCACTGCTACTAACCCTGCTGGGTCTAATGCTCCATCATCTGTCAACTTGCCTACAAAAATTACACACCCAATTAAATTCGAGTCGGATTTGAGTCGAGTTTGATTCAAAACGTGAGTCCAATGTTGATTTTTTCTTAAGAAATAATCGATATATTTTCTAAACTGTATGAGTTAAATGTCGAATGTATAAACCTTTATTTCATGCTGTCAAAAAAAAGTTAGAATCGATAGGTCAGTAATTTATATTTATCGACCGAAAAATCGGTCACTAAACACTTAAAATAGGTCAGTAAGTATTTTTAGTGACCGAATTTTGCTTTTTTCGATTTTTTGTATCAGTTAGTAACCGAGTTGTTTCTTGTAGTGTTAGTAGAAAGATCGCAAATTCTATTACATAACTGTGTAATGTGCAGTAAGTGGATAATACATCAGATGTATTACCTCTAATTTTATAGTTTCTGAGCATTGTGGTAAAGTTTTTGAGTTTTATCGTAGAACATTTTGGTTTTCCTATAAAGTTTCCGAGTTTATTTATTTTTAGTGTTTAACCTCTATTCTCATCATCAAAATTTTGGTTTTCCCCCCAAAAAAATACACATTTGCTCAAAAACAAATAAAATTTGAAGTAATAAGCTCCAAAAAAATACATATATGCTCAAAAAATAAAAAAAATTGAAGATACTGCACCCGATGGATGTTCCCGTTGATAAAAAAAATATGACCACTTTTAAATAAATAGTTACTCCGTATCATTTTTTGGTAAATAGTCAACAGTTTTTATGACTAAAATGTGAACATTTTATTTAAGGTTCGGTCATTGTTTCTGAAAAAATAAATAACATAGCTATATTTTACCCAAAAAATACGGGAAAAACCGCAGCACAATAAATTAGTTGTAGAAAGATGGTAAGGTAAAGGTAAAATTTAGTAAAAGGATATATATAATGTCATAATTATTATGATCAAGGTAATATTTAGTTCAAAATAATAATAGTATAAGCAATATTTAAGTTATATCGCGTTTTTAATTAAACCGATAAACTTACTGAATGCGACAGCGGATCCGACTCCGGCAAAAACAAATAGAAGGGTAGCAATAAATTCAGCTAAATATGCCCTTAATGAAGTAGCACTAAATGAATCACCAAAACTTCCAAAACTCAATTTCACCATTTTTTTTTTCTTAATTACTTAATTAAAATTTTATTTTTGTAAATAATCAAGTAAAAATACGAAAAATAGATAAAATTGTTGATGATCTACGGCATAAATTGCAGAGTTTATATATACTAAATATTTGAGGAATTGTGATTGGTTGCACCGTCCATTGGACCCACTCTAATGACCTGGCTGATTAATCATTAGCCGTCCTAACCGTCCATTTATTTGATTAAGGGCGCATTATCAAGTGCTTAACTAGTTAATTAATTAATTAATTAATTAATTACATTATTATCTTCTTAATTCAGTGGTGGAGCGAGAGGGGTAAAGTACAACAGAGTAATCAATAGGAAATGAGGAAGTTAGGGTTTGATGTTAGAGGGAACGAGAAATTATAGTGATAGTGAACTGGTGGTGTAATAGTGTAAATTAAAGTAAAGAAAAGATCGGGAATTTTAACTAAGAGTTTCAGTTTTTAATTGTTTAACGGGAGCGGCCATCTCTGGGGATAGTCAGAGTGTCGAAAAAAAAATTATGTATGGGTCGTTAATATGTGAACGTAGAATAGTTATGTTTTACCAAGGTGATAGGCTCGGATTTTTTTTTTTGGCGGGAAGGTGATAGGCTCGAATCAGGACAACATAATATTACATACGGTAAAATTGTCCTAATTGTAGTTTGAACACGAAACTAAGGACATGTTTTTTCTGACTAAATTTCAGCTTTTTTCAATTTTGCGTTGGTATATTCCGTTAAGTTTATTTACGTTCAATCAATTATGTCAGTTCATCTCTTCACATAATTAACTTTTAATTCAACAAATTCACATCACCTCAGTTCCACTCAATTTAGTTCAATTAAAGCTCTACTTTAATTAATTCAATTATGTTCGTTTCAGCCGAAAATAACAGGGCCTAAAAGTCACTACGCTGAGCTGAACTAGACTGAAATAAGATGAATTAAATCGAAATTTGCCGAGATAAATAAAACAAAACTGAAATAAGCTTAATGTATTAGTTGAGGACTTGGTGTATATGTATTTATATAATGTTTATTCCTTGTAAAGTTGTACTATTCGTGAGATCATCACTTAGTTTATGTAATTTTATAATTGTGATTAGGCTGTAATGCTTATCTATAGACTTAATTAAATTAATTAATTAATTAACTTTCGGAACTGTTTTCTAAAATTGTTTTTGTACCAACTAAAGATAATAATTAATATGAATATATAACGATAGAGTGGAGTAGATCTATAAACAATAGACGTGTGTTGCTAATAATCTAATGTCTTGATGAGTGTCTTCACCGTGGTCGACCTTTTCGCGCACAAAATGGATATCCATTTCGATATATTTGGTACGTTGATGTTGAACCGGGATTTCAGAAAGATATATGACACTAACGTCGTTGTCACAATAAACCTAACGTAGACTTTAACCGAGGAACATGTAACTGGACCAAAAGGTTTCGTAGCCAACAAAATCCGGCAACAATATTAGCGACCCCGCGATACTTAGCCTCGACACTAGACCGCGAAAGAGTGGGTTGCCTTTTGGAGGCACATGAGAAAAGATTATCACCCAAATAGACACAATAATTAAATGTATATAAATACAAGTTACAGTCAACCGTTGTTGAGATTAAGAGTTATTCTAACCTAATAAAGAGGAGCTAATTAGGGAGCTGAATACAATAAATGAGGAAGCTAAATAATTGGCAAATAACTCCCTTAAAAAAAAATTAGCAAATAACTAGCATAATTTACATATCACAAATTCTAATTTACGACGGTCGCATGTGTAGAAAAGCGATCACATTTTGATAAGTAGTGACTAGTTTTGATTAAATAGTGACCCTTTTTGTTTAAAAAACGACCTATTTTTCAAAAGTGGTTACTATTTATCGAAAAATTGTCACTTTTTACCACAAAATGGTCATATTTTGCAAAAAAATATGGGATGAGACCGTCGTACAGGAGAACTGTTGTTTACATATTCTATCAGGGACCAAAACCGGTGGTCCAGTTCCCACGCACGTGGTTGGGAGTGGTCTTAGACGCCCCTATATGCATGGGTGTCCACGGTCCAAGACCGAACCAGTTATAGCTTTGATCGGGCTCTGCTCAAACCTCTTGCATAATACGGAGTCATCTCAATTACCATATGATTATATGAACACAAATTTTGATTTCTGACGGCCGGTACATCCGTGACAAGTTCACTCATTAGACATCATGTTGCTAATACGAGGCCGACTTAGACAAAACCAAAACGGAGTCACCAATTCATCTACCCACGAAAAAAGTTACCTAAAACAGACTAATTTAACCTTAATCTCTCACGATTTTTTTGAAGTAAATGAACGGTTCAGAGTAAATTAGATAATGTAAAATTATGTTATTTTTCTAGCTTAATTTCAGCTCATTCCAGTTTTGCTTAGCTTTATTCCGTTAAGTTTTATTTGATGGAACGTAAATAAAACTTAATTAATGGAACGTAAATAAAACTTAACGGATAAGTATCTCTTCACAAAATAAACTTTTAATTAAACTAATTCACTTCACCTCAGTATCACCCAATTTATTTTAATTAAGCGGTACTCCATTTAGAGTATGTTTGGCCTAGATTGTTAAAAATGAGTTTGTCTTTTTAAAGCTTAATTTTTTAGAAGTAGTTTTCAAGAATCAGAAACACCAAATTGTTGCTTCTATTTTTATGGGCAAAAAGTGGATATTTGAGTTTTTGAAAAATTGATTTAACTTTAAAATAAATGTTGTATTTGGCCAAAATATATTTTTAAGTCCAAAAAACACTTTGAAAAGTTAGGCCAAACATATATACTTAATTCAATTTAGCCTGTTTCAGCAAAAAAAATAGTGCCTAAAATTAAATCCCGGCCTTTAATTAGAGAACGAGAATGGGAAATGAAGCGGAAAAATGAAGAGGATCCTGACTCGGAAAAAAATCAATGATGAGAAACATATAATCTAGTGAATTACCAGTTGAAGAAGGCAAAAAAGAAGGGCGCAGCAGTTTCGCAGGTGGAAGTTAATGCCCTACTGTTCATGCCAGCATTCAATGCTCTCAACGTCATTTAACTGATCACATTCAATTCAATCTCTTCATTATTTTAATTCTTGTTTAAACCAATCTATCAATCATTAAGAACTCTTTATATCCGAAAATTCGTTTAAGAGTTAAGACCGTTTTAAGTTTAAAGACGACATCTTTCACGTTTTTTCATGGTTCGTTGAATGTTACCTGTAATAATGACAGTATATTGTAAGTTTAAGACGTACATGTTCATATTTAGCTTAAGGTTCTGTTTGGTAAACGACGAATTAATTTTAGCATAAGCAGATTGCAATGACGGATTATAAATGGCAGATTTTAATTTTTAATATAAGGTTTGACCAGCTTAAGGTTCTGTTGGTTATTGGCAGGATAGTATTAGTAGATTGTTAATTTTCTTTATAAAATAAGGTGAATTTTCCTATTTTACAATATGTTGGGGTAAACATCATATGTAAAATAGCATAATGACCCCAAATGTGCTGTTTTAATGTTGTTTACCAAATATGAAAATTAGCATATGTACCGGTCAAATATGTTAAAACCCTTCAATATGCTAAAAATTGGTCAATATGCTGTTTACGAACAGGGCCTAGCTTATTAAGCATTTTATATCTGAAATTTCATTTAAGGCCGTTTTAAGCTTAAAGACAACATCTTTCATGTTTGCATACAGGGTTTTAGACTATTAGGTTTCAGGATGACAATATTTCATGCTATATGATTCACTGAACGTTGCGTGCCTATAGTGATCATGACCGTGTTGTAAGTTTAAGACGGTCAGTCGGACGTGTTTATTATACATATTGTTGATTGTAAAAAAAACATCCTAATAATCAAGTAACTGAATGTCTTGTCATTATTACATGTCCTTCTGCATTTAATTCTCTTACTGCTACTTTAGATTGTTAGTTGGATGAAAAGCCTTGAGCATGGCTTTATACATTTATATACTTATAAAGTAATTTAATTAAACCCAGATGATGAATAGTTAACATTTGAAAAATCATTAATATTATAAAGTTTTGAACTTTTTTTTTATGTTTTAAAAATGGGGAGTTTGAAAGTAATTGGAGATGAAATTTTGGTTGAAAAGAGAAATAATCTTGATGAAAAGAAGCAACATAGAAGGTCAAGAAGGTGACAACATTGCATTATTTTCAGTTTTTATTATTGTATAGTTTATAGTTTTCCGTTCTGAATCATTTGTTTACCTTTTTTTTAATTCTGTGACGGTATTTTAATCAAAAGGTAAACAAATGATTGATACAGAGAAAGTAGTTTATTGGGTAATTTGGGTTGTTGTTGTTTTAATGTTCTGTACTGATCTATGTTACTCTGACTCGGCTTGAAGGGTTAGACACCAGTGCGTATCCAAGTATTGGACACGGCTATTTTATGAAAAATTGTCAAGTTTTTTTGTCTAAAATGAAGTGTACGAGTGTCATACCAGTGTACAAGGATCGAGTGTCGACACGGGTACGTGAGCTTATATGAAGTGTCGAACTAACATAGGTACTGATGAACATTGAAGGGTTAGGGACGAGCGCGTATCCAAGTGTTGGACACGGCTATTTTATGAAAAATTGTCGAGTTTTTTTGTCTAAAATGAAGTGTTCGAGTGTCATACCAGTGTACAAGGATCGAGTGTCGACATGGGTACGTAAGCTTATATGAAGTGTCGAAGTAACATAGGTACTGATGAACATTGAAGGGTTAGACACGAGTGCATATCCAAGTGTTGGACACGGCTACTTTATGAAAAATTGTCAAGTTTTTTAGTCTAAAATGAAGTGTTCGAGTGTCATACCAGTGTACAAGGATCGAGTGTCGACATTGGTACGTGAGCGTATATGAAGTATCTAAGTAACATAGGTACTGATGAACATTGAAGGGTTAGACACGAGTGTGTATCTAAGTGTTGGACACGGCTATTTTATGAAAAATTGTCATTTTTTTTGTCTGAAATGAAGTGTTCGAGTGTCATACCTTGTACAAGGATCGAGTGTCGACACGGGTACGTGAGCTTGATGAACATTTCGTTGCGAAGAGTTTAAACCGAAGATGTCCTAGCCTAATGGTTAAGACGGAGGTGAAAATCGCGCTTCAGACTTGTGATTGGCAATGTTGAGTTTAGGTTTGAGTTGTTTTTTCTCCTGTGTATTCTGTAACTTATCTGTCTGGTAGTATGCCACTGTCTGATCTGTAAATTCTGCACGCGAGATTGTTGGGTGGTTTGCGACTTTGCGGCCTGAATGCTGTCTGATCTGTAAATTCAGAAAGCGAGTTTGTTGGGTGGTTTGCGCCTTTGCGGCCTGAATGCTGTCTGATCTATTTAAGTTTTTCGCTTACTAAACGCGCCCATTGTTTCCTCTTCAGTGCTTCTGACAGGAATGGTGAATTGCCAGGGATCGGGATTCTGTCTTTTGTCGAGCGCAAACATAACTTACCACAGGTATGATAACAGATTAACAGATGTTGATTAACTTTGCTTTCGAAACAAAGGTAAACAAATGATTTGGACAGAGGATAGTACTTACAAATGTAAGTTTTTTCCGTATCAATTTATAGGACTCCCCGATTTCTACAAGAACCTCTCATGGACAATCCATTGATTCAAGTACAAGCTCGTCAAATCAGCGCGCCTCCTTGGAAAAGGATGTAAGTCATGTTCCTGATATTCGGGCCTGAGTTATTTTTTTCCGACAGCAGTAAAGATAAACATTCTGATAGATTACTTTCCTCGTCGTTAAGAGTCATGAGACGATACAACATTGTTAAAACAACACGATGAAACTCAAATATTTCTTCGTTGGAATGTGCAGACTAATAGGAATATTAATAATAGTTGGGCCTCAACCATCACCTTAAGGTTTTGGTTGAGACGGTTCATCTATCATGGTATCAGAGCCAGTGTGACCGAAGGTCACAGGTCCGAATCCTGGCAACCTCAAAACCCCTCAAAAACACGAAGTGGAAACCCAGCACACGGAGCACACGGTATGGGGGAGCCTGTGCAAACTAACCACTCTTCAAGCCCAACGGGCATTTGAGTGAGGGAGCGTAATAGGAATATTAATAATAGTTGAGCTTCAACCATCACCTTGACAGGCCGGAGATTGGCTTTGAATCATTGATGCGTATTTATTTCTGTTCTGGCATTTATCTTGTGTCTGCAGTCTGATGCAGTTTTATTTGTATAACAGATACAACTCCTGCAAATGCGGCTGCAGCAGGAAAAATCAATGCGAACGATGCTTGAGAAAGCAATTGGTCGAACTTCTAGTACATTATCACCAGGTCATAGGCATTTTGCATCTCAGGTAAGAAATCGTCAACTGTCTAAACTTCACTGAACATTCGAGTATTGTGGGTATTCAGATAGTTTTGGCTATTGACAGACGAAGGAGCTGATAAGCGAGATTGAGTTACTGGAAGAAGAGGTTGCCAACCGAGAGCAGCGTGTTCTTACCCTATACAGGAATATATTCGAAAAGAGTGTCAGTAGACCGCCTTCTGAGCAAAGCTCTGGCATGACTTCACCTGCCCAGCATGCTAAACCCAAATTAAGAAAACACCCAAGCATCATCTCGAGTGCATTTTGCTCCTCCAACAACTTCCCCTTTCGAGCTTTTTCTTTAAAAAGCGGTTCTGACAATAGAGACGGCAGGATCAGAAGTGTCTCACCTTGTACAGGAAAGACCGGCATCCACTACAAGAAGTCTTCTTCCGCTGTCATCAGGGTAATTTATCAACACAAATTCTTGTTTCAGACCGTCAGTTTTGGTCTGAAATAATAAGGCGGGATTTTGTAACCATTTTACAGCCAAATGTAACCACGATAGTATGGTAAATAATGGTTATATTTGGCTGTAAAATGGTCATAAATTCCCATCTTACCAAAATTGTGGTCTGAAATAAGACCCACTGATTTATCAAATATCAAGCATTAATTCTAGGAATTTCAAAGTCGCGTGGTTATTAATAATAGGAATATTAATAATAGTTGGGCCTCAACCATCACCTTAAGGTTTTGGTTGAGATGGTTCATCTATCATTGTATCAGAGCCAGTGTGACCTTCGTGGGAACTACCACATCCACGAAGTGAAAACCAGCACACGGTATGTGGGGGCCTGTACAAACTAACCCCTCGAGCGTAATAAGAATATTAATAATAGTTGGGCCTCAACCATCACCTTAAGCTTTTGTTTGAGATGGTTCATCTATCAATTAACGTATTATCGGTTTAAAAGTATTTGGTTACGGGAATGATTCAGGTTGATGGAAAATCTCCTTTCCGAGACAAACCTACTGGTGCGCGAACATTAAAAGATCATCTGCATCAATGCCCTAGCAAATTGTCTGAGGAAATGGTTAGGTCTATGGCTGCAGTCTACTGCTGGCTTTGTGGCATAGTATCGACGACAAAGCCAGAAGTTAAACCGTCTCAGAGTCGTAGCGTAGAGAATCATGTAGAGATATCGTCAATGCCAACTGACAAGAACCAATATTCTCAAGCTTCTTATGCAATCAACAACTACAGGTTTTTTCTAATATTTCTCATTTTAGCAGTAAATCGCGCTGCACTGCCTGCACATGTTTTCCTTTAATGTAATTTGATGTGCATTTCAGAGCGCTCGTCGAGCAGCTAGAAAAAGTGAATGTAAGTCAAATGGAGGGCAAAGCGCAAATTGCATTCTGGATCAATGTGTATAATTCTCTGATAATGCATGTATGGATCATACTTCAATAATCAATGTGCAGTGAGTAGGGCTGTACAAAAAGAGACCTGGACCGGCAAACCCGACCGACCCGGACCGTTCGTCCGGTTCGGACCGGATACATACCGGTCCGGTCTCCGGGTCCCCAAAAATATGATGACCGGTCTCCGGTCCGGTCCGGTCCGGTCCACATAAGAAAAAAATTTCAATTTACCTTGTAGAGTTATATCGGTCCGGTCCAAACCCGGAAAAAACCGGACCTAAAGGGTGTCGGTCCGGTCCGGTCCGGGTCCCCTCCCAACCGGTCCGGTCCGCGGTCTTGGGGTTGGTGAGTATCCGGTCCACGGGTTTGTCCGGTCCGGTTTTCGACCGGTGAACACCCCTAGCAGTGAGTCAGTGACAGAGAGACCTTAAATTTGTGTACTCGACTTTGTTTTCCCTGACTCGGAACTTTTTGGTTTCCTGTCTTCTGCAGGCGTATTTAGCATATGGAATTCCGCATAGCTCGTTGAGAAGAGTGGCTCTATTTCATAAGGTACTGGTCTGATTTCTGGCGTAATTGCTTAACCATTTGAAATATCTGTTATAACGGAAGCACAGAGAAAGATAAAAACAAACAATAAAGAACAATACGTACAGAACAGATTTACGTGGTTCACTCAGTGGCGTATCTAGGACTAGAGCACAGGGAGTGCAAAAATTTAACAATTATTTTGGCGATGTGAGCTAAAATTTAAACACAAAAATCGTGCAGCTAAAGTAAAACACAAAATTAGAAAATTTGGTTCTAAATAATTCAAGAAGGGATAAACAAAATACTTTGTATTTCATTTCACTTTATGAACACTATTTATAAGTCGAGTGAATCTTCGACACAATTTCTAATATATAACATAAAAGCTAGTCATGTGAGATCTTGTTTAAATTGTCTTACCGAGTACATTATGAATATCAATTTTTTATATTTTTTTATCGATATGTGACTAAAGATGTTAACAAAAGAATACGAGTATTGACAAACGTGAATAAAACAAATGTATAGAATTGATTGGAATGGAGGAAGTATAAATTTGTAAGTATATATAAAACTTTAATGTGAAAAAATTACGTTTTATAATATAATCGAAATAGTTGTAGTCCGATAATATGATATTAGAACATTAAATAAGCATTAAAGTCAAAATTTATTACTAAATGAAATAAAAGTGCAAAAATGTTAGTTATGGGGGTCGAACTCATAACCAAACTAATAAAATTTCAGCATCTAACCACTACACCACCAAATATTTGATAAATTTATTGAAACTAAATTTTTAATATTTCGGAACAAAGGGGGTGCGGGTGAACCCCTGCACCCCTAAATACGCCCTGGGTTCACTAACGGTGTGTTAGCTACGTCCACAGGGCAGAAGGGAGAAAGTTTTATTAATGTGAGGAGTTTTCAGATTACAGATTCAGAACGGTATATTGTATGATGACTGTTAGGGTAGAGGTTAAGAGTTTATATAGTACTCTTAATCTAATACAATACAGATTTGACTTAATCTAATAAGCCCAGACAGAAATAGTTGTTCGAAGCGGCGACTAACAGATTCAAGGAATAGACCCAACAGTATCAATCTGATTTTGTGGCGCGCGTTACATTTCAGACGGTGAATTGACAGGTTTTTTCTGGTTAGTGCAGGCAGCCTACAACATAGGGGGTCTGATCATAAGTGCAAATGCCATAGAGCATTCGATATTCTGCTTTCATACTACGCGAGTTGGAGGGGTAATTTATCGCTTCTAACTTTCATCCTTGACCTATGTTACTCCCACTCGTTTCAAGGGTCTGACACGGGTGCATTTCCAAGTGTCGGACATGTCTATGTTTAGAAAAATTGTCGAGTTTTTGGTCTGAAATAAAGTGTCAGAATGTCATACCAATGTCCAAGGATCACCTGTCTCTATGACCGACAGGCCCGAGCAAGTCTTTCTCCAAGATAACGGACTAATTGTCATTTTGGCTGCAAATACAGTGGCTTGAAACCATACTATCAACTGCATTCAGGAAGAAATCTGCAGAAGAGAAGCAACTCGTCAGTTTAAAACTCGGTCTTCCTAATTCGCAGTCTTCTGTTTGCTTTGCATTGTGCACTGGAGCCTTTTCTGATCCTCTGGTAAGTTTCCTTTCTGAAACAGCGCCGTGCCCTGTCAGGACTGTCACTGAACAGAACGGAACTGAACTGAACTCAATTTTGACGCGCAGCTGAAGGTGTACACGGCAGCAAACGTAAAAGAAGAGCTAGAAAAAGCAAAGAAGGAGTTTCTGCAGACGAACATAACAGTAAAGAAATCGAAGAAAGTATTCCTACCAAAACTTCTCGAAAGAGTAGCACGAGAAGCAAACATGGGTTCAGACAGTCTCTTGAAATGGGTTTCTGAAAACATCGACAAAAAACTTCAGAACTCGATCCAACGATGCCTTGACAGTAACAACGGAAAGAAAGCGTTCCAAATCATCGAATGGTTGCCTCATTGCTCTAAATTTAGATATGCTTTCTCACAAGAACTTGCTACTAAGCCTTGGTGGGTATGAGTATGAGTATGAGTATGAGTATGAGTATGAGTATGAGTATGAGTATGAGTATGAGTATGAGTATGACTACATGATATCGATTTTTCGGATCGTTTAATTTGGCATCTAATTGTTGTATCAGAGAATGATTCTGTAGTATTTGGTTGTACAAAACAGTGATACAGTCAGTATATTGCTATGGTTTGTATAGAGTACATTTCTACTAATGACAATCTAGGTTACTCTGGCTCACTTGCAGGATCGGACACGGGTAAGTATTCAAGTGCCGGACACGGTTATTTTATGGAAAAAGTTCAAGTGTTTGGTCTAAAATGAATATGGGCGTAACCGAGCCGATTTGAGTTCGAGCACGGATGGGTTTGGAATCGGCTAAGAAGTTTGAACTTGAGTTCGGAATCGGCTCGGAATTATCCGAGCTTAAAAAATCAAAGCTCTGAATCAGCTCAGATTAGGCTCAAGCTCAACTTGACCTTTATTCGAGCTCGTTAAATAATCTTTTCCTTTACTTTCTTGAACTTGTAAGTCAAAATAAAAATAAATATATTTTAATACAAATGCAAATTATATAAAATACTTATCATCTATAAGAAACATATGATTATAAAAGTTAAAATGATATTTTATTAGAAACAATAAAAATTACAAAATGCAAAATAATTAAAAATAATAGATAAAATGAGTCTTACCGAACTTCCGATTTCGAGCTCTACTAAGCTCGGAATCGGCTCAGATTTGGTCCACCCCGACTCGGAATCGGCTCGGAATTAGTTTTGACCGATTTCGAGCCGAGTTTTGACCGAGCTGATTCCGAGGGCTCTACGAGCCGGCTCAGATCATTTACAACCCTAAACATGAAGTATTCGAGTGTCATATCAATGTCCAAGAATAGGACACGGTTACAGGACGTCATATAAAGTGTCGAAGTATCATAGCTGATAAATACAACCAACAATACCTTAATCTCGGAAAAGCCGATCATGAAATTGAAATTCTTCTATATAGCGGTTTTATTTACACTAAATTACCCTACATTTTATTTTACCTAAGTACATGAATTTAATTAGTGTTTTTTTATCAAAACGGTGTTACACAAGACCGAGCTTTGACTAATTAAGAATTATTTATCTTAGCAAGAATCGATCGAGCTCATACATATCAATTCTTTCACATAAATTATAACAAGACTAATAATAACTACAGAAATTCTTCGACCAAAATAAGACGGACCAAATATTAATATTTTTTTAATAGAACGTAACCATTTAATAACAAAATGTTATAACTTGAAAATGTAACCTCTTTACCCTGAAAATTATGGTAATATTTTATCAAAAAATGGTAACATTTTATTGTAAAATAGCTACATTTAGTCCGTCTTATTTCAGACGGAAAATTAATCCGTCTGAAATAAGAATTTGCATACTAACTATCCTAAGTTAAGGGATGGTTATCCCATGAATATTGCTAACCAATTACACAAGATACACGGATGATTAATTACATGCTAATTCTAAGGTTTACAAAATAATTCTATGGAATGATTTTATATTCTATTAAATATAAATCGGCTTTACAAGCACATATAGGACTATACATCAGGTGTATATGAGCATTGTATATCTAATATAAATCTAATTGAACTTATATGCAATTTTTTTCGAGCTTTTACAATTTTTTCTTGCACTATAATTTTTTTAGTGTTAAAATTAAAATCTTTGGGTTTTATATATATTATTTGTGAGTTTCAATATAATGTTTTGATTTATAATTTATAATTTATTTATAAAGACGCTCAGATTCTTTTCAATAAAGCTCGTAAAATATATGTATAAGCTTAAATTCTTTGTTATAATCTATACTACCAAATATATATATCTGATTATGCGTTCGTCTTACATTTTTATCGGTATATTTCTTTTTATTCTATTCTAGAGCTCAAATAATATCAAATGAATTTAGGAACCCACTATTAATTGGGAATTGCAATCAAATTTTGTATACTCTCGGAAATACTTTCACTATATGGAACTGATTGGAATTAGGTTCACTAATTGCCAAGTATTGTTGGTCACATTTTAATTATGAGTTTCTCTAACACAACTCTCTATACTATAATACGAGATCTATACTAGTTAAAAAATAATTAGTTAAAAATCACGAGAAATTACTCTACCACCCTTATAATCCTACCCGACCTCGTGATGAAGAAGATGAAGGACTAATCGCCAGTTAGTTTAAATGGGTAAGTGAAAGGGTAAAATTAATTGATGAAGTGAATCGGGTATAGTTGAAGAGAATTGGGGTTTGTGATGATAATAAAAGAGAAAAACAAGTCCTTAACCGGTCGAATTAATAACCGCGAAAGTGGCGATTAATCTCATAACTTTGAGCAATTGTGAAATTAAGTCCATAATAAGGCCCATAATTTTTAGTGAAAGTCAAATTAAATCCAATTTTTTGATTTCCAACAAAATTGCACCCAAAAAATCAATTTCATTCATTTATACAATTTATCAATGCAATAAAAGTTGTTATACATTTATAAATTGTATGAAATTTATTACACATTTTCGCGAAAATTTAATAATTGAATGAATTATATAAAATTTAGAATTTATAATGTAATTTCATATGTATATCAATTATATTAAAACTAGTTAAAATATTTAAATATCCTATATAAAAACTATGTTAGTTAATAAATTATATATTTAAATTCTTGTAAAGTATTAAAAATTATTTAATGTACAATGAATATAAATATAAAATTATTAATGATATATTTTATGTTAAAATTAAAAATATGGTTGGATTTCACTTTTTATCAAGTTACGGGCCTAAATGCCTTATTGATGCATTTGTGGTAACTTATGGGGCTTAATTTCACAATTGATGAAAGGTTTGGGGATAATTAATCACCACTTTCGCGGATTAATAACTTGAGTTTATTGTGGGATTATCCACATGTCTTCCAGCGAGGATAACTTTGTGGATTGAGCTTACATGATACGCAGTGGTTAACATGCTATTGTTGCGTTTTCGGGGAGAATTAAACATCCTCGTGATAAATGAATTAATAATGGATGATGGTTATTTCCATTAATAAGATTTCCTAAATAAAAGAAAAATCTAGCTAACATTGAATTACATATTAGTTATTACGGAGTAGTATATTACCCATTGTCAAATAATTGGAAGACCGAATTAACCGAAGTAAAGTATGTAATTAGACGAAAGCATGATATATTTGATTGTGTTTCAACCTTTTTCCGTCCCGTTTTTTCTGGCTTAATTCCAGCTTATTTCTGTTTTGCTTAGCTGTATTTCGGTTAAGTTTTATTTATGTCCAATCAATTATATTCAATTAATCTCCTCACAAATTCAACTTTTAATTCAACTAAATTCACCTAGCCAAAATTTCACTCAATTTAGTTCGATTAAATTCTTACCCTTTTAATTCATTTCACCTCATTTCAGCCGGAAACCGAAAAGAGCAGGGCCTTAATAAGAGAAAAACGTTGTCTATCGTATTAAACAAACGGCCGTCAAAATCAAGTTAATAAAAATACATAAAACCCTAACTTAAACCAAGTTAATAAAAATACATAAAACCCTAATTTCCAAAAAAAAACTACATAGGATACCAACAAAAAAAACTCAAAGACAGTTACTAACCTCCCCCACTAATCACTCTATTTAAATAAACACTGGCAGTTAATTTACTTTTTACAGCAGTTATTTTTCTTTTTTTAGTCTTTCTTCAGTCTAATCTCTCTCTAATTAACCAACTAATTACTTACCTTTATTTACCCTCACTCCATTAACTTCCTCCTCTTTTTCCTCAGCTCATTTAACCTAACACAATGAGAACATTATTAGATTACTCTTACCCTAACCTCATTATTAACCCTTTTACTGGTTTTACTGATTTTACTGATCTTGAACATGAAGATGGTTACGGTTATGGTTATGGTAACTTTCCATCCGAAGCTGAGCTTCTTTGCTTTGATCCCTTACCACCTTCGCTCTTCGACTTCAACCCTCCCCCGCCTCTTTCCATTCCACCTTTGGCTGCTCCGCCTCTTTTTAATATTGATGATTTTCATTTTCCTCCTCAAGATCTTCATTTTGACGACTTAATTATCCCAAACCCTAATTACCCTACTTACCCTAATTACCCTATACTCGAAGAACCGCCTCTTTTTAATATTGATGATTTTCATTTTCCTCCTCAAGATCTTCATTTTGACGACTTAATTATCCCAAACCCTAATTACCCTACTTACCCTAATTACCCTAATTACCCTCTACTCGAAGAACCCTCCCCTTTTGCCCAAGGCTTTTCGAGTCAATTCCTCAATTTTCCTAAGAAACAAAAGGTTTCGAGCTCCCTTTCCTATCCCGAAAATTATTATATTGGTGCGGGTGTTGGTGACGGTGTTGAGGGTGGGAAGACGAGGGAGGTGTCGGCCCAGAGCAAGGCGGCGAGGGAACGGAGAAGGAGGATAACTGAGAAAACACAAGAGTTAGGGAAGTTAGTACCAGGAGGAACAAAAATGAATACTGCTGAAATGTTTCAAGCTGCGGCTAAGTATGTTAAATTTTTGCAAGCTCAATTAGGGTTACTTAATACCCTACAAAACAATTTACCTCAGGTAATTCTTAATTAATTACTCTAATTAAATTATTAATCTTTTGTAATTTTGTGTATTTGAGTCGGGTTAGTAGTGAATTACTCTAAATAAATTATTAATCTTTTGAAATTTTGTGTATTGGTTGTGATTATTAATTGAGTCGGGTTAGTAGTGAATTACTCTAAATGAATTATTAATCTTTTGTAATTTTGTGTATTGTTTGCGATTATTAATTGAGTCGGGTCAGTAGTGAATTACTCTAAATAAATTATTAATCTTTTGTAATTTTGTATATTGGTTGCGATTATTATTGAGTCGGGTTATTAATGAGTACTCGAATATAGTTTATTTGGATTGAGTTCGTTTAACTGAGTTTTCGATAATTAAGGTGATTATTTGCATAAGATCAATTGGGTTTACTTAATACCATACAAAATTTACCTAGTGTAATTCTTAATTACTATTATTAATCTTTTGTAATTTTGTGTATTGGTTGCGATTATTGAGTCGGGATATTAATTAGTACTTGAATATAGTTTATTTGGATTGAGTTCATTTAATTGAGTTTGAGTCTGGTGTGAATTGACCGGTTTAAAACATGCTTGAGCTCGATAATAAGAATATGATATACGTCGATAATTATGGTGATTATCTGCAAAAGTTCAATTGTATTACTTAATAGTTAATACCATACAAAATTTACCTGAGGCAATTTTTAATTACTCTAATTAATTAATCTTTTGTAACTTTGTGTATTGGTTGCGATTGAGTCGGGTTAGTAGTGAATCGTTGAACATAGTTTATTTGGTTTGAGTTAGTTTACTTGAGTTTCGATAATTAAGGTGATTATTTGCAAAAGATCAATTGGGTTTACTTAATACCATACAAAATTTACCTATTTAAATTATTAATCTTACGGAATTTTGTGTATTGGTTGCAATTATTGAGTCGGGTTATTAGTAACTATTTGAATATAGTTTATTTGCTTTGGGTTCGTTTAATTGAGTTTGAGTCGGGTGTAAATTAACCAGTTTAAAACTTACTTGTTCTCGATAATAAGAATATGAATCGATTTTAACTATTTGTTTCATATTGAAAATTGCTAAAAAGCCGAAATGGTTATTTGGCTCGAGTATTTGTTTGGGAAAGGTAGTTATTGAACCCTTATTTGTAGGCCTCTTGATAGGCAAAGTTGTTACCTTAAAAATTTCAACTACAAATCCAAGAATTTACGTATACAAAATTATAATATAATAAAATTATAATATAATAAAATAAAATAATAATATAATAAAAGAAAAACAAATTGTATGTTTACAAAATTTAGATTTGTTAACTATACGCATGTTTTTTATCACTATGGTAATTGTTAATGGATGTTTTTTTGTTGCAATTATCGATCAATGTATTTTTTTTTTCGGAACATTTGGTTGATAAAATTCGATTTATAATTTTGCAGGAAAGTATTAAGGAGGCGAACTTGAACAACCTTCCGATTTTGGGATCAACCGTAGTTCAAGAAAAGCTATATACAAAGGAGAAATGTTTATTTCCTATGGATTTTTTACCCATATTGGAAAAACATTTGGATTTTGAAGGAAACCCTACAATTTCAAAGGATATAAATGACCTAATTCATTAACCATGTTCATTTATATTAATTATTAATTTTTAGATTAGAATGCAATTACATATAATTAACAACATTAATTTAGTTGCTAATTGTAGTTGCTTCTAACAAGTTAAGTTTAGTTTAATTAGCTACTAATTCTTAATTTTCTTACTTAATTTTGGCTAGGAATTTTAATTTTCGTACTTTAATTATTTGTTGTATGTTGATATGTTAATATGTTAACTATTAACATATTCATTTATTTTATTAAATCATGTATTTCCGTCCCTGTTATTTATGATTAAATATTTTTTTATTAGTCTGCTCGTCCTTAATTATTTATTTAACGTTAATTAAATTATTTTTCGCAAGGAACATAAAAAATAAATATATGATTTATTAATGGGCTCGAACTCCAAAGATGTACAATATGCAAACTGTAAGGACTTTAATTTGGGCTATACTTAATGGCCCACCCAATTTTACTGATCACATCAATGCAACTCATGCTCGCCTCAGTCTACTCTAGTCGCTAACGAAATGCGAAAATAACGGGTTAAGGAAATTTATTGTTGCAAACGGATCTTAGTCAAATGTAAGTAAAAAACCTAAATAAAACATATTGGAATATAAAATTATTACAAATCATTAATAATCTAGCCCAAATTTTGACCTAAACTAGATTGATTGATCCTAACGGGTCAGGTTCTAGGTGGGACGTAATAGGGTTGGGTCAAATACTTATCAGGTTGGGATCAAAATACGGATCGTATATAGTTTATATAGCTCCTTTTGTTTTTTAACTAGTTTTTAAATAAATAAAGAATATTTCTTGTATGTAGTTTGCAGTAGTTGAGTTAAAAACACAAAATAATTAAGAAAAAAGTCGTGTCATGAATTATCTTTTGATCTCTGGCCCTAAAATAACGGGTCGGATTGAATAGGGTTTACGGGTCACCAAATTTTGCAAGTGTAATTGACCCCAATACCAAAGTCTATTCTCAAAATAAGTACACCATAGAATTTCATTTAAGATGATATCATCTATCTTAAACTAAAAACGAGTCAAGTATTAAAAAATATTGTTTTCTCTATGCGCATATGTACAAGTAATATAAATTTGTCCCGTCTTAAATTTAAGACAAATAATTCCGTCTTAAATGAGTTTGATTGTAATCTGTAAGTACACGGCCAACACGGACATCATACACCCCCAACACCAATCGAACGCATCAAATCACATCAACTTACAACGGGTTAAGTATTAACCATGTGTGTAGATAAGAAAAAACAAATTGTTATACCCCAAACACTTTGCTTTTATCTTATCTACCTACATGAATAATACTCTCACCCGTCACAAACTTACAACAGCTATACCCATCGCGAATAAAATTTACATTTTTTCAAACCACCCCATTTTTATACACCCGCACCTAAACCACACCCCTTCGAAAATACTCCGATAGGCATCTTTGTCTCTCCCCATTACCGATTAAGCCCGTCATATCACGTTTAACGTCCTACTCTTTTCGCCTGAAACAAGATGAATTGCATTAAATGAAAATGAAAATAAGCTTATAAATTGAACTAAACTAAATGGAGTTGAGACAAGGTGAATGAAGTTGAAGTAAGAGTCGATTTTGTGAATAAATTAGCTTAATAGAACTGACTGAAACTGTATCGAACTAAACTAAATAGAGCTTAACTAAACTACAATAAACTGAAATTAAGTCGAAAAGAACCGGGCTTAAGTTTAACACAGCTCAATAACTAATAGTATTGTAATAACGGAGTATTATATTACAAATATATAACTATGTCAGTATATTGAATGAAGTTGAAGTAAGAGTTGATTTTATGAATAAATGACCTTAATAGAACTGACTGAAACTATAGCGATCTGAACTAAATAGAGCTTATCTAAATTGCAATGAGCTGAAATTAAGCTGAAAAGACCAGACTTGAGTTTAACACAACTCAATAACTAATAGTATTGTAATAACAAAGTACTATATTACAAATATATAACTAAGTCAATATTTTTTTTTTCAATTTTAAAGATAATATGTTTCTCAATTGATATCGAAAACCCGTTTCGCATTTAAAACGGATATTACCCTCCCAAAGTCTCAAACATTCAAAATCACACATTTTGTACAAACCTCCTTCCGCCCACTTTTACTCGACCGTATCGTATTATTCACTCTCACAACACTCTCCTTCTCTCTCCACATTTCTCCCCCCTTTTTTTATACAAACAAACAAAAAATCAAAACTCCGTACTCTCTCAACTACACTCTTTTGCTCAATCCAAAACCCTCGATTTCTTCACTTTCTTCGCCGGAGTTTCTCATTTCCTCTTTCGATTGCTCTACGTAAGTTTAATTTACTTCTAATTCAATTGATTTTTGTTTTCTTTCCTGATTTCTGAAAAGTTAGGGTTTTTTTACTGTTTTTTTGGTGCAGGTTGAGGTAGGTAACTAAGGTAAATGACCGTTGTCAACGCGATTAATTTGACGGTCTAGATTTCGTCACCTTATGGAGGGAGGTAACTTCTTTTTTACCTTTACTGTTGTGCTGTTCTTCATTTTTGTTGTTTTTTTCGTTAACTTTGGTAGTTTAGTATAAATTAGGGTTATTACTGTGTTTAAGTATGAATTAAGCATCTATTTAGTTCAAACCAGTGAAAATGAAGAAATGTCGGAATTTTCTATGTAGTTGAGTGAGTAAGTATGTGGTGTTGAATTAATTGAAGTAGAGTTTCGGATATTTGAGGAATATTTGGAGTTAGAAATGTAGGAGATTGAATTAGGGGAATAGTTGTTCTTGAAGTAGAGTTTTGTATATTCGAGAAACATTTGGAGTTAGAAATGTAGAATATTGAATTAGGGGAATAGTTGTTCTTGAAGTAGAGTTTCGAATATTTGAGAAACATTTGGAGTTAGAAATGTAGGAGATTGAATTAGGGGAATAGTTGTTCTTGAAGTAGAGTTTTCAATTTTCGAGAAACATTTGGAGTTAGAAATGTAGAAGATTAAATTAGGGGAATAGTTGTTCTTGAAGTAGAGTTTCAAATATTCAAGAAACATTTGGAGTTAGAAATGTAGAAGATCAAATTAGGGGAATAGTTGTTCTTGAAGTAGAGTTTCGAATATTCGAGAAACATTTGGAGTTAAAAATGTAGAAGATTAAATTAGGAGAATAGTTGTTCTTGAAGTAGAGTTTCGAATATTCGAGAAACATTTGGAGTTAGAAATGTAGAAGATTGAATTAGGGGAATAGTTGTTCTTGAAGTAGAGTTTCGAATATTCGAGAAACATTTGGAGTTAAAAATGTAGAAGATTAAATTAGGAGAATAGTTGTTCTTGAAGTAGAGTTTCGAATATTCGAGAAACATTTGGAGTTAGAAATGTAGAAGATTGAATTAGGGGAATAGTTGTTCTTGAAGTAGAGTTTCGAATATTCGAGAAACATTTGGAGTTAGAAATGTAGAAGATTGAATTAGGGGAATAGTTGTTCGTTAGTTTTTTTATTATTATTATCTGTGCTGTTGTATATTTACTTATGGCTTGTGTTATGTTAGATCAATACCAATGGATTATGATGACAGTGATAGCTCGCGGCATAGTCTTCAATTAGCCAGTGAAGGTAGGAATAGGAATTCTACGGGGCTAAAACCTTACGAGTTTCCAAAGTTTGACTTTGACGATAATCTCCAGGGTCATTTAAGGTTTGATAGCTTAGTGGAGAACGAGGTATTTTTGGGTATCCCAAGTCAAGAGGACAATCAGTGGATTGAGGATTACTCCCAAGTAAGTAATGGAATGGAGTTTAACTCGGCTCCAGCTGATCCATGTTCAAACACGAGAAGAGATAATGTTTGGTCTGAGGCAACATCCTCAGAATCTGTCGAAATGCTATTAAAATCTGTTGGCCAGGAAGAGATGATGCCTGCAGCGAGCATCATTGTTGGGACGGGTGTGTGTAAGGATCAAAGTGGTTCAGCAAGACATGTAGAATCTGATATTGACTTAGATACGAGAAACTCTGACACCATGGAACAGAAGAATGAAGTTCATGAAGATCCTAGTCAAAACAAGCCCCTGGATGAGCAATTGCCTCTTGTTGAAGTCTCTTCACTAAATTCTGAAAATGCTGGATTATCATTTGAAAATCCTCATAATCTGACCCTCAACACCGTGTCTGCAATGAGTGTCACTTCAGCAAATGAAGGAGAACATGATACCGAGCCAGCTGATGAAACTGTACAAGAACCTAAGAAAATTGGTTGTTCCAAAATGGCGGTGCTTGGTGCCTCTGAAGTCTTAGTGCAAAAAAATGTCGATGTTCCACAGATAATCTGCAATGAGAGCGGACATGAAAGTCACGCTTCTACTCGGACAGGGATAGAAGACACTGTGGTTTTGGATGGAAACACAAGAAAAAATAGTGTCGATATTTCTAGCATAGGTGATACCCCTTGTTTAGAGTCCAGAGTAGAGAACAGTGTAGATACTGTTGCGGCAAACCTCGACTGTCCCAAACCAAAAGATTCCGGTAGTATTCCAAGTAATAAAGAGTGTGAGCTGTTATTCCCAGAAGGAGATGAGAAGACGTCGTCAAGCGCTTCACTCCAGACTGATGACCTTGAAATTAAAACATTGGCTACAAGTAGCAATATTGGAAGTACCTTTGACGGGATTCAGGATGGTTCTGTAGAAGGTAGCAACCAGCATTCTACTGAGCCTGGGTACTTTGCTGAACCTTATACAACAGCTGATGAAAAGAGGGATTCTTTCGTACAAGTGATTCCCAGACCGGATAATTCAACGCCAGAGGATGTGCAGACTAGTCAGTCTCCAAGCAGGACATTGTGTGAGACACCTTTGTTAATAGTCGAGACTAAGAAAGAATCTACAAAAAGGGCTGATACAATTAGTAATACTGATATTAGTAAATCTAGCAACCCGGATGTGTTATCTTCTGATGTTGGAAACCACCAAACTACAGTGGTTGAAGAATGTGTTAATGATTCTGCATACACCCAACAGGGTCTTGGTGTGCATTTGGCCGGTGATGTCTGTGGTGTTTCCTCTCAAGTGATTGAAGAAAACTTGCCTCATGCACAAGCTGACATTTCTGCACCTGGAGAGGTTATTTGTGGAAGTAGTGAGCAGGATGAACAACTCCCTGTTTCTCCCGGTAATTTGGATCCTGAGAATGTTGAAACACTCGCTACTCACTTGGAAACTCAGTCTGTAGGTGAACAGGAAGTGATCAAAGGTAATGATGGTGTTCATAATTTACAGGGTCAAACCTCTGACGGAATGGAAACAGGTACTATACACACTATTTGATAACATCCACCCAGTTTACCATAGGTGTATGGTTTTTTGTATTTTTTTATCGTTTATTTGTTGGTGATACTTGTCGTTTGTTTAGATTGTCAGAATTTTGTTAACAATATGTTATGGGTATATGTTGCAATCTTTGCTTTTTCGGCACTTTTTAGACTGTCAGATTTTTGTTTAATACATGTATAAGGAATACGTCTTATTGGGATAAGTTGCAATCTCTGGTTGTTGAAAGTTCTTCATTTACAACGGGCCTTTAATTTAAAAAAACTTCCAAGTTTGGTGATATAAATGAAAAGGGAAGAGCAATACACGTACGTTGTGCTTATTGCTATGTTACTCTGAGTTTTCATATTACCCTCGTTTGCCCAAGTTCGACCCAATTTGAAGTTGATATTTTGACATATGTATGATATCCGGACACTTCATTGTAGGCAAAAAACTTGATTCTTTTCATTAAATAGGAGACTCGACACATCCTCGTTATAGATACTTCTAACCGATTCTGAGTAACATTGGGTCACTGTCTGGGCAGACCAATGTTCTGGTTCTGCTCATTTGCTTTTTATTAATCATATATGTATCTTTCCTAAAATGCGAGTTATGTGTCCAGAGGTTGATAAGACGTCTTGTGGATCTCCAACAATTATTAGTTCAAATGAGCCTTCTGGAATGGAGACTAATGACCTTGAAGATGCTAAGGGTTCTGAGATAACAGAACATGCTATCAAGGGTAGCCAACCCCCCTTTGAGGATGTAAAAGGAAAAGATTTACCAGGAGATGACAACAACTTTACATTTAAGGTGAACGCGATGCCAGATACAACCAGGGAGTCAGAAACAAGTTGGTCGCCGTTTAACGATGCTGAAAAATCCATCCCTACTATTGTAAGTATGTCAGGCATTCAAGAGACAATATTATGACATGCTAGATTAAGTATTTAAATTCCCAAGTTCAGTAGGTTCATATTGTACCAAAGTTCTTGTTAGCTTTTCTTTTAAATCTTCAATTGTGCGTTTAGGTGGCAAATGAGAGTATACCTTCCTGCAAAGGGAAGATAGAAAAAATGCCTTCACCCAAAACTCCCCGTCAGAGTGCTCGGTCTACTGATGTAGAGTCTTCACAGGGGACTTCTAAAGGAACTCATGAACGCAAAGGAAGACGAACATCAGGCAAGGGAGTTACTAAGGAGACTGCCAAAAAGGGAGGTCAAACAAAGGGCCCAAACCAAGAGAATTCTGCTGGAATAGATAATAAAAATGTTAGTAGTTCATTGAGTGCACCTGTTAGTAGTCCATATGTCCAATTTGGGCACATGCAGTCTCGGCAACCTTTCACTGACTTGCAGCAAGTTCAACTACGGGCTCAGATATTTGTCTATGGATCTCTTATGTTAGTTCTTTCTCTCTTATATCTTTTGGTATAATTTGTCAAACACTCCTTTTTTATATGTTTTTTTTTTTGCAAAATACAGCCTTTTATTCAAAAATTGTGTAACACTCCCTTTATAATCATTTTCTATGTTTAGTTCTTCCAATTTTCAGTCTCCCGTGAGAGGAATCTATTTTCCGGCCATTTACTCGTTTTGACACGTGAGAAGATCATTGATTTATCACTAAAAAATCTGATTCCTCTAATTCTCCCTGATTCCCCTAATTCCTCTCTCACTAAGCCCTACCATAAATCTTTCACCTTCAATATCATAATCAACATAATCATACAAATCCCTCACTCTTCTCATTCACCATAATTAATTCGGGATATAACTTTTGGGTATGTTAGGTAGAAAAAGAGGCCGTGAAATTATAAGAGATGACAAACAAACAAAAATGACCGGAAAATTGGCTTATATCACCAAAGATTCAAAATTGGGAGTATTAAACATAAAACAAATGATTATAAAGGGAGTGATACACAATTTTTTTTAATAAAAGACGTGTTTCGCAAATGACCATTTATATAAAAGGGAGTATATGGCAAATTATCCTATCTTTTATTCCTATAAGATGATACATGCTTCACGGTATACGTGATATAACTTCTTCTATTTTAACTTGTTGACAACTCACTTTTGTTCATCTTTATTTATATGAATCATTCTACTTTTTATGATTATGGATTTTTTATTTTCATTTTGCAGCCAAGGAACTGCCCCTGATGAGGCCTGTATGGTTTCAGCCTTTGGGCCATCCGGTAGGTGTTCATACAATCCATGAAGTTTTATTACTTTTTTAGTTGCTTCTGACACGCGGCTTTGTAGATGCAGGACGGATTACTTGGGATTCTGTTTGGCGTACTGCTGTCGAAAGGGTTCGGACCCAAAAGCCTAGTCCCAGTAACCCTGAAACACCTCTGCCTTCACAGTCAGGTAACATTGCCAGATTTTGTTTTTCTATGTTTCTGATTCTATATTGGTCAGATTTTTATTATTGTGCTAATCTGATATGGAGCACTACAGGTGCCAGAGCCTCCGATTCAGCTGTTAAACACAGTTCACATCCAAGTAAAATGCTATCCACACCTGTAAGTAAAGTCAGCAGTAAGGATACTTCTACAATAATGGCGGGTCCTATGATACCCTTGTCATCACCCCTTTGGAGCATTTCTACACCGTTGCGTGATAATTTGCCTTCTAGCACAATGCATAAAGTGATGGGGTTTCAGCAGACTACTACACCTTTGCATTCTTTTCACACTCCACCTATAGGGAGCTTCAGTGGTCATTCACCGTGGCCATCTCAAACATGTTTCCCTAGTCCATGGCTGGCCTCTCCACAAACCACTTCATTTACTCCTAGTGTTCAGTTCCAACCAGTAACCATGACTGAAACAGTGAAGTTAACACCTGTTAGAGATAATTCATTGCCATTAGCCTCTGGTATGAAGCACATGTCATCCGTAACTGCTGTTCACTCGGTGGCTCCCAGCCCCGTGTATGGAGGAGCGTCTCTACTGCGTGACACAAAAATGATACCACCTCAGCCACATTCTAGTGATTCAAAGCCTAGAAAGAGGAAAAAAATCACGACCTCTGATCAGAGTCCTTCCGCTCCAGCCTCTGCACCTCAAACACTGCCGGTTGATGCGCTTCAGTCTTCAGCTGTTGGTGTTTCAGCTCTTGCACTCCCGCAACCTGATGCTACTCTGGGTTCATCTATTGCTGATGATTCCATAGTTTGTTCCTTAGACACCTCTAAGAAGTGTGAACCAGACACCATGAAGGGTGTTATGTCTTCTGACGAGTGCCTGAAAAATGTCTTGGAAGCTAAGAATCAGGCAGAAAATGCTTCAGTTCTTGCTGGTAACGCTGTTAATCACTGTGAAGATTTGTGGGGCAAGTTAGCTAAGGAGAAGGAGTCTGGACTTACCTTGGAATCGGAATCAAAGTTGATTTCAGCAGCTGCTGCAATCGCTGCTGCGGCATCTGTTGCTACAGCGGCTGCAGCAGCTGCTAAGGTTGCGTTCAGTGCCGCACTGCAGGCAAAATTGTTGGCTGATGAGGCCTTTCTTTCCGGTAAACATGGTGTTGTGGTTTCATCTAGTTCAAAATCGTGCACTGATGTGCATGATATACAAAATGCTACACCGGCATCTATATTGAAGTCTGAGAATTCGTCTAATGAGCCAAACTCAATTCTTGTTGCTGCAAAAGAAGCTGCTAAGCGGAGGATTGAAGCGGCTTCAGCTGCTTCAAAACAAGCAGAAAACTTGGATGCTATAGTGAAAGCTGCTGAGCTTGCTGCATCAGCAGTTTCTCAAGCGGGGAAAATTGTGGCTATGGGTGAGCCATTATCTTTGGTTGATCTAATAGAAGCTGGGCCAGATGGATACTGGAAATTACCTCAGACTCAGTCAGAGTTGGATGCTAGATCGAGGGAGGAGAACAAGGACACGATTAAGGCTCCTTATTTGAAAGAAGTTGATGATGTTCATGCCCAGGCCTCTGAGATAGTTTCAGTAGCAAGGGGAGGATCAAGGAAAAGGAGTCATTTCAAGATGCACCAAGGGGAGAGATTAAAGGACTCTGTGGATGCTGGGATGAGTCATACTGATGGCATTATGGGGTCTGTTGAGGAACAAAAAACCAGTTCCGGTAGGGATGGAGAAGCGTCCATGGCAACTAGTAGTATGCAAAATACACTTTCTGATGAAATAATCAGGGAGGATTCTCATGTTGAGGTTTGTGTCTATTGAATAGACTTCTTATCATGCTTTTGTTTTTGCTCTTTAGTGTCTAATGTAGTAATGTCCATTTGTTTCTTGCCATTTAGCTTTAGCTCTAGAGTTCCCCACTTCATGTGAACTATTATTAGTTTTTAGTATATTTTGGATGACTCTTAATTGTTTATGTAGGTTTTGAAGTGTGGCCGTAACTTGAAGTCAGCCTGGTATTCCGCAAAAGTCTTAAAGATAAAAGCTGAAAAAGCGTATGTGTTATACAACGATCTCGCTTCAGAGGAAGGTATTCCTCACAGTTAGTCATGTTGATAGCATCTGTTCTTATTTCCTCTTACTAGAAAACAACAAATAGAAAGCTCCGTATAAAATTGTTAAAACAAATACAGTATATTTCAACAGTTATAAAATTGAAGTTTTACTACTGTATATCTATATTATCTAACATAGGGGAGTGGTGGCCCGTAGGGCTTTTGGAATCAAACATGTAAAATTAAATGTCTTTAACATCATGACAAGTTAACAACGTAGCAAAAATTGCAGTCAGGCTTGATAGTTGTCCTGTGGTTCATGATTAGCAACTAACCTGTCAATCTAGAGCATTCTACTTCATTGTCAATTTGATTATATCCTTTTCATGGTTGTCCTGTAAGATAGCACCGAAAATTGAAAAACCTTGCCTTTGAAGATTAGTCATGTTTCTGAATTCTTACGCTGCAACCCTCAATAACAAAGGCCGTGAAGAGATTCTTTAATTTTGGTTTACGAACTTTGGTAGATTTGATGTGTAACTTTTCTTAACCAACTTAAATTTTGTTCTTGAACCACATCTATCGGCTTAGAATTCCATTCGCTGTTTGTTATTTTAGATGTTTTGGCTGAATGTTCCTTTTCTTTTCTCACCTTTATTGGTTCTCTCCTTCATCCTTTCTGGGAGTCTATAAAAAAAGTGCTGATATAGATTTACCTTTTCTATATGTAATCCTAGATTCTGGCAATCTTTCTGAGTGGGTACGCCTTGACGGTGAAGGGGAAAAGGCTCCTGTGATACGTGTTGCCTATCCTTTTAATTCGTTGCAATATCAAGGAACAAGAAAGAGGCGCAGGGCTGCTTCAGGGGACTATGCTTGGGGGGCTGGTGACAAGGTTGATGTTTGGATTGATGACTGGTATGCTACTGTTTTAATCTTTGAATAGACATTTATCTAGTACTCCCCCAGTCCATTCAAATCGTTCAAGTGTTCTATTTTTGCGGGTCCGTGCTAGTTGTTTATATTTCCTATTTATATATATCATGTGTGACGGAGACTTCTTACCTCACTTGCATATGCTTACATAAAAAGTTAATCTGACCACAAAGTAAACAGTTCGCGTGGATGGAGGGAGTGCCTTCTTTGTTATCTTCTTGTAATCCTGTAGGGTGTTGGGCCCATATAAAAAGGATCTTTACGGTATTTCAATACTGGTTTTACCTTGTAGTTATCTACTTATCTGAGTGTTGTGTTGTGTATGTGGCAGTCTCGAACAATACAGCTTCAACCGTTTTTTTTTTATCCATTAGGATTTTCAAAAAGAATACTAGTTGTAGTTTCTCAAGTTTGACGATAAAAAATGATTAATAGACGGTTGGTTGGAGAAAATTATATTGGTTTATGTGAGCGAGATATTTTATTACAATTGTTACGCTTGGCGTATTAAATGAATCTCATTTCTGCGCACCTCCATTTGTAGTGATTCATGGATCTTCATTGAAAGCGTTGGGACTTGGGAGTCGAGAGACTCCAAACTAACTGTATTGTTATTTCCATAGTTTTTTTGTTGTCTTCTACTAGTTTTTAGGGTTTTTGTAGACCCTGGTTAGGTTGCTTTCCATGCTTTAAGTTAATTTTCTTTGATTCCCCGTTTTATCTTTCAAGCTTGATTAGCTTTTCTTGCTGAATCTAATGTTTTATAGTTTCTGTTTTTCATAACTGACAAGTGCCAACTTCATATTTTTGTTTCCAGCTGGCGGGAAGGTATAGTAACTGAAAAAAATGAAAAGGATGAGACCACTTTGAAAGTTCGTTTTCCAGGTTTGTCATTTTTGAGTTGGTGCTTTTTAGACTTGTGAGTGGATGTAAGCTGCCCATTTTCTGCTCTGTTTTACCCCTTTATGCTCTACGTGTTGCAGCTCCAGGAGAGACCTTGACTGTCAGGGCATGGAATCTTCGGGCATCACGTTCATGGATTGATGGAAAATGGGTCGAATGTACTTCTTCGAAACCATATCATTCTTCTGATCAGGTATGATATATGTTAATCTATACTAGAACTCTTTCCCATTGTTTGGATAGAGGGATTTATGGTAAGTAATATCTTTAGTTTGGTTAGCAAAATGAAGGTGCATGGTATTGGATGGGAGGGAAAACTTCCTTCCCTCCCTTTCCTTTTTCTTTGAAGAGTCACACGTGCCCCGGGTGTGGTAAAGCCTCTGATAGACTTCCCTTGATACATCATCGTAACATGTATATCTCCATTGTTTGTGTTCAGAGTGATACCCCACGAGAGAAACGACAAAAGATGGAAAGTCCTATCAATGATAACGACAAGTTATATAGTGAAGGGAAGTTGGCCGTGAGGGATCCTGTGGAATCAAAGACTTTGCCTTTATCGATTAGTGAGAGGACATTTGACATAGGTAAAACTACGAAAGAGGTTAGTAAGGGTGTTGAACGTAGACCACTGAGGTCTGGGCAGCAGCAGAAAGAAGGATCAAGAGTGGTATTTGGGGTTCCAAAACCTTCCGGGAAGACGCAGAAATTTATGGAAGTCAGTAAACATTTTCCTGCAAGTAAGGGTGACAAACGCAAGGTGGCATCTGAGCAGGTCAAATTTCCCAAGTACGTGATGCCACAATCTACAGGAACACAGGGATGGAAAGTTCCTTCAAGAAATTTAACCAAGGAAAAAAGAACAGTTGAATCTAGACCAAAAGTTCCTAGCACAAGAAAATCTCATCGGACAGTGCCTCAGAAAGAGAATTCTGGCTCTAGATCAGGTGATGTGGACAGCGGTACATATCATGGTACTGATGCTGAGGATTCTGTTGGTCAGGATGTTAATTCGTCAGTGAAGACGACAGATCATGGTTTTGGTGTTACTGATGAGCCTGCAGAAGCTCCTTTATCATCTTTGATTTCCCATACTTCAAGTGCTAGCTCGAAGAAGGTTCCTTTATCACATAGTAGACCGGGAAGACTGAATAGAGGAAAATTAGCACCTTCTGGTGGAAAGTTAAGTAAGATAGAGGAAGAGAGAGTTTACGCTGCTGATTCTGGTAAGTTTGTTGATGAAGCTTCTGGACCCCGTAGATCTAATCGGAGATTTCAGCCGACACATAGAGTAAGTTCTCTGTGTTAATTTTTTCTGTTTTTTCACTGGGGATGGTAAATTTTAACTGCACTCTGATATAAGTTGAGATTATACGAGATATGTGTTAAATTTACTAAAACAGTAATAAAGAACTCGGGCATTCTTTTTTGTGTACTTGTAACTGGGCCCATTTGCTGTGTACATTCGGAAGAAAAGGACGGGTGGGGATCAGACTGGACTTGTAACACGAACCATTTACTAGACGTGGTCATGGCCAGAAAACTGCCATTCTATTAGTAATCACTCGGAAAACACCACCTTCAATAAAGCCAGTTGGTCTTGCTTCAGACCACAATTTTGGTCTGAAATAATAAGACGGGATTTTGTAACCATTTTACAGCTAAATGTCACCATTATTTACAAACAAGTTATCATAAGCTGTAACATTGACCATACTATCGTGGTTACATTTGGCGGTAAAATGGTTACAAAATCCGTCTTATTATTTCAGACCAAAAGTGACGGTCTGAAACGAGAATTTGTTCCTGCCAGCTTATCTGCTCTTTCTTGGTCCTAGATAATCTACCTCATGACGAGCGGACATTGGTGGACACTTGATAAGTATTCGAGTTTTTTTTTGTAATGCAGTTATTGGAAGGCCTGCAGAGTTCTATGGTAATTCCCAAAATGCCCTCCGTTTCACACGACAAAGGTCAGAGGAATCCGAGTAGGAATGTGTTCACTAGAGGTATGTATCATTCTACTTGACAAGCATAAAATTGTCGATTTTTTCTCACTTCATCAGACGATAAAACTTGACAATCTTATCTCGTCCTCCCTGTTACAGGAAAATAACCACGTGAGACAAAAAAATCACGAAGATTATCTATCCCAGTACTGTTCTTCCAGAACGAACAAGCTACTGATTTATTAGGCTATATCGACATTCTGTATGTATATTTATAGTTTGCATTTAGGAGGTAAGACTTGCATTTACCGTAATTCGACAGTAAATTCTGTTGTGTAGATGTTTTTATTAATTTAAATGTAGGGTCATGTAGATTGGGAGCCTACCCTTAAGGCCTCCCAACAATTGTAGAGCACATGATTGCACTTGGTATAATTAGGCGTCAAGATGCCTCTCTATATCAATGTGCTTCTTTGTTCAATAATTGTAGACTTATTGTGAGAACCCCGATTTCGGATATTTGAGATTTGAGGACTAGTTAGTTGTCTTTAAATGTGATGTATGGACTCTGGACACGGCACATTTTGAAGTGTGAAGTGTCGAAACTTGAATGTCGATGGGATCTCTGGTTGATTCGTGGTTAGGGTTTCATATGGTCGGTAAATTGTTCGATATGCCACTCTTACTGTAAGACGGGGCACATTTTGAAGGCTTGAATGTCGATGGGATCTCTGGTTGATTCGTGGTTAGGGTTTCATATGGTCGGTTAGGGTTTCATATGGTCGGAAAATTGTTCGATATGACCACTCTTAGTGGTTAGGGTTTCATATGGTCGGAAAATTGTTCGATATGACCTTACTGTAAGACGGGCTGAACTAAAACAAAGCCCAATTTTTTACTTTAAATTTTTAACTTTCTCGTCTTTACAGTCTCCGGTTGATTTGCGCATTGCTGAAGTAGAACACGACTCGAACCAGGAGTGTCGAGTTTTACGATATTCCTTTCTTTATATGGATTTTATTTATAGAGGAAGGCGATTTGAACCAGGAGTGTCAACTGTCATGTACATGCCTTTATTCTCATTCTTTATATCACAAAGGGTTGGTATAATAAAATTTAAACCGTATGTCAACTTTAACACTTTGAGTCATTTTATATGGTATTAAGATACTATAGTGCAAATTTTACGATTTTTTATCTTGAGACCTTGTCGGCCAAAAAAACGTGGATTAATCTTCAAAATTGATTATTTTTGGTCATTTTAAAACAAGAAATAATTTTTTTATGATTCTTTGCCTATAATATTTTATAATAAATATTAGATGTTTGGATTTTTCAAAAAATAGCATGTATAAAATTTATTGTCTTTCAAACAAAACCTTAAAGTATTGTTAGGGTCTCTAAATGTATCTATTTTAAACCGTATGCGGATTTTAACATCCTGAGTCATTTTTATATGATATTAAGGTACTATTATGCGAATTTCGAGAATTTTTATATCAGGATTTTGTCGGTCTAAATAACGTGGATCCTTCAAAATTAGCTATTTTTGGCCATTTTAAAATCTGAGAGATTTTTTTTTTAATTCTTATCTATAGGCTCATTATATCTTATAATAAATATTGGATATTCATATTTTTCTAAATCATTGTTTTTGGACACATTATATCCTATAATAAATATTGTATACTCGAAGTTTTCACAATTTTAACCCCTTAAATCAATTTTATATGGTACTAAGTTACTATGTTTTGAATTTCGAGTTTTTTTTTATATCGGGACTTTGTCAGCAAAAAAAACGTAGATAATAACCTTTAAAATCAGCTATTTTTGGCCATTTTAGAATCCGAAAGATTTTTTTCTTAGTCTTTGTCTATAGGTTTATTATATCTTATTATAAATATTGGATATTTGTATTTTTTAACAAAATAACATAGAATAAAGTATAAAACTTGTTTTGTTTGTTTCAAACAAACCCTTAAAGTAATGTTAGGTTCTTTAAATGTGTCTATTTGAAACCGTATGCAAATTTTAACACTCTGAGTCATCTTTATGTGGTATTAAGATACTATGGTGTGAATTTCGTGAATTTTTATCTCAGTATCTTATCGGCCTAAATAATGTGGATAATAACCTTCAAAATGCACCATTTTTAGTCATATTTGAACCCGAATGAGTTTTCTCTGATTTCTTGTCTATAGGCTCATTATATCTTATAATAAATATTGGATGCTCATATTTTTACGAAACAACATTAAATAAAGTATAAAACTTACGTTGTTTATTTCAAGCGAGACCGTAAAGTAATGTCAGGGTCTCCAAATATATATTTTAAAACTATATGTCAATTTTAACACCTTAAGTCGTAAAAATAACTCTATGAAAAGAAAATACGAGTCGAATAAGATAGCCCCCTTTCATACATAGCCACTGAAATCTCCCAGTCGGCCATGGTTCGAGTCATACACAACCACCTATAAGGTACAGCACTTGCTGTCTAATGATATGTAGTTGTACGATTCGCGATTTAAAGGTGGCGATTCCCGAGAAGGTCCGTTGATTGAAACATAATTTCCTTAATTATAAATCTATAAACAAAACTACAAAACATAAGATGGTTGTTTTAGAGTAGGTTTTACAACTCGAGATTCGATCTTTCGGACAATTTCCTTTCTAGCCTGATATTTACATCAATCTAGCTCAAATTTAACTGACAAACCCTGTCAAAAACACCGCATCAACGCGAACACGGCCTTTGGGTATGATTTCGATGAAAAAAGATTTAAGTTTCGACAATTGACAATCACACTCGTCGCAAAAACTCATCCACTTCTGCGTCCGTGGGGGAACCCTCTCCAACGGTTTTGTTTCCGAGTCTACGCCAGCCATCACTAACAGAAACATCGTCATTGTCTTCAGACGAAGACGTTCCATTAATAGACGGCCTGGTACGCCTCTTGCATATGCAATCAGCCGGAAATTCTTGGAAGTCGCCTTTTCCGAGTTTCATTTCATCCGGTTCTCCCATGAATCCCCTCTGAGCCGACTTGACCTTTTTCGCGAATGTACTCCACCCCATTGTGCCCCGAGACATGAATAAAGCACTAAGCCTTTTCGCGTTGGGTTTAATCGTCCTCTTGTGGCCCGTGTACCGCCTGAATAGCATCCGGAAAATACTTAGTAAGTGAGATACCTTACTAGTTATTACTAACAAGTTTACACCTTCGAGGATTCATAAAAGTCACGAATCATGATGCTAAGAACTTGAGAAATCCTCCCAAAAAGCGAAAAAAATGCTCCTCCCCGTTATATAATAGACACGATTCTTGTTATTTTTTAAATTTCGTGATAATAGATTAGGAAATACTCAATATGGAAAAAAAAACACGCTCCCAACTACAATGTTATTCTGCGCTAAATTCGCGTTTTCCAACTCTAGATGATATCACACGTAAAAACAATTGATATTTTTAGGCGCATTCAGCACATGAAGTTTTCGGAAGAAATAATGTTTTTTATTTTTTTTTGAAGGACGTGGGAACTCGCAGCCGCTACCTTTGGTGCGCACTGGGTAAACCCCCGAGCATACGTGATAGCCTGCAAACCACGTACGCTAGGTTAACCACCCTTTTTTACGGGGTGACGCTCGAAATCTAGAAGGCATAGCCTCAAGCCAATTTACCCCCAAGATCGCTCTTGGTGAGGCGGTGAGGCTTGAACCTGAGACCCTTGGAAATGTGGCCCAAGTTTTAACCACTCTAGTGATAGCTTTGCGGAAGATAGAACACGATATATTTATTCAGCAACATATCAGAGGAATAATTTTTTTAGAGAAGTGTAGGAGTAAATAGTTCTTACCTTCGACCTGCTAGTATCTTTGCCATGTTGCCATTGTTGTTGGTGACGAATACATCGCTCTCATCACACACGATGTAGTCTATTGCAGCGAGGCGGGAAGAGAAGGGCAGCAAAGATTTCAACTCCTCGCTCGCAAGCATATCTTTTGTGTAGAAGTTCGGGAAAAGTTCTTTCAGAGGTTGTAGAGTTGCCTCACCGCCATAGATTTCGCCAGAAGCCACGTAAAGGTAGGTATCGTTTTTGAAGCCGAGCGCTCTCAGCATCACGCCAACTTCTTCGGGAGTCAGCGGACATTTCCCTCTTTTACGCTCTTCAAGTGGGCTCAAGTCCTAGATACATGAAGAAATTAAAATAGAATCAACACCTGGGGTCGCCTAACATGAATGTCCGCTACCAGCACTACAAAATACTAACGTAAATCATGGGAAATCCGTCGCAAACAGGACATTTGCGACGGAAAAGAGTAGTTTTACAACACGTTTCTGCAGAAGTTCGGTCAAAATTATTTATTTCATCAAAATGACGGGACTCTTTAAACTAAATGACCATCGTGTCCTGCCAACAGCGGAATATCTTAACATTAATCATACCGTCGTTAGCCACTATAGGAACAAATGCTAACGTCGAGGCAGATATTGTTTTTCCTTTCGTGGCGAACAATAGAACAGATGGTAAAAAGAAGATGGATGCTTACATGATGCTCACCAAGAAGCAATAATGTTTCGTTAAAATGGAAAATGTTGAAATGTAGAAATTTGTATTCCATAGTACGAGAAATGTTTCAATGACAACTCATATTCAGTAAACTCCGAGCAATTGTAAGGACAACTTAATCACGAAGATGAGAACAAACAGGGCACGACACTGGTTTCAATTTTCAACAGACATTCACGGCATAGGAATTGTTGATAATTTGAAACCGGGACTGAGAAGACGAAGACGTAGAAATATTACACCCAAAAAAACAATAAATTTGGCAACGAGGGTTGTATGAGATGGTCGCATATCAATGTGAAAGGAACCAACCAAATCCGTATGTATTCCCCACTTGTTTATAGGGTTAAAGGGGTGGTCGGGTGGTCCCACATGTTCAACCGTCTCATATAAGTCGTTATTGTAAAATGGACAGATTTGTTGGAAAACGAAAAGCAAAGGAGCTCACCGGTAAGGTATCCCAACGCTTCCTTATTTCACGAAGCTCATTTATTTCTTTTTCACCTCCGCCATAGTAGCACCCTGAGAATGCCAGCATGTCAGGTTCGAATCTGCACGAGTTCTGAATTATAAACACAGTGCTGGAAGAAACTGTACCTCAGATTAGTACAAGATAATTTAAGTTAATCAAATTCCCCGGCCATAATGGCGCGAAATTCAAGTTTAACCTTGAGTCAATAGTTTGAATTTTTAACTGTATAAATGCATACTCCCTCCATACCAACGGATACGTCATTTATTTAGGATGTTTCAGTATGTTGTTTACATTTCAACTATAGGCCCTGTTCTTTTCGGCTGAAACGAGCTGAATTGAATTAATTGGAGTAGAACTTAATTGAACTAAATTGAGTGGAACTGAGGTGAACCGAATTTAATTATATTAAAAGTTAATTTTGTGAAGAGATTAACTGAACATAATTAATTGAACGTAAATAAAACCTAACGGAATATAGCCAAGAAAAATTGAAAGGAGCTGAAATTAAGCCAGAAAGAACTGGGCAAATGGCCCCATATTAATCACAAAGATATAAAAGCTATGTTCCTCAGACTTGCTTATATGTACCCGACACAGCTATCTTTCATCCAAAATTCTATGTTTTTGGCCTAAAACGAAGTTTACTCCTGGCCAAGTGTCAAGGGTCCGACACGGGGACTTTCACGAAAAAATGAAGAGTTCGAGCTTCATCGTATAAAAGATACCATCAACCCCATTTGCATTTCTCCCCTCTAAACCCGGTTTCAAAAGCACATGTAGACTGTGAAAGGAGAAAGTACGACAGAAGGAAAGTGAATAGCTAATATCTCATAAACAATGGAGACACTGTCTGGGTGTAACGTCGAAAAAATGTACTAGAATGAGAAGCCTAGAAGCAGCTGAGTAACTAAGCTCCACGAACAATCGATTGTAATTAAATCGACCTTCGTAATAACTAATTTAAACACAATGAAACCAACCTTACATGAACGGCAATGAATCGTGATGCCATCTTACGTATTCTCGTTACTACTTTAGCACCAAGTTCCTGTATTGGCTTGGTAAATCTCAGAGCATGATAATTAACACGGCATCGTAACTTTTGAAGTTCTGAATCAAGGTCATTTGCCAGCCTATAATCAAACTTGTATAGCTGCACAACCTGCATACATCTAAGCATTGTCAGGCTTCGAATATCTTCTCTTAAAAAACAACAGGAACACGTGATTAAGCATTTAGCTTGGGACTCCTTTCAACGTCATACTCCCTCCTACCCAAGATAAGTGTCCCATTGTGGACAAAGTATAACATTTAAGGACTAATACTTGTTTAATATTTTGTGTAGTGTAGGGGTATGTAGATTGGAGAGAAAGGTTAGGATTTGTAAGAGAAGGGGTGGGTGGGTGGGTAATATATAGAAATAGGGAAGGGTATAAGGGTAATAACACAGCCCAAAAACTTACTAAAGGTACACAACGGGACACTTTGACGAATAAACTGAAACGAACAACGGGACACTTATCTTGGGTAGGAGGGAGTATTAGCGTAAGTATAGAGAAAGGTTAATCTTGATATACCATGGGAAACTAAAGTTTTCTTACACGTCTTCGCAAGAGTATAGGTAAGACTAGCTCAATATAGTCTTCCGGGGTTGATTTTCTTGGCACTCGCATGGTATATGGTGGCTTATCCATAGATCTCATGACTTTATCAGGCACTCTTTTAACAATTTTCACATCTTTGGCAAGAGAATGAATGAACCAGTCAACATCAAAAATGTCGGCGAAGTCGCTACACAGCAGAAGGAAAAAAAAAAATCAGAAAGACGGAATTAGGGAGGTATGATTTATAAATTTATTCTATTCTATTTGGAGACCGCATTCAACTTAATCAAAGTTCTTATACCTCCCATCTTTCCAGTACGAATTATGATCCAGTGAAGGAACTACCAAAGTAGCATTGAGTATGCGCGCTACAACTACAGCATCTGTTATCTGTGAAAAATAAAATAAAAAGAATAAATAAAGTAATATGCGAAGAAGCGTTTACAAGTTCGGACTTCCCACTTACCCCGGTCCTTTGTTGATTGAGCCCTCCACTAGTCGCTATAAGCAAATAGCCATTTGATAATCTCTCAGGAACCGCCGCTACATAGAACCATAGTAGGGGAATTAATATATGACCATGGACTGATGGACCCACTCATCTTATTTTTAAACGTCTCAAAGCGAAGTGAGGCCGTGGTAGGACTGAGGACCATGGAGCATGACGAAAGCACAAATCTTGTAAACAAAAGACACTATTTTCGAGAATGAATTTGTATTTTCAAAGTAAGTTTTTCTGCAACAATACCCTTTTTTGGATTTTAAATAAGGCTTAGGTCCTGTTCTTTCTGGCTTAATTTCAGCTTCTTCCAATTTTGCTTGGTTGTATTCCGTTAGATTTTATTTTCGTTCAATCAATTACGTTCAATTAACCTCTTCATAAAATTAACTTCTAATTCAACTAAATTCACTCCACCTCAATTGCACTCAATTTAGTTCAACTAAGCTCTGCTCCAATTAATTCAATTCAGATCGTTTCAGCCGAAAAGAACAGAGCCTTACAAGTAAAGGCATGACTGTTAGGTATAATGTGGCAAAGAGAAGGACATTAAAAAAGAACTCGACTACACGATATTCAGAAGGCACAACAAGGTTACAAGGACTTTTGGCTAGTGACTTACTGAGCCTTAGACTAGAGCACGTCCGAGGCACATTTTCAAATACATTATTCATTCAGCAATATAAATTGAAGGAAGGGGATACACATGAAATGGTAATGCCACAAGTTGAGGCGGCTTTTTATTGATAAAGAATATCATTCCCCCATTTCAACCATTATTCTCGTCTTTTAGAGTAAAAAGGAAGGACACACTTTTGAATTCAACGAAGTAGGCAGGAGAGGCGAATAAAATGAGACTTACAACGAAAATAGATTGCACTTACAACGAAAACGTCGGCCTCTTTTACTGCATCCATAATAAGCTTCGGTATAACTTGATTTCCATATATTAATTCGTTCACGATGCCCTGTGGCCTACAAAAACAGAAAATCACATTATTCAAACAGATAACAGGTTCAAAACATGCAGAGCTATTAAAACAAAGATATAACACTCTCGGGAATCAAAAATGCTCCTTGCTATACCGGGTTATAACCAACTGCATGTGAAAGAGACGGAGGATAATCCACCCACCTAACTCACGATGATGGAATTACTCACAGTCTCGCTCAACAGTCAACACTACAGTTATCCCCTCTCTTTACAAAGCGGAAATCCTACACGTAGACTGCTTTCTCAGCACGCTACCCCATACCAACCCAACCATTGTGCGTATTTCCCTGCATTAAGCAGAAGATTTTTTTTCGTTTTTTTGCTAAAAGTGAAATTATTCCTAGAAAATGGCTAGTCAAACACGAGAGAATTCATCATAGGCTAATTGCCACTCCTAATAGAGTCACGATGCAGATACAGAGCTACACATTAACCAAGCATCCCCCCTCCACCATTGTCATCCGAAAAGTGATAATGGTACTACAAAGAACCAACTCAACCAGGCACTCATCAAATCAGCTCGAAACAAAAAAAAAACTACAGCAATGGGATGTATTATGACTTAACTTCTAGAAACAACTACTATGAATACCAAAGCTAACAGTTGTGACAGTCTGATAGAACACAATCTAGCAGACATTCTCTTCCTAACCAAAAATCCGAAATATATTCCCTGTCCTCCAGTCAGAAATGTTATTGCTCGTATCTTCGTCGTAGCGTTATTTTCCTTTCATGGGCAATTCAGTGGAATTACTACATTTCTAAATCTGGCTAAATCATTCCTAATTTGCATTTCCCTACAGTCTACCCATCTTGCAGTCCTAAGTACTCGCGACAAAGCAAATGGAGCAATTCCAAAGAATACGAGAGCATAATTAACTACACAAAAGGAAATACTAATAACCTAAGTTACTCTGGCTCTTCTAATTTTCTCGCGTACCCGTGTCTGACACTCGACACTCTGACACTCGACACTCGGACATGGGTACGACACTTGGACACCTCATTTTGGACCAAAATATGCATATTTTTCAATAAAATAGCCAAGTCCAACACTTGGACACGTAATCGTGTCGGATACTTCTAAACGAGTCCGAGTAACATAGCTAATAACAACCCACAAAACCGAAACCAATCAAAATCCACAAACATGTATACTAATACTATACTACTCAGCTGCAGCTGAAGCACAACACTGTTGCAAACTCCATGAATACTTGCACTGTTGCACATATGTGATCAGCAAAAAACTTCCAAAATGAAGGGTGAACAAGTAAAAAGTAGTACTTTTTCCGTTTCAGTCATTTGTTTACCTATTATAATAATCACAGAAGGTATTTTAATCGAAGCTAAACAAATGATTAGAACGGAGCGAGTAAATTGGTAAAAAAAAATAGAAATAAAGAAAGAATACCCATGTATTGTAGATGCCCTTCTTAATCAAACTTTGAGAGTAGTACTCGAGATCAGAAACAACATGTCCAGTAAACAAAGAAATTAAACCAAACCCAAATAACATAATCCCACATATAAATGACCATGAAATTGGCTTTCTTTTAGATCTCCAACAACTTATATTTTGTTGTTTAACTTCAATTTTGCTATTATTATTATTATTATTATTATTATTATTATTATTATTATTATAACCATTAACAATTAAATCAGCATTACCATTACAATTACCATCCCAAAATTGCATTTTTTAAGGTTTATCTACTAACTCATAATCAAAAGTTACTAAATTGGGAATTTGAAAGTTAGAACCCTCAAAATTGAATTGGGGGTAGGCAATATGGGATTTTAATATCTGGGTATGATTTAAATTATGACAAAAAAATTACTAAATTGGGATTAATAGAGTTAGAAGTTAGAACCCTAAAAATTGAATTGGGGGTAGGCATTGAAATTGAGAGAAAGAGGATGAATTAGAAAAATTGATTGACTACCCAGATTATATAATGGGATTTAAATATCTGGGTAGGATTTAAATTGTGATGATCTTGATTCTGGAGTGTGGGAGAAGTGTTGGAGTGAGGCACTAGAGAAGTGGACATCAAAAGTGTGCATTTGTGTAAGTGGATTTATGGTGGATTTTTTTATAGAGTTTTTTTTTGTCAGGTAACACCTAACATTTACACTGTTTTAGAAATAGTACCTAAAGTTATTTTTTTTGCCCAACAACACCTAACATTTTCTGTATTTTGTCTAATAACACCAAAATCAGTTTTCCGTCAAAAAAAGTCGAGATTTGTCTTGATTAACGATGAAATTGATTTGACCTTATTTCTTCATTCTTTCTTTTCCACGAACTGGTGCATTGTAAAAGAAATTGACAATGAATCTTATTCTTAAGTGACTTATTTTCATTCAACAAGCCATTTATAACACTTCTTTTTGTCAATAACTCATGTCTTCATCAATCCACTTCAAAAAGCAACACCCACGCAAACCCGTCTATGTATGAGCTTGAATAAGACATTGGGTTGAAAAAATGGTGAGGGAAAAGGAGAAAACCGGACAAAGTAAGCCCAATTTGGGGTTTTAATTTGAAAATTGAGGAATTAAATAACTAAGGGGAGGTTACATAAGTATTTAATTGGAGGAAAATTAAGTTTAATCGAAGGGAAATTAACAAAAAGTAAAATTGGGTTTAGAAAAGGATGATGAAGAGGGTAATGAAATGCATCAAGGGAAAAGAAAGAAGCGTCAAATCAAATTTACTGTTAGTCAAGACGGAATCTTGACTTTTTTTGACGGAAAACTGATTTTGGTGTTATTAGACAAAAAACAGAAAATGTTAGGTGTTGTTGGGCAAAGAAAAACTTTAGGTACTATTTCTACAGACAGTGTAAATGTTAGGTGTTATATGACAAAAAACTATTTTTTATAACATTGTCCTATGCAAATACCGGCTTAATTTTAACTCGTTTATGTTCAACATATTTTGGTCGGTTTTGTTTAGTTTTGGTCCGTTTTTTAGTCCAACTTTTCACCAAATAACTCTCGTTCTAGCTGCGTTCACGTCTGCCCTTCTTCATTCACTCCACCTCGACTTCATTCAATTTAGTTCAATTCAGTTTAACTCCTTGAATTCACTTCTGCGAAAAAGAACATAGGTTAAGTTTACAAAATAACTTTATTAAAATAATAGGAATATTCTCACTTCTATCCTTCTACTTCTTCGTTTTCTAAGATATACCCTTCATTTTTTTTCACAGAAAAACTCTGACCGACAATAATTCTCTACTACGAATTTTTCAAACCAATTATCACGTAAAGGTTTTAAATTTGAAAAAAAAACACCGCTTTCTAAACCCGTAGCCAGTAGACCAGTAGGCAGTAGTATCTAGTATGGTTGGTCAAACTTTTCTTAACAAATAAACTTTGACCGGCCATAATTCTCGACTACGAGTTAAGACACCGATGAATATTTTTCCATAAACTAAAATACTCGTAAATACGATCAATTTGAAAGTTGAAAATTATTGACAGTCAAAAGTGTTTTTAACAAGAGAAGACGGTTAAACCTAAACTATTTTTTATTCTATGTCAATCACAATTCTGAATATACTGATTTGACGATGATTTATTGTAAAATCGTTTTATACGAGACGACGATCTTGAATGACGGAAGAAATGTTGCACTTGCAATGAGAGGTAATGGAGAAGTGGACATAAAAAGTGTGTATTTAATGTAAGTGGATTTATGAAGGACCATATGAAAACGAGAGAAAATGATTTTAATTCTATTTAATTTTGTATTTATTGAGACTATTATTTTGTTTTAATTGTTTGTGTTCTTTTGACCTAGCATCTCATTAATTTTTTCTTGGAATAACTTTGATTTCTGAATGCTAGTAATTGATTTTGGAATAATAAGAACAAGAAGATTTTTGTGTTTTGCTTGTTTTATTATTTTTGTCCCATTTTGAGTCGGCTTTATACGTTAATATATTGCTTTGTCTATATTAATGATTGTCAATTTTATGATATTTTAGATATTTTTTTGTTGTATATTGCTCATTTGTATGGATTTGAACGGGATAAAGACGGTTAGATAGTAAAGCTTTTTTTATGAGTGAGTTTTAATATGGTTGTATTTTTATTGTTTGTGGATGGGACGTTTTGATTTACTTAGAATAATTATTTACCCGTTAATTTAAGATTGAATTTATCCTCAAGCTCATCTCTTCATACTCTGTCATCTTATTTTTTCGCTAATTTTTAATTCTTTAGAGTTTTAGACATTTGATTCAATAATTTAAGTTTTTATAGGGCTCGCTAGATATTTATTTATATAGGAATATCTTCTATCGATAAGTCAAGTTTCTTTAGAGTAATATATAAATCCTCTAAGTTTTATTAGTAGAAGTCAAAAATCAAATCAACTCTCTAACAATACTCGGTATTTAAGAATATTAATTTCTTATCTGCTAGTCAAACCAACCAACTTTAATAATATTTTACCATGAATTTTTATAATATAGTAACCTCTTGGTAGGTTTTGTTAGGCCATATTCTTTTGAAGTTAATTTTATTTCATTTTAGTTTAGAGTTCAAGTTTATTCAGTTCAGTTAACCTCTTATATATTTATAAATTAACTCTGATTTCAATTCCATTCACGTTAATTCCACTTTATCTAATTTACTTTAGCAACTCTGTTAAATTTAGTTCAATATAATTGAGACGATTTTGGTCTAAAAATAAAAGAACATGACCTTGCCAATGCAAGTATGCAACCCCACACTTCACCCAACATTCGATAACCCCCAACCAATATCAATTAAACCAAATTAATTAACATTAAGAATAATCATTATACTAGCTAAGATATATTATTAGAAGGACAATGCTATGTTTATTCCTATCAATTATTATTAGTGGACCATCATTATTACCTCCATTTAATTTCATCATCATTCTACAAATAACTTTTTTTTTCTTTTTTCTATGTGGAAGATGTACTTGTGGAATTGTGGTCCATATCATATAAACATGTTGTACCAATCTTACGATCTATAAAGATCATTCAAAATCGTCTCTCCCAGCCATTGATCTCTATCAAAACTAAATAAAATAAACTAAATAGGAATTTTATTTAGTTTTGATCACTAATGCTTTACAGTACTAGTCCATTTTTTTCTCAAGGTTCGACGATGTTGGTTTATCAAATATTGTCACTCTCAAATAATGTCCTTAATTGCTTTTTAACATTTGAGTGACCGCTTTATCTGAACTGAGGATCCCTTCGTATTGAGTCACGTTTCTTTTTCTCCATTTTTTGTACACTTGTATGGGTCTCTCTGGAAGGGGTACCCTATTTGATTTTAAGCCAAAACAATAAGTATACGTCGCTTTTACACGATTATCCAATTTTTTACTATGGTTGGTTTATCGCATACTGTTACCCTCAAATGTCGTCCGCTATTCCTCAATTTTTTTGTGGCAACTTAATCTAACCTAAGGAAACGTCCCTGTGATTTTCGAACATTTTTGTACGGGATCTCAAAATCCTGAAATTCGTGTATTATACACTTCAATTTGAGTATTTCGGTAGGTCATACATACCGGGCCAAGTTTCTTTTTTCTTCCTTTTTTTATCACGTGTCCAAGGTCGCTTTAGAAGCTACTCTATTCGATTACAGCCCAAATAACAAGTATTAATCCATTTTTCACGATTATTCATTCGAGTTTTAGCTGCGACTGGTTTATCATATATTGACACATTCAAATGTCCTTCGTTGCTTCTCAAAATTTACATGACAGCTTTATCTGACCCGATAAACCGTTTGTGTGATTTTCGGACAATTTTGTTCCGGGACCTTAAAAATCCGAAAACCGTGTATTATACACTTCAATTTGAGCCGTTCGGAAAGTCATATTTGTCACAATTTTTCTTCTCCCAATTTTTATATTACATGCACGAGGTGACTTCAAGAGTTACGATATTCAATTTCAACCACGAACAATAACTATAAATTCATTTTCCACCATTATCCAATCTTATGAATTCCTAATTTATCACATATTCACATACATATTGGAGGTGTTTATAAAACTGTTTGGGGTATCCAATACACAAATACTCATTCAAGATGGGCACTATCCGTCACAAGCCGAAGACGGATAGTGTCTCTCTCACAAAATGCAAGTAACATGACTCATGAAATTGCTCCATTTTCCTCCACTTGTCTTCCCGCTTGCATTATTATGAAAGGATACTATCCGTCTTCAGCTTGTGACGGATATTATCCGTCTTCAACAACACTCTTTGGCAGAAATATACCCTCACTCTAGACCCAACAAATAGTAGCAAATAATCATTGTCCAAATAAGAAATGGATAGCCCAATATCAAATCATCAACCCATGTCATAGCCTAGAGGCTCGAGTTTGGCTACGATGTTATTACTCTCTTTATAACTCCGTTTCAATTATTTGTTTACCTTAGCAATATCTTTTATCCTTTACTTAATTTTTGTGTCAAATATAAACGTAATGATCTTTTATAGAACGATGGATAAACGAGCCATCTCTACTCTAAATGTTAATTTGAGTGCTTTTCTAGTAATAGTATCATAAACGGACAATTGAAGTAGCACAGACACACCTCCTAACTAGCTGTCCCGTGTCTTGCGTTGTGTCGGACATTCACATCCGTTAGACACATACACGCTTAAACATGCATGTTATAGTTTAGACGAGGAATAAATTCTCAAAAGAGATTATTAAACGATGGGTTTGGGTGGGAAATAAAAATTAGTTAAAGTCAAGGTTAAATTTGATGTTCACGTATTTAAATTTAATATCAAATTCGTTACAAAATTAAAAAGTAAAATCATACGTTATTTATGTTCAATAGTGCGTCTCGTTTCCTAAATTTCATGGAAAATTGTATAACGTGTCGTTGTCATAGGAACGATTTGGTGTTACCTAAATGACAATCCTTCCATATTTATGGTCAATTCGAATTTGCTGAAATTGTGATTGTCTTTTAATTTCTAATTTTGTAATTAAAACACTTAAAATAAAACACGTAAGATCGATATCGTGCATGGATGCATCATTCATGCATGGGATTACGTGATCAAAAAGTTCAATTCTTCTTCAAAATAACACGTAAAATAAAACTAGTAAAAAAAGTTTTCTATTTAAGCACATAATTAGATAAGATTCATTCTCCTAAAACTAACAAACAAAGAAACTGTTAACTGTCACTTTTCAATGTTGTCGTTTTAATTAGGTCAACTAATAACTAATTCAGATCAGCTAATTCAAACAACTTATTATTTTACTCCTTATATTTAATTCTTATACAAAACTGGATTACTTCATCATCATTAATCTTTTTATTATTTTTCATCAAATTCATACTCATTTGATTCTGATTACGATATATAACAATATTATATTGTTCTCTATATATTAAAAGATTAATACATTTACAAATTCTCCGGCTTAAATTTCCCATCTAAGTAATATATACTTCGTACTAGACAATATTTTATGGGACGTGCTAAATTCCGCATATCTTTTTACTCAATCCCACACATTTTTCACATTTATTCCGAATATACCCTCCTTATTTTTATCATTCTCACCAAAAAACAAGAGTGAGAAACAAAAATTCCAAAAAATCAACCCCTCCCAAACCAACTCACTCCAAGTTACTGCAATTGAATTTCCCGATTTCAACAATTGATCTAAGTTTTAATTTTACTGCAATTAGAATATACTGTATAAATATTCTAAAATATCTCCCAATTGGTTCTTATTTTACTTCAATTGGATTTCCCGATTTCAATTCAATTTCAGGGTTTGATTGGATTTCAGTTCAGTTCAAACCCTAATTGTTAAAAAATCTTCTTTTTAGAAAAAAAAACAGCAACTAAATTGAATAAAAGACGGAACTTAATAAAAAAATTACGATGAAACGACAAACTTACGTTTAATATGTGCGAATTACATACGATCCATAATAGTCGAACGAATAAAAGATTGATTAAGTTTAATGAGAGAGAACTCTTTTAATTATTTAGTTTTTTAATTTATTTTTATCAAGGCCAATTATGAAAATTTAGGGTAAAAGAATGTTGCATTAAGCAAATTAGTGTGCGAAATTTAACAAGTACGTATTTTATTACCTAATTAACATAAATTATTGCTAATTTTTACATAAATAAAGCTAATAAAATATCTCCTTCTTTACCAGCCCGTTCTTCATTTATTCGCGTTTTTTCCACGGTTTAGAAAAGTGTCCTAATTACCTAATTCCGGATTAAGTTAGTTATTATTTTTCTATATCTTTTTAAATTAACATTTTTATATCTTTATGAGTCCTAATCTAAACGAGTAGATCGATTTAGGAGATCAGCTAAAGAAGCATGCATATATATATTTCCATTACATATATATACCATGCGCAATCTTCGTGATTTCTCTCCTCACATTCTTTCACCACACATTTTATTTTCATTTTCTAAACCCTAATTTATTCATTTATATCGGTTTTTAATATGTGCCCTTCGAACCCACGTTAAAAAACCCGTATACAGTCATATAATCCTTAAACCATGTACTTGCCGTTATTCATATCCGTCACGTTTCTCTCTTTCTTACTTTATCCGATACCAGTATTTCCCGCCACGTGGCACCATTTCTCGAAACTCGAAAACCTCAAAAAAGGGACACGTGTCACCGGAATCCGCGACCTCAAACACTACTTCCACCGCTTCGGCTACCTACCTCCGTCGCCGGCGAACTTCTCCGACGACTTCGACACCGAGTTAGAATCCGCCATTTTACGCTACCAGCGCAACCTCGGGTTACCTCTCACTGGAAAACTCGATATTGACACGGTCGATATAATCATGTCACCGAGGTGCGGCCACCACGATGACACCACCCACCGCTTCGTTAGCGAAACACGTCGTTTTGCGTATTTCGCAGGACGACCGCGGTGGGTGGAGCAGGCTAAAAAGCCCATGAAGCCCATGACGACGCTAACATACGCCTTTGATAAAAATCATTTAATTAATTACATAACCGAGGAGGAAATAAAAGCGGTATTTAAACGCGCTTTTAAGCGCTGGTCAGTTGTAATACCCGTGAATTTCACAGAAGTCGAGAACTACCATAGGGCCGAGATTAAAGTCGGGTTTTTTAAAGGCGACCACGGCGACGGAGAGCCGTTCGATGGTGTCCTAGGTGTGTTAGGACACGCATTTAGTCCTGAAATTGGGAGATTACATTTAGACGGAGATGAAACGTGGGCCGTCGATTTCGACACGGAGAAATCGAAAGTAGCCGTTGATTTAGAATCGGTCGTAACGCACGAGATTGGTCACGTGCTTGGACTTGCTCATTCGAGTGTAAAGGATGCTATAATGTATCCGAGCTTGAGGACTAGGAGTCGGAAAGTGGAGCTTCGGATTGATGACGTGGAAGGTGTTCAGGCTTTGTATGGGTCGAACCCGAGTTTTGATTATGGTTCGTTGTTGGAGTCGGACGAGAGTTCGAGCAGTGACTGTGGTTGTGGTCGCGGTTGTGGTCGTGGAGTGTTTGGATTTTTGGTATGGTGTTTGTGGATTGTTACGAACTTGTTTGTTCAATTGCTATAACGTAAGTTTAGAGTCCGTAATTAGATTGTAAATTGTAAATCCCATACGGTATAAAGAGTACAATATTAAATTCAAAGAAAAAGGAACTCAAATGATGTAGGATATACTTAAATGTTAAAAATCGGTCTCAAGATGTTTACAATTATTTTATTTCTTTTTAAACAATAAAGTAAGTGTAAATAATAATTTATTAAAATATAGTCTAATAATTTCCTTATTTAAGGAATTTCTTTTTGAAGGGATTTTTTTTAAGGAAATATAGTATTTTTATATTCCGGTCCGGTTTCGGTCCATCATTTTTGCCAATTTCGGTTCCGGTCTGGTCCGGTCTTGGACCGGTGCACAGCCCGTATTCCCGATCCGTATTGTAGGATCTTACGATTCTACGATTCAAAAGTGGTGACTGATCCAGATTCTAGGTAGGAACTTAATTTCGTAGGATCTTATGATTCAACTTGCGTCAAATTTTTTCAAAATAGAATCTTAACCCGATCCTACGATTATACAACCCGATCCTACATTATTAACATTTAATTTTTTTTAGTTACTAAAATTTTATATATGACTTTTAAGATAGAATTATACTGTAAACGAGAATAATTAGTAGGGACATGCCAGGATAAAAGTCTTTCGAGATTTAAACACAAGATTTTCACATGTTTTGATTGCACGATTTTATATTTTAGTTAATACTCCGTAGGTAGGATCCTACGATTCTACGATTCGATCCTATAGCTACCGATTCGATCCTAAGAAACTCTCTTATCCAAAGTAGAATCATGCTCCTAATAACATTGTTTACAAGGACTTTAATTTTATCCCTAACTTACGGATTTTTTTCCCGGATCATTGAATTTGAAAAAAATTACTTCAATTTGAGCATTTTATAAGGTACATGTACCCGAAGCAATTTATGATTGTATTATCTTACATGTACTAGACTACAAATCGTTTTCTCTAGATTTTATAGCACGTGTCTCGAGTCGTTTGAAGAGGTACCGTATCCAATTTTATACCTAACAAACAAGTACAGATCGCTCTTTATGGTTATTATTCAGCCTGTCCTATTAAGACAATCATAAATTAATTCGGGTTGGGTTGTATTGATTTAGGTCAATTCGGGTTAAGGGTAATGCTCAAATCCATAGTACAGGTGTTGGATTGTCAGGTCAAGTCATTAGAGACGGGTCAATTTCGCCGAATCTAGTCAAGTAAGTGTAAATAAAGTGAGAATGAAGAAATTAAAGTATCATAGAGTTAATAGAAATAAATAAAGAAAAGGAAATAAGTGTCATTAGTCATTACCGAACTCAATTACAAGGATGAAGCTCAAGTAAAAAAGCATTACAGTATGACAAACTTACGAGAAATTAAAGCATGGATTTAATTAATTAAGTTGATATTAATGCATGGATGTATTAATTAAGTTGATGCCGCCATGCATGCATGCTTTAAAGATTGCATGATAAGTATGCATTATTATTAGGTTTACGTAGCTAGTGTTCGTCCATTCATATGTTTAATTAATAAGGGCAGGTGAAGTTAGGGATGTTACAGGCATTGATGAGAACCGCGAGCTCTTTGTTAAGATCCGCGGTGCTAAGAACAGTGCCAAGAAGGCCTCCGACAAGGGGGAGGCCGAGAAGGGGAGCAAGGGTGGATCCGAGTAGGGAACCAACGAGGCCGGTGCAGATGCAGAGTTGTGCATTAGCAGCCACAAGTCCACTGATAAGAGAACAACAAGGAGTCCCAGCTTGGTAACCCAAAGTCACACCTACCAACGGTAACTGTACACAGATGTCCAGTGTTGGACATGGTGTTGTTGTTCCTGGTATATATGTTGCATTTGCTGTCACAAATGCAAACATGGCTAGGTTAACTAGCATCAATGCTGCTACGGCTTTGGTGTTGGATGCCATTTCTCGTATCAAAATTAAGATGGATTAATGATTTATTGTTTTGGAATTGGTTTTGAATTTTGATGATGAACTCTTCTTCATTTACCCTAGTATTTATAGGGTTTAGCTAAGGTTAATTACGTCATTTCACTCACTTCCTCATTAATCACCTCTTTAATAATTAATTACCACTTTCATTAACATATAACAAGTACATAAATTTTTAAGCCTAGTTGGTTAAGGCCACCATTAAAATCATAGTTTTGCGTACTATTGATCCTATACTTACGCTTGCTGCAAGTGAACTCATCCATGTTACTTTTTTTTTCCATGAACAATTCTTTCAAGAAACGTCCTTCATTTTACAAATAAATCGTTCGATATCATACAAATAAGTACCCCATCGGGTAGCACGAATACTTCTCTTATTTAGTCTTCCCGTGTCCGACACCATGTCCAACACTCGGATACCCTACACTCGTTGGACACATAGCTAGACATATTATAGTTTAGACGAGGAATAAAATTTTAAAAAAATTCGATTAGAAGATGAGTTTGGGTGCGGAAAATGAGAATTAGTTATAGTAAAGGTCGAATTGTATCTTTACTTGTTTAGATTTAGCTTTAAATACATGATAAAAATAAAATTATACGTTATTTATAACCATATAATATATATTGTATTATATTTAGATGTCGTGTCCCGTGTCCTAAATTTCCTGGATTGCCGTGTCTTGTGTCCGTGTCCGTCTCCGTTTTGGTGCTACCTAGATATTACAAACATACATCAATAGCCCTAGGCCGCCAAGGCTAAATCACCAGCATCCTATTATAATTTTTTAAATATTGTTTTATACTTTTCTTGAGATTTTTTAATTCTGAATTTTTGAATAGTAAAAACTGATAATCTTAAAAATAATTGGGAAGTTTGGGATAGGTCAACTTAGAAGTTAGGAGCAATGTAGTCTGGATCGGGATCCTAGTTTGGATCGAAGAGGTGTGATAGAATCGAAATTCGGATCGCAGGATTGAATTGTAGGGTAAGATCCTACACAAAGCTTGGTATAATTTGTGATGTATAATGTTACAAGTTTATTTAATGACATGAAAGTTTTAATGATCATATCAATATATTACATATACATTTAATTTAGAGTTGTAAGTATAGAATAACAACAAACCCACAAATTGTAACACAAATGAGCATTTTACAATTCTGAACGATACCACCAACAATCTACACGATTTGTACAACTTTACCCGATCCTAACCGATCATATATCAATCCTGCTATCAAAACGATCCTACGACTGATTTGAATCGCTTTCTTTGTTTTGGATCGTTAGTGAATATGGCATTGTACTATAACCCTAGTGATTTCAGAAACCAAATTGCTTAATTAATTAATTAATTAATTAATTAATTAATTAAGCTAGTTTTTTAATTGGGTTGCGAATTCCAAACAAAATTAGAATGGAGTATACCTCATTGGCCGGAATTGGACTAATCACATCACCGACTCTTAAATCCTAATTAATCCCAAATTATAAAATATCATGAAAAATAATTTCAAAACTCTCGATGAATGCTATAAGGCCACGCTATTAGGATCATGCTTTCAATTAATTAGGTCAAATTGAGTATCTTATCATAATTAATATAGTAATTAAGTCTCCTAATGTAGTAATAAGTCTCCTAATATAGTAATTTTGGAACGAGTCTCGTCTTTGCGGTTATCAACCTTGGAAATTTTAGTATTAGCTCAGATTGACATTGTTTTGGAGTGTAGGAACGTTTAAAAACCTCACCTATCGTGAAACTCATCTTTAAAATACGCAACTTTGTGCTCCTTTTTTCGGTTTATTAATGAATTTGTTCTTCCTTACCAAAAAAGAGATATAGTTAATGATTTGTCTAATATATGACCTAATACACACATTAATAAGCTGAATGTAGAAAAATATATAACATATTTTAATGAGCATTTTTACTATTATTAATAACGAAAATATCTTTTGAATATGCTATACTCAACTTATTAATGTATGCATTTACGACACACGTTAAAAAATCCCAATAATCTATAGATCGATCATTATTAGTTTGTGTTTCAACTTTAGTGGTTTTAAATTCTTAGCACCATTTCAGATGGAATTTTATAGATGTTAATAGATGAATGGGTTTTAGAAATTATGTAATTTCGCCCGTTAGTATCAAAATCGCCTCTATAACTCCCTTCAAACCAATATAGCAAATCACCCCTTATACCGTCATACGATGTGCAATCTATCCCTTTAACTTATAAATGTAACTAACCACCGTTATAAGTTATTCTTAACACACGTGCAATTAACCACATATTTATTTTCAAGAATAAAATTTGCTAATTAAATATTTATGATATTGAAAATCAAAATTATTGTGTGGGATGTATACTAGCGTTTTTTTAACATGTGGCCTAATACATACATTAATAAGTTGAATATAGAAAAATATATAACATATTTTCCTGAAAAATTTAAAGTATTAACTCATATTTAATATTATTAATAATGATAAAATATCTTTTAAACATTCGATTTCTTTAGGACACGTGTTAAGAAAAACGAATAATATGTAGGTCGATCATTATTAGTTTGTGTTTCAACTTTCAACTAGTGGTTCTAAAATTCTTAGCACCATTTCAATAAAATTTTATGTTAATAGATAAATAATTGAATGGGTTTTAAAGTTGAAGTAGTTTATCTCTAATAAGCGGATTATACAACCAGAAGTATACAATTTTCTGTACATATTTTGAGCTTTTTTAATAGAAAACTCGAGCTTTATTAAAAAGAATATGAGCTATATGGTAAAATTTATAAACTCCTTGAGAAAATATTTAGAATCGAAAATTATTATACAACTAAAACACAATACATATAAATTGAACTATATTTTAATTTTAATATAAAAAAACTAAAATATAACTCAAAATAGTTTAAAAGCTCAACAAATATACACATAAGCTCAATAAAATACACCATGGTTGTACGATGCTATTATACATCTGGTTGTATAATCCTTTTCGTGGTTTATCTCGCTAGTATCAAAATCGCCTTTATAACTCCCTTAAAACCCATTTTTTATCCTAAAATGATTATTGATTGGCGACTAGTTTGTTAATTTAGGGTTTAGTTAAACCTAAAATGTACTAAATATAAATTGAACTTGATTAATTTCCTAGTTATTGATTCAAATGTACGTTTAATAATAAGGGCTTATTACTTTTTAAGCCTATTATCTAAATATGATCGTAAATTGATTGAAAAGTTAATACTTGCTCCCTTTGTTACAGTCGATCAATTGTTTACGTTTGATTAAATGCTAGGCCGGCCTTACCGTGAATTAGTCATCACTCGATCATCAGTCGTGAATATGTATAAGGAAAATCAAAGTGATGAGAATGAGAATTAAGAAAGTGATAATAGAAATAAAAACTCGTTTAATTAACCAACCCCAATTACAAGGATAGAGCTTTACGTATAGTCGATCTTACGATAATGAGCATTACAGAAAGACAAACATACAAAAAGTTAGGGCATAATAAGTAGATATGCATGCATGGCGGATCACGAAACATAGGTAGTACGTACCGCCATGCATGCATGCTTTAAAGATTGCATGATAAGTATGCATTATTATTAGGTTTACGTAGCCAGTGTTCGTCCATTCATATGTTTAATTAATAAGGGCAAGTGAAGTTGGGAATGTTACAGGCATTGATGAGAACCGCGAGCTCTTTGTTAAGATCCGCGGTGCTAAGAACAGTGCCAAGAAGGCCTCCGACAAGGGGAAGGCCGAGAAGGGGAGCAAGGGTGGATCCGAGTAGGGAACCAACGAGGCCGGTGCAGATGCAGAGTTGTGCATTAGCAGCCACAAGCCCACTGATAAGAGAACAACAAGGAGTCCCAGCTTGGTAACCCAAAGTCACACCTACCAACGGTAACTGTACACAGATGTCCAGTGTTGGACACGGTGTTGTTGTTCCCGGTATATATGTTGCATTTGCTGTCACAAATGCAAACATGGCTAGGTTAACTAGCATCATTGCTGCTACTGCCTTGGTGTTGGATGCCATTTTTCGTTTTGAAATTAAAATGGATTAATAATATTTTGTGTTTATTGTTTTTTTTTGTTTGGAATTTGTTTGGATGATGAACTATCACTCTTTTGTAGCTCCTTTTATAGGCTTCATCGAAGGTTAATCCGGTCATTTCACTCGCTTCCTCATTAGTCACCTCCTTAATACTTAATTACAACTTTCATTATAATATTTCTATTACTTAATAAAGAAATAAATCGAATAATCAATAATCAAACAAGCAGCAAGGCACACACATACACGCACGTATTAGGGGCGACTCTAAAATTTTACATTCGGTGTATCAAAATTCTAATATTGATAATATTAAAAAAAAGTTAATTACAATAAAATAAAAGTGATTAATATAATTGTTAAGCCTAGTTGCTCAAGGCCACCATTAAAATCATAGTTTTGCACATTATTGAACCTATACTTACGCTTACTGCAAGTGAACTCATCCATATTACTTTTTTTTTCAATAAAACGATTCCTTCAAGAAACGCCCTTCATTGTACAAATAAATTGATCGATATTCTAAAAATAGTACTCCCTAGACTGTAGGTGGTGGGTTGTGGCGGAATCAAGATTTTTAGTTTAGCCAGGCTCGGAAAAAATTCTAGACCAAGGCGAACTATATATTACTAATATAAAAGTTAAATAAATTTCGGAGTTAATTTGATGAAAATTCGTTACTCCAAAATAAGTACCACACCAATCTAGGTTAAGGATCCGTTTAGCAAAACTATCTGAGAAGCTAGCTGAATATTAAGACCGGATAAGGTAACTGATTTTTGTTAAAACTGTTTGGAAACTAGCTGAAAAGTTGGCTGTTATTTGACAAAATGACGTAAAAGGACTTGATTTATTATTGATATCTTTTACAATTTTACTATTATTCTTTTTGTTATTGTCGTTGGCGTTGTTATTATTAATTCAATGATGTTTTTCAATATATTTGAAAGAAAATGAGAACAATAATTAATATATATCGATTAGGTAAAAAAATCAAACAATATACTCAAAAATATACTTTATCAATACAAAATTAGTTTTCTTTTAACACCTACACAAAAAAAAATAATTAGGGTTTTGTATTGAGTTTGGTTTCTGTTGAGGGATGTTATAAAATTTGACGGTAAAATAGGTAAGTAAAATAAATTAGCTACCTGATTTCTTAAATGCTAGGTGAGACAGCATTTTATTTCAGTACTTTTTTACTCAAAAAAGATAGTTCACAAACACTTCAAAAAAAACCAAGTTACCAGATTGTTTTGGCAAAAAAGCTATTTCAGGCAAATTATGTACCTGAAATGCACTGCGAAACAGAGCCCAAAGCTACATCACCGATATCCTATTATAATTTTTCTCATATTGTTTTATACTTTTTTGAGATTTTATAATTTTGAATTTCTAGTTAGCAATAATCTAAGTTTGAGAAATTTTTGAAAGTTTGAGGTTGGAGATTTCATAATTATGAATTTCTGGATAGCAAAAATCAATATCCTTAGAAATTTTTTAGAATGTTTGAGTTCGGACGATAACTTTTTTTCCATAGTTTTTCCGTAATTTTATACAAAATGTGATCACCTTTTGGCAAATAATGACTATGGTTATATTTTTTTGGTCACACATTCACGGTTGTATAATAAAATTTGCATTAATTAATTAACCTAGTTGTTTAATTCGGTTGCAAATTCCAAAAATTGTTAGAATGGAATATACCTTAATCCCATGACCGACTACTCTTAATTAATCCCAAATTATAAAATATCATGAACAATAATTTCTAAACCCTGGATGAATGCAATAAGGCCACTTTATTAGGATCATGCTTTCAATTAATTAGGTCAAATTGAGTATATAATCGTAATTAATAAAGTAATTAAGTCTCCTAATGTAGCAATGAGTCTACTACTTGATGATCTTTGAAAGAGTCTTGTCTTTGTGGTTAACAACCTTGGAAATTTTACTATTATCTCGGATTGTATTATGATGGCTTCAAATTTACCTTGCAAGTGAACGAAAACGTTACACTAAATAGCAGGTAAAGGCAAATTAGATAAAAGCAAGGATAATTAAGGGGAGAGTAAGGCAGAATTAGGACAAAGTGGAGGGTTGTAGGGAAAAAATTAAGGGCGATAACGTAGTTATCACATTCTCGCTGTCAATGCCATATTGGGTATTAGTGGCATGTGTATGTGGCTGTACATACACTAACATTGTTTTGAAATGTGGAGAACGTCTAAAACCCTCATCACATATCGTGAAACTCATCTTTAAAAGATGGTCTGTGAATTAATTGCGGATGTCATCTCTAAATTTACGCCGAAGGATGCAAGTTTTAGCTATGGTGATTTTAATTGGGACCTTGTACCGTCCTTTGTACCCGTGACACCCCCTTCCTAGCTAGCTTGTACCGTCAAGTCGTGAACTCCTTTGAGTCCTTTCTTCGGTTTATTTATTGATGAAGTTGCTTGTCTTTTCCAAAAAAAAAAGAAAAAACAGATATTGGTAATCGTTTCTGGTAATATGCAACCTAATTAATATACACATTAATAAGCTGAATATAGAAAAAATTAATACGATTAGCATATTTTCATGAGAAAATTAAAGAATATAAAATCATTTTCACTATCTTTTGAATAATCTATATTCAGCTAGTTATATTAATGCATGTCTTTAGGTCACACGTTAGAAAAATCGATAATCTATAAATGATCATTATTAGTTTTTGTTTCAAATTATTCTTTTGAATTTTATTTGAGAAAGAAAATTAAATTAAAGGTCAAAATTAATCAAGAAAATTGTGTGATGAAAATATGTTTCAAATGAAATTAATTTGAATTTTATAATACTTCACTACTAATACCAAAACTTTAGTCATAATTTTTCTATCATAAAAATTGAATAACCTTTTTCTTCTAAAACGATTATTGATTATTAGTGAGTAGTTTTTTTATGACGAGGGAGTCAAGTCCCCCGAATCCATGCATTCCCGCGCAACCACATGGGACCATAAAAGCCACCTCTTCGGAGCTTCAGCGGTTAAATGGTTAGTTTCTTAATAAACTAAGGTTTAGTCAAACCTAAAATGTACGAACTATAAACTGAACTCGATTATTTCCCGGCCAGTTATTGATTCAAATAATATACGTTTAGGCCTATTTTCTATTTGTTGCATGTACGAATTATTAAAATACGACTTGGTAACTTCTTAATGTATATATATGATCGTAAATTGATTAATACTCGTTCCCTCTGTCACAATCGATCAGTTGTTTATGTTCGATTATAAGGAAATTCAAAGTGATGAGAATGAGAAAAAACAAAGTGGTAATAGAAATAAAAACTCTTATAACCAATCCCAATTACAAGGATAGAGCTTTTACGTAAGGCCGACCTTACGGTAACGAGCATTACAGAAAGACGAACAAACGAAAAAGCTAGGGCATAAGTAGATATGCATGCATGGCCGACCACGAAACATGGTAGTACGTACCCCATCCATGCATGCTTTAAAGATTGCATGATAAGTATGCATTATTATTAGGTTTAAGTAGCTAGTGTTCGTTCGTCCATTCATATGTTTAATTAATAAGGGCAGGTGAAGTTGGGGATGTTACAGGCATTGATGAGAACCGCGAGCTCTTTGTTAAGATCCGCGGTGCTAAGAACAGTGCCGAGAAGGCCTCCGACAAGGGGGAGGCCGAGAAGGGGAGCAAGGGTGGATCCGAGTAGGGAACCAACAAGGCCGGTGCAGATGCAGAGTTGGGCATTAGCAGCCACAAGCCCACTGATAAGAGAACAACAAGGAGTCCCAGCTTGGTAACCCAAAGTCACACCTACCAACGGTAACTGTACACAGATATCCAGTGTTGGACACGGTGTTGTTGTTCCTGGTATATATGTTGCATTTGTTGTCACAAATGCAAACATGGCTAGGTTAACTAGCATCAATGCTGCTACTGCCTTGGTGTTGGACGCCATTTTTGATATCGAAATTAAAATGGATTAACGATTTATTGTGTTTATTGTTTTTTTTGCTTGGAATTGGTTTTGGTGATGAACTCTTCCTCTTCAACAGCTCCTTTTATAGGCTTCATGGGAGGGTAGTTTCGTCATTTCACTTGCTTCCACTTTGATTATCATATGAATATAAATATAGTTAATCCTAGTTGCTTAAGGCCACCATTAAAATCATAGTTTTACGCATTATCGATCCTACACGTACGCTTACCTAGGTAGCACCAAAACCAAAACGGGCACAGACACGGACACGACATTCCATGAAATTTAGATATATATTTTATGGTTATAAATAATATACAATTTTATTTTGATCATGTTTTTGAAACTAAATTTAAACAAGTAAAGGTACAATTTACCTTTACTCTAATTAATTCTCATTTTTCCACCCAAACTCATTTTCTAGTCGATCTTTTTTAAAATTTTATTACTCGTCTAAACTATAATATGTTTAGCCATGTGTCCAACAAGTGTCGAGTGTTTAAGTGTCGGACACGAAACAGCTAACTAAGAGAAGTGTCCGTGCTACTTAGACGCTTACTTAGTGAACTCAATACTCATGCATCCATGTTACTTAACTTTACTTTCCATGAAAGAATTCAATTAATTCTCTATGTCTATTTGCGAGTTGCGACGCTTATATCGATCATAAATGTGTACGATCCCTCTAAGAAATGTCCTTATATTGATAAATAAATAGATAATCGTACAAATAGTACAAATAGTGTAAATTTTTAGGGGATCCTAATAGATTAATAGATAAGAAATGCTTCTATACCACGGACCGAGTGTGGTATTGGTATCATATTTGCAATAATTATTCTAATAGCATAATTTTATATTAATGAAATATTCTAAATTAAAGTTGATACGTCGTTCACTATCAATTGGGACGGTGACCACTTGATCACTGCAGTCCCCAAAAGAGTGGTTTACCTGATTTATGAGGTGGTGCGGAAATGCGTAGGTCCGAGAATTCAACCCCCTCGTTATCAAAAAAATATATTATAAATTATAATTGAAGGGATTCGAAGGACAATATGGAATTACTCCTTTTTCTTTTAATGGTCGGATTTTATTTCGTAACAATCTAACGATAAGTTGCTCGTAGAGGTTGATCGAAAATGAAGGAATATCGATAGAAAATTGTTCAATTAGATAGACGTAATAATTGATAAAATAAAATATATAAAAAGAAATAGGAGATAGAGAGGATCCGTACTCGTTAAAAGGGTTATCAAGAGCATGAACTCCTCAAATCACCACATTCAAAAGAACACAGAAAAAAATTGAAATTTTTTACTAAGATATTCGAAAATTTTAATGTCTAACGGACCCCTAAATCCGTCACTGTTGTAGATGAGTACAAAGATATAATGCAATAATCTTCTGTTATTAGTCTTGGCTTGTTTGATAAACAACGTACGCTGATAGCATACTGACCATAATCTACTATTATTAAATATGCTGTTAATAGCAACATATTGTATTAGCATATTCAATTTATTCCTGAAATATAATCGGTTAATTTCCAATAACCACTCTTTCTTAATTCTATTAATTTAGCTTGATAACCAAATCTGCTGCTAAATCCGCAAATCGTATTTTATTAACGTTATTCTCTGTGATAAATTTATTTCTACTGTTTGCAAAACAAGACTATTGTATAGCTTATTAGGGTTGGCAACTTGGAAATCTAGGTTAGATACAAGTGTATAAAATCTAGTTATTATTGGGTACGTACGGTATCTGAAACCACACTTTAGTCTTGTTCTTTTTAGCTCAATTTCAACTTATTTAAGTTTTGGTTAGTTATATCCGTTAAGTTTTATTTATGTTACATGAATTATATCCAGTTAATCTCTTCACAAAATTAATCCATTTAACTAAATTCACTCCCACTCAGTTCACTCAATTTAGTTCAATTAAACATTATGTCATTCAATTCAATTCAGCTCGTTTCAGCTGAAAATAAGAGGTCTTTCAACATGAAGTTAACTGCCATGAATTGAATATTAAAGTGTAAAAACTTGGTAATTTCATAAATCAACTTGCTTGATTAAGAAACTGTCCCAAAATAGTTAGAATAGAATATACTCTTCGTATTCCGTAGAATTCGACTAATCACTACACCGACTTTTAATTTATTCATATTATTTAATCAGTAAGTTTTCTTAAAGACCGTCTTTCGCTAGATTAGTGAGAGACCTAATAAAAAAAAATATTATCTTTAACATGTGAGGGATCCCTCGTTAATATTATCGAGATACCGTTTCTCTAAATTTTTTGTGTTATTTAATCGATTGTAAACGTCTTAAATAAAAATTTGTGTAATTTCATAGTTCTCGGTAAAGGGTAGTAATAGGCCACTTTATTAGGATCATGTTCTCAATTAAGGTCAGATTAATTGATTATAGTCATAATAATTATAATTAGCAAGTTTCCTAATATAGTTCTATAAGTCTTACTCTAGGTAGCACGGATACTTCTCTTAATTAGTCGTGTCCGACACTCGGACGTCCGACACTCGGACGTCCGACACTCCTTGGACACATGGCTAAATATATTATAGTTTAGACGAGTAATAAAATTTTAAAAAAGACCGATTAGAAGATGAGGTTGGGTGGAAAATGAGAATTAATTATAGTATAGATCGAAGGTTACCTTTATTTGTTTAGATTTAGCTTCAAATACATGATAAAAATAAAATCTACGTTATTTATAACTTAAAATATATATTTTATTATATTTAAATGTCGTGTCCTGTGTCCTACATTTCATGGGATGACGTGTCTCGTGTCCGTGTCCGTTTTCGTGCTACCTAAGCCTAGTTGTACTTAGATATTCCGTACTTGTAAGGGAACCTTCTTTAAAATATCAAACGCATATAATAGGACAAAAAGATCGAAGCAAAAGGGTTCGTATATCTTAAGTTATACTCTCGGACGCATACTAACAACGGGATTATATATCCGATATATTACCACCAATTTTATAGTTTTTGAGCATTGTGGTAAAGTTTTTGAATTGTATTTTAAAAATTATGAGTTTTATTACCACCAATTCTAAAGTTTATCAATTAATTTACTTAAACAATAAGTTCAAAATATTACAATAAAATTCAAAAAATCGAGTTTTGACTGGAAAAAAATTATAATCTAAATATAAACTTTTATAAACTCGTAAAAATACGTATTCATCTTAAAACAACTAAAGTCTGAGATAATCAGTTCAAAAAAAATACACATATACTTAAAAACAAATAAAGCAGATAGTATACGAATATACCATGTATATTTTTTTTTCCCGAAGCGTACACCGTACACGGCTGCGTAAGTATAGGATCTGCAATGCACAAAACAATGATAATGGTGGCATCAAGTAGGGTTAATAATTAAGTAAATATAAATAAGATAATGAAAGTGGTAATTAAGTATTAAGTGGTAATTAAGTGTTAAGTACATACTCAGGTCGGCCTAGAGTTCGATATCTCCGCTAACATAAACAACTGATTAATTGTGAATTTGTGACAACGGGAGCGAGTATTAATCAATTTACGATTATATATATTCAAAAGTTACCTATTCATATTTTAATTCATGAGTAACCCGGGAATTAATCGAGTTCAAATTATTGTTAGAACATTTTAGGTTTAGCTAAACCCTAGATTAACAAACTACTTGCTAATCAATAATCACTTTTTATTATAGAAAAATTAGCTACAGTTCAGTAGCTAATTTAGCTACACATACCCTAGTCGCAAAATAATAGCAACAATATATACAACACATTCTGTCTTTAAATTAGTCGCTAATTACAGTATCTAACTACGTCTAATTTAGTGACAAGCCTAGTAGCAAATTCCGTCGTTACTGATATTTGGAGACTGAAAAAGCACAATTAGCTACGAAATTAGCAGTAGCTAAACGGATCCAGTCTTGTAATGAACCGAGCTGCATATATATATACATCCCAACAATATGTAACCCTAATCGACTTCCCGACTTCTTACATCATGCCATATATACAAGTATTGATACCAACGAGTGAACTACATAAATTTTAAAACCTATTCAATAGTCTATGTATCGACATAAAATTCTAAAATGATGCTAAGAATTTTAAAACCATTATGTTAACAATCCGTGCCTTGAATTTGTGTCGATGACGAATAAGGTAAGATATGTAAGAAGAAAATAGAGGCAAGGACAAAGCAAGTTGGTGCGTGTATGTATGTGCCTTGCTGCATGATATTCTTTATCAAGTACATATAAATATGATAATAATGAAAGTGGTAATTAAGTATTAAGGAGGTGATTAATGAGAAAGCGAGTGAAATGACCGGACTAACCTTCGATGAAGCCTATAAAAGGAGCTACAAAAGAGTGATAGTTCATCATCCAAACCAATTCCAAACAAAAAAAAACAATAAACACAAAAATATTATTAATCCATTTTAATTTCAAAACGAAAAAATGGCGTCCAACACCAAGGCAGTAGCAGCATTGATGCTAGTTAACCTAGCCATGTTTGCATTTGTGACAACAAATGCAACATATATACCAGGAACCACAACACCGTGTCCAACACTGGATATCTGTGTACAGTTACCGTTGGTAGGTGTGACTTTGGGTTACCAAGCTGGGACTCCTTGTTGTTCTCTTATCAGTGGGCTTGTGGCTGCTAATGCCCAACTCTGCATCTGCACCGGCCTTGTTGGTTCCCTACTCGGATCCACCCTTGCTCCCCTTCTCGGCCTCCCCCTTGTCGGAGGCCTTCTCGGCACTGTTCTTAGCACCGCGGATCTTAACAAAGAGCTCGCGGTTCTCATCAATGCCTGTAACATTCCCAACTTCACCTGCCCTTATTAATCAATCATATGAATGGACGATTACTAGCTACTTAATTAAACCTAATAATAATGCATATCATGCAATCTTCAAAGCATGCATGCATGGCGGTACGTACTATTAAGTTTCGTGATCCGCCATGCATGCATATGTACTTACACCTCCCTTTACGTACTTTTTTGTATGTTTATCTTTCTGTAATGCTCGTTACGGTAAGGTCGACCTTACGTAAAAGCTCTATCCTTGTAATTTGGGTTGGTTATAAGAGTGTTTATTTCTATTATCACTTTGTTAATTACTTCTCATTCTCATCATCACTTTGAATTTCTTTATAATCGAACATAAACAAAACAATTGATCGATTGTGACAGAGGGAACGAGTATTAATCAATTTACGATCATATTAAGATGTAAAATCGAGTTCAGTTTATAGTTAGTACATTTTAGGTTTAACTAAACCTTAGTTTAACAAACTATCCATTTGGTCACTGCACCCCCGAACGGGTGGCTTACATGGCCTAGGTGCTGATGCGGGAATGCTTTGGCCGGACTTGGGAACTCAAGCCCTACTCACTAATAATCAATAATCATTTTAGGATAAAAAGGTTATTCACTTTTTATGATAGAAAAATTATGACTAAAGTTTTGGTATTAGTAGTGAAGTATTATAAAATTCAAATTAATTTCATGTGAAAATTACTTTCATCACACAATTTTCTTGATTAATTTTGACCTTTTATTTACTTCTCAAATAAAATTCAAAAGAATAATTTGAAACACAAACTTATAATGACCGTTTATAGATTATTGGTTTTTTTAATGTGTATCCTAAAGACATGTATTAATATAACTAGCTGAATATAGATTATTCAAAAGATAGTGAAAATGATTTTATACTTCAATTTTCTCATGAAAATATGCTACTCGTATTAATTTATTTATATTCCAATTTATTTATATTCAGTTTATTAATGTATATATTAATTAGAATGCATATTAGTAGAAATGATTACCAATAAACCGAAGTAAGGAGTGTGTCAGTGTCACGGGTACAAAGGACGGTACAGGTTTCGATTGAAATCGCCATAGCTAAAACTTGCATCCTTCCGCGTAAATTTAGAGAAGGCATCCGTAATTAATTAATTCAGAGACGATCATCTAAAGATGAGTTTCACGGTAGGTGAGGGTTTTAGACGTTCTCTACATTTCAAAATAATGTTAGTGTATGTACAGCCACATACACATGCCGTTATTACCCAATGTGGCATTGACAGCGAGAATGTGATAATTACATTATCGCCCTTAATTTTTTACCTAAAACCATGTACTTTGTCCTAATTCCGCCTTGCTTTTTCCTTAATTATCCTTGTTTTTACCTAATTTATCTTTATCTGCGATTTAGTACAACGTACTCGTTCACTTGCAAAGTTAAATTTGAAACCATCGGAATACAATCCGAGCTAATAGTAAAATTTCCAAGGTTGTTAACCGCAAAGAGGATACTCTTTCGAAGATCATCAAGTAGTAGACTCATTAGTCATTACTACATACATTAGGACTTAGGAGACTTATTAATTACTTTATTAATTACGATTATATACTCAATTTGACCTAATTAATTGAAAGCATGATCCTAATAAAGTGGCCTTATTGCATTCATCTAGGGTTTAGAAATTATTGTTCATGATATTTTATAATTTGGGATTAACCAAGAGTCGGTCATGGCCCATGGGATTAAGGTATATTCCATTCTAACAATTTTTGGAATTTGCAACCCAATTAAACAACTAGCTTAATTAATTAATGCAAATTTTATCATACAACCGTGAACGTCTGACCAAAAAAAATATAACCATAGTCATTATTTACCAAAACGTGATCAATTTTGTCTAAATTTACGGAAAAGCTACGGAAAATAAAGGTTATATATTGTCCAAACTCAAACATTCCAAAAAATTTGTAAGGTTATCGATTTTTGCTATCCAGAAATTCATAATTATGAAATCTCCAACCTCAAACTTTCAAATTAAAATTTCTCAAACTTATTGATTTTTACTATCTAGAAATTCATAATTATAAAATCTCCAAAAAATTATAAAACAATATAAGAAAAATTATAATAGGATACGGTGAGGTTGCTTTGGGCTCCGTTTTTGTCCGTTTGATAGTGCATTTCAGGTATCTAATTTGCCTAAAGTAGTTTTTTTTGGAGTGTTTGTCAACTACTTTTTTTGAGTAAAAAAATACTGAAATAAAATGCTATCTCAACTAGCATTTGAGAAATTAGATACATGATTTATTTTTACTTACCTATTTTACCCTCAGATTTTATAACATCCCTTACCAAAAACCAAACTCAATACAAAACCCTAATTAATACGTAGTATTTTTTGTGTGTAGGAGTTTAATAAAAAACTAATTCTGTATCGATAAAGTATATTTTCGAGTATATTGTTTGATTTTTTTACCTAATCGTTATATATTAATTATTGTTCACTCTCTTTCAAATATATTGAAAAAACTTCATTGACTTAATACCAACAACGCCAACGACGATAACAAAGAATAATAGTAAAATCGTAAGAGATATCGATAATAAATCATGTCCTTTCATGTCATTTTTTCAAATATCGGCTATCTTTTTCAGCTAGTTTCCAAACTGTTTTAACAAAAAAACAGCTACATTATCATGTCTTAATTTTCAGCTATATTTTCAGGTAGTTTTGTAAACAGACCCTTGACCTAGATTGATGTGGTACTTATTTTGGAATAACGACTTTTCATCAAATTAACTCCGGAATTTACTTAACTTTTATATTAGTAATACATAGTTTGCCTAAGTCCGGAATTTTTTCCTAGCCTTGCTGAACTAAAAATCTTGATTCCGCCACAATCCACCACCAATAGTCTACGGGGTACGTACTATTTTTATGATATCGATCAATTTATTTGTAAAATGGAGGGCGTTCCTTGAAGGAATCGTTTTATTGAAAAAAAGAGTAATATGGATGAGTTCACTTGCAGTAAGCGTAAGTTTAGGTTCAATAATGTGCAAAACTATGATTTTAATGGTGGCCTTAGCAACTAGGCTTAATAATTATGTAAATTACTTTTATTTTATTGTAATTGACTTTTTTTTTAATATTACCAATATTAGAATTTTGCTACACCGAATGTAAAATTTTAGAGTCGCCCGCTACGTGGGTGTATGTGTGTGCCTTGCTGCTTGTTTGATTATTGATTATTAGATTTATTTCTTTATTAAGTACATATAAATATGATAATGAAAGTGGTAATTAAGTATTAAGGAGGTGATTAATGAGAAAGCGAGTGAAATGACCGGACTAACCTTCGATGAAGCCTATAAAAGGAGCTACAAAAGAGTGATAGTTCATCATCAAAACCAATTCCAAACAAAAAAACACAATAAACACAAAATATTATTAATCCATTTTAATTTCAAAACAAAAAATGGCGTCCAACACCAAGGCAGTAGCAGCATTGATGCTAGTTAACCTAGCCATGTTTGCATTTGTGACAGCAAATGCAACATATATACCAGGAACAACAACACCGTGTCCAACACTGGACATCTGTGTACAGTTACCGTTGGTGGGTGTGACTTTGGGTTACCAAGCTGGGACTCCTTGTTGTTCTCTTATCAGTGGACTTGTGGCTGCTAATGCCCAACTCTGCATCTGCACCGGCCTCGTTGGTTCCCTACTCGGATCCACCCTTGCTCCCCTTCTCGGCCTCCCCCTTGTCGGAGGCCTTCTTGGCACTGTTCTTAGCACCGCGGATCTTAACAAAGAGCTCGCGGTTCTCATCAATGCCTGTAACATTCCCAACTTCACCTGCCCTTATTAATTAAACATATGAATGGACGAACACTAGCTACTTAAACCTAATAATAATGCATACTTATCATGCAATCTTTAAAGCATGCATGCATGGCGGTACGTACTAACTATGTTTCGTGATCCGCCATGTATGCATATCTACTTATTATGCCCTAGCTTTTTCGTAAGATCGACTATACGTAAAGCTCTATCCTTGTAATTGGGGTTGGTTAATTAAATGAGTTTTTATTTCTATTATCACTTTCTTAATTCTCATTCTCATCACTTTGATTTTCCTTATACATACTCACGTCTGATGATCGAGTGATGACTAATTCACGGTAAGGCCGGCCTAGCATTTAATCAAACGTAAACAACTGATCGATTGTAACAAAGGGAGCGAGTATATATTAACTTTTTAATCAATTTACGATCATATTTAGATAATAGGCTTAAAAAGTAATAAGCCCTTATTATTAAACGTACATTTGAATCAATAACTAGTAAATTAATCAAGTTCAATTTATATTTAGTACATTTTAGGTTTAACTAAACCCTAATTTAACAAACTACTCACCGATCAATAATCATTTTAGGATAAAAAATAGTTTGAAGGGAGTTATAAAGACGATTTTGATACTAATGAGATAAACTACTTCAACTTTAAAACCCATTCAATAATTTATCTATTAACATAAAATTCTATTTGAAATGGTGCTAAGAATTTTAAAACCACTGGTTGAAAGTTTGAAGAATCAAGGTTTTGTACCTTCTAACAATTAAAAGAGTATATTAGACTACCTTACTTACAACCCTTTTCTGGACTATGATCTTGTTGTCTTCAATGAGCCTTATTATTCGTTTTTTTTAACACGTGTCTTAAAAATATCGATTATTCAAAAGATATTTTCATTATTAATAATATTAAATATGAGTTTATACTTAAAATTTTTCATGAAAATATGTTATTCAACTTATTAATATATGTATTAGGGCACATATTAAAAAAATCGATTAATAAGGAAGAACAAATTCATTAATAAACTGTAAAAAGGAGTACAAAGTTGATACAACGGCCGGTACAAGGTCCAAATTAAAACACCATGGCTAAAACTTGCGTCCTTTAGTGCAAATTTAGAGATGGCATCCGCAATAAGTTCGTAGACCGCCTTTTAAAGATGAGTTTTACGGTTTCCTACCCTTCAAAACAATGTCGATTGACATCGAGAATGCATACAATCCGAGCTAATACTAAAATTTCCAAGGTTGATAACCGCAAAGACGAGACTCGTTCCAATATTACTATATTAGGAGACTTATTACTACATTAGGAGACTTAGGCCCTATTCTTTTCGGCTGAAATGAGCTGAATTGAATAAATTGGAGTAGAGTTTAATTGAACTAAATTGAGTGGAATTAAGTTGGAGTGAATTTAGTTGAATTAAAAGTTGCTTTTATGAAGAGATTAATTGAAAATAATTGATTGAACGTAAATAAAACTTAACGGAATACAACCAACCAAAATTGAAAGGAGCTGAAATTAAACTAGAAAGAACAGGGCCTTAATTACTATATTAATTATGATTAAATACTCAATTTGACCTAATTAATTGAAAGCATGATCCTAATAACGTGGCCTTATAGCATTCATCGAGAGTTTTGAAATTATTTTTCATGATATTTTATAATTTGGGATTAATTAAGAGTCGGTGATGTGATTAGTCCATTTCCGGCCAATGAGGTATATTCCATTCTAATATTTTTTGGAATTCGCAACCCAATTAATTAATTAAGCAATTTGGTTTCTGAAATCACTAGGGTTATAGTACAATGCCATATTCACTAATGATCCAAAACAAAGAAAGCGATTCAAATTGGTCGTAGGATCGTTTTGATGGCAGGATCGATATATGATCGGTTAGGATCCGATAAAATTATATAAATCTATAGTTCGTTGGTAGTATCGTTCAGAATTGTAAAATGTTTATTTGTGTTACAAATTTGTGGGTTGATTGTTATTCTATACTTGCAACTCTAAATTAAAGGTATATGTAATATGTTGATATGATCATTAAAACTTTCATGTCATTACATAAATTTTTAACATTATACATCTCAAATTATACCAAATTGTTTACATAGGCTTGTTTATCCAAGCTATGTGTAGGATCTTACCATCCTACGATTCAATTCTGTAATCTGAACTCCGATCCTACCACACGTCCACAGCCGTAGGGTGTTAACGAGTCGAGCCGAGTCCGAGCTTGGTCTTGCTCGGCTTGTGCTCGATTACAAAAACTCGAGCTCGAGCTCGAGCCGATCTTACCCGAGCTTGAAAAAAATGCGCTCGTTACAAAGCTTGCGAGTTTTAACACGAAACTCGAGCTAAATCAAGCCTATATAAAATTGTTAATTTTTTATTTTTTTCTTCCGATATATATTTTCATTAACAAGGTTAAAAAAATTTATGTAAAAATATTTAGCAAATCCACAAGATATTTAATATATATGATACAAAGATATAATATTGATAAAATATTTTTATAAAATATGAGTCTATTTTTATAAAATATGATTAATATTTTATGTAATCTCAAATGTTCGAGCCGCTCGCGAGCTTTTCGAGTCGAGCCAGCCTTTGCTCAGCTTGACTCGTTAAGCTCTCGAGCCGAGCCCAAGTTCGAGTCGAGCTCATACGAGCCGAGCTTCGACCGAGCTTTGACCGAGCCGATCTCGAGTTGCTCGCGAGCTGTCTCGTCTCATTAACCGCCCTTGACCACACCTCTTCGATCTAAACTAGTATCCCGATCTTGACAACATTATTGCTTCTAACTTCTAAGTTGTCCTATCCCAAACTTTCCAATTATTTTTAAGATTATCGATTTTTAATATTCAGAAATTCAGAATTACGAAATCTCAACAAAAGTAGTATATAGTTTTATTTTAGTAATATATAGTTTTCCCTGGCTTAGAAAAGTTTCGACCATAGCTAAACTAAAAATCTTGATTCCGTCACAACCCACCACCTACGGAGTACTATTTGTATGATATCGAACGATTTATTTGTAAAATGAAGGACGTTTCTTGAAAGAATTGTTCATGGAAAAAAAAAGTAACATGGATGAGTTCACTTGCAGCAAGCGTAAGTATAGGATCAATAGTACGCAAAACTATGATTTTAATGGTGGCCTTAACCAACTAGGCTTAAAAATTTATGTACTTGTTATATGTTAATGAAAGTGGTAATTAATTATTAAAGAGGTGATTAATGAGGAAGTGAGTGAAATGACGTAATTAACCTTAGCTAAACCCTATAAATACTAGGGTAAATGAAGAAGAGTTCATCATCAAAATTCAAAACCAATTCCAAAACAATAAATCATTAATCCATCTTAATTTCGATACGAGAAATGGCATCCAACACCAAAGCCGTAGCAGCATTGATGCTAGTTAACCTAGCCATGTTTGCATTTGTGACAGCAAACGCAACATATATACCAGGAACAACAACACCGTGTCCAACACTGGACATCTGTGTACAGCTACCGTTGGTGGGTGTGACTTTGGGTTACCAAGCTGGGACTCCTTGTTGTTCTCTTATCAGTGGACTTGTGGCTGCTAATGCACAACTCTGCATCTGCACCGGCCTCGTTGGTTCCCTACTCGGATCCACCCTTGCTCCCCTTCTCGGCCTCCCCCTTGTCGGAGGCCTTCTTGGCACTGTTCTTAGCACCGCGGATCTTAACAAAGAGCTCGCGGTTCTCATCAATGCCTGTAACATCCCTAACTTCACCTGCCCTTATTAATTGAACATATGAATTGACGATCGTAAATCGTAATAATGCATATCATGCAATCTTCAAAGCATGCATGCATGGCGGTACGACATACGTACGTACTACTACGTACTGTGTTTTATTATAATTAAGCCATGCATGCATTAGTTTTATTTTCTCATATGTTTTTCATTTTGTAATGCTCTTTACTTGAGCTTCGTCTTTGTAATTGGGTTTGGTAATTAACGAGTGTTGTTTCCTTTTCTATTTCTCATTCTCACTTTTGTTATACAATATAAATCCGTAATGAAACTAATTAAGCTACGTGAATAATCAATGACAGAATAAAATTAAAAGGCCTAGAGCCCGATATTCGTGAAAACATATTCAATCCATAAAATATTAATTCGGTATGATTACAATAAATTTTTATGAGTTTATATCAATAATTGAAACTTCTAGGTATAAATCTAACAATTTTGAATCGTCAATTTTGAATAATTGTCGACATTTTCGTTCTTCTAGGTATATACCCGAGGGTTTACTGGTACCAGTGCATACCGAAGTTAGCGGCTGCGGGTTCTCTCGTCATAAAAAAAATGCTAATTGGTTCAAATGACGAGAGATAGATATAAAAAAAATACACCAGCAACAATAGCACTATAATAATTGATAAGTAGATAATTTTCGATTTTTATTTATTTTTGTATTAGGTGATGAGAGCTAAAATCATAAATTTACAAATTTAAGGTTTTTTTTTATAGCCATTGTGATTATATTTCATCTTAAAAAACGGTTAAATGTCAAATTCATGTACTTCGTATTTAACAATAGCTCTTATAATAAATTGAGATCTAAAATTTATATGAATAATAATCATATCACTAAAACTTGAGAGAGACGGTCTTTCAATAAATTATTGAGAGACCATACTTTTGTACCATTGTATTTGTATTTTGTGACACTTTTGTCATTGATCGTACTATAGTAATTTCGTACTTATTTATATAATAAATGTACTTAGTTTATCTTTAATCATGATTTGTACCTATTATATTACTTTTAGTACAACTTTTTCTTAAATATGTACAATAGTCTTTTAATAAACTTATTGGAAGGTGGTCTCTCAGGAGACCTACTGTCATATTAGGTATTGTAAAATGATAATATCTTCTTTATACATATAATTGATATATTACGATTCAAGATGAGTTAAACAAGTATACACCGATGCTTGTAAGATTTAAAAAATATATATATAATTAAATATAATATTCACATATTCAGCGAAAATGTGAACCAATCTTAGCATAAACAAAAAAATGGTCATATGACTTTCATTGTAACATCCTTAACAATTCTCATATTATGAACATTTTTCACCCAAAAAAAGAAAAACAAAACATTTAAATATGTTTTTTAATAATGAAAATTGTTAAGATTAAAATCTAAACAATAAATTTTTATTTTCAATAATCGCGAATATTATTTAATCAGCAACTTTTATTTTTGAAAATAAGATATGTGATTATTATTAATTGCACGTTTAGAGAAACTCATAAGAATATTTTTAAATTAAGGGACTTGATTGCACATAGCTATGATTTATAATATTTTCCAATTCCCCGAGTTATGAAACTTTAAAATAGTTTATTTAATTAAGAGCATGTTTGACCTTGCTTATCAAAAAGAACTTTTACTTTTGTAAAAGAATTTTCATAAAACTAGTTCTTGATAAAATAGGTCCTGTTTGGCCAAAATTTTTAAAAATCTAATTTTATCCGTTTTATCGTGTTTGGTCTAACTAGTTTTTATCAATTTTTATTTTTATATTTTTTCGCTAAAATATAATTGTATATAGATATACAAAAGAGGTATGTAAAAAAATCTACAAATTAGTACTTGACGATATTTTTCCTGGTTTTGGTGTTGAAATAACAAATGAGCAACGTGAAAATAGAAACAGAAGTAACAATTTGCTACTTCCGTCTCTAGGGATCGAATTAGTTTTTTAAAAAGTAGTGTTTGGTCCGACTCTTATTTCTTTAATTTGAAAAACACTTAAAATCCAGGATACTAAATTTTCCTAATATTAAATAGAAGGTGACCCGAGCAAAACTGAACACTAATACCTAGGTAGCACGGGCACTTTTCGTAATAAGTCGTATCGTGTCCGACACGACACTTTACAGACACACGCGGAAACGTGTCCGACATTTAAATAGTCGTGTCTAACTTTCTACATTTATTTGGGCACGTGTCCGACGCGTGTCCATGGTATTTGAGCCGTGTCCGTCGCGTGTCCACGATATTTGGTTATCATTTGCGGTGAATGATGTTTTTCATACGAGAAATGCGCTATCGAAAGAGATTAATTAGAATATTGATTTGAATGAGGAATGAAAATAAATTTATTATCAAGGACAAGTTTTATTTTCACTTATTTAAAATTAATATCAAATATCAAATACTTTTACAAAAATAAAATCAAACATTTATAACTATAAAATGTAATCCCGTGTCCTAAATTTCATGACATGCCGTGTCCCGTGTCACGTGTCCGTGTCCGTGTCCGTCTCCATGTCATGTCCATATCCGTGTCCGTTTTGGTGCTACTTACTACTTATAGCCTAATAGTAATATCGAACCACAATCGAGAAACCGTCCTGTATGAGAAATAAGAAATCGTGGAAAAAATAATTACCGTAGTAAAAGGAGCTGTAAATTTGTACGATGTTGTTTTTCTACTTGAACGCAAAATAATTTGTTCATCTTCTTGTATTATTTTCTCTCTCTAAAACTCTCTCTCTTGATTTAATCAAATTATCGACACATTTTACGCGAATCTTGATCTGTAAGTTTGATTATAATTCTAATTCTGTATTTAATTAGCTTAACTTCTGAGTTTAATTGCTTGATCAATTAATTAATAAATTTTTATGGTATAATTGCGAATATGTATTTGTGTAACTATCGAATTATGTTAGTTTATGATGTTATAGAGGTATTTACGGTGTTTAATTGTTGATTTTGGGGATTCTTGGATCGTAATTTGTGATGAATGTTTGGGTGAATTGAAGTTGAAATGAGTAGTTAGGGTTTGAGAATTTTGGGGGATTGGGGAGAATTTAGGGGGTTAGGTTTTTCGATGGCGTCAAATTCTCTGTTTTTGTTGGAGGATCAGGCTGATGAAGATTTTTTTGATAAGTTAGTTGATGATGATGATCATGAAGGTGGTGTTGGCGTTGATGATGGTGTTGGTGTTGGTGTTGGTGTTGGTGTTGGTGTTGGTGTTGGTGAGGAGAGTATTTCGAAGGCCGTGCCTGGTTTAGGCAAAGAAAATGGTTTGGTGGATGGGGATGCCGATGAGGAAGTGAAAAAAATTGCGAATTTGAGTATTAGTGAGGTTGATCATGGGAATGTGGGTCACGAAACGAAGGAATTTCAGGGGAGTGATGATAATTTTGGTGGGTTTCAGAGTGTGGTGGAAGAACAGGAGGAACATGTTTGTGATGGGGAGGTAGCATCTTCGTTAGTTTCGTCTGGTTCGTTTTGTTTTGATAATGGGCAGTCGGTGGAAGATGAGGTTGGGGATTGTCGGGGGGAGACGGGGTTGATGAGAGAGAGTAGTGGTGGTGTGAAAGAGGTTCAGTGGAGCGCTTTTGCCGGCTCAAGTGATCTTGGTAGTGGTGGTTTTGAGTCGTATGATGATTTCCTTACTGACTTTGGAGAAGGGGCGGTAGGGCATGTGCAGAGTGAAGCCAATGCTGTCTTTGGCAACGAAACAATCACCAATGTTGCTACCGAAAATGTTTATGGTTATGCTCAAGTAACTGAACAAGTCGCCAATGGGGTTGACACTAATACTGCAGAATATTATGAAAGCCAATACCCTGGGTGGAAATTCGATCCCAACACTGGGGAATGGTATCAAGTGGATAACACTTTCGGAAATGCTACTGGGCAGCCGAGTTTGGAAACCAGTGGTGTAAATTCGCAGGGAAACGTATCTATGAGTGGAGAAGGTCAGTGGGGTGTTTCTGATGTAAATTCATCCCAAGTTTTTTATTCCCAGCAAAATGTTCACAATACTGTTGGAAGTGTAAGTCAGGTCAGTACAAGCGAGAATGTGTCTGATTGGAATCATACTTTAAACCAGACCGAGGAATATCAGTATCCAGCTCATATGATTTTTGACCCTCAGTACCCTGGCTGGTATTATGACACATTAGCTCAAGAATGGCGTTCTTTGGACACATATCATTCATCGATTCAGTCAGCAGAGTTAATGCATAATCAGCATGGTCAAAATGGGTTATCGGGTGCATTTCATCTTCATGGTGATAGTGGTCAGGGAATTACTAGCAATGGGCTTCACATATCCGGCATTGAAGGCCTAAATGCAAATCAAACTTATGCCACTTCCTCAGGACTGTATAATCAGCAGGTTTCAAATGATGGGCAGTCTACTTTTGGGATGAATGGTGGGTCTACTGTCGGTTATAGCGAGGGTCAGTCATGGCCTAGCTTCGACTCTAATGTTTATAGTAATGCTCACCTGAACCCGCTGAATTCTCCTAATTCCAGAGATAACACACCTTCATACAGAGAAACAAGTAAGAGTTTGAATAGGGGTAATTGGGACGGTTCTGCTGGCAATGTTTTTCAGCCATTTAATCATGCTCCACAGCAAAATGGAGCAGTTCAATACTCAACTGAATTTTACAGTAATCAAAATTCACCGAAGGTTTCCCAACCCTTTTCTAATGGTAATCAGGTCTCTTATGCACCAACCGAAACTAGAACACTTACAGGGCGTCCTCCTCATGCTTTAGTCACATTTGGATTTGGGGGAAAGCTTTTAGTGATGAATGATACCAGCAGTGCTGGGTTTTCATTGCAGGGAAGTAAGGTATAACCGCTTTCTCAATCATTTGATATCATTTAATCTCCTGTTTCCTTTTCCTTGATTGATGAAAAGACAATACCTTTCTGTATAGTTATTATTTTTTGTTTGTATCATCTTTCTTTGGCAGGATGCTGGAGGACACTCTCTTTCTGTTCTTAACCTGATGGAAGTTGTGGGTGCGAATCGCGGTCCTTTAGGTACTGAAGTATGCAGTTCTAGCTACTTCCAATCTTTGTGTCACCAATCTTTTCCTGGTCCTTTAGTTGGTGGCAATGCGGGAAGTAAAGAGCTTAATAGATGGATTGATGAAAGGATTGCAAATTGCGAAATGATGAGTGGTAATGATGGTAAAGGTGAAGGTCTTAAATTGCTTCTTTCCTTGTTAAAGGTTGCATGCCAACACTATGGAAAGCTTCGATCCTTTGGTGCAGATGCGGGGCAAAAGGTAACTGTGTCTTGTAATTGGAATATTTGTTTCTTGAAGGGTTGTAAGTTTGTGACATCTCTTGCTGATTGTTAGTATGTGACCCTCTCTGTCTTTCTAAAATTAATATCAGGATGGGCAAGTAGTAGTTTATTATAAACTTCAGAGGATAGGAACTTCTGTCTTTCTTTCTTTAATAGCTTGACGACTCTGAAATTCTGAAAACCGTGTATTATAAACTTAATTTTGAGACGTTTGGGAGGTCGTACCGGATCATGTTTCTTTTCCTCCCCGTTTTTCTACCATGTGTATGGGTAGGTTCATGACTTACCATATTCGATTTTAAGTCACTGATAAGAAATATTGATACATTTTTATGGAGTAACAGGTTTTCGTCCGAAATTCGTTTCTCACGTACCGGCATGCTCAAATGTGTTATGTTGCTTCCCAAAATTTGCGTGGCGGTTTTATCTGCCATTTCTGCCCCCATGAACCGTCCATATAATTTTTGGACTTTTTTGTTCCTGAAATTCCAAAAACCGTGTATTATACACTTAATTATGAGCCGTTTGGGAGGTCGTATCGGGTAATGTTTATTTTCCTCCCAGTTTTTCCACCACGTGTTTGGGTAGGTGCATGACTTGCCATCTTCGATGTTGAGTCCTAAATTAGAAATATTGATACATTTTCAAGGAGTAACACGTTTTCGTCCAAGATTCGTTTATCGCGTACCGGCACGCTCCTGTTGCTTTTCAAAAATTTTGTGACTGTTTTTTCTGACCCCATGAACCGTCCTTATAATTTTTGGACTTTTTTGTTCCTGAAATCCCAAAAACCGTGTATTATACACTTAATTTTGAGCCGTTTGGGAGGTCGTACCGGGTCATGTTTTTTTTCCTCCCAGTTTTTCCGCCACGTGTCTGGGTAGGTTCATGACTTATCATCTTCGATTTTGAGTCCTAAATAAGAAATATTGATACATTTTTAAGGAGTAACACGTTTTCGTCCGAAATTCTTTATCGCGTACAATTTTCGGAGTTTTTTTTTTCTGGACAGCACCTTTTGAACCTGCTAATTTCTTGCTGATGCTTCTAGGATCATGTGCTCATGCTACAAAGGTTTTAGGAAACTAGCGATATTGATAATTGATAATCATTTATCCGAGCGGTATGGTTGTTTTTGATGACGTTTCTTTCTGCTTGGTGTAGATATAGAATTTGGTTAACTGGAAAACTTTGGAACGTTGGGATTCTCAAACCCCTCTCGTTCAGTGCTTGAATGTCTATAGATTGCTTTCTTGTATATGTAAATGATATTATTAAGTAATGTTTGTCTGGGCCCGTCTCATTGATGTTGCTGCCTAGTGCCTGTTAGCCTTCTGTACTCTGTGACCGTGTTCTGGTTAGCAAGAGTAGTACTCCAGCTCTAGTATTTTATAGTAATGCTAACCTGACGTCTTCAAACTATCAGAGAGGTCTATATTTAGCCGTCACTTGTGGTATAATAAGAGAATTTCGGGATTAATAGATGAAGAAACGCCCTATTCCCAAAATATAATAAAATAGAGCGCTTTTTCTTCCAGGTGCATGTTTTTGAAAATTTAAAGGACTTTTCTGATCCTTATGGTCTCGACTCAGAAGCAGAACTTGTAACTTTTTTTGTCAATTTTTTTTCTTATGACGTAATCATTTGTGGCATTTCTCCCCAATCTGTCTTTTGTATAATCATCGATGGTATCAATTTCCCGATAGTAAAGCTTCTAGAATAATATTACAGGACAATGACCTTCCAGAGTCGGCGGTTGCCAGTCTCTTTGCCTCTGCCAAGAGAAACGGTGAGAAGTTTAGCCAAAGTAGTGCCATGGCAAAGTGCTTGATGACCTTACCATCTGAAGCACAGATTCAGGTATTGTAAACCTTTATTCCGGAACCATGTTTAACCTGTAGAGCGGTGTCAAATATACTGCGGCATTTGCAGGCAACTGCTTCTGAGGTACAAAGCCTACTCATTTCTGGTAGAAAGAGAGAGGCTTTACATTGTGCTCAAGAAGGTCAGTTCTGGGAATTTGCGCTGATACTTTCTCGAGAACTTGGTGACCAGGTTTGTACTCCTATCAATTTTTCATTTTTTGTCATCGAAATTCAGGCCTAGGGCTTTATCTTACCCCTCTATTTGATGGTTTGACTTTTGGTTGGGTCTTTTGCAGTTCTATACTGATACTGTGAAGCAGATGGCGGTTAGCCAATTAGTGGCCGGATCACCATTGAGAACCTTGTGCCTTCTTATAGCAAAGAAACCTGAAGAGGTCTTTTCCAACACTGTCGTACCTGCTGGCAATCTCCTCCATACACCAGCAATGTCACCGCAGCCGTCGCAGGTAAATTGCTTCTAACCTACTAATGACTTCAGAAGGAAGAATTTAAATCTTAAATCATGATCTAAGGAAATGACTTGGAAGCAAAAGTTGGAGGAGCACAAGTGTTTTTTTCATTCTTTTTATGTTATTTAATGTTCAGCCAAGTGTTTATTGTGACTTGAAGGACTCCTATCAGGTCTTCCATAAATTTCTTCGCATTTTTTTTTGCCGTGTCACTTACATCTCAGTAAATGAGTCAGAGTGCAGGCTACAGCATGCTGGCCAATTGGGAGGAGAACTTGGCTGTAATAACGGCAAACAGAACAGAGAATGATCATCTTGTGATCACCCACTTGGGAGATAGCCTTTGGAAGGAAAGAAATGATGTATGTCTTCCAGTTTCCTTTTATATCAGCCAATGGCTACAACTTCCCTCTAATGTTATGAACTTTCAACTTTCCATTTTCTATTCCCTTGTACCTAATTGACCAATCGCAGCAATAGTGAGCATTTTTCAGCCATTCTCACGTGGGGTTGGTTATACAGGTGATTGCTGCACATATCTGCTACTTGATTGCAGAGGCTGATTTCGAGTTATATTCAGACTCTTCTAGATTGTGTCTTATTGGTGCAGACCATTGGAATTTTCCGAGGACATATGCTAGTCCTGAGGCTATTCAGGTGAATTTCAGGTTCTTACATTTCCATCCACACGTTTGCCTCTTGGTCTTACAGACACTGTTATTTCCCATTCTATAGCGTTTCGTCATTCTAAATTTCATTTTCCTACGGTCTGTGTGGCATGCAACCTGAGTGTTTTCTCCTCCGCATATTGTAACGTAGGGCGTAGGCAACCTTATTACTTAGACTAATGATTGTTTATCCTTACTATGTGACCTAAGTTTACAAAAGGGCTCCATTGTTATATGAGGAAGCATGGGTTGATTGCCTTTTGTTGATAGCAGCTAGGCTCTTGCCACATCTCTAACCAATTACTTAGGGCTCAAGAGTATGACCTAGATACATATGTTTTTCTTTTATGAATAACGTTATTTTTCTGCTGTAGCTTGACAACTAATGCTAATTGTTAATAGCCAAACTTAGTAGAAGGATAAAAGAACAATATGCTTTCAGTTAAGTTCATTTGCTACATTACTACCATAGATTGTCTATGTGTCTCTCCTTACCTTGCCTAAACAGGGTCAATACCTTGGAGTTTTGGAGTCCTTAGCCTCAAGTGAGTGATGAACAACACAACAAGATATGTATATATTTGGGAGAATCTATATATTAGGGAGAATCAACGGTGGAACCTGTAGTTTCCCTTCTCATATTCTCCTCTTAGGTTTGATTTCGATTTTTCATCCTGGCAATGTAAAAGGTTCTCCTTGATTTCTGCCTTTGCAGTCCCCACAAACCGTGGAAATGGATTGAACTTCCATCAGGGCCAATTTTAATGCCTGTTATTCTCCTTAATTCCTCCCTTAGCGAGGCCCAGTCCCATTCTGTAAATAAGGGTAGAGAAGTTATGCACCAAGCATCCTTCAGCCCTAAATAATTGTCATCTAACCTAAACCCACCTCAGAGTCATTGGACCTGTTATTTAAGCTAGCAGAAGCGCTTTTTGAGTGCAATCCCATCAGCTGCAAATTTTTGATAGATAACCTTAATACACTTCAGAGTATGAGAAATGGTTTTATCTTGCCAATCTGATTTTATGTTCTGTTAATTACTCTTACTTTATCTCTGGAGCATGAGAAATGGTTTTATCTTGCCAATCTCATATTCTTTTTCCCTCGTTAACTGTTACATGATGTTAACATTTTTTGTAAAAATTCTGCTTGCTTCTAAGGTGTCTTTGATCTTGGTGAATTGTATACATGTTGTCGCTGCTGCTTTTTAGCCAATGTTAGCTTCTGTTCAGTATTCTAATTCCAAATGAACTTTTACCTTGTTTCGATTGTGATAATTTTTTGGTATTTATATCCGTAACATGCTATGCCACGGGGAAAAGTAGATGGATTCTCTACATGGCATAAGAAATATTTTGTTCCTTTTTTTTACTGATTTAAGCTCTACAGTAATTTGTGATGGGCGGCTCAAATGGTTATCTAGTACTGCCAGTACAGTAATATTTTTGTTAATTGGTGCATAGGGATGAAGTCTGAAGTTCTAGAAGTAATGTTGAGACTGATTTCTCATTCTTTTGTTATATTGTAGAGAACTGAGCTGTTTGAATATGCAAAGGTCACTGGTAATTCGCAGTTTGTTCTGCTTCCTCTGCAACCATATAAACTCATCTATGCACATATGCTGGCAGAAATCGGAAGGGTGTCCGATTCATTAAAGTATGATCACACCTCTTCCTATTTGATGATTAAGGAATTGCATTTTTATTAGCCTAAGGTGATGAATTAATTTCAGATACTGCCAAGCTGTTCACAAAGTTCTAAAAACTGGGAGATCACCGGAGATAGACATGTCAAAGCAGTTGTTGTCATCTCTTGAAGATAGGATTCGGACCCACCAACAGGTTTTGTTTTAATTTATTTTTCTTAGCTGTCTTGCTTCATTGCACAAGTGATCTCAGTGTAAGTTCTTACTTGTTGCCAGAGCGGATATGCAGCTAACTTGGCTCCTGGGAAGATTGTAGGCAAACTTCTTAATCTTTTCGATAGTACAGCTCATCGTGTTGTTGGGGGACTTCCTCCACCTGCTCCATCAACTGCAATGAGCAACGGACATCACTATCAATCGTCAGGCTCGAAGGTAAGAAGCAGTCAATCGACCATGGGTATGTCATCATTGATGCCATCAGCATCCATGGAGCCAATAAACGAACGGGTTGGAGATGGAAGTAAAAGGACATTGCATAACAGAAGTGTTTCAGAGCCCAATATTGTTAGATCGCCAAGGGCGGTATGATCACCTGTCTGATCTGTCTGATTTGATCAACTGATGATATGCATTTCCTCTCCTAATTATTTTAAATTTATGGTTGCGATGCAGGAACAGGTGGATACTTCAAATGAACCGACTTCTTCCAGTTCAGATGGCAAAAGTAGTGGCTCAGCCGGAACATCCCGCTTTAGCCGTTTTAGCTTTGGTGCAAGTCTCTTTCAAAAGACTGTTGGATTGGTTTTGAAGCCCCGTCAAGGCCGTCAGGTAGGACCTTTTACACATTCTGTCCCATTGCTGGCTGTAAAAACTAAAATGCATATATACATAATTTGATTATTATGCTCTATATCCTCAAGGCTAAATTAGGGGACACCAATAAGTTCTATTACGATGAAAAGCTGAAGAGATGGGTGGAGGAGGGTGCAGAACCACCCGCTGAAGAGCCCGCACTTGCACCTCCTCCAACAAGCACAGCCTTCCAACCCGAGAAATCAGATTCCTACTCAAAGAATGCTTTTAACAATGCACTCAATTCCAGTGGTGGTTCAGAACATGCCAATTCAACTCCTCCTGGAAGTAGTATGGAGATCCCAGCTTTTCCACCAAGTTCAAATCAGTTCTCAGCGCGTGGCCGGATGGGTGTACGGTCAAGGTATGTGGACTTCCTGTGGTTACATTTATGGTTTCATTGTACAGCTACAGCAAAAATCCTTCAGAAGAACCTGCTAAGTGATATTTTTGAAGTGATCGTAAAAGTAGTGGTGTCATAACTGTCATTTCTAGGCAGTTACTCAGCTGTTGCATTCACAGACTGCAATGGCATGTGCCTCTTAACGCGCTGCGATACTCAGGAGCAGTGTACTATTAATGAATCGCTTACCCAGTCTCCCTTCATCCTATTTATGTCCTCAGTAACTTCATTGTCCAACAATTTATTGACCATTGATTATTTATTTACAATACACACTTCCGCAGCCTTTTTCGAATGATTGAAAATAGTTGCTTCGATGAATCAAGCGGTACAAATTACGTTGGATTGATCATATATCTAGACTCTAAGAAATTATTGGTCAATGTTGGTATTATTTGACTCTACCAAAGTTAAATGAGAACAAGAAATAAAATGAAATGAAGCCTGAAGGTAGTACGAGTACGACATATTTGTTGACCTGTGTGCCACACCTCCATCTCCTTCTGGACGGTTTGCATTTTGCGATGGTAGAAGAGCCTATCATGTATTTATATTTCGAGTATTTCTTTAGATGCGTGATATCCGATTTCTTCCTTGGCAAATATTAGCGGTATATTGCGTCTTTCTCAGTTGATTACAATTCTTGATCTTTGCTTTCCCCTCTTTTTATTTTTGCCTTGTATATTTACAACATGACTCTCCTACTTTGTTTTTTATGTGTGTGACGGTCGGTTTCCTTGAATAGGTATGTCGACACTTTCAACAAAGGTGGCGGGGCGTCCACAAACATGTTCCAGGCACCATCCATTCCCTCATCTCAACCTGCCAGTCTTTCAAGTGCTAAATTTTTCATTCCCACCGCGTCGTCACAAAACCAATCAACATTTGGCACGGAATCCCCAAGGGGAAATGATGTTTCTGAAAGCGAAGAACAGAAACCACTCATGTTCGGGAACGACCCGACACAGTCATCTGGAACATTGCATAGGTTTCCAAGTGTTGATAACATATCAAGATCTGGAATTAGAAGCGGGGATAGTACTTCAGGCAGCCCCCAATCTCGGCGAACAGCTTCATGGAGTGCAGTTCCTAGTGATGCATACACTTCACCACCAACAGCTGACATAAAACCGTCTCCACTTTCATTTATGCCTAGTAACCAGTCATCGGGTAATCTGCACAATAGGGTTGGCAGTTTCGGGGATGATCTCCATGAAGTGCAACTTTGACAAAACTGGTGCTGTAAATATCAAGTTTTGCATCTTACATTCAGTATGAAATCACTGCAGTAAGAACCCGACCTCTCTTAGCAAGGTACCGTTTAAATACCAAGATTTAAATTTTTTATTCTATATATATTTATGCGATCCCTCATCTAACTGAAGCAAATGTACACGCCGAGAAGCTGGAAGTCGACTATTGTAATGTAAGATAGAGTTAGGTTGTTCGCAGCTCTAATCGACGTAGCGCTGCAGAGCAAAAGATGTGTTTTTGGCATTTTGGCAGTCTGATTCTTTATTTCGTTGATTTATTTCAGCTATTAGACAGTTGAGAAATTCTTTCAACTTCTTTAATTTCAGAAAGGATCGATAATGGGAATGAAAAAACCGATGTAGTCGGCCGAGTCCTTTTTATCTGTATTTTGTGCCGATGACTTATAAAAAACATCCCATGGAGGCCCTTAAAGCAAAGAAAGGAAGGAGAGTGGTGAGTGTATTCTCAAATCAGTTATTCCTGAAAAATAGATGAATATTTCTTATTTAGAACCGGAAATCGAAGATGGTAAGTCACATGGTAAAGAAAGAAACTTGACAAGGTATGGGCTTACAAACGGCTCAAAATCACGTGTATAATACATGGTTTTCAGGAATGAAGAGTCTCGAGCAAAAGTGTATGTAAATCATCCAGACGATTCATGGGTTTAGATAAAATACTGTCACAAATTTTGTGAAGCAACCTAGCATATTTGAGGGCGCGGGTGCACGATAAACGACGTTTAAAATAAACTTACGGGCTCTAAATGTGTCTATTTAAAGGTATGTCAAATTTAGCACCCTAAGTCTATTTTATATAGTATTAAGGTACTATGGTGCGAATTTCGAGCTTTTTTATTCCGAGACTTTGTTGGCCAAAAAACGTGGATAATAACTTCGAAATCAGCAATTTTTGGGCATTTTAGAACCCAATTTTTTTCCCGGAATCTTTGTTTATAGAATCATTATATTCTATAATAAATGGTAGATGCTCAGATTTTTCTCAAATCAACATAGAACCGAGTATAAAACTTAACGGCGTTTAAAATAAACTTACGACCTTTAAATGTGTCTATATTAAACGGTAAGTCAAATTTAGCGCCCTGAGTCTCTTTTATATGGTATTAAGGTACTATGGTGCGAATGTCGAGCTTTTTTATTCCGGGACTCCGTTGGCCATAAAACGTGGATAATAACCTTTAAAATCGACAGTATTTGGCCATTTTAAAACCCAATTTTTTTTTTGCTGAATCTTTGTTTATAGGCTCATTATATCCTATAATAAATACTAGATGCTCTGATTTTTCTCAAATCAAAATAGAACAGAGTATAAACTTATTTTGTCTATTTAAACACGACGTTTAAAATAAACTTACGGCCTCTAAATGTGTCTATTTTAAACGGTAAGTCAAATTTAGTGCCCTGAGTCTATTTTATATGGTATTAAGGTACTATGATGCGAATTTCGAGCTTTTTTATTCCGGTACTCTGTCGACCAAAAAATGTGGATAATAATCTTCAAAATAGGCAATTTTTGGCCATTTTCGAACCCAAATTTTTTTTCCCTGAATCTTTGTTTATAGACTCATTATATCCTATAAAAAATACTAGATGCTCAGATTTTTCTCAAATCAACATAGAACAGAGTATAAAACTTATTTTGTCTATTTCAAATACGACGTTTAAAATAAACTTACGGTCTATAAATATGTCTATTTTTAATGGTAAGTCAAATTTAGCGCCCTGAGTCTATTTTATATGGTATTAAGGTTCTATGGTGCGAATTTCGAGCTTTTTTATTCCGGGACTCTGTCGACCAAAAAACGTGGATAATAACCTTCAAAATGGGCAATTTATGGCCATTTTAGAACCCAAAATTTTTTTTCCCTGAATCTTAGTTTATATGGTCATTATATTCTATAATAAATACTAGATGCTCAGATTTTTCGCAAATCAGCATAGAACAGAGTATAAAATTTATTTTGTCTATTTAAACTCGACGTTTAAAATAAACTTACGGCCTCTAAATGTGTCTATTTTAAACGGTAAGTCAAATTTAGCGCCCCGAGTCTATTTTATATGGTATTAAGGAACTATGGTGCGAATTTCGAACTTTTTTATTCCAGGACTCCGTCGGCCAAAAATCGTGGATAATAACCTTCAAAATCGTCGATTTTTTGCCATTTTAGAACCCAAATTTTTTTTTCCCTGAATCTTTGTTTATAGCCTTTTTATATCCTACAAAAAAACTAGATGCTCAGATTTTTCTCAAATCAACCTAGAACAGAGTATAAAACTTATTTTGTCTATTTCAAACACGACGTTTAAAATAAACTTACGGCCTCTAAATGTGTCTATTTTAAACGCTATGTTAAATTTAGCACCTTGAGTCTTTTTTATATGGTATTAAGGTACAATGGTGCGAATGTCGAGCTTTTTTATTCCGGGACTACGTCGGCCAAAAAACGTGGATAATAACCTTCAAAATCGACAATATTTGGCCATTTTAAAACCCAATTTTTTTTTCTTCTGAATCTTTGTTTATAGGCTCATTATATCCTATAATAAATAGTAGATGCTCTGATTTTTCTCAAATCAAAATAGAACAGAGTATAAACTTATTTTGTCTATTTAAACACGACGTTTAAAATAAACTTACGGCCTCTAAATGTGTCTATTTTAAACGGTAAGTCAAATTTAGTGCCCCGAGTCTATTTTGTATGGTATTAAGGTACTATGGTGCGAATTTCGAACTTTTTTATTCCAGGACTCCGTCGGCCAAAAAACGTGGATTAACCTTCAAAATCGACAATTTTTGGCCATTTTAGAACCCAAATTTTTTTTTCCCTAAATCTTTGTTTATAGGCTCATTATATCCTATAATAAATACTAGATGCTCAGATTTTTCTCAAATCAACATAGAACAGAGTATAAAACTTATTTTGACTATTTCAAACACGACGTTTAAAATAAACTTACGGCCTCTAAATGTGTCTATTTTCAACGGTAAGTCAAATTTAGCACCCTGAGTCTATTTTATATGGTATTAAGGTACTATGATGCGAATTTCGAGCTTTTTTATTCCGGTACTCTGTCGACCAAAAAACGTGGATAATAACCTTCAAAATCGACAATTTTTGGCCATTTTAGAACCCAAACTTTTTTTCCCAGAATATTTGTTTATAGGCTCATTATATCCTATAAAAATACTAGATGTTCAGATTTTTCTCAAATCAACATAGAACAGAGTATAAAACTTATTTCGTCTATTTCAAATACGACGTTTAAAATAAACTTACGGTCTATAAATATGTCTATTTTAAATGGTAAGTCAAATTTAGCGCCCTGAGTCTATTTTATATGGTATTAAGGTTCTATGGTGCGAATTTCGAGCTTTTTTATTCCGGGACTCCGTCGGCCAAAAAACGTGGATAATAACCTTCAAAATCGACAATATTTGGCCATTTTAAAACCCAATTTTTTTTTCTTCTGAATCTTTGTTTATAGGCTCATTATATCCTATAATAAATACTAGATGCTCTGAGTTTTCTCAAATCAAAATAGAACAGAGTATAAACTTATTTTGTTTATTTAAACACGACGTTTAAAATAAACTTACGGCCTCTAAATGTGTCTATTTTAAACGGTAAGTCAAATTTAGTGCCCCGAGTCTATTTTGTATGGTATTAAGGTACTATGGTGCGAATGTCGAGCTTTTTTATTCCGGGACTCCGTCGGCCAAAAAACGTGAATAATAACCTTCAAAATCGACAATATTTGGCCATTTTAAAACCCAATTTTTCTTTCTTCTGAATCTTTGTTTATATGCTCATTATATCCTATAATAAATAGTAGATGCTCTGATTTTTCTCAAATCAAAATAGAACAGAGTATAAACTTATTTTGTCTATTTAAACACGACGTTTAAAATAAACTTACGGCCTCTAAATGTGTCTATTTTAAACGGTAAGTCAAATTTAGCGCCCTGAGTCTATTTTATATGGTATTAAGGTACTATGATGCGAATTTCGAGCTTTTTTTATTCCGGTTCTCTGTCGACCAAAAAACGTGGATAATAATCTTCAAAATAGGCAATTTTTTGGCCATTTTAGAACCCAAATTTTTTTTCCCTTAATCTTTTTTTATAGGCTCATTATCTCCTATAAAAAATACTAGATGCTTAGATTTTTCTCAAATCAACATAGAACAGAGTATAAAACTTATTTTGTCTATTTCAAATACGACGTTTAAAATAAACTTACGGTCTATAAATATGTCTATTTTAAATGGTAAGTCAAATTTAGCGCCCTGAGTCTATTTTATATGGTATTAAGGTTCTATGGTGCGAATTTCGAGCTTTTTTATTCCGGGACTCTGTCGACCAAAAAACGTGGATAATAACCTTCAAAATGGGCAATTTTTGGCCATTTTAGAACCCAAATTTTTTTTTCCCTGAATCTTTGTTTATATGCTCATTATATTCTATAATAAATACTAGATGCTCAGATTTTTCGCAAATCAACATAGAACAGAGTATAAAATTTATTTTATCTATTTAAACACGACGTTTAAAATAAAATTACGGCCTCTAAATGTGTCTATTTAAAACGGTAAGTCAAATTTAGCGCCCCGAGTCTATTTTATATGGTATTAAGGTACTATGATGCAAATTTCGAACTTTTTTATTCCAGGACTCCGTCGTCCAAAAATCGTGGATAATAACCTTCAAAATCGTCGATTTTTTACCATTTTAGAACCCAATTTTTTTTTTTCCCTGAATCTTTGTTTATAGGCTCATTATATCCTATAAAAAAACTAGATGCTCAGATTTTTCTCAAATCAACCTAGAACAGAGTATAAAACTTATTTTGTCTATTTCAAACACGACGTTTAAAATAAACTTACGGCCTCTAAATGTGTCTATTTTAAACGCTATGTTAAATTTAGCACCTTGAGTCTTTTTTATATGGTATTAAGGTACTATGGTGCGAATGTCGAGCTTTTTTTATTCCGGGACACCGTCGGCCAAAAAACGTGGATAATAACCTTCAAAATCGACAATATTTGGCCATTTTAAAACCCTATTTTTTTTTTCTTCTGGATTTTTGTTTATAGGATCATTATATCCTATAATAAATACTAGATGCTCTGATTTTTCTCAAATCAAAATAGAACAGAGTATAACACTTATTTTGTCTATTTAAACACGACGTTTAAAATAAACTTACGTCCTCTAAATGTGTCTATTTTAAACGGTAAGTCAAATTTAGCGCCCCGAGTCTATTTTGTATGGTATTAAGGTACTATGGTGCGAATTTCGAACTTTTTTATTCCAGGACTCCGTCGGCCAAAAAACGTGGATTAACCTTCAAAATCGACAATTTTTGGCCATTTTAGAACCCAAATTTTTTTTCCCTGAATCTTTTTTTATAGGCTTAATATATCTTATAATAAATACTAGATGCTCAGATTTTTCTCAAATCAACATAGAAAAGAGTATAAAACTTATTTTGACTATTTCAAACACGACGTTTAACATAAACTTACGTCCTCTAAATGTGTCTATTTTAAACGGTAAGTCAAATTTAGCGCCCTGAGTCTATTTTATATGGTATTAAGGTACTATGATGCGATTTTCGAGCTTTTTTATTCCGGTACTCTGTCGACCAAAAAACGTGGATAATAATCTTCAAAATAGGCAATTTTTGGCCATTTTAGAACCCAAATTTTTTTTCCCTGAATCTTTGTTTATAGGCTTATTATATCCTATAAAAAATACTAGATGCTCAGATTTTTCTCAAATCAACATAGAACAGAGTATAAAACTTATTTTGTCTATTTCAAATACGACGTTTAAAATAAACTTACGGTCTATAAATATGTCTATTTTAAATGGTAAGTCAAATTTAGAGCCCTGAGTCTATTTTATATGGTATTAAGGTTTTATGGTGCGAATTTCGAGCTTTTTTATTCCGGGACTCTGTCGGCCAAAAAACGTGGATAATACCCTTCAAAATCGACAATTTTTGGCCATTTTAGAACCCAAATTCTTTTTTCCCTGAATATTTGTTTATAGGCTCGTTATATCCTATAATAAATACTCGATGCTCAGATTTTCTCAAATAAACATAGAACAGAGTATAAAACTTATTTTGACTATTTCAAACACGACGTTTAAAATAAACTTACGGCCTCTAAATGTGTCTATTATAAACGGTAAGTCAAATTTAGCGCCCGAGTCTATTTTATATGGAATTAAGGTATTATGGTGCGAATTTCTAACTTTTTTATTCCAGGACACCGTCGGCCAAAAAACGTGGATAATAACCTTCAAAATCGACAATATTTGGCCATTTTAAAACCCAATTTTTTTTTTTTCTGAATCTTTTTTTATAGGCTTATTATATCCTATAATAAATACTAGAAGCTCATATTTTTCTCAAATCAAAATAGAACAGAGTATAAAACTTATTTTGTCTATTTAAACACGACGTTTAAAATAAACTTACGGCCTCTAAATGTTTCTATTTTAAACGGTAAGTCAAATTTAGCGCCCCGAGTCTATTTTATATGGTATTAAGGTACTATGATGCGTATTTCGAGCTTTTTTATTCCGGGACTCTGTCGGCCAAAAAACGTGGATAATAACCTTCAAAATCGGCAATTTTTGGCCATTTAAGAACCCAAATTTTTTTTCTCTGAATATTTGTTTATAGGCTCATTATATCATATAATAAATACTGGAAACTCTTATTTTTCTCAAATCAAAATAGAACAGAATATAAAACTTACTTTGTCTATTTAAACAAGACGTTTAAAATAAACTTAGGGCCTCTAAATGTGTCTATTTTAAATGGTAAGTCAAATTTAGCGCCCTGGGTCTATTTTATATGGTATTAAGGTACTATGGTGCGAATTTCGAACTTTTTTATTTCAGGACTCCGTCAGCGAAAAAACGTGCATAATAACCTTCAAAGTCGGCGATTTTTGGCCATTTTAGAACCCAATTTTTTTCCCTGAAAATTTGTTTATAGGCTCATTATATCCTATAATAAATACTAGAAGCTCAGATTTTTCTCAAATCAACATAGAACAGAGTATAAAACTTATTTTGTCGATTTCAAACACACGTTTAAAATAAACTTACGGCCTCTAAATGTGTCAATTATAAACGGTAAGTCAAATTTAGCGGCCCGAGTCTATTTTATATGGTATTAAGGTACTATAGTGCGAATTTCGAACTTTTTTATTCCAGGACTCCGTCGGCCAAAAAACGTGGATAATAATAACCTTCAAAATCGACAATATTTGGCCATTTTAAAACCCAATTTTTTTTTTCTGAATCTTTGTTTATAGACTTATTATATCCTATAATAAATACTAGATGCTCTCATTTTTCTCAAAACAAAATAGAACAGAGTATAAATCTTATTTTGTCTATTTAAACACGACGTTTAAAATAAACTTACGGCCTCTAAATGTGTCTATTTTAAACGGTAAGACAAATTTAGCGCCCCGAGTCTATTTTATATGGTATTAAGGTACTATGGTGCGAATTTCGAACTTTTTTATTCCGGGACTCCGTCGGCCAAAAAACGTGGATAATAACCTTCAAAATCGACAATTTTTGGCCATTTAAGAACCCAAATTTTTTTTCCCTGAATCATTGTTTATAGGCTTATTATATCCTAAAATAAATAATAGATGCTCAGATTTTTCTCAAATCAACATAGAACAGAGTATAAAACTTATTTTGTCTATTTAAAACACAACATTTAAAATAAACTTACGGCCTCTAAATGTGTCTATTTTAAACGGTAAGTCAAATTTAGCGCGCTGAGTCTATTTTATATGGTATTAATGTTTTATGGTGCGAATTTCGAGCTTTTTTATTCCGGGACTCTGTCGGCCAAAAAACGTGGATAATAACCTTCAAAATGGGCAATTTTTGACCATTTTAGAACCAATTTTTTTTTTTCCCTGAATCTTTGTTTATAGGCTTATTATATCCTATAATAAATACTAGAAGCTCAGATTTTTCTCAAATCAACATAGAACAGAGTATAAAACTTATTTTGTCTATTTCAAACTCGACGTTTAAAATACACTTACGGCCTCTAAATGTGTCTATTTTAAACGGTAAGTCAAATTTAGCGCCCTGAGTCTATTTATATGGTATTAAGTTTCTATGGTGCGAATTTCGAGCTTTTTTTTATTCCGGGACTCTGTCGACCAAAAAACGTGGATAATAACCTTTAAAACGGGCAATTTTTGACCATTTTAGAACCAAATTTTTTTTTCCCCTGAATCTTTGTTTAAAGGCTTATTATATCCTATAATAAATACTAGAAGCTCAGATTTTTCTCAAATCAACATAGAACAGAGTATAAAACTTATTTTGTCTATTTCAAACTCGACGTTTAAAATACACTTACGGCCTCTAAATGTGTCTATTTTGAACGGTAAGTCAAATTTAGCGCCCTGAGTCTATTTATATGGTATTAAGTTTCTATGGTGCGAATTTCGAGCTTTTTTTATTCCGGGACTCTGTCGGCCAAAAAACGTGGATAATAACCTTCAAAATCGGCAATTTTTGGCCATTTTAGATCTCAATTTTTTATCCCTGAATATTTGTTTATAGGCTCATTATATCCTATAATAAATACAAGAAGCTCAGATTTTTCTCAAATCAACATAGAACAGAGTATAAAACTTATTTTGTCCATGTTTACCAAAAAAAAAAAAACTTATTTTGTCTATTTCAAAAACGACGTTTAAAATAAAGTTACGGCCACTAAATTTGTCTATTTTAAACGGTATGTCAAATTTAGGACCATGAGTCTTCTTTATATGGTATTAAGGTACTATGTGCGAATGTCGAGTTTTTTTTATTCTGGGACTCCGTCGGCCAAAAAACGTGGAAAATAACCTTCAAAATCGACAATTTTTGGCCATTTAAGAACCCAAATTTCTTTTTCCCGAATCTTTTTTATAGGCTCATTATATACTATAATAAATACTAGATGCTCAGATTTTTCTAAAATCAACATAGAACAGAGTATAAAACTTATTTTGTCAATTTCTAACACGACGTTTAAAATAAACTTACGACCTCTAAATGTGACTATTTTAAACGGTAAGTCAAATTTAGCGCCCCGAGTCTATTTTATATGGTATTAAGGTACTATGGTGCGTATTTCGAGCTTTTTTATTCCGGGACTCTGTCGGCCAAAAAACGTGGATAACCTTCAAAATCGGCAATTTTTTGCCATTTAAGAACCCAAATTTTTTTTCCCTGAATATTTTTTTATAGGCTCATTATATCATATAATAAATACTGGAAACTCTTATTTTTCTCAAATCAAAATAGAACAGAATATAAAACTTACTTTGTCTATTTAAACAAGACGTTTAAAATAAACTTAGGGCCTCTAAATGTGTCTATTTTAAATGGTAAGTCAAATTTAGCGCCCTGGGTCTATTTTATATGGTATTAAGGTACTATGGTGCGAATTTCGAACTTTTTTATTTCAGGACTCCGTCAGCGAAAAAACGTGCATAATAACCTTCAAAGTCGGCGATTTTTGGCCATTTTAGAACCCAATTTTTTTCCCTGAAAATTTGTTTATAGGCTCATTATATCCTATAATAAATACTAGAAGCTCAGATTTTTCTCAAATCAACATAGAACAGAGTATAAAACTTATTTTGTCTATTTCAAACACACGTTTAAAATAAACTTACGGCCTCTAAATGTGTCAATTATAAACGGTAAGTCAAATTTAGCGGCCCGAGTCTATTTTATATGGTATTAAGGTACTATAGTGCGAATTTCGAACTTTTTTATTCCAGGACTCCGTCGGCCAAAAAACGTGGATAATAATAACCTTCAAAATCGACAATATTTGGCCATTTTAAAACCCAATTTTTTTTTCTGAATCTTTGTTTATAGACTTATTATATCCTATAATAAATACTAGATGCTCTCATTTTTCTCAAAACAAAATAGAACAGAGTATAAATCTTATTTTGTCTATTTAAACACGACGTTTAAAATAAACTTACGGCCTCTAAATGTGTCTATTTTAAACGGTAAGTCAAATTTAGGGCCCCGAGTCTATTTTATATGGTATTAAGGTACTATGGTGCGAATTTCGAACTTTTTTATTCCGGGACTCCGTCGGCCAAAAAACGTGGATAATAACCTTCAAAATCGACAATTTTTGGCCATTTAAGAACCCAAATTTTTTTTTCCCTGAATCATTGTTTATAGGCTTATTATATCCTAAAATAAATAATAGATGCTCAGATTTTTCTCAAATCAACATAGAACAGAGTATAAAACTTATTTTGTCTATTTCAAACACGACGTTTAAAATAAACTTACGGCCTCTAAATGTGTCTATTTTAAACGGTAAGTCAAATTTAGCGCGCTGAGTCTATTTTATATGGTATTAAGGTTCTATGGTGCGAATTTCGAGCTTTTTTTATTCCGGACTCCGTCGGCCAAAAAACGTGGATAATAACCTTCAAAATCGACAATTTTTGGCCATTTAAGAACCCAAATTTTTTTTCCCTGAATCATTGTTTATAGGCTTATTATATCCTAAAATAAATAATAGATGCTCAGATTTTTCTCAAATCAACATAGAACAGAGTATAAAACTTATTTTGTCTATTTCAAACTCGACGTTTAAAATACACTTACGGCCTCTAAATGTGTCTATTTTGAACGGTAAGTCAAATTTAGCGCCCTGAGTCTATTTATATGGTATTAAGTTTCTATGGTGCGAATTTCGAGCTTTTTTATTCCGGAACTCTGTCGGCCAAAAAACGTGGATAATAACCTTCAAAATCGGCAATTTTTGGCCATTTTAGATCCCAATTTTTTATCCCTGAATATTTGTTTATAGGCTCATTATATCCTATAATAAATACAAGAAGCTCAGATTTTTCTCAAATCAACATAGAACAGAGTATAAAACTTATTTTGTCTATGTTTACCAAAAAAAAAAAAAACTTATTTTGTCTATTTCAAAAACGACGTTTAAAATAAAGTTACGGCCACTAAATTTGTCTATTTTAAACGGTAAGTCAAATTTAGCGCCCTGAGTCTATTTTATATGGTATTAAGTTACTATGATGCGAATTTCGAGGTTTTTTATTCCGGGACTATGTCGGCCAAAAAACGTGGATAATAACCTTCAAAATCGGCAATTTTTGGCCATTTAAGAACCCAAATTTTTTTTTCCCTGAATATTTGTTTATAGGCTCATTATATCATATAATAAATACTGGAAACTCTTATTTTTCTCAAATCAAAATAGAACAGAATATAAAACTTACTTTGTCTATTTAAACAAAAACGTTTAAAATAAACTTAGGGCCTCTAAATGTGTCTATTTTAAACGGTAAGTCAAATTTAGCGCCCTGAGTCTATTTTATATGGTATTAAGGTACTATGGTGCGAATTTCGAACTTTTTTATTCTAGGACTCCGTCGGCCAAAAAACGTGGATAATAACCTTCAAAATCGGCAATTTTTGGCCATTTTAGAACCCAAATTTCTTTTTCCCGAATCTTTTTTATAGGCTCATTATATACTATAATAAATACTAGATGCTCAGATTTTTCTAAAATCAACATAGAACAGAGTATAAAACTTATTTTGTCAATTTCTAACACGACGTTTAAAATAAACTTACGACCTCTAAATGTGACTATTTTAAACGGTAAGTCAAATTTAGCGCCCCGAGTCTATTTTATATGGTATTAAGGTACTATGGTGCGTATTTCGAGCTTTTTTATTCCGGGACTCTGTCGGCCAAAAAACGTGGATAACCTTCAAAATCGGCAATTTTTTGCCATTTAAGAACCCAAATTTTTTTTCCCTGAATATTTGTTTATAGGCTCATTATATCATATAATAAATACTGGAAACTCTTATTTTTCTCAAATCAAAATAGAACAGAATATAAAACTTACTTTGTCTATTTAAACAAGACGTTTAAAATAAACTTAGGGCCTCTAAATGTGTCTATTTTAAATGGTAAGTCAAATTTAGCGCCCTGGGTCTATTTTATATGGTATTAAGGTACTATGGTGCGAATTTCGAACTTTTTTATTTCAGGACTCCGTCAGCGAAAAAACGTGCATAATAACCTTCAAAGTCGGCGATTTTTGGCCATTTTAGAACCCAATTTTTTTCCCTGAAAATTTGTTTATAGGCTCATTATATCCTATAATAAATACTAGAAGCTCAGATTTTTCTCAAATCAACATAGAACAGAGTATAAAACTTATTTTGTCTATTTCAAACACACGTTTAAAATAAACTTACGGCCTCTAAATGTGTCAATTATAAACGGTAAGTCAAATTTAGCGGCCCGAGTCTATTTTATATGGTATTAAGTTACTATAGTGCGAATTTCGAACTTTTTTATTCCAGGACTCCGTCGGCCAAAAAACGTGGATAATAATAACCTTCAAAATCGACAATATTTGGCCATTTTAAAACCCAATTTTTTTTTCTGAATCTTTGTTTATAGACTTATTATATCCTATAATAAATACTAGATGCTCTCATTTTTCTCAAAACAAAATAGAACAGAGTATAAATCTTATTTTGTCTATTTAAACACGACGTTTAAAATAAACTTACGGCCTCTAAATGTGTCTATTTTAAACGGTAAGTCAAATTTAGCGCCCCGAGTCTATTTTATATGGTATTAAGGTACTATGGTGCGAATTTCGAACTTTTTTATTCCGGGACTCCGTCGGCCAAAAAACGTGGATAATAACCTTCAAAATCGACAATTTTTGGCCATTTAAGAACCCAAATTTTTTTTTCCCTGAATCATTGTTTATAGGCTTATTATATCCTAAAATAAATAATAGATGCTCAGATTTTTCTCAAATCAACATAGAACAGAGTATAAAACTTATTTTGTCTATTTCAAACACGACGTTTAAAATAAACTTACGGCCTCTAAATGTGTCTATTTTAAACGGTAAGTCAAATTTAGCGCCCTGAGTCTATTTTATATGGTATTAAGGTTCTATGGTGCGAATTTCGAGCTTTTTTTATTCCGGACTCCGTCGGCCAAAAAACGTGGATAATAACCTTCAAAATCGACAATTTTTGGCCATTTAAGAACCCAAATTTTTTTTCCCTGAATCATTGTTTATAGGCTTATTATATCCTAAAATAAATAATAGATGCTCAGATTTTTCTCAAATCAACATAGAACAGAGTATAAAACTTATTTTGTCTATTTCAAACTCGACGTTTAAAATACACTTACGGCCTCTAAATGTGTCTATTTTGAACGGTAAGTCAAATTTAGCGCCCTGAGTCTATTTATATGGTATTAAGTTTCTATGGTGCGAATTTCGAGCTTTTTTATTCCGGGACTCTGTCGGCCAAAAAACGTGGATAATAACCTTCAAAATCGGCAATTTTTGGCCATTTTAGATCCCAATTTTTTATCCCTGAATATTTGTTTATAGGCTCATTATATCCTATAATAAATACAAGAAGCTCAGATTTTTCTCAAATCAACATAGAACAGAGTATAAAACTTATTTTGTCTATGTTTACCAAAAAAAAAAAAAACTTATTTTGTCTATTTCAAAAACGACGTTTAAAATAAAGTTACGGCCACTAAATTTGTCTATTTTAAACGGTAAGTCAAATTTAGCGCCCTGAGTCTATTTTATATGGTATTAAGTTACTATGATGCGAATTTCGAGGTTTTTTATTCCGGGACTATGTCGGCCAAAAAACGTGGATAATAACCTTCAAAATCGGCAATTTTTGGCCATTTAAGAACCCAAATTTTTTTTTCCCTGAATATTTGTTTATAGGCTCATTATATCATATAATAAATACTGGAAACTCTTATTTTTCTCAAATCAAAATAGAACAGAATATAAAACTTACTTTGTCTATTTAAACAAAAACGTTTAAAATAAACTTAGGGCCTCTAAATGTGTCTATTTTAAACGGTAAGTCAAATTTAGCGCCCTGAGTCTATTTTATATGGTATTAAGGTACTATGGTGCGAATTTCGAACTTTTTTATTCTAGGACTCCGTCGGCCAAAAAACGTGGATAATAACCTTCAAAATCGGCAATTTTTGGCCATTTTAGAACCCAATTTTTTTTCCCTGAATATTTGTTTATAGGCTCATTATATTCTATAATGAATACTAGAAGCTCAGATTTTTCTCAAATCAACATAGAACAGAGTATAAAACTTATTTTGTCTATTTCAAACTCGACGTTTAAAATACACTTACGACCTCTAAATGTGTCTATTTTGAACGGTAAGTCAAATTTAGCGCCCTGAGTCTATTTATATGGTATTAAGTTTCTATGGTGCGAATTTCAAGCTTTTTTATTCCGGGACTCTGTCGGCCAAAAAACGTGGATAATAACCTTCAAAATCGGCAATTTTTGGCCATTTTAGATCCCAATTTTTTATCCCTGAATATTTGTTTATAGGCCCATTATATCCTAAAATAAATAATAGATGCTCAGATTTTTCTCAAATCAACATAGAACAGAGTATAAAACTTATTTTGTCTATTTAAACACGACGTTTAAAATAAACTTACGGCCTCTAAATGTGTCTATTTTAAACGGTAAGTCAAATTTAGCGCCCCGAGTCTATTTTATATGGTATTAAGGTACTATGGTGCGAATTTCGAACTTTTTTATACCAGGACTCCGTCGGCCAAAACACGTGGATAATAACCTTCAATATCGACAATTTTTGGCCATTTTAGAACCTAAATTTTTTTTTCCCTGAATCTGTGTTTATAGGCTCATTATATTTTATAATAAATACTAGATGCTCATATTTTTCTCAAATCAACATTGAACAGAGTATAAAATCTATTTTGTCTATTTCAAACACGACATTTAAAATAAATTTACGGCCTCTAAATGTGTCTATTTTAAACGGTATGTTAAATTTAGCATCCTGAGTCTTTTTTATATGGTATTAAGGTACTATGGTACGAATGTCGAGCTTTTTTTATTCTGCGACTCCGTCGGCCAAAAAACGTGGATAATAACCTTCAAAATCGACAATATTTAGCCATTTTAAAACCCAATTTTTTTTCCCTGAATATTTGTTTATAGGCTCATTATATCCTATAATAAATACTAGAAGCTCAGATTTTTCTCAAATCAACATAGAATAGAGTATAAAACTTATTTTGTCTATTTCAAACACGACGTTTGAAATAAACTTACGGCCTCTAAATGTGTCTATTTTAAACGGTAAGTCAAATTTAGCGCCCTGAGTCTATTTTATATGGTATTAAGGTTCTATGGTGCGAATTTCGAGCTTTTTTATTCCGGGACTATGTCGGCCAAAAAACGTGGATAATAACCTTCAAAATCGTCAATTTTTGGCCATTTTAGAACCCAAATTTTTTTTCCCTGAATATTTGTTTATAGACTCATTATATCCTATAATAAATACTAGAAGCTCAGATTTTTCTCAAATCAAAATAGAAAAGAGTATAAAACTTATTTTGTCTATTTCAAACACGACGTTTAAAATAAACTTACGGCCTCTAAATGTGTCTATTTTAAACGGTAAGTCAAATTTAGCGCCCTGAGTCTTTTTTATATGGTATTAAGGTACTATGGTGCGAATGTTGAGCTTTTTTATTCCAGGACTCCGTCGGCCAAAAAACGTGGATATAACCTTCAAAATCGACAATTTTTGGCCATTTTAGAACCCAAATTTTTTTTCCCTTAATCTTTGTTTATAGCCTCATTATATCCTATAAGAAATACTAGATGCTCAGACTTTTCTCAAATCAACATAGAACAGAGTATATAACTTATTTTGTCTATTTCAAACACGGCGTTTAAAATAAACTTACGGCCTCTAAATGTGTCTATTTTAAACGCTATGTTAAATTTAGCACCCTGAGTCTTTTTTATATGGTATTAAGGTACTATGGTGCGAATGTCGAGCTTTTTTATTCCGGGACTCCGTCGGCCAAAAAACGTGGATAATAACCTTCAAAATCGACAATATTTGGCCATTTTAAAACCCAATTTTTTTTTCTGAATCTTTGTTTATAGGCTTATTATATCCTATAATAAATACTAGATGCTCTGATTTTTCTAAAAACAAAATAGAACAGAGTATAAAACTTATTTTGTCTATTTAAACACGACGTTTAAAATAAACTTACGGCCTCTAAATGTGTCTATTTTAAACGGTAAGTCAAATTTAGCACCCCGAGTCTATTTTATATGGTATTAAGGTACTATGGTGCAAATTTCGAACTTTTTTATTCCCGGACTCTGTGACTCTGTGAGAGCAAGTGGGAAAGCGTTGTGAGAGGTCACAAACATTTTTTTTTGCTGGGACCCACTGGCATAAAATACTTTTATTAGGCGGATAAGCTTGTGATGTGAGACAAAGAGGCAACTGGGAGAGGCAAATGGGAGGACAAGTGGGAAAGGGTTGTGAGAGGTCACAAACCTGTGACCGTGACAAACGACGGACTGATCAAGTATATCAGATTATGCCTGGAAGGCTGGAACTAACATGAAGCTTAAAACAAGATTCGACGAGGCACTAATTAAGATGACAGAACTCCAGAAGAGGTAGAATAAGTGAATACTAACCTTGAAACCGTGAAGACATGGACTGTGGCAGACGTCCGGCACCGCAGCAAAAGCAAAAGGGCTTCCCGCTTCTGTACTTTCGAACTCCCTTTTCTGTCTGAGACAGTGTATCTCTCAGAGTCTGGGCACGAAGAATTTCAGTGAACGAAATCAGTATCTGCACTGAAATAGGTAAATATCAGCAGTCTGAAATTGATCGATTCACAGACAGATCAGGACGCGTTCAAGTAAAAAGACAGTCGCCAATAAATAGCCCTTTACAGTACAAACAGCAAATTGCAAAGGGCGCCCTTTGCAGCCTTAGTGCAGAATTATACGGGAAATTAAGACTGTCCCGTATAAGACTCGCTGTTTATAATGACAGTTACGTTATTCGCCTGCAACTCAATGCCGCAGGAGTGCAGGACCATTTACGTTCTGTAAAGGGCGCCTTAGTGCAGAATTATACGGGAAATTAAGACTGTCCCGTATAAGACTTGCTGTTTATAATGACAGTTACGTTATTCGCCTGCAACTCAATGCCGCAGGATTGCAGGACCATTCAGGTTCAGAACATCTGATGTTCTTTTCGGCTGAAACGAGCTGAATTGAATTAATTGGAGTAGAGCTTAATTGAACTAAATTGAGTGAAACTGAGGTGAAGTGAATTTAGTTGAATAAAAAGTTTATTTTGTGAAGAGATTAATTAAACATAATTGATTGAACGTAAATAAAACCTAACGAAATATAGCCAAGCAAAATTGAAACGAGCTGAAATTAAGCCAGAAAGAACAGAGCCTAATCAAGCATTTAACTCAAATACAAGGCAACCAAAGTTAGCTCTTCCGATGTCAGCCATCTTCTGCAAGTATCAGAGGAAGCAAAACCGAACAAAAACAGTATATCATTGTTCATCAACTAAGCTCGCATAATTCGCAGCAAAACATTACAGTCATAAACCGAGTCATTTTCAGGTTGTCGTACACATCGAACATTTATGTGTCAAAACATTCTCAACTGAAACAACCCCACAAACAAAAATTCACAAACAACAGATGGGCAGCATTGAATAAGATTAGGCCGCGCCAGCAAATACCACAACATTGTCTGATACCACGCTAAGGTCGCTAACATGTTTAATCGAACACTGTCAGGAAAAGGATCAGGACTACCTGATCAGGACTGTCGCTCCGCTTAATCTTACTGACATCGAAACTGAATTTATCCCCGTGACAATCTATGAACTGTTTCTTGGTCATTTTAAGCCAATTTCCTGCAACATTTCCAAACATTCAATTTAATAACTCTCAATATACAACCCTATTCTTGGGTAACACGGTTTTACATAAAAACAGTCTGAAACGGAGCGAAGAACAACCCATTTTTCACAATTTCTCTTGTAAGACCGTTCTACGCAAGAAGTTTGTAAAACGGATTTTTTAAGTAATTAGCAGCTTCCCATTTAAAAACAGAAAACCCCAAAAATTAATCAGGAAAACCATTAAAAACCCAATTATTGAAAACAAAAACCCATAAATAATTGAACAAATTGCCACTTTAAACCATTACAAATTCTTATATAAAGGCGATTTACAAGAAACTTTCTCGTAATAATACAGAGGGGTGAGGATAAAATTTAAATCCAGTAAAATGGTGAATTGGGTAAATTTTATCATAAACCCTAACGTATCATGATATGATTGATATCTATATCAAATTAACCCAGTAAAAAAATCGAAGTTGGTTAAATTAATTCAAAGGGACTAACATTATCAGAATATTGTTAAATGTCAATACATTAGAGAATTAATTAAGGTAAAATATTACAGTAATTGTGATACAGTAAATAATTAAACATGAAATTAGAGCGATTTTCGGGAGGGATTACGTAATTAATCTTACTTAGCAAGGAATCGATCAACGGTGAAAGTAAGTAAAAGGAAGTATAAATGGTTAAAGAAACGGAGAAAGAAATGGAAAGGATCCTAAAACCGTCTCACAACTCTCACTAAGACCATGTTTATCAATCGTTACTATAGCACTATCTGGACCGAGTTCCTGCATTAAAATACTATTATATACTTCTTAACCTACTTACTAGACCTAGTTACTGATTTTGTTATTTTATCAAGCCCTGGTTAGACCTATGAATTCCGACATTATTTTTTGTTAAATTGAAATCACGTATGAGACCATTGGAACGGACCAGTTCCTAAACATGTTCCAACAGGTCCATTTCAGACCACTTGGAACGGAACTAGTTCCTATAATTTATTTTAATTTACTTTTTGATTTTAATTAATTTTTGTCCTTATTCAAAACCTAGCCTTTGCTAGACGACCTACCTATAAACGTAGTCTAAGTTCTTGTAACTCGTTAGTTGGAAGGTTTAATACTCCCTCCATTCTTTTTATATCACCCTATTTCTTTATACACATTTGTCGATACTCATTTTGTTTTGATTATATCTTTAGCTGCATACTACTAAAAATTATAAAATTTTGATATTCTTAATCCTCTTACCAAGACAATCCAAAAAAGATCTCACATGAATATATTTCTGTGAACGGATTGAGAGAAAATTGACGTTGAATACTCGATTGTGAATAGTGTCCAAAAGAGATATTAGGTGATATAAAAAGAATGGAGGGAGTACAAATTCTTATTTATGACGGACAATATTTAACATAAATGACTTTTTTTAATTTGATTTGATCTGTTATAATCTTGTGTCAGACAATATATTCGTCATAAATGAAAATTTGTTGCAAGTTATTGAGTGATTATAGAGTATCGGCCTATCGGGTACATGTTTATGATTTAACATCTTATTATTGCTTGGGTCATTCTCTCCGTTGAGCTTGTTCTATGTTATAAGACGGTTTTATAAGATACATAGATCGATAATGCTAAATGAGATACACTGGCTAGGCTGAGTTGTACTGCTCCTAACCACGCTTACAGTGGCTGACCTTGAGAGATACAGATGGTCAGATGCTAGAGAATGACAAATAGTGTCAAGAATAAGAATCAGAATATACATTCTGATATGGTTGCTGTTATTGTATAATATTTTATCTTCTTAGTTAAGGATAGTATATATTAGTTGCTATATTATAGGAAGGAAGATAATGATAGGATATTCTATGTAAGTTGTATATATGCTAGACTTGTATCAGCTTTGCAATTCAAGGAAATAACATCATTCATAATCATACGTTATTTCACATGGTATCTCGAGCGTAAAAGATCCTAAAATTTTCAAACTGAAGATCATCAATATGACTGGTGATAATTCGAAAACTGAAGGGAGCGGTCCTAAGACAATTCCCATGGCATCTCCATTGTATCTACATCCGTCGGACAGTCCTAGTTTGAACGTCACACAAATAATTTTTGACGGTACAAACTATGACATGTGGTCGGAAGCTGTGAGGAACGGATTAGATGCTAAAAATAAATTAGGCTTTATCGAGGGAACGGTAAAGAAGCCGACAAGCAATGAAGAAGATAACCTAGAAGTTGTAGCATGGCGTCAATGTAACGCGATGTTACGGGCGTGGCTTCGAAACGTGATAGATCCAAAGCTACATCCGAGTATCACGTTTACTCAAACCATTCAAGAAATATGGGAAGAGTTACACGGACGATACTCGGCAGGAAACGCCCCTCGAGTCCATCAACTCAAGGGTGAATTGAATGAATGTAAACAGGGGCAAGAGACAGTAGTCGAGTATTACACTCGACTGAAAATTATTTGGGATGAGTTAGCCAAATATAGCAAGATTAAGGATTGCAATTGTGGAGCGGCAGCGTCTATAGCAAAAGAAAAAGAGGAAGAAAAAGTACATCAATTTTTGATGGGCTTGGATGCTAAGGTATACGGTCAAATCCGAACAAATTTGCTTATGGACGACCCAATTGCATCACTGAATCGAGTTTATGCCATCGTTTTGAGAGAAGAGCGGCACTCCTCTCTTTCCCAAGTAAAGGAGGAGCGAATGGACGCTGCAATGGCTGTCAGATTCAATGGTGGGAAAGACAAGGGCAAACACCTAGGAAATGACGAGGAAGAATCAGACAGGCCACCACCACCGCGTTGCACCTACTGTGGAAAGTATTACCACACTGAAGCGGACTGTTATGACAAGCATGGATATGATGAAGTGAAAGCAAGAGAGCGTGGTCGTGGTCGTAGAGGTCGTGGCAGTGGGGGCCGTGGCAGAGGAAGGGGCCGCGGGTACCAGGCGAATGCAATGACAGGGACAAGCAAAGCAGTTGAACAAGGGAGTTCAAACATCCCATTTACCGCCGAAGAGATAGACAGATTGAAGATTATTTTGAAAAACAGTCCCGATGGAAGTGATAAACTCCAAGGTATGAAAATTACTGTAAATACGGAATGGTTAATTGATAGCGGAGCCTCACACCATATGACAGGAAAGCGTGACTGTCTGAAAAATATATGGGAAGAAGATTATTCCACTGTTAACCTCCCTGATGGAAGACGTGTAGCGGCTACGGTACATGGAGAAGTTCGCTTAAATGATAATTTCGTTTTGAAAGACGTCTTATTTGTTCCCTCGCTCACTTGTGATCTTATTTCAGTGAAACAATTAATTCATGAGAACAATTGTTTAATAACTTTTTATCCGGATTATTGTGAAATGCAGGACCGGAATACGAAGATGATGATTGGACGGGGTGAGCATAGAGACGGGGTATACTACTATCGGCCGAATAAAGAGGATTTTGCTGGAAGAGTGACGGGTGACAATGAGAACAGATTGTGGCATCGAAGGGTAGGACATCCTTCGAAAAAAAATTTTACTAGTTTTTCCAATTTGGTTGGACGTAAGTTATTTTGGAATTTGAATGATTTATGTGATTCGTGTTGTCGCGCAAAACAATCCCGAACTTCTTTTAATATTAATAATAGTCGGTGTGACGTTTTATTTGGCCTTATACACTGTGACCTTTGGGGACCATACAAAGTACCTAGCTTGACCCGTGCACATTATTTTCTCACCATAGTCGATGACCATAGTCGGGGAGTCTGGGTTTATTTAATTAAAGACAAGGGTGAGGCTGGGACATACATGAAATTTTTTTGCCAAATGGTTAAGAATCAATTTGAGACTAGTGTGAAAATAATACAAAGTGACAATGGGACGGAGTTGTTATCCGGCTCAATGCAAAATTATTATGAAGAGAATGGGATATTATTTCGCACTAGTAATGTGGATACGCCACAACAAAATGGAAGGGTTGAACGAAAACATCGACACATACTAGAGAAGGCTCGGGCATTACGTTTTGAAGGGAATTTACCGTTACAATTTTGGGGAGAATGTATCACGACCGCTGCGTACTTGATAAATCGAACACCCACCCCCTTGCTTAATGGCAAAACCCCTTTCGAAATTATTTATCGAAAACCACCCAAACTCGATAATTTACGAGTTTTAGGTTGCTTATGCTATGTTCATAATAAAGACCGAACCCGAGATAAGTTTGGCGAACGGGGGCTTCGGTGTGTTTTTATCGGGTACCCACATAGCAAGAAAGGGTGGAAAGTTTATGATTTACGAGACAAACGAGTTTTCGTTTCCCGAGATGTAATGTTTTATGAGAACACTTATCCTTATCATATTACTGCTGGTTCCAATTCCCCACCCACAATTGAACCCAATCAACATATATCCAATGATTCCCCATTCGTTGATTACATCAGTGATTCCTCCTCGGATCACGATGTAAGAGGGAGTGTTGAACTAAGGGAGGGGAATAGTGAAACAAGGGAAGTGAACCATGAAACAATTGAAAACCACGAAACAGGGGAATTAAATGGCGAAACTCGTCACGATGAGGAGAGTGACACAGAATCAGGAATGAATGCAGTAAGAATGCCGGTCACAGAAAACGAACAACAGGTGATGGGCAGGGGAGCGAGAGAGAAATTTGAACCGGCATGGAAGAAAGATTATTGTTGCAAATCCACAAGAGTAACTGCCCCGAATCACAATGCTCATCTCGATCAATCAAAGTCTGTCCGGTCAGGTACTCGATATTCTATTGATAATTATGTTATTAACAATTGTTTTTCAACTACTCATAAAGTCTTTCTAGCTGCTATTGATAAAGAAACAGAGCCCATGAACTACAAAGCAGCCGTGAAGGATAGGAGGTGGAGAGAGGCCATGAGTAAGGAGATAGAAGCCTTGGAGAAAAATGAAACATGGAAGATCGTTACATTGCCAAGAGGAAAGAAAGCCATAGGATGCAAATGGGTGTACAAAGTTAAATACAAAGCCGATGGTAGTGTGGAACGGTACAAGGCTCGTTTAGTGGCGCAAGGATTCACACAAATAGAGGGAGTTGATTTTCATGAAACCTATGCGCCAGTTGCAAAAATGACGAGCGTAAGGTGTATGTTGGCAGTCGCTGTGTCGAAGGGATGGTACATAGAGCAATTAGACGTGAACAATGCCTTCTTGCACGGAGACCTCGAAGAAGAAGTGTACATGAGAATACCACAGGGGTTCGAAAAGGGAGCAGAAGCGAAGGTATGCAAACTACTTAAATCAATTTACGGTCTAAAACAAGCTTCACGTAATTGGTTTGCAAAACTGACGTCCTCGTTAAAGAATTACGGGTTTACTCAATCAATGGCGGATTATTCTCTATTTACTATGAGACAAGGTGATGTTTTTATTGGAGTGCTCGTTTATGTTGACGATATGATATTGGTGAGTAACGACAGGGAGGCATGTGATAATTTCAAGGCTTTCTTAAACAAGAGCTTTGGAATTAAGGATTTGGGAAAGTTAAAATACTTTCTAGGTATTGAAGTGGCCCATGGAAAGGAAGGTTTGTTTCTAAACCAAAGGAAGTATGCATTGAGCATAATAGAAGAGACGGGGATGAAAGGTGCGAAAACGGTACACACGCCAATTAGACAACGACACAATTTATCCTTAGCCAAAGGGTATGTTTTGAGAGACATTATGAAATATCGTCGTCTCGTAGGGCGTTTGGTGTATTTAACTATCACGAGACCGGACCTTGTTTATGCGGTTCATGTATTATCACAATTTGTTAATGAGCCAAGGAAAGAGCATTGGGAAGCGGCTTTGAGAGTTGTGAAGTACATAAAGAGGAATCCCAGCAAAGGTATTACGATGAATAAGGAGTCGGATTTCGGGATAAGAGGCTACTGTGATTCAGACTACGCGGCTTGTCCATTGACGAGAAGGTCGATAAGTGGATACTTTATTTCACTAGGGAAGTCACCCATCTCGTGGAGGGCAAAGAAACAGGTAACAGTTGCGAAATCGACGGCGGAAGCGGAGTACAGGGCTATGGCAGCCGTGACCAGCGAACTCATATGGGTTAAGTCTTTCTTAGCTTCCTTGGGTGTGTTTCATATCAAGGAGATGGACTTATATTGCGATAACCAAGCTGCAATTTATATAGCAAAGAATCCGGTATTTCATGATAGGACGAAGCACATAGAGATCGATTGTCATTTCATTCGACAACACATTGTTTCGAAAGAAATCAAAACGTCACATGTGAGAAGCAAAGAACAAATAGCGGACTTGTTTACGAAGGCACTCGGAGGAGAAATATTCGACCATTTACAATACAAGTTGGGTCTCGGTGTTCCTAGAGCTCCAACTTGAGAGGGAGTGTCAAGAATAAGAATCAGAATATACATTCTGATATGGTTGCTGTTATTGTATAATATTTTATCTTCTTAGTTAAGGATAGTATATATTAGTTGCTATATTATAGGAAGGAAGATAATGATAGGATATTCTATGTAAGTTGTATATATGCTAGACTTGTATCAGCTTTGCAATTCAAGGAAATAACATCATTCATAATCATACGTTATTTCATAAATAGTTTATCTTTAATTCCCCAAATTTATTTTATTTGACCTGTCGTAATAAGAGCGACCTATTGATTGAAATCCACAAATCTTGATCCTGGGCTTCCAAATATTGATCGGTTTTGCATGGGATGACATGCAATACTAAAAAAAGCTGTAATACCTCGATGGGGGTGTTACAAAAGCTTAGCAAACTTCCCGATGAATTAAGTTCATCTAGATAATTTAATCATAAACTCAAGCAATTATCAATTTAATGCATAAAAATTAGGAAAAAACACAAGGGTTTTCGAGACAAAGTATGGGGTACGTAATAACTTAGTTATCGCTTTTTCAAACAATGTGCTGAAATTCCACCTCGTGTGTTATTGGAGTCTATCATAATTTCGAGGTCATGTATAATGGATGAACCATTTCAAATTCCCAGTCGAGATCTTAAAAATGGTTAAGATCGACTCAATTATTATATTTATTCCTATTAATAATCCCAACTAGCAATAGATGAACTAACTCATTGACGGAATTTATCACCCTCAGTTTATGATTTACCAATCGAGTTTATTTAAAACCGGTTTTAACCTACAATATCTGACAACCTCTTTCTTCCTCTTCCGTAGTTCTGTGTTACAGTATAAAATCGATCTTGAGACTCCAACTATCAACTTACTGTTAGTACTCTAACAAGTAACAATATCAATCAGATATAACAATATCTTAAGTAAGACGGTATTATATTAAAAGGGTAACAAATAAACTAATAATTTATGAAGCAATAAGTCTTATAGAAGACGGATATATCCGTCACAAGTTGAGAACGGGTCAAGTAATACTAAGTAGTTAGATAAGACAAAAGCAAATTACTTAGGTAATAACATTATACTTTTGTCTTATCTAACAACTTGGGTATTACTTAACCCGTCTTCAACTTATAACAGATTTGTCCGTCTTCTATCCGAATTTGGAATCAATTTATACTAGTACATTATAAAGAAAAAAGGTCACGTCCATGCAATGTGAAGATCAAGAAATTTCGTGGAGGCTTCCAATTTTTGTTTTGGAGTCTGTGTCTTAATCAACCAAACTTAAGCCAAAAGATTAATCTACCTTTTTAGCTCATTATATTTTGTACACCGTATTAGTGATCGTTTTGTAATTTTGTATGTTGTTAGGCCGAGTAGGCCTTACGTATTCCGCTTCTTGTTTTTACCAATCTATGGTATTCCGCTATCATAATTACCAATTTCTTGTATTGACAAATCCATTGTATTTGGCTGAGTTGATTCATTGTAACAGCCAAATACTTTGATGTATAAATAGTTTGGTGATTGAAAATAATAAAACACTCATTCATTCTATCAAAACACAATTCCGTCTCAACTATCTTAACATATGTTGTTAGCAAAATGTTAACTACGGCTCGCCTAGGTCCAAAGCCCGAAGAAAGGAGGAGGGTTGCAGTAGTTCTGTGGCTGATACCGTAAAAACTTAATCACATTGTATGGACATGAATCGGAATTTATTTGAACATTCTATGGTCGTATTTTGAGGTGTGTGATCTCTTGTTAACGGTTCTAAAAGGAGATTCATATCGGTTAACCCTTAATTATTTTGAGATTAAGACTCGGTTTTTGTTGTTGCTAGGAAAATGTTATAATTAAACTTAAGTAAACTACATTCTAAGTTAATTTCACAATCCAACGTCTTGGCATCAATCTTTCCTTTTATACATAGACATTTCTACGTCACGATCTAATAAACTTACCAAATGATATGTAATTAAGGGTTTACATTTTGTAATTAACTATGCAAATTGCAAATAATGCATATGAAGTATTGGCATAAATGCATAATAGCATGTACGTAACTCCCTCCGTCTCAATCACTTATTTGCCTTTTTTATTATTATCTTCAGAATAACATGCATTCTGATTAAAGGTATACAAATGATTCAGAGTTAAAAGCGAGGGTGTACCATTTTCATCGCCTTTTTTTTGAAAGCTCGAGTAGCAAGGAGAAGTTTTTGATCGGAGCAACTTTACTATTTACTCCGATTTTAATATATTCTTCTCATTTGATTTTACGCGATTCCAGTAACAAAACATGTTCCGTAACAATGTTGTATGATGAGAAATGCTTGATGAACTCATTTCTCCATCACTCACATTCCGTTAAAAAGTTCAACCTGAATTTACAATAATAGATGTACTATCTCAACTAAAACCTTAAGGTGATGCTTGATGCCCAACTATTATTAATATTCCTATTACGTTCCCTCACTCAAATGCTCATTGAGCTTGAATAATGGTTAGTTTGCACAGGCTCCATCATAGCGTGTGCTGGTTTCCATTTCGTGTTTTTGAGGGGATTTGAGATTGCCAGGATTCGAAACCGTGACCTTCGGTCACACTGGCTGTGATACCATTATAGATGAACCATCCCAATATCAATCAAAACCTTAAGATTTTGATTGGGATGGTTCCTCTATCATACAAAACCGTTTTACACGAGAATTTTTAATCATTTCAATCAAAACCATATTTAAATAACATACTCGTACATAGTTATAAACCATGATCAATTAGTGCAATTCCGTACCTCTCTACACGTTAAAACGTACCATTAAAATGGTACAGAGAATCCGCTCTTCTATTCTAAGAATAGTAACTTACACTAAAGAGCAATCATGGAGAGTTCATGTAAACTAGCATCATCACCTTCATCATATCGTAACGAAGACAAATGTCGTCTCGTTCGAGTCAATCTCTCACTAATCAATCGAAGAGCTCGATCCCATCTCGCGCCATTATTATTACTAGTATTTCGAGAAGCACCCCTATAAGTATGAGCATTATTATCACCGTTATTATCTTCGAGAACAATCTGAGTTAGCTGAAACATGAAAAGACGTGACGAGTATAGTAACTCGATATACGCTTGTCGAATGATACGTATACTTGAGGACATTTTTAGAATAAAAGGGAAAATTAAGCCGACCGCCATTGGTGTACAACCATGGCTAGCTAGTTTTGTAAGCTTGAGGTTTGCTAGGGCTAGTAGGTGAAAACCCATGAAATATGAAGAAGGGTTTTTTTTTTTTACTGTGGTAAAAATACTATTAGGGATAAAAAATGGTTAAGTTATGTAGTAATAATAAGAAAATAAGGCATTTGATAGATGTTCTTATTAAGTTGTTTGTCATTACTTATATATAGCTAGTTGGGTACATATATCTACCCACATTATTGGAAGGATGTGGTAGATAACAAAATTATTATGCGGTGACGGGATTATCTGTCACAAGTTGCGACGGGCTAGGTATACCACTTGATTAGATAAGATAAGAATGAAAGTATATAGAGAATTACAAATGATTTACTTTTATCTCCCCAAATGAATTTTAATTGATCCGTCAGAAACCTGTAACGGATATTACCGTCACAAATAAGAACTTGTGAAAAATAAAATCAAAATTTTATAATAATAGTCGTTTTGTTTCAATCATATATTTATTTATCTTTTATTTTATCTGTGAGAGTATTTTAATTAAGGTAAATAAACGTTTGGGAACAAAGAGGATATGTTTTATCACTAAAATTTAAGAGAAACGTTCTTTTAATAAATTATTGAAAGATTATTTTTTTGTACCATTTTATTTATATGTCGTGACCCTTTTGTCATTTATCGTACCATAGTAATTTCGTACTTATTTACATAACAAATGTACTTATTTTATCTTTAATCATAATTTGTACCTATTATATTAATTTTAGTACCACTTTTTCTTAAATTTGTACAGTAGTCTCTTAATAAGTTTATTGAGAGGCGCTCTCTCGGGAGACTTACTGATGTTTTATAGTAAATTTATTATGCATTAAACTAGTTTAATAAGTGATTAGAAGTATATCATCATTTAGTTTGTATTAATTTTGATTATGTAAATGGTTATTTGTTTATGATTTTGACATTATTATTTAATTATTTATTTCTTTTGTCTCGGTTATTTGTTGTTTATTCTATTTCAGGGTGTCTCAGACTCTCTGTTAATTATTATCCTTTCTATTTTAAGAATGAACTTTATAACCAGTTTGATCCTTGCTATCATTTAGTAATTGACCACCTCCCTTTTTTTAATTTTTTGTGTTAAAATTAAAAGAAAACGATTCTCGCTACCGTACATTAGATAAAAAAAAGTTTGAAGAATGTGGATGCTTTTAGCTTTATTTAACCAAGTTGAAATTAATTAGGTTTATCTTAGTGGTGAGGTTTAAGGAGCTTGAATTGTTGAGATTTATGATTTATGATGATGTAGTTTAGTGCATGTCTATGAATTGGAATACACACTTGTAAAGTTCCATGTAAAAGATCATCAATAGGATAATTTAGCATTTCAAATCACATGAAAAACATCATGCTTTAAACTTTGCAATAAAATAAACAGTAAGTCTTACATAAGACTGATATTATCCGTATTAAATTTAAAACGGATTAAATATCACTATGTGGGGTAATAAAGACAAAAAAGTTGTCATATTTTAGATGATAAGTGGGGTGATTTGGTATATATTTGACTCGTATTACGCCTAAGATGGATAATGACGATTTGAAAGGAAAATTAGTGTAAAATAATTATGTTCAGATCAAGAAAACAAATGAATAGATCGTTCTTCGAGGTACACTACTACATTATCTATCATGTTATTTGTACTCTAACGTATCAACTAGGTTAATAGTTGTTCTTTGATTTGCCACAAAGATTAAGAAATGAGTAAATGACGAGTTGACCAAATTATGTATGATTGATCAAATTGTTCATTAAATTTATTCTTAAAATAAAAAAGACGACAATTAACTGAGATACACCAAATAAAATAGAACAACAAATAATCGGGACAACGAGAATAAAAGACAATAAGACATATTGTATTCTCTTACTTTAAATAAAACAATGCAGATTAATTTCAGTTTTTTAATTTATCTAAATCCAATATATTGTTCCCATGCAATTGCTTTTAGTTATTGGTATTTTAATGTTTTTTTTGCCAAGATCGATATCACGTGTTTTTGCTCATGTAATGTACTTGTATCTTAAGCATCACACTTTTGTAATTTTGTTTGATACAAGACTTTAGATTATTCACACCTCTATAATAAATTAATAATACAACTGTCTTAACTTTTAAAGGAAAATGAATACTTTTTCTCAAAAATAATTCAAAGTTATGATTTCCTTTATTTCACAAAAAAGTGGTAACATCAATACCCGAAATAAATAAAAGAATTCTACATTATACACTTTACCTATTCTGTTAAGTACATAAACGTAAACCTAGATCTGATATATTACATCGAGTAATATTTTGATAATATACAATTATCCTCAAGCACGATAAACAAACTTATATATTAAGACCGCTTTGAATATGATTTAGAAAATTATAAGCTAAATATAAACCATTGTGTATAAACCGACTTTTTTTTTCAACTCGTCTCTTTTGAGGGGTTGCCTAACATTCATGGAATAATTAATTAGAGTGTAAATTTTACTTGGGTGATAATTACCGAGGAAGCTAATTACTTGACTAATTAGTTCCTTGATAATAAGAGTAATTATTACTTGGAGATGTTTTACTCCCACAATCATTATCGGCGGTAATGTATTATCCTTTCATGAGCGTAATAGATTCGGGAGGTAATGCATCATTTTCTTCTTTTACCCTCAATTTAAGCAAGTCTTTAAGAGTTAAGACAACATATCAATTTTAAGATTAAAACCGATTAAATATGTTAAAAAACATAAAACTAAAATATTCAAAAGTAAATTTAAAACGAATATTAAAACCGATTAAATACGTTTTTTTAAAAGACGTTTTAAGAAAGCATGTTGACAAGATGTTGGTAGAAGGTGATGGCCTACAATTGTTAGTTTAAGAAATTTCTACGAAACTTCTCCTTTGTTTAACAAAATCAAGTGTCCACTATATTTAGTTTATTACTATTTATATTCTCTCTCCAAATTCTCTCTCTAAAAAAATAAAACCTAAACCCTAATTCAACCTTTTGGGGGCTGCCGTCTACCTTTTTTGGTGGAGGTAAGTCCTAAATTTTCCGTTTTCGTTCTTCTTTAATTTTTTTACGCTAATAACCTCTTGCCTCTCCTTTATTGGAGAATTGTTCTCACCTTTGTGTGAGTTTTGTTTTCACCTTTGTGTGAGTTTTGTTCTCACCTTTTGGTGAGTTTTGTCCTCATCTTTTGGTGAGATTAGAAAATTTGGAGACCCTCTTGTGAAAAGCCGCAGAAGGCGATATGTTAGAGGATGTGCAGAAGCGTCTCATGAGCCCATCAAGTTTAGAAATTTTCTGTTGATCGAGAATTTAGTTTATTTGATTTTAATCGTTTTGTATCCTGTTATTCTTGACATATGTTGTAACTACCATGAGACTTTTGATTAATGAAACGATTTTTCCCTTCAAAAAAAACAAAATCAGGTCGATTGGCCCACTTCTTTATGGGCCCAAATCATGCGCCACTTATTTTAGGTTAGTCATTCCATTCACTTTCACTAAATCTTCCTTAGGACGGGTTTCACTTTAAACAAGAAAAAGTCGATATTTTAGAACTATTAGAGTTGTTACTTTTTAACAAAAATCAATGTTAACATTTTAACGAGAAGCAATACATTTTAATATAAAATGATTAATATTTTAGCGGTTTTAATTTCAGACGGGAAAGGGTCGCGCTGTGAGATAAGTAAGATTTATTTAATATGGTTTAGAAGTGTTGATTTAAGTGAATAATTGATAGAAGAAGTGGAGTTGTGGAAGAATAATTGTATAAATAACTATTTATAATAATGGTTGTATATATAATTTGATGGATTGATATACATATAAGGCCACTTTATGAGAAAAACAATTTCAATTATCAAAAGCTCAATAAAATTTATTAATAAATTCATAAACAAATATTTTATTTTGACAACTTACTTATTTAAGTATGTCAGTATTATTCCAACTAGAGGATTACAACCAGATGTATACTTCTAATAGTATAGATTTCGAGCTTTATAAGCTTATACATATATTTTACAAGCTTTATTGAAAAAAATCTGAACGTTTTTATAAAAAAATTGTAACTCAAAACATTATATTGAAACTAAAAAATAATACATATAAAATCTAAAGATTTTAATGTCAACACTAAAAAATAATAGTGCAAGAAAAAATTGTTAAAAGCTCGTAACAAATTATATACAAGCTCAATTAGATTTGTTTAAGATGTACGATACCCATATACATCTGGATGTATAGTCCTAATCGTGGTATTATATTATTCATACCATATCTAATTATTAAAATTAAAAAAAAAAACCTAATATTTAATTTGGGCTATTCATATGTTGGGTCAGTCATATGCTGTATGACTTATCTATAGGGAAATCGTTGTTTAGCTATTCTATTCTGGGTGTCTAAGTTAATTATCTCCCTAACTATTTTTGAAATGCATAGTGAGTAATTTGATTTTACGCACACTAAATAAAACACTTGTCATCTAATAGTCGACTCTGTCTTTTCTTTTTAGGAGTCGTTTGGTTGATTAGGAAAATTAATTTTGCTAGGAACTTAGAATTATGGGAAATAACTTCCCACATCCAATTCGGGTGAATTTGAGAAAAGTGTTTGGTTGTCCATGTAGGAATTAAATTGCCCAGGAACTTCCAATGACCAAAGAATAGTAAGTAAGCAAGTTCCTATATTATGTAGGCGTTGAAAATTCATGGAAAGTTACAATTTTTGTATTTTCTAAAATTTATGCCAACTAAACAACCCATTTTTTTTAAAATCATGGAATTTTGCAATGTTTGTATTATTTCAATGGCAACCAAACGACTAGTCTATCGTACTAAACACAAAGGTAAACAAATGATCGGAACAAAGAAAGAGTTAACCTTCAAAAATTCGAAGAATATTTGCAAAACATTGTAATAAGAAATTATTATACGATGCCTAACATAGAAGGCAAAAAAAAGTTTCCAAAAAGTTTTCATGCATGTCAAGTTTTCTACTTTAATTTCTGCATGTCGATCATATCTCAATCTTCTTTCTTTTTCTTGCATTAACTTGTATCATTGTTTCTACCAAAGGTACGTAAAAAATTCTTGTATTAAACGATTTTATATAAACATTTGTAAATCGGATTTATTTGTTTACTAACTTTTCACTTCGATGAATTATAATATTTGTATATGTAAATTCATTTTCGACAATGTAAATATAAAACAGTTTTACATAAGAATGACGTCCATGGCTTCTTTCATGCATGGGCGGGACTAGGACATGTAATTAGAAGGCGAACTATTAATACAATACGTAAAACTAAAAAAAGAATGCAAATTTTAACTAGGGCTAAAAAAATTCTTTGTTCGGGGAGCGACTGTCATGTTCTTGCTAGTCGATATCCTGGTTCCGTCACTGTTTGTTGTCTCTACGTGTATCGTTATATGTAAATCAAATGCAAAAATATGGAAATTTTATAGGAAAAAAATGAGGTCTTCATCATTGAAGTACCTTCATACATTAAGCAAGCAAGTTTGGAGAGGCAAATGTACAACGGAGGAGGATCCGAAAGACGATGAAGCCGTGCAATTGTTGCGCGACTCGCTCCTCCTTGATGGGCAGCTGCCGGCGGAGATCTGTGATTACCATACTCTTTTGCGGTACTTATATCTTTGTCTTCCATCTCGTATCCATCCCTTTTGTGTGTCTGTGATACCTCTGCCTTAATCACTAGAGTTTAAGACATTCTAGTCGAACCCTGAACTTCAAAATCGATTAAATGTTCATTTGAACACGGTTTTAGGTCTCTGCCGTAACCACTATGCTAAGAAATATTCGGTTAAAGATCAGACGACTTAATCACTAGGTTAAGACATTATCCGGTCGAACCATGAACTTAATTATCGATTAAGTGCTCATTTGAACATAGGTTTATGTTCTTTTTAATGAAATATATGTCGTAGCCACTATGCTAAGACATATTCGGTTAAAGATCAGTCGATCAGACGACTTAATCACTAGGTTAAGACATTATCTAGTCGAACCCTGAACTTAATTATCGATTAAGTGCTCATTTGAACACGTGTTTAGGTTCTTTTTAATGAATATCTCTGCCGCAGCCACTATGCTAAGACATATTCGGTTAAAGATCAAACGACTTAATCACTAGGTTAAGACATTTTCTGGTCGTACCTGAACTTAATTATCGATTAAGTGCTTTGAACATGGGTTTAGGTTCTTTTTAATGAATATCTCTGCCTTAGCCACTATGCTAAGACATATTCGCTTAATGATCAGACGGCTTAATCACTAGGTTAAGACATTATCTGGTCGAACCCAGAACTTAATTATCGATTAAGTGCTCATTTGAACACGGGTTTATGTTCTTTTTAATGAATATCTTTGCCTTTGCCACTATGCTAAGACGTATTCGCTTAATGATCAGACGGCTTAATCATTAGGTTAAGACATTATCTGGTCGAACCCTGAACTTAATTATCGATTAAGTGCTCATTTGAACATGGGTTTAGGTTCTTTTTAATGAATACCCTTAGCCACTATGCTAAGACATATTCAGTTAAAGATCAGACGACTTAATCACTAGGTTAAGACATTATTTGGTCGAAACCTGAACTTCAAAATCGATTAAATGCTCATTTGAACACGGTTTTAGGTCCTTTTTTATGAATATTTCTGCCTTAGCCACTATGCTAAGACATATTCGGTTAAAGATCAAACGACTTAATCACTAGGTTAAGACATTATCGGGTCGAACCCTGAACTTAATTATCGATTAAGTGCTTATTTGAACACGGGTTTACGTTCTTTTAAATGAATATCTCTGCCTCAGCCACTATGCTAAGACATATTCAGTTAAAGACCATACGACTTCTCTGGTTAAACCTTGAACTCCATAATCGATCACTACATGCTCATTTGAACACGGGTTTTAGTCCATTTTATTGATTCGTAAATCGTGTTACATACAGCTTCGTGCGAATGAGAGATTACGACATCTTGAAAGCCAAAGATTCATTTCTGAAGTACCTAAAATGGAGGACAGACTTCGGGGTTGATGCCATTTACAAGGTTATATATATATATGTACCAACTCGACTCAATTCATCGCATCAAAACCACAAAAAAGATTATACAACCAGATGTATAATAGCATCGTACAACCATGTTGTATTTTATTGAGATTATGTGTATATATTTGTTGAGCTTTTAAACTATTTTGAGTTATATTTTAGTTTTTTTATATTAAAACTAAAATATAATTTAACTTATATGTATTGTGTTTTAGTTGTATAATAATTTTCGATTCTCAATGTTTTTTCAAGGAGTTCATAAATTTTACCATATAGCTCAAATTCTTTCTAATAAAACTCGAATTTTCTATTAAAAAGCTCAAAATATGTACAGAAAATTGTATATCTCTGGTGGTATAATCCGCTTATTGAAAACCGTCTATTTAATCTCGTTTATGCTTACTTCGAAACTGAAACAATCTTCCAGGAGTTCAAGTTCGATGAATACCAACAAGTTCAGAAACATTACCCACACGGATTTCATGGCGTTGATCGCGTTGGTAGGCCGGTTTACATAGAGAGGATCGGAATGCTGGATATCAATGCTCTTTTACGAGTCACGACTGTCGAAAGATTGGTGAAACATCATGTGTATGAACAAGAGAAAACTGCTCGGTTGAGGTTCCCTGCCTGCACCGTGTCTGCTCTAAAGCAAATTGTTTCGACCACTGCCATTTTAGATGTTAAAGGCCTGGTATGATATTTCTTATTGTGCTCGAAATGGTAATTGACGAAACTGATTAATAAAAGTTACCACGCTGAATCGACCCCGTTTTCCTAATAGAATAATTCGACCCTTATTGGTGTCTGGCCGCCTGGGTATTCCGGAATTTTCTACTGAGATAAGACTGTGTAGTTCTTCATCTGATTTATTGCATATTTATATATGCAAGAAGGATATAGGGGAATGGAATTTATCCAACATCTCTATACTATAAAAGCAACAGAATTTGAAGAGATTTGATTGGTTCTTAATTTATTAAAATGAAAAAATTAATTTTTTTTTTTTTTTGGTAGGGACCTCCACCTTCCTCTTTATTGATTTAATTATCGTGTTTTCATTAATTAGGTAGGTCTAAATTTAATAAAAACAATACAACAAAATGTATAATTCATTATTATTACATTTTAATTTAATTCAAAGTCGGTGCAATTATCTAATTTAATTTTAGCTCATATATCTTTTTAATTTAATTGGCGATAAAATGAAAATTATGTTATAAGCTCAGTATATGATTGTTGTATAATCGACCCGTGCATTTTTTTTTTGCACGGGAGTAAAACTAGTTGCAACCATTGGAATTCTGGCGGATTGCAATTGTTTGATTTTCCGTAATAATTTATTATTACTGCGTGAATTTAATTCCTGCCTGGTCAGCGAAATAATTAAGCAAGTGTACACCCCGTACTTCTAGAACTTGTTTTATATTATGTAGAAATTACCCATCTAGAAAAATTTCTAATTACGGCAAATGAACCGCTAATAACACTTAAATCACTAACACTTGATTGATTCATTACGTTTTTCAAAAATCCCGTCACAGGAAAAGTCGAGTGTAAATGTAAGGTTGTCCTAGTCTCGGCTAGTTAGTAATAGGAATATTAATAATGGTTGGACCTCAACCATATTGGGATGTTTCATCTATTATGGTATCATAGCCAGTGTGACAGAAGGTCACGGGTTCGAATCCTGGCAACCTCAAAACCCCTCAAAAACTCACGAAGTGGAACCCAGCACGGTATGGGGGAGCCTGTGCAAACTAACCACTCGTCAAGCCTAATGACCATTTGAGCGAGGGAGCGTAATAGGAGTATTAATAATATTTGGACCTCGTGATGGCCGAGATAGTTCATCTATCAGTTAGATCATCCGAAACTTGATTGATCACGGCATAGAATTCAATCATACGGCCTGAACCTGCATTTGATCACCTCCTAAGTCGTACTGTCGTAGAACGATTCTACTTACGTCTAACGTGTTTATATCGATTCATGGCCGTGATTTTCCTCCCCTTTCTTGTTCAGGGAGTCTCGAGCTTTACGAATTCTGCAAGAGATCTTTTCACAGAGTTTCAACAGATTGCCAGCAATTACTACCCTGAGGTATTACACACATATCATCAGACCTTCATTTTGCTGTAATGGTCGACTGGTCGAGTCCCCGAGTTTAACATCCTAGGATGAATATTTGCAGACATTAAACAGCCTCTTAATTATTAATGCTGGACCGAGTTTTAAGATCCTCTGGAAAGCGGTCAAGACGTTTCTCGACGCACACACTTCAGCTAAGATACAGGTACAAAGATTCATTTACTGGTTTACATACACTTCCTGTAATCCTGTACTGTGTCGAAAATTACTGTTTTTTTTACCTTTTTACCTTTTTACCAGGTCCTGGGGAGTAACTTCAGAAGTAAACTCGTCGAGGTCATTGATCCAAGGTAGTATTTATTTCTGTACAGCCGCGCTTTTACCGCGTCCAGAGAATCAGTACAGGTACAGTGAATAGCTGATGGAAAACTCGATATTGTTACAGTAACTTGCCAGCGTTCCTAGGCGGGGAATGCACGTGTTCCAACCAAGACGGGTGTTTGCTAAGCGATAAAGGGCCTTGGAATGATCCAGAAATTTTACAGCAACTTCAGGTGAATGCTCTGAGAGTCTGAGTTAGTCGATTAGATGTCGGGTTTTTGGAAGCTAGCATTACGTTTTTTTTTTTGGATGACGAGGGAGTTGAATCCCCCGGGCCCATGCATTCCCGCACCACCCCATGGACCATGTAAAGCCCTGTTCTATCTGGCTTAATTTCAGCTCCTTTCAATTTTGGTTGGTTATATTCCGTTAAGTTTTATTTACGTTCAATCAATTATTTTCAGTTAATCTCTTCACAAAAGTAACTTTTAATTCAAATAAATTCACTCCACCTCAGTTCCACTCAATTTAGTTCAATTAAGCTCTACTCCAATTTATTCAATTCAGCTCGTTTCAGCAGAAAAAAAACAGGGCCTAAGTTACCCCTTTGGGGCTGCAGTGGCCAAGTGGTAATCGCCTCAGCTATTAGTCGATGTAAGCCACCTTTGGGGTGGCAGTGGCCAAGTGGTCATCGCCCCAGCTGTTAGTCGAACCTGATACCTCTCAACTCCTGCATTTCTGCAAGTTTCAAGGTTTAACCCAGTTACCACTGGACTAACACGACTTGGTTTAGATAGCATTACGGTTTTGTAATGTATGATTTCGATGTTAATTACAGCGCGCTAAGACGAAGGATGATGGTGATTTTGCTGTTATTGAAGAAGCCTGGGTAATACTCGTACTGAAATCGACTACACGAAAAGGTTTCCTTACTGCAGGACAATGACGAGATTCGTATAATTGCAGTTAAGCGCGCAAAGCACGCCAGAAGGAGGAAATAATACGACACTGTCGAAAACTATCAGCCAGCTTGAACTTACAGCAGAAGAAGCTATGAATGTAAACATTAATTCCGTCTCTCTGAAAACCAACTACTCGCAAAAAAAAAGAAAAAAAAAGACTCGAATTAGTGACTTTTTCTGTATGTTGTAGAAAATTCGAGGCGTGGAAGCTGCAGTTGAAGAGACTAAGCAGGTATCAGACACGGTCACAGATCTGTATATGAGACGGTCTGATAATATTATCGTGAGACTGACTCATATGAGACGGTTTTACTCATCCGCGTTTAAATTGATTATTATCACAGGTGTTGGAAAGTCTTGTACAGCAAATTAGCGATCTGAACCTGAACCTGAACCTGAAAACCTCGGACAATATCAAGAATAGCTAACGGAACTTTGTTAGGGCGGTCCTGTTTCACTACTCGGGAAATTGTATTTAGCCATCGAAACTGTAAATTCTGGCTCCGACATTAAGTCACATTGTAGGTTCGATTCATGTCCATAATACAAATACTTTCTAGATCGAGTTACATAAAACCCATTTGTGGTCGGAACAAGGTCGTCTGATAGCAAGTTCAGGTTCTCGTAACACAACCCCAAATTTTTAAGGCCTAATAATGCGATCAAGAAAGGGGCCTCAAACGAACTTTTAGAACTGGGTCTCTGAAATTCATTTGACGGCCCTGTTGTCAAATATAATCAAATAAATGCGTGATTATCGGAGAATTAAGCAAAGGCGGCCTTAAAAAAAACGGTTTGGTCGGAGCCAATTTATATCGTGAAATCGAGCTAACTAAAGCAAGCAGTTGGTACCTTGGCACAGTAAAAAAAAAAAACATACCTTAAAGCATAGCAGAATGCCATAATCAAATAAATGGCTTTATTTTGTGTATAGTTTTGAGATAAAATGTCGTCGTCTTTCAAGTTACTACGATCATTGAGCAAGAAGGTCTGGAGCGGTAGAGGTAGACATGAGGAAGAGCACGGCATTAAAGGAGATGCGCATGCGCATGAGCCGAAGGATGTTCAGGCTGTCAATCTGATGCGTGAGGCGCTCTTTCAAGACGGAGAGCTACCAAAAGACCTCAATGACTTCCATACTCTTTTACGGTATTGCTTCTTTCTTGGCGTCCTTAACTCCGCGTATGTCAAGTAGTTTATCTGGTAAAGTCACGAGTACTGGTACTGATGATAATCTCGGTTTAGAACTTGTTAGCATTAAAACGGCCCCAATGTTCTTTCTTTGCGTCCTTAACTTTGCATATGTCAAGTAGCAGTTAAGCTCTGTTTTTTCTGGCTTAATTTCAGCTTATTTAAGTTTGGCTTAGCTCAGTTAGCTTTATTCCGTTAAATTCTTACGTTCAATCGATTATGTTCAATTAATCTATTCACAAAATTAACTTTTAATTCAACTAAATTTATTTCACCTCAGTTCCACTCAATTTTAGTTTTATTAAGCTCTACTCAATTTAATTCAATCCAGCTCGTTTCAGCCGAAAAAAACAAGGCCTTAGCTACCAGTCTTCCTTTGAAGAACTCGCAATCGGGTTATTAGCTGAAATAACGATATTTCTGCAGACGTTGAGTTGCTTGTTTATCGTCAATGCTGGTTCTGGCTTTAGAATCCTTTGGAAACTACTCAAGACCTTCATTGATGCGCGCACGTCAGGCGTCAGCAAAGATAGAGGTAATCTAATTCGACTCGATTCCTGCTAGTCCTTAGTCTGAACTATCTTCTCGTAACTAGGTGCTAGGGAGCGACTTCAAAAGCAAACTTGTTGAAGCCATTGATCCAAGGTATTGGCATCGAAGTAATTAAGTGCTCGGAAATGAGATCGAAAACTTGAGTAACAAGATGGTGTGTTTGTGCAGTAATCTACCAGATCTCCTCGGGGGAGAATGCAAATGTCCTGAGCACGGGGGATGTATGTCCAGTGATAAAGAATCGTTCAGACATCATACTCCGTCTTTACTTGAATACTTTGTTATTACTGCAGTTTACAGCGCGGTAATTTGTTTTCTTACTAGACTGTTGAGGTGAAAGACGAAGACAAACACGTAACTGAGGAAGATGTTTGCCTCGAGAAAGTTCACAAGGAGTAATTGTGAGACATCGATAATACTCAAAATCGTATGTACCATTTCTCAATGACTTTACGCACACCGGTCTTGACAATTTATTTCTCGTGCACTTCCCATTCGGGAAAAAAAAAAAAAAAAAAACATCTCCGGAATGTAATTCTAGACTTTCGGGTAATGAGGTTATGCGCGCGTACCTGATTTATTGTTCCAACTTCACAATCCTTAAATGCTTCAAAATTGGTCAAAGCAACATAAATCGCGTCAAAAAACCTATCGTCATCTTCTACATCACGCAAACATATGGATTCCGAGAGAGATCTTAACCTAATACTCCGTAGTTGAACATAAATCGGGTCAGAAAACCTATCGTTATCTTATACATCACGCAAACATATGGATTCCGAGACAGATCTTAACCTAATACTCCGTAGTTGACAGTACACTGAGGGCCGATTGTGCCTCAATCACAATATCGCACACCACGGAAATGTGTGATTCAATCAACACCGTCTAATGCGTATGCAATGCAATGCAGTACAGCACACAAAGCACGCCAGATAACAGAAACGAGAAAACCAGTAAGGAAAGAATGAATACATCATTGTCGCGGAGAATTGATCTACTAAAAGTTACAGCCGTAAAAACAGAACAGGTAAACTACCGTTTAACCTGCCATTTATTACTAACAAAAGACACATTCAGTGATCCAAACATACTATTTCTACAGAAAGTTCGCGCTGTGGAAGCTGCACGCACTAGAACAGACCAAGCAGGTAAGAGCGTAGGCATATTTAAATAGATAAATATGCGTATCTTCTGGTTGGGTATAATTATCACGAGTCAGACACTTTCACGGCAAATAAATGAAATCATCAATCACAAGAACGGGTGAGACGTGATGTCGAATGAAGAAAAATACAGTCAAAGCATGCGCAAAAGAGAGCGTAAACAGAGAATAAAACAAGATTTTTACATTAGTCCGCGTTGTGGATACACTAGAAGGCTCCTCTATGGACAACGCAAGCTAAAGCGGTGACGGGAGACAATTGCTAAAGAGAAATAAAAGGTCACTACAACAGCAAAGAATCGATTGCCAGCGAAACATTGGTGGTCTCACAGAAAACCGTGATAAGTCCAACAGTAATAGTCTATTTCAATTAACTACAAACACAAGAACACGGCCTACTCGACAATTTTCCCCTATTTAAATTCATTTGAATAGCCACAGGGTACTACTGTTACGTGTTCTCCAATAACAGATGCAAATAAGACAGCCAGCTTAACAATAATAAGAAAAAGGATTACTTGAATTTTAACTCGTGCATCATGCCTTCTTCAAGACGTAGCCCAGAATTATCCCAATCAAGCCGACTAGTATCACGAGCATGAACGAAACACCGCCTTGCCCTTTGCTAGCCTCTCGCCTCAAAAGCTCCTGCAGAACACAGATTTCACAGGAATTGTAAGATGGTAAAGAATCAGAATCACTAGGTCACAGAGTCAGAGTACTAGCAGCAAAGACTATAGTCCAACTCTAACTAGCTATCAATGAAAAATCGGAAATATAAACTAATGAAAAGGGCATCTTCCACCAAACGCAGAACAGTAATGTACTAACGTGTGTGTACCTATGTAAAAAGGAGAGAAGTTTTAATGTACCACTTTTAAGTATCACAAATGCGCGGTATCCGTCACAAGCTTGTGACGGATACCGTTTCCTCTCACAAAATACCCACTTTTTCTCTCTCTCCGACACTATTCATGTGGTCCCCTTTCTCCACTAACTCATTTTGTATCCATTTTATCTCACAAAATACCCGTCACAAGCAAGACTTACTATTTAAGTATTACCCAGTGAATTCTCCTGTCTTTTCATGAATGTTTCTTCTCTTCTCTCTATATGAGAGTTTTCTGATTAAGCATGTTAAAAATCAACATTCCTAAGGCTCCTCATATGTTATTGAGACATTAGTGCCGGATTTCTCAACTACAAGCAGTCGAGGCAATAAAATTCATCCTCTTGAAACCAACGGCAGAACTATGGATGTTATGAAGAAGCAACAGTGCAAAAGAAGACATACGGAAAATCCTACAATAGTATTATTGATAAAATACAGATTGTGTAACAACTAACAAGTGCAGATAGAGACAAAAACCAGAGGTTTTGAAAAAATAAACTTGAAGCGAAGTAATGTAGAAACACGATAAGTGAACACATTGTGAAATATTATGGGATAACAAGCTAGCCAAGACCAACATCAAATGTAATTGAATGCAAAAAACATAGGTACTCACCAGCTCCTGTCTCAACTTAGTGTTTTGCTGGATAGCATGATTTTTCTCTTCTGTCAGCTTTGCAATGAGAGCTTTTGCCTGGAAATGTTGGCAAAGATTTGAAAAAACTTAACAAACTCACATAGCAATATAACCTCTCACAAGTCATGCTAATAATTGTCATAAACATAGAAGACATAGACGATATTAATATATTATATCCACAAATTATTTCAGCTAACAGTGTATAGAAATATACACAACCAATGCAAGAATGCAAACAAGTGCGTTACGATCTTGAACGGGAGCGCAAATGTTGGAATTCGAGTGGTCAGTGGTCACCCCACTGCTCATAACTTGACCACATGAAAGATCTTTCTGTGAAGCTGGAAAAGTTAATCTAACATCTTACCTTGCAAAACAGCATGTATCTAAGACTAATTACAAGTGTCACATGGAAACAGATCTTTCCGAGACTAGTAAAGCATGCAATAACCTTGGGCAATGAGTTACTAAAAATTCCCTCCTACCGGCGCATATGTATGTCTAATTCTTTTCTGTGGGAACAGCTTATGGTAGTAACAACGCATGAAACAAAAGATACATCTTTCCATCCCCATGTACATGAAATTACGAAACACCTCTACATGGAGAGTGAAGTCCCAAGTATTGTTTAGACCTCATTTCCAAGCAACAACGTAACTTATGTACTGAAGTTCTATATTGGAGTCGTGTCAAGCACTGTCGAAGAGAAGACTCTTGTTAAACTATAACAATAGCTACAACGTATCTTAAAGTCCATATTAGACAATTAGATCCACTACAATGTATTGGTGAGTCATCTGATATTTAGAAAAGATGTCAACGCATAAGTGCTAAATAATGGGATACAAGTAAAATGCGCAAATAGGTCACTTGCTTTTTTTAAACTATTAAACGACATGCTTGAAAAATAGTAAAAGCCATATGAAATGCTTGATTATCAGTATCAACTATGAAATGATCAACACGGCCAGAAATTCAGAACCATCACGACTTACCACTATTTAGTTATCTGAAACTATGATACCTAAGGTACGTCATCCTAACATTTACAATCATGAAGGTCTTCCTGCACCTTCATCTTTTTTCATCACCCCTCTAAATGAAAGATGGGTAAAATGAAGGAAGTAGAATAAACAGTCGCTAGGACATCCCACAAGTTACATTTTTGCAACTGAATGTTTAAGAGCTTGCTTAGCGTGCTACTGAAGTTTGGCATAATTCTGGTTTGAAATTTAAGTAGATTACCGATAAACTAATTTTCAGTGCCTATTTATGCAGACCACGGACTCTCATTACCTACTCATTAAAGGGCCAATTCAAACGCCTAATGTGGAAAAGAACTAAACAAATTCTTCCAGAGAAAATGCTATTCCTTCATAAGAGAAACCCTTTCCAAATAGCATTTCTACAAGATAAATGCTAGACCTAATCACGCAACAGCCCATGCTACTTACAGCACAGGAACAAAAATTGGCAAGAAAGGGAAAGGATTATACCTCAGAAGATCTACCCTGAGGACCGTCACATATTATTGGTCCCTGCCATTTAAATTAAGCAGTCCATCATACAACCATCAGTCACAACCGAGAGATCCAGAACAACATAAATGAATCATAAAGACACTCACATTGGCAGATTCGGAGCCGCTAAAATGTCCATTGTCTGAAACAGAGCCCCTTGGAGAACGTCCTTCTTCCTCACCCTCTGCAACGGGAGAGGGCGGTTGAGGTTGAGAAACATAAACAACTTTTAATTTGCACTCCTCAACCACGTGCCCTGCCTCCTTGCTGAACTGAACTCGCAAACGAAACCAATGAGCATCAATTATCCAATACAACATTCACCACTCTCAAGTTAAAGCATAAATATTAAGACAAGTTAAAGTGTTAAACCATAAATAATATAATTAGAATCGTAGTTTACAAGATATCCCAAAACGTTGTTGATGTAGCACAAACTTTAAAGGTTTCACAAATAATGCACCATTTGCAAAGCTCGGTTTCGATTTCGGATCTCACAATTCAAATATAACCTTAATAACAACTACTACATGAGCAACCACCGTTTTCTAGCGAACTTTATAATGCAACATTCACAAAGCTCAGTTCCGATTTGGTTTGTCATAATTCAGTATAAAAAGACTACCAACGTAATAAATAAACATGATTACCATTTCCGGGGTGATATCTTTAGCTGCCACTCCATGCGGCGCGATAACACTCTGCAGAAGGAATTTATCCTTGCATTGCATATCAGCAGGGACCTCCTTTTGCGCTTGCATTGTTACTAGCGTCATAAAAACACGAATTTTAAAACCCCAAATCATCAACAAGCAATAAGGGAGTCTTGTCTAAAACCGTCTTAAGCTCACAACATAGTCACTATAGCGCTAATTTAGTGAGCTACATAATATGAACAGATGTCGTCCTAAGCTTAACACGGTCTCAAATAAGATTTCATAAAAAATAATGATAACAGCATCACGCTACGAAATTAAACTAATTAGCAAGGCCTAGATACATGAATCACTCATAATGACACCAACCTGTAATATCACATGTCGATCGAGGCAAAACAACACCGGTATTCGGACGAACACAATATTTCTTCGGATTTGTAGTTTTGACCTAATCTCCCAAATCAAACCGAACAAAAAATCAAATCAAACAGCATACAATTCTAAAAAAAATCGAGAAAATCAAGCTAAAGTACACGAAATTATACCTTGACCTAATTTCTCAAATTAAACCGAGCTCAAATCGAATCAAACACAAATTTCGCAATCAAACACCACACATTTCAACGAAAAACTAAGCAAGTCACGCTAAATTACTCAAAATATGTACCTAGGCTTAATTTCCCTAATTAAACCGAAGAAAAATCAAATCAAACACAAATTCCGCAATCAAACATCATACATTTCAACACAAAACGAGAAAATCAAGCTAAATTACACAAAATCTGTTCCTTGAAAGCGACAACAACGTACATTTCAAATAAAATCAATAAAATCAAGCTAAATTATACGAAAATCGTACCTTGAACGCGACGTAATTGTCAGTTTTGTTCGATACTATAAGCGAACATGAGATCTGCTTCTTCAACTCCACTAAAATCAATCAATCAATCAAACAAACAAACACAAAAATGATCAAAATTCAGCAAAACATTAAAATCACACAAAATTTAAAATAAAAATAAAAAAAAATGATAAAAAATAAAAAAATAGAGAGATGAATGAATATACATGCGAATTGGAGTTCAAGAGGTTCGATGCTGAGAAGCTCGCCCGTGCTCATCTCGAAGCAATGATAATGGCGTCGATTTTAATTTTTTAATTTATTTTTTTTAGAGAGAGATCTGGAGAAACTAATGAAAATATCAAGAAAAACAAAAAAAAAAGATTTTTTATTTGTTTTTGATTTTGGTGATTTAAATGGACGGAGAAATCGAGAGATTAAAGTGTGTATGTGTGTGTGTTTAATTTTGAATTTTGATGGTGGTTTGATTTTGATGTGGTATGGCCTATGGGGGGAGATGAGCGAGGACTTTTGTGGGGTGTGACCGTTTGAGGTTAAACGGGTTGAACGAGCGGGTTATAATTTTGGATTATTTTCGGTACCGAAATGTGGATTGGGTAAAAGAGTATGGCCTTTAGGGTTTGATCTTAATGGGTCGGGTATGAGTCTGAATTTTTGCGACCCACTCGGGTATAGGTTTACATAAAATCTTCGAGATTGGGTCCGGCTTTTGGTGCTGCGACCCTACCTGACCCTTAGACCCTTATATTTAATAAAAAAAAAAACACACATACGAACGTCAATAACCGAAATAATGCACTACAAACGAATGTTATCAGTTATTGGTAATATACTATACGCATATCCAAATACTCATTAAGAATAATGAGGAAATTGTTGAAAATGATAAATTTGAGTATTGGGTAAATGATATAATTTAGGGGGAAAATTGCTTAATTAAAGAAAAAAAGTAGACTCTAGGGTAGACCCTACCCGGACTCGGACCCTCTGGGTCGGGTATGGGTCCATTAGTTTCAGACGATTTAGGGTCTGGGTCGAGTATGGGTCCAAGGTATGTGACTCAGGGTCGAGTCTGGGTCTTCTTGAATCCTACCCATTGTTAACCCTAGTCGTGTTATATGGATTTTGGGTAAGGGTGAGTAACTTCTTGGTTTGGACTGGGAAAATAGATCGGCTAACTGAGACCGGACCGTATTCTTGCATTAGAAATTTAGAATAAATATATAAAATATATACTCTTTCTATCTCGGTTATATGTTGTCGATCTTATTCTATTTTAGGTGTCTTACTCCATTGTTGGTCTTTCTATTTTAAGAATGAATATGATGAGTACTTTGATAAGTTTGATGTGTGTCTTTTATATAGACTTTCATTATACACAAATTCTTATTTGCAACGGCACTATCCGTCGCAAGCTTGCGACGGATACCGTTTTCTCTCACAAAATACCCACTTTTTCTCTCTCTGCAACACTATTCATGTGGTCCCCTTTCTCCACTAACTCATTTTATATCCATTTTACCTCACAAAATATCCGTCACAAATAACGATCCGTCGCAAGCAAGACTTACTATTCATTATATGGTTGACGCGCTTTTCTATGCAATTTATTGTAGTTTTATCTATATTTTGCGCCAAATAGGCTATTATTTGTCCAGAAAAGACTCAGAAGTGGTGAAAACCAGACCCGAAATCGTCCCTTAAGCGTGCATATAGGAGATAAAAGAGTTTGGAGCAAAAATACTGTCATCTCGGGAAGCATGAAGGCGTTTCGGAACCCATTAGCGCGTTTTGAGTAGCTGGGAAGTGCAAAATGGTTGATCGAGTATTTTATTAGTCGATCGGGAGGATTGTAGATGCAAAAATTATCGATCGAGGACGGAAATTTTATCTTTATTACTTCATATATATTTGATAATATTTATCCGATTTAAGCTTTAGACGGATTAATACCCGTCTTAATTAAAATTAGTGACTCGTCAATGCATGCATGCAAATACATCAGTATAAATAAAAGAGGCTTGCGTTTTCGTGTCAGCCATGCATTTGTAGTTTCTACATTTGTACAATGTTTAATTTGGGCGTTTGTGTCTGAATGTTTATGATTAAATTGAGAATACGTTAATTTTTTAAGTATTAAGGAGGATAGTTGATTGAGTTATCTTAAAATGAAATAGGTAAATTAATAATCGAGACAGAAGGAATAATTATTTAGGTGATTTTCTCGTGAATTTAATTAATTACCCTCATCAGTCATTATCTCTTTCGGTCCTGAGCATGCTCTAGAGCAGGTGCGGTCTGTCATGGTCCATGTTAAGATCGTAACAAGCCGGTGAAAATGGAACAACACTCATCACAGTTAATCACTTACTATGTGATTTCTGACTGTTTTAACGTGTAACGAATAAAAATTGATCATTTATAATAATACTCCATTCATAAATAAAAAATAATCACTTTTTATCATAAAATAATCATCTTTTAAAATACAACAGGCCAATCTGTTAGTTTCTAAGATAGTGTCTCTATATATAGATGGCACAATCTTTGAAATATGGACACTAAATACAAAACCAAAATAATAAACCATACCCAATTTCCCAACCCGAGTTCGAACCTCAATGTCGACAAAGAAAAGCGATGTTCACGTAGCGATGTTTCCATGGTCGGCCTTCGGTCATATGCTCCCTTACTTTCATCTCGCCATTGCTTTGGCTAACCATGGTGTTCGAGTTTCGTACATGTCGACACCACGGAACATTGCGAGACTACCAAAAATCCCTTCGAACTTAGCCTCGCTTCTACAATATGTAACCCTTCCAATGCCAATGCCAATGCCGATGCCAATGCCAGAAGGAGCTGAGGCAACAATCGATGTGGAAATCGATGACATTCCGCTTTTGAAACGGGCTTACGATCTGCTCTATGAACCCGTCAAGAAGTTTGTTTCAACCCATTTCCCGACTTGGATTATATCCGATTTTGCTGCATACTGGATGCCAAAAATTGCAGAGGAATGTCGAGTTCAGTTGATGCATTTCGCTATTCTTAACGCCTCGACTATGTGCTTTATAACTACACCAGAGTCACTGCCAGTCGCGGTATGTTGGTAATTTAAGTGTAATTACCGGTTCATTTTGCGTATTTTGGGTTTGGTTCAAAGACGGGCTAACTTATAAATAATAAAGCTAGTTCCGGAAGTACGGCGTGTACACTAGTCTATTACTTCCTCCATTTTCTTATTTTCTTCCCATTTGCTTTTTGGAGGTCAAAGTTTTCGAACTTTGACCGTAAATAAGTTAGAGAATAATGAATTTTAGGTAATAAAGCAAATGGGAAGAAAACAAATAAATGGAGAAAGTATTTACAAGTTCGCGGTATAGTTGGCTTAAGAACGACTATGCAGTTGATTTCAAAGAGTTGCAACTCTTCAGAAATCAAATTCAATCCTTTCCCTTTTACCCTTCATTTGTCTATATATATATATATGATAGACAAATGTATCTGATTTTTCCTAAGAGAGAAACTTCTGATAATTAAACTTGAACAGAAAAACGAATTACATATAAAAGCTTCGAAATTACATCTCTGTTTTCTTGCCAAAAACCGAGGAACACCGTTTTATCTCTGTAGAAAATTCGGAACATCCCAGGCATTGATATACGGGACGAATTCTTCTACAAGGAAAGCATAGCGATTCAGTGTTGTTTTCATTGTTTTCATTTCTTTGACAGTATATCAATAACAGGTACGAGATTACGAGGCTACCCAAACCCACTGTGAAGTACACAGCAGTAATGCATCAGGGATAACAGATCTTGACAGAGTGATTACCACACTGAACGGATGTGAAGCAATTTGTATACGGAGTTGCCGTGAGTTTGAAGGGGATAAAATCGATCTGTTTCAAACCCTGATTAACAAACCCGTCGTGCCAGTAGGCGTGTTACCGCCTGCAAAACACGTAAACCAAGGAAACAATGACGAGGTTTTCAAATGGCTTGATCGACAAAACCAGGGATCGGTCATCTATGTAGCATTCGGCAGTGAGCATAAACTCACGAAACATCAAGTATACGAGATAGCATACGGTCTAGAATTGGCAAAATTACCGTTCATTTGGGGTCTAAGGAAACCGACTTGGGCAGTAGACGATACTGAAGCGGTACCACCAGATTTTAAAAACAGGATATCCGATACAGATAGAGGTATTGTGTGTATAGGATGGGTACCACAGCTCGATATTCTGGCTCACCCGTCTGTTGGTGGCTCGCTGTTTCACTCGGGATGGGGGTCGATAATTGAGACACTGAGACACGGGCATACGTCTATATTGTTGCCATTCATTCATGATCAAGGGATAAATGCAAGGGTAATGGTTCAGAAAGGGCTAGGTCTTGAAGTAGAACGAGGAGAAGATGGTTCATTCAGTAGAGATGATATAGCTCGTGCATTGAGACGGTCCATGGTTGGACACAAAGCTGAGAAATTCAAATCCCGCGCTAAGGAGGTTGCGAGATTTTTCGGTCACTGGGAGTGGCAGTCGGAATGTTACATCAACGACTTTGTAGAATTTCTGAAAAAAAACCGAAAAATGTAAAAGAAAAATAACGGGTGTGTGTCACAATTCATAAGTCATTTACTCCCTTCTTCCTCTCTTTTCTTGCCAATTCATTTTACGCGGTCGTTTAATTCTCTCTCGGAAAAAAAAACTAGGTTAATCCATCTCAAAAAAGCGACGAATTATTGAAGTTAATTAAACCTATTTCGCAAATTCTTATTTTAAACGGACTAATTTTCCGTCTGAAATAAGGCAGACGAAGTGTAACCATTTTACAATAAAATATTGGCATTTTTTTATAAAATATTACCATCATTTCCGAGTAAAAAAATGACGACCATTAATCATTTTCAAGTTATAACATTTTGTTATTAAATGGTTATATTTTATTAAAAGATAATGACATTTAATCCATCTTATTTTGGTCCGTCTGAAACAAGAATTGATCGTTCGAAGCCAACAGCATAATCTTTGGCTAGTGATTTTCGAACACGGTTTGAAACGCAAAAGCCGACCCAACACGAGGCACCGTACCCAAAAGCCAACAGCATAATCTTTGGCTAGTGATTTTCAAAAGCCGACCCAACACGAGGCACAGTACCCAAAAGCCAACAGCATAATCTTCGGCTAGTTCACAAAATCATGATAACTTCGCACCGTCACCTATCTCAGTTTGTAGTTGCTCCTTGTTCGATTGATCGTTCGAAGCTCCACCAATCAACAAATACGTTAACACCGATTCTCCTCAGCATCCGAGGTTGTTTACTTAAGTAAAAACTAATTACTATTAAATACAAAAAAAATGCGATAAAGTAAAACGACAACAGCTCAGGCGTTGAAGCTAGGAGCAGCGAAAAATTTGATGAATAGAAGATGCTTTGCACAGTTACAGTGGTAATAGTAAAGGCTAAAAGGGGTTATACATTAGTGTCAGGAAGAAGGTAAAATGATGAGTTAATCATTTCTCTCCGTGTCGTGGCAGTTGCGGATTTACATCCGTAATCAAAAAACAAGATTCAACCTGCAAAAAACAGAACACAAGCGTTGATCTTGATCACAACTTAGGTAGCACCAAAACGGACACGGACACGGCATCTCATGAAATTTAGGACACGGGACACGACATTTAAATATAATAAAATATACTCTATATTTTATGGTTATAAATAACGTATAATTTTATGTTTATCATGTATTTGAAGCTAAATCTAAACAAGTAAAGGTACAATTCGACCTTTACTATAACTAATTCTCATTTTTCCACCCAAACTCATCTTTTAAACGATCTTTTTTGAAATTTTATTTCTCGTCCAAACTATAATATGTTTAGCCATGTGTCCAACGAGTGTCGGGTATCCGAGTGTCGGACACGGGACGGCTAATTAAAAGAAGTGTCCGTGCTACCTAGATCACAACAACCACCATATTCGTTTCTTGATAAATAAGCATCGACATGCATTGTTAGTTCATATGTAACAGTACAATTGTCCTATGCAAGCTAGACAACAACTCTCTCTGTTCGAACACGTTCACTACATTAATCGAAATCTCCCCCACATTTTTCGAGAAGTGTTGTTAACTAGTCTGATAAAATATCTGTGTCACAGTAAAAACTTTGAAAGCGGAGCATGACTAGGGCACAAGAGATGATTATTAGAAATTTACTTGTATGTCGTGTAATGGTGATATTCATGCAGACTATTTCTGATTGTGTCGGGAAGATCGAGAGGTTAGGCATAATGCATTTTTCAGCTGTATAAATTTTTCACTGCCTGTCCCAAGCCCGGAGAAAGGAGGGTTGCGGTAGGTCTGTGGCAGCCAGCGTAAAAATCAGTCACATTTTATGGACATGAATCAGAATTTGGACATCGTTGGGGCGTCGTTCACTCATGACGGTTCGAAAGGATGATTCATGTCAGGCGACCCCAAAACATTTTGGGACTAAGGCTCTGATGTTGTTGTTGTTGTATAAATTTTTCATGCCCAGCTAAACGAAGAACTAATCTGTTACTCTAAGAACACCGTTACCTAATTCGTTACTCAAGGACACTATAATATTGTACTCCAACTACATGGGACTAGGGTGACCAAACCACACACACAAACACAAAATGGAAAAGAAAAAAAGGAGAATTTTGTTGAACAATATGAAATCCATCACAAGAAATAAGCACACAGATTGGTGCTTACCCGACAGCACCTGCTGGCAATTCCCATGGGGCATAGCTCAGATCTCTTGATGTGAAATATAATGAGTTGCCCCTGGATCCTGAACCAGACGGAGAGCTGAAACGAGATAAAACAGACAATCATCAGGCAATAGGTAAATGTTAATGTATAGCCTTGAATTTGTGCACAATAAATGCCTGGACAGTGAGCGATATGGCATTCAACTTAATAACTACTAACGTGGTCAAGCAGCAAGCTTCGGAGACCCAATTTAAATATATATAAAGAGTATGAAGTACTGCATAGTCACAACTCACATTTCCCAATTAGCATCTAACGTTTGCTCGCCCACTCTTCCTTTGAGCATCAACAAAATTTGCCCTTACCAAAACGCCATTTCTGCACCACAATATCGCAGGCATGTTAACCCAGAAAAAAAAATTGGGCAAATTGCAGACATTTTAAAGAGGCTGCCACTACGACAAATCACATTGTTTGATTTTTCACCACTACACACCAAGGAAAAACACAAGACTGGCATTAAAATTCTGCTCCAGCATTCAATAATACTATTACTGTGAACTGGAACCGAATCCATTTCAGGTATGGAAAGCAATAACCAGGTAAAGCGGCACAAAGCCATAACATCAAGGCTCAACAAAAATACTCACATGGAGATCAGTACTTCATATAACAATGAAGCTGTTTCTGCTGCTTTACAAGCTGGCAACTCCCTTAGCTATGCCTGCAGATCGCAGGTGCAACAATCAGACCAATTAACATATTATATTTAAAAAACGTGTTTTGCTATACTTCTTAGTTCAGAGAGTAGCTTTCCTTGCATGCAAGCATCAGCCTCATTAACCGCGGGTCTTGAAACTAATGTACATGTACAAAATTTATGGATTCAGTTTACTACACTCACTAACAATTCAGTCTAGTAGATTCACAATTTCGGATATCAAAGCCACAAAATATAACCGGCATTTGAAGTATGGTTTCCATCCACCACACCAAAATAAATAGGAATACGATCAGATATCATAATAACTCATCACAAAATGTTACAATTCCACTGTGTCTATAATATAGTCACTGTACAAAAGTTGAATACCCTCAGAAGTCATAATTGGAAAACTGAATCAGTGATTTAGGCCAACCATTGGAGCTCAATCGTCAAGAAGTTTAACAAGTTATTTCAATTTTAAATGCAACTGCTAAGAAATATACAGCAAGAGGCAGCACTGAATGGAATAATTAATTCAAAATATGCAAATGTAGGGGCACAATAATACTCACAGGTAATATACAATGGTAGTCACCACTCTCGACAATCAGCCATTAAGTTTGGAAAGGAATTGATCAAGATTGTACTCTTCAGTGTACTGGGATTGGTCCCACAAATCATCGAGATTAGTCAAGATAGCTTTCAGTCCTTTACCACTGCCTCCTGCTCTCTTGTTTTCATTTGAGCTTCCATCAGAATTCTTTGATTTTCGGGAGTTGTCTGCTGGGGTGAAAAGATCGAGCAATTGATCTGTGTTCATTGTTTTCAAGCTGGCATTATCCGCATTGATAACAGAGTTAGCGACCGATACTTTGAATTTCTGCAGGCTCATAACTTTCTCTTCAAGTGTTCCTCGCATAATGAGACGATACACATTCACTACCTTCTTCTGACCAAGCCTATGCGCTCTGTCCATTGCCTGGAGATCTCGCATCGGATTCCAGTCATGTTCCATAAAGACGAGAGTGTCAGCTGATGTCAAGTTTAAACCAAGACCACCAACATGTGTTGTGAGCAGCAACACATCAATGGTAGGATCCGAATTAAAAGCTTTCACGATTTCAAAACGCTTTTCTGTAGCAACAGATCCATCCAACCGCAGATATGTGACATTCTTCATTTGGGAGCGAAATAAGTCTCGTTCTATTATATCCAACAAGGCCTTATGCTGGGCAAATATCAACACCCTGTGTTGACCAACATTAATCATGTCAGAATTTGAGGTATCAACACCTATGCCACACTCCTCCAAGATCTCCTGAAGGGCAACCAGTTTAGGAGAATGGTGAAGGTTCCGAAGTTCTGAAATGATGTCAGGACTTCCTGGAAATGAATCTGACAAGATGGATCTCAAAGTTTCAGCAGCTTTATCACTAGCTACCAGAAGAGGATGACTACAAAGTTTAAGTAGATACTGCAGTGCCTGAAAAATATGGGAAGACGCCTTTGGAGCAACGTTTACATCTTTAGTATCCTTCACATTTGTGTCATTAGTATCCTTCGAATCATCCAGACTGACTATACCTGATATCTCCTTTTTCACATGTGAGCTTGAAAATTGTTCATATAGTTTTAATTGAACTGGGCTGAGGTCACAGTATCTGTCCTGGATAATTTTTTCTGGGAGATCAGATAACACTTCATCTTTTGTGCGTCGAAGCAAAAATGGCATCACCTGTTTGTGCAAAGCTTCCATAGCTAAGGCACCCGCTTCAGCATCTTTGGCAGAACATTTTGGATCTCTTGCGGCTAATAAAGGCTTTCCATAAGTAGATTGAAATTGTCGCTCAGTTCCAAGGAAGCCCGGCATCAAAAAGTCGAAAAGGGACCACAAATCCAATATGTTATTCTGGATTGGCGTCCCACTGAGTATAAGACGGTTCTGAGCTTTCAATTGCTTAACTGCAGAAGTAATCTTAGATCTGCAATTCTTAATTATATGTCCCTCATCTAATACACAGTAGTTCCAAAAACATTGCCCAAGGAAATCAACATCTTTACGCACAACATCATATGACGTTATAATCACGTTATGATTGGCAAATTGGCTTCTAAGGGATATACGTTCCTCAGAAGAGCCAAGATACTGAAGAGAACTTATCACAGACGGATCAATAAACTTCTCAATCTCATACGCCCAGTGACCAACAAGAGTCGAAGGGCAAACAATTATAGAGGGAGGTAGCTGCTTGCCTTTATTTACCAACTGCTGTTCCACTATATCTGAAGCCACAATTGCGGAAGCCTGAAGTGTTTTCCCTAGCCCCATATCATCACACAAGATGCCATGCAACTTGAACCGTTTTAGGAAAGCTAACCAATTAATACCTTCCTGTTGGTATCTCCTTAAAGTCACCTTTAAATCAGTATGAAGAGTATAGTCATCAATGCTCGAATTATCAAGCAGCTGCTCTAAGAATTTTGCATCCTCCTTGTCTCGTAACAGATCTTCTCTTATTCCAGCAGGTTGAGAAAGGCCCCGTGCTAATGGAAGCAGAGGCACAATCGCAGCAAAACTACGCGTCACACTTTGCCTTACTGAGGCATCAGAATCACTCATGCATCGAAGAAGAGGCACGACTAATAAGGGAGCATAAGGCACCAACTCAACGCCTAGGCCTTGCACCAACAGGTTGATAAGAATACCTGCTCCGTGTCTAGCAGGAACAGAGGTCACGTCACCTAACATAGGCACAACGTTTTCAACCACCGATGCCATAACACTAACAATCATGGCCTTGGCCATTGTAGTAATACACCTAGATGCTGCTAATCTAACAGCAACATGTGAATGGCGAACACATCGGAAAATGCATGGTAGGAGAGTCAACAGTTTTGGCTTTAATGCCTCATCTAGCAAAGGGGCAATTGAGCGTACCACCTGTATGTTATTTATCAACAGCTGAGGATCCTTAACAGATTCAATAGCCATCACAATTTTTGTCTCTTCACTAGTGATTTCTTCGCAAGGATTGATGGGCTTCAGAATTTCTGTGAGACAATCCCATAACTTGGGGAGTTTATCGAACAAAGAAGCTCCAAATTTCTTGCTCAAGTGTTTTAATGCAAGTTCAGCTCCTCGCCTGCTGATGAAACCCTCACCCCTTGACCTGTCTTCGGCAGTAGCTGCAGAGCGGCCCCTGGATCTCTGATTTCCAGTCACACTTCTACTGGAAAGAGTATCTTGCTCCTCCATAACTTCTACTGAAGTTATGATACCAGCTTGTGGAGTTTCAAAATGATCCATGCATGTCAAGCTACATAGATTCTTAATTAACTTTTCATTAGGACCAGGCTTACGTCCGATACATCCCCCAATAAGTTCCGCAAGAGCCTCTGCAGTCTTCTGTTGCAAAATTTCTTCCTGTTCTCTTCTAAGTGAAGCCATCAGAGGTAAAATAATTGGGTTGAGCTTTGAAGGAAGATCAGAAAACCACACAACTGCAGCAGCCATCAAAGAAGACACAGTTACGTGCAAATTGGCCTGTACGCACTTCAAGTAGCCTGTTGTTGTCAAAAGGCGTTGTCTCGAGGATTCCACATCATCAAAGACAATCTTTTCCGCAGGATTTCCCTCGATAGAATCATAACTAGGCAGTGCAACATTTGAAGCAAACTTCACAGCGTCATCTAATCCAAGGTTCTCAAGGTCGACAATACTTGACAGAAGCTCACTAAACATTCCTGAAGCTTGAACAGTATGGAACAGGTGGCTAGCTTCACTGCGCATTTTGGAATATGTTCTTGAAAGCTCAGCATAAGGCAAAGATGTTTCTTTAGTCGGCAGAGAAGGATCAGTACAGGACAATAAATCGAGCAACCATTTCTTAAAAGGTTCAAGGAGAGAAGGGTTAACTCCATTAGCTGGTAAAACATCACATTTCATTTCTTTAAACCATGAAATCAAAACCATCGAAGACACCTGGCGCTGAACACCTGATAAAGAAGTCACATCCTTCCATAGTGGTTCAACTACGAGGTATATTGAATCCTCAGGCCACTTTGACGCGAGAATTCCAAGCGCTGCTGCAGCAACTACTCGTGTATGAGTGACAGACTTCTCTAAATCAGCACCAACAACTATCTTGAAAGGGGTGCCAGAAACATCTCCGCCATCATCTGGTGCAGTACCTTTTGCAGCACCTAAGCTACCACTTCTTCCGGCATAATCATCCAGCTTTACAGCCCTCATTTTGGCAGATGCGACTCTGCCTTTTTGAGAAGGAGCAACAGGCCAAAACATCTTGGAAGTATCCAATTCAGAGCCATAAGCAGTAGTTGCTAGTTCTAGCCAAGAAGAAATATGACATCCAGCAGCGACCACCAGATCCACAATAGGGCAATGAAGCAAGAGTTTCCACACTCTCTCAGTGCACAAAAGAATATCATCATTTGATTCTAGAAGTAAATTCTGAAACACAATTCGAAGGGTATCCCCCAAGATGGAGGAAGGCCAAAAGGAACCAGTACAAGGCTCAGCGACATGTCTTTTATAACGGGCTTCGAGTAGCCTTTCAAGTGTTCTAATGGCGGAATAGCGGACTGATGTGATACTATGTCTCATAAAAGGCCATAACCGTGGAGCAAGAGCTGATAGAACATATGGATTTACTCTTACTGACACTCCTTCCAAATCATCTTTACAAGATTGAACCTCATTAAGATCAAGTTCTTGCTTTGCTTGCATGGATAATGCATCAAGTGAATTACCAGTCATGCCTGCATAAGTGTAAATTTCGGCCAAAAGATTCATGACACTACTGGTGGATGGGCTAAGATCATCTAAATCGAGCAAAATGTCCCATAGCAGCATCACAATTGAATGCAAAGTTTGATCAGTACGGGCAACAAGGGATGAAGCGGCAGGAATAAGAGCATCAGCTGCCACCGCTCTGACATCATCATCAGGATCCCCGAGCCCAGCCTTACAAGCTGGTAGAACAAACCCAAGCAAATCTGACATCATTTCCTGACGCACAGCAATCATATATTTAATGCCCAATAAGCTCCCATGGCGAATTTCCCATTCTGGCCTCTCCTGCATTAGCAACAAAATATTCATAGTTTCACGCACTAATTCTGGTGACATATACTTGAGTACCGCCCCCAATGCTTGAGCACATGTTTCCCTAACCGGAGCGACAACCTGATCCGAGACATAATCACCAAATCGATCCAACGACAGCACACAAAGGAAGCATATAGCACAATCTTGAAGAAACTCACAATTCCTAACCCAAGAATTTCTAGCTGACTCAACCAAGCAAACGACTTCTGGATTGCCAGAAATAGCTTCAGTAATATTCGTCTTTATGTCGACATCTTTTATTTCTACAGCATTATCACACCCTGTTACCTGCGGAATAACTTGACATATACCCTTTACCTCCAGACCATTCTGTTTCACCTCAATGCTCATCGATACATGACCTTGTTCCTCGTCTACTTCAAGCTTCGGCTTCTTAAAACTCTCATCCTCATCAATTCCCATGTTTAAGTCAATCTCAATCTCCCTTTCCCTTTTCACCTTCACACCCACTTTCTCACTCACACCACCAAACCCTTTTCGACCGCAGCTCGAGTCATTCATCGATACCCCAGCATAAGCGCCTTGATACGTCAATATCTCCCTCAACGCCATAATACTCCCATGACGAAGCTCCCACACTGGGTCAAACATATCCACCAATAACCGCTCCACAAACCCATGAAACGGCCAATTATCCTCTCCCTCATGCTCCGCCCCATCATCATCAGTCATCGACTCCACCGCCACAACAGCCCCATCAGAACTCGCCGTAGTTGAAGCTACCTTTGCCACTTGCCCCACTACCACACCACCACCTCCTCCTCCTCCAACTCTTACATCAGTCACCTTTGCCTTCCTTTTCAACAAATTCAATTCCCTCGCACTCGGCCTTTGCGACCTAAAACTCCGAAATCCTTCCCTCCGTTTACTCCCACTACCACTGCCACTACCACTTCCACTCCCACCACGTCCGCCACTACTATGAAGTTGATTTTGATTAAAACTAAGATTATGACTATGGCTATTATCAATCGAAAACGAAACAAGGTCCTCATCTTTAATCATATCACTAACATCCATAAATTGTTCACATAAATCGAGTCCTAACCGTCTCCTTAAATTCTTCTTCTGTCTAGCTAACCGTTCTTTCGAGTTTTTCCCGGTATCATCATTAACATCAAATTCCTGCCCACCTGACGCTAACAAAACTCCGAATTCTAACACTTTACTAATATCAAAACTACGAAACATCGAAATTCTACCTTCATCATCATTATTAAACAATAACAAATCATCAAACAATACATCCGTTACCTTACGTTTGACAATCTCCAAAAGCTGCGTAACCGACAATTTCTTCGAATTCTCCGCAATTGAACCAATCGCCTTCGCCGCAGCGACGCGTGTGTCCCACTTTCGACTACGCAAATACTGCGACACCTTCCGAAGAAGCGCGTGGAGTTCATGTGGATGCGAACGCGCTATATCGCCGATTTGTCTCGCCGCTGCGAACCGGGTTTGTTGCGTTGAACCGGTGTCGAGTAAGGTTAATAATCGGTTCAATCGCGAAGATGATTGCGGTGGCGACGACGGTGATGGTGGTGGTGGCGGTTGTTGCGCCATCGCATTAAGGTTTTGAATCGATTTTGATTCGAATTCAATTGAACTGCACTGAATTGAAGGGTGAGCGTGAATTAAATTGAGAAAATTAGGAAATTAGGGTTTGAGAAAAGGGGAATTTAAGGATCTGAAAAAAGAAAAAGAAGGGAAATAAAGGTAAATTATTAATTATTTTTAGATTGACGAGAATTTTCCAAAAAAAATAAAGGTAAATTAATTAATTTGGATAATGGAAATTTATGGGCTTATATATGTAATGTTTGCGGTTGTCGTTCCGGTTCCGGTTCCGGTTCGTGCAATGCGTAATCTTTTTTTTTCGAATATTTGAGAATTGTATTTGCGAACCGTGTTTACTTGTAAAATAAAATAAAGTTATAAATAATTTATTTGGATTTGGAAATATAGATAGCTCACGACAAATATAACTGAATTTAAAATTCTATTTTTTAACATACGAGTAATAATAATCCAATAAGTACAACAAATATAACCGAATTCAAAGTACTTTTTCTATTCCAACGTAACAATTCAATACATAAAACAAATATAATCTTTTTTATTAGTTAGTTAGTTAACTTTTGTCATCATCTCAGTCAACTTCGTTACCCAACATTTACGGATTCGAGTCGGATTTCTTAATTAGATCAGACTTTGCACGTTTATACATACGTACTCTTGATGTAAATACATGTGGCCGCTAAAAGGGGGAGTTTTACGAGGATAGGGTCATATCAGATTCATAACTGACATCTAAGTCCATACTGGGTATTCGTATAAGGAAACACTCGCTCAATCTCCCTTAACTCGATGGTATTAACTATAGTTTCCCTTTTCCAAATATAATCCAAGATATATGGAAATTACAAAAACTTCCATTTAGATAACTTTTTGTCAATTTATGATTGAATGTCTTTTAAAATATCGCTTTACAGTTTAAAGAGATAAATACATTATGATCGTTTTAAGGTTTACATAATGATATGTGTAAGAGTGTTCAAAAAGGTTCGATTTATCAAACCACTAATCTAACTCGGTTCGGCCTTCGGTGCAGCCAAACTCCGAACCTAAAATGCACCAATTATAAAAGTTATAAATGACTTGGTTAACTGTGCTAAACAATGGTCCGGATTTTGTATATGGTTTGAAGGTCAAAAGTCGAAATATCATTGACGTGGTATATTAAACAGCAGTTTGAGTTGCCAAAAACCCCAAAAACTTTGTTACGTATCTCATTCACCAGGGTGGTCTCTCGAAAGATACATGCTCAAAGTAAGTATAATACAAACTAACTCGAGTCTCGAATGACCCGAGTGACCCAACTAACTCAATACTCGAAATGACATGGCTCGAATGCGCTTGAATAACCTACATACCAAGACTAATTATGGCTAACCTATTGGGCTATGACCCATCAGCTAGCCCAATGCACCTTACTGGCCCAGCCTCCAAGGCCTCTAGTAGAGACTGCCCCCCCCATACACTCCAACTATGTCACAATCAAGCCAACCCACACAACTAAGCCCAAGGCCAGTTAATGCACAGCCGCACGGCCCGCACAACCCTTTATTTCCCGTTTCGCCTATGTCCTCCCCACTCGTACCGTGACAACAAGAATCGTGCATGATATTTTATCGGTTTTTGAATCGGTTTTTCTAATGAGTAACCTAATAGCAAACGTTAATAGCCTAAATCTGGTAAGATTCACAAGATATTTTCAGTAGTTGTGGTAAAAATGAGTTCATACTTGAATATTTCATCAAAATATCCTACAATGCATATTTACCTATTTAGGTTGTTAGTTTGTTCTCGTAGACTTTAGAGTACATGTTAGTAAAAACGATTATAAACGGTTTTTCCTAATCACAACAAAACTTGCCATTTGTGTTAGACCACTCTTGTACTTGTACTAGTTCTTTCCTAAAATCATGGGCCGAAATCATGGGCCTGTTATTACGGCCTACGGAGTACTCTCCCGTCTCATTTATTTATTTATTTATTATATTTTTTTGTCGAGAGTGTTTCAGTCCAAGGTAAATAAATATTTGGAACATAAAGTGTATGTCTTAGTGATACACGGTAATTAATTATTAGTGTTACATATAAAAGCTCGTAATTTTATCTCCTTTATAAGCTAGAATTTCAACATAAAGTTCGCAATTTTTTTATTAACAAAATGTTAATACGTTCACCTGTCAATACCCATTTAAATAGATAAAACAAGCTTTTATGATCTTTGTACATTCTGTTTTATGTACTCGCGTTTAAATCTAAGATTAATATATCGGTCACAAATAAAATCGCGAAAATTGAGAAGACACGTGAGTTGAAGGATTAACTATTTCCCATCACGTGCACAGTACAACCTCGAGTAAATTAATCGACCAGAAATGACAGGTAGGGCCCACAAAGTCACTGAATCATCTAAAGGTGTAAGAAGTTACACAGCTTTTGCTTTTGGTTTTAATTAAACTCGTCGTTTTGTGACTTTGTGAGTGAAACAACAACAACGAACAATTCAATAATACTAATAAAATAATATCTTGTGGAACGTTTTTTGTCCGAGTTTATGTCTAAATAGATTTTGAGTCTGTCACTCTTCAATGGTTATTTTTGGGTGGTTTACCTGGTGTATATGATTTACAAGTTATCATATATACCCGAAAGTTTACTCAGTGCGCACCAAAAATAACGGTTACGGGTTACCTCGTAAAAAAATAATAATAATAATAATAATAACAACAGTATTAACAGCCACCAAACAAAAGGTTAAAAAGAAGACAGTAAAAAAAGATTTGATGGGCCTAAGCCCAATTAACCCTCACCACAATTCTTCTTACTGGGGTCCAGCTCCTTCATTTCTACTCCAAACTTATCAATAACTAGATCTACGAGGTCAATCGGGTCGGATTCGAGAGGGTCAGCTAGGGATGGGTTTGTGAGTATCGGGTCGGGGTGGGTCATTTTGAGTTTCGATCAACTATTATCGATTTATTGATAGATAATAATCTGTTTGCAGGTCGGGATAAGGTCAATTCGAGTTCTGGTTAAGCTCGGGTCATCAGTTATGCAGTCTAAATCCTTTGTCCATTTTCATGTCCATTATTTCTCTATTTGATACATGAGCAATAAATAATAAAAATAAATATGTAGATATTATTGAAGGATGAGGTGTCAGAATATTAAGACAATGGACACGAGATGAGACACAAAAATGGGACAGAGAATCCATATTGATTTCTGGTATAGTGTCGGGCATTCAGATCAAGTCAATTTTCCAAATCTATCCATAATTTGTTTCTCTTGAATAAGATAACACCTATATTATCATATCGATCGAGTAGTAACATACATTGAGTATATATATCAGCTAATGTAGCCACTCTTAATTAAGGCAATACTATTTGTTTTAGTTGTAAAACTATTTTGACTATAAACGCTTGTAAAATACACTATTTCTTTTACCTAAACGACTACATACCCTTATCGTATGATATCTATTTTAGATCAGTTTTATTATTAAATCGAAAATTACCATCTCAAATACGAATGTATAGATAGATGAAACTACTTCCCCTTTTCCCCTAGGGACCTCATCTCCTAATCATATACTATCCTCCGTTTTTATATAATGTTCCCATTTGTTGAATATATGAGTGTAGTATTTTAATAAAATGGGTACATTATATAAAAATGGAGGAAGTATCATATATTATATTAAAACAAACACCGACTACCCCATTCGTCGCCACGTGTCACACTATATCTATCCGCCACGTATCACGCAGTTTTCAAAAGCCACCTGGCATATTTACGTTTTTCGAAAAATCGGTGGATTTGCTTAATAATTACTAAACCTTACGTTACAAATTTTATTGCTTAATAATTGGTGGACTTGAAAATGGAAATGAATAAATGTGAATGATGATCATAATTTCCAAATTTCAAATTTAGTAAACCTTACGTTACAAATTAATTCACTTGCTTAATTATGATTCTAATGATTTTCAAATTTAGTAAACCTTGCCTTAATTATGATTCCATTAGTAATGTTTGGAAATGGTAATGGAAATGAATCATATGATATTCCTTCCGGAAATGGAAATGATTTGCTTAATAAACCTTAAACCTTACCTTAATTAAGATATGGGTGAATAATTCTAAAATTGATGATATGGGTGAATAATTAATGGAAATGATTTGCTTAATAAACCTTACGTTACAAATTGATTCATTTGCTTAATTATATTATCATATATTGGTAACTAATATATTTTACGTAAATTTGAAATCGGTGAATAATTCTAAAATTGATTCTACTGATTTTCAATTGTAACTAAGATATGGGATTCCATTAATTAAGCTTTCATTTTTGTTTTAATATATATATATATATATATATATATATATATAATCAAGTTTATTTCATTCCGTTCTAACCCTTCAGAAAATTCATCCTATTCTATCTAAAACTTCTTCTCAAAACTCAACTGTATACAATGGAGACGGTGGAATCGTATGCGAAGCTTTTGAATGCTCTTCTGTAATTTTCTTTGAAGCTTCTTGATTTTGATTACAAAAGATAATGATATGGGAAAGTGTCGGTTGAATGAAATGAAGAGTCTGTGTTTTAATTTTTTAAATTTTTTAATTTTATTTATGTTTTAAGTGTACATTCATATATTTCTATAATAATTTCCTTTTTTTCTTTTTTTCACACATTCTCATTTGTGAAGGCAGTATTCGTCACAAACTTGAGACGGATATCGTTTCCTGTCACAAAATACTCACTTTTTCTCTCTCCAATACTATTCACGTGGTCCCCTTTCTCCACCAACTCATTTTGTATCAATTTTATTTCACAAAATATCCGTCACAAATTGTAACCCGTCACAAGCAAGCCTTTTATTTTGTTATATTTTGAGTTATCTATTATTATTATGTTGATAAGAGAAAATTCATGTTTAACCCTTTAAAATAAAGTTAAACATTATTATTTTGTATGTTATAAATTTAAATTGCTACTTTTAAAAGGGGTAAAAAGCTTTGGATAAATTTTAGAAAACATTTTTCAATACGAATCTATATATTTATAATTTTAGTCTTTTAAGATTCATATCTAACTTTTTGAATTGAAATTTAATTGTCAAAAAAAGAATGTAACTTCACCCATATACAAGGTATTATATTATTTACGAGTTATATCAATATAAGTATAAACATAGAATCTACTAATAATTTTAGGTCTTTAATATACTTCATATACAAATATTTAAAATATATTTTTATTAGCGAGTTTCTATTTATGTTGCGTCTGAGGCACAAGTGTCGTATTTGAATGTTTGGCTCGATATCATTGTATGGTGATCGTTTCTTTTCATATATACTTGCATTTTATCAAATAGAAAAAAATGGACGATACGTCTAAAATATACTCATAGCATTACGCCTCCTGTTCAAAAATATATACTTAAGATATGCTAAAAATATCAACCTACGTAACCACCCGTGCAGTGCACGGGTTAAAAAACTAGTATAAAACAATAGAAATCGATGAGGATACAAATTTCTGTTATATGGCTAAGGAATAAGACATGAATAAGATGATAATAGTACATCTAGAACGTATGGAGGAAAACGTTGGTTGATAAATAAGAACAACCAAGCTGGCATGTTCGTTCATATATACGAGAGCAATCCGTCTTGATTCAGACGATCTAATATAAAACAGATTAAATATTGGCTCTGTTTGACAAACGACGGAAGCAAACTCATAATAGCAGACAGCGTTAGCAGATTTTAATAGCAGGTTTGACTATTAAATTAAATTAGTAGATTAAGAAATGATGTTTGATGATTAGCCGATTATAGAACATTTTGAATGATTTCATGAATAAATTGAATATGCAATTACAATATGCTGCTTATAGCAGCATATCATATTCAAAAATAGTAGATTTCGGGCAATATGCTATCAGAATACGCCGTTTACCAAACACATGAAAATGATATATTGATAAGTCAACCTAGTAATTAGGCTGAAATCTACTAATTTCACTCAATATGTTATTTACCAAACAGAGTCAATATCATTTTTTAGAAAAATGTAACTATTTAATGACAAAATGTTATAATTAAAGTCGTCATTTTTAAGTTATAACTCTAAATATAACACAAAAAAACTTTAGAGATATTGACTCTCGATAAAGTTAACGAGAGGTCTCTCACATGTTATTAAAGATAATATTTTATTTTCCTTTTTTTTTACAATAGGTCTCCGATTAATTTAGCAAAACACGGTCTTTTAGGAGACTTTCTGAAAAAATAATAATAACATTTTATCGTAAAAAGCAACATTTCGTTCGCCTTTTTCGAGACGGAAAAAGCTCGTCTAAAATAAGGATTTGCTATATAAGAGTACAAGACACAATATTCTTTGTTTGCATGTCATGCATGCGATCCTCCTTTATCATTATTATTGCAACTTTACTTTCTTGTTTAACTTGTGTATAACAAGTGTGTTATGGTACTAAAGTTGATCGGTGTAAGTCTTAAGAGCTTTCAGTTCTTAAATAAGTGGTTAGAGGTTCGATTCTTGACTCTTGCGATTAAAAAAGTTAAGCTTGTAAAGGGCCAATTTATTACGTTGCTTTCAGTACGTCAAAGGAGATTGTCCCAGCTGTCGGTAGAGATACTCATATTCAACAAAAAAAAAACACTGATATATATTATTTTAGACGTGCCTTAAGGTAATAATTACAATAAATAGGTCAATTGTTCAAGCATTTGGTACGAAAATAACGTTTTGAAGACATATTTCTTCCTAGCTAGGAGTATATATCAATTTTCGATTATCGATTTATTCATCAAAGACTTTTTTATAGTTTATACTGATTTTGGATGCAATGAGTTTAGAATAGTATTTTTATATTTATACCATTTTAAGATGTCGTAGTTGAAAAAAAATGTAAAAGTCATATTTTTTGGATCTTTATTAAGGCATCCATTAGATTGAGTCCGTGTCAAATCAAAAGTTATCATTTTGGTCTTAGGTCGGGTTAGTTTAGTTCGACCTGTTCACCACGTTTCATATATCGTCAGATCAAGTTTGAGCAGTTTAAGTTGACTTTATAGGTAACCGTATTTACAATGTCTAAAAATTCATACCCGATAGTCCGATACCATTAATATTAGGCAAATTCTTATTTTAGATGGTCTGTTTTCCGTCTGAAATAAGACGGATTAATTGTAGTCATTTTTACAATAAAATGTTACCATCATTTTAAAGGTTAAAAGTGACGAATTTGCGATAAAACATTTTGTTATTAAATGGTTATTATCTAATAAAAAGAGGGTGACATTTAATCCGTCTTATTTTGGTTCGTCTGAAATAATAATTTCTGTTAATATTAGGAGTTTGTTATTATTTGTTACTCCGTATTTGTTTAAATTAATTGAATTGAATGAGCAAAGATTTCATAGAACTATTGGGGATCCTATCCTATGTACAAAGACCTTTAGATAGAAAGTAAAGACAGAAGGTGTGGAAGCTGAGTACTAGCTCCTCCAGTTTTCGCCTAACGATTTGACAAAGTTTGGCAAAATTATTAAACAAATTAACAATTTGTTTTCAATTTTAATTTAATAAACACCAAGCTAACTGAAGAATCACGTATCCATTATAAGTTGAAAAAAGTCAAGTAATATACCCAAGTGGATAAATTAGACAAAAATATTTATTTTTGTCTTATCTACGCACCTGAAGTATAAGATTTGTCCCCAATTTCTGACGAATATATCGACCTTAAATGAAATTTAATTTAATAAACACCGAGCTAATTGAAGAAGCGCATATCCATTACAAGCTGAAAAAAGTCAAGTAATACCCAACTGGAAAAATTAGAGAAAAACATTTACTTTTATCTTATCTACGCACTTTGATATTACTCGATCCGTTTTCAATTCCTGACGAATATATCGATCTTAAATGAAATTTAATAAAACAGTAATGTTTATTGGTCTTTTCTTGTCTTCACAGTAATACCTTTTCATCAACCTTAAGGACAATAAAATATAATATATTAATTTGCTTTGTCTTTTTAATCAATAATATCAAACTAAACTAAATATATATGAATATTTGTTTATTAGTTTGTGAGAGAATTATTAGATAGAGAACGCAAAAGGAAATTATAAGATTACTCATTTTAGAAAAAAAATATACGAGTTGTTAGTTGGTTAAGATTGCAGGGTGAAATAATTTGAAGGCTTATCTAGTGTAGGTTAACATTGTTGTATTCTCGTTTCTCAGGGTTGAAAATCGATATTTTGATTAAGGTTACAACAATTTATTATAAGTTGGTCTAAATGTTCAATGAATAATGGAATGTAATAAATGGATGATATACATTTTAAGTTAAACGGATTCACACAAAATTTAAAAATATAGAAATGTTTTGATACTATTATAGAATAACATAAAAATGGAATGAAAATCTATGAAATATTTTATGTTTTTTTGTAATGAATAATTTTGATATTCTATGTTTATTTGGTAGTAACCACTATGAATCTATCGCTCTCTTAATTTTCACAAGTCATAACTCATAAGTCACAATTGTATTATGTACAATGTATGACTTGCTCTTGGATGGACAAATATAAAGTCAAATGTAATTTAGTGAATAAACAATGGTGAAAAACAATGTATTTATTGATTGATTAGGTATATTTAGTGAATAAATAGTGGTGAAAAATAACGTATTTATTGATTAAGTATATTTAGTGAATAAACAATGGTGAAAAATAATGTATTTATTGATTAGGTATTTAAATAAGCCTAGCTAGTTCGATGAATACTCTTAATCTGTTTGGTGAAAACTTGTTTTAAGTTTAGTCAAATTGTTTTCCAGCTAACGTTAACCTAAGCTAATTTATTTTTCTTTCCTTTTTTCCACGGGGCAGTCATGTCACACGTTCAATATTAAAGCTCCAACTCAACACTAGTCCTGACTTGTGAGACCGGTCGAGCTGGGCTAAGAACCAAGCTAACAGACCGACCAAAATTCAACCCTAAATGCAGGCCGAACCGGGCTAACTATGCCAACCCGACCCTTGTCCACCTTTAGACTGGGCCAAAAAGTGGAGGTATAAAACAATTATTTCAACTTGTAAAATAAAAAAAATCACAATAACTTATACTCCCTCCTATTCTAACTATTCTTCCCTATTTCCTAAAACGGATTATTCAGCTTTTCTTCCCCTTTCTTATTTTGGAAACTTTTACTCTTATTTTATTCATTTCTCTCTCCTATTATCAAACCCCACCCAACTCTTTTACTCATATTTTATTCTTTTTTTAATCTTTGTGGCCCACAATTTCTTATTTAATTCCTAATTATTCATTCCCCTCTCCCATCACCCAACCCCACCCAATTTTTTACACTTATTTTACTCCTTACCTTAATATTTGTTCCACCCTCAAAGGGGAACAATACTTAGAATAGGAGGGAGTACTAGATAAAGTAGGTCTGCTATCGTCTTTCAATAAGCTTATTGAGGAACTATTGTACAAATTTTTAAAAAAGTGGTACAAATTATTATCAAAGATAAAATAAGTACAAAATTATCATGGTACGATCAATGACAAAAGGTCACGAAATACAAATAAAACGGTACAAAAACTCTCAATAATTTATTGAAAACCGTCTCTCTAAAGTTTTAATGAACTACATACGCAGGTCATCCTTGTGACTTGTGAGTAAGACAATTTAAATATCATCCAAACAGATAGATAAAATAAAAACTAAAATACCAATAAAATCACAAATAACCCGTTTTTATCCAACCACGTGAATATTACTCAATCCGCCCCAGTTAAATATCACCCGTCACAAACGAGAATTCATGAAACAAAAGATATTAACATGAAGATCACAAATTAAAGGGGAAAACACAAGTAGAAGAAAGAGAAAAACCTAAAAGAGATAGATAGAGAATTATAGAGAGAGAAGGGGGAGAACAGTAGAGAGAGAAGAGAAGAAGGCAACTTTATTTACTTAAAACTTTTTTATAATGCAACAATTACTTCTTCTCTTTCCCACAATTTTTAGTGTAAATACAAATATATAAAAATTAACCATTTTTCCTCCCAACAAAAATTCAACCACTTCAAGAACAATTTAGTATTTTCCTTGTAAAAACACAAACAAAAATTCCAAAAAAACAATTTTTTTTTAGTAATGTTGGTGGAAAAATGGAAGCAAGTTTAATTGAAGAAATAATTTTGCTTAATTTTGTTCTTCCCTAATTTCACACTCTTTTGTGAAATGGGTGTTTAGATCAAGTAAAACTATGGTAAATCTCTCAACTTTTATTTCCAAATCTACTTTATTTTATTTTATTTTAATTTATCAATTATAACCCTAATTACCCTAATTAGGGTTATAAGATAGTATGTTCTCAAATCATTTTTTTATCTACCCTTTGATGTGGCTGCCTTGCTGATTTTCCCCCTTTTTAGTTATGAATCCGTCGAATCAAATTGAAAAAGCTAGGGTATGTATGACGGCATGAAGTGTTCCCCTTTGTTGTTATTGAATTTGGTTATGGTTTTAGTGATTGGGGATTTTGATTTTTTATGTTCAATCTATGGGCAGCTGGATTATGGATCCGTGAAACTGGACAAGATATGGATAAACCCTAATTGAATTTGTTTTTTTGAGTATATTTAATTTGTTTGTATGTGTTTTATTGTGGTATTTGACTATTTGAAGAAGATGAAAGAAAACAGCCATATCAGTGTGAAGATTAGATTTGGAGGAGGTGAAATGGAGGAAAAATCTGGAGAATTTGGAAAGGAAGAACAGTAAGGAAGAAGATGAAGTTTATAGGGAAAATAATAAATTAGATTATTGAATAGTTCCGATTATTTTGAGCAGTAATTTATCAATTATAGTGGTAATTATTGTAGGGTGAAAAAAACTCAATGTATGGTTAAACTCGTACAAGAATGAGCAATTACGAGCAATTACGTTACGTTATTTTATTATACTAATTAATGTTGTTTATATTGTTGAATTTAATTTTTGTAGATGCAAACTATGCCCTACAAATTTCAACAAAAGGGTGTGTTAGAGGTTACTCAAGTTCCTCCTAAGTGGAATTCTTTCGACAAATTTCCGCTTCAACAGCAATTCGAACAACAAGAAGAACAAGAACAATTGCATTCGAAGAACAACAAGAAGAACAAGAACAATAGTTGTTCAAGAACAACAAGCTGTGTGGAGAGTGAACCAACATCTGCTCTGGATACTATAAGAGGGCGGAGTCCAAGTCCGCCAACGTCGGCCTCCACCCTCTCTTCTTCATTCACTGGAGGCGGAGGCGGCGTGGCGGACCCAGTTTGTGTTAATGGAGGAGGAGGAGGAGGAGCCGGAGATGGAGGAGGAGGAGGAGGAGGAGGAGGAGGAGGAGGAAGTGGGATTGGGTTAGAGGAATGGGATAGTTTATTCCCAAATGGTGATGGGGCATTATTGCCTTGGATCATGGGTGACCCGGATGACCCGGGTTTGGGTTTGAAACATTTGTTGCAGGAAGGTAATGCTGGTCTTGGTGTTGTTGACCAAGTTTGTTTTAATAGTGGGTTAAATTCAAGTGCGACTCAATTACATTCTGGCAATGGTATTGCTGTTGGTGTTGGCAGTGGAGGTGGTGGCGGTGGTTTGATTCCGGTGTCATTTCCGACACCATTGTTGCTAAACCAGCAACAGGTTCAGACTGTCTCAAACCCTAGTTTTGTGATGTCACCAAGTATGTTGGGTAGTAATAATAATAATTACTGTCAGCAGTTTGAGCAGTTTCAACCTCAGTTAAAAAGGCATAACCCGGGGGTAATTCTAGACCCGGGTGTTAGAAACCCATTTCTTGAACAACGGGGACAATGCCAGATGGGTGGTGGGTTGACCCAACTACCAATGGGTTTGCCACCAGAATTACTCGTGCCGCAAAAGCCCGTGATGAGGGCTAAGGATGAGGGTGTTAAAGATCAGTTGTTTAAGGCAGCTGATTTAATCCAAACTGGGAATTTCTCACTCGCGCAAGAGATATTGGCGCGGCTCAATCAACAGCTTTCGGTTCAGGGAAGGCCGCCTCTTATTAGGGCAGCCTTGTACCTCAAGGAAGCTTTACAAATGCTCCTTCAGTTGAGCAACCCAGTTACTGTTCCCCCGCCTAAGACGCTTACTCCTTACGATATTGTTCATAAGATGAATGCTTATAAGGTGTTTTCCGAGGTTTCTCCTATTACTCAGTTTGTGAATTTTACGTGTACTCAAGCGATCCTTGAGGCTCTTGATGATGTTGATGTTGTTCATGTTGTTGATTTCGATATTGGTTGTGGGGCACAATGGGCGTCGTTGATTCAGGAGCTCCCCCTGAGGAAAAAGGGAGCTCCGTCTTTGTGTATTAGTGCGGTTGTTCCTTCAACAACTCACCCTTTTGAACTTGCCCTCGTTCGTGAAAACCTTGTCCAATTCGCTAATGATACAGGCATTGCTTTCGAGCTTCAAATTGTGAATTTGGACTCGTTTGACCCGTCCTTGTCCTCCTTTCCCAATTTTAGTACCCCTGAGAACGAGTGTTTTGCTGTTAATATCCCCATTTGGGCATCTTCAACCCGGCCTTCAGTACTCCCATCAATACTTCGGTTTATTAAGCAACAATCCCCGAAGATTGTGGTGTCTTTCGATAGAGGGTTTGACCGGTGTGACCTTCCTTTCCCGCAACACCTAATCCACTCGCTAGACTCCTGCATTAATCTACTAGAGTCTCTTGATGGTCTCAATGTAGCTTCCGATGTTGTGAGTAAGGTAGAGAAGTTTTTTGTCCAACCCGGGATTGAAAACTCGGTCTTGGGCCGTCTGCATGCCCCCGACAAGATGCCCCACTGGAAGAACCTCTTTGCTTCAGTTGGTTTCGTGCCTTTGCAGTTCAGTAATTTCACTGAAACCCAAGCGGATTATGTGGTTAAGAAGACTCCGGGAAGGGGATTTCATGTAGAGAAGCGACAAGCGTCTCTAGTGCTGAGCTGGCAGAGGCGAGAGCTTGTTGCAGCTTCAGCATGGAGGTGTTGAGAAGCGGAGGTTTTACTTTATCAGTCACATATCGAGCTATTTCTATGATGATTGATGCTGACAACGCCCCGAGTCTTTGTTTTAGTCTCCTTCCTTGTAAGCTTCCTATCCTTCAGTGCATGCATTTCACCGTTTCACGTCTTGACGTATTATTTTGCTCTGTACAAGAACATATTTAACTGCAAATTTAGTAGCTGCTTCTAGCCTTCTATGATCTCCGCTTTGATGTTATTATGGTACATGAAGATAAGAAATGAACTAATCTGGTTCAACTGTCCATTTTATCCATTTTATTGATTATCTCGAACTTCCTGCATTTGCCCTCGTCCAATGCTTAGACCGTTTCTGACTTTCTGTTTATCAGAACTTTGGTCCGGAAATTGACCCGTTCTGTTAATGGAGCACAACATATGTTGTTAGCTGAGTAAGCTGACTGTTACGTTGCATAATCTGTTCGAGGTATGAATTGTGGTCTGAAATAATAAGACGGGATTTTGTAACCATTTTACAGTTAAATGTAACCATTATTTACAAACAGCTTATCATAAGCTGTAACATTGACCATACTATCGTGGTTACATTTGGCTGTAAAATGGTTACAAAATCCTGTCTTATTATTTCAAACCAAAAGTGACCGTCTGAGAGAAGAATTTGTGTTAAAATGATTGGTTCTCTAACTCATTATCTGATAATGAAAGCTATAACTTCATGTCATCGTCAAGCTAATTTTCTATTAGTTTCGGTACAATCAACTTGAACATTGTTTTTTATATTTTCCGCCGCTAAAATCTTTTGTTCAGTGGGATTAAGATCTTCTGTGATTAAACAATTGCTCTGATTGCTTCTTCCTTTTCTTGAAGAAATACCCCCGTTTTCTTTTACTTTGCTTGTATCGGTTTACAGATCTGTTACGAGTATTATCCCGTCCTCGCCATGACCGTCTTATGGTACGTTAGGTCGTCTATGGCATATTGGCATGGTTTTAAATCTCGGCCGAGTTGTATCGGATTTTCACTCTACTGATACGAGATATCGCCCGAGAAATCACCAAGATTCACCGTTATCCGCCCGCGATGGCCGATTTAGGTCTGTTTATACCGCTACCGCGACTGCGATTGCGACCGATACCGAGATTTAAAACCATGGTCTATGGCCTCTGGGGTAAGTATAAGTTATTGTCTTTCCCCGTAATTGTGAACTGAGCGCGATACTGAATTTGGGCATGACCTCTTATGTCTCATCTTTCCCTATACTGTGAACTGAGCGCGATACTGAATTTGGGTTGCGAGAACGTGACACTGCCTGGTAAGTATTGTACAGTTTTTAACGATCACATGATCGGTTTTATGGCATTTTGAGGCGTCTCGTAACATTAGAGATTAGACCGCTACAACGGATATCAAGATCAAGGCTACCCGGAGGCCGGAGATTCCGACTTCATGGATTTCTGTGAATATAACACATGCTTCCTCTGTTTGTTCCAAATTTCGAAACTGTCTGGATTACGATAATACGGTTTTATGTTGAATGTTTTTGATACGGTTTTATGTTTTTGAGACGGTTTTATACTGTAAGACGGTTTTAACGAAGGGGCAAAGTGGGGATGATAATGTATGGGTGTCAGTGTGTAGAGCTTTTGTCTTACTGTGCAATGAATTGGGTCCGCAGGGTTTGCATTGTTTTTGTAGGACAATTGCTAATCACACCACATGCTTCTTCTTTGATTGTTACATTTCCTTCACTACTTTACTCATTTTCTCTTTTTAATATTTTATTATAAAATTATAAATTATAATCATTCCGTTTTGATTCAAACGGTTTGAAATAAGACCGACCAAATGTCACCATTTTCTTAAAGAAATGTACTCCCTCTATTCTATTCAATTCAATACATTTGCTCTAGTTTGTCGATTCCCGTTTTCTATTGTTAATATCTTTAGTTACATATTGATAAAAATTATAAAACTTAGGTATTCAATATGTGCTCGGTAAGACAATTTTTGACACAATTTAAATCGAGTATTAGAAATTGTGTCGAAAATTCACCCGACTTATGAATACTGCCGAAAAAGTGAAATGTATAGAATTGATTGGAATAGGGGAAATAATTATTTAATAAAGAAATGTAATAACTAAAATTTTCATTTTTTACCATGAAAATGATAGTTAACATTTTATCGTAAAATGACTGCATTTTATCGTAAAATGACTGGATTTTATCCGGTTTATTTCAAATGGAAAAAAAGCTATTTTAAAATAAGAATTTGCATATTATAATACAAACACTTTTGCTTGATTTGCTAATATTCATTAAAATTAATACTCGCCGATTGCTAATGTTAACTGACGTAGTTGCTAAAATTATGAAAAAACCTCGTTAGTATTAAAAATGGGTAAATTGTAGGTTCGAATATACAGTCTATTTAACCATGCAAAAAATTACGCCCGCGGTATTTGAATTAAAACATATGAATTTATCTATAAAATTGATTCATATATTATTCATCAAGTGACTCAAAAATTATTATTATTATTATTTTGGATGAACATTAAACGGGAACTCTGTTCGACAGCTGAATTACTCCTTTCGTTTAAGCCAATTTTATACGTTTTAATTAAAATACATCTTAAATAAACAGAACAGACGTATGAAACGAACTTTAACGACGGATTATAATTTTAACAAGTGGGTTAGAGAGTGATTTATAGAGCTAATTAAGAGACAAATAAAAAGTATATTAAATATATTAGCAAGAACATGCTACTTTGCTAGGTATGGACAACGACTGTTTAAGGTCTAGCTTTTGTTTTGCTTAATTATTAATATTATTAATAATTAATTTAATATTGAGGTAGTTGCTTCCGTTATTAATTTAATTATTATTTTTTTTTGTGGCTTGTCACTTTTTTTTTTTGTATTAAATTATTGGAAATAGTAAGAAAAATGAGGTCTTAACTCTTAATAGGGGTCGGTTCAATTGAAAACCATTACCTGTATCAATAAGTCGTTCCTTATGTTGGATACATATACCGCTCAAAAGGTTATGGCGGATTGGCGGGTTAAGTATTACATACTAATGTCCGGAAAATTACAAATAACTTGTCTTTATCGATCCAAATGAATTTTATTTAACCCGTTATAAAGTTGTGCTAAATAATAACCGTTGCAAATCAGATTTTGTATACCTGTAATCTGCACAATGGTTTTACAAGCATTTTTGTTTAAGACGAATATCTGTTTTAAATAAAAAAATACGTTAAGTTGATAGATAAGATAATAAGCGGAATGTGTAATTTTTTTTTATGTGTTTCATCTATTTATACACAATTGGGTTTAAAGTTTGCACATTGTCAGTTATTGAGCTACAATATCTTCTACACCTCATACGATAACGACGACATTTAGAATGCATCGGTATTATGAATTGTGAAAGGGGAATGATAACTAATTGGATTGAGTTAAACCGTAAAGCTTGTAGAAATGCAGGAGTTGAGAGGTCCCAGGTTCGATTACCAGTTGGGACGATGACCACTTGACCACTGCAGGCCCGAAGGGGGCTTACATGGTGATGCGAGAATGCATGGACTCGGGGGATTAAACCTCTATTACCAAAAGAAAAAAAACGAAAGGGAAATGATATCACGTAAAGTACTTATTAATCGGTTATCTAACACAAGCATAAAATCTATATGGTGAAGGATATATTTCTGAGTGACGTTATCAGCGAACCGAGATTACAAAACCATACGTCTGGCAACAATGTTGCAAGGACAAAATTTACTCATAGAGGAGTGTCAACATCATGCATGCTATACCTCTCTGGCATGCACAAGAGGTTACATAACATTGCATGAAAACAACATTTGGGTGTGTGCTTCTAGAGTTGTAGGTCTATGACCTTAAAATCTTTCACAAGTTTCCGTTTAAGACGATTATATCTGCTATAAACCTAAAACGAGTAAGTATACAACAGATGAGATAGATGAGGATGCCTAGAGAATATCAAAGAGTTTGCTTTATATATTTATACAGAGGTATATTTAATCTGTTTTTATCTTAAAAGAGATATTACCGTCCTAAAAAAATGTAACATAATAACATTATAACATTAATTGCATGAAAACAACATTTGGGTGTGCTTGTTGGTCTATGACCTTAAAATCCTCACAAATTCCCGTTTAAGATATTCGTAATTGTGATCATAAACCTAAAACGAGTAAGTATAGTAGTCGAGACAAATGAGGATGTCAAGAGAATATCAAAGAGTTTATTGCATATTATATACTGTATTTAATAGACATATACTTGACTCGTTTTCATCTTAAAATAATGCTGCCATCCTAAAAAGACTTAAACCTTGTTCTTCCTAGCTTAATATCAGCTCATTTCAGTTCAGCTCAACTCTATTCACTTTAGTTCAGACAACTCATTTCTTCAAAAATGTAACTACATATTCAGGCAGAAGTATACTTAACCCGTTTTCCTTTTAATACAGATATGAACGTCCTAAACGGAGTTAAACCTGGTTCTTTCTAACTTAATTCAGCTCATTTCATTCAGTTAAGTTTAGTTCAACTCAGCTCTATTCACTTCTGCTCAGCTGATGATCAACTTTTTTCTTTAAAAATTAACTCTTATATCAGTTCAGTTAAATTCAGTTCAATTAAATTAGCCATATACTTAAGCAAAAGTATACTTAACCCGTTTTCATCATACATCCTAAAAGAAGTTAATTAAACCCTGACCTGTTCTTTCTAACTTAATTCAACTCATATCATTCAGTTAAGTTTAGTTCAACTCAGCTCAACTCAACTTAGCTCTTTTCTTTAAAAATGAACCCTTATTTCAATTTCATTCAATTAAGTTCAACTCTATTAAATTCAGCCGAATAAATCGGAGCCTAACTCGGAAATAAAAGGTAGAAGTTAGAAGAACAAAGGATAGTAATAAAAGATAGGGAGGACCAGAAGATGTCTGGTTGTAAAAGTTGTAAGCTTTAGTGTATTTTAATGGAGTATTTGGTTGCGTTTGTGGTCCATCGACATATACATTACATTACATTACAATATTACATTACCTAACCTAACCTTTCACGCTATTACCTTCTTTGTTTTTGTTGTTTATTTTGTCATAATGCAACCACAATTTCCACATTTTCAATTTTATCTAAATAACGTTAGTTATTGTTATGTGTCGCACTAGTTGGAATACACAAATTATAGAATATGAACGATTTATTATAATTGTTTTACCGTAATAAATAATAATGTATTTAACGTAGAAAAGAATCGTTGTATAATGTATAATAATGGTGTTACGCGAATACAAGGTAATTATCGATGAAAAAGGTATGTAATGATGTTATTTGAATTTTCGTGTTTGATTTAATGATGATAAAAAGTTATTAGCACAAACTCGATTATTTATATTCAAGAAATTAATCAAATAATTGTAATAAGTCTTAATAAACTCCATAATAAATTAGTATTTGTTATGTGTTGCACTAGTCGGAATACACAAATTATAGAATATGATCGGTTTATTATAATTGTTTTATCGTAATAAATAATATACAGAGTAATCAATATAGAGTAAATTAGAAATTATTCGCCTTTAAAATTTAGTTTTTTCCTAATTTTTTTTCCTTAAAATACAATTTTATCAAAATTGTTTCAAAATTTAACTTTAGGTGACTTATTCCGTTTGTTTTTGTACTTATTCTCCATTATTATATGTTTGAAATTATAAATTGGCTAAACCACAAACAAAATGACGGAATAAATAACTTAAGCTGGTGTTTTGAATTAGTTTTTGATAAAAGTGCATCTTAAGGGAGTAACCAAAAAAAAAATCATACAAGGAATAATTTTTAAAAAAATAATTTGAAAAGGAAGTAATTTTTATTTAACTCCTTAATATATAAAAGAATCGTTGTACAATGTATAATAATGGTGTTAGAGAGTAATTGTCGGCGAAAAAATTATGTAATGATGTTATTTGAATTTTCGTGTTTGATTTAATGACGATAAAAAGTTATTAGCACAAACTCGATTATTTATATAATTAATTTAATTATAATAAGTCTTAAATAAACTCCATAATAAATTACTTTTGGTACAGAAAATGCTCAATTATATTTCTTTTCGTAGTAGGTTTACCAATGTAATTATCTTCTTATAACGTGTCAATCATGCATTAAAAAATGTCATGTCAGTAAAAATAAACAAATGATTAAAACGGAAAGAGAATAATATTTAAGAACTTATTAGTGTATATATTTAAGGAAATAATTTACATTTGTTTTATTTTGTTAGAGACAGATAAAGTAAATGTAAAATATTAATTGAGACGGAACGAGTTGAATTAAACACGTACAATGCATGGACTTTTACATTTTGTTTATTTTGATTTATTGAAAATTTGTAATTTATGTTTACCTAACCTCGTGCTAAATTAACAATTATTTATTGATTTATTACTTTACTAGTTTTAATCTCGTGCAAATAATGCACGGATGATTTTTAAATCCATGCAAAAAATATTGGTGATTACGGTTATCTTTCTATAAAAATATTATTGATTACGAATTTTCCAGTAATTATTGTTGTTTTGAGTAATTTCTTTATTTGAGAAAAAATTGTTTAAAACGATTTCGGCATTTGAGATTTTTTAAAAGATGATTTGAATGACATAAAATAACATGATAATAATTGACTCAAAAATAACTCAAACCCGAAATAACCCGCTTAGATCAAATAAACCGACTTGATTGTCCATTTTACCAGGTCTAGGGAGGAGGTTCAACAATTTTGTTTTTACGTTACTATTTTGCCTAAAATTAGTAGTAAAAGTTATGATACTATCAATCTCTACTTGTCCGTACCCCAATGTTAATTGTAGTTATCACATTATCGATAACCCATCCATTTTTTCATATAATCAAACTCACTCAACCATTTCTTTTCATATTATCAATAACTCATCCGTGTATAACAATTATTTTTATACCTTGAAGACTGAAAGCAATCGAATTTTTTTTATAATAAATAATGTACTCCAGTAATATTTTGTAATATCTAGGCTGTAGTTTTTTTTATATTATATTGTTAATATCATAGAAAATATTTTAACTTTTTCAGTGAAGATTTTTTTTATATTATAGTTAATTGGTATTTTTAATTATTTAATTTTTAATTTTTGAATGTTTATATTATATTGTATAGTAATAACAAATGTATAATGTATGATGTTACATAGTTTGTATTATTAAATTTGAAATCATAATTTAAGTAGTTATAAAACATAAAAAAAAAAATTAAATTGAGTGTAAAACATGGGGGGCCCCACAAAAAAGTTATTTTTTTAACTTTAAAATGAAGAACCAATAGGAGGCCTTCATTTTCTACTCCTTTTATAGTAAAGGGATTTTTAAGACTTTACATGTTGATTTCTTTTAATTATTATAGTTTATAATAATAAAGTTATGATTTTATATAATTTACGTTAGAAATTGTGAAATAATAATGCAGTGTACGTACATAACAAAGAAACGAATATTGTTAGTATTATCATTGAAGGCAACTGAATATAAATGTAACGCAAAAAAAGCAAGGTATCTTAAAAGGACAATAGGGAGACCGGAGAGTCCGCTTCCTACTTCATCGGGTTCTTTACGTTTATTTTTGATAATTATTGACCTAATTTAAATGACTCGAATCTTATCTAACATAATTCAAATTTTTGGTAAAGTAAAACCGATTTGACCTAAGGTCGAACCTACAACTATTGAGACACGACTCAAACCAAACCCTACAAGGGATGGTTACTTGTGACTCGACACTGATTTAACTCGATAATAAAATGGTCCGATGATGATTTAAACTTAACTAAGTCTGATCCATCACACGACGACCTTTCAAACTAATAAGTAACAATGACAAGATACAAACCCGACTTAATTGATCTGACTTGAAAGGGATATTAACCCAACTAATATCCCGTTCGAGTTTATCTTAACCTATGACGATTTAAGTTAAGGGATTCAATTACCACTTACGGCTATGTATGGATGTCACTAGCTTATATAGTTGTATTGTCAAACAAATAAGGACAAATATTGTGAATTTGTTATGACTTAGGACTATTTAGATTTTGTTCCTATGAACTGAATCTGTTTAAATTGAACTGAATTGAGTATAATAGTGCTGATCTAAATTGAATTTAATAGCGATAAACTGAACTAAACTGAACTCAATTGATTGAATTGAAATAAGAGTTAGGCATTCTTCTTTTGGATTGAAACTGACTGAACGGAACTTAATAGAGCTTAATCGAACTAAACCGAACTGAATGGATTTGAAAGCCGAACTAAACTTATATAAAGAGTGTGAAGAGAGAAGTTTAACTGAGTTGAATGAAGCTGAACTGAATTAAGGCCGTGTTCTTTCTGGCTGAATTTCAGCTCCATTCAATTTTGCTTTGTTGTATTTCGTTAAGTTTTATTTAAGTTTGGACTGAAGTATCATGTGACAATGGTGTATGGTTTCAATGCTCTACAAGAGAGGGAGGTTCTTTGGATGGACCTGAAGGATATTGCAAGGAATGTTCAGGGAGCCTGGATGGTAGCAGGAGATTTCAATTGTGTGTTAAATCAAGAGGAGAGGCTTGGGGGCAGTTTCACACTAGCGGAAGCTACTCCGTTCCAAGATGTCATTGACAGTTGTGAGCTTATGGACAGTCCTGCCATAGGTTCATACTATACTTGGAACAATAAGCAGATTCCAGAAGAAAGAGTTTTTAGCAGGATAGACAGGTGTCTGGTAAATGAGCAGTGGTTAGACAGATTGACTAATGCCCAAGCAAACTTCATGCCTGAGGGCTTGTTTGATCATTGCCCTTGTGTGGTGTCACAAGGATCAGTTCAGACAAACTACAAAAGAGGGTTCAGATATTTTAACATGTGGAGCCAGTGTGATCAATATGAATCTATAGTCCAGCAAGGTTGGAATAATCAGGTTGATGGTACTCCTATGTTTAGAGTTGTGAAGAAGTTGCAGGGCCTAAAGATACAATTAAAAACTCTGAACAAAGCAAAGTTCTCTGATATAGAGCAGCAAACAACTATAGCACAGACCAGATTGACTCAGCTGCAGAAGGAACTGAGTGTTCAACCTCTCAACATGGAACTAAGACACCAGGAATCAGTCATGCAGGCTGAGTATAGGATGCTAAAAATCAGATGCACTGCTTTTCTCCAACAAAAAACCAAAACTAAATGGCTAGAGGAAGGAGATCTCAATACTGCCTATTTTCATGGAACCCTTAAAGCAAGGAGAATAAAAAATGCTATCTACCAGATCAATAACCAGCAGGGGCAGACTATCACTGATCATAAGGGGATTCAAGAATGCTTCTTAGAATATTACACTGATCTTCTGGGGAGTATGACAGTCACTAGCAGGGTTAAGACTACCATTATCAGCCAGGGACCAGTATGTAATGATGCTCATACTGAAATTCTAATGCATCCTGTAACTGCAGCAGAAATCAAAGAGATAATGTTCAGCATACCTAATGACAAATCTCCAGGTCCTGATGGCTATTCTAGTCAATTCTTTAAGGATTCCTGGCATATAGTAGGGGATGGAGTATGTACAGCAGTGCAGGATTTTTTCCAGTCAGGTCAGCTACTTAAACAAATCAATACTACAAATATAACTCTGATCCCTAAAGTAGACAGACCGGAAACTGTTATGCAGTATAGGCCTATTGCGTGCTGTAATGTCATATACAAGTGCATATCCAAGCTCCTATGCAAAAGACTTTGTCTGGTCTTACCTGATATTATCTCTCCAGTCCAAGGAGGGTTCATCAAAGGGAGAAGCATCATCGAGAATATTCTCATATGCCAGGACCTAATTAGATTGTATAACAGGAAAGCTAGCTCAGCAAGGTGCTTGTTCAAAATAGATCTTCAGAAAGCTTATGACACAGTTGAATGACATTTCTTGAGTCAAATGCTTGACAAGCTTCAATTCCCTCCACATTTCAAGCATCTACTTATGCAGTGTGTCACAACAGCTACATATTCCCTTTGTCTAAATGGTGATAGCTTTGGTTTTTTCAAGGGTCAAAGAGGACTGAGACAGGGTGATCCTCTTAGTCCTCTGCTGTTCACTATATGTATGGAGTACCTAACAAGATTATTGCAATTCACTACTTCAACTATGGGTTTCAAATATCACCCTCTTTGCAAACCTATGAAGCTCTCTTGCCTTATGTTTGCGGATGACCTCCTCCTATTCAGTAAAGGGGATCCTAGCTCTATGAGAATCTTGCTTAGGACCTTTGCTACATTCTCCAATGCATCAGGGCTAAAGATGAGTCAGGGCAAATCTAGTGTCTATTTTGCAGGAGTCCCAGCTCATATTAGACAAGAGATTACACTGGTTTCTGGGTGTACTGAAGGACAACTCCCCTTCAAGTATCTTGGGGTACCAATCAAGCCAGCTAGGCTCAATATGCAGGACTGTCAACCTCTGATAAACAACATTGTGGACAGAATCAGAAGACTAGGGGCAAGGAAGTTATCTTATGCAGGGAGACTGGTATTGGTAAGATCAGTGTTGGCTGCCTTACACAATTACTGGGCTTCTATTTTTGTGCTCCCTAAAACAGTCTTGAAACAAGTGGATGCCATATGTAGGAACTACTTATGGGCAGGGACAGTAGATTACCACAAATCCCCCACTGTTTCGTGGGATAAGATCTGCACTCCATACAGAGAAGGGGGTCTGAACTTAAAACAATCAACAGTTTGGAATGCAGCAGCTATAGGGAAGTTGGCAGTTTGGGTCAGTAGTAATGCAACAAGGCTATGGGTCCAATGGATTCATCATTTATATCTGAAAGACCAGGAATGGGATACATATACTCCAACTACTGATACCAACTGGTATTGGAAGAAAATTTGCAAAATAAGGGAGCAGATTAAGGCTGGTTTTGATGCAGGGGCTTGGTCATGGATGGGTCCTGATCAGTACACAGTAGCAAAAGGTTATCACTGGATGAGAATTAAGAAGGAGGAGGTAGTATGGCATAATATGGTATGGAATAGATGGACTATCCCTAAGCACAGTCTGGTAGCTTGGCTACAACAACAAAATGGACTGAACACAAGAGATAAACTCAGCAGACATGGTATTACCTCTGATATAGCATGTTGTCTATGTGCAAGAGATGTGGAAACTAACAGCCATTTGTTTTGCCAATGTCCTTACAGTAGAAGGGTGTTCGAAGGGTTGAAAAGCTGGGCTCGTCTAAACGTGGATAATACTTTGGAGGTGGCAAGCAGGAAGAGACTTAGGGGCACAAAACTTCAACGAGCAGTGAAGAATGGGGTGATAAATGCAGTTATATATCATACTTGGCACGAGAGAAACAAAAGTAGAATGGAACAAACTCTTTTGAGGGTGGATGTCCTTGTTACTAATATAAAACAGGACTTAAGTCGGTTTTACAAATCTAGAATACATTCTTTGTCTGACAAGGACAAGTCCTTTTTACAAGGCTTGATCTGAGTCTATCTTTGTATTTTGATACTTTCCGATATATATATATACTTACCTTTTACCAAAAAAAAAAATTATACACAGTTAATCTCTTCACATAATTAACTTTTATAATTGAACTAAATTCATTACATCTCAGTTCCACTCAATTTAGTTCAATTAAACTCTATTCCAATTAATTCAATTAAGCTCGTTTCAGCCGAAAAAAATAAGGCTTAAATAGGGTTGAGCACTTGAGCTGAGCTGAACTGAAATTAAGTACAGAAGAACATGACCTTAATTTTTAAATATAAGAACTGAACCGAATTGAACTAAACTAAATAGAATAGAGTCGTACCAAACTGAAATGAGTTGAAATTAAGTCGAAAAAACGGTAAGATAACAAAAAATGGAAAAGTAGGAAAAGGCAACCTAAAAAAGCCACAAGCTTTTTACAAACATGCATAAAATTGCACGTCCATAATAAAAAGTGTTAATGATAGATAACATAATTTCAATCATTTTACATTTGATAGGTTTAATTTGGAAACTAAAAAGAAAGAAAAAAGACAACTTTTGTGAAGTTTAAGCTTCTTTTTTAAGATTTTATTTGAGGTTGGCACAACAATGTAGATTCTTTATCCCACTAATTAATTCCACTATATTAATAAGACATTATTTCCCTTTTGCAATTTCTTAATCTCTTCCTATTTCCACCGCCTTTCGTTACGTGTTTCAGCTAGTCTTTTATAAGACGGTTTTATATCAGTATTGCACTATTGCTTCCCGGTCTATGTTAGAGAACAAATAGTTACAAAAATAATCTATAAGGTATAATAATACAAAGCACATAGTAATAATTAGTGTAAACTCCCTTTTAAAATTTAATTTTTCAAAAAATCTTTTTTTAATTTTTTTTAAAAATTACTTTATTAAGATGCACTTTTATATAAGTCAATTAAATCGAGTTTTGAATCGATTTTTTAATAAAAGTGTATCTTAAAAGAGTAATTTTTTTTAAAAAATATATAAGGTTTTTTTTATTAGAAACAATTAATTTACTCTAATATTTATGTAAGATCGCTCTAAAAAATGCGCATTGTTTAATTTATTTTCCTTATCAGTCCACTTGTAAACAAGATAATTATCATAATAATAACGTTTTTATGTTAAAAGACCATTATTATAATAAAAAGTGTTTACAATAATCATCTGATCGCGGTTTATCATAAAGTGGTCATTTTTTACCCGTCGCAATATACAACAGTCGCAACTCGCAAACAATAAACCGGTACAATATAAAAAGTTTATTTTATGGATGGAAGAGAAAGACGACCATAAACTTGCATTGTAAAGACAAGTCACAAGATAACATGATTTAGAAATTCTTGATTTAGACCATCTGAAATAAGACGGACCAAATGTCGCCATCTTTTTAATAGAATGTAACCATTTAATAACAAAATGTTATATCGCGAATTAGTTACTCTTTATCTAAAAAATAGTAACATTTTATTGTAAAAATGACTATAATAAATCTGTCCGAAACTTTAGACCAAAAGTGATGATCGAAAACAAGTACGAAGTATTTGCCAACATGATTATGGAGATGAGTGAAATAGACAGCGAAAAAACAAAAATAAAAACAAAAACAAAAAAGATGAATAAAGTGAAGAATTTGAACGTGATTATGGGGCGACGTACTACGTACTTTATACATGCAATGCAAAAAAGAAATAAATAAAGTTCATCGATCTGTTTGCCACCAGCCCACCACTATGAACAACGTTCAGTTTACACAAATTCTCATTGTAGACGGAGGGTATTCGTCACAAGGAGAAGACGGATACTATTTTGTCTCACAAAATGCCCATTTAGAGGAGAGAGGAAAGCACATGGAGGTGCCCCACCTTGTCCCCCTATTCATTTTGTGAGTGTTATTATCCGTCTCTCCACCCGACCCGTCACAAGCAAGACTAACTGTTCATTTTATTGAAATCGGTTGGCACGAGTGATAAAGGGTTATCGTCTTTTAAATAAGTGGTTAGAGTTTCGATTTTTGTCTTTTGCGAATGAAAAAGCAAAATTTATGAGGGGTCGAGTCGACCCATTATATTGTTATTTTCAGTATTCTGAAGGAGATTGTCTCAACTTTTAGTTGTCGATAGGGATTGGATATTCATGTTCGACACCAAGGAAAAAAAAACAATCATTTAGTATCAAGGCTTTGTTTGGTGTCTCTTCTTTTACTTGTCTTTGTAAGCTTATCAATAACGCAATATGTTAGGTTACATCCTCCAACTTTAAGGGTGTGTCTTTGCTTTTACGCCCCTTCCAACAATCCAACAATCCAACCGATGCTCCGTCACGAATCTCGTTATGACTGTTCTAAGTTAAAGACGATACTCAGAATCAATTTACATGGGTAAAAATAAAAGAAGGGTGGTGAAACATCATAACCTAAGACGGTTTTATACAAGACTTACTGATGCTCATGGCCGTGAGAAAACGTTGTTAATTTAGATAGGGCGGTCATTTATCAATTAGTAGATTATACCACCAGACGGATATAATTGATAATATATATCTTGAGCTTTTTAATAGAAATTCCGAGCTTAAAGTGTATGAACTCCTTTATAAATAGAAAATTATTATACAACTAAATAACAATACATATAAGTTCAACTATATATTAATTTTAATGTCAAAAACAAACTCAAAAATATACATAAACTCAATTAAATGTATCAGGTTGTACGATACTCTTATACATCTGATTGTATAATATTTTTGTCATTTTCGGGTTATAAGTTATAACACTTTTTTTGAAACTATTAACACAAATGTGTTTTTTTCTCATAGTTAAAAGGATTAAATGATCATCTTAAATCTTAAATTATAAGACAAATTTTGTTATTGTTATGAGTAATATAATTTAAAAATTATTTCGAATCTAGCGGTATACAAAAGGTAACTAATTATACTTTCGGATTAGGCATCCAAAAATGAAACAATGTTTGAACCCGACAAATTAAATCGAAATGAAATTAACCAAATATTAATTACCTAAAATAGAATCGGGTTTAACCTCGACGGTAGAAAAACAAAGTAAAATGTAAAACTAGTAACGGAATATAATCATCCTAAATTACTTTCAGGACAAAACGAAACATGTTAAAGACTAAGTGTTGTACTTGTCGACATACTTCAGAAATCATATTAGCTATGCGGACAATCGGACATCACGGGTCATCAAAGATCCAGAAGCAAAGCTAAACGGGTCACTCGGGTTCCATCAGTTCGATTTTTCAACAACATTCTCATCAAATGAGACCGTCACATACAAGTTCCTGACACGACTTTCAACTAATAAATAACACAAATGGCCATTTCAGGTAAGATGTGAGATCGTCTTTTAAAAGAGTATTTTGTTAACAAAATCGGAGTGCCTTAATGAATGAGTCGATAATTAATGGTAGATTTGGTTTCTTGTAGCTCAATACGAGCTCTATCATGAATTGCTCGACTTCAATACGCGATGTTCCGGCTAAATCAGCAGGGTATACGGTGAAAGAATCACGACGAGCTACAACTGAAAATGAAGGGATTTGTGACCTGAATGAATTCCGATGTTCTGATTCCCATCTTCAAGTACACCTCTCCGCCTCCCAACCAGAAGTAATCGGGTGAAAGCTTCACTATTGCCTCGTCCAATATTACCTGGTAGTCAATGCAGAAACAACATTTGAACGACTCATATTGGCCCTGTTTGGCAAACGGTATAAGCAGATTCATAATAGCAGATAACGTTAGCATAATACGGTTAGTAGATTTTAATAGCAGGTTTGACTATTAAATTAAATTAGCAGATTAAAAAATGGTATTTGGTAAATAGTAGATTACATGATAATTAGAACGGTTTCATGTATAAATTGAATATGCTATTACAATATGCTGCTAATACAGCATATTCAAAAAGAGTAGATTCCGACCAATATGCTATCAAGATATGTTGTTTACCAAACACGTGAAAATAGTAGATTGATTGGTCAACCTACTAATTATGCCGAAATCTACTAATTTCTTTCAATATGTTGTTTACCAAACAGTGCCATTGTTAAAAAAAACTCAACATTAAATTAGCCCTACACGAGTTGATAAGACAAGCTGAAGGTTCTTTTGGGGTGTGAGAAAAGCAAACCGTACTGCGATGTGGTGATCCTTCATCAGTCGGCGGCACATGTTTGTCCGCTTTGGTACCAATAGGACTGGTTTGGATAATATAGGAGGTAATGGAGTGATGTCATTTTCGTTCCAAATGAATCCCATGTTGAGAGGATATCAACTTGGCCCGTGGTAGGGTATTTATTTCCGCCCCATTATCGTTCAGACTGATTTGCAAACGGAACATGAAAAATTGTCTCTCTCCCTTTGACCCTTTCCCCGTTATGAAAGAACTTGAGATAAGTGATCATGTGGAACGTGTTTAGTAAAAATCCATCTATGTATCAAACATATGAGTTTCCAAACCAGTAGAAATCTACAACACGAGACTTTTTCACAGAAAACCATGCAAGGAAGCGTCGTCCATTATGATGGGCGGGAAACACATATCTAAACTCCTAAACCTCACTTAGCATCCAATGCCGTTAGGGATGTCATTGGGGCGGGTATAAGTGGATACCGCCCCGCACCCGCCCCAGTTGGGGCGGGGATGGGTAGAGCTTTGGCGGGTGGTGGGGCGGGGACGGTTACGAAAATTATACCCGCCATGGGTAATGGGGCGGGGATGGTTTTTGCGTGTTACCCGCTTTATACCCGCCTACCCGTCAATTATTACAAAAATTAATACCGTTAATTACGATAATTTTACAAATATTATTTGTTATAATTAAGACGTAATGTTAAAAATAACTATTTTATAAAGTATTTTATAAACCTCTGTGGTAAATAACTAAAATTATATAAACAAATTTCTGAAAATAGAAATTAATAGTGATTAAACCAACTTGTACGAAAAAATATCGGAAAATTTTTATGGTATAGCGGGTTAATGGGTAGGTGGGGCGGGGATGGTTTTGGAAATTTGTACCCGCCATGGGTGGTGGGGCGGGGATGGTTTTGGAAACTTGTACCCGCCATGGGTGGTGGGGCGGGGATGGGTACGATGTTTTCTTGATGGGTACGGGTACGGGGGAACCTATATCCAGCACCGCCCCGCCCCAATGACATCCCTAAATGCCGTGGTGGAGGGCCGGGTACAATTTGTACAAAATACTCATGACTCATGAGATAACATGCTGCGGACACAATTAGCAGGAAAAAAGGCTAACTAAACCACATGCAAATATAGCAAATAGACATTCAAATTACTTACCAACAGATGTAGAGGCGCTAACATATTTTCCTCGTAATAATCATAATACAATAATGATTGGTTCATCGCAAAGAAAGTTCTATAGGACTTCTATTTCATGATTAAATAATACTCTCTCCCTTTAAAAGAAAAAAGGGGACCATAAATTCAAGATCCCGGTCACAAAGGAGATTTTAAGAGAGGGAGTACGAGATTAGCATTCCAGAGTTACAGATAGAACAGAAGAATATATACTTACTGGAATGTCAGTCTTCATACCAACACATGTCACAGCATTGTGCCTAAAGCCGGTCAAGTTGTTGGATACCTCCTCAGGGGCAAGCCTCACTAACCAAACAAAAACATAATCAAACAATAAGCACCAAACCTCACAAGGAGCTTCATAAACTGACAAACATGTTTTTCTCTTTTGATTATCTCTCTTTTTTCCGTCGCGGAAGGAGTGAGGAGGGTAGGGAAGGAACACAACAACTACAGCGGCAACATCAGTGCTTTTTGAAGCGAGAGCACCAACAATAAGAGTCATATAACCTAAACAACTTTTCTCTAGAGAGAGGATCTTGTGCATCAGTGTATGCAGCTATGTGTACAAGTACAACCATGTCATTAACTCTACTACAGTGAATGAAGAATTTGACAATAAATGACATGCTCATTACCAGCATTGTCGTATGCATACGACCGTCTTATATATGTTTTTGTATCTCAAGAATTAAAAATAGAAATTACCCTAGAAATGTACATGACTGACACTGGAAGACAAATTCATGCAAGGTCTAGTCGTAGACTCGTAGTCATACAAATTACAATATGACAATATGAAAATATCAAATTTGACACGAGAATCAACATTTTCAAATTCAGATGTAAAATGATGAATTGACAACTTAAGGCCTAACTCAACCAGTTAACCTTGAGAGAGCAAAAAATGAATTGATACAATACAGAACGGTTTACTGCAGCAAACCATCAATAAACCATGGACGAACGACAGTTTAAGCGCAAGATATGGGAGAGACATTAGTCTCCAAAGTCCAAAGCTTCTTGCAGTTTCGTCAATTTTGTATCTTTAATCCCCCACTCAGAAAAAGTATGAAGTAGAAAGTAAACAACCACTTAAAAAGTAAAAGCTTATTGTCAAATATTGAAATTCTACTGGACCTATGACTCTGTGAGTCCCAAATGGTGTGAGTCTAAACATAACGATTTAAAGTTTAAACCTCCAGATAATCACTTACAATTGAATTTCTTTTTAGCTATTTTGCCATCATTAATTGAATACAGGTAGTTCTTCACCATATCTGCATTGAATCTTGTTGTATACTGAGCAAACACCAACCATAATCAGTAACGAGCCGTTTATAGAGATAGCGCCAGAAGAGAAGAGAAGAGACAGGTAAGCACCTGGACGACAACAATATAATACTTAGAATTGTTGCGGTTACTACAATCAACAATGTGGGATGGCGCTTGCGTATTAACCTACAGAAGTTAAAACACAGGGTTACATAAGTCGCAAATTGTAGCTGAGACAATTATCTACATCTACCTCGGACTAAACAATGAAAATAACACAACCAATCACACCTGACTTCTAATTTCCACATAGCTTAGTTATTTAATGACAGTTACCTCGCCTTCTAGGCTTTTAAAAAGCTGTAGAAGTACTTTGTAAAAAGAAATTGAGCATTTAAGCCAAAACGGTGTTTTTTTATAGGAATATATATCGAACATGGATTAAATTACAACGACACTTTGAAATTGAACATTTCATCATATATGCGTCTGTACTTCAGGGAGATTTGTCCTGGTAACCTTGAAAACAAAGTTGTGACGCGGTGTCATGGCTCAAATATGCAACTTTCAGAAGTATAACTTTTGAACAAGACGTATAACTTCAGATTTGTATGTACTAATGAGATTAATGTACAAAATTTACATCTTCCGCCAAGATAACTTGGTGCAAATTAGACTTCAACCTTCAAGCATTTCATTACCAATGGTGCTCATGTCCTCACCTTCAGCATTCTAGAGACAGTTTCTGTCAATGGCCAAGCATGAGTTCAGGACAGTTGACAAAGTAGTATTGTTTCTCCTTTCCCCGATATTGAAGTGAATAATTTACTTAGAGAACAGATTATTAGTTTTATATGTAGCTATCACGACTTATATGGATGGTCAAGAAAAAATCGTATTGATAAGTCCCCAAGGATACATTTTCATAAGCCCTTGTGAATCAACAACTACATTAGTATAAGGTATTATGCAATCAAAGGCAGTACAAGCAATTTGATTATTTTCTAGATATTGATCAAAGGGAAGACCGCTGAAGAGTGTCAAACTCACAAGTGATAGTAACAAACACTATTCTTTCAGCAGTACTATAGCTGACCAACATATAGGCTAGAAGAAGAGGCAACAACGACAATTAGGTTAATGCATTGTTTGGATATATCCGTAGAGAGGAAAGGGATGGTCTAATGGACCCATGTTTTTCTTCCAATTTCAATTATTCTTACGTTAAACGGAAAATGAATCTCTTCATTTCGCTCTAATCCAATTTGTTTTACAAAAAACAAATCGTCATTCTCCCTTTACCGTCAAACCCTCTATTCTGGTTTAAGTTCCCAAGACACTGCAACAACGATGCAATGACTCCTCTACAACCCAATTCTTACCACCATATTCAATCTTCTCTCAAAATGTTACTTTGTGAAATATTGAGCATACATAATTCGAAGCCAACTAGTGTCTACTGTCAAGAGCCCAAATTATATAGCCAAAGTCCAGCTACTCGTCCATTACCCCTTTACTCATCCATTACCCCTCTACTCGTCCATCCACCGCATTTACCTAGTCAACGTGATGAAAGGCTTACACATTACAATCCGTAACAGAAGTACATCCCGAACAAAATTTAATAGTCAAAGCTGCTCCATATCGGCATTTCCGTCAAGGAAATTCAAACTAAAGTTTCCTTGACATCAAAGCAAAGCTCGAGCAACATCAAATCACCAGACACCAATAAACAACACTTCCAAATAACCTCAACACAAAACTACAAACTCGAACACTAAAACAAGCCGAAAACAACAGCATTATCACCAATTTAAGCACAACCAGAACAAGTGAACAACCACCCCATTCAGAGCTCCTCTACACACAGTCAGTATATCGTTTCAAGCACGAAAACTAGAAATTAAGTTTATTCGACATCATAGCTAAGCTCAATTGCAAATTCATCAAATATAGGGAGTATAAGGCAATTAAACAGGCAAATTCAGCAACTAACAATTGTGAAACCCTAATAAAACAACAATTTCATCAACTACCACAACAATTTCGCCGCAAATTCATCATCTACTAACAATACCTCATCGTAAAACCTACACTAAACTAAATCCAAAAACTAACAATCAAAACTTACCACAACAATAGATTTACAGAGATGATGAATCGAAGCGGCGTCGAGAAGGTCACGTCGAACCTCAAGCGGACGATCGTAGTAGTCGGAAGGGACTACCTTGAAGGCGAAGTCAGCAACGCCGTTTGATCGGAGCACCGCGGAAAGCCGCTCCGCGGTCGCATCATCGTCGGCATTGACGGCGGCGTCCGCGGTGGTGACGACGGAGGGCGAAACCGCCGAATTAGGATTTTTGGCAATTGAGGGTTTGTCTAATTCTCCGATTTCCTCCATTTTTACTTGGAAATCGTAGTTTCGAGGTTTAATCCTCTCTGTTTTGTTAATATGTGCGCCAAGTCGGCGAATATCGGAAAATATACGATACGGTTTTATGACACGGATACGGAAAATACTAAACATATCACAATACTCACGCACCTACTACAATAGACGGGTTTTGTTAAGTGAAAAATATGGTGAGTAATTTGTATTTAAATATGTTTTTTGGGCAAATATAGAGATATTTATTTGTGGTTTTAGATCGGTAGATTTTCGAGTTAAAACGAATATAATTATATTTTGACGTATCCAAAACTATTGTGTGCGGCATTTACAAACAACACGATTTATAAATTATAAATCAAAGTATTACTTATTAGTGGTAACTTTTGTGATATTCGGTAAACCAAGCACGGTACGTCTATACCATTTGTTGGATTCCGTCAATATAAATGCAACATTTTCCGCTATCATCTCGTGTAACTTGTTAATACGTTTAGGATCATCTCGGGGTTTTTGGCGATAGGTATCGACCATTGCCTGTTGGTGGTTAATGACATTCTCAATTACAAAACTTGCTAACTCTATGTCAATATAGCGCCCGCCGCCCGCAATGGCCAAACATTTCAAAGATCATAGCAGCAACTTAATTGAATATAGATTAAAATATTTTCATAAAAATACACATTTTTAAAAACTATTTAATTATCTTGATTAATTTTTGGATTAACTTTTTTTCTCAAATCAAAATATAATTTAATGAGATATTAATCTAAAATATATAACTAATACTATACTAGATAAAAGTAAAGAAGTACATACATATATATACCACTTTTAACTAGACTTAAGGTGCTAAACCTGTATATTATTAGACGTCATACATCCAGCCTCCTCGGATGGACTCTCTTATTTCATACATGTCCCCTGTCCTCGAGACGTTGTTGATAGTTAAGGTAATTATTCATTTTACTTACCGAAATTTCCCATGGTATCTCCTAATATTGGGAAATCGGACAAAATTAATGGGTACTATGAGAAATTTCCGTTCTATTTATTGTATGTTTCCCCAACTTAATTACGCTTGTGTTCTTTGACTGTATGCAGTTTGATTGTTACGACTGTTTGCGTGGATTATTGCTTCGCCATAACAAAACGAAATGGTTCGCCTCTAATTAAAGCGCTTGAAGATGTTTGAAATGTACGGGTATTGTGGGCGTTGTATAGACATTGAGTTTGCAAAGTTTGTGTTCGAGAATGCGACTAACATTGAACAACTGGTTGTTGAAACGGAGAAGAAACCGCACCGGGAATTACCTATACATATCGACATGTTGAAAGATATTGTACCTCAGAATGGTAATTTCATTTTATTCTAATAATCCTAATTCCTCATCATCAATGTCATGCACAATTCTTTCAAATTATATGGTTAATTATAATTGAGTACAATTAGATTTGTATCGGTTATCTAGTCGGTTTGAGTTGGGTTGGTTTGGTTTCGATTCACCCAACTTCCATGTCGTATAGGGTCGGTTTTCGATCATGTTAGGTACAGTGAATATCACAAATTTAGTAACTACACTGAATATCACAAATTTAGTAACTAAATTAGTAGCAAATTTAGTAAATTAAACGAAAGATAATAAATACTCGAATGAATTGAGTTGAAAGAAGTTAGTTAATTAAGTAAGCACTAGGTTTAAACCCGTAAAATTTACGGGTCTGTTTTTGTAATTTTAAATAAATGTAGTTATTAATAGCTATAGCGAGGATATATTGATTTACGGAGTAATTACTTTTGAAATATTAAACATACATAACCTATTATATAATGTCGTGTCCATAATTGAAAATTTTAAAGTGTACTTATGTGATTGAGGATAAAAAAGAATATGATTAATTTAGTAAATATGGCCAATACATTGTCCTCCAAGTCAAAATTGAAATAACAAACTCATGTAAATAAGTTTTGATCTAATTCTAAGGTGTACTATGTACACAACTTAGATCTCTCTCAATTGTTTCTCCCACGATTTAATTCCAATTCTAATATATACTACTCCGTATATACGAATAAGCGATGCATATGTCCGCCTTGGACCAAATGGATTTCGGTTGCAGGATCGAAGTTTCTGTTAGCATCGGTGTCGCGGAACATGTCAACATTGTTGCTAATTTCTTATATATGTATGTCGGCGACAATTCCAATCACACTTACTCCGATAAATCTCAATCAACGCCACAATGATACCAAATGTGCACAACGCCACAACCTTTTGACTACATGTTCGTTGTTGAATTTATTGGTTTGGGTGATATTTTGTACCATGAATTGGAGCACGACTGTTCGGCTACATGTTCGTAGCTCCACAATCTATGTAGTAAGCGTGTATACTTTCGAGTGACGTATGACGATAGAAGTGCAGCAAAAAGCCATAACGTTATTCTTATAAATTGTTGGTTTCTATGAATTTTGAATGATAAAGATGATTGGATTGCATGTGAATTTATAGTGATTTTCGTAGGGTGTTTTGAGAATTGATTATGCATTATTTTGGGAGGATTATATCAATTTAAGAGTCAATTTAAATAAAAAAAATTACCAACTATATATCCTAAAAAGTTTACTGCAATAGTCACGTAGAATTGTACATGGAATATTCCATGTTTTATTCACATTTCAATATGAGATGATTATTCCATTGCTTATTAGTTTATTTAAATTAGCAATTAGTTTTTTTACTTATTTTTTTTGTATGTTCATATTCTTATCAAATAAAAATTGAATATGAAATATTCATATTACATTCCTTACTTACTTGAATTATTAGAAATCAATTTTTTATCTTTTAATTTTAAAAATTTACCAACGGATTTGGCTTCTGCATTAAAGAAGTATAAGATTACAAATTAATTAAACAATTGGTAATAATATATTAGATTGAAAATTTGACTTTTCAGGTGGAGTCATTATACATTACCTACATACCCTTGCATATCCGACTAGAAAACGCATAATAAATAATATTACCTAAAACTAACAATAACTAACTAAAACATCTAATACTTCCTCAACCTCAAATTCAATTTCATAATGATATAAACGAAATCTGATTATTAAGGCAAGACGGTTCGATTTTGGCAAATCCTTCATTCTCAATTTCAGACCTTGTCTTCTTTTCAACATTGTCAAGAACCCGGAATAGCATGCCCTTTGGCATTTGTTCGATAGCAAATAACAGCTCACCCAAATCTGACACAAATACGGCACTGCCTTGTTTCAAGCGATGATTAACCTCGTCATGACGCTGACACTACCTCTCTTTGCTTGTCAGTCAAGGTTTGCCTTGCCCTCTTTAAATTATTATCTAGTCTTTGCAGCTCAGCGATTAGGTCTGTTGAATTAATATCAGCTACGGGAATTTGATCTTAATTCATTTTTTAGAGCAACAAATTTATTTTATAGAAAGAAATATAAGATAGAGAAGAAAAGCTGTGAAGTTGTTGGGTTTGTGAAATGATATTGAGGCCTTCAGGATATATATTAGAGCTGGCAAATAATGATACGATATGAAAATTCGACACGAACCCGACATGAAATTAGCGGGTTTGGGTTGAGGCTTAATGACCCATTTATGTAAGTGGGGGGTCGACACGAACACGACACGGTATTTAATTGGGTTGGGTTTGGGTTAAGATCTTTAAACACGAACCTTACACGAATGATCTATTTACTAAATTAATCCTAATTTTTTTATCCTCCATCACATAAATATACTTAAACTTTCCAAATATCTACATTATCATAATATGTTGTCAAAATTTATTTTACACAATTTACTAAACATTTGCTACAGACTATTAGCATTTTGCCACGAATATTGTTACATTTATTAGTGTTTTGCCACGATTATTGTTATGTATATTAGTGTTTTTGTCATGAATATTGTTACCGTGGTTCGGCCGTTAGGCGGCACTTAGTTAACATTACCAGTGATCTCATCTCGATGATGAATGGTTTGTTACACCAAACCGAGAGATATTCAACCATTGTATATTATTTTAATTTTATTTGATTGTAAAATATAATGTAATGTAATTTTCGGACTTTAATTATTTTTTCCGTTACGTAATTTTTTGTTTTTCGAGATTAGGTTTTGTATATCATTACGACAATGACAAAATATAAGAAGCATTATGGAACATATCAGGAAATGTCAGTACTTTTAATTGAATTATTTTGACGTATATTGGCCGTTATTTATATTTTCGGTTAACATAAACTTGATCACATATCGTATCATAATACTTCTCATATATCATCATATATCATATTATATATGAAAATCATATATTATATTCTTTATTTTATATAAGGAAATTAATTATGTAATTCTGAAATTAAGAAAGAAGAAAACTAACTTAAAAATTAGGAGATAACGAAATTAATTATGGGTAGAAAACGGTAAATTCCTCATCTCCTTAAATCATGCGACGAATGAGAAGACTCGAAAAGTTATTTCTTTTATAGTAAGGAGATTATTTATAATACGTTAGCTAGTCAGATACGCAACTGCATTGTATGTAATATTGAAATGTAGGTAAGGACTCCAGAAGAGTCAAATTTTCAATCTAATTTTATTTTTACTAACTGTTTAATTAATTTGTAATGCTTACTTAATTAACTAACTTTGTTCAAGTCAATTCATTCGAGTATTTATTATCTTTCGTTTAATTTACTAAATTTGCTAATAATTTAGTTAAGTAAATTAATATTAAGTAATAAAGTAACTAAAGACGGTAAGTTGAACAAAATTACCTAATGCAAGGAAACAGATGAACGGTTAGAGAAAGACGGAGAGAAGTGAAGAAAAATAGAATAAAATAAATAAATTAATCTTATGAAAGGTAAACTGTCTCTATTAACTTGTACTCGTTCCGTCTCAATACTATGCTTAAACTTGTTTTTTTTTGTAACCGAATTAATAAAGCGAGTGTATATATATATTTGTGAGGGGGCTGAGGGAGGAGTAGAATTCAACACAAATGTCCCTGTTTTTTTCGGCTGAAACGAACTGAATTGAATTAATTGGAGTAGAGCTTAATTGAACTAAATTGTGTAAAATTGAGGTAAAATGAATTAAGTTGATTTAAAAGTTAATTTTGTGAAGAGATTAATTGAACACTAGTGTAACACCCGTGAAAAATCACGGGGTTGTGTATTTTTTCTAAAAGAAGACGACAAATTATAGTTATTATATAATCAAAATTGTTCATAAGTACACCTTGAAGTTTTCGTTTTATCAGGATCGTTTAATATTCTGTAAGTGTCTTAAAGTCGTTGTTAAACTTATTGAAAAAATAATGGTGAGTTAATGTCGGTGTTGATATTTCAAATTCTGTAAAATGGCGGGCAATAAAATACGTTCTTACAACCAACACAATCCTGACATAATAAAGGTATCTCATTCATAATAAAGGTTTGTCTTCAGCATTTTATTTTCTAGTGTAACACCCGTGAAAAATCACGGGGTTGTGTACTTTTATTTTAAAAGAAGACGACAAATTATATTTATTATATATATAACCAGAAATTTTATTTATTGAACATTTATATATACTTAAAATAAAAAAGAAAAAAAAATTAATATATATATATATATATATAAGGACATTTGAAAAAATTGTTGATGATATATAATAAGATAACATATGATAATATTAATATGAGTAATAATTGTGAGGCGGTATAAAAATAGAACTATTAAGACATCGTTAAAAAAAGAAAACTATAAAATTCAGATTTGAGAACTTTAGGATATATGTAAATTCCCTGTCAAATAAAAAGATATATGTAAATTAATTAAAGAAAAAAAATTAAGATAATTATATTCGGTATATTGCAGAGAATGGAAACGATGTAAAAATCGGTTAAAGGAAGGTGACATGACTACTATTATTCACGTTATTGGCTGAAAACAACTAAAATTCTGAGGTTGAATATGAGAGCTCCATTAGACTAATTCTAAAACCACACTGCGCACATAAGCGCTTTTACAAGATTCTTTAATATATATAATGATATGATATAATGATAATTGATTGAACGTAAATAAAATTTAACGTAATATAGTCAAACAAAATTGAAATAAGCTGAAATTAAGCCAGAAAGAACTCAATTATGATAAATTTGCAAATATGGAGGACAAGTTTTGGAAAATTTATTGTCATTGACACCTAGTTTTGGTAATAAGTGTTAAAAACTTTAAAACCATCAAAAATAGAAGTTCAATAAAATTTAATATAAAACTAGTTTCGGAACCCGTGAAAATCACGGAAGCGTTAATAATTTATTATTGTAAGTGTTTAATTTGTGAATAACTTACATAAAGTATTCATTCCCTCTCTTAATCATTTGTTTAATTTTAATTAAAGAACCACACACAACTAATTAGAAAAAGAGTAAATAAGTGAACTTTCTAGAGGGAGAGGTTTTTTAAAACAAATTTGTAATAGTGTGATATTCACATCATTTTGTAGTAGTGTTTTTTTAATATAACATATTATTTTATTATTCTCATTCTCATTAATTTTGTAAACAAATAATATCATTTTTGCTCAACGTCAAAATGATATTTTTGTTAATCAAAATTTGTTAAAATGATGATATTATGTATTAGTAACAAAAATAATATGTAATATTAATCATAGTTTGGATACCTCTATACTTTTATATGGAAATAATGATGATATTTAAGACTTAAAATATTTCTTCACTCATTTTCTCTAACTATTGTAACATTGAATCAAATAAAGATAAAATAAATTAGGCAAGTAAATAGATAAAACAACATGGATTCTCACATTTAAAATTCGAAATAAAAAAAGTGCTACTCATTAGTAGTTGTTTGTTTTGGGATAAAATGTAAGTAAATATTAAGAGAATTAATATAAACAAATTATCAAAACTCAATAGGTATATATACAATGTATTTTTGACATGTTATCATCAAAGCATCACTAAAAAAATATAAATTTACCATTTTAACCAACATACTTAAATATATAGATAATACTATATTCATATATATAAAACTTGTCTTAGTCATATTTGTAATTTGTTGTTAATATCAATATTAATAAATTCACTACACATAACAATGATGAATATATTAAAAATATTCGCAAAACAAACTATCAATATTGTAAATGTAAAATTAAAAAGTTAAAGTTAATTGTAATGGGCCACATATTATTAAATAATAATAAAAAATTGCTCAAACATTTAATTGTAATGGGCCACGCACATATTATTAAATAACTACTCAATCTAAGATTTTTATGTATTTTGTCTTTTCATTTTCTATTTTTACCTTTTTTCTAAAAAAAAATAATAATTAATCTAGCATGTTAATGTAGTGCGCCACATGTCATTCTAACATCTCAATGTAGTGTGCCACGTGTCGTTCGAATACTACTCAATCTAGGCTTTTTATATTATTATATAGATAGTATAATTCAAAAAAAGACCATATATCTAGATGTATATGAATATGAAATACTATATAGTTAATACAAATTTAATTAACCTTATATATGTAATTATTTAGAGTTTTTAAAAACTTTGACTTACATTTTGATTATTTAGTTGTTAAAATCAAAATATTATTGAGTTTATAGTTATCATAATGTGAGAGGGACACTATCCGTTACAAGCTGAAGACGGAGAGAAGTGTCTTTTTCACGTTATGCAGGTGACACTATTTATGAGATGATCCATTTTTCCGCAACTTGCCTTCCCATTTGCTTTATTATGAGAAAAATATATTCTTTGTTAATAACATATTCATGCCAAAATATTGAATTTTATTTTAATTAAGGTGTAACTAAAATTGGGTAATATTCGATGTCATCCTAAGCATTATCCATTTTAAATTGGCGGTCATGATCGATTTTTTATCTAAGAAAAAAACTTATATACAATAAAATTAGCCCGGTTTTTGTATGGATTTTATTTGGTCGATTTTAGATTAATTTTATTCCATCAATCTATTATTATTCGGTATCCACTCGTTTACCCCAGAACACATCTAACATACTGCTAAAAATAAAACTCTATTAAGGTATATTACGGTACATGGACGTAAACAGCAATTAATAATACAACGATTACCTTTATGAACTTTCTCTCCTCTCAAAGTCTACAACCTTTTTGATCAACAAGATCTGTTTGAATTTGTGTAATTTCCTAATTAATGGCCCCTAGCCTATTTTTGTTAATTTGAGAATGAAAGGATGATTTTGATGGTCTTCGCAATTTTTTTATACTCAAAAAGAATGCAAGTGACATTTTTTTCACTCTATTATTTTAATGGTTAAAAGAGTATTAAGCATGTTCTGTTCTTTCTGACTTAATTTCAGCTTATTAAAATTTTTTTAGCTATATTTCATTAGTTTTATTTACGTTTAATCAATTATGTTCGGTTAATCTATTCACAAAATTAACTTTTGATTCAACGAAATTCACTTCATCTCAGTTCCACTCAATTTAGTTCAATTAAAAGAAACTTGGTTCACAAAAGATCGTAATTTAAGTCTGATTCCAAACCAAATTTTACGAATTCAAACGATTAAAATATCTCAATTCCGAAATTCAAATCTAATTCTAGAGACATACCCTAAGGCATTCACATTTATGATACTGTACGTACGTGATATTCATGCATGGTTTCTGCATTTTATCAATTTTTATAAAGCAAATACCGACCTATATACTTGTGATCGAGACCTAGTTATCGAAGGTCCTATTTGTCTATTTTTAAACCAAGTTGCAATTTTCGAAGACTTTGCATGTGTCAGTGTGTCACACATGACGTTGATTTGAGTGAATTGAGTAACATAAAGAGAGGGTGAGAAGTAAGGTTTTTGTGTTGTTTTATTAAGCTTAGCCAAGAGGCTTTATATAGTACAAGAATAGGTAGCTCAAGAGGCTACAAGTTAAGGAAACAAATGCCAAGTAATAAAACGTAATAACTAAGCACATTAATGACTAAGCACATTAGGAGTCACCAATTTCCTTAATTCACGCCTAATACCCCCCTCAAACTGGAGCATCGAGGTTGAGAATGCCCAGTTTGCTAAGAAGATAGTGGAATTGTTTAACACCCAAAGGTTTGGTGAAGATATCCGCAAGCTGTTCGGTAGTAGAAACGTGAACGGGCTGGATAATGTCGTCTGTGATCGCATCTCGAGTAAAGTGACAGTCGATCTCAATGTGCTTTGAGCGCTCATGAAAGACGGGATTTTGAGCGAGATGTATGGCGGACTGACTATCACAGAATAAGGACATGGGTAAAGGGGAGACTACGCCCAAGCTGGCAAGGAGCCCTTTGAGCCATTTGAGCTCACAAACAACGGCGGCCATAGACCTGTACTCTGCTTCTGCCGATGACAAAGAAACGGTGTGTTGCTTCTTTGTCTTCCAAGAAATAGGGGAATTACCCAAACAAACGAACCAGCCCGTCACAGAACGACGAATGAATGTAACATTTCCGGGCATCATCTCTTATGACTTATTAATACGTTTAAGATCATCTCGAGGTTTTTGGCGATAGGTATCGACCACTTCGACCACTGCCCGTTGGAGGTTTATGGCATTCTTAATTACAAAACTTGGTAACTTGATCTCAATATAGCGCCCGCAATAGCCAAACATTTCAAAGATCATAGCAGCAACTGAACTGAATATAGATTAAAATATTTTCATAAAAATACACATTTTATAAAACTATTATGTTGTGTTCTTTGACTGTATGCAGTTTGATTGTTACGACTGTGGCGTGGATTATTGCTTCACCATAAGAAAACGAAGTGGTTCGCCTCTAAAGCGCTTGAAGACGTTTGAAATGTATAGGTATTGTGGGCGTTGTATAGACATTGAGTTTGCAAAGTTTGTGCTCGAGAATGCGACTAACATCGAACAACTGGTTGTTGAAACGGAGAAAAAACTGCACCGGTTTGAGTTGGGTCGGTTCGATTTCGATTCACCCAATTTCCCGGTTGTATTGGGTCGGTTTTCAATCTTATGGGTCGATTTTTGTCAGCTATAGTGATATGACAAATTTTGTAAATTTAGTAAATTAAACGAAAGATAATAAATGCTCGAATGAGTTGGGTTGAAAACGAGTTAATTAATTAATTAAGCATAATAAATTAATGACTAATTTAGATTTTACTCTCTTTTGAAATCAAAATTTTTAAAATTACAAACGGAGAAAAAACCGCACCGGGAATTACCTATAAATATCGACATATTGAAAGATATTGTACCTCAGAATGTTAATTTCATTTTATTCTAATAATCCTAATTCTTTCAAATTATATGGTTAATTATAATCGAGTACAAGTATCGGTTATCTACTCGGTTTGAGCTGGGTTGATTCGGTTTCAATTCACCCAATTTCCATGTTATATCGGGTCGGTTTTCCATCGTGTTGGGTCGATTTTTGTCAGCTACAGTGAATATCACAAATTTAGTAACTAAATTAGTAGCAAATTTAGTAAATAAAACGAAAGATAATAAATACTGAATTAAGTTGAACAAAGTTAGTTAATTAATCATTACAAATTAATTAAACACCTAATAATAAATTATATTGAAAATTTGACTCCTCCCCTGGAGTCATTACATACATATATCCGACCACCAAACACATAATAAATAATAGGAGTACTAATTAAAATTAACACTAACTAACTACAACATCTAATACTTCCTCCACCTGAAATTCATCTGATAATTAAGGTAAGACGGTTCGATTCTGGGCAGTTCCTTCATTCTCGATTTCTGACCTGGTCTTCCTGTCAACATTATCAGGAACCCTGAACAACATGCTCCTTGGCATTTTTTCGATAGCAAATATGAGCTCACCCACATCCGAAACAAAGACAGCACTACCTTGTTTCAAGCGGCGGTGGACCTCGTCATGCCGCTCCGTGAGACGGTCTACCTCCCTTTGCTTGTCGGCCAATGTCTGTCTTGCCCTCCTCAAATTATTGTTTAGTCGTTGCAGTTCAGCGACTAGGTCGGTTGAATTAATATCAGCAACGGGGATTTGATCTTGATTCATTTTTTGTTGCAGAAAATAAACTTGAAGAGAAAGAAATGCAGAGTATGTATAAGATAAGATAGAAAAGGTTTGATGTGGGTATATATGTTGTTGTTTGAGGGGGTATATATGTTGTTTTATGTTGTTGGATTTGCAGAGGGGGTTGAAGATCATTTATAACTGCAGTCTGCAGTTTCAGCTTAGCTTACGTAAACACACAACTGTCATTTATACTTGTTATAAGTGTAGTTTCCACTATAATTTATGAGATCAACAACGAATTTTGCATATTATATACCAAGTTTTTGTTTAAATGGTGTCGAAAATCAAACTATTTAATAAAGTAGGGCTGGTTTTAAACTATTAAAAAAAGTTGGAATTAATGACGTAGACCGATTTTTAATAAATAGTTTAAAACGACCCTATTTTGATCGTTCGTTCGCCATTAGACCATCCCCAAGCAGGTGGATGGGGAGGTCAATAAGTAATTGGGTCAGTTAATTAAGCATTAGCAACTTAATTAGCATGACTCATTACAAAATAGGGTCAATTGGTGACCTCTTTTCTTAATATTGACCCACTTATTGACCTAATAGTTGTTTGATTGTTATTGGCTTAGAAATGTGAATAGTTTAAAATATAGTAATAGTAATGGATAAAGTAAGAAAGATGAATTTTTTAGTGGGGTAAAAAATGTGGGAAATAATTAAAAATGTTGGAAAGTAAAAAATAATTGGGTTGATGACCTAGGTGGTGACCTTTTGCTTGAGAGGGTAAAAATGGGTCAATATAAATTAAGTGTAATTAAGAGTAAAAGTATGTATTGATCTACTTAAGGTGACACTTGCTTGGGGATGGTCTTAAGACCACTCCTAAGCAAGGTTATGGAGGAGGTCATGACCTTGCTTAGTCATGTTAATTAAAAATAAAGTGAATGATTAAGGTGACCCAAGGTGAGAAAAGGTCACTTAGTGACCTTCTACATTTTTTGTGTGACCCGACACGTGGCAGTTTTGTATTTGTTGTACACATTTATAGAGGATGAAAGGACTTGTTTTGTATTTGTTACACATTAATAGAGGAGGAAAGTGGAAAATAATTAGGTTGGTGACCTAGGTCGCGACTTTCTTTGCTTGGGAGTGTAAAAGTGGATAAGATAAATAAGGTGAGATTAAGAATAAAATATGGGTCGTGACCTAATTAAGACGATCTTAAATTGGGGTGGTCTAATAAATATAAGTCTGATTTGTTCACCTGCATGCCCACCAACAAAATAAATGTTGAGCTGCATGCCCACCAATAAATTAATTTGTTTTAGTTACTTATCGGTAGTTTTAAGTATTTATTATGCCCTAGGTATGCTATGCTAGCAAGTCGGATATCACTGTATGTAATGTAATGACTCCACCTAGGGGTGGTCAAACGTGCGGATCGGTCGGGTTTGGGGCGGGTTGAGAAACGGTGCGAGTTAGGATATGGGGACTCGGACACGGCTCGGGGTCAGGTCGGTTCGGGGACGGGTTGGGCCCGTGTCTTGGAGAGTGTAATCCAGACCCGGCCAGGGTGTTGCTGTTGGCGGCGGGTCTGGGGCGGGTTGGGGGACGGGTCTGGGGTGGGGCTGGTTCAAGACGACATAAATTGAATAAGCTTTATACAAAACGACATACAATCGATTTAATTATTACGGTTTTATATATATAACAAAAATTACTATTATATATAATTAAAAAAAACAGAAGGGCTTGGTCGAAACTCGAAATTATTATAACTCTTTGAAAATAATACCAAAATAATTGAATTTGATATTAATTATAAAAAAAATTCAATTAGCATTCCAAAGCCAACGATTGTAATGCCAACGACTCTAATGGCGGGTCCACGGGCCGAGTCGACATGCGGGTCAGCGCATGTATTGGCGGGTTGGGGACGGGCCGGATTCCATAAATTGGACCTGGACCCGGTAATTTCATATGGGCGGGGCGGGGCGGGTTTGGACCCAGGTTAATTAGGCGGTGCCGTGTGGGTCATATATGGGATTAGTGGCGGATCGGGTCCGGCTTATCAATGTCGACCCGCAGTCTTGGCATTGGGTTCGCAAAGTTTGTAAAAAAAAATACAATTTAAGGGAATAATTTTAGGCAAATATTTCAAAAGGAAGTACTCTTGAAAATTTTGATTTCAAAAGAGATTAAAATCTAAATTAGTCATTAATTTATTATGCTTACTTAATTAATTAATTTGTTTTCAACCCAACGCATTCGAGCATTTATTAATATTATTATCTTTCTTTTAATTTACTAAATTTACTAAATTTGTCATATCACTATAGCCGACAAAAATCGACCCATCAGATCGAAAACCGACCCAATACCACCGGAAATTGGGTGAATTGAAATCGAACCGACCCAACTCAAACCGACTAGATAACCGATACAAATCTGATTGTACTCAATTATAATTAACCATATAATTTGAAAGAATTGTGCCTGACATAGATGATGAGGAATTACGATTATTAGAATAAAATGAAATTAACATTCTGAGGTACAATATCTTTCAACATGTCGATACGTATAGGTAAATCCCGGTGCGGTTTCTTCTCCGTTTCAACAACCAGTCGTTCGATGTTAGTCGCATTCTCGAACACAAACTTTGCAAACTCAATGTCTATACAACGCCCACAATACCTATACATTTCAAACGTCTTCAAGCGCTTTAGAGGCGAACCACTTCTTTTTCTTATGTTGAAGCAATAATCCACGCCACAGTCGTAACAAGCAAACTGCATAGAGTCAAAGAACACAACATAATTAAGTTGGGGAAACATACAATAAATAAAACGGAAATTTCTCATTGTAGCCGTTAATTTTGTCAGATTTCCCAAGATTAAGAGAGTACCATAGAATTTTTTGGTAAATGAGTGTTATTTACCCAATTAATTGCGTAATTGGGGTTGAATTGAAACTATTTGGGGTTCTAGTGTCCACATTGACACTTTTGTTTTTTTTTTTCCAAATTTTCACTAAAGCCGCTGAGGTTCATAGCGGCTTTAGTGAATGGTGATTGAAAAAATACCCGTTGAAACCAGTGACTTCTGAAAACATAAAAAAATAAAACACAAAGAGACAAAGCCGCCTAGAAACCCATCGGTTTTGCCCCTTATATTAAAAAAAATCGCGATTTTTCTCATTCTGGACGGGATCTTTGTTAATTTTTTTTTTTCGTTTTGGGCAAACCGCCTAGAACCCTAGCGGCTTCCCCTCTCCCAGTCTGCTCCCTCACCTCCCAAACCACCTCAGTGGTTTTGCTTAAAAACTGGAAAAAAAAAGAAAGTGTCCACGTGGACACTACAACCCCAAATAATTTCCAAATAACCAATTAATTATGTAAATGGCACCAATTAACCAAAAAATTCGATACCATACCTTAACAATCAACGTCTCGAGGACAGGGCATGCATCAAGTAAGGGAGCCCATCCGAGGAGGCTGGATGTATGATCTCCAATAATATACAGGTTTAGCACCTTAAGTCTACTTAAAAGTGGCAATTGCAGGTGCTCAATTCCGAGGTTTAGCTGCAGGTAAAAGAAAATCGAACATGAAAATGTGCAACGGAAAATAACCAACACAAGAACGGAAAGACGAGTTAGCGAGGTAAAGTCGTAAAGATAAATGCTACTAACCCCAGGCTCGAATAAGAAATCTAAAGGTATCCGTAAGTATAGAACCTCCAACTGCGAAAAATACATCGACAATGGTTCAAAAGCGTATGTTATTTCCTCCCCTGCACTCCCGCCGATAAAGAGAGAAGACAGTGATACCGCGCTTTGTATATTCAGCTTTATCGGCTGCCCGACATATCTGAAGAACGTCATCTTCTCTGCTGAAATGTCGATTGTTTTCAATTGGTTACAGTTCGATACATCTAAACGTTTCAGGGATGGTGATACAGTAGTACTGAATTTTATACTGGTTAATAACTCGGACTCTTCAATTTGCAGATTCTCAAGAAATGGGCATGAAACCAGAATCCTGTCGACGACTTCTGAAGTGATATTAACGGAATAGAGCGACAGCGATCTCAAAGACCGCTTCACACTTGAGAAACTATCGATGTTCAAACCACCTCGGTTTTGCCTTAAACCCAACCGATCATTAAGTATTGGCTTAAAGTCAAGCTTAAGAGTTTTGACTCGTTTTGTTAGCGCGAAATCCACCCAACGGTTGATAACAGACTGGTAACTTGTATCGAGATCAAAAACGACCCTGAGCTCATCAATCGACAAATCCAAATGCTGGTTCATGACACCGTCTACCATCTTCACAAAACCCGACTTTTCTTTAGTTACTTCTGCACCACTATCTCTAATCTCCAACCAATTATATACAATGTCTTTCGGACCTTGGAAATTTAACTTAGGATAATACCCCAATAACCATCTTCTCCATTTTTTCGAGATAATACTGCTTCTTATAACTTCTTTCGCTGGAAGAGATGAAAGGATTAACAGTATCAGCTCATTGGGTAGTTCAATCAGCCGATCATTCATTTCCACGGCGCTTGTTTCGTGACACGGAGTGACGGAGACTGTAGTTCAAGGTACATTACAAATTTACAATGTCAGAGACTAGCACGCAATTGCAAAAAGACGCAGCAGACCGGCTTAGCTAGCAGTTGATCTGAATCCCCTGAATCCGACTCACTGAAGCGAGTCAGGCACACCCGTCACAAGTAGGGATGACAGTGGGTCGGGTACCCAACCCAGACCCTTAGGGTCGGACCCTAATGGGTCGGGTATGAGTCTGAATTTTTGAGACCCATTCGTGTCTGGGTTGAGTATGGGTCTTATATAAAAACTCCGGGTCGGGTCGGGTCGGGTCTTGGTGTTGGGACCCTACCCGACCCTTAGACCTTCATATTTATTAAAAAAAAGAAAAAACACACGTACGAACGTTAATAACCCAAATAATACACACATATCGACAACCCTTATTAGTTATCATTAATATATTATACATATATCCAATAAATATGATACTTTCTCCATTCTTTTTATATCACCCAATTTCCCTTTTGGACACTATTCACAATCGAGTATTCAACGTCAGTTTTCTATCAATCCGTTCACGGAAATATATTCATGTGAGATTTTTTTGGATTGTGTTGATAAGAGGATTAAAAATATCTCACTTTTATAATTTTTAGTAGTACGTAGCTAAAGATATAATCAAAATAAAATGAATATCGGCAAACGTGTATAAAGAAATGAGGTGATATAAAAAGAATGGAGGATGTATAATTTAGGTAAAAAATTATTTAGTTAAAGAAAAAACAGACTCTAGGGTAGACTTACCCAGACCCAACCCTCTAGCTAGGTCGGATATGGGTCCATTAATTTCAGACCTTTTCATGTATGGGTCGAGTATGAATCTAAGGTATGCGGTCGGGTCTGGATCTTGCTGGACCCTGCCCAGACCCTACCCATTGCCAACCCTAGTCACAAGATTATTTGTATGATTAGAAAAGAAAGCGCGATTAGCTTGTGACTGGTCAAGCCCTACTCACGAATCTAAAAGCTTTAAAATAGATGAAAATTGAAGAATACTCGATAGTAGCCGAACCACGATTTGTAGTCTATGTCATCAAAAAATTTCAGGCAGATGAACTACTAATGAAATTAACGAGGGATTTGTGTCGGAGCTAAGAGGGCTAGCATGGACGCTTGTGCCCGCTCGACAAAGAACAAATTGAAAATCTTAGTCCGCCCCAACCCGAAGGTTTTACGCCCTAACTGAAAATCCTAGCTCCGCTAACAAAAGCCGATTAGTTTCTTTTAATTGTTATACGGGATTTGAGCGCAGGTCATGAACACAACGAGTAAATTGTAAGATGGGTAGTTAATAATTTGCTATAAGCACAAGAAAAAGAGAGCAAATAAAAGATGAGAACTTGCAGTAAATTAAAATTAGGTAATACAGTAACTAAAGACAGTAATTTTAATTACCTGTTGAAAGAGAAGAGGTAAACCGTCTGTACTCGTTCCGTCTCAATATTATGTTTAAACTTGTTTTATTTTGTGTGACTCAATTAATATAGCGAGTGTATATATATATTTGAGTGGGGGTTGAGGGAGGAGTAGAATTCAATTATGGTAAATTGGCAAGTTTTGGAAAATTTATTGTGATTGATACCGAGTTTTGGTAATAAGGGTTAAAAACTGTATTACCATTAAAAATAGAATGTTCAACAAAATAGTATAAGGCCGTGTTTGGTAAACAGCGGATTAATATTGGCAGAAGCAGATTTAAAAAGCAGATTTGACTAGCAGAATGATTTAGCAGATTTGACTAGCAGAATGATTTAGCGGATTTGACTAGTAGATTTATTTAGCAGAATTATTTTAGAGTGTTTGGTAATTAGCAGATTAAATTAGCAGATTGTCTAGAATCTTTGTAAAATGACATATAAGAACATAAAAAAATTATTTATTAAATATATAAAAGGAATGTTAGTATTTTATTAAGAGGGTAAATAAGTCAATTTTTTTCTTTCTAATATGCTAATCCAATATGCTGGTAGGAGCAGCATATTGTAAAATAGCATATTGGACCCCAATATACTATTTCAATATGTCGTTAACCAAACACCCTAAATAGCATATTGGTTGGTCAAACATGCTAATTGCCTCAAATATGCTAATTTTTCTGCAATATGCTGTTTACCAAACAGCGCCTAATTCGTAAAAAAACTATATACCTATATGTATATGAATATGAAATACGGTATAGTTAATACAAATTTAATTGACCTTATATGTAATTATTTAGAGTTTTTAAAAACGTTGACTTACATCTTAATTATTTAGTTGTTAAAATTGAAATATTATTGAGTTTCTGGTTAGTAGTTATCATAATGTGATAGGGACACTATCCGTCAGAAACTGAAGACGGAGAGTTTCTTTCTCAAGTTATGCAGGTGACACTCTTTATGAGATGATCCATTTTTCCGCAACTTGCCTTCCCATTTGCTTTATTACGAGAAAAATATATTCTTTGTTAATAACATTATAGTTCATGCCAAAAGTATTGAATTTTATTTTAATTAAGGTGTAACTAAAATTGGGTAATATTCGATGTCATCCTAAGCATTGTCCATTTTAAATTGGCGGTCATGATCGATTTTTTATCTAAGAAAAAAACTTATATACAATAAAATTAGCCCGGTTTTTGTATGGACTTTATTTGGTCGATTTTAGATTAATTTTATTCCATCAATCTATTATTATTCGGTATCCACTCGTTTACCCCAGAACACATCTAACATACTGCTAAAAATAAAACTCTATTAAGGTATATTACGGTACATGGACGTAAACAGCGATTAATAATACAACGATTACCTTTATGAACTTTCTCTCCTCTCAAAGTCTACAACCTTTTTGATAAACAAGATCTGTTTGAATTTGTGTAATTTCCTAATTAATGGCCCCTAGCCTATTTTTGTTAATTTGAGAATGAAAGGATGATTTTGATGGTCTTCGCAATTTTTTTATACTCAAAAAGAATGCAAGTGACATTTTTTTCACTCTATTATTTTAATGGTTAAAAGATTAAACATGCTCTGTTCTTTCTGACTTAATTTCAGCTTATTAAATTTTTTTTAGCTATATTTCATTAGTTTTATTTACGTTTAATCAATTATGTTCGGTTAATCTATTCACAAAATTAACTTTTAATTCAACGAAATTCACTTCACCTCAGTTCCACTCAATTTAGTTCAATTAAAAGAAACTTGCTTCACAAAAGATCGTAATTTAAGTCTGATTCCAAACCAAATTTTACGAATTCAAACGATTAAAATATCTCAATTCCGAAATTCAAATCTAATTCTAGAGACATACCCTAAGGCATTCACATTTATGATAGTGTACGTACGTGATATTCATGCATGGTAGCCATGGTTTATGCATTTTATCAATTATTATGAAGCAAATACCGACCTATACTTGTGATCGGGACCTAGTTATCGAAGGTCCTTATTTGTCTATTTTTAAACCAAGTTGCAATTTTCGAAGACTTTGCATGTGTCACACATGACGTATCAAATGTCTTTAATCAAACCACTGCCTCTTATTTATGACGGACATTATTCATAATAATTTGAAAATAAATAAGTGGTATTGACCAGTGGTAACTAAGTTAAACCAGCAGAAATACAGAAGTTGAGAGGTCTCAAGTGTAATTACCAGCTGGGGCGATGACCACGTACTTGGCCACTGCAGCCCTCGAAGGGGATGGTTTACATGGTCTATGTGGTGCTGCGAAAATGCATAGGCCCGGGAATTAACCCTCGTCACCAAAAGAATCCTCCATATTTGAGTTTATTTGGTCTTTGATCGAGATTTGCATGCAGCTCGAATCTCGATGACGTAGTTTTTAGAAAAAAAACCGTCTCATATTATAAATCAATCATCTTTATATTTATATAAAAGAACAATTAAACAACCGTGGTTGATAATCAACGAATTCACATAAGTAGATTTTTTTTAATTTAATTTTATTTTAAAAATGACTAATTTAGTCATAAACCATTACTCCTAAAATATGTTTTCAAGTGATATTTAATTAAATGGTTACTATATACACTACATAATATTTTTTTTAATCATATAACACTCTATCGATATTCAATCACCTCACTCCGTCACTATTTTCGAACAAAAATATAATTAAATACTGATATATTTTCTCCGTCTCGATCAGGGGCGAATCTAACTTGTAGCAAGGGGTGGCGGCCGCTACCCCAAACTTAAAAAAAGTTGGTTTAGAAGACGGAATTTTGCTACCCAAATATTGTTGAATCATAAATAAGTAAATGGTATCTCATTAAATATATAATAAACAACTTGTGGTTCAATGATAAACATTTTGGTTTCCTACCAATTGCCCCGAGTTCGAACCCCACTACTAGCATTTTTCCTTTTTAATTTTTTTTTTTTTGCTATGCTACCCCAAATATTCATTCCTGGGTCCGCCCCTAGTCTCGATCACTTATTTTCCTTACAACATTAACATTGTCGTTCCCTCATTCGTTTCCTCGTGTTTGAACTTTGAAGTCGACCTTGTTGACTCTTACACAATACTTTTACATACGTACTACGTAGTGAACACTGAACAATCCTATTATCAATTTGCTCCCAATTATACGTTAAGTGGGACATTAATATTGGAATAAAAAAAAGTTAAAGTCCATCATTTGGGCCTGGATTTTAAGTAAAATCTTTTCACATGTTCGACTTAATAATTCCTTAATCAAAGTTGGATAATAATACGACATTATTCGATAGCGTTTAATTCGTATGTGACAGCGTCACTTTCTCATATATATACTCCATATTATTTGCCTCCCAACTGATTGCACGTGATATACCCATTATTATTGGAACTCTCACTTATTGTATGTAGGAGATTAAGAAGAATGACGCTGAGATTAAGCACCAACGAGTAACGCTAAGTCATTTTCCAATAAAGTTAATAATCTATTTCTTGACATATATTTCTTTTAAAAATAAATAAAATTATGTTGAAAAGTCCTCATTTTTTCCACTATAAATACAAACCAAAAATTAAACTTAAATAATCAAATCCCTCCAATTTTAACCTTTATTTACAATATGGCTTCACATACTATGATACTAAGTTACCTCTTATGCCTTAACCTTATGTTCTTCACTTTGGTTAGTGCCAACTACAACCCCCCTTGCCCACCACCACCACCATCACCGTCCTCGACCGGCGGCCACGGGTTTACACCCCCAACACCATCAACATCAACACCCCCAGCACCGTCCTCAACTGGCGGCCATGGTTTTACTCCCCCAGCACCATCTTCGACTGGCGGCCATGGTTTTACTCCCCCAGCACCATCTTCGACTGGCGGCCATGGTTTTACTCCCCCAGCACCATCTTCGACTGGCGGCCATGGTTTTCCTCCCCCGGCACCATCTTCGACTGGCGGCCATGGTTTTCCTCCCCCAGCACCATCTTCAACTGGCGGCCATGGTTTTACACCCCCAGCACCAGTGACAACTCCAACACCACCATCACCATCATCAACTGGCGGCCATGGTTTTACACCCCCAACACCATCATCAACCGGCGGCCATGGTTTTCCACCACCAACACCAGTAACAACACCAGCAACACCACCATCAACAACCGGAGGTAATAAATGCCCAATTGACATCCTTAAGTTAGGGGCATGTGCCAATGTCCTGACCGGAGTACTCGGGGCAGTACTCGGGTCACCACCAAAAAGTCAATGTTGCACTCTTCTTAGTGGTTTGACTGACCTTGACGCAGCAATATGTCTTTGTACTGCCATTAAAGCTAATGTATTAGGGCTTAACCTTGATATTCCTATATCTTTGAGTGTGTTGCTAAACTATTGTGACAAGGCCGGCGACTCCTCGGCCTTCCAGTGCTCTTAAACATATACCGTATCACCTGGTGGTACTATCTCATTTTCCGCTTCATATATTTACTTCTTATATTTTTGACTTTATATGTAATGTAACAGTTTTACTTTCTTGAATAAAATGCATATTTTTTTCCACTCTGATTGTTTAATGTATTTTTCTTACTACTTTGCATTGTCGCGGTTCCAATTATTTATTTAATTTATCTTTGTTTAAATATCAAATGGCAAAAACGAAAATAATGTTGAATTGTAGATAAATTACTGATATCCAATTAAAGGTATAATAGTAATAAATATCTTTTGATAGAATGGTAAAGGTATTGTTTTCCAACCTAGTGCTTTTACTCTTTCCGATTTCTTGTGTTGTTCCCTTTTGATATTAACACAAGAAATAAGGAAATCAATTTGGACCACACAATACACATGACCCCACATGAAATTGATTTTGGACCATACAAAGTTGTCCAAAAGAGGAAAGAGGGAACATCAATGTACTTTTTAATGTTGTTTTGCTACTTAAACATTTAATACTGGATTTACCCGATCAAATATTACACGCCCTACAAGAAAACAACTGCTTAGCGACCAAGTGTATATTAGTTGCTAACTTGCAACCAATTTTTATTTTAGTTGTTAATTAGCGACAATTTTCCTGTTAGTTGATAAGTTGGTCTATAATTAGCAACTCTATCATTATTTAGATGCTAATTAGCTGCTATCCATGTTAATTGCTAATGTGTTGTTTTATTGTAGTGACGTAAATTTCATTTAAATTATAAACCCTAGATACGGATATAAAATACTTATTAAATACAGGGTATTTTTTTTTTTTTTTTTAACTTTACTATTCGAACCGATGCAAGAGTAAAGGTAGGTGTACTCCATCAAGTTTCGTATTATATTTACGTACACATTTTGCATGGGATTGCATGCTAAAAGTCACGTACAATTGACCATTGGAACCGCGTCCACGTTATTCTATTAACTTAGAAATAGAGAATTAAAGCAAATCGTTGTATTATTGATAATAATGGTTCATTTTTCGAAAGATTACAATAATAAGATATTTATAATAATCCAATAACTAATACGGAGTACTGATATATATATTATTCCATTAACTACGGTATATTACAATATATATACCGTAATATTCTCCTAACAAGTTATTCTGTCACAACTCTCAATTTAACAACAACCTCGTACTCGAGCTTATTGTGATGCTGATTGGGTTAGTTGTCCAATTAGGCGGAGATCGTTCACTTTATCTGTGGTGTTTCTAGGTAATTATCTGATTTCATTGAAAAGACGAAGAAACCAAACACCATTCCTCGATCTTCTGCTGAGTCTGAGTACCGAGAAATAATGGCCTATACTATTGTGAGCTCAAATGACTACAATGTCTTTTTTTTTTAAATCGTCTTAGTTATTTGTTTAATTTTTATATACAAATTAATATAAGGGGTATTTTATACTTATAAAAGTAAACAAATAATAGAGATTTCATTCAAGAAAGTAAAATTGTTACAATACATATTACACATGAAGCAAAAAGATCAACTATAGAGACCATTAGAGATGATTTAGGTCAATTAAGGTTAACTTAATTAATCAATCACCAATAATACAACAATTTTAAAACATAAACGTAAACACAAGAAGTAAATATATGAAGCGGAAAATGAGATAGCAGCACCAGGTGATACAGTATACGCTTAAGAGCACTGAAAGGCCGAGGAGTCGCCGGCCTTGTCACAATAGTTTAGCAACACACTCAAAGATATAGGAACATTAAGGTTAAGCCCTAATACATTAGCTTTAATGGCAGTACAAAGACATATTGCTGCGTCAAGGTCGGTCAAACCACTAAGAAGAGTGCAACATTGACTTTTTGGTGGTGACCCGAGTACTGCCCCGAGTACTCCGGTCAGGACATTGGCACATGCCCCTAACTTAAGGATGTCAATTGGGCATTTATCGCCTCCGGTGGTTGATGGTGGTGTTGCTGGTGTTGATACTGGTGATGGTGGTGTTTTGGGCGGTGTTGAGACTGGTGAGGGTGGTGTTTTGGGTGGTGTTGAACCACCACACCACGAGCATGACGGTGGTGGTGATGGTGGTGGTGGGCAAGGGGGATTGTAGTTGGCACTAATCAAAGTGAAGAACATAAGGTTAAGGCATAGAAGGTAAGTTAGTGTCATAGTATGTGAAGCCATATTGAAAATAAGAACTTAAGTTTAAAGATAATAATGTTTTGTATTGGTTATAATTGGATGGATTTGATTATTTAAGTTCAATGTTTGGTTTCTATTTATAGTGAAAATATGAAGACTTTTCAACTTCATTTTTTTGATTATAAGAAAAAAAAAATTGGGGAAATAGATTATATATTATCTTTAACTAAGGAACTACTAGTGGAGTAGTGGACCATTTGAAGAGAGTTGTAGTAAAATCTAGGCCTAAATGATGGACTTAGACTATTTTCCTAATATTAATGCTTTAGTTTGGATCAAACGAGTTGAATTGAATTAAATAAAGTAAAATTGAATTGAACAAAATTTAGCTTCAGTGAGCTTCAGCGAAAAAAACTGAATTAAAAGTTAATTTTGTGAAGAAATGAGCTGAATATAATTGACTAAAACTGAACAGAGCTGCACAGAATAAAGCTGAACAAAATTGAAATAAGCTGAAATTAAGCAAAAAAGAAAATGATTTGTGTAACACCATAAGAGTGAACAATTTGGATAAAAGTGAATTATCGATTAAATTACATGTATAATAAATAAAGAAGGTAAACAAATGATTGAGTTACGATTTTTTTAAGGTGTGTTCGTTCTTAGGGCACACATTAATAACCTAAATGTGATAAGATTTACTAAATATTCTCACTAGATATTCAAGTATAAACTCATTTTCAACATAATTAGTGAGAATAGATTGCATTAAATTGGATAGATGTGAACGATGTAACGGTGAATAGTACAAAGACTCTTAAAACCTCTGATATGTCTTTATATAAAATGGTGTCGAGACTCGGCACCACTCAATAAGCTCTAGCATGGTCCCGTTAAATTGTTATAGAGTTACAAAATCAGTGAAGTAACCAGCAAATTGAGCTAATTAAGCTACATAGCATAAGACCAAGTACAGAATACACAATTTCGCATTGTATAGCATTGTAGAAGAACGTACGTTCGAGTATGTCTGTGATTGAAAAAAAGATAGTTATTCTCTACAACCATCATGCAACACTTCTTCAACACAAAATACAATGTTTAATTAATAATTGAAATTCCTTGATTTATGGACGTTTTTGTCATCGAACCCTGATATTCTGAAAATCGCGTATTATATACTCGAAATCGAGCTGTTTGTGAGGTTGTATCAGGTCATGTTTCATACATTCCTATATTTTCTACTATATATGTCAGTGGTCGTTTTATGAGTTACCATATTCAATTTTCAACCGTAAATAAGAAGAATTCATGCATTTTTAAGGTATACCTTATTTTCGTCTGGGATTCCTTTATCGCGTACCTACACCCTCAAATGTCCGTTGTTGTTTCTCAAAACTTGTTTGGTTGCTTTATCTGTTCCGAGAAATTATCTGTATGTATGATTTACTGATATTTTGTTCAGAGACCCTGAAATCCTAAAAACTGCGTATTGTACACTTAAACTCGAGCCGTTTGGGACCTCTTACTGGGTCTTTTTTTTCGTCTCAGTTTCCCCACGACGTGTCTAGGGCCATTTCATGAGTTACCGTATTCAATTTCAGCCCTAAATAACAAGTTATCATCTATATTTTTAGGATTATCTAATTTTCGCCCGAAACTAGTTTATCGCATACCGTATGTAACACTCAAACTTCACCTGTTTCAATTCTTTTCAATATTTGTGTGTGCTTAGCACACCCGAGGAACCGTCCTTAATTACAAACATTTTTGTCCCGCGACCCTAAAATCTCGAAAATTGTATATTATACATTTAGATTTAAGCGAAATTAATATCAAAAGCAAGATCCTAGGTATTACTACATATATGTGGTGTTTATTAATGTAATAGTAGTAGACAACGATCAATAATACAACGATTATCCTTTTCAATGAAGAGGATCCGATCTGAACCAGTGTAAATGCGACTCTAGCATATATCCTTTTGTAAACATTCAAAGTAAACTCTTAGAGGAATAATTTGACAAATACTCCTATAAGTCTATAATAGAAGAACAAAAACAAAAAATATAAAGTGTAATTTCCTTATATGTCCCCTACTTTTGTTAATTTGAGAGTGAAAGGGTGATTTTGATGGTCATCGCAATTTTTATATACGTAGAAAATAAAGTAAATGACCCAATAATGTCCTTCACTTATTTAAGTGGTTAAAAGAGCATTAAGACTTCTACTAAGGGCACATTATCAATATCATCAAAGTCAACTTTACTAATTTTATCTTATTGATCATTCCAAAAATTTCCCAATTTGTGAACTACATACAATCTTATTATATGATGAATTCTTATCTTCTTATTTGTAGGGCAATAAACGGATTATTCGAATCTGGTCTGAATCTAAAGATATTCTAATCTTTGGAACATCGAATTTGGTTTTTGTACATACTGGCTTGTTTGTTTAGTGTTTAGTAAACAACATATTAAAATAGCATATTCATGGTCAATATATTGTTCTACAATATGGTTTTTACCCCAGCATATTGGTTAACATATTCTAAACTAGGAAATTTTATTACATTTTACAAAGAAAACTAACAATCTACGAATCGTAATCTGCTAGTTACCAAATCCTCCATTTAATTCTGCTAATTATAATATATTATTCAAACCTTTTGTTTAAATCCGATCTTTATAATCTGTCGTTACAATCTGCTTATGTTGAAATTAATCCGCTGTTTACCAAACAGAGTCACTGTATAAATTAAAATGTCAAATATGTACTGCACGCGTAAGTGGTTTTTTTTTCCGGTACATAAGTGGGGAAGGAAAATATCTTTTTGGTGTTTTTTTTTGCGAAGAAGGAATAATATTGATAAAATATGTATACTAGATTTAGAAAATAGAGAATATTTCATATGATTTGGGAAAAAAACTTTCATTAATCTTTTTTTATGAATCATAGACCTTTACTACGGAGTACATATTGAAAGCTTCTAGATTATGATAAGCTTGGTAAATTTTAAACTTAAAGATTAATACTAGCTAGTTTTAGGGCAGAGTATGGATAGGACGATATCCGATCCAAAACCCTACTTCGGATCGGATATCAGATCCAAAAATCCAAATTTTTAGTATCCGTGATCTGATCCGAAATGATCGGATATTCGAAATTTAGTATCCGAAAATTTCGAATCAATTATCCGATATCCGATATCCGCTCTGTGTATTTTATACATTGTCAAACTGTAATAAAAAAGAAAACTAGCGTAATACTAATTTCATTTGGTATATATTACAAAACATAAACCCGCTACCTATCAAGGAAAACTAGCGTAATATTGTGGATATCGGATATCGGATAACTGAAATTAGCTAGTACTTAAAATTGTGGATAGATTTATTTACGATTTTGTGAAATTAGCTAGCACTATTTATGGATCAAATCTCGGATACGGATCGGATATTAACGAATATGGGGTATCCGATCCGATATTTGATATCTGATCCAATAACTTTCGGATATCGGATATCCAAATTTTTAAACCTGATATCCGTATTTGATCCGATATCCAAATATTTCGGATACGGGTATCCAAACCGAACCACTTTTCGGATCAGATATCCATTATTTCGGATCAGATACGGATCGGATATCGGATAATTCGGATAATCGGATTTTTTACTCAGCCCTAACTAGTATGGTGTTAACTTAAACTAAACTGAATTTAATGGAGCTGAACTGAACTAAAATAAGAGTTAATTTTGAAGGAGAACAACTGAACAGAACTCAATGAAGCTGGCGAGCTGTACTAAATTAAACTAAATTTAATAGAGTTAAACTAAATTGAAATAAGCTGAAATGAATTCCAAAAGAACATGATCTATATAATTTTTTTCACTTTTATATCTATTATGTTCACATGTGATATATTTTTGAATATAAATTGCATTGTTTATATTATCATATCTTTACGACAACTTGGTGATTGCAAATGAAATCGTAATACAAATTAAAAATATTATGTAATACATTAATCATAATCGAATCATCATTTTTTTTACATTTTTTAGTAACAAGTTAATAACCACATTTGAAACAACAAACCTGTGCAATTTGCACGGGTTTAAGACTAGTACTACATTAAACCTAACTCCAATTGTTATCGGGATACATATATATTTTCATTATTGTATATACCAAACTCGAGTGTGAACCAAATAACCAAGAAAGTCGATTTATAATAGTCGATAATTAAAGTTGATGATTTACATTGATTTATTCACAATTATGATGGTGTACGTACGTGATATTTTATGCATGGGTTATGTATTTTATTATTATTATTATTATTATGAATTATTATGAAGCAAATGCCGACGTGATGAACGAAGGTCCCAATTTGTCGAAGATAAATCAAGTTGCAATTTTGGAAAAACAATGTTACCCGTGTCACACGACGTATCATTGTCTTTAATGCAAAATTAGGACATGATGACAAATGACAAGTAATACATCAATTAATTTTGGCTCATATAATAAATTCATAATAATGTCGAAAGATTTAGAGTAAGTATCACATTTGAGTTTGTTTGGTTGATCGATCGATCTTTGATATTTGTAGCTGATGTCTACGTGACGTAGCTTCTAGAACGAGAACCGTCTCACAATGTCAGACAACTCCTTTTCATTGGTTTATTATTCCCTTTATATGTACAAAAACTATGATACAACGGCCGTAGAAAAAAATGTATGGTTTAAGAAACGGATTTTGTGTTGACTATAGCTTGTGAGATGTTAGCGATTTCAGTTAAACTTGAGATCCAGCTAGGGTTTTGAATTTTTAAATCCCGATATTTTTTTTGGTTTTAAGAGAAGCGGATTACATGCAAACTAGCTAGGTACTAAGCGGAAAAACAAACTAACTCTAAAACAAAAACCAAATTACATGCAACTCCTCTCGTATCTTGCTGAATTAATTAACTGGAACAACTGAGGCGGCATGTTAACATGGTCAACCCGGCATAATTACTGCCTGGTTGATTTACCTTAAGTTAGCCATCAAATCAGCGCACATATTCGTCTCCCGATATAATGTAAGAGACCGTACCATCAAAACTTAAAGATTAAACTATTAATATTATTTTGGTGGTAAATACAATTTTTTTTCCTTTTTTTTGTATTTAAGGGGTATACAATAAGTTTCTTTCTTATACCAATAATGTCATCGAAAGCACGTTCTTCTACAATGCTATACAATGTGCAATTGTGTATTCTGTACTTGGTCTTATGCTATGTAGCTTAGCTCAATTTGCTGGTTTCCTGACCTATTTTGTAAATCTATAGCTATTTTAAGGGACCATGCTAGACCGCTAGAGCTTATTGAGTGGTGCCGAGTCTCGGCACCGCCCTATATAATGACATATCAAAGGTTTTAAGAGTCTCTGTATCAGTCATTGTTGCATCGTTCACATCTCTCCAATTTAATGCAATCTATTCTCACTAATTATGATGAAAATGAGTTTATACTTGAATATTTGAGGAGAATATCTTGCAAATCTTACCACATTTAAGTTAATAATGCGTGACCTAAGGGCACATTTTAGAAAAACCGTAACCAATCATTTGTTTAACTTGTTTATTCATCATGACATGTAGTTTAATTCGATAATTCACTTTTATCCAAATTGTTCACTCTTGTCGTGTTAGACAATATTCCTAAGACCATGTTCTTTCTCCCTTAATTTCAACTCATTTCAGTTTTTCTCGGCTCCATTATTCCGTTTAGTTTTTATAGTCGATCTAAGGCTGTTCTTTGTGGCTTAATTTCAACTCCTTTCAATTTTGCTTGGCTGTATTCCGTTAGGTTTTATTTACGTTTAATCAATTATGTTCAATTAATCTATCTATTCACAAAATTAACTTTTAATTCAACTAAATTCACTTCATCTCAGTTCCACTCAATTTAGTTCAACTAAGTTATACTCCAAGTCTCCAAATAATTCAATTCAGCTCGTGTTAGCAAAAAAGAATGGGACCTAAGTCCATCATTTAGGCCTAGATTTTACTACAACTCTCATCAAATGGGCCACTACTCAACTAGTAGTTCGTTCCTTAGTTAAAGATAATAATAATCTAGCTATTTCCCCAAATATTTTTTTCTTATAATCAAAAAAATGAAGTTGAAAAGTCTTCATATTTCCACTATAAATAGAAACCAAACATTGAACTTAAATATTCAAATCTTTCCAATTATAACCAATACAAAACATATCTTTACACTTTAGTTCTTTTCAATATGGCTTCACATACTATGACACTAGCTTACCTTCTATGCCTTAACCTTATGTTCTTCACTTTGGTAAGTGCCAACCACAATCCCCCTTGCCCACCACCACCATCACCACCGCCGTCATGCTCGTGGTGTGGCGGTTCAACACCACCCAAAACACCACCATCACCAGTATCAACACCGCCCAAAACACCACCATCACCAGTCTCAACACCGCCCAAAACACCACCATCCCCAGTATCGACACCAGCAACACCACCATCAACAACTGGAGGCGATAAATGCCCAATTGACATCCTTAAGTTAGGGGCATGTGCCAATGTCCTGACCGGAGTACTCGGCGTGGTGCTCGGGTCACCACCAAAAAGTCAATGTTGCACTCTTCTTAGTGGTTTGACCGACCTCGACGCAGCAATATGTCTTTGTACTGCCATTAAAGCTAATGTATTAGGGCTTAACCTTAATATTCCTATATCTTTGAGTGTGTTGCTAAATTATTGTGACAAGGCCGGCGACTCCTCGGCCTTCCAGTGCTCTTAAGCGTATACTGTATCACCTGATGATGCTATCTCATTTTCCGCTTCATATATTTACTTCTTGTATTTACGTTTATGTTTTAAAATTGTTGTAATTGGTGATTGATTGATTAAGTTACCCTTAATTGACCTGAAATCATCTCTAATGATCTCTATAGTTGATCTTTTTGCTTCATGTATAATATGAATTGTAACAATTTTACTTTCTTGAATGAAATATATTTTTCTTACTATTCCGTACTTTGTTTACTGTCTCAATTATTTATTTACTTTTATTTAAAATTTTCATACTAAGTTCGTGTGAGACATAACGTTCCAAGCTATTTAATAAAACTAAAGAGTAAAGCGGTGTTACTGAAAACACATGGAATAAGAACGCCATGCAACACGTACATAACGTAAATTTTTTTTAAAAAAAAGATATCTTAACTGAAAACGTTGAATTTTCCTTGATTGGCAGAGGCGAGTGCCACTTCTAATCCCCTAAATCCGCCATTATTAAGTACTCAAAATGCATAGAATAAGAATGGCATGCAACACGTATAATTTCATACTCGTGTATTACCTTCTCAAAACCTCAAACTACGACATTGTTGTTCTTTACGTACCACGTTATTGTTTACTCCCTCCATCCCGATTATTTATTTATTTCATTTTTATATATCTCATTCATTTATTTATCTTTCTAATTTACGAATTATTTTCAAAAGTTGGTTCATGATCCTAAGGGCGGATTTGGGGGGTGGCTCTATGTTAGAAGTTTTGTGAGGTTGGAGGTTCAAAACTCATAAGGGGAATTTTTTTTACAAAAATTTGCTTTATTTTACCAAACTTCTCTTTTTTTTCTACTAATTACGGAAAAAAAAAAATTGTGCCATCCCGAAGCTAAAATCCTACATCCGCCACTGCATGATCCACTTCACTTTAATACAGTTGTTATCCAACAAATTTATCTAGAAATGGTTTTTTCTTTATCTACTGTCTCTGTGATAAAATCAAAAGTAAACAAATAATCGAGATAAAGCATAAAAAAAAATTCACTAATTTCACCAAAAAAACATAATTCGCGGTTAATTTTACACTTCAAGATATTTACCCTCAATAATAAAATTAAAATGATGGGGAATTATCATCGTTTATCGCGTGTTGACTCCCTTACCACAATTTATTTGTCGCTATCTCATATTTGTAACTACGACATTTTATATTCAAATTCTAGATACGTCACTAATTAATGACTTAAAAAGGAAATACCAAACAAAATACAACTAATTATCAACTAATAATATTTTCAATCTCAATTCCGTCTTGTTATAGATTTTGTTGGCCTCACAAAATTTGAAGCAAGCAATTAATTAAAGAAAAAATGATTAATTAAATAAGACAATTTACAAGATTTAGTTGGTAAGTAGGGTATCACGGTCACGTCCTGACCCGTAAAATTACGGTGTCAAATATTACATTTTAAATTCATTAAAATTATGTACTTGCTAAATTTCGCGTTAATTTGCTTAATTCACCATTTTTTGCCCTAAATTTTATGAATCGTTCTACTATTATGAATCGTAATTCACATATATCAAACGCAAGTTTATCGTTTCATCGTAATTTTTTTTATTAAATTCCGTCTTTTATTCTAATTGATGTTTTTTACTAAAAAGAGGGTTTTCTAACAATTAGGGTTTGAACTGAACTGAAATCCAGTCAATCTCTGAAATTGAATTGAAATCGAGAAATCCAATTACAGTAAAATAAGAACCAATTGGGAGGGATTTTAGAATATTTATATATTCTAATAACAGTAAAATCAGATTTTAGAACAATTGTTGAAATCGAGAAATCCAATTACAGTAAAATCAGAATCCTAAGTGAGTTGTTTTGTGGGAGAAGTTTATTTTTGGGATTAGTGGGTTTTTTTCCGTAGGGATGATCAAAATAACGAGGATATATTTGAAATAAATGTGAAAAATACGTGAGATTGAATAAAATAATGTGCGTGATTTAACACTCCTTAATTATAAACCTTACATAAAAATATAAAACAAGATAATATTAAAATATCTAATCTCGGCACCATCCGATTACATCCTTAATAAATACTACGTGACTCTACGTACGTACACATTTTGCATACGATTGCATGCATGCAGAAAGTGAAGGGTACGTACAATTCCCAATTTCCCATGCATGTACGTACAGTTTAAATAGAACCATATTAAATCAAGATAAACCCTAACTATAAATTCCCACACAAAAACTCAACTCGCAGATATTTTTACTAATATCGTTTGATCGTGCTTCTTTCCAAGTTAGGCGTCTCGACTCGATAATGAGCTGTTAGCCTTTACTATTTCCGTCTCATGAACAGGTTACAATGTGGCTAGGGCTACTTATTTAATATTTCCGTCTCGCTCACTCATTTATCTTTTATATTCACCGTGACTCTGTAAAGAGTCTTTTAATTTAAACCGGGCTGGGTCGGAAATATGAATCTGGCTGCATGCATCCTTTTGTATTCAATGTGCAAGGCCCAAACAGATATGGTCAAGGCCCAATATAGGAGAAGGCCCATTATGGCTTGGGCTTGATTTGGTCCTATAAATTATAATATATTCATTTTATAATAATTTTTTTCCTCTCAATTTTATCAATCCATTATTTATCGGGCTCAATTTAAAATCATTCAATTACACCAAAATACATTTACGATATTTAAAAAAATAAACTCGATGAAGAGGATCATAACTCGTGTAGATACAATTCTAACATGTATCCTTCGGCAAATTTTCAAAGTAAACTTTTTGCAAAATAAATCCAAATTTGCCCCACTTCCGCAATCAAACAAATTAACTCAACTAATGTAGGCCCTGTTTTTTCGGTTGAAACGAGCTGAATTGAATTAATTGGAATAAAACTTAATTAATTAAACTAAATTGAGTGGAACTGAGTTGAAGTGAATGTAGTTGAATTAAAACTTAATTTTGTGAAGAGATTAATTAAACATAAATAAAATCTAACGGAATACGGCCAAGCAAAATTGAAAGGAGCTGAAAGTAAGTTAGAAAGAACATGACTTTAGTAGTAAGGTAGTTTGAGGTCGAATCCACAATAAGATCAAGAATCGAGTTTGTAACTTACAATAAGAAACACAAACGAGAAATTAATAACAAATTAGAAGGAAATGCTGCATAATTAAGTTAGAAATAACAGAGCCTAAAAAATTAAATTTTAGTTAATTTAACTACTACTAAGTACAGTCTTCTATTCAGATTAAAGGTAACACTTGTTTTTAGTTCATATTCGAGGCAGTACTTTAACCCTATTTTTCTTTATTTATACGTGACTTTTTTGTACAAAAAATATTATTCTTTGAAAGACCCTATTTTTATGACAAATCTCTCTATATATATTCATATAAGTTTTGTATTTCAAAGTTTATAATTCCATATTTTTATGGAGTATAATCAGGTCCGTCTTAGCCATGGTGTCCTATGTGCACTTGCACCGGGCCTCAAAATTTTGGGGCCCGACTTTTAATATTATCCATATAATAATTGAGAATAAAAAATAAAAAAAATAAAAACAAGAAAGTTAAAACTTGGAATTATTAATCACTTTACATACATTGTAAACCCAACAATTTGAACAATTTCTTTCCCCAAATAATTAATTTCTTACCCCAATTAAATTTGCTCTTTAATTTTCCCAAAACTTACCCAAATAACCTAACCTTTGTTTTTCAATCTTTAAATATGATTATCTCAAATCAATTTTCGCACAAATCATTCGAATTTCGTTAGTTTCAATTGTCTAAAAAATCTCATATTTACAAGTTTCAACGCTATCAAAATAGTTAATATTTCGATTATGTATGTCGATTATGAAAGTTTGGTAGAAGAATTCGCGTCAAGAAACACTTAACGGACTAGCAATAATAGCCTAAAAAGACGATTTGTTGAAAAAATCGATTATGAAAGTTTGAGGGAAGAATTCTCTTTAAAAAGTATTACTTGAACGAATCGTTTTTCAAATAATTTGTATTAATATTTTATATTTTAGTTAAATGTTCTTTAAATTTGTAAATTTGAGGCCTTATTTTTTTTTTTGCACCGGGCCTCTACTTTTATTGAGACGGCCCTGAGTATAATTATTCCTTTGAGCTGAATCGCAGGGAGTACTAACTAGTAATTTAAAGAGAATATTTTTTTTTTTGAAAAAGACCGTATTCTAATAAACCTACGTAAATCTGAAAATTTTCTGGCTTTTATTTATTTGTTTATTTATTAAAAAGAGATTCGTTAGTGTATAAATATATGGTCCCAACAAAATTGGTGATCATAACGTAAAGAAAACAAGTCTAAAGGCCGACTTCAAGAGACAATAAAATGACATCAAAAAGGACAAATAATACAACCTAAATTACCACATACTAAATATGAGTGGATACACCTTTGATCCACCGGACTGACGGAGTCACACCGTGCCGGACGGATTCACGAGACGAAACTGAGGCTGGACTCGGCCACTCGGGTGGCTCGCATCTGAGCTTGGCTAAGGTTGGATAAATGAAGACACGAATTCATGTTGAATAATAAGAGGAGTACGTGTTAACATTAAAACAAATCAAATATCATCTTATTTATGCATATAAAACAAATAAATATATAATATATGACCGCTACCTTCTAAATAAGTGAAGAATTTTTTAACCATTGCCTGTCTTTCTCTTTTATTTCTCAGTTAATTTATTCATCTAATCACACCATTAAAATATGCTACAATAAGTTAACGACAATTTCTATTAAAAGCAAACAAGGGCATTAGTTAGTTATATTGGTAATTAAAATAGAGTTTAGAGTATTTTGAGCAGTTCACTTATAGTTCGGAGTATTTCTATCCATTAATCATAATTTTTTCTATATATTCTGCTTTTTTTATTTATACTATTTAACTTGTTTTAACCATTAAAACGTATACACACTTCAAAAATTAAAAAAATTCTGTAATTTTACTGGACTCTTATTGAACTTCTTAGCATACTAATGTCCTTAATTTGTGTTCCGTTAACAGTCTGTTTTATTTGTGACAAATGCAAATTTATAACCTTTCACAACTCTGTTTCACTTATCCATCCTAGCCGCCTCTTTCACTTGCCTCTTTGTCTTATAACACGATTTAAAAAGAATTTTGTTCGTCACAAATGAGAATTTGTGTTCCGTTAAATTGAGGGTGAAAGGGTGATTTGATGGACTGATGGTTATCTTTTCATTACTTATTATAGTGGTTAAACCAGTATTAAGAAGCCTAGTAAGGACATATAATCATGCCAAAAGTTTCCCAATTTGTGAACTACAGTCTCTTCATTTTTTTTCCCTAAAAAAATCTTATCTCCTAATCTCCTATTGTGTTGGCCAATAAACGGTTTATTCGAATCTCGTCTCAATCGGATGGTATTTTGATCGATCTTTAGAACGTCTCAGTTCATATATTTATGGTTCTGAATGTCAAATACTAGACACGTAACGTCAGTACAATGATTGAGCTAAAAGCCGAGTAAAGATAAACTGTAATATTTTTAAGTTATCGGATTATCTCGTCACAAATAAATTGAGATTAATTTGCAAAATATATCAATTTTTCCATGAATTGAATATAATTCGTCTCATCTCGATTTTGAACAGGAATTATGTTATCTTTTCACTATGCAAAGATAACACGTACGTACGTATCACACGTTATTGTTACCAAAACTCGAGGGTAAACCAAGTATCAATACATCGATCTAACAAATTCCGTATATACTAAAAAAATAATAAAACTCGATCTTTTTCGCACTCAAATTTTCCTCTAATTATTTAGCTTTTAATAGTGATCTTATTTTAATTAATTAATCTTATTATTATCCTCCTTTAATTTACATATATCATAAACAAATAAAATCGTTCCTAATATATATCTTACTTCGTATTTGATTATACATACTCAAAGATCTTCCGTTAATGTTAATTATTTATGCTTTTAGTGGATATAAATATGTAATAATATAATATCATTCTCTTTAAAATAATATTAACAAAATAAAATGTTCAAAACCCTAATATTATATCCTTTTATGTCATTTTACCAAAATAAGCTATATTTTCAGCTAATTTACCAAACAATTTTTTATATAATCAGTCAGCTTATCTGATCCTAATTTTCAACTACCTCATCCGCTACATTTTCACTTTTCAGGTTTCAATTACCTTTCAGTTTTTCAGGTAGCTTTTCAGGTTTCAGGTAACTTTTCAGGTCGTTTTACCAAATAGAGCCAAAGCCTTGAATTTTTTAGTTAAAATTTTCAAACATAGTACAAATATCAAGTTTTTCTTACAACAATATAATACTCGTTTTTTTCCGTTTTTTAATCTCTCGTTAAGTCCAAATCCCGACTTTGTCACTATTTACCTCGAAAGTTTTCACATTTATGATGATAGTGTACGTGATATTCAATTATTTATGCATGGTTTAAGCATTATATTTTATCACCATGAAGTAATGCCGACGTGATGATCCAAGGTCCCTATTTGTTTACGAAAAACCAAATTGCAAATTTGGAAAGAATGATGAGTCACTCGAAATATCAATTTCTTTAATTCAAACAATTGCTACACGACATTTTCTTTTAAGCCATGACAAATTATACAGCATATAGTTTTGGCTTATCATAATTCATAATGTTGAAATATTATGAGTAAATAGTACTCCGTATTATTGCATGTAGCTCATGTCCCGTCGACGTATTTTTTTTATTAGTTAAACATTCATTTATCCGTATTCATAATTGGGTTTCATATCTAAATAATAGAACCATTGTATTGTATGATGGTCTGTCTGGATAACGTATCTAAGCAATAATGTTTGGTAAACATTTTAGGTTAAGATCATGTTTGATAAATAGCGAATTAATGTTAATATAAACAGATTACAATGGCAGATCAGGAATGCCGAATTAACTGAAGGTTTGACTACGTTATTATAATCACTTAGTCCGTAGAATTAATTTAAGTGTTTGGTGACTAGCAAATTACCATTAGTAGATTGTTGGTTTTCTTTGTAAAATGTAGCTAGGACCATGTTTGGTAAACGACATATTGATCAATTTTTAGCATATTCAAGGATTTTAGTATGTTTGACCAGTTAATATGCTAATTTGATTGTTAAACAACATATTGAAACAACATATTTAAGGTCAGTATATATGCTGCTCTAAACTAGGAAATTTCATTACATTTTACAAAGAAAACTAACAATATACTAACCGTAATCTGTTAGTCAGCAAACACTCAAATTAGTTCTGTTAATTATAATATGATAGTCAAAAATTATGTTTAAATCTATCATTTATAATGGGTTACAATCTACTTATATTGAAATTAATTCACTGTACTGTTTATTAAACAGAGCCGTAGTAAAAGTTCTTAGATTAGAATATCATAACCAATATGATGAGTTAAACAACATATCGATCGCAAATATGTTATTTCAATATGTTGTTTACCAAAAACTAAAATTAGCATATTGACTGAGCAAACATACTAAAAATTGGTCAATACACCGTTTATCAAACACCCTTAATTAGCAGGTTCCGGCTTAAATAGTAGATTGATATCAATATATTAATTTCATGTATTTAATTACTAGCATATTTAGATAGGATACTTCCCAAAATCTATTGTATTTAAATATGTTCCTAAAAAAGTGATATTTATACAATTAAACCGGCTTATAATATAGAACCGTTTCACATGATAGTTGAATCTTTTCACTCCTACAGTCTTACACAATGCTCCACGTACTAAGGAGTGAACAATACTATTATGAATTTACTCCGAATTATACGGTAAGTGGACCACAAATATTTGGAAGCAAATTCAAGTACATCATTTGGGCCTGAAAAACTTTAACCCTCTTCACATGGACCACTAGTTGCTTCTATGTTGTAAAGCTTCATGTTTTTCCACTATAAATGCAAACCAAAAGTTGAACTTAAATTATCAAATCCTTCCAATTGCAAGCCATACAAAAACACCCTTCTCCATATACTATCTTAGTCTCAAAAATAGATTATTATTAGCTTAAATTGGGTTATTTACAACATGGGTTTACATACTAAGACACTATGTTACCTCTTATGTCTTAATCTTATGTTCTTCACTTTGGTTAGTGCAAACTCCGATGCAAACACCGCTACTGGCGTTTGTCCACCGGGTGGTGCAACACCACCATCAACGGCAGTACCCCCAACACCAACAATGCCAACACCACCATCAACTGCAACACCTCCAGTGCCAGGAGTTATGCCGACACCACCATCGACTGCAACACCCCCGGTGCCAGGAGCAATGCCGACACCTCCATCGACCGCAACACCCCCAGTGCCGGTAGTAATGCCGACACCGCCATCGACTGCAACACCCCCGGTGCCGGGAGTAATGCCGACACCACCATCAACCGCAACACCCCCAGTGCCAGTAGTAATGCCGACACCACCATCGACCGCAACACCCCCGGTGCCAGGAGTAACACCACCATCGACGGCAACACCCCCAGTGCCAGGAGCAATGCCGACACCACCATCGACCGCAACACCTCCGGTGCCAGGAGCAATGACACCACCATCGACCGCAACACCCCCGGTGCCAGTAGTAATGCCGACACCACCATCGACCGTAACACCCCCGGTGCCAGGAGCAATGACACCACCATCGACTGCAACACCCCCGGTGCCAGGAGCAATGCCGACACCACCATCGACCGCAACACCCCCAGTGCCAGGAGTAATGCCGACACCACCATCGACCGCTACACCCCCAGTGCCAGGAGTAACACCTCCATCAACCGCAGCACCCCCAGTGCCAGTAGTAATGCCGACACCACCATCGACCGCAACACCCCCAGTGCCAGTAGTAATGCCAACACCACCATCAACCGCAACACCCCCGGTGCCAGGAGCAATGCCGACACCACCATCGACCGCAACACCCCCAGTGCCAGTAGTAATGCCAACACCACCATCGACCGCAACACCCCCAGTGCCAGTAGTAATGCCAACACCACCATCGACCGCAACACCCCCGGTGCCAGGAGCAATGCCGACACCACCATCGACCGCAACACCCCCAGTTCCAGGAGCAATGCCAACACCACCATCGACAGCAACACCCCCGATGCCAGTAGTAATGCCAACACCACCATCAACAATAGCACCCCCAACACCATCAATTGGAGCACCACCATCGACTGAAACACCCCCAACACCATCAGCGACACCACCATCAGCTGAAACACCCCCAACTAGTGGAGTATGCCCACCAACACCATCAGCAACACCCCCAGAACCAGCTACACCACCAACCGCTATGATGGCACCAACACCTGGAGGTGACAAATGCCCCATAGACATTCTTAAGTTAGCGACATGTACTAATGTCCTTGGCGGAGTCCTCGGCGCAGTGCTCGGAACCCCACCAAAAAGTCAATGTTGCACTATTCTTAGTGGATTGGCCGACCTTGACGCAGCAGTATGTCTTTGTACTGCCATTAAAGCTAATGTCTTAGGCATTAACCTTGATGTCCCTATATCTTTGAGCGTGTTGCTAAACTACTGCAACAAGGCTGGCGACGCCTCCGACTTCCAATGCTCTTAAGCACCTAAGATCAACACGTTATTCTACTCGTACATTGTTACGTGCAAGCGAGCTCATCAAAATTACCATATAAAGCCATTTGATGAAGCCATCTCATTTTCCGTATTATTATTATTATTACTACTATTATGAGCTGGATTCACTTCCAATATTTATTACTTCTTGCATTTACGTTTATGGCTTAAGTTTGTTGTATTGGTGGTCAATTAAGATACCTTAATTGACTTGAAATCATCTCGTTTAAGTGGGATATGTACCGTAATAATATTAAATTTTAATGCTATTTCGAGTTAAATTTGGATTTTCTTCGGTAACTAAATATACCCTCAAAACATATAAATTAATTAACTGTAGTTATTCTGTGCGACGGTCTCATTTCGTGTTTTTTTTTACAAAATGTGACTATTTTTTCGGTAAAAGTAACCATTTCTATAATTAATGACCGTTTTGAAAAAATAAGTTATTTAAAATAATTAAACAAGCCAAATGCCTTACAAAATGAGTTAAATACCCTAAAAATATACCCTCATCATAGTAATTCAATTACCAGCTGAGACGATAACCACTTGGCCACTGCAACTCGGAGAGAGGTGACTTATATAGTCCATGTAGTGGTGCGGAATTGTATGAACCCGAGGTAATTCAACCCACTCGTCTTCAAAAAAAATATTAACTCAACCTTAAACTCCGACTTTGCTTTTCTTTACCAAACTAGCTACATTGTTTGATTAGATATTTTTAGTAATTCTTGTATATACAAGACAAAATGATCTTAATATATGAGACGGTTCTATTACATAAAAAAAAAAAATTTCATTTTAGTATTTTACCGTGGACAATTGACAGTACAAGACTGTCTTATTTAGTGTTCCGTCTACGTAAACTATTCATCGAGTCCGGACTAAACCCGATGGTCTATACACTAAAAAAAAGAGATGTATGATGGTTCAATTAGTTGTATAACCACATCATAGGCCCTACAATTCAATTTACGTTTTTTATTCAATAACGTATTTAAAAGGCATGTAAAAGGGATATACGGAAATTAAATACCGCCAATTATCAATTTATCGTTGTCCAAGCTCAATGTCGTGATTTCGTCTTGTTATAGATTTTGTAGGCCTAAGAAGATTTAATTCGAAGAATGCACATGAGGGGAGAATGGATTAAATAAGATACTTTGCATGATTTGGTTTAATGAATACGGTGTCAAACTCACGTCCTGACCCGTAAAATTAATACGTTATATAACTAATTAGAGCTCTTGCCTATGTAAAATAATAACAATTGTGTATACGAGTAGCTCTAACTTATAAATTTACCAGCTACTCTTACATGGAGTTCTTTAACCGTAAATAACGTTAGCAGAATACGATTACTAAATTTTAGTAGCAGGTTTCAGTAATAAATTAAATTAGCAGATTAAAAAAGGGTGTTTGATAATTAGCAGATTATAGGATAATTAGAACGGTTTCATGTATAAATTGAATATGCTAATACAATATTCTGCTATTAACAGCATATTCAAAAACGGTAGACTTCGACCAATATGCTATTGAAATATGTTGTTTGCCAAACACATGAAAATAGTAGATTGATTGATCAACTTACTAATTATGCGGAATCTACTAATTTCCCTCAATATGTTGTTTACCAAACAAGACCTTATTCCGAACTATGTCATAGAGTAATAACAGAGTCAAGCTATTCAATTCCGTAGGTCATTTATAGAGTAACGTCACCCGTTTCAATTAATAGTTATCCTTGTTTGAAATACCCGTCACATAAAAAAAATGAATAGATAACTATTAATCGAAACGGAAGGTAAGAGAAGCAAGGCCAATGTAAGGGTGTCTGAACTCGGAAGCAGTCCTTGATAACGTGTCATAATATTGCTTTGTCAATCAGCCTAGAGAAGAGAGAAGCTAGGTCATTATCATGACTCGTGAGAATGCGTATAACCGATCACGCTCAAAGTCACGACGATTGACAATACTGAGTCTCGATATCACCCTCTCAAATATAATACGTAAAATTCATTAAAATTGTAAATCTTACATAAGAATACAAAATAAGGTAATACCAAATCTCAGTACCATATGATAATTACATCCTAACATACATCGTCCTTATCAAATAATACGAAAAAAATTTACCCTTCCTCTCAGTCAATTATTTACCTTAAAGACAGATGATAATTGGATCAAACTGGGTGTACGGTGCAGATCAAATTATTCGTAAAAAACTTTCCTAAATTAGAAAGAAAGGTAAATAATTAACCGAGACATTGTAAAATAGTATAGGTAAACAAACGAACGGGAAATGAAATAATTTACTATTCAACACAAACATACATCATATGAATAAATTTTTTACCCGTCCTCTCAGTCAATTATTTACCTTAAAGACAGATGATAATTGGATCAAACTGAATATACGGGTGTAGATCAAATTATTCGTCAAAAACTTTTCTAAAATAGAAAGGTAAATAATTAAGCGAGATACTGTAAAATAGAATAGGTAAATAAATGAATCGAAAAGGTAATAATTTACTATTCAACACAAACATACAAGAGCAAAGCTAAGGTGTAATCCTCAATCAAGTTTTGTCCACATCTTCAGTAGTTTTGCAATACGTGTTATTTGAACAAAACACGTATAAATTTGTCTTTACGTACACATTTTGCATGGGACTGCATGCATAAAGTCACGGGTGTTTCACAATACCCTAACTATAAATTCCCATGCATTTACAATATTATAGAACCATAAACCAAGAAAATAAATTCTAGGTCAAACCTAGGTTTAAGAAAAACCCTAATCATGGGGAAATTTGCAAAACTCAATGCTATCTTCTTTATCTACACGGTTTGCATGGCCATCTCATTGCCACCAATATATGCTTGTGGTTCTTGTGGAAAACCTAGCCCGCCTAGTGGTCGACCTAGTCCATACCCTAGACCACCTCATCACGGTGGCAAACCGCCTCACCATGGTGGTGGTGGACATGGACATAAAGGTCCACGTCCACCACGTCATGGTGGTGGTGGTGGACCACCTATAATCATGCCACCAATAATCATCCCAGCACCACCAGTTATAACCCCGCCACCTGTGATAATCACTCCACCTGTTACCCCTTACCCTCCTTATTATGGTCCTCCGGGCACTCCTGGTACACCTGGTACTCCAGGTAGCCCTGGCACACCTGGAGCACCAGGTACACCAGGCTCTCCAGGGATACCTGGTGCACCAGGAAGTCCTGGTGCACCAGGAAAAGGTGGTGGAGGCGGTGGAGGAGGTGGTGGAGGCTATAGTCCACCTGGAAAAGGCGGTGGTGGTGGTGGTGGTGGCGGTGGAGGAGGCCGCCCTGGTAAAGGAGGAGGAGGTGGTGGTGGTGGCGGATATAGTCCTCCAACAAAACCTAAGAAATGTCCAATAGATGCATTAAAGCTAGGGTTATGCTTAGATGTTCTAGGAGGGTTAGTCCATGTCGGAATCGGAGACCCGGTGAAGAATGTATGTTGCCCGGTTTTGCAAGGTTTGCTAGAGCTTGAAGCTGCACTTTGTCTATGCACTGCAATAAGGCTTAAAGTTCTGAACTTGAACATATACATTCCTCTTGCTTTATCTGTTCTTGCACAATGTGGAATCAATCCTCCATCTGATTACCTTTGCCCACCTATCACTTAAACATATATACCCGTGCATTGCACGGGTTTGAAACTAGTATAATAATAATAATAATAATAATAATAATAATAATAATAATAATAATAATAATAATACTTGTATTAATAATAGTAATTTCTTAGGTTAATTACTAAAATGTTTTTTTGTTATAAATAAGATGGCAAACGCAACTATGTTTGATCCATTATGTGTTTGTAGTTTGTACTATGTATTTTGGTGTTTTAAAATGTTTTATTATAGTGTAATGTAGTAGCAACTTGCTGCTCTATCCTTTTCTTTGGTTTAATCTTCTTTTATCAATTGTTTTTACTTTCTACAAATTCTCGTACAAGACGGTTTTAATTATGACAAATCGATTTAATTTTAGTATTATTGGAGATTGATATTATTAGGACAACGAGTTTACTTCTTTTGTTGCGGTGAATAGTTATCTGTTCCTTTTAGACCAAGGAAATAATCAAGTACGATTGTACGATGACGAGCAGTGGTGGAACAAGGATTTGAGCTGACGGGACAAAAAATTTTAGGAGGAAGTGATGAGTAATAACATAAGAAATACCCGAATAAAATTCAAGATAACGGGAACTTTAAAAATCTTAACCATCGGGGGACGAGGGCTCCTACTAGCTCCCTAGCTCTATCAATGTCATTGCCTACAATTTGATCATTTGCATCTTGTTAAGTAGGAGGGGTAAATGCGTCAATTGCTATGAAAGACGGATATACCAGTTTTAAATAAATATTTGCGATATTAATTAATATAGATAACTCGCGATTGATCAATACTACCCAAAATGGGAATGGATAAAAAAATTTACGCGTTAAACACTTAATGAAGATAGCGGCTACAAGTTCACTACCGAAAAATAATTTATCAAATCAAGACTTCATTAGTTGGAAGCAAAAAAAAGGGTTATACAACCAGATGTATAATAGCATCGTATAACCACAGTGTATTTTATTGAACATATGTGTATATTTGTTGAGTTTGAAACTATTTTGAGTTATATTTTAGTTTTTTTATATTAAAATTAAAATATAGTTTAACTTAGATGTATAATAGCATCGTATAACCATTGTGTATTTTATTGAACATATGTGTATATTTGTTGAGTTTGAAACTATTTTGAGTTATATTTTAGTTTTTTATATTAAAATTAAAATATAGTTTAACTTATATGTATTGTGTTTTAGTTGTATAATAATTTTCGATTTTCAATATTTTCTCAAAGAGTTCATAAATTTACCATATAGCTCATAGTCTTTCTAATAAAGCTAAAAAACTCAAAATATGTACAGAAAATTGTATAACTCTGATGGTATAATCCGCTTATTGGGTTGGAAGTATATATATCATATAAGATTAAAGATTCTATTCCACAAGTTAGAAAAAATATACATACAAATTAGTACAATAGTTAAAAAAAAAAAAGAATAGTCCTTTAAATTTTACATATTGCCCTTGGCTTGGAGGGCTAAAATGAAGAACTACTTAAGCTGAAACTATATACCAATACAAAATATGCCTGAACGGAACTGAACGGAACTGAACGGAACTGAACTACATATACAATTGTACTTTTTACTTTCGTGGTCTATCCACCTCGAATCGTATTTATTCCTCCTTTGTAACCTCTACCTCCATCTTTTCCTTCTCTTTGTTGTAAAAATTGTGACCAGTGGTTGATCACGAAAAACGGGTAAAAAAAAATTACCTATGATTTTACGGCTAACATATTTGAATTTACGGTTTGAAATCAGCAATGTGGCGTCTTTGGACTTGCCATTTCACCGGCTTGAGACGAGTTTCGTTGGTATTTTCATCGTCGTCTGCTACCACTGCCAGGTTTAGAAGAAAGTCTTGTGATATTCAGCTAAAAAACGCAGAAACTGCGAAAAAACTTAAAAGCAGTCGACTTTCTGTGTATTAATAATAGTTGGGCCTCAACCATCACCTTAAGGTTTTGGTTGAGACGGTGCATCTATCATGGTATCAGAGCCAGTGTAACCGAAGGTCACGGGTTCGAACCTTAAGGTTTTGGTTGAGACGGTGTTGTTATGGTAAAGAATGGTGCACCTGACTAATAGTCAATGTTCAGAAGATGGACTGAGATCGTCGTTGATTTCACCGAATATATTGGGGCATCCGTCCCAATTTCCGTGATCTCTAGCCTCCCAGTAGCCACCTTTGTAATGATACGTGCCGTCTTCACTCTGTTTCTCGAACCATCTGGGTTTCCATCCATCGTCTTGTAATTTTCTTGACTGCAGTTAAAAAGGATTTGGCTTTAGAACATACAGGATGTTATACAAGCAACACGCGTTGTACTCGTAGTTTAAAAGAAGGGGGTGAATACGGAATAGTGAATACCATTCGCTGTCTCCTTTCAAGGCGTAGTTTCTCAGTGTTTGCGCGTTCATACTCCCCGTTCTCCAGATGTCGTTGGTCTGGTCTAAGTCTAGAGTCCGTTGGAGGAAGCATACCCTTAATTCATTGTCAAAAGGACAATGTCAGACAACAACGAAAAGAATGCTCACAGAAACCTGATCCACGACAATCACAATCTATGTTGCTCAGACTCGTTTAGAAGGATCAAAGCCAGTGTGACCGAAGGTCACGGGTTCGAATCCTGACAACCTCAAAACCCCTCAAAAACACGAAGTGGAAACCCAGCACACGATATGGGGGAGCCTGTGCAAACTAACCACTCTTCAAGCCCAACGGGCATTTGAGTGAGGGAGCATATTAGGAATATATTAATAATAGTTAATAGTTGGGCCTCAACCATTACCTTAAGGTTTTGGTTGAGATGGTTCATCTATCACTGATATGGGTGCGTGTCCAAGTGTCGGGCTCGGACATTTATTTGAAAAATATGCATATTTTGGTTTAAAATGAGATGTCAAAATGGCATACCCTTGTCCAAGCGTCGAGTGTCGGACACGGGTACGTGAGAGAATTAGAAGAGTCGGAGTAACATAGATATTCACAATTACCTCAAGTCCCGGCGTTAATTCATTGAGAGTAATGGCAAAATTTGTTAAGTTGTATCGCGTGAGATTAGGGGTAGGTTTGATCCGTCTCCAAAGCAAGGACGCATCACCAGATGAACTTAAATCTTTCACCTTCTTGATTCCGTCAGAGAAATAGATACTGTCATCCCATTTCCCGAATACTGTTCCAACTCTGTTTCCCGTGTCATCTTCAACAAATCCTTGAACCTGCAGCATAGTTAATTTAGCAAAAAACACGGCACATATAATAGGAACGACGGAGGATAACTGGATACGGGAACAGACCTGATTAGGGTTCCGGTCAAGAAGGGATTGCCCTTTGAATTTAAGGGTACAAGAGTATTGGCGGTTGCCACGTATGGACATAGTCCCGTGATGATCACAGTATATTTTACCGATGATTAGGTTATGGATGCTTGTCGTCACCTGAAACCATCAAGCAAGCAAGCAAGCACGTAAGTAAATCTCTTCCGACTTCTCAGAACATGACGGATGCAGTTCATAGCTATGTTACTCCGACTCTTCTAATTTCCTGGCGTACCCGTGTCCGACACTCGACACTCGGACATGGATATGACATGGACACCTCATTTTATACCAAAAATGTGTATATTTTTCAATAAAATAGCCGAGTCCGACACTTGGACACGTACCCGTGTCGGGTACTTCTAAACGAGTCTGAGTAACATAGGTTCATACAGATTAGAGCAGAACATTTGCAAAATCATGAACATCACATCACAGACAGCACCTTGCTCCACTGGAATATTTCTCCGTCATCGAACTCAAGTGTCAGAAGTCCAACTGGGTCAAGTTGAATTGATTGACCCCAGAATCTACTCTTGATGTTGCTGTCTGCCCAGAATTTCCATCCTCTGCCTTCGCAATGACAGGCAACGAGAGTCGGATGGTGACTGACCTGCAACAAAGTATATAGTGTTAGAAAACGTCCACTGCGCGAAGCTGAGACTCTGTATATTAGCACCCTTGATAGTGCTTTTGTCTTCCGTTTTTGATAGTCTGAACAAACATGTATTCTACCCCAGCAAGCGGGTGCAACCTCAGTCATGCAGAGAAGCGGTTTCTGGATGACTCGTGCTAAGCTGTGTCGATAATTGCTTAGCATGATTGTAGGTAGACCTGGCAAACAGATCTGGTCGTGTCGGGTTCTTGTTCGTGTCACATGTAAACGGGTCACAAAACCTCCAACCCAAACCCGACCCAATTAAATTTCGGGTCGTGTTCGTGTCGAGTGTCGACCCACTTAGATAAATGGGTCATCAAGCCTCAACCCTAACCCGTTAATTGCGTGTCGGGTTTTCGTGTCATGTCCATATTTGGAAAGTTCAGTATATTTATGTGATGGAGAATAAAAAAAATTAGGATTAATTTAGTAAAAAGGTCATTCGTGTCGGGTTCGTGTTTAAAGAACTCAACCCAAACCCGACCCAATTAAATATCGTGTCGTATTCATGTCGACTCACTTACATAAATGGGTCATTAAGCCTTAACCCAAACCCGCTAATTTTTCTGTCGGGTTCGTGTCGTGTTTTCGTGTTGTGTCATTATTTGTCAGCTCTAATTGTAGGTCACAATGACAAAATTAAAGTTCAGTTATAAGAGACTTGGCCGGACTGTAACCCATCAAATGTATCAATGCATGATTTATAAAAGAAAGAAGCAGAATCTACCTTTTCCGAGAAAAATCGAAGCCCTTTCTCAGGATAATCTGCCTCATAAGTTTCTCCGAGCAAAGGATTAAACGGTTTACAGAGCCGTCCCTCTGTTGATGCATAACCTGAAACAGCAAAAGCTGCAACATTTACAATTCTCATGAAACTGTTCCCCTGAAAGCAAAAACAAATAAAAATAAAATTGTGATTACTTATTCGACTGCACTAGAAATAATCTCGGACTTCAACAAAGCACTGATGTTAGTCGTTTGTCGACACAGGTTATACAAGATTAAGATCCCAATGAGTTTTCAAACGGAATAGATATATTTAGCGTGATTTTCACATAGACGTGGCTAAAAAATGCTGCTATTTCCGTCTTCAAAAGCTATAGATTCGTGGCATTAACTATGAGCTATTGTTGAAACCAGAAAGAAAAACAACCAAACATCAGACAGAAGTATTTAGGCCCTGTTCTTTTCGGCTGAAACGAGCTGAATTGAATTAATTGGAGTAGGGCTTAATTGAACTAGATTGAGTGGAACTGGGATGAAGTGAATTTAGTTGAATTAAAAGTTAATTTTGTGAAGAGATTAATTGAACATAATTAACTGAACGTAAATAAAACCTAACGGAATACATCCAAGCAAAATTGGAATGAGCTGAAATTAAGCCAGAAAGAACAGGGTCTAAATAACTTACAGCTTTTCCGTATTCATATGCTCGATCTAACAGTTCAGAATATTCCAAGTCTTCACAACATTTTTGAAGCGATGATATAGGCTCGTTAAAGTAAACCGGGAGGCACACTCTGGTGAGATCTTTTCCGACATTGTCTTTAATCATAGACCAGAGACTGACAGCTTTCTCTTTTTCAACTGGGTCGGGAAGCTTTGTTCGCCTTTCGATCACACCACGGCCTTGATTATTAGTTCTGATCCCGCTGTCAGCTGGAGATTCACTAAAAAAGTCGTGTGCATCGTAATAGCAATGATCTTCTTCTTCCGATGCTTCTTCCATGTCTGGCTTTTCAGCACCCTCGGATGACTCGGTCGTGCTACATTCTAGTCATCCACAGAGTATAGATGGTCAAGATATGATCAAACCAGCATATATAGCTGTCATGGAACTACAACCACAAATCTACAATAAAAAACACCGAGAATCTAACCCTAATACGGTTTAAGAAAAGGTATTCATATAAGAACTAGTCATGGCTCACAGCTATGTTACTCCGACACTTCGCTTAACTGCCGTGTCGCGTGTCAGACACGTGTCGGTGTCCGACACGACACGACACTTCGCACTTCAATTTAGACCACGAAATAGGAAAATTCGCCCAAAATAGCCGTGTCCGACACGCCAACACGTGTCTGAGTGTCTGAGTAACACTGGCTCACAGTTAGCCCATGTTACTCAGAGTCGTTTAGAAGTACCCGACACGGGTACGTGTCCAAGTGTCGGACTCGGCTAATTTATTGAAAAATATGCACATTTTGGTCTAAAATGAGGTGTCCATGTGTCATACCCATGTCCGAGTGTCGAGTGTCGGACACGGGTACCCGAGGAAATTAGAAGAGTCGGAGTAACATAGCGAGTTAGCAACTTAGAATCAACATTTCTCGTCCCATTACACCGAAAAAGTTCAAAACTCGAAACAGAAGGAGAGAACAGACAGAAGAAGCACCATATAGTATTAAGTACCACTATATTTTGCACGTTGTCCACGAGCATACTCCTGCTTTGTTAAGGGATACACCGCACCATTAATTCCCGAGACTTCAATTTCAGTATTTGATGCCTGCGCGCGCACACATTAGTAAATCAGTTACCGAAAGTTGAAGCAAAAAAAGAAATGAATGACGAATGAGCATTAGTAAGGCAAAATACCTCTAATTGCCTTAATGTGTCAAGCAATTTGGTCCTTTCGTCACAAAGAACCTTCATTTGTCCTTGTATTTCTGTAAATTCCGAAAGCATAATCTGCTCACAGTCATTTAACAGAACCTCATTGGCTCCATCGTCAAGCAACCGTTTCTTTAGTCTTTCCGTCGAAACAGAGATACTGGTAGGCGAAATAGTGAAGTTATCATTTAACCCTCTCGTAGTGTAAAGACTTCTTGTTGCAGCCAAAGCTTTCAACCATAACTCTCTTTCATGCTTTGAATTACTTCTAAGATGAAGGGTCTTTGTAGCTGTAAATATGTAAAACCTCTTATTGTCAGACTTGCTTCCTCGAAACGTTGACACCTGATGAATACACCGTCATCAAATATAAACTCTCACATCCACAACGGAAGCACAGAAGAAAGATAAAAACAAACAGTAAAGAACAATACGCACGGATTTACGTGGTTCACTAACGGTGTGTTAGCTAGAACGGTATATTGTGATATGATAACTGCTAGGGTGGAGGTTAAGAGTTTATATAGTACTCTTAACCTAATACAATACAGATTTGACCTAATAAGGCCCGGACAGAAACCCTAGCCCAATACAGAGTTCAGATACCGTTTAGTCATTCGAAGCGGCGACTAACATATTCAAGCCATAGACCCAACACAAACATCATGCAGAAAATCGGTAAATTGAACAACGTTCTACTGGTAATCCAGGTTCATAAGTTAAAAGCTAAACATAGAAACCAAACCAGTCATCAGACGAAGCTCGAGATCTGACATCCTAGACACAGTTCGAGATAAAAGTGATAACACATAACACGCGTTATTTTCACCGCGAATGTTTCCTTCCCCAGATATCCCACCTCTGTTTTCTCTTCCCATCGTGAATCTTATCTTGGTTTTCAGGAATTCGGCTGTTCACTGGTCTACTGGTAATATGGTTGAGAGTTTCTGTCTATGTTACTTTGACACTTCATATGACCTCCGTACCCGTGTCCGACACTTGATGCTTGGACATTGGTATGACACTCTAACACTTCATTTTAGACCAAAAACTTGAAATTTTTTCATAAAATAGCCGTGTCCGACACTTGGATACGTACCCGTGTCCTACCCTTCAAGCCGAGTCTGAGTAACATAGGTTTCTGTAACTAGTTTTTTTGACGTGCACGCATCAAGGTGCAGGCTAAGGGAAGTTTTCATGTCTTTCACCTGTCAAAAAATCCAACCCATGGAAATCTTCTGAACTCGATGTCTTAACTCTCAACAATTTCCGTAAAGAATTCTCCATCTCCATCGGACACAAATGTTTTCCATGACTCGATTCAAGCACCATACAAACCAAAGATGAAACTTTACCTTATCCCAAACCGAAAACTTCTCTAAAGGTATCCGTCAGGGTACGTGTCCTAGTGTCAAAACAGACCATACGCGTAACTACAGATCTCTCGATAACTTCAAAGGTGACAACATAACCTTATCGTAAACCTAAACTAATCTGTCTTACGAAACCGGACCTACACGGCTACATTGGAGCCAAAATGAGGTACTACTAACATACAAAGGTGAAGAAAACAACAGATAAAGAAAGACCCACATAAACAGCAGCAAATTAGCTGATAGTTTACTCTACTCTGTATCCACAAATACAAAATTGAAATTAAATAAATCAGACAAATTGGCAGGTATCATAAATATAAAAACAGTAATGCAGCTCAATTGCATTAAAAAGATCCCATCAAACCCTGATGAACTTACTCCTCAGATAACTTACAGAACATCCAAAACAGTAAATCTCATTGAAGACGGGCATACCCGCCACCTAGGTAGCACCAAAACAGACACGGACACGCACACGCATACGACACGGACACGGGCATGGGACACGGCATCCCATGAAATGTAGGACACGGGACACGGGACACGGCATTTAAACATAAAAAAAAATATACAGTATATTTTATGGTTATAAATAACGTATAATTTTATTTTTATCAGGTATTTGAAACTAAATCTAAACAAGTAAAGGTATCATTCGATCTTTACTGTAACTAATTCTCATTTTCCACCCAAACTTATCTTCTAATCGATCTTTTTTAAAAATTTATTGCTCGTCTAAACTATAATATGTCTAGCCATGTGTCCAAAGAGTGTCGGGTGTCCGAGTGTCGGACACGGGACGGCTAATTAAGAGAAGTGTCCGTGCTACCTAGCCCGCCACAAGCGGAAGACGGGTCAAGTAATACCCAAGTTAGAACATAAGAGACGAAAGCATAATGCTATTCCCTACGCAATTTGCTTTTGTCTTATCTAACCACTTGGGTATTACGTGACCCGTCTTAAACTTGTGACGGGTTTGTAGGTCTTCAATGAGAATTTATGCTTCCAAAATACAGTATTAAACATGTCACACCAGTTGTACCAACACCAAGTCAAATAAATAATCACTAGTACTAGTAATACAGCAAAAATTGTCTCTTTTTTTCTTGGCCCCCATGAATGATCACATCAACTTAGAACAAAACGTAAAATAACAAATAAACTCAAATCGACCGTTGCAAACAGACTCGCTTTATATTGTACACTTATCGAGTTATAACGATTTCATACACGACTGATAAAATAACATACATAAAATTCAAATGAGACCGCACGGTCCGCACCCCCTCTGTATGCAACTATGCATATAACGGTTTCATACAAGACTGGCTTAAAACGGACTCTATTTCCGTCCCCTTCACCCTTGTATACCATACTTTATAAACGCGTTAATGGCTTATATGTACGCGTACAACGGTCTCACACGGAAAACGATAAAGATTACAAATTTAGATGTGGGTGTGTGTGAGGGATAGAGATGTATGACCCCACATCTTAGTAAACCTAAAGGTCCCCCTAATTTCTACACCTAGCTTTGCACCTGTTGATTGTGACCCACTTTCAGTCATATATAAACATACATTTTAATCAAAATAATACTATTATATTACTCAAAGAATACATGGATACAACAACATACACATATTTCCAGCAAGACGGATCAATTCCGTCTCTTTAAAAAGACGGGCCATATGTCACCATATTAACGATAAATATAACCGTGTGAAAAAATAACTTGTTAACTCTAAAATACTACACTGGTTACATCTGGCGTTAAAATGACAACATTTGGCCCGTCTTTGTGAAGCAGCAAGACTTCTTGTATTTCCAACAAGACGGACAATTCTGTCTCTTTAAAAAGACGGGTCAAATGTCACCATTGTTAACTCAAAAAACTACACTGGTTACATTGGCGTTAAAATGGTAACATTTGGCCCGTCCGTGTGAAGCAGCAAGACTTATTGTATTTCCAATGCATAAACAATTGCTCAAAAATTTAATATATTTCTGGGAATATTCAATCAATCAAAGGACAGGCACTAAATTCATTGAAACATAGCTCACATTACATCATCACAAAATTAAATTTAAGCAAAGATTTATCACAAATTCTCGTACGACGTCACAAGCTTATGGCCTCACACAACCTGCAAGCGGGATTGTGATTGCAAATGGGAAAAGGGCTTGTGACAAAATCTAATTCTAAAAATGGATTAATTTTTCCGTCAAAAAAGTCGAGATTATATGCATTTCTTCTATTCGTATTAATAACATCGCAAAATCTAATTAAAAAACGGACCCGTCCCCCCTCCCACCCCATTAAAAAAAACACGTATTAAAAAAATATATATATAAAAGACGGTTTTACACAATAATTACCAACTTACCTCAAGGTGAACAACAGAATTATTAACTTTTTTACTGGTTTTACTACGACGACCACAGCTATCAACCCGAATAAGCCGGGCCGAGGTAAGATCACCAATGACGGTAACATCACGAGGAAGCGAAGACGATAAACTCTCTAGATTCTGCGGCGAGAGAATCTTCGTATACGACAATCCACCATCGCCACGTAATAAAAACCACCTTGATCTCCACCCTTTACCGTAGTTAGTCCACTTATAAAGCGGACCGGCTACACTAACATCGGATCCGGGTCGGGTCAGTATCAGCTCCGGTGAGCCAATAACCGCTGGAGTTCCGTTTCCGCCTCCGTCTAAGGGTACGCAACAAAGGGAATGCATTTCTTTAACCCGCATTTTTTGGGGGGTGTAATGTTATTTGTATAAATTGTGTAATGGTGTTGGGGTTGAGAGTGATTAATGGAGGTACATTCTATAATTAGAAAGGTAATTAAGGAGTAATTAAGGGATGCGAGGTTTGGGGATCTGATGATTAATGGTGGAGTGTGAGAGTTTTTGGAAATGGTGATGAAGGAAGGATGAGAGAAGAAGAAAAGAGGAGAAGAAGAATATAAATGGAGTTTGGTGTTTGCTTATATATGAATTTTCATTCATTTTTGAGATCATAAGATATGGTGGTGTAGTGGTGGGGGTAGGTTCGCGTAGATCTGATAAACGGGTTAATCGGGTAGTTTTGATTTTTGAGTCGAGATCGGATTTGATTGAATTTATTTGGGTGGATTATTGATAAACGGGTTAATCGGGTTAGTTTTGACTTTTGAGTCGAGATGGGATTTGATTGAATTTATTTGGGTGGATTATTGATGTTTATTTTGATTTTGGGTTTGTTTGGTTCGGGTTTGTTTTGTGTCGTTGTCTTAATCGATTGAGTTGTTGGATTGGTGGTAGTTTAGATTTGGTAGACGGTTATTTGAGTTAAGTGCGAGTTGAGGTTGGATTGATTGAGCTTGTTTGGGTGGATGTTTAGTTTGATTTTGTAATAGTTTGGTTCGGGTTTGTTTTTCGTTTAAACTCTTTGTCGGTTGAGTTGTTGGGGTTGGGGTTTTGGATCGTGTGTGTTTGAATTGAGTGAGGTTCGAGTTTGTGATTAGATGTGAACGACGGACATTAAAATGTTTTTCATTAAAAAATATAATATTTAAAATTTTATTGTAAAGTTATGATTGAATTTAACAAAGGTTTATCCTAATACAAAAAACAATGTCATGATTGAATTTAACAAAGGTTTATCCTAATACAAAAAACAATGTCTAGCTATATTTTGATTTAAGATAAATCGGATCTATCTATAATTATTTCAGCTCTCGGTCAATTAATCCTCTTTCAGATTTATTTAATTCAGTTCAATTTCGATTTGATTTCGGAGAAATTAAAGGGGTCAAAAACTAATTTGAACTTTGAAGGTGTATTTATAACGGTAAGTGAACATGAAGTCATCATAGGAAGAGATAGGAAGTTTGACCATAAACTAACATTTCTTCACCCAAGTTGGACCTAATAAGTATGAGTAAGTCTTGCTTGCGACGGGTCACCATTTGTGACGGATATTTTGTGAGATAAAATGGATACAAAATGAGTTAGTGGAGAAATGGGACCACATAAATAGTGTTAAAGAAATAGAAGAAGTAGGTATTTTGTGAGAGAAAACGGTATCCGTCACAAGCTTGTGACGGATACCGCCGTCACAAATCAGAATTTGTGAATAAGTGTTGACTCTCATACCTTCACTTTTACTCCAAGCTCTATTTGTGTTTTCTTAATATGACAATATGACCGTGCTCGTGAATCGTGATCTCTTACAACCCCTTTATTTTTTTATATTTATTTTTTCACTTGTTCTTTAATCTTTTCAAAAAAACGAATATCCATTTTTATTGAGAATTTATGATACCGTAAAAGCAGAACAAGTTGAGAAATTCTCAATTTGAAACTTGGCTACAAGGGCACTATAGTACACTAAAAGTTTAAGATGGGTCTTACGAGAAATATCCTATAAAATCGCGTGTACTAAACTTTTTAGGTTTTTCAATCGCTGTTATACGTGATTTAATCATCGAAAGCCAAGGTGGAGTCACTTACATCTTAGACTCTTTTCAAGGTCGAGAGTGGTCACTTTAACTAGAGTCGATGAGGGTGATATGGACCTAACCGAATGGCGAATTTAGGGGGTTAGCAGAGACACTCATCTCGCATTATAGTATGCTAAAAGTTTAAGATGGGTCTTACAAGAAATATCCTATAAAAATCGCGTGTACTAAACTTTTTAGGTTTTTCAATCGCTGTTATACGTGATTTAATCATCGAGAGTCGAGATGGAGTCACTTACACCTTAGACTCTTTTTAAAGTCGAGAGTGGTCACCTTAACTAGAGTCGATGGGGTGATATGGACCTAACCGAATGGCGAATTTAGGGGGTTAGCAAAGACACTCGTCTCGCACTATAGTATGCTAAAAGTTTAAGATGGATTTTACTAGAAATATCCTACAAAAATCGCGGATACTAAACTTTTAGGTTTTTCAATCGCTGTTATATGTGATTTAATCATCGAGAACCGAGGTGGAGTCAGTCACACCTTAGACTCTTTTTATGGTCGAGAGTGGTCACTTTAACTAGAGTCAATAGGCTAATATGGACCTCACCAAATGGCGAATTTAGGGGGTTAGCAGAGACACTCGCCTCCACTAAAAAGTGAAATTCTCCCAGAACTTTTTAGAGTTAATCTTACGTAATTATCTGTTCGCCCTCGCTAAAATTCTCTACCAATCCCGCTAACCGCAAATCCAGGCTCCGCCATTACCGTTCGACGGGACCACACCAGGACATAAAATGGGGCCTAACATGTGGGTTGGGTTGGGTCCAGACCAAACAAGTGTGTGCCTATATTGTTACTTTCTGTTACAAGTCATTAATCTGTTTTATCAAAATGGTGTAAATGTACTAATCTCTTACAATAAGCACAAACATTATGTAGTACTATTATTAAATTGTTGGACATAAAATGTAAACAATTGAGATTTGAGGTTGAGTGAATTAGCAAAAGATTGATTAATGTGAGAAATAATCAATTATTGAAGCTTCTAATTGCTTCATTTTTTCACTAATTAAGCTAGTTTTTAGCTAATTATGACAACTTGTAACTCGTAGTTTTAAACTTTTTCCGTTTCATTTAAATGTGTACTGAGTACGTTTTTCAAAATTCTTTCATCAAATTTGGAAAAACGATACAATCAAATAGGACAGAGGAAGTACGAGTACTGAGTACTGGCCAAACTATGATTAATATCTTATGTAATCTCAAATGTTCGAGCCGCTCGCGAGCTTTTCGAGTCGAGCCAGTCTTTGCTCGGCTTGACTCGTTAAGCTCTCGAGTCGAGACCGAGCTCGAGTCAAGCTCACACGAGCCGAGCTTTTACCGAGCTTTGACCGAGCCGATCTCGAGTTGTTCGCGAGCTGTCTCGTCTCATTAACAACCCTAGTTAGGGCTATGGCGATTGGCGAGGATTTTGAGCTTAATGCACCACCCCTTCTCCCTCACCATCTACCGGGAAATCCCTCAACCTTCTTCCGTTCCCTCATTAGCCTGTCCGTACTTCTCATTGCCCGTCTGTCAACGTGAAGAATCCCCGGTACATATGTACATCAGTACATGAACGCATTCCGAACTTGGCCCTATTCTGTGCCTCCAATACTGGATAGCATGCAGGATGCAGGATGCAGGATGCAGGATGCCGGATGCAGGATGCAGCATTGCAGTATATATATTACACCAAACCGTTCCTTATCTTCCTCGTCCTTCACTCTATCTCCATCAAGTCCTGAACCATCAAACAGTTTCCGTATGTCCACTCGCTACTGTCCCTGAATAAAACACAGCACAGAGGGATATACTACAGCACAGAAGCTCCAAGCTATTAAAATGTCTTACTCTTCCAACCATCTGTTCTGTCTGTATAAACACTCCATCTCTAACTCCTCATCCCTTCCAAATATCGCCAATTTGACCGAGAAATCTGTACCCTTTGACAAATGGCAGCTAATCAAAACCGGGAGGTACACAGAATACACACCGACATCAAAGGCAAGACTATATTCCAGTCGACAGTGCTGCAACTGTACATGAAATAGAGTTGATTTCTGAATTCCGAGTGCATTACTGCTTACTAATTCTACTACTAGCAAGCAGACCCGACTCAATTAGCATCGGACATAAACAATGTCGCAACTCGCAAGCTATAGCAACTGCAAACAGTCTTTGCAAGAACACTTCATTCGAATCCTTGTAAAATTTACAGTAGGCTTTCGTCCTTACATCAGTGCATGTAATCGAAACTGAAATTATTCTACAGATACAATGAACGGAAAAAGAATTATAACACCGGTTATATCAACAACCAGTAGCTACTTATATTGAGTTACTACAGAAAGCTTTTGAACTCTCGCAATTTGTCGATCTCTGCTATGAAGCAACTCAAATGCTCAAGCATTTTGTAAAAGACTGAGCTACTTCAGATTGAGCTTCTTTCAAATTCAGGAGCATAGCATGACTTTATAAAGGAGCATACAGAAGCGGAGGTAAAATAGACGGAGATTTCAAAACCATAAGAAGCGATAATCAAATAAACTTTATATCTAAAGTAACTCAATAACCAAACATAAAGAATCAGCTAAGACAGACGACAGACGACAGTATTACAGAAACTTTCAAAACGTAAAGAATCAGCTGAGTCGAGTACTCCTACTTCAGAACTTGAAAACCTAAAGAATCAGCTTAGTCGAGTATTGAGAAAACGTCTTGAAACAAAGACAGCACTGCAGAAAGTCAGAAACTTTCAAAATGTAAAGAATCAGCTGAGTCGAGTATTTCATTAAACAAAGACAGCATTACAGAAAGTCAGAAACTTTCAAAACGTAAGGAATCAGCTGAGTCGAGCACTCCTACTTCAGAACTTGAAAACCTAAAGAATCAGCTGAGTCGAGTATTGAGAAAAAGTCTTGAAACAAAGACAGCATTACAGAAAGTCAAAAACTTTCAAAACGTTAAGAATCAGCTGAGTCGAGTATTTCATAGAACAAACACGGCATTACAGAAAGTCAGAAACTTTCAAAACGTACAGAATCAGCTGACTCGAGTATTTCATAAAACAAAGACAGCATTACAGAAAGTCCGAAACTTTCAAAACGTAAAGAATCAGCTGAGCAGCATTACAGAAAGTCAGAAACTTTCAAAACGTAAAGAATCAGCTGAGTCGAGTATTTCATAAAACAAAGACAGCATTACAGAAAGTCAGAAACTTTCAAAACGTAAAGAATCAGCTGAGCAGCATTACAGAAAGTCAGAAACTTTCAAAACGTAAAGAATCAGCTGAGTCGAGTATTTCATAAAACAAAGACAGCATTACAGAAAGTCAGAAACTTTCAAAACGTAAAGAATCAGCTGAGTCGAGTATTTCATAGAACAAAAACAGCATTACAGAAAGTCAGAAACTTTCAGAACGTAAAGAATCAGCTGAGTCGAGAACAACAGCATTACAGAAAGCCAGAAACTTTCAAAACGTAAAGAATCAACTGAGTCGAGATGATCACTTCAAAACCTAAAAAACCGATAAACAAAATACGCATTAACAACCCCAACACCAGACCCAACAACAACATCAAAAACATAATGCCTCCCAAACAAAACTCTCGAAACCGCCGTCGTCAACGCCCAAACCCAAACCCAACCAATCCACCACCGACCCAAACCCTCTTCCCCACACAAATCAACAAACCCAGCAATGAAACAAACCCTAGACGCGTGCCCAGACGGAAACGAAAACCGATCAACAGCCAATGTGGGTCCCATGGGATGAGAATTATGAGCCGGCCGGGGACGGCGGACCAGGTATTTAATCAAACCGACTGCGGCGATATCGGTTACGAGGCCGGCCAGGAGGGAAAGGAATAAGGATTGGTAGCCGAGCCGGAACCGGAAGCAGAGGAGGGAAAGGATTAATGGAAACCATAACCGACCGTCGCCGGTTAGTTCAAGGAGTTTGAGGAGGATCGGTGGGATTAATGGTTTGGTTAGGGTGTGGAGGGTTGTGGTTAGGGATTTGTCTAGGTTGGTGAGGTGGATTAGGAGGGTCGGGTGGTTCGGTGGTGTAGGATGGTTCGGTGGTTCGGTGTTTGGGTTTGACATGGTTAGGGAATGGTTCGGAAGAATTGGGGATTTGTGGTGGTGATGTTTTATTTGGTGTTGTTAGAGTTGGTTAGATTCGGTTACTCCCCCGGTCAGGCCAGGCCGGGCCGGGTTGGACGGAGTGGGCGGGCGGAGAGAGTGTTAACTGTTAACAATTGGGTTGGTTTTGAGTTAGGTCAGATCTGATCGAGATTGTATGAATTCGAGTTGGGTCTGAGTCATTTTAGAGTGGGTTGTTATCAAGTTATTTGGAAATGACGGAGCAATATACGATAATGATCATCATTCGGGTAGGGTTGGATTCAGTTTCGAGTCAAATTCAGATTGTTAATTCGAATCGAGTTAGTTTTATCGGATCTAATTACCGTGGTTCAGCATAACCCAAAGACGAGCACAGTTTAGAGTCCCCTACTTAATCTCGCGGAAGACACGGTTTAGACTCAGTTTGTGCCGACTCACTTGTCTACTTAAATGTTCAACTTATAAGTGGTTGAGACCTTCCAATGTTAATGAATGCAAAATTATCGGGTATAACTGACTTGACCTATTGTAATCGGAAAGTAGATATACTCGTTTTAAGAGAGGCCAGATCTAGTCGGTTTGTATAAATTCGGGTTGGGTTTGAGTCATTTTAGAGTGGATTGTTATCAAATTATTAGGAGATAATGGAGCAATATACGATAATGATCATCATTCGGTTAGGGTTAAATTCAGTTTCGAGTCGAATTCGGATTGTTAATTCGAATCGAGTTAGTTTTATCGGATCTAATTACCGTGATTCAACATAACCCAAAGACGAGCACAATTTAGAGTCTCCTACTTAATCTCATGGAAGACACGGTTTAGACTCCGTTTGTGCCGACTCACTTGTCTACTTATATGTTCAACTTATAAGTGGTTGAGACTTGAGAGTTGAGACCTTTCAATATTAATGAATGCAAAATCGTCGAGTATAACTGACTTAAACCTGTTGTAATCAAAAGGTAGATATACTCGTTTTAAGAGAGATCAACCTAAAATCTACGGATTCGACTCGATTATACCTTTGAGAAATCTTAAAATAAGACGAAGAAAACACAATATCTAATCATGTCAAGTGAGAAATGTAGGTGTCTATTTTGGTCTTGATTAATGGAAGGAACACACCATGTTGAATTTTACAGTCAATTGACATTCTGATTGTTCAACAATCAAATTCTGATGTCCTACTCCATTGATTGTTGTCATGTTATCTTAAATTTTGATAATTAATGTCTTAATTCAGTTGCAATAATTCCGAATCTGAGATTCATATTCAATGTTCTTTCATGTCGGACCTAAATATTGGGTCATTTGAAAACAGCCTCTTTACTCGTTGCTGCGTTCTCGCACGAGAATGCAGCAGTCGGGAAACAGACAGACATTACGACAGTTACGAACCGTTCGTATAAACGGAAATTCTCGATAATTGTAAGTATTTTTTTTCAGTGGAACAGATCATCTAAACCATAATGCAGTCAATACAAGACGGGGACAAATCGATTTCTGCTAAATCGTCTTAAATACCCTAAAAAGGGAAGAATATCGAGCAGGAGATTCTAGGGTTTCATGTTTCCGGCATCATGGGTTGGAGAAAGGTTCTCGACAATAAGCGGGCTAGCGGCCATGACAAAATTCCATAAGCTGCCAATTTGTTTTCAGTAGAGTGTACGATGATGGGATCGTACTAGTGAGCTTCCATCAATACGTATAATGGCTTTCCCTTCAACCGGTCACGGCCCTGTGTAAAATTTGCACTATTCAGTAGGGAATTCCGACAATAAAAGTAAAGCGAAGATGATAGGTACGTGTAAGAGTGTCCCGACCTTGAGATCTGGTAGTTCAATGACACATGCACATTCAATTACTTCGGCTCCAGCACGTTCTGTAGAACGAAACAGACGACTGTCAAAATTTATTCACTATTCGGACAAAGAGAAATTAGTCGAGCATTGAACAAATTATTAGGAATATTAATAATAGTTGGGCCTCAACCATCACCGTAAGGTTTTGGTTGAGACGGTTCATCCATATGGTCAGTGTGACGGGTTCAAATCCTGGCAACCTCAAAACCCCTCAAAAACCACGAAGTGGAAACCAGCACACGATATGGGGGAGCGTGTGCAAACTAACCACTCTTCAAGCCCAACGGGTATTTGAGTGAGGGAGCGTATTAGGAATATTAATAATAGTTGGGCTTCAACCATAACCTTAAGGTTTTGGTTGAGACGGTTCATCCATCAACCTTAAGGTTTTGGGTCATTTTTAGGTCAACATGCGTCATTTTTGCGTGGGATTGTATCAGATACAGTCATTCTGAACTGGGTCTAGCAAAACCCGAGCAGGCTTCCGAGTGGATTGGGTTCATTCTACCCTAGATGATGGATATACGGAGGTGATCTCGCGACTCTTATTTAGGGACCAATAACCGTTCTGCCTTTTTTCACGCAGATAACAGTTCTGAGTCGATTCTTCAGTTGAAGTTATCAGGGTAAAAATCTGTCAGATTGAGAAGTTGTGAATGACAACAGTTTCGAATAAAGTCCGAGCAGATACCAGAAAACCTCAGGAACTCGGTAACTGGGAGTTTCATACCTAGTAAATTCATGGCGGCACAAAGAGTGCCGCCAGTAGCCACCAAATCATCAACGACCAATGCACGTTCACCAAGTTCAACTGCTCCAACATGCATCTCTAAACAATCGCTGCCATACTCTAATACGTACTCCTCTGAAATAACTTCACCTGTCAAATGTCGCAAATCAATATAAGTTGGTAGGATCATGTGTTACTTCAACGCTTTGCTTTAACTGCGTGTCACGGCCTCACGGTCCAACAATCTACGGACACATGCAGCCTGAGTCGAAGTAACATGGTTGTTGGCAGTGACTCATCGTACACACTTATCTTAGAAATCTACGGAAAACTAAATTTAATACGGAGTAACATTAACATAACTCTCAGCAGAAGGGAAGACAGACTGTACCAGGCAATTTTCTTGGCTTTCTCAGAGGCACAAACTTTGCTCCAATCGCCAATGCAATCGGAGGACCAAAAATAAAACCTCTTGCTTCGATACCTTTGAGAACAAAAACATTCGGTTCAGTCAAATTCAAAAGTCAAGTAGTAAACGTAATGAAATTATACATCTGTCGAAAATCTTTGTCGTTTTTCTTCAGCCTGAAAAACTTTTAGATTATAGAAGCATTATACACGAGGTATCAAGCATTATACCCTAAACCCTAAACCCTAAACCACATGAATATTAGATGAACGTTTCAGGCTACTGATACTAGCAGGTGAGCGCGGCAAAGCACCCACAGGCCATATTAGGTCACACGTGGATCAGTAAAATATCGACACTCAGGATAACCACGGCGTGGACAAAAAGAACACTTTTTTCCCTTGTTTTCATAACACGCTAAAACTCTCCGAAGTTGTACAAGATCCACAAGTATCAAGCAACCGAATTGTAAGGAAGAGACGTGATGTAAAACATACTCCGTTACACATGTAAAGATGGCATTTGCAGTGTCTAATAGAAAAGGATATCCAAGAATGTATGTATATATGTCAAAATCGGAAGAAAGCGACAATGAAACAAAGAAACCCTATTGACAGTCAGTTTAGAAGATGGAATCGTAATACTCCGTACTAGGTAGAACAAAGTGACGCCCACAAGCATAACTACAACTTCAAGCAACAAGATTGCAGTAACAACAGGGTTATCAGATAAGCATAAAGACAAATATGTAATTGTCGATATAATATTGTGTTCGAAAATAATTGGCCTTTCGACAAATAAATCAAAAAAATAATGGGCCTTTATCACCTTTAAATCCAATCAAGAGATTTCAAAAACATGCACAATGATCAGGGCATAACCAAATGTAGGACTGAGTCCCACATTGCAGGAAAGGACAGAAATCTAAATTTTGACAAATCATGGACAGCACATGATAGGCAATCTGACCAACATCACTTAAATGAATAATCCAAATGAAATTTCTCCGAACATAATCTTCGTATTTGTGGATAATATATCGGTAAATAAATCCCGACTCAAACTAATCAATAATCAAGCATACGGCCTAATGGCCTAATGGCCTATACGGGTCTTGTAGAAATATCAGCAAATACATTGCTTTCTTCAAAACTAACCGACAATCAAGCATATGGGTCTTGTAATCCCGATTCAAACTAATCAATAATCAAGCATACGGCCTAATGGCCTATACGGGTCTTGTAGATATATCAGCAAATACATTGCTTTCTTCAAAACTAATCGACAGTCAAGCATATGGGTTTTGTAATCCCGATTCAAACTAATCAATAATCAAGCATACGGCCTAATGGGCGTAATGGCCTATACGGGTCTTGTAGAAATATCAGCAAATACATTGCTGTCTTCAAAACTAATCGACAATCAAGCATACGGGTCTTGAAGAAACATCACCAAACAACTATCCCGCACCATCAAATACATTCAAAACCAATACCAAAACGCTTTCGGAGGAAAAGGGAACAATAAGAAAGGTTGAAATCAATGTGCAATCAAGGTGAAATCTTAAAAGTGGGACGAGACGGAAATAGTAACCATCACTAAAAAGCAATGGCATTATGGCACACTACATTATTGGGAATTAGTGTTGATGGTGAAACATTACCAGAGGCCAATAGAACAACAACAAGAAAGAATAGATCTTTTTCACAGCTGCAGTTGAAGAGATAGTCAAAGTTAAACATAATGAGAAGGCGAGAACAAATTTGCAGCGGAAAATAAAAAAAACAACACTGAAAACAGTAGAAAATAGACTCGAACACTCACAGACTCACTCAACTTTACATACAAAAGACCAAACGAATCAAGAACCAAATCAAAAGGGTCCACCCAAATATTGGATCCAACGACAGGCCATAAGAAAACAATGGAAGCCGCTCATTATATTCACAGATTGTAATCGATCACTCACCCCACTAACACAGCCCCACGGTCCAACAAAACATCACTCCACTCACTAACAGTCACTTCTAATTTTCATTGTTTCGATTTATCATTAATTTAAATGACCCTTGTTCTTGTACACTCTTAATGCCAGCCCGACTTTAGCTCATACTCGATAAAAGTTTCTTAGAAATGTCAAAATCTTCTAGGACTCCGATTGTGACTATCAAAGGATACGACTTACAATAGGTTTAAACCTCCTGAATTAAGCTGATGGTTGGAGTCCCATGATCGGTTTTATATTCTAACAAAGAGTGCTAACTTTTTTATCATTGAAATGTCATCTTTGTTTCTCCCATGATAAGGTCCACCATTTCATCAAGTTATATAATAATTATAATAAAAAGGGAGGGGAAAAAAAACACCATCTTTTTGCCACTAAGGAGTAAACTAGTTAACTAGTGCTCTTTTTGCAACTTTATTAAACAGAAAAAAGTCCCAACCTACCATTTTATCCATATATCACTCACTACTTCTACTAATTTCTTTCCATCACCCCAAAAAAGTGTCTTTCCTACTTGCAATTTTCATAATAATCCTTGTTTTACAAGTACGAAGTACGAATACAACAACAACATTACTCGAGTGCCTCAAATTGTGGGGTATGAGGGGGTCAGATGTACGCAGACTTACCCTTGTCTTTCCTATTAGGAATATTAATAATAGTTGGGCCTCAACCAAAACCTTAAGGTGATGGTTGAGGCCCAACTATTATTAATATTCCTAATACTTGATAGATGAACCATCTCAACCAAGACCTTAAGGTGATGGTTGAGGCTCAACTATTATTAATATTCCTAATACTTGATAGATGAACCATCTCAACCATCACTCAACCAAAACCTTAAGGTGATGGTTGAGGCCCAACTATTATTAATATTCCTAATATTTCCTACTTGCAATTTTCATAATAATCCTTGTTTTACAAGTACGAAGTCCGAATACAACAACAGCATTACCCGAGTGCCTCAAATTGTGGGGTACGAGGTCAGATGCACGCAGCCTTACCCTTGTGTTAGCAACACAAAGAGGTTGTTTTACATGTATGAATTACGAATACAACAACATTACCATAGTGCCTCAAATTGTGGGGTACGAGGGGTCAGATACACGCAGCTTTACCCTTGTGTTAGCAACAAAAAGCGAATTACAAATGTGCAATACGCATTATTTTCTCTGTTTCATTTGATAGCATACGTTTTTCAAAACCCCGTCATATACAATACTTTAAAAAACGTAAACAAACAAATGGAACGGAGGGAACGAGGTGGGACATTTACCTGCAACAACAGATATGTTCTTGTTTTTGTAACGCTCAACAAACAAATCCACTGTATCCTTGAAGGCCTTTGGATCAAGCAATAAAGTTGTAATGTCTTGGAACATTATACCTTCATAAAATTCACAATTAATGTAACACCAACCAACAACATTAAATTGCATAAAAATACCAAAATTTGCAACCTATATTTTCTTAGAAATTTAACATAAAACACAGAAACTTTAATGAAAATTATAAATAACCCAGAAAAGGACAATAAAATAAACAAACACCCAGAAAATTTGAGCAAAAAAAACACAATTTTTTGACGAAATTCTCAGTAAATATGAACAGAAAACCAGAAAATATACTGCAATGCACTGAAAAATTAAGCATCTATACGTTTAATTAAAATACGTCTCCCATATATTGAACAAACGTATGAAATTAGCTCGGAAATATGAGCAGAATACAGCAAATGTTACCTCCTTTCGAGCTAATTCTACGGTTTAATTAAAATCCGTCTCATATATATTGAACAAACGTATGAAATTAACTCGGACCAAGAGAGTATAAATACAAAAGACAGAAACTTTGATAAATTAACAAACACCCAGAAAACAAATTACAATGCCCAGAAAATTTTACGTTTAATTAAAATACGTCTCACATATATTAAACAAACGTACCGAAAAAAGACATAAACTTTTGTAAATTAACAAACACCCAGAAAATTTAAGCAAAAAAAAAAAACAATTATACTCTCTCGTTCAAGCTAATTGTATACGTTTAATTAAAATACGTTTCACATATATTAAACAAACGTATCGAAAAAAAATATAAACTTTGGTAAATTAGCAAATGCCCAGAAATTTGGAGTAAAAAAAAAGTAAAAAAAAAATTACCTGGTTTAGGAAAATTAGGAACAACACGGATTTTATTGCTAATGTAAGAAAGACGAGGATCAGCAGCAGCAGCAGCAGCACCATTACCATTACCATTACCATTACCATTACAGCTTGACATTGTAATAATAAGAAGGAATGCAATTAGTAAAAATAAAAATGAAAATTGGGTATTAAAATTATTTGGTTAATTAGTGGGTAATTAATTAATTATTAATTATTAATTATTAGTAGTAATTAATTGGGGGATAATTAAAATTACAAGAGATTGTTTGTAATTTTGTTGCTATATTTATAGAGAAAAAAAGGGAGTGGTGGACTTATTGGTGAAGAAAGAATGGTAGAATGGTAGATGGATTAGAGTATGGTATTGAAGTATTGGTAGCATGGTATGTAGTGTATAAATTGAATTGAAAGAGGTCTTAATTGTATCGGTTAAGACGGAGGTATCGTGATAGTTTTTTTTTTTTAATACTTAATTTCAGTTTTTATAGTTCAGTTTAGTTAAGTGTTGAACAGTTTAGTGTAAAACAAGTTTAGTTTTTTTTTAAAAGGAAAACGAGATATATTAAATTAAGTTGAGCTCCGCCAAGGTGTAAAACAGTTTAGTTTAGATCTGTTTAATGTAGATCAGTTTAGTTTAGTTCAATTCAGTTCGATTTGATTTTTTATTGCTTACGAAGTATAAGTTTAGTTCAGTTTAACATAGAACAGTTTTGTTTAGATCATTTTAGTTCAGTTCGATTTTTTATTAGTTCACTTTAGTTTAGTTAAGTTCAATTTTTTATTGATTTTAGCCTATGTTCATTTTTTGTTGCGTATAATTGCAATTTAGTTTAGTTAAGGTTCATTCAATTTACTTTAAATCACTTTAATTCAGTTCAGTCAGCTTCATTATAAAGAACAAGGTATAAAGGATTTGACTATTTTACTAGTTTTGTTCGATTCGATTTTTTATTGTTTATAAGTTCAATTTAGTTTAGTTAAATTCTTTTTTTATTGATTATAAGTTCAGTTCAGTGCAGTTGAGTTTAGGTTCATTTGTTGTTGCTTGTAAGTGCACTTTAGTTTAGTTAAGGTTCATTCAATCTACTTTAGATCAATTTAATTCACTTTACTTTAAATCAGTTTAATTCATTTTAGACAGTTTCAATACAAAATAACAGATATCGTGGTTTTGTATTTTAATAGACCGATGAATTGGTCTTGTGTTTATATGATGAGACAATGAAAAATATTGGAAAGATGCAAAACATTTTCTTTGTCTATGGTGATACTAGTTGATTTTTTAATAACGAATTTTTCGGAGAAGGTGTACTTAATTATGTACGAGAGATGGTTTTATAGTAAATTTATAGTAACACTGTTTTGTACAATTAGAAGCAAAATGGAGTTGATAACAAATATAATAAAATTAGTACGGTATTTCATTAAATGGTTATCGATAAAGATGGTAGCAGTTGGCCGATGTTCATTATGAAAGGTATATCAAATAAATGAGTTATTTCAAATTACTATCAATTCATACAATTTATATTTTATAATTCCTTTAATTTCGTTATAAAAATGTAAGTTAAATTTCAATTTATATTTTATAATTCCCTTAATTTCGTTATAAAAATATAAGTTGAAATTATTAATTGGAATAGAATTGAAGCATATGATCATCAAACAAATGTACATTGAATTAATAAGATTTTGACTTTTTGAATTGTTTTGAGGAGACTTTAAAGAAGAAAGAGTGGGTTCATAACTACAGTACATATTAAAAACATTTATGCAATCTGGCATCGGTTAAACCGTAAGTCTATGTTGTAACAGGTATATTCGTCACAAGCTTACAATGCGTTATATATATCAACATATCGACGGTCATAACAGGTGGATAATAGTCTAAGAGAAAAGCAAAATGCTTATTTTATCTTATCTAATAATATAAATATTTCGTATTTAATCTGTCGCGAGCTTCTGACCGATATTTGCATATGTGAAAATACTCATAATTTCTTACGTACTTACTACTAGTACGCACGTTATACTTCTGCTGCCTGTTGATTTGACTGTCAGGGGTCCTAATTTTAAAACATTGATAAGATGTTAAATAGCTGTATATAATACTATTAGTCGTACTAAATTTTATTTTAAGGGAAGATATAAAGTTATTTTAAAAACGTAAATTCTTATTTCAGACGAATTGATTTTCTGTCTGAAATAAAACGGATTAAATGAAGTCATTTTGCAATAAAATGTTATGATAAAATATTACCATCATTTCCAGGCTAAAAAGTGACGACTATTAATCATTTTCAACTTTTAAGTAGTGTTTACAAAGTTTTTAGAAAAAACATTAAATTAGATATACTTTTTGAAATAAAACGGATTAAATGAAGTACTCCCTCCATTCATATCCACTTTGCACCTATTCCATTTCGGTCCATTCGAATCCACTTTGCACCTTTCCTTATTTGGTTGTACTTTTAATACTATAATACTATAAAAACACTATTAAGGCCCACTTTTTCAACACAATACTACACTTTACACCTATTTGTTGTACTTTTATTAATATTTTAACAATGCGTAAAAACCCGTGCATAAAGCAAATGTACCAAGTGGAAATGAATGGAGGGAGTATTTATTTTGAAATAAACAAACAATTTTTTAATTTATGAAACATTAAACTCGAATTTTATATAGAATACTTTTTACGGTACTTTTTATTAATATGTCATTAACGGAAGAATTTTAGAAAAATAATACAAGTAGTATTGTGTTTTAATTTTTCATGTATTATTATAACAACTTTACAATTAAAAAAAATGATATCAGAAAAAAGTATAGTATTTGTCATTTGGTTTGCATAGTAAAGGGAAAAGAGTCAATATAAAATTAGGGTTTTTTGCTTTTTACCACCTATTGAGTTCCAAGTTTTACAAATTACCATCTATTAAGTTCATTTTTGCTAATAACCACCTAATTTTTTGCGTTTTACCACCTAATTTGCTGTATGTTGACGGGTTTTCTTATTTATCGTCTCGGGTACATTTTATCGGCTCTCTATTTTTAATAATGACCAAACTACCCTTTACCAAATATTATACACACTCACCCTTCTTATTTCACTCAATTATTCCCCAAATTGAATCCATCCTTATTCTAGAACCCTAGAAATTGGGTATTTTTTTCACCACAAATTCTTATTTGCAACGGCACTATCTGTCGCAAGTTTGTGACGGATACCGTTTCCTCTCACAAAATTCTCATTTTTTCTCTCTCTCCAACACTATTCATGTGGTCCCCTTTCTCCACTAACTCCTTTTCTATCCATTTTATCTCACAAAATTCCGTTATAAATTGTGACCCGTTGCAAGCAAGACTTACTATTTTTTCACATTCAAGCAAGATAATTTTGTGATGATCGCACCCATCATCTCTTGTAGACTATATTCAGCCTAAGGTTCTTTTGGTTATTAGCTGTTACCTATTCAATTTTGTTTTCTCGTGTTAGCGATTATTTTCTCCTGATTTGAGTTTTTGGGCATACTACTTGAATCTTGTGAATAAATTTCAATGACCAAGTATTCTGTTAATTCATACTACTATTCATACTACTTGAATCCTGTGGAACTTTCTGGTAGATTCCGAATTGGGGAGTGCTTGGATTGATCGGCAGTTTAACTGTTTTTTGTTGAACAATTCATGCAGTCTGTTTTTTTGTTGAACAATTCATGCAGGAACACCAAACACCATACAATTGTATCTTAAAGTTTTGTGCAGAGAGAGTTTTTCGGGTTATTCGTCATTCTTGGTATAAGTTATTTGTAGAGAGTAAGTTTTTCGGGTTATGTTGTATTATGCATGGGCAGGGGAATATAGACTAGCTATATAATATTTGGTAGAGGGTAGTTTGGTCATTGTTAATGATAGACAGTCGATAAAATGTATCCGAGACGATAAATAAGAAAATCCGTCAACATAATGACAATTAGGCGGTAAAACCTAAAAAAATAGGTAGTTATTAGTAATGATGGACTCAATAAGTGCTAATTTGTAAAATTTATGACTCAATAGGTAGTAAAAAGCAAAAAACTCATAAAATTATATGAAAATAGAAAATTAAAATAGTTTTTTATTAAGTTTTATGACAATTACGCTCACTAGGGGAATTCAACAACCATCATCCATGAGAGTACCGTTTCCAGCTCAAAATACAATGAGAATAATGATGATTTATTTAGTAGATAACGCGATTAAAAAAGGTTTTTTAAAATCAATTTTTATGTTTCTAACTTTATATAAGATTGGTGTATTTTGTCATTTGTATTAGAGACCACATTGCAAATATATTTTAATCGTATCCAAGAATGTAAAAAGGTAATTAAAATATTATTATCCAGACTTTGTAGATTCTTTCTCTTCGCTTTAGCTACTTACTAGTTTTATACCCGTACAATAAATGTACGGTTCTGTTTTTAAATATTTGGTTACTCATAAATATATGACTAATTAATACAAATATAATTCAAAATAAAAATTAAGTAGATAATATATAAATTATTATAAATCATCAATTACTAAAATAGACCATTTTTTTCTGCTATAAAATCCGACCTATTTCATTATTAAGGTAAAAGGCAAATTTTATTTGTTATGGTTTCAGAATTAACGGATTTTTTTATTAGAATTATTGATCCCGTGTTTTTTTATTAACTACTTGTGTGTTCTTTTTAAGTGTTAATTATTCGATTATTATCAATATCGTCTCAATCTCTTAGGAGTAGGTCTAAATAAATTATCTAGATAGCACGTACACTTCTCGTAATGAGTCGTACCGTGTCCGACACCGACAGGCGACACTCCACGGAGACATGCCGAACCGTGTCGGATACCTATAAAGTCGTGTCTAACTTTCTACATTTATTTTGGTACGTGTCTGACGCGTGTCCGTGTTATTTGAGCCGTGTCCATTGCGTGTCTACGGTATTTGGTCAACATTTGGGGTGAATGATGTTCTTCAGACGGGAAATACGCTATCGAAAAAGATTAAATAGAATATTGGTTCGGATGGGAAATGAAAATGAGTTATTATCAATGGCAAGTTTTACCTTCACTTATTTAAACTTAATATCAAATACTTTTACAAAATTGAAATCAAACATTTATAACTATAAAATGTATATTTTATTAAATTTAAATAACGTGTCCAGTGTCCTAAATTTCATGACATGACGTGTCACGCGTTCGTATCGTATCTGTATCTGTGGCCGTGGCCGTGTCCGTGTCCGTTTTGGTGCTACCTAGAAAAGATTAATTTGCAGTTTTTTTAGCGTAATAAAATTATAATTTTCAGATTTTCAGTTTATTTCCAGTATTTTATTAGTATTAGTATTATAATTAATATTATCATTAATCATTAATATGCAACTTGATTAATAAACGTGATATCCCCACCTGAATGATTTTTAATTGACTTTGAGTTATTTAGGTTGGAATTCCCGTTTTGTTTATTTTTTGTGCTAATTTTCAGTTTTTTTCCTAATATACAGGATTTTTATTACGACATTGGCGAACATGTAATAATTTTGCTATATATTGGACCGTTGTATATATCGTATTTTACCGTATTTTATTTTGTTTGGTATCTTTATTTATATTTGATTTGATTGGAAAATTGGAGAATATAATGTTATTTAATTTTTGGACTGTAATTATTTTTCGTGTTTGTAATTTTTTGTTTTTCGGATTTGATTTTTGGACCGTTCTATATCGTATATTATTGAAACGTTTTATACTGTTATTTATATGACGAAATATAATACTGCAATCGATTACGTAATTAAGAAAACGAATTCTGAATTTAGAAGAGAGGGAAATTAAATCAAACTAAAAGTTAGTGGGTAGTTTTTTTTTCTTATTTCAAGCAACCAATCAAAATGCGTTAAATTCCACTCCTTTTATAGAGATAGATTTCATCATTATAAATTAGGAGAAAAATTATTTTGTGGTATATCACAAAGTAGTAAACACTACAAATAACGAAACAAAATATATTTTCATTGATTGAATAATACCAAAAAAATACCGAATATTTATATTCTTGTTTAGTATTAGCACGATAATTGATATATTTAACTTTCCTTACTCGTTTAAAACACGAGAATCATCAAAGTTTTTGTAATTGAAAAATTTGAGAATATTTGTTTTTAATAGATAAAAAATTAGAATATTGGTGCCGACTATTATCCTTGCTTGAAGAAGTAGTTTACCTAAAAATTCCAAGACCAAAAATACAAGTATTAAATCTCATAAATACCTAAAAAGATCCAACTCTAGTCAACTATTCATAGATACTCTTATGTCTCAATCCAACTTGCATTCTATCAAGTATTCATGTGACCAAGTGTGCACTTCTCACTTTCTCATTCATGTCTTTGTTTTCTTTTTAAAATAATTGAAAAATAATTGACGAAACGAAGGAACCCGCAGTCGCAGATAGTAAGAAATTTCCGAGTATATGTGATAACTTGTATATTGTGTATATCAGGTTAATCATTACTTTTGAAGGGTGATAAGTTCGAAGTCTTGCTCTGTTTGTTCTTTTTAGCTGTTATGAGCTAAATTGAATTTAATAAAGTCGAATTAAACTGAATAAAATTAAAGTAAGAACTAATTAATAAAAATATAAGTTGAAGTGAACCAAAATTAATTGAAATTAAGTAAGAAATAACATAATTTACAAAGTATAAAAACTATAATTATTGTGCAACCTATTTAAATATGCGGGTCATCATTATAAAAAAAATTAAGTAGTAAAAATGATACTAAATTTAAATAATTATAAATATAGTTATATCGATGTTTGAGTTTATTGTTACTTTTATTATTTATTAGGGTGATTTTATAAATAAGAGGGTCCTAACTCTTATGTAATAATTTGTGCATAATTGATAGTAATAAATGAATGTTTAATTTATATGATGATGCCTCTAAGAAGTAAGATAATTTTATTTATAATTGTATAAAACCGTGTAAGCTTATTAGGGGTTTGATTGTAAATTTAGAATAAAAATGTTCAAAATAAAATTACTACTCCACATTCATCAAATGGACACAAAATAACAAGTAGTGCATTTGGTGGAAAATGAAAGCGAGAAGACGATTTGTGGTGCTAACTCGTATTACATAAAATTTATATATTATAGATTTATAGATAAATAAGAAAAGTGGAAGATCGTTGTAACTCTAAAAAATATGAAATGAGTTTATGGTATTACAGCGTATTTACAATAAAAAAAATTTACAAAAATTGGAAATAATATTTATTAATATTAATATTATTAAAATACATAAAAGGGTTGTTAATAACTTAACTTCGTCCTAACTCGTATTACCTAAAATCTATATATTATAAACAAATAAAAAAAGTGGAAGATCGTTGTAACTCTAGAAAATATAGAATGACTTTATGATATTAGAGCATACTGCACGATAAAAAAAATTACAAAAAATTGAAAAAATCTATTAATATTGAAGTTACTAATAAAAATAAAAACGGGTTCTTAATAACTTAACAAGAAACCGTCTTTCAACGGTTCGCTTGATATGAAATAAGGTGATCCATGAGAGAAAGATACGGTGATAGCAACAAGGCAGTTGGGAGATCTATAGAATGTGAATGACGAATGTTGTTGCGTTTGCGAAAGTGACTAAGCAATAATTTTGAAGGATACATCAAATTTTGGCAATTAAAATCATTTATTTTATTTCCCTAAAAAAGCCCCAAACCCTTTGCAATTTGTAGTTGTAGACTTGTAGCCTATTGCTTTGGAGTTTATTGGTTGTCACCTACTTTTGTTCGATTACACATTCTCGTTCAAGACTGACATATCTCGATATTTGTCGTAGGTTAAAAACGGGTTAAGTAATGTTCGGTATTTGTAAAGAACATATACTACCAAATACCAATACAATAGCTAAAATAAGTATTCATATTTACTAGTACAGAACCCGTGCAGATGCACGGTATTTTATATATAGATATTAGCCGTGTAGATGCATGGTATTTTACATACATGTATAAGAAAATTTGACAATTAATTAAACTAATGCAATTTAGTTTCATTTTGAAATAAAGAGGTAAAAATTTTGCATGTAGAATTCCAATAAAATATATTATTAGTCTTGTTTATGTAAAAGTTAATAATGATTGATGTTATAAAATTAATTAGGAAAATAAATATTGTTTAATAGTAATAATTAAATACTAAATATAGATATTCAACATTAATTAACTAGAAATAAATATTGTTTAGTAGAAGATCACTTACGCGAGAAATTTAAGAGGAAAAATTTGAAAATGTGTTAATCTTTTACTCAGTAAGGCTATAATAAGTTTTACAATAAAATATAGCTATTTAATCGCGGATTAATGTGAAAGAAGTCATCGTTGCTTTCTTGTAAAAACAAAAAAAATAAAGAAACACAAAAAAAAGAACACTATAATTTAACGATTTTAATATTATGTAACGATTTTATGTCATACATTCAATAATAATTATGTAACGATTTTAATTTTGGATTAACGCGTGAAAATATCTTTTCTCATTAATTATTGTGTACCGAATAAAATGTAATTATTTTCGATTAATATTGACTATTTTAATAAAAAATAATTACTTTTTAAGTGATCGTTTATAGCACGGTTTAATAATACGAGAAGATATTTTAATTATTTTGCTTATGTATTTGCTTCCCGTTAGGGTAACGAGAAGTACGAATGTACGATGGCCAATCACAAATTGGCAGAGTAAAATGATTTTATTATTCAATCAAAATCTTGTACGCCGTACGTATTCAGTCAATGCATTGAACTACTACTCAATTTTTTGAAGAATGAAAACAAATCTACTTTGAAATAATTGATTATTTCTTATATACCTTCGTTTTATGTTTTGAAGTTTTGATGAAGATTAGTAAGTCTTGTTTGTGACGGGTCATCATTTGTGATGGATAATTTGTGAGATAAAATGGATACAAAATGAGTTAGTGGAGAAGAGAACCACATAAATAGTGTCAGAGAGAGAGAAAAAGTGGGTATTTTGTGAGAGGAAACGGTATCCGTCACAAGCTTGTGACAGATATCGCCGTCACGAATGAGAATTTGTGGATGAAGATTAATAGTGTTATTTTATGAGACGGTATTTAATTTATTGTTAGACGGTTTATTTATAAAAACAACTTACTAGTATTTGTCAGTAAGGTTCTGTTTTGTTTCGGGTGAATGAAGCTGAATTGAATTTAATGGAGCTGTTGCTGAGTAGATGTGAATAAAATTGAATGGAACAGAGCTAAGCTGAATAAAACTAAAGTAAGAGATAACTCGTAAAGACTAAATAGTCGAGTTGAATTGAATGGAAATAAATTAAATAACGCTGTGCTGAAATGAGACGAGCTGAATTAAATAAGAAAGAACAAAGCTTAATACTAGTAATTAATAAAATACTTTTATATTATGATCGTCTTATTTTGCAATTTATGCGCAAAGATTTTGCAAGTGTTAAGAGTTAAGTTTTTTAATTCAACAATTTTCATCGAAAATAGCAATATCCGTTACAAATAAGACTCTTTATTTTAAATTTTGGCCAGGCCAACTTGGCCACATCCTAAGGTATTAGACTACTAGGATCATGTTTCAAATAGACGTCGACTATGACACCTATTTCTCGTATTTTAATACAATATTTACCTGCTTTTTAGCGAGAATAAGTCGAATCAACTTTTATCAGCACCAAACCGCAAGCCGGATTTTAATACTATGATTAAGACTTAAGAGTTATGACTCCACCCTACCATGCTAACTATCGGACCCGGACACAAGTAGGATAACTCAACCTAACCGACCCAAAGTATATAACACGCCCAAATTTATTCGACTTTATATATCTAACCTAAACTCGATCCGACTAACCCGCCCACGGTTAATCACATCAATTTACTATGTACTACCAAAGAAGTAAAGAAGTGGCTGAAAATGTAACATGTACGTATCTTTCTAGATTCGAATTTTGGGTAGGAATGAATTTCAAGGAGTGATGATTGATGAGACTACTTTCCGATGTTAATGCCATTATCTACAACGTCATGCCATCATCTAGATCATGACTAGCTTAAGATTTATAGTAAGTCTTGCTTGCGACGGGTCGTTGTTTGTGACGGATATTTTGTGAGGTAAAATGGATATAAAATGAGTTAGTGGAGAAAGGGGACCACATGAATAGTGTTGCAGAGAGAGAAAAAGTGGGTATTTTGTGAGAGAAAACGGTATCCGTCGCAAGCTTGCGACGGATAGTGCCGTTGCAAATAAGAATTTGTGTAAGATTTAAAGTTGTAGACATGTAACGTCTGCTTGATCCGTTTTGACTTGAGTAGAGGTGATCAAATGCGTTTTTGACTTCTCGCAGATTTAAAGTTGTTGACTTGTAACATTTACAAGATCTTTTTGATATGAGCTGAGCGGTATGGCGTTCTCTTGGATTGGATATAGGTCCGTTGATTTTAGTTTGTGGTTTAGGGATGAGCTGGTTAGCTGGTTTAGGATGTGTTAATAGGTTGAATTTGAGTAGAGGTGATTAAATGCGTTCTCGACTTCTCGTAGATTTAAAGTTCTTGACTTGTAATGTCTACGAGATCCTTTTGATTTGAGTTGAGTTGGATAGGGTAGAGGTGATCAAATGTGTTCTCTTGGGTTGGATATGGATCCGGTTGATTTTAATTAGTTTGTGATTTAGCCATTTAGGGATAAGCTGGTTAGCTGGTTTAGGATGTGTTAATACGCTGAATTTGAGTAGAGGTGATTAAATGTGTTCTCGACTTCTTGTAGATTTATAACGTGTACAAGATCCTTTTGACTTGAGTAGAGCTGTAGAGTGTATGAGGTGATCAAATGCATTCTCTTGGATTGAATACAGGTTGGGTTGATCTAAAATTTGTGGTTTAGCGACAAGTTGGTTAGCTGGTTTAGAATGTTTTAATAGGCCAAACTGTTCCAAACTTTTGAAAATGCTTTGTTTATACTCAATACCCGCTAATTTTATAGAGCGAATGAGTTGTATTTAACATGTAAAAAGACTCGTGAACAACTCTACTTTTGAGACTTCCTTATTGATGAACGTTGACTAACATATTCTTCTCGAATAATGAGATAGCACCACCAGCAAGTGGCCAAATGCCTTATCGTGGACTGGATATAAGCCTGGTTGATCTAAACTCTGTAGTCCAGGGACAAGCAGGTTAGCTGGTTTGCGAAGGATTAATGAGCCAAAATCTTACAAATTTCCGATTTTTTTTTCATGTGTACCCCTAATTTTACGAATCAAATGAGTCGTATTCAAGAAAACCCGTAAACAACTATACTTTACACTTCCCAATTGATGAAAGTTGGGTAACATATTCTTTTATGTTGACATTATGTTCACCTAGTTCTTTAGATTTTAGCTATTATTATTGTAGTCTAGGATGGATAATATAGGAAGAATGTTTGTCACGCAAAAGATTATCTTCAGTTGAAAAAGAAGACTTATGATGATTGAAAATGAGAGGTACAAATAAAATGAACGATTACTACAACAACAATAATAAATTCGCATGTTACATGTAGATTTACAAAACAAAAATATATTCCGAACAGAGTAAGACTTTTAGTTTCAGTTCGCTTCAAACCCCGTGAATTTAATTTTACTTTTCACCCCAATTCCGAATAAAAGAAGTTGATTACATAGGAGTATATGCTTTTTTCACAATAAACTTTTTTTTCCTTACCTAAGTACGCCATCTGAGAAACTTTTTACTTTTTTTTTTCTTTTGCAGCGGAAAAACAGGAGCTCTTATACAAATAACATTTGACTCATATGGTCAGATGCACTTATTTTAGTAATAACATAAAATAAAACAACAAAGTAACTACATCGGGTAACGTAAGTGTGTTGATGGCGAACGAACGGCTGAAAACAGGAATCAACTTCAACCCTCATGAAGGGACGATCACAAGTAGCCAAATGATCGTACATATCTTTACTCATCTTAATCAACTGAGCTTAGAGAGATACCTGCAAGTTTGCAACAAGACATAAAAATATGTCTCGGAGATTCATCCCCTTGGCTTTGATACATAATATCTGCAAACCAATGAGACCCTTGACCCACCGAGAGTGTACAAAGATTTATGATTTTTATCAAATTTAGGTTATGGCAACACTCGTTCGACCTTGCTAAAAATTTTCGATCCCTAACTATAAATCCTGGTTCCGCCACTGACTATATATTGGAAAAAGATTTATGTATCACTCCTCTACTTCAGAATGGTTAAAACATGGTCGTCTATAACCAAAATGGATTCTCTTCATTTCCTCTTACAAAACGTTACCGTACTAGTCATTTATCTTTTTATTTCAAAATAAATCTGCAACCGTCCAATGAGTCCAGATATAATCCGGATAACATATCTTTTCGAGAAATGGAATCCAGATAAATCCGGATAACATCTCTTTTCGAGAAATGGAGAGGATCCTTAGTGTCGTCATTGACCGAATTCATAGAAGATCATGCATGGAACATCAGACATACAGCATTCCATAAGTCAACTGTTATTTTATGTAACATGCAATTTCATGTACACAACAATAAACAAAACTGCAATTCTGCAAATACAAAGGATCATGTACTCCTGACAATCTGCTCTGAATCTGATCATATTATAAAATGAAACTAAAATAAAATAAAATAAAATAAAATAAAATAGTAATAATTCCTTTCATGGCAAATTAGTATGAAATGGTGACATTCTATGCACAATATTTCATTTAATTCCTGCATGATGATGATAACTTCTACACACTACTGAGGGTTTCGCTAATTACCGCTATCTAAAATGCAAATTATATGAGTTAAATGGATTAAATAGCTCGAAATTTACTACTTAAACATAAGAAATAAGACTCTGCCATGGCCAACATACCAAATTACCGATCTTTGCAGATGTCAGCTAGCTTAGGCGGTAACTTGCAACCAGTCATCTTCGACTAAATCTCGATCTTCTGCTCTTTCTTGGCATACACCAGTCACTGTCATCAGCGAAATTAGCATTAGCCCTCATTCTTTTGTACTCTCGCGATCTTATAACACCGTCAAAGATGTTTATGTCTTCTCGGATTTCATGCCTTGATAATGTGGATAAACTGGACAGTATGTCTTTCTGGAAATCCTTCATCCGGGTTCCTCTTTTCAGCTTATACCTGCTATCCGTCTCAGACACATCCACGACAAATGCATTCGAGGAAACACAGTAATCTTCAGGTCCACACTCTTTAGCATTCAATACCATTTCCTCGTACGAATCCAATGGACGCTGAGGCCGAGGCCGATCATGTTCCTTTTTCTGCACCACATAACCTACATCGCAAACTGGTCGCTCACGGGATAATTGAACTAGTAACTCAGCAGCTTTCTGATCCGTTTCATCCAGTTCTAGTTCTTTACTCTTAGAACAAAGAGTGTTCGAGTCAATGCTTTCAGTGACCGTTACCTTTTGACAGAACGGTTTTGGATCCTTCTCTAAGCCTAATCTTGGCACAGCGGGTGTTTCACCCGTCTCAAACTCACATAAAAGCAACTTCGAGAGCTTTGACGATGATCCTCCTCCGCTCTCAGTTTTACTTTTGGAAAAAAGAGTGTTGGAATCAAGGCATGGTTTTGGATCTTTCTCTACGCCTGATTCTCGCCCAACTGCTCCACCCATATCAAACCCAAATAAAAGCCCGTTCAAGAGCTTTGACGATGATCCCCGGCTCTCAATTTTACTCTTAGAAGAAAGAGTGTTAGAATCAAGGCTTTCAGTGACCAATACATTTTGACAGAATGATTTTGTATCTTTCTGCACGTCTAATTCCGAGCCAGCTGCTTCACCCTTTTCAAACCCATTTAAAGGCCCGTTCGAGAGCTTTGACAGCGATCCCCCGCTCTCGATTTTACTCTTAGAACAAAGAGTGTTCGAATCAAGGCTTTCAGTGACCAATACATTTTGACTGAATGGTTTTGGATCCTTCTCTAAGCCCAATTCTGGCTCAACGGCTTCACTCTTTCCCTTAGAAGAAAGACGGGTTTTTTTATCTTTCTCCACGCCTAGTTTTGGCCCAACTGCTCCGATCTCAAACCCACATAAAAGCCCGTTTGAGAGTTTTGACGATGATCCCACACTCTCAATATTACTCTCGGAACACATAGTGTTCAGATCAAGGCTTTCAGTGACCATATTTTGACAAAGTGGTTTTGGATCCTTCTCTAAGCCTAACTCTGGCTTAGCGGCTTCACCTATCTCAAACCCACATACAAGCTCGTTCGCGAGCTTTGACGATGATCCCACACTTTCAATTTTCGGGTCAGACCCACTACTGCAAAGTCCCTCGCCAGAATCAGAATCAGAATCAGAATCAAGGTCTATAATTATGATTTTGCCTCGGTTATCTTCAGGCTTATTTCTCTCTGTACTGATCCTGCGACCAGATTTCAGATTATTCTGTACAAGAATATCAGGAGTTTGCGCAGACTTATTACCATTTAGTTCTCTCCCAGAACTTGAAAAAACAGTCCCCGCCAATGAATTGAACACTCCAGAATTAGCATTTGACAAATCTGATAAATCATCGAGCTGAATTGTATTATTAAGGTCCAACATCATGGGTTTATTCCGAGGAATTGATGTATCAGAAGCCAAAACGTCTCCGTTCAATCCTGAAAGTATGAACAGACAGAAAATCTGAGCATTCTGCGCTCAGAATATACATTTATGATACCTGATATCCTGATCTATGTTTTTCGTTTTTTTTGTTGTTCAAGGATACCAGATCTTCATTAGTAAAGCCTGAAATCCCTGAATGAGTAATGTATATCAATAATATTAGGAATATTAATAATAGTTGAGCCTCAACCATCACCTTAAGGTTTTGGTTGAGATGGTTCATCTATCATGGTATCAGAGCCAGTGTGACCGAAGGTCACGGGTTCGAATCATGGCAACCTTAAAACCCCTCAACACCACGAAGTGGAAACCAGCACACGGTATGGGGGAGCCTGTGCAAACTAACCACTCTTCAAGCCCAACGGGTCTTCCAGCGTATTAGGAATATTAATAATAGTTGGGCCTCAACCATCACCTTAAGGTTTTGGTTGAGATGGTTCATTTATCAAATAATACTAGATACAAAATACAGATACGTATTAAAGCGTTGGACTCAGCTTGAAACGATATTTGAGATACATTTATAGTCAGAAATAGTACCTGATTTATATAACGCCCGTCTCTGAACGGTTGGATCCACATTTATGAAGGGTCTGCTCGATGTAGCCCCATTAGATACACGCCTGACCCCGCTATTTGAGAAGCTTTGTGAATTATGCTTGACACCAATTACAGACCTTTCAAAGACGTTCTTTTCTTTGATAGATGAAATTGAGGCAGAAAAACCAGAAGAACCCCCGGGATTTACATCATAGTTTGAAACAATCAAATTTGGGTCTTCAAGATCAATAATCTCAGACGGAGGCACACATGCCCCTTTTCCCATCCTAGATCTACGTTCACCCTTTTTACTGGTTTCTTCTCCGGAACTCAAAGAAAGGTTTAAATCAATAGGAACTGCATTAGCCGATTGGCAAATGAACTCATCGGCCGAAAGCTGCAGATCAAGGGGCTTCTGTTTAAAGCCAGGAGTAGTACATTGAATGTCACTCTGAAAATAAGGTTCCCGGGTAGAATGAGATCAATGTAACGGACAATAAATCAAACATATAAACCGTAAATTAATGCGCAAAAGACAGCAAAATTATAGAGGAAGTACAAAAATTATACGGACTGACACAAGGCCAAGAAATCATAAATCGATGCCATGATGCGCAAATGACGGCAAAATCATAGAGGAAGTACAAAAATTATACAGAATGAAACAAAGGCCAAAAAATCTCCAAATTTTGTAGAATGCCTGATACAATCAAGAGAAAATAACACGGAAAAAAAGGGAAATTGAACAAGACGTAGATCTAGAAATTAAGACAAATGGGAAAAGATAGCAGCATGAAGGAGAAATCGAAGATAAGCCGGACTCACCATGAAAGATTTTACTTGATTGTTCCAGTTTACAGGACTAGAATTCAAACCCCTTAAGTGGGAGGTGTAACGATCTAAACCCCTCCGCTTACTGTCCTCGGCCATTGCTGTTTGTGCCCTGTACAGCCGATGAAGTTCTAAGACCTGAAAATAATAAAGTAGGTAAATGAGTTTATGTTTATTTTCTCGGTTGTTTGGGATCGTATTTATACAGATCTTGAGACAGATAATGCTGAATTAGTTCCCAAAGAGCTCACGAGATTTTCGATAGCATTAATGAGAAATGAATCCATGGGGCAGATTCGGAAAGATATCAGCAAACGTAAAAAAGCCGAATTTAAGACACGTAATTGACTGATAAATACCTGCCCCATAAACACGAGTTCTTGATTAAGCATTGTCTGCTTTAATCTTTCCTTCAAAGAATCTGAACAGAACTGAATAGAATTTATATCAAGATGACCTCCATTCAGCATTTTATCCTTGTTGAGAATAGGGAGAGAAGCGACTCTCGGTCTTGAGTTCGCTCTCTTCCATTCCTGCATGGTGAGAGAGATTTCAAAACGGAAGAGAAAAGAAACGCCTCGCAATTCAATGTAGTAACGCACGCATTAAATGTAAAGTCTATCCATCCATTGGATGGATTACGGCTTGATTAATAGGCCATATTTGCAACTATATTTACGTAATATCAGGATCTAAAAAGATCGGTGAAAAACTACTTCCATAAAAACCGTAATTTGGAAGTACTAGAGAAACTTCAGTGCTCAGTAAGTGACAGCAAACAGTATGCAATCAGATGAAAGTAGACGAACATGAAGTGAAGTAGCTCAAGTCACAACTCACAAGGATCATTTTTAAGCAACAGTACAGTAAGTGACAGAGTTATGGTTACTGTTTTCCACAATCGAGTCCTGTCTCAAGCAATAAGCGAACTCATCTTGTCAGAATGTCGCCATTACAACTTGTACCACTCTCTAGTCTCTACACATTCCGACTTATGCGTCCACAGATACAATAGTCAATTCCAATTGAACTTCGCTTCAAGTAGTAAGTTTTCCTGGTTGAGATCCCGCTTCAAGTGATAAAACAAATGACTTGTACACTACAGTTGTACCTAAACCATTCTCACTTCTCAACTATGTTCTTTTTTTGTGTGAAACGCGTCACAAAAACAATTGTTCTGATGCCCGTGGTATTCTACTCAGATCATGAGTTCCACCACTGAATGCCATTACCAACTACGTAGCTCACGGCTACACCACTCTCCATTATGTAAAGAACCGCATACAATGTAGCTAGTTAAGCAGCTAGACCATGATATTATGCTTAGATAGCACATTGTCAAACTATGATCAACACCCACTAAAAATCAATGTCAATGAGTTTATTTAGTCATTAATATAGCTCACAATCATATGAAAATTTCGCAATTTTGTACATTTACTCCCAACACATGATAACATTATAAAACTATGACGAATACCCACCAAAAAACAAGATCAATGAGTCTAGTTAATCATTAGTATAGCTCACAATCATATGAAATTTTCGGGATTTGTACATTTACTCCCAACACATGATAACATTATCAAACTATGACGAACACCCACCAAAAAACAAGATCAATGAGTCTAGTTAATCATTATTATAGCTCACAATCATATGAAATTTTCGGGATTTTGTACATTTAGCCTCAAGAATAAATTGCAACATTTCGCATTGATCCTAACACTATGATATTCTTCAATTACGTTTTACAGTGTGAGACGATCCTTTTGTATATAAAAACCTCAATTTTGTTTCTTGATAGTTTTAAACAAGTGTTTAACCAATAAAAAACCCGTCTCACGTTATGAAACGATCTTAGCCAAATATCACTCAACATTAATCAAAATTGCAACATATCGCATTGACCCTAACACTATGATATTCTTCAATTACGTCTATCTTTACAGTGTGAGGCGATTCTTGATAGTTTTAAATGAGTGTTTAACCAGTAAAAAACCCGTCTCACATTATGAAACGATCTTAGCTAAATATCACTCAACATCAATCATTATATCACTCACTATATGCATCCAACACACATCATAATCATCACAAATTCATAACACAATGGACTAACGTAAATAATTCCATCAAAAAACATTAATTAACAATATAATTTAATATAATTGATTAACAAATTATAACTAAAACATTAACTAAATTAAAAAAATAAAAAGTGCCCAGATTATAACATTGGAATAAGAAGAAAACCCAGAAAAGAAATCAAATAATATAATGTAGGGAAATGTAGAGAGAGAAAGTGTACCAGGGATATAGAGAAATACGAACGTAGGGGAATAGAGAGAGAAAGTGTGGTGGTCACAACTGATAGAATTAAACAATGTTGTTGTTGATGTATGCTTCCAAAAACGTCACATTATACAATTACTATAGTGTTAACTGTCACAATACTATTAAGACTAGGCACAATTTCGTTGAAGACGGACATTATCTATATCAATAATTATTGGGTCACTTGGGTCTGTTACGGATTGGGTTTTTATTATGTGTCGGGTCAGTAGGGGTTCGGGTCAGGTCGGTTTATATCTTGTGGCAATTCGGGTCAGGTCAGTGTCGGGTCAGGTTATCGACATACTCCCTCCATTCATATCCATTTTGCACCTATTCCATTTCGGTCCATTCGAATCCACTTTGCACCTTTCCTTATTTGGTTGTACTTTTAATACTATAATACTATAAAAACACTATTAAGGCCCACTTTTTCAACACAATACTACACTTTACACATATTTGTTGTACTTTTATTAATATTTTAACAATGCGTAAAAACCCGTGCATAAAGCAAATGTACCAAGTGGAAATGAATGGAGGGAGTATATTTTATCTTATATATATAGTTTTAGATAGTAATTTTATCTTGAAGTAACTACTATGTGTATTAATTTTAGTTTTAAAGTAAAAATAATTAAGATGAATGTCAATTTCGTATTATTTAACTCATTATTAAACCAATTTATTATCGTGTCATTTATGGGGTTGAGAAAATATCGGGTCACCGTTCGGTCGGTTCAGGTTGGAAAACATAAGGTTATTATTGGTTATTGGTTATCGGGTTGGGTCAGTTCGTTTCGGTTCACCAATTTTTCGAGTTGTATTGGTCGGATCAGCTTTCGCCAGCTCTAATCATCCGTCACAAGCTGAAAATGAAAAGTGTGTCTCGCTCACAATATGTAAGTGACATTATTCACGGGATGCTCCATTTCCCCCAATTTACCATTCCATTTATCTTATTATAAAAACGACATTATCTATTTTTTACTTGTGACGGATAATACTCATTACGGTCTGTAAAGAATAATAGTAATATATTTCCATGATAAATAACCTAAAGTTTATATATTAAGGGAGTCGATAACGATAAGTCGGCAACGTTACAATGAAATGTACTATGTCATTAGGTGTTTTTATATAATTAGTGAGCTTAGTGACACGATATATTTTAAATGTTATTGTCATTACTCCTTTTAATCGATATATCGCTATATTATTTTAAGCTATACCCGTACATTTTCAAATTTTTAAAATGTTATGTTCGAATAACATTAGTAATGTAATAGTTTCATAATAAGTAAATTACGGTAAATAAGTAAAGGGAATAAGTAAATTACGGATAAGTATTGCATTAGACGTTCTAAATTAAGACGGATCGAATGACACCATAAAATGTAATCAATATTGACAAAATGTTAATATAGTAAAAGTTATCAGAATATAGTAACATTTTACCGTAAAATGACTACATTTAACCTGTCTTATTTCAAACGAAAAATAACCCGTCTAAAATAAGAACTCGCGATGCAAAACATGAAAAGGTAACAATGAATTTTCATTATTAAGTTAATTATGGGAAGATTCATAAGTTATTCTTAAATCTTAATCATGGTAAAACAAACACGTTAGAAAAACCGAACATGGTATCATCAAATAGAAAAAACGTAAAGAATTAACCAGGATCAAGAAAGTACGAAAACCGAGAAATTAGGTGAAGATGAATGTGATGTAAATAGGCATTAATACGTGAGTTTTAGGACAACAATAAAATTGAGTTTCTGTCTCTTTCACTACGGAGTACTTTCTCTTGGAGATGCTTTATTTCCGTTCATCAGTCGTTGGGATTCCCTTCTTTTCTCCCTCTTTCACCAAATTTGTGATATTTTTATTATTGGGTGAGACGGTTGTATACGGTAAGACGGTTTATTTGCATGAAAGTCCCTTTTTTTTATATAAAAATAAAAAAAGAAAGACTTTTTTTAGTAAAAACTATCTCATGGCGTCGAACCGTTTTATTCTAAACTTTACGTTTATTATTATATTTTATATAATATTCCTATATTTGTGTGTGAGTAGGTCTCTCTTGAGACGTCATATTTTAAAACCAGAAAATGCCAATATTTTTTAATAAAAAAATAATCATTTATTGATAAAATGATAAACTAAAGTTGATATTTTTTTTAACAAAAAATGATGCTAACATTTAATTAGAATATTTTTATATTTTATACCAAGTTTGCTATATTTTTATTAGTGTGTAAAACATTTTTATAGTGTAAGGCGTTTTATTTGTATAAAAGTCACTCTTTTATAGATTACGATAACTAAATAATTTTTCTTGTAAAACCGTCTTATTCTAGAATTTACGTCTATTATTTACAATATATATAATATTCATATATTTGTGTGTGAGTAAGTCATAAAACCAGAAGATGTCAATATGTTTTTAATAAAAAGTAATCATTTATCGATAAAAATGTTTAATTATAGTTCACATTTTTTAACAAAAAATTAGCGGTAATATTTAGTCAGATAATATTTATATTTTATCGTAAAATGGTTATAATTGGTCCGTCTTAACAAGAATCGGCTTTATATTGGCTAAGGCACTTGGAAAAGAGCTATCCTCAGAATTTGTCATTGCTGAAAAAGCTTACCACATAAAGTAGCTAAAGGACTTTTGTTCTCTCTTAAATAGGTATAGTACTTTAGAGTGCTTCCCCTAAATTTCCAAAATAATAATTAATTCAAATAATTGATTGAAATATAGGAGTATTTTTTAATTAATTTTAAATTAATTGTGTTAAGATAAGTACATATTTTTTTTATTTTTTTTGTTAAATAAGTTGGATGAAATAAATCGAAATAGGTAAAGTCGTAAAGGTCTAGCAAAAAGTTTGTCCTAATTAACCAAATTGCTCAACATGGCACAACGATCCCAAACAATGCCGTGGTTAACGGTTTCACAACCAACATTGGCAGCCTAGAAAAGCACTACGTCTACAAAACCACCCGTCTTAACTTAGATAAACCTATTATTTTTGACTTAATTTTAATTCTTACAAGTACAATTCAGTCTTTTTAAATTCAGTTTTATTCGGCTCAAATTTTACTCTTTAGCTTAAATTATATCCTAACAATTTTGTTCGCTTTAGTTCAATCGTCTCAGTCCAAAAAAATCGGCGAACCAGAGTAAGGCTGGTCAAACGTGTGAGTGAGCTCGAGCCGGGCTTCGCTGGATGAACATGGATACAACTCGAGGTAGGGGCCGGATTCGGCAAGTCCGCAACGGACTTGGTGGAGTTGGACCCATAACCGGCCCGAGTAGGATCATGACGGGTTGGGTAGGTTTTGCTCGTCCTAGCCCAACCCTAGTTTTTTACTAGCCGACTCACGGGCTGGGCCGACCTTGATGTTTAAGTTTTAACCAACCCTAAACCCTAGTTACTAAAGTACCATAAAGATAGTCAAATACACTACATTAGTGCATACCACCCCCCTCATGATAAAGTGCATGTTTGACCTTCTTTATGGAAAATAATTTTTACTTTTGTAAAGGAGTTTTTATAAAACTAGTTTTTGATAAAATTGTTCATGTTTGGCCAAAATTTTTAAAAAACTATTTTTATCAGTTTTATCGTGTTTGGCCTAACTAGTTTCTATCAATTTTTTTTGGATTTTGGCACTGAAATAACTTAAGAGCAACGTGAAAGGAGAAATAGAAGTAACAATTTGCTACTTCTGTTTCTAGGTGTTTCTAGGAGTCACTCTTAGTATGTGTTTGGCCCTGCTTTTCAACTGTTTTTTCAACCAAAGAAATAGAAGCTGGGTCAAACACTACTTTTTAAAAAACTAAAAACTAATTTTATTAAACAAAAATTCTAAAACTGATCCCTAGAAACACCTAGAAACAGAAGTAGCAATTTGTTACTTCTGTTTCTCTTTTCACGTTGCTCTTAAGTTATTTGAGCGTCAAAACCCAAAAAAATACCGCCAAAATCCAAAAAAATACCGCCAAATACCAACTTTCAGATTTTGTTTACCTCTTATAAAATAAAATTGTCTGGTGTGAGGGTGAGTCTTACTAGATGTCGGAATTCTCGCAAGTTAATCCCGCTCTTTTGTATATCTATAATATAATATATTTTAGCAAAATAAAAAAATTTGATAGAAACTAGTTAGGCCAAACACGATAAAACTGATAAAAATAGTTTTTAAAAAAATTTGGCCAAAGAGGAACAATTTTTTCAAGAACTAGTTTTACAAAAACTCCTTTGCAGAAGTAGAAATTCTTTTTTATAAACAAGGCCAAACATGCACTTAGTATTTTTGTTTAATAAAATTAGTTTTTAGTTTTTTAAAAAGTAGTGTTTGACCCAACTTCTAATTCTTTGGTTGAAAAAACAGTTGAAAAGCGGGGCCAAACACATACAAAATAAATATATATACTTAAAAGAGGAACTTTTCGAGCGATGTGATTGGTTCAAGTTTTGTGAATTTTTTAAGTTATAATTATGAGAATTGGAAAACTATTTATTTAATTGACTATTATCTTAAATGATTAAAATTTGAGAATTGACCAACCATAAATTAATTAAGTAATTAAGTACTTAGATATACTTTACAACTAATAATAATAAAATAAGTAGCTAATAGATAGAATTTACAACTGGTTAGAATTATAAAATAAAAGAAGACAAGTGCGACTCAAACACGTCCCCTATTATATTAGGGAGTATATATATTTGCATCAGTATTTATTCGTCTTTCCAATGTTTTTGCTTTGATTTTAATTTCTTTATGTTGTTTCCATCTTATATATTTGTTTTCTTTATCATTTTTACACAGATGTATACTAACTACTGTATGTTTTTGCTACGGAAATTTTTTCAGGACAACGGTCGCCAATTCGGCACGCTTGAAATGACTATAAGAAGCCTAGCTACTAGAGATATAAGAGGTCATTAACTTATTATAGTCTTGAAAATTACCGTACCTTTGAATCTTTGATATGATCTAATCAATAGAAAATCATCACATTGGTATTTAAGAAATTCTTATGCACGTGGGATTAATTCAAGAGCCAAACATAAAAGTTAATTTCGAGCAATATTACTGCAAGAATTTGATCAACAATAATATAATATATAGGTTATATAATTTTGAATGTATTAGAATTCTAGCTGCGCAATTACACAATATATATTTGAGTGTGATACAAAGTCTAATTATTATGTAAAGACTCTTTTGTATTATGACCTCGACCTTACCACAATATTGTGTTTGTTATAATATTATTCCTATATATTTAAGCAAAAAGTATTTCTCCAATATTTACAGTTTTTTTACAATGTCTGTTTTACAAGATGTTATAATGTCATTAAAATATTGATCCAAATCAACTTGTACTATAAGAAATCAGCACCAATAACGATTTGAGGTGTTGTCAGATGCCACGCATTATGTAGAACGGTATACCCATACCATGAATATTCTTTGGAAAGTAATCGTTCTCACATAGATTGAGCAAAATATAGTTACATATTCGTTATAATTAAATGTTTTCAAGGCAACCATAACGATTAAGATAAATACCAATTAAAAATATAATTAAATATATAGTAATAAAAAATCAGCTGGATAATTATTGTTTTTAGAGCGATTATCTTGGATATTACTTTGTAAAAATAAATTAATTATATAAATAAAGAGATAATTAAATTAAATAGTAATAAAATGTCGGTTGGATAATAATTGAATTAGTTAAAAAAATAATTGATTTCATTAGCAATTATTTTAGAGCAATTTCATTGGCTATTACTTTGGTTAAATAAATTAAGTATATAAATAAAAAGATAATTAAATATATAGTAATCAAATATCAGTTAGATAATCATTGTTTTTAGAGCGATTAAATTGGTTATTACTTTGTTTAAATAAATTAAGTATATAAATAAAAAGCTAATAAAATAGTAATAAAATATCAGTTGGATAATAATTGAATTAATTAATAAAATGATTGATTTCATTAGCTATTGTTTTAGAACAATAATTTCATTGGCTATTACTTTAATTAAATAATTAAGTATATAAATAAAAAGATAATTAAATGGTAATAAAATATCAGTTGGATAATTATTGTTTTTAGAGCGATTACTTCGATTATTACTTTGGTTAAATAAATTAAGTATATAAATAAAAAAAATAATTAAATAGTAATAAAATATCAGTTGGGTAATTATTGAATTAGTTAATATAAATTGACTGTAAACTATTGAATTAAATAATAAAATATGATTTTAAACTAAGAGTTTTGGCTACCGTAGAGTTATAGGGATTAAGGAGACTTTGAGATATGAGCTAACCACTTTTGATATAATATAGTACCTTTTTTTAATAAAACAAAATTAATTTTATAACAACATTATCCATTTGGAGTAAAACATTAGCTTCGTATTTTTGTCAATGGAATTTTTTTTTGACAAATACGAGCTACGGAATGCAAACACATAAGAATATGAGCTAATGTAAAAAGAATACGATTTTAAGAGAATCAGAAACTAGAAAATACGAGCACAAACAATGCGAGTTATTAACCTAAGAATACGAGTTAATATAAAAAGAATACGAACTATTAAGCTAAGAATACGAGCTAATGTAAAAACAATACGATCTATTAAGATAAGACGGGCTTTAATTAAAATATGAGCACAAATGAATACGAGCTAATGAAAAAACAATACGAGCTATTAACATATTACGAGCTTTAAAATATGAGCACAAATGAATACGAATATGAGATCAAAAGGATCACGGGCTTAAATATACAAGCACATAAGAATACAGCCTAATAAGATGATAATACGAGCTAATATAAACAAAATACAAAAACACAAGCTAATTGAAACACTTCTCGATCTAAAAAAAATAGACCCATATTTGCAATACGTTAAATTTCATGATATAATAGGCACTTAAGATTACGAGTTATAATTAAAAGAATACGAGCTACAAAATACGAATACATAAGAAATTCGAGCTAATGTTAAAAGAATAAGAACTTAAGAGACTCAGGAACTAAAAATACGGGCATATAAGAAGGCGAGCTATTAATGTAAGAATGCGTACTAATAGAGTTATTAAGCTAAGAATACGAACTAATGTAAAAAAATACGAGCTATTAAGATAAGAATACGAGTTAATGTAAAAAAAACATACGAGCATATTAGAGGATCAAGAACTTACTAATATGAGCATATAAGAATACGGGTTAATATAAAAATAATACATGAGCCAATGTAAGAAGAGTACGGGCTAATAAGATAAGAATACGAGCTATTAAGATAAGAATACGAGCTAATGTAAAAAGTATACGGGTTAATAAGATAATAATACGAGCTATTAAGATAAGAATATGAGATAAAGTAAAAAAGAATATGATATATTGTAAAACAAATACGAGTTAATATCAAAAGAATACGAGCTCCAACTATCTTCATATATTACAAATATTGGAAAAAAAAAATCTTCAAGATGATGCTCAAATGAAAAGTATAGAAGTTATTATAAAAATATATGTGCTTAAAATATTATTTTAACAGTGATGTGTAATATGTAAGTGTCTTCCCAAGACCATTGAATTGAAAGTACATGTTTCTGTTTCTATTGGAGTTTCATGCACTTTCAACGTTTCATGTTGTTCCGATGATGATACATCTGATATTTCATTAGCCATAAAAAATAATCATACTTAAATTATTCTCTTTTTTTTGGTGAAAGGTAAGTAGTATATATAAGACAAAAGTCAAAATTACAAGGATACTCTATATCAGATATAAGAATCTACGCTATAGCTCGACCTTGTGAAGAACTGCTTCAAGAAGCAACTAATTTGCAGCACCTAGCTTATTTCAAAACAGCCATTACTACACTCATGCACTGCCATAAACATTCTGACCTTATTTCAGAACTAACAAATAGACCCCATTCATCTGAATTGCATTCCTGCGTCTGCCAGACTTGCTGACCCATTGCTCTGCCAAAAGCAGCCATGGCCATCTACTCTACTACTCTGCCTTACCCCCTACACTCTACTTTCCTTGTGATAAACGACTTCAAAGTCCCGCACATTCCAGATCCTTGCCTTTCCTGGACTACGCAGCACCAACTGACACTGCCCATCCAGAACAGACCCCTTCTGTGCAGACCTGCAACACCCTCTACTACATAACTCCTCATCTGATCACTACTAAAAAACTATCCAGCAGATAATCAGACCTTCGTAGTCCAGGAAAGGCAGGGATCTGGAATGTGCGGGACTTTAAAGTCGTTTATCACAAGGAAAGTAGAGTGCAGGGGGTAAGGCAGAGCAGTAGAGTAGATGACTATGACTGCTTTTGGCAGAGCAATGGGTCAGCAAGTATAAAAAAATTCTTCAAGATGATGTTCAATTGAAATGTATAGAAGTTATTATAAAAATATATGTGCTTAAAATATTATTTTGACAGTGATGCGTAATATGCAAGTGTCTTTCCAAGACCATTGAATTAGAGGTACATGTTTCCGTTTCTATTGGAGTTTGATGCACTCTCAACGTTCCATGTTGTTCCGATGACGATACATCTGATATTTTATTAGCCATAAAAAATAATCATACTTAAATTATTCTCTATATATGCCTATTATACTAAGTATTTTTAGAAGATTAGCTGTTACGATAATTACTTTTGAATCCATGTCAAGATATTACCCGGACCCGGGCATGAAATCTAGTAATGTTGTATTGCAGAAACTAGAATGTGACAATTATTCAATTAATAATCCAAATCTGGAAAGAAGGTGTCATCTTCCTAGTTCAACAACTCCCTCAAGACAATATAATCAAACAAATAATCTGATCATGGACATAAAATTGAATTAATTCTTGAAAATTTGATTAATACTTGATATAATCATATAACAAAACACTAAAATGACATACAAAAATGTTGCAGTAGTTGGTTGTGGCGCGGCCGGGCTTGTCGCTGCTCGTGAGCTACGTAGAGAGGGACACGAGGTGGTCGTGTTTGAGCGTGGGGCGCAATTAGGTGGGACATGGGTTTACACCCCGGAAACTGAATCTGACTCGCTTGGACTTGACCCGACTAGGACCATTGTTCATTCCAGTCTTTATAAGTCTCTAAGGACTAACATCCCTAGAGAATTTATGGGTTTTCGCGATTTTCCATTTGTTGTTTTGGGTAATTCTTCAAATTTCGTAGTTTAGTCGCTTTTATTATACCTATGAATCTACGATCCTCTCAAATGTATTCTGCTTTTGTCTTATATATATACCTTCCGGCTTCCACGTGACATGTATATTTGACCCGTCTTAAATGATAATTTACTCTTGGTTTTCTATAAAAGGTTTGAGATTAATGTATTATTGGATTGATAATTGATTAGGTCCCGGATTTGAATACCCTTTATTCGTGTACTCGTAGTACTGCTGGTCTGCCGGATTGATTAGCTTCCGGATTTGAATACCCTTTATCTCATACTATGTCGTATTGCTGGTCTGCTGGATTGATTAGTTCCCAAATTGATGTATTGTTGGATTGATTAGCTCGCGGATTTGAATACCCTTTATCTCATACTCGTAGTATTGCTGGTCTGTTGGATTGAGAGTGGTTAGTTTGCACAGGCCCCCATACCGTGTGCTGGTTTCCACTTCGTGAGTTTTCGAGGGGTTTTGGGACACTGATACTATAATAGATGAACCATCTCAACCAAAACCTTAAGGTGACGTTGAGGACCAACTATTATTAATATTCCTATTATATTGTTGGATTGATTAGCTCGCGGATTTGAATACCCTTTATCTCATACTCGTAGTACTGCTGGTCTGTTGGAGTTATTAGTTCCCGGACTGATGTACTGTTGGATTGATTAGCTCGCGGATTTGAATACCCTTTATCTCGTACTCGTAGTACTGCTCGTCTGCTAGATTTATTACTTCCCGGACTGATTACTTTGCAGACTTGCCTGATAGAGATTCGCGGAGATTTCCAAACCATGAGGAGGTACTGGAATACTTGAAGGATTTCGCTCATGAATTCCAACTCAGTGATCTTATTCGCTATCAGACCGAGGTATTCTTTATTGGCCCGGAAATTGAGGGAAAGTGGAAGGTTAAATCCAGGAGCAAGCCGAGCAACAGCAAGGATGAATTAGTTGAAACCTATGATGCTGTGGTTATCTGTAATGGGCATTACACTGAACCAAAAATTGCTGATATACCCGGTAGGTAGTAACTTATTTGTAATCGCTGTATGGAACGGTTTTCAATAATAATCCGTTTCTAATCCTGTACAGGTATCGAGGTTTGGCCAGGGTCGCAATGTCATAGCCACAATTATCGTACTCCTGATCCTTATCGAGATCAAGTATGTTGCGACTGAAATCTTGTACTGTCATTTATATGTGCAGGAAAATGATGTTTTTCTGTTCTTCGGTTTTTCCTGGTATCAGGTTGTAGTTTTGATAGGGGGTTCGACAAGTGCAGCTGATATCTGCCAGGAAATATCGCGAGTTGCCAAAGAAGTCCATGTAGCATGTCGATCAGAACGTGGCAGAAATTTTATACAGAAACATGGTTTCGACAACGTTGTTGTCCATCCAATGGTACTGTAATGCCTCGGCCATAGCCTTATTAGTTTAAAAAACCGTTCTTTGGCACATACTAACCAGTAACCACTCGAATGAAAAATGCAGATAGACGGAGTCCACGAGGATGGAAAAGTCGTGTTTGAAGACGATACTGATGTGATTGCAGATGTCATTCTACATTGTACAGGGTATTTTCTAGGCTTAATCCAGTACAAAGTACAGTACATCATACCTGATACCGCGAATATATAACTTGTTTCAGGTACAAGTATCATTACCCCTTCCTGCATACGGATGGTGTCGTGAATGTATCAGATAATCGAGTTGGACCGCTGTATAAACATGTTTTCCCCCCTGCATTAGCCCCGGGGATCTCCTTCATCGGTCTACTTAGAAACGTAAGTTTTGTTTCCGGTACCATATGCTGCATCTGCAACAGTTTCATAGCTAACACAACATGTTATTTTGTACTAGTTCCTTTTTTTTTTTTTTTGGTGACGAGGGGTTTAATCCCCCGGGCCCATACACTCCCGCACCACCACATGGACCAGCCCCAGCTAGTAATCGAACCTGAGACCTCTCAACTCCTGCATTTCTGCAAGCTTTAAGGTTTAACTCAGTTATCACTGGACTAACACCACTTGGTTATTTGTACTAGGTTTTACCTTTTCTACATCTCGAACTTCAAAGTAAATGGATAGCCGGGGTCTTGTCAGGGCGACTATCACTCCCATCGGAAGAACAAATGATGCAAGACGTAGACGGTTTATACTCAAAATTGGAAGCGACAAATGTCCCAAAGCGAGACACTCACAAGCTTAACTTTGACGTAAGTTATGCTATAAGCGATTTTATACACTTTTTTTTTTTTACAGATGTCAGTTAGTTTAACGGGAATGTTTAAATGTATTGGCAGTTTGGAATGGCGGATTGGTTGGGTAGCCAATGTAGTTATCCTATCGAGAAATGGATAAAGGACGCGTCCAATGTGGGTCTCAATGAGTACAAGACCCGACCAAGTACATTTCGGGATAACGAAGAGCCTTTCAATGACTACATGAGCCGAGCAAGTACAGTTCGGGATGACGAAGAGCCGGAACAGCAAGAGCACCAATAATAAAACATTTTAATCAATAATTTAAGCAATGATCAAACTTGTACTTGCAATTTATATGGCATTCAGTTGCATACAAACAATATAAAAATAAAAAGATGTTAAGTTTTAAAAATAATAATAAAAAAATTGCACCAGCCGGGAATCGAACCCGGGTCTGTACCGTGGCAGGGTACTATTCTACCACTAGACCACTGGTGCTTGTTTGATAGCACAACAATAATGTAACACTATGGTCTATAATATTCATTTTTGTAGTTAATCATTTATGTACGGGTTTTACTTTTTTTTTTTTTACGAAGGCTTTTTTTAAAAAAAATTTCATAGTATGTTGTTTGCCTAGAGAGGGAAAAAATCTCTTTAATTTTCATTCTTACAAATTTAATCAAGTTTGTTAAATTACAAAATTATAGATGTTAATTTTCATATCGATCAGTAATAATTCTAATTATTAAGTTTATTAATTATATTATATCAAATTAGGGAATTAATTTATACTAATTAAATTAGAGTTTGTTTTAAGGAGTCACTGGCCTTATTTATCGGGGAAAATCAAGGAATTAATTTATGTACATGAAATAACAAAATCCATTCATTAATGAGCATCACCCTAATTATTTTGTTGTTCAAGTGCCTTAAACCTTATTTGGAGGGGAAATGTCAATTATTATTATTATTATTATTATTATTATTATTATTATTATTATTCATTTTGTTCTTTAAGCGGCTTCCATCCCAATTAGATGATTATACAACCAGATATATACATATATTTTACGTGTTTTATAACAAAGAATTTGAGCTTATGCATATATTTTACGAGTTTTATTGAAAAGAATCTGAGCGTTTTTCTAAAATATTGCAAATCAAAACATTATATTGAAACTCAAAAATAATAAATTTAAAACTCAAAGATTTTAATTTAAACACTAAAAAATTATAGTGCAAGAAAAAATTGTTAAAACTCGAAAAAAATTATATATGAGCTCAATTAGATTTATATTAGATAATGTAGGATGTTCATATAGATCTGGATATATAGTTCTATTTGTGCTTCCATACTAATCGTTTATTTAACTTTTTATTCTTTATGAGGGTAGTTTTAATCAAAGATTGATACAGTCTTCTCAATCTTCAATTTAATTAGAATTTAATTTACGATAATTCATCAACCGTTTCGGTTCAAAAAAAGGGGCATAAAAATAGTCAAATACACTACACAAGTGCATATTACTCTATCAATTTATCATCATAGTCAAATAATGTAATCTTGAACAATGTGACAATTAATAATCCCAATCTCAACAACCAACTAAGACAATATAAATATATAATCAAACAAACAATCTAATCATTGACATAAAATTGAATTAATTCATTTAATTGCATTAATACTTGATATAATCATATAACAAAACACTACAATGACATGTAAAAATGTTGCAGTAGTTGGCTGTGGCGCGGCCGGGCTTGTCGCTGCTCGTGAGCTACGTAGAGAGGGACACGAGGTGGTCGTGTTTGAGCGTGGAACGCAATTAGGTGGGACATGGGTTTACACCCTCGAAACTGAAACCGACTCGCTTGGACTCGACCCAACTAGGAACATTGTTCATTCCAGTCTGTACCAGTCTCTGAGGACTAACATTGCTAGAGAACTTTTGGGCTTTCGCGATTTTCCATTTATTGATTCGGGTAATTCTTGAAATTGCGTAGTTTAGTCGCTTTTAGGGTTTAGGGTTTAGGGTTTGGATTGATTAGGTCTCGGGTTTGAATACCCTTTATCTCGTAGTATTGCTGTTTTTTCTTGCAGGGTTGGCTGATAGAGATCCGCGGAGATATCCAAAACACGAGGAGGTATTGAAATACTTGCAGGATTTCGCTCGTGAATATAAACTCAATGATCTGATTCGCTACCAAACGGAAGTATTGTTTGTTGGACCGGGAATTGAGGGAAAGTGGAAGGTCAAATCGCGAAGAAATAGCATGGATGAATTGGATGAGATATATGATGCTGTGGTTATCTGTAATGGGCATTACACTGAACCGAGAATTGCTGTCATACCCGGTATTGAGGTTTGGCCGGGGTGGCAATGTCACAGCCACAATTATCGTACTCCTGATCCTTATCGAGATCAAGTATGCCTTTAGCCGTCCACCCATGTTGTTTCGTTTTTCTGCAGGAATTTCTCGAGTAAATGACGTTTATTTCTACTGTCATCAGGTTGTGGTTTTGATAGGCGGTTCCTTAAGTGCAGCCGATATCTGCCAGGACATAACAGGAGTTGCGAAAGAAGTTCATGTATCATGTCGATCAGAAATCAGCATAAATTTTATACAGAAACACGGTTTGGACAACGTGTTTGTGCATCCGATGGTAATGCACATTAACTGTTTGGGTGACGGGATGCCTCTGTTACAACGCATACTAACAAGCAAATAAAAATGCAGATAGACAGAGTTCATGAGGATGGAAGAGTCTCGTTTGCAGACGGTACTGATGTTATTGCAGATGTCATTCTACATTGTACAGGGTATTTCCTGGTTTACTTTTACTTACTAGAGTACTTCAACCAGCTGTGTTTTCTCGGCGTTAATTGTTTCTGTTGGGTCTATGCCTTGAATCTGTTAGTCGCCGCTTCGAACGACTATGCGGGGTCTGAATTCTGTTTTGGGCTAGGGTTTCTGTCTGGGCCTTATTAGGTCAAATCTATATCTTATTAGGTTAAGAGTACTATATAAACTCTTAACGTCTACCCTAGCATCATCATATTCTATATCGTTCTGAATCTGTAATCTGAAAACTCGTCACATTAATAAAACTCGCTCCCTTCTGCCTAGTGGACGCAGCTAACACACCGTTAATGAACTACGTAAATCTGTGCGTATTGTTCTTTATTGCTGCATACAACTTCTTGCAGGTACAAGTATCATTACCCTTTCCTGCACACAGGTGGTGCAGTAAATGTTGAAGATAATCGAGTAGGACTGTTGTATAAACACGTTTTCCCCCCTGCATTAGCTCCGGGGATCTCCTTCATCGGTATACCGAATTTTGTAAGCTTTGTTCTACACCAGTCCCTCTGATACTGCAATATTACATGCTGTCAATGCTGCAATGCTGTATTTCTGATTTTCCTGTTCATACCAGATTCTGCCTTTTCTGCATTTCGAACTTCAAAGTAAATGGATAGCAGGGGTGTTGTCGGGGAGAATCCCGCTTCCATCAGAAGAAAACATGATGCAAGACATTGAAGCATTTTACTCGAATCTTGAAGCTAAAAACGTGCCAAAGCGACATACTCACAAGCTTAGTGATTTTGAGGTATAAGATTATAGGCGCAACGTCTTATACTAAACCCTAAACCCTAAACCCTAAACGTCTTATATGTGAGACCGACTCATCTTATAAATTCAATGTTATTTCAGTTTCAGATAGAGGATTGGCTAGCTGAGCAATGTGGTTGCGCTCCTATCGAGAAATGGAGAAAGGACGCGTTCTATATGGGTTTCACTGACGTGATCGCCAGACCAACTACATATCGGGATGAGCAAGGTTTTAGTGAAGAACCGAGTCTACAAGCGCACCAGTAATTTGATCGATACTTGGTTTCAGAACGATGTTTTGACGATGGTAGTTCAAAGATAATAACTTCTTCTTGTGATTAGATGAATGTGTACTGCAGAGTACAGACTCATGTATTTGACATTATCAGGACACAAATTCTCATTTATCTAAGAGAAAAAGTAAGCTGCGCCAGCCGGGAATCGAACCCTGTCTGTACCGCAGCAGGGTACTATTCTCCCAGTACTAGAGTTGGCAAAAGCTGGCTCGATGCGAGGAACCCGACCCGATACAACCCGGAAATTGGGTGAACCAAAGTCGACCCACCCGACCCATGGTCCGATATTATCTCAACTCGATAGATGGCCCGATAATAAATTAGGTTAATACTCCATTCCAATCAATTCTATACATTTCATTTTTTGGACACTATTCATAAGTCGAGTGAATTTTCGACACAACTTCTAATACTCTATATAACATAAAAGAAAGTAATGTGAGATCTTGTTTAAATTGTTTTAAAAATTTTATAATTTTTATTAATATGTAACTAAAGTTATTAATAAAAGAAAACGGGTATTGGCAAACGTGAATAAAGTAAATAGAATTGATTGGAATGAAGTAAGTATATAATAATGGTTTAAATAACATCAAATCGACTTCATATTAATTATTTTCATTTAAAAAAATTACAATTAATACACATATCCATTGTTTAAACCTAAAATTATCATTTAAATTAAATATATGAGATAAAATATAGGCTAATAAGCTGATCCAGCACCGACCCACTAATGATCCGATCCAATTTGCCACCCGCTGATGCCCTATATCGAAGATGAGACAACATGAACCGAACCGACCCTAAACCATCGCTGACCTGACCATTTTAACCCGACCCGATTGCCACCGACTTCCACTAGTACTTTGAACTGCTACCCTTAAAATTCCAAATTAATCATGAATTTAAATAATTGATTGAAACTATATCTAATTAACTCAAATTATTGTTTTAAGACGGATATACCCGTATATGATAAGATAGACGAGACAAAATCAGAATACCTAACAAATAATAAAGCAACCAGCCGACCCTTATTATCGCGTTTTAAACAAGAATTTGCGTTGTTAGTTTAATACACTGCACATTATCATCAATTCATTATGGTAAAATAATAATGTCTTGAACAGTGTGACAATTAATAATCCAAATCTGGAAGAAGGGTATCTGATCACGGACATAAATATGAATTAATTCATTTAATTGCATTAATACTTGATATAATCATATAACAAAACACTAAAATGACATCCAAAAATGTTGCAGTAGTTGGCTGTGGCGCGGCCGGGCTTGTCGCTGCTCGTGAGTTACGTAGAGAGGGACACGAGGTAGTCGTGTTTGAGCGTGGGACGCAATTAGGTGGGACATGGGTTTACACCCTCGAAACTGAAACCGACTCGCTTGGACTCGACCCGACTAGGAACATTGTTCATTCCAGTCTTTACCAGTCTCTGAGGACTAACATCTCTAGAGAACTTTTGGGCTTTCGCGATTTTCCATTTATTGAGTCGGGTAATTCTTGAAATTGCGTAGTTTAGTCGTTTTTTTTTTTTTTTTATGACGAGGGGTTTAATCTCCCGGGCCCACACATTCCCGCACCACCACATGGACCATGTAATGGTCATCGCCCCAGCTGGTAATCGAATCTGAGACATTTCAACTACTGCATTTCTGCAAGCTTTAATGTTTAATTCAGTTACCACTGGACTAATAGTGCTGTCATTTTTGCAGACTTGCCTGATAGAGATCCGCGGAGATATCCAAAACACGAGGAGGTACTGCAATACTTGCAGGATTTCGCGTGTGAATTTAGACTCAATGATCTGATTCGCTATCAGACCGAGGTACTGTTTGTTGGACCGGGAATTGAGGGAAGATGGAAGATCAAATCTAGAAGAAATAGCGAGGATGAACTCGATGAAACTTATGATGCTGTGGTTATCTGTAATGGACATTACACTGAACCAAGAATTGCAGACATACCTGGTATGCTGTGGTTACATTAAACCCGTCTTATTGAATGGTTTGCTGTAATAATCCGTCTCTAATCACGCAGGTATCGAGGTTTGGCCAGGGTGGCAATGTCACAGCCACAATTATCGTACTCCTAAACCTTACCGAGATCAAGTATGTTGCGAAGGAAATCTACTGAATGCCGCTGTTTCTGCAGGAATTTCTCGATTAATTATATTTTCTGTTGTTGTCAGGTTGTAGTTTTGATAGGGGGTTCGATAAGTGCAGTTGATATCTGCAAGGAGATAACCGGCGTTGCCAGGGAAGTTCATGTAGCATGTCGATCAGAACGTGGAAGAAATTTTATTCAGAAACTCGGTTTTGACAACCTGTTTCTCCATCCAATGGTAAAAACTAAAAACCGTCTGCACTAGCCAAAACGCCTCAGAATGCATTCGACACATTCTAACAGTACGGAAAAAATTGCAGATAGACCGAGTTCATGAGGATGGTCGAGTCACGTTTCAGGACGATGCAAACGTGACAGCGGATGTCATTCTACATTGTACAGGGTATTTTCCGGCTTAATTTACTGCAGAGTACATCTGATAGATGAATCATCTCAACCATACCTATTATTAATATTCCTAATACGCTCCCTCACTCAAATACCCATTGGGCCGTGTGCTGGTTTCCACTTCGTGGTTTTTGAGGGGTTTTGAGGTTGCCAGGATTCGAACCCGTGATCTTCGGTCACACTGACTTTGATACCATGATAGATGGACCATCTCAACCAAAACCTTAAGGTTATGGTTGAGGCCCAACTATATCAGACCTTTTCTTTTTTCGTGTTAAATGAAGGTGATGTCGAAAATTCTTTCAGGTACAAATATCATTACCCCTTCCTTCATACGGATGTTGTCGTGAATGTAGATGATAATCGAGTAGGACCGTTGTATAAGCATGTTTTCCCTCCTGCATTAGCCCCGAGGATCTCCTTTATCGGCATCCCGAGTTTTGTAAGTAACTATATGCTGGAATGCTGTCTACTGCAGTAATTTCACGGGTAGCATAACTAGTACTGTGTTTTTATGATTTTACGGCTGCAGGTTATGCCTTTTGTACTGTTCGAACTTCAAAGTAAATGGATAGCAGGGGTGTTGTCGGGGCGCATATCGCTTCCCTCCGAGGAACAGATGATGCAAGACGTAGAAGCTTTGTACTCAAAATTGGAAGCGACAAACGTGCCAAAGCGATATACTCACAAGCTTAATAATGATTTCGAGGTAATTATTTTGAGAACGTCTTACATGTGAGACAAACCCATTGCTTGCTCATTTATGTGTTGTCTCGATATTTTGACAGTTCGAGATAGAGGATTGGCTGGCGGAGCAATGTGGTTGCCCTCCTATCGAGAAATGGAGGAAGGACGTGTTTTATGCCGGTCACATGAACTTGATAACCCGACCAAATACATATCGGGATGACCAAGGTTTTAGTGAAGAAACGGTTCCAACAGGCGCACCAATAAGTTAATCGATACTTTGTTTCAGAACCATGTTTTTGCACAAATAGGAGTATATGAGCATCGTACCTCTAATACAAATCTAATTGAGCTTATATGCAATTTTTTTGAGCTTTTAACAATTTTTTCTGCATTTTAAATTTTTAGGGTTAAAATTAAAATCTTTCGGTTCTATTATGTACTGTATTATTTTTGAGTTTCAATATAATTTTTTTATAAAAAGCTCAAATTCTTTCTTATAAAGCTCGAAATCTATACTACCGGTCAGTCGGGATTCTGGCTATGTGTGATCAAACATGGAAAAAAAATGAAATATAGAGTGCACCAGCCGGGAATCGAACCCGGGTCTGTACCGTGGCAGGGTACTATTCTACCACTAGACCACTGGTGCTTATTTGATCAGTTGAATAATTTGTTTTTATAATTCCTCTGCTAAAAAAGCGTACCACATATGGCTAAAGGAATTTTGTTGTTCTCTAAATAGTTGCAGTAAATTAGTAAGTACTAGTTTGGCAAACCAAAAATAATCTTGAATTCAAATTATTGATCGAAAATATCGTTAATTAGCACGGTTTTTTTGTTTAAAATAGGTATATATTCGTTTTGTTAAAAAAAGTTTGATGAAACCGATCAAAATGCTACCTACAATATTTGTTTGGTTGGCGGATATGAGTCAAAATCAGGATTATTCTAATTTAAATCCTAATGGTTTTATTTAGCCAAAATTGTCACTATCGATATTATTTGTGATGTACATTTCTTGCGTATTGAAAAGAAGGTCAAAGGTTACGTTAGGCTAACAAGATTATGTCTTGACAGATAAAAATCACGAAAAAAAGATATTCTCAATTATGATAAAAGTTCAAAACTGTTGAGATATTGTCGAGATATTCACATAATTAGAGATTTCCCTTCTATATTCCTAACAAAAACCAAAGAACATAATTAGATATTTCCGAAATCATGTTGGATTGCACGATTTTAACATTAGTTAATACTCTGGCCGGATAAAACCATATAACAAATCATAAATTTTAAATTGAATACGGGCACGTTCCGTCACACGCCCAAGACATGGATTGCTTTATTTCCTCCCAGTTGTCTTCCCATCTGCTTTATTGTGAGAGATCATCAGCTTGTGTCGGATAATACCCATCACAAACAAGACGCTTTGATAACAAAATCCGAAAAGTAGGCGTCACAAACAAGACGGTTTTTCTAACGTGTGCCTATAGGGCACATGTTAATAATCTAAATGCGGAAAGATTACACCATATTTTCGTTAATTATGGTAAAAATGACTTTCTACCTAATAATCAGATGAGAATATGTTGTAAATCTTTCTGTATTAAGATTATTAATGTGTGCCCTAGGGGCATACGTTAAAAAAACCGTAATTTAATTAATACATTAAAATTGGATTACTTGATAAAACCATATAACCAAATGTTGGTAGTGATGGCTTAAGAAGCTAACTTGCCTTCTGTCTTCACTCTTCGTCTCCCACATCGGTGGATTATTCGTCTTTTTCCGTGTTTATATTCGCGTTGGTCCCTCCTTGGGGAAGCATGACACGAGGGGTTTTTGTCGAGAGTGTTGGATGGGCTTATAAATAGTCAGTGGCTACATTACCACGGCGATAAGTATATGATGATATGCAAAAAAGTTGCAGTAGTTGGCTGTGGCGCGGCTGGGCTTGTAGCTGCCCGTGAGCTACGTAGAGAGGGACATGAGGTGGTCGTGATTGAGCGAGGGACGCAGTTAGGTGGGACGTGGGTTTACACGACTGAAACTGAAACGGAACCTGACTCGCTTGGACTTGACCCGTCTAGGACCATTGTTCATTCCAGTGTTTACAAGTCTCTTCGGACTAATGTCCCTAGAGAACTTTTTGGTTTTCGCGATTTTCCATTTGTTGCTTCCGTTGGTTTTCGCGATTTTCCATTTGTTGCTTCCGGTAATTCTTTATATTTTGTTCGTGTTATAACGGAAGTACAGATAAAGATAAAAACGAACAATAAAGAACAATACACACAGGCCAGAAGCAGAGATATGATGACTGCTAGGGTAGAGGTTAAGAGTTTATATGGTACTCTTAACTATACAATACAGATTTGACCTGATCTAATAAGGCGCTGACAGAAACCCTAGCCCAATACAGAATTCAGATACCGGTTTCAGGGCGTTGCGTTTCCCCGAACCCCAAAACCAGGGCGCTTCGCCCCTGGACCCAGACTCGCTGACCGGTCAGCGAGACCCCGCATAGTCGTTCGAAGCGGTGACTAACAGATTCAAGGCATAGACCCACCGTTCGGGATTCTTCTCACATATTTTGAAAAACGTATGAAAATGAATGAATCAGGGGAGTAATTGTCTTGCAGGATTGCCTGACAGAGATTCGCGAAGATATCCAAAACACGAGGAGGTACTGAGATACTTAGAGGATTTCGCTTCTGAATTTAGACTCAATGATCTGATTCGCTTTCAAACGGAGGTAGTGTTTGTTGGAGCGGAAATAGAGGGAAAGTGGAAGATCAAATCCCGAAGAAATAGCATGGATGAATCGGATGAAACCTACGATGCTGTGATTATCTGCAGTGGACATTACACTGAGCCAAGCATTGCTGACATACCCGGTAAGACGGGAACTAATGCTTTGGTTATCTGTAATCGTTGTATGGAACGGTTTAGGGTTTAGGGTTTAGGGTTTAGGGTTTAGGGTTTAGGGTTTAGGGTTCAGGGTTCAGGGTTTAGGGTTTAGGGTTTTAGGGTTTAGGGTTTAGGGTTTAGTTATCTGTAATCGTTGTATGGAACGGTTTAGTGGTTTACCATAATACGCCGTCTCTGACTCTGCAGGTATTGAGGTTTGGCCGGGGTGGCAAAGTCACAGCCACAATTATCGTACTCCTGAACCTTACCGAAATCAAGTATGTTCTGCGCGTTTGTGCAGGAATTTCAGGAATTTGTGCAGGAATTTCTCGTCTAAATGACGTTTTCTTCTGTTATCAGGTTGTCGTTCTGATAGGGGGTTCCTTAAGTGCAGCTGATATCTGCAAGGACTTAGCAACAGTTGCGAAAGAAGTTCATGTCGCTTGTTGTTCAGAACGTGGCAGAATTTTTATACAGAAACATGATTTCGACAACGTGATTGTGCATCCAATGGTAAAGCCTCAACCCGCTCCTTTCTCTGCAGGCACCGCGATTTTAACCAGTTGAACAAAAAAATGCAGATAGATAGAGTCCAGGACGATGGCAGAGTCGTGTTTGAAGACGGTACTGATGTGATTGCAGATGTCATTCTACATTGTACAGGGTATATTTTCCTGGTTTACTGACTCGAGTACTTCAACCGGCTTTCTTTTCTCGGTGTTATAACGGAAGCACAGAGAAAGATAAAAACAAACAGTTTCAGATTACAGGTTCAGAACGGTATATTGTGATATGATAGGATAACTGCTAGGTTAGAGGTTAAGAGTTTATACAGTACTCTTAACCTAATACAATACAGATTTGACCTAATAAGGCCCAGACTGAACCCTAGCCCAATACAGAATTCAGACCCCGCATAGTCGTTTGAAGCGGCGACTAACAGATTCAAGGCATAGACCCAACACTCGGCATTAAAAAAGTTTCATTCCTGCACACAACTTCTTTCAGGTACAAGTATCACTACCCCTTCCTGCACACAGGTGGTGCAGTAAATGTAGAAGATAATCGAGTAGGACCGTTGTATAAACACGTTTTCCCTCCCGGATTAGCCCCGGGGATCTCCTTCATCGGTGTACCAAATTACGTAAGTTTTGCTTTACAACCCTGCAACCCTGCAACCCTGTAACCCTGCAGGTCTGCAATACTGTATTTCTGATTTTCCTGGTTTATACCAGGTTCTGCCTTTCCTACATTTCGAACTGCAAAGTAAATGGATAGCAGGAGTCTTGTCGGGGCGAATATCGCTGCCATCAGAAGACGAGATGATGCAGGACATAGAAGCCTTTTACTCGAAACTAGAAGCTACAAACGTGCCAAAGCGTCATACTCACCAACTCAAGGATTCCGAGGTAACTTATAATAGCGCAAAAACTATTCAATCGTCTTATATTTGAGACCGACTCATCTTATAAATTCAACGAAATGTTTTGACAGTTCGAGATTGAAAATTGGCTGGCCGAGCAATGTGGTAGCCTCCCCATCGAGAAATGGAGAAAGGATGTGTATTATATGGTTTACATCGACTTCATTACTCGACCAAGTACATTTCGGGATGACTACGGTTTTAGTTAAAAACCGTCTCAACTCCCAACAAACGAACCAATGATTTAATCGATAAGTTTCGACATCAAAAATAATAAAATAAATTGTATTTTTATTATTGATTTATTTGATTGTATAGATTGATGGTTTGGCCCTGTGGCCCATGTCCCTCCGAACATTTTGTATCTTGTTTCAGCAGATTTACGTAATGAATCGCAAACCCGTTTTGGGTTTTTTTAAAAAAAAAAAACGATTTATCGTTACAGCCGGACTAAAGAAACCGTATCCACAAAATTTGGGAGAAAAAAAAGAGAAGAAAACTCCCACATTCCAAATATAACCTAACCAACAAGTCTCCCCGGTGACGGGTTTATCCGTCAAAAATTTGCCGCGGGTCAAATATTACCCAGGTGTATAGATAAGACAAAACAGATTGTTAGTAAGGAGAAAAAGTAAAACCGACTTCAGCATAAAGGTGCTCGGTTCGGCACCCTTTTCCTCCGGTTCAAATGAGTATGATCAACCGGTTCACAACAAGTAGAAACTCGATTCAGACCGTGTTGAACCGAAAGATTACTCCGTTTCTTCCTCACAACCTCGGTTGTCGCGGTACATAAGAGAGCGGTCTGAAGATCACTATTGGCAGTTGAACCGGATGGCGAGTCGAGGACCGAGTCAGGGCTAATTTCGCACTCGTCCACGTCAGAAAATCTCATCATTGTTTTATTTGGCAGATTTAATTGTAAACTCCCTTGAGTTGCAACAATGTGCTTAACCTGCCAAATTAATATGATCATAATAAATTAATAAATCAATAAATTTATCGTAAAACTCCGTAAATTATTAAATACTCGTAAACACGTAATATAATCATCCCACCCAGTAAATTATTATCCGGTTTTATAAATCCGTCTTACACCATGTACAAATTTAAGTGTCGGGGTCCTAGAAGAACGAAAAACAATTTTTTTTTTTACGTAATTTATCTAATTTTTAGGCTAACGGAATAAAATTTTATTTTCATATCCACGATTACTTTATACAGATAATTTTTGTTTTATAAAACGGTCTTGAACACACAATCGTTAAACCTTGATTCATGAACATAACTATTAATTTTTAATTAGGACCCCCGAAATGAAAACTTTCTCAAAATCCACAACCGTCTTACACAAATAGGGTCCTCGATACTCGGAACTAAAAGTTGTCTAAGAAAAAAAATGGTCTATGCAACTTTATAAAAACCAATTGTGCAACTATATCAAACTATAAAAAAAATTGTTGATTATTATTATTATTATTATTATTATTTTATTTTTTTTATAAAAACCGCACCTTTTATATAAAGATCAAAGCAAAGTTTACATGAAAATAGGAATAAGCGGATTATACCATCAGAGGTAACAATTTTCTGTACATATTTTGAGTTTTTTAATAGAAAATTCGAGCTTTATTAGAAAAAATATGAGCTAGTTAAAATTTATGAACTCCTTGAGAAAATATTGAGTGCTGAAAATTATTATACAACTAAAATACAATCATATAAGTTGAACTATATTTTGAATTTAATATAAAAAAACTAAAATATAACTCCAAATAGTTTAAAAACTCAACAAATATATACACATAAGCTCAATAAAATACATCATGGTTGTACGATGTTATTATACATCTGGTTGTATAATCTTTTTGTGTGAAAATAGTGAGCAGCCGAGATAGTATCTGGGCACCAACCCCTTAGGAACTTTATAAAAACCGTCTTACACGAAGGGTTTTCTATTTTTATATAAAACCGTCTTACACAAACAGGGTCCTACGATAGCGGAAAAAAGAAGAAGTGAATATTCTAATACCTTGCAAGAAAGACAGCAAAAGATGAAAGGGTCTTGAAGATTTCTATTACATGTGAAGCATGAACTTTCTGAGCCTTTGTAATGCCTGTTTAATGGTCTTTCCTTCAAAAATACCACTTTTGCATTGTTTGAGATATATGCCTTCATAAAAAAAACAATTAAACAATATAAAAATTTGAGACGGTTTTGTTAAAAAAGATCGTTTTAAGCTTATTATTATGACGGTTTTAAATTAGATTATTGGTAAAAAAAACATAATTTAATCACACTTTTAAGGAAATTGCAACATGAAATCGATTGAACCACTAAAAAAACCGTCTTAATGACTTAAGGTTAAGACGGTTTTATGAAAAAAGACCGTTTTAAGCTTCTAATGATTAAAATTAGATTACAGGTAATAAAAAAAAAACAGTTTTTTTGTTGTTGATTGAACTAAAATAGAATTATGGGTATAGCTTTACAAACTTAGAATTGATGTAATTCGACAAAATGAACGAAAACCGTCTTAGGGTTTAAGACGGTTTTATGAAAAAGACTGTTTTAAGCTTATGCCGATTTTAAATTGGTTATTGGATGGTTTTATGAAAGAAGACCGACCGTTTTAAGCTTATGACGATTTTAAATGAGATTAATGTGTAAGTAAAATTACTTGAATGATAGAGCAAAATTCATAAAAATAAACATAATTTAATTACAATTCTCATTAAATTTCAAAATAAAATCAATTAATTGAATCACTAAAAAGTTTCTTTGTTGGTTAAACTAAAAAGAACTTAGAATGGATGTAATTTGACAACACGAACAAAACCCGTCTTAAATTTAGACAGTTTTACGAAAAAAATATCGTTTTAAGTTTATGACGATTTTAGAGGTGATTGATGTGTAAGTAAAATTACTTGAATGACAAGAGCAAAATCCATCAAAAAAACATAATTTAATCACAATTCATTAAATTTCAAAATAAAATCAATTAATTGAATCACTAAAACGAAAAACTTTATTTGTTGGTTAAACTAAAAAGAACTTACAATGGATGTAATTTGACAACATGAACAAAACCCGACTTAAACTTAGACGGTTTTACGAAAGAATACCGTTTTAAGATTATGAAGATTAAAAACGAGATTAATATGTAAGTAAAATTACTTGAATGATAGAGCAAAATCCATCAAAAAAAACATAATTTAATCACAATTCTCCTTAAATTTCAAAATAAAATCAATTAATTGAATCACTAAAAATTAAAGAAAAACTTTATTTGTTGGTTAAACTAAAAAGAATTTAGAATGAATGTAATTTGACAACATGAACAAAACCCGTCTTAAACTTAGATGGTTTAACGAAAAAAATACCGCTTTAAGTTTATGACGATTTTAAATGAGATCAATGTGTAAGTAAAATTACTTGAATGATAAGAGCAAAATCCATCAAAAAAAATAATTTAATCGCAATTCTCATACAATTTCAAAATAAAATCAATTAATTGAATCACTAAAAATTAAACTAAAAAGAACTTAGAATGGATGTAATTTGACAATATGAACAAAACCCGTCTTAAACCCATCAAAAATACCGTTTTAAATTTATGACGATTTTAAATATGATTAATGTGTAAGAAAAATTACTTGAATTCCAGAGCAATCCATCAAATTCTGAGCATCAGACAGCTTTACAACATCATGGTACACATATCTTCTCACCTAAACAATTAATTAAAAAAATCAAATTTTCAAAATTTCAAACTTTTAATTAATGAAAACTAAGTTAATTAATTAAATACATAAATATAAATAATTGGATTAAATTATACCTGAAGAATTACGTGTTTTCGATGTCGAAAAAGACACGATTGACAAACACTAGAACAACAATCAAAACAGTAGAAATTTTTCTCTTTTTTTTCAGTATGAATTGAACAAGGCTCAAAGAATTGTTCTTTTAGCAGTGAATCCAACCATTGTGGAATTGAACGATAACCCACCTGCAGAATTTCATAATTAATTTTGTTCCGTCTTACAAAGACTAAAAAGACGTAAATAAATAACTGAGACGGAATCATAAGAACGTGAAAAGAAATGGGTGGATTATAAATTTATTCCGTGTTAGAAAGAATAAAAAGACGTAAAATAAATGATTGAGACGGAACGATTACCATGTCGAGAGTGAAATTACAGAGGAATTTGGTATTGAAAAAATGTTGTGGTGATGGAATTTGAAGGTGGCAGAGGTGGTACAGACTACAGAGTATAGTAGTGGCACAAGAGTATAGTACGAACAAGTTGTCGTTTTATGACATTTTGTATTTGTATGTACAGTGGGACGGACGTTATAAGATAAAGACGGATTAAATAATACCGAAGTTGATAGATAAGATAAAAGCAAATTGTTTAGCAAGTAGTATTATGCTTTGGTCTTATCTACTCGTCTTCAGCATGCGACGGATATGCCGTCTCCAATGAGAATTTGTGTTGTATGGTGTGTGGAGAATAATAAAATGATTTTGGTTAGTATTTATGGATAAGGACATAATTCTCGATAAGTTTTCATTATGACGGGTATATTTATGAGTTTACGGTAGGTTAAGTATTACTCGATGTAAATTTTTCGCAAATTCTTATTTGCAACGGTACTATCCGTCGCAAGCTTGTGACGGATACCGTTTTCTCTCACAAAATACCCATTTTTTCTCTCTCTCCAACACTATTCATGTGGTCCCCTTTCTCCACTAACTCATTTTATATCCATTTTATCTCACAAAATATCCGTCACAAATGGTGACCCGTCGCAAGCAAGACTTATTGTAAATTTTTTGTGACGGATATTCTATCTATATAATTGTAAGATCATTTAGAAGGCTCGATTTGAACCACGTTATTAATCCAACTTTTTTTATAATTCATCATGGTGGGACCCGCAAAGTTGTGTAATGATTTTAATTTGAAATAACTGCGTGAAATAATAGTTTTATAATTATTACGTAACACTTCTGATATAAGTTCGTAAACATGAATTTCTACGAAAACTGTCAATATATATAACATGAACGTAAATATTATATAAGAAAATTTAATAATTTCGAACGGGTCTTCTGTCTAGAACTATTGTGTAACAATTTATACCCAATACATAATTACAATAAACAATAATAATTAACAATTTACAACAATCGAAAAAAAAAATGTGGCGACAATACTAAATTAAAAAACAATAAAAATAACTGAATATTAATCTAACAACCAATAGTGTACAAATTAATATCATTAATTGAAATATTTTGCGAAAATCAAGTCATAAACAAAAGTGTATAGACATTAAATATAAAACAAAATCAAATTTTCAAAAATAGTGTATAGACGTTAGATATAAAACAAAATTTATGAACATTTATAATTTAGTTCCGATGATACATATTTAGAATAATACAATTTGAGAACAGGGCAAAAAACTAGTAAGAGTTTAAATAAGAATTTGTGATTTATTTCATTAATTAGAGTATTTTCCAATTGGTTTTTCTGGGTTTTAATTTAAAATAACCATTAATATGGAGTTTATAATATTTCTTTTTAATTTAGTGCGGTACGGATTAATCTCGAAAACAAGTTTCCGAATGCTTTGAGTTAAACTAATTAATCAATCTTAGACCAGACCAGACCAGACCAGACCCGAACCGGCTTTGGTAAATTTTGACTGAGGACCAGGCTTAAGTTCATTCGTTTTCAGGTTTGGTCCAGTAGTACTGGTCCTATTCATTTATCCTATCCAGATTTCAACTTGCTCGGCCGTCAACCCAAATTGTAATCACGTTTTCCTAGGTACATAGTTTAGCATTATAGCGCGCACAAATTCTTATGTAAAACCGTTTTATACCCAATTATTCACCATGCGTAACGTCCTGGTTTTGTTGCTCTTTACATTCAGATCATACAGTCGAACACTGATCTCGACGTGTGCAGTGTGTATCTACTCTCGACACTCAGAGGAATGAAGAACTTCCCCGAGTGAGGCTAGACAGGCAGTTCACGACCTCAGAATGAACAAGCTGCCTCTGTTTTATCCCCTTGCACCAGCAGAGGATGAGTTATCCTAAATAGGGTTGGCACGTTTCACCATGGCTGGAGGAACTGGAGGATTAGGAGCGGAGATACAGCAGGGAGTAACTTTTTCAGAGGAACAGTCGGGAAAGCGTTTGAGGAGCTGGAACTCTGGAAGAGATCAATCTTCTCCGCTTCGCAATGGTTGTTGGACAGACTTGACTCTGTGGAACTGCAGAGTGCAGACAAACCAGAGGATCATCTGTACAGCTTTGACATGTACCCGTCGAGAATTCTCCTCAGAGAAGCTTGTGTCAAACTGGCAAGTGAAAACAGAAATTTAATGGCCAGAAAAACCAACTTCAGGTGGTTGACAGTCGGCATCCCTAGCTGCATCAACTACTGTCAATTAACATAGCCAAATTGACGATAACCCAATATATGGACTACCTGTTCTGCAATATCCGTAACTGTGGGGAATGACAGTATCACCATTGTAAAGGAAATCAGAAGGGCCGGCTATCATTAGGGTTTGCTAAAGTAGGGTTAGGTTTAATCATAATGTAAGGTATTATAAATACCTCGCCGATGTAAACCTAACCCTACTTCAGCAAACCCTAATGATAGCCAGCCCTAATAGGCCTGATTCTTTGACATCCTAATATATACAGCAGAATACAGCAGAATACCACAACACAAGATTGAACTGATCATCAGTATGAAGGCGATATGGATTACCATTTATCAGGAAAAAATGAATGACATAAATAATCTGATATACAGAATTGCAGGTAGATTTAGTGGTACTACATTACAACATATATATATATTTACCTATGTAAAAACAACGAAGAAAAATGAAACTCGATACACAAATTGTCAGTAAGTTTACTTGATATCATTCGAGTTAGCATCAAAAACCTGGTTCAACCTGTCTTTAATCCGTTGCAATGTACCTTCAATGGCGATATCAAAGGCATCCTTCTTAGTCCTCAACCCGAGTGAACTACCATGTTTCCGATACATTACTTTTGGTATCATCTCCATCACTTTCTCCCTCATTCTCCTCACTTTGGCTTTCGGTAACCCCATCAATACGTCGACTATCTTTATCCCTTTAAACACGACATCCTCCTTTGGTATCGTCACTGAAAACTCCCCAAATTCTGCTGGCGGAAGATGCCATTTGAACTGCATTTTTGCTGACTGGTCCTCAAAGAAGACGGGTATGCAACCTGCAATCATCCCGTCAAATGTTGACCGTCTTGCTGGTGTTTCACCTGGTGGTTGTAAGCAGAAACTCGCCTCCAACATCGGTTTCATGTACCTAATCACAGCCAACAAAAACGGTCACCTGAAAGTCTGAAACCCGTCTCATACGGAAACAATTAAGCACAAAATCAGTGTCGAATCGCAGAAAAACACGAAACTGATACAGAGTAACTCCCACACAATACTCATGAACTGCAATTCCCAACAAAATCCAACTCTTCTAACAGGTAATATTCGCGCAGAATTCCAATTTCGACATCCAACCAAGCAATTTTAGCAAATTCACGCGAAATGAAACATATAATTACAATCAATAACATCAAATCCAAAGACAAAACACACGAACTGCAATTCACGAGATTGATAGAATTCACGCGAATTGGAACTTCCCAGAAAGCGGAAAAACAATCTACCTGATAGGATCATGCTCACAGATGCCATTAGAGCAATCAACAATATCACAAACCTTCTAAAACCCGTCTCATACGAAAACAATTAAGCACAAAATCAGTGTCGAATCGCAGAAAAACACAAAACTGATACAGAGTAACTCCCACACAATTCACATGAACTGCAATTCCCAACAAAATCCAACTCTTCTAACAGGTAATATTCGCGCAGAATTCAAATTTCAACATCCAACCAAGCAATTTCATCACATTCACGCGAAATGAAACATATAATTACAATCAATAACATCAAAATCCAATGACAAAACACACAAACAACAATTCAGAAGGATTAGATTGACAGAATTCCCAAGAAATTCACGCGAATTGGAACTTCCCAGAAATCGGAAAAACAATCTACCTGATAGGATCATGCTCACAGATCCCATTAGAGCAATCAACAATGTCACAAACCTTCTGAAACCGTCCAGAAGTATCGACATTACTCGAATTCACCCCACATTCCTCTCTAATACTCCGCCTAATATTCGGGTTTCCAGAAACCGCCGTCCCACCCCCACCAGCAAACAACATCAGCGTACTCCTCCTCGACCGTCTCACCCTCACAACCCACGATTCCAACAACGCTAAACTAGGTGGATGAAACGACGTCGGATGAGGTACAGCCTGTTCCTGCCAAGGCCAAGCTCGACTCTCTAACGTCAATGCCGTAACATTAAAAAACTCGGGGGACATCAAAAATGATGTTCCCCATAACCTCCCTTCCCCGTCCCCGTCCTCGTCCACCGCATCCCCCGCCGCCGCCGCCGGCGGCGGAAGTGGCTGCGAGAAGTCCCATGCGGTACGGGCCATGACCAAAAAATGGTCATGGCCGTGGAACCTGTCCCAGGTTACGCGGTCGTTGGACGTGAGATACGAGTATAATTCCATCCCGTGTAAATGGGATGAATTATACTCTTCTCCGTATAAATACCTCATCGCATCTAGTGACGTATAATACGGGACGTAAACCGCATTTGCTGTATTCGGGTCGGATACGAGACACGGATATTCAAGCATACGGCGGTGGAAAATCAATTCCAGCATATGTGAATCCGTCCGGTACCATGAATGCGAACGGTTATGGGTCTTGTGACCCAACCCGTGGTTCGATAAATACGGGCAGAAATCGTCGAATAATGGATAGTATGACGAACAGTTTGATAATAGGTCTGTGTTGAATTTTGTGGGTAGGTTTCGGATATGGATCCAGCGGTTTGTACAGTCTGTATCTGGGGTTTGATCAACGGCTGAGATCTGATGTAGAAGAGAGAGGATGGTGATGGTGAGAAGTTTAATGGTGAAACAATGGCGGTTTTGTTGAGGTGCCATTGTTGAAGATTGTTTTGGGGAATATGTGGATGGACGGATGGTGGTTTTACATTAGTGGAGGTAATTGAAGTGTAAAGTAACTGTTAAAAATGGAGTTTAATTAATGAAGGTGGTGGATTATTATTGGATTAAGGAGTGGATTATGATTTATGACTTATGATTTATGATTAGAATTGTAAAATTTTGTGTTGGATACACTCATAAACTATCTGAATATTGATGATGATTTGATTTTGTTGTTGGAGATGAGATGGATTATTTGGGATTTGTTGTTGGATTGAGAGCGGTGAGCGGTGACGGTCGAGGTAGTACGGTATCGTGTCCGACACCGATACTTTACTGACACACGCCGAAATGGCAGGACACCATTAAAGTAGTGTCTAATTTTCTACCTATATTTTTGGACACGTGTCCGACGAGCGTCAATGGTATTTGAGTCGTGTCCATCGTGTGTCCACGGTATTTGGTCATTATTTGGGATGAACGAGGTTCTTTAGATGAGAAATACGTTAACGAAAAAGATTAATTAGATGGTTCAAAATTAATATCAAATATTTTTACAAAAATAAAATCAAACATTTATAAGTATAAAATATATTTTTTATTAAATTTAAATAACGTGTCTCGTGTACTAAATTTCATGACATGTCGTGTCACGTGTCTGTGTCGGGTCCGTTTTGGTGTTACCTAGTTTATATTACACGCTTTTTGGCCTCTAAGGTCCCGGAACAAAAATGTTCGAAAATTGCACGGATGGTTATTCGTGTCAAATAAAGCGGCCACACAAATATTCAAAAATAACGGAGTACAATTGGTGTTTCCAGTATGCTATAAATCACTTTCGGCTAAAATTGGATAATCATGTAAAAGTGATATATATAGTTGTTTTTTGGGTATGACATCGAATAACATACCTCATGTTGCAATATCGGACACGTGAAAGGTAAACCGGCAGAAAACAAACGTTTCCCGCTACGACCTCCCGATCGGCTGATTTTAAAGTGTATAATACACGTATTTTGGGTCTATGGGGTACCGAAATAAAAATGTCCGAAAATCGCACAGATGGTTATTCGTGTCAGATAAAACGGGCACACAAATTTTTCAAAAATAACGGAGTACAATTGGGGTTGCCGGTATGCTATAAACCGGTTTCGGCTAAAAAACAGATAATCGTGTAAAAGTGATGTAGAGCTGTTTTTTTTGTATGAAATCGAATAACATACCACATGATGCAATATCGGACACGTGGTAGGAAAACTGGCAGAAAAAGAAACGTTTTCCGCAACAACCTCCGAATCGGCTGATTTTGAAGTGTATAATACACGTTTTTTAGGCCTCTGTGGTCCCGGAACAAAAACGACCGAAAATCGCACACATGGTTATATGTGTCAGATAAAGCGGGCACACAAATTTTCAAAAGTAACGAAGTACATTTGGGGTTGTCGGTATGCTATAAACCGGTTTCGGCTAAACATCGGATAATCGTGTAAAAGTGATGTATAATTTGTTTTTTGGGTATACAACCGAATAACATACCACATGATGCAATATCGGACACGTGTAGAAAAACCGGCAGAAAAAGAAACGTTTTCCGCTACGACCTCGCAATCGGCTAATTTTGAAATGTAATACACGTTTTTTAGGTCTCTAGGGTCCCCGAACAAAAATGTGTGAAAATTGCACGAATGATTACAGGTGTCAGTTAAAGCGGACATACAAATTTTCAAAAATAACGGAGTACATTTGGGGTTGCCGATATGCTATAAACCGGTTTCGGCTAAAAATCGGATAACCGTGTAAAAATGATTTATTGTTATTTTTTTGGGTATGAAATCGTATAACATATCCCATGATGCAATATCAGACACGTGCTAGGAAACCCGACAGAAAAAGAACGTTTACGGCAACGACTTCCCGCCCGATTGATTACGAAGTGTATAATATACGTTTTTTAGGACTCTGCGTTCCCGGAGAAATTTGTGCGAAAATTTCACGAATGATTATTCATGCCAGGTAAAGCGGGCACACAAAATTTCAAAAATAACGGAGTGTATTTGGTGTTTCCAGTATGCTATAAATCAGTTTCGGAAATTGGATATTCGTGTAAAAGTGATGTATAGTTGTTTTTTGGGTATGAAATCGAATAACATAACTCATGATGCAATATCAAACACGTGTTAGGTATACGGCAGAAAAAAATGTTTACCGGAACGACCTCCGATCGGCTGATTTTGAAGTGTATAATACACGTTTTTTAGGCCTCTGGGGTCCCGAAACAAAAATGTCCGAAAATCGAACAGATGGTTTTTCGTGTCAGTTAAAGCGGACACACACATTTTCTAAAATAACGGAGTATATTGGTAGGTTATCAGTATGCTATAAACCATATTCGGCTAAAAATCGGTAAATAGTGTAAAAGTGATGTATAGTTATTTTTTGGGTATGAAATCGAATAACATACCTCATGATGCAATATCAAACACGTGTTAGGAATACCGGCAGAAAAAGAAATGTTTACCGGAACGACCTGACGATCGACTTATTTTGAAGTGTATAATACGCGTTTTTTAGGCTTATGAGGTCCCGAAACAAAAATGTCCGAAAATCGAACCGATGATTATTCGTGTCAGATAAAGCGGTTATACACATTTTCTAAAATAACGGAGTACATTGTAGGTTGTCAGTATGCTATGAACCATATTCGGCTAGAAATCGAACAATCGTGTAAAAGTGATGTTATTCGATTTCAAACTCAAAAAACAACTATACAAGATCCCATATGACTATGTTTTCTCTTATAGATTGTCGAAAATATTATAAATTCTCTTGACTTGTGTATAGTGTCAAAAAGTAAATGTAAAAGAATCTATTGAGACGGAGAGAGTAATATTTTTTTTATTAGAAAGTTTAAATTGATTAACATTTGATACTCCGTCCAAGGCCTCTTTAACATCACACTACCATTATTACACTACAAAGAAGGAACTTCACAAAGAAGCTAGTGAAAACAAAGTCAACACTACACCATTGTTACTTACCTCCAACAATGTCAGCTACAACTACACCAACCACCTTCTCTCCTTCTCTTCAGGTATCTTTCTCCCTATACAATTATTTCCGTCTCGATCATTTATTTACCTTTTATATTCGCTCACAATTCACATTAATTAATCTAAGCTGACCGTCTGATCAAATCTATTTCAGGTCACTGGTCCTCAACTGATCGTCCGATCTTCTTCACCGTCTAATCTCACCTTCACTTCCCGACACCGCCCCTCATTTCCTATTCTCCGCGCTTTGCCCAATAACCTCTCTTCCCTCGACTCCGGTATTTTTCACCCTTAGTCTTAAATTTTTAACTTGTTATCGTACACCTTAGCCAATAAAATATATTTTTTTTATTTTATTTGGGCCGGTTCTTTTAAACTTATTAATTTACCCCATCCGGTTTAGTTTAGATCCGAAAGTTTAAAAAACAGGCCCGTTCTTACGGACTTAATTTTAGTTCAGTTTAGTTCATGTAATTTTGTCAGAAAGTTTTATTGAAAATGGGTATATTCGTTACAAGTTAATGACCGGTAAGTAATACCCAAGTGGATAAATATGAAAACACTAAATGTCTCTAGGGAGTAGCACACGCTTCGGTATTACTTGACCCGTTTATTGAAGACGGGAATACTCATCACAAGCTAATGACGAATTAAGTAATACCCAAGTGGATAAATAGGAAAACACTGAATGTCTAAGGAGTAGCACACGCTTAGGTATTACTTGACCCGTTTATTGAAGACGGGAATACTCGTCACAGGTTAATGACGAATTAAGTAATACCCAAGTGGATAAATAGGAAAATAACTGAATGTCTAGCGAGTAGCACACGCTTGGGTATTACTTGACCCGTTTATTGAAGACGGGAATACTCGTCACAGGTTAATGACGAATTAAGTAATACCCAAGTGGATAAATAGGAAAACACTGAATGTCTAAGGAGTAGCACACGCTTGGGTATTACTTGACCCGTTTATTGAAGACGGGAATACTCGTCACAGGTTAATGACGAATTAAGTAATACCCAAGTGGATAAATAGGAAAATAACTGAATGTCTAGCGAGTAGCACACGCTTGGGTATTACTTGACCCGTTTATTGAAGACGGGAATACTCGTCACAGGTTAATGACGAATTAAGTAATACCCAAGTGGATAAATAGGAAAATAACTGAATGTCTAGGGAGTAGCACACGCTTGGGTATTAGTTGACCCGTTTATTGAAGACGGGAAAACTCGCCACAAGCTAATGACGAATTAAGTAATAACCGAGTGGTTAAATAGGAAAACACTGAATGTCTAGGGAGTAGCACACGCTTGGGTATTATTTGACCCGTTTTCTGTTTGTGATGGATATTTCCGTTTTTCATAGGAATTTGTGTTCTATTTAGACCGGTTCTTTTGAAACTTATTAATTCACTCCCATTCGGTTTAGTTTAGATCAGAAAGTTTAAAAACCGGTCTGTTCTTACTTCTTACGGACTTGATTTTAGTTCAGTTCAGGTCGGCTCAGATCGGGTGCTATAAGTTAGGTTGGGTTTAGTTAGGCGAACATCAATAAGTTTCGGTCCTATAGAACGGGTTTGTAGTAATTAATGTTAAGTTAGGGTTCCTTAGGACGAATATATTCGTTTTATGATTAAAACGAGTTAAATAGCACGCCACTTGCATAGATGGTGGATATAAGAATTGCCCATTTACCTGATCGATTATTTTTTTGTTTACATTTATTTGTATGTTTATTTTGTGTTTTTAATGGTGGTTTTTGTAAGGTTTGAGTAGTGAACTAGATGCTGTATCAAGTTTCAGTGAGATAGTTCCTGATACTGTCATTTTTGACGATTTCGAGCGGTATTTTCCTTAATCAAACAATGAATTTCGAAATTATTTTGTCTGCAATTGGAATGTTAAAGTAATATTCCTGCAGAATTAAGAGTATTTCATGCAATGTGTTATAGGTTTCCTCCAACTGCAGCTACGGTTAGCTCGTCGCTTTTGCTAGGCATTTTGAGCCTCCCTGACACTATTTTCAAGGTGATCTTAATTGCCATGCATTCGGCTGATACTGTCGTCGCGTTAACCTTCAAAACCCGTTTACTTAACTTACTCTTGATGTATGTCGGTTTTCTGTTGGATTGTTAATGAAGTATGCTCAAATATATAGTTTTGATATGCAGAGTGCGGTCGACACTGCGCTGGCTGATAATGAGTGTGCTAGAATCGAAAGACCTGATATTAGAATGTCCTGTTTTTTCAATAAGGTCCGGGTTGTTGTTCTCCGTTTCAATTTGTAATTCTTGTTTTGTCAATTATCGGATATATAGTACAAAGTTTTCTCTTCTGAAGCGTGTTGATAATTTAACAGGCGCTAGTAAACGTTGGGACTGATTTGGCTAAGCTAGTACCTGGTAGGGTATCGACTGAGGTGGATTCCCGTCTTGCTTATGACACTCATGGGATTGTTCGCAAGGTAATTCTTGAATTTTTTTGTTGAAATTTTACATAGTTTGGTCTATGATGTTTGGTAAATGAGACCTCCTGTCATGCTAGTGATGGTTACTACCATGTGCTGGGTTTCCACTTCGTGAGTTTTCGAGGGATTTGAGGTCGCCAGGATTCGAACCCGTGACCTACGGTCACACTGGCTCTAATACCATGATAGATGAACCATCTTAACCAAAACCTTAAGGTGATGGCTGAGGCCCAACTATTATTAATATTCCTAATACTGAGTGGTATTCCTGGTTAACAGGATGCATAGTTATGGATATGTATGTGCATTTTTCAAAATGACTGTTAGTCCGTTACACGTTGTCTCTAGATCATATTCATCAAAGTCAATGGATCACAAAAGTTGAGCTGGTTTTGCTTCTATGAATATATGATGGGGCATAGTCAAATTCCAATTTGTCGAGGATTGTTTGATTTGACGGGAATCTCAATTCTTTTGATGATTTCAAGCAGTTTCGTATGGATACCCATCATAAAATCGGAGTTGATAACACGGTGCACAAGAGTTATTCTTTTTATCCGGGAACTGTCAGTATTACTAAAGTCCATTTTGTTGACGTTGGTGTTTCAATCATTATGTTATGCATGAAAGATACGATGCAACGTACTTCACTTTTTTGACTGACATCGATTGTAAATGGAAGATGTGTCTCGATGAACTAGCGCTGTAGACTATACTCCGTTCCTCTACGGTTTCTCATGACATGATCATCCTAATTCTTAAATCAGTATTACAGATATTCTGTTCCTGAATTATAGGTGCATGATCTGTTGAAGCTATACAATGATTTCGAGATCCCAGCCGAGCGTTTGCTGTTCAAAATTCCGTCAACATGGCAGGTGCATGAAACTGTTTTTTTTCATATTTTTGGTGATGATGAGTACTCGATCCTGCCATGTTTCCTTGTTCTGTATACTTCAGTTGATTGTATTACGATTGTTGCTTTTGTTTTCAGGGTATAGAGGCTGCGAGGGTGTTGGAATCTGAAGGCATACAAACTCACCTAACATTCGTTTATAGGTATTGTGCAGTAAATCTTCGCTACTCTTGTAGTCGCATGATTATCGTAACAGTCTTAAATCGTGAAAACGTGCTATGACATGGTGGCAGTACGTGCTATGACATGAGGCTCAACTATTATTAATATTCCTAATACGCTCCCTCACTCGAATGCCCATTGGGCTTGAAGAGTGGTTAGTTTGCACAGGGCCCCCCATACCGTGTGCTGGTTTCCACTTTGTGAGTTTTCGAGGGGTTTTGAGGTCGCCAGGATTCGAACCCGTGACCTTCGGTCACACTGGCTCTGATACCATGATAGATGAACCATCTCAACCAAAACCTTAAGGTGATGGTTGAGGCTCAACTATTATTAATATTCCTAATACTCTTGTTTCTGTACTTGTCAAATAGAAGTAATTTAATACGGAGTAGGAAAAAATTCAAAACTAGAGGTGATGAAATGCAGGCTTGGGGGTTGAGACGGATGGTGGGTACCCACTGACAAGCAGGCTAGTGGGTTTAGGATAGATTAGTGGGCCAGATGGAGCCAGTGTGACCAAAGGTCGGGTTCGAATCCTGGCAACCTCAAAATCCCTCAAAAACCACAAAGTGGAAACCAGCACACGGTATGGGGCGCCTGTGCAAACTAACCACTCTTCAAGCCCAACAGGCATTTGAGTGAGGGAGCGTAATAAGAATATTAATAATAGTTGGGCCTCAATCATCACCTTAAGGTTTTGGTTGAGATGGTTCATCTATCAGATACGTCCCCCGACCCCCATGAACAAATGTAGGAGATTAAAAAGTTGCGCCAGCTAAAATGAACAGGGATTGCACGACGCTCGCACCTAGGAAATACCTCAACGGGAAAATACGTTGTAATCATGATCATTCGAATATAATATATCACCAGGTTTATTTCTGTAATGGCCCCGATATACTTCTATCTTCACTTTGATGATTTATCTGTGATGTTGCAGCTTTGCTCAAGCTGCTGCTGCAGCACAAGCAGGAGCATCCGTCATTCAGATCTTTGTTGGTCGCATAAGGGTAATTTTTTACCATTGCGAATTTTAAAGTGTTTTGTTCAGCTTTTTGTCATTTTCCCGAGTAAAGTTTATGTGCCGTTTTAGGATTGGGCTCGCAATCACGCTGGTGACCCTGAAATTGAAGCTGCTCTGAAAAGAGGCGAGGATCCTGGTTTGGCATTGGTGGGTCATTTTACTGTTCTACTTCGTATTATATATAGTTGCATGAAATGTTCTACCACACTCTTTTGAGGTGCCCATTGAAACGGACCAAATTTACCGTATTTTGCTTGTTCGATTGTGGTTAAAGCCGGAACATGAATTCGTCTTCACGTTGTATTAATAGCTTGCGACTGTAAGGTGTAAGGAATCATACTGTGAATAGACAAACTTTCCGGATTCTCAATTCTAGCAACATCCCTCATAACAAATTTCCGCTGTATTCAAAGATGCGGAAATTACAACCGACTTGAGGTGTATAGCAAGAGAGATCTTACAATTTTTGTTGCATGCATAATTTTCAGGCGACAAAAGCATACAATTACATTCATAAACACGGCCACAAATCAAAGCTAATGGCTGCAGCAGTTCGGAATAAACAGGACCTGTTTAGTCTTGTCGGGTAATACATTCATTTCTTATTTTCGCTGAATTCCTAATACTCAAGTACTCGCTAAGCTTCTTGTTATGATTATTCAGTGTTGATTATATCATTGCGCCACTAAAAGTTCTTCAGTCGCTTAAAGAATCGACGACTTCCCCGGACGAGAAGTATGGATTTGTTAGGAGACTGTCCCCTGAATCCGCTGCTGCTTTTGAGTTTAGTAAAGAAGAGGTATGCTCTCTATCTTGCATTCTCCTTGTTAAGCTGAGGTGTGAGCCATACATACTATACGTCTATACTCAATACGCTAATAAAAAGAGAAAGGGTAAAGAATATTAGGAATATTAATAATAGTTGGGCCTCAACCATCACCTTAAGTTTTTGGTTGAGACGGTTCATCTATCATGGTATCAGAGCCAGTGTGACCGAAGGTCACGGGTCCGAATCCTGGCGACCTCAAAACCCCTCGAAAACTCACGAAGTGGAAACCCAGCACACGGTATGAGGGTGTACTATGAGGGGCCTGTGCAAACTAACCACTCTTCAAGCCCAATGGGCATTCGAGTGAGGGAGCGTATTAGGAATATTAATAATAGTTGTGCCTCTCAACCACGCGTTACTCAGAATGCCGTTTGGTTTTGGGATTGAACCTTGTTTGGACATACGAGGGTAACTCTCTTTTCTCATTGCCGGTGTGACTCGGCCTCATTTTATGCGAGTTCACATTTGATATAGAATACCGAGAAGTCATGTACGAGTGCTGCGAGTTATAGCCTTGGTCTTAAGGTCGGATGCTAATTTGTCGATTTGAATCAGCTTGTGAAATGGGACCAGAAAAGCTTGGCATCAGCGATGGGGCCTGCTGCCGTGGAGCTTCTTGCAGCGGGAATTGATGGTTACGCTAATCAAGCAAATAGAGTTGAGGACTTATTTGGGAAGATTTGGCCGCCTCCTAATGTCTAAATCGCTTATCCAACCCAACCAGACCCGACCTGTTCCCCAAGATATAATTTCGCTTTTTGAGATGTAACTCGCTTTCATTTCCGCAGAGTATCGAGGTTTGCATGTAAACTTGTGATTACGAATTACACCGTCTGGGTGACTGAGAACGAGGTATGATGTTGGGACATTAATCCTTTGTTCTTTCGGATTAATTTCTTGTTTTTTTGGGACAAAATGCGTGTTGATGTTGTCGGGTCCTGTTCGATCATTGTCGTAAATTTTGTCGCCTGAGAAACTTCCAATATGCACCTCACTCGAATGCTCGTTGAACTTCAAGAATGGACAGTGCACCGTTGGGCTACAAAATACCAATGGTTCTATATTTTAATATATACTCCCTCGTTTAAATGCCCTTTAAATTTGAAAAGTGGATAGTGCATTAGTGCACGTGTATTGTGCACGTCAGCACGTGCTTACTCATTTCACGTGTCATTAACTTTGGACTATATAATAACCAGATTCTAATACTATGTAAGAAAACTATCTCGACCAAAAGGTTCTTAATTATCGTTATGAGAAGTCGACAATGGTGGACTCAGGATTCGTGGTGGTTAGAAAGAGAAGGTTGATAGCATTCCTCTAAATAACGGAAAAGGATGTGGGCCAAGTGAAGTACCAAATTACGTTGTAAGTGGGTAACATGCCCCATGGAACAACAAAAGCCCAAGCATGACATGACCCGACCCAACGTCTAATCTGCTAAAGTGGGAAACACAGGAGGCATTTACCGAAAGCTTTGAGTCAACCATTTACGTGTAGGTCCCGTTTGGCAAAGGATAGATGCAGGTTCATAACAGCGGATAATGTTAGCAAATACGATTACTAGGATATTTAGAAAAACAGATTAAGAAAAATAGATTATAGGATATTTAGAATGATTTAATGAATAATCTAAATATGTTAATACAATATACTGCTAATAGCAGCATATTAAAAAATAGGAGATTCCGACCAATATGTTATCAATACGTTGTTTACTAAACACATGAAAATGGTGAATTGATGAGTCAACCTACCAATTAGACGAGAATATACTAATTTAACTCAATATGTTGTTTACCAAACAGACTCATAAATACAATAATCTATTAACCAAAATCCGTTAATTATCAAACACTTCTACTAAACATGTTAACTGAAATATACTAGTCAGACTTGTTAGTCCAATCTGTTATTTACAATCTGCTTGACCAATCTGCTGAATACCAAACAGAACCTAATTATTACCTTTGGTATGGTACAGAGAGAGTAAAAGCTTTGTATTATTATAAGACACGGTAAAAAAATCATCTTAACCAAAAAAATCATACTAACCAAAATTCGCTAAATACCAAATACTTCTACTAGATCTACTAATTGAAATAAACTAGTCAAACCTATTAATCCAATCTGTTATTTACAATCTGCTAGACCAATCTGCCGAATACCAAACAAAGCTTAATTATTACTTTTAGTATGGTACAGAGAGAGTAAAAGCTTTGTATTATAAGCAAACACAGTCAAAAAATCATCTTAACCAAAAATTTAATCCGATAATTAGACTCTCAAGCATGGGCGGATCCAGTAGGGGGGCCGGTGGGGTAGGTGCCCCCCATGAAATTTCCGAAATACATTTTTATAAGCATCTATAATAAATAGTAAGTTATCATGGCATATTTGATATGGGTGTATAATTTTATCCATGAGGTACAAGGTTCGAATCCTGGTAACATATAAGGATTTTACTTTTTTTTTTTAATTAAAAAAATGTTATCCATGAGGTACAAGGTTCGAATCCTGGTAACATATAAGGATTTTACTTTTTTTTTTTAATTAAAAAATTGTTTGAAATGAGATTTGAGCCCATGACTTTTAGGTAACTTACCAAACTAAGTCATTGAACCACTTTGATTTATTATTAATTATAGTAATAAAATGTATTATATTCTAGGAATGAGATATTTTACATATACTTACAATTTAAATTATTTTAGAAAAAAAGCTGAAAAAAGATATATTTATGACCAATATGTTTTCATTCTTTTACTAATATCATGACTAATCAAGGAAAACATCACCAAAATATAAAAATATTATCTTAGATGTGCTTAGATAACACGTTAAAAATAAATTTGCGCCCCCCAAGAACTAAATTTCTGGGTCCGCCACTGCTCTCAAGATCGATTTTAACATAGCGGTTGACACTTTGACTAGCCAACACCAATTGATATAAGAGAAAAATGAAGGACCAATTAAAAAGAGTGAGATCTAGATATCCAGATCATGTTAGTTGTACGTACTCTACTCTTCGCCTCCGAAAGCTCGGCTGGTTTTAATTATATGTATTAATGTGACATGCATGTGATGGTGATCAATCACACTAAACTACAAACTTAGGAAGGTGTTGCTACTGGATTTTCCACACACCTTGAACATGCTTTGTCCCCTTTTTATTATCATTTTCCATCATTTTATTCACCGTGGATTCTCATTTCAAACGGATATATATCACCGTTTTTGTGTTATGTGACAATATATCGATATAGTGTCTTAGCTACAGTTACAGTTGCAAGAACTGTGAGAACACTGAATAAGAGTTAACTCGAGTGGTAAGAGCTCTCTTATCCCAACTATGAAGTTGGGGTTCGATTTTCACCTGTAACTAGAGTGCGCTCATTTGAAAAAGAAATAGTTGCAAAGAATTGGTATGTTACTTTTTTTTTTATCAAAATATGGCAAATTTGGCCGTAAAAGGATACTCGTTTATTAATAAGATACCGATTTTATGTTAAAATATTACCATGGTCTATTACTCCATTAGTCCTTTCATATTGATCATTTGTTTTATTTTTTTCATTTTAGATGTCTCTGTAAATTGTTTACCTTTTCATTTTAAGATCTCCGTTGATGGACAACTTGATCATCAACACTCAATTTTGCTACTTGTCATCCAATAATTGATGTTTTCCTCTGTCTTTGATCTTTATGCTAAAATTAAAAGAAAATAAATGATTGAAACAAAGGGAGTATGATTAAAATATAAATCATTGTGTTTTGACAAGTTGTTATCTACGGAGTATTAACAAAAATAATCATTATTTATAAAAAAATAGTCGTATTTCAGTTGAATAGTACTACAATCAGTCGACCATAAATCGTTTAATTTATAATTTTATATACAAAAACTTAATCTATGTTTCAATCATTTGACCTTTGCAAATTGTAACTCTGTGTATTCACCACATCCACATTTTTGGATTCCTTTATGTTTTGTAATTTATATGAATGGATTTGTCACTTTTCAATAATTTAGATTCAAATCATTATAGTATGACATGGATACATGATAGTATGCATGTGTATGATACTATTGGATCTTGAAAGGTTCTTTTTAACCTAATCATAATTTTTATTGTTGATCGTTTAAATTATGGATCACTTCGTAATTTATAAGGAGAATCGAATAATCTTTCATTTTTTATCACGAAGTAAGAAAATATTTTGTTTTAAAAGAGTAATTTTATGATCGGGATCATACTTTGAATCTATAAAATGATTAAGATTAAATTTATTAAATTGATTGCAGCAAATTATCAGTGTAAAACCGCATTACACAAAAATTATTACAACATATATTAAACATTTACCTATAATCTATTACTTTTTCACGCGTAATTAGTTATATGAATGAATGCATTGATCTACATATGTATATTAATTTAAAAATTCACTCAATAATAAAATAACATATACTCCGTTTTTTTTGAGCACTTTAATTAAAAACTCTAAAAAATATTTTAATTTTCGGGTATACATATTTACTAGATCTAATACAACCCCGTCTTCCTAAATCCTAATTCGGATAGATTAAGACTTTATTAAGGAGTCATCAACACTGTTTAAAATATTTATTATTAGATCGAAATCTTATCTTAGGATTGTAGGATGATGTTTGACTCTGAGCACCTTCACAAGTAATTTTAATTTAACGGGATTTAAATTCAGGTCAGCACCTCTTATTATAACTTTATCAACATCTATTCACGTATAAATTGTAGAGTTATACTATAACCCAACAATCCCAAAATCAAAGTTCTAACACAACGAATAAATATCATCCAATTTCTACAAATTCATACTTAATTAATTTCGATATCATTGATATATTTGTTACTTCAATGAATCTAATTTTTTTTTGGTTTAAATGAGTAACAACCCCGTAAATTTATATTATAAATTATTATTTTGGGAATAGCAAATTAGCAACCTTAAATATATTTTCACAAACTCCACCGATGAATAATCGGCAATAATAATATCGGAATTTGATTCAACCCCTAATATATATACTCCAATTGATCTAATAAAAACAAGCAAACATCTTTGCTCTAATTTCATTATTATTGTCCTAATGCATATCCCCCAACAAAAAAATAATAATTTAAATAAAGAATCTTGATTTCTTTCCTATATTTTTTATATTTTATATTTTATATATTTATTTAATTGCTTAATTAAATAAATTGTCTTTTCCTATTTCTCTCTTTCCTATCAATTTGGATATTTTTTTCTATTTTCCATGATTCCCAAACACACACCCTATAAATACACACAACTTTTTCCTCATCACATCAACTTAATTACCTTACTTTAGCAAAATATATTTTCCATAATTTATTCATTTAATTTATTTATTTATTTTATAAATTTTTCACCAATGTATATTATTCCAAAAAATTAGGAGAACAAAAAAAACATAAATTAATATTTTTAATCAAACAATCCTTCACAAAAACCAAAAAAAAAAACATGGTAATTGAGTCCTCACCCGAACTTCCATACTCCTACGCCCCGCTATCGCCGGGTGATGACCGGCACGGCTCAACCCGGCTCCCAAAGCGATCTTTGAGAGCCGGGTTAGCCATATTATCCGGGCTCATGATACTCGCGTTTATCATGAGCTCGGTAGATTATTACACCAATAATGTAATAGAACCCGTTAAAGACGATGATCGGGGCTTGAACCTGAGACCTCAACCCGAGAATTTGGCTAGTGTTGAAGTCGTACCGGGTTCAAACGACGTCGTGTTTAAGGTAACTCGCGGTAAACCGCACGGCGTATCGGAAAAAGCTAATAATTTACCGTTACGTGGGCTTAGATTACCCGTTTTCGATTGGAATGATGTTCAATTATCTTGGCAAAGAAGTTCTTTCCATTTTCAACCTGCCAAGAATTGGATGAACGGTAACTTTTTTTTACCGTTTTATTATTGTTTTTACATTGAATTAATTATGCCCATGACCTACAATCGTACGTTCTAATCTTACGACCACAAATTCTCGTTATTATATTATTGTAAAACCGTCTCAACGCACACAAATTCTTACATAAGAAGGTGTCGTAATATTTTATTGTAAAACCGTTTTACAGAAGATAACGTAAAAGACAGAAGGACAGGCTAGATTTGTGTTGCACATTGCATGCACTAAGCTGTATAATTAAGGATAATTATTTATTTATTATATTTAATAATCCGTATAAAATACTTTATTTATTACGTCTTAATCTTACAACCACAAATTCTCGTATCAGATGGTCTCTTATTAAATTACTATATTATTGTAAAACCGTCTCCATGCATACAAATTCTTACGTAATTAGGTCTCGTAATATTTTTTTGTAAAACCGTCTTACAGAAGATAACGTAGAAAACAGAAGGACAGGCTAGATTTGTGGCTGTATAATTAAGGATAATTATTATTTATTAGTATATTTAATAATCCGTATAAAATACTTTATTTATTATTTATGTTTTTTTCAGATATTAAAAAACTAATATTATCTTGTTGTTTTTGCTGTCTTGATCATGGTCGGTCCAATTGTCTTTGCTGGGATATTCTTCTTCAGATCCAAACGGTAGTTTTCTTTTTTTACCTTTTTACTTTTACTAATTAATTTACGTTCATTACGAAAAATATGCGAATTAGCGCGCTGGCTGAATATATTATCGACTTAATACGCGAATTAGCGCGTGTTTAATATATTATCGACTGATAAACGAACTTTTTTTACTTTTCTACTTTTACTAATTTACGTTTATTATAAGAAATACGCGAATTAGCGCGTGTCTGAATATATTATCGACTTAATACGCAAATTGATATATTATCGACTGATGAAACATTGTTTGATAACCATATTTAAATAAACTGTTTTTACTTTTTTTACTTTTACTAATTTACGTTCATTTCAAGAAATACGCGAATTAGCACGATGTCTGAATATATTATCGACTTAATACGCGAATTAGCGCGTATTTAATATACTATCGACTGATGGAACATTGTTAGATAACCATATTCGAACGAACTATTTTTACTTTTTTACTTTTACTAATTTACGGTCTTTTCAAGAAATACGCGAATTAGCGCGCTGTCTGAATATATTATCAATTTAATATGCGAATTAGCACGTGCTTTATATATTATCGAGTGATGTAACATTGTTAGATAACCATATTCAAATGATCTTTTTTTTTTTTAGTTTTTTTACTTTACTAATTTACGTTCATTTCAAAAAATACGCAAATTAGTGCGTTATCTGAATATATTATCGACTTAATATGCGAATTAGCGCGTGTTTAATATATTATCGACTGACGGAACATTGTTAGATAACCATAGTCAAACGAACTTTTTTTTACTTTTTTACTTTTACTAATAATTTACAGTCATTTCAAGAAATATGTGAATTAGCGCGCGTCTGAATATATTATCGATTGATGGAACATAGTAGTGACGTATCTTATTGGAATTATTAGTAGTAGTGTTCAATAATGTTCAATGATTCGAATTTTGTTTAAACAGAATTGTCAAAAACTTTATAATAAAACTCATAAATATACGATATTGTAGGTCCATTATACTACAATGGATGGTACCATTTCTTCTACCAGTACAACCCGGACGGCGCAATATGGGGAAACATCGTGTGGGGGCACGCGGTGTCTAAGGATTTGATCAATTGGGAACATCTTCCCTTAGCCATGGTCGCGGACAAGTGGTACGACTTCAATGGAGTATGGACCGGGTCTGCGACCATCCTACCCGATGGCCAAATTATGATGCTTTACACCGGTTCAACTAATGAGTCGGTCCAAGTCCAAAACCTCGCGTACCCTGCTAACTTATCCGACCCACTTCTTCGTGAATGGGTCAAGTACCCTGAAAACCCTGTCTTAGTCCCACCACCCGGTATCCACAAGCTAGATTTCCGCGACCCTACAACTGCGTGGATGACTTCCGAAGGTAAATGGAGGATCACAATCGGGTCCAAAACCAATAACAAAACCGGCATTGCCTTAGTTTACGAGACAATGGACTTTAAGGCCTATAAGCTGTTGGACAATATCTTACACTCGGTGCAAGGGACGGGTATGTGGGAGTGTGTCGATTTCTATCCCGTCTCTGTATCCGACTCCAATGGGGTTGACACGTCGATTAAAGGTCCGCTTGTGAAGCATGTGCTTAAGGCTAGTATGGATGATGACAGGCAAGATTACTATGCCTTAGGCACCTACAATGAGGCTAATGTTACATGGGTGCCTGATAATCCCTCGAAGGACGTTGGAATCGGACTAAGGTACGACTATGGAGGTAAATTCTACGCTTCCAAGACGTTTTACGACCAAAATAAGAAGCGAAGAATCATCTGGGGTTGGATCCCTGAAAGCGATAGTGAAGCCGCTGATGTTAAGAAAGGATGGTCTGCTCTTCAGGTATAGGCTCGGCCCTGTTCTTTCTGGCTTAATTTCAGCTCCTTCCAATTTTGTTTGGCTATATTCTGTTAGGTTTTATATACGTTCAATCGATTATGTTCACTTAATCTCTTCACAAAATTAATTTTTAATTCAACTAAATTCACTTCACCTCAGTTCCACTCAATTTAGTTCAATTAAGCTCTATCCAATTAATTCAATTCAGCTCGTTTCAGCCGAAAAGAACAGGGCATGGGTTCGATTAAATTGATTTTTTTACGAATACAGGCAATTCCGAGAACTGTCGTGTACGACCAAAAGACGGGAAGCAACTTAATTCTATGGCCAGTGGAGGAAGTAGAGACCTTAAGACACGAAAGCAAGCATTTCGACAAAATTGTTGTTTCTCCGGGATCTATCGTTCCCTTGGATGTTGGCTCCGCTACTGAGGTCTGAATTTGTTCCCAAACTCGATTACTGCATAAAACTTCGGACTTATATTTAGTTTTAACCCGTGCAAAATTCCACAGATGGACATAGTCGCTGAATTTAGCCTCGATCAAGAGGCGATTGAACGACTGCCAGTATCGAGTGAGCAGTACAGTTGCCCTGCAAGCAGGGGAGCTACACAAAGAGGTGCTCTAGGACCATTCGGGTTTTTAGTCCTCGCTGCAAACGACCTTTCCGAGCACACTCCTGTCTATTTCTACATTGTTAAAACGTCGACTGGCAGCCTCAAAACTTTCTTCTGTTCCGACTTATCTAGGTCTGTCTAACGGTCTTCCCTCGTTGTTTGCCTTCCCCTTGATTGATTTTTTTGTTTTTAATGACGAGGGGTTTAATCCCCCGGCCCCATGCATTCCCGCACCACCACATGGACCATGTAAGCCACCCCTTCGGGGGCTGCAGTGGCCAAGTGGTCATCGCCCCAACTGGTAATCGAACCTGAAACCTCTCAACCCCTACATTTCTGCAAGCTTTAAGGTTTAACTCAGTTACTACTGGACTAACACCACTAGGTTCCCCTTGATTGATTTTACTGCACATTGCAACGGCATCTAACTCAAATTGTTCGATTTTTTTTCTTTCTATCGACTGTGCAGGTCGTCTATAGCACCCGATGTTGTTAAGGATATCTATGGTAGCACCGTTCCTCTCCTTAAAGGCGAAAACCTGTCTATGAGAATTCTGGTAAGCATTCAAAGTCTATCTTCCTTATTCTCCGATTTCAACTTGTGACGAGTAAAATAAACCTTAGGTGATGATTGAAGCCCAACTATTATTAATATTCCTATTACGCTCCCTCACTCGAATGCCCATTAGGCTTGAAGAGTGGTTAGTTTGCACAGGCCTCCCATACCGTGTGCTGGTTTCGAGGGGTTTTGAGGTTGCCAGGGTGAACCCGTGACCTTTGATCACACTGGCCCAACTATTATTAATATTCCTATTAAATATAACGGGATTTTATTCCAAATTTCTCGAGTTCAGGTGGATCATTCGATTATAGAAGCCTTTGCACAAGGAGGTAGAACAAGCATCACAAACCGGGTGTACCCAACAAAGGCGATATACAAAGACGCAAAGCTATACTTGTTCAATAACGCGACAACAGCGACTGTGACCGCGTCTGTTAAAACCTGGCAAATGAGTTCAGCACGTACGCTTTACTACTCCGTTTGGGCTCATCTTATGCTAATCTTTTCGACATTTTTCATGATTGGTCGGCCTTTTTTCTGACCGTAGTCTAACACAATATTTCCGGGTTTTGGTCTTTTTTGTTTTCGGGTTTATGCATATAGGTTTATAGAAGATATATAGAAGAAGAAACAGAGAATAGAGAAAATGTGGAATACATATCACAGCATGGAAGAGGATGATGAGCAATGGCTATGGAATCGACTCGAGTCAGTCAGTCAGTCAGTCCATTGCATTCGTTCGTTCATTCATTCATTCAGTTTGTCGATTCATTACCATTCATTCATGTCGAGATCACGAGATAAGCAACCGGAAATTTTGTTCTGAATTTCTGTAAATGATCATGTTCATTATGTTTTCGAGTTTGTGGGGGTAACAACGATGTCGATGTCGATCTCCTGCCATTGCTCTATCCCTTTTGCTGTTGTAATCGATTTTTGTCATTTGTTATTTATTTGATTATTGAAGAAGAAATGAAATGAAATTCATAATTGTCTGCCATAGTTATGTTGTTTTAACTTGTGTATCGTGTTATGCGCGCTAGAGATGTAAGTGAGCACGTGAGTCGTTTGGCTGACACTCCTCAACACGGCCAATGGCCCATTTTATCACGACACAAGATTGACACGGACAAAAACAACACACCACGCCATGTCATGGGCCTGGGGATGGGGCCGAGGCCGTGCCAAGCCCAAGCACGGCAAGCTCAAAATACAAAAGAAATGAAAGTTGAAATGAAAAAATTGCTTAGACAAGCCAAAGCACGACACGACACGCCGTGGGTCGTGGCCTTGCCTGAGCCTCCTTTTCATTTGATTGGCACGACACGGCACGGCACAAAGTCCACCTTTCTATACTTGAGTCGTGCCTTTTTTCTTCTTCAGACATAATGGATCAGCACGAGACGCGACCTACTTCAATATTGTGTAACATTCTGGCCCAATCCAATTCAATTCAATCCATATTCACCTCAAAAGTGTTAACCATTAAATTACCTTCGGTATTCCGAAAAAGATTGCCAAGTGATTTTAGATCGTTGATATTAAAAAACGGTAGGTCTCGTGAGAGACCGTCTCTCACAGATTTAGTCAAAGGCAGAACAGGGAAACAAAAACTTCGGTAAATCCCTCAACCCATCGTGTAAGAGGTCAATAACGCTATTGAAAAAATGTGTCTCTTAAATTTTTTTGATTAAAAAAGAGTGATACTGTGAAGATTACAAACTTAATAATCACGCGTATGATTCCTAATGAGAGTTCAGAATTTGACCGTTATCGGTTAGTGCCTTGCTTAAATCCGCGGTTTAGGGTGTAGTGACATATAAGCAACAGCTTATAGCCTATAAAATTCAAAATCATATAGAATATTATATTAAGTCGATCTTTGATCTTTCTTAAGACAGTTATATCCGTGATAAGATTAGATGAGCCAAATGTTTATTTAGATTAGATGAGGCAAATACTTTAGCTCGGCTTATTTCAATTATATTTAACTCGTCAAATTTCAATTCGGTTAAGTTTATTTTAGTTCGGTTTATCTTACTTCAACTTATTTCAGTTTAGTTCAAATTTAAAAGAACAGGAACTTAGGCTATACGTGATTTTTGTCGTCATAATCATGGCATTTTTTTCTTTCTTTCAATCGAAATATTGACCCGTTTTATATTTTAAAATGAATTTCCTAGTTTTAAACAAAAAGATATTGATTAACTTGCCTTGTTTGTGACGGATAATATCCGTAAGTGCACTGCAAGAAATCTGCCATAAGTAGGGTTGGACAAATTTGCGGGCTGGACCGACCCACACTGGCCCGACCCGGACACCGAGCCAACAAATTATCAGCTCACTGGACCGCTTCTCTAGCCCCGCCCAACCCGCTCACGAAGCTAAGAAGGGCCCGGGCTCTCCCATATAAAGCACACACCATCCAACACGCGCGAACTTATCCCTTTTCTCCCATTTTCCTAATCGGTCCGGTTTAGGGCCACCGTCCCCAACTCAGCCCGTGCCAAACCCGTACACATTTAGCCTGTGTTGTGGGCCGGGCTCAGGGGCGGATTTAGGCGGTGTCGGGGTGGGCACGTGCCCCCCATGAAATTTTCGAAATTAAGTTTTTATAAGTCTCCAATATAGACATATAGTTATCATGGCATAATTGGTAAAGGTGTCAATTTTTATCTTAGAGATGCAGGTTCGGTTCCCCATAGCTACATCATATTGATAATTTTTTTGGGCCTTAGTTCATATTACCTCTTTCAAATATATGTGAAAAAATTGCATAATACTCCAAGATTTGAACCCATGACCTTCAGAATATATGGGAAGTTCTAAACCATTAAACCACTAGTATTTATTGTTAGATTTTGTACCAAAATTTATTATATTCTACAACTTTAAGTTAAAATATATACTTTGTAGTATTTTAGAGAAAACGTTATTTTTGAAAATAAAAAAATATCTATAAGTGCAATTTTTCCCATTTTTCACTTCAATATAGGAAAAAAAATTTAAAATATAAAAATATTTTCTTAGACACGCGTAGATAACGCGTCAAAATTTTTTTGTGCCCCCCTTGCACAAAAATTCTGGGTCCGCCACTGGCCGGGCTCCCTCCCCACCAGTCAGGCCCGACTCAATGTTCAGCTCTAACCACAAGGCCTTTTCGCATACACTCTATATAAAAGGTTTTTTTAAAGTGACGGGAATTAGCCGTCTTCAACGGGAATTTGTAATATGATATTATAATGTTGGACCGAGTAGCAAGGAGAAATTGCTCCCTAAATGAGGCCACAATTACTTAGTTTACGTGATAAACAAGAGCCAATTACGCCAAGATATATGGCCGTTGGTCCCTTCTCCATTATTATCCCTAGAATCATAAAATGTGATGCTATCTCCATTATTTCTACAATAATAATAATAATTGTCCTCGTATCGACCTTTCCTACCCTCTTCTCGAGTTACGACTTTTTATCGATTTTCACACTTTGTTTCGGGTTCTATTACTTCACTTGGCTACTCGGAATAAATCACGTTACATAAATACGGAGTAATTTATTAGATACTAAAGTCTTGTTCTTTCTGACTTAATTTCAGCTCCTTTCCATTTTGTTTGTTCGTATTCTATTAAATTTTATTTACGTTCAATCAATTATGGTCAGTTAATCTTTTCACAAAATTAACTTTTAATTCAACTCAATTTAGTTCAATTAAACTTTACTCCAATTAATTCAATTCAACTCGTTTCAGTCGAAAAGAACATGACTTAAGTTAATGATATACGAAGTATTAAAATGAATATAAAATGACACGGAATTCACGTCCTCGTTGTCATACTTTTAATCTAGTCTTGCATAAATAAAGCGTTACTCCGTATAACATAAAAATGAATTTATTTAAGAATTATGTGCCTTGTTAAATTGTTTCTCTCTAAAATATCACCTTGAAAACAATTATTTTATTTTTTAATTCTATTATACACACATAATGATTAATTATAAAAAGTGCTTACAATTATTATTTATTACTCATCGCCATCTAATTCCAATTAGACATGAACCCAAAAATTCAACAATGATGATAATTAGGTTGTAAATATGCAATTAATATTAATAAGATAAAAAAAGCAAGGACGAAAACATATACCCGTACTTCAAATTAAGTCATTTAACACAATTAAACAGTAATAATCCTATCCACTTCCTCTTCATTATGTAACTATTATCGTTATTTTCCCTTCATTACTTGATTTATTCTGAACCGTCAACTCGATAATAAATACCGTTATACAAGATCTTATTAAAAACAAACACTTTTGGTCCCAATATGTAAATGGCACATTTCATGCATGGGGTGCTTCATTTCACCTTATTTACCCTTTTATTTGCTTTATTATGAGACGAACATTATCCGTTTTCCGCTACTTGATTTATTCTGAACCGTCAACTCGATAATGAATACCGTATATACAAAATCTTACTTCCTCCATTCCAATCAATTCTATACATTTACTTTATTCACGTTTGTCAATACTCGTTTTCTATTGTTAATATCTTTAGTTACATATTGTTAAAAATTATAAAAATGTGATATTCACAATGTACTCGGTAAGACAATTTAAACAAGATCTCACATGATTATCTTTTATGTTATATATTATAAGTTGTGTCGAAAATTCACCCGACTTATGAATAGTGTCGATAAAGTGAAATGTATAGAATTGATTGGAATGGAGGAAGTATTAAAAACAGACACTTTTCGTCACAATATGTAAATGGCACATTTCATGGGGTGCTTCATTTCGCCTTATTTACTCTTTTTTTTGCTTTATTATGAAACGGACATTATCCGTTTTCCGCTTCTAACAGACACGAAGATGTTGCGTACCTTGTATTACTATTCACAATATGATTCTCCCTTTTTTGCCGGGAAGCAACGGTCAACGAGGTGGGTGCGCGTGGAGCTTTAACACATAAATAATGAACTGTCAAATGGTTGGCAAATGGGCAAATGGCGTGGAAATTGGAATGGGTTTTCATAAAAAGCTTACTCCATCTATCATTACCGACAAAACCTACTAATGCATTCTTGTGTAGTGTTGTTCTCCATGCATAACTAATTATGGCCCGTCTTTTTAAAATCGTTATATTCGTCTTAAATTTAAATAAATTATACTGTCTTATTATTTTTTATATGTTTTTAGATAATTTATAAATTTATGTTTTGAATTTTTTATATACTCCTTTTTTAGTGGAATTATAAACTTTTCATTGGTTGACAATAAAGAAATTCATTAATTGTAAAGAACTAAACATTTTGCTTTTTATCAAAACTTTATTTATCGCCTAATTAATGTTATAATCATAATATATTTATTTACTTAATATTTAATACTGTGTTTTTTTGCTAAAAAGACATATAATGAATGACGGAAATAGTACTTTCTTTGTCGTGGTTATATGCACAAATAAGACTATTCATCCAGATGTATCATGTATATGAGTATTGTACGTCTAATACAAATCTGATTGAGCGTATACGCAAAAAATTTGAGATTTTAACAATTTTTTTTTGTACTATAATTTTTTAGTGTTAAAATTAAAATATTTGAGTTTTATATGTATTATTTTTGAGTCAATATAATATTTTGATTTACAAGTTTTGTATAAAGACGCTCAATTTTTTTTCAATAAAGCTCGTAAAATATATGTATAAGCTTAAATTCTTTGTTATAAAGTTTGAAATCTATATTACCGGACGTATACATCTTATTGTATAATCCTCTATTTGGGTTATTTGTTGTTCTATTGCATATTTGGATGTCTCGGACTCTCGGTTAATTGTTATTCTTTCAATTTTAAGAATAAACTGATGAATAATTTGAACATTATAACTCTTCTACTTGATTACTTTTCTACTTTTAATTACGGCCATTCATTTAACACAATTTTTTATACAAAATGAAATGAGAGTTTGTTATTTTTTAATCATTCGCTTTTAATTACGGCCATTTATTTAACACAATTTTATTATTTAAAACAGATATATTTGTCTTAAATAAAAATTCTGTAATCATCTTCATCATCTCTTCTAGAAGTATTTCTTTAATTTTTTTATTAGTAAATGGTGTTAAGCTTTAACTTTGGCATAATTCATTACTTTTCTTCTCTTGTTTTTGTTGATTTCTTTTGCTCAACTCGTAGGATAATCCAAAACTATACGCTACTCTTATCTTGCTTAAGGTATAACTTTTGGCAAAATTAGGGTCGACCAAGTTTTTGTTTTCTATAGAGATTTATTCTAATTTTCTCCTTACCCAAAATAAATAAACGATAAGTCTTATTTACAACCGTTAAAAGCTTTAACGAAGGAATGAAAAGTACCATTACTCCGAAAAAAGGTGTTGTTTCGAATGAAATTATACCTCCGTTGTGATAATTCATAAAGATGGTACAAGAAAAAGGGTCGTGGCTATGTTTATGAACCTACTACGGATTATGTCAATCACTAAATATAAATATATTTTTACTGATGTTATTAAGGTATTTCTAAAATATTTACTAATAACCTAAATGTGATAAAATTTACAAAACATATAGTACTGATTGTTTGATATTAGTAAATTCCGGCCTAATTAGTAGGTTGACTTATCAATCTACCATTTTTATGTGTTTTGTAAATGACGTATTCTGATAGAATATTGCCCGAAATCTACTATTTTTGAATATATTTCTATTAGCAGAATATTGTATAAGGATATTCAGTTTATTCATGAAATCAATCTAACTATCTTATAATATGCTAATTACCAAACACCATTTCAACATTCCGGACATTGCTTAATATCCTTTTTTGGTATTTTAGTCAATTGTTTACATTTCTATTTTAAGAATACCTTTGATGGACAATTCATCATCTACACTTAATTAGGTCTATTTATCATCTAATTATTACATCCTCAGTCTTTCCTTAGTGATTGTGCAAAAATCAAATGTAAATAAATGAACGAGGCGGAAGAAGTAGTATACTAGTAGTAATTAGAGTTTAGAGTAAATTAAAATTTACTCCCTTTTAAATTAAGTTTTTTTAAAATTACTCGATTTGTATTTTTTTCTAAAATTAATCCGATGTATTTTTATCAAAATTTGATTCAAAACACCAACTTAACTTACTTATTCCGTCAGCTTGTGAAGTTATTTCATTTATGCTTTAGTCAATTTATACTTTAAAACGCATAACAAAGGAGAATAAGTTCAAAAATAAACGGAATAAGACCATTTTCTTTCTGGCTTAATTTCAGCTCCTTTCAATTTTGTTTGGCCGTATTCTATTCCGTTAAGTTTTATTAACGTTTAATCAATTATGTTCAGCTAATCTACTCACAAAATTAACTTTTAATTCAACTAAATTTATTTAACCCAATTCCACTCAATTTAGTTCAATTAAGATCTATTTCAATTAATTTAATTCAGCTCGTTTCGACCGAAAAGAACAGGGTCACTTCGTAATATGCATGTGAACAAAATGTCAATGTATATATATTATGTGGTCCATTTAATTTAACACACTCACCTAGAAAAAAGAAGTCGTTAATTTAAAGCTATTCTACATTTCCACATACAACAAATCTACAATTAAGACATCAACGGTAGGATTATGGCCAATAATAGTATACTTTACCTTAATCACAAGCCACATCAACCAATAAATTACAAATCATATAAAAGTCGATACTAATGGGGAGCCACCTATTTTAATTTAGTAAAAATTTCGGTCGAGGTGAACGGGTAATATTATAAAGTTTATTTTGTTAAAATTTTTATTATTTAATAGAACTGATTGATACAAGGTCGAGTTTTGGAAAAAAATCAAATGAAATAACTTTAATTTCCTTAATACGTACTAAAATAAACTAATTATTGTTGATATAAGGTTGAGTGTTGAAAAAAAATATAATTTATATGTAAAAATGGATTTAAATAGGATATGGGTCGAGTAGTTATTAGCAATTGCTTTTGAAAAAAACATTGTATAACCTAACTTTTGAATGAAATAGCGAATTTAGTGACAGTCCTTTACAGTTAATTCTACTTAATTTTATTTCGATAACTATTTAATTTTTAAAAAATTCTCATAAAATCTTTCATAAAAACTAAATCTCATAAAATTTACGACATATTAAAATTTAAGCTTATTTAAAGGAAAAGTAGCGGCCTATCAACAAAACATAGTATACTCATTTCGTCGTATAAATGTTTTAAATTTATTTCCGTCATTCGATTGTTCAAATTAAAAATACCTCAATTTATTTTTTCATTTTAGTTAAAGTTAGTTATACTTAAATATTTTTCTTTTGTTCCAATATATCATTATTGGTCTCTTCGACACGTAACACTTGGACATTCACCTGATTTTCCGATTTTCGACATTTCATTTTAGACTATTTTTTTTTCTAATTTTTTTTTATTAAATAGCCTAGTATGGCACCTGCATGAAAACTGTATCCAATCCTTCAAGTCGAGTCTGAGTAACGAGTTATCTTTAATTACACATTTATTTATAATACTTATTTATCCCTTTCGTCTCACAAAAAAAAACTATACAACCAGATTTATAAGAGCATCGTACAACCATTATATATTTAATTTGAGCTTATGTATATATTTGTTGAGCTTTTAAACTATTGAGTTACATTTTAAACTTTTATATTAAAATTAAAATACAGTTGAACTTATATTTGTTGTATTTTATTTGTGTAATAATTTTCTACTCAATGTTTTGTAAGAGGGTTCATAAATTTTACAATGTAGGTCGTATTCTTTCCAATAAAGCTCGAAATTTCTAATTAAAAACTTAAAATATGTACATTTAATTATATACATCTGGTGGTATAATCTTCCCATAACTTCCATCTAAAATCATTAATTTATCTTTAAATAAAATATCTTTTCAAACAAATTAAACCGACAAATAAATCAGCAAGTCTCACTGAAGACCGACATAAACGTCCTAATTACTTGAAGACGGGTAAGTAACATTACGCTCCTGTCTTATCTAATCACCTGGGTATTACTCAACCCGTCTTCCACTTTTAACGGTATATCCGTCTTCACTGAGAATTTACGCAAACAAATAATCGAGACGGAAAAATTATTAAATTATAATTTTCATAAAAAAGAGGCACCCATAAAAGCCAGCTAAAATTGCAGTACCATCTCTTGTCCATATGCATCCTCCTCTCACTACCTCCTCTCTCTTCTTCCTCCTCACACTCCTCTAGCTTCTCTGCTTTTTCCCTTCTTCAACCTGATAATGTAAACATTTCATTTCCAGCTAAAAATACACCATTTTTAAACCTCAAATCTTCAAACACCATACACATACACACACATACACATAAAAAAACACCATTTTCTTAGCTTGAAGTTATACAACAGCAACAACAATGGCTTCCACTACCATTGTTACTAAAATGTTGCTTTTCCTGCACATTTCAGTATTGTTAGTTTGCTTAACTTCAGCTGATGATCCCTTCGTTTTCTATGATTTTGAAGTCTCATATATTACTGCTTCTCCTCTTGGTATCCCTCAGCAGGTAATTACTAATTACTAATTACTAATTACTTTAATTTACTATTTTGTTGATTTTATTCGATACAGTTCTCGCCGCAATTTTTATCTTGGGTCATTCGAAAACAAGTCTCTTTTTTTTTTAGCGTATGGAATTTAGTTTTAGTCGGGATTCGAGTCGGGTAGGATCATTAAGACAGACCCGTATGAGTTTTAACACCGCTGCATTTTTAAAACTCGTACTTCGCAATTTGCGAGAACTATTGAGGCACTGTGGTAATGTTGTCGTAGTTGTATTAATCAGATCTCTCATTTTTGTTGTTTTTAGCTCATTTAATTCATGGGTTTTGCTCAAAATTTGATTTTAAATAATGGGTATTGATCAAAATTTGATTTTCAGTTATGGATTTTACTAATTTTTTTTGTAAAGTTAGTATCTTTGTTCTAGATCTATAAAATCTATAAAATCTATAAAATGTGCTTTTTTTCAAGTGTTTTTTCTACTTAAGAGTTACTGTAGTAGTTATCCTGTGGCACGGTCTCATCTCGTGTTTTTTGTTCCGCAAAATGTGACTATTTTCTGGAAAAAAGCACCAATTTTTTATAATTAGTGACCAATTTGAAAAAATAGATCATTTTTTAACCAAAAAAAATGTTAACTATTTAATCAAAATTGATAACTATTTATCGAAAAAGGTTAACTTTTCTATTTGTAGCAAGTCGGATCGTCGTAGAGTAGAATTTGTGTGAGAGTTATCCTGTGCTACGGTCTCGTCCCGTATTTTTTCGCAAAATGTGACTATTCTTTAGAAAAAAAGAGTGACCAATTTGAAAAAATAGGTAATTTTTTAAATAAAAAAAGCGTTAACTATTTAATTAAAATCGATAACTATTTATCGAAAAATTGTAACTTTTCTATTTGTAGCAGGTCGGATCGTCGTAGAGTAGAATTTGTGTAAGATTTATACTCAATATAGAGTAAAGTTACAATCTTTTTTTATATTTTTGATTGTATCTTGTCCATGTATAACCTTTTTATGTATTTTTGAATATTATTCAGGTTATTGCTATTAATGGAAAATTTCCTGGACCTGCAATCAATGTCACTACTAACAATCATGTTGTTGTTAATGTGCGCAATAAACTTGATGAGAATTTGTTAATTACATGGTAAGTTTTAAGTAATTATTGTGTAAGAACGTCTCAACGTTGTAGAATCGTTCTTTGGTTTGTTAATAAACGAGTGTTTAACCAATTAAAGACGGGTTTAATTCTATATGCTGTGAGTCTTGTGACAAGTCTTTATTTCGCGTGTAAGATCGTCTCACATATTTCGACTAATGTAGTGAATTGGAGTGAACTGAGGAAGTTTAATGCATCGAAAAGATCCCGTTCTAGCCATTTCACTACATTTTCAGTTGGTCTTGCTCAGACCACAATTTTGGTCTGAAATAATAAGACGGGATTTTGTAACTAGTTACAGCCAAATGTAACCATTTTACAACCAAATGTAACCATTATTTACAAACAAGTTATACTAAGCTGTAACATTGACCATACTATCGTGGTTACATTTGGCTGTAAAATGGTTACAAAATCCCGTCTTATTATTTCAGACCAAAGTGACGGTTTGAAACAAGAATTTGTGCTACATTTTTCAGACTCGCCTCAAATATATTTCGACTAATGTAGTGAATTGGAGTGAACTGAGGAAGTTTAATTCATCGATAAGATTCCGTTCAAGCCATTTCACTACATTTTTCAGACCCGCCTCAAATATATTTGACAAATGCAGTGAATTGGAGTGAATAGTCGAAGTGTAGTGCATCGAAAAGGTCACTAAGAAACTCGAAATTTTGATTCCAGGGCCGGGATTTTCCAGAGAAAAAGTTCATGGCAAGACGGAGTACTTGGAACAAATTGCCCAATTCCGCCAAAATGGAATTGGACTTACAATTTTCAAGTGAAGGATCAAATTGGAAGTTTCTTTTACTTCCCTTCTATCAATTTTCAAAGAGCTTCCGGTGGTTACGGAGCTTTTTTTATCAACCCTCGTTCGATTATTCCTATACCCTTTGCTCCTCCAACCGACGACATTATCATTTTGATTGGAGATTGGTACACTAGGAATCACACGGTTCGTTCTACACTACCCTTCTTTTCCGTTTCAATAATGCATAATCGGTTTTACACATGATTGTTTCCGTCTTACATAGTGAAACCGTCTTACTGTATAATTTGTGTTAGGAGGTAGTAGTTAGGTTTAGGTAGGAAGTGGTTAGGAGAATACAATTTAATGATTGTACAACAAATTATGGTAATGTTGTAAATTTATGACATTTTGATCTACTCATGTGATTCAATGAAAATCGGTTAGCTATCTTGTCACGTTGTGTGGTCGGTTTAGCTAATTGAGTAACATTTTGAGCCGGGTTCCGTTTTTTTTGCAGGATTTGAGGAAGACCCTCAATGGTGGAAAATCTCTCGGGATGCCGGATGGTGTTCTTATCAATGGGAAAGGGCCTTATCGATATAATGATACGCTTGTTCCTGATGGCATTGATTATGAGACGATTAACGTTCATCCAGGTAAACCGTTGTTTCTATGCGAATTGTAGAATGAGATCGTCTTACAGTATTAAACGTTTGAACGGAAAAATGATGTGGATGTCGTCCTGCAGGGAGAACATACAGGTTACGAGTTCACAACGTTGGAGTATCGACAAGCTTGAACTTCAGAATTCAGAGCCACAATCTTCTTTTGGCGGAAGTTGAGGGATCGTACACAGTGCAGCAAAACTACACTAGCATGGACATTCATGTCGGACAGTCGTACTCGTTTTTGCTGACAACCGACCAGAATGCTAGCTCGGATTACTACATCGTGGCAAGTGCTCGAATGGTCAATGAAACAAACTGGAAGCGGGTTACTGGTGTCGCTGTCTTGAGCTATTCTAATTCCAAAGGAAAGGCTCACGGCCACCTTCCCGATCCTCCACAAGATGAATTCGACAAGACTTTTTCCATGAACCAAGCCAGATCGATCAGGTACGTCATGACACAGTTATAAGTGATAGATGAACCGTCTCAACCAAAACCTTAAGAACCCGTGACTTTCAGTCACACTGGCTCTGATACCATGATAGATGAACCGTCTCAACCAAAACCTAATAATAAGTCCCGCTGAAATTTCACTTGTGCTTGAAATTAACATTGTTCACTCCGTGCATCGTGTTATCCTATAGGTGGAATGTTAGTGCTAGTGGTGCCCGTCCTAACCCACAGGGATCCTTCAAATACGGGAGCATAAACGTGACGGAGGTCTTAGTCCTCAAAAATAAGCCACCGGTGAAAATAGACGGAAAGAAGCGAACAACTCTGAACGGGATTTCATTTGTTAATCCGACCACACCTATGAGGCTTGCTGATAAGCACAAAGTGAAGGGAGACTACAAGCTTAACTTTCCCAATCGGACCCTCACTGGCGCGCCTAAAATGGAAACCTCAATCATCAATGGTAGTTTCCGAGGTTTCATAGAGATCATCCTACAAAACAACGAGACCAAGATGCATACATACCGCCTTGATGGATACAACTTTTTCGTTGTTGGGTAAGCTCACCTTCTTAGGCCCTGTTCTTTCTGGTTTAATTTCAGCTCCTTTCAAATTTGTTTGGCTGTATTTCGTTAGGTTTTATTTACCTTCAATCAATTATATTCAGTTAATCTCTTCATAAAATTAACTTTTAATTCAACTAAATTCACTTCACCTTAGTTCCACTCAATTTAGTTCAATTAAGTTCTACTCCAATTAATTCAATTCAGCTCGTTTCAGCCGAAAAGAACAGGGCCTTAGTTACCTATGGGCTATGACTCTACGAGTCGAGTCACTCTTGGCAGTTTTCTCATTGGGATGACATAATTGCAGGATGGACTTTGGTGAGTGGACTGAGAATAGTCGAGGAACGTATAACAAATGGGACGGGATTGCCCGTACCACCGCTCAGGTATTGTTCGTACAGGTTTTTCTCGAGAAATGGTTCAAACCCGTCATTATACTATAGTATTCTAACAATTCGTGTAATGCCATTTCGGCCATAGGTATATCCTGGAGCATGGACTGCTATTTTGGTGTCACTTGACAATGTCGGGTATTGGAACTTGAGAACAGAAAACCTCGACTCCTGGTACCTCGGACAGGAAACCTATATCCGAGTGCTCAATCCAGAGACCGCCAGCAACCCAGAACTCGCCTACAAGACTGAGTTACCGCCTCCTGACAACGTCCTTTTCTGCGGTGCTCTGAGCAAGTTACAGAAGTACGCATCATATCTTCAACGCTTCCATCCCTTATTAACTCGGCTTTAAACTAAATGTGCAAAGATCCCGATGCTGTACTGTTTTGTCTGACTGGTTTTTTTTTTCTTGCAGGCCCCAAGACACCTCTTCTGCCACAAAAAACCCATTTCAGTTAATTTTCTCGCTGCTGTTGATCGGTGTTGCCTGTATCCTGTTCCGATGAGGGAATCGTTATCATTTTGTTCAAGGGAGCATAGATTGTTGTTGAGATTTGTCTGTGTGTATCATTGTATGCCTGTTAGAACTGTCAATATGCATGCCACCAATTTTTCGGCTTTTTTTTTTTTTTTTTTTTTTTTTTCGTTACGAACCCATCCGATTTCGATTATTCTGGATGCTCCCAAAATTATGTAGCTTAATCCATGAAGACTAATCATTCTTTTTATTCCTTCAATTGTAATGATGACTATTTATCAAAATGTTCATACATTTTCACTTTAATTTCAAGAGTTGTACATTGTACTTCATTACTCTTTCTTCGGTTATCATCTACGTTATTCCGACTCTTTACTTTCACGGCTATATTGATGTCCAACCCGCTTCCTCCGAATGAATTAGATTTCATTATGCGGTGAATACGGTGATCTAACATAACACAAATTCTCACTAAAAACGAGTATTATTCGTCAAAAGCTGAAGACGGAAAGGATAAGCATTGATACAAGAAAAGGGCTTTTTTATGGAGGAAGTTGGTAGGCATCCAATGCTCAATTTATTCAACTTTGGAACTTTACAGGTCATCTCACATTATTATCCATACAACATCAACATCGCTTATATCGTACCCTTTTCGTTTCACGTCCTTTGTTTACCTTTTATATTCATATAAGAGGTGTTTTAATCAAAGACGGATAAATAACTGAGACCGAAAAAGTATCCAGCTTTACTCAAAATCTACAAATCTCATGACCCTAGGTTGAGACTTGAAAACCGTCTTAACATTAAAACTAACTACGAGTCTGTGACTCATGATTGATGATTCATGATTCATGAACGATCACAAACACTATTCAAAACCGAGATTTGATACTATGGTCGCATGTAGGGTTGGTCAAGAGTGCAGGTCGGCATTGGCAACCCGGACCCGGTCCCGGCCCGCCACTGAACCCGGATCTAACCCACCCCGCCTCACCCGGGTCCAAACCTGTCCCGGCCCGTGTGTGTGAAGTAACCGGGTCCGGGTCCAATTTCGGGAGCCTGGCCCGGAAGGTGACCCGTAGACCCATTCTAGACCCGCCCCGGGACGGGTCCGGGTTACACTTCGCAAGAACCGGTCCCGCCCTGATCCCGGCCGTGTCCGGGTCCCCATACCTTGAACCCGCAGCGCCCCTCAACCCGTCCCGAACCCGGACGACCCGCACCACCGACCACCCTTAGACTCGCATGTGCACCCTCAAGACCCGGACTCACAACGGATATACGAAGTATAACTTTCAAAACCTTGATAACTCGATCATAACAACACTATTCAAAACCGAGATTTAATACCATGGTGACAACTCACATGTGCTCTCTAGTGACCCCAGGGAACATCACAAGAGACAGTTCAATTCCATAGAAATACTGAAATACTTTGACAGATTATTAGAGTATAAGACAGACAAGACAGAGAGGCATTAGTTATGCTGTAGCCTGTAAGGCTGTAATCTTCCTAAAAGTGTCTTTGTCTTAGTGTTTGTTCCCTTGCTACCTGCTTAACCATATTCCTCACAAATCCGTCTAGTTTTAGACGATCTGAAATTATATGGGTCAAATGTCATCATTTTCTAAAAGAATGTAACTATTTACTTGTCACTTTCACTACTATAAATTTGATCAACGAGAACGGTAAGAAAGCATTTTTAAAGCTGTTTTGGACCGTCCTGTGGCCAGGCGTTCTCGTTGATCAAAGAGAATGGTTAAAATTAAGTCAACCCGGTCTCTTTGTTACTACGATAAGAATGGTCGCGCTCCATAACCGTTGTCTTTGATATATCAGAAAGTCTATTGTAAAATGACAACATTCCATCTGTCACATTTCAGAGCAGAAAAAATTCGTATGAAATAAGAATTTGCGTGGTCGGTTAGCAGTTACCAGCCCAACCAATGAATGGACTTTTAACAGATACTCACATGGCTTAGGTTTAGGTAATAATAACCAAATAACACCAATATAGCTATGTAGTAGTGTGATAGTATTATCTACTTGTTGCCTCTATTTTTAAAGGTTGTGGTCCTATTGTTTTGAGAAGTTGTATTCAATAGGAGTATTTTAGTAAATTTTTCTTGTGCCGGACATATATGTCACAAGTTTATAACGAGTCGGATATCATTTGTTGTGAGTAGATACGACAAAACATAATGTTATTTCCAAGATACTCTGATTTTGTCTTATCTAATCACATGCGTAGTATGTAGACCTGTCAAAACCTGACCCGACCCGAAAACCGACCGTAACCCGACCCATAAATAACCCGTAAATGACCCGGTTTTTTCAACCCGAACCCGAAAGCGACCCGAACCCGTTTTGACCCGCAAATAGCGGGTCAAAACCCGACCCGCAGCGGGTTGACCGTTGGGTCAAGACAATATATCATTTTTAAAATATAAAATGTCATATCAGTATTGATGACTTATAAATTTTTGAGGAGAAATATGTATATATATGCGGTATGTCACGTCATCACCTCAAATAACATGCCACGTAATCACCTCAAACAACATGCCACGTCATCACCTCAAAGTGTGTGTCACACCGTCACTTTCACCATAGTACGTCGAATTGCATTCCACGTCAGCAGCGCCAACTCATCACCTTGAACCACATGCCACGTCATCACATCGAAGTGTGTGTCACGTCATCACTTTTAGTGTAGTACGTCAAGTTACATTCCACGTTAGCACTGTCACCTCATTATTATCTAGGACCACATGTCACATCATTACATCGAAATGTGTGCCACACGGTCACTTACACCTCCTTCCACATAATTGTCTAGGACCACATGCCACATCCACCTCAAAATATGTGTCATCCCGTCACTTTCACCGTATTACGTCGAACTGAACCGCACTTCGCGACACTTCCACCTCATCACCTCAGATCACGTGTCACGTCATCATTGTTATCTTATTTGAGTCTCATTATCGTACTTAGCGAGTTAGTAAGGGTGATGATGATGATAACGATGGTGATGTTGGTGAGGGAAAAAATGGTGACAATTTAGTTGACTAAGACGAGGAAAAGGATAGAAAGCGTATAAAGGGTAGGAATTACGATATAAAAGAAGTTTTAAAAAATGCGAGGAAAAGATGTTGATTGACCCGTATTTTTACCCGAACCCGACCCGGAACCCGTATAGACATGACCCGTATTTTACCCGACCCGAAATACACCCGACCCGTATTTTACCCGAACCCGTATCTACCCGACCCGCAACCCGCCCGTTCGACCTGTTTGACAGGTCTAGTAGTATGTGATTCGTCGTGAAAGCCGATTTGTATCCAATATCGGCCATGAAACCAATAAGCAAGACTGCAAAGCAAATAAACGTGGTACCGAAAGTGAAAAACGGTTTCCGACAATCAAACCTGGAGACCAAGCGGTCACCGGTCACTCGTAAACCCGATAATGGCTGGACCAGCATACCTGATATTGGGCCACATAACCATATAAATGAGGCCCATTGATGTGTAACCCCTAAAAGTTGGACATATAGTGTTAACAAAGATAATTGTAAGGCCCAACCAATTTGGACTCCTCCTACAATTGAGGCCACTAGAAATAGTTTCCATAATGGTCCATTAGTTTCCTCTTTGAATTTAGATTAATCACGACAATTTTAAAGAGACGGTTTATCAATATCTATTGAGATACGGCAGATACCACTCACATGATGATAGGAGGGGTTATTTATTTAATTTCGATTTCTATGTTCTGTATCCTAATTTAGAAGGAGACGGTCTTTCAGGAGAAATTAATTAAATTAATTACTTGTATAATATACGAGTTAATTAATTAATTAATTAATTCTAAGTCATTGAAAATGTAATTTGGGAAAAAAACTAATGCAAAAATTTATACACTCCGTGCCGTTATTTATTTACCTGATTTATTTTAGAGTGTCTTGTTTAATTGTTTACTTTACTATTTTGGAAATGTATTTGATGAACAATTTGATCATATACACATACACCTAATTTATAAATTCTCATTAAATATGAGTTTTATCCGTCACAAGCTGAACTCTATGTAATTCCCATTTTCCCCCACTTTTCCTCCAACTTATAACACGCTTTGTAATTCACAAATTCACATATTATGTGACAATTAACGCGTTTTCTTTATCTTTTATCTTTCCGTCACAATTAAAGGTAAACAAATTACCGAGACGGAACTTCTACTATAAAATCCAAATATCAACAAAAAAGATAACGTGTCTATTTGTTATCCAATCCCATAGTGACTCCAAAAGATATGGTTAGCCATTGGAGGGAACTTCATCTTTCTCAAATCCACCATTTTTTATTCTTCAACAAATAATCTAATTAAATTATCATACAAAAATGGCATCATCATCTTCATTTTCAATGCTCCATCTAAAACCAAGTAGCATAACAATATCAACTTACAAACCACCACATTCAAGTCCAATTATTTGTCGGGTCGGGGTCGAACCAGCTAATAAACCCGATAATAATGTAACGACTTTATTTGGTAAATAATTATTCTTCTTTGTTATTTTATTTGCTTATAATCAAGGTGTTTAGTTCTATTTATTAACCCCGAGTCAAAAACTCGTTATTCTTTAATTCTGCACCGTGACGGAATAACGACTTACTAAACTAGTTGCGCATGTTTTTATGTACGTAACGTGTTCTTCTTGATTATTTTATTTTACGAGTCATAATAAAAGAGTCAAAAACTCGTTATTCTTTAATTCTGCACGATGATGAAATAACGACTTACTTAAATGGTTGCGCTTGTTATTCTTCTAGTTGTTTCTTTTGTTTAATTTGTACACAAGGTGATGTGTTTAATTTATTTTTGTCACGACCCATAGAATTAAAAACTCGTTATTCTTTGATTTTGTATCACGGTGAATGGAATAACGACCTACTCTGGTTGCATTTGTTATTTTATGATCGTTATTTCATATGTTGTCGTATGAGATAATATCTTTATATATTAGGGAACTTAATTAGGGTTTAAGCAAGTAGGCTAGGACGGGCTAGATAAAATAGGACACACAGCCAAGTGGTGTTAGTCCATGTTAGTTGGGTTAAACCTTAAAACTTGCAGAAATGTAGGAGTTGATAATAGAAATATTAATAATAGTTGCCGAAGGTCACGGGTTCGAATCCTGGCAACCTCAAAACCCCTCAAAAACACGAAATGGAAACCCAGCACACGGTATGAGGGAGCCTGTGCAAACTACCACTCTTCAAGCCTAACGGGCATTTGAGTGAGAGAGCGCAATAGGAATATTAATAATAGTTGGGACTCAACCATCACCTTAAGGTTTTGGTTGACAGGGTTCATCTATCATTTGAGAGGTCCAGGTTCGACTACTAGCAACTGCAACCTCCGAAGAGGTGGCTATGGCTTACATGGTCCATGTGCTGGTACGGGAATGCAGCATGGACCGAGGATTCAAGTCATTCAACCCCCTCGTCATCCAATAGGACACACCTTAGTCCTTCCCTTCACAAAACCCGGCCTCAACAATAAGAAGAAGAGTTAGTTCAAGTTAGAAAAGCTCTCTTACTCCAATTGTGAGGTCACGGGTTTGATTTTTACGCGCGACAAATGACAAATCTAGTGAATGCATTGCCAGTTATGATCAGCACAAGGGCAGGGTATGAGCCGTGTGGAAAAGAAAAACAGAAATGCTCGCTACTGGAGGCAGGAAGCGGGCATTCTGCAAATAGTAAGAACCGGTTTTGCGAGGACAAGATCTTGAATATGCTATTGTGGATGCGGATATATTGTAGTCGTATGAGATAATATCTTTATGTATTAGGGAACTCAATTAGGGTTTAAGCAAGTAGGCTACGACGCGCTAGATAAAATAGGACACACAACCGAGGGTTAAACCTTGAAGTTTGCAATTGGGGCGATGAACACTTGGCCACTGCTGTCACGTTTATGCAAAAACTCGCTATGATGGAATGTGAATGACGCGCTTAACTGGTTGCGCGTTTTCCTATATGGGTCGTCTGCGAATAACAAGTTGAACAATGTTCTATTTTAGAGTCGAAGAAGTTAAAGACATGGTTTAGCACAGCATTAGCAGCAGTTGCAGTAGTGAGCTTGAGTACAAGTTTCCCTGCTATGGCTGATTTGAACAAGTTTGAAGCCGAACAACGTGGGGAGTTCGGGATTGGCTCTGCTGCTCAATTTGGTTCTGCTGATCTCAAGTTTGTTCCATCCCTACTTAATCTCGGCATTTACGAGCTCTGCTCAATTTGGTTCTGCGAATAACATCTTACTGTTTTTATTTCGTTTTTGCAGGAAAGCAGTGCATCAGAATGAAAATTTCAGGTAAAACACGGGTTCAGTCGTGATACTGTCAAAATTTGACGCGATGAATACTTACCTTGTTCTTCGTAAATTGATTATAAACAGAAGGGCGAATTTCACATCGGCTGACATGAGAGAATCAGATTTCAGCGGATCAACGTTTAACGGAGCATACCTTGAAAAAGCCGTTGCTTTTAAGGCCAATTTCACTGGTATGTATACAGGTTTTGTAGCATCAAACAGATCCTGAACCTGTCTGCAGGTGCTAATAGTTTCCTGTCATTTCAGGTGCGGATTTCAGCGACACGTTGATGGATCGCATGGTAAATACTCCGTAAAACTTTGTGACAGACTGACAGCAGCGCGGTAAAATAGTCCTATATAAATGTAGCTTACAGTATCTGTTATAACGGAAATACAGAGAAAGATAAAACAAACAATAAAGAACAATACGCACAGACAATAAAGAACAATACGCACAGACGATGTCAAGAAACCAACTCAACCAAAAGCTTAAGCCGATGGTTGGAGTTCCTTGATTCGTTTTATATTCCAGGCCCATTTTTCTTTTTGGGCTTGAAGTGTGGGTGCAGGCGGGATTTCCTTGCCTGTTTTGATTATCCAAACCAACTCAACCAAAAGCTTAAGCCGATGGTTGGAGTTCCTTGATTCGTTTTATATTCTAACAGACGACGTGTTTCACTAACGGTGTGTTAGCTACGTCCACAGGGCAGAAGGGAGATTACAGATTCAGAACCAGGGTAGAGGTTAAGAGTTTATATAGTACTCATAACTTAATACAATACAGATTAGACCTAATCTAATAAGGCCCAGACAGAAACCCTAGCGCAATACAGAATTCAGATACCGTTTAGCCGTTCAACTGCAGGTCCTAAACGAAGCAAATCTCACGAATGCTGTCCTGGTGCGATCAGTCCTCACGCGGAGTGACCTCGCTGGTGCAATCATCGAAGGGGCTGATTTCAGCGATGCTGTTATCGACCTGTCGCAAAAACAGGTACAGATATTGATACTCTGCAGAATAAAAAAAAGTTGGAAAAACTGATTTACAAGTACTGCAATCTGCAGGCATTGTGCAAATACGCGAATGGAACAAACCCGATAACAGGGGTGAGTACAAGAGCGAGCCTTGGGTGCGGGAACAATCGAAGAAATGCATATGGAAGCCCGTCTTCTCCATTGTTAAGTGCCCCTCCTCAAAAAATGCTTGACCGAGATGGATTCTGTGATTCAGGTACCGGTCTTTGTGAAGCAAATTAAACCGTTTTGTTACCCGGTATACTATGTCATCATGGGTTTCCGTAATTTTGTACAGTATATATTCGATTTAGGACCGAGTTTCGAACTTTTGATATCAGTATGACAGTATATCACTGCCCTTTTTTGTATAATGAGCTATTGTTGGTGGATATGGCGGTGGCGAAATTATATTATTTTAGCTAAGCGATCAATTCCTAATTTTCAGCTACTTTATTGGCTAACTTTTCAGGTTTCAGTTAACTATTCAGTTTTTAGCTATCTTTTCGGTCAATTTTACCAAATAGAATATAATAGTGTGCACGGTTTTCCATAAATTGAACAAATACGTCGTAAATTACGACGGCTAAATCAAACAAGTTCTCATATTGTAAATCATTGTAATCAAATGAGCTTAGTAAAAACCCAACATAATGCATTTTGCCTTCTTGTTGTCTCCCCAATTTTAGTTAAGGATAAGACCAACAAGATTACCTAAAATCAAGGAAAATTGGTCTAAAAACATGATAAATTGACAAACAAATTGAACTTTAATACTATTTTAATTAAAACATCAAGATTGTTGTCTATTTTATAATTAAATCATCTGCTTATTTTATGTATTGACTTAATTAATCCCATTGTTTATTTCTATCAACTCAATTCACACCTCAATTAGATAATTAATTTGTCAATTACTCGTCACGATTTGTGTTTCCCGTCTAGTAGCACGGACACTTCTCTTAATTAGTCGTCCCGTGTCCGACACCGTGTCTGACACTCGTTGGACACATGGCTAAACCTATTACAATTTAGACGAGTAATAAAATTTACGATTAGAAGATGAGTTTGGGTGGAAAAATTAGAATTAGTTACAGTAAAGGTCAAATTGTACCTTTATACGTTATTTATAACCATAAAATATAGAGCATATTTTATTATATTTAAATGTCGTGTCGCGTGTCCTAAATTTCATAAGACGTCGTGTCCCGTGTCCGTGTCCGTGTCGTGTCCGTGTCCGTTTTGTTGCTATCTAGTTTGACGTTAATATATAATTGAAACGAAGAAAATACATCGGCACAACTTAAAAGTATAACGGTATCAGATATGGGTTTAGAATGAGTCAAACCTAGGGCTGTTAATGAGACGAGACAGCTCGCGAGCAACTCGAGATCGGCTCGGTCAAAGCTCGGTCAAAGCTCGGCTCGTGTGAGCTCGACTCGAGCTCGGGCTCGGCTCGTGTGAGCTCGACTCGAGCTCGGGCTCGGCTCGAGAGCTTAACGAGTCAAGCCGAGCAAAGGCTGGCTCGACTCGAAAAGCTCGCGAGCTGCTCAAACATTTATCATAAGCTCATATTTATCATATTTTATAAAAATATGCTCATATATTATAAAGATATTTTATCGTTATTATATCTATGAATCATATATATCAAATATTTTGTTGATTTACTAAACATTTTTAGATAAAATCTTCAAATCTCGTTACTGAAAATATCGGAAGGAAAAAATTAAAAATAAACAATTTTATATAGGCTCGATTTGGCTCGAGTTTGGCTCGAGCTCGTGTTAAAGCTCGCAAGCTTTGTAACGAGCGCATTTTTTTCAAGCTCGGGTAAGATCGGCTCGAGCTCGAGTTTTGGTAATCGAGCACGAGCCGAGCAAGGCCAAGCTCGGGCTCGGCTCGGCTCGTTAACACCCCTAGTCAAACCCATACCACATGTTTGTTTAGCAAATTCGAGGGTTTCATACTCATACCTCAAGCCCACGAGGTATGAGTTTCTCATACGCAGGGAGGGGGTGAGTAACTGAGTATGAGTTTGATATCCATGGGTATCAAATTACAATTATAAAAAATGTGCAAAATAAATATTAACACGTATTGTAAACAAAACATGTTATATAATTATTTGATAAAATCTTTATTTTCATAATTTTATATGATAAATTATTCTTTAAAGTAATAAATTTTACCTATGTCAACTTTAACTTAGTTCCAAGCTCATACCCTTACAATTGAAACAAATACAAGGTATCGGGTATAGAGTTTAAACCCCATATCACCCGGTATGATTCCTGATTCCAAACTCATACCCATGCGCGAAACAAACGCCCCTTATTAATAATGTTTGCTTTCTACAAATTACCAATTTACCGTAACGGATCTTAAGTGCCAAATCCTAGTTTTACTTGGTGTGGAACTACAATTTTGTCCTATAGTATGAAATCGATTTTAAAAAATACAGCCGATGTCTTATTATACATACAAACATATTTAAATTTGAAAGTTATGATACGTGTCTCGTGCAACGATTCATGTATGTACCATTATATGCTTTACAAATATTTATTATAATATACCGTCTGATTTAGTCTGAATTCGAACGAGTTATAATCACTAAAACAGTAAAATTTTACTCATGAGTTTTAAAATCTTTTTAAAACATTCAAACCCAAGACTTCCGATTAAGATTAAACCTTTTTAATTTTCAGTTGATCTAATTGTTCATGAGTCGCTCCGTTCATGAACCAAACTAACGAAGTTTTGTCTAACCACTTTATTTATTTAAGTACTTCGTATAATAAATAATTAATTTTCAAAAACCTAAGCAAAATAATAAATTTATGATCGTGACATTTCGAATTCCTCCACTATTAATTACACAATGACATACTTTAATTGATACTGACACCCACGAACCATCCTAACCTTATAAAAAAAACATATAAAAATCTTGGCAAATTTTTATTTGTGACGGAAATTAGCTGTCACAAGTCTGTAACAGGTCAAATATGAAAAGATAAAGATAGACCGTTTGTGCGCGCGCACTCTAATTTTTCTTTTTTATCTATTCAGGTGGGTAATACTTAACCCGTCACAAGCGTGTGGCGGATATACTCGTCACAAGCACGACTTATTGAAAAATCGGTTATTTAAAGAAATAAATCAATTAATTTAAAAAATATGATTTGATTCAACTCATATAAAATCACATTCATGCATGTCCCCATTTTCTCATATCAATCATAACTCACTTCACAAAATTATCAAATTATACAATTTTTTAAACTCCATTTTTTGCATGTAATTTGGAGTTCTTAGTCACTTACAAAAAAATATTTACGAGACAGACCGTCTCATATAAGAATTACTGAGAAATTTTTGCATGTAATTCGTAGTTTTTAGTAATTTATATAAAAAAGTGTTGTCTCATATAAGAATTTGTGAGATAAAATGATGTGCTACGGGAGGAGAAATATTAGAGGGTTTAAATTGGGTCGGAAAATAATCCGGGTTTTTAAATGGGTGACCCGGTTAGGAAGAAATTCATGCAAGTATCATAAATTAGGCGGTTCAACAATGCAAAGAAGCAAAGGATTATCCAAATTACTACAATGGGGAAGAAAAATTAAGTTGGATTTACTTAAACCGGGTTCAAACCGGGATTATATCCGGTTGGGTAGACCGGTTCAAGTTCCTAAGGGACAGCTGGCAGTCTACGTGGGTGAATCAGATGGTGACACGCGGCGTGTCCTAGTCCCGGTTGTGTTCCTTAACCATCCTTTGTTTGAGAATATGTTGAAGCAAGCTGAGAGGGTTTACGGGTTCAATCATCCGGGTCGGATCACGATACCGTGTCCGATATCCGAGTTTGAGAATGTTAAGACTAGGATTGCTGAATCCGTCACAAAATGTCGGTCACCGGTGTTTAGTTGTGTCCCGAGTCTTAGGTGTTTGTCGACTATCTGATATGTATTAATCTTTATTTCGTGTTCTTTTTACTTTTTAAATCGAAGAATACGATGAAAAGCGAGAGTAGTTAGTTTGCTTCTTTAGAGAAAATTGTTCTTGTTTGAAGTTGCAAGAGTGAGTTTGATTATCTACTTAATAATGAAATGTATATTTGGAGACCTTACAAATCTGGTAATCGTGTTTGGAAACGCGGAATTGATTTCATTTTCGTCATTTCAATTGTAGAAATCAGAAATTTTGAATTCAATTCCAAAAATTCGTTTGGGAAACACATGGTATTGGAATTGGGCGGACGGATATGAGTCGAGGTCAATGAATTATTTTTTTAATGAAAAATAATAATATTGTCACAAAAAATATTTTGTGATCGAAAAATATCATAAATAATAATATTGCGATAAAATTTCCATTAACAAGAACGTAAATAGAGATGGAATTGAAATGACTACTATATGGGACTAGGTTGGAATTGGTAAGAAATTGAATCCAATTCCAAATCCAAATTCTATGCGTTTCCAAACGCTTGAAATGTCCCAATTTTAGAATTCAATTCAAATTTTAAGTTGCCAAACATGCCAATTTCTCTCGATTCATATATCAATCAGTAAGTCTTGTGAGAGACCGTTTTGCATTAAATTAGTGGGAGACATGACATGGAAAGTATGAATTTAAACACCTTCTTCCCACCATCATATGAAAGATTTTCAATAACGCTATTAAGATACGGTCTTTTTAACGTTTTTTGTGTAAATTAGTTATGTATAAAGTAATTTCTTTCATTTATCATTTGATTACATTCTTTATTCAAAGAAATTCAGGAAGTTAATTAGACATTACCAGGTCGTCTCCTTGAAATTTTCCGATCTGCTAAATTCAAATTCTGGCCCCGTCACTTGCGTGAATTATAAGTTATTAGTTATGACAAAGGCCTACTAATAATCAAAGCTTCTATTTGAAAAAGATTGTCTTGGAATTATATGCTGTACCATTATCTTAAAAGATCAAATGCTATTAAATTAGTGGTGCATAATTTTGTAAGCATAATTTTGTTGTCCACAATTTACTACCAAGAGGATCACATCAAGATTCTATTGCTTTGTTGAAAACATGCATGTGGTTCCTCAAATGATTGTTGATATACGCAACGAAAATACCGCATAGCAAAAGGTCTTAGGTGCTGTTTGGTAAACGGCGGAGAAGGACTAATATCGTAGAAGCTGACTTAGAAGATAAATTTAATTAGTAGAATGATTTAACATGTTTGATTAACAGATTTATTTAACATAATTGTTTTAGAAGTGTTTCGTAATTCCCAGTTTAGATTAATAGATTGTTTAGTATCTTTGTAAAATGACATTTTCTCCATTCCAATCAATTCTAATCCGACTTTCAGTCGAAACCGGTTTATTCCACAGTTTAGATTAATAGATTGTTTAGTATCTTTGTAAAATGACATTTTCTCCATTTCAATCAATAATAATCCGATTTTCAGTCGGAAACCGGTTTATTCCATACCAGCAACCTCTATTGCACTCCAATATTTTTATATATTTGTGTGTCCCTTTATCTGACACGAATAACCATCCGTGCGATTTTCGGATTTTTTTTTTCCCGGGACCCTGACACCTAAAAAACATGTATTATACACTTTAATTGGAGCCGATAGGGAGGTCGTTGCTGGTAACGTTTTTCTTTCCGCCGATTTTCGTTCCAAGTGTCCGTGATCGCGCCATGAGGTATGTTATTCGATTTCATGCCCAAAAAACAATTGTACATCACTTTTACGCGATTATCCGATTTTCTGCCGAAACCGGTTTATTACATACCAGCAACCTCAAATACACTCTAATGTTTCTGAAAATTTGTGCGTCCCCTCTATCTGACACGGAAAATTATCCGTGTGATTTTTGGACATTTTTTTCCGGGACCCCAGTCGCCAAAAAAACGTGTATTATACACTTCAATTTGAGCCGATCAAGAGGGCGTTGCGGGAACCGTTTCGTTTTATGCCAGTTTTCATACCACGTGTCCATTATCGCGTCACGAGGTACGTTATTCGATTTCATACCCAAAAAACAATTGTACATCATTTTCACACGATTATCCAATTTTCAGCCGAAACCGGTTTATTGCATACCAGCAACCTCAAATGCATTCCAATGTTTTTTAAAATTTGTGTGTCAACTCTATCTGACACGAATAACCATCCGTGAGATTTACAGACATTTTTGTTCCGGGACCCCTGACGCCTAAAAAACGTGTATTAACACTTCAATTTGAGCCGATCAAGTGGTCGTTGCGAGCAAGGTTTTTTTTTTCTGCCGGTTTTCGTTCCACGTGTCCGTGATCGCGCTATGAGTTATGATATTCGATTTCATGCCCAAAAAACAACTGTACATCACTTGTACACGATTATTCGATTTTCAGCCGAAACCGGTTTAGTGCATACCAGCAACCTCAAGTGCACTCTAATTTTTTTGAAAAATTGTGTGTCCCCTCTATCTTATACGAATATCCATCCGTGTGATTTTCGGACATTTTTCCCGGTAACCCTGTCGCCAAAACAACGTGTATTATACACTTCAATTTGAGCCGATCAAGAGGGCGTTGCGGGAACCGTTTTGTTTTATGCCAGTTTTCATACCACGTGTCCATTATCGCGTCACGAGGTATGTTATTTGATTTCATACACAAAAAACAACTGTATATCACTTTTACACGATTATCCAATTTTCAGCCGAAACCGGTTTATTGCATACCAGCAACCTCAAATGTAGAACTCCTGTATTAATAACAAATCACAATATCATTCTCCTAAAACCCAGTTTTTATCAACCCATTTTTTTATCAAATCAACCCAGTTTTTATCAACCCAGTTTTTTTATCAACCCATTTTTTATCAAATGTAGAAGCCCTAAGATTATTTTATAGGTCGTGTTTGAAATAGACAAAATAAGATTTATACTTTAGTATATATTGTCTTAAGAAAAATCAGATCATCTAGTATTTATTATAAGATAGAGTGAGCCTACAGACAAGCATTCATGAAAAAATAAGTTCGGATTCGAAAATGACAAAAAATTGTCGATTTTAAAGGTTATTATCCACGTTTTTCGGGCTGACAGGGTCCCGTGATAAAAATTTACGAAATTCGCACCATAGTTCCTTTAAACCATATAAATATGACTCAATCTCTTAAAATTCGTATACGGTTAAAAACAGATACATTTAGAGTCCCTAAAATTATTTTATAAGACGTGTTTGAAATAGACAAAATAAGATTTATACTTTGGTATATGTAGTCTTAAGAAAAATCAGATCATCCAATATTTATTATAGCACAGAATGAGCCTACAGACAAGCATTCAGGAAAAAAAAAAGTTCGGATTGGAAAATGACAAAAAAATTGTCGATTTTGAAGGTTATTATCCACGTTTTTCAGGCTGACTTGATCCCGTGATAAAATTCACGAAATCCGCACCATAGTTCCTTTAAAGTTTAAACCAAATAAATATGACTTAATGTCTTAAAATTGGTATACGGTTTAAAATAGACACATTTAGACGCCTAAGATTATTTTATAGGACGTGTTTAAAATAGACAATATAAGTTTTATACTTTAGTCTATGTTGTCTTGAGAAAAATCTGATCATCCAATATTTATTATAGGATTTAGTGATCCTACAGACGAGCATTCAGGAAAAAACAGTTCGAATTCGAAAATCGCAAAAAAATGTTGATTTTTAAGGTTATTATCCACGTTTTTCAGGCCGACAGGATTCCGAGATAAAAATACACGAAATTCGCACCATAGTTCCTTTAAACCATAAAAAATATGACTCAATGTGTTAAAATTGGTATACCGGTTTAAAATAGACACATTTAGAGGCTTAAAATTATTTTATAGGATGTGTTTAAAATAGACAAAATAAGTTTTATACTTTAGTCTATGTTGTGTTGAGAAAAATCTGATCACCCAATATTTATTATACGATAGAATTAGTCTACAGACAAGCATTCCGGAAAAAACAGTTCGGATAATTATCGATTTTGAAGGTTATTATCCACGTTTTTCAGGACGACAGGGTCTTGGATAAAAATTCACGAAATTCGCACCATAGTACCTTTAAACCATATAAGTACGACACAATGTGTTAAAATTGGTATACAGTTTAAAATAGAGACATTTAGAAATTCTAAGATTATTTTTTAGGACGTGTTTAAAATAGACAAAATAAGTTTATACTTTAGTCTATGTTGTCTTAAGAAAAATCCGATCATCCAGTATTTATTATAGGATAGAGTGAGTCTACAGACAATCATTCAGGAAAAAACAGTTTGGATTGGAAAATGACAAAAAATTGTTGATTTTGAAGATTATTATCTACGTTTTTCAGGCCGACGGGGGCCCGTGATAAAAATTCACGAAATTCGCACCATAGTTCCTTTACACCATATAAATATGAATCAATGTCTTAAAATTGGTATACTGTTTAAAAAAGACACATTTAGAGGCCCTAAGATTATTTTATAGCAGAGAACAAGAGTTAGCTCAAGTGGTAAAAGCGCTCTTACCCCAACCATGAAGTTGGAGATTCGATTCTCACCTGCGACTTAGTGCGCTCATTTGAACCAAAAAAAAAAAGATTATTTTATAGCACGTGTTTGAAATAGACAAAATAAGTTTTACACTTTAGTATATGTTGTCTTCAGAAAAATATGATCATCTAGTATTTATTATAGGATAGAATGAGTCTACTGACAAGCATTCAGGAAAAAACAGTTCGGATTCGAAAATGACAAAAAATTGCCTATTTTGAATGTTATTATCCACGTTTTCCAGGCCGACAGGGTCACAGGATAAAAATTCACGAAATTTGCACCATAGTTTCTTTAAACCATATGAATATGACTCAGTGTGTTAAAATTGGTATACGGTTTAAAATAGACACATTTAGATGCCCTAATATTATTTTATAGGACGTGTTTGAAATAGACAAAATAAGTTTTACGCTTTAGTATATGTTGTCTTAAGAAAAATCAGATCATCTAGTATTTATTATTGGATAGAATGAGCCCACAGACAAGCATTTAGGAAAAAAAAAGTTCGGACCATAGTTCTTTTAAGGCCGACAGGGTCCCGTGATAAAAATTCACGAAATTCGCACCATAGTTCTTTTAAACCATATAAATATGACTCATTGTCTTAAAATTGGTATACGGTTTAAAATAGACAGATTTAGACGTATAAAATTATTTTATAGGACGTGTTTAAAATAGACAAAATAAGTTTTATACTTTAGTCTATGTTGTCTTAAGAAAAATCCGATCATCCGGTATTTATTATAGGATAGAATGAGTCTACAGACAAGCATTCAGGAAAAAACAGTTCGGATTGGAAAATGACAAAAAATTGTCGATTTTGAAGTTTATATAATTCACGTTTTTCAGGACGACATGGTCCCGTGATAAAAATTCACGAAATTCGCACCATAGTACCTTTAAGCCATATAAATATGACTCAATGTCTTAAAATTGGTATACGGTTTAAAATAGACACATTTTGGAGGCCCTAAGATTATTTTATAGGACGTGTTTGAAATAGACAAAATAAGTTTTATACTTTAGTATATGTTGTCTTAAGAAAAATCAGATCATCCAGTATTTATTATAGGGTAGAATGAGCGTACAGACAAGCATTTAGGAAAAAAACAAGTTCGGATTCGAAAATGAGAAAAAATTGTCGATTTTGAAGGTTATTATCCACGTTTTTCAGGCCGACAGGTCCCGTTATAATTCACGAAATCCGCACAATATTTCCTTTAAACCATATAAATATGACTCAATGTCTTAAAATTGGTATACGGTTTAAAATAGACACATTTAAAAGCATAAGATTATTTTATAGGACGTGTTTAAAATAGACAAAATAAGTTTTATACTTTAGTCTATGTTGTCTTAAAAAAAATACGATCAACCGGTATTTATTATAGGATAGAGTGAGTCTACAGACAAACATTCAGGAAAAAACAGTTTGGATTGGAAAATGACAAAATTGTCGATTTTGAAGGTTATTATACACGTTTTTCAGGCGGACAGGGTCCGGTGTTTAAAATTCACAAAATTCGCACCATAGTACCTTTAAGCCATACAAATATGACTCAATGTCTTAAAATTGGTATACGGTTAAAAATAGACACATTTAGAGGCCCTAAGATTATTTTATAGGACGTGTTTGAAATAGACAAAATAAGTTTTATACTTTATTATATGTTGTCGTAAGAAAAATCAAATCATCCAGTATTTATTATAGCATAGAATGAGTCTACAGACAAGCATTCAGGAAAAAAAAAAGTTCGGATTCGAAAATGACAAAAAATTATCGATTTTGAAGGTTATTATCCACGTTTTTGAGGCCGACTAGTCCCGTTATAAAAATTCACGAAATCCGCACCATAGTTCTTTTAAACCATATAAATATGACTCAATGTCTTAAAATTGGTATACGGTTTAAAATGGACACATTTAAACGCATAAGATTATTTTATAGGACGTGTTTAAAATAGACAAAATAAGTTTTATACTTTAGTCTATGTTGTCTTAAGAAAAATTCGATCATCCATTATTTATTATAGGATAGAATGAGCCTACAGACAAGCATTCAGGAAAAAAAAAGTTCAGATTGGAAAATGACAAAAAAATAGTCGATTTTGAAGGTTATTATCCACGTTTTTCAGGCTGACATGATCCCGTGATAAAATTCACGAAATCCGCACCATAGTAACTTTAAACAATATAAATATGACTCAATGTCTTAAAATTGGTATACGGTTAAAAATAAACACATTTAGAGGCCCTAAGATTATTTTATAGGACGTGTTTAAAATAAACAATATAAGTTTTATACTTTAGTCTATGTTGTCTTGAGAAAAATCTGATCATCCAATATTTATTATAGGATTTAATGATCCTACAGACAAGCATTCAGGAAAAAACAGTTCGAATTCGAAAATCGCAAAAAAATGTTGATTTTTAAGGTTATTATCCACGTTTTTCAGGCCGACAGGGTTCCGAGATAAAAATACACGAAATTCGCACCATAGTTCCTTTAAACCATAAAAAATATGACTCAATGTGTTAAAATTGGTATACCGGTTTAAAATAGACACATTTAGAGGCTTAAAATTATTTTATAGGATGTGTTTAAAATAGACAAAATAAGTTTTATACTTTAGTCTATGTTGTGTTGAGAAAAATCTGATCACCCAATATTTATTATACGATAGAATTAGTCTACAGACAAGCATTCCGGAAAAAACAGTTCGGATAATTATCGATTTTGAAGGTTATTATCCACGTTTTTCAGGACGACAGGGTCTTGGATAAAAATTCACGAAATTCGCACCATAGTACCTTTAAACCATATAAGTACGACACAATGTGTTAAAATTGGTATACAGTTTAAAATAGAGACATTTAGAGATTCTAAGATTATTTTTTTGGACGTGTTTAAAATAGACAAAATAAGTTTTATACTTTAGTCTATGTTGTCTTAAGAAAAATCCGATCATCCAGTATTTATTATAGGATAGAGTGAGTCTACCGACAATCATTCAGGAAAAAACAGTTTGGATTGGAAAATGACAAAAAATTGTTGATTTTGAAGATTATTATCTACGTTTTTCAGGCCGACAGGGTCCCGTGATAAAAATTCACGAAATTCGCACCATAGTTCCTTTACACCATATAAATATGAATCAATGTCTTAAAATTGGTATACTGTTTAAAAAAGACACATTTAGAGGCCCTAAGATTATTTTATAGCACGTATTTGAAATAGACAAAATAAGTTTTACACTTTAGTAGATGTTGTCTTCAGAAAAATATGATCATCTAGTATTTATTATAGGATAGAATGAGTCTACTGACAAGCATTCAGGAAAAAACAGTTCGGATTCGAAAATGACAAAAAATTGCCTATTTTGAATGTTATTATCCACGTTTTCCAGGCCGACAGGGTCACAGGATAAAAATTCACGAAATTTGCACCATAGTTTCTTTAAACCATATGAATATGACTCAGTGTGTTAAAATTGGTATACGGTTTAAAATAGACACATTTAGATGCCCTAATATTATTTTATAGGACGTGTTTGAAATAGACAAAATAAGTTTTACACTTTAGTATATGTTGTCTTAAGAAAAATCAGATCATCTAGTATTTATTATTGGATAGAATGAGCCCACAGACAAGCATTTAGGAAAAAAAAAGTTCGGACCATAGTTCTTTTAAGGCCGACAAGGTCCCGTGATAAAAATTCACGAAATTCGCACCATAGTTCTTTTAAACCATATAAATATGACTCATTGTCTTAAAATTGGTATACGGTTTAAAATAGACAGATTTAGACGTATAAAATTATTTTATAGGACGTGTTTAAAATAGACAAAATAAGTTTTATACTTTAGTCTATGTTGTCTTAAGAAAATCCGATCATCCGGTATTTATTATAGGATAGAATGAGTCTACAGACAAACATTCAGGAAAAAACAGTTCGGATTGGAAAATGACAAAAAATTGTCGATTTTGAAGTTTATAATTCACGTTTTTCAGGACGACATGGTCCCGTGATAAAAATTCACGAAATTCGCACCATAGTACCTTTAAGCCATATAAATATGACTCAATGTCTTAAAATTGGTATACGGTTTAAAATAGACACATTTTGGAGGCCCTAAGATTATTTTATAGGACGTGTTTGAAATAGACAAAATAAGTTTTATACTTTAGTATATGTTGTCTTAAGAAAAATCAGATCATCCAGTATTTATTATAGGGTAGAATGAGCGTACAGACAAGCATTTAGGAAAAAAACAAGTTCGGATTCGAAAATGAGAAAAAATTGTCGATTTTGAAGGTTATTATCCACGTTTCTCAGGCCGACAGGTCCCGTTATAATTCACGAAATCCGCACAATATTTCCTTTAAACCATATAAATATGACTCAATGTCTTAAAATTGGTATACGGTTTAAAATAGACACATTTAAAAGCATAAGATTATTTTATAGGACGTGTTTAAAATAGACAAAATAAGTTTTATACTTTAGTCTATGTTGTCTTAAAAAAAATACGATCAACCAGTATTTATTATAGGATAGAGTGAGTCTACAGACTAACATTCAGGAAAAAACAGTTTTGATTGGAAAATGACAAAATTGTCGATTTTGAAGGTTATTATACACGTTTTTCAGGCGGACAGGGTCCGGTGTTTAAAATTCACAAAATTCGCACCATAGTACCTTTAAGCCATATAAATATGACTCAATGTCTTAAAATTGGTATACGGTTAAAAATAGACACATTTAGAGGCCCTAAGATTATTTTATAGGACGTGTTTGAAATAGACAAAATAAGTTTTATACTTTATTATATGTTGTCTTAAGAAAAATCAAATCATCCAGTATTTATTATAGCATAGAATGAGCCTACAGACAAGCATTCAGGAAAAAAAAAAGTTCGGATTCGAAAATGACAAAAAATTATCGATTTTGAAGGTTTTTATCCACGTTTTTGAGGCCGACTAGTCCCGTTATAAAAATTCACGAAATCCGCACCATAGTTCTTTTAAACCATATAAATATTAAAATGGACACATTTAAACGCATAAGATTATTTTATAGGACGTGTTTAAAATAGACAAAATAAGTTTTATACTTTAGTCTATGTTGTCTTAAGAAAAATTCGATCATCCTGTATTTATTATAGAATAGAGCGAGTCTACAGACAAACATTCAGGAAAAAACAGTTTGGATTGGAAAATGATAAAAAATTGTCGATTCTGAAGGTTATTATCCACGTTTTTCAGGCCGACATGGTCCTGTGATAAAAATTCACGAAATTCACACCATATTACCTTTAAACCATATAAATATGTCTCAATGTCTTAAAATTGGTGTACGGTTAAAAATAGACACATTTAGATGCCCTAAGATTATTTTATAGGACGTGTTTGAAATAGACAAAATAAGTTTTATACTTTAGTATATGTTGTCTTAAGAAAAATCAGATCATCCCATATTTATTATAGGATAGAATGAGCCTACAGACAAGCATTCAGGAAAAAAAAAGTTCGGATTGGAAAATGACAAAAAAATTGTCGATTTTGAAGATTATTATCCACGTTTTTCAGGCCGACATGATCCCGTGATAATTCACGAAATCCGCACCATAGTACCTTTAAACCATATAAATATGACTCATTGTCTTAGAATTGGTATACGGTTAAAAATAGACACATTTAGAGACCCTAAGATTATTTTATAGGACGTGTTTGAAATAGACAAAATAAGTTTTATACTTTAATATATGTTGTCTTAAGAAAAATCAGATCATCCAATATTTATTATAGGATAGAATGAGCCTACAGACAAGCATTTAGGAAAAAAAAAGTTCGGATTGGAAAATGACAAAAAAATTGTCGATTTTGAAGGTTATTATCCGCGTTTTTCAGGCCGACATGATCCCGTGATAAAATTCACGAAATCCGCACCATAGTATCTTTAAACCATATAAATATGACTCAATGTCTTAAAATTGGTATAAGGTTAAAAATAGACACATTTAGAGGCGTTAAGATTATTTTATAGGACGTGTTTGAAGTAGACCAAATAAGTTTTATACTTTAGTATATGTTGTCTTAAGAAAAATCAGATCATCCAGTATTTATTATAGGATAGAATGAGCCTGCAGACAAGCATTCAGGAAAAAAAAAGTTCGGATTGGAAAATGACAAAAAAATTGTCGATTTTGAAGGTTATTATCCACGTTTTTCAGGCCGACATGATCCCGTGATAAAATTCACGAAATCCGCACCATAGTACCTTTAAACAATATAAATATGACTCAATGTCTTAAAATTGGTATACGGTTAAAAATAAACACATTTAGAGGCCCTAAGATTATTTTATAGGACGTGTTTAAAATAGACAATATAAGTTTTATACTTTAGTCTATGTTGTCTTGAGAAAAATCTGATCATCCAATATTTATTATAGGATCTAATGATCCTACAGACAAGCATTCAGGAAAAAACAATTCGAATTCGAAAATCGCAAAAAAATGTTGATTTTTGAGGTTATTATCCACGTTTTTCAGGCCGACAGGGTTCCGAGATAAAAATACACGAAATTCGCACCATAGTTCCTTTAAACCATAAAAAATATGACTCAATGTGTTAAAATTGGTATACGGTTTAAAATAGACACATTTAGAGGCTTAAAATTATTTTATAGGATGTGTTTAAAATAGACAAAATAAGTTTTATACTTTAGTCTATGTTGTGTTGAGAAAAATCTGATCACCCAATATTTATTATACGATAGAATTAGTCTACAGACAAGCATTCCGGAAAAAACAGTTCGGAAAATTGTCGATTTTGAAGGTTATTATCCACGTTTTTCAGGACGACAGGGGCTCGGATAAAAATTCACGAAATTCGCACCATAGTACCTTTAAACTATATAAGTACGACACAATGTGTTAAAATTGGTATACAGTTTAAAATAGAGACATTTAGAGATTCTAAGATTATTTTTTTGGACGTGTTTAAAATAGACAAAATAAGTTTTATACTTTAGTCTATGTTGTCTTAAGAAAAATCCGATCATCCAGTATTTATTATAGGATAGAGTGAGTCTACCGACAATCATTCAGGAAAAAACAGTTTGGATTGGAAAATGACAAAAAATTGTTGATTTTGAAGATTATTATCTACGTTTTTCAGGCCGACAGGGTCCCGTGATAAAAATTCACGAAATTCGCACCATAGTTCCTTTACACCATATAAATATGAATCAATGTCTTAAAATTGGTATACTGTTTAAAAAAGACACATTTAGAGGCCATAAGATTATTTTATAGCACGTGTTTGAAATAGACAAAATAAGTTTTACACTTTAGTATATGTTGTCTTCAGAAAAATATGATCATCTAGTATTTATTATAGGATAGAATGAGTCTACTGACAAGCATTCAGGAAAAAACAGTTCGGATTCGAAAATGACAAAAAATTGCCTATTTTGAATGTTATTATCCACGTTTTCCAGGCCGACAGGGTCACAGGATAAAAATTCACGAAATTTGCACCATAGTTTCTTTAAACCAAATGAATATGACTCAGTGTGTTAAAATTGGTATAACGTTTAAAATAGACACATTTAGATGCCCTAATATTATTTTATAGGACGTGTTTGAAATAGACAAAATAAGTTTTACACTTTAGTATATGTTGTCTTAAGAAAAATCAGATCATCTAGTATTTATTATTGGATAGAATGAGCCCACAGACAAGCATTTAGGAAAAAAAAAGTTCAGACCATAGTTCTTTTAAGGCCGACAGGGTCCCGTGATAAAAATTCACGAAATTCGCACCATAGTTCTTTTAAACCATATAAATATGACTCATTGTCTTAAAATTGGTATACGGTTTAAAATAGACAGATTTAGACGTATAAAATTATTTTATAGGACGTGTTTAAAATAGACAAAATAAGTTTTATACTTTAGTCTATGTTGTCTTAAGAAAAATCCGATCATCCGGTATTTATTATAGGATAGAATGAGTCTACAGACAAGCATTCAGGAAAAAACAGTTCGGATTGGAAAATGAAAAAAAATTGTCGATTTTGAAGTTTATAATTCAAGTTTTTCAGGACGACATGGTCCCGTGATAAAAATTCACGAAATTCGCACCGTAGTACCTTTAAGCCATATAAATATGACTCAATGTTTTAAAATTTGTATACGGTTTAAAATAGACACATTTTGGAGGCCATAAGATTATTTTATAGGACGTGTTTGAAATAGACAAAATAAGTTTTATACTTTAGTATATGTTGTCTTAAGAAAAATCAGATCATCCAGTATTTATTATAGGGTAGAATGAGCGTACAGACAAGCATTTAGGAAAGAAACAAGTTCGGATTCGAAAATGAGAAAAAATTGTCGATTTTGAAGGTTATTATCCACGTTTTTAAGGCGACAGGTCCCGTTTAAATTCACGAAATCCGCACAATATTTCCTTTAAACCATATAAATATGACTCAATGTCTTAAAATTGGTATACGGTTTAAAATAGACATATTTAAAAGCATAAGATTATTTTATAGGACGTGTTTAAAATAGACAAAATAAGTTTTATATTTTAGTCTATGTTGTCTTAAAAAAAATACGATCAACCAGTATTTATTATAGGATAGAGTGAGTCTACAGACAAACGTTCAGGAAAAAACAGTTTGGATTGGAAAATGACAAAATTGTCGATTTTGAAGGTTATTATACACGTTTTTCAGGCGGACAGGGTCCGGTGTTTAAAATTCACAAAATTCGCACCATTGTACCTTTAAGCCATATAAATATGACTCAATGTCTTAAAATTGGTATACGGTTAAAAATAGACACATTTAGAGGCCCTAAGATTATTTTATAGGACGTGTTTGAAATAGACAAAATAAGTTTTATACTTTATAATATGTTGTCTTAAGAAAAATCAAATCATCCAGTATTTATTATAGCATAGAATGAGCCTACAGACAAGCATTCAGGAAAAAAAAAAGTTCGGATTCGAAAATGACAAAAAATTATCGATTTTGAAGGTTATTATCCACGTTTTTGAGGCCGACGGGTCCCGTTATAAAAATTCACGAAATCCGCACCATAGTTCTTTTAAACCATATAAATATGACTCAATGTCTTAAAATTGGTATACGGTTTAAAATGGACACATTTAAACGCATAAGATTATTTTATAGGACGTGTTTAAAATAGACAAAATAAGTTTTATACTTTAGTCTATGTTGTCTTAAGAAAAATTCGATCATCCATTATTTATTATAGGATAGAATGAGCCTACAGACAAGCATTCAGGAAAAAAAAAGTTCAGATTGGAAAATGACAAAAAAATTGTCGATTTTGAAGGTTATTATCCACGTTTTTCAGGCCGACATGATCCCGTGATAAAATTCACGAAATCGCACCATAGTACCTTTAAACCATATAAATATGACTTAATGTCTTAAAATTGGTATACGGTTAAAAATAAACACATTTAGAGGCCCTAAGCTTATTTTATAGGACGTGTTATACTTTAGTCTATGTTGTCTTGAGAAAAATCTGATCATTCAATATTTATTATAGAATTTAATGATCCTACAGACAAGCATTCAGGAAAAAACAGTTCGAATTCGAAAATCGCAAAAAAATGTTGATTTTTAAGGTTATTATCCACGTTTTTCAGGCCGACAGGGTTCCGAGATAAAAATACACGAAATTCGCACCATAGTTCCTTTAAACCATAAAAAATATGACTCAATGTGTTAAAATTGGTATACGGTTTAAAATAGACACATTTAGATGCCTTAAGATTATTTTATAGGACGTGTTTGAAATAGACAAAATAAGTTTTATACTTTAGTATATGTTGTCTTAAGAAAAATCAGATCATCCAATATTTATTATAGGATAGAATGAGCCTACAGACAAGCATTCAGGAAAAAAAAAGTTCGGATTGGAAAATGACATAAAATGTCGATTTTTAAGGTTATTATCCACGTTTTTCAAGCCGACATGATCCCATGATAAAATTCACGAAATCCGCACCATAGTACCTTTAAACCATATAAATATGACTCAATGTCTTAAAATTGTTATAAGGTTAAAAATAGACACATTTAGTGGCCCTAAGATTATTTTATAGGACGTGTTTGAAGTAGACCAAATAAGTTTTATACTTTAGTATATGTTGTCTTAAGAAAAATCAGATCCTCCAGGATTTATTATAGCATAGAATGAGCCTACAGACAAGCATTCAGGAAAAAAAAATTCGGATTGGAAAATGACAAAAAAAATTTCGATTTTGAAGGTTATTATCCACGTTTTTCAGGCCGACATGATCCCGTGATAAAATTCACGAAATCCGCACCATAGTACCTTTAAACAATATAAATATGACTCAATGTCTAAAAATTGGTATACGGTTAAAAATAAACACATTTAGAGGCCCTAAGATTATTTTATAGGACGTGTTTAAAATAGACAATATAAGTTTTATACTTTAGTCTATGTTGTCTTGACAAAAATCTGATCATCCAATATTTATTATAGGATCTAATGATCCTACAGACAAGCATTCAGGAAAAAACAATTCGAATTCGAAAATCGCAAAAAAATGTTGATTTTTGAGGTTATTATCCACGTTTTTCAGGCCGACAGGGTTCCGAGATAAAAATACACGAAATTCGCACCATAGTTCCTTTAAACCATAAAAAATATGACTCAATGTGTTAAAATTGGTATACGGTTTAAAATAGACACATTTAGAGGCTTAAAATTATTTTATAGGATGTGTTTAAAATAGACAAAATAAGTTTTATACTTTAGTCTATGTTGTGTTGAGAAAAATCTGATCACCCAATATTTATTATACGATAGAATTAGTCTACAGACAAGCATTCCGGAAAAAACTGTTCGGATAATTGTCGATTTTGAAGGTTATTATCCACGTTTTTCAGGACGACAGGGTCTTGGATAAAAATTCACGAAATTCGCACCATAGTACCTTTAAACCATATAAGTACGACACAATGTGTTAAAATTGGTATACAGTTTAAAATAGAGACATTTAGAGATTCTAAGATTATTTTTTTGGACGTGTTTAAAATAGACAAAATAAGTTTTATACTTTAGTCTATGTTGTCTTAAGAAAAATCCGATCATCCAGTATTTATTATAGGATAGAGTGAGTCTACCGACAATCATTCAGGAAAAAACAGTTTGGATTGGAAAATGACAAAAAATTGTTGATTTTGAAGATTATTATCTACGTTTTTCAGGCCGACAGGGTCCCGTGATAAAAATTCACGAAATTCGCACCATAGTTCCTTTACACCATATAAATATGAATCAATGTCTTAAAATTGGTATACTGTTTAAAAAAGACACATTTAGAGGCCATAAGATTATTTTATAGCACGTGTTTGAAATAGACAAAATAAGTTTTACACTTTAGTATATGTTGTCTTCAGAAAAATATGATCATCTAGTATTTATTATAGGATAGAATGAGTCTACTGCCAAGCATTCAGGAAAAAACAGTTCGGATTCGAAAATGACAAAAAATTGCCTATTTTGAATGTTATTATCCACGTTTTCCAGGCCGACAGGGTCACAGGATAAAAATTCACGAAATTTGCACCATAGTTTCTTTAAACCATATGAATATGACTCAGTGTGTTAAAATTGGTATACGGTTTAAAATATACACATTTAGATGCCCTAATATTATTTTATAGGACGTGTTTGAAATAGACAAAATAAGTTTTACACTTTAGTATATGTTGTCTTAAGAAAAATCAGATCATCTAGTATTTATTATTGGATAGAATGAGCCCACAGACAAGCATTTAGGAAAAAAAAAGTTCAGACCATAGTTCTTTTAAGGCCGACAGAGTCCCGTGATAAAAATTCACGAAATTCGCACCATAGTTCTTTTAAACCATATAAATATGACTCATTGTCTTAAAATTGGTATACGGTTTAAAATAGACAGATTTAGACGTATAAAATTATTTTATAGGACGTGTTTAAAATAGACAAAATAAGTTTTATACTTTAGTCTATGTTGTCTTAAGAAAAATCCGATCATCCGGTATTTATTATAGGATAGAATGAGTCTACAGACAAGCATTCAGGAAAAAACAGTTCGGATTGGAAAATGAAAAAAAATTGTCGATTTTGAAGTTTATAATTCACGTTTTTCAGGACGACATGGTCCCGTGATAAAAATTCACGAAATTCGCACCGTAGTACCTTTAAGCCATATAAATATGACTCAATGTTTTAAAATTGGTATAAGGTTTAAAATAGACACATTTTTGAGGCCATAAGATTATTTTATAGGACGTGTTTGAAATAGACAAAATAAGTTTTATACTTTAGTATATGTTGTCTTAAGAAAAATCAGATCATCCAGTATTTATTATAGGGTAGAATGAGCGTACAGACAAGCATATAGGAAAGAAACAAGTTCGGATTCGAAAATGAGAAAAAATTGTCGATTTTGAAGGTTATTATCCACGTTTTTAAGGCGACAGGTCCCGTTTAAATTCACGAAATCCGCACAATATTTCCTTTAAACCATATAAATATGACTCAATGTCTTAAAATTGGTATACGGTTTAAAATAGACACATTTAAAAGCATAAGATTATTTTATAGGACGTGTTTAAAATAGACAAAATAAGTTTTATACTTTAGTCTATGTTGTCTTAAAAAAAATACGATCAACCAGTATTTATTATAGGATAGAGTGAGTCTACAGACAAACGTTCAGGAAAAAACAGTTTGGATTGGAAAATGACAAAATTGTCGATTTTGAAGGTTATTATACACGTTTTTCAGGCGGACAGGGTCCGGTGTTTAAAATTCACAAAATTCGCACCATTGTACCTTTAAGCCATATAAATATGACTCAATGTCTTAAAATTGGTATACGGTTAAAAATAGACACATTTAGAGGCCCTAAGATTATTTTATAGGACGTGTTTGAAATAGACAAAATAAGTTTTATACTTTATAATATGTTGTCTTAAGAAAAATCAAATCATCCAGTATTTATTATAGCATAGAATGAGCCTACAGACAAGCATTCAGGAAAAAAAAAAGTTCGGATTCGAAAATGACAAAAAATTATCGATTTTGAAGGTTATTATCCACGTTTTTGAGGCCGACAGGTCCCGTTATAAAAATTCACGAAATCCGCACCATAGTTCTTTTAAACCATATAAATATAACTCAATGTCTTAAAATTGGTATACGGTTTAAAATGGACACATTTAAACGCATAAGATTATTTTATAGGACGTGTTTAAAATAGACAAAATAAGTTTTATACTTTAGTCTATGTTGTCTTAAGAAAAATTCGATCATCCATTATTTATTATAGGATAGAATGAGCCTACAGACAAGCATTCAGGAAAAAAAAAGTTCAGATTGGAAAATGACAAAAAATTTGTCGATTTTGAAGGTTATTATCCACGTTTTTCAGGCCGACATGATCCCGTGATAAAATTCACGAAATCGCACCATAGTACGTTTAAACCATATAAATATGACTTAATGTCTTAAAATTGGTATACGGTTAAAAATAAACACATTTAGAGGCCCTAAGCTTATTTTATAGGACGTGTTATACTTTAGTCTATGTTGTCTTGAGAAAAATCTGATCATTCAATATTTATTATAGAATTTAATGATCCTACAGACAAGCATTCAGGAAAAAACAGTTCGAATTCGAAAATCGCAAAAAAATGTTGATTTTTAAGGTTATTATCCACGTTTTTCAGGCCGACAGGGTTCCGAGATAAAAATACACGAAATTCGCACCATAGTTCCTTTAAACCATAAAAAATATGACTCAATGTGTTAAAATTGGTATACGGTTTAAAATAGACACATTTAGATGCCTTAAGATTATTTTATAGGACGTGTTTGAAATAGACAAAATAAGTTTTATACTTTAGTATATGTTGTCTTAAGAAAAATCAGATCATCCAATATTTATTATAGGATAGAATGAGCCTACATACAAGCATTCAGGAAAAAAAAGTTCGGATTGGAAAATGACATAAAATGTCGATTTTTAAGGTTATTATCCACGTTTTTCAGGCCGACATGATCCCATGATAAAATTCACGAAATCCGCACCATAGTACCTTTAAACCATATAAATATGACTCAATGTCTTAAAATTGTTATAAGGTTAAAAATAGACACATTTAGTGGCCCTAAGATTATTTTATAGGACGTGTTTGAAGTAGACCAAATAAGTTTTATACTTTAGTATATGTTGTCTTAAGAAAAATCAGATCCTCCAGGATTTATTATAGCATAAAATGAGCCTACAGACAAGCATTCAGGAAAAAAAAATTCGGATTGGAAAATGACAAAAAAAATTTCGATTTTGAAGGTTATTATCCACGTTTTTCAGGCTGACATGGTCCCGTGATAAAAATTCACAAAACTCACACCATAGTACCTTTAAGCCATATAAATATGACTCAATGTCTTAAAATTAGTATACGGTTAAAAATAGACACATTTAAAGGCCCTAAGATTATTTAATTTTATAGGACGTGTTTGAAATAGACAAAATAAGTTTTATACTTTAGTATATGTTGTCTTAAGAAAGATTAGATCATCAAGTATTTATTATAGGATAGAATGAGCCTACAGAAAAGCATTCAGGAAAAAAAAAAGTTCGGATTCGAAAATGACAAAAAATTGTCGATTTTGAAGGTTATTATCCACGTTTTTCAGGCCGACATGGTCCTGTGATAAAAATTCACGAAATTAACACCATAGTACCTTTAAACCATATAAATATGTCTCAATGTCTTAAAATTGGTGTACGGTTAAAAATAGACACATTTAGATGCCCTAAGATTATTTTATAGGACGTGTTTGAAATAGACTAAATAAGTTTTATACTTTAGTATATGTTGTCTTAAGAAAAATCAGATCATCCAGTATTTATTATAGCATAGAATGAGCCTACAGACAAGCATTCAGGAAAAAAAATTCGGATTGGAAAATGATAAAAAATTTCGATTTTGAAGATTATTAACCACGTTTTTTAGGCCGACATGGTCCCGTGATAAAAATTTACGAAATTCACACCATTGTACCTTTAAACCATATAAATTTGACTCAATGTCTTAAAATTGGTGTACGGTTAAAAATAGACACATTTAGATGCCCTAAGATTATTTTATAGGACTTGTTAGAAATAGACAAAATAAGTTTTATACTTTAGTATATGTTGTCTTCAGAAAAATCAGATCATCCAATATTTATTATAGGATAGAATGAGCCTACAGACAAGCATTCAGGAAAAAAAAATTCGGATTGGAAAATGACGAAAAAATTGTCGATTTTGAAGGTTATTATCCACGTTTTTCAGGCCGACATGATCCCGTGATAAAATTCACGAATTCCGCACCATAATACCTTTAAACCATATAAATATGACTCAATGTCTTAAAATTGGTATACGGTTAAAAATAGACACATTTAGATGCCCTAAGATTATTTTATAGGACGTTTTTGAAGTAGACAAAATAAGTTTTATACTTTCGTATATGTTGTCTTAAGAAAAATCAGATCATCCAGTATTTATTATAGGATAGAATGAGCCTACAGACAAGCATTCAGGAAAAAAAATTCGGATTGGAAAATGACAAAAAAATTGTCGATTTTGAAGGTTATTATCCACGTTTTTCAGGCCGACATGATCCCGTGATAAAATTCACGAATTCCGCACCATAATACCCACGTTTTTCAGGCCGACAGGGTCCGGTGTTTAAAATTCACAAAATTTGCACCATAGTACCTTTAAGCCATATAAATATGACTCAATGTCTTAAAATTGGTATACGGTTAAAAATAGACACATTTAGAGGCCCTAAGATTATTTTATAGGACGTGTTTGAAATAGACTAAATAAGTTTTATACTTTATTATATGTTGTCTTAAGAAAAATCAAATCATCTAGTATTTATTATAGCATAGAATGAGCCTACTGACAAACATTCAGGAATAAAAAAAGTTCAAATTCGAAAATGACAAAAAATTGTCGATTTTGAAGGTTATTATTCACGTTTTTCAGGCCGACAGGTCCGGCTATAAAAATTCACGAAATCCGCATCATAGTTCCTTTAAACCATATAAAAATGACTCATTGTCTTAAAATTGGTATACAGTTTAAATTAGACACATTTAGACGCATAAGATTATTTTATAGGACGTGTTTAAAATAGACAAAATAAGTTTTATACTTTAGACTATGTTGTCTTAAGAAAAATCAGATCCTCCAGTATTTATTATAGAATTTAATGATCCTACAGACAAGCATTCAGGAAAAAACAGTTCGGATTCGACAATGACAAAAAATTGTCGATTTCGAAGGTTATTATCCACGTTTTTCAGGCCGACAGGTCCCGTTATAATTCACAAAATCCGCACCATATTTCCTTTAAACCATATAAATATGACTTAATGTCTTAAAATTGGTATACGGTTTAAAATAGACACATTTAAACGCATAAGATTATTTTATAAGACGGGTTTAAGATAGACAAAATAAGTTTTATACTTTAGTCTATGTTGTCTTAAGAAAAATCCGATCATCTAGTATTTATTATAGAATAGAGTGAGTCTACAGACAAACATTCAGGAAAAAACAGTTTGGATTGGAAAATGACAAAAAATTGTCGATTTTGAAGGTTATTATACACGTTTTTCAGGCCGAAAGGGTCCGGCGTTTAAAATTCACAAAATTCGCACCATAGTAACTTTAAGCCATATAAATATGACTCAATGTCTTAAAATTGGTATACGGTTAAAATTAGACACATTTAGAGGCCCTAAGATTATTTTATAGGACGTGTTTGAAATAGACAAATAAGTTTTATACTTTAGTATATGTTGTCTTAAGAAAAATTAGATAATCCAGTATTTATTATTGGATAGAATGAGCCTACAGACAAGCATTCAGAAAAAAAAATTCGGATTGGAAAATGACAAAAAATTGTCGATTTTGAAGGTTATTATCCACGTTTTTCAGGCCGACATGGTCCCGTGATAAAAATTCTCGAAATTCACACCATAGTACCTTCAAACCATATATATATGACTCAATGTCTTAAAATTGGTGTACGATTAAAAATAGACACATTTAGAGGCCCTAAGATTATTTTATAGGACGTGTTTGAAATAGACAAAATAAGTTTTATACTTTAGTATTTGTTGTCTTAAGAAAAATCAGATCATCCAGTATTTTTTCTATAGGATAGAATGAGCCTACAAACAAGCATTCAGGAAAAAAAAATTCGGATTGGAAAATGACAAAAAATTGTCGATTTTGAAGGTTATTATCCACGTTTTTCAGGCCGACATGGTCCCGTGATAAAAATTCACGACATTCACACCATAGAACCTTTAAACCAAATAAATTTGACTCAATGTCTTAAAATTGGTGTACGGTTAAAAATAGACAAATTTAGAGGCCCTAAGATTATTTTATAGGACGTGTTTGAAATAGACAAAATAAGTTTTATACTTTATTATATTATATGTTGTTTTAAGAATAATCAGATCATCCAGTATTTTTTATAGGATAGAATTAGCCTACAGACAAGCATTCAGGAAAAAAAAATTCGGATTGGAAAATGACAAAAAATTGTCGATTTTGAAGGTTATATTATCCACGTTTTTCAGGCCGACATGGTCCCGTGATAAAAATTCACGAAATTCACACCATAGTACCTTTTAACCATATAAATATGACTCAATGTCTTAAAATTGGTGTACGGTTAAAAATAGACACATTTAGAGGCCCTAAGATTATTTTATAGGACGTGTTTGAAATAGACAAAATAAGTTTTATACTTTAGTATTTGTTGTCTTAAGAAAAATCAGATCATCCAGTATTTTTTATAGGATAGAATGAGCTTACAGACAAGCATTCAGGAAAAAAAAAATTCGGATTGGAAAATGACAAAAAATTGTCGATTTTGAAGGTTATTATCCACGTTTATCAGGCCGACATGGTCCCGTGATAAAAATTCACGATATTCACACCATAGAACCTTTAAACCATATAAATTTGACTCAATGTCTTAAAATTGGTGTACGGTTAAAAATAGACAAATTTAGAGGCCCTAAGATTATTTTATAGGACGTGTTTGAAATAGACAAAATAAGTTTTATACTTTATTATATTATATGTTGTTTTAAGAATAATCAGATCATCCAGTATTTTTTATAGGATAGAATTAGCCTACAGACAAGCATTCAGGAAAAAAAAATTCGGATTGGAAATTGACAAAAAATTGTCGATTTTGAACGTTATTATCCACGTTTTTCAGGCCGACATGGTCCCGTGATAAAAATTCACGAAATTCACACCATAGTACCTTTAAACCATATAAATATGACTCAATGTCTTAAAATTGGTGTACGGTTAAAAATAGACACATTTAGAGGCCCTAAGATTATTTTATAGGACGTGTTTGAAATAGACAAAATAAGTTTTATACTTTAGTATTTGCTGTCTTAAGAAATATCAGATCATCCAGTATTTTTTATAGGATAGAATGAGCTTACAGACAAGCATTCAGGAAAAAAAAAATTCGGATTGGAAAATGACAAAAAATTGTCGATTTTGAAGGTTATTATCCACGTTTATCAGGCCGACATGGTCCCGTGATAAAGATTCACACCATAGTACCTTTAAACCATATAAATTTGACTCAATGTCTTAAAATTGGTGTACGGTTAAAAATAGACACATTTAGAGGCCCTAAGATTATTTTATAGGACGTGTTTGAAATAGACAAAATAAGTTTTATACTTTAGTATATATTGTCTTAAGAAAAATCCGATTATCCAGTATTTATTATAAGATAGAGCGAGTCTACAGACAAACATTCAGGAAAAAACAGGTTGGATTGGAAAATGACAAAAAATTGTGGATTTTGAAGGTTATTATCCACGTTTTTCAGGCCGACATGGTCCCGTTATAATTCACAAAATCCGCACCATATTTCCTTTAAACCATATAAATATGACTTAATGTCTTAAAATTGGTATACGGTTTAAAATAGACACATTTAAACGCATAAGATTATTTTATAAGACGGGTTTAAGATAGACAAAATAAGTTTTATACTTTAGTCTATGTTGTCTTAAGAAAAATCCGATCATCTAGTATTTATTATAGAATAGAGTGAGTCTACAGACAAACATTCAGGAAAAAACAGTTTGGATTGGAAAATGACAAAAAATTGTCGATTTTGAAGGTTATTATACACGTTTTTCAGGCCGAAAGGGTCCGGCGTTTAAAATTCACAAAATTCGCACCATAGTAACTTTAAGCCATATAAATATGACTCAATGTCTTAAAATTGGTATACGGTTAAAATTAGACACATTTAGAGGCCCTAAGATTATTTTATAGGACGTGTTTGAAATAGACAAATAAGTTTTATACTTTAGTATATGTTGTCTTAAGAAAAATTAGATCATCCAGTATTTATTATTGGATAGAATGAGCCTACAGACAAGCATTCAGAAAAAAAAATTCGGATTGGAAAATGACAAAAAATTGTCGATTTTGAAGGTTATTATCCACGTTTTTCAGGCCGACATGGTCCCGTGATAAAAATTCTCGAAATTCACACCATAGTACCTTCAAACCATATATATATGACTCAATGTCTTAAAATTGGTGTACGATTAAAAATAGACACATTTAGAGGCCCTAAGATTATTTTATAGGACGTGTTTGAAATAGACAAAATAAGTTTTATACTTTAGTATTTGTTGTCTTAAGAAAAATCAGATCATCCAGTATTTTTTCTATAGGATAGAATGAGCCTACAAACAAGCATTCAGGAAAAAAAAATTCGGATTGGAAAATGACAAAAAATTGTCGATTTTGAAGGTTATTATCCACGTTTTTCAGGCCGACATGGTCCCGTGATAAAAATTCACGACATTCACACCATAGAACCTTTAAACCATATAAATTTGACTCAATGTCTTAAAATTGGTGTACGGTTAAAAATAGACAAATTTAGAGGCCCTAAGATTATTTTATAGGACGTGTTTGAAATAGACAAAATAAGTTTTATACTTTATTATATTATATGTTGTTTTAAGAATAATCAGATCATCCAGTATTTTTTATAGGATAGAATTAGCCTACAGACAAGCATTCAGGAAAAAAAAATTCGGATTGGAAATTGACAAAAAATTGTCGATTTTGAACGTTATTATCCACGTTTTTCAGGCCGACATGGTCCCGTGATAAAAATTCACGAAATTCACACCATAGTACCTTTAAACCATATAAATATGACTCAATGTCTTAAAATTGGTGTACGGTTAAAAATAGACACATTTAGAGGCCCTAAGATTATTTTATAGGACGTGTTTGAAATAGACAAAATAAGTTTTATACTTTAGTATTTGCTGTCTTAAGAAATATCAGATCATCCAGTATTTTTTATAGGATAGAATGAGCTTAGAGACAAGCATTCAGGAAAAAAAAAATTCGGATTGGAAAATGACAAAAAATTGTCGATTTTGAAGGTTATTATCCACGTTTATCAGGCCGACATGGTCCCGTGATAAAAATTCACACCATAGTACCTTTAAACCATATAAATTTGACTCAATGTCTTAAAATTGGTGTACGGTTAAAAATAGACACATTTAGAGGCCCTAAGATTATTTTATAGGACGTGTTTGAAATAGACAAAATAAGTTTTATACTTTAGTATATATTGTCTTAAGAAAAATCTGATTATCCAGTATTTATTATAAGATAGAGCGAGTCTACAGACAAACATTCAGGAAAAAACAGGTTGGATTGGAAAATGACAAAAAATTGTGGATTTTGAAGGTTATTATCCACGTTTTTCAGGCCGACATGGTCCCGTGATAAAAATTCACGAAATTCACACCATAGTACCTTTGAACCATATAAATTTGACTCAATGTCTTAAAATTGGTTTACGGTTAAAAATAGACAAATTTAGAGGCCCTAAGATTATTTTATAGGACGTGTTTGAAATAGACAAAATAAGTTTTATACTTTAGTATATGTTGTCTTAAGAAAAAACCGATCATCCAGTATTTATTATAGGGTAGAATGAGCGTACAGACAAGCATTTAGGAAAAAAACAAGTTCGGATTCGAAAATGAGAAAAAATTGTCGATTTTGAAAGTTATTATCCACGTTTTTCAGGCCGATAGGTCCCGTTATAATTCACGAAATCCGCACAATATTTCCTTTAAACCATGTAAATATGACTCAATGTCTTAAAATTGGTATACGGTTTAAAATAGACACATTTAAAAGCTTAAGATTATTTTATAGGACGTGTTTAAAATAGACAAAATAAGTTTTATACTTTAGTTTATGTTGTCTTAAAAAAAATACGATCAACCAGTATTTATTATAGGATAGAGTGAGTCTAAAGACAAACGTTCAGGAAAAAACAGTTTGGATTGGAAAATGACAAAATTGTCGATTTTGAAGGTTATTATACACGTTTTTCAGGCGGACAGGGTCCGGTGTTTAAAATTCACAAAATTCGCACCATAGTACCTTTAAGCCATATAAATATGACTCAATGTCTTAAAATTGGTATACGGTTAAAAATAGACACATTTAGAGGCCCTAAGATTATTTTATAGGACGTGTTTGAAATAGACAACATAAGTTTTATACTTTATTATATGTTGTCTTAAGAAAAATCAAATCATCCAGTATTTATTATAGCATAGAATGAGCCTACAGACAAGCATTCAGGAAAAAAAAAAGTTCGGATTCGAAAATGACAAAATTTTATCGATTTTGAAGGTTATTATCCACGTTTTTGAGGCCGACGGGTCCCGTTATAAAAATTCACGAAATCCGCACCATAGTTCTTTTAAACCATATAAATATGACTCAATGTCTTAAAATTGGTATACGGTTTAAAATGGACACATTTAAACGCATAAGATTATTTTATAGGACGTGTTTAAAATAGACAAAATAAGTTTTATACTTTAGTCTATGTTGTCTTAAGAAAAATTCGATCATCCATTATTTATTATAGGATAGAATGAGCCTACAGACAAGCATTCAGGAAAAAAAAAGTTCAGATTGGAAAATGACAAAAAAATTGTCGATTTTGTAGGTTATTATCCACGTTTTTCAGGCCGACATGATCCCGTGATAAAATTCACGAAATCCGCACCATAGTACCTTTAAACCATATAAATATGACTTAATGTCTTAAAATTGGTATACGGTTAAAAATAAACACATTTAGAGGCCCTAAGATTATTTTATAGGACGTGTTATACTTTAGTCTATGTTGTCTTGAGAAAAATCTGATCATCCAATATTTATTATAGAATTTAATGATCCTACAGACAAGCATTCAGGAAAAAACAGTTCGAATTCGAAAATCGCAAAAAAATGTTGATTTTTAAGGTTATTATCCACGTTTTTCAGGCTGACAGGGTTCCGAGATAAAAATACACGAAATTCGCACCATAGTTCCTTTAAACCATAAAAAATATGACTCAATGTGTTAAAATTGGTATACGGTTTAAAATAGACACATTTAGATGCCTTAAGATTATTTTATAGGACGTGTTTGAAATAGACAAAATAAGTTTTATACTTTAGTATATGTTGTCTTAAGAAAAATCAGATCATCCAATATTTATTATAGGATAGAATGAGCCTACAGACAAGCATTCGGGAAAAAAAAAAGTTCGGATTGGAAAATGACAAAAAATGTCGATTTTTAAGGTTATTATCCACGTTTTTCAGGCCGACATGATCCCATGATAAAATTCACGAAATCCGCACCATAGTACCTTTAAACCATATAAATATGACTCAATGTCTTAAAATTGTTATAAGGTTAAAAATAGACACATTTAGAGGCCCTAAGATTATTTTATAGGACGTGTTTGAAGTAGACCAAATAAGTTTTATACTTTAGTATATGTTGTCTTAAGAAAAATCAGATCCTCCAGTATTTATTATAGCATAGAATGAGCCTACAGACAAGCATTCAGGAAAAAAAAATTCGGATTGGAAAATGACAAAAAAAAATTTCGATTTTGAAGGTTATTATCCACGTTTTTCAGGCTGACATGGTCCCGTGATAAAAATTCAAAAAACTCACACCATAGTACCTTTAAGCCATATAAATATGACTCAATGTCTTAAAATTAGTATACGGTTAAAAATAGACACATTTAAAGGCCCTAAGATTATTTAATTTTATAGGACGTGTTTGAAATAGACAAAATAAGTTTTATAATTTAGTATATGTTGTCTTAAGAAAGATTAGATCATCAACTATTTATTATAGGATAGAATGAGCCTACAGACAAGCATTCAGGAAAAAAAAAAGTTCGGATTCGAAAATGACAAAAAATTGTCGATTTTGAAGGTTATTATCCACGTTTTTCAGGCCGACATGGTCGTGTGATAAAAATTCACGAAATTAACACCATAGTACCTTTAAACCATATAAATATGTCTCAATGTCTTAAAATTGGTGTACGGTTAAAAATAGACACATTTAGATGCCCTAAGATTATTTTATAGGACGTGTTTGAAATAGACTAAATAAGTTTTATACTTTAGTATATGTTGTCTTAAGAAAAATCAGATCATCCAGTTTTTATTATAGCATAGAATGAGCCTACAGACAAGCATTCAGGAAAAAAAATTCGGATTGGAAAATGATAAAAAAAATTCGATTTTGAAGATTATTATCCATGTTTTTTAGGCCGACATGGTCCCGTGATAAAAATTTACGAAATTCACACCATTGTACCTTTAAACCATATAAATTTGACTCAATGTCTTAAAATTGGTGTACGGTTAAAAATAGACATATTTAGATGCCCTAAGATTATTTTATAGGACTTGTTAGAAATAGACAAAATAAGTTTTATACTTTAGTATATGTTGTCTTCAGAAAAATCAGATCATCCAATATTTATTATAGGATAGAATGAGCCTACAGAAAAGCATTCAGGAAAAAAAAATTCGGATTGGAAAATGACGAAAAAATTGTCGATTTTGAAGGTTATTAACCACGTTTTTCAGGCCGACATGATCCCGTGATAAAATTCACGAAATCCGCACCATAGTACCTTTAAACTATATAAATATGACTCAATGTCTTAAAATTGGTATACGGTTAAAAATAGACACATTTAGATGCCCTAAGATTATTTTATAGGACGTTTTTGAAGTAGACAAAATAAGTTTTATACTTTAGTATATGTTGTCTTAAGAAAAATCAGATCATCCAGTATTTATTATAGGATAGATTGAGCCTACAGACAAGCATTCAGGAAAAAAAAAGTTCGGATTGGAAAATGACAAAAAAATTGTCGATTTTGAAGGTTATTATCCACGTTTTTCAGGCCGACTTGATCCCGTGATAAAATTCACGAAATCCGCACCATACTACCTTTAAACCATATAAATATGACTCATTGTCTTAAAATTTGTATACGGTTAAATAGACACATTTAGATGCCTTAAGATTATTTTATAGGACGTTTTTGAAGTAGACAAAATAAGTTTTATACTTTAGTATACGTTGTCTTAAGAAAAATCAGATCATCCAGTATTTATTATAGGATAGAATGAGCCTACAGACAAGCATTCAGGAATAAAAAGTTTGGATTGGAAAATGACAAAAAATTGTCGATTTTGAAGGTTATTATCCACGTTTTTCAGGCCGACAGGGTCCGGTGTTTAAAATTCACAAAATTTGCACCATAGTACCTTTAAGCCATATAAATATGACTCAATGTCTTAAAATTGGTATACGGTTAAAAATAGACACATTTAGAGGCCCTAAGATTATTTTATAGGACGTGTTTGAAATAGACTAAATAAGTTTTATACTTTCGTATATGTTGTCTTAAGAAAAATCAGATCATCCAGTATTTATTATAGGATAGAATGAGCCTACAGACAAGCATACAGGAAAAAAAAATTCGGATTGGAAAATGACGAAAAAATTGTCGATTTTGAAGGTTATTATCCACGTTTTTCAGGCCGACATGATCCCGTGATAAAATTCACGAAATCCGCACCATAGTACCGTTAAACTATATAAATATGACTCAATGTCTTAAAATTGGTATACGGTTAAAAATAGACACATTTAGATGCCCTAAGATTATTTTATAGGACGTTTTTGAAGTAGACAAAATAAGTTTTATACTTTAGTATATGTTGTCTTAAGAAAAATCAGATCATCCAGTATTTATTATAGGATAGAATGAGCCTACAGACAAGCATTCAGGAAAAAAAAAGTTCGGATTGGAAAATGACAAAAAAATTGTCGATTTTGAAGGTTATTATCCACGTTTTTCAGGCCGACTTGATCCCGTGATAAAATTCCCGAAATCCGCACCATACTACCTTTAAACCATATAAATATGACTCATTTTCTTAAAATTTGTATACGGTTAAAGAGACACATTTAGATGCCTTAAGATTATTTTATAGGACGTTTTTGAAGTAGACAAAATAAGTTTTATACTTTAGTATATGTTGTCTTAAGAAAATTAGATCATCAAGTATTTATTATAGGATAGAATGAGCCTACGGACAAGCATTCAGGAAAAAAAAAAGTTCGATTTCGAAAATGACAAAAAATTGTCGATTTTGAAGGTTATTATCCACGTTTTTAAGGCCGACATGATCCCGTGATAAAATTCACGAAATCCGCACCATAGTACCTTTAAACCTTATAAAAATGACTCAATGTCTTAAAATTGGTATACGGTTAAAAATAAACACATTTAGAGGCCCTAAGATTATTTTATAGGACGTGTTTAAAATAGACAATATAAGTTTTATACTTTAGTCTATGTTGTCTTGAGAAAAATCTGATCATCCAATATTTATTATAGAATTTAATGATCCTACAGACAAGCATTCAGGAAAAAACAGTTCGGATTCGAAAATGACAAAAAATTGTCGATTTCGAAGGTTATTATCCACGTTTTTCAGGCCGACAGGTCCCGTTATAATTCACGAAATCCGCACCATATTTCCTTTAAACCATATAAATATGACTCAATGTCTTAAAATTGGTATACGGTTTAAAATAGACACATTTAAACGCATAAGATTATTTTATAAGACGGGTTTAAGATAGACAAAATAAGTTTTATACTTTAGTCTATGTTGTCTTAAGAAAAATCTGATCATCTAGTATTTATTATAGAATAGAGTGAGTCTACAGACAAACATTCAGGAAAAAACAGTTTGGATTGGAAAATGACAAAAAATTGTCGATTTTGAAGGTTATTATACACGTTTTTCAGGCCGACAGGGTCCGGCGTTTAAAATTCACAAAATTCGCACCATAGTAACTTTAAGCCATATAAATAAGACTCAATGTCTTAAAATTGGTATACGGTTAAAATTAGACACATTTAAACGCATAAGATTATTTTATAGGACGTGTTTAAAATAGACAAATTAAGTTTTATACTTTAGTCTATGTTGTCTTAAGAAAAATCCGATCATCCAGTATTTATTATAAGATAGAGTGAGTCTACAGACAATCATTCAGGAAAAAACAGTTTGGATTGGAAAATGACAAAAAAATTTCAATTTTGAAGATTATTATCCACGTTTCTCAGACCGACAGAGTCCGGTGTTTAAAATTCAAAAAATTCGCACCATAGTACCCTTAAGCCATATAAATATGACTCAATGTCTTAAAATTGGTATACGGTTAAAAATAGACACATTTAGAGGCCCTAAGATTATTTTATAGGACGTGTTTGAAATAGACAAATAAGCACCAAAAAAAAGTATATGTTGTCTTAAGAAAAATTAGATCATCCGGTATTTATTATTGGATAGAATTAGCCTACAGACAAGCATTCAGGAAAAAAAATTCGGATTAGAAAATGACAAAAAATTGTCGATTTTGAAGGTTATTATCCATGTTTTTCAGGCCGACATGGTCCCGTGATAAAAATTCACGAAATTCACATCATAGTACCTTTAAACCTTATAAATATGACTCAATGTCTTAAAATTGGTGTACGTTTAAAAATAGACACATTTAGAGGCCCTAAGATTATTTTATAGGACGTGTTTGAAATAGACAAAATAAGTTTTATACTTTAGTATTTGTTGTCTTAAGAAAAATCAGATCATCTAGTATTTTTTCTATAGGATAGAATGAGCCTACAAACAAGCATTCAGGAAAAAAAAATTCGGATTGGAAAATGACAAAAAATTGTCGATTTTGAAGGTTATTATCCACGTTTTTCAGGCCGACATGGTCCCGTGATAAAAATTCACGACATTCACACCATAGAACCTTTAAACCATATAAATTTGACTCAATGTCTTAAAATTGGTGTACGGTTAAAAATAGACAAATTTAGAGGCCCTAAGATTATTTTATAGGACGTGTTTGAAATAGACAAAATAAGTTTTATACTTTATTATATTATATGTTGTTTTAAGAATAATCAGATCATCCAGTATTTTTTATAGGATAGAATTAGCCTACAGACAAGCATTCAGGAAAAAAAATTCGGATTGGAAAATGACAAAAAATTGTCGATTTTGAAGGTTATTATCCACGTTTTTCAGGCCGACATGGTCCCGTGATAAAAATTCACGAAATTCACACCATAATACCTTTAAACCATATAAATATGACTCAATGTCTTAAAATTGGTGTACGGTTAAAAATAGACACATTTAGAGGCCCTAAGATTATTTTATAGGACGTGTTTGAAATAGACAAAATAAGTTTTATACTTTAGTATTTGTTGTCTTAAGAAAAATCAGATCATCCAGTATTTTTTATAGGATAGAATGAGCTTACAGACAAGCATTCAGGAAAAAAAAAATTCGGATTGGAAAATGACAAAAAATTGTCGATTTTGAAGGTTATTATCCACGTTTTTCAGGCAGACACGGTCCCGTGATAAAAATTCACGAAATTCACACCATAGTACCTTTAAACCATATAAATATGACTCAATGTCTTAAAATTGGTGTACGGTTAAAAATAGACACATTTAGAGGCCCTAAGATTATTTTATAGGACGTGTTTGAAATAGACAAAATAAGTTTTATACTTTAGTATTTGCTGTCTTAAGAAAAATCAGATCATCCAGTATTTTTTATAGGATAGAATGAGCTTACAGACAAGCATTCAGGAAAAAAAAAATTCGGATTGGAAAATGACAAAAAATTGTCGATTTTGAAGGTTATTATCCACGTTTTTCAGGCCGACATGGTCCCGTGATAAAAATTCACGACATTCACACCATAGAACCTTTAAACCATATAAATTTGACTCAATGTCTTAAAATTGGTGTACGGTTAAAAATAGACAAATTTAGAGGCCCTAAGATTATTTTATAGGATGTGTTTGAAATAGACAAAATAAGTTTTATACTTTATTATATTATATGTTGTTTTAAGAATAATCAGATCATCCAGTATTTTTTATAGGATAGAATTAGCCTACAGACAAGCATTCAGGAAAAAAAATTCGGATTGAAAAATGACAAAAAATTGTCGATTTTGAAGGTTATTATCCACGTTTTTCAGGCCGACATGGTCCCGTGATAAAAATTCACGAAATTCACACCATAGTACCTTTAAACCATATAAATATAACTCAATGTCTTAAAATTGGTGTACGGTTAAAAATAGACACATTTAGAGGCCCTAAGATTATTTTATAGGACGTGTTTGAAATAGACAAAATAAGTTTTATACTTTAGTATTTGTTGTCTTAAGAAAAATCAGATCATCCAGTATTTTTTATAGGATAGAATGAGCTTACAGACAAGCATTCAGGAAAAAAAAATTCGGATTGGAAAATGACAAAAAATTGTCGATTTTGAAGGTTATTATCCACGTTTTTCAGGCCGACACGGTCCCGTGATAAAAATTCCCGAAATCCGCACCATAGTACCTTTAAACCATATAAATATGACTCAATGTCTTAAAATTGGTGTACGGTTAAAAATAGACACATTTAGAGGCCCTAAGATTATTTTATAGGACGTGTTTGAAATAGACAAAATAAGTTTTATACTTTAGTATTTGCTGTCTTAAGAAAAATCAGATCATCCAGTATTTTTTATAGGATAGAATGAGCTTACAGACAAGCATTCAGGAAAAAAAAAATTCGGATTGGAAAATGACAAAAAATTGTCGATTTTGAAGGTTATTATCCACGTTTATCAGGCCGACATGGTCCCGTGATAAAAATTCACACCATAGTACCTTTAAACCATATAAATTTGACTCAATGTCTTAAAATTGGTGTACGGTTAAAAATAGACACATTTAGAGGCCCTAAGATTATTTTATAGGACGTGTTTGAAATAGACAAAATAAGTTTTATACTTTAGTATATATTGTCTTAAGAAAATTCCGATTATCCAGTATTTATTATAGGATAGAGCGAGTCTACAGACAAACATTCAGGAAAAAACAGGTTGGATTGGAAAATGACAAAAAATTGTCGATTTTGAAGGTTATTATCCACGTTTTTCAGGCCGACATGGTCCCGTGATAAAAATTCACGAAATTCACACCATAGTACCTTTAAACCATATAAATTTGACTCAATGTCTTAAAATTGGTGTACGGTTAAAAATAGACAAATTTAGAGGCCCTAAGATTATTTTATAGGACGTGTTTGAAATAGACAAAATAAGTTTTATACTTTAGTATATGTTGTCTTAAGAAAAAACCGATCATCCAGTATTTATTATAGGATAGAGCGAGTCTACAGACAAACATTCAGGAAAAAACAGTTTGGATTGGAAAATGACAAAAAATTGTCGATTTTGAAGGTTATTATCCCCGTTTTTCAGGCCGACGATTTTGAAGGTTATTATCCCCGTTTTTCAGGCCGACAAGGTCCGGTGTTTAAAATTCACAAAATTCGCACCATAGTACCCTTAAGCCATATAAATATGACTCAATGTCTTAAAATTGGTATACGGTTAAAAATAGACACATTTAGAGGCCCTAAGATTATTTTATAGGACGTGTTTGAAATAGACAAAATAAGTTTTATACTTTAGTATTTGCTGTCTTAAGAAAAATCAGATCATCCAGTATTTTTTATAGGATAGAATGAGCTTACAGACAAGCATTCAGGAAAAAAAAAAATTCGGATTGGAAAATGACAAAAAATTGTCGATTTTGAAGGTTATTATCCACGTTTATCAGGCCGACATGGTCCCGTGATAAAAATTCACACCATAGTACCTTTAAACCATATAAATTTGACTCAATGTCTTAAAATTGGTGTACGGTTAAAAATAGACACATTTAGAGGCCCTAAGATTATTTTATAGGACGTGTTTGAAATAGACAAAATAAGTTTTATACTTTAGTATATATTGTCTTAAGAAAATTCCGATTATCCAGTATTTATTATAGGATAGAGCGAGTCTACAGACAAACATTCAGGAAAAAACAGTTTGGATTGGAAAATGACAAAAAATTGTCGATTTTGAAGGTTATTATCCCCGTTTTTCAGGCCGACGATTTTGAAGGTTATTATCCCCGTTTTTCAGGCCGACAAGGTCCGGTGTTTAAAATTCACAAAATTCGCACCATAGTACCCTTAAGCCATATAAATATGACTCAATGTCTTAAAATTGGTATACGGTTAAAAATAGACACATTTAGAGGCCCTAAGATTATTTTATAGGACGTGTTTGAAATAGACAAAATAAGTTTTATACTTTAGTATATATTGTCTTAAGAAAAATTAGATCATCCAATATTTATTATAGGATAGAATGAGCCTACAGACAAGCATTCAGGAAAAAAAGATTCAGATTAGAAAATGACAAAAAATTGTCGATTTTGAAGGTTATTATCCACGTTTTTCAGGCCGACATCGTCCCGTGATAAAAATTCTCGCAATTCACACCATAGTACCTTTATACCATATATATATGACTCAATGTCTTAAAATTGGTGTACGGTTAAAAATAGACACATTTAGAGGCGGTAAGATTATTTTATAGGACGTGTTTGAAATAGACAGAATAAGTTTTATTCTTTAGTATTTGTTGTCTTAAGAAAAATCAGATCATCCAGTATTTTTTATAGGATAGAATGAGCCTGTAGACAAGCATTCAGGAAAAAAAATTCGGATTGGAAAATGACAAAAAATTGTCGATTTTGAAGGTTATTATTATCCACGTTTTTCAGGCCGACATGGTCCCGTGATAAAAATTCACGAAATTCACACAATAGTACCTTTAAACCATATAAATTTGACTCAATGTCTTAAAATTGGTGTACGGTTAAAAATAGACAAATTTAGAAGCCCTAAGATTATTTTATAGGACGTGTTTGAAATAGACAAAATAAGTTTTATACTTTAGTATATGTTGTCTTAAGAAAAATCCGATCATCCAGTATTTATTATAGGATAGAGCGAGTCTACGGACAAACATTCAGGAAAAAACAGTTTGGATTGGAAAATGACAAGAAATTGTTGATTTTGAAGGTTATTATACACGTTTTTCAGGCCGACAGGGTCCGGCGTTTAAAATTCACAAAATTCGCACCATAGTACCCTTAAGCCATAAAAATATGACTCAATGTCTTAAAATTGGTATACGATTAAAAATAGACACATTTAGAGGCCTTAAGATTATATTATAGGACGTGTTTGAAATAGACAAAATAAGTTTTATACTTTATTATATTATATGTTGTTTTAAGAATAATCAGATCATCCAGTATTTTTTATAGGATAGAATTAGCCTACAGACAAGCATTCAGGAAAAAAAAATTCGGATTGGAAAATGACAAAAAATTGTCGATTTTGAAGGTTATTATCCACGTTTCTCAGGCCGACATGGTCCCGTGATAAAAAATCACGAAATTCACACCATAGTACCTTTAAACCATATAAATTTGACCCAATGTCTTAAAATTGGTGTACGGTTAAAAATAGACAAATTTAGAGGCCCTAAGATTATTTTATAGGACGTGTTTGAAATAGACAAAATAAGTTTTATACTTTAGTATATGTTGTCTTAAGAAAAATCCGATCATCTAGTATTTATTATAGGATAGAACGAGTCTACAGACAAACATTCAGGAAAAAACAGTTTGGATTGGAAAATGACAAAAAATTGTCGACTTTGAAGGTTATTATCCCCGTTTTTCAGGCCGACAAGGTCCGGTGTTTAAAATTCACAAAACTCGCACCAAAGTACCCTTAAGCCAGATAAATATGACTCAATATCTTTAAATGGGTATACGGTTAAAAATAGACACATTTTGAGGCCCTAAGATTATTTTATAGGACGTGTTTGAAATAGACAAAATAAGTTTTATACTTTAGTATTTGTTGTCTTAAGAAAAATCAGATCATCCAGTATTTTTGATAGGATAGAATGAGCCTACAGACAAGCATTCAGGAAAAAAAAATTCGGATTGGAAAATGACAAAAAATTGTCGATTTTGAAGGTTATTATCCACGTTTTTCAGGCCGACAAGGTCCCGTGATAAAAATTCACGAAATTCACACCATAGTATCTTTAAACCATATAAATTTGACTCAATGTCTTAAAATTGGTGTACGGTTAAAAATAGACAAATTTAGTGGCCCTAAGATTATTTTATAGGACGTGTTTGAAATACACAAAATAAGTTTTATACTCCAGTATATGTTGTCTTAAGAAAGATCCGATCATCCAGTATTTATTATAGGATAGAGCGAGTCTACAGACAAACATTCAGGAAAAAACAGTTTGGATTGGAAAATGACAAAAAATTGTCGATTTTGAAGGTTATTATCCCCGTTTTTCAGGCCGACAAGGTTCGGTGTTTAAAATTCACAAAATTCGCACCATAGTACCCTTAAGCCATATAAATAAGACTCAATATCTTTAAATTGGTATACGGTTAAAAATAGACACATTTAGAAGCTCTAAGATTATTTTATAGGACGTGTTTGAAATAGACAAAATAAGTTTCATACTTTAGTATTTGTTGTCTTAAGAAAAATCAGATCATCCAGTATTTTTGATAGGATAGAATGAGCCAACAGACAAGCATTCAGGAAAAAAAATTCGGATTGGAAAATGACAAAAAATTGTCGATTTTGAAGGTTATTATCCACGTTTCTCAGGCCGACATGGTCCCGTGATAAAAAATCCTGAAATTCACACCATAGTACCTTTAAATCATATAAATTTGACCCAATGTCTTAAAATTGGTGTACGGTTAAAAATAGACAAATTTAGAGGCCCTAAGATTATTTTATAGGACGTGTTTGAAATAGACAAAATAAGTTTTATACTTTAGTATATGTTGTCTTAAGAAAAATCCGATCATCCAATATTTATTATAGGATAGAACGAGTCTACAGACAAACATTCAGGAAAAAACAGTTTGGATTGGAAAATGACAAAAAATTGTCGACTTTGAAGGTTATTATCCCCGTTTTTCAGGCCGACAAGGTCCGGTGTTTAAAATTCACAAAACTCGCACCAAAGTACCCTTAAGCCATATAAATATGACTTGATGTCTTAAAATTGGTATACGGTTAAAAATAGACACAATTGGAGGCCCTAAGATTATTTTATAGGACGTGTTTGAAATAGACAAATAAGTTTTATACTTTAGTATATGTTGTCTTAGAAAAATTAGATCATCCAGTATTTATTATAGGATAGAATGAGCCTACAGACAAGCATTCAGGAAAAAAAAATTCGGATTGGAAAATGACAAAAAATTGTCGATTTTGAAGGTTATTATCCACGTTTTTCAGGCCGACATGGTCCCGTGATAAAAATTCACGAAGTTCACACCATAGTACCTTTAAACCATATAAATATGACTCAATGTCTTAAAATTGGTGTACAGTTAAAAATAGACACATTTAGAGGCCCTAAGATTATTTTATAGGACGTGTTTGAAATAGACAAAATAAGTTTATATTTTAGTATTTGTTGTCTTAAGAAAAATCAGATCATCCAGTATTTTTTATAGGATAGAATGAGCTTACAGACAAGCATTCAGGAAAAAAAAATTCGGATTGGAAAATGACAAAAAATTGTCGATTTTGAAGGTTATTATCCACGTTTTTCAGGCCGATAGGGTCCGGTGTTTAAAATTCACAAAATTCGCACCATAGTAAATTAAGCCATAAAAATATGACCCAATGTCTTAAAATTGGTATACGGTTAAAAATAGATACATTTAGAGGCCCTAAGATTATTTTATAGGACGTGTTTGAAATAGACAAAATAAGTTTTATACTTTAGTATATGTTGTCTTAAGAAAAATTAGATCATCCAGTATTTATTATAGGATAGAATGAGCCTACAGACAAGCATTCAGGGAAAAAAAAATTCGGATTGGAAAATGACAAAAAATTGTCAATTTTGAAGGTTATTATCCACGTTTTTCAGGACGACATGGTCCCGTGATAAAAATTCACGAAGTTGACACCATAGTACCTTTAAACCATATAAATATGACTCAATGTCTTAAAATTAGTGTACGGTTAAAAATACACATTTAGAGGCCCTAAGATTATTTTATAGGACGTGTTTGAAAAAGACAAAATAAGTTTTATACTTTAGTATTTGTTGTCTTAAGAAAAATCAGATCATCCAGTATTTTTTATAGGATAGAATGAGCTTACAGACAAACATTCAGGAACAAAAAATTCGGATTGGAAAATGACAAAAAATTGTCGATTTTGAAGGTTATTATCCACGTTTTTCAGGCCGACATGGTCCCGTGATAAAAATTCACGAAGTTCACACCATAGTACCTTTAAACCATATAAATATGACTCAATGTCTTAAAATTGGTGTACAGTTAAAAATAGACACATTTAGAGGCCCTAAGATTATTTTATAGGACGTGTTTGAAATAGACAAAATAAGTTTTATACTTTAGTATATGTTGTCTTAAGAAAAATTAGATCATCCAGTATTTATTATAGGATAGAATGAGCCTACAGACAAGCATTCAGGGAAAAAAAAATTCGGATTGGAAAATGACAAAAAATTGTCGATTTTGAAGGTTATTATCCACGTTTTTCAGGACGACATGGTCCCGTGATAAAAATTCACGAAGTTGACACCATAGTACCTTTAAACCATATAAATATGACTCAATGTCTTAAAATTAGTGTACGGTTAAAAATACACATTTAGAGGCCTTAAGATTATTTTATAGGACGTGTTTGAAAAAGACAAAATAAGTTTTATACTTTAGTATTTGTTGTCTTAAGAAAAATCAGATCATCCAGTATTTTTTATAGGATAGAATGAGCTTACAGACAAACATTCAGGAACAAAAAATTCGGATTGGAAAATGACAAAAAATTTTCGATTTTGAAGGTTATTATCCACGTTTTTCAGGCCGACATGGTCCCGTGACAAAAATTCACACCATAGTACCTTTAAACCATATAAATTTGACTCAATGTCTTAAAATTGGTGTACGGTTAAAAATAGACACATATAGAGGCCCTAAGATTATTTTATAGGACGTGTTTGAAATAGACAAAATAAGTTTTATACTTTAGTATATATTGTCTTAAGAAAAATCCGATCATCCAGTATTTATTATAGGATAGAGCGAGTCAACAGACAAACATTCAGGAAAAAGCAGTTTGGATTGGAAAATGACAAAAAAATGTCGATTTTGAAGGTTATTATCCACGTTTTTCAGGCCGACATGGTCCCGTGATAAAAATTCACGAAATTCACACCATAGTACCTTTAAACCATATAAATTTGACTCAATGTCTTAAAATTGGTGTACGGTTAAAAATAGACAAATTTAGAGGCCCTAAGATTATTTTATCGGACGTGTTTGAAATAGACAAAATAAGTTTTATACTTTAGTATATGTTGTCTTAAGAAAAATCCGATCATCCAGTATTTATTATAGGATAGAGCGAGTCTACGGACAAACATTCAGGAAAAAACAGTTTGGATTGGAAAATGACAAGAAATTGTTGATTTTGAAGGTTATTATACACGTTTTTCAGGCCGACAGGGTCCGGCGTTTAAAATTCACAAAATTCGCACCATAGTACCCTTAAGCCATAAAAATATGACTCAATGTCTTAAATTTGGTATACGATTAAAAATAGACACATTTAGAGGCCTTAAGATTATATTATAGGACGTGTTTGAAATAGACAAAATAAGTTTTATACTTTATTATATTATATGTTGTTTTAAGAATAATCAGATCATCCAGTATTTTTTATAGGATAGAATTAGCCTACAGACAAGCATTCAGGAAAAAAAAATTCGGATTGGAAAATGACAAAAAATTGTCGATTTTGAAGGTTATTATCCACGTTTCTCAGGCCGACATGGTCCCGTGATAAAAAATCACGAAATTCACACCATAGTACCTTTAAACCATATAAATTTGACCCAATGTCTTAAAATTGGTGTACGGTTAAAAATAGACAAATTTAGAGGTCCTAAGATTATTTTATAGGACGTGTTTGAAATAGACAAAATAAGTTTTATACTTTAGTATATGTTGTCTTAAGAAAAATCCGATCATCCAGTATTTATTATAGGATAGAACGAGTCTACAGACAAACATTCAGGAAAAAACAGTTTGGATTGGAAAATGACAAAAAATTGTCGATTTTGAAGGTTATTATCCCCGTATTTCAGGCCGACAAGGTTCGGTGTTTAAAATTCACAAAATTCGCACCATAGTACCCTTAAGCCAGATAAATATGACTCAATATCTTTAAATTGGTATACGGTTAAAAATAGACACATTTTGTGGCCCTAAGATTATTTTATAGGACGTGTTTGAAATAGAAAAAATAAGTTTTATACTTTAGTATTTGTTGTCTTAAGAAAAATCAGATCATCCAGTATTTTTGATAGGATAGAATGAGCCTACAGACAAGCATTCAGGAAAAAAAAATTCGGATTGGAAAATGACAAAAAATTGTCGATTTTGAAGGTTATTATCCACGTTTTTCAGGCCGACAAGGTCCCGTGATAAAAATTCACGAAATTCACACCATAGTACCTTTAAACCATATAAATTTGACTCAATGTCTTAAAATTGGTGTACGGTTAAAAATAGACAAATTTAGTGGCCCTAAGATTATTTTATAGGACGTGTTTGAAATAGACAAAATAAGTTTTATACTCCAGTATATGTTGTCTTAAGAAAGATCCGATCATCCAGTATTTATTATAGGATAGAGCGAGTCTACAGACAAACATTCAGGAAAAAAACAGTTTGGATTGGAAAATGACAAAAAATTGTCGATTTTGAAGGTTATTATCCCCGTTTTTCAGGCCGACAAGGTTCGGTGTTTAAAATTCACAAAATTCGCACCATAGTACCCTTAAGCCATATAAATAAGACTCAATATCTTTAAATTGGTATACGGTTAAAAATAGACACATTTAGAGGCTCTAAGATTATTTTATAGGACGTGTTTGAAATAGACAAAATAAGTTTCATACTTTAGTATTTGTTGTCTTAAGAAAAATCAGATCATCCAGTATTTTTGATAGGATAGAATGAGCCTACAGACAAGCATTCAGGAAAAAAAAATTCGGATTGGAAAATGACAAAAAATTGTCGATTTTGAAGGTTATTATCCACGTTTTTCAGGCCGACAAGGTCCCGTGATAAAAATTCACGAAATTCACACCATAGTACCTTTAAACCATATAAATTTGACTCAATGTCTTAAAATTGGTGTACGGTTAAAAATAGACAAATTTAGTGGCCCTAAGATTATTTTATAGGACGTGTTTGAAATAGACAAAATAAGTTTTATACTCCAGTATATGTTGTCTTAAGAAAGATCCGATCATCCAGTATTTATTATAGGATAGAGCGAGTCTACAGACAAACATTCAGGAAAAAACAGTTTGGATTGGAAAATGACAAAAAATTGTCGATTTTGAAGGTTATTATCCCCGTTTTTCAGGCCGACAAGGTTCGGTGTTTAAAATTCACAAAATTCGCACCATAGTACCCTTAAGCCATATAAATAAGACTCAATATCTTTAAATTGGTATACGGTTAAAAATAGACACATTTAGAGGCTCTAAGATTATTTTATAGGACGTGTTTGAAATAGACAAAATAAGTTTCATACTTTAGTATTTGTTGTCTTAAGAAAAATCAGATCATCCAGTATTTTTGATAGGATAGAATGAGCCAACAGACAAGCATTCAGGAAAAAAAAATTCGGATTGGAAAATGACAAAAAATTGTCGATTTTGAAGGTTATTATCCACGTTTCTCAGGCCGACATGGTCCCGTGATAAAAAATCACGAAATTCACACCATAGTACCTTTAAACCATATAAATTTGACCCAATGTCTTAAAATTGGTGTACGGTTAAAAATAGACAAATTTAGAGGCCCTAAGATTATTTTATAGGACGTGTTTGAAATAGACAAAATAAGTTTTATACTTTAGTATATGTTGTCTTAAGAAAAATCCGATCATCCAGTATTTATTATAGGATAGAACGAGTCTACAGACAAACATTCAGGAAAAAACAGTTTGGATTGGAAAATGACAAAAAATTGTCGACTTTGAAGGTTATTATCCCCGTTTTTCAGGCCGACAAGGTCCGGTGTTTAAAATTCATAAAACTCGCACCAAAGTACCCTTAAGCCAGATAAATATGACTCAATATCTTTAAATGGGTATACGGTTAAAAATAGACACATTTTGAGGCCCTAAGATTATTTTATAGGACGTGTTTGAAATAGACAAAATAAGTTTTATACTTTAGTATTTGTTGTCTTAAGAAAAATCAGATCATCCAGTATTTTTGATAGGATAGAATGAGCCTACAGACAAGCATTCAGGAAAAAAAAATTCGGATTGGAAAATGACAAAAAATTGTCGATTTTGAAGGTTATTATCCACGTTTTTCAGGCCGACAAGGTCCCGTGATAAAAATTCACGAAATTCACACCATAGTACCTTTAAACCATATAAATTTGACTCAATGTCTTAAAATTGGTGTACGGTTAAAAATAGACAAATTTAGTGGCCCTAAGATTATTTTATAGGACGTGTTTGAAATAGACAAAATAAGTTTTATACTCCAGTATATGTTGTCTTAAGAAAGATCCGATCATCCAGTATTTATTATAGGATAGAGCGAGTCTACAGACAAACATTCAGGAAAAAACAGTTTGGATTGGAAAATGACAAAAAATTGTCGATTTTGAAGGTTATTATCCCCGTTTTTCAGGCCGACAAGGTTCGGTGTTTAAAATTCACAAAATTCGCACCATAGTACCCTTAAGCCATATAAATAAGACTCAATATCTTTAAATTGGTATACGGTTAAAAATAGACACATTTAGAGGCTCTAAGATTATTTTATAGGACGTGTTTGAAATAGACAAAATAAGTTTCATACTTTAGTATTTGTTGTCTTAAGAAAAATCAGATCATCCAGTATTTTTGATAGGATAGAATGAGCCAACAGACAAGCATTCAGGAAAAAAAATTCGGATTGGAAAATGACAAAAAATTGTCGATTTTGAAGGTTATTATCCACGTTTCTCAGGCCGACATGGTCACGTGATAAAAAATCACGAAATTCACACCATAGTACCTTTAAATCATATAAATTTGACCCAATGTCTTAAAATTGGTGTACGGTTAAAAATAGACAAATTTAGAGGCCCTAAGATTATTTTATAGGACGTGTTTGAAATAGACAAAATAAGTTTTATACTTTAGTATATGTTGTCTTAAGAAAAATCCGATCATCCAATATTTATTATAGGATAGAACGAGTCTACAGACAAACATTCAGGAAAAAACAGTTTGGATTGGAAAATGACAAAAAATTGTCGACTTTGAAGGTTATTATCCCCGTTTTTCAGGCCGACAAGGTCCGGTGTTTAAAATTCACAAAACTCGCACCAAAGTACCCTTAAGCCATATAAATATGACTTGATGTCTTAAAATTGGTATACGGTTAAAAATAGACACAATTAGAGGCCCTAAGATTATTTTATAGGACGTGTTTGAAATAGACAAATAAGTTTTATACTTTAGTATATGTTGTCTTAGAAAAATTAGATCATCCAGTATTTATTATAGGATAGAATGAGCCTACAGACAAGCATTCAGGAAAAAAAAATTCGGATTGGAAAATGACAAAAAATTGTCGATTTTGAAGGTTATTATCCACGTTTTTCAGGCCGACATGGTCCCGTGATAAAAATTCACGAAGTTCACACCATAGTACCTTTAAACCATATAAATATGACTCAATGTCTTAAAATTGGTGTACAGTTAAAAATAGACACATTTAGAGGCCCTAAGATTATTTTATAGGACGTGTTTGAAATAGACAAAATAAGTTTATATTTTAGTATTTGTTGTCTTAAGAAAAATCAGATCATCCAGTATTTTTTATAGGATAGAATGAGCTTACAGACAAGCATTCAGGAAAAAATTGGAAAATGACAAAAAATTGTCGATTTTGAAGGTTATTATCCACGTTTTTCAGGCCGATAGGGTCCGGTGTTTAAAATTCACAAAATTCGCACCATAGTAAATTAAGCCATAAAAATATGACCCAATGTCTTAAAATTGGTATACGGTTAAAAATAGATACATTTAGAGGCCCTAAGATTATTTTATAGGACGTGTTTGAAATAGACAAAATAAGTTTTATACTTTAGTATATGTTGTCTTAAGAAAAATTAGATCATCCAGTATTTATTATAGGATAGAATGAGCCTACAGACAAGCATTCAGGGAAAAAAAAATTCGGATTGGAAAATGACAAAAAATTGTCGATTTTGAAGGTTATTATCCACGTTTTTCAGGACGACATGGTCCCGTGATAAAAATTCACGAAGTTGACACCATAGTACCTTTAAACCATATAAATATGACTCAATGTCTTAAAATTAGTGTACGGTTAAAAATACACATTTAGAGGCCCTAAGATTATTTTATAGGACGTGTTTGAAAAAGACAAAATAAGTTTTATACTTTAGTATTTGTTGTCTTAAGAAAAATCAGATCATCCAGTATTTTTTATAGGATAGAATGAGCTTACAGACAAACATTCAGGAACAAAAAATTCGGATTGGAAAATGACAAAAAATTGTCGATTTTGAAGGTTATTATCCACGTTTTTCAGGCCGACATGGTCCCGTGATAAAAATTCACGAAGTTCACGCCATAGTACCTTTAAACCATATAAATATGACTCAATGTCTTAAAATTGGTGTACAGTTAAAAATAGACACATTTAGAGGCCCTAAGATTATTTTATAGGACGTGTTTGAAATAGACAAAATAAGTTTATATTTTAGTATTTGTTGTCTTAAGAAAAATCAGATCATCCAGTATTTTTTATAGGATAGAATGAGCTTACAGACAAGCATTCAGGAAAAAAAAATTCGGATTGGAAAATGACAAAAAATTGTCGATTTTGAAGGTTATTATCCACGTTTTTCAGGCCGATAGGGTCCGGTGTTTAAAATTCACAAAATTCGCACCATAGTAAATTAAGCCATAAAAATATGACCCAATGTCTTAAAATTGGTATACGGTTAAAAATAGATACATTTAGAGGCCCTAAGATTATTTTATAGGACGTGTTTGAAATAGACAAAATAAGTTTTATACTGTAGTATATGTTGTCTTAAGAAAAATTAGATCATCCAGTATTTATTATAGGATAGAATGAGCCTACAGACAAGCATTCAGGGAAAAAAAAATTCGGATTGGAAAATGACAAAAAATTGTCGATTTTGAAGGTTATTATCCACGTTTTTCAGGACGACATGGTCCCGTGATAAAAATTCACGAAGTTGACACCATAGTACCTTTAAACCATATAAATATGACTCAATGTCTTAAAATTAGTGTACGGTTAAAAATACACATTTAGAGGCCCTAAGATTATTTTATAGGACGTGTTTGAAAAAGACAAAATAAGTTTTATACTTTAGTATTTGTTGTCTTAAGAAAAATCAGATCATCCAGTATTTTTTATAGGATAGAATGAGCTTACAGACAAACATTCAGGAACAAAAAATTCGGATTGGAAAATGACAAAAAATTGTCGATTTTGAAGGTTATTATCCACGTTTTTCAGGCCGACATGGTCCCGTGATAAAAATTCACACCATAGTACCTTTAAACCATATAAATTTGACTCAATGTCTTAAAATTGGTGTACGGTTAAAAATAGACACATATTGTTGAACCATATATTCAAATATATATATATATAGTATATATGTTTATGTTTTGATAATGACAAGTCTAGTTATTTATATATTATATACTCGTATGTATAATCGTGTGCTAAGTGTACAGAAATTTAGTAACAAGATCTAATCAATCAAGTATAAAAGATTCAAGCATATTAGTCAATGAGTTGACTATATCGAAGATTGATAGAAGATCACAAGCGCGCATAAAGAAGTAAAGTTATAATTATCAACTATAACTTTAGTACAAGTTTGATTCAAGTTATAGCTCGTAGCTATACCTCTACATTATGAAGAAATGATCGAAATATATATGTGGTTAAGTTGAAACATTGGTTTCCTTATTTGTGTCGTGTGAATTAGTGTTTAAATGGTATTCTATTTAAATATAGAATTGTTAATCTTAATAGGATTATATAAAATATCTTTTATTTAAATAAGAAATAAATAATTGTCTTATGAGATAATTATTTATTACTAAAATAAACTAAAGATTTTTTATATGATTTTAATTGTCAAAATATATAATCTAAGATTCAGTTTGTTTCGATTTTGGAAATTGTGTGATATGTCACATTACCATAAATCGTGTAGGACTTACTTAAATAAATATTATGTATTTATTTAATGTCCTAAATAAACTAAGATTATATTATGGTAATATATTTTATTATCTTTGACATGATTTAGGAAGTTGATTTAATAAGGATACTAATTATTTATTATATAAAGATCTTTCCTAAATATGAATTAGGAAATTAATTCCTTATATAATACATATAGTATATTATTAAATCTTTCCTAAATATATTAAGATTAGATTTAAGGTAGTATTACTAAAAGACTAGTATTCTAGTTTAAGTAATATTCCTAAATCATCTAGGGTTTGAATTACCTAGATACATATTCTATATAAATAGACTACCTATGACACATTGATCTACACGAAATACACAACACACATACACGCATATCGAGAGAGAGCCGCCGTTCATATATTCTTCAAGATCGAGCTTATCATTGTCAAATCCGATTCAAGATTCAAGTGCTCAAGCATTGATCTTATTCATTCAAGATAGTGACACCAAGAAAACATTGAAGACTTTATCTTATTAACGTAAGATAGATTGAGTATTTAGCGGTACTCGTTGTAAGACAAATATTTAACGGTATTTGTCGTAGCTAGATATTTAACGGTATCTAGATTGAGTTGTGACTAACATCAAAGTCGCACGAGTAGGGTTGATAAAATTGTAATCCAGAGTTGGTACTAATTTTATTAATCGAGAATAGTGGACGTAGGTCTCAGAGTGTGAGACTGAACCACTTCAAAAATATCTTGTCTCTACTTTATTATTGCTCTACTCAACGATCATCATACAACTACACATACACGAAGAAGATTTTAAAAAGAAGGCATACTCAATTCAACCCCCCCCTTCTTGAGTATATTATATCAATAGACTCTTCAATTGGTATCAGAGCCTCGTGCTCTTGATCGCCTAGCCGCGTGAGTTTTGATCCTTCTATTGATTCTATATTATATACTCTTTCATCAATGGATTCCAAGCATCTCAAGTGCCCTATCTTCGATGGCAAAAACTATAGCTTATGGAAAAATATGATGACTCATTACATCAAGGGTTGTGATTGGGAATGTTGGAAGATCATCCAAACTGGACCAAAGAAGATCTTGGTCGCCGCCGCCAATGGAACAACCTATGAAAAAATAGAAAGCGATTATGTGGAAAGTGATTACAAAATTGCAGAGAAAAACTCTAAGGCCATGAGCCTCCTACAGAACGGTATGATAACCTCAGAATTCGATAGATTCTCATCCTGTAGTTCCGCTAAGGAAATATGGGATAGTCTCGAACTTGCTTATGAAGGAACATCCGCAGTCAGGAAACATCGTATAGACTTGCTTGTTCAAAGATATGAACTTTTCAATATGGAAAAGAATGAATCTATTGATAGCATGTCTGCACGATTTTCTTGTATTATTAATGAACTGCGTAACCTTGGCAAAAAGATTGATTCTGAGGATATCATTCGTAAGATTCTTAGGAGTCTCACCAAAAAGTGGCAACCTAAAGTCACGGCCATAGAGGAAGCACGTGATTTATCTAAAATCACTTACCAAGAATTGATTGGATCCTTAATGGCTCACGAGATCATACTAAATAAAAACGATGATGATCCCAAAGGAAAGGGAGTCGCTTTACAAGCCTCCACAAGCGAAGTAAGCGAAGAAGAACTTGAGGATGAAACAGTTTTATTCGCTAGACGATTTAAGAAAGCAGTTTTCAAAGGTAGATACAAAAACTCCAACAACAAAACGTTCGACAAAAAGAAAACTGACTCCAAACAAACATTCTTCAAAAGAGGATGTTTCAAGTGTGGACAACAAGACCATATGATCAAAGATTGTCCAAGTTGGGACAAAATTAAAGACAAGTCAAAAAGAGAAAAGACCAAAACAGAGTTTAAGAAAGTAATGCTTGCGTCATGCTGGGGAGAATTAGAATCTGAAGATGACGAAGATTCTGAAGAAGAAGAGGTAGCAAACTTATGCCTTAGCAACGTCAACCTAGATCTAATCTCAAGCGACAATGATGAAGATGACGCATCGAATATGTGTCTCCTTGGAGAATCAGACTCAGACGACGACGACGAAGAGGTAAATTTCCTTCAACTCAAAAGTCAAGTTAAAAACTTATCTAAGGCTATGCTAATTAAATATTTTGAGAAAACCCTAGACCAATGTCATGAACAAAATCTTGAGTTAGATGACTTGAAAGAGCAGATCCTCGATATTGCTGAGGAAAATCAACTTCTGAAAGCCAAAGCTAAGAAACTGAAATCCAAAATAAGCATTGAAGCAAATGCTAAGTTGGAAACAGTTATGTCTGAGAAAAAGGTTCTTGAGTCTAAAGTTATAGCTAATGAAGCTATAACCTCAAAACTAAAACTCAACATTAAAGAGCTTCAATCTAAAGTTATAGCTAATGAAGCTATAACTTCAGAATTAAGAAAGGTTAATGAACGGCTTAAGTCAGAATCCTCGACTATGGTCGAAGATGAGACTCATCAAGAAGAAGTTGAGATTCTCGAAAGCAAAATCATGGATCTAGAATTCAGTATATCTAAAATCAAGAAAGAACATGCCAAAATTGTGTCTGACTTCCATAAAGACATTCAAAACCTAAAAGAGTCTAGCAATACTGACCATAGTGAATGTAAGAAAGAAATAGACTCCCTAAAAGAACTCCTTCTTCATGCTCGGAAAGTTCACGATAAGTGGGAAGGAAGCACTAACGTTCTGAACTTCCTAACTGAACAATCCGACAACAACATGAAGATGGGTTTAGGTCACGAATGTTATGGAAGAAGGGATCACTCAAAATGTAAACAAAGTCCAACAGAAAGAGACTTTAGAAGAAGGAAATATGCAGACCTTCCTGAGTATTTAATATGCACTTATTGTGGCCATACTGGACACCTCCGAGAAAACTGTGTAAAACACGCACAAGATTTTAAAACCGGAGTTAAGTTTGTTAAATCCTTAGGAATTCCAAGTGACACTAATTCTGTCTCTGATAATGATAATGATAAAATTGAGGAAAGAAACATTGACCACAGATGGTTCTATGACATGACATTTGACTACGAAGAAAAGAAAAACAGAACCAAACAGACTCCTCAAACATCACACAAAAAATGGTCACCAAGAGTCCAAACTAAAACCTACACAAAAACATCAAAACCCAACCACTACCGATATAGAAAGACCTATGTAAGACAAGTCTGGGTTAAAAAGGAAGATGTATTTGTGATTACTAACAACAAAGGACCCAAGTATGCTTGGGTACCTAAATCCTGTCTTTAAAATTATTTGTGCAGATTGTCGCCAAGGAAAATAACCTATGGTATCTCGACAGTGGATGCTCAAGACATATGACAGGCGACGTAAACATATTCCAAACCCTAAAACCTTTTGACGGAGGTAAAGTCACATTCGGTGATAACAAAAAGGGAAAGATCATCGGAATTGGTAAGATAGGTATCTCATCTTCTCATGCTATAAATGATGTATACCTTGTAAGTGGTCTCAAACACAATCTTATTAGTATATCTCAATTGTGTGACAAAGGAAACAAAGTAGGTTTCCATTCAGATATATGTCGTATAATCTTAGAAGGCACCAGTAAAGTAATACTTGAAGGTCACAGGATGAAAAATGTTTATATGATTGATTTAAATGTTGTACCTACTGATTCTCTATCATGCATGAAAGTTACGTTAGATGATCCATGTCTATGGCACAAGAGATTTGGTCATATTAGCTCACCTATTCTAAGTAAGCTGAAAAGATGGGACTTGGTCGAAGGTCTTCCAAAGATCAAATTTGATCAAGAAAAGATGTGTGACACATGTGCACGATGTAAACACGTCAGATCATCCTTTAAGCCAAAAAGAGTGGTAAGCACAGAACAAGCTCTTGAACTAGTACACATGGATCTATGTGGCCCTATGAAGGTAAGAAGCAGAGGTGGTTCCAGGTACGTTTTCGTCTAGTTGATGATTACTCTAGATTTGTTTGGCCAATCTTTCTTCATTCTAAAGACGAAACATTCGATGAATTTGTTAGTCTCATGAAACTTGTCCAAAACAAATATAAATCAAACCTAGTAACAATCCGTACTGACCATGGAACTGAGTTCGACAATCATGCCTTTATTGAATTCTGCAAAACCAATGGTGTTGGTCATAACTTCTCGGCCCCTAGAACCCCACAACAAAATGGAGTCGTAGAACGAATGAACAGAACCCTAGAAGACATGGCTCGAACAATGCTTCTTTGTAGTGGCCTACCTAGAAACTTTTGGGCTGAGGCTATTAGTACAGCTTGCTATATTCATAACCGTGCTATGATTAGACCTATCCTTAAAAAGACTCCTTATGAACTTCTTCGAGGTCGTAAACCAAACATATCTCATTTAAGATGCTTTGGTAGTAAATGCTTTGTTCACAACAATGGTAAAAACAGATTAAGCAAATTCGACCCTAGAAGTGATGAAGCAATCTTTATAGGATACTCAGATCATAGTAAAGCCTACAAAGTTTTTAACAAACGTACTTTATGCATAGAGGAAAGTATTCATGTTATCTTTGATGAGAATAATGCCTTCGATAAGTCATTACAGGATATAGAGGAAAACCTAGACGAACCTGATTTCAGGTTATCAAGGGAAGATCCTCCTGAAATGGAAATTGAAGAAGGAGAACCTCAAGGAATTCATGATGAACTCAACTTGGGAGAAAATGGTGCGAGAGATGAAACTACAGTTGATGATACTGTAGATAACTCTCAAACCAATGACTTGGAACCCAGAGTCACAGCTAATGAAACTGTAACTTTGAATCAAAACCAAAGGGAAGAGGCCAGAGTTATACCTGACCCTACTATAAACCCAGGTTTAGATTCAGGGGGAACAAGTCAAGATCCCGAATCAAGTTCAGGGAATGCAAATGATCAATCAAGGAACTGGAGATATAAAGGCTCTCATCCTTTGGATAATGTAATAGGAAGCCTGACAGATGGAGTTCAAACTCGAAGGAGCTTAAATAACTTTTGCTCATTCTACTCCTTTCTCTCCACTATTGAACCTTCAAATATCAAGGAAGCTCTCGCAGAACCAGACTGGATAGTTGCCATGCAAGAAGAACTCCAGCAATTTGAAAGAAACAAAGTTTGGCATCTTGTTCCTCGACCTAAGGACAGAACTGTCATTGGAACTAGATGGGTATTCAGAAACAAATTGGATGACACTGGAGTCATTGTGCGAAACAAGGCCAGATTGGTAGTTCAAGGATACAACCAACAGGAAGGGATCGATTATGACGAAACCTTTGCTCCTGTTGCTCGTCTTGAGGCAATAAGACTACTCATTGCATTTGCAGCACACAAGGGAATGAAGCTTTTTCAGATGGACGTTAAGACTGCATTTCTTAATGGCTATCTCCAAGAGGAAGTATTTGTTGAACAACCTCCTGGATTTCCTGACAGCAAACTCAAGGATCATGTATTCAAATTGGACAAAGCACTATATGGTCTGAAACAAGCACCTAGGGCATGGTACGACAGATTATCAAAGTTTCTATTGGAGAGTGGATTCAAGAGAGGATCTGTGGATAAAACCCTATTTCTTAAAAGCGAAAACTCAGATCTACTAGTTGTTCAGATCTATGTTGATGATATTATTTTTGGCTCAACTAATAAAAAGTTGTGCAAGTACTTCTCTGAGTTGATGACTTCTGAGTTCGAGATGAGTATGATGGGAGAACTAAAATTCTTCCTTGGACTTCAAATACAACAAACTGAAGAAGGAATCAAAGTTCATCAACAAAAATACGTCAAAGAGTTACTAAAGAAATTTGGAATGGAAACCTCTCATGCAATGCCTACTCCAATGGTCACAGATAAGAAGCTAACCAAAGACGAAGATGGTAAGTCTGTAGACGAAACAACTTACCGAGGTATGATTGGCTCACTTCTTTATCTTACAGCAAGTCGTCCAGATATAATGTTTAGTGTCTGTGTTTGTGCGAGATTCCAATCTGCACCAAAAGAATCACACATGATTGCAGTTAAGAGAATTTTAAGATACCTAATCGGAACCTCAAAATTATATCTATGGTATCCTATGGACTGTAACTTTAACTTAGTAGGATATTCAGATGCGGATTATGCAGGATGTTCTTTAGACAGAAAAAGTACCTCCGGACTTGCTACCTTTGTAGGTCCTTGTATTATATCTTGGGGATCCAAGAAACAAAATTCTGTCGCTCTCTCAACTGCTGAAGCAGAATATATTGCAGCCGCACTGGTATGTTCTCAACTTTTATGGTTAAAGCAACAGTTACATGATTATGGTGTTGATGTTGGATGTGTGCCTATATTATGTGATAATACGAGTGCCATAATTATATCTAAAAACCCAGCCCAGCACTCGAGGACCAAACATATTGAAATAAGACACCACTTTCTAAGAGACCATGTTGAAAAGAAAAATATAAAATTGGAATTTTGTAGTACGGAAAAACAATGGGCAGATATCTTCACTAAACCATTGGCTAGAGAACGCTTTGAGACTTTGCGATTGGAAATTGGTTTAATCGGTGGCACCTAATCAAATCTTAAAAGCAAAAATAACCCAATGATTGACTACGGTTTAGATGAGATTATATGACTGTGTCCGTATACTCCGCTGCATGTGTATGTGTGTATTCGATGATAAATTATGTGAACATAATTATGTTATGCAATTCATGTATGTATGTGTGCACAACCGAATCTCACAATAATATTACGTCATATATTATGATCAAACCTACAATATATACACCTATATAATAGTAATAATACATATTATTCAAATAAAAAAAAAAGGGAAAAACATATCTTACCTTATTATACACCTAAACCGTGTCCCAAGCTACCCCACATCTCCCTACCACGTGTCACTCAAGCCCTCTACCTATTGACTTTCTACTACCTCCCACATTCTTACCATCCCCAACAAACCCAAACAATTACCTAATCTTCACAAAACCTCCAAAATAAATTCACCAATCTCCATTAAAATTCAACCAAGAATTCATCCTCAACCCTTACATCATTAAACCGCCATCACGCGCCACTTGCTCCCATCTCAAAAAGCAAAACCCACCATCTCCACCTTCACCCACACCGTCACCTCCGCCATCCTCAACACCCATCTCCGTATCCATTCCGACGACCGACACCGGAAGACGCCGAAAACTGAACCGAGACTCACCCATCGTCCCTGAGAGCATGCCGGAGTTCGTTTCTACTGGGATAAGTTGTCATGTTGTGAGGATATCGTGTTATTTAATTGGATGAAGGGAACGAAGGTAAATTTAGCCTTCTTGATTTGTTGAAAAATTTGTCAAATTTCAAGTGTGTTAATTAAAGAAAAGGTGTGTTCCACACTCGACATTCCCGATGGAATATGGGTGTCGGAGATTCTGTTCAAGAAAAGTGTTATTGACGAAGAGAGTTATGGAGTAATGCCAAGAAATCGAATATATGATAAATTGTTTAAGCTCATGGGTATTTCCTTTGTTTGAACGTCTAGATGCCAAGATGGATAACATCCTTGGTTTATATGAGGTTAAGAAAGAAAAAGAAAGTGCGGGAAGTAGTAGTGGTGGTGGTACGGATTGAAAGATTGGATGGTTAAGGTTAATAAACGGATTAAAAATAAAGGTTGGCACGGATGTTCAATTATTGAATGATGAGTTACTCATCATTAGTTGTCGTTCTTCAATACTCAGGGAGAGGCTGTGGTTAGGGACCACGGGCTGTTAAGGAAGCCATGAATCTTGCTCTCGTCTGTGATCAGCATTGCAGTACTAATACTCTGTTCTTGTTTTAATTCGTTTTCGGTATTTTCGGCTGTTGTGTTTAAGTCTGGAATGGACTTTCTCAAATCCTTACTCATATCCTAGCCCAACTCTGAAACTATCTTTAGCCCAACAAAATCCGAGGCCCACTAGTCCTTATATTGCCTTATCCCTTGGTATCTTTTGTTAAATTTGTGGCCCATCTAAAAAAAAAAAAAAAACATTATCCAAGCCGGCCCAATTTTCTCATATTTGACCTATATTCGGCCCAGTGGCATAGTATATTCGGTTTGGTTGTGTATATTTCTCACACTCGTACTTGAAATTGTATGATATTATGTGTGTTTGTATATTACGTCTTTGATGCATGCTTATTCGTGTTTCGTAGTGTATTATTCTAGTCGTTTTATGTCTTTGTTCTCATCTTTTCGATGATGTCAAGAGGGGGAAAAATGCGACTTAGATTAGAATTTGCCTAAGCTTGCTCCTTGTCGTAATCCATTGTCTCTTAGGGTTCTTAAAGGATATGGGATAGATAGAAGATAGAAACCCTAAGTGAATCTTTGCTATGATTGACCCTTATTATATTGAGGGGGAACATACACTTAGACACAAAATCTAAGAGAGACTTGCCATCATCAAAAAGGGGGAATTTGTTGAACCATATATTCAAATATATATATATATATAGTATATATGTTTATGTTTTGATAATGACAAGTCTAGTTATTTATATATTATATACTCGTATGTATAATCGTGTGCTAAGTGTACAGAAATTTAGTAACAAGATCTAATCAATCAAGTATAAAAGATTCAAGCATATTAGTCAATGAGTTGACTATATCGAAGATTGATAGAAGATCACAAGCGCGCATAAAGAAGTAAAGTTATAATTATCAACTATAACTTTAGTACAAGTTTGATTCAAGTTATAGCTCGTAGCTATACCTCTACATTATGAAGAAATGATCGAAATATATATGTGGTTAAGTTGAAACATTGGTTTCCTTATTTGTGTCGTGTGAATTAGTGTTTAAATGGTATTCTATTTAAATATAGAATTGTTAATCTTAATAGGATTATATAAAATATCTTTTATTTAAATAAGAAATAAATAATTGTCTTATGAGATAATTATTTATTACTAAAATAAACTAAAGATTTTTTATATGATTTTAATTGTCAAAATATATAATCTAAGATTCAGTTTGTTTCGATTTTGGAAATTGTGTGATATGTCACATTACCATAAATCGTGTAGGACTTACTTAAATAAATATTATGTATTTATTTAATGTCCTAAATAAACTAAGATTATATTATGGTAATATATTTTATTATCTTTGACATGATTTAGGAAGTTGATTTAATAAGGATACTAATTATTTATTATATAAAGATCTTTCCTAAATATGAATTAGGAAATTAATTCCTTATATAATACATATAGTATATTATTAAATCTTTCCTAAATATATTAAGATTAGATTTAAGGTAGTATTACTAAAAGACTAGTATTCTAGTTTAAGTAATATTCCTAAATCATCTAGGGTTTGAATTACCTAGATACATATTCTATATAAATAGACTACCTATGACACATTGATCTACACGAAATACACAACACACATACACGCATATCGAGAGAGAGCCGCCGTTCATATATTCTTCAAGATCGAGCTTATCATTGTCAAATCCGATTCAAGATTCAAGTGCTCAAGCATTGATCTTATTCATTCAAGATAGTGACACCAAGAAAACATTGAAGACTTTATCTTATTAACGTAAGATAGATTGAGTATTTAGCGGTACTCGTTGTAAGACAAATATTTAACGGTATTTGTCGTAGCTAGATATTTAACGGTATCTAGATTGAGTTGTGACTAACATCAAAGTCGCACGAGTAGGGTTGATAAAATTGTAATCCAGAGTTGGTACTAATTTTATTAATCGAGAATAGTGGACGTAGGTCTCAGAGTGTGAGACTGAACCACTTCAAAAATATCTTGTCTCTACTTTATTATTGCTCTACTCAACGATCATCATACAACTACACATACACGAAGAAGATTTTAAAAAGAAGGCATACTCAATTCAACCCCCCCCTTCTTGAGTATATTATATCAATAGACTCTTCACATATAGAGGCCCTAAGATTATTTTATAGGACGTGTTTGAAATAGACAAAATAAGTTTTATACTTTAGTATATATTGTCTTAAGAAAAATCCGATCATCCAGTATTTATTATAGGATAGAGCGAGTCAACAGACAAACATTCAGGAAAAAGCAGTTTGGATTGGAAAATGACAAAAAAATGTCGATTTTGAAGGTTATTATCCACGTTTTTCAGGCCGACATGGTCCCGTGATAAAAATTCACGAAATTCACACCATAGTACCTTTAAACCATATAAATTTGACTCAATGTCTTAAAATTGGTGTACGGTTAAAAATAGACAAATTTAGAGGCCCTAAGATTATTTTATCGGACGTGTTTGAAATAGACAAAATAAGTTTTATACTTTAGTATATGTTGTCTTAAGAAAAATCCGATCATCCAGTATTTATTATAGGATAGAGCGAGTCTACAGACGAACATTCAGGAAAAAACATTTTGGATTGGAAAATGACAAAAAATTGTCGATTTTGAAGGTTATTATACCCGTTTTTCAGGCCGACAATGTCCGGTGTTTAAAATTCACAAAATTCGCACCATAGTACCCTTAAGCCATATAAATATGACTCAATGTCTTTAAATTGGTATACGGTTAAAAATAGACACATTTAGAGGCCCTAAGATTATTTTAAAGGACGTGTTTGAAATAGACAAAATAAGTTTTATACTTTAGTATTTGTTGTCTTAAGAAAAATCAGATCATCCAGTATTTTTGATAGGATAGAATGAGCCTATAGACAAGCATTCAGGAAAAAAAAAATTCGGATTGGAAAATGACAAAAAAATGTCGATTTTGAAGGTTATTATCCACGTTTTTCAGGCCGACATGGTCCCTTGATAAAAATTCACGAAATCTACACCATAGTACCTTTAAACCATATAAATTTGACTCAATGTCTTAAAATTGGTGTAAGGTTAAAAATAGACAAATTTAGAGGCCCTAAGATTATTTTATAGGACGTGTTTGAAATAGACAAAATAAGTTTTATACTTTAGTATATGTTGTCTTAAGAAAAATCCGATCATCCAGTATTTATTATAGGATAGAGCGAGTCTATAGACAAACATTCAGGAAAAAACATTTTGGATTGGAAAATGACAAAAAATTGTCGACTTTGAAGGTTATTATCCTCGTTTTTCAGGCCGACAAGGTCCGGTGTTTAAAATTCACAAAATTCGCACCAAAGTACCCTTAAGCCATATAAATATGACTCAATGTCTTAAAATTGATATACGGTTAAAAATAGACACATTTGTAGGCCCTAAGATTATTTTATAGGACGTGTTTGAAATAGACAAAATTAGTTTTATACTTTAGTATATGTTGTCTTAAGAAAAATTAGATCATCCAGTATTTATTATAGGATAGAATGAGCCTACAGACAGGTCCCTTTATAAAAATGAGCCTACAGACAAAATTAGTTTTATACAAGCATTCAGGATTGGAAAATGACAAAAAATTGTCGATTTCGAAGGTTATTATCCACGTTATTCAAGCAGACAGGTCCCTTTATAAAAATTCACGAAATTCCCACCATAGTTCCTTTAAACCATATAAATATGACTCAATGTCTTAAAATTGGTATACGATTTAAAATAGACACATTTAAACGCATAAAATTATTTTATTCAACCATACCACACTTTGAGAAACACCAGGTAGTGGCATTGTCAAGTTTCTTGGAGGAGCAACCTGGTCGTAGGACCTCTTGTCAAACCTCCATTCTCCAATCTTTCCATATGTAAGCTCACCCTACATGTAAAAATCTTGAAACTTTAGAGGCATTTCCAGGAGCATAAATAAGCTAAATCAAGCTAATTTAAATGTGTACAATAGACTAGTCCATAGCCTTGTAAAGCGTTTCTTACCTTCATATTATAGTCGCATCCGTATGTGTAATGAATGATATACTTCGCGCCAACATCTTTGTCCCATGGAGGCTGGTAAAACCAACATTAGAAAAGGAAAGACCATATATTAGTAGAAGTCAACATGAAATTGAATTATCTTTAAGATGATTTCGTGTTTTCATAACTTCGTAAAAACACAATCTAGCGAAGTTAAACGGTAAGCAGACTCTGGATCACCTACCATAAGTTATTATAAAGAATTCTAAAAATGATTAGAAGAAAATAATCTGAAAGCAAAGAGGAAAAAAAAGATAGAAGATGAATATGTAACTCAAGTACACTGCTGGTTCAACCCAGAAGCACTTAACTAGATTAACAAATGTTAGACAGTGCTATACTAGCAGCTCATGAGTGGGTACCTGAGCAATTGTTCCTTGTGCAGTTCCTGGAATACTAACATCCCAACCTTCAGATGCTAATACCTGACTGTCCAACCTTCAGGTACACAAAAAATACCAAAATGACATTAAATCCACATAAAAGAAGAAGATAATGACCAACCCCAAAGCTTGAACTGCCTTTGGATTAAACAACTAAATTTTCGATTAAATGCAAGACACTGCCTTTACCAAAAAACATGTAAATGATGGAAAGTCACCTGGCTTTCGATTAAAGAGCTAAAATTGAAGTTGGGTTTGATCGAAAATTAGAGTAATCAACGACCCTACAAATCGACACTCCAATTAATCGAAAATAAACATAAACCTAACAAAAATTATTAATCAAAAACAAACCTAAACCCTAACAATTAACCAAATTGTATTCGAAAACCAACACTTCAAATAATCGAAAATAAATATAAACCCTAACTAAAATAATTAATCCAAAGCAAAAATCAACCCTAAAAATCGACACTGCAATTTATCGAAAAGTAAACCATAGAACATAATTTCACATACCTAATATTCAGGTAATAGAACACGGGCACGTGACGACATTGAGGTGACGATGGTGAGGTGACGATGGCGAGGTATTTTTCGTGGTGGTCGGTGAATGGTAACTTTGACGGTGAGGTGACGATGGTGAGATAAGATAGGAGTATTGTGTTATGAGCTGCATGCTTAAGCCTTAGGGTTATACATGGTTTTTTATTTTTTATAATTTTGTTTATTTGCTGCGTTTTTAGTTCCAAACGCCGCAAATGTGTTATTTGAGGCGTTTTTCAACAAAAACGCCGCAAATAGTAATGTGATTTTAAAAAAAAGAAAAATTATTTGCTTCCATTAGACTAAAACGCCTCAAATAGATAGCCGCAAAAGAGTATTTTTCTACTAGTGAAAATAGACAAAATAAGTTTTATACTTGAGTCTATCTTGTCTTAAGAAAAATCTGATCATCCAGTATTTATTATTGGATAGAATGAGTCTACAGACAGGAAAAAGCAGTTTAGATTGGAAAATGACAAAAAATTGTCGATTTTGAAGGTTATTATCCTTGTTTTTCAGGCCGACATGATCCGGTGATAAAAATTCACGAAATTCGCACCAAAGTACCTTTAAACCATATAAATATGACTCAATGTCTTAAAATTGGTATACGGTTAAGAATAAACACATTTAAAGGCACTAAGATTATTTTATAGGACGTGTTTGTATTAGACAAAACAAGTTTTATATTTTAGTATATGTTGTCTTAAGAAAAATCAGATCATCCAGTATTTATTATAGAATAGAATGAGCCTACAGACAAGCATTCAGGAAAAAAAAAAGTTCGGATTCGAAAATGACAAAAAATTGTCGATTTTGAAGGTTATTGTCCACGTTTTTCAGGTCGAGAGGGTCACGGGATAAAATTCACGAAATTCGCACCATAGTACCTTTAAACCATATAAATATGAATGTCTTAAAATTGGTATACGGTTAAAAGTAGACACATTTAGAGGCCCTAAGATTATTTTATAGGACGTGTTTGGAATAGACAAAATTAGATTTATATTTTAGTGTATGTTGTCTTAAGAAAAATCAGATCATCCAGTATTTATAATAGGATAGAATGAGCCTACAGACAAGCATTCAGTAAAAAAAAAAGCTCGGATTCGAAAATGACAAAAAATTGTCGATTTTGAAGATTATTATTCACGTTTTTCAGGCCGACAGGTCCCGTTATAAAAACTCACGAAATCCGCACCATAGTTCCTTTAAACCATATAAATATGACTCAATGTCTTAAAATTGGTATACGGTTTAAAATAGACACATTTAAACGTAAAGATTATTTTATAGGACGTGTTTAAAATAGACAAAATAAGTTTTATACTTTAGTCTATGTTGTCTTAAGAAAAATCATATTATCCAGTATTTATTATAGGATAGAGTGAGTCTACAGACAAGCATTCAGGAAAAAACAGTTCGGATTGGAAAATGACAAAATTGTCCATTTTGAAGGTTATTATCCACGTTTTTCAGGCCGACAGGTCCTGTTATAAAAATTCACGAAATCCGCACCATAGTTCCTTTAAACCATATAAATATGACTCAATGTCTTAAAATTGGTATACGGTTTAAAATAGACACATTTAAACGCATAAGATTATTTTATAGGACGTGTTTAAAATAGACAAAATAAGTTTTATACTTTAGGCAATGTTGTCTTAAGAGATATCCGATCATCTAGTATTTATTATAGGATAGAGTGAGTCTACAGACAAGCATTCCGTAAAAAACAGTTCGGATTGGAAAATGACAAAAAATTGTCGATTTTAAAGGTTATTATCCACGTTTTTTAGGCCGACATGGTCCCGTGATAAAAATTCACGAAATTCACACCATAGTTACTTTAAACCATATAAATATGACTCAATGTCTTAAAATTAGTGTACGGTTACAAATAGACACATTTAGAGGCCCTAAAATTATTTTATAGGACATGTTTGAAATAGACAAAATAAGATTTATACTTTAGTATATGTTGTCTTAAGAAAAAATCAGATCATCCAATATTTATTATAGGATAGAATGAGCCTACTGACAAGTATTCAGGAAAAAAAAAGTTCGGATTGGAAAATGACAAAAAATTGTCGATTTTGAAGGTTATTATCCACGTTTTTCAGGCAGACAGGTCCCTTTATAAAAATTCACGAAATCCGCACCATAGTTCCTTTAAACCATATAAATATGACTCAATGTCTTAAAATTGATATACGGTTTAAAATAGACACATTTAAACGCATAAGATTATTTTCGAGGACGTGTTTAAAATAGACAAAATAAGTTTTATACTTTAGGCTATGTTGTCTTAAGAAAAATACGATCATCCGGTATTTATTATAGGATATAATAAGCCTACAGACAAGCGTTCAGGAAAAAAAAGTTCGGATTGGAAAATGACAAAAAATTGTCGATTTTGAAAGTTATTATCCACGTTTTTCAGGCCGACATGATCCCGTGATAAAATTCACAAAATTCGCACCATAGTACCTTTAAACCATATAAATATGACTCAATGTCTTAAAATTGATATACGGTTAAAAGTAGACACATTTAGAGGACCTAAGATTATTTTATAGGACGTGTTTGAAATAGACAAAATAAGATTTTTATTTTAGTGTATGTTGTCTTAAGAAAAATCAGATCATCCAGTAGTTATTATAGGATAGAATAAGCCTACAGACAAGCATTCAGGAAAAAAAAAAGTTCGGATTCGAAAATGACCAAAAATTGTCGATTTTGAAGGTTATTATCCACGTTTTTCAGACCGACAGGTCCCGTTATAAAAATTCACGAAATCCGCACCATAGTTCCTTTAAACCATATAAATATGACTCAATGTCTTAAAATTGGTATACGGTTTAAAATAGACACATTTAAACGTAAAGATTATTTTATAGGACGTGTTTAAAAGAGACAAAATAAGTTTTATACTTTAGTCTATGTTGTCTTAAGAAAAATCAGATTATCCAGTATTTATTATAGGATAGAGTGAGTCTACAGACAAGCATTCAGGAAAAAACAGTTCGGATTGGAAAATGACAAAAAATTGTCGATTTTGAAGGTTATTATCCACGTTTTTCAGGCCGACAGGTCCCGTTATAAAAATTCACGAAATCCGTACCATAGTTCCTTTAAACCATATAAATATGACTCAATGTCTTAAAATTGGTATACGGTTTAAAATAGACACATTTAAACGCATAAGATTATTTTATAGGACGTGTTTAAAATAGACAAAATAAGTTTTATACTTTAGGCTATGTTGTCTTAAGAAAAATCCGATCATCCAGTATTTATTATAGGATAGAGTGAGTCTACAGACAAGCATTCAGGAAAAAAACAGTTCGGATTGGAAAATGACAAAAAATTGTCGATTTTGAAGGTTATTATCCACGTTTTTCAGGCCGACATGATCCCGTGATAAAATTCACGAAATTCGCACCATAGTACCTTTAAACCATATAAATATGACTCAATGTCTTAAAATTGGTTTACGGTTAAAAGTAGACACATTTATAGGCCCTAAAATTATTTTATAGGACGTGTTTGAAATAGACAAAATAAGATTTATATTTTAGTGTATGTTGTCTTAAGAAAAATCAGATTATCCAGTATTTATTATAGGATAGAGTGAGTCTACAGACAAGCATTCAGGAAAAAAAAAAAAGTTCGGATTCGAAAATGACAAAAAGTTGTCGATTTTGAAGGTTATTATCCACGTTTTTCAGGCCGACAGGTCCCGTTATAAAAATTCACGAAATCCGCACCATAGTTCCTTTAAACCATATAAATATGACTCAATGTCTTAAAATTGGTATACGGTTTAAAATATACACATTTAAACGCATAAGATTATTTTATAGGACGTGTTTAAAATAGACAAAATAAGTTATTCTATGATAGAATATACTATGATAAATATTGGGTGCTCTAATTTTTCACAAAATTACATTAAATAGAATATACAACTTATTTTGTCTATTTCAAACACGAACGTTATATGTCTACTTTCTTAAATACACAAAATATACTCCTAAATTCAGCTTTGATAAAACATGCAGTTAATGAACTCTATAACCTAATGTATAGATCTGGTAGTATATTGGAGTTTTATAGCAAAAGAATTTAAGCTTATATGTATATTTTACGAGTTTTATAAAAAAAATCAAAGTGCATTAATTAATAACATAAAAATAACTCCAAATTTTATAGGCAAACTTTAAAATAATATATATAAACTCAATAAGATTTTAATTTTAGTGCTTAAAAAGTTAATGTAGGTCAATTTTTAAATAAAACTCTTAAAAAATTGCATATAATATAGATTTATATTGGATCTACGTGTCAAATAAATCATCTACACCAATTTCTTTCAATTATAAAAGTGAAGTCCCTAAATAAGATATATATGGAATATATTATTAGTTATTCATAGAATTTAAACTCAGATTATAACTATTACGATGATAACTACTCCGTAAGTCATTAGATTTAGTGATAAAACATTCATGTTAATTTTTTATTCACACGATAATTAAGTTCTCTTGGATTCAGATTAACTAACTAGTTTTTCTTGTGACGGGTATATTCGTCACAAGTATACGACGGATTAAATACTACCCATATATGTTATTGGGGCGGGTACAAGCGGATACCGCCCCGCACCCGCCCCAGTTGGGGGGGACGGGTAGAGCTTTGACGGGTGGTGGGGCGGGGACGGGTAGGGAAATTGTACCCGCCATGGTAGTGGGGCGGGATGATTTTTTGCGTGTTATCCACTTCATACCCGCCTACCCGCCAATTATTACAAAAATTAATAACATTATTACGATAATTTTACAAATATTATTTTGTAATAATTAAGACGTAATGTTAAAATAGCTATTTTATAAAGTATTTACGAACTTATTTGGTAAATAACTAAAATTATATAAACAAATTCCTGAAAATAGAAATTAATTAGTGATTAACCCAACTTGTACGAAAAAAGATCGGAAAAATTTATGGTGTGGCGGGTTAATGGGTTAGTGGGGCGGGGATGGTTTTGGAAACTTGTACCCACTATGGGTGGTGGGGCGGGGATGGTTTTGGAATCTTGTACCCACCATGGGGATGGGGCGGGGATGGGTAAAGTTTTCTTGATGGGTACGGGTACGGGGAAGCCTATATCCAGCACCGCCCCGCCCCGCCCCAATGACATCCCTAAGGACAATACAGAATGCTACTCCTTAGCTACTTAGCTTTTGTCTTATTCCTTTATGAGTATTAATTAACCCATTACAAACTTGCGACGGATATGCTCATCATTAACTTATCCTGAAAATAAGACAAAAGTTATGTAGCCAGGGACTAGCATTATGTCTTGTCTTATTTACCAATATAAGTAGTACTTAACCCGTCATAAACTTGTAACGAATATACTTGTCATTAAAAAAAACTTGTCGACGTACACAAATTCTCATTTGTGACGAGCTTGCGACGGTTATGCTCGAATTGCTCGTCACAGGTGAGAATGTGTTTACATTAACTTCATGGAAGAATCGTAAATTATTTCTTTTCTAACTGCAGAGTAACAGAATAAAGTTAATGTAACGTATTAGTACCTCAGGTAGCTGGAATAGCTCAGTTGGTTAGAGCGTGTGGCTGTTAACCACAAGGTCGGAGGTTCAAGCCCTCCTTCTAGCGTTTTTTTTTGCTATTTTCCCAGACCTGCATGATAAGTCACACAATGCACGTGAGACGGTTGTATAATAGAAATAACGATCAATCTGACTCGGCTGCGATATTACAGTGAGACGGTTGCATAATAGAAATAACGATTAATCTGACTCGGCTGCGGTATTACAGTGTACTCCGTAGTCCGTATCATCTAATTTTCATGTAATAATAATAATAATCAGCAATTCATCTCTTCCGAATGAACTGTGTTCAAACAAATTCATTACACAAAAATGTGGAAAGTAGTGTAAATATACACCCGAAATTCTGAACGTCGTTTCCCTACCTCAGAATGTGATTCCGATTACAATGAATCCGAAATGTTTTTGATTTTTATTCAACACGAAAAGGGATCAACAGTACATTTCTGGTTCTTAGTAGTTTAGTACCGACCCCTCCATGAATGCCACTTCAGTTTAAGCTGAAACCACAACGGAGGTATGCCTAGAACTCCTTGCTGCAATCTCGGATCAAAGACATCAAAATTAACACGTCTGAGTGAATCCAAGAGAACCTGGGTTGGAACAGCTGGGAGGAGCACGGGGACAGCTTCAGAAGGTACGGTTTTAGCCAGTTGCCGTGCTTTCTCCAAGTGGGTGTTTGCCGAGGAAGCCATTTCAAAAACAGCGTTACTAAGCCCCTCTCGGAAATCCACACTAGTTCCCGTTGTACCCCCGTCTTGAATCATGAGGCCATGTTTGGACGCTATATCAGATGGTATATAAGCAGAATGACGATGACGACTTGCATGATATGGAAGTGATCTTAAGAGTAAAGAAATCCCGCTAGCTTTACCAATATGAGAAGCGGCGTGATCAGCTACAGTGGAATTGATACCTCCAGACTGTAATGTCATGTACAAGATAGTGGATTGAGTGTCCTCGGCATATTTTTCTAGCTCTTCGATAGTTTTTGGGATATCATCGGGTTCCCGTTGAGCATCTTTTATACGGGCTTCAACCGATCTTTTCAGCCAGGCCTTGCTTATCTTATGCTCCGAGAGAACTGATGAAAGGGATTGAGCTATAGGATGCTCAATCACCTTACCGGCATAGATTTTTTCTAACGCATCTTGCCACCAAACAAGACGCATCAGGCCTATCCGGGGATCAGAAGCTACGTCCATTGCTCGGGCAGTTTCAACATTGAAGGCACGAAGAGCAAATGCAGCTTTTCGCAAACCAGGGGGAAGTTCGAGGAGACATAGGTAATTGTGGTAGTCATAGCTTCTCACTTGTTGTACACAGTATGAGAAAGCAGATTTTAAGCTGCTAGACTTCGTAGCAGCACTCATCAATGAACTTCAATTGTACCTACGAACAAGTAAAATGTAAAATAAGAGATCAATACAAGTGCGGCAAGATAAAAAGGCACTTGAGACACGGCACACAATGTTCTAGACTGAACTTCAAAAACATCATATTTTCAAGCCTAGTTTCCCAGCTGCACGAAACTTAAAAATGAATTTTTATTAACCAAATCCCACCAAAGAGGTAACAGTTCGTGGTAATCCTCTACTGACCTCACTCGTTTGCTTTCCTCTTATTAACTTATCTAAAGTTTCTGCAATTATTATAAAAGGTTAATATTAGCATTGCTTGAAGGGCTCGAAGGCCCTACAACTAATGTATCATGACGACATGACGTAATGCATTACAAGTGTGGCATTATAGCCTGCCCTGGTCGATAATCTCGATATGAACACTGGAACAGCAAGCCGAAATCTATGTTACTTAGACATTTCATATGACCTCCCGTACCCGTGTCCGACAATTGATCCTTGGACATTGGTATGACACTCGGACACTTCATTTTAGACCAAAAACTTGAACTTTTTTCATAAAATAGCCGTGTCTGACACTTGGATACGTACACTTGGATACGTACTCGTGTCCTACCCTTCAAGCCGAGTCAGAGTAACATAGGCCGAAATAGATAAGTTTGTTATAAGGAAGGGAGTAGCATTAACCATACAACACTATGACCAATTTTTCAAGGTATCAGAATTTGAGACAGAATAATCGTGGAATTACCGAACATCAAAGTTTGATTTGATCATAAACACAAAATTTTCCACAGATTTGGTTCAGTGTCAGAAAACAGAACTAGTATTGTCAAAATCAAAGTGTATACCGACTGCACATTGCTAGAAGATGAGGAAAAGAATCCGCAGACAAAATGCTTCACTAGTCACCACAAACAGCAAACCCCTAGAAAACCGTCTGTGAGATTCAGTATCTCACAAACCATTACATCTAGCACCCACAATCCAATAGTATCCCAGGTTGCATTTAGCAGCTCGGGTTTTCCGGTCCCAATACAAGAAATAATGTTGGAATTCAGTTCCACAATGACGCTTGGCGTAGGCCAAGATTTCACATTTGAGAATTCAAATATAATGATCGAAATACGTTGCACATCTACTTCACAACCTCATCAACACTAACTACTTACAGAGTAATGGTAGCGAGACAAACTCGACAATAATAACACCTCAGCTTCTCATCCGTATCAACACTAACTACTTGATACTTCAAATCAGGACAAACTCGATAATAGCGCAACATATATTTCTCGTCCTCATCAACACCAACTACCTACAGACTAATATTAGTGAGACAAACTCGACAACAATGGCACCTCCGTTTCTCAACCGTATCAACACTATCTACTTACAGACTAATATTAGTGAGACAAACTCGACAACAATGACACCTGCGTTTCTCATCCGTATCAACACTAACACTTAATTCATAAATCAGAACAAACTCGATAACAGCGACAGATCTATTTCTCGTCCTCATCAACACTAAACTCGATAAGAATGGCAAAATGGCGACTTATGGCGTAAGTATACATGCGATAAATTAACCCTACTTCCAACTGCCAAACAAAACAAGAAAACACCTTCAATCCGCCATTACTGATGCTTGACTACCTTCTTTACTGATCATTTTTCGTCTCTACATTCATGCGATAAATTAACCCTACTTCCAACTGCCAAACAAAACAAGAAAACACCTTCAATCCGCCATTATTGATGCTTGACTACCTTCTTTACTGAACATTTTTAGTCTAAAAACCGAGATACTCTACATTCATTTTCTGTTTACCATTGATAACCCCCTAACAAACATGGCAGCTATAAACGATTACAAAACTCAACAAGATTTTCCAGCAATTAAGAGAAGAAATTAATAAAGTATGAAGTATTAACTGAAATTAATTGAAAGAACCCTAAAAAATCAACTAGATTATATAGCCATCCAATTTCTTGCACTGCAAACCCTAAGCGAAAAATCCGAAAATTCATGCTCAAATGTACAAATTCAGTAGCAGAAGAGGAACCAAACGCACAATAAAGAATCGCCTCGATTCAAATGCAAATAAAGAATCAATCAATCTAATAAGGAATTAAATTGGGGAAAATGCAGATAAAATTTCAAACATAAACGAGTGAAATACCTGTGATTAATGTTCAATTGAACTAAAATGTTCTGAATTCACGCTAGGGATAGAACGATCGAAGTTGCGAATTCTATGTAGTTGAGCTCCAGACTTCAAGTTTTAATGGCGGATGGGCGTGTGGTTGATGAACGAAATGACCACGTCGTAACTTCGTGAATATTGCAGTGGGTTTAAATCCATTTAATTAAAAGTAATCAAATGACTAGAAAGCTGAGTCGGCTAGCTAATTTGATTTTCTCGGTCACGGATTCTGAAGGAGGCTTAGAAAAACCAACCGTAAAATATAAGTTGGTCCGATCCGACCTAAGCCGACCCATGAATTGGTGTGAGCGTTGCATCTTGTAAGGTTGTGCGCAGGACCGACCTCTAATAACACCATGGCCAACCCTACTACCCTAGTAGGAGGGGACTGGGTTGCGCAAGCCAATTTGATTTTCTCGGTCACGGATTCTTAAGGAGGCTTAGAAAAGCCAACCGTACAACATAAGTTGGTCCGATCCAACCTAACCCGACCCATGAATTGGTGTGAGCGTCGCATTGTAAGGTTATGCATAGGACCAAGCTCTAATAACACCATGGCTAACCCTACTACCCTAGTATGAGGGGACTGGATTGCGCGAGCCAATTTGATTTTCTCGGTCACGAATTCTTAAGAAGGCTTACAATTTGTTTTTCTCGGTTACGGATTCTTAAGAAGGCTTAGAAAAGCCAACCGTATAATATAAGCTAGTCTGCCCTAACCCAACCCATGAATGGGTATGAGCGTTGCATCTTGTAAGGTTATGCATAGGACCGAGCTTTAATAACATCATGGCCAACCGTACCACCCTATTACGAGGGACTGGTTTGCGTCAACCTATGATGTAATGCCAAGAAATAGATTAGTCGGATTGCCCCTAAGTCGCATAAACCTATAATTACCGGTAGTTATGCCTAGGTTAGTCGGTTAACATCATAGGCGATATGTATCGCCCCTATCGATGCAATTGGCTAGATTAAAATCGAGTTTCTAGGAGACGTGAATTTAAGCACCTTCTAAAATCTTCCTCACAAAACGTATACTCGACTTAACCAAGATCTTCCACAGAAAACGTATACACGACTTAACCAAACGAGTGATGAATTTAACAACAATCGAGATTAAGAAAGAAGTTTGCTCAAAACTTCGATAAAAACAAGAAGTCCACCCGGTTCAATTACACAGTTTAGATGTCAAAAAGTGACCAAACAATCAATCTCATATCAACTGTCAAATGTGCATAAATCATCTAAGTTGAACGATTCCAGCGCTAACCAGCTTCTGAATTTTGTTCATCACCATCGGGTTCTTGGTGTGCTCTTGCGCAGCAACGGGGTTTTCTTGGAAGTCGGTCAGTACCTGAACATATGTAGACAAGAGATCAGTACTTTTATAGTACGAGTATATAATTACTTTCTAGTTTAAATAATATCGCGTTAAACGGATTCAAAGTTCAAACCTGTCTCATAACAGGGTCAGTGAGGATGCTCTGGATTTCGGGATCCTGCATTCCCTTGGCCTGCAAATATTAGAAGACAAATGTTGATGATAAGTCTTCTTTCTCCGACAATTTTACCGTTCACAATTTGAGACGGTTCAAAGACCCGAAATTCAGATCAGCGTACCTGTCTCTCCTTAAGCTCTTCAGGAGTTAGATCTCCACGGCTTGCCTTGTTAATTTGCCCAACACACCTATCAGACAATTTACAAGGAAAATTTCAGTAAGAACAATTCCAAGAACAGAGATTTCGACATAAAAGGCAGGTCATAACTCGTATCATGGGAGTCCCACAAAAGACGGAATATTTGCTTTAAAAGTACCTTCTCACACCGTCTAACAACTCAGGGTTGTTTGGCTCGAGCTTAAGTCCTTCTTGATAGGTTTCCAAGGCCTTTTCATACTCCTTCATGAAAAATTGGACGGCACCCTTTCTAGTGTAGCCCTTAACAAAGGTAGGATCAAGCTCAATACACTTTTCCGCATCCTTCAAAGCTTCTGGCATGGCTGCCAGCTTTGTGTAGCTTGCAGCCCTGTTGCTGTAAGCCTGTAATGCAGGAACTCGGTAATTATAAGCTCTATAACTTAATAAAAAACAACCATGGCGAGAAAGAAACCAACCTTCGCATCCTTAGGGTTCCTTTTGATAGCTTCTGAGTAATGCTTGATGGCTTCAGGATACTTCTGCTCCTTGAAGTACTCATTTCCTGCATACGTTATGAGATAAGATGGCGAATCTAACTAGCTAATAAACTGCAAGAAAATAGGCTCGGCCAAAACAAGAACAGAAACCGTACAAATTTCGGAAACAGAAATACAGTTTAATTTTCAACACATCAGTTCACACAAGAGACTGGTAGACTATAAAAGGAAGCAATGCAATTCCGTGAGTAGTCGGTGACTGAGTTTAATAGAAATTAGAAGGTACAGGAGTACCAATTAGAAAAGCAAGACATGCATAATAAATCACTTGCTAGGTTGCCAGCATTCTGGCAATGCAGTACTTTGATCGAGCTTAAAACAAGGTACCAATTAGGAAAGCAAACGTGCATAATAAATCACGTAACAGAACACGGTGCGAGTCAAAAATACTTCTTAGTATCTTACAGAAAGAAGCTAGATACTAACAGCACAACAGAAAGATTAAAGGTATGTTAAAGCAACAAAAAACACGTAAAGAAAGCTACCTTTCTCCCGTTCCTCATCTGCGATCTTTGGGTCAAAATACTCTAATTGTTCGAGGTCTTTCTTAGCTTTCTCAGCGTCATTCCGCTTCTTCAGTGTATCAGGGTTGCGATGCTCAGTAAGAGCTTTATTAAAAGCCTCAATAGCAAGATCATAGTCCTTTGATGTCTTGGCCAACTTCAACAATGCTGTTCCTTTCCTTGTTAAGGCCCTCGCTACCATCTTGTAATCTGACCGAAGTTCCCTTCCTCTTTCGACGGCTTTGTCACAATCCTTGATGCAATCGTCGTACTGCACAAAAAATCAAATTAAAAACAAGCACAACGAAACAACCCTATTATTCGACAACTAGAGCAAAATGTGTCGTTCACAAAATCATAAGCAAGATCCAACTTAGGCTCAAATTATGCGGCAAACAACCGTGCTAACTGCTAACCAGAACTCAATCAGTACTAAATAACACTCTTATTGACTAAACAAACCAAAAATCAATAATAAGCAACTGCACAAGCCAGAAATCAAATAACCGACCCCAGAATCGCAGACAAAAGTTCTATTATCCAACAATAAAACATGTAGTGACACAGCAAGATCCAGCTTGAACTTGGATTATATAGTGCACCGCTGTGGAAACCAGAACTCAACTGTTATCGCACTCAGAGAGACTGCAATTTAGAACTCGATAACTCAACTAGTACCAAAAAAATACTCTTCTGGTAAGCAGATTGTGCAAAACCAGGACTTGGCTAATACAACACGACATTCTTCTAATAAACGACTGGCATACCAAACTCAACTAGTACCACCTGACATTCTGCGCTAATAAGCAGGTGTACATACCGGAATTCAACTAGTACGGTACCCTAATAAGGGACTGTAAAACTGGAACTGGACTAGTACTACACAACTTCCTCCGAGTCAGATACTGTACAAGCCTAAACTCATCTAGTATCAGACAACATTTCCGACTAATATAAGCAACTGTACAAACCGGATCTCAACCAGTACCAAAACATCATTCTTCTAATAAGCGACTGCACAAACGGGAACTCAACCAGTACCAAACAACATTCTAATAAGCAACTGCACAAACCGGAACTCAAGCAACTGTACAAACCGGAAATCAATCAGTACCAAACAACATTCATCTAATAAGCGACTGCACAAACGGGAACTCAACCAGTACCAAACAACATTCTAATAAGCAACTGCACAAACCGGAACTCAAGCAACTGTACAAACCGGAAATCAATCAGTACCAAACAACATTCATCTAATAAGCGACTGCACAAACAAGAACTCAACCAGTACCAAACAACATTCTAATAAACAACTGCACAAACCGGAACTCAAGCAACTATACAAACCGGAACATAAGCAACTATACAAACCGGAACTAACCCAGTACCAAACAACATTCATCTAATAAGCAACAGCAGAAACCGGAACTCAACCAGTACAAAACAACATCCTTCTAATAAGCAACTGCATAAACCAGAACTCAAGCAACTGTACAAACCGGAACTCAACCAGTACCAAACAACATTCTTCTAATAAGCAGACTGTACAAACCAGAACTCAACCATTCTTCTACCAACAAGCAAGCTAAAAGCTCGAATTACACAAACCCTAATTATCCACCAGTACCAAACAACATCCTTCTAATAAGCAACTGCACAAACCGGAACTCAAGCAACTGTACAAACCAGAAATCAACCACTACCAAACAGCATTCTTCTAATAAGCCACTGCAAAAACCGGAACTCAACCAGTACCAAACAACATTCTTCTAGACTGTACAAACCGGAACTCAACCATTCATCTACTAACAAACATGCTTAAGGCTCAAATTACATAAACCCTAATTATCTACCAGTACCACAGCATACTCTTAGCATATTTCCGCCACCATAAACAACTATCTCAACTATCTAACAATCCGACATTCCAAATCAAAATTCAACCAACAATTACATAAATTCAACAGCAAAATAACACAAACCCTAATTACGTACATGAAATTAATGCAATTCAAATTCTAATAAAACCAAAATAAATGAAGAGTGAATCAATTATACCTTCCCCATTTCCAAATAAACAGCAGCACGATTCGTCAAATACGAAATATCCTCATCATCAAGCTCAATCGCCTTACTATAATGTCCAATCGCCGTCTCAAAATCCTTCTTCTTATACGCCGCATTCCCCAACTCCTTCTCCTTCTTCGCCTCCACTTTCCCATCATCCACCACCTCCTCCACAACAACCTTCTTCTCCTCCTTCGCCGGCGCCGCAGGCGCAGGCGAAGCCTCCTCCGCCACCGCCTCCTCCGCCTCTCCCATCGGAAAATCACGGTCACCACCAGCAGTACTCATCTTAATATTCAACAAAACACCAAGCGACTGCATAACCCTCTGATCCTGCAAATAAAGATTCAAATTCGACGGATTCTTCTGAAGATCATGCATCATCCTCACATAATCAGGCTGCTGCAAAAAAACCCTAGTAGTCGGATCAGCAGTAAGCTTCGCCCACATTTCCGGCCCCGAGAACGCGTCCCCGAACGGACTCGCTCCCTTCGGGAACGCATCTCTCGGGACCGCCCTCTTAGCATCCTCAAGACCAGTCCTAAGAGCCTCGTTACTAGGATCAATATCAAGGCCCTTAGTATACGCCTCAATCGCCTCGGGAACGTTCCTTAACCCAAAGTGAGCGCTCCCGAGGCGACTGTATCCCTTAGCCCAGTCAGGCTTAAGGGATACCGTCTTCTCCGCATCGGATAACGCGGCGGAGAAGTTGCCTAAGGAAGCGTAGGCTGCGGATCGGTTAGAGTAAAGGACGTGGTTGGTTGGGGCAAGATTGATAGCTTCGGTGAAGTGGGTGATAGCTTCGGTGTAGTTTTTGGCGGAAAACGCAGCGTTTCCTTTAGCTTTAGCTTCTTCTGCCATCGTTTTGGGTGGTTTGGGTTTAGGATATTACTGGAGTTGAAATGATGAGATATTTGGGTTTTTTCGGGGGATGGGATATTAATAGACGAAAGGAAAGGGGAGTTGAAGAGACGAGAGGGTTCTAATACTAGAAGGGGTTCTCGAATGTTCTTATGGAGGGAGGGAGGGAGGGATGGATGATTGGTAATTAGACCTAAATTAAGTATCGATAAATCTCCACAAAAAGGATTATACAACCAGATGTATAATAGCATCGTACATTTATGGTGTATTTTATTGAGCTTATGTGTATATTTGTTGAGCTTCTAAACTATTTTGGGTTATATTTAAGTTTTTTATATTAAAATTAAAAAATAGTTCAACTTATATGTATTGTGTTTTAGTTGTATAATAATTTTCGATTCTCAATATTTTTCTCAAGGAATTCATAAATTTTACCATATAACTCATATTCTTTCTAATAAAGCTCAAATTTTCTAATAAAAAGCTCAAAATATGTACAGAAAATTGTATACCTCTGGTGGTATAATCCGCTTATTGATAAATCTCGGGTGCGACCGTTTTTCCTGTATTTTTTTTATGACAGATTATGATTATTTTTTGAGAAATAAATCAAATATTTTAAATTTTTTTTGGTAATTAGTGAAAATGATAATAACAATAATAATAATAATGATTTTTTGATTTTTTTTTAAAATTTGTAAAATTTGTAAAATAATAATAATAATAAACCAAGTGTTCTTGGTCCAGTGGGAATGAGACGTGGTCATGTCTTCCACTGAGGGGTAACCTTGTGGAATGAGCTTACATGGTACGAGTTAGTTAGCATGATATTGTTGCGCGCCCGGAGGTTTAAATCTCCTCGTCATCAAAAAAAAAATACTCCCTGAGTTTCCATGATTGTTCTTATTTCCCTTTTGGTGCAAGTTTAGTGATTGTTTCTATTTTCTTTTTTAGTAACTTTTTTGTGATCCAAAATGAATTGGGTGTGGGATAGGGTGTTTTGTGTGGTTTAGAATGATTTTCTTATTTTTTTGGGTATAAAGCAAAAGGAACAATCATGGAAACTCAGAGGGAGTATATAATAATCTTTTGATTGTTCTTTGATTTGTAAAATTAGTGAGTCTCGGTGAAGACGAGATGTCTGTTACAAGCTGGACAGGTTAAATAATATTCAAATGGATAAGATAAAAGCTTTAAAATTCAGATAGCATCAAAATCACCGTTGTAGCTTCCTCTACCAAAAAAAAAAATTAAATATCATGTTTTTGGTTGATTTTAGTTTTCTTTTGAGTTTGTCAATAATAGCATCGGGTTATATTGGTAGTTGATACACTCTTCCATCTGACCATCTATATAAAACTAGCGATTTTCAAAAAAAAATCTCACATCTATATGGGTCATAGATAGTTTCGTTTGAATCGGAGAGGGTACTCATACTAGCGGTGAAGTAAAAAGAGTAGAACGTTGCACAAGAGACACATACGGATATATCAGTAAGTAAATCATACATAAAGTGGTCTATATTAGTTATATAGTTTCCGAACATTATAACAAAGTTTTTTGTTTTACAAATTACATATTTACTTAAACATTAATTTCAAAATATTACAATAATACTAAAAAACATTACATATAAACTTAGTTAAATTTGAGTTTTGACGAAATAAAAAATAAAATCCAACTTATAAACTTTAATAAGCACAGAAAAATGCACATATGCTGAACACAAATACACGTATGCTAAAAATTACATATTTACATATTCACTTAAACATTAATTTCAAAATATTACAATAATACTAGACATTATATATAAACTTAGTTAAATTTAAGTTTTGACAAAATAAAAAATAAAATCTAACTTATAAACTTTAATAAGCTCAGAATAATACTCATATGCTGAACACAAATACACGTATACTAAAAAACAAATAAAGTCTGAGATAGTACATCCGATGTATGTCCTTTTTTTCACCGATACATGCTCTAATTTCGTCGTGTTGCAGTGGATAGAGAGTATATTTCATGAATTTCATTCAAAAATTACACAAATATGCATTGTCAATCAATAATATACAATCTCTTGTACAAATAAATTGATCACAAAATTCATGGAAGCCTCAGCTTCAAATAATTTTAGAGACAACATTTGTTTTAGAAAAGATCTCATCATACCAAAATACGGCTCCTCGAGAAGCGACCTAAGCACTGACGGCTTCCTCTTTCGAAGTTACAAGCTGGTTCTGAATGTGCTGAGGAACAACGTCGAACTTAGCCAGCTGCATTGTGTATGAAGCTCGGCCCTTAGTCATCCCTCGCAATGTACTCACGTATTGGAACATCTCTGCTAATGGCACCAAAGCATCGACAATCTGCACAATATTCATGACAGTCAGTCGTGACTCGTGAATGAGAGACCTGGAACGATTTTACATGTACCCAAAACTAGACTCGTGTCACTCATGTTGAATCAAAACCCGATCCAATTGAAGCAACTGGGTTTCAAAACAATTCTAATCTTATTCAAGTTATGGTAATCACTCCCCTTTTCTCGGGTTGGTTAAATTTACTCGTGTGTCCCAACTGGTTTTGTTTGGCATGCTCAAAAATGGAAATGGTTTTATCGGAGAATATGATCGTGATAATTATTATAACAACATTACTCTCGTGCTTCAGTGCCTATTGCCTATGACCGACAGAAAGGCATTGTTTGCTAAACAACATATTGAAAGAAATTAGTAGATTCCGGCATAATTAGTAGGTTGACCAATCAATCTACTATTTTCATGACAGCATATTTTGATAGCATATTGGTCGGAATCTACTATTTTTGAATATGCTGCTAATAGCAGCATATTGTATTAGCATATTCAATTTATACATGAAACCGTTCTAATTATCCTGTAATCTGCTATTTACCAAACACCCTTTTTTAATCTGTTAATTTAATCTAATAGTCAAACCTGCTATTAAAATCTACTAATCGTATTATGTTAACGTTATCTGCTATTATGAATCTGCTTATGCCGTTTGTCAAACAGGGCCAAAGTCTTATCGGAGAGAATAACAAAACATGAGCATAACAGTCGTCTTACCTTGAGACCACCCGGTTTGTCACCAAAGTTGTTGATTTGCCCTCTCCGAGAGTTAAGATCACCAATCACATCGCCCAGGTGTTCTTCAGGAGTGATAACATCAACTTTCATTATCGGTTCTAACATCCGTGGACCCGCTTTCCTCATACCCTCACGAAATGCTCCTCTAGCAGCAAGCTGGAAAGCTAAGACACTGGAGTCAACATCGTGGTATGAACCATCGACTAATGCAGCCCGCACATCAACCACAGGGAAACCTGCAAGCACACCGTTGCTCATGCATTCTTCCAGTCCCTTCATTACTCCAGGAATATATTCCCTTGGTACTGCACCACCCTTGATCTCACTCACGAACTCATATCCAGTCCCGGCCTCCAAGGGTTCAAAACGTACAGTTATGTCCGCAAACTGTCCTTGACCACCTGACTGTTTCTTATGTATGTACTTCACTTCTGATACTCTTGAAATACTTTCACGGTAGTTGACTTGTGGAGCACCAACATTAGCCTCAACCTGTAAAGGGATAACAAGCCATGACAAAGATGTTAGTTTTACTGATTTTACACGGATTTTTTTTCTTGTGGTGGGAGGATGGAGGGATCTAATTAGTAGTAGCAGTCGTAGTAGAAAGCACACTATTCAAAGTAATAGGAATATTAATAATAGTTGGGCCTCAACCATTACCTTAAGGTTTTGGTTGAGATGGTTCATCTATCATGGTATCAGAGCCAGTGTGACCGAAGGTCACGGGGTCGAATCCTGACAACCTCAAATCCCCTCAAAAACACGAAGTGGAAACCCAACCCACGGTATGAGGAGCCTGTGCAAACTAACCACCCTTCACGCCCAACGGGCATTTGAGTGAGGGAGCGTAATAGGACTATTAATAATAGTTGGGCCTCAACCATTACCTTAAGGTTTTGGTTGAGATGGTTCATCTATCACAAAGACCGTTCTTTGCTTAGTAAAGCAGAAGTCCACCATCATTGAAATGACAGTGTTGGAAACAGACTTGGCTCATAGTCTCATATGGTCATATGAGCGAACCTGAACGGGGAATCAGGTCAGGTTTTTAAAGTTTTAGGTAATTTCAGATGTGTTATTTTCATTTATTTAAGGTACAAATCATTTCACGTTGGGCGGTTACTTGTCGGATCACGCGGTGACATTAAGATTCTGTTTCATATCAGTCACTTGAAATCGTTTTAGGCCTGTCATTTATAAGTAGGTTGATTTGGTTCAGTCATTTAGGTCAACTCCGGGAGGATACCTTTTGGTTTCAAGTCGAGTTTGGTTTGGATCAGGTTAGTGCAAATGCGGGTACTTAAAAAAGGCACGTGCCTGTCGCAAACAATCATCAATCCAGTAATTAATTTAAAAAGTAAAAAAAAACATAAAGGAGAAGAGCATAACCAACCTTGTATTCCCTCTTGAGCCGGTCTACAATGATCTCAAGATGTAATTCTCCCATCCCTTCGATGATTGTCTGGTTACCCTCTTCATCACGAGAGAAGTGGAAAGAAGGATCTTCTTGAGCAAGCTTTATTAAACCAGTAGCCATTTTGTCGATATCAGCTTTTGTTTTGGGTTCAATAGCAACCTTAATGACAGGGTCGGGGAAATCCATTCTTTCTAGTACAACAGGGTTCTCTGCGTCCGACAGAGTTTCACCAGTGATTGTATCTTTTAGTCCAGCAAGAGCAACAATATCACCTGTTACTGCCACCTTAACATCCTCTCTACTGTTGGCATGCATCTCCAGAAGCCTACCGATTCTTTCTTTCTTGCCCTTGTTCGCGTTTACTACATAAGATCCTGCCGCCAGTTTACCGGAATAGACTCTCACAAATGTCAACGACCCCACAAAAGGATCACTCATGATCTTAAAAGCCAACCCTGAAAACGGTGCATCATCACTAGGCTCTCTCTCGATGATCACTTCGGGATCTTCAGGATCAGTACCCTTCATTGGAGGTAAGTCCATTGGTGAAGGAAGATAATCAACCACTGCATCAAGCAAAGGTTGAACCCCCTTATTCTTAAACGCCGACCCACACATTACGGGCACGAAGGTTGCTGAGATCGTCCCTTTCCTGATAAGCTGCTTAATCGTTGCCTCATCGGGCTCCTTCCCCTCTAAATAGCCCTCCATGGCCTCATCATCGAGTTCAACTATGTTTTCTATCAGCTGTGCCCTATATTCGGTCGCCAATTCTGCAAGATCAGCAGGAATATCTTCATAAGTAAACGTTGCCCCCAATTCTTCACCCGACCAAACGATAGCTTTCATCCTCACAAGATCAATAACTCCCGCAAAAGTGTCTTCAGCGCCAATAGGCAACTGAAGAACAAGAGGCCTTGCACCCAAATTTGTTACGATCATATCTCGTGTTCTGAAAAAATTAGCACCCATACGATCCATCTTATTAACAAAACATATACGAGGGACTCCATACTTATCGGCTTGCCTCCATACCGTTTCAGATTGAGGTTCCACCCCGGCAACACTATCAAAAAGGCATATAGCACCATCCAACACCCTAAGGGCACGTTCAACCTCTAACGTGAAGTCAACATGACCGGGAGTGTCAATGATGTTTATACGGTGCTTGTTCCAGTAGGTTGTAGTTGCAGCAGAAGTGATGGTGATCCCTCTTTCTTGTTCTTGTTCCATCCAATCCATAGTAGCTGTTCCCTCATGCACTTCCCCTATCTTGTAGTTTCGGCCAGTGTAATACAGGACCCTCTCAGTTGTGGTAGTCTTTCCAGCATCAATGTGTGCCATAATTCCAATATTACGGTAATCTTTCAGTGGGATTTGACGCTTTCCATCTGGCAAGAAGAAAGAAAATACGTTCCAGTGTTAGAAAGCAATTATATCTGACAGCAAGTTTCCGACAAAGAACCCTAGTTATACTTCCTCTGGAAAACCAAGTATGCATACTGAAACATTGAATACACAATATAATGTTTTCGAGGAGGCAATTGGTTTCCTAACCGAAGTAGATAGAGAAGGAACGATGTTTCTCGCAACACGGAATATCAATTATCAAACCAGCTACAGCAACTGAGACGTTATATACATGATTCTTGTAACTGTCTTACAGAATGCTTATGTATGAACGAGTGACATAAAAATTGGGACTTGGGAAGGAGGCCGTACTAGTTTACGTACAACCATCAAGATCACGTGTGAGATTCAAGAAGCAGCGCTCATATAAGTCGATCAACTGTAAACAATCAAACAATTCAATTCACAGTTTCGAACCTTCAAGTAATACGGAGTACATTACAACACCAACTTAGTCTCCCCTCCATCACCATTACCATTACAGCCATCCACCCGGTTTTTTGTTCAAATTATATTTCGAGGATACCTCTAATGCCTAAACCGATCCACCAAATGCAATTCGGTTCATTTTTCGTCTAATAATAATGCCAAGGGACAAAGTAAACAATCAACCTAGGCAAATAGATGACATTAACAAAACTAAGGGCGACTGAAGCCACCTGAGCTAAACTTAACTGAATTGAACTGAATTCATACGATCTAACCTGAACTGAACTAAACAAAACGGCTAGAAATGAACTGGATTGCACCAAACTAAACTTATCGAGCTGAAATTAAGTCCGAAATAACTAACCCTAAAACCCTGTCTTCAATCCACACTAAATACACAATCCAAACTCAAAATTTCTGCACAATCACAAGATAAACTAACAAAATGGGCACTCATACTTCCTTGAATGCAACAAAACCCACTTAAACAATCACAAAATTTTCAAAATTTTAGGGTTAGAAAACCTCACCATCACCAACCATAGCAGAAGCAGAGTATTTCTTTCACAAATAACACAATAATTATACAAACTAACAAAATGGGCACTCATGATTCGTCAAATACAACAAAACCCGCAAACAAAATCGAAAAACATTGCATATTTTCATCTTTAATTCACAACAAATAAACAAGCCAAATTCAAAAATTCAGCAGAAACACACAATCATAAGACGAACTAACAAAATGGGCAGTCATAATTCCTCAAAAACAACAAAACCCAGTTAGGAAATCACAAACTATTGCGTAATTTTTCAGGGTTAGAGTTCAATTAATCTCACCATCATCAGCCATGGCGAAAACAGAGAATTTCTTGCTTTTCTGCTGCAAAGTTCGAACTTTTTTGAGAGCAAACTGACTAATACTAACACTCCCAAATAAGTTAGACAAAGAAGATGAAGATGACGTAATATTCGAATGACATCTCCGCTGTGATACGGCGGAGACACGGCGGCGACGGTGGTTTTGTTGTTGTTGTGAAGAGATAGAAAGTAGTCTTCTGGATGACGAACCACCATTGATGTTGCAAATTGGTTCTAATGTTCTTGTTAATCTTAATGATTCTGCCGCCATTTCTATCTATCTATATCTATGTATGTATGTTATGTTACATAAGAAGATTTATTTCTGCAAAAATTTGGGTAATGTTGAATTGTTTTGGGTGGTGTAGAAGTGGATTTGGGTTATATCATGGAATGTGAGGCTAGAGTTTTGAGTGTGTAGAAGTGTGTGGATATGTCATCAACCTAGCACCAAAACGGACACGAGCACGGAGGCGATACGAACTCTCATGAAATTTAGGGTACGAAACACGTCATTTAAATATAATAGTATATATTTTTTATGGTTATAAATAATTTATAATTTTATTTTTATTATGTATTTGAAGCTAAATCTAAACAAGTAAATGAACAATTCGAGCTTTACTGTAACTAATTCTCATTTTTCCAGCCAAACTCTTCTTCTAATCGATGTTTTTTAAAATTTTATACCTCGTATAAACTATAATATGTTTAGCCATGTGTCCAACGAGTGTCGGATGTCCGAGTGTCGGACACGGGACGGCTAATTAGGAGAAATGTCTGTGCTAACTAGTATGTGATAACACATATTCTTATTCGCGACAGAATCCGTTACAAGTTTGTGATACGAGATAAGAGGCAAGTGAGAGATGATTCTGAGAGAGGATTGTGAGAGGTCACGAGCTTATAACTGTGACAAGCAAGATAGATTGATCTGATTGTATATATGTATTCTTTCCCGATCTCTGTCATTTATTATTCTATTTCATTTTGGGTATCTCACTTAATTGTTGTTCTTTTTTATTTTAAGAGTGAACTCGATGAGTAATTTGACCATTCACGCTCAATTTGGTTAACTTGTCGTTTAGTAATTGAGTTTTTCTCTGTTTTTGGCTGTTAGTGCATAGTATTATCTCAAATTTTATAGTTTTTGAGCATTATAGTAAAGTTTTTGAGTTTTGTTTTTAAAATTATGAGTTTTTCTATAAAGTTTCTGAGTTTATTTATTTAAACATTAAACTCTAAAAAATCACAATAAAACTCAGTTTATGACGGAAAAAAACTAAAATCTAACTTATAAATTTTAATATGTTCAAAAAAATACACATTTGCTCAAAAACAAATAAAGTTTGAGACAATAAGCTAAAAAAAATACATATATGCTCAAAAAATAAAAAATTAAAAGTACTACACCCGATATATGTTTCTTTTTCTTCTTTTATAAGTATTCGTGCCAGAATTAAAGGACAACAATTAGGCGGAACGGACAAGTATGTCAAAAAGGTTGCAACTTGGGGAAATAATGTTGATGTTTATTGTCATTTGGGTTTGGGTATATGGTTAAGAGGATTGAGGTCACAAAAGTTTGGGACACTCGTGGCCTTTTATTAGCCATTTTTTTTAGGATTCCCAAATTGGTTTTGGATAAACAAAAATTGAAGCCATTTTCATAACATCTCTATCTAGATATGGTCGACTCGTGGTTATAGAGCTGGTAAATCCGACCTGATTGAACTTGAATTCGAGCAAATTCAATATAATATAATCGAAAAAAGTGATTTGGGGTTGGTCGGGTTGGTTGGCTCGAGCATGACTCAGTTGGTGGAATGATTGGAAGCGTGTAGCCGTGTAGGGGTCGTGTCAGGGTCGAACATATTAGCTTTTTTAGAACCTTTTTCTAAAAAGCGGGAAACCCTATGGATTGGTGTATAGTTAAAATTTTCCGTTTTAAATGAAAAATGAGATGACGCGTCTTTTCTATAGGTACAATATTTTTCGATTTTTTTGCTAAAATAAGGTCGAAAACTAAACTATTTATCAAAATAGCGCTTATTTCAAACTATTTACCGAAAATGGTTCCACGTCATCAATTCCAATTTTTTAATTTTTTTTTTTGAAATTCAAGAGTTGTCGCTGTCCCAGACAGCTACATGTTGCTTGCGTGTTTCGATATTTGTCGAGCTAACTCCGTCATGTCGTCTCCTTACTCCGATCACCAAATAATGAAATACGACCACCATTCTCATCTCCTCACTTCCCTTATAGTATTCGAATTGTTGTTTGAGCTATTTGCTCCATGGTTGGAGCAAAATACGACTGATAAAATTACAGAGCATAAATGGTAGTATGAAATAATTAAAATAATTTCTTCTGCTGGTTTTTGAGTTTCACCAACTGCAGTCATCTTTGAGGCCATAACACTAAGCTACTGCCATTGCTGTTAGCTGTAGTTGTCCCTGTCGTCGTTACACGGTCCGAGCTGCTGCTGCTGCTGCTGCTGTTGTACAAGTATGGTGGAGGCAGAGGCATTGACAGTGCACCAGTTGCTGCATAAGAGTTTAACATCATCACCATTGTCGCCATTGTTGGTCTTTTGGTTACATCCTCTTGAACACATAACAAACTTAGGTGTATGCATTTTATGGCTTCATCGTTCGAGTATGCTTCTCCCAGTGTTTGATCCATGATCTCTAATGGCTTCCCTTCTCCCCAACATCTCCAGGCCTTGTAGATTATCACAAAACAAAAACTAGGGGTAAGCAAAAAATGCTGATACGGTTTTATAATACGGATACGATACGGTATACGGTTTGGATTATACGAATTTCTGTATATACGATTCGGTTTTCACAAAACCGTACCGTATCCGGGTCGGGAAAAATGAAACCGTATATACGGTTTTCGACACGGTTTGAAATTTTTTTATAAAAAAATTAATGAAACGCAAAGTTCAGCTTTCAACTTCCGCTCTTAATGATTTTTTTTCACTTGTTTTACTAACTTATCTTAATATAAAAAATTAATCTTTCATTAGAGGTAGACATGTTAGATGTAATTATCAGCACTTGAATAACTACAATATTTAATTGGGCATTTCACACCGAACTGTATTCGTATATACGGATTCCGAATACACGGTTTTTCTGGATACCCGAAAACCGTATATACGGTTAACCGTATCGGATCCGTATAGTAATTTTTGTGATTTTTAAAACCGTATACCCGATACGGTTTTCAAAACCGAACCAGGTATACGGTTTAACAAAAACTTATATCAGACGGATTTATATTGACGATGACTTATGAAACCGTCTGATACAAGACTAGCTAATTTTTACATACGCGAGTTAGAAGGTTTTCTCCGCTTCCTGACTGATATGCGGAGACATTGCTTATCCGCCTTCCACTTACTATCTCCAAGACTAGAACGCCAAAGCTATATACATCGGACTTCACTGAAAACTGTCCATGGAACAAATACTCTGGCGCCATGTAACCGCTGCAAATTCATGAGCGAAATATGTCAGAAATGAGAAATCTATGAACGTGAATGTGTTAGAATTTAAAACGAATCAAGGAACTCCAACGATCGGTTTAAGCTTTTGGTTGAGTTAGTTTATTGACATGGTATCAGAGCCAGGTGACCAAAGGTCACGGGTTCGAATCCCACCCCTCCATTCTAAAGTGGATAATCAGAACAGGCAAAGGAATCCCGCCTGCACCCACACCTCAAGCCTAAAAAGAAAAAAGGGCCTTCGTGTGAGGGAGAGTGTTAGAATATAAAACGAATCAAGGAACTCCAACCATCGGCTTAAACTTTTGATTGAGTTGGTTTCTTGACAGAATGAGATGATGAATGAGACGATAAAGGCAACGTCTTACTGAGTTCCGACAATTTTGCTAGTTTCAATATGAGTTTGTTCCGAACCACAGATTCTTGCAGTGCCAAAGTCTGCAATTTTTGGGTTCATCTCTGCATCCAGCAAAACATTGGCTGCCTTCATATCACGGTGTATGATTCGAGCAGGAGAGTCTTCATGAAGATAAAGCATTCCTCGAGCAGTGCCTCGTATTATTTGATAACGTGTAGTCCAGTTCAGTTCAGCTCGTTTATCAGGATCTGTACAGTGCATAACGTATATATGTCAATACAACGCGGTCTTAGGCCATGTTCTTTTCGGCTGAAACGAGCTGAATTGGCTAAATTGGAGTGGGGCTTAGTTAAACTAAATTGGGTGGAACGGAGGTGAAGTGAATTTAATTGAATTAAAAGTTAATTTTGTGAACAGATTAATTAAACATAATTGATTGAACGTAAATAAAACCTAACAAAATACAGCTAAGCAAAATTAAAAGAAGCTGAAATTAAGCCAGAAAGAACAGGGTCTTACCTAACAAAAAAAATCACAATCTTACCCGTGTGCCTAAAAGACTCGGCCTAAACGACTTACCGAATAAGAAATAGTCGAGACTTTTGTTTTGCACAAACTCGTAAAGTAGCAACTTCTCGTTGTTTGCTATGCAGAAACCGAGTAACCTAACCAAATTCCTATGTTGTAGCTTCGCTAATAGTACGACTTCATTCTTGAACTCTGTATCACCTTGACCTGAGCCGGTTGATAACCGTTTCACCGCTATTTCTCGACCATCTGGTAATATTCCCTGAGCGATACAACAACAACAACATCAGAGCCTTAGTCCCAAAAATGTTTTGGGGTCGGCTGACGTGAATCATTCCCTGAGCGATAATTCAGAAAATTAGTCTCCGACTAAAGCACTGATTAACTTTAAAATTCTCATATGAGAGAGTCTCACATACCTTATAGACAATCCCAAATCCCCCTCGGCCGATTTCATTGTCATTTGAGAAGTTGTTTGTGGCCGCTTCAAGAGTTACCAGTTCATACTGTAAGGACTCGGCTGTCATGAAACTATCACTCGATGCTGGAACAGGACGAGGAGGAGGAGGAGGAGGAGGAAGAGGAGACGGAAGTGGAACAACGAAGTGAGGTTCACTCGAAAGTGCATCCTCTTTCACTACATTGTAAGGAAAAATTACATTAAAGTTCATTATTGTTTAAGACAAACATATCTGTTTTAAACAATTAAACAAGTCAAATACACGGATCAGACAAACAGCAGAATGCCAAGCGAATGACAAACTTTTGCATTGTTCCGTATTATTTGACCTGTTTTACACTTAAGACAGATATAACGGTTTTAAAGGAGATAAATCGTTAAATTAATTACCATTTGGAGAGTGATGATCAATAGACACATTCTGTACCATGTTTGGTCTCCTGCTACATAGAACAACTATACCTATGATGAATAACACCAATAGTATGGCTAATGGAATAGTTACAGCAATAATTACTGTGTTGTTCTTCCCTGCAGATTGAAAAAAGTATGATTAACTTATTTAACTAAGCAATTACTGTATACCAAATGCATTCCAACACGAGCATAAATCATACTGCCTCTGTTCTAATCATTTGTTTACGTTTGATAAATATACTGCATACAAAGAATACATCATTGAATTAAGCAACATGGTATGTAAAACTGTTACATTTGCATCGGATACATATAGCATAAATCATAATTTCTCTGTCCTAATCATTTGTTTACGTTTGATAAATATACCACACATTAAACTATTACATTTGCATCAGATACATAACCGCCATCTTATTTTCACCTATCCATACAACGACATTATCCCAGTACCTCACGGCTATCACATGCTCATGCATCAAAGTCAAATGTACGTGATTTTATCTTGTACTTAAGGTGGTTTATTTTATTTATCGTACACCAAAACCAATGATTTTTTAATAATGTTTTAGATCTATTAAATGTTTGTTACGTGGAGTATGAGAAGAATTTGAACTTGAAGCTGTATGGAAGAACATATCAAAGTCAACGTTCAGATTTAAGTCAACGGGGATCCATAGCAAAAAATTTGAGCATTTGAAAAAACTATTTCGACCCATTTAAGCAAAAACTCCCAAAAATTATGAGCATTTGGATTAAAGATCGATGATAAGTTGTATACTTAGCTACCTACCAGTATTTCTGGAAGGGCTTGTATTCGACACAGGCGGCCCTTCTGATGGTTTTGATGACGGAGTTGGAGTTGAAGTATGATCACCTATAAGTCGAAAACCAAAGAAAATAACTTTTAAATGCATTAGCAAGTTAGCGACATCATAGGCTCTGTAATTTTCGGCTGAAACGAGCTGAATTAATATTAAATGGAGTATAACTTAATTGAACTAAATTGAGTGAAACTAAGATGAAATGAATTTAGTTGAATTAAAGCTTAATGTGAAGAGATTAACTGAACATAATTGAAGAGAACGTAAAATCAAAACTTAAATAAGCTGAAATTAAACCAGTAAGAACAGAGCCTAAGACCAGTGGTTAAGATGTGGAAAAATACCTTGGCAAAAGTTAGCAGGGATAGTCAAATTGCACATAACGAACACATCCGATAAGGAGCTCAAATACGTGTTAAAATTATCGCAAAAACACTGAGTATCGTTCTGCGCGGCGTCAGCCCATTCCGGGCAGCATAAGGAGTCGGTACTGGCGAAGTCGGCGACGTTATTTTGGCAATTTTGAATTTTACTTACACATGATGGATTAGTGACGGAACTATCTTGAGCATACGTTAATGGGACGGCCGCGAACCAAAGTTGCACCACCAGTACCAACACCGTTAACCCCGCCATTGTCGACGGGGTTTCGGTTAATTGTTGTGTTTTGTTAGAGGACATTATTGTGTTCTTTGGTATGGAGCTCATGGCCTAGCCGCCTAGTACGTCCATAAAAATAGTTATGGTCTATCGTCAACTCTTCCATTTTGTTGACTTAAGGATATGACAAAAATGAATTATTATAGATGAACGCGTCTTCGTGTGACCGACGCATAACCATCACTAGTTTGCGATCCCTCAGTACCAAAATAGCTGTTTCTTTCTTAAGTAGGTCTCCTAGAGAGTGTCTCTCAAAAGCTTATTGAGAGACCATTGTACAAATTTAAAAAAAAATAATTCGAAAAGTAATATAATAGGTACAAATGATGATTAAAAATAAAATAAGTACATTTATTATGTAAACAAGTACGAAATTACAATGATACAGTCAATGAGAAAAGGTTCACGAAATACAAATAAAATGGTACAAAAGAATGGTCTCTCAATAATTTATTGAATGACCGTCTCTCTTAAGTTTTAGTGTTCTTTTAAAGTATTCGTCAAAATAACCATTCTATGAAAATATTGTACAAACTAACCATGTGATCATTTTAATTACTAGAATAATTATAAGTTGTCTTATAAATAATACTAGTTGGTTCGGTTCTGTTCGATCAGTTCGAATGTGAGTCTTTCAACAATGTTTTTTAGTTTATTGTGAAACTTGCAATAATCATGGTTCGGATGGTTTATATTTTTTATGTTATTTGACTTTATTTTTATTTTTCTAGACATTTTGTTTTGGATACTTGACGAACTTAAAATAATAGTTATCGCGAATTTACTTTAATAGTTATTATTATTATTTATTTTTTGAATAGTTATTCTTGGTTTCAAAATACATTTGCATGTATCATTTTTGTTAACAACTTTGGTGTACTATTAATTTTTGCAATAGTGTACGTCTAATTAAACAACATAGATTCAGTCATTTAATTTGAATATAATGCTAGGGACAATGGCAGAATAATGAAGGTAATTAGTAGCATTTGAGTGAGTACCTTGTTAAGTCTTAACCTATCGTTAACAAGTTAAATTATTTGTAAATATAAGTTATAATCAAATTAAACGAACCGAACCACACCAACTAGTATTATTTTATAAGGCAATTTAATGGTTATTCTACTAATTAAAATGATCATAGGACTAGTTTGGACAATATTTTCATAAAATGGTCATTTTGGCGAATACTTTGAAAGAAACGGCTATTTTGGCAAAAGACCCATAGATAAGATAAAAACATATTTCTATTTCATATCTCTCTACTTTTGTTACTTTTGTTTTACTTATTCCATATGGGTAATACTTAACTCGTAGCAAATTTACGACAAATCTGCTCATCACGGGTTGGAGTGTAATGAGTCTAATGACAAATTAGTTCATGTTGGTGTATAAATGAACAGCAGGATTTCTGAGAGATCGCCTTGCAATAAGCTTATTGAGAGATTATTGTACAAATTTAAGAAAAAGTGGTACTAAAAGTAATATAGTAAATACAAATCATGAATAAAGATAAAAATGAGTACATTTATTATGTAAATAGGTACGAAACTACTATGGTTAGTAGTATGGTACGATCAATGATAAAAGGGTCACAAAATATAAATAAAGGGGTACAAAAGAATGGTCTCTCAATAATTTATTAAAAACCGTTTCTCTCAAGTTTTAGTGTAAATTAAATTAGTAAATTAAGAAATGGCATTTGGTAATTAGCAGATTATAAGATAATTAATCATCATATATTTATCTAATGCAGAAGACAAGCTGCTGACGTGGCATCACAAGATACAAGCACCGTCCTACGTGTCGCGTTTTAAAGCATCCTAACATATTGTCCAATAAAATTTCAATTAGTGAAATCAAATGGAATCACAAGATCACGAGATTGACGCCATATTTAGTAATTTAAATTAGTGCAAACAATTGATTTCTTTCATATAACCCGTGATTCCATTTGCAAGTATTATGGAATCAAATTGATTTCTAAATATAACAGACTGACTATTATACACCCATATGTATAAATTCCATTTTAATCATCATATATTATCATATATTATACTAATGCAGAAGCCAATCCGCTGACGTGGCTTCACAGAAAACTACCTTCGTCTGACGTGGCACGATTTCAGAACTATTGCAAAATTTCCAAAAAAAAATTAAAAATTAATTAAAATGAGTTAAAACCGGTGATTATGGATTTCAATTAATGGATTTTAATTAATTAGTTCCTTTGAAAAAGTCAACTAACCGTGTATAATGAGTACACGTATATAATTATGAATTTGAAAAGATTTCATTCCATATATAATTCTACATGTATATGCAATCACGGAATCAATAATTTACCGTGATTTTCGAAATATTGTTTTAAAAATTGATATAAAATAGAAATATTGTGGAATAATATTCTAAAAACTGGAATAATGCAATAATCAGTACAGTACATGTATATAATTTGAGACTGAAAAGATTTCATTTCATAAGAATTCAAAGATTTCGTTCAACAACTCATTCCATAATATTCTATGCAATTAGAATATCCATAATCACCGAACAAAAAATACCTACAAGTATTTTTTTAGACTACATTTTCGATTTACATATGGGTTGGAATAATTACGGGTCGGAATACCTACAAGTATTTTTTAGACTACATTTTATGATTGTTTAATCGTTATTAAATATGGGCGCAATAATTACTCTTCATCGGTTTATACACTTATGTGAGCGTTGTGATTTATTAGACTACATTTTCGATTTATTGAAAGACATCTGACTATTCACGTGAATGTGAAACATTTTAACAACTACGGAGTATTTAATTAATATAGTAAATAGTAAATGAGTGGTCATTTAATAATTTTGGAATGTTTTCGTGTAAGATGTCGCGCGCAATAACTGTTATTTATTATATGAACATCTTTAATAAATATAATCAAAAATACGTTTTTTTAACCTAACTATACATTTACTACTCACGTCTCATCAGATTATTTACGTTTTGCTTTTATTGTACGATATGTAATATACAACTTTATTTTATATATGGGTTACATATTTTAAAATTGGTGCAATGGGTAATTAGAAGTATACTAATTCTATTGTAAGTCTTGATCATCTTAATGAACAACTATATGATAGCTACCGTCATACCGACATATGTCATAAATAATTCAAAATTTATTTATATGTATATAATTAATTAGCTTTCTTTGATATTATTAATTACGGTATTCATCTAAAGTTAAAAACAGGTCACGGTAAATAATTAATTTGTTTATCTCCAATATTATTAACTATATTTATCTAAAATTTAAAAAACAGACCCGTGAATTTCACGGGTTACAACCTAGTTAAAATGATTTCAAGAATAAACCGAATATGCTAATAAATAGGCTGCTAATAGCAACATATTCAAAAATAATAAATTCCGGCCAATATGCTATGGGAATACTTTGCGTACTAAATATATGAACACAAATTCGCAGGTTGATAAGTCAGCCTACTAATTAGGCCGAAATCTACTAATTTTCACTTAATATGTCGTTTATCAAACAAGTTCATATATAGTGTGTAATAAGTCTAACGAGAAATTAGTACATGTTAATTGTCTACAAAAATCTTAAAAAATAAAATAATTTGTTGTTTCAGTTAGATAGAAATTTAAATATTGGAATAGTATATCAGAATCGGATCTGAAATTATCGGTATTTGAATTTACAGATAGTTATGGTTGTTTTTTTCAAAGCAAAATGGGAAATGCACACTTTACAGAAAGTTCAAGTAGATAACAAGAGTTAGCTCAAGTGATAAGAGATTAAGAGTGCTCTTACCCCAACCATGAAGTTGGAGGTTCGATTCTCATCCACGACTTAGTGCGCTCAACGAGGACTTTTGAAATCAGACTTGGTCGAGGAGCTAATAGCGCCGGAGCTATCAGTGGCGCTTTGTTGGGTTGACGACGTTGTAATGGGAACATGACCGCCAAGGTAGAAACTTCGAGGACATTGAGGCGTAGCCAAAACAGCGAGTTCCGGGTTAAAATCGAGTCTTTGTACTATTGCGGACATGTCTGGCCTCTCAGTACTTTTATCTTGGATACACAATAAACTTAGATGGATGCATTTTTCGACTTCCTCGCTTACAAATGTACCTTTCAACAACGGATCGACTAATGCTAAGGGATTTTTGTCACCCCAGCGTCCCCAGGCCTACGAAGATATATATACTGTATTTATTAATCATTTGTTTACTTTTAATTAAAATATAATATATTCAAATTTAAAATGGCTCGACCAAAACTCACATAGCCTAGGAGTTTATCGCCTAGTTTCTCTGAATGGCAGTCGAAGACACTGTCGACCCTTTTACCGCTGATGATCTCCAAGACTAATACGCCAAAGGCATATACGTCCGTTTTAAATGAGAATCGTTCTCCATTGTATAAATACTCGGGAGCCATGTAACCCCTGCGATTTGCAAGCATTCATGAAGAAGTGATATAGATTCAGTGGCGGAGTAGGATTTTATGACCTGTATTTAAACAGGGGCGGAGCTAGGAATTAAGCCTACTGGCTAGTGGCTCCGCCCCTGCAATTTGTGAGCATTTATGAAAAAGTGATATAGAGTCAGGGGCGGAGTTAGGAATTAAGCCTACTGGCTCCGCCCCTGTATATAAATAAGTAAATTAGAAATTTATAAGCGGGGCTTACGGGGTTCCCATAGGTCTTTTGGTTATGCCATAGGTTTGATCCGGAACACATGTTCTAGCCAACCCAAAATCCGCTATTTTTGGGTTCATCTTCTCGTCTAGCAAAACATTAGCGGCTTTGAGATCGCGATGGACGGTTTGTTGAGGAGCCTCTGCATGTAAATATACCATCCCTTTTGCAATCCCCCTTATAATCTCAAATCTAGTTGACCAGTTCAATTCTTTTGGACTTTCTTTTTCAGTACCTATATCGCCAGTATTGATATAAGCTAAACTTGAAAAAATGCTCGAAAATACTGGAAAATTAACAAACAAAATTGTTTTTTTTTTAATTTAATTTATATTAATATAAGAACATTTCGTGCAATTTCGTACGTCCACATCATCACATCCATTTTTTTTATTTGAAATAAATATAGAACCCACCCGAAAAGTATGTAATTAATTTATTAAAACCCAACTTTGATAAAAGAATTTCATCGAATAATCAATACAAAATTTCAATGAACCACAATCCCAATTCCATTTATGTTGCATGAAGAATACATTATAAAAATACAGAATTTTCCCAAGAGTACACATAGTCTAAAATAATAATAAAAAAAATGAACAAAAAACATTATTAGACAATAAAAATATAAATGATAAAAAATGGTAAAACAAATAATGTTATTATATTATTTTACAAGTTTTTAACTCTAACATTTTGACCACCATAATAGCAAAATTTTGAGAGATTATTAAATTTCAGTAATTTTTTTGAATAAAAAATAATTTTCAACAAAAAAATGTTAATAAATAATACTATTTTAATTTTCAATTTAAAAAATGAGATTCACAAAAATTTGACAAAATAAATGAACTATCAAACTCTATTAAGTAGATCTTAGAGCATTACATTAAAATAATATTCTAAAAGAATTCGTTATAGATATTGAGTTTATCCATTGGAAATATGTACATCTAACAATTTTATTATCATGTTTTTACACTGTATTCGTGCACTTTTTCACGGATTTAAAACACGTGTAAAGTTCAAAACCTTGCAATTTTTGCACGTGTTTTAAACTATTATCATTATAAAATGAATTAGATTATAAAAATACGTGTATTTTGGTTTAACATTTTAAAATATTAATCGTCTCTGCTAACTTCCCCTCGCACCAGAAATTGGGCAGTAGGAGAATCATACATCCGACGATGTACTACCACCAACTTTATACTTTTTTAGCATTGACAATAATGTTTTTGAGTTTTGTTTTAAAAATTATGAGTATTAGTATAAAGTTTTTGAGTTAAGTTATTAAAACATTAAGCTCAAAAACATACAATAAAACTCAAAAACATTACATATAAACTCAGTTATATTTTAGTTTTAACAGAAAAATAATTAAAATTTAACTTATAAATTTTTATAAGTTCAGAAAAAATACACATATGCTCAAAAACAAATAAAATTTGAAGTAATAAGCTTAAAAAAAACTCATATGCTCAAAAACAAATAAAGTTTAAGGTAATAAGCTCAAAAAAAATATTCATAAGCTCAAAAAAATATTCATAAGCTCAAAAAAAATATTCATAAGCTCAAAAAAATATTCATAAGCTCAAAAAAAATATTCATAAGCTCAAAAAAATATACATATGCTCAAAAAATAAGAAAAAGTGTGAGGTAGTACCTCCGATGTATGTTCCTATTTCTCAAAATTGAGCATTCTTTATTTTATCAGCGCTATTTCCTTATATTTGTTTAAAACATTTTCAAGCAAACATAAAGATAAACAATTGACTGAGAATAAAACGAGCATGCGTAATTTGCAAAAACATTACCGAATAGGAAATTGTCGAGACTCTTATTGACAACCAATTCATAAACGAGCGATTCCTCGCCCTTCACTAGGCAATATCCTAGTAACTGAACCAAGTTCTTGTGTTTAAGCATTGCAAGACGCTCGATTTCCGCTCTGAATTCTATATCTCCTTGGCCGGAGTCCTTTGATAGCCTTTTCACCGCGATTTTTTGCCCATTTGGTAACACGCCCTAAAAAATTTTTTAAAAAAATTAGTCGGCGTGTGAGCGAGAAAGTCTCGGCTCAAAAAAATATGTCACACATAACATGTACGTGTCTCACGTTACTGTTGTGGTCCGTCCAAGTTGACGGTTGTGGCGCAGTTAGGGTAAGAGTGAATATTGATAGGGTAATTTTATTAACCTTCCTAAGGTTAAAAGGAACAATGAAACGTCTGTTTTTTGTAGAAATAATTAATTTTTTTTTTCATCAAGTGGGGCACTTGCCCCACCGGGCCCCTGGATCCGCCCCTACACGTTAGAGTATTGGTATCGAAAGTTACAGACGTATTATATACCTTAAAAACATCACCAAAACCTCCTCTGCCAATTCTGTTATCAACTGAGAAATTGTTAGTAGCCTTTTGAAGGGTGGCCAAATCGTATTCCGATGACTCCTCGGCCTTGTAATCCATTTTCTCTGGCTTAATTTCCGATTTCATAAAGTTCAGTGGATTCCATCCTCGAGATACTTGGGATATCGGAGTTTGGGATTGGGATGGATTACTAGATGACCCATTCAGACTCAGCGACCCTTGCCCCGCTTGTGACTTCTCATAATCTGTGATATTAACAGAGTTTTACTCCCTTGTCCTAGTGAGTCGTACTTTTTTTTTTGACGACATTTAATCAAAGCGAAAAAAATAAAGGGACAAAGGCCATGTTTGGTAAACAGCATATTGGCCAAATTTCAGCATATTTGGGAGATTTAGCATGTTTGACCTACCAATATGCTATTTAGGGTGTTTGGTTAATCGCATATTGAAATAGTATATTGGGGTTCAATATGCTATTTTACAATATGTTGTTCCTACCTGCATATTGGATTAGCATATTAGAAAAAAAAAGTTGACTTATTTACCCTCTTAATAAAATACTAACATTCCTTTTATATATTTAATAAATATTTTTTCATGTCCTTATATGTCATATTTTATTTTACAAAGATTCTAGACAATCTGCTAATTTATACTGCTAATTACCAAACACCTCTAAAATAATTCTGCTAAATAAATCTACTAGTCAAATCCGCTAAATCATTCTGCTAGTCAAATCTGTTTTTTAAATCTGATTCTGTTAATATTAAATCTGATTCTGCTAATATTAATCCGCTGTTTACCGAACAGGGCCAAAGTTAGTACAAGTTTCTCCAACTTAACAAGAGAACTTAGTGGTGATATTAAGTAACTAATTAATTCAATTATCAGTAACGGAATCAAGATTTGATCTTAGGTGGCGACTAATTTCAACGAGATTACTTGGCTCTTGTTCTTTCTGACTTAATTTCATCTTCTTATATTTTGTTAAGTTCTATTCAGGTTCAATCAATTATATATCTTCAACTCATTTCTTCACAAAATTAACTTTTAATTCATCTACATTAACTCCATATGAGGTTCACTTAATAATTTAGTTCAATTCAATTCTACGCTATTTAATTTAATTCAGTTTGTTTCGGTCGAAAAGAACAGAATAGTTTCCTCCACGAATTTCATCTAATAAAATTCCACGAATTTCATCTAATAAAATTCCAAAATTTCTACTAATCGACTTTTTTCATTGTTCAACGGAGTTTACCATCTATGCTAGTTGATACGTAATTCCGCCACTAATTTAGATGTATGGAATTCTTACCATTACTTTGATTATTTTGCTGATTTTTTCTTTTGCGGATGCAAATGAAAGCTACGACGATGATAATTATCACCACTAAGATGACTATTACAACGGCAATTATTGTTCCGTTGCTTTTTTTCCCTGCAAACACCAAGGAAAACACGTTTAGCACGCGTACATCGACAAAGGCAAAATTTGAAAGGAAAAGGAACAAGTAATGCTGCAAGACAACCTCGAAAAAGAATCAAAATTTTAACTAAAATTTACGAGATTTTTATTTTCTAACAGGGGCAAGCGCCCTGTTAGTCATCCCTTAAATCCGCCACTGCATACATATATGACATTTTTCTTATGAATTACTTACGATATACTTCCTCCATTCAAATCCAACCTACACATATTTCATTTTAATCCATTTATATCCAAACTACCATTTTTCTAATAAAACCAAAAAAATTACTAAAATATCCTTATGAACACCAATTATTTACACAAAAGGCCATTGAATGACCCACTTTTAATCCACCATCACAGATTTAATTAATAAAAAACATCTTACGCACTTCCAAGTGTACTTTTAATAATTTTTTAATATATTTCTTAATATTTGTGCAAATACATATATGCGCTTTGGATTTAAACGGAGGAAGTATATATTACCCGCTTTTTAAATTTATATTCAAAACTCCAAACTTATATACTATATTCATACGAAGTATTTATTAAAAATAGATGCAATGTCGGTAAACCATCATCGTGACATCGTAAATTCGTAACATATAACGTACCTGATGTCTCCTTAGAAGAGGATTGAGTAATAGTTGAATTAGCTGTCAAAATACCGAAACAATGTGAATTATCTAGTCATTAACTTAAATATTAATGATATTCTATCAATTAATAACATCCATTTCATTCAATTTTATACAAGTAATTCCGTTGATTTATATACAACTGAAAATGAGAATTATTATTAGTAATAACAAGTCGAAATAAATTTATTTGGTTCGATCCACGGTCCAACAAGACAACAATTTATGTTAACTCGGACCGAACAAATTTTCAAAAATATAGTTTGCATGTAATCCTGTATCCAATAGTATGAAATACACGTTTTGCTAGAAAGGTTAAAGTTTTGTTAGTTAGGTATTTATATTTTGGAAAACTAAATTTATAACATCATACAAGTTTTTGTTCATTCAACACAATTGAATAATGAAACTAAGTATGTGTTTGGCCATGATTTTCAAATGTTTTTTCAACGAGAAAAAATGGAAGCGAGGTCAAACACTACTTTTCAAACAACTAAAAACTAATTTTATTAAACAGAAATTGTAATTGACCCCGACAAACAGATATAGCTACTTGTGTTTCTATTTTCACGTTGCTAAGGTGTTATTTGAGCGCCAAAACCAAAAAAAATATCGCAAAGTATTAATTTCCAGATTTTTTACCTCTTTTGTATATCTATATATAATTATATTTTAACAAAAAAAATATTTTTTTTTTCTGATAAAGTTTTTTAAAAAATTTAACCAAATAAGACCAATTTTATCAAGAAATAGTTTTATAAAAACTCATTTATAAAAGTAAAAATTCTTTTTCATAAGCAATGCCAAACCAGCTCTAAAATAGGTCAATTTGATCCGGCCTATCTAGTCTACTCTTATATTCGGCTTGGCTTGGACCAAACCAATGTGTTACATTTCGGTCTTTGGTTCGTCTTTTTCCATAGTTTGGTCTTTGATCCGATCCAATTTTGACGAATAATAAGCACCTTGGTATGTAGGGTGTTTCCGACTAATCCTCGCTCCTCCATTGACTATAAAATCGAACTTACTTTAAATTCAGGCGATAATCGCGTGGCCTTGAGCTTAGACTCGAGCTCAGTTTGACTGAATAAAAAATGTTTGAAGGTAAGATTTAAAATTTCTTCCAAGAATTCATTTTTTTTGCTTAAACCGTCTTAACTAATTAAGATGGCTCTCAGCCTCTCACACACTCGATTAAAATAGAGGTGGAAATAAAAGAATGTTGTGCCTTAATAACTTACTTAATCCCGCAACAAAAGAGAAAATACTAATCGAAATAGTAATCAGATGATAACAATTTCTCACATGGTGGTGCGGGTGGAGATGTATTAGATGTCGGCGGGGGTACGAGTGAAGATGTATTAGAAGTCACCGGGGGTGCCGGTGAAGATGTATTAGTAATCGGCGGGGACGTCAACAAAGTAGCATCTGTCAAACAACCAAAGATGATTTAGGATCGACAGACATGAGCCATCCTGTACACATTAATCCTCGCTCGTAATTCATATAATGTGAATCATAATTATTTACAATAATAAGTCTCATTGAAGACGGGCATATCTGTCACAAGCTAAAGACGGGTCAAGTAATACTCAAGTTGAATTGGTAGATAAGACGATTAGCATTATGCTTTTGTCCCGTCTTCTGTTTGTGACGGGTATGTCCGTCTTTAATGAGAATTTGTGAATTATTTACGAGAAGAGATTAATATACCTGGACAAAGTCCGATAATAAAATTCATGGAAACGCTGCAGTACATTGTAAAACCGTCAACAAAATCTGCATCGTTGCCAAAAGCGTTGCACATACAGACACTACTTAACGCAGTTTCCGATGTAATACTAGTGCAGCAAGTCGTCGAATTACCGACTGTTGCTACATCGCAACCGCCTTGTAGTATCTTACGAACACATGATGTGTTAGTAGAGCTAGTCCACTCTGCAGATGCTGGAAATAAAAGGCATAATAGCATGAACACGAACACCGACAGCAATCTTAGAGCCATTAATAATTTTAGTGTTTCTGCTCTGAAATTCACGGGATTAGATATATTGTATAGTTTGATATATTGTTGATATTACATATATCAAAACTTAAAAGTCTTGTTTATTAGAGGATGGTGACGGTTTGAACATTTCCAGCCAGTAGACATGTTGTGAGTCTACAACTAGCAAATAAGAACATGAAAATAAACGGAAGTGCTTACATAGTAACATAGTTGATGGGTACTCCGTACTCTGGTTGTTCTGTACGTATCGCTACCAACGACGTTATCATCGATTGAATCGGTCTCATTTTCGAAAGATTGAGGTTGTTGGTACGTCTGTAATGCATAGTACTATATTACAACTATAAGGAAGCAGGAAAATACCGTCCGAATAAATGCAATTAGAGGATTATACAACCAGAGGTATACATCTATTAATATAGATTTCGAGCTTTATAACAACGATTTTGAGCTTATGTATATATTTTACGAGCTTTATTGAAAAGAATCTGAGCGTCTTTATAAAAAAAATTGTAAATCATAACATTATATTGAAACTAAAAAATAATACATATAAAACCCAAAGATTTTAATTTTAACACTACAAAATCATAGGGTAAGAAAAAATTGTTAAAAGCTCGAAAAAAATTACATATAAGCTCAATTAAATTTGTATTAGATGTACGATACTCATATACATCTTGATATATAGTCCTATTTATGGAAAAAAAAAATTCGAAAATTGTTTCTTAGACAACTTCATTTATTGCCTTGGATAAATCAGTCTCTCCGTCTTGGCGATCTCGATCCTAAGAGCGTGTTGTGTTGATTTGTACAATTGCGGGTAGCGGGTTGATATGTGAGATCGCTAAGACGGTAAAATGGTACAAGGTTATCGACTTGGTTAAAAATGTTATGTAAACCTAGATGGATACAAGTATACAACTTACGATTTTTGTCACTTAAAATTGAAAATTTCAAAATTCTTTCGAGTTTACCTTATGGCATCACTTGTTTGTTTTCGATGAAATTTTCCGGCCCTTTAAGGGTAAGTCCCGGCTCTACCACTGCTTACAAATGAATTTTTCAACAACCGTTGTCTAATCTTGTACTTCCTCCATTCTAATCAATTCTATACATTTCACTTTTTAGCCACTATTCATAAGTCATGTGAGATTTTGTTTTAATTGTCTTAGCAAGTACACTGTGAATATCAAAATTTATAATTTTTATTGCTATGTAATTAAAGATATTAACAAAAGAAAACGGATATTGGCGAACGTGAATAAAGTAAATGTATAGAATTGATTGGAATGGAAGAAGTACCATTTTACCGTTTTATAGCAGCACATCATCATCCCACTAAGATGTGTTCTTACTTGGTGTCGTGTTTGTGAACTCTCGCGATAATAAAAAAAACAGTATAAAAATTGTATCGAAAAGTGCGAGATTTTAAAATTTTGATATACATAACATCAGATTAGAAAACTTTTATGAAAAATACAACTTAAATTAATACAAGGAATGACAAATAACTCAATAAAACACAAATACAATAATCGGCTCGAGTCTGAACTACAGAGTCAATAACTGTAATTAAGTACAATGCTCGTTAGCTGAACCGTGAAAACCTCATGTAGGCACCGACTTCAACCTGTTCATTCGTTAAAAACAAACGCCACAATCAATGGAGAGCAACTCATAATCAATTTAACAAGCGAATCTTGTGAGAATGATAAATAAATAATCGGTTTTTCTAACGTGTGCCCTAATATAAAAATATTTATAAGATATTCTCACTAATTATGATAAAATTAACTAAGGAGTCGTTTGGTTCGCCATGGGAATATAAAATTTCCGGGAAGATCAAATTCATACAAACTTGAAAATCACGTGAATTGTTTAAATGTTGTTTGGTTGAATGCGAGAAGTTCAATTCATATGGGAATTCCCACTTACCTAGGGGGTCCTAGGTAAGTGACTTCCTACATTATGTGAGAATTGGAGTTTACGTAGGAAGTTGCACTTCCCATGAATTATGCAACCAAACGACACTCCATTTAGCAACTTCCCAGGATTTTCGAATTCCCATGTTTTTAAGAGGCAACCAAACAACCCCTAAGTTTATACTTGAATTATCATAAAAATATTCGATTTAAGGGCACACGTTAGAAAAACCGATAAAGAATAAGCGGTAAAAGATAACAAACAATAATGCAACACATTATCACAAATGTACAATTGATAATACAACCTTAAACCATTATCAACATCATGTTTAGACTTCTTTTGTTTCTTCATGGTTTGCCATTTGAGAATGCCAACATATAAGACAATGAAAACTGTCACCGTAAAGACGACAAATCCAATTCCAATAACTTTTCCGTTGATTTTTGCTGTACATAACAAAAGACAAGTTTAGCACAAAATCTCCGTCGTCGCAAATTTGCGACGGATTAAGTAACACACGGGAGATAACACAAAATAGGGTATCTAGTCAGTATTCACTAGCAAACTGTTTTGTTTTACACTGGGGAGTAAGTAATAATTAGCCCGGCCTTCACAAACTTATAACGGATATGTCCGTCCTAAGGCAAACTTGCTACAAGTTTAGTACGACGGCCTATATTTGACGCACTTGTCCAAAAAAGCAAATAAACTAGGAGAATACGGAATTACGGAAAATAAGAGCATTTTCAATGGTTAAAAAAACTTGTTTGTAATTTGGTAAATAGCTAGCGGATTGGTAAATTTTCAGCATATTCAAGGCTTTTAACATGTTTGACTTTTCAATCTACTCATTTGAATATTTGGTAAACACCGTATTAAAACAATGAAACAGTAGATGGAAGCTCAATCTACTATTTTCCAAACGTTGGTGGATTGTGAAAATGAACCCGTCGTCCATTTACACATAAATACAACAATCTATTAACTTAAAACTGCTAATTACCAAACAATTCTGTTGAGAATCAACTAATTGAAATATACTTCGTACTAGTCAAACATGTCAATCTGTTTGACCAATTTAAAAAAATAAAAATAAAAAGAAGTAATTTTTAAAAAGTGTGATACGTGATAGATAAACCATCTCAACAAAAAGAGTCATTGGGTTTGAAGACCGTGTGTGTTGGGAGGATTCGAACCCGTAATTTTCGGTCACACTGGCTCTGATATCGTCATAGATGAACCATATCATCCCAACCAAAACTTTAAGGTTATGGTTGAAACCCAACTATTATTAATATTCCTAATAATCCGATGATCAAATTTCTCACCTGGGAGTGGGCGTGCGGGTGAAGGCGGCCTGGACGTCAATAATGAAGCGCCTGTGAATCAAATAACGAAATGTAAAAACAACAATATCAGAACCTTAATCCAAAGATAATTTAGGATCGACAAACATAAATCATCCTGTAAAACCGTTAAATAATGATTTTTATACCTGGACAAAGTGTGACAATAGAATTCAAGTCAGAACTGCAGTACATCATAAAACCAACAACAAAATGTGCATCACTGTCAAAAGCGTTGCACATACACACACGGCTGAACTGAGTTTCTTCTGAAATACTGCTGCAGCACGTCGTCGAATTACCGACTGTTGCTGCATTGCAATCGCCTTGTAGTATCTTACGAATACACGATGTGTTAGTAGAGCTAGTCCATTCTGCAGATGATGCCGGAAACAAAAGGCATAATAGCATGAATACAAATACTGGTAGCAATTTCAGAGCCATTAATAATTGTAATATTTCTGCTCTGAAATCTACGGGATTAGATATATTGAAACGTTTGGTATTTTGTTGATAGACAATTAGACATATATCGAGATTCGAGACGAGACTATTTATGAGACTTTTAGTCCGTAATCGGTATGTAGTACGGTCTACGCAGTACAGAGTTTTTTTAATTAGTAAACGGAAGTGCTTACACAGTAACATAGTTGCAGGGTCAGAGTTTTTTTAATTAGACACGGTCGCTATTTATTAAAAAATGGTCAGATTTTGCAAAAGAAAACACGAGATGAAACTGTCGCACAGGATAAACTACGGTTTCAGCTAATATAATACGAAAGTAAACGGAAGTGCTTACATAGTAATCTAGTTGCAGAGTACTCGGTCCTCTGTTTCGACATTATCGTATTGAAATCGTCTTGTAATGAAGTGAATCAGTCTCATTTTGAAAGATTGAGGTTGTTGGTACGTCTACATGGAAGCTATAAAATACCGATGATCCGTGATAAAAAAAAACTCGGCTTTTATTAACCCGCTTCATTGAGCCTTTGATCATTTGGTCACGCTGACTCAGATACAATACGAGAAGATCGTCTCACCCAAAGTTTTAAGAAGTTTTAAGGTGGGTGATTGAGGCACAATCAATAGTCTTAACGTGTTAGACCCGTAAAACGTGTCGGGTTGGTTGGAAATAATAATACGGGTTATGGTTGAATACGGGTTAGGTTGAATATGAGGCAGGTCAAATGAGACTTAGAGTATGGCAATGGTTGTAAAAGAATTGACAACTTTATGTCGAACATTGTATCATTTAAGATGAAATACGATAATAAATTTTCCATATCGATTTGTGTAATTATGGTGTTGTTTGGTAAACAACATATTGAAAGAAATTAAGAGATTCCGACATAATTAGTAGGTTTAACCAGTCAATCTACTATTTTCACGTGTTTGTAAACAGCATATTCTCATAGCATATTGGTCGGAATCTACTCTTTTTGAATATGCCGCTAATAGCAGCATATTGTATTAGCATATTCAATTTAAACATGAAACCGTTCTAATTATTATGTAATCTAATATTTACAAAATACCATTTTTTAATCTGCTAATTTAATTTAATAGTCAAACCTGCTATTAAAATATATTAACCGTATTATGCTAACGTTATTATGAATATACTTATGCCGTTTGCCAAACAAGGCTATAACTTTTATTTTAGACGGTCTCCTATAAGAATTTGTGGGCGATACTTTTTTTGTTGAAAATATAGGTCATGTTTCGTAAATAGCATATTGTCCACTTTTCAGCATATCTTATTGGTTTAGCATGTTTGACTTACAAATATGTTATCGAGAACGGTTGGTTAATGACATATTGCAATAGTATATTAGGTTCTAATATGCTACGTATTTTACAATATGTTAGCTCATACGACATATTGGGTTAGCAGTTTTTTTAAAAAAAATTACCCAATTTAAAATTATTAACCTTATTTTTATATATTTTATAAAGAATTTATTCATGCCCTTAATATACCAATTTAAAATGTTTGATTAATGATATACTACAATAGAATATTAACATCTCAGTCTAGTTACATTTATACAATTTTTATTACATTATTATATATGACCTCAACATACCAAAATTCAGATATTAACTTTTATATATGTATGCATACCTAAAATGTAAAATTCTTTAAAATTTATCTAAGCATATATAACATATATATATATAATCGGTAAAAATAATATCTGCTGATTATATCTTTATATTAATTTTTATTTTTGATGACAGGGAGGTTTGATCCTCTTGGGCACACAACAATATCATGCTAACCACTGCGTACTATGTAAGCTCAATTCACGGGATTAATCCTCACTGAATTTGAGAAAACCCGTATCTACATTAGACCATTATTGAATATAGGTAAATGTCGATATTGTAAAATCATTAAAGTTACAACTTTAATACAGAGACTTATAATAAAAAAGAACGGAACAGGACTCCCGAAATCTCGAAAACGGCCTCAAACATATAATGCTTATTTCAAGTGAAACATGCATCTAATAGAACTCTGCCAACGTACATTAAAAATGCAGTCATAACAATTATCACGAGTATGACGAGGGTTAATATCACCAATAACTCGTGGTCCGTTCCTGCAATACGATGAAAACATATCAAGCCGTACGTAGCACCAAAACGGACACGAACACGAACACGGACACGACATGGATACGGGACACGGTATCCCATAAAATTTAGGACACAAGACACGACATTTAAATATAATAAAATATATATTTTATGGTTATAAATAACGTATAATTTTATTTTTATGATGTATTTGAAACTAAATCTAAACAAGTAAAGGTACAATTCGACCTTTATTATGACTAATTCTCATTTTTCATTTTTTCCACCCAAATTCATCTTTTAATCGATCTTTTTTAAAATTTTATTCCTCGTCTAAATTATAATATGTTTTGACATGTGTCCAACGAGTGTCGGGTGTCCGAGTATCGGACACGGGACGGCTAATTAGGAGAAGTGTTCGTGCTACCTAGATCAAGCCTTGTGTGGAACATTTTACTCCAATTCTTCAAATTATGTTCTCCGATGACGTCGTGTCCGACACTCGACAATCTAGTGTAGACTTCGACACTTGGACAATTCATAAAAGTCGATTCTTCTGACCATATTATACAACCAGATGTATAAGAGTATCATACTATAATGCATTTAATTTAGCTTATGTAGTTACGTATATATTTTTTGAGTTTTTAAACTATTTTGAGTTATATTTTAATATTTTGACATTTAAATTAAAATGTAGTTGAACTCACGTGTATTGTTTTTAATTGTATAATAATTTTCTAAGCTTAATATATTTGTAAAACAGTTCATAAAATTTACAATATAGCTCATATTCTTTCCGTTTAAGCTTGAATTTTTATTAAAAAAACTCAAAAATATGTACCATTAATCCTATACATCTGGTTATATAATCCACTCACTGTAATTTAGCTTATATTATACCATACCGTGAAATTTTAATTACAATAATACAAAAAATTGAGATGAATGAACCCTTGTCTGCATTCTTTCGTAACCCTTTAATTATTGATATAAAAATACAAAAAATACATATTTTATCATAGATTATCATCATTTTTATTATTACACCATTTTATACTTATATATATATATACCTATTTTATTACTCTATACTTCTAGTACATTTTAATCTCAAATTATAATCGGTCTTTCAGTAAATTTATTGAAATCTCGTCATGATAGAAGAACTAATGTCCACTTTATAAATTATAAGTCTAAGAAGAAAAAACGCTTTAAATAATTACGTTACTTCTTACCATCATCGGTCGATGAACTAGAATATAGAAGACGCAGCGACCGAGACGACCCAACTGATTTTTTAGTCGTATTTGTCGATCTTGTATAATTACCTCGAGTTGTTGAACCATCTATTACCTTGTAAGTAAACAAAATATCGTCAAAATCTCTACAGAAAACGAAAAAAAAGTAGTAAACAATTAATTAAAACGAAGAGAAAATATATTCATACAGCAAAGAATATCGACTTCTTCATATACAGTGCTAACGATGAAGCAATTCGACACAAAACTAAACTTGAAAGTTTCATCGACGTCAAAAGCGTTGCACATACACTCCGAATCAACCCGTGTCTCGTTCAAAATAGCGTTGCAACATTTCATATCGTCTCCAATTGACTCGCTGCAAACCCGTTCTAATACTCTTGTAACGCACGGCGTAAAACTTGTTATTGGTGACGACGAAACCCATTGTAACATGAACATCGACATTATTATCGATTTTAAAGCTGTTAATTTCGGCATTTTTATTGTTTTTTGATGTTTTTTTTGCGCATTAATTTTTTGTTTATCAAATTGAAATGATTTAGAGATACTAATTAATATGTAATTTTTAAATAAGTTTACGAGTCATTGTGTACTGATGGAAATGCGAGTGCACTCACACGTACAATGCAGGCCAAACGTAATTACATAGTGCAACTAGCAAATAATTAATAAGAATATAAATATTCTAGTTGGCTAGATAGTATTGATTTTTTTTTAATGGCGTTTTAAACTAATTTATTTAAAAAAATAGGAGGGGCGGATGAGTAATAATATACGGTACTTGACTAGGGTTTGCAATCATCCATACCTTATTTGTCGACATGGCTTGGGCGAGGGACGGAGCCAGAATTTGAGCTTGTGCTATACGATACTCTTGGAAAAAATATCCAAAAATTTAACTAAATAGTCCGAGGGGAGGGGGCAGCGCCACCATACCAAGCTACAATGTCGGATCGAGCTGGGCCAACCCAAGTATTGGCCGAGTGCTCGGCCTATGTTGTTTGTCACGTCTATTTTACGCGATAAATGTAATTCGGAAAATATACGCGGTACTTTTACGGTTTGACATTTTGCACGAATGGCGCAAGGGTGGAGTCTAGTGGTTAAAACTTGGGTGAAAGTCCCAGGAGACCCGGTTCAAGCCTCCCCAAGAGCAAAATCTTGTGGAACATTCTTGGCCCGAGTCCAAGCCTAAATAGACTTCGAGCCTGTCACCTTGGGTGGTTTACCTGGTGTATGTGGTTTGCAGGCTATCACATATACCCGCGGGTTTACCCAGTGCGCACCAAAGGTAGCGGCTGCGGGTTCCCACATCACCAAAAAAAAAAAAAAAACTTTAAAAGGTCATAACTCGTGTTTACGAGTTCAGAAAGCGACTATCTTTTTTTTAGAAAAAAAAAAATTGATAATCCTTCCGCGAACTACAATTTAAAAAATAAAGTTTAGCGTTAAATTTTGCGACGGAATTAGGATGATAGAATAAGTTCAATTGTACCGTATTCTTTGCGACAAGTGTTTGCATTGACGAAAGTACTCGGTAATAAGCAAAAAGGAGAGACAACTCTTTACAAATGAAGGGCTCGTTTGGTTGACATAGGGGAATTAAAGTTCCCGAAAACCTCAAGATCACATGAATTAATTCCTTGGTGAGTGACTTCCCACATGATGGAGGAAGTAAATTCACGTGGGAAGTTCTATTTCCCATGATATTGGCAACCAAACAACAACATGATTTTACACTGTCTAGCAAGTTCAACATGCCAGGATTTTAATGAGTAACCAAACAAGCCCTTAGTACAATGTTATTTCCACAAATTAATTGGATGTCGTCACGGTACAATAATAACAAAACCGTTCGAATAAATTTGAGAGGTCCGGTCGAAAAGTTAAACTAGGTTCCGAGATTAAATTTTATAGCAAATGTTAAGTAAATGAACTTAAGAGGTCTCGATTTTGAACTATAAAAGCTAAATAAACCGCCGTTAGAGCGAGTAGGGTTAACTTCGACGTTGGCTACTTTTGTTTCTGAGGCCAAGCTAAGAAGCCAGCATCAGTTGTACTAGAACTGACGCTTTGTGAAGTTGTCGACGATGTAGTCGTTGATTGATCTGAACTACTATTATAGAAGAATCCTTGTTCAGGCGTTCCAATCTCGGGTTTAGTGTTAAGTTTGTGGACTACAGTCGACATATCCGGCCTCTTGTCAACGTCGTCGTGCACACAAATTAGACCTAAATGGATGCATTTCTCGACTTCATCGCTTGAATACGAGTCTTTTAACATTGGGTCTATAAGCGCTAAGGGATTCCCGTTTGTGCAACATCTCCATGCCTACAAAGATGTTATATTCGGAATTTAGATATAAAATTAAACATTTGAAAATTACGGCCTGATATAATTGATTGATCTCGAGTTATATACTCACAAATCCCATGAGGTTTTCGGCTAGGTCGCCAGATTGACTGCTAATCCTTCGTCCACTGATAATCTCCAAGACTATCGCGCCAAAAGCATAAACATCTGATTTTGTTGAGAATTGTCCGCGATATCTATACTCCGGAGATATGTAATCCCTGTAATTATCGAGTATTTATTAAATCAATATACGTTCTTTAACGATTTAAGGTTGGAGAACCAGGGCTAAGGGAACAGAGGAAACATAAATAAATATAATAATAATGTGTGCTGAATTTAATAAAGCTGAGATGAATTGAACTGAGTTGGATGAAGCTGAACGGAACTGAATTGAACTGAACTTAATGACGCTAATAAGTTGAGCTGAACTGAACAAAACCGACAGAGATGAGCTGAACTGAAATGAAATGAGATGTGAATGAGTCAGAAAGAATAGGGCCTTACCCGGTTCCAGCAATGTTACGGGTGTAGATATGAGTTTGTTCGACACTACATATTCTTGCCAACCCAAAATCTGCAATCTTCGGTTTCATATTTGCGTCTAACAAAACGTTAGGTGCTTTCAGATCACGATGGATTGTTCGTTTAGGAGCGTCATCGTGTAGATATAACAATCCTCGCGCAATGCCCTTAATGATCTGAAACCGAATTGGCCAACTCAATTCCTGTCTTTTTTTATCATCTGTGTTGTGAACAAACAAATCATTTCAGTATGTCACAAGCTACAGAGTAATATTTATTTTCGATATATTTTATATTTAGGTCCTGTTCTTTTCGGCTGAAACGAGCTGAATTGAATTAATTGAAGTAGGGCTTAATTGAAGTAAATTGAGTGGAACTGAGGTGAACGGGATTTAGTTGAACTAAAAGCTAATTTTGTGAAGAGATTAACTGAAAATAATTGATTGAACGTAAATAAAACTTAACGGAATACAACTAAGAAAAACTGAAAGGAGCTGAAATTAAGCCAGAAAGAACAGAGTCTTAGTTACCGAATAGGAAACAGTCGAGACTCTTGTTGGGCACTAATTCATAGACGAGTAAGGCCTCGTTCTCCTTTAAGCAAAATCCGAGTAATTGAACTAGATTTCGATGCTGAAGTTTTGCAAGAAGTTCGATTTCAGCCTTGAATTCTGTATCACCTTGGCCTGAATCCTGTGATAGCCTTTTTACTGCAATTTCCCGTCCATCTAATAGGGTACCCTACAAGCAGAGGAAAGAAATAGATAGTTATGTTGTGCGGTAGCGTGAATACCTCGTGTTTGGCCTCTACTGCGTCAATGTTCACTGTCCATAATAGTACATATTGTCTGCTTTAGGCCAAGCCCTCACGGATTTACTCGGGAAAAAGCAGCATACCTTGTAAACAGAACCAAACCCTCCTTTGCCTATTATCTTATCCTTTGAGAAATTATCAGTGGCAGCTTGAAGAGTCGATAATTCGTATTGTAGCGACTCATCCGCCTTGACACCGCTCCTACTGCTCACTGAAGATGACTGTTTGGACATCGTTGGCATCGGAGTCTGAGTCTGGGTCTGGGTCTGAGTCTGAGTCGGAGTTGGAGTCGGGGATATTGGAGAAATATCAATCGAAACATTGGGATTTGATTGTCCCTCGTTCTTTATTAATCCTACATACATAGGCAATTTTTGAAATAAACGATTAGTCAGTGGCGGAGCTATGATTTACTGTTAAGGACCGTAAATTTCAACGGGGTACATGAGTAATGCCGTAAGTAAACTTAAAAAACATTTGAAATTAATTTATGTTTTCAATTTTTAGCGAGGACGAGTGCCTATCAATATTGAGTTAATTTAACATGATTAAGTTTTTTTTTAAAATTAATTAAAACTAGTTTTACTCCCGGGCAAAAAAAATGGAAGGCGTCGATTTTACAACTATGATATAGTGAGTTTATAACATAATTTTCATTTTATCAACAGTAAAATTAGAAAGATATATATGAGCTAAAATTAAATTAGATAATTGCACCGACTTTGAATTAAATTAAATTTAGATCTACCTAATTAATGGGAGAGAGGGTAATTAAATCAATAAGAAGTAAGGTAATGTCACTATCACAAAAGAAAAAAAGAATTTTTTTTATTTTATTTTAATAAATTAATAACCAATCAAATCTCTTTAAATTTTATTCTTTTTATGGTATAGAGATTTTCAGTTGGGACAAGTGCCCTGCTAATATTGAGTTAATTTAACTCGATTAAGCTTTCACGATTATTACCAGTATAATTATAAGGATTATGAGGATGAAGTGATGTATTCGGTAACGTCTTTGATCGTCCTCTGCATATGCAAATGATGGATATGACAATGATAATTATCACAACTATAGTGACTACTATTGGCACAACAATGGCAGTTATTATCATTTGGTTTGCTACTCCTGCACATAAAGACGGGAATTAATAAATTAACGTTAAATAAATAAATGATTGGGATGTAGGAAATAATTTTATTTATCTGGTAAAATAATAACAAATACGGAGTATAATTCTAGTGCGATAAAATTCCGAAATAATATAATAAGGGAGATCAGATGTAGGCAGTATTGGTCTCTTGTTAACAATACATATATCATTACATCTAGGTTGTTTACAATCTAGAAATGTCAATGATCATTATATTGTCCAATATTTTTTTTCTATACAAAGTCAAAGTAGCTGTTTATTGTCCACTTGATTAATTAATTTTTTTTAATCTTGAAAAGTCAAAGTAGTTTAGTTCTAATGATTAACTAAACACTAGTTGTGCGAAAAAAAAAAATTATACAACCAAATGTATAAAAGTAATATATAATCATAATGTATTTAATTGAGCTTATATATATATATTTTTTTGAGCTTTTAAAATATTTTTAGTTATATTTTAATTAGTTGACATTAAAATTAAAATATAGTTGAAATTATATGCATTGTTTTTAGTTGTATAATAATTTTCTAAGCTTAATATATTTGTAAAAGAGTTTATCAAATTTATAATACAGCTCATTCAAAACAACACAAATATCACAAAATATAATCAGATGACAACTAGCTTACCCGAGGGTGAATATACATCATAAGCAGGCGGTGTCATCAACGAAGAATAATCTGTGGAAAAATAATTACTCTCATACAAAACGCCTTATATAACAGAAATACATTGTTTACATATAGTAATTAATTAACTAACTTACCCGGGGTTAAACTCGTATTCGGATCTGTAAAAACGCAGTACACAAACATATGATCAAAACGATAACTAATAAATTACAACAAAGTAATTACCAAAGAATGAAATCGAGCATCAGAATTCTAAACCACGGTATATGAGCATCGTACATCCTAATGCAAATCTAATTGAGATTATATGCAAATCTTTTTAAGCTTTTTAAAATTTCGACTCACATTTTAATTTTTACGTGTTAAAATTAAGGGCTTGTTTGGTTGACATAGAGGAATTAAAGTTCCCGGGAACTTCAAGATCACATGAATTTACAATTCATGTGAATTCGCAAAAAGTGTTTGATTCGCATATGGGAAGTTAATTCATTCGGGAAGTTCTATTGACCAAGGGGGACTTGGTGAGTAACTTCCCACATAATGGAGGAAGTAAATTCATGTGGGAAGTTCTATTTCCCATGATGTTGGCAACCAAACAACAACATGATTTTACACTTCCTAGGAAGTTCAACATCTCATGATTTTAATGGGTAACCAAACAAGCCCTAAGAGTAGTTTTTTTGAGAGACCGCCTCTCAATAAGCTTATTGAGAGATTATTGTACAAATTTAAGAAAAAGCGGTATTAAAATTAATAAAATGGTTACAAATCATGATTAAAGATAAAATAAGTACATTTATTAGGTAAATATGTACGAAATTATTATGGTACGATCAATGACAAAAGGGTGACGAAATACAAATAAAACGTAAAAAAGAATGGCCTCTCAATAATTTATTGAAAGACCGTCTCTTCAAAGTTTTAGCGTAAAATTAATATTTTGATTTCATTTTTTTATATAAACGCTCAGATTTTTTTCAGTAAAACTCTTAAAATATACATATAAGCTCAAATTCTTTGCTATAAAGCTCTAAATCTATATACTATGTATACATCTGGTTGTATAATCCACTAACCGGTGCTTACCTCCGCAACTTTGGACAAGACTATCGACATACACGGTGCAGGACGACGTAGAATCGGCTAAAAAGTATGGGCTAATATTTAAAGCACTGCACATGCATGGTTGATTTGCCAGAGCTCCCTTTTTCGCGGTCTCGGTGCAGCAAGACGTATAATCGGCGGCCGTTTCCCCGCAATATGTTTGAAGAAATGTTGCAAGACATGTTGAAGTTGTATTACTTGCTCCTAGTACAATTTTTGGTGATCCGAACCAGGATAATATCCACACCAATGGTAACACTTTTTGCCGCGTAAATTTTGACATTTTTTTTATATTGAATTTCGGTTTTAACAGTTTTTTGAAGTTTTTTTTTGTTGATTTCATGGAGATGTTTTATATGTTGGTATGCTTGTATGGAAGGTTGATAATTTGTGGAGGAGCACTCACCTTATTGAGTATAATTTATCATGCATTTTGCAACTAGATATTAAGAATAACACTACAACAAATTTGATCAATGAGAACGGTTAGAAAGCGTTTTTAAAACTATTTTACACCTTGTTGATCAAAGAGAACAGTTAAAATTAAGTCAACCGGGTCTCTTTGATATCAGAACCGTTCTCTTTGATATTTTATAGAGGACGGTTATACAAGACCCACTCTCTTTGATATATTAGTTTTTTTTGGCGCCTTCACTTAACCATTTCAAAGAGAACCGTGAATATTGTAACCGTTGTTGTTAATTTCAAAGAGAACAAGTTATACAAAGAACCGTTCTCGTTGTTAATTTCAAAGAGAACATGCTATACAACGAAGCGTTCCTGTTGTTAATGAAATAGATCGGACTCTTTGGCCAAGAAGTAATTGATGATTTATAATAATTTATATATTTCCAGCTTAATTTTTATGTTAAATTATATATTTTTATTAATTATTAATTAGTTAAACATACATATGAATAACCAAATATTTAAAAACAGACTCGTACATTTGTTATACGGGAATAAAACTAGTGGACCTAATAGCCCAAATTGGTTGAGTCGGGTTGCCCCACTTATGTTGTTCGTCACGTCTATTTTACGCGATAAATATTATTTGGAAAATACACGCGGTACTCGTAAGGTTTGACATTTTGCACGAAAGGCCCAAAATTCTGAACCAAGAGACTTTAAGAGACCATAACTCGTGTGTACTACCTCAGAAAACAACTTTTTTAAAAAAAATTGATAAATTATTTTCCATACTAGGATTTTAAAAAAAGGTAGTCCTTAAATCTTGCTACGCAATTAGGAATAAGCAAAACGGAGAGAAGGCTCGTTACAAATTTAGTACAATGTTATTTCCACAAATTAATTGGATGTCGTCACTCGTCACGGTACAATAATTACAAAACCGTTCGAATAAATTTGAGAGGTCTGGTTGTAAAGTTAAACTAGGACCCGAGATTATAGTGAAACTAAAATGAACCTAAGACGTCTCGATTTTGAACTATAAGCGCTAAATACACCGTTGGAGCGTGTAGGGTTAACTTCAACGTTAATTTGCTACTTTTGTTTCTGAGGCCAAGCTAAGAAGCTAACATCAGTCGTACTAGAATTGACGCTTTGTGAAGCTGTCGACGATGTAGTCGTTGATTGATCGGAACTACTATTATAGAAGAATCCTTGCTCAGGCGTTCCAATCTCGGGTTTAGTGTTAAGTTTGTGGACTACAGTCGACATATCCGGCCTCTTGTCAACGTCGTCGTGCACACAAATTAGACCTAAATGGATGCATTTCTCGACTTCATCGCTTGAATACGAGTCTTTTAACATTGGGTCTATAAGCGCTAAGGGATTTCCGTTTGTCCAACATCTCCATGCCTACAAAGATGTTATATTCGGAATTTAGATGTAAAATTAAACATTTGAAAATTACAGCGTTCTGATATAATTGATTGTATAATTGATTGAACTCGAGTTATATATACTCACAAATCCCATGAGGTTTTCGGCTAGGTCGCCAGATTGACTGCTAATCCTTCGTCCACTGATAATCTCCAAGACTATCGCGCCAAAAGCATAAACATCTGATTTTGTTGAGAATTGTCCGCGATATCTATACTCCGGAGATATGTAGTCCCTGTAATTATCGAGTATTTATTAAATTAATTTACGTACTTTTAACAATTTAAGGTTGGAGAACCGGGGCGAAGGGAACAGAGGAAACGTAAATAATGTGCTGAACTTAATAAAGCTGAGACGAATTGAACTAAGTTGAATGAAGCTGAACGGAACTGAATTGAATTGAACTGAACTTAATGAGCTAATAAGTTGAGCTGAACTGAACTAAACAGAACAGAAATGAGCTGAACTGAAATGAGCTGGAAATAAATCAGAAAGAATAGGGCCTTACCCCGTTCCAGCAATGTTACGGGTGTAGATATGAGTTTGTTCGACACCACACATTCTAGCCAACCCAAAGTCAGCTATTTTCGGGTTCATCTTCGCATCTAGCAAAACATTAGGTGCTTTCAGATCACGATGGATTGTTCGTTTAGGAGCGTCATCGTGTAGATATAACAATCCTCGCGCAATGCCCTTAATGATCTGAAACCGAGTTGGCCACTTCAATTCTTCTCTTTTCGTGTCATCTGTGTAATGAATGCATTAGACATCTTCATAAGAGGGTTTAGGGTTTAGGGTTTAGGGTTTACCGAATAGGAAATAGTCGAGACTCTTATTAGGCATTAATTCATACACGAGTAACGCCTCGTTCTCCGTTAAGCAAAATCCTAACAATTGAACAAGATTTCGATGCTGAAGTTTTGCAAGAAGTTCAATTTCCGCCTTAAATTCTGTATCGCCCTGCCCGGACTCGTGTGATAGCCTTTTCACAGCGATTTCTCGTCCATCTAATAACGCGCCCTAGAACCAAACAAAGCCTTAGATTTAAAGGTCGATCATACAAAGATGTGAAATGAAACCTGGGATTTTTTAAACGGAAAATGAAATAGCGTCACCTTATAAACAGAACCAAAACCACCTCGGCCTATAATATTGTCTTCTGAGAAATTATTAGTGGCAGCTTGAAGAGTCGATAATTCATATTGCAGGGATTCCTCGGTCTTGAAACCGACCCTATTGCTCACCGAGGAATACCCCTGAGACACCAGAGACACCTGAGATGGCTGAGACGATGTGGAAATCGAAGGCTGAGCTACGGGAGGATCGTGAATAAAGGCACTCTGACTTGACACTCCCGCTACATTCGCAGTTTTTAAGATAAAACGGTGAGTTTCGAGATTACATAAGCGACCATCAATTTTTGGTAAACCGCATATTGATTAATTATTAGCATATTTAAGGGTTTTAGCATGTTTGACCGGTCAATATGCTAATTTGATGAAATAACATATTTGGGATTAATATGTTGTTTTACAATATGCTACTTACACAATATTTATCGTAATCTGCTAGTTACCAAATACTCAAATTAATTCTACTAATTATAATAGGTTAGTCAAACCTTCTGTTGAAATCTGACATTTATAGGTCCTGTTTGGTAAACCGCAGATTGATATTGGCAGAAGCAGATTTCAAAACAGATTTGACTAGCAGAATGATTTAGCGGATTTGACTAACATATTTATTTAGCATAATTATTTTAAAGGTGTTTGGTAATTGACAGATTAGTTTACCAGATTGTCTAAAATCTTTATAAAATAATGACATATAAAGACATGAAAAATTATTTATTAAATATATAAAATGGATGTTAGTATTTTATTTTTTCTTTCTAATATGCTAATCCAATATGCTGGCAGAGGAGCATATTGTAAAATAGCATATTGGACCCCAATATACTATTTCAATATACCATTAACCAAACACTCTAAATAATATATTGGTAAGCCAAACATGCTAATCACTCAAATATGCTGTTTACCAAATAAGGCCTAATTCTGCTAATTATAATATGTTAGTCAAACATTCTGTTTAAATCTGACATTTATAATCTGCCGTTACAATCAGATTATGCTGAAACTAATCCGCTGTTTACCAAACAGACCCTTAAACTAATGAACTTCAGTAAGTTGTTGGAATCATTACCACTATAAGTATAAGGATTATAAGGATGTTGAAGTGAAGTATTTGGTCTGGTATTTTCTCGTCCTCTGCAAATGCAAAAGATAGATATGCCAATGATCATTATCACCACTACAGTGATGACTACTGATGCAACAATGGCAGTTATGTTTGATTGGTTTCCTGTTCCTGCACATCATGTAAACGTCTTATCCTCGTAACTCGAAGTAAGCTTCGTGGACAATAGATCCCAGGTTCGAATTAACACTCACTAACACTGTTTTTTGAATAAAATTTTAAAAGTAATTACGGCAGAATGTGTACTTAGGTCTAACAAAACTGACCCGACTCATATAAAGGCCCTGTTTGGCAAATGACATAAGCAGATTCATAATAGTAGATAATGTTAACATAATACGATTAGTAGATTTTAATAGCAAGTTTGACTATTAGATTAAATTAGCAGATTAAATAATGGTGTTTGGTAAATAACAGATAACAGGATAATTATAACGGTTTCATGTATAAATTAAATATGCTAATACAATATGCTGCTATTAGAAGCATATTCAACGACCAATATGCTAATATGCTATCAGAATATGTTGTTTACCAAACACATGAAAATAGTAGATTATTAATTGGTCAACCTACTATTTTTGCCGGAATCTACTTATTTGTTTCAAAATGCTCTTTTCCAAACAGCGCCAAAAACTTTCAGTTCGTCAATCGTCCTCTATTATACGAGTAGTTTGAAATAACCAGATCCGATCCAAATACCCAGATCTGCACCCAAATTGACTCGAACTTATTTAACCTGACATGATTCTTGAATGCTTTAATTTATTATCATAAACTAATATTTATCCAAATCCAAATAACTTGAAAACAATCCACCAAAAAGACCGAAACACGAATCGAGAAATAGAAGGTTCTTACCTGATGATGTTGGTGAAGTGTCTACAGGAGATGAACCAGCTGATTTAGTTGGACTGGCTGTGAGTATAATAAAAAAAAAGAACTATGTCACGTAATGAATCGTCCAAAAAAGTACAAGCCGGCCTCTAAGTGGCTCTAAAGTCTAACCCTACGTTGCTCAGACTCTTTAATATTACTTCGACTATCTATGTCGAACTCTCGCAACTCGGACATGGGTAGAAGATTTGGACATCTCGTTTTAGATAAAAAAAAAAAAAAACAAGAATTTTTTAAATAAAATAGTTGAATCCAACCCCTGGATGCGCTTTTAGAAGACTTTATAATCTCGGTATATCCGTATATATTCCATGTGTTCCAGTCATTTGTTTAGCTTTATTTTGACATAAAGACTAAGGGGAGAGGACCATTTGTAGATATTGAAATGATGGTGTCCCGGATTAGGCTCAATTTCGGCGTCATCATCTCATAATAGGCACCTGACATTCAGATTGGGCGTCACCGATTGACGTTAATTTATTTATTTTTCCTTTTTGTATGGGTTATGGCAAACGGTTCATTCAGTAAGACACAGAGTGGATGTTATTTACGTAAGGTTATTGGTAACATTACATATTACCTGGGGGTGAAAATATACCGGAACTTGGGGGTGTAACTAAACCGGAACTTGGTGTTGTTTTCTGAGCAATTAAATAATCTGTAAAACAAAACGAAAACAATAATATTTCGTAATAATCTCCAACCAAAAAAAAGTATTTAGGCTACCGCTACTGCTACCGCCTATTTGGTACACAACATATTAATCTTGACAGAACAGGTTTAGAGGGTAGATCTGGCAAGCAGAATGATTTAACAGGTTTGACTAACAGATTTATTCAGCAGAATTGTTTTATAGGGGTTTGGTGATTGACAGTTTTATATCAGCAAATTGTTGAACATCTTTGTAAGATGACATATAAGATTATAAGTACATGGAGAAATTATTTATTAAGGGGTAAATAAGAGAATTTTTTTTTTCTAATCCGCTAATCGAATATGGCTCTGTTTGGTAAACAAAATATTGGCCAAATTTCAACATATTTGAGAGATTTAACCTGTTTGACTTACCAATATGTTATCTAGAGTGTTTGATTAATGGCATATTGAAATAGTATATTGGGTCCAATATGCTACGGAGTATTTTACAATATGTTGCTCCTACCAGCATATTGGATTAACATATTAGAAAAAAAAAATTGTCTTATTTACTCTCTTAATAAAATACTATCATTCCTTTTATATGTTTAATAAATAATTTTTCATGTCCTTATATGTCATTTTATAAAGATTTTAGACAATCTGCGAATTTAAACTGTCAATTACCAAACACCTATAAAATAATTCTGCTAAATAAATCTGCTAGTTAAATCCTCTAAATCATTCTGCTAGTTAAATCTGCTTCTCCCAATATTAATCTGTTGTTTACCAAACAGGACCTATATATATGCTGGTAGGAGCATATTGCAAAATAGCATATTCAACCCAACATACTATTTCAATATTTCATTAACCAAACACCCTAATTAAATAACATAATCGTAAGTCAAACATGCTAAACCTCTCTAATATAAGAAAATTTGATGAACCTGTCATTTATCAGACAGAGCCTACGTAAAACGAATTCGCAATTAAAAGAGAAGAATATTATAATATACCCTGGCAAATTTTGATAACACGGTCGTATATGGAGCCAAAGCAGGTAAACGTAAAAGAATTGAGGAACAGTGTATCCGATTCAAAAGCGATGCACATACAGTCGACATCGGCCTTAGTCTCGTTTAAGACGGAGTTGCAACACTGATCGGTGTCGGCCAATAATGCAATGCTGCATACGCCTTCAACTACTTTGGTAACGCACGGTGAAGAACTCGAGGCACTCAATTGTTGTGCAAATGTTGGTGACGACCCAAATAATAGTAACACGATTATCGCCAATATCGATTTCAAAGCCGTTAATTTCGACATTATTTTTGGTTTTTTTGTATATAATTTATGTCTATCATATAGATAACGATTAAGGGGATTTATAAGTTGTATGTGTAAATGTGTAATGTGTATTATTCCGTTGTGTAATTTTTTAATTAATTTCCGAGTTTTCCTTAATTACCGTATTAGTATTAGTATTAGTATTAGTATTAGTATTAATTAGTGCGGGTGCACATACTGCACAATCACGATGCCTGCCGTATGTACGTAATTACATAATGCAACTAGCAAATAATCAAGAATACGAATGTTCGGGAATTGCTTATATATTTGAATGGTATGCCGGTTGTCGGAGTCGAGGGAGGATTTCAAATACGATATAGCAAAAAAATAAATATTACGGAGTATATTTTGATAGTTGTATATATATAAGTAGTACAATATGCTATAAATACAACTTATTTTAATATCTGTGTAATGCACGGACATGAAAACTAATATACTGTAGACCATAGTGCGTATTTATTAACGGAAATATAGCAAATTATGCTCATGGGTTTAATATAACAAATTAACTCAATAAGTACCTTGTTTAGGAAATGGAGCTGACAAATCAGACTTGACTTGACTCGATAAAATCTGAGAATATTGCGGAGTGAGACCGAAACGACCTCGTGAACAGTGACCCGACTTAACCCGACCTAAAATGAATTTGACCTGATATTGACTCGATTAAATTAAAGACCCGATAATTTGAATATCGGTTAAAATGAATGAAAGCGATTTCGTATTTTGTTTGATATGTTTGACTTAATAATAAAGTAGCGTAAATAAAATAATGGTTAAAAGTCCAAGATATATGACAAAGTAACTAGATTTGACGAACTCAGAGTACATCATTTGATCAGAAAAGATCTAGCCTAACCCGACTCGACCCAAAATGGTAGGTTGATCCGATATAACCGACCCGACTTGACCGGACCCGATTACCACCACCAAGTACGGAATTGCAAGGGTTCACATATGTGAGGTCCAACATAGATATCGGTCTGGCCCAAGTTGAGTATAATTTGATACATTAGCTTAATGTCTAATTGATCCGGCCCAAATTCATGAAATACGGTTTTACAAAAATTTATCATGAAATGGGATTATGTTTGTAACGTTTCAGTTTTCACGCACACAATTCCCTTTACTTTTTTTTATATTATTTAGATTGGTTGTGAGTTGTCACAAACTTATAATTACCGCATTTACAAATTTTGGTAGTACCAAAAGAACGGAATACTATAATATTATTTTCCTTTGTCTCAATAATTTACGATCATATTGTTAAAGATGAAACGAATGATTGAAACAACTGAAGTACTAATTAATATACTATCATATAAAAGATTAAAAGCTTTTTATTAACTGAATTAGTTGACATACATTTACAATTTACAATAATTTTATTTTAAGCACGTACTAATAAACTATTATATAGCCTAACAACATAAATAATAATAAACTATACTATTATAATATTATTCCCCGTTTCAGTCATTTACGATCATATTATTAAAGATAAACGATTAATTAAAACGGATCGAGTACTAATGTACTACTAGTATTATATAAAGGCGGCTAATTTTCCTAAGAGCCAAATATGTATACGAGATTTATTTAAACCCTATGGCTCATGATATTACAATACAACCCAACGATTTTACCAGCTAAACTAGCTGACGATTGTCCTGATAAACTACAATGGATAATGACCGAGACGAAGCTCGAGATCGACCTCATCTTCACCATGACCATCCTCTTGAATAACCCTTCTTCCATGCATAGGAGAACCCTTAAGAAAATGACTAAATCGCCCTTCGAAGCTAGACGTAGTACCTCCATTATTATTATTGTTATATTGCTTAGTGCTTAAATACCTTTTAGTAGAGAAAAATAGTCTTGTTGTTGTTGAATTAACATCTTCATCTTCGTTTTCGTCCTCGTCCTCTAACAACATATCCTTATTATTGTTTCTAGGTTTATCGATAGTTTTAGGGGTAATTCGGTCTTTTCGATGGATGTTCATGTGTCCTCCTAAAGCTTGAGCAGTTGTGAAACCTCTTTGGCAAAATACACAATCATAGGATCTTACTCCATGGTTGTTTTCGACTCGATTTTGAAGGTGGTGATTGTAATCCATGTCTTGAATGTCTTGAATGTCTTGAATGTTGAAGTTCATATTTCTTAATTTTGTGGTTTTGAGAGTTGAGTAATTAATGGAGAATATATTAAGTTTTCATGGCAAATAAGGTCAAGTTACTATGTTATATATATATAGAGGTCATACATAACTTAAAATATTTGGAGTAGATAGAAAAAAAAGTTGGTGAAAATGACACAAGAAAGGCTTAGGGAAGAGGGGTAGGCAATGTTGGGACTAACTAATTTTTTATGTAATAAAAAATGTAAAAAAATGAGAATTTTACAATATAAAGTTAATTCAATTATTCTGGTATTTCTTCGAAGCCGTGTCCCTTAAGATGAGTATTGATATGCGCAGATCACGTAGCCAGCTTTAATTATCCCTTTAAGAATGTTGGGGATGTCGAAATTGTTTTATGTGTTCAACAATTCGTACGCAATCAACGCATCTTCATTTGTCAATGTAGTTACTCTATTCAGTTTTTTGTTATTAATAAAAGTACATTTGACCAAATGAGTCAAATGCCATTTAGATAAACTTTTCTTTACGGCTGCAACAAAAAAAAATTATCCGGGCAGTTTAATAACATGTTTAAAAGGTTCTCAGAATCGAAGCCTGATGTTGAATCCTTTGTTACTTGTTTAATTTGCTAGCAAGATGATGTTAGGGTTGAGTTCTAATTGCTACAAAAAAAATTATCATTTCCTAATATATGAGACCTCAATTTGTCTTGTAAAATCGGGATTATATTCTCAATTTTTTTTCGTTATATATGGATGTTGGGTATTTATGCTCTGAATCTGTTAGTCGTCATTACGAAAGACTATCAAGGGGTATTGGGTTAAGACCCGCATCCTAATTAGGGTTTTGTTTTGAGATTTTTGTTAGTCGTCATTACAAATGACTATCGCGGGGTATTTGGTTAGGACATGCATCCTAATTAGGGTTTTATTTTGAGATTTCGAAGTTATTTTGTATTGGTCTTAGAAAATGTAACAATTATTCATCTCGTAACAATTTAAATTCGAGAATTTTGAAATATTTGATCTACTCAATATCAATATATAGAATTCTAAACCCCTCGTCACCAAAAAGAAATATAATTCTTTTGCTTTTGCCCTGGATGTGGATGTAGCTAGCACGCCGCTAATTATCTATCTACGTATATGATTATTAGATATTATTAATCTTGTTGATGATCTTGGATGCATGCATGTCTCTTGCTTATTAACTCAAATTCCCGCATGCTAATGCGTAGGTATTACTAGTTTGTTAGCTTCTTAATGTTTGCAAGTGATGATAAATTAATAATTATACAAGGAAATTGAATATTAAATACAATAAGTCTTCTTAATTAAACAGATATATCCGTCGCAGATTTTTAATAGGTTATATTCTCCTACTTAAATAAATACGATAAAATGTAGGAGATTTCAAATAGTATGTCATTTCCTATTCAGACAAATAATACTTAATCCGTTATAAGTTTGTAACGAGTATCACTGGCGAGAATTTGTGTATTAAATAACACCAAAACATGCATGACCACCTTGCATGCATGATGTTGCTCTTTCTTCCCTTTGGCTAGTTTAAGTCCAAGTAAATCATCTACTTAATTATTCAAAGGAAAATAAATATTTTTTTTTGTAGATGGATTTATTTGACCTTGAAAGTTGAAACCATCATTATTCCAAGAAAAAAAATATATACAATATTTATATATTTATATGGATTATGGAGCACTAATCTTGTATGTTAAAAGTAATTAAAAATATACTTTGTCGATCAGTACCAATCATTTGTTTAGCATTTTTTATAAGCAGTATTATAATTTGGATTTGAAAGGACGACGAAAATTATAAGAAAATAAAATTTGTGATATGAGTTCGATGATATATATTTAAGGTTTTTGAGAGTTCTTTTAAGACTAAGAGGGCTTTATGTGTACTAAGAGTATTAAGATAATAGTAAAACCCGCAATTAGAATTTGTGCAGTTAACAGTCCGTCTTGCTTATGAGATCGAACAAACTAAATTCATACGAGCTACGACTCTACACAAGATCGAACCAATTAATTTTAAAATTCAAATCTTAGCAATATCAATGCATGAATTGAAAAATTTAATACCCTAGTAATTAAAACGACGTCCTTAAATCCAATTTGTTCCAAAACGACGTGTTTAGGAGCTGACTTGAGAAAATGACAAGCAAGCTATAAAATATGAAAGTGAATCCAAAAGAGTTAGTAAGGAGTGACTCATTTGGTCCACCTTCGAAAAAGGCAGCACTGCATTTATCTATCTCGTATCGAAATTCATCTTTCTTAAAACGGTTATATTAGTCGTAAATTTAAATCAGATTATCTGTTAATTCATATGGTCGGTCCCTTTACTATTTTGCTTCTTGTGATTTAGTTGTCCCATTAACTATTTGACCTGTATATTTTTAAGACGGATATATCGGTTTTAAATAAGAAATTGTAATATTATTATGATTAATTAAGCACTAAAAATAGTTAATTATTAAGTGGTTTATATTGAGAACTTTTTGTCACAATATGGATGTTTTTTCAATTAGCTGGATGTTTTAAGGCCAAAAACAAGGAGAGTAGTTCAATGTTTAAAAGGGTTAAAGCACGCTTAGAATTATTAACATAAGTCGATAATCCGATAATTGTTGAAATATTTTGTAAATAATTTACATCGTTGTGATATTATGTGTCTCTAATAAGTAAGTAGTAAAAAAAGACAAGATTAATGTCCAAAAACGTAGAATTCATTTGTTAAAATTGACTAGATTATCGGCGTGTTTGTCAAAAATAATAATAAAAAAATTTCACTGTTATTTAAATTAAATACGGTCTATATATATTAATTAATTTGAAGGAGTAATAATTAATCTCTATGGTAATTAAATTATTATAAAGGACCTTTAAAATTGAGGACGTGATTTAATATGAAATTTTGGAAAAACACACTTTTTTCTTGTAATTTACTCGTAATATCTTCTTCGTTAAACTCTATTGTTTAGAGATTTTCTAGAAGCAAAAGTCGATAATTTAAACTATTTATTGAATTTAAGGTACCGATTACCGAGCGAGTGCTACCCTTTGCTTTATTGCAGCCTTTTTTCCGCTCTAAATAATTATTGGTTTTATTTATATAGTACTTCCTCCATTTTTATATAATGTACCCATTTTATTAAAATACTACAATCATATATTCAACAAATGGGTACATTATATAAAAACGGAGGATAGTAGTATATAGTTTGTTTTTATTATGAGTCATAAGTTAGAGAAAGTCAATGAGAGAAATGTAGGAAATTAAAGGGCGGTTTATGTGTTGAGTCATGGACAACAATGTAAGACATCAAAGACAACTACCCGAGTGATGCAACCTCCATGCCATGCTCTTACCTTATGTTATTGTCTTTTCTTTACAATTTTTTTTGATGACGAGGAGGTCGGACACGCAACAATAACCTGCTAACCACTCCATATTATGTAAGCTCAATTCACAGGATTACCCCTCAGTGAAAGTGGCGAAATCTCATTATGTAAGGAGATTCGAACTCAGGACCTCGCAATCCATCTTTTGGATGTTTTGAGGGAAACCGGATCTCCACTAGACCAAGAACACTTGGTTTTCTTTATATTTCACCTTCCCTATTTTTTAAAAATTAATTCACAAAAGAAGCTTTTGTGAAGTAACGGTCCTTCGAAGTAGTATTTGAAGGCAATTCTCATCTGTGATTAGGGACAAAACTCGAATGGAAAGTACACGGAGGGCCATATAATTTTAGAAAATAATTAGCATAATAAATATGTTGAAAAAAACCTAAAAGTAATATGCAATACCCAACTCAATTACTGCCATAGAATGTCTTCCTTCTTATACATAATATACTTATATTATATTCTGGCCCGGGCCATGGCCCCAAGAAACCAGGCATAAGCAGTCTCTTTGTGGTAAGGTTGTGCATTAGACTTCCCTATTTCCTTGCTATTTGCGGGAGGCATTGAAGCACTAGGGTCACGTACTGTAATTCAATGAATGACAAAGTAGCCATGGAATTCAAATAATTACTTTGATATATTAACTATCTTAAAATATCGATAATACAATTTATCTGCATCTTTCGGTTTCCTTCATTTTGAACCAGATCGACACAGAAGAAATTAGGGCCATCCTTTACAAGTTCGTATAAGACTAATTCTACTGTAAATGCCAGTTAGCTTCAGTAGCAAAAGAAAATCCTACAAAATTATGTGCTACTCGTATTAAGTATTATAAACGAGCACACCGAACTCAGCATTCGTTTCTTGGAAGGGGGCTGCGTCTTTCATGAAAAAAAAAACCGAGGAATGGTGTGATAAAGAGAAGTTAACGAAGCTATATTCATGTATTTTCGTGAACTTCGCCATACCTGGGCCATCGTTCCAGAAAGTCCAGCAAAGTAGCGCTAAGTTGCCAGGCCGTTCCAGGAGCACTGCTGACACTGCTTAAATATTCGGCAGTTGCTGTTTTAGAAAAAAACATTCTTGCTGGAAAAGATGTATAACACACTATCATCAGGAGGAGGATCATACATCCGAGGTACTACCACCAATTTTATATTTTTTGGGCATTTATAATAATGTTTTTGAGTTTTGTTTTAAAAATTATGAGTATTGGTATAAAGTTTTTGAGTTAAGTTATTAAAACATTAAGCTCAAAAACATATAATAAAACTCAAAAACATTACATATAAACTTAGTTATAAAATCTAACTTATAAATTTTTATAAGCTCAGAAAAAATACACATATGCTAAAAACAAATAAAGTTTGACGTAATAAGCTCAAAAAAACTTATATGCTCACAAACAAATAAAGTTTAAGGTAATAAGCTCAAAAAAATATTCATAAGCTTAAAAAAATATTCATATGCTCAAAAAAAATATTTATAAGCTCAAAGAATATTCATATGCTCAAAAAAATATACATATGCTAAAAAACTAAGAAAAGTGTGAGGTAATACCTCCGATGTATGTTCCTATTTTTCCACTACCATAGGCTTTCTGAAATTACTTACCTCAATTGCTTGTCGGCCTGCCCTATTGTCTGAATAATACGGTTAAAAAGCTTGTTCTCTCCGGTTCAACTGAAACCCAGGCCGCAGTCATTTGTAATTTGTAAATAATACAGACTGCAACAGGTTGTTCTTTGGTGAAGCCAAGTAGCCGGGGTATATATCCGAGGAACAAGTCTTGATTTTCTGGCTGTTTGTCATTGAGTGCTTTCTGAGCTCTCCGCTCTACTTAGCTCCGCTCTATTTTCATTGTCATCCCTTACAATTAAGGATGCACTTCGAAGATTCTGAAATTTACAGTGCAACTTACAGAATTAAGAGTAGATAACAAAGTGTTGCTTGATATACAAACTCAAAGGGGTTGAACTAGTACCGTATTTCTTGTGCCACTTTCTGATCGCTGCAGTCAGTCAGAATGATACCGTTATATTGATAAGAATTCACAGTAAGATCGTAATAAAAGAAGTTTGATATGTAAATTAAATCAAATTACCTGCATTAATGATCGAGAGCGTGCTACCAGCAATTTGTTATTCTGTGCCATTGTTATAGCTTGTTGACGGAAGATTTTATTCTCCGATTCTAAGTAGGTGAGCCTATCCTCAACCCTGACAGCATAATTAATATAACTTCATAAGCAACCAAAAATGATAATATACTTGGCACAAGTATCACCGGCAAGCGGCAGCCAGGCCACAAGCACTCTATATCGGTCCGTAGTTAAAATTTTCACATCCGATCCCATTACAAACAGAAATTGTAAGCTATAAATCATACAAAAACGAAGCCTACAATATGTTTTAACTGTAAAGGAATACTCATCATGTATTGTTAGAAAGAATGTGAAATGCAAGCATAATACGTAAATCAGAATATTTTCTCAATTTTGATATGCATGTATTTGTGAATCATTGTTTTACTACCATGAGCTGTGGTACAACAGCAACAACCCTAACAGGCCCTCGAAGGCTCGTGAGGTTGTAACGCCGAAGGAAACATTAACAACTGCAAACTACTAAAGATTAAATAAGCTAATGCTCATAGCAATAATACGAGTACAGCGACCACAAATGACAAACCTTGCACATTCAAAACTCCAGCGGAACATAAAAGAAACAAAGTTAGACGATCCTGCTGATAAGTATCGTGGAATTGCTCTTCACTGAATCTCAAGTCCATTAGGTAAAATTCAAACTAGTTTCTATGCATTACCAACTGAGTCCTGTGTTAACTGTGATACCTGAAAATCTGTCTGGATTTTGCTAATACAGCTAAGTTTACAAATCAGAGAGAGAAAAAATCACACAGGTTAATCTATTGGGTTATTCTTCCTAAATAAATATAGCTCCTTCTCAGATATGATCACGTCATAAGCATTGAAGTATGAAAGTGCACAACCAAAGCATTGAAAACAAACAATATTTCTTAAACAGTGGTGACGACATCGAGGTTTAAGCATAAACCAGGAACAACTTTCAGATAATAATTTAATTACATAAGATAATATCTTAAATAACTGTTGTATAAAGTGAATTTTGTAAATAAAAAAAATAAAAATAAAAATTATAATTATATTAGTAATCAAGCAAACCTTATACAATACATTCTATTTCTCGTTACTCCGTATTTATGTTTATATTAAATTTCATAATAATGAAAAAAATGATGCTCAAAACTCAAAAGTACGAACCTTGATTCATATTTATACTATTTGATAATTAATAATGAAAAAATGATGCTCAAAAATCATAAACGCATCCTCAATTGTTTAAATCAAAATTTTTCCCATCCCTATTGTTAGTAGAATTAAATGTGTTACTAATCTTCTACGATTCTATTCCAATCAAGGTAAATGTATTAAGGTTTTAGATTATCAACTAATTTAGTTCTTTTCTAGTGTAAGTTCCATTGGTATAGGGTGTTTATCACATTTTTCAATGCCTGTATTTTTAGTACACGACCTAACATGAATTGTTCATGAGATAATCTTACTACGTGATTTGATATTTTATAAAGTTCAAATTACTAAAAACACTAAAAACATCACGCTAAAAACAAAATAATCCGTGAAATTCACGGGCCACAAAACTAGTTGCATCTAATAAGCTAGAGCCTCTCTCAACTTGGCAGGAGGGGGTGAATGTAGGAATACTTGCCTCTTAAAAATTGGCAATTGACCTTTGATGAGAAATGCCACCAATTTATACTCCCTTACCAATAGATCCACTTTAATGCGACATTTATGAACCATCAACATATATGTTACCTCAAGTCCTCAACACTGTCTTCAAGCAGTTTAGCATTGCAGGTATCTACGACGTCTGCGAAGACTAACCTATAATTCTTCTCAACTCATGACGGAAAAAGTCGCACACTAAACTAAAAATAGAAGTGTAACCGCTGGTTCATAACACGTAAGTCTTTGTGCATACAGATAGGAAAAAGTCGAACTGAACATATGGATTCTTCAGAGTTATAGGGTTAAGTTTCATTTCCTGGGTTGGAGCACAAGTGTTGAACACCCAAATAATTAATCAAAAACTATTCCACCAACTCTTGCTCAATTGGGTTCCGAAATACAGAATTTCTGAGTGTGTGTACAATCAATTTATTTGAATATATGAATATCTTTTCAGTTCAGTCTGAGCAGCATTGTAGAATTAAGAGAACAGATGAAGGTACAATGGGCATTGAACAAGCAACCAAAGGCTACGACTCGTAGTAAGTAGAGCATAGAATATTGAGACTTACCAAAAATTGGTTAGATGAGGAGGATATCAGAATTTGATGAGACGGGATCAGATGATGCGATGCAGCTTTGTGCGGCCTTCAACTGGTACTGGTGTAGGAGGGGGGAAATGTCGTCTTTCAGGGCAAGAGAGATAACCTCAAACAAAAGTAAAAGGATTGCTCAAGCATTAATGAAAACCACATGAGCAATTCCAAAAGATAGGATTGTGAATTTGTGAAGCTTTCTGGACAAATTAACACATAAGTCACTGTTGGACTCACAAGCTCTAGGTTCGGGTTAATCCGGTTCAATTAACTGAAGGTGAATTTGGAGATTGAGTGTAAGGTGTTCATGATATAATCTAAAAGCTTTGAAATTCGATTTCACTCAAAAGTGACTGTACAATCACTCAGCTTCTACACTATCGTACGAACATTTTTGTTTTCGTACAAGGCCATGTCCCTGTACCGTGGGTCAATCTAAGGAATTATAAAAAAGGAAGAGCAATTTCCATCAGAAAAATTCATCGAAGGCCCCCTCCTGATCACTTTCCCAGTTGATAGATCCTGCACAATGCGCATCAAGAGAGAGAGAAAAGAGGGGATAGTTACTTTTGAGATATCAATGAAAAGGATGGTGTCTTATGGAATAGAGATCCACAAATGAAATAATGGGTGAAGAAGTGAAGAACTATGTTATTTCAGTTTTTCTTAATGCTTCACGACATTTGGGTGTAGCGAACATGACACTACAAAAGCTGAACTAACCTGTAGTGTCTGCATGTGGAACATCCTCAGTAATCAACTTGAGAGCATCAGGATTTAGGAAGGAAAAGTTTGTTGAAGTTGAAGTTGAAGCAGGACCCGAAAAAGATAAATCAGAATCAGAGGATGAATCATCAGAAGAAGAGGAAAAATCATCGCCCCGGGCATCTCTGACTGTATACTCTGAAGCACAGCTCGACTTTGAGCCATGCAAAATCATTTTCAGCTCTGAGAATTGGTCAGACATGCAGGATATCATCCTGAGACATACTAATTACATCTACCATTAGTCAAAATAAGGAACAATTCCGTAATTATCTACTCTTTCAACTACAGTTACCTGCAAATTTGGTTTGCCTAAGAAAAGACTTCAAAAATATGATAGCAACGATTTATTAAATGGCTTCAAACCTAACAAGGGTAAGGTAAGTATATATTCAGGCCAACGAAAAGCCAGCTGCAGGAAACATTCGACATTGTTGTACTCGTGACGTACGAGTAGCCAATAATAGAGTACTAGAGGAAATGATATATTGAGCTTTAAGAGCTGTATCTGGATGACTCTACATGCAAATTATTCAGTGGCCTTTGTATAAGTCTGAGAGTTTGCATATCATCAAACTTATCAGAAAGAAAACGAAACACTGGAACGGTTCAAACTAAAATAGCAAACACTTCGGATGCATGAATTACTTGGAAATATTATTACCTATTGAGAGAATCTTGAAGTTGGTGAACTCTTCTCTCTGTTTCTTCTAGTTTCTTACGTTTTTCTTCATTTGATTCTTGAGATTCTGTATACTTTCGTTCCCATTCGTCAGCCCGTTGTCTTTCTAACTCTAATGATTCCTGCATATACAAACAGCTCCATCGTTTAAACAGTCAAATTGCAAAGAACAATTCCCAAAGAACAAGCACCAAGTACCAAGTAATCAAGCATGTGACCACATATAGATGTTCTAACCGGCTAAGCAAACATGGGATTTTATGACGAAGAGAGCTGTGAATTGAGAAGTAAAGGTGCAACATCCAAACAAAAAAAAACAGTGGTACCTCTTAACTAACATCACAGGCAACAAAAACACAAAAACCAACAAGGCAACTCGGCAGTTCAATTACCTTTAACCTGTCTACTTCTGCAGTTAAAGCCTCAATTTTTTCAGAATCTCCAACACTAACTGGAGTTTCTTCAATAGCAGATGCTGCTTCTTCAATTGCCTTTTCATCCACCGCACACTCTTTTCCTAGCAAGTCGTCTTTTTCATCAATTCTAGTCTGCATCTCCTGCTCAGATTGTTGTAACTCTGCTATGTCCTGCTCTTTAGACTCTTTAGAATCTCCAACACTAACTTGAGGTTCTTCAACAGAATATACTGCTTCTTCGATTGCCTTTTGAGCCACCGTACACTCTTTTCCTAGCAAGTCATCTTTTTCATCAATTCTAGTCTGCATCTCCTGCTCAGATTGTTGCAACTCTGCTATCTCCTGCTCTTTAGACTCTTTAGAATCTCCAGCACTGACTGGAGTTCCTTCAACAGAATATGCTGCTTCTTCGATTGCCTTTTGAGCCACCGTACACTCTTTTCCTAGCAAGTCATCTTTTTCATCAATTCTAGTCTGCATCTCCTGCAAAGATTGTTGTAACTCTGCTACCTCCTGCTCTTTAGAATCCCCAACACTAACTGGAGTTTCTTCAACAACAGATACTGCTTCTTCAATTGCCTTTTGAGCCACGGCACACTCTTTGCCTAGCAAATCATCTTTTTCATCAATTCTCTTCCGCATCTCTTCCAAAGCTTGTTGTAACTTTGCTATCTCCTGCTCTTTAGACTCTTTAGATTCTTCCATGTCCATCTACGAAGATCCATAGAGGAATAATATATCTATTTTCTACAAAAAAATTGATATTTCTATGGGATGGGCAATTAATGTTTCCAAAGCAACGTTGAGCAGGCTGATTGGGAGATTGTTTTTACAGTATCTTAATCAGCATTAGTAAGCACAGTTGGGTCACAGATCATTTAAAGCAATTATACTCCAGAAATATTTGCATCAACGGTCACATGTAGGGAACTGAAATACTCCCTCCTATTCTTTGGAAGGTTCCCTTTTTAAAATATGTTTTTAGATGATTTTGAAAAATAGGGCAACTCCAAAGTATATGAGGGAGTAGCTTTCTGGTTTACCATCGTTCTGGACCCAACTCATCTGATCTCAACAGAAGATAGGCTAATAGTTTGCCATTTGTATCTTCAAACCTGAAATAAATTACTACAACTTACAGCTTTCAGCAAAAGCATCATCAACAACGTGATTTAGATGTCAAGACTCAGGGGTCAGGACCAAGCGAGGCCCTCTGACTAAGTCGTGGGCATTATTTGCACAAGAAGTTTATAAATTCCACACCCTGGTTAAAGCACAAGGAATTTCAACAACAGCTCTGGAGTAGACTTCTTGTGGAGTAATAACAGGTCACGTTTGCTGGAGAAAAGCAGCAGCAACTCCCATGGTTTCACGAAAACTAACACTCATAGAGAATAAGGAAAAATTCTAGGTATCAAGAAAAATACCCTTAAACGTTTTTCTAACTGCAGCTGCCGAGTGAGTTCTTCAACTGTTTTCTCGAGTTTATCTTTCGCTATTTGGAGTGCACCTGTTTCTCTGGCAGCCTGATAGAAAATTGGCAGGTGTATATAATGCTAGACTTGAAAGCAAGCAAAACAAGGCATAACAGACAGGTTGACAATAAACAAACAACCAAAAAAATCTAAAACTTAACCTTATGACTTATCATGTGAAGTTAAGCTGACTAAAATTAGTTACACGAGTGTTAATATCTTTCAGATTACACTCTTAAGCCAGAGTTTCAAACCAGAACCGGAAAAAAATGTTTTCTTTGGGTTTTCATGTTGGTGACTAGTCAATGTAGCTTCATTTACATGAATAGAGACTAGAGAACTCGAATAGTGACCACCACTGACCCCCACTTCTAGTGCCCGTCACAACTATCAACCCTGAGTTACTGATATCAGTGAGGAAGACCTTGAGCATCAATTGTAGTTATCGTCATGAGTTTAACAAGTTATAGAAATATGATAGTATGATTATCATTATTATAATGTTGGTAGTTATATTACCAAGTTACTCATCATAGTTATATTACCAAGTCAACAGATTGCTCTTGAAATTTCACTTGTGATATTTTTTAGGCTCCCAGGATTTGAACTTGGGACCTTAACAATCATCAGAGCTCTGACCATGTAATACGATCTCAACCGAAAGCTTAAGCTTGTGCCTTGTGGTTAAGAACCAATTAATGTTTTTTATACCTACTAACAGCTATTCAGTTCTTTTTTTAAAAAGAAGTTATACTTCCAAAAACCAGCAAAATTAAAGGCAACTGAAGAAACATCCAAGTGGAGACCAGAGTATAAGAAAACAGTATGAGCATACACATCATAAATTGTACGCACCATCTTCAGCCTCCTAAGTTCTTTTCGACCTAACTGTCCCCTCCATCTGCATTGAGTAAAAACTGTCGCCCACTTGAGCTTCTTGTAATATGTATATGACAAATAGCATCGACAACGAGCCTACGATTATCCAGTTCAAATTAATATCAGTACCCTGATGAAAGATAACTCAAAACGATTCCTATTGAAAATTTCTAACCTGAATTATCACTGCTGCTTTTTCCCGCCTTTTAGATCTGAACTTATTGCGAGCAGCCATGACACGTGCCCCTGTCTGCAAGGTCAGCGTTGAAAACTGAAGTGTTCTGAAGGACTTTCTGGATAGGTGTCTGCGCAAGTCCTTCTGAATTTTGACGGAAGATGCCTCTCTTCTCATTTTCTCAAACTTTTTGCGAACCAGTCTACCTATCAGGCCAGGAAAACAGCGTTGAGGAAAAATGGAAGACTAAACATTTAGTAAAGCCTTGAAAAATATGAAAAATGCAAAACAAATTGGAGATTCACTATTATATATAAACAGAGCAACACGATGTTCTTAAAACTCCCAATAGCTTACCTCTGCAAAATGTTTGCATTATAATAGCAGTGTTGCACAAAGCTAGAAAATGCTGGCGTTTAATATGAGTTCTAGTTTTCCTTTGGATAGTCTTGGCAGCACTGTTCAGTATCTCAGCTCTACGCCCATCTAACTCAGCCATTTGACCAGCTCTCAGAAAAACACTTGTTTTACCTATCTATAGATTTTGATGAGAGATTAAATACGGAAATGAGAAGCTAAAGGACGATAGATATATATCAAAGAATATACCAGCCGTGAGTGAGAAACGTAACATCTCAGACTGTTTCTTAGCATTTATACAAATTGTAAAGCAAAATCAATTTAACAAAAATAACAACTAGACTTCACATCAACAAAACCTGAACAGACGGATTTTTGGCAAGCAAAACAGATGCCAAACATTTATCATCAAGGAGTTCATTCTATGATATAAATTCCTCTTGATATGAGGAAGCAGATATTGATACTCCTTACAGTATAGTCTTCTCAGAAAGATACATTGACCAAACAAGAAGTTTCTATGATTGTTACCATTACCACAGACTAATATAGGTATACAAAATGATAAATTTTCTCTAACCTGATATCCAGCTAACCCCATCTTTTCCAAGATCTTTGAGCACACGACCTCGTCTGGATCTCTGCGAGTATAAGTAAAATGAACCATTCAATGGTTGCACCATCACAACAGAAAACACGGCTAATATTTTCTTTTAGATACAAAATCAACACTTACGTCCCTATCACTGCCTCTGGATAAAGCATCTTAAATCGGTTGATAAATTCAAAAAATGTCCTATGTGTGGGATATCCAGCACAGCTTATCCTAATTGCTTCTAGAACACCCTAAACAGAAGTGTTAGTATATAGGCAAATACAGTTAACAAACCATGAAAATAAGTTTTATCACTGATATGTACTCACACCACAACGTAGCTGCTGCATGACACTGCTATTTTCAAATATAGCAGGTTTAAGAAGATTATTTGGTTTTACACATCTGATGTAGTGAGGTTCTGTAGAATTCAATGTATCCATCAGTTGTTGTAGTTGCATCTGGATCAGAGTACAGTTAGTTTATATTGTACAACTATTAAAAAATGCAAGTATGGTGGTCAATAAAGTGAATTGCCTATCAAAGTATCAAATACCTTAAATCGAGAACCAATAGACGAGAACTTAGATGACTTAGTTGTCTCCTCAGGAACTGAAGGAAAAAGGCCCGCTACAAAGGAACATTTGGAAGCAACCAACAGATCCCGATGTTCAGGAACAACATAATCTTTGTTTTTGTCCAAAAATTGATCAGATTGGTATTGAACCTACAGTAGGGTACAACAGTGAATGAGAATTATAAAGCCAGTAGAATAAAACCCATTATTTAACCACAGAAAAAAAAAATGCAAGTAACCTCTCCAGCATAGTGAGCAATAGTGAAATCGGTAAGAGACAACTTTGGCTTGATGAAGCATTTGTGAGTTTTGAAAGTCTGATACAACTTTTGCGAGAAGGTTTCATGAGTCGACTTGGGGAACATGCTGATAATAATAAGAATAGAGATCAGAAAATCACAATCAAAGCACTGCTTTTGTACTGCTTGTTACTTTACGAGCGTGCTGAGCTATAGGCCCATTTTCTTATCTATAATGGCCATCAGAAACTCAAGGGAAGGGCAATGGCTCGGCCAGGAGTAGTACCGTAGAAAATAAAATAAAAAAGTTATATGGAAACTGAAAGTATGCAGGAAATCTTACCAAGCTTCATCAAGTAGTGCAATGATTCCTCCAGGTTTCTGCATAAATAACGAGGAAAACTCAGAAATCATCCTTATTCAAGGCTCCCATCTAAGCCTGATGAACAGTATTTGCTTAACTTGCTACCACGTGAAAGTCCTTCATTAGAGGCACTATCTTCAAATTTAACTTTCTAATATGCATCACTGAGGCACTGAGTAGTGCAATGACTAGCCAATAAGAAATATATATATGTATCACCTTCTGTCGGGATCAAATCAGTTGAAGAGGTGGCATAATACTTATGAAAACGCGGCATGCATTGCCATTCATATCCTTTCATGCATTTTTGAAAAAGCCCCGTCACATGATTTCAATCACAACTCCAAAAAAATTTTCCCTTTACCAAACAAGCTTAATAAGGGCAACTCATCTTTCTCACTGATTCCTTGATTTAACATTAGGCTAAAACTGCGTGCATTTTATAACAGATGCAGTAACAAATAAACCTTCTCAAGGAGGTCCAAGATATCTTGATTATCCACGAATTCAATATAGCTCCAATCAATTTCCTCTTTGGTGTATTCCTCTTGCTCCATCTTAAAAACATGCTGCAGCTCACAAGGCGATAAAGCTTAGTTATGCAATCACGAAACGCTAAGTGTGTGTTTGGTTGGAGGGATTTGGAGGGAAGGGGAGGGGAGGGATTTGGAGGGATGAGAAACCCATTGTTTGGTTAGCAAAATGGAGGTGGAGGGATTTGGAGGGGAGGGAAAATTGGTCCCTCCATTTCCGTCCTCCAAGCCAAATTATTTCTCCACCCAAAAAGGAAAGATTTGGAGGGGAAATGACCTTCATTCTCCTTCCCCTCCCCTTCCCTCCCTTTTCCTTTCCCTCCTTCCCCCTCCCCTCCCTTTCCCTCCTTTTTTGGTATCCAAACAAGGCCTAAGAAACACTGCAATGAGATTCAACTTTCGAGATTTTTAAGGATAAATGACCTGATTAAAATGCTGCTGCAGCTTTTCATTTGTGTAATTGATGCAAAATTGTTCAAAACTGCACAACAGCAGGACTTGGTAACTCAATAAGAAATGAATTAATTATGTACTAGTAAAACGGTCCTGCAAAAACTTATTGTAAAACCACATTACCGATTGGAGAGGAAAGGGTCACCTAAAGCGGTCAAAAGATCACTAATTATATAAAACATACAAACTGATAAGGATCACTGCTGAGGTCAAAACTGTCACCGACAATAGGAAATTGATCACCAACTAAGATGACTATTGTTCGCGTTAAAAGGATCACTAATAATACACAAGGGGAAACTTTATTTTGTAGGGAAAATGGGTTATAGGTAAAGTAATTTTACATTAAATTAATGTAAGGCGGTCTTACACAACTCTTCATGTTGATTATAAGACCTTCACCATTCTCATTACTTGCCTGTTAGTCTTGAAGCTTTCAAAACCATAGATGTCAAGGACTCCAATTAAACATGTCGAGTTAGGATCTTGACCAATGGAATTGTTGATTTTATCCACCAACCTGTAAATTTAAGAAGAAATAAAGACCAACTTTCGTCGAAAAGGATCCAGATATGATCAGCTGCAACATTTTACTAGCACATAGTGCAAAACTATTCTAAAAATCCAGTTAATACCAATCAAACAGACGGGAATATATTGTTTTTGCCAGACCATCTCTGTTAGTTGTAGCTGCCTCTGGGTCAAGGCTCCTCTTTATCACTTCCTCCGGAGTGATCATAACACGTTTGCAGAGAGCATCCTCCAAACCCACTAGATCACACCTAAATTATAAAGGATAAATCAACCATTACAGTAAATAGTGGTCAGATGATCAAATGCGCCACAAATTTATCAGCCACATGAACATACATGAGAAGCTCGGCTGCTGTCTGGAGATGGAACTTGGAGTTATCATCCTTCATAACAGAAGAATCCGCGTCTTGGCCCTTACGAAATTCTACATTACCCAGATGAAGAATTGCAGCAACAACACTGAAAATGGCATCCTTGAGAGTAATTCAACCGACATGTTAGATATCTCAAGCCGTCCACATAGATGCAATGACCATGCACAAAACAAAATATACCTGTTCTTGCTTACTTATTCCAACTATGTCCATAGCTCTCCTTGTAGCAAGATATTCTTGTGCATCATCTATGCCAACTAACTCATAGCAATTTGACTGATTAAGATAGTGGAAAGATTGAGGATTTCCAAGCTTGTACTTTTCAACTTCCTGATCAAGAAAAAAATTTACTAGAATGTTATCATGCTAAAGCCTAAAAGAAAAATACAGTTAAGGGTGCACTACCTCTTTAGGAGCAGAACAAAGAAGATAAAAGCAGTGATAGTTGCGCTCTGGATCCGAAACTTGGCAAACACGGGATCTTTCAAGGAGATATGTTCTAATGGCTGCTCCAGAAATTCTTCCCCTTTTGTCAAATTGAATCTCAACGAATTTTCCAAAACGACTACAGCAACATATGAGGACATGGTGTAAGTTATAGCCTGAGGTGCACAAAATTGCATTGATAAAAAGAGGGGGAAAAAAGGAAAGTCTAACAGAAGATCAGTGTATGCAGAAGCAAAGCACTTTCTAAAACTAAGCAGAAGAATAATCAAACCTTGAATTGTTGTTTCGGACTGTTTTTGCATTGCCAAAAGCTTCTAGAACAGGATTTGACTACATTCAAAGCAATTACATAAGCTGAGATTAGATAACAGAGAACAGTATTAAGGACCCTCTGAACATTTTAAACTAAATAGTGGAGTGTGGAGCACATACATAAATGTACATGGAACCAACAGGATGTGAAAGTTAAAGTACTATACATTGCGCCATAAGCATCTTGTACAAAAAAAAATACATGAATTTCATCAAGCAACCAGGTGCAAATAAATCATCTCTTTAAGAAACCCCTAATTTTACTGTCCAGTGCAATGAAATAAAGATGCGTACTTTGCACAATAATAATGATGAATTTCAGTTTTTCTTCCGCTATATAATACAAGCAATAGAAAGAAAATGTACACAGAGATAACGAATACATGAAGAGAAGGAATTTATATACAGTGAACTGAAGCTTATAACAAAGATTTTGCCTATAGTAGCTTAAAACAAGTTTAATGGCATGAAGCTTCGAGTAATAAGATGTTATGACACGAAGCTTATCAGTCAGGCAATAAGCTAAGTACAGACAGTGTGTAAAGAGTACCCTGACACTTAAAAATATTAAAACAAAAGCATTTATGTTAACGAGATTCATGGAGTTGAGAAATCACTCCACATAGAGTTTACCATGTTTCTCAAGATAGTAATAAATTATTCATTTCACATGCAAGATTTTAACATTAACCCTTTGCTTGGAACCAATTGTAGGACAGACGGGGAGGGGGTTATCACTTTCCTGCCCAATCTTTCCATTGTTTGAAGGATCTTAATTTGGCTTGGCTGTAGGAAAATGAATCCTCAGTCTACCTCCAGCCCGATCTCTATTCAAACAAAGACATTGTCCCCTCCGTGTTCCTACCTACCCTTTTCCTCCAAATGCCTCACCCAAACAAAGCATAAGTATTATCAATACAAGCAGGCAATCAAATTGGAAAACATTGTATCTTCCGTTCTTGTTCAAAGATTTATACTCAGCCACTAGGAAGTGCATATAATATTTGCATGTATACATATTATAATGCTTCTTACCTCCAAAACTTGCTGCTCAACAGTTCGCCCTTCTGTGTCAGCGCGACCACCCAAATAGGCAAGATAACGCATGAGCATTTTAGTGGTCTCAGTCTTGCCTGCCCCACTTTCTCCACTGACCAAAATGGCATTGCTTTTACCCTCATTTATCATTGCCCTAATTAAATACAATACATGTTGCTATGAGATTCCTAGGTTCAAGCATAAACTACAAAGAAAAAGTAAGAAAATAGGACAACAAAATCACCTATATGCCACATCACCAATTGCAAAAACATGAGGGCTGAGCTTTCCAAGTGGTGCTCCGCTGTAACGGTCCATCATTTGGACATCATAAATATGGGGTAGTCTTTGGAATGGATTTACAGCAATGAGTATATTTCCAGTGTAAGTCTGCCATGATGTCAAGATCAATAGCTGCAACGACTGGTGATCTTCTCTTAAAGATGAACACAATCATATAGTCAGATATTGAATGAAAAGATAACTTACATATATTTCATTAAGTGAATATCGAGCTGCTAAATTATGTAAAACTCCAGGCTCATGCAAGTATGACAGCTTTGTCATGTCATCAACTCCATCATCTGGAGCTTCCATATCCATCGGATATAATTTTGATCGATTTGCCGTAATCTATCAGACACATGTGAGCATACTTTAAATATGATAAGCCGAAAAATTGAAAATGCCGGGTACATGTAACACAAACAAAAAGCCTGCAGTGAGAACTATGCTTGCATAAAAACATGCAAACTCATGCTAGAATGCATTCTAATACGCAAGAATTAGAGAAAAAGGAGATCAACTGAAGAACACAAACTGAGGCAAGAAAGCAAATGAACATCCCTGCAACGAGGAGAAAAAACGACAGCAGACTATACAAGTAATCAGATGTAGTTGCACTACCTCTATCCCATTATGATCCCCTAACATTCACATCAATTTATCCCATTATTATCTTATCTACTTTTCAAACATAAACTTACATGGCACATGCATGGTAGCATTTCACCCCAACAACAACGACAACAACATTACTTCAATGCGTAAATGGCTCTCACAAATTGCAGGACAAGGGGGAGTCATGTACGCAGCACTACCCTTGTGCTCGCAACAGAAAGAGGTTCTAGCCGAATGATCCAAAAGAAATATTGTATCCAGAAATAGTGATATACATTGAGAACAAATAAAATCTACAACTTAAAGCAAACCAACAGTTATGCCGCCTAGTTTTAAGTTATAACCTGTTTCTCATTTGTCGTCTGGATTTCTACTTCATCACCATTGATTTTCGATACTTTCCCGCTAATCCAGCATTCTTCCGGGTCCTCAAGCCAGACATGAGAACCCACCAGAAAATTCACCTGAGTACCCTGTAACCAATCACCAATTCACCATTCATGAACAAACATAAAGATCAGCAACGCAACGCAATGCAAACCTTATTCCTCCTAATTACGCCTCTTTTGTAGCATAATTTCTCACAGAAGATTGTTACAAATGCCTTATATGAGATGCATAAGCCACTATTCTTTGGAAATTCTTCCTAATCATGAATTAAATGAGGTGCACAAGCTATTATAAAGTCCGAGTGCGCACAACGGTCTTATACCGGAGCAACTGCTTTTTCAGATTTTAAACCACATTTCTTATATTGCTTTAAAGCAACAAAAATCATATACCTATCAATGTTATCTGAGGTAATTATCTTTCTAATAATCATAATAAAAACAGCACAAGCTAAAGCCTACCATTTAAATTTCGCCTCGGCTTCGATTTCCAGTTAACAACAAAATAACATTTTCCACAAACCCTAGATCAATCAAAATTCATAATTTAAGCACATTATGTCATGATCACTGGCACACATAATTTACCGAATCAATTAGCTCAATTGCACTGAAATTCAATCGAATAAACTTTCAATTGAACAAAACAACGCGGAATCGATCGAATTGGGATAAATCAAATCAATAGAAAAATTGGGGGGAAAATCGAAAAATCGAAAATCAAATGTAAAGAAATAACATTGATGACGAAGAAGGAAAAGATGAAGATGAGTAATTAACCTAAAAATGATGCATTTTTCTTGGAAATTAATGGCTGCCATTGTTCTTCTCTTCTCTCTCTAACACTTTCTCTCTCTTCGATTCTTATTTATACCTTTCGGGAGGAGATGATTCCCGCTCCAATTTGAATTACCTATTCTTATTCGAACGATTCTCACATCCGATTAAAATTAAAAAATACTGTGAAATGTTATAGGCAAAGACGATCTTAACTAAATTTGATACGAGTATTTATTTATTTTTTGGTGCAAAAGAGGGAAGCCCCGAAAACTTAATTGTTATTGGCTAACAAGGGGTATAGCTACTCCGAAAATATCGTCCCTTAGAATAGACCTTAAACCATAACTCGGTCTATCTAGAAAATTAGGTACAGTGCTCGAGGACACCCCTACGTTAGCTAGAAAATCTGCAGCTCGATTCACTTCTCTGTAAGTATGCTCGAGCTTGACTATCCATCGTTCTTCTTTCATTAACTCTTTGATTCGTTTCATTAACTAAATTTGATATTTTAACATGGCTTTTTGAGAATGTAGTTTGCTAAAATAAATCAGATTAAGCTTAATAAATTTTAATTGATAAACTCGAACATCTAAAATAATACTCCGTAGAAGTGATTCATGAATATTATTTGCACAAAATAAGTTGAATTTGTGTATAAGAACACCTCGCTAAAGGAACTTTTATCGGACAAATTCAGATTTAATATTTGAGATACGATTGTCTATTGGTTGTTTAGTTAAAAATTAAAATGTAAGGTAATGTATTACCGAACTCTTTTATTTTAAAGGCTTCTATTATTAAGTAAGGCGAAACACGGATTGGATCCAGTTCCGAAGTGTTAGTTTGTATCGAAATTCATATTCAAAAGTGATAAAGAAACTACACAACTTTGTGGACATTTTGTCATCAAAATTGAACCCAACACTTAAACCCGGAAATATTATAAAATCGTTTTATATATAAAGACGAGCATGTTTGAAATCGAAACATTATCGACTATGGTAGGCATTTAGCCCGTAGCTAGGTGAAGTACTAAGAAACGAGGTTTGCTCGATTGAAACTTCAGATAACCGAAAATAAGAGAGATGCATCGGCGACTATGCTTTGGCGTTTAGCGCCTTAGCCTGAGCCTGAGCCTGACCCTGACCCTGAGCCTGAGCCTGACCCTGATCCTCGTGGCTCGAGAGTATGAAGAATTGCATACCTATTTAACGAGCCATTTTGCTTTACTCGTCATTTTCAATTGAGAGAACGAAAATCCGACAGAAAAAGAAAAACCTTCAACCATGCTAATACAAGTAATTCATTCTGAGTTACAAAGGAATTAGGAAATTTGAGAAATCAAAACATTTAAACAACATATACATAACAGCATAGGTGACGAAGACGACAAGAAGCACCGCGTAGGCGCCTATCACGGAAAAGAGCTATTGGCATTGTCATTTGGAAAGCGCGGCTAAAAGCTTATTTTTCAAGTTCTCAGCCCCGCCATACTTCGGTTTGATGGTGAATGTATGAACAATCTCATCACCTATCACGGAAACTTTGGCATCGGAATCTATAACTTCTTGTTCCCTAATAGCCTTAACGACTCTCGCTACAGGGTGATTATCCAACGGAAAACTGACATTCACCAGCGCATCATTTTCCCGTCCCTGAAAATCAATATCAGGGATACTCAATTGCTTTCGAGTCTCCTTTTCAGCTTCGAGCATCTTCAACTTTGTTTGCATCTCGGTTATGTAAGAAATAGCATCTCCTAGGAGAGAAGCCTTGTCCATCTTAGAAATTCTCGGAACAACTGATCTCAATGCATAAAACCGTTGGTTAAGCTTCTCACGTCTCTGACGCTCGGCCACAACATGGTTCATTGCCTCTTCTCTCCCATTCCCGGGTTTCCTACCTCTCTTTTTCGGTTTAGACTCGCCTTTCTGAACCTCCGGTTCTTCTATAGGTTGTTCTGAGCGAACGACATGGGTTTCCGTGCCCAACCCCCCAAAATTTATCTCGGTAAACTTCCTCTTACTACTATCATCACCAAGGCTAAGTTCAAGTCCGAAAATTTTAGTATTCGACTCTTCACCAAATACACTTTTCACCATATGGGTCAAATTCGGATCTTCAGAAACCCTAATCACAGAACCAAGCTCCAAGACTCCGGTTCTCACCGGCACAAATACAACCGTTTGAAATCCAGCCGTCTTGGCCAAATACCCTCGCGAATGATACTCGTCTAAACAACCTAAACTATCCGAAACCCAAATCGTCCTGCCACTACCAAACGATTTGGCCGGACCTAACAACGAGTCTAGCCGGAACGAGAAATACATGGATGTAAGATACAACATCTCCACATTAGACACATTATCCAATTTCCCAACAAAGTTACCATCTTTTGACCTCCCAAACCCTAAATGCAATTTTTCAAAAACCCTTTTCTTAATCCCTTCATCTAATCTACAATTCCCATTATCCCCAACTCGAACCGAGTTCGAATCCCTGCAATGCCCATCACCCCAATTCAACACTTCCCTACCATCCTTACCTCTACCAATTTGCCAAAAAATTGCATAATTCCAACTAGAATTATCAACAATTTGGCAAAGTTTTTGTTGCAAATTCATATTATTAAAACCCAATAAAGATGCATCATTATCACAAGATGTTGAAATCAAGTAATTATATGCTTCAACTCCTACAACACCTTCCACCATAGCCTTATCTTCTTCATTCAACATACAATTTTCAGCCATTTTCACACTAACCCACCAAAAATTTCACAACTTTTTTGCAAATTATCAATTTGGGCACCTCTAATTACTCTAATTACCTCCAAAAATCATCCTAATTACTTCATTAATCATAAAAATCTCAACCTTTTTGCTAATTATTAATTTGGGCACCTCTAATTACTCTAATTACCTCCAAAAATCCTCCTAATTACTTCATTAATCATAAAAATCTCAACTTTTTTGCTAATTATCAACTTGGGTACCTCTAATTTCTCAAATAACCTCTAAAAAACACAAAAAAAAAAACTCAACTTTTTTTGGTAATTATCAATTTGGGCACCTCTAATTACCCCAATTAACCTCAAAAAAAATGTAAAAAACACAAAAATTTCATATGGGTTCCTCCTAATTATTGCACAAAATATAACAAACCAACTAAAATTAAGCAAATATTAATAATCCCAAGAGAAATAAACTAAAATAGTACAATTAATTACCTTGATTGAGGAACTAAAGGGTGTAATTAAGAAGTGATTATTGGTGAAATTAAGGGGTTTTATTTTATTTTTTATTTATTAATAGGATTGAAATTTGAGTTAATGTTGTTGGTTGGATAAAATGGGAGAATTAATATTTAATATTTAATTGAAGAGACAAAAGTAAATAAAACACGAGGTGCATGTGTGGAAGAAGGGAGTGGGGAACAATGAGTGAAGGCATAAGGTATGCATCATGTGATTCTTAACATAAAGTTTACGTGTCATTTTTATGACTTTTGAAACGTCTACTAAGATACATTCACATTTCACATCTATCACCATTAGTTTTTGTTGTGATGAATATATCTGTTACGGGTTTATATATTTTATATTTTGGTATAAACCGGGGTATATATAGCCGAAAGTAATGTATAGTTCCCTCGTCGCACGTGCTGTTATAAAGAGATAAACGGTTGACCAAGTACTTTGCTCATTTCCCATGGACAATTGTTACGAGTTTATGATGAGTTGAGCATAACTCACATAGGTAAATAGGGCAAAATTAAAGTATATAGGAAGCCACAAATAATTTATCTTGTTTAGTGACGGATAGCTGTAATAAATAAGAGTGTGTGCATCACAATATACTCCTATAACTAGAGATGGACAACGTAGGGGGTCAGTCTGACCGACCCTGTTACATGGGCCAAATTTTTCTAGCCCACATAGGGCCGGGCTGGGGCCAGCCCGGCAATGATTAGGGTTAGGGTCAGGGTCATGGCCGGATTTTGTCAGCCCGGCTCAATCAGCAGCCTTGTGGGGAATTCAGCTCAGCCCGGCCCAACCTAACTCACTAACACAATTAACACAAATTTAGCCCACTAACACAACTAACAGCCCCACAATGCTAGGTCAGGGTTGACTTTTCTTAGCCCATCCCGACGTTTTAGGGCCGTACCAGGGGCTGACTTTTCTTGGCCCAGCCCGCCTCCAATTCGGCCCGGCAAGCACAGTGTACAACCCTACCTACAACTAGGAATGACTAGGTAGCGTCCTATAGGATCCATATCCATATCCATATTATATACGTTGAATCCATATGACTATATCCGACCCATATTCACAGGGTTTAAATTTTCAATAGTAAATCATTTTATCTTTTGAATCTAAGGGTTTATGTAACTTTAACGTAATCTAAAATGTATTAGACAAATCTAAATTTATGGTCTACTGTAACATTACCGTAATATAAAACGTATCATCTAAATTCAAAATTAAGGGTTAGTGTAACTTTAAAGTAATTTAAAAAGGCCGGATCGTCCAAATTCAGAATTACTGAAATTTCAAAGATGTTATTAGTTGGTTTTTTTTCGAGTTGGTCAAAAAATTCTTGTTTCGAGTGCGAAAATAGGGTTTCGATAAAGTTTTAAATCATACATATGTCAATGAAGATAAAACTGCACCGAACTGAATTGTGCATGCATTCTATTTGAAAATACAATTGGACCACATTGGGATGCGAAAATGATGTAACGATCGGGTCATGTTGTGTTGTGCCATATGAGATTTCGCCTTGGCACGATGGGTTGGGCCGTGCAGTATCTGGGCCCATGTTGTGTTATATGGGTGTTATCCTACCTTCCTATGCAAGCCCATTTAGTTCAAGAGGTGAGCCAATTTTATCTTTTTGGGCCGGGTGGCCCGTACATATATCCAAGCCTAGTGGGCCGTGTTTCTATGGGCCTAGCCACGGTTATTTGTGTCAAAATATGGTCTTAGCAATGCAACACTCAGCCCATATAAAGTTTCTATTCCGTCTCGTTCAAAATGGGTCATGGGTTATGCTGGGGCGTGTGAGCGAAAATCATTGTGCATGATTCGGACTTCACTACTTGCTTAATGTTTTATTCCGACTTAAATTTTGGTTATTGATAGTAATAAATAATAACGGTGATTCGTATCTATTTTATTTTTAAAGTTGTCTCTCATACCGTCTTTTAGAAGGAGTATATTGTGATTGAAGTTTTACGATTACATTAAAACAGCAAAACTATAACGATAATTCAAATTATTAAAACATAATAAACGCGATAATAATTCACGTCAATAATTAAAATACAAACTAGTAATCCATATCCCATACAGTACATGATAGTATTCATGTACGATTGGGTTTTATTCACATAAACATATTACATTTTTTAATACATGCATAAATGCATAATAGAACCAATCAACCGATGACAGGAGTACGAACAACGACATCGTTAGAATCGACAACAACCCGAACCCGATCACATCTGAAGTCGGAAGTAGCAGGTGAACCTTGCAATAGGACTACTGCTTTCACAAATTCGTTCTCTTTTTCGATCGTTTCTACTGCCACCTTCCCATTTGTCCCGACCAGCTCCGGCCACGCATTTTTCCCTATTATCGTCACATTTTAATCAACCCGTCAGTATCATATCAAATTTACAACATTCAATAACCCTAACAAATAACATTATACAACGAGATATACATGAGAATCGTACATTTAATATAAATTTAATTGAGTTTATATGCATATTTTTAAGCAGGTATAAATTTGAACTTACATTTTAATTTTTTAATCGTCAAAATTAAAATCTTATTGAATTTATATGTACTATTATTGCGTTAACATTTTTTAAGGGCACTAAATCACCCATATTCTTTAATAAAATGGCCATTAAATATAAAAAATTTAAAATATTTGTTATAAACCTCTAAAACTATACTCCCTCCATTCAAATCAACTCTACACGTTTCTTTTTTCACGTTTGCCAACGCGTCTTTTGTGTGGTAAATATTGTTAGCTACGTATTTTCAAAAATTATAAAAATTAGATATTAATAATATGCTCGTAAGGACGAATAAAACTAGATCCCACATGAATATAATTTCATTTACGGAGAGAAAATCGGATTTGAATGGTTGTTTGTGAATAGTGTGTAAAATAGAAATGTGTAGAGTGGATTTGAATGGAGAGAGTATATATATATATATATATATATATATATATATATATATATATATATATATATATATATACAATTAGTTATATAATCCACTAATTTATAATCATATGGAATTACATTACTCCTATTATTTTTGTTTTTTTTATATAAATCTAGACAAAGACCCAGTATGACAATCGACAAAAATAAGTCGATAATTTAAATCAAGATGTTTATTACATACCTTTGCAATCCATTTCCTCCTTGTTGAATCTTGATCTTTCTTATTAGTATTTGAATTAATGTGTTCGTTGTTTTTTTTGCTCTAACAAATGTTTATACTTGAAAGATCTATATAGACAAAATTTGAACGAGTTTTATTGATAACGTATAGTAGCCTAGTAATAAAAACGTGCTAATAACTACAGTAACAAGTATTGTTAAATTATTGCTAGATGACAAAGTTGATAACGATAAATACCCCACGTCGCGTTATTGATTTAACTATTTTATTCGGAAAGACGAACATATATTAGAATTTAAATGTATCACATCAGATTTTATTTGTTTTTGAGCAAATATATATTTTTTCTGAGCTTATTAGCTCACACTTTATGTGTTTTTAATTAAGTATATGAGTATTTTTTCCGAGCTTACTAAAATTTACACGTAAGATTTTAATATTTTTTTTCTGAACACAAATTTAACTAAGCTTATATATAATATTTGAGTTTTTATGTAATTTTTTTAGCTTAACGTGTAAGATAATGAACTCGATAATTTTATAGTAAAACACGTGATTTTCAAAATAACAAAAATTTCATTATAATATTAAGAAACTATAAAAACTATAAACTAGTAGTAATACATCGGATAAATAATCTACTTATTGGTTTTATTCTCAAGTTTTTAGTTAATAGTTTAAATTTCTTTTATTTCGGGAAGGTTTACATTGGATAATTTGATTAACAACTATTAATTTTTTCCAATTATCAATCAATAATATCGAAAATAAATGATCGGGACAGGAGTAGATAATTATAGAGATTAAAGTATGTCTCAAAACTATTCGGAAGTGCAATAAACGTGGCGTAAAGGAGGTTATATGCTAGAGCCGCCATTGTGAAACATGTGAATGTTTGACACTTCCCATAATAATAATAATAATAACCTGTTTTTAACCATGTAAAATTGCGGGGTATAATTTTGAAAAGATCGATATAACGATTAATATTTAAAAATGTTAAACCAAAATGCATTTATATTTTATGCTCTATTTAGTTTATAATTATAATAGTTTATAACACATGCAACGATTGTAAGAGCAATTGCAATAGTAGAACTTCATATAAAGTTTTTGTTATTTCCAAGCTATTTTTCACAAATTACTAAATTTAAGAACTTCACATCACAATAGAACTTTATTTAATTCTTAATTAGGACCCACTATTAATTATCTTATCCTCATACACTTTTTTTTCTTCTTGAAACCAACAAAGAACTTGGTTCTTAAATAAGAACCAAGTTCTTATTTTAGCAAACCCAATGCGACTCACAATAGAAGAATTTTATTTTTGAAGTTCTTATTTACAAACCCAATAATAAAAACTTCTATTGCTATTGCTCTAAGGGTTTGAAATTTACACATGTTTTAAATCCGTGAGAAAGCTGCACGAATTCAGTGTTAAAACATGATAACAAATTTTTTTTATTATAAAATAAGATAAAACAAAATGGAGAAAAGTCTATTAAATTGGCCCGTGTCTCATGACTCCATGAGGCCGTGAGTATTATTAATTGCTACATACCCGTCTATTAGAGATAATATCTTATGATGTAATGGTCTTGCCATGTCGTGCCGTGCCTTATGAGATCTCGCCTTGGCACAATGGGTTGGGCCGTGCAATGTTTGGGCCCATGTTATGCTATATGGGTGTCATCCTACCTTCCTATGCAAGCCCATTTAGTAGAAGGGGTGAGCCAATTTTATGTTGTTGGGTCGGGTGGCCCGTACATATATCCAAGTCTAGTGGACCGGTTTTTTATGGGTCTAGCCGCGGTTATTTGTGTTAAAATATGGTCTTAGCAATGCAGCACTCAACCCATATATAGTGTCGATTCCGTCTCGTTCAAAATGGGTCATGGGTTATGCTGAAGCGTGTGAGCGAAAATCACAGTGCGTGACTCGAACTTCACTACTTGCTTAATGTTTTATTCCGACTCAAATCTCGTTTATTGATAGTAATAAATACTCCCTCTGTCCCAATGAGATGTTTACACTTACTTTATTTTCCCCTCACAAAATAAAATAAAGTGCAAACATCTCATTAGGACGGAGGGAGTAATACTTGTAACTTGTTTGATCCTTGAATGAAGTTACATTTTTCTGATTATTATTAGAGTAAACGAGTCTTATTTAAACTTAATTGATCGACTCGAACGTCAATATAAACCCTAATTTCCTGATTAATTTCTTGATACCTAGGTGTGGTTTGTAAAACATATTTTAAATCGTGACATTCGCAATTGTAGTATAGTACAATTTAATAAACAGTAAACACAATAATACGATATATCGAAAATTAAAACAAACATTGAAAAATATAGTAATGTACGGTAATATTTGCAGTAACGTGGATTTTTAGAATTGTCTCTCATAACGTCTTTTAAAAGGAGTATATATCTCTCTCTTAAAATTTAACGATTATTAAAACAAAAGAAGTATAATGATAATTCACATTATTAGAACATAATAAACGTGATAATAATTCACGCTGATAATTTAAACAAACATTAAAATACAAACTAGTAATCCATAACCCGTACAATACATGATAGTATTCACGTACGATTGGATTTTATTCACGTAAACATATTACATTTTTTAATACATGCATAAATGCATAATAGAACCAATCAACCGATGACAGGAGTACGAACAACGATATCACGAGAATCGACAAAAACCCGAACCCGATCACATCTGAAGTCAAGAGTAACAGGTGAACCTTCCAATACGACTATTGCTTTCACAAATTCGTTCTCTTTTTCGATCGTTTCTACTGCCACCTTCCCATTTGTCCCTACCAGCTCCGGCCACTCATTTTTCCCTATTATCGTCACATTTTAATCAACCCGTCAGTATCATATCAAATGTACAACATTCAATAACCATAACAAATAAAATTATACGTCCATATATATATGAGAATTGTACATTTACTATAAATTTAATTGAGTTTATATGCATATTTTTAAGCGGGTAGAAATTTGAACTTACATTTTAATTTTTTAGCTGTTAAAATTTAAATCTAATTGAATTTATACTCAGTATGTATTATTATTGCGTTAACTTTTTTTAAGGGCACTAAGTCACCAGTAGGAGGATCATACATCCGAGGTATTACCCCAATTTTATACTTTTTGAGCATTTATAATAATGTTTTTGAGTTTTATTTTAAAAATTGTGAGTATTGGTGTAAAGTTTTTGAGTTAAGTTATTAAAACATTAAGCTCAAAAATATACAAAAAAACTCGAAAACATTACCTATAAACTTAGTTATATTTTAGTTTTGACGAAAAAAAATTAAAATCTAACTTATAAATTTTTATAAGCTCAGAAAAAATACACATGCTCAAAAAAAAAAAAAAGTTTGACATAATAAGCTAAAAAAAAACTCGTATGCTCAAGAACAAATAAAGTTTAAGGTAATAATTAGCTCTAAAAAATATTCATAAGCTCAAAAAAATATTCATATGCTCATAAAAAATATTCATAAGCTCAAAAAAATATTCATATGCTCAAAAAAAATATACATATGCTCAAAAACTAAGAAAAGTGTGAGGTAGTACCTCCGATATAGGTTCCTATTTCTCCTAAGTCACCCATATTCTTTTATAAAATGACCATTAAATATCAAAACATTTATTATAAACCTCTAAAACTATACAGATATATAATAATATACAATTAGTTATATAATCCACTAATTGATAATCATATGGAATTACATTACTCCTATTATTTTTGTTTTTTCATATAAATCTAGACAAAGACCCAGTATGACAATCGATAAAAATAAGTCGATAATTTAAATCAAGATGTTTATTACATACCTTTGCAATCCATTTCCTCCTTAAATCTTGATCTTCCTTATTAGTATTTGAATTAATGTGTTCGTTGGTTTTTTTGCTCTAACAAATGTTTAAACTTGAAAGATTTATATACACAAAATTCGAACAAGTAGTAGCCTAGTAATAAAAACGTGCTAATAACAACAGTAATAAGTATTGTTAAATTATTGCTAGTTGACAAAGTTGATAACGATAGTCGATAGATACTCCACGTCGCGTTATTGGCCGGTTTACCTATTTTATTCGGGAAGAAGAGCATATATTAGAATTTAAATGTATCCCATCAAATTTTATTTGTTTTTGAACAAATATATATTTTTTCTGAGCTTATTAACTCACACTTTATGTGTTTTTAGTTAAGTATATGAGTATTTTTTTCGAGCTTACTAAAATTTACAAGTAAGATTTTAATTTTTTCCGTCTGAACACGAATTTAATTAAGCGTATATATAATATTCAAGTTTTTATGTATTTTTTTTAGCTTAACGTGTAAGATAATGAACTCAATAATTTTATTGTAAAACTCGTGATTTTTAAAACAAAACTCAAATATTTCATTATAATACTCAGAAACTATAAAAACGATAAATTAGTAGTAATACATCGGATAAACAATCTACTTATTGGTTTTATTCTCAAGTTTTTAGTTAATAGTTTAAGTTTCTTTTATTTTGGGAAGGTTTATAATGGATAATTTGTTTAACAACTGTTAATTTTTTCCAATTATCAATCAATAATATCGAAAATAAATGATCGGGACAGGAGTAGATAATTATAGAGATTAGAGTATATCTCAAAATTATTCGTAGTGCAATAAACGTGGCGGAAAGGAAGTTATATGCTAGAGCCGCCATTGTGAACCATGTGAATGTTTGAACTTAATCATAATAATAATAATAATAATAATACTTATAATAATTAATAATAATAACTAATTTTTAACCCGTGCAAAATTACACGGATATAATTTTAAAAATATCGATATAATGATTAATATTTAAAAAATGTTAAACCAAAATGTAGGTATATTTTATACTCTATTTGCATTTATTTTAAATCCGTGAAGAAATGTACAAATTCCGTTAAAACATGATAACAAAATTTGTAGATCTACCCATTTTAGTGGATAAGCTCAATATATATAATGAATTCCTTTAGAATTTTATTTTAACGTAGTGCTCTAAAATTTATCTAATAGAGTTTTATTGTTCATTTATTTTGTTAATAACTTTTTGTAGATCTCAATTTTTTAAATTGAAAACTAAAATTGTACTGTACTATTTATTAACATTTTTTTGTTGAAAACACTTTCTTATTCAAATAAATTACACAAATTTGATAATATCTCGAAAATTGTTATTATAATAGTTAAAATGTTAAAGTTAAAGCTTGTAAATTAATATAACAACGTTATTTATTTGTTTTACTATTGTTTTATGGATAATTTGTGAGAAACTACCTTACATTTATGTCCATTTGTGAACAACTACCTTACTTTTTTTTTGTCAAAAACTACCTTTCATTTTATTTTTTTTGTTAAAAACTACCTAAAAAAAGTTTTATGAGTTGGATTTCACACGTGTGAGTTCTCTAAATTTTCATTCTTATTTTGTCAAAAACTACCTTAACTTTCTAAACTAAATCACGACCTTGAGTACTCGACTTCGTTGATTAAGCTGCAATGCCTATTACCACATTCAAAAACTTATTCACATTAGGACCTGCTAAATCCTTTCACTAACAAGTAGCACTTGGAGGTCCTACTTTTGCCCCCTAGGTCACGAGATCCACTACCCACAGCCTCTCTCATTTCAACCAAGCCAACCCTGCCTTAAACAAAGAAAAAAGTCAGTCTTTACTCTTTAGCCGCACCTTCACTTGCTTCGCCGCCTTCGCTCTACTTAATGTCTGCCTTGCCAGCCATACCATATAAAGACAAGAGATGGAGTTTTCCACCCGAAAAGTCAATGACAAGGTTGTGTACCAAGCATAGGAATTAAGTTACTATGGTTGCTGCAAATGAAGTACGTAGTATTGCGGCATCATATTGCAATGAGTAGAACAATATGTATCAGAAATGCATAAACCAATTAATAATAAATAAAAATTAGTCTAAAAACTTTTTTTAGGTAGTTTTTAACAAACAATTAAAATGAAAGGTAGTTGTTAACCAAAAAAAAAAAAAGTAAGGTAGTTGTTCACAAATGGACATAAATGTAAGGTAGTTTCTCACAAATTATCCTTCTTTTATCATTTATATTTTTATTGTCTAATAATGTTTATAGTTCATCTTTTTATTTTTTTTTTATTTTTTTTATTATTGATAGACTATGTGGACTATTGGGAATTCTGCATTTTCATAGTGTTTTATTTATGCAACATAAATGAAATTGAGGATGATGGTTCTTTGCGAAGTTTTGTAAGATTATTCGATGAAATTCTATTAATAAATAAAGTTGGTTTTTTCTTAAATTAATTATTTATTTTCTTGGGATGTGTTCTACATTTATTTAAAAATAAAAAGTAAAAGAAAATGGACATGATGATGTACATGTGGATGCACGAAATTGCACGAAATGTTCTTGTACTAATATTGATAAGATGTTTAAAACAAACTCATTATTAGGTATATATAAAACGGTAATACTATATTATATTAAATATTTTAATTTTGCGAAAATTAAATCAGATAATATTATGGACCAACATTTTAGATTTTTTTTAAAATTTCGAACTATTACCCAATAAATTGTTAATTATTGATGTTTATAATAAATTATGTATTATTTATTGGGTATAAATTATTATGTAATAGTTCCTGACAGACGATATTCGAAATTATTATCAAGTCATATAATATTTTGGACCAACATTATAGTCTTTTTAAAATTTTGAACTATTACCCAATAAATTGTTAATTATTGTCGTTTATAGTAAATTATGTATTATTTATTGAATATAAATTATTATATAATCGTTCCGGGCAGGGTATTCGAAATTATTATATTTTATATAATATTTAATTTCATATTATACATATTGATAGTTTACACAAAAATTAATGTTTTCGATTATTATGTAAGACTTTGATATAAGTTCGTAAACATTAATTTGTACGTAAACAATTGAATTTCAGGTAGTTATTTCGCATTAAAAGCATCATACAACATTGCGGATCCCACTAGAGAAATAAAATAAATAAATAATTAAATAAAACAAAGTTGATGACGTGGCTCAAGCAGAACCACCTAAATGTTATTGTAATTATATATATAAGATAGTAATAATAATTTATATTATTATTATTATTTATTTATTTTTTTCTGACGAGGGAATCTATAGCCGTTACCTTTGATGTGCACTGGATAAATTCTCGGATATATGTGATAGCCTACAAACTACATACACCTGCTAAACCACCCGAGAATTAATTATCATTATTGATATGTTCGGTGTTTATAAGCCAAGATCTTAGACATTTAGTAACATTTATCGGATTATTCTAAACTTCGAAATACTTAAACCTAATAAAGCCGTTAAATTTTACCCGAAGTTCTAATCAATAATTTGATATTTACCGGTATTTATTTAATTTTTTGTATGGACATTCTCATATATACAATTCTTACAATTTTATCTACATATTAAGGTGATGGATTGGAAAATTAGGATATATTTTATCGATTGAGATTTGAGAGTTTGATATTCGTAGTCCCCGGGGACAAAAACAAATCTAACTCTAAATCTTGTAAGTTCTCATGTTGTTTTGAAAGATTAACCTTTTTTCATTATATCGTTCGAGGGCTATTTGTCAGGTCATTTGTTTATCTATTTTATTTTCGAGTTCTAATCAGTTGCTTACCTTTTTTATTCAATAAATGCTTTTGATGCACAATAGTTATAAACGAGCTAAAACTTCTAACTATATATGATGAACTTATTATATACAAGCTAAAACTATCGATTTTTTCATTATAAAATGAATAGAGTGTCCTACAAAACAAGTCCCCCTCAATTTTAGCATTAATTAGAGATAAAATAAAATGGAGAAAAGTCTATTAAATTGGCCCGTGTCTCATGACTCCGTGAGGCCGTGAGTATTATTAGTTGCTACATACCCGACTATTAGAGATAATAATATTATATCTTATGATATAATGGTCTTGTCATGTCGTGTCGTGCCTTATGAAATCTCGCCTTGGCACGATGGGTTGGGCCGTGCAATGTTTGGGCCCATGTTATGCTATATGGGTGTAATCCAACCTTCCTATGCAAGCCCATTTAGTACAATGGGGGAGCCAATTTTAGGTTGTTGTCTCTCTTACCGTCTTTTAAAAGGAGTATCTCTCTCTCTTAAATTTAACGATTATTAAAAGAGAAGAAGCATAATTATAATTCATATTATTAGAACATAATAAACGTGATAATGATTCACGCTGATAATTAAAACAAACATTAAAATACAAACTAGTAATCCATAACCCGTACAGTACGTGATAGTATTCACGTACGATTGGGTGTTATTCACGTAAACGTATTACATTTTTTAATACATGCATAATAGAACCAATCAACCGATCACAGGAGTACGAACAACGACATCGTTAGAATCGACAACAACCCGAACCCGATCACATCTGAAGTCGGAAGTAGCAGGTGAACCTTCCAATAGGACTACTGCTTTCACAAATTCGTTCTCTTTTTCGATCGTTTCTACTGCCACCTTCCCATTTGTCCCGACCAGCTCCGGCCACTCATTTTTCCCTATTATCGTCACATTTTAATCAACCCGTCAGCATTATATCAAATTTACAACATTCAATAACCATAATAAATAAAATTATACATCCAGATATATATGAGAAGCGTACATTTAATATAAATTTAATTGAGTTTATATGCATATTCGGGTAGAAATTTGAACTTACATTTTAATTTTTTAGTTGTCGAAATTAAAATTTTATTGAAATTATATCTGTTATTATTGCGTTAACTTTTTTTAAGGGCACTAAGCCACCCATATTCTTTTATAAAATGTCCATTAAATATCAAAACATTTATTATAAATAAACTTCTAAAAATATAATATATATACAATTAGTTATATAATCCACTAATTGATAATCATATGGAATTATATTACTCCTATTATTTTTGTGTTTTATTATATAATATGAGACAAAGACCCAGTTTGATAATCGACAAAAATAAGTCGATAATTTAACTCAAGATTTTATTACATACCTTTGCAATCCATTTTCTCCTTGAATCTTGATCTTCCTTATTAGTATTTGAATTAATGTGTTCGTTGTTTTTTTTTGCTCTATCAAATGTTTATACTTGAAAGATTTATATAGACAAAATTTGAACGAGTTTTATTGATAACCAATAGTAGCCTAGTAATAAAAACGTGCTAATAACTACAGTAATAAGTACTGTTAAATTATTGCTAGTTGACAAAGTTGATAACGATAAATACTCCACGTCGCGTTATTCGTTTACCTATTTTATTCGGGAAGACGAACATATATTAGAATTTAAATATATCACATCAGATTTTATTTGTTTTTGAGTAAATATATTTTTTTTCTGAGCTTATTACCTCACGTTTTATGTGTTTTTAATTAAATATATGAGTATTTTTTTCCGAGCTTACTAAAATTTACACGTAAGATTTTAATTTTTTTTTTTCTGAACACAAATTTAACTAAGTTTATATATAATATTCGAGTTTTTATGTAATTTTTTTAGCTTAACGTTTAAGATAATGAACTCGATTATTTTATAGTAAAACTCTTGATTTTTAAAAGGAACTCAAAAATTTCATTATAATATTCAGAAACTATAAAAACTATAAAATAGTGGTAAACTGGTAATACATCGGATAAACAATCTACTTATTGGTTTTATTCTCAAGTTTTTAGTTAATAGTTTAAATTTCTTTTATTTCGGGAAGGTTTATAATGGATAATTTGAGTAACAACTCTTAATTTTTTCCAATTATCAATCAATAATATCGAAAATAAACGATCGTAACAGGAGTAGATAATTATAGAGATTAGAGTATATCTCAAAATTATTCGGAAGTGCAATAAACGTGGTGAAAAGGAAGTTATATGCGCCATTGTGAACCATGTGAATGTTTGACCTTATCATCATCATCATCATCATCATCATCATAATAATAATATATAATAATAATAACTAACTAGTTTTAAACCCGTGCAAATTGCACGGGTATGCTATTTTAAAGTTTGTTATTATAATAATTGCTTACTCCTTTTGTTTTCTTTTTTAGATGAATTAAATTTACGTTAATATATTTCAGACAATTATGATTTTCATCTTTGTCGTACTTTTTTAAAAAAATGTGTCTGTAAAATAAAAATTAAATGAACATACGTCTGATAATGTATACTTTTATTAATAATCAATTAATCACGCAAAAAATGTTTTAAAAATGTTTCAAATTTTGTATGTTCGGTTTATTATTGTTGTAAATTGTTATTAATTATAATATTTTAATCATCTAAATAAATTGCGGTCTAATTATCACAACATCTATTTCTAGTTAATTGATGTATATAAAAATGTGCGTAATGTTTCGTAATCTACGATTTTAGACATTTATTTGGAATACGTAGAATATTAGGCGGTTATTGTGCAGGGAAATCATAAGTTATTGTGCGGGACCCACCTGAGTGAATTAAGAAAAAAAAAATTAGAAGTTGGATATATGACGTGGCGCAACCAGAGACTGATAAATGTTTCAGAATTATATAGATTAGATTTTTAACCCGTGTGAATTTAACGGATATAGTTTTAAAAATATCGATATAATGATTAATATTTAAAAAATGTTAAACCAAAATGCAGGTATATTTTATACTCTATTTGCATTTATTTTAAATCCGTGAAAAATGTACGAATTCCGTTAAAACATGATAACAAAATGTGTAGATCTACCCATTTTAGCGGATAAGCTCAATATATATAATGAATTTCCTTTAGAGTAGTATTTTAACGCAGTGCTCTAAAATCTATGTATTTAGTAGAGTTTTATAGTTCATTTATTTTGTTAATTAACTTTTTGTAGATCTCAATTTTTTAAATTGAATTGAAAACTAAAATTGTTATTATAATGGTCAAAATGTTAAAGTTAAAGCTTATAAAATAATATAACAACGTTATTTATTTGTTTTACCATTTTTTTATCATTTATACTTTTATTGTCTAATAATGTTTATTGTTCATCTTTTATTTATTTTTTATTATTGATAAACTATGTGGACTATTGGAAATTTTGCATTTTCATAGGGTATTATTTATGCAATATAAATGGAATTGAGGATGGTGGTTTATTGAAGTTTTGTAAGATTATTCGATGAAATTCTATTAACAAATAAAGTTGGTTTTTTCTTAAATTAATTCTTTATTTTCTTGGGATGTGTTCTACATTTATTTAAAAATAAAAAGTAAAAGAAAATGGACATGATGATGTGGATGCACGAAATTGCACGAAATGTTCTTGTATTAATATTGATAAGATGTTTAAAACTAACTCATTATTAGGTATATATAAAACGGTTATACTGTATTATATTAAATATTTTAATTTTGCGAAAATTAAATCATATGATCTTTTGGACCAATAGTTTAGTCTTTTTTAAAGTTTCGAACTATTACCCAATAAATTGTTAATTATCGTTGTTTATAGTAAATTATGTACTCCGTATTATTTATTGGGTATAAATTACTATGTAATAGTTCCGGATAGACGATATTCGAAATTATTATCAAGTCATATAATATTTTGACCAACATTTTAGTCTTTTTTTAAATTTTGAACTATTACCCAATAAATTGTTAATTATTGTTGTTTATAATAAATTATGTATTATTTCTTGGGTATAAATTATTATGTAATCGTTCCGGTCAGAGTATTCGAAATTATTATATTTTATTATATAATATTTAATTTCATGTATACATACTGATAGCTTACACAAAAAATAATGTTTTCGATTATACGTAAGACTTTGATATAAGTTCGTAAACATTAATTTGTACGTAAACAATTGAATTTCAGGTAGTTATTTCGCATTAAAAGCATCACACAACATTGCGGATCCCACCAGAGAAATAAAAAAAAATAATAAAAAAAAAAAAAAAAGCTAAGTTGATGACGTGGCTCAACCAGAACCCCCTTAAGATTCTTTTAATTATAGATATAAGATAATAATAATAATAATTATTATTATTATTATTATTATTATTATTATTTTGTTTTTTTGCTGATGAGGGAATCTGTAGCCGCTACTTTTGATGTGCACTGGATAAACTCTCGAATATATGTGATAGCCTACAAACTACATACACCTGGTAAACCACCCGAGAATTAATTATCATTATTGATATGTTCGGTGTTTATAAGCCATGATCTTAGACATTTAGTAACATTTATAGGATTATTCTTAACTTCATAATACTTAAACCTAATAAAGCCGTTCAATTTTACCCGAAGTTCTAATCAATAATTTGATATTTACCGGTATTTATTTAATTTTTTGTATGGACATTCTCATATATACTATTCTAACAATTTTATCTACCTATTAAGGTGATGGATAGGAAAATTTGGATATATTTTATCGATTGAGATTTGAGAGTTTGATATTCGTAGTCCCCGGGGACAAAAAAAATCTAACTCTAAATCTTGCGAGTCCTCATGTTATTTTGAAAGATTAACCTTTTTTTCATTATATCCTTCGAGTATATATCTCTCTCTTAAATTTAACGATTATTAAAACAGAAGAAGCATAATGATAATTCACATTATTGGAACATAATAAACGCGATAATAATTCACGCTGATAATTAAGACAAACATTAAAATACAAACTAGTAATCCATAACCCGTACAGTACGTGATAGTATTCACATACGATTGGGTCTTATTCACGTAAACATATTACATTTTTTAATACTTGCATAATAAAACCAATCAACCGATGACAGGAGTACGAACAACGATATCGGAAGAATCGACCCAAACCCAAACCCGAGAAGATTGGAAGTCACGTGTAACAGGTGTACCTTCCAATAAGACTACTGCTTTCACAAATTCGTTCTCTTTTTCGATCGTTTCTGCTGCCACCTTCCCATTTGTCCCGACCAGCTCCGGCCACGCATTTTTCCCTATTATCATCACATTTTAATCAACCCGACATCATCATATCAAATTTACAACATTCAATAACCATAACAAATAAAATTATACATCTAGATATATATACAAGAATCGTACATTTAATATAAATTTAATTGAGTTTATATGCATATTTGTGAGTGGGTAGAAATTTGAACTTACTTTTTAATTTTTTAATGTCAAAATTAAAATCTTATTGAATTTATATCTATTATTATTGCGTTAACTTGTTTTAAGGGCAAAAAGACACCCATATTCTTTTATAAAATGTCCATTAAATACCAAAACATTTGTTATAAATAAACCTCTAAAATTATACAATATATATACAATTAGTTATATAATCCAATAATTGATAATCATATGGAATTACATTACTCCTATTATTTTTGTTTTTTTTATATAAATCGAGACAATGACCCAGTATGACAATCGACAAAAATAAGTCGATAATTTAAATCAAGATGTTTATTACATACCTTTGCCATCCATTTCCTCCTTGAATCTTGATCTTCCTTATTAGTATTTGAATTTATGTGTTTCTTGCTCTAACAAATGTTTATACTTGAAAGATTTATATAGACAAATTTTGAACGACTTTTTTATTTGATAACTAATAGTAGCCTAGTAATAAAAACGTGCTAATAACTACAGTAATAAGTACTGTTAAATTATTGCTAGTTGACAAAGTTGATAACGATAAATACTCCACGTAGTGTTATTGGTTTACCAATTTTATTCAGGAAAACGAACATATATTAGAATTTAAATACTATATCACCTCAGATTTTATTTGTTTTTGAGCAAATATATATTTTTTCTGAGTATATAACCTCACACTTTATGTGTTTTTAATTAAGTATGTGAGTATTTTTTTCCGAGCTTACTAAAATTTACACATAAGATTTTAATTTTTTTTTCTGAACACAAATTTAACTAAACTTATATATAATATTCGAGTTTTTATGTAACTTTTTTAGCCTAACGTTTAAGATAATGAACTCGATAATTTTATAGTAAAACTCGTGGTTTTTAAAACAAACTCAAAAATTTCATTATAATACTCAGAAACTATTAAACTATAAACTAGTAGTAATACATCGGATAAACAGTCTACTTATTGGTTTTATTCTCAAGTTTTTAGTTAATAGTTTAAATTTCTATTATTTCGGGAAGGTTTATAATGGATAATTTGTTTAACAAGTCTTAGTTTTTTCCAATTATCAATCAATAGTATCGAAAATAAACGATCGGGACAGGAGTAGATAATTGTAGAGATTAGAGTATATCTCAAAATTATTCGGAAGTGCAGTAAACGTGGCATAAAGATTAGAGTACTCTATATGCTAGAGCCGCCATTGTGAACCAAGTGAATGTTTGATGACCTTATAATAATAATAATAATAATAATAATAATTTATTAATATTATTATTATTTTCTTTTTTAGTTAGTAGGGAATCTGTACCAGCTACTTTTTAATATGCACTATGCACTAGATAAAATCTCGGATATATGTGATAATTTACAAACCAAATACACCTGAGAATTAATTATCATTATTGATATGTTCGGTGTTTATAAGCCATGATCTTAGACATTTAGTAACATTTATAGGATTATTCTTAACTTCGAAATGCTTAAACCTAAAGCCGTTAAATTTTACCCAAAGTTTTAATTAATAATTTGACATTCACCGGTATTTATTTAACTTTTTGTATGGACATTCTCATATATGCAACAATTTTATCTACATATTAAGGTGATGAATAGGAAAATTTTGATATCGATTGAAATTTGAGAGTTTGATATTCGTGGTCCCGGGGGACAAAAAAAAAATCTAACTCTAAATCTTTTAAGTCCTCATGTTGTTTTGAAAGATATACCTTTTTTTATTATATCCTTTTAGGCCTAGTTGTCAGGTCATTTATTTATCTATTTTATTTTCGAGTTCTTAATCAGTTGTTTACTTTTTTTATTCAATAGATGCTTTTGATGAACAATAGTTATAAACGAGCTAAAACTTCTAACTATATAGGATGAACTTGTTATATACAAGCTAAAACTTTCGATTTTTTTATTATAAAATAAATAGAGTGTCCTACAAAACAAATCCCATCAATTTAACCATTAATTAGAGATAAAATGAAATGGAGAAAAGTCTATTAAATTGGCTCGTGTCTCATGACTCCGTGAGGCTTTGAGTATTACTAGTTGCTACATACCCGACTATGAGAGATAGTAATATTATATCTTATGCTGTAATGGTCTTGTCATCTCGTGTCGTGCCTTATGAGATCTCGCCTTGGCACAATGGGTTGGGCCGTACAATGTTTGGGCCCATGTTATGCTATGTGGGTGTCATCTTACCTTCCTATGCAAGCCCATTTAGTACAATGGGTGAGCCAATTTTATGTTGTTGTCTCTCTTACCGTCTTTTAAAAGGAGTATATATATCTCTTAAATTTAACGATTATTAAAACAGAAGAAGCATAATGATAATTCACATTATTGGAACATAATAAACGCGATAATAATTCACGCTGATAATTAAAACAAACATTAAAATACAAACTAGTAATCCATAACCCGTACAGTATGTGATAGTATTCACATACGATTGGGTCTTATTCACGTAAACGTATTACATTTTTTAATACATGCATAATAGAACCAATCAACCGATGACAGGAGTACGAACAACGATATCGGAAGAATCGACAATAACCCGAACCCGACCAAAATTGAAGTCAGATGTAACACCAGGTGAACTCTCCGGTATGACTACTGCTTTCACAAATTCGTTCTCTTTTTCGATCGTTTCAACTGCCACCTTCCCATTTGTCCCGACCAGCTCCGGCCACTCACTTTTCCCTATTATCGTCACATTTTAATCAACCCGTCAGCATCATATTAAATTTACAACATTCAATAACCATAACAAATAAAATTATACGTCCAAAAATATATGAGAATCGTCCATTTAATATAAATTTAATTGAGTTTATATGCATATTTTTAAGCGGGTAGAAATTTGAACTTACATTTTAATTTTTTAGTTGTCAAAATTAAAATCTTATTGAATTTATATCTATTATTATTGCGTTAACTTTTTCTAAGGGCACAAAGCCACCTAGGGCTGTACAAATATTGACCCGGACCGCTGGACCGGACCAGACCGTGAGGGTCAGACCGGAGCGGACCGAACACCTAGAGGTCCGGTCCATGAGCCGTCAAAATGGGAAGAACTGGTCCACGGTCCTAGCCAGTCCAAAGCCGCGGGTTGACCCTATGGACCGGTTGTGGACCGGATGCACATAATTACGTTTTTTTGTTACTACTTCATAAACTTAGAATTTGAGATTTACAAACTTTCTTATTAATATTTGCACATAATCTTATAACTTTGTAAGTTATTACTTACCATAATTTTTAATATTTGACAATTAAACTACTTCCTTAATAATAGGATTTATAAAAAACGCGTACGTGTTATTTAACACAATGATATTACAAAATTGGCGGTCCAAAGGGTTACGGTCCGGGTTTAGACCGGACCTAAGGGTCGGTCCAAGGTCCGGTCCTTGAGCTTAGCGGTCCGGTCTGCGGGTCGAGAAAAAGGTAGAAGGCGATCCACGGTCTACCCCGGTCCAGTTCGGTCCGGTCCCGATTTGAGCCTTTGTACAACCCCAAAAGCCACACCCATATTCTTTTATAAAATGTCCATTAAATACCAAAACATTTGTTATAAATAAACCTCTAAAATTATACAATATATATACAATTAGTTATATAATCCAATAATTGATAATCATATGGAATTACATTACTCCTATTATTTTTGTTTTCTTTTATATAAATCGAGACAAAGACCCAGTATGACAATCGACAAAAATAAGTCGATAATTTAAATCAAGATGTTTATTACATACCTTTGCCATCCATTTCCTCCTTGAATCTTGATCTTCCTTATTAGTATTTGAATTTATGTGTTCGTTGTTTTTCTTGCTCTAACAAATGTTTATACTTGAAAGATTTATATAGACAAATTTTGAACGACTTTTTTATTTGATAACGAACAGTAGCCTAGTAATAAAAACGTGCTACAGTACTACAGTAATAAGTACTGTTAAATTATTGCTAGTTGACAAAGTTGATAACGATAAATACTCCACGTAGTGTTATTGGTTTACCTATTTTATTAAGGAAGATGAAAATATATTAGAATTTAAATACTATATCACATCAGATTTTATTTGTTTTTGAGCAAATATATATTTTTTCTGAGTTTATTACCTCACACTTTATGTGTTTTTAATTAAGTATATTAGTATTTTTTCCGAGCTTACTAAAATTTGCACGTAAGATTTTAATTTCTTTTTTTCTGAACACAAATTTAACTAAGCTTATATATAATATTCGAGTTTTTATGTAATTTTTTTAGCTTAACGTTTAATATAATGAACTCGATAATTTTATAGTAAAACTCGTGATTTTTAAAACAAACTCAAAACAAACTAGTAATACATCGGATAAACAGTCTACTTATTGGTTTTTTTTCTCCAGTTTTTAGTTAATAGTTTAAATTTCTTTTATTTCGGGAAGGTTTATAATGGATAATTTGATTAATATTAGGATGTAGGCCCTAAGGCCCATTAGGGTTAAACTAGGGTTAAGTTTAATAGTGAAGTATTATAAATACTTCATCATAGTTGATGTAAACCACAACATTTCAATAATATAATTATCTTCCTTTCTATTATTTAACATGGTATCAGAGCCTCTTTCTTGAGGACTCTCTAAAACCCGCTTCCGCTTTCTTGCCGGTGGGCGAAATTATGTAATGCTCACCGGCGGGATTTTCCGTTATTTATTAAAAAAAAAAAAAAAATCAAATTATTATTTCTAAAAAAACAAAAAAAAAATCAAAATTTCACTCAATTGCAGTTTCTCGTCCATCCTCCTTCATATCACAATCAATATATTTCTTTCTCTTCGAAATCTGTTGCAAATTATTCTACTCTGTTTAAGGTGGTACTTGATTTGTTTGGAGTCCGAAAGATCTTGAAATTTTCACGGATAATTTCCGTCTTATTGATATTTGTCAGGTTCGATAGAGTTCCTGCAAATTAACTCATTGTTCCAACAAGTCCGAAAAAATTAACGTTCTTGTTCGGAGTCTTTCTCGCGAGTCTTAATACTCGTTTCTTTTTCCAACCTTGCGGAGATGAAAATTTAAATGAAGACGAAGAAGAGACGAAGATTTTATTTTCCTTTTATCTTGTGTTTTCCTTGTATTTCTGATGTTTTTTTTTATTTTGTTTTTTCTCCAATCGTAAAGTTCGTACAATGTACTACCTTTACGATTGCGGGAGCCTATTAGGATGTAGGCCCTAAGGCCCATTAGGATTAAACTAGGGTTAAGTTTAATAGTGAAGTATTATAAATACTTCATCATAGTTGATGTAAACCACAACATTTCAATAATATAATTATCTTCCTTTCTATTATTTAACAATTAACAACTTTTAAATTTTTTCCAATTATCCATCAATAATATCGAAAATAAATGATGGGGACAGGAGTAGATAATTATAGAGATTAGAGTATATCTCAAAATTATTCGAAAGTGCAATAAACGTGGCGTAAAGGATCCTAGAGCCGCCCTTGTGAACCATGTATGTGAATGTTTGACCTTATCATAATAATAATTGTAATAATTATTATTATTATTATTGTTTTTTTTTTTTTGGTTACGAGGGAATTTGTAGCCGTTATTTTGGATATTCACTAGAAAAATTCTTGAATATGTGTGATAGTTTACAAACCACATACACCAGGTAAATCACCCGAGAATTAATTATATTATTGATATGTTCGGTGTTTATAAGCCATGATCTTAGACATTTAGTAACATTTATAGGATTATTCTTAAACTCGAAATACTTAAACCTAAAGCCGTTAAATTTTACCGAAGTTTTAATCAATAATTTGACATTTACCGGTATTTATTTAACATTTTGTACGGACATTCTCATATATGCAACGATTTTATCTACATATTAAGGTGATGGATAGAAAAATTTGGATATATTTTATCGATTGAGATTAGAGAGTTCGAGATTTGTAGTCCCGAGGACGGAAAAAATCTAACTCTAAATCTTTTAAGTTCTCCTGTTATTTTGAAAGATTAACCTTTTTTCATTATACCCTTCGAGGTCTATTTGTCAGGTCATTCAATTTTATTTTCGAGTTCTCAATCAGTTGCTTACCTTTTTACTCAATAGATGCTTTTGATGAACAATAGTTATAAACGAGCTAAAACTTCTAACTTTATATGATGAACTTGTTGTATACAAGCTAAAACTTTCGATTTTTTCATTATAAGAAAATAGAGCGTCCTACAAAACAAACCCCCTCAATTTTAGCATTATTTAGAGATAAAATAAAATGGAGAAAAGTCTATTAAATTGGTCCGTGTCTCATGACTCCGTGAGGCCGTGAGTATTATCAGTTGCTACATACCCGTCTATTAGATATAATAATATTATATCTTATGATGTAATGGTCTTCTCATGTCGTGTCGTGCCTTATAAGATCTCGCCTTGGCACGATGGGTTGGGCCGTGCAATGTTTGGGCCCATGTTATGCTATATGGGTGACATCCTACATTCCTATGCAAGCCCATTTAGTACAAGAGGTGAGCCAATTTTATGTTGTTGGGCCAGGTGGCCCGTACATATATCCAAGTCTAATGGGCCGTGTTTTTATGGGCCTAGCCACGGTTATTTGTGTCAAAATATGGTCTTAGCAATGCAACATTCAGCCCAAATATAGCGTCTATTCCGTCTCGTTCAAAATGGGTCATGGGTTATGCCGGGGCGTGTGAGCGAAAATCATGGTGCATGATTCGAACTTCACTACTTGCTTAATGTTTTATTCCGACTCAAATCTTCTTTATTGATAGTAATAAATAATACTTGTAACTTGTTTGATCCTTGAATAAAGTTACATTTTTCTGATTATTATTAGAGTAAACGAGTCTTATTTGAAATTAATTGATCGATTCGAACGTCAATATAAACCCTAATTTCCTGATTAATTTCTTGATACCTAGTTGTGGCTTGTAAAACATATTTTAAATCGTGACATTGGCAATTGTAGTATAGTACAATTTAATTAACAGTAAACACAATAATACGATATATCGATTACTAAAACAAACATTGAAATATACAGTAATGTACTCTAATATTTGCGGTAACGGGGATTTCTAGTGTTGTCTCTCATAGGGTCTTTTAAAAGAAGAATATATATTCTTAAAATTTAACGATTATTAAACAGAAGAAGTATAACGATAATTCACATTACTAAAACCCTAATTTCCTGATTAATTTCTTGATACCTAGTTGTGGCCTGTAAAACATATTTTAAATCGTGACATTGGCAATTGTAGTATAGTACAATTTAGTTAACAGTAAACACAATAATACGATATATCGATTACTAAAACAAACATTGAAATATACAGTAATGTACTCTAATATTTGCGGTAACGTGGATTTCTGGTGTTGTCTCTCATACCGTCTTTTAAAAGAAGAATATATATATTTCTTAAAATTTAACGATTATTAAACAGAAGAAGTATAACGATAATTCACATTATTAAAACCCTAATTTCCTGATTAATTTTTTGATACCTAGTTGTGGCCTGTAAAACATATTTTAAATTGTGACATTGGCAATTGTAGTATAGTACAATTTAATTAACAATAAACACAATAATACGATATATCGATTACTAAAACAAACATTGAAATATACAGTAATGTACTCTAATATTTGCGGTAACGTGGATTTCTAGTGTTGTCTCTCATACCGTCTTTTAAAAGAAGAATATATATATTTCTTAAAATTTAACGATTATTAAACAGAAGAAGTATAACGATAATTCACATTATTAAAACCCTAATTTCCTGATTAATTTCTTGATACCTAGTTGTGGCCTGTAAAACATTTTAAATCGTGACATTGGCAATTGTAGTATAGTACAATTTAATTAACAGTAAACACAATAATACGATATATCGATTACTAAAACAAACATTGAAATATACAGTAATGTACTCTAATATTTGCGGTAACGTGGATTTCTAGTGTTGTCTCTCATACCGTCTTTTAAAAGAAGAATATATATATTTCTTAAAATTTAACGATTATTAAACAGAAGAAGTATAACGATAATTCACATTATTAAAACCCTAATTTCCTGATTAATTTCTTGATACTTAGTTGTGGCATGTAAAACATATTTTAAATCGTGACATTGGCAATTGTAGTATAGTACAATTTAATTAACAGTAAACACAATAATACGATATATCATTACTAAAACAAACATTGAAATATACAGTAATGTACTCTAATATTTGCGGTAACGTGGATTTCTAGTGTTGTCTCTCATACCGTCTTTTAAAAGAAGAATATATATATTTCTTAAAATTTAACGATTATTAAAACAGAAGAAGTATAACGATAATTCACATTATTAAAACATAATAATAATTCACGCCGATAATTAATACAAACTATTAATCAATATCCCGTATAGTATGTGATAGTACTTCACGTACGATTGGGTTTTATTCACGTAAACGTATTACATTTTTTAATATATGCATATAGAATCAATCAACCAATGACAGGAGGACGAACAACGACATCGTAAGAATCGACCCAAACCCGAACCCGATCACATCTGAAGTCATCAGTAACAGGTGTGCCATCTAATACGACTGTTGCTTTCACAAATTCGTTTTCTTTTTCGATCGTCTCTACGGCCACCTTCCCATTGGTCCCGACCAGCTCCGGCCACGCATTTTTCCCTATTATTGTCACATTTTAATTAATCATAACAAAAAAAATTATACATCCAAATGTATATGAGAATCGTTCATTTAATATAAATTTAATTGAGTTTATATGCTCTTTTTTGAGCTTGTAGAAATTCAAACGTACATTTTTATTTTTTGGTCTTTAAAATTAAACTTTTATTAAATGTATATATATTATTATTGCGTTTAACTTTTTTTAAGGACACTAAGCCACTCATATTCTTTTAAAAAAACTTATAAAATCTACGTCAAACTGGTTGTATAGTCGACTAATTGATAATCATATATAGAATTACATTACTCCAATTACTTTTGCTTTTTTTATATAAATCGAGACAAAGACTCATTTTGACAATCGACAGAAATAAGTCGATAATTGAAATCAAGATGTTTATTACATACCTTTGCAATCCATTTCCTCCTTTCTTGAATCTTGATTTTCCTTAGTATTTGAATTATGTGTGCTTTTTTTTGCTCTAACAAATGTTTAAATTTGAAAGATTTATATAGACAAATTTTGGACGAGTTTTATTGATAAGATGATAACGTAGACTAATAATAATTACGTGCTAATAACTAATTAAGTATTGTCAAATTATTGCTAGTTGACTAAGATGATAATGTAGATAAATACTTCACGTCGCGTTATTTATTTACTTATTTTATTCGAGAAAAAGAACATATATTGAATGTAGTACATTAGATTTTGATTTTTCTGAGCAAATATGTATTTTTGCTGTGTATTTTTCCGAACTTTTTAAAGTTTACGGAATTTTAAAATTCCAATTTAATTAAGCTTATTTATATAATGTTTTTGAGTTTTTATTGTAATTTTGGTAGCTTAACGTTTTAGATAATGAACTCGACATTTTTATTGAAAAATTATGATTTTTAAAATAAAACTCAAATATTTCATTATAATATTCAAAAACTATAAAAACTATAAACTAGTTGTAGTACATCCTTAATAATCTACTTATCTACTTATTGGTTTTATTCTCAAGTGTTTTAGTTAATTATTTAAGTTTTTTTTATTTCGAGAATGTTTATAATGGGTAATTTGATTCTCGACTCTATTTTTTTCACTTATCAATAAATAATATCGAAAACAGATGATCGGGATAGGAGTTGATAATTATAGAGATCAAAGTATATCTCAAAATTATTCCGAAGTGCAAGGAACGTGGCGTAAAGGAAGTTAAATGCTAGAGCCGCCATTGTCAACCATGTGTATGTTTGACCTTATCATAATAATAATAATAATAATATTTAATAATAATATTAATTTACCCGGCACCACCATTTCGTGTGTTTTTCTCTTTTTTATTTATTTTTTTATTTTATTTGTGAGATAAGAATAAAATATGAGTGAATTTTGTGAAATTAATTACTTTTTAGACCGTCTTAAAATTTTAATAATAATAAACCGTAAATTACATATAATACAAATCGCCGAAACAAATAAATCAATAACGATATAGCGTATAATATAAACCGTCACCAAAATAAAACAATTATTATAAAAATCGTCTCAAAAACACTTTACGATGATGTTGATTCGTTTTAAATATGTTGTTAAATTGCGAACATTGTCCATTATCGTGAGTAAATAAATATTTATAAAATATATCGACGCGATCGTCGTCGTGATTCATTTTTAATTAAACGGTTTTAAAAACACATTTACAATTAAAAAATATTAAAATTTACAAAATATAACTTTTAGAGTTCAGGGATAAATTTGAAATAAATTAAAAAATAGGGGGCGTTCTGTTTATTTTAGCATTAAATAGAGATAAAATAAAATGGAGAAAAGTCTATTGAATTGGCCCGTGTCCCATGACTCCGTGAGGCCGTGAGTATTATTAGTTGCTACATACCGACTATTAGGGATAATAATAATATTATATTTTATGATTATGATTATTGTAGGGTATTGCTCTTTCATGTACATAATTTACTCAATCATGTACATAATTTACTCAAATGCCCCTCACTCTCTCTCTTGTCCTGCTAACAAAAAAACAAACAAACTGCCAAACACATTATTCACCACCACTACCAAACACATTACCCACCAAGCCACCACCACTGCCACCCCAGAAAATCAATTGCCATTGCCCGTCTACCACATCACCACTCCTCGCCGATCCCGCAATCACGCCTCTCTACAACTACCAATCGCCCGCCCGTTCATCTGACCACTACCCCTACCGTCATTCCACCCATGCTGCAACCCATTACCGTCATTTGCTCTTGTGGCCCTCTATACCGAGTACCGACGCCCCTCCGCTGTCGCACTACCTTGCGCCACCACCACCTTATTAATTATCAACTTAATTTAATTATGGATTAAAAAATCAAAACCCTAATTGAAAAGTTTAACTATTAAATCAATCTAATCTAAATAAAACTAATGTAAGAGGAGAAAGGGGCTGTTATCCAGACGGAGACTGCTGCGTATGAAACTGCACCATTTCCGGTTGGGACTTCGGCTGAGATTCTGCTCCTGGCAGCTAAAGCTCCTGAAAACCTTGATAACTCGTCGACGAAAACCGGCAGGCGTCATATTTAGTTGAAGCCTTTGTCTTTGAGCAAAGGACCTTTTCGTTTAGGAGGTTTTTGATCTTTAGGATTACAAGAAGTAATTTATTGCTTATAATTAAAATTGTGATCTTTAATTTAAGAATTTGTGAGCAATTTGATTATTTTTTGGAGAATGAAAAGAGGAAAATGTGGTACTTTTTGGTTTTAAGAGAAGGGTATGATATGGAAATATTATGAAAAAAAGTTCACGATTGAGTAAAATGTGTATATGAAAGAGCAATTACGTTATTGTATTATTATTTTGCACAAATTCTTATTTAGTGACAAAGTCTTAATAATCATATTAATTAATATACATACACTTTTGATTTAGAGTTGCAATAAGCTAGGTAGCACAAATACTTCTCATAATGAGTCGTACAGTGTTCGACATCGACACTCCACGAACATACGCCGAAACGTGTCGGACACCTTTGAAGTCATGTTTAACTTTCTACATTTATTTGGCCACGTATCTGACGCGTGTCCATGGTATTGAGTAGTGTACATCGCGTGTCCATGCATGGTATTTGGTCATCATTTTGGGTGAATGATGTTTTTCAGACGAGAAATGCGCTAATATCGAAGAAGATTAATTAGAATATTGGTTCGGATTAGAAATGAAAATGAGTTAATATCAAGGGCAAATTTTACCTTCACTTATTTAAAATTAATATCAAATACTTTTACAAAAAAAAAAATCAAACATTTATAATTATAAAATGTATATTTTATTAAATTTAAATAACGTGTACCGTGTCCTAAATTTCATGACATGCCGTGTCAGGTGTCCGTGTCGTGTCCGTGTCCGTTTTTCGTGTAATCTAGGTTGCAACTTGCAAGTATAGAAGAATAACCAACTCGCAATTTGTAACACAAATAAACATTTTACGATCTTAGGGAATCCTATCATCGATGCTACACCACCAGATGGATTGACACATTCTTAGAGAAGATATCTTTGGAGTTGTTTTTCCTCGTTTAGTACATAGTTGGTTTATTTTTTGTTATCGGGACTTAGCTCCTCTTCTGCACGGTAAAAAAAATTGTACAATTCTATGCGATACTAACAGATTCTGACCGTCTTATACCGATTCTATAACAATTTTAATTATTTTCTACTTCTCAAGTCGTTGGATCTTATAATTCTACCCCCGAATCGCAAATTTAACAACTACCCGTCTACACCTATACGCTATAACGTAGTAACGTACCACCTTCTCCAAGTTAATTTGAAGAGAAGACTTTTAAAAGTCAACTTCGATTGTAACCAAAATTTTCAAAATCTTTTTTCGTTCACATTGAGTTTTTGAGTGCAAATAATTAGACGTACCAATATAAAGTCGTTAAAGTTCCTTTCCCATGCACAAAAACACACTTTTCAGGACACACAATTAAATCAATCAACCACAAATCCACAATGACTCAAAAGAAGTTTTCTAACTTTTGGCCACGAAATCAAGATTTTAAGTCAGTAAAAATAGAAAGGTAAAATACTATAAACGGGCTCGAAAAATAGCAAATATTTTAGTTAAAAATTTCGAAATATTAAAAAATCAGCAAGAGCGGACAACCCCTGCTAACCACCACCACCACACCACGCCACTGAACTTGTGTGGAGCTAGGTAACACCAAAACGGACACGAACACGGACACGACACGAACACGGGACACGGGACACGACATCCCATGAAATTTAGGACACGGGACACGGGACACGACATTTAATAATAATAAAATATATATTTTATGGTTATAAATAACGTATAATTTTATTTTTATCATGTATTTGAAACTAAATCTAACCAAGTAAGGTACAATATAACCTTTACCATAACTAGTTTTCATTTTTCCACCCAAACTCATCTTCTAACCGATCTTTTTAAAAAATTTATTACTCGTGTAAACTATGATATGTTTAGCCATGTGTCCAACGAGTGTCAGGTGTCTGAGTGTCGGACACGAGACGACTAATTAAGAGAAGTGTATGTGCTACCTAGGTGTGGAATATCTACTAAACAGGGTATAGAAGCGCGAGTATCACCTAGTTTAGTTATAAAACTTATAAAGTGGTACTAATAACTTGTTTCAAATTCCGTCAGCAATATATTTGTCCTCGTAATTTCTCATTTAAAACGAACAAGGTATTGAAAATCAACTATATATTTCTGATAATAAGTTAATAACATAGACTTACGTAGCTCAATTTGACCTGATCTGAATTCAAATGTATGTTTTATGTCAACCAGAGAACACCAGAAAAAAATGACCCGTACCAACATGATAGGTCTCGTCTCGACCTAACATCGACCCGCTTGTCTGCGATTTCTACACATGGGTCTGGTTTTAAATAAAGATATGGGTCTACAAGATAACCCGATTAAGCCGATTGTCGGTTTTAATTGCTAGTTTCTGGTCGTTCCATATTAGGCATAGGCTTAGCTCAAGCCATAAAAAACCGTTGTAGGAGAGTAGTAGACCAATTGTAATTTAATGCATGCAATTTATTACAGATTTACAGGTACACAAAAATCACACTGTCAATTAACCTGATTTGAAAGCTATGTATAGTTTGGATTGACTAAGTCAAATCTTGGATCGGGTCATATTGGGTGCGAGTCATATTCTAGTCCTGGCGAGATATTATTACACCGTTTACTCGTGGGTAAAATGAATGATGTTGGTTAATATTTTTCTTTTATTTTTCTCAAGATCAAGAGAAATTGCGGCCGCTACCTTAGATAAGCATTACGTGATAGTATGCAAATTAAGTACGAAGTACTAGATTTACATTTTGAACATTTTTTACCATTTTATCGTTCTAAATCAGGCCATTTCGAACAAAATATCGTGTGCTTTTTACATTTTTGACTTTCTACATGGTACCCCTACACTTTTTAAAACATACATGGTACCCCTAATTGTGGTTATTATCACTACGTGTACCCCTAAACTTTATTTTCCATCAATTAAACTCAATTTTGGGCATTAAATGATTACTTAGGCGCATAACAAAACTTGGCATTTATCATCCAATGACATAAGGACTCTATTAAAATTAATATCCATTCTTTGGACGTGATAATTTGGCAAAGATCAATAATTTTTCTGTCAACATTTTTTTAGCTCATATATATCTATAAATATTAGGATCGCGATGGATATTGAGCCTAATAGAGTCCCTATGTCATGTGATAGTAAATGACAAGCTTGCTTACGCGTTCAAGTTATCACTTAAAGCTTAAAAATGAATTTAATTGACGTAAAATAAAGTTTAGGGGTACACGTAGTGATAATGACAACAATTAGGGGTACCGTGTATGTTTTAAAAAGTGCAGGGTTACCATGTAGAAAGTCAAAAAATTGAGGGGTACCATGTAGAATATCCCTAAATTTTTTACCATTTTGTTGAATATTTTTTCTGCTTTACGTCTCGTTTTAAATCATGTCATTTCAAAATCTCGTACTTTTTACATTTTGAACATTTTTTAACCATTTTGTTGAATATTTTTTTTTTCCTCTTTCATCTCGATTTAAATCTAGTCATTTCGAATCTGATCAAAATCTCGCACTTTTTACATTTTGAACATTTTTTATTACTATTTCGTCTCGTTTTAAATCAGGTCATTTCGAGTTTGATCAAAATGTCGTGTGTTTTTTTTACATTTTGAACATTTTTTAACCATTATTATGTTTTTTTTTTTTTGTAATTTTGTCTAGGAGTGAAAATGAAACAATGGGCTACCATGCAGATTACAGAAGTATTTACTATAAGCAGTGTTGCATTGCTGCAAGTCAGAATAAAATACAGAATACTCTATTCTTTCTAACTTTCAAACCAGATAAATTTACTGCCTGCATACTGACGTCTAATACTTTATGTGTTACTCCCTTCATTAATTAATAGTGGACCATGCACGATAAATTATGTTTGGGCGTCCTCGGGTAATACCGGGTCTCGAATCACCCTGTCACGGCCCCGTAATTCTTCATTTTAAAGGCCTTACTTGACGACTTGACGTACATGTTAAAACTCGATACTACTTGATAACATTATCTCAGTTTCCTTTCTGGTCCGTGAGACAGTGACTTACCCTGTCAGTGACTGTCACGGGCCCTTAATTCTTCATTTTAAAGGCCTTACTTGACTAGACATACATGTTAAAATTCGATACTACCTGATAACGTTATCTCAGCTTTCTTTCTGGTCCGTGAAACGGTGACTTACCCTGTCACGGCCCCTAAATTCTTCATTTTAAAGGCCTTATTGGATTACTTGACGTACATGTTAAAACTCGATACTACATGATAACGTTATCTCAGTTTTCTTTCTGGTCTGTGAGACGGTGACTTACCATGTCACGGGCCCTTAATTCTTCATTTTAAAGGCCTTACTTGACGACTTGACATACATATTAAAACTCGATACTATCTGATAACGTTATCTCAGTTTCCTTTCTGGTTCGTGAGACGGTGACTTACCCTGTCAAGGGCCCTTAATTCATCATTTTAAAGGCCTTATTTGATTACTTGACGTACATGTTAAAACTCGATACTACTTGATAACGTTATCTTAATTTCTTTTCTAATCCGTGAGACGGTACTTGTGTTTTTGACGTGAGTACTGTAGTAGACTGGTAGGAGAGTCTTGTAAGGAGATTGTAGATTTATAGTTACCACCCATTATGGTTGGCAATAAATATCCTGATTTTGACCCAAAAACAACGTACTCGTGAGAATTAGTGCACCTATATAATTTAGGGAAAAAAAGAGTATTTCGTGTAAAAGAGTGATCGATTTAGGACTAGTTGAATTAAACGTATTTAATTTCATCGAATCATTTCGTTACTGTCAATCATTTATTTACCTTTTTATGTTTTATAAGAGATATTTTAGTCGGCGATGAAACAGATAGCTAGGATGAGATAGAATGAATACTCGTATTTCTTACATATTATTACCCGTTGGCCGTTACCCGTGTTAAGATTATAAGAAGAGAATAACATAAAGAATTATATTATTTATTGTTTTGGTAATTGATTCAATAGGGTTACCTTATATAAGGGTTACAAGATATTGTCATCTTAGAAATTAGAAAGCAATCACAGAAAATTCAGGATTACAATAACCAAAGATATAAATATCATATCGTATAACATCAATTCCAATATGAAACTCCTGATAACCCGTATTTAATTTTATCGAATAATTTCATTTCGCAACCGAACCATACCTATTACCCTTAATAATAGTGATCATAGATAGGGTACCCATCCCTACAATTAAAGGTATGTTTTCTCACACAAAAACACATCTACCCTTGCTCCTACATAAATGCATGTTTATTGCACCCATTTAAGTTACACACCAAACAACCACCCCCACAATCCCCATATATTTCCACTTCTCTTCATGAAAATGACTACAATTCCAAAATACCAATAATACTCCTACAAAAAAACCGTCTCACAAAAAACCGTCTTATTCTATAATTTGTAATAATTAACCGATTATCATAATGTTGGTGTTAATTCTTAAATTACTTCCTTTGTTACTTCCCCTTTTTATAATCCCATTATTAACCTTACTATTTTTCAACAAAATATTCTCATCAAAAATAGCTAATTCCTTTAAGTGTAATATCATTAGAACACTTAAATCATTTCCCTTAATTAGCCAAATAATTGCGTTACGTCAGCATAAAGAAGACAAATTCCAATGGTTATCGAACCTATTAATCTCGTCCCCGTCGTCCACGTTCGTAACACGACGTCCGTTCGGCGGAAAGATTATATTTACGGGTAATCCAACAATTGTCGAACATATTCTCAAGACGAAATTCGCGATTTATGAAAAGGGTCCGAACCATAAAAATTCGTTTCGAGACGTTTTTGGTGACGGGATGTTTACGACTAATGGTGACGCATGGAAATTACAAAGAACTATTGCTAGTCACGGGTTTAGTTCTAAGTATTTACATCGTTACGTCGATAATTTCCTTGATTTGGAACTTACGACGAGATTAATCCCGTTAATAACCGAGGCCGTAAAAATTAATAAAGTTTATGATTTACAAGATTTACTTAAGAGGTTTGCGTTCGATAATATTTGCATGAGTTCATTTGGTCACGACCCGGGTTATTTGTCACCGTCATTGCCGAACGATCGGTTTTCCGAGGCGTTCGACGAGGCGGTGATGATTAGCGAAATGAGGTATAGAGCGATTCACCCAATTAGTTGGAAATTATGTAGGTTTTTTAATATTGGGTATGAAAAAAAACTTAAGGAGGATATTAAAATCATGCAAGATTTCGGAAAATCGGTTGTAAAACCCGTTAAAGAACGGGTTCTTGCTTCGAAATCCGAAGAAAATAAGCTTAGAAATATTTTAGAGAGACTGTTGAAATATGACCCGAACTTGAATGATAAGTATTTGGTCGATATGGTGAACGCGACCATTTTAGCTGGTCGCGACACCACATCGGCCTCGTTAACTTGGTTTTTTTGGGTACTTCATAAGAACAAACGTGCCGAGCAAGAAATCGTTAAGGAAATCGTAACCAAAAGGGCGAATTTGAATACAAACAACAACGATAACCAGCACCAGAACCAGAACCAGAATCAGAACCAGAACCAGAACCAGAACCAGCAGCAGCACGACTCGTTCGAGGAAATTAAGGATATGGTATATACTCATGCCGCGTTATGCGAAAGCATGAGGATATACCCACCGATAGCGATCAATTTCCGCGAAGCGACAACGGACGATGTTTTACCTGATGGTACTAAAGTTACTAAGGGTACGTCCGTAGGGTACGTACCCTATGCAATGGGCCGAATGGAGAAGCTTTGGGGGCCCGATTGGGCCGAGTTTCGGCCCGAGAGATGGTTGAAGGAGGAAATGGACCCGGTATCCGGGGAGAAGAAATGGAGGTTCGTGCCCCGTGACCCGTATTCGTTCCCGGTTTTTCATGCCGGGCCTCGGATTTGTCTTGGTAAGGATATGGCTTTTATGCAAATGAAGCGGGTTGTGACCGGGGTTTTAGAGAAGTTTAGGGTTGTTCCGGTTTTCGAGGAAGGGTTTGAACCGGTTTACGTCGTGTCGTTGACCGCCATCATGCAAGGTGGGTTTCCGGTTCGGTTCGAGCTGAGGAAGTGATTGATGAATTTTCGTTCGGTCAAATACTTGTGTATGACGGTAAAACCGTAAATTTTTACTTACTCAAAATACCGTGAAAAAAATTGGTCCTTTTCAAAAAAAATTACATGGTATTAGGGTAAATAAAATGCGGTTTTACAATATTTTAGCGTTAATTATTAAATTGTTTTACGGTCGATTATCGGTTTATTTTGTTGTCGGAATTGTACGTATCATGTTAATTCATGTATACTTCTAATGTTATTGTGCTAGCTAATTTTATATTTCAAAACTTTTTATATTAAAATAAAACTCGATCAATTTAATTTAATTTAATATACTATTTTAATCAAAGAGGGCCGATTTGGATACGTTTACTTCGTACTTTCTCCCTTTAATTTAATTAAATAAACGTATGGCAATGATTTTATGAGAAGTTACGGTTTATAATTAATTCATAATTAATTTTCTAAATAATGTGGCGCGAAAGTTAGTAAAACAAATAAATTAAAATACTAGCTAGGAACATTATTTAGTACTTGTACCGATCCACATATATACGCTACTCGAGAACTCGTACTAGCTAGAAACATTTAGTACTTGTACCGATCTACATATATACGCTAGTAACGCTATTCGAGAACTCGTACTATAACATTGTTTTTTTAGACAAAGGTTAATTTCGACATTGTTGGTAGTTCGATTGTATCATTAAGGTATGGGACGGTATAAAAGTTGTAATATTCATGATATTAAGTATAACTCCATTGATTTCCTTAATTTTAAAAAAAAAATATAGCAAATCACCTTTGTAAGTTTAATATTATACTTCATTCAAGTTTTATCACCCCACTTCCTTAATATATGTGAGGTATATTATATTGAAATGGGGTGATAAAAGTTGAATGGAGGAACTAAGGAAGTATACAATTAAGTTTCGGAATTTATAAATATAAAAAATCAGCCCCATAAATTTCTCTTGGTATTCAATTAACCACACACATGTCTTATTTTTAAGAATGAATTTACTGAGTTAAATATTTTACTATTATAATAAATAAAAATTATTGATCAAATATTAATTCTAAAATTCCTAATTATTACGGAGTAGAATGTATGTTCAATTTTTTAACTCATTTTTGTGAAAATTATTTATAATATGAAATTTTTTTAGTAACGTTACAATGAAAAGTTATATGACTAATTTTTTTATATATTAAATTTAGTTTATATTTTTTGTTGAATATGTAAATTTCATTTAGTTTTTGTTACATAGATTTTAAATTGTTTTTACAATAAAAAATAATACAAGTGGAACTTAAAAGGTTGATTTGCATGTAGTAAATAAATTATAGGGATAATTTATTAGTCTCCAAATTAAAAATAAGAAATTTGTTCATCAACGACGTCTTGTTCATCTAAATCCCTCTTCACATAAATCATTAATTTGCTGAAAACATAAGGATTGTGACTTTGTGAAGAAATCATTAATACATGTCATATGCCTCTTTTTCTTTTTTTCTTTGCCAAATTTCAGTTGATATTCAATTTAATTCAGTTTAAATTAGTTCAGTATAAGTCACTTTAATTCAGCTTTACTCAATTTCCCGTACAATTAAGCTTTATTTAGGTTTATTCGACCTACTCTAGCTCAATTAAGATCAGTTTATTTCGGCTCAGCTTAGTTTTATTCAACTCAATTTAATTTAATTCAATTAACTTTTTTTCAGTGCAAAAAAATAGGATTTTACTATTAAAAAATCAAAAATTAAATAATCACGCATTATTTAGATATTTCGACAATTAATTCAACTTTATTTACAATGTCCAATGCCAATAAAAACCAAAACAAAAATGAGTGCAAATTATAAAACATTTTTAGGTGGTTAGCAAGTAGTAACCATATTCTAACTAATTCAACAACTCTTTAAAGAAAAGAAAGTGAAATTCAACAAGCAAAAAAGAGACAAAATAAATAAATTCAATTAATTCTTTTTTGGGTTTTAAAAAGTGTATTTAGTGGGTAAGAATTATAAAGAGGGGTCATAGATCACATGGATAATTATGATTCGAGTGTGTATGAATTTAATAGTCTCTAACTGATTATCAACATTTTGCAAAATTAACATACACTTCCTCCGTACCGATCATTTGTTGTTTTATTTTATTTTGGAGTATCTCGGTTAATTGTTATTCTTTTTATTTTAAGATTGTAGTCCTTCTAATCCAGATAAATAGTAACACATACTTTATCACACGTTTTTGCAACGTGAATATTTTTAGTTAATATTATTGAAAATTATAAAAATTTGATATTATTATAATATTCATAATGTTAAATAAAATAAAATCACACATGACTATATTTGTCTTATAAATTAAGAATAAATATCAAAAATTCCCTACGATCATGAATAGTGCCAAAAAACAAGTGTTAGCATTTGTCTGGATCGGAGCGGGTATTTAATAAGTAATTTAATCTTTCACGCTCTATGATTTATGCTCTGTTCTTTTGGACTAAAACGGAACTGAACTGAATCTAAACTAAACTGAATTTATAGGATCCGAAATAAATTTAAATAAAGTGACTTTAAATCTAAAAAAACAGGGTCTTACTTATTATCTTATAATTAACCCCTCAATATGCCAAAATTAAAGGACGACCATGCTGGATCGAAACCGAACAATTTTTTTTTCCTTTTTTCTTGCAAAAAGAAATGAACAATTATTATTTATTCCCTTTCAACTTCTGCCTACTTCATTTAAAGATGCTAACTAATTGGATAATTGATATCCTCATGCATGAGTGAGCATGACGCCTTGTCGTGGTCAATTGCAGGAGTTGAGACGGTTTTATGCAAGAATTGGATAAAAATGAATATATTATAATTATTTATTGCTTTGTAGAGATCAGTAAGACGGTTTTATGCAATAGATCAAATTATTGTTTTTGTGTGATTTTTTTTGTCGAGTGAAAAAAGATTGCCCGATTACGTTATAAACTTTTGTTAAAACACATGTTTACTATTATGTTGAGAAGTTTTAACGTGATTTTTTTTGAGAAATGGAGAAGTTTAAACGTAATTTTCTCTTCTAAAACTTTTAAATTGTGAAGTTTTAACGTGATTTTTTTTTACTTATCACGATTTTACCAAAAGCACGAGTTAGCAAATGTACATTACTTCGCAGTGTTTCGATCCCAATTTCTTCTACTAGTAGTGTCGAATTATCGTCTCGTTTCGTAGAATATACTACTCTTGACATCCCATTTAAATTTTATTACACACTTTATCTACTTGACGTTGATTAAAAAGTCTAGATAAAAACACATTTTCACACTTCAATATTGTTTTCATCTATCGAAAAATGTATTCGTGAATGACAAATTAATAACAAGTCAATTCAAAATATATAAATAACACAAATTCTCATTTGTGACGGCGATATCCGTCGTAAGCTTGTGACGAATACCGTTTCCTCTCACAAAATACCCACTTTTTCTCTCTATCTGACACTACTTATGTGGTCCCCTTTTTCCACTAACTCATTTTGTATCCATATTATCTCACAAATGGTGACCCGTCACAAAAGATGACCCGTCACAAACAAGACTTACTATATAAATACTAATAACTAAGAATAAAATATCTATGTATACCGGTATACCATACATTACCGATTTGAACCTATAATGGATATCCGATTCAAGAAGTAGTCCCTTAAAAGTTAAAACAACCCATAACATCTACAGCTTTCTGATTTCTTATGTAAAACCGTCTTACATATTACACAAAACATACGTTTTTTCCGAGACGTAGAAAGTATATACATAAAATTAGTGAATAGTTTTACCATGAAATTTATTGAACTTCATATACCCTCTTGAGTCTTGATACACATTTTAGTCACTCAAACTCACCTTTCTTCGATCCTTACCGGAAACCCACCATGCATCTTAGCCGTAAGATAGGGTACGTAAACCGGCTCAAATCCTTCGTCGGCCGCAGGAACCACCTTAAACCTACTCAAAACACCTGCAACCACCCTCTTCATTTGCAAAAAGGCCATTTCCTTTCCAAGACAAACCCTTGGCCCGCCATGAAACACCGGGTATGAATATGGGTCACGAGGCACGAACCTCCACTTCTTCTCCACTCCATTTTCCGTTTTCTCGAGCCACCGCTCTGGCCGGTACTTCGCCCAATCTGGACCCCACAACTTCTCTAGTCTTCCCATTGCATAAGGGTGGTACGTCACCCATGTACCTAATCGCAGAGCCAGAATTTATAGTTAAAAATTAAAACGTCGAGAAACTAACAAAAAATCCATGTTTTTCATTGCTTAAAAGCCATGCTAAGGGTCTGTCTTTTCTGCTGAAACAAGCTGAATTGAACTAAATTGAATGAAACTGATGTGGAATGAATGTAATTGAATTAAAAGTTAATTTTGTGAAATGATGAGTTGAACATAATTAATTGAATCCAAATGAAACTTAACGAAATACAGCTAAGCAAAACTTCTGAAATTAAGCCAGAAAGAACAGACCAGTGTACGTACCTTTTTTCACTGGCATCCCGTCTGGCAACACATCGTCACAGGTCGCTTCCTTAATGTCCACCGGCACAGGAGGAAAAAGACGCATGCTCTCACATAACGCCGCATGGGTAAAAACCATGTCTTTTACTTCTTCGTAAACAGATGAATTTAAGAGCTCTGTGTTATTCCCGGGTCTTCTTCTGTTTTGCAGTACCTCCTCCAATATCTGCTTTTCCGCTTGTTCGTTCTTGTGTACGAGCCAAAAAAACCACGTTAACGCAGCTGATGTCGTATCTCGGCCTGCAAGGAGGAAGCTTATAACGATATCAGTCACGAATTTCTCGTTCGAGTGTCCTGATTTGAGAAACCTTGATAGTAAATCCTCTGAATTTTCCGAACTTTTCAAAATAATTTCTTTCTTTTCCTTGACAATTGCCATGGCAAATTGCCTTACTTTAGAAACAGCTTCTTTCAGTCTTTTCTCAGACCCAATATTAAGAAACTTTGAAGCTTTCCAAACAATCGGAAAAAAGGAACGAAATCTCGCTGTGCTGATCATTGTAGCTTCTTCATATGCTACTGCAAATTCCCGATTTGGTAAGGATGGATCCAAGTATTCTGGGTCATACCCAAAAGAAATCTTGCAAATATTATCGAAAGCAAACCTTTGTAATATGTCTTGAAGATCGAGAACTGTCCGATTCTTGGCCGCTTCTAATAGAAGTGGTATAAGTCGATTAGAGAGCTCGAACTCAACGATATTCTCGACAAATTTTCGCAACGACTTACTCGTAAATTCGTGGCTAGCGACTTGCCTTTGGAATTTCCAAGCCTCTCCCTCGACATTGAAGATCCCGTCCCCTAGGAAGTCCCTAAGGACACTCCTATGGTAAAGGCCCTTTTGGTAAACATGGAACTTGGTTTTAAGGATGTGTTCTACGACAATGGGATCAGCGGTTTGGATGCTCTTGAACCCGAATGGACGGTGCAGAACGAATGTCGAAGACGGGGAAGATATGAGGAGATTTGTTAGCCATTGGAATGTATCCTTTTGTTGGTTGGCCGCGAGCAAATGACCGATAATTGGGTATGATTTGGGAAGATCTCCTTGGGTTGGAGTCGGGTTTTGTGTCGATCTGGACGATTTGTTTTTTGTGATGATAAATAGGAGAAGAAATGAAGGGACGACGAGTAGTAATGGCAGCAAGAACCGGCCCAGTTCAACCATGGCTTCTGCAAAAAGTTTTCCAACATGATTAGTAGAATAATTAACTTTATATTAGAACAATATTGTAGTTTAGTAAACAGGCAACTTCTATGAAATTTACTAACTTCAAATCGGGCTGACGTTTTGTAACGATGTTTCATCTTGTTTGACAAGTATTCTCAGGAAGACGATTTCTAAAGACTGAACGCAGAAAAGTCAGAAAACAAGACGATTTCTAAAGACTTGAACGCAGAAAAGTCAGAAAACAAGCATGTAATCCTTTAAAAAAACATGTTAGAATCAAATTCCGCATCATCAATGAAGTTTCCTATTTGTTCGCACTTCAAAGCCATGTTACTCAGACTCGTTTAGAAGTACCCGACACGGGTACGTATCCAAGTGTCGGACTCGGCTATTTTATTGAAAAATATGCACATTTTGGTCTAAAATGAGATGTCCATGTGTCATACCCATGTCCGAGCGTCGAGTGTCGGACACGGGTACGCGAGGAAATTAGAAGAGTCGGAGTAACATAACTTCACAGGCATCCGTCTCTAAAAAAAGGAGAAAATTAATTCGAGTGCTTGTCATTTTCTATACATTTTTGCAGATCCCGGAAGGAAACAACATGGAGTTATTAAATTTAAGCCGAATAATACTCGACCAGATCTATTACTTTAAAAGGACGGTTTCTTCAGCTTCGCAGCTTGACCTCAACTTCAACAAAACCAAGCTGCGAAGCTTACCTTCAGACCCGCCCTCCATGTCTCCTCGGGAGTGTAGTGGGTGTTACCGTCTATGCGCCACCACGCTTTCCGACCTTTGTGAGTTGTGACTCCCATTCACACACAAACTCTTTAGAATTATCTAAGAAAGTCGCTCTTCAGAATAATTTTCTCGGCGTTTCAAAATACAACAACTACCTAATGAACATTGGAAGCCCTTATGTCTTAACTCCATGTTCTTAATATATCTAATAAAAAACTTATCACTCGATAATACAAAGAGTTCCAAGTTTATTTTCTTAAACTGATTACTATTCAATGTTTGAAGACGGAATTTTCATTTGATATTAATCCATAAAACGGGTTAAATCACATCCACAAACGGGTTAAATCACATCCACAAACGGGTTAATTCACCTCTATGACTTTCCGTCTTTTCGAACTCCGGCTAGCTCAATATGTCAATACACACCTCAGTAAGGCTACTAGTCTTTGTCAATTACTTATTTGCCAGCCATCATTTTTGGCAGAGAGCAATCACTGCATGTAAAATAAGCCTAGTATTATAAGCAGAAAATACCACTTGCTTAATTTATACTCAGTCTCACTCCGTCCCGATCATTTGTTTACTTTTGGTTTTGCCGAAAAACCAAGGAAAGGAAGGGGCCAAATATTGGATCATGACCGGACCGTAAAATAAGCCTAGTATTATGAAAGGGTGTTTAACACCGGACCGGACGGTCCAGACCGGACTAACTCGACCAGATAACCACCTATCCCAAGACCGAGGACCGGACCGGACCGGAACACTTTAGGTACGGTTTTTCCCGGGTTTGGACCGGACCAGTACTACAATACAAGGTAAATTGAGTTATTTTTTAATGTGGACCAGACCGAAGACCGGTCACCATATTTTTTGGGACCGGTATGTATCCGGTCTGGACCGGACCGGACAGTCGGGGTCGGTCCAGTTTACCGGTCCGGGTCACTTTTTATTCACCCCTTTGGATGACAAGTGGACCAAAATTGTGTGTGGAGGATCAAAGTGCCCATCAAAGGCATTCCTAAACTAGAAGGTAAACAATAGAAGGATAAACAAATTGATTAAGGGCACCCAAAATATGAAAATGGAATAGGTAAACAAATGATTGGGTCGCATGAAATACCAAATATGCTAATCTGCTAAGCTACAAACCAAGCTAGTTTGCACCAAAGAAACAAGCTTAGCTACATCACTAACTAATATTCCAATAAATTTGCAATATTGTGTAAGGTCCAACTACTCAACACACACTTAATATAAAATGTATATACTAAAAACAGATTAAATATTAATCAATACTCCCTCCTATTCAAGCTCTTCTTTCCCTCTTCCCTTATTCGTGATAATCACGTTTCCTTTCCTCTTTCCTTATTTGGTAAGCTTTTTGTGGCCCAAATTCAGTTTCATGTGGAGTAGGTTGATTTGTGTGGTCCAAATTAATTTCCTTAATTTTTGTGTAAGAAAAAAGGGGAAGAATAGGCTGAATAAGAGGGAGTATATATATTCGGCGTGCTGAATACCGATATATATATTCATAAGGGTACTTAACAAATATTGATCGATATCAGATCGATACAACTAATATTTAAACCAAGCGATAAACCGCTTAAAAATACATTATCTTACTTGCGACCGTAACAATATTATATCTTCAGCCTAACTAAAGCCAATAATGTGCTAACCACTATAATAAAAATATTGCAATTTGATTAATCATAGTATTATACTACAAATGACCATCTTATATATAGCATGTTAGTTTTTGAGTTTCTTAGTAACTAAAATGTCTACCCTTACTTTGAATATGAACTCCATGAGTGTAAATGACTCGAAATATAGTAAAGAAGAAGAGGTAAATAAGCTAAAAAATGCGAAAGCAACTGTAAAACACATGATGGATTCGGGTTTAACCCAAGTTCCGAAAATCTTCACAAACCAAACAGAGTTGTGGCAAAATGAATCAGTAGAGACATATAACCGGGACCTCAAAGTTCCGGTCATTGATCTTCGAGGTTTCAAAGGTGAAGGGAAGAGGAGGAGGGAGATTGTGTCGGAAATTCTTGACGCGTCAAAAACATGGGGAATTTTTAAGGTGGTCGGTCATGGAGTGCCTAAGGAAAGCATCAATGATATGCTAGAAAGCATAAAAAGGTTCAATGAGCAACCCATGGAGTTGAAGACGGAGTATTACTCCCATGATCCATCGAAAAAGGTGCGGTATCACCTCTCTATTAATCCAATCTCATTTGATCCCGTCTGGAAGGATACATTTTCGGCACACTATGAGGATCAGCCTGTTCAGGATTCTGAGGCCTTTGTGCCGAGTATTTGCAGGTAAACTATACTCCCTCCATCCTAGTGATATGTTTACTCAGTATTACATTCCTAGGTTTGTGTTTAGTACATCTAAGTGAACTAATTTCGGGTCATCTAAGTTATCCCTAGCTAGAAATCCTAGTTCCGTCACTAGACCCAAAACGGCACTGCATGACACGAAATGAAAAACTTGAAACAAAAACCTTTAATGGATAGGAGAATAAACCGACTGAAGACTGATGAAACTAGTAAATATTGACCGGAAGTGACCTGAACGACTAGCAAACTGCAATTACTCAAACCCGTAAAGATCCAAGGCTTAAGAACGGGCCACTATCCCAATTCGGTATAGGCCTAATGTAACACCCCAAGAGTATGAGAGGAAAGTTGTCTCACATCGGTAGAATGTGAGGCTTGTGATATGTTTATAATAACTTCCACCCACCACTTTGTAACAAGGCCTTGTGCTTTTGGGCTTAAGTGAGGACAAATAACGGGCCCAAAAGTGCACACTCATCTTATTGGTTTGTGTTACGACGGTGGCGGGTCGGGTTGTTACACCTAATTACCAACATTGAATATGAAGGTTTCGCTTGCAACAACATTACCCTATTATCTTAAACACTCTCGTCTATAATGAGCTAGGAGACCAGACATACGCAAAGTCGCAAACTTCTCAAACAACAGCACATATAAGTAAAAAAATACTAAAACTTTTGACACTATATAGAACTTGAGAATGTTTATAAAAAGCCTAAATGATTTTCTAATTTTCCTGCGAAAATTGCAGAAAAGAAATGTCAGATTATGTGACATACGCGACTGAGCTGAAAGAGACATTATCAGAGTTGATGTCCGAGGCATTGGGGCTAAGGAGTGATTACCTGAGAACAAGTGGATGCATGGAAGCTCGAAAGTTGGTGAGCCATTATTCGCCGCCCTGTCCTGAGCCTTCCTTGACCATGAGCACGTCCAAGCATTCCGATCCTTTTTTCCTCACTTTTCTCGTCCAAAACCACGTTAACGGACTTCAGGCTCACCATGAAAATCAGTGGATTGATGTGACTTTTGAGGATGATGCTATTTTAGTAGTCATCGGTGACTTGCTCCAGGTACTGCCCTGAAATTTACACCCTTATATTCTTTAATTTAAGCCGTTTTGTTAAGTTTAACGCCACAAAAAACAACACACGACAACAAATATTATCATGGCGGCTCAAAGGCTCGTGTTCATGGCCAGGTAAAGGAATGAACACAATAACAGTCAAACAAAAAACATACATATGAAGTTATACATTTACTTCTACCTCGTGACTAATGAAGACGATGCTAATTGCTAATTACGGCTTTATATATGCAGCTTATAAGCAACGATGTTTTCAAAAGTACAGTACACAGAGTAGTGGCCAGTTCCGAAGGACCAAGATTATCATCCGGCGCCTTTTTCCTCCCAAGTACCAAAAATCATGCTAAAATTTATGGACCTATCAAGGAGCTCTATGAACACAATAACGGTGCACCTGTTTACAGAGAGACGAGCTTTATCGAGTACATCAAAACATTTCCAAGAAGGGGTCCTTGTGGTTATAAAACCCTTTCGAAATTCTGGGTTTAAGATCCATGTTTCGTCCTATGTTCACGTACATCAGGCTCGGTGTTGAGATCTGTGATAAGTTGGAAAACCATGTATTTTACTTCAATATGTAACATTGTACTAAAAGAATACTACACCTTACATCATAATCAGAGATTTGTAGAAATCAATGCAGAAAACAATGTTGAAACTCTAGATCAATAAAAACTCGTGTTTCATTTGATGGTATTCAACACGAACTTGTCTATGCATGGTAAGACCTTGCCACAATAGGGACCTTGCTACCATAGGGTAATGTAAGAGCTAAAATGTCGTGATAACTCAACCAGTGGCGTAGCTAGGATTCAAAGTGCAGAGGATAGAACATGGCTAAAGTCTACAACCCTTTCGACTTAATTCATTAATTTAGCTCAATGTTAGTTTCATGGAAAAAATAATCGGAAATGTCAAACCGTTCACTAATAAAATCATATTTTTCACTTTTTCAGTGTTAAGAGGGCAGTGAGCCGGTGATCCTCAGTAGCCCCCTCGCTCCACCAATGAATTAAACGGTTCAGCTTATCGAAACAACATAAACCCTAACTCTTCCATATTGAAACTCGAAAGTGATAATCCCATTCCAAATTCAGAGTCTACATTTATCAAAAGATGCTAACTTTTATCTAATAAATCATTAAGAGGGCAGTGACACTTAGTAGCCCCCTCGCTCCAACACTGAATTAAACAGTTCAGCCTATCGAACCAACATAAACCCTAACTCTTCCATATTGAAATTGATAATCCCATCTCCAAATTCAGAGTCTATATATATCAAAAGATGCTAACTTTTAACTAATAAATCATGTTTTTCATTGTTAAGAGGGCAGTGGCCCTTAGTAGCCCCCTCGCTCCACCACTGGATTAAACGGTTCAGCCTATCGAAACAACATAAACCCTAACTAATCCGTATCGAAATTGATAATCCCAATTCCCAATTCAGAGTCTATATTTATCAAAAGATGCTAACTTTTATAACCCAGATACTAAATTATCATAATAGTAGCATAACACAACCAACCAATTACCATTAACTATAAAGTAATGCACAAAAAACACAATCAAAATCATCTCAGCTCAATCCTTGGAATTCAACAGACACAATTAACAATTCCCTTTTCCGTCCCGATCACTTGTTTAACTTTGATTAAAATAATCGAAATGAAGAGAACCCAGCAAGTGTAATTGAATACAATTAAGGAAAGTGTAATCATAAGTGCAAAATATCCAAATGCTTAAATTTGGAAAATACAAAAAAAAACTTAAATATTAAAGCCAATTAAAGAGGGAAAGAGCAAATGCGTGTTAATATACCTGGGTGTGGAGCTTCATGCGAGCTACATGGTGAAACAATTGCAGAATTGGAGCTGAATTAAACAGAATTCACGAAATTAAATCGAAAAGAACAAAACCTTCCCAAATATGTAATATAATCAGGAATCAGGATCCAATCGGGTAACATAAACATGAGCTAAATGTTTTCGTTTATATTCATTTTATATGCAAACTATCACCTAACACGGATATATATCTGTTTTAAACTTAAAATGAGTTATGTGAAAACTTCGAAAGTCCTCTGGTAGGTCTCGCACGTATCTAGCGGATTAGGCAGCCAGCACACTTCTCTTAATTAGCTGTCCCGTGTCCGAGGCTCGGACGTCCGACATTCTTTAGGCACATGGCTAAACATATTATAGTTTAGGCGAGCAATAAAATTTTAAAAAAGATCGATTAGAAGACGAGTTTGGATGGAAAATGAGATTAGTTACAGTAAAGATCGAATGGTACGTTTACTTGTTTAGATTTAGCTTCAAATACATGATAAAAATAAATTTATACGTTATTTATAATCATAAAATATACTAGTATATTTTATTATATTTAAATGTAGTGTCTCGTGTCCTGCATTTCATAGAATGTCGTGTCCCGTATCCGTCTCGTGTCAGTGTCCGTATCCGTGTTCCTTTTGGTGCTACCTAGCTAATGGACAACCTGAGACGGTTTCTCCGAAGACCGTTTCAAAATAAAAATGCTAAAGTCAGGACTCATGCCCAAACCCAAATGACTTTGATCCATATTTAAGTATTTTGACCCAAATGCTCAAAGTTTTTTTACTCAATTTCTAACCATCATCATCATTCATCCCCAACTACATTACATTTCAATATTTCATCCCATTACTCCAAATTCATAAAAATCTGATGAAGGGTTTGTTAAAGTTCAATGCTTTAAACAATTTGGTAAGTTAATTTTTCTGGGATTTTGTAACTCTTTAACTTTTGAAAGAAATTTGACAGTTGTCTTTTTTACTAGTATTCAGTTCGTCCTGATTATTTGTTTACCCCTCAGAACCGATATAAAAAGGTAAATAAATGATTGATATTGAGCAAATTTATTGATTTGTTCTTAATTGAATGTTCTTGCAGCAATATATAATAATGGGTATAAGAGGATTTTCTGCATTAGCTGGGAAAAGTAAAGGGTTACAAATTCCTGGGGTTAAGGATATTATTGCTGTTGCTTCTGGTAAAGGAGGTGTTGGCAAGTCCACTACTGCTGGTATTTCCTTCTTTTTCTTCAACTTTACTACAACAACATTACCTTAGTGCCTCAATGGCTCGCGCAGATTGTAGGGTTAGGGGTTACCCTAGTGTCTCAATGACTCGCGCAGATTGTAGGGTTAGGGGGTCGAATGTAGGCAGTCTTACACTTGTGTTAGCAACACAAAGAGGCTGGTATTCCTTTCTTTTTCTTCGACTTGAGAACAACATTACCCTGGTGTCTCAATGGCTCGCGCAGATTGTAGGGTTAGGGGTCGAATGTAGGTAGTCTTACCCTTGTGTTAGCAATACAAGGAGGCTGGTATTCCTTTATTTTTCTTCGACTTTAGAACAACATTACCCCATCCTCAATGGCTCGCACAGATTAGGGTTAGGGGGTCGAATGTAGGGAGTTTACACTTGTGTTAGCAACACAAAGAGACTGATATTCCTTTCTTTTTCTTCGACTTTAGAACAACATTACCTCAATGCCTCAATGGCTCGCGCAGATTGTAGGGTTAGGGGTCGAATGTAGGTAGTCTTACCCTTGTGTTAGCAACACAAATAGGCGGGTATTCCTTTTTTTTGCTTCAGCTTTATTTTCAAATTTCTGGTGGGGTTTGATCAAGGGTTAATTTAGTGACTTCAAATGATTGTGTTTATGATGTATATGATGATTGATTCAAAAAATTCTTAAAGATGCAATCTTTGTTGTTAGTGGTGCGAACGATTAGCTTATATCATGTAGAATTTGGTTGGCGATGATTTATATAGTTATATTGGGTTTGAAACCTACATATGTCGCATATATACACAAGTGCAATTTTTGGGAGGCGGTAGCCATTGAGACAACGGGGTAATGTTTTGTTGTTCATGTTGTATACATGATCTTAATTTAGTGAATATTGCTCTTTTTGTATATGATGATTGATTAGAATTCAGAAAGTAACTAAAAATGCAATCTTTGTTGTAATAATGGTGATTATCAGCTCAGACGGTATAGACTTTCGGATCTAAGATATATGAACAGGCTCATTTCTTTTCCTTTTGTTGAATATAAATGCAAAGTTTGCTCATTTCATGGGTTTCAACTTGGTTATTAGAATGCCGAAGTATTGAGTGGAAATAGGAACTAGCCATGTAATTCTTCAATGCACATTCCCCTTCCGTACACAGTTGGAATGCTTTATGAGATGTTCTCGTTCTGAGTTTTTAGTTGCTTGCATACACCGATGTTCTGGGATGTTCTTTTGTCTTTCTGAATAGATGAGTGTCATGAAATCAAACAGGTAGATTTCAAATATTTCTGTATCAACATTTGCTGAATTATGTGATGTGTTACAGGACTAAGAGGCTGTATTGTTTATACCAGCCATTCTGATGTATAAATAAATGTGGGTATGGAGTAAAAAGCATCCCGGGTCTTGAACTTTCATAGTTTCATGCTGCGTCACTAATGTATGTTTACGAAATATTTGTATTTGCAGTTAATTTGGCTGCTGCCCTTGCAAATAGATATCAACTTGCTATTGGTTTACTTGATGCTGATGTTTATGGACCTTCTATCCCGACAATGATGAAGATTAGTGGAAAGCCAGATATAAACGAAGGTGAGTATTGTTTTGGATGATGATACTCGGTTATTCAAAATACTATGGGGATCGGTTTTTCAGAGATAAAAAGGAGTAAGGAAATGTTGCTGTTAGTTGTATTTATTGATCCTTCTATTGCACATCGTGGATCAATGCGATGCTAGTGCTATGTTACTCCGACTCTTCTAATTTCCTCGCGTACCCGTGTCCGACACTTGACACTTGGACATGGGTATGGCACATGGACACCTCATTTTAGACCAAAATGTGCATATTTTTCAATAAAATAGCCGAGTCCGACACTTGGACACGTACACGTGTCGAGTACTTCTAAACGAGTCTGAGTAACATAGTGCTAGTGTATTGTTACGTCTTTCTAGACATGCCCGTCAATGCTAAACTTAGTTAAAGCATATGAGTTTCCATTCTTTTTACTTTCCGATTTGGGTTTATACCTTCGATTCTTCTCGACTTTTTAGACTTGAAGATGATCCCAAAAGAAAATTATCGAGTCAAGTGCATGTCAATGGGATTGCTTGTCGAGAAGGATCAACCTATTATCTGGAGAGGCCCCATGGTAAATCTAGTTAAATACTTTTGGTTCGAGATTTGAGTAAATTTGCATTGTGTATGATCGTGAATTCATGACACACCAGTTTTCATCTCGGTTTAACTCTAGTTTTTCAGGTAATGAGTGCTCTCGAGAAAATGGCAAAAGGAGTCGAGTGGGGGAAGCTGGATATTCTTGTAGTGGACATGCCGCCTGGAACCGGTGATGCTCAGCTGACTATTTCTCAGCGGCTGCAGTTATCAGGTATGTTTGTTATCTTACATCATTTAGGATTGCTACTAAACCTTTCAAATCTCTTATTAACTTGTAAGGTAGATTTAATTAATTATTTTCACACTAGTGTAGTTCCCGTGCAAATGCACGATATTTTAGATACAAATATTAGAGTATTTGACATTTAATTAAATTAATGCAGTTTATCTTCATTTTGAAAATGAGAAAATTTTCATAATGACATACTCTTTCCGATTTCGTGTGTTATTCCCTTTTGATTTTAACACAAGAAATAAGGAAATTAATTTGGATCACACAATACACATGACCCCACAACCACACAAAGTTGTCCAAAAGAGGAAAGAGAGAACATCAATATTATTAGACCAAAACGGAAAGGGAAACATCATAGGAAAATCGGAGGTAGTAGTATTTTATTAACCGTTATAAAATTAATTAGGAGATAATTATTGTTTAATAGTAAATATAGATAGAAAACATTATTAATTAGGAAATAAATATTTTCCAGTAGAATATTACCTAGGCGGGAAATTTAAGCGGAAGAATTTGGTGAAGTGTTAAATCTTTTAGTATATAGGGGATGGACCCTTCAGCGAACAAAGTGGCACCTAATTTCCTTAATGATCATAGTCGTTCATGTCTCGCCCTTTTAAGTTTTGTTTGATTAATGCTCGAAGTTCATGCTATCATCTATCCGGTAGTATTTTGGTCAATTTGAGAGATCATTAAGATATTGAAAGATGTATTAAATGATTCATTGCGGTTAAGAGAGAGAGCTTTAACCCTTTTCTCGCAATTACTATACAAATGTTGCATTTTGAGGTGGGCGATCACTCATGGACGGTGCTAAAGGATGATTCGTATCAGCCGACCCCAAATCATTTTAGGTTGTTGTTGTGACATGGTCGCTTTCTAATTGTTTTACCATATAGACGGATCTTATTTCTATCGGGCAGGGAATCGTTCCCTAATATCTTAAAAATGAAAAAATTGATTACTACATTAACCATCACTTGCCCGTTTCGACTTATGGTTAGGTCTAATTTGTATGAACGTAGATCAATGGTTCGAATCTCAAACCCACTAATTTTCCGAGTAGAATGTGTCCGATTTCTATGCAGTGTTATTTGTTGTCTTTCGTCTACGAGAATAAACTTAATATTTGAATTTTATATTGGAAGGTGCTATAATTGTTTCTACGCCACAAGATATCGCATTACTAGATGCTCGAAGAGGGGCTCTCATGTTCTCTAAAGTCAATGTTCCGGTATGATTAATTTCTTAAAAATTTGTTCAATTTCTTCAAGCAACATATTCATATCCGTTTCAAGTGAGAGGCGCTCGAAAACTTTCCGTACAGCCACCCGCTCAGGATACGTTTCTGTTAATATTTTGCTGTTGTTGGTAACATAATGAAGAGGAGCCTTGGCGCACCGATTAAGGTGTTGCTTTGTGACCGTGAGGTCACGGGTTCAAGCCCTGGGAGCGGCTTCTTGCCAGAATGGCAAGGGAAGGCTTCCCCGAGTTGCCCCCATTACACCCTTGTGGTGGGGCCCTTCCCCGGACCCTCGCCTAGCGGGGACGCCATCGTGCACCGGCTGCCCTTTTATTGGTAACACAAGGGGGCCTTGAATTTCATGCATGAAAAAACGTACCTTCTTGGATTTCCCGCTCATGATAAACTGTTGATATGCGCCGAGAAGATAACTCTTGTAATTACGTTACCTAATTATGGCACGTTTAGAACATCCTTTTTTATCTGTTTTTTTGTTGCAGATTGTAGGAATCATAGAAAACATGAGCTGCTTTAAATGTCCACATTGTGACGAGCCTTCGTATATTTTCGGGGAAGGAGGAGCAAGAAGAACTGCAGAAGAGTTGTCCCTCGATTATCTTGGTGATGTAAGTTTTTCATATTTATCTTCACGATGTTTATTACTCCGTATTCTGGTTTGAAACGACATTCCAGGTTATGAGTATCGAATCCTTACCCAGCCCGTTTCACTCTTTCACATTAAAGAAAGTTGAGATTTCAAAAGTTATGAATATTCTCTTCGTTTGAAGTTGTATCTAATCCCCCGTGTCCAACTCTTACACCCGAATGGCCGAGACTAACATAAACTAGGAGGGCAGCTGAATTCTCCGGCTTGTCATTTGAAAGTCTATCCTCTATCTGTTACGGAGCATTTGAATATTATCATGTTTTTAGAACAACATTTAACTCTCTCGGGTTCTGATGAGCTATGTTACTCCGACTCGGCTTGAAGGGTCAGACACAGGTGCATATCCAAGTGTCGGACACGGCTATTTTATAAAAACTTGTCAAGTTTTTGGTCTAAAATGAAGTGTCCGAGTGTCATACCAGTATCCAAGAATCGAGTGTGGGACACGGTTACGAGAGCTCATATGAAGTGTCGAAGTAAGATAGCCGATGAGCTAGTTGAACATGGTGTGTTGTACCGCCATTTAACTCGTTCAATTACGTCGTACTTTGCAGATACCAATTGAGATGAAGAATAGGAGTTGCTGTGATGAAGGCATCCCAATAGTTATATCAGCACCGGAGTCCGCTAGTGCCAGAGGATACACCAATGTTGCTCAGAAGGTTATCACTAAACTCGAGGAACTAGCGCAAAAGCAATTCCATCCTGAGATTTCACTTTGATTGTAACTCGATTTCTAGGAATCAGCAGTGTCGTGAGCACCGACATTGACATCTGAATTTTTGAAAGTCGGATTCTGAAGTTAACAACTTTTTTGCTTGTTTGTTGTGAGACTAATAAAATGAGCTAGTTTTCTGCAAAAGATGTTGGTTCTTTCTAATAGAAAGACGGTTTATACAGTCACGGAACCATGAAAATATAGTACAACCTAAACACACCAAGTCGCCAAGACAACCCAATTGTCCGAAACAAGTTACAATGATTACTACGCTGAAGCTGAAGCTGAAGCTGAAGCGCTTGATTATCACTGCGCCAGGAATTTAACGAGGCAATTAGGATTGTGAGACGGACCTGCAATTAAGCATCGGATGATTTACAATGGGGCGAATGTTATGGCAGTGAAATCAAATAGTTGAACATACTACGACTATAATCGATAAATCAATGCAGGAACAGAATCACGGAAACTAAGCAGTAATATGAATTATAAATGATTGAGACGGGGAAAGTAAGAACAGAATCACGGAAATTAAGCAGTAATATGAATTATGAATGATTGAGACGGGGAAAGTAAGAACAGAATCACGGAAACTAAACAGTAATATGAATTATGAATGATTGAGACCGGGAAAGTAAAAATTGTCGAGCACCCTCTTTTTAAATCTGAATCAGATTTTCATCAGATTCAGCTCCTACATACTTCCGAGTTCAGAGTTCCGACCTACTATCGTTAGCCAAAAACACCCTCTTTTTCGGTTCACCGTAGCTAGCTCTTTTCTGACAATAAGATTTCGAACACTCACCCAAGTAGAAAATTTATAGATACGGAGTATATGATAACATCCTCGTGAACGCCAACAACCGATTACCTAAATTGCCGTCTACTTACTTGAACCGACGACATTGCAGTTTGAAACTGACACTTTAACAAATCAAACCGGGAATTCATTATTGGCATCTCGTACGAAACTGATTTAGATCGACAATTTAGAACACAATCAAAAGACACTAGCAACAAAATTCACATGAATTGGAAAATAGGTCGAAATCATTAATGTAATCACAATACTAAACCGAAAAAATGATTCAACATAGTTAATCACAGAACACTTTCACCTACATTGCAGTCTGAAACTGCACTTCTAACAAATCAAACCGAGTCTTCATTAACAGAATCTCGTACAAAGCTGAATTAAATCGACAATTTAGAACACATTCAAAATTCATATGAATCGGAAAATAGGTCGAAAAATATTACCATAATCCGCTACTAAACCGAAAAAATGAAGAAAAAAATTAAGAACAGAAGAACCTACATTGCAGTCTGAAACTAAACTTTCAACGAATCAAACCGAGAATTTATCAACGGAATCTCATACAAAACTGAATTAGATCGACAATTTAGAACACAATCAAATTCATATGAACGGAAAATAGGTCAGAATCAATGATGTAATCCCGAAACTAAAACAAATTCTCAATTATGACGGTAATATCAAGTTACAGAACCGAAAAAACGATTGAACAAAATTAAACTTTTAACAAATCAAACCGAGAATTTATCAACGGAATCTCATACAAACCTGAATTAGATCAACAATTTAGAACACAATCAAGTTCATATGAATCAGAAAATAGGTCAGAAATTCAGAATCATTGATGTAATCCCGAAACGAAAACAAATTCTCAATTATGACAATATCAAGTTCCAAAACCGAAAAACCGATTCAACAAAATTAAGAACAAAACAGAGATATGAAACCTAAAATTCTCATGATCATTAACTTGAAAAATTAATACTTCTCCAATTAAAAAACTAAAACAAGATCTAACTCTAAGATTCCGACTAAAATCAAAAATTAAAATCACTAAAACATGTATGGTAATGGGCGCTGAATCTCAACAAACTACACCCAAATCTAACATAAACATCTTCAACATTTACACATTTCATCTCAAACAACTACCATTAATCTTCATCAACTACAAACCCTAGAAATTCAATTCAAATTCAAATTAAATTTGAAATCAATTACTTCCAATTCAATTATCACCTCTTACTTCCTCCCTCTGGTCGGCCTTGACCTGTTTGTTGGTGGCTTCCTCCCAGTCTTCTTCGCCACTACTGGCTCCACCTTCGCTGCTGGTTTCGCAGCTGCCTTCTTTGCTGCTGGTTTCGCAGCTGCTTTAGTCTTAGCTGCTGGTTTAGCAGCCGCCTTGGTCTTCGCCGCTGGTTTAGCAGCCGCCTTTGTTTTAGCAGCCGGTTTGGCCGCCGCCTTGGTCTTAGCAGCCGGTTTAGCTGCCGCCTTAGTCTTAGCCGCCGGTTTAGCAGCCGCCTTAGTCTTAGCTGCTGGCTTCTTAGCAGCTGGAGAAGACTTTGCAGTTGTTTTCGCGGCCTTGGCTGGCTTTTCCTTCACAGCAGTAGCAGCCTTTCTCTTAGTACCAGTAGCTTTCGCCTTAGCCGGTGCAGCAGCAGTTTTAGCAGCCGGTTTTGCTTTCGGCTTAGCAGCAGCAGCGGTTTTCGCTTTCGGCTTTGCTTTCGACTTAGTTGAAGCAGCAGCAGCAGGCTTCGCTTTAGACTTTGCGGCAGTAGCCTTCGCTTTCGGTTTCGGCTTCGCGGCGGCGGCGGCGGCGGCGGTTTTCGGCTTTGAAGAGGAAGCAGAAGGAAGTTTATATGAAGCTTTGATCTTAATAAGACGGTCGGAAGCAACAAGTTTCCGTAAGTTGACTAAAAGAATCTTCCTGAAGGTTCCTGGAAGATTCTTATGCTTCTCTTCGATGAATTTCTGGATCGCTTGCTGACTTGAACCGGTTCTATCCTTCAATGTCGTTATCGCCTCGCTTATCATCTGCATTTCCGCCATTAAAACAGCATAATCAGCTTCAAACTCCATAAAAACACACAAATTCAAACAAAAAATGCAGAAATCAGAGAAATCGGAAGCAATGTAGAATGTATAAAGTATAGTACCTCGAAGTAAGGAGGATGAGTAGGAGCACTACGAGGTTTCTTCGGTTTCGTTGCTTTCGGTTTCGGTTTCGATCCCTTCGTCTTCTTCGTCACTTCTTCAGCAACATTCTCCGCCGGACTAGTTTCTGTCGCCGGAGCAGCACCAGTGTCTTGCTCAGTCGCCGGAATTACTTCTGCATTATCCGCCATTTCCGAAAAACTAGGGTTAAGTTTACACAAGCTGTCGGGAAAAACAATTGATTTGGGGATTTTCGTGAGAGAATTTTTGGTGTGGAAGAAATGTTCTACTACAGGAGGTTTATATAGTGTAAGAAATGTACGTAAGGGGAATGAAAATGGAGCGCTGTGATTGGTTGAATTTATGAGTGCACGGATCGTAGACTGGATTTGAAAATGATACTATATTAACCGTTGGATTTAGAAGTTATCAACGGTTGCGGATGTAAGATGAGGTGTAAGGGAAGGATTAAGGAGGAGTGGTATAAGGAGGTGTTGTAATGAAATTTTTTGAAAGGCTAGTTTGATATGTGTTTCTTGGGTTGATTAATATTGGGATAATTTGAGTTTGGATTTGGATTTTTTTGTGTGGTTTCGTGTTTTGGGTTCGGGATTATCTGAGGTTTCTAGGGATGGGTTGGTTGTGAGATGGGGTGGAGTGAGGTGGGAGATATTGAGGTCGGAAGTGACAGTGGTCGTATTCTAGGTTTTGAGTGAGTCTGTGGTGGTTTGAAGGAGGTGTGGGAGTGAAAGGTGATTTTTGGTGGGTTTTTAGGGTTGGATGTGGTTGTAGGGGTGTTTAGGAGTGTGATAGATCAGGAATCGTGAAATTCGGGTGAGAATTGAGTGTCGGAATTATGGTTTAAATGAGAGCGAAGATGAACATGTGATATAGTGTGCTTGGTAGGAGGTTGGTTTCATTGTTTTGTCTCTAACGTCCTATTAACTGTTGTTCGCGTAGAAACGACAAAGTAGCAAATCTTGTAATCTCGATCTTAATTACCTTCAACGGTTGGTTACTGAGAATAACGGTTTATTTTTGTCGTCATGTACTAAATGGTAAAAGTGGTATATTTCCATTTAAGGCATTCATGAGATAAATGTAATCATATATTATCTATATAGTAGTAAAATGTGCTATGTTTGCCTGCAATCTCTCCTACATATATAACGCTGTAACAAAATTTAAATATGTCCAACTTTGGCGTGCCTTATTTATTAATGTTCACCGAATAGATATTAATCACGTTTTCTTAATAAAGCTCTCGAATATGCTTGAGCATATCAAATCTTGTAAGATTGACTCGGACCATTCGGTACATGTGTTTTTCAACAAAAAGTTCATCTCATATGTTTGTCGTTAATATCATTGATTATTTAAATTAATCCATAAGTGTGGATTTATATAAATTGTTAAGATGTTAAACTATTTAATATTAATAATTGCAAAACAACTTATGAACTTTAATAATTTCTCGTTTGCTCAAGGTTACGATAAAAAAATTAAATATAATCTTACATGGTTGCGTAACACCTCGATTATTCGGCCAAGATAACTGAAGCGTTGCCTTCTCGGTTTCCTAAGTTAGTAGATTCAGATATACAATCAATAACACTTTTATTATAAATAATGATTTAATGTTATAAGTAAATTAAAATACAACTCATCTTTAGCCACGACTCTAGCTATCAACTACTACGCGATAATCGTCGATGCTCGTCGAATGACCACGTGCTAACCAAGCTAACCTAACAAAACTCGTTCCGCATATGATCGAAAATATAATATGGATCACCACAAGTCACCTTAAAAATGGGTGACAGATAAACAACACCAACCACCAAATAGAATGAGATGAAACACGATATAAACATGTGATGCAATACAAGGAGTTATCATCCGACTTACCGCTTGATATCGGGACACACCCAGACATACTTATCACCTAAATAGTGTAAACACCACACGAATATCAGGACACACTCATCCGTACTCATAACACAAGATGTTACGGACACACCCGCGACACCGGGCCTGAAAGCTATTTGTGGTCCCCTACGACATCGTGTTTCACCATATGATTAGGGCTGTAAATGATCTGAGCCGGCTCGTAGAGCCCTCGGAATCAGCTCGGTCAAAGCTCGGCTCGAAATCGGTCAAAACTAATTCCGAGCCGATTTCGAGTCGGGGTGGACCAAATCCGAGCCGATTCCGAGCTTACTAGAGCTCGAAATCGGAAGTTCGGTTAGACTCGTTTTATCTATTATTTATATTTATTTTGTCATTTTGTAATTTTTATTGTTCCTAATAAAATGTCATTTTAACATTTATAATCATATATTTCTTATATATGATAAGTATTTTATATTTGCATGTGTATTAAAATATATTTATTTTTATTTTGACTTACAAGTTCAAGAAAGTAAAGAAAAAATTTATTTAACCGAGCTCGAATAGAGCTCGAGTTGAGCTCGAGCCTACTCTGAGCTGATTTAGAGCTTTGATTTTTTAAGCTCGGATAATTCCGAGCTGATTCCGAGCTCAAGCTCAAACTTCTGAGCCGATTCCAAGCTCACCCGTGCTCGAACTCAAATCGGCTCGGTTACACCCCTACATATGATCGAAATTGAGGAAGTTTATAGCAAAAATAAAGAATTTCATCTACGAATGATGTAAAATTAGAGTGATGTATTTCAACTTATTTGAACAATAAATGCTAACATTTATAATTTAATATGTATTTTAATTTCTTAATCGTTCTTTAATTTATTAAAAATTAGGATTCCATATACTCTATTTTTATTATGTTAATAAAAAAAACTTATTATTTATTTATTGTTTGCAACTTCATTAATTTTTTTTTATCCTTTTCTAAATATCGATGATGGGGTGGCTGTGTAGAATTACCTAGAAAATGAAATAGTTTAGTGTAATGGTTTTGTTTGTCTTTTTATAGTAATTATAGATAGATTATAGATCGATAAACAATTTCATTACTACTACTTCCTCCATCCAACTCCAATCTACCATTTTTTCACATTTGTCAACGTGTGTTTTGTGCGGTTATTATCGTTATATACCTATTTGTGAAAATTATAAAAGTTAAATATTTACAATGTTTTCGTAAAGACGAATCAAACAAGATCCCACATGCAAATATTTTAACTTCTGCATCGAGTTAAAATCGAAATTAAATGCTAACTTGTGAATACAACAACAACAACATTAGAGCCTTAGTCCCAAAATATTTTGGGGTCGGCGGACATGAATGAACTCTCATCTCAGTAAGAGAAAAAAGAAAGAAAAGAAAAAAAAAACGGAAGTGGAGTGAAACAAAAAAATGAAAGGCAAAGGGGTTTTATAGATTTTAAATCGAACCTATCACATGTATAAAACCCAAAAAAATAAATCAAGAACAAAGTTTAAAGTGATTTTGAGAAACGAAGTAAAATTTAATATAAGAGTTTTGGAAGAAAACTGTAACAAATCCAATTTTTTTTTTTCAAAGAAAACATAGTCAAAACATCAAAGGCTATAAGTCCACATGTATCATACCCCGCCATAGTGCCCTCTCCATTATCACCATCCCCTCCTTAACCCCGAGAAATCTCATATCGTGCTCAATCACTCTTCTCCAAGTTTCTATAGGTCTCCCTCTACCCTTATCAACCTTTTCTGCACCCCAAGTCTCCAACCTCCTAACCGGTGCGTCCATAGGTCTCCTTCTCACATTGCCAAACCATCTTAGTCGGTTTTCCATCATCTTGTCCTCCATTGGGGCCACTTTTACCTTCTCTCTAATCACCTCATTCCTTAACTGGTCTTTCTTTGCATGGCCGCACATCCACCTCAACATACGCATCTTTGCCACACTCATCTTATGAATGTGACACTGCTTCATGGCCCAACACTCTGAGCCGTAAAGTAAGGCAGGTCTAATTGTCGTACGATAAAATTTCCCCTTTAATCTTTGGGGCATACCCTTATCACACAAAAATCCCGTAGCACTTTTCCATTTCATCCATCCCGCTTTATTTAATTCTCTGGGCCACATCTCCGTCTAACTCTCCATATTTTTGGATGATAGATCGGAGATATCTAAAGGAATGTGACCCCTCAACAACATTTCCATCGAAAATAATGCTCCCCACCGCCGTCGATCTCGGCCCCGCAAATTGACACCTCACATACTCGGTCTTACTCCTACTTAGCCTAAACCCACGAGTCTCCAACGTATGCCTCCATAATTCAAACTTTTTCTCAACCCCCTCTTTCGTCTCATCAATCAACACAATATCATCCGCAAACATCATACACCAAGGGGTCTCGTCCTGAATATCCCTTGTCAACTCATCCATAACTATGGCAAAAAGAAAGAGACTAAGTGCGGAACCTTGATGCACATCAATGGTAATGGAGAATTTTTCCGTTCTCCCAACATTAGTTTTAACACTTGTACTAGCCCCATCATACAAGTCCTTTATGAGGTCGATATATTTTCCCGGTTAGATTTTGTAGACGACATTTTAGTAAACGTAGACGGCGTTTTTCATAAAAAAGACGGAAACTACCCTTGTCTCTCTCTTTCTCTCTCTCACGTTTAACCCACCATTCCCAAACCCAAATAATTATCAACATCCAAAAACTCACACCCACCACCACCCACCCACCACCACCGTGTCCCACCACCGCCCACCACCACCCCGAGCCTAGTCGACCGGCGCGCAACCGCCACCGACGCACAGGGACGACCGGCGACAGCGACGACCGGCCGGCGGCAGGTATGTATGTTGTATTTTTTTTTTTTGAAATTTGTTAATTGAATGTTAAATGAAGAGTCTATTGATATAATATACTCAAGAAGGGGGGGTTGAATTGAGTATGCCTTCTTTTTAAATCTTCTTCGATGTGTGTGTAGTTGTATGATGATCGTTGAGTAGAGCAATAATAAAGTAGAGACACGATATTTTTGAAGTGGTTCAGTCTCACACTCTGAGACCTACGTCCACTATTCTCGATTAATAAAATTAGTACCAACTCTGGATTACAATTTTATCAACCCTACTCGTGCGACTTTGATGTTAGTCACAACTCAAACTAGATACCGTTAAATATCTAGCTACGACAAATACCGTTAAATATTTGTCTTACAACGAGTACCGCTAAATACTCAATCTATCTTACGTTAATAAGATAAAGTCTTCAATGTTTTCTTGGTGTCACAATCTTGAATAAATAAGATCAATGCTTGAGCACTTGAATCTTGAATCGGATTTGACAATGATAAGCTTGAACTTGAAGAATATGAACGGCGGCTCTTTCTCGATATGCGTGTATGTGTGTTGTGTATTTCGTATAAATTAATGTATCATAGGTAGTCTATTTATATAGAATATGTATCTAGGTATTTCTAACCCTAGATGATTTAGGAATATTACTTAAAACTAGAATACTAGTCTTTTAGTAATACTACCTTAAATCTAATCTTAATATATTTAGGAAAGATTTAATAATATACTATATGTATTATATAAGGAATTAATTTCCTAATTCATATTTAGGAAAGATCTTTATATAATAAACAATTAGTATCCTTATTAAATCAACTTCCTAAATCATGTCAAAGATAATAAAATATATTACCATAATATAATCTTAGTTTATTTAGGACATTAAATAAATACATGATATTTATTTAAGCAAGTCCTACACGATTTGGTAATGTGGCATATCACACGATTTCCAAAATCGAAACAAACTATATTTAGACTATATATTTTTGACAATTAAAATCATATAAAAAATCTTTAGTTTATTTTAGTAATAAATAATTATCTCATAAGACAATTATTTATTTCTTATTTAACTAAAAGATATTTTATATAATCCTATTAAGATTAACAATTCTATATTTAAATAGAATATCTATTTAAACATTAATACTACACGACACAAAATAGGAAACAAACGTTTCACTTTAAACACATATAAATCCCGATCATTTCTTCATGATATAGAGTTATAGCTACTGGCTATAACTAGAACCAATCTTGTACTAAAGCTATAGTTGATGAATATAACTTTAGTTCATTATGCGCGCTTGAGATCTTCTATCGATCTTCGACTTAGTCAAATCATTGACTAATATGCTTGAATCTTTTATACTTGATAGATTAGATCTCGTTACTAAATTTCTGTACACTTAGCACACGATTATACATACGAGTATATAATATATAAATAGCTAGACTTGTCATTATCAAAACATAAACATATATACTATATATATATTTGAATATATGGTTCAACAAATTCCCCCTTTTTGATGATGGCAAGTCTTTCTTAGATGTCGTGTCTAAGTGTATGTTCCCCCTCAATATAATAAGGGTCAATCATAGCAAAGAGTTACTTAGGGTTTTTATCTTCTATCTATCCCATATCCTTTAAGGACCCTAAGAGACAATGAATTACGACAAGGAGCAAGCTTAGGCAAATTCTAATCTAAGTCGCATATTTTCCCCCTCTTGACATCATCGAAAAGATGAGAACAAAGACATGAAACGACTAGAATAATATACGTACGAAGCATAAGCAAGCATATAAACGAGTCGAAATAATATGAACATAGAAAATATCACATAACCACATACGGAATGTTAAAAATATACACAACAATCCGAAATATTAAGCCAATGGGCCGAATGAAAAGGTAATAGGGTTTAGAGAAAATTGGGCCGGCTTAGAGGAATAAGTTCCTGTAAAAGGTAACAAATTAGATGGGCCAAAGGATATGTAATGGAATTGGGCCGCATCAAAAACAATTATAAAGTTCGGTGGGATTAGGAAATCCGAGGAGGCAAAACAAAACATAGCCTCGGATTCCTAATGGACTAGGTAATAAGTTGGGCCATAAAAGCTAAGAGTGTTTAGAAGTCCAACCCAGGACTTAAACAAAACAACAACAAAACAACGGCAAGTTTAACAGAAACAGAGACGGAGATGGCGGATTAGGAGCGAGAGCTGGAAGCAGGGGTCTTTGCATACGGACTCACGTACTCGGGTCGGGTTCGGAACTCAAGGGTGTCCAAACGATCCAAACAACTACTGACATTCCTTCCTTGAGCATTTAGAGCCAACTCGAAGTTAAGTATCTTTAATGAAAGCGCTTTAACCGCTTCAAGAGCTTGGCTCGCATCTGTGCGCAATAACCCATGATCCCTTACCATAGCACCACCTTGAGTCGCAAGAAAGGACAAACGATCACTCATCGCCAGTAATTCAGAGCAAACAACCGACACTTCAGACCCAATTTTTACCAAATGCTTGTCGACCTTTTCCATCCATTCTTTTACCTCGACCTCAAAAGCACGACCATCGCCTGCACGACCTCCTGAGGCACCCGAATTCTCCTTTTCTTTCTTAATTTGACACAGCCCTAGAATCTGATCCATCTTTGATTCCAAGTCTACAAAAGATGGAGATGGATTAGGACGGGGTCCCTCCTCACCCGTCTTCCCAAAAGCCAAATCAACACCATCAAACGTAATTCCCATCAACTTTAGTAACTTGTCACACATACGATCACGGGGTTTAACACCAAAACTACAATCGTCCACAACACCCTTTTTCAACAAGATCTCAGATACCCACATTCCGTATGGAATATCTAGAGTCGAACTTGGTTTTTCTTTAACTAAAACAGAGGAAACTTGACAAATTTTCGAACAGAGCAAGAATGCGAGGTTGATTTTGTTTCCCTCTAACCAGTGAAATAATACGATAGCTTCAACACTCGACAATTTATCACGACCACCTCTCCTAGGCAGAATCGTGTTCCAAAGATAGTTAACAAACAACTTTAATTTTGGGGAAAAAGAATTTGTGAGTAATGGGGAGACTTCCGTGGCATTGGGATCAAAGTATTGTTTGATCATTATTTTTTGTTCTTGTGTGACTAACCCCCATTCTTTTCGAGTATCGATATCTATTCCCCTAGGATCAAGATGAAAGATTTCACATATATCCTCCAAAGATATTTCAACATCCCTCCCATTAACTACGGCTTTTATCCCGGTGTCAGTTGGTTTTACAGAGGCAAAGAATTGAAGTAGTTCGACGGGAAATATTAACCCTGAGAAATTACTAACATATTCCCACCCTTGAAACTCTAAAAACTTCTTAAAGAAGAGCAAGGATTTAGAACTGTTTACCCAGGTTGTCGGATAGAATCGACCGGCATGAATTGCATAAGGAAGAAGACGGTTAATGAGAATACCTTCATTCTTGGTCATGCGAACACGTTCTAATCCCTCTTGAGTAGCTTCGACGGAATAGTCTTTGAACACAGGTCGAGGGTTCTTGGAATCCCTTTCTTGCATGTCGTCCGAAATTGAAGAGGCAGCTCGATTTAGTTTTCGTCGTTTACCAGTTTCTTGGGTTGGACTTACGGTGGCAATGGGAGTCGGAGATGTTGGGGGTGACGGAGTTGGGGAAGGAGGTGAAGGTTTCTTTTGTTGTGAGCGGGTGGCTTTTGAGGGTGGCATGGTGGTTATGACAGTGAGGGACGATGGTTGGTTAGTCGAGATGGTGAGATTTTTAGGACGGGTTTAATGGAGTTTTTGGAGGTTTTATGAGTTTTTAGGATTTTGTGGGTTGAAGGATGGTAAGAGTGGTAAATGTGAGGTGAGTTATTTGTTGGGGTAATAATTGTGAGGGTAAAGGTCAAAAGCTATAGGAGAGTAGGGGGAACGTGGTGGTTTTTTTGTGGGGCTAGGTGGTTGAGGAACGTGGCAATGGGGACCATCACACGTAATGTGTGTGATATATTGGTAAGTTTAATTTTGTAATATTTGCGTATTATATTATGTATTACGTATATGTGAGGTGAATTATAATATGTGACGTAATATTATATTGAGATTGATTGTGTACACATTCATATGTAAATCTTATAATATAACTATAAACACAAAATTTATCATCGAATATATACATACACATGCAGCGGAGTATACGGACACAGTCATATAATCTCATCTAAACCATAGTCAATCATTGGGTTATTTTTGCTTTTAAGATTTGATTAGGTGCCACCGATTAAACCAATTTCCAATCGCAAAGTCTCAAAGCGTTCTCTAGCCAATGGTTTAGTGAAGATATCTGCCCACTGTTTTTCCGTACTACAAAATTCCAATTTTATATTTTTCTTTTCAACATGGTCTCTTAGAAAGTGGTGTCTAATTTCAATATGTTTGGTCCTCGAGTGCTGGGCTGGGTTTTTAGATATAATAATAGCACTCGTATTATCACATAAGATAGGCACACATCCAACATCAACACCATAATCATGTAACTGTTGTTTTAACCATAAAAGTTGAGAACATACCAGTGCGGCTGCAATATATTCTGCTTCAGCAGTTGAGAGAGCGACAGAATTTTGTTTCTTGGATCCCCAAGATATAATACAAGGACCTACAAAGGTAGCAAGTCCGGAGGTACTTTTTCTGTCTAAAGAACATCCTGCATAATCCGCATCTGAATATCCTACTAGGTTAAAGTTACAGTCCATAGGATACCATAGATATAATTTTGAGGTTCCGATTAGGTATCTTAAAATTCTTTTAACTGCAATCATGTGTGATTCTTTTGGTGCAGATTGGAATCTCGCACAAACACAGACACTAAACATTATATCTGGACGACTTGCTGTAAGATAAAGAAGTGAGCCGATCATACCTCTGTAAGTTGTTTCATCTACAGACTTACCATCTTCGTCTTTGGTTAGCTTCTTATCTGTGACCATTGGAGTAGGCATTGCATGAGAGGTTTCCATTCCAAATTTCTTTAGTAACTCCTTGACGTATTTTTGTTGATGAACTTTGATTCCTTCTTCAGTTTGTTGTATTTGAAGTCCAAGGAAGAATTTTAGTTCTCCCATCATACTCATCTCGAACTCAGAAGTCGTCAACTCAGAGAAGTACTTGCACAACTTTTTATTAGTTGAGCCAAAAATAATATCATCAACATAGATCTGAACAACTAGTAGATCTGAGTTTTCGTTTTTAAGAAATAGGGTTTTATCCACAGATCCTCTCTTGAATCCACTCTCCAATAGAAACTTTGATAATCTGTCGTACCATGCCCTAGGTGCTTGTTTCAGACCATATAGTGCTTTGTCCAATTTGAATACATGATCCTTGAGTTTGCTGTCAGGAAATCCAGGAGGTTGTTCAACAAATACTTCCTCTTGGAGATAGCCATTAAGAAATGCAGTCTTAACGTCCATCTGAAAAAGCTTCATTCCCTTGTGTGCTGCAAATGCAATGAGTAGTCTTATTGCCTCAAGACGAGCAACAGGAGCAAAGGTTTCGTCATAATCGATCCCTTCCTGTTGGTTGTATCCTTGAACTACCAATCTGGCCTTGTTTCGCACAATGACTCCAGTGTCATCCAATTTGTTTCTGAATACCCATCTAGTTCCAATGACAGTTCTGTCCTTAGGTCGAGGAACAAGATGCCAAACTTTGTTTCTTTCAAATTGCTGGAGTTCTTCTTGCATGGCAACTATCCAGTCTGGTTCTGCGAGAGCTTCCTTGATATTTGAAGGTTCAATAGTGGAGAGAAAGGAGTAGAATGAGCAAAAGTTATTTAAGCTCCTTCGAGTTTGAACTCCATCTGTCAGGCTTCCTATTACATTATCCAAAGGATGAGAGCCTTTATATCTCCAGTTCCTTGATTGATCATTTGCATTCCCTGAACTTGATTCGGGATCTTGACTTGTTCCCCCTGAATCCAAACCTGGGTTTATAGTAGGGTCAGGTATAACTCTGGCCTCTTCCCTTTGGTTTTGATTCAAAGTTACAGTTTCATTAGCTGTAACTCTGGGTTCCAAGTCATTGGTTTGAGAGTTATCTACAGTATCATCAACTGTAGTTTCATCTCTCGCACCATTTTCTCCCAAGTTGAGTTCATCATGAATTCCTTGAGGTTCTCCTTCTTCAATTTCCATTTCAGGAGGATCTTCCCTTGATAACCTGAAATCAGGTTCGTCTAGGTTTTCCTCTATATCCTGTAATGGCTTATCGAAGGCATTATTCTCATCAAAGATAACATGAATACTTTCCTCTATGCATAAAGTACGTTTGTTAAAAACTTTGTAGGCTTTACTATGATCTGAGTATCCTATAAAGATTGCTTCATCACTTCTAGGGTCGAATTTGCTTAATCTGTTTTTACCATTGTTGTGAACAAAGCATTTACTACCAAAGCATCTTAAATGAGATATGTTTGGTTTACGACCTCGAAGAAGTTCATAAGGAGTCTTTTTAAGGATAGGTCTAATCATAGCACGGTTATGAATATAGCAAGCTGTACTAATAGCCTCAGCCCAAAAGTTTCTAGGTAGGCCACTACAAAGAAGCATTGTTCGAGCCATGTCTTCTAGGGTTCTGTTCATTCGTTCTACGACTCCATTTTGTTGTGGGGTTCTAGGGGCCGAGAAGTTATGACCAACACCATTGGTTTTGCAGAACTCAATAAAAGCATGATTGTCGAACTCAGTTCCATGATCAGTACGGATTGTTACTAGGTTTGATTTATATTTGTTTTGGACAAGTTTCATGAGACTAACAAATTCATCGAATGTTTCGTCTTTAGAGTGAAGAAAGATTGGCCAAACAAATCTAGAGTAATCATCAACTAGAACGAAAACGTACCTGGAACCACCTCTGCTTCTTACCTTCATAGGGCCACATAGATCCATGTGTACTAGTTCAAGAGCTTGTTCTGTGCTTACCACTCTTTTTGGCTTAAAGGATGATCTGACGTGTTTACATCGTGCACATGTGTCACACATCTTTTCTTGATCAAATTTGATCTTTGGAAGACCTTCGACCAAGTCCCATCTTTTCAGCTTACTTAGAATAGGTGAGCTAATATGACCAAATCTCTTGTGCCATAGACATGGATCATCTAACGTAACTTTCATACATGATAGAGAATCAGTAGGTACAACATTTAAATCAATCATATAAACATTTTTCATCCTATGACCTTCAAGTATTACTTTACTGGTGCCTTCTAGGATAATACGGCATATATCTGAGTGAAAAACCACTTTATTTCCTTTGTCACATAATTGAGATATACTGATAAGATTGTGTTTGAGACCACTTACAAGGTATACATCATTTATAGCATGAGAGGATGAAATACCTATCTTACCGATTCCGATGATCTTTCCCTTTTTGTTATCACCGAATGTGACTTTACCTCCGTCAAAAGGTTTTAGGGTTTGGAATAGGTTTACGTCGCCTGTCATATGTCTTGAGCATCCACTGTCGAGATACCATAAGTTATTTTCCTTGGCGACAAACTGCACAAATAATTTTAAAGACAGGATTTAGGTACCCAAGCATACTTGGGTCCTTTGTTGTTAGTAATCACAAATACATCTTCCTTTTTAACCCAGACTTGTCTTATATAGGTCTTTCTATATCGGTAGTGGTTGGGTTTTGATGTTCTTGTGTAGGTTTTAGTTTGGACTCTTGGTGACCATTTTTTGTGTGATGTTTGAGGAGTCTGTTTGGTTCTATTTTTCTTTTCTTCGTAGTCAAATGTCATGTCATAGAACCATCTGTGGTCAATGTTTCTTTCCTCAGTTTTGTCACCATCACTATCAGAGACAGAATTAGTGTCGCTTGGAATTCCTAAGGATTTAACAAACTTAACTCCGGTTTTAAAATCTTGTGCGTGTTTCACACAGTTTTCTCGGAGGTGTCCAGTATGGCCACAATAAGTGCATATTAAATACTCAGGAAGGTCGGCATATTTTCTTCTTCTAAAGTCTCTATCTGTTGGACTTTGCTTACACTTTGAGTGATCCCTTCTTCCATAACATTCGTGACCTAACCCCATCTTCATGTTGTTGTCGGATTGTTCAGTTAGGAAGTTTAGAACGTTAGTGCTTCCTTCCCACTTATCGTGAACTTTCCGAGCATGAAGAAGGAGTTCTTTTAGGGAGTCTATTTCTTTCTTACATTCACTATGGTCAGTGTTGCTAGACTCTTTTAGGTTTTGAATGTCTTTATGGAAGTCAGACACAATTTTGGCATGTTCTTTCTTGATTTTAGATATACTGAATTCTAGATCCATGATTTTGCTTTCGAGAATCTCAACTTCTTCTTGATGAGTCTCATCTTCGACCATAGTCGAAGATTCTGACTTAAGCCGTTCATTAACCTTTCTTAATTCTGAAGTTATAGCTTCATTAGCTATAACTTTAGATTGAAGCTCTTTAATGTTGAGTTTTAGTTTTGAGGTTATGGCTTCATTAGCTATAACTTTAGACTCAAGAACCTTTTTCTCAGACATAACTGTTTCCAACTTAGCATTTACTTCAATGCTTATTTTGGATTTCAGTTTCTTAGCTTTGGCTTTCAGAAGTTGATTTTCCTCAGCAATATCGAGGATCTGCTCTTTCAAGTCATCTAACTCAAGATTTTGTTCATGACATTGGTCTAGGGTTTTCTCAAAATATTTAATTAGCATAGCCTTAGATAAGTTTTTAACTTGACTTTTGAGTTGAAGGAAATTTACCTCTTCGTCGTCGTCGTCTGAGTCTGATTCTCCAAGGAGACACATATTTGATGCGTCATCTTCATCATTGTCGTTTGAGATTAGATCTAGGCTGACGTTGCTTAGGCACAGGTTTGCTACCTCTTCTTCTTCAGAGTCCTCGTCATCTTCAGATTCTAATTCTCCCCAGCATGACGCAAGCATTACTTTCTTAAACTCTGTTTTGGTCTTTTCTCTTTTTGACTTGTCTTTGATTTTGTCCCAACTTGGACAATCTTTGATCATATGGTCTTGTTGTCCACACTTGAAACATCCTCTTTTGAAGAATGTTTGTTTGGAGTCAGTTTTCTTTTTGTCGAACGTTTTGTTGTTCGAGTTTTTGTATCTACCTTTGAAAACTGCTTTCTTAAATCGTCTAGCGAATAGAACTGTTTCATCCTCAAGTTCTTCTTCGCTTACTTCGTTTGTGGAGGCTTGTAAAGCGACTCCCTTTCCCTTTGGATCATCATCGTTTTTATTTAGTATGATCTCGTGAGCCATTAAGGATCCAATCAATTCTTGGTAAGTGATTTTAGATAAATCACGTGCTTCCTCTATGGCCGTGACTTTAGGTTGCCACTTTTTGGTGAGACTCCTAAGAATCTTACGAATGATATCCTCAGAATCGATCTTTTTGCCAAGGTTCCGCAGTTCATTAATAATACAAGAAAATCGTGCAGACATGCTATCAATAGATTCATTCTTTTCCATATTGAAAAGTTCATATCTTTGAACGAGCAAGTCTATACGATGTTTCCTGACTGCGGATGTTCCTTCATAAGCAAGTTCGAGACTATCCCATATTTCCTTAGCGGAACTACAGGATGAGAATCTATCGAATTCTGAGGTTATCATACCGTTCTGTAGGAGGCTCATGGCCTTAGAGTTTTTCTCTGCAATTTTGTAGTCACTTTCCACATAATCGCTTTCCATTTTTTCATAGGTTGTTCCATTGGCGGCGGCGACCAAGATCTTCTTTGGTCCAGTTTGGATGATCTTCCAACATTCCCAATCACAACCCTTAATGTAATGAGTCATCATATTTTTCCATAAGCTATAGTTTTTGCCATCGAAGATAGGGCACTTGAGATGCTTGGAATCCATTGATGAAAGAGTATATAATATAGAATCAATAGAAGGATCAAAACTCACGCGGCTAGGCGATCAAGAGCACGAGGCTCTGATACCAATTGAAGAGTCTATTGATATAATATACTCAAGAAGGGGGGGTTGAATTGAGTATGCCTTCTTTTTAAATCTTCTTCGATGTGTGTGTAGTTGTATGATGATCGTTGAGTAGAGCAATAATAAAGTAGAGACACGATATTTTTGAAGTGGTTCAGTCTCACACTCTGAGACCTACGTCCACTATTCTCGATTAATAAAATTAGTACCAACTCTGGATTACAATTTTATCAACCCTACTCGTGCGACTTTGATGTTAGTCACAACTCAAACTAGATACCGTTAAATATCTAGCTACGACAAATACCGTTAAATATTTGTCTTACAACGAGTACCGCTAAATACTCAATCTATCTTACGTTAATAAGATAAAGTCTTCAATGTTTTCTTGGTGTCACAATCTTGAATAAATAAGATCAATGCTTGAGCACTTGAATCTTGAATCGGATTTGACAATGATAAGCTTGAACTTGAAGAATATGAACGGCGACTCTTTCTCGATATGCGTGTATGTGTGTTGTGTATTTCGTATAAATTAATGTATCATAGGTAGTCTATTTATATAGAATATGTATCTAGGTATTTCTAACCCTAGATGATTTAGGAATATTACTTAAAACTAGAATACTAGTCTTTTAGTAATACTACCTTAAATCTAATCTTAATATATTTAGGAAAGATTTAATAATATACTATATGTATTATATAAGGAATTAATTTCCTAATTCATATTTAGGAAAGATCTTTATATAATAAACAATTAGTATCCTTATTAAATCAACTTCCTAAATCATGTCAAAGATAATAAAATATATTACCATAATATAATCTTAGTTTATTTAGGACATTAAATAAATACATGATATTTATTTAAGCAAGTCCTACACGATTTGGTAATGTGGCATATCACACGATTTCCAAAATCGAAACAAACTATATTTAGACTATATATTTTTGACAATTAAAATCATATAAAAAATCTTTAGTTTATTTTAGTAATAAATAATTATCTCATAAGACAATTATTTATTTCTTATTTAACTAAAAGATATTTTATATAATCCTATTAAGATTAACAATTCTATATTTAAATAGAATATCTATTTAAACATTAATACTACACGACACAAAATAGGAAACAAACGTTTCACTTTAAACACATATAAATCCCGATCATTTCTTCATGATATAGAGTTATAGCTACTGGCTATAACTAGAACCAATCTTGTACTAAAGCTATAGTTGATGAATATAACTTTAGTTCATTATGCGCGCTTGAGATCTTCTATCGATCTTCGACTTAGTCAAATCATTGACTAATATGCTTGAATCTTTTATACTTGATAGATTAGATCTCGTTACTAAATTTCTGTACACTTAGCACACGATTATACATACGAGTATATAATATATAAATAGCTAGACTTGTCATTATCAAAACATAAACATATATACTATATATATATTTGAATATATGGTTCAACATTAAATTAATGTTTCAAAGGCCAAATTGATAGTAAAATAAGTTTTTAAATGATATATTGATATGAATATGTGATTAGTAGCTTTAATTTTGTTACAAATGTAGTATTAATATGAGTTTTTATGAAATTTGAATTAGGTAGTAATTTGTTTGTTTTTGTTGTAATTATATGTTTAGTTTATAAATTGTTGAATAGGTAGTAATTGTAGTGTTGTTAATTGTTGAATAGCTAGAAATTGTTGGATTTAATTTGGGCAAAAATGTGAATATTAGGTTGGTAGTGGTCGAAATCTGGGTAGGGCGGGTTAATGGTCGAAAATCTGGGCAGGAAGTGGACGAAATTTGGGTAGAAAATGGTTAATTTCTAGGCAAGGTTGCAAATTGGGTCGAAATGTGGAAGGATGAATGGTGGAACATTGATATTCAATGTGAGAACCATGGTGGAACATTGAATATCAATGTGAGAACCATGGTATCAATGTGAGAACCATGGTGGAACATTGATATTCAATGTGAGAACCATGGTGAACATTGATATTCAATGTGAGAACCATGGTGGAACATTAATATTCACTGTGCATCCATGGTTGCACATTAGAACTCATAGTCCTTCCCACAGTTGCACATTGAATATCAATGTTTGTCCATGGGTTGGACATTGATGGACCATGGGTTGGGGTTTAGGTTAGGGTTTAGGTAAGGGTTTAGGGTTAGGGTTTAGGTTAGGGTTTAAGATTAGGGTTAGGGTTTAGGGTTTAGATTAGGGTTACAGTTTAGATGATGTTAGGGTTATGGGTTTCGGTTAGGGTTAAGGGTTAGGGTTAGGGTTAGGGTTAAGGGTTTAGGCTTAGGGTTAAGGGTTAAGGGTTTAGAGTTTAGGGTTTAGGGTTTATTTTTTTTAATTTAAATTTTCATTTTACTTGTTAAATTTTCATTTAATTCCTTTATTTTATTTTTAAAGTTTAGCGTGATATAAACTTTGATGCATGTTCAGTTGTTCACCCCAAGTATCGATTATGTACTCGGCCAAAGGAACCCACTTCGACGAAAATTTCCTCCAAGCTAGATTATACTCTTCCTCCGTATTCGAATCAATGACCGGTCTCCAACCAGATTCTGAATTGTTTAAGATAAGATTCTTATACCACTCGTTAGGCTTGTAGATGTTTATCGTTTTGGCTTCGATAGCTCTGTTCACATGCCATCGACACAACAAATGCTTACTGTCGGGAAATACTTCTTGGATAGCACTAATCGCACCCAACTCCCGGTCAGTCACGATAACAGAAGGACATTTACCGATGCAGTTCAGAAGGTCATGCAACTTGTTCAACAACCACACGTACGAGCCATGGGACTCAGTAGGAAGAATCGCACATGCAATTAGGAAGGAAGCCCCGGTCGGTGTGACACCAACAATCTCAATTAGAGGGTTCTTGTATTTATTTGTCTTAAATGTGGCATCCATCATCACCACCCAATGATAAGCCCGGAACAACTTCACTGCTTCAGGATGTGCCATAAACACATGTGAGATCTTTTTCGTATCGGGATCTCTCTCAGTCCAATGAACGTATTTCGCTTGTACCGCTAAAGCCAACATTTGTTGAGCGGTATTCCTTTCACCCCTCATCTCCCGCCTAACTTTCTTTGTTTCGTTGTAGATTTGGTTGTTTGACTGTTGTGGTTTCTCGGGAGTTTTCTGATGAAGACCATTTTTTATATCCCTTGGAAGAACTCCAGCCTTAACTTGTTGCCTTACATAGGCTTTCTCCTCGGTGTCCAACCCCGCAAAATTACGATTTCCGTCCTTATAAATGACAACATTATGGTTGTGTCGGCCGCCACTCTCGGAGGTAATAATGTTCCAAACTACCGTTGTTTTTCCATTCTCGACAACGTAGTTTTGAACGGCTCGAATTCTAAATGGACAACCACACCGACTAGACCTCGTACGCCTCTCGGGATCATCACTTGGAAGAGGTAAACCTTTTCTTGAACATCGAAAATAACATGATAACAAACCATCTCCTTTTCGACTTTTACACCCATGATTTGCTTTTACCAAAGCAAAACCGTTCGAAAATGCAATCGATTTTGCCCAACCAAATGCTTCATCACGAGTTTCAAATCCACGATCCGTAAAGAACAAACGGTTATAATCAACCAAATTCTCGCCAAATTCCTCGAACGAATCCTATTAATTGAAAATTAAGTATTGGATTAGCATATATATTTTAAATAAGCAACATAAATTAAATTAAACGGAAAACAAAGTACTAAACTACGCTAAAATGGGGAATAATATTCGAAAACTAAAAAAAAAAAAAAAAAAAACCTAGCCATGGGCGACACATTGAATATCAATGTGTGTCCATGGATAGACATTGAATATTAATGTCCGTTCCATGGCTGCACATTCACATTCAATGTGCGGTCATGGATGGCACATTGACATTCACAATGTCAATGTGCCATCCATGACCGCACATTGAATGTGAATGTGCAGCCATGGAACGGACATTAATATTCAATGTCTATCCATGGACACACATTGATATTCAATGTGTCGCCCATGGCTAGGTTTTTTTTTTTTTTTTTTTTAGTTTTCGAATATTATTCCCCATTTTAGCGTAGTTTAGTACTTTGTTTTCCGTTTAATTTAATTTATGTTGCTTATTTAAAATATATATGCTAATCCAATACTTAATTTTCAATTAATAGGATTCGTTCGAGGAATTTGGCGAGAATTTGGTTGATTATAACCGTTTGTTCTTTACGGATCGTGGATTTGAAACTCGTGATGAAGCATTTGGTTGGGCAAAATCGATTGCATTTTCGAACGGTTTTGCTTTGGTAAAAGCAAATCATGGGTGTAAAAGTCGAAAAGGAGATGGTTTGTTATCATGTTATTTTCGATGTTCAAGAAAAGGTTTACCTCTTCCAAGTGATGATCCCGAGAGGCGTACGAGGTCTAGTCGGTGTGGTTGTCCATTTAGAATTCGAGCCGTTCAAAACTACGTTGTCGAGAATGGAAAAACAACGGTAGTTTGGAACATTATTACCTCCGAGAGTGGCGGCCGACACAACCATAATGTTGTCATTTATAAGGACGGAAATCGTAATTTTGCGGGGTTGGACACCGAGGAGAAAGCCTATGTAAGGCAACAAGTTAAGGCTGGAGTTCTTCCAAGGGATATAAAAAATGGTCTTCATCAGAAAACTCCCGAGAAACCACAACAGTCAAACAACCAAATCTACAACGAAACAAAGAAAGTTAGGCGGGAGATGAGGGGTGAAAGGAATACCGCTCAACAAATGTTGGCTTTAGCGGTACAAGCGAAATACGTTCATTGGACTGAGAGAGATCCCGATACGAAAAAGATCTCACATGTGTTTATGGCACATCCTGAAGCAGTGAAGTTGTTCCGGGCTTATCATTGGGTGGTGATGATGGATGCCACATTTAAGACAAATAAATACAAGAACCCTCTAATTGAGATTGTTGGTGTCACACCGACCGGGGCTTCCTTCCTAATTGCATGTGCGATTCTTCCTACTGAGTCCCATGGCTCGTACGTGTGGTTGTTGAACAAGTTGCATGACCTTCTGAACTGCATCGGTAAATGTCCTTCTGTTATCGTGACTGACCGGGAGTTGGGTGCGATTAGTGCTATCCAAGAAGTATTTCCCGACAGTAAGCATTTGTTGTGTCGATGGCATGTGAACAGAGCTATCGAAGCCAAAACGATAAACATCTACAAGCCTAACGAGTGGTATAAGAATCTTATCTTAAACAATTCAGAATCTGGTTGGAGACCGGTCATTGATTCGAATACGGAGGAAGAGTATAATGTGAGAACATTCAATGTCTGTTCCATGGACCAACATTGAATAATATGTTTGCAAGCATTGAAAGTGCACTAAAAATCGAAAACTAAAAAAAAAAAACTATAAAAAAAAAGAATTGTCCATGGGCGAGACATTGACATTGAATGTGTGGCCATGGAACACACATTCACATTCAATGTGCGGCCATGGAACATACATTGACATTCAATGTCTGTCCATGGACACACATTGAATAATCGAAAACTTAAAAAAAAAAAAAAAAAAAAAGAATCAATGGGCGAGACATTGGCATTCAATGTGTGTCCAGGGCCGCACATTGAATGTCAATGTGTGTTCCATGGCCGCACATTGAATGTCAATGTGCGGCCATGGAACGCACATTGACATTCAATGTCTGCTCCATGGACAAACATTGAATGTTATTTTCCTAAAATGTCGTCTACAAAACCTAATCGGGTTGAAAAAATCGATTTCTATCATTAATCTTAAACGAAACTATAAATTAAACATAACATAATTAATAAAATGTTAAGAATTCGATAACTAACCGAAGAATTGGTTGAATGAGATTCCGTCATGAATTTTAGGTGATTTTCGTGTTTTTTATTTTTTCGTGTTTTAGATGAATTAATCGGGTTTTCTCAAGAATTTCAGAGAATTTTTTCTAGTGAGATAAAGTGGTCAAGGGTATTTTCGTCTTTTTTATGAAAAACGCCGTCTACGTTTACTAAAATGTCGTCTACAAAAACCAACCCCCTATATTTTTTTGACACACCCTTTCTCGCCAAAGCCCACCAAAATATTTCTCTCGGGACCCTATCTTATGCCTTCTCCAAATCAATAAAAACCATATGCAGGTCTTTCTTCGTCTCCTAATGGTGTTCCATCATATGTCTCGTGATAAAAATTGCATCCATAGTCGATCTCCCATGCATAAAACCAAATTGGTTTTCCGAGATATCTACACATTTCCTAAGCCTCTGCTCGATTATCCACTCCCATAATTTCATCGTATGACTCATAAGTTTAATGCTAACTTGTGAATAATATATAAGATTGAAAGTTGCAGAATGAAGTTGAAATGTTGAATGAAGGAAGTACAATAACAGTACTACCCGGAAAGCATTAGTTCCATCATTTGTTTACAATTGATTAAACACAAATTCTGACGGATTAAATAAAACCCCCTCTGATAGATAAAGACAACAAACAGTTTCAAAGTCCTTAGGTATTTGCACTTTTGTATTATATGCCAATATGGGTGATACTTGACCCGTAAAAGTTTGTGACAGATATATCCGTCACTAGAACTGGACAACATAGCGGGCCAGTCCTCCCCAACCCAGGACTGCCATGTGAGCCAAAATTTTCCAGCTCGTACTGTGCCAAACACAGCCCGACCCAGTTCATTATCAGTTACTACCGGTGTTAGTTTTTCTCTGTCCACCCCGCTGCCTGGCCCTGACCCGGTCTAGTTTCATTGGCCATTCAGACACAAGATAACCGATTAGATATTAGTGCTGTGACTGAGCCTGACCAAAACCAGACTAGCCCAGCCCAATCTAATTTTAGCACCGTGTGAGTGCTGCGTTTTCTTGGCCCAACCCGACCCAGCCCGTTTCAGCCCACTGTTCACCTCTACCCGTCACAAAGGAGATTTATTGTTAATTAAATTAGTTCACAAAATAAGAAAATAAAATAAAATAATTGAAACAAAGAGACTATATTCGATTTATCGGTTACGAGTTTATCGGGTTCTCAATCTCCGATGATAAAACCGTCTTATAAGAAAATTTCTACACCTGGGCTATGATAGTTTTGGGCCAAATACAAAATAACCCATAAAAGAACTCCTCCACGTCTCTACCCAATCCACTCAATATAAAACCCAACACTCTCTCTAAACCCTAGCATCCTCTCCAACACTTCACCACCGCATTCCTCATTTTCGCAGCTTTCTCAACTATCACCTCAAATCTTCATCTCAACCATGGTAAACTCCAACCCTAATCCCTCTTTCAATTCATTCTATTGATTTTGTTCATTTCATTCATCTAACTATCTTCAATATCTGCATTAATCTTACTAACTTTGTTCTCGATTTGTATGGAACAGGCGGAAGTGGAAGCTGATCCAGCGGCGGCGATCGCAGCGCCAAAAAAGAGAACGTTCAGGAAGTTCGCTTATCGCGGAATTGATCTCGATGCTCTTCTTGACATGAATACTGATGAGCTTGTTAAGCTATTTGTTGCTCGTATTCGCAGAAGGTAGTTACGGTTTTCTCCCCTTTTTTTGTTTTTTTTCTTCGGTTAATTGTTGTGTATGTCCTTGGTATGAATTACAATTAGCCGTATATTGTTCGCGAAGTAACGTCGTAGAACTGTCTTACTTGATGAATGCTGCTTTGATTTCTGCGTAGTTTGATTTTAGTTTCCTTCTGTTTTGTTTTGATGAAATGTGTCGTTGAAGGTCTTGTAAATGTCATCAAAATTTTCTTACAGGATAGATACTGATTTTATCGATACCATGAATTGATGTGTATAATGAACTGTTTTCTCGCTGTCGTATGTTGCAGCAGTGCACCGTTTAATTGTTCTGATATAGAGTTACTCCTGAAATGAGGTGTAGCGTTATTGTAAGTTGTGATGTTGTGCATCATATAAAATTTATAAAGGATGTCGGGTTGTTTCACTTGATAGGTACTGGTTTTTTCTATATCATGAAATGAGGTGTAGAATGTACTATTTTAAGAATGTTGTATATTGCACCAGTCGACCGTGAAATTGTCCTGATATTGCGATTGCTGTAGCGTAAGTGTAAATTATGTGGTATGTCATCTAAAGGATTTAGGTTCTTCTTGCATGGTAGGTAATGTTTTTTTCGTTATAATGAAAGAAAGCTTATAATGTACTATTTTAAGACTGTCGAATGCGCACTATTGCACCATAGAATTGACCAGATATAAGACTGTCGTATGTTACACAATGCACCATATAATTGTCCAGTTATAAGTATGTCGTATGTCACACCAGTGTACCATAGAATTGTCCCGATGTAAGACTGTCGAATTGCCACACCTAGAGTCCTAGAGTTACTCGTGAAATGAGGTGTATCTTTATTGTAAGTTGCCGCACCAGTGCATCGTAGATTATAGAGTTACTATGTAAATGAGGTGTAGCCTTATTTCATGTTGTGATGTGGTGTTCCTTTTAAAAGATTTAAGATTGTCTTACATCATAGCTTGATATGTATTCGTTATTTCGATATCTTGAAAAGTGGGGTAGAATGTATTATTCATCGGTTCATTGTTTGATGTTTAAATCTCTTCAACCGTCATGATAGATGGATAATTTTTGAAGTGGTGTAGAATTATTGTAAGTTTTGCTGTGGAACTGTTGTATATCGGTATATGTTGATACAATCTTAGTCAAACTGTCGTGACCAATGATTATTTCTCAAATAAGGTGTTGAAATATTACAAGCTTCGTCTTTGTACGTCACATGAATGCTAAACTGTCATACCTTTTAATACTAATCTTGCCCTCATAATCAAAAGAGCCGTACAAGCTATTTTATAGCCACAGTCTGCCGTACAAGTGCTGTAGAACTGTACCAAATTTACATGAAATGAGCTCTAAAGTTATTAGCAAGGCCATTGTATGATGATGAATAATTGAGTACTGATCTTGTTTCCTTGGGCTATATTTTTGATTGTATTGTTTTTTCTTTGTAATTTGAAGGTTTGGGAGAGGTTTGAAGCGCAAGCCTATGGCTCTTATCAAGAAGCTCCGCAAGGCGGTATGATCTTCATTTATTTTTTATCGTTATGTATTGATTATGCGTCTATATGATTTTTGTTGGTAGTTAAACATTTTTTTTTCCAAAAGGAAGTAGTTGTATTCTTCCACTCACGGATAAAGTTGGATTTCCTTGATGTATATTGGCGAATGTTATTCCTAACGTTCCAATTAAAACTTATCAAGTAAAAGATTAACCTAATCCTTACCAATGTGTATGATTTATGGTAGACCTCTTTGTGTACAGGTCAAGACGGTTCTAGGTCAAAAGTTTAAATTGTCATTTTCGTATTCTTACTTTATGAGCTAGTGGAGTCTAATGTTCAAGAGAAGTTGCTAGGTTGTGTTCTGTGTGTTTTCCGACAGTTATAATTTGCGTTTTTGTTTTTTCGATTTCATATCTTTTTCTTTGTATCGACCTAGTGATGTACCTAACCTAGGTAGCACGGACACTTCTCTTAATTTGCCGTCCCGTGTCCGACACTCCGACCCTCGACACTCGAGACTCGTTGGACACATGACTAAACATATTATAGACGAGGAATAAAATTTTAAAAAAGATCGATTAGAAGATGAGTTTGGTTAAAAAATGAGAATTAGTTATAATAAAGGTCGAATTGTACCTTAATTTATTTAGATTTAGCTTCAAATACATGATAAAAATAAAATTATACGTTTTTTTATAATCTTAAAATATATATTTTATTATATTTAAATGCCGTGTCTTAAATTTCATGGGATGCCGTGTCCCGTGTCGTGTCTGTGTCCGTTTTGGTGCTACCTAGTATGTAACCAGCCTATTTAATATCCTACTTGTTTTAGTGAAAATGGGTGAAAAATTGATCAGGAATAAATATACAAGTTATTTCTACCCATCTCTGATTGTTTTCGGAATGTTGTCAAAGTTGAACGAAAATGAGCGAATAATCTCTTCAGTTTGTTCTCTTTTTGGATTCTTTATCTTAAAACCTTATTGTTTCTATCCTATCACAAACAGAAACGCGAGGCACCAGCTGGTGAGAAGCCTGAGCCAGTAAGGACTCACCTCCGAAACATGATCATTGTTCCCGAGATGATCGGTAGCATCATTGGTGTCTACAATGGCAAGACCTTTAACCAGGTTGAAATCAAGCCCGAGATGATTGGTCACTACTTAGCCGAGTTCTCCATCAGCTACAAGCCAGTTAAGCATGGTCGACCTGGTATTGGTGCCACCCACTCTTCAAGGTTCATTCCTCTTAAGTGAGAAGTTGCCTTCTACTTTAATCCTCGTCATTCCGATCTAGTCGGTCTGGGACATTTTGCTTGTTTGTATTTCGGGTTTAGACATGAAATTCTCGAGTTGTTTTTACCGCGTACCTAAACTTTTCTAGTTAATACCGTATTTCCATATGAAATTTAGTTTGTTTTAGCTAATTTTCACCGACTTGCAGTATACCGGTTCTCAGTTCTATGAACGCTTGTTCCCGAGTTCGTTGGGGTTCTATTTGTTTTAATAGTTTCACGGCGGTTTCTTATTGTTCATGATATTATGGTAACCAATTGCCACCATATTTCCCAAAGCCGTGCTTGAATTTGTCAAAGCTTCTTCACCCAAAGGCCAAAGCTCATTCTGTTTGTTTGGGGTCTCCGCCTTTGTTAACTTGGCTTCCTCGGAGTTGGAAGCGGGGTTTGCTCCTTTGTTTCCATTATAACATCGGTTTTTCTGACACTCATGAGAGCGTAAAAATGAAACGATAAACAGAAATGAAGCATCCGTCTTTTGGAATAATTCTAACTTTCATGTACGCTTCAATTTTGGGACTTACATTGGCATTCTCGTACATCAATTCGTGCCTAAGCAGAACTAATCATATACGACACGAATTTTAGCTAACAATCTACCATTGAACATGTGAAGGAATTTATCGTTTACGAATATTATTGTCTTGCCAAACAATCTACTCATATTCACCCATATGTTAATATATCATATACCATCGTAAATACACACAATTTATCATTCATATTCCATCCATCATCTCCTAAAAAAGGGAAAGTCAATTTCTGCCACCTATCATCTTATGAATTTTTTCATATTTGATTTAATTTATTAACATGTGTCTTAGGACACATGTTGAAGAAACCGTTTATAGTATGTCATCTTGAAAGATAATGGAAAAATATAGAATATGAAAACATTATAATGAAATTATATTTCTAATTTAATTTAGATGAAACATATTCCACACGATTATATATGAAATAATATTATATATGAAATTATAGAATTCTTTCCGGCTCATTTTCTCTTATTACGAGTATACTCCCTCCGTTTTATATTATACGGCGTTTTTGTTTTTTCAACGTGAGCCTTTAACTTCATTTTTGCAAAATTATACTCCCTCCCATTCTAAATAATTGTCCCATTGTGAAATGGAACAATATTTAATAAAAAAGAGTAAAATAATGTAAAATATTGTTAGGGCCTAGGGCTAAGAAGATTGGAGAGAGGGTTTAAGAATTAGATTGGTAATGGTGGGTTGAGACTTGAGTGGTAATAAGTGAAAAGTAACAAGGGTAGTGTAGTCATTTCATAAGAGAAAACATCACCAAAAATGGACAATGAGACATTATTGTGAATAGACGAAAATAGAAACTGTGACAGTTGTGTAGAATATGAGGGAGTATTAGTCTAAAAATTATTTTACTAAGTAAGAGAGTTTTTTAGAAAGTGAGAATGACATATAAAATGAAACAAAGGGAGTAATAATTTGTCTAATCTATCAAAAGTTCGGAATTCGAACGGAGAAGATCGATAACAATTCTCGTCGAAACTAGTGGGCTACTCATCCTCTTATGTGGGCTTATTGCTAAGCCCACAACCTTAAGACAAGTATACAGCCACCAAAGGCAAAAATGAGTTTACCAAAGCCGACTTCCAACTCCTTCCTCTTGGCCTTCTCTCTCTCTGCCATCTCCATTACTCACACTTTCCACTGGTATCTATCTATGTCTTCTCTAATTTAATCTAAACTTCCTTGTTTTCGTATTTATCTAGTGTTTACACGCTTTAATTGTTGTTAATTGCTGTTCATTGCTGTTAATTGTATGTGTTGTTTTGATTATTTCAGAGTTTAACAAAAATGGTGGAGGAAGCGATTTTAGGATATTTGGAGAAGAATGACCGGATTATTGATTCTGGAAGTTTCGCGGCGGAATTCGGTTTAGATCATGACGAGGTCGTCAACGTTACGAAAAGTCTCCATGGATATGAACTTGTCATTGCTCAGGTTCGTTGATATTTAATTGTTTTTATTTAGGTTAGATTAATTGTTGTACTGATTGAGCTTAATTTGTTTTGTTGATTAGTTTTAATTGCAATAGAGTTCAATTGATGTTTCGAAATGAATACGATAGGTGGAGAATGCGAGTAGTGGCGTAGTGATTGTTGTTTTCAATTGCTTGATTTTGGAAAAAAACATATTGAGGTTGATTAGTTTGAGTTGCAATAGAGTTCTCTCGTCGCGTTTCGAAACAGATAGAATATTTGGAGAATGTGAGTAGTGCCGTAGTGATTGTTGTTTTCAATTGCTTGATTTTGGAAAAAAACATATTGAGGTTGATTAGTTTGAGTTGCGATAGAGTTATCTCGTCGCGTTTTGAAACGAATAGGATATTTGGAGAATGCGAGTAGTGCCGTAGTGATTGTTGTTTTCAATTGCTTGATTTTGGAGAAAAACTTGTTGAGGTTGATTAGTTATAGTTGCGATAGAGTTCAATTGATTTGCTTAAGAAACGAATATAATATGTGGAGAATGTGAGTATTGTCGTAGTGGTTGTTGTTTTCAATTGCTTGATTTGGGAAAAAAACTTTTTAAGGTTGATTTAGTTATAGTTGCGAGAGAGTTCAAGTCATTTGCCTAACTCGTTGCGTTTTGAAACGAATAGAATATTTGGAGAATGTGAGTAGTGACGTAGTGATTGTTGTTTTCAATTGCTTGATTTTGGAAAGAAACATATAGAGGTTGATTAGTTAGATAGAGTTGCGATAGAGTTCAGTTGATTTGCTTATACGATATGTGGAGAATGCGAGTAGTGCCGTAGGAATTGTTGTTTCCAATTACTTGAATTTGGAAAAAAACATATTGAGGTTGATTAGTTAGAGTTGTGATAGAGTTCAATTGATTTGATTACCTCGCTGCGTTTTTAAACGAATAGAGTATTTGGAGAATGTGAGTAGTGTCGTAGTGGTTGCTGTTTTCAATTGCTTGATTTTGGGAAAAAAACATATTGAGGTTGATTAGTTAGAGTTGCGATAGAGTTCAGTTGATTTGCTTAAGAAAGGAATAGAATATGTGGAGGATGTGAGTACTGTCGTAGTGGTTGTTGTCTTCAATTGCTTGATTTTGGAAAAAAAACTTTTTATTTTTGATTTAGTTATAGTTGCGAGAGAGTTCAATTGATTTGCCTAACTCGTTGCGTTTTGAAACGAATAGAATATTTGGAGAATGTGAGTAGTGCTATTGTGATTGTTGTTTTCAATTGCTTGATTTTGGAAAAAAACTTTTTAAGGTTGATTTAGTTATAGTTTCTGAGAGAGTTCAATTGATTTGCCTAACTCGTTGCATTTTGGGACGAATAGAATATTTGGAGAATGTGAGTAGTGACGTAGTGATTGTTGTTTTCAATTGCTTGATTTTGGAAAGAAACATATAGAGGCTGATTAGTTAGATAGAGTTGCGATAGATTTCAATTGATTTGCTTAAGAAACGAATACGATATGTGGAGAATGCGAGTAGTGCCGTAGGAATTGTTGTTTCCAATTACTTGATTTTGGAAAAAAACATATTGAGGTTGATTAGTTAGAGTTGTGATAGAGTTCAATTGATTTGCTTAACTCGTTGCGTTTTGAAACGAATAGAGTATTTGGAAAATGGGAGTAGTGTCATAGTGATTGCAGTTTTCAATTGCTTGATTTTGGAAAAAAAACATATTGAGGTTGATTAGTTAGAGTTGCGATAGAGTTCAATTGATTTGCTTAAGAAAGGAATAGAATATGTGGAGAATGTGAGTAGTGTCGTAGTGATTGTTGTTTTCAGTTGCTTGATTTTGGAAAATAACATATTGAGGTTGATTAGTTAGAGTTGCAATACATTTCAATTGATTTGCTTACCTCACTGCATTTTTAAACGAATAGAGTATTTGGAGAATGTGAGTAGTGTCGTAGTGGTTGCTGTTTTCAATTGCTTGATTTTGGAAAAAAACATATTGAGGTTGATTAGTTAGAGTTGCGATAGCGTTCAATTGATTTGCTAGTGATTGTCGTTATCAATTGGTTGATTTTGGAAAACACATTGCGGATATTATCTAATGGTGATTGACTATTCAATCCTGGGGATTTTGCCAGGATATTAAGAGGGAAAGTTGGGTTCTTACTGATGAAGGGAAAAGTTATGCTGTTGCTGGCTCGCCTGAGATGCAATTTTACTTGGCTATACCACCTGATGGTATTGCTCCTGATGAACTGCAGGTGAGCTGTCATTGTAACTTACAGTAATTGGGCTTTGACGTTTTCATTTTTTTAGTCTCGACTCTAATAGATTTTGCATTATCTAAATGTTTGAGCGGTGCTGTATGCAGAAAAAGCTTGATCCGTCTGTGTACAAAATTGGGTCCTCTCAAGCAATGAAGAATAAATGGGTAGAAAGGGGAAAGCAATTAGTGTCTCGTAAGGTAAAGGATTTTATTTTTGAGATGTTCAGTAAGAAATCACATTTTTGTCTGCCTGGCTAGTGTTATTACTTTTTCTAGTGCTTCACAGTTCACACACACACAAAGAAAATGACAACAATGCAATTTCGATAGAAAGTAAGGGGGCAATATTCACAGCAGGGCAAGGAACACATGACAAATCATGTCTAACTCGGAGAGCACTATATCCATAGTAATGAAGCACAGTTTGATACTTGATGTCACAGTTGCTCCTTAGCCCGATTTTGGCCGATTCAGCATCACTTCATCTAGTTGTGGCTAACTTTAAAGTTTCTGCCGCAGTGCGGTGATGCTGCTTATATACAACTATGGATAAAAGCGTCTTTACCTATTAAATAAAGCACAATGGACAGACTTCTTGAGGCAACTGAAACCGAGAGGCTTTATTGCAGTTGAAGTTCTAATAGTTGAGTGTAGATGGATAGTATTAGGGAGAGAGTAGATGTTTCACATCACCATGTAATTGTTTCAGCCCTTTTAAGATTTGTCTTCTGGCTGCAGGTTCAAAATGTTGAAGACGAGGTCAAGCAGCTACTTGTTAGGATACAAGCTGGTGAAGTAAGTTGTCTTGTGTTTCCAATTGCAAAATATGTTACTCTGATGTGCTTTATGTTAGGAAGCAGATGGTTTTGACATTGGAGCGCCTTTATGTAGTTTATTATATTCGTAGTATTTCTGTTGCTGTTTGCTGTTTACTGTTTGCTCGACCTTCATAGCTGGAGGTTACAAAACTATCAAAAAGTGGTTACTCAGATAACTTTAGCCCAATTTTTGTAACATGCTTCCATGAGTATGTTACTTTACTCGCATAAGTGATTTTCATCTAAATATGTCGTATTTACTAAATTGAACTGTCATGTTTATGAAAAGTATCTGCTCTATTCATTATTGGTGCAACACACTTATATAACCCCATTCATAAAGATGAGCTACCATATGCATCAAAATAAGTTTCCAGATCCATGAAAGTGTGTTGGTATATGCGTCATAGTGATGAATTGCTAAGTTTTTTTCTGTCTATATTATTTCATTCACCATAATCACAAGAACCCGGTAACGTATTCAGCTAGCTAAAGTGCGACAATTTTACAAAAAAGATTATATCATATTATTGTTGTATACTTCACATTTTGCACTATATAAATATTATCGAAGGTTCGTGATGTGTGGTTAAAAGTTAGAAACTTAGAAGTAGTTATGGCTTTCCGTTCTGCTCACAGTTACGAGGGAATTATTTTGGTTTTCTTTTGCATTTTCATGAGTGACATAATCATCTCAGGTGATTGGTCAAGAAGAGATTAATGCTCTCAAGAAGAGAAAACTCATTGCCCCTCAGTAAGAATTTTTATCCCATTTTCACTTTTAGTAGCTAGTTTCATTTCTGAATTTTCCCGTTACTATAAGGGTTTATATATCTTTGTGATTATGTGAATTTCTATTATTTTTGTTCACTAGGACGTGGAAAGGATACTCACTGAGCAAGGGTCCTAAATATGCTCCAAAGAGAATGAAAGCTGCAACAGATTTGACTAGAGAAAACTTGCAAAGGTATATTTGTGATCAAGCACCCCTACTCATCATACCAGTCATATTTTGAAAACTTCATTTAGTATACAAGATTTATTGCCCAAAGGAATATTTTAAACGATAAGGCACCCTACTCATCATAACAATCATCTTTTGGAAACTTCATTTAGACTTTAAGAGTACTAGAATTATTATTTATTGCTTACCCATCTAGTTATGTTGAGTAAATTTATCAGGCTATCAGTGATTTGGGTGCAAGCAGTTGGCCTTAGTATCTGTTTTAATCTCCGATCTAAGCTGCTTTTCTTCCCCCTCCCCCCTTAAATTCTGATACCTATTTCTATTGTGGTGCAATATCAAGTGCCTTTTAGTAACAAAGACAATGGTGACCTTCTAATACACGGAGTTAGCACTTGGTGATATTTACTGATGGAAAAGAAACTATGTAAGATTGGTATTGCATATAGTGCTATACTGCTAGTTCTATGTATCTACTACTATGTGGTTGGTATTGCATATGGTGGTGTTAGTTGTTAATTGTCAACGAAATCAGTTGATATCCCATTTTTGAATAAGAACATGGCATCCACTTAGACAAATCGCTTAATTGTTATTGTGTGCTACATCGTTGATGTCTTTGGTCTGGCCTTTTCTTGTCCTTTTCTAGCGGTGACTGGAAGACTTTAGAGCTGAAAGAATACAACTTCAATGCTAAAGGTTTACCTCCTGATTGTGGTCATTTGCATCCTTTACTCAAGGTTAATATATTTTTTCCTTTCACCTGCAACTCTTCTCTGACTTAAAGCTGTTTCGTTAGAGTATTAGGGATGTCAACTTGGTTCTAATATCTGAAAATATGAAGGAAATTAGTTCATTTTGTTACTAGCTGTGTGGATAGCAATAGCATAGTTAGTCAAGGTTGACTATTTTTATGAAACTGTGCTTCAGTTTTTATTTAAAGTCCAGATCACCTCCTGACCATACTGCTAGGCTAGAACATGACAATCGATCAACAATGGGTTAATTCTAAAGTCTAAATTATATCTGCCTATAGATCTCCGCCTTGGTTACTTAAATAAGTAAATTATGAAGATGTTTACTGTTTACACCTCATTTACCTCTAAAACTTAAGAGAGACAGTCTTGGCCTATGGATCTTTTGGAAGTTGGTGTCGTATTGTTACGAATAACTAATAAGATTCTGTACCTATATAGGGCTGAAGTCCTTTATTAACTAGTTATTAGAGACGTAATAGCCTTCCACAAAGACTTTCTTTCTCCTCTCTCAAATAATTTTGCTAGAGGTCGAACTCGTATGCATAAATTTCTGGATTGTTAAGCTTCCGTTCTTTTCCCCCTAAATTTGAGCTGGTGAATCAAGTACATGCCTTTTTATATTCCAGGTCAAACAGCAGTTCAAAATGATTTTCATGCGGATGGGGTATGATCTTGTTCTTCTTGATTGTTGCGTGCTGTTGTTTGATTGACAGAAGGTCCTCAATTAATCGATTGAGACATATGTTTTTAATTTTGTTTGTCATGGTGTTGGTGAAATGCAGTTTTGAGGAAATGCCGACCGACATGTTTGTTGAAAGCAGGTACTTATTTTCTTTGCCTACATTGATTTTTTATTTTTTTTACCCTGCTGGGTTCATGTTTTTGATTTGTGAAAATATCGTTCAGTAATACTATCCTGCATTTATCATAGAGAGTAAGAAAAGAATCTGGTTCCGTATCCATCTTTCTATGTGATTTGCGCATCTCCTTCATAGAGTGAAATATGTTGTTTAATTGGTGAAACTTATGATTGAATAAATTCAAATGAGTTTATCCCACCTCCATTTTTATCAAAATTTTATTTTTGAGATAAATACCCGAGAATTCAGTTGCTTGACTTTCTGAGCCTGGCAATATCTAACATTCGTATTTTGATGCTCTGGTATGTCTATACTAACATTCGTATGTTAGATAATAGAGGTGGGATAATAAATATGAATGCTCTGGTAAGATAATAGAGGTGGGATAATCAGTTAGATAATAAATTCAATTAGGTGTGGGTTGTGTTATTTAGCTTGCATTCGTATGGGTCTAAAGCAACGGGTGCTATTATTAAAACCCCAATTACCCTTCTTTAAAGGAATTAGGATAGTTTTTCTTCTTATACTTATATTGTAAATGCTCTATCAAAAAATGAAAATCAGGTTTTCACTTTTTTGCTTTTTTTTGTGTGTTTTAGCTTCTGGAATTTTGATGCTCTCTTCCAGCCTCAGCAACACCCAGCTCGTGATTCACATGACACATTCTTTTTGCAAGGTATTATTACCCCATTGCTCATTATATAATGGACTATATAATGGACAAATGCTATGTATAGTTTGTTTGATAATTTTGTCCCTTCCTGCATATTCTTTAGTTCAGCCTAGACTGTGAACTATTTTTAGTGACCTAAAGCAAGAATCAGCCCGCTTTAAAGCGATCTATTTTCCCTTTCCTCTCATGTTACTTCTGCCAAGTTGCTGGCATTCCAGGAACAACCTTATAGAGGTTTACGCAAATCACTTACCATATACCCTAAACCATGCCTGGATTGTTTGATGTGGTTTGGCCTTTTTTTTGTTGAGTGCTGGGGTGGGGATTGGAAGTTCTTAACATTCAAAATTTCTTGTTTCTGTCTAAGTTCTAGATTTCACATTTATAATTTATGTGTTTCCTATCTTTTTGTCCTCCCTTGGTTTTTGCTTAATCTGATATTGCCATAAACAGCACCTTCTACCACCAGATCGCTACCTGAGGATTACGTTGAGAGGGTGAAGTGTGTTCATGAATCTGGTGGTTATGGGTCTAGAGGGTATGTTACTTTATCATTTTGAACATGATCAAGTTGTAGCATCAACTGCTGTTCTTATCCTTAAATTGAGAAACTATGTTTATTATAGGTATGGATGTGAATGGAAAAGAGAGGAAGCTAACAAAAATGTTTTGCGTACACACACAACTGCTGTTTCTTCTAGGATGCTGTATGCACTTGCACAGGTATTTGATGTTATTGTTACAACTTGGCAATATTAGGAACACGCATTTTTTCCGCTTTTTGGCTTTACGCTCTCATAGGAATCGCCTCGCTTAGGTTTAGGATCTACTGTGTTTGTTATATATCTCCATCTTTGCATTTTCTCCTCCGAACTAGATAAAGTCATAAACCAATACATTCATAATGCCTTCCTTTCGTTAAGGATGCTGTATGGTAGTTCTTCCAAGCCTGGTCACCCTGGTGTCACTGAGCTGGCAATATGTCACTGTTCGTTTTCTAGTCAGAACACGATGCTGTCAAATGTAATACTATCTCTGTCTGGAATTTAAATTATTTTGCTGACATAGTGGAGGTCATGGCTAGTCTTTATAAAACCAACTTGTCCCAATAGCAGCCCCAGGCCCAAACACTTAATAACTTAATACTCTCACCTTGGAGGTCATCCAATTAAGTTGTAACCGAGTAAAGATTTGGTTGTGGACCACGACTTTAATACTCTCACCTTGGATCCAATTAAGTTGTAACCGAGTAAAGATTTTGTTGTGGACCACGTGGACAAATTCTTGTGTAGAACGATCGTACACAAGTGTCATTGTAATACCAAGTAATATTATTTTACTTGCACAATCCCATGAAGATAACTTCACCTATCTAGTATCTACCATGTTTGTGAGAAGGGCATCATTGTCCTTAATAGGTGGTTTTACAATGTTTTATGGTAAACCGTTTTAGGAGTCCTACTCAACTTTGTTGGTATTCTTACTTCCATTTTCGTTATGTCATTTGTTGCGATCTGCTTCGTTGTAAGCTGGTCCTTGATAGGTTTCAAATGTGCTCAGCCATATATGACACACTCATATATTTTTATCTTGGTCACTTTTCTTGCTTTCATCCCTGTATCAGTCTTACCGTTGTGTATCTTTACTTGCAAAGCTTTCTTTTGTACAAAGGTATTCTTCGTGGGTTAATCTGTACTTACAAAACTTTCTTCTGATGCTTGTAGCAAAAACCTTTTGTTCCCAAAAGGTATTTCTCAATTGATCGAGTGTTCAGAAATGAAGCAGTCGATCGAACGCATCTGGCCGAATTCCATCAGATCGAAGGTATTTTTGGTCTTTTTTGCTTACATGTTTGACAAGCATTGTCGTATTCTTGTCTCCAAACTCCGTTGTTTATTGGTTTTTCATTCCTTTGAGATTGGGTTTTGACATCAGCTATGGTTTTTATTCTTGCTCATCTGAAAGCTTTATTCCCCCACTCTTTCTTCCAAAATAATTTTTGAAATGAATCTACGTTATGACTTATGAGTTCATGTGTACTTTTCTGACCAAGCTATGTTGTCCTGTTTCAGGCCTTATATGCGATAGGGGTCTCTCCCTAGGTCATCTCATCGGGGTGCTTCAGGAGTTTTTCTCCTGTCTAGGTAAGTAATCACCAACGTATAATTTGAGCCTGGAACTGTGGTGCACTTTCATAGAGTGCTTTATATTAGATGAGCTCTGTAGGAACAATAATTAATGAATAAATAATGTAAATATGACAGAAGATTACGTGTTCGTTGCTCTTTGTGGATATGAACTTGTCTTTAAAGTTCATCATTTTGGATAAGAGCCTAGATGAAATAAATCATTTTTTTATCCTGCAGGCATGACAAAATTGAAATTCAAGCCTGCTTACAATCCTTACACTGAACCTAGTATGGAGATATTCAGGTAAGAGATGGCTTTCAAATTAAGTTGTATCGGGAACGCATAATTGTTTAGTTGTTAGAGTTGCTTGGGTAGTCTTATATATGCCTTCCACTTTCCCTCTTTTACACACATTGTGCTTTAGCAACATACTCTGCCTAGTAGACCTCGAGACAAGTCATTCGGTCATTATGGATGGACCGTTATCGAGTCTGTTCACGTTGTGTTTAAGCCATTAGATATGGTTTGGCTCAATCTGGTCATTCTCGTGTCGTGGCCAGTAAGGTCATGTTCTTTTCGGCTGAAACGAGCTGAATTGAACTAAATTGGGTGAAACTGAGGTGAAGTGAATTTAGTTGAATTAAAAGTTAATTTTGTGAAGAGATTAATTGAACATAGTTGCTTGAACGTAGATAAAATTTAACGGAATACAACCAAGTAAAATTGAAAGGAGCTGAAATTAAGCCAGAAAGAACAGTGCCTAAGTTTCTTTCTTCAAACTAGTCAATTTTGGCCATATAAGTGTCCAGGCCTACTTTGAGTATTCTTATATAGGTATGGGGAAGATGAAGGTCAATGGAGTCGGAGTTGATTTTTTCTCAATTTTCCTGCCGTAAAGCTAATGTCTTGAGTTTATCTCCCGCTAAAACTAATATCATGTAATTTTATCCACTACCACCAGTTACCATGAAGGCATAGGAAAGTGGATGGAAATCGGAAACTCAGGAATGTTCCGACCCGAAATGTTACGTCCAATGGGGCTCCCGGAAGATGTTCAGGTGATTGCATGGGGCCTGTCTCTTGAAAGGTAAGGGTTGACTGCTCCGTCGAAAACTTCTCCATATAAAAAATTGATTTCGCGAATATAATGTAATTTGTGTTGCATTGTCGCAGGCCGACTATGATATTGTATGGCATTGATAACATTCGCGATCTCTTTGGACACAAAGTAAGTGTTTCTTTCTTCCCACTATGAATTTTTAGCAATTCTTTTTTTAAGACCGTCTTTAACTTAAGATGACTGAAGGGGAGCCTTAGCGCACCGTTAAGGTGTTGCTTTGTGACCATGAGGTCACGGGTTCAACCCCTGTGAGCGACCTCTTGCCAAAATGGCAAGGGAAGGTTGGCCCCCATTACACCCTTGTGGTGGGGCCCTTCCCCGGACCCTCGCCTAGCGGGGACGCTATTGTGCACCGGGCTGCCCTTTAACTTAAGATGACTCTCACACTTCCCCGATTCAAATAGAGGTGTAAATAGAAGGCGGTTATTAGAATATTAGGGGTCTTAACTCTTAAGAAAGATTAACCGATAAATTTTAGGTTATACTTGAGTATCCATTTTGATATTGACAATCGGTTATGGTTTTATAGGTCGATTTGGATCTGATCAAGAGTAATCCAATATGTAGACTTGGTTTCTGAAAGACGTATTCGCGAGGGTATTGACTAGTTTTATTGACATTTGTTTTATAATAGATACTACACACTAATTCTTATTTGAGATGGTCTCACAAATTGGTCGCTGTTGATCACCATGTTTTTCCCCGAAAAAATTTCTAGTTTTCTCTCCCTCGCCCTCGTTTGAATTTAAGACCGCTTGATTAGTTATTTCGATGACCAATACTTTGAGCGCTCCGAGTGCTTTTGTAATTGAAATGTTCAAGCGCTTTTGTAGTCGAAATGTTCTTGTGTTTGTCACATTTTTCTTGTTGGTTATGAGCAGAAAGCTACTTAATTTTTAATGAGGTAGAACCGTAGTACAGATCCTTGTCGTGTTTTCGCTATGTCTCAATGATTTTGGATACCCGGTCTTGATCTCGACCTACTATTGTTCGACCCTTTCTCGATATTCCTCCATCCTGGTTATCGTCCCCTTACAACGACTTCCTTACCCTAAAAACAAATTAAGACGGTTCTTTTTGGCTTTATTTCAGCTCATTTCAGTTTTGCTTCAGCTCTAATTTGTTTAGTTATGTAACTTCAATCAATTTTGTTTCTCATCTTTTTCCAAATTTATCTTTTGTATCATTTGATTCACTCCAGTTTAGTACCATTCAATTTGTTCGATTTAACTTTACTTCATTTATTTCAATTCAGCCGTTTCTGCTGAAAAGAAGAAAGCCTAATCGGTTTCTTTAACGAACAATATAAATATATAATACTTACAACTAAGCCCTATGTTTGATAAGAGGGCACAACATAAACAAATCACAAATATGATTTGCTTACATTTGTTGCTCCAAGAAATCCATTAAGAAAAGGCGCATAGAACCACATAGAACAAATTAAACCCAACTTTTTGTTTAAGCCGAAAATATTCGTCTTAAACTTTAAAACATTAAGTAGGGTAGATTAAACATAAAATAAAATCATTTTATCTAGATATTATTAGTACAAACTTGTCAAATTTATGCAAATGAAATATTATTTGTCTTGTTTTAATTGTTCGACGGATATACTCGTCTTAAAAAGACTAATTATTTCCTCAAATACCATTTTACTTGTTGACAAGAAACACTAAGTTTGCACTAATTAAGACATACTTATGATACAACCAAAACATATGAATAAACTTTATGAAATGGATCACACATGTCAAACTACAAGGACATTCAAGTTAAGAGAACTACTCAAGTTAAATTAAAGACACACTTAAGTGAAAATAAAACCATAAAATTAAAACATAGCGTCTTACTTGCGACGGAACTATCTCACGTAAGCAGAAGGCGGATAATGTCCTCTCGTAATAAGGCAAGAATGAGGGCAAATAAAGTGAAAATGGAGCACGTCGCGAACAGAAGAATAGTGTCAGTTACATGCTGTGGGAGAGACTTTATTTTCAATTTGTGACGAATAATGTCTCTGTTGAATAATTAATTAAATCATTAATTCATTAAATAGTAATTATATCCATCCCTAGATTTTGGTATCATCCTATCGTGCCACAATGGCACTTTAGCACTTGTAAAATTATAAAAATAATTTTAATATTATTTTTTTGTTACGTTATTTTACGTGTTGCAATCTTGAATATGATTGGCTAGTATTGGTTTAACTTTGCCACCAAACTCTCAATTGTTTACAAAGTGGGAAATCATTAACCTACCAACTCTTTCATTCTTTCGACCCCACTTTGTAGAAAATTGACAAATATGCATAATATAATTAATCGGTCTAGCTTGTAACAGTCACGAACTTACGATCTTTCACATTTTTGTTTTACTTGTTTTTCTCACTCGCTCTTCCACTTGCAATAATTGCAAATTAATTTCTCTCACATCACAAGTTTATGGCGAATTTAATCCGTCATAAACGAGAATCTGTGACATTATGTTATAAGTATATTAACTAAATTATTTAATTAGAAAAGAGGGACACTTTTATCAAATGTACCATATCCATTTCATTATTAAGGTGAAAAGGGTGTCTTAAGATTAGTTTTTTTATATTCAAGAGATTTATGAAAGATTTGTTATCTATTTTTACAAGTTGATAAAAAATCGACATTATATTGTTAGTTTTAATTATTACGTCTTATCAAAGTTATATTACCTCATATCCATCATGTTCAATGTCAATTTCTAATTTTACATCAATTTCTCGAAATATATATTGAGATAATATTAAGGGTCTCAGTTTGTATGCTTTTAATTCATTTGGCCAATTGTGTCCATAAGTCACATTCTCCTAATGTCGTGTTTTAAACAATTATAGAAATTTGGATAATTTAAACAAAGTGTATGAACTTAAAAGCTACCAAATATTTAAAATCTCAATAACTATTTAACAAACAATATAGTGAATATAATTACGTTCTCTAAAATCTTTCTTTATATAGTTTCTTAATATCAGGTTAAAAAAATCGGTAAATATTTACTTATATTTTTTTTGGTACGAATATATACTTACATTGCTACTATTGGAAATGTTTATTGCCAAATTGGAGGTAAAATTACACTTTTTTTTGTATTTTTTATTCCAATTTATTTGGGGACAAAGTAGATGATAAAAAAGTTTCAAGGAATCATAAAATATAATGATTCAACATTCCATTAAGCAACCAATATAAGTATGTACTCTCCTTTAATGAAATAGCCAAGTCATTATTCCATAAACTAACATTAAATTGTAGGACCATCGACTGCCCTTTATGTTTGGCATGCTTATACCTTAAGAGCCTTACCTTTAATTCAACAAATTTTATATAACACGGAAATATCCGTCCCAAAATATAAACAGTTCAAGTAACATCTAAGGGAAAAAATAAAACAAAATAAAATTCTACTCTCTAGACATTTTACTCACTTGGATATTACTTGACCCATTTTTAACTTATGACGAATATCGCCGTTTTCAATGAGACTGGCTACCTTTAATTTCTCTTTATTTTCATCAATTTATAACCTTAAGAATAGACCAGATTAGTAAGTCTTTGTTACGACGATAATATCTACTCGAAAATGAAAATAAACATCTCAAATATGCTTTTGATTGGTTAGTCCCGACTCTTTAAACATCATTACTTTAATCTGTTTTAAATTTATGACAGACTTTATCGTTTAAGACACGGGTATTACCCTTTTAAAGAAGAATTTATAGTAAAAGGACCATGCATGGACATTTAACTATTGTGTAGTGTCCTTAACAAAATAGTAGACTAATTAATCATATCCATGTTTCTATAGTGATAAATCCACCGCCCCAAACACAATATGTATGGGATAATATTGCGTTTTTGTCAACAATGTCAATTACAAGCTTTGTTGACTATTTTCGTCGAGTCAATTAATTATTTACCTTTTTTCAGAGATTGTACCCGATTGATCAATGACTGAAATTCGAGGAATAGTAGATTTCATTAAACCTGTCATCATTATGTGAGTTCGATTCATGCCATTTTATTATATCAGTCTACTTGAATTGACATTTAGGTTTACCACGGTTAAATATATAAATTTATATTTATTTTCTTTTCTTTTCTAATTTAGTCAAAATTTTAGGCTTAATAAAACCGTAAAAAGAATAAAATTTTGCTACAACTTTTGAAATAAAAATATATAAGTACTTTTGGCTAAAATTCTTTCTATTCCAATTAGTAGTTACTATACATACTTTCATCAAGAAAACTACTTTATTCGCAAAAAAAACTCTAGATATGTACTTTGTAGTTTATAAATAAAGGCCACGTTTCGTTTTTGGTTAATTACAGCTCGTTTCAATTAAGCTCAACTTCGTTGAATTCAATTCAATTCAATTTAAATCTGTTCATTTCAATTCAATTCAGCTTCTTTAAACCGAAAAAACCCGGACATTGAAAATTTGGATGCACATTATAAATCCCAATGCTGACGATGATCATATGTTTTTTTGACCTAATGACAATGATCATATATTACATGCAATAATAACCTAATAATAACCATGGCATCAGTTTTGTATCATGCTTATGTAAGCCTTATTAATATCAAATAAAATTATCATGCTTAGGTAAGCTTATAAATCAATTAAAATTAAGATTAATTACGCTAATTAATATAATTAGTCTTATGATCTGACTTGTTGGAGATTAATTAGACGTTGATTATGCTCTTGAGTACAACTTAAGGTAATCATTACTAAAATTCTACAAGTAACTTTTTATTTTTACTTTTTAATTTTTTTACGAGGCACACGTAAATTGATGAGTAATCACAATGTAATATTCAAATTAATACCGAGATATGTTGTAAAATTAAGTTTTAAAATTGTCTCAAGGATCTTTTATCAATTCAAACAGATAAATTATTAGGTTTATTTATCGAGTTACCATGTTGTTGTATACCTTAATCAATAAAAAAAATCCGAATTATTTCCTTCAAAATAAATTAAAATTTGCTCATTTATAAATAAAATACGAAATAAGTTTTTTTTATTGATTAAGATGTACGATAATTTAATTTGGTACAACCCGTAGTACCAAGGACTTTTCTAACCGAAGTAACTTTATTATAAAGAACAATATCCTAACTGTTCATAGTAACCTTCTTTTTAACACATCAATTATTATGCATGAGAAAAAGGTTTAAAAGGACTCTAAACATCGCAAATTCTCGTTTTTTATGAGTAAAGTCTGTCACGGGTTTGTAACGTGAGTTAGAGAGGTAAATAGGAGGACACCTGAGAGATAGTTGTAAGATGTCACAAATTTATGGCTGTTACAAGCAAAACAGACTGCTAAACATATGAGGGCCGTAATTTGTGTAACCTTATATTGATTATTAAAAATTGGTGCGAATATCAGCTAACATAACTAGTAAATAAATACTCACGTAAAATGATTAATTAAGGATAGTATCCATGAAACCGTAATTTGTACATTTCCCCTTAACAACATATGCGGCGGCCTTGTGACTTCTTTTACACAAAAAAAATTAATAGAAAATGAAATTTGTGCAATATTATTATATATATATTCTTTCGGAAAAGTACATAAATATACATAAATAATACACAAACTTCTTGTCAACAATAATTAATTTACAAACATGATAATTAAATTAAAGACTACGTACACTACGTACTCAAGTATGTTCATTTTTATTATTATTACGATTACGATATATCCGTGTCACTTTGGTGGTAAATACGTATAATACTCGAAAGATGGTTGGCTAAAAACCTCCACCCGAGTATATTTACTCACAGTAAAATAAAATAAATTACTTTTACGTAAAACTAAACTAATTAACATTTGAACACGATGCTACATTTCAATTTGTAGCATATTAATTAATTGATTAACTAATTAACTAATTAATTAATTAATTAATTAAATATAAGTTTGATTACCAATGCCACCCATGTCGATCACGTCCATTGTGTTCATAATATCAAATTCAGTAAACAAGTCGACTCCGAAATCTTGTATTCCGAAATCTTGACAATCTTGTAACCAAGAATTATCGTCTTGCCATGTTGGCAAGACGATATTATTATTATTATTATTATTAGTATTATTTCCGTCTTCGTTATTAATCTCCATGCTTTGTTGATTATTAACGTACCCGTAATTATCGTCATCCCATATATAGCTTAATAACGCGTCGTCAATGCTAATATTATCGATTAATATTGACGTCGATTGTTGATCAATGGTTATGTTATCTTCGATAGTGACCTCGGACGTCGAGTTAATTATCGTTGTTACGGTTTCTACTGACGACGATGATGATGATGTAGGAGCTTGATTATGCATGGATTCCGCCGTGCTAATGTCGGAATTATTGGTTTTATTAGAGGATAATGAGGAGGATTGGTTTCGTAATTTATTATTCTTATTATTCTTATTATTATTATTATTATTATTATTATTATTGTTTGAGGTTTGATCGGTGTTTAATGGTTCATGGGTAACGGGATTAATTCCCATTTTAATAAGTTTCTTCTTGATATGGGTATTCCAGTGATTTTTGATCTCGTTATCTGTTCTTCCTGGTAATCTAGCAGCGATCTTGGACCACCTGAATTATCACAATTGATAAAATAATACGTAATTAGATAAGTCGAGTAAGTACTAAGTACTATATTAGAAATGATTTAAATAGTTAAAAAAAAATGTTATCCACTTTACAAAATTAACAATAGTAATTAACAATAGTGATTATTTAAGTAAAAGAGGTTTGAAAAAGAAGCTTTCTATAATCCAAAAGACATGGATAATAATTGTAGACAAAAATAATGTTAATTATTAGTGTCAAAATCATGCAAAAGTTACGTAATGTGTTACTTAAAAGTTACTTCATTACGACGTGGTTAATTTGTCTACTTCTCTTTGAATTAAACAAATAAAAATAAATAAAAATATCAAATTTAAGTATAGTGTTATAGTAGTAAAATTAAAATATCAAATTTGTAGATTATAATTTTTGAAAATATTAAGGACATTGTTTATTTGATAATATATCATTTCACTAATTGCGTATTATTTATTTGAGAATATACACATTTTGTTTTTTTCGAATCAAATATGCAAAAATTAGTAAAAATGTAGTGAAATAGGTTAAATGGTGGATATAATCTATTAAGTCATTTTAATAAAATGCATGATTATGAGTAATTATTATTTATGAAGTTATAAAGGAATATTATGTTATACAATTTGATGTATGTGATTGTTTAATAATAAAACTATCGTAGAACTGACACTATACTTAATGTAAACATCTTTAGATAATGAAAACAAACCTGTTGCCAAGACGAGCATGAAGATCGATAACCAATTGTTCTTCGTCATCACTAAGAAGGCCTCTCTTCAAATCAGGTCGAAGATAATTAGTCCATCTCAATCGACAACTCTTACCACACCGTCGCAAGCCAGCAAGTTTAGGAACGGCTCTCCAACAACATTGGCCATTGGTGAGAATGAAATTAATTAGCTTCTTATCTTCGTCTGCGGTCCACGGCCCTTTCTTCACCCCTAATTTGTCGCAACAAGGTTGTCGACCCATCGATATCAACTAGCAACACAGAATAACTCGACTCGAATGTAACCTTAATTTGCACTAGACAAAAGCAAGAGCCTCTTATACCAAAATAATGATAACAATGTGCACAAACTTAGACAACTTGTGTGAAATGACACATAACAAAAGTCTATTGCACCAACCTTTATATAAAGGGGTGACTTGGGTCCTTAAGTTAATGGGATTTCTTACATCTTTCTACCAACATATATAATATATATATATATATATATATATATATATATATATATATATATATATATATATATAAATTTTTTGACAAGTTTTTGTTATACTTGAATATGCTCTCTTAAGTTTAAAACCGATCAAAGTAAATAGTAAGATGATTTTAAAAAACATAATGTTCGACAATTAGTAAAAAGTATTTTTTTATTTGTCTCGATTATTTGTTATCTTTCTTCATTTTGAAGTGTCTCAGTCAATTGTTATTCATTCTATTTAAGGATTATATTTGATGAGCAATTTGATCAATCGTAGTCAGTTTGGTTCACATATCATCTTATAATTGGTCTACTCATCTTTCCGGGTGACAGACTCGAAATCTATTTAGGCATGGACTCGAGCCAAGAATGCTCCACAAGATTTTGCTCTTGGGGAGGCTTAAACCCGGATCTCCTGGGAATTTCACCTAGGTTTTAACTGCTAGACTCCACCCTTGCGGGCGAACTACTCATCTTTCCTTGTTTTTGTGCCAAAATTAAAAAAAAAACAATCGAGCGGGATGGAGTATGTCTAGCTAGCTCTTCTGGTAGTTGCCTTGTTTCAAGTAGACTTGACAAAATCACAAAATTAAGCTCGCTAAATGACCCACTAGAATAACCCGGGCCGGCCCTTGATTTGATGACCCGAGATTAACTTGTAATCCGAACTGATTTGATCAAAATTTTTCTTGATCTGAGCGTTCCATTATCCCTAATAATTTGTTAATACCTGATTCGATCTAGCCTGAATTCCGTCAAACCTTAAAATGACCTAGCTCCAACAACACCCAATCTGATTACCCGTTTTCCAAATACAGTTTTAACGTGTCAGACAATTATTCATATATTCGTTTTAAGAAAGACTAAACCCTAAATAAAGTAAGAGACCACCAAAGGATACATGAAAGGTGCTTGGGAACAACAAGCTAACTTCTTCTGGTGTTTTCAGCACTTTGGTCCCACAACAAAATGGTGTAAGATTGGGTGAACCAACTAGAGAGCTACACATAAGCATTACCTCTTTGAAAAGATATTGCCTTTTTTTTAATTAATTCATTTTGGTTTATTTTATTTTATTTGTTCAATATTTAATTGATTATACAAAAGAATTTTCCTGTTTTTGCAAGCTTACTCAAACATAGCATCACCACTTTCGTCATTATATTATTTTATTTTATTTTATTTTAGTTTTATATTATTTAATGTTAGAATAGTACAATATATAGAGTGGTGCAAATGTGCATGGGTAATGTGTAACCATGGTTAATGGTTTTGTGTCAGGGCCAACCCTTGTGGCTGGTCTGCACAAATTCTCGTTTGAGACGGAAATATCTGTCTTAAATAACTCATTTACATAGATTTTTTTTTTTTTTTTTTTTTTTTTGGTTCAAGTGAGCGCACTATGTCGCGGGTGAGAATCGAACCCCCAACTTCGAGGTTGGGATAAGAGAGCTCTTACCACTTGAGCTAACTCTTGTTCTCTCATTTACATAGATAATATCTTGCTCTTCTTGAATCTTTTTCGTTTATCTCTTATTCATATAACTGGATATTATTTGATCTGTTTTAATTTAAGACGAATATATCAGTCTTGAAGGAGACTTATTAGAGTGAGATAATCAACAATCACTTTCATGATAGCACCTTATCTTCTCATATTATGACTTTATGAGCTTGTTTGGGCACTTGATTGTTTTCATACTTACCATCCCTCTTTTATTTAAGCCTTGGGTTGTGAGCCATTACAATATCTGCGGAATCAGAATTTGTAGTTAGACCGGGGACGAATAAGCTGGAAGAAGGTGATCGAACTAGTAAGAATATAGAAAACGTGAAATAAAACCGAAAATGTTATCAAAATAGTTTGAAATTTCATTGCTCAAAAAGGTGCAAGTAAGACCGTTCTACATTATATATATAACTAATTTTGTGTAAAACCAATTTAGTTCTACACTGTAAAAAGAAATATTTATTTATTTATTAGAATGTGATATTATAATATAGGATAATGAGGAAAATTCGAACTTAAAAGCAATTTATTCATAGTATATTTGCATCTGAATGATTAGGCTACGCCATTTTCGATAATAAATATTAGCATGTAATTACTTTGACCAAATATAACTCGACTTTAAATTTTGGAAATTATATAAATATGTTTATTTGATTTTATTCATACCATTATGCAATTTTCAATCTTCATCCTATTTGATTGGTGCAATTGGCACTATGTAATTCGTCTTAAAAAAAAACTTTAGAGAAACGGTATATTTCACACTAATTTAATGACGGTCTTTTAGATGATCTACTGATTTTTGTCACTAGGGTAGGTTTACGGAAACAATTAAAAATGAGAACTAAGACACGCTAATATTATTGTTCACAAATTAAAATTAAGACGAGTTAAATAAAGACCTATTTACGTATATATGATAAATATATTGTTAATTTTCTAAACATTTTATTTTTGTCAGATCTATATATATATATATATATATATATATATATATATATATATATATATATATATAGAGGCCGGATCACGTGAGGCCGCCTCTTAGGATGAGGCCGCGCATCCCCAAGCTTATAGTTTCACAGTTTCACAATATTTGCTTCCAGTTTCACAAGTTAAGCTTCTAGTTTCACAAGTTAAGTATCTAGTTTCACAGTTTCACAGTTTCACAAGTTAAGCTTCTAGTTTCACAGAATAAGCTTCTAGTTTCACAAGTTAAGCATCTAGTTTCACAGTTTCACAGTTTCACAATATTTGCTTCCAGTTTCACAAGTTAAGCTTCTAGTTTCACAAGTTAAGCATCTAGTTTCACAGTTTCACAGTTTCACAATATTTGCTTCCAGTTTCACAAGTTAAGCTTCTAGTTTCACAAGTTAAGTATCTAGTTTCACAGTTTCACAGTTTCACAATATTTGCTTCCAGTTTCACAAGTTAAGCTTCTAGTTTCACAAGTTAAGTATCTAGTTTCACAGTTTCACAGTTTCACAAGTTAAGCTTCTAGTTTCACAGAATAATCTTCTAGTTTCACAAGTTAAGCATCTAGTTTCACAGTTTCACAGTTTCACAATATTTGCTTCCAGTTTCACAAGTTAAGCTTCTAATTTCACAAGTTAAGCATCTAGTTTCACAATCTCACACTCACTCACTAATCCTAAAACATCACACTAAAAATGTTCGGAACACCGTCGTTCGGTACGCCGTCATCAACGCCGGCGTTCGGTACTCCGTCATCAACGCCGGCGTTTGGAACGCCGTCAGCAACACCAGCATTCGGATCATCAACGCCGTCGTTATTCTCAACACCACCACTCATCGTCTCACTAACTAATCCTCTCAAGTCTCATCTCATCTCACTCACTTCCTTCCGCTCATCAACAACAATGGAGTCAACCCTAACTAAAACCCTAAATTCCCCTACCGCCATCCTCTCTCTCCTCCACTTCCGCCGCCGCATCCTCGCCACCTCTTGTCACGCGCCACCGTTTACTACCTCCTCATCGTTCCTCACGCGCCATCTCTCTCACTCCTCGCGCGCCAATCTTCATTTCTCCGCTGTTCGCCGATTCACTTCCGCTGTGCCTCATTCTCGCTGTCTCTCTCACTCTTCCGGTGGCGGCGGCGGAGGATTCGCCGCCGGTGGTGGTGGCGGCGGCGGCGATGGTTTTGAGGAAGGTGTTCCGAAGGTCGCAGCTGTTGACGATGCTTCGCCGAGTTCGCCTGATGCTATTGTGCTTGATGTTGGAATAAATTGTCAGTTTTACAAATTGTCAGTTTACAAATTGTCAGTTTTTTTTTTTTGATATTATATAGGACACGTGTCAAGATCTCGTACGCCCATGCTACTAAAATCTAACGGTTTAGAATGGTCCGGCAGCCTCGCGCTAAGAGAGCGGCCTCACGTGATTCAATTTCTATATATATATATATATATATATATATATATATATATATATATATATATAGAAAAGACTTATTAAATGTTGTCCATAATCGTCTAAAAATTCAATAAGGTATTTAAATATTATTGATAGTAGAAATTGTAGTCGATTGATCAATGTTGACCATCTAGATGGCATGCTATTCTTATTTATTAGAAGTATACTTGTCTCACACAAATATTAGTAGGCATCACAAGAATTTAATTTCAACAATAAATGTCTTTAATCTTAAATGCAAACAATAAATAATTATAGGGGTATTCTACGGTGTACCTCGACTTTTTCAAATTTCTATGTTGTATCCCTACATTTTTAAAATTCTATGATATGCCCTTAAACTCTATACATTAGTCTATACAATAACCTTATTTATTGATTTTGCTAGCTTAATTTCTTAATTTGTCTATCAAATCGTCTATTTAACATTTCAATTACTCGACAACCTTCTCATTTACTTATTAGTTCGCCGAATTACCACTAACCAACTAAATAGTATACAAATCTAACTCAATTTCATCAAATTGTTGTTATCATTTCATGTTTCATAACATATGTTTTTAATAGAAGTTTATGCATATTTAAAGATATTGTGATACTTTCTATATAGAATGGTGATACCACATTAATAAGTCAAACTAAATCTCAAATTATGACTTTTTATAGTGATAGTGTTAATGGAGATTTGAAGGCGGTCATTATGGAGCATAAGTAAGAAGTTTAAGGGTATACCATAGAAATTATAAAATGTAGGGGTACAACATAAAAAATCGAAAAGCACAAGGGTACACCGTAGAATATCCCATAATTATATCCATATTCAATACTCGTGGCCGCGGATTTTTCATTCTTAATAAAGTTCGAAATAAATTTGAATGTCTTGTTCTAATTTTGGAAGGTTTTGTAAACATGCATGCAACGGTTTTACATGAATATTAATAATGCATAATTACGTGCTATTTAATAAAATTCCCATATAAAATAATATAAATTATTGGCATATTTTTATTTCATGGTGTAAATATCTTTTATTGCACTATTTTAGTGTAAAATTGGTTCACTTTGTAAAGACATGTATTTTCAAAATAGTAAATGTCATGCTTAATAAGTAATAACTTATATTTAACAAAAAACATTCAAATAATTCATAATATATTATTAATGAAATCGTCATACACTGCCTATAGTATTCTTAATTAAATTCTTGTGTAATTTGGTTTAATAAACAGTTTGTAAACATAATCTTTTAAATAATTAACTTTTCATTCAAATTGATTATTATTTATAGTTACTTTATTTATTTGACGCATTTTGTATAAATATCTTACAAAAAAGTGCAAATTTTAAAAGGAATTGTTCTTGTAAATGTTTTACAAAAAAAGCGCAATCTTCAAAAGGAAAATATACTTTCAACTCAATTAAGTACGAGTACAATTTTATATAGGTCAATATCATTCCGTTCAGCTGTATTTAAATTTAATTTCAGTTTAATTTATTTATGCTCTATTATATGCATTTTAACTTTTCTAAATCGAAAAGGACCAGACCTAACTACTATCTAAGTTACTAAAGTACACCGTTTACAAATTTAAATAGAAATTATTCTTTGAAGACGAAATTATCTATCACAAGGTGAATACGAATAATGTCCTTTTACAATATATAAGCGACATAATTTATGAAGTGCTCCATTTTTCCCCATATACCACCTCACTTGCCTTATTATAAAAAACACGACCCATTTTCATCTAGTAACGAATAATACCCGTAACACCTCCACAAACGAGACACTTTGGTTAAAACAACGTTTTATTTGGACGATAGTTCGTAAATAAGGTTGAAGTACCCCACACGGACACAAGAAACCAGCACGCATGCGGTATACAGATTTCAAAAGATAAACCAATCACAATTGATTTTATAATAATAAAATAATATTCACGCCACTTTTTTCATTTTTTGCAATTAATTTGGCCACATATTTAAGTTAGCTACTCTTATATAATTCGTCCTACTTTCTAAGGTATTGCGAGTTTGCGACACTTGTTATTTCTAGATTGTTCCATGGCTGACCCATTTCCTACCTATTCGGGTTACCATATTGTCCATATACTCGGGTTTACATGTTATCAATCTCGTACACTTACCACTATACCAGTATAATTACATTAGAAACAAAAGTAACTAACTTATACATATTGTGTTGCATGATGACATTTGTCATCTCTTTCCCTGACCAAATCTGCCAATTCGTCTACAACGAGGATTTGTGCTAAAATTAGTACTCTATACATTCTAATTATTGTTTGCCTTTAGTTTTGATACAAATACTAAAAAAAGAAGAGAGGGTCAATGATTTGATGATAAATGGACCAATTTTGAATTATGGACGGGTAATATTGAAGTAGATATATTGATGATTTATTTGGTAGATAAATTATCGAGGCAAAGAGAATTAATAAGCAAAAATGCACAACATAAGTTATACAATGACAGCTGTCAAAAAAAAAAAAAAAAAGTTATACAATGACACATAGAGTTGTTGCTTCCTTTTAACTTTGTTCCTTGGAATAGAATTAATAGTTGGCCTTCAATAACCCTAACTCGATGGGATGAGTCTCGGACATTGTGGCGATGAAGGGCGTTGAAAACTCTGATTAACAACAGGGCCAGGGCTAACTAGGTCAACCTTTGTTGCTTGAGTAGGAGTCGACTCAAAGCTTTCGTGGTAGCCTGTTAAACTAATCAACATGATAGGTCAGATTAAAACCAATCTTAAGTATTTCGGCTAATTCACTCCCTAAGTAAAACCCAATTTAGATCCAGTCAACAAAGCGTGCCTCTTCACAAATTGACATACATTGCCCAGCCACGACCTAATTACATCGTGGCCGGGTCTACTAATAACTACTCCGGGCCATTGCATGCCTCCATGAATAAAGCTTGAGTCCACATTAACCATTCCAATCTAAGATGTGTAATAGCATTAGTAAAGTCAAGCTAATGACTGAAATAGTTATATCACAAATTCTCAATGTAAAACGTGTAATTAAACACTTTACAAACTTGTAAATAAAAGTACTCATATTTATGAAATTTATCTCACGTTAGAAGCTTTTGATGTGTTCATCAACCCGTCACAAACAAGACGGTGTGTTTGTGTTGTGTGTAAGTATACCCATATGTTGATATGTAGTCATAGTGATGTAAACAATGCGCTTTAGGTCGGTATAGTAACTTGAGTGCTTGACCAACATGCAAAAGCTTTTGATTTATATCATTCCATTTAGACCGAAAGGATCATTGTATAAGGTGCCTCTCTCTAACCTTTTCATGCTGCATAACTCATTCAAGCCACATAATGATCCAGAGAGTAATTGTATATATATTCACTATTAACGATTATTTATTTATCTTTTACAATAATTTTTATGATAAATTTAAACCTAGTTCTATCCCGCGTAATATTAGTATTTTGTCCATTCGCTTTTTTTCAATTATTTGTTTATCTTTACTATACTTCTTAAGTTTGTATGATAAATTTAAACCTAAATCTATCATCGCCTAATATTATTCACGTAACTTAATATTGTTGATTGTAGAATTTGTAGATGATATTCATTCCTATAAGACATGAACTAGTATAGATCCGTGCAATGTATGCACGATATATATATATATAGAACTTTATTTTTTAGTTTATTAATTAAGGATTCTTTTAAATTGACAAATCATTTATTTTTCATGTTTTTCATAATTTTAAGGAATAAAAATTATAAGCCTAATAAGTAATAAGTCACGAAATGAATATTTTAATGATTTTTTTTACGGAGACACTAATAATGTTCTTAATACTACATTTTTTATTAATAACATTTTTTTTTGCGCAACTTTTTATCATAAAAAGTCAACGAATTTTCATCCTACAATTGTTTTGAAAAAGATATTTTCTTTATCATATAAATACATGAGAGATAAATTTATGTAGAGTGTGAAATATGGAAGGTTTTAAATATTTAAATTTAAGAGATTGTGCTTATTTATAATCACAAAGGTATGATGATTTGAACATATACATCATTATTATTTAAAATATTTCTATCTTAACCAATAAACTAAAATTAGTTTAACCTAATTCAACGTAAATGAAGCGAAAGTTAAGAGACCAAAGCGAAGTTGGAAAGCATAACATTCAAGACTTATGCATGCTTGAAATTACGTACCCTTTACTTTAACCTTATTATTTTTATTCTAAACTTTTTTTAATTAGGATCTATAATTTAGCAAGTGTCATTGTAAACAGACATATCCGTCACAAGCTGTTGATGAGTCAAATAATACCCAAGTGGATTAATTCGACAAACGCATAATGTCTAGAGTAGTTTAATAGCTTTGTTCTATCTACCCATTTAAATATATTACTTAACTCATTTTCAGTTTATTAAAAATATATCCGTCTTAAACAATGAATTAGTTTTATAATTTACCTTGTATTATTCTACCTAGGAAGTTTGACATGAAGTACTTAGTACAAATAAAAAATTAATCTCGTCATTATCCTATAGGGTACGGAATTACACTTGTTGCTTTCTTAAAGAACCTCAATATTCTCTCAAATTTTAGAACAAACATTCAAACCCTTGAAGATCTTGGTCTCGTACGTATAATAATTTTTTATTTGGTAGATATGTTGTGTCATAAAAAATAATCATGGCCGGAGTAATCATTTGGCTTGCACATTCTAATTATTTATCTATCTTTAATTAAAATATTTTTTAAAAATAAATAAATGATTACGACGAGGTGAATAATTACTTATATGTTGTATTAGGTTACTAACTAATCAAAATATATTCATATTCGACGTGTTATTATTCACATTATTACAACATTAGTTACAATATATACTGTGATTGTCAATAGTGATTTCAATTATCATATAAACTCAGAAAAGGATCGCATATATAATCAACGTTATTGAAATTATAAGAATAAAAAATCCAATAAATTTTATTATGAATAACCATAGTCTAATTCAATATTTAATTTTGACATACTCGTTCATTTGAATTGAATTGTAATAAATTAGACCGAATTGAATCAATTTAAGCCGAATTAAACATATACAACCTAGGCTAAATTGAAAAAAAGATGAGACAAAGGCTGTCGGGTAAAATCTCAATTAGACTGAATTAAAGTAAGATGAAAATAAGTGAAAAAAAGGCGATAAGGGTATGTAGAATTGCTTAAAAGACAAAAGCTGTCGGCTAAAATCTCAATTAGACTGAATTGAAGTAAGATGAAAATAAGTGAAAAAAATGGTGAAATGGTATGTAGCATTGCTTAAAAGACTGTCGGTTAAAATCCCGACTAGGCTGAATTGAAGTAAGATGAAAATAAGTAAAAAAAATGGTGATAAGGTTATGTAGAATTGCTTAAAAGACAAAGGCTGTCGGGTAAAATCTCAATTAGGCTGAATTGAAGTAAGATGAAAATAAGTGAAAAAATTGGCGAAAGGGTATGTAGCATTGCTTATTGGGTAAAATCTCGACTAGGCTGATTTGAAGTAAGATGAAAATAAGTGAAAAAAATGGCAAAAGAGTATGTAGCATTGCTTAAAAGACTGTTGATTGGGTAAAATCTCGACTAGGTTGAATTAAAGTAAGATGAAAATAAGTGAAAAAAATGGCAAAAGGGTATGTAATATTGCTTAAAAAACAAAGGTTGTCGGGGAAAATCTCGACTAGGCTGAATTGAAGTAAGATGAAAATAAGTGAAAAAAATGGCGAAAGGGTATGTAACATTATTGCTTAAAAGACAAAGACTGTCGGGTAAAATCTCGACATTTAAAGACGATTGTATAGTAGTTACAACTTACGAGTCGAAAATGAGTACAAGAAGGATTGCTTACATAAATGTCCATATATTTATATAAATATTTCACAATTGCTTACATTTATGAATACAAGTTTTGCAGTGTACACTACTAATCTTTGCTTTGCTCATACATTGCATCTTCTTCAAGATATACCTAATTCAATTCTCTGTTATTTTCGCGATAGCGATTACTACGAGTACTTCTCATTCTTAAGCAATGCGTCTACATTGTAAAAAGTGTTGATAGTATGCATTAAACGAGCTTCGGAGCCGAGCTGTACAGTGCTTGCGCTCAGCTCTGTTTGAGCCGAGCTTGGTTTGATTAGTTTCGAGTTCATGAGCTTTAACCGAGTCAATTTGGAGGGCATGTCAAGCACGCTCTGTTATGAAAGATCTCGAATTTAACTATAAATAAGCTAGAGGACAACAAATTTTAAGTTATGAAATTAGAACATTTACACTTATTATCAGAAAATTTCAATAGAAAAAAATAATGTATAGATATATTTCGAATAGGCTATATTTAGTTCAGTTTAAATATAACAAATAATGTCTATAAGTTGGATACTATGTGTAATTAAACTCTTAACTTATAAATATAGCAAATTAAATACATAAGTTTATTTTAATGTACAATTAATCACATATTTTATTTTTAAGAATAAAATTTGCGAATTAAATAGTAGATTATTCTTGAAAATCAAAATTATTGATCAGATTTTAGATTTTAACTAAAATTTTTTATTATTAAAAAGCATGTTCAAATATTTGTTTATTTATTTATTATGGTGAAAATTGTTCACAATATAAGAATTGTTAATGAAGTTATAGTGAAAAATTATATGACCAAATTTAAAATTTGGTCTGTATTTTTGGTTGAATATTAAATATTATATTTATTTATTTAAATAATATTTTTATAATAGAAAATAATAAGTTTTAGTTTAAAAAATGGTCAAAAGCTTGATTTATGCTTAATTGCACATTTTTGAAAAGTTACCGGGCTAATTAATTACAAATAAAACTTAGAGGACATGAATCAAGATCCCGTGCGAACTTTCTTACGGTGCGAACCATACGAACCAACGTTAATTTTTTTTTACGTTGGTTTATACAGTTCGCACCGTAAGAAAGTTCGCACGTGATCTTGACTCCAGAGGACATATTTGCACATAAATAATAAGTTACGAGGGTAATTTGCTACATCCGTTTAGAACGGACCCCTTCCCTAATTTACGGGCTTTATGCAAAATCTCTCTTTGGGCTGCCCATTGAACGTACCAACTAAAAAGCCCATAATTTAGACTTAAGAAAAAGAAAAGGGAAAAAAAGAAATCAAATACCGTTATCCACCAAAAAAACCAGAAATAGATAACAAACAATTTATAGCCAAGAACACTTATTTTCACTTGTATCCATTCTTCGAAGCTCAATTTCAATGGCTGCTCTAAGCTTCGGGATTTCCGGTATACGTCCACGAACCACTCTCTTCCGTTCTTCACGACCGAGAATTTCCGGAGTTACGTGTGTTTGGGTAATCGCTTTTTAAATTATTAACACAAATTGTTCGATAAGACTGTTGTATGCATACAACGCGACCTTGTAATGTGTGTCGTGACTCGTGTGTGTATTATAAGGTCGTTATAGACGGTATGATGAGAGTTAGACTAATGTTTTTGTTTGTTTTAATTGGAAGGTAGGACCCACAGGGAGTGTTCAAAACACCAGTACAACCAGGGCATATAGAAAGGTTGGAGTTCAAGAAAAAGTTTGAGAAAGATGATGATGCTAAAGAAGCTTATGAACGACATTTACGTGAAGAGAAAGAGCGGCGCGAGGCGTTTCGTCAGGTTTTTTTTTATATATTTTAGTACCCTTTTGTTTGATGTTTCATGGGTTTTGCTCAGAATTCTGTTTTTTTTCGAGATAAACTATTTGAATTGAAACGGACTGAACTTATAGAACGTGAATTGAAGTGAAATGTTGCGAATAACAAAATTGAATTGAACTGTTTTTATAGAACCTGAACGTTAATACAATACAACGAGGAACGGAAATGAACTGAACTGAACTGAATTTTACTTATCGGATAATAACTGAACTTATAGAACCTGAACGACATTTACCTGAAGAGAAAGAGCGGCGCGAGGCGTTTTGTCAAAGTTATTATATATTTTAGTATCCTTTTGTTTGATGTTTCATGGGTTTTGCTCAGAATTCTGTTTCTTTCGAGATAAACTATTTGAATTGAAACGGACTGAACTTATAGAACGTGAACTGAAGTGAAATGTTGCCAATAACGAAATTGAATTGAAGTTAGATGGGACATTCTCTGAAATGAACTGTTTTTATAGAACCTGAACGTTAATACAACGAGGAACGGAAATGAACTGAACTTATAGAATCTGAATGACATTTATCTGACGGAAAAGAGTGGCGCGAGGCGTTTTGTGAGGTTTATTATATATTTTAGTACCCTTTTGTTTGATGTTTCATGGGGTTTGCTTAGAATTTTGTGTTATGGTTTAATTAATTGGTGTTAGGTTCTGTTCTTTTTGACATAAACTATTTGAATTGAAATGAATTGAACTTATAGAACGTAAACTGAAGTGAAATGTTGCGAATAACAAATTGAATTGAAGTTAGATCGGACATTCTTTGAAACCAACTATTTTCATAGAGCAACAAAATTGAACGGAACTGAACTGAACTTATCGGAAATTAACTGAACTTATAGAATCTGAACTAGACTGTACGAGTTTTGTTGGGCTGGTTTTTATTCTGTTGAATTGCAGTCACGAGTTGTACCAGATACATCGGCCGGGTTGATCGAGTATTTTCTTGATACAGAGGCTCAAGAGATTGAATTCGAGATCTCGAGGTTGAGGCCTAGGTTAGTCTGTTTTCCCTTCTCCAAGCCTTCCATTTTCGCATTTAGCCTTCCTCCTGAAATGCTTGATGATTTTCCGCGTGATCGAGGCATAGACCGATCATCATTTGTAAATCTCTTGCAGATTAAACGATGAGTTTTTTAGAGATTTGAAATCGGAATTGGGATTGCTCCGTTTTTCTGTGAATAAAACTCAGGTTATCATCTAACGATATTTCCTGTCATTCCTTGACGCGATCATCACTTAACACGAGTAATAAATTACTGTTGTTCGAGTTTCTTAGGAAATGGATGATCGAATGATTGAGCTGGAAGCGCTACAGAAGGCCCTTCAAGAGGGAACGGGTTCGTTTCAACATTTACAGTTGTTTACATTTCCGTCACTTACAGGGGCGAACCTAGTAGTAGCAAGGGGTGGCGGACGCTACTCCAAACTTATAAAAATTGACTTAGAAAATAGAAAACAAGTTTTTGCTACTCCAAATATTGTTGAATTAATGAATAGTAGATAATTACTAATATCTCATTAAATACTGTATTAAATATCTTGTAGTACAATGGTAAAAGCTTTATTTTCCAACCTAGTACCCCAGGTTCGAATTCCCCGAAAATTTAATCCTGGGTTCGGCCCTGGTCACTTACGCTAACTCGTGCCTGGTTTTTTCTTCCAGAGGCATACGATCAAATGCAGACCGAGCTTGTAAAAGCAAAGCAAAGTCTTACCAAAATATTTACATCAAAAGATATAAAAACTACGGTATGTTTCCTCGTCTTAAAACCTTAGTAGTTCTTTTATCGTATACATTTATTTATTTAGTTGAGTATTGTGCAGTTGCTTGATATGGTAGAGAGCAACGAGCTGAACCGATCTTTATTGACGCTTCTTGATGAAAATATAGCAAGCGCTCAACGAAATGATCAGGTAATTAGTGTCGCTTTGAATTCAGCATTCCGTCTACAGTTTTCAGCATTCAGATTTCCGAGTTCCTGTCAGCTGAAACAGGGCATAGAGATGGTCGTTTGCGGGCTTGGACCGGACACGGGCCGGGTCAATCTTAAGAAAAAGTGTCCGACGGGCCAATGTCCGCTAAAACGAATTTGTTGAAGTTGTCCGTACCCTATCCGTTATAAGTTGGTGGGCCTGCCCATGGGCCGTCGGGATTTTAAACATAAGAGTCACAAACTTAAAAATGATGTATAAATATGTCAAAAATCTCAGTATATAAAATATTTATGCAACAAAAAATGTGTTATAGTGATATTGGTCTCATAAGCATAACAAAGAAGGCAAAAAAGTCAAAACGAGTAATTTTATGGGTGAATTTCTCATTTCATTATTATTTTTCGTTATTAATTTATTTGGGTAGGACTTAATAATTAATTAGTTAGTAAATAATATATAAAAAGTAAATATTACATTATGAGCTTTAGCGGGCCTAACGGATTGTCCACGAACATTTTTATTTGATCCATACCCGCCCATTAATCTAGCGGACCGAGTTTTCCTTGTCCATTAACCATTTATTTTAATTCCGTGACCGAGCCCGCTAAAATAGCAGGTCGGACGGGCCGGGCTGGACGGGCTAGCCCGAAAATGATCCGCTCTAAAACATCATGTCATTCTGGCTTATACTCTGTATATATATCGACATGAAACTAATGAATGATGACGATAATTCCTTGAACAGAAGCAAGCCGCGGACTACATGGAGAAGATCCGCGGAGCTGTTCTCAAGTATGTAACCGTTTAGGGTGGAAAGAAATTTCGGTGTAAGTTTATAAATATTGTTTTTTCGTATCCATATAATGAAATTTTGTATAAATTAAATTGAGAATTATTATGAGTTTTTATGTGAGTCTTATGCTATAAAACGGTACTATAAAAGAGTTGCTGATATATACTTCCTCCATTCCATTCCAATCAATTCTATACATTTACTTTATTCACGTTTTTCAATACCTGTTTTCTTTTGTTTCATAATGTAGTTGGTAAGACAATTTAAATAAAATCTCACATGACTATCTTTTATGTTACTCCCTCTTATTCCATCCAGTTAGTCTTGCTTGTGACGGATCGGGTGGAGAGACGGATAATGACACTCACAAAACGAATAGGGGGACAAGGTGGGGCACCCCATTTGCTTTCCTCTCTCCTCTAAATGAGTATTTTGTGAGACAAAATGGTATCCGTCTTCTCCTTGTGACGGATACCCTCCGTCTACAATGAGAATATGGAATAAGGTAGGAAATAAAATAAGTGTAAAAAATTGTGTGGAGTTTGGTGATAGGAGAGAGGGATGAATAATTAGTACTCCCTCCAATTCACCCTAAACTTCCCCCTACCCCAAATCACAATTTTTAAGAAAAACGTATTAAAGAAATAATAAAAAGGTACACTTTGACTTTTATGTAGGAAAGAGAATGTATTAAAGAAGTAATAAGTGTATTGGGAGTGGGTAAGAGTGGGCCAGGGGAGTGACATTTCTTGTAAATAAGAAAACATTACAAGGATATCATGGTCATTTAACAGCCCAAAAACTTACTAAATAAGGAAAGAGGGAAGAAAACGTGACTATCATTAATAAGGAAAGAAGGAAGAATAGGCTGAATAAGAAGGAGTAATTAAATAAGAAATTGTGGGCCACAAATATTAAAAAATGAATAAAATAAGAATAAAAGAGTTGTGTTGAGTTTTATAATAGGAGAGAGAAATTAATAAAATAAGAATAAAAGTTTCGAAAATCGGAAAGGGGAAGAAAATCGAATAATCCGTTTTAGGAAATAGGGAAGAAAATATGGATTATGAGGGAGTATATATTAGAAGTTATGTCGAAAATTTAATCGACTTATGAATAGTATCCAAAAAGTGAAATGTATAGAATTGATTAGAATAGAGAAAGTAATACAGTACAAAGTATTTATCTAGTACAGGGGACCACGCAAACAGCCTGAGTGGGGCTAGGCCGCGGGTTAACCTGCGATTTCAGATCCAGTAGTCAGGCCGTTTAGGAGTCGGCTAGAGGAGCCAGGCTTCCCTTAATTAACCCGTCTTGAGTCTTGACTCTAACCCGTCCCGTGACCATGTCCATACCCTGACAAAGACAAATTAAAGAGTATCAACTTCTTCATAAATAGTGCTGATAAACAAACAGTTCGACACAAAACTATTAATAAAGCTTTCATCGATGTCAAAAGCGTTACACATACACTTTAAATCGACCCTAGTTTGGTCCAACATAGTGTCACAACATTCGTATGTTTGCTAGTTGCACACTTGCACTCTGTAATTATATGTATGGCCTAACTAGCACCAAAACGGACAAAGACACGACACGGACGCGGGACACGACATCCCATGAAATTTAGGACACGGGACACGACATTTAAATATAATAAAATATATATTTATGGTTATAAATAAGGTATAATTTTATTTTTATCACCTATTTGAAGCTAAATCTAAACAAGTAAAGGTGCAATTCGACATTTTGTATAATAATTCTCATTTTTTCACCCAACCTCATCTTTTAATCAATCTTTTTTAAAATTTTATTACTCGTCCAAACTATAATATGTTTAGTCATGTGTCCAACGAGTGTCGTGTGTCCGAGTGTCAGACACGGTGTCGGACACGGGACGACTAATTAGGAGAAGTGTCTGTGCTACCTAATGTATGACCTGAATCGTGAGAGTGCACCCACACCTTAGTAAACAATTAACTCGTAAACTTAATAAAAAATTACTTAACAATTACATATTAGTAATTGGTATCGATTAATCGTTTTAATATAAATCAGCTAAAAAAACAATTAAAACTCCCCTCAATTATTAAAGTATAAAAACAAAAAAATTGTCGAATTTAATGGTTTTAAAATTGTTTATATTGACGTTTATGTTACTATGGTTTGCGCCACCAATATTCGCAAAACCATGGACGGCTACTAGTCCGACCCCATGCGTTACAAAAGTATTTAAAGGTTTTTGTAGCGAATTATTTGTTCACGTATAAAATGTTGTGACACTATGTTGGACCAAGCTAGGGCCGATTTAAAGTGTATGTGTAACGCTTTTGACATCGATGAAAGCTTTATTAATAGTTTTGTGTCGAACTGTTTGTTTATCGGCACTATTTATAAAGAAGTTGATACTCTTTAATTTGTCAGGGTATGGTCGTACTCTTCTCTTCTCTGAAGTTAGTACTCCTTCGTCTCGATTAATTATTTGCTAGTTATCTTTTTGTGGTTGATATTTTAAACAATAAAAAAAATGGTTTAACTTTTTCATAATTTGTACGTAATAATTTGTTAAAATTTAAATAGAATACGATATATGATACCAAGCAAATATTATAGTTTATAATTTTATATTGGGTTGTATTTATTTTTCTGAATTTTTTTTGACTCGTTTTATTGTTTAGGTTTTTTAAGCAAATCATATAACAAATACAGTCGATTTTGTCTTACAAGATGGTTACAGAATAACCACCAATATACTACACTTCATGTTTCTTTAAAAAACCGGTTCAGGGTAATGAGGTTTACATCCTCAATATTTCATGTTAGTAATTTATCTTAAAAGGATCGAGCACTCGATCATCTAGATCCCCGTCCCTACGCGCGTATATTGTGGAAAAACTCTTGAACTGGAAGGGCCTAAATAAAGGACGATTACCGCCGTCATCTGTTCTTGCTGGCTTGATAATGCATTCTTGTGCCGGATGGAAAAAAAAGGATATGCTTATTCGAGATTCACTTGAATTTGTTACCGCTCTATGCACTCCACTCTTCAGTTTTCCATTGCTAACAACCTGCATTTTTGCGACTAAATGGAGTAAACGTGTGGCTAAGACGAAACGTAAGTTGAAATTGGAAGGTAATACAGACTCACAGAGAATTCAGAGATAATTAAATAGTGAAAAGTGCAAGGTAGTTCGGTTAAAGGAAATATACGCACCTCAAGTTGGTTGCCTATGATAACAACAAAAGAATTAGGAAGAGTCTCAACGTCGAACCATTGTCCATCTTTTCGCACTTGAAGTCCGGGAATTTGACTCGGAAACAGAATTGTCAAAATGCTTCGATCCGTATGCTCGGGTAGCCCTATCGTCAAACTCGGATCCGGGCATGGTGGATAATAATTAGCAGATAGGATGTGATCTTTACTCAATTGACCCGATAAGTATTCTTTTTCGAGACCAAGCCCTTCCGATAATAGCTCCATCACCTTTGCTCCTATATGCCTTACTGCAGTAACATATGCCCCAACCACCTCCCTAGTAATCATTATGTAAACATATTTATTAACCAATATTAACAAAAAAATATGCATTATCATTTTTACAAGGGTTAAAACTAAAAAAGTGCATGCTTTCGTAGGTTATCATTAGTATGAATAATGGTAGTGGTTATATATGTGGAGTAATTAAGTACGGTAACTCTGAAATACGACTATTCCTGCTTATTAGTTGTGACAGTTTCAAGGTTGCGATATCTCATAACCTTTTATCAAAGTCGGCTGGTGTGAGTGGTAAGAGTTTTCATCTCTTAAACAAATGGTCAATGGTTTTATTTTTGATCTTACGAATAAAAAACCTAAACTTGAACTTTCAGTACCCGAAAGAGATTGTCGGTCAACACACAAAAAAAGACACCTCATAGCCACATTTTCTTTAAAGATACTATAAAACGGTTCGAGACGTTAAATGCTTATACCGGTAATTATTAGGTTTTCGGGGCCAATGTAGCTTGCAATCCTCTAAGGGACTACAAGTAAGCTTCAAAAGCTCCCTCCAATAGTGAATTTGTTTAGTATCGGCAATGCTGCTGCCTGTTGAAAATAGGCATATCTCGTTTGTTGTACTTGATTTCTCTTCACTTGACATCTCAAAGAATTCCTTATAAACTTCCATGGTAGTACTAGTGATTTCCATGGGGAATCCATGATTGATCACCTACTCCAACGAACAACAACAACAACAAAAATATTAGAGTTTTAATCTTAAAACTAGGTTTGAACCTGTGAAATCACGGGTCTCTGCTTTCAAAATTTTACATAAATGTCGTTAATCATAATAAAGATATAACGATTTAATCATGGTAAATATATAATTATAACTCATAGTATTCTTATTCAATTTGATCGTTTTACTGAGTAAGACCGTCTCACACTATAACTTTTGTACATCAAAATATGCAAAACATCAAAATATATACTATTCTGAGTTAATAACAAATATAACAATAACTATAACCCATAGTTTTCTTATCAAATTGCACTGTCTTAATGTGTAAATCCGTCTTGCACTATAACTTGTATACAACTCGTATACATCAAAATATAAAATGAAAAGCATAACATTCTAAGCTAATAACTAATAATTTCGTAATAATTATTTCAATATGTGAAAACATTAAAGTAGGAAAATAGATTAAGATAAAACTCGAATGCGAATAACATAAAATAAGAAAACCCATGAAAAAACTCTTATCTAACTACGAAACCCAATTTCACAAACATAAATATTGAAACTCATATATAAGCTTAACTCATGATCGTTTGCCTACTGTCATCTATATTTCTCTATTTTTAACTTTACGGATGTGGTATATTGGATAGAATGTTGATCGTCGCCGACACTGAGTTTTTGTAGCTTGATCTACTGGTAATTAATTTTATTTTGGAGTAATTATTGTTTTATTAATTTTTGTGGGGTATGTGTGACAAATGCAAGTAAAACCACTATTTATATTGAATTTTGTAGTAGGTATTTGTCGAGTTCGATAACTTATAAAGATAATATTTATCTATTGAGCTATTTTTGGTCAATATATTTGCGGGAATGAAAAATATAATTTTAAAAAATACCGAGATTATTATCGTTATTATTATGATTTTTATATTCTGTAATATATTCAAAAATCTTGGAAGTAGTGATACTTAGCCTTATCTCAGATAATCAATGGCTTATCACAGAATTGGTGCGGTCAGACTTACCTTAGACATCATTCGGCGATAAAATCATTCAGTTATTATTCTTTTCAGATTAGGTCAGTTAATTGTGCATAATTCATGGATTCACGGAATCTTGAAATTTTGTTTAGGAAATTAATTGTGCATCATATCTTTCAGTTGTTATTATGATTCTTTTCAATTTAAGAAATTTACACAAAATTAACGTGATTCACGAAATTTACAAAATTTGTTTTGGAAATTAATTTATTGACCTTGTTTCACGGATTTTAAAAGTTTTGTTTTGCAAATTAATTTCAATCAAATCTTTCGGTTATTATTATTATTCTTTTCAGTTTAGTTTATTGACCATGATTCACGGATTTTAAAAATTTTGTTTTGGAAATTAATTTTAATCAAATCTTTAGGTTATTATTATTATTCTTTTCAGTTTAGGAAATTTATTGAACATGATTCACGGATTTTGAATATTTTTGTGTTGTATATTAATTTATTTTTAAAATTTATATAGAGTAATATGTTAGTAGGCTTTAAGTCGCGCCACGTAAGACGGAGCTTGTTTTATGTGATGCCACGTCAGCGGCTTGGCTTCTACATTAGATAAATATATGATGACTCAAATTGGCTAATATAAATCACCTTGTTAATGGCACAAACTACAAAATCTCAATCCCGTCTTATTTAACTTGATTCATCTATTCTTTTGTTGGGGACATGTAACCATGCACGTTGTTGATCTACCTAGTCACTTTTTAATTAAATCTCATGTATTTTTCCACCAACCTTTTCACCAACTTTTTTAATTTTTCCTCATTAGTTGCGGCCAACCGATCAAGTGTTCAAACAAATCCCTTTACTATAAAAGGGATAGCTTTTAGAGGCTTTTCATTGGCCGCATCATTTAGGGTAGATGGGTCCTACCATCATCTTCTTCTATTTAATTAATCTCCCTCCTCCATTTTTTTTTACAAACTTCCAATTTCAAAATATTCATTTTCTTATTTTAAGTTTATGATACAAAGTTTATTTACATAAAATTTTATGCAAAACAAAAAGAAAAAAAATGAAAAAATGTTTTGAAATTCATATGTTTAACGATTATAAATTAATAAATCTCAAACTACTAAATTAAAAAATAACAATCAAAATGAATAATAACAAATAAAATATAGACAAGTAAATTTATATAATTATACACCAAATTAACACGGAGATCCAATTTATAATATCTGGATGAAAATAACCGAAAAGAAATCAATTTAAATTAATTATCGGAAATAAAAATCATGAATAATCATTTTGTAGGTTGAAAAAAACAACCTTATATATGGTCAGGTTATTTTTGGGTAGGTAGATAGACGGAGTTTATATTATATGGTCGTATTCATCCTACACATATATATTTGAGTCGTCTTAAATAAAAATTTGTTTATCTTTATATTGTCGAACTAACACTTTGTTTTACTTACATTTAAGTTAAGCGTGTAAATTATTTATACATGTTAGATTGATATAAATGTAATCCTAAAATCATACTTTTCTTTTAAATATATTACTTACTAATTAATTTTTTCAATTTAATACAAATAAACTCGTGCATTTTTTGCACGAGAGTAAAACTAGTTAAGTAACAAAGAGTCAAGTTTATCAAAAGAGGATGGTATTACTTAAATACTGCCGTTTTGATTAACATGGTCCTCCACCATCACGAACTTAGTTGAGGATGATCTTTACAATACTGGAACGATAAGTATTTTAGATAAAGTCTTATTATGTTATAAATAATAAATTGATGAAAATAATTGGAATTAATCTGTCAATTTTAATTAGTAAAAATATCAAAATTTCTCTCTAATCTCTCGATACCACGCTTTAATAATTATAGAGCCGAAGTTAAAATTCAAATTTCTATTAAAAACTTGTCAAATTCTGCAAGTGATTGGCACTAATACTACTCGTACATTACTACTCAAGTAGAATGCGAAAATATGTTATCATACATTCTAAAAAATAAAATATATTCTGTCAATTTTATTTCGTAAAAATATCAAATTTTCTCTTTGATTATTCAAATAACATGTGAAAAATAACTTATTGTACATTTTAAAAAATAAAATATTTTCTTTAGATAATCTTAAGTTAAGATGTACTCGGAATCGTTTTAAATAACATTGAAATGAAAGGAGCTTTGTGAGAGAGTTTAATTAGAAAGAGGTTCGACATACTTGGAACAATCCATAAGACATCTTATCCTTTATTATCTGTTGCCCATTAGTTTTTTCATCATGGAGATCAACAATTGGAATTGCGGTTTGCCGTACAGCTTGTAAATCTGGTCTTTTTTCCGGTGGAAATATATAGTTTTCAGGCACCTTGCTTTTTGTTAAGCAGCTTAACAAAGACGTTTCCATTAAATTGTGCTCTTTTTTACGTGTTTAACAAGTTGTGAAAAAAACTCACACACTCTAATACCAGGGGTCGAAATTATTTAAATAGAAAATATTTTTTTTGAATGGAAAAAATCGTTTTATTAAATAAAAAATATTTTGATACAAAGAACAATTTGAATCTTAGATATAACCTGGTTGGATATGATTTGTTTTCCTTAAATGTTATCATTTATTTCTTTAAATATCACCATTTATTTCTTTAAATATAAGCTCTATTTTGGTATAATATTTTAGTTAATTTATCTAGCGAAAATTTTGGGACATGCTAAATCCCAGCACATCATTTTACTCAATCCCACACATTTTCACACTTATTCCGAATATGCCCTTCTCATTTTTATCATCTCCACCAAAAAAACAAGAGAGAAACAAAACCCCAAAAATCAACTCCTCCCAAAAACTTACTTCAGGTGCTGATTTTAGTGCAATTGAATTTCCCGATTTCAACAATTGTTCTAAAATCCGATTTTACGGCAATTAGAATCTATATCTATATATAAGTATAAAAGAAGAATCACTATGCATTAGATTGGACACGTGTCACTTCCACGTTAAAAATTTTCCCGCTCAAAACTTAAAATCCTAAAATTATGCTGTGAATCTTTTACTTGAACAATATGTATATGGACAATATCTTCTCAAAAGATTTTTCTACCATTTTTATATTACATTAAAAACTTAGCCAAGTTACCCTCTTATTGTATCTTTTATTTGGCAATTTCTTTCCGTATAAAAATATATTGCTCATCTCTACTCACATGGAGATTTATATTTAAAATTTTATACTCATAAAATTAATAATCAGCTTTATTAGATTGCAAAGTTACACGAGAATGTATTTTGTTAACATTTCATCTATAAATTTTTCTCACATAAGTATTACATAATAGAATTTAAAGAATATAATTTATAAAATGAACACCTAAAAAAATTTGTGTAGTAAAATTAAGAAGGTGCGATGTTAAAGTATTACATCTTAATTATATATTTTAAATTATGTTGCCTGACTGATAAAATATATTTAACATTATATTAAGAGTCCATATATTTAACATTATATTAAGAGTATTTGTTCCTGTTAATTTATATGGACTCTTAATATAATTATTAAGAAATGTTATAGAGCAAAGTTAAATATTTATATCCCACATTTAAAATATTGTATGATTTTTAAATATATGGACTCTTAATATAATTATTTATATATTTTATAAGAAATGTTATAGAGCACGGTTAAATATTTATATCTCATATTTAAGATATAACAACCCAATTCTATCAAATACTCATGTTAATGTGTTAATAAATAAATATATCTTTTTAAAGACCAAATGATGCGTGCATATATCAATTAATTTGTAAAATATATTCTATCTCTACTCAAATTAGATTTATATTTAAAATTTTGTTTCACATAAAGTATAGACTATTACACAATATATCGAATATTAATTTAATTTTTCGTACTTTATGATATATTAAGGGCTGTTAAAATAATAATAGTTTTGCGTAAAAAGTATCGCATGTTACATAAAATATAAGATGTATAAAAAATAGTTTATATTTGACTAATACTTGACAATACATGGCAAACACCATGTTTATTTACAAAAAAAATAAGTTTGAAAGATGTCAAAAATAAAAGCAGTGGCAAGATGACCTGCAATCATAGTTAGATAAGTGAATTAAGATAGTTATGAATATACGTAGGGTTAATCTGTCCCCTATGCAGCTACGCCATAACGATTATGTGCCGGTTTGGCAATGGTTTTGTTTTGGACCCATAATTAAGAATAAGTTTACAAGTAAAAAATGAATGTATGACGTACCAAACTGATCATGGATATATAATTGTACTATATCGTATTGACAATAACATAATTTTATGTGCCCTCAAAATCAATTGATTTACGAGAACGGACATGGTTTATACATTTGTACTCGACAATTTATGTATTCAATCTTGAGATACGAGTTAAGGGACTTGAAAAGTTATTTTATGGTGGATGTATTATGCATAGACCTGTCAAATGGCTCGGGCTAAAATACGCGTCGGCTCATATGGGTTATGGGTCGGTTTAGGTTTAGAATACGGCTCAAGAAAAATTTCTAACGTTTTTTACATTAATTTTTTTTAAAAAAAAGAAACTAAAAATATTTCTAAAATAATATTTTAATCATATTCAATTTACATTAGTATTTTGTGAAAACTAATCATAATTTTTTCCCAACTCTTTAGCTTTGGTGTAGTGTAGAGCTAATACATGTTACCCAACTAATAGGATTCGTTTTTAACCCATACGTGATAAGGGAGCATCTCTTAATGACGATATTATTGTATTAAAAAACAAAAAAAAGAAATAGATTATTTAAATATTTTGATTATTATAATGATTAGAAATAATTATTTGTTCTAAACTATGAAAATTAGCTAATTAACAATGGAGTGACTAATAAATCTTTTCTATTTGTTAATTACATCATGTCATTCATTAAAGTTGATTTCGGGATACATATTTCTATGTAATATCGTTTATAGAAAAAGTTTTACATTTCGACTAATATCATATTACAGTATACGAGTTTAAAACTTAATTACAAATATTATCTACATATGTCCGTGCATTTTTGCACGGGTGCTAAACTAGTATAAGTATAAAGGAAGAACCGCTATACATTAAACTTGACACGTGTCACGCTACCGTTGATTTGTTTCCCGCCTAATCCAAACCCTAAAGATGAATACAATGAATTATTTTAAATATTGTTATTTTAGATTATTACCTTCCTTAAAAAAACTATTCTATCATTTTCAAGATTATATTTTCCCAAAGTACAAATTCTTTAGCTTCGAATGTCAAACTCTCCAGTTAGTCATACTTTAATTTCTGCGATTATTTTTTTATTATAGTTCAATTTTGATGAAACTTTTTTGCATAACTAAATTGATTTATACAAATATTATCCATATATCATGTTATACATTTTCAGGACAGTGAAATTTTTTTAAAGATATTTGTTCATCAGAACTTTTATCCACTAATTTAATTAAATTTTTTACTATTGTCTTTTAATTTCAAGGGATAAAAGAGATAAATGTGAATTGTAGATTTTTTATTATAGTTCAGTTTTGATGAAACTTTTTTGAATTCGAGTCATTTTGGGTTGCGGGTCAAGATTTTAGATTTACATGTCTTTGACCATGAGAAATATCTAAGTGGTCTCTATTTTCCCCAAAGTAATCACTATTGACTAAAATGTTTTTGTGCGACGGTCGTACGTGCGACCAACAGAAAATTTACCAATCCAATATTGAAGCAACAATGTGAAATCAGTCAATCGAATATTGTGAGACTGTGAGTGGCTCGTAGAAGTTAGAAAAATAATAGGTAAGGAATTTATGCCTGCAATTACGTGATGAAATTGTTCATACAAAATTTGACATAAAGAAGACAAAGAATAAGAACAAAAGGAGATGATCATACACCGAATGTTATGTTATTGAATTGAACAGTACGAAACAATCCTTAATTACTGATTGAGACGCCATTTTTACAACACAACGGAGAAGAAGAAGTCACTTTGAATCCGATGCTGATGCTGATGCTGATAAGATCATGACGACGAGGATGATCAAGATTAAGCCTATAAATACCCACAACTCGGCTTCTATGTCTCTCATCTCTCACTTCACTGTTTTTTTTAATTGCCGACCCGACTCAAAATCACCCGATCCGTTTGCTTAAACACTTCATCATCTCTCATCTGTCAATTAATCGGAATTACTCTTTTTCATACGAATTTTAATATTTCACAAAGAATGAATCTATTAACTTGCAGGTTAAGAAATGGCCCGCCAAATGATTTCCCAATAGAATACTTAGTAGATGAGTCTGATAGACCCAACTCTATGGAATTATCGGCTTCGCAATGGGTCGATATTCCAACAATTAGTTTGGCCCAAACACGCTTCAACAACCTTTACGATCTCCAAAGGCTTGTTGACGATGTATGTGCAGCTTCTGCCAGTTACGGCATGTTTCAGGTTTGTTTTATTTGCTCTATTTTTCGTAATTTGTAGTATGCTTATTTATAACGTATTTATAATATATATAACAATAGGTCTTATTTGTGATTCTGATTAATTTCTCATACAAATTTGTTTTGTCTTTAAAGTGGTGGATCACGGTGTACCCGAGTCTGTTTTGACTAACGCAATGACGGAAGGAGTTGGTTTTTTTCAAATGACAAACCAAGAGTTGGAAGCGTTTTCCGAACCATTAGAAGGAAGACGCTTCCTACACACGAGTAGTCAGATGCATGCTTGTGGATTAAAAACAATTAACTTTTACTGGAGGGATGCGTTGATCCTTGGATTAAACAGTCCAAGGCCAACCCAAGGTTGGCCCGTCCACCCTCCCCTTTTAAGAAGTCGTATTTGGGAATTCGTGGTGCCTTCCAGTAACGCCATATTGGTTACGCTGGGACGTCAAATGGAGATCGTCACAAATGGAATATTGAAGACTCCCGAGCATAGTGTCATCGTGAATTCTCAAGTGCCCCGGACAAGTATTACCTACAATTCAAGCCCGTCTGATACATATGTTGTGGGACCCGCGGAAGAACTGACAAGAACCATGCTTCCTCGGTACCGAACGTTCTTGTATGGAAATTATATATGGCATCATATAACAGACCATACGACCGCATTGCAAAATTTTATGTATTAGATTGTATTTTGCAAGGAGAAAGTGTAGTTTGTTAAATAATTTTTGTGATTCCATGCTCTTTTTACAATAATACGTTTATAATATGGCCATAATCTTATTAAATTAGTGATGATCTTCTTATTAGCTTGCAAGAATGATCAATAATGTTCTTATTATTAGCAATAGTAACTCGAAAGCATCTATGGTTTATAAGTCTTGAACCATCTACGGTCCTTGCATACATGCTTTGTAGCACCCGAATTAATCCACCAAGCAAAATCGTCATCCCGTACATAAAATGCCTCAAAAATTAGTGGTATATAGTTAACAACATGTTTAATACCATTGTCAAAAATCTGACTTTGATATGTAGGAGAGCCTTTGTCCTTTATTTAACCCTTGTCCGGATTTGTTTTAGAACTTAGAAACCTTATTGGTATGTTGCATACTTGCACTAGGTAAGGGTAAAATTATCCGCTAGACTCCCTAAAGTGTTAAAACTCTGGCACATCAGTTTTCCACTAACTTTTATTATTTCTTTATTGTTTAAATTTATCTCATACTATAAACATCAAACTCTACTTTTCCACTACACCTTAATACATTGTAGTCATCTATTGGTTGTAAATATAAAAACGTGGGGTCAAGACTCTACAAAAGTCTTAAGTTAAGTCTTGGATTTTCAATACTCAACTTATGACATTGTTAAAATTCGAGTAGATTATTAGTAGTCTTGAGTAGGAATGACAGTCTCACCCTGACCCTGTGGATATCCATCCACCCAAAATTAAATGGGTAGGATATGGATGATGATTTTTTTTTTTACAATTTAGGGTGGGATATGGATATGGGTGAATTTAGGGTCGGGTATGGATCATGGTTTACCACCCGCTTATCACCCGCTGGATATCCTAAATTAATAAGTATAATTATTTTTTCCTAAAAAGTATTAATAAATATTTTGATTAGAAAAATGCTTTCAATTTGTAAAATTTTATTAAAATAAACTTAGAAACTACTCGTTAATGTTTTGTTACACTTTTTTTTATGGGCGTGTAAAGCTTGTGCGGATTAGTTTCGCAGTTGTAAGTTGTAAAATTGTAAATATGGTTAACAGAATTAAAATTTATATTCAATTTTCTCAAAAAACTATGTAATCCGGAATTGTTTGGTAATGTACGCTTTAAATTTTATCGTCTTAGGTGTTTATTTTTGATATATCGTTTTGAAATTTATTAGAGTGGAAATATCCAACAGGTGCCCACTCCACCCGCTTCACCCGGTGGATATGGATATGGATGGATGAAAAAATATTAAACGGATAAGGGTGAGATATGGATGACCACAAATTAAATGGATATAGATATGGATATGGCTCCACCCCATCCATATGGCTCCGCAATCGATTTTGTCTTACAAGATGGTTACAGAATAACCACCAATATACTACACTTCATGTTTCTTTAAAAAACCGGTTCAAGGTAATGAGGTTTACATCCTCAATATTTCATGCTAGTAATTTATCTTAAAAGGATCGAGCACTCGATCATCTAGGTCCCCGTCCCTACGCGAGAATATTTCGCAAAAACTCTTGTACTTGAAGGACCTAAATAAAGGACGATTACCACCGTCATCTGTTCTTGCTGGCTGGATAATGCATTCTTGTGCCGGGTGGAAAAAAAAGGCTATGCTTATTCGAGATTCACTTGAATTTGTTACCGCTCTATGCACTCCACTCTTCAGTTTTCCATTGCTAACAACCTGCATTTTTGCGACTAAATGGAGTAAACGCGTGGCTAAGACGAAACGTAAGTTGATATTGGAAGGTAATACAGACTCACAGAGAATTCAGAGATAATTAAATAGTGAAAAGTGAAAGGTAGTTCGGTTAAAGGAAATATACGCACCTCAAGTTGGTTGCCTATGATAACAACAAAAGCATTAGGAAGAGTCTCAACGTCGAACCATTGTCCATCTTTTCGCACTTGAAGTCCGGGAATTTGACTCGGAAACAGAATTGTCAAAATGCCTCGATCCGTATGCTCGGGTAGCCCCATCGTCAAACTCGGATCCGGGCATGGTGGATAATAATTAGCAGATAGGAGGTGATCTTCACTCAATTGACCCGATAAGTATTCTTTTTCGAGTCCAAGCCCTTCCGATAATAGCTCCAAGACCTTTTCTCCTATATGCCTTACTGCAGTAACATATGCCCCAACCACCTCCCTAGTAATCATAATGTAAACATATTTATTAACCAAAAAAATATGGTTTATCATTTTTACAAAGGTTGAAACTAAAAAAGTACGTGTTTTCGTAGGTTATCATTAGTATGAATAATGGTAGTGGTTATATATATGGAGTAATTAAGTACGGTAACTCTGAAATACGACTATTCTTGCTTATTAGTTGTGACAGTTTCAAGGTTGCGATATTTCATAACCATTTATCAAAGTCGGCTGGTGTGAGTGGTAAGAGTTTTCATCTCTTAAACAAATGGTCAATAGTTTTATTTCTGATCTTACGAATAAAAAATCTAAACTTGAACCTTCAGTACCCGAAAGAGATTGTCGGTCAACACAAAAAAAGACACCTCATAACCACATTTTCTTTAAACATACTATAAAACGGTTTGAGACGTTAAATGCTTATAATGCATTATAAATAAGAATTTGAGGAATATAACCGGTAATTATTAGGTTTTCGGGGCCAATGTAGCTTGGCATCCTCTAAACAAGTATGCTTCAATTTCTGCCTCCAAAAGTGAATTTGTTCCGTATCATAATTGCTCGTGCTTATTTCAAATTGGCATATCTTGTTTGTTGTACGTGATTTTTCTTCACTTGACATCTCAAAGAATTCCTTAAAAACTTCCATGGTAGTACTAGTGATTTCCATGGGGAATCCATGATTTATCACCTACTCCAAAGAACAACAACAACAACATCAGAGTTTTAATCTTAAAACTAGGTTTGAACCTGTAAAATTCACGGGTCTGCTTTCAAAATTTTACATAAATATCGTTAATCATAGTAAAGATATAACGATTTAATCATGGTAAATATATAATTACAACTCATACTCCCTCCTATTCCATATTTTGTTGTGTAAAAAATTAGATGGGGTTTAGTGTTAGGAGAGAGGGATAAATAATTAGGATTTAAATAAGAAATTGTGGGGCCAAAAACATTAAAAAAGAATAAAATAGGAGTAAAAAAGTTGGGTGGAGTTTGATAATAGGAGAGAGAAATGAATAAAATAAGAATAAAAGTTTCCAAAATAAGAAAGGGGAAGAAAACCTGAATAATTCGTTTTAGGAAATAAGAAAGAAAATATGGAATAGGAGGGAGTAGTTTTTTTATTCAATTTGATCGTTTTACCGAGTAAGACCCAATTTCGTAAATATCGTTAATCATAGTAATGAAATGCATAACATTCTAACTTAATAACTAATAATTTCGTAATAATTATTTCAATATGTAAAAACATTAAAGTAGGAAAATAGATTAAGATAAAACTCGAATGCGAATAACATAAAATAAGAAAACCCATGAAAAAACTCTTATCTAACTACAAAACCCAATTTCACAAACATAAATATTGAAACTCATAAGCTTAACTCATGATCGTTTGCCTACTGTCATCTATATTTCTCTAGTTTTAACTTTACGGATGTGGTATATTGGATAGAATGTTGATCGTCGCCGACACTGAGTTTTTGTACCTTGATCTACTGGTAATTAATTTTATTTTGGAGTAATTATTGTTTTATTAATTTTTGTGGGGTATGTGTGACAAATGCAAGTAAAACCACTATTTATATTGAATTTTGTAGTAGGTATTTGTCGAGTTCGATAACTTATAAAGATAATATTTATCTATTGAGCTATTTTTGGTCAATATATTTGCGGGAATGAAAAATATAATTTTAAAAAATACCGAGATTATTATCGTTATTATTATGATTTTTATATTCTGTAATATATTCAAAAATCTTGGAAGTAGTGATACTTAGCCTTATCTCAGATAATCAACGGCTTATCACAGAATTGGTGCGGTCAGACTTACCTCAGACATCATCCGGCGATAAAATCATTCAGTTATTATTCTTTTCAGATTAGGTCAGTTAATTGTGCATAATTCATGGATTCACGGAATCTTGAAATTTTGTTTAGGAAATTAATTGTGCATCATATCTTTCAGTTATTATTATGATTCTTTTCAATTTAAAAAATTTACACAAAATTAACGTGATTCACGGAATTTACAAAATTTGTTTTGGAAATTAATTTATTGACCTTGTTTCACGGATTTTAAAAGTTTTGTTTTGCAAATTAATTTCAATCAAATCTTTCGGTTATTATTATTATTCTTTTCAGTTTAGTTTATTGACCATGATTCACGGATTTTAAAAATTTTGTTTTGGAAATTAATTTTAATCAAATCTTTAGGTTATTATAATTATTCTTTTCAGTTTAGGAAATTTATTGAACATGATTCACGGATTTTGAATATTTTTGTGTTGTATATTAATTTATTTTTAAAATCTATATAGAGTAATATGTTAGTAGGCTTTAAGTCGCGCCACGTAAGACGGAGCTTGTTTTATGTGATGCCACGTCAGCGGCTTGACTTCTACATTAGATAAATATATGATGACTCAAATTGGCTAATATAAATCACCTTGTTAATGGCACAAACTACAAAATCTCAATCCCGTCTTATTTAACTTGATTCATCTATTCTTTTGTTGAGGACATGTAACCATGCATGTTGTTCATCTAGCTAGTCACTTTTTAATTAAATCCCATGTATTTTTCCACCAACCTTTTCACCAACTTTTTTAATTTTTCCTCATTAATTACGACCAACCGATCAAATGTTCAAACAAATTAAGTAACAAAGAGTCAAGTTTATCAAAAGAGGATGGTATTACTTATATACTGTCGTTTTGATTAACATGGTCCTCCACCATCATGACCTTAGTTGAGGATGATGTTTACAATACTGGAACGATAAGTATTTTAGATAAAGTCTTATTATGTTATAAATAATAAATTGATAAAAATAATTGAAATTAATCTGTCAATTTTAGTTAGTAAAAATATCAAATTTTCTCCCTAATCTCTCGATACCACGCTTTAATAATTATAGAGCTGAAGTTAAAATTCAAATTTCTATTAAAAACTTGTCAAATTTTGCTAGAGATTGGCACTAATACTACTCGTACTTGATTACTCAACTAGAATGCGAAAAATAAGTTATCGTACATTCTAAAAACTAAAATATATTCTCTAAATAATCTTAAATTAAGATGTACTCGAAATCGATTTAAATAATATTGAAATGAAAGGAGCATTGTGAGAGAGTTTAATTAGAAGGAGGTTGGACATACTTGGAATAATCCATAAGACATCTTATCCTTTACTATGTGTTGCCAATTGGTTTTTTCATCATGGAGATCAACAATTGGAATAGCGGTTTGTCGTACAGCTTGTAAATCTGGTCTTTTTTCTGGTGGAAATATATAGTTTTCAGGCACCTTGCTTTTTGTTAAGCAATTCAACAAAGACGTTTCCATTAAATTGTGCTCTTTTTTCGTGTTTGAGAAGTAGTGCAAAAACTCACACACTCTAATACCAGGGGTCGAAATTATTTAAGTAGAAAATATTTTGATACAAAGAACAATTTGATTCTTAGATATAACCTTGTTGGATATGATTTATTTTCCTTAGATGTTATCATTTATTTCTTTAAATATCGCCATTTATTTCTTTAAATATAAACCCTATTTTGGTATACTATTTTAGTTATCTGGCGAAAATTTTAACCACATTATGTTTCAGTAAGTATTCGACGTGTAGCTTATTTTACAAGCTTGCTGAAATAACTACTCTAGCATGTTAAACATAAGTTATAGGAGTATGTAACTTACTTATTTTTGTTACCCTCCCAATTGTTACGGCAGTAATAAAATCATAATTATGTCAATTTATGAGATAATCCCTTATTCAATTAGAAGTTTATTTCCTCCTTTATTAACGGATTTAACTAACTATTTACATTTTATATTTTGTCATGATTTAACATGTAACAAATCCCTCATTGATCTCCCCATGACCTCTCCTTAAAAGGTATCACAAATTTTCATTTGTGACGGGTATATGGGTCAAATACTAAGTACATAGGTAAGATATGATAAAAGATAAAAGTAAAGTGTGTAGGGAGTAGCATTTTGTTGTCTTATCAAATCAGGTGATTAGTATTTAACCCGTCGTAAATTTTAAACAGATACGTTGTTATAAGGAAGACTAATTGAAAAAAGTATTTTGAAAAACAAATTAAAAAATCTAGTTGAATCCTCTTTCTATAAAAGGAACAACATTTAGAGAAATCTGATTGGTTATTGAATTTTAAGTAAGAAGTTAATTTTCGTTGATGTAGAGTCCTCCATGATCATTAAAAGTTAATTAATTACTCTCTTCGCCATTTTCTCTATATATTCTTCTATTAATTCAACTAGCTTAGAACCCGTGCAAATTGCACGGAAATACATAGTTGAATGTTCTATTTTTATATATAGATAAATGTTTAAAACGTAAAAATCAGAATAACATTGTTATCAATATACTCGTATATGTTAGAATTAGTTAGACGACATTTCATCTTTTGGAATTGGAGACTTAGAGTAATGTTTGGTCTCGACTTTTATCTTTATTTATAAGTTCCTATTTTCCGTTGCCCGACAATTATGGTTTTTCCCTTACTATCTACATTATTTTCGTCATATTTCAATTTGAGAACAATAGTTGTTATATATCCGCAAATAGGTTGACCCGAGACTTGATATTGACCCAAACTAAATCACCCGAATATGACCCAAAATCCGAATTGATCTGACTCGGCCCGAAAATTACCCGAACTATTTTGACCCGTAACTGATCTAATCCGAAGTGGCATGATCTAAAACCACCCAACCTAAAAATAACCTGGAAAAACAAAACTCTAATGGCCAAAAAAAATGACTTGAAATGAGATTTCTCTCTTATTCATTGACCCGAAATAATCCAATCAACCCAACCATAATTATCTTGAAAAAATGATGAACCAAACTGACATGACCCGAATTTAATCCGACAGAACCCGAATTAAATTACATCAACAAATAGTACTTCTTTACAAATAAGAAATTATCGACCGAATAATACTCCGTAGACGTCGAATTACTCAAGTAAATTCAAATAGATAGAAATTAGATAGATTATTTTGAATAGGAGGGAGTTGTGGGGAATAAAGCATGTATTCGCCCCAAACTTGCAGGATTATAATGAAACATACAATTGTGATTATAGTCATAAGTTAATAAAAAGTATGAAAAAGAAATCAACCTTTGGTCCTTGTGCGAAAGGCCTAAGAACAGGAATTAACACAAATTCCCTCCTATAACTTGCACCCAAGACTTAGAATGAGACGTGGCCGCGTGTGCTAGAAATCCTCTCCAACTGCCTTGCAATATTGGGAGAGCTATTTAGGTTTTAGATGTGAGATCTGAGGTTTTGGGAGAAGAAAGCTCTCAAAACCCTAATTTTTCGTTGAGATTTGTTTAAACAGTGAAAACAAGAGTCCCTGACATAAGGAGAGTCCTCCTCCTTATGTAGCTCTTTTGGCCGAAATTTCCAATAGGGTAGGAGTGGGCTTTCCACTCTTACCTTATTCTAATAAATGTAAAAATCTAGTTGAATCCACTTTCTATAAAAGAAACAACATTTAGAGAAATCTGATTGGTTATTGAATTTTAAGCAAAAAGTTATTTGTTGATGTAGAGTCCTAGCTCCATGATCATTAAATGTTAATTAATTGCTCTCTTCCCCATCTTCTCTATATATTCTTCTATTAATTCAATTATTTCTTCTCTCTTAATTTGATAAACTCAAAAATCATTAAAATTAATTAGTTTTCAAAAATAATTAGGTTTAATTAACTTTTATTTCAAAGAAACAAACAATTAAATAGTCTAGAGATACTACATTGAGATAAAATAGTTAAATAATGAAAAGTATTTGTGTGGTTTAAGAAGATTGGAGAGAATGGATATATTATTGATTATAATTGCGGCCTTTGTGGGTAGAGAGATTAAAATAAGTAGTTTTGTGGGATAAGATGGGTTATTATTTGAGGTTGAAATGATGAAAAAAAAAGTATAACCGGTTTACTAAATATAGACAATGAAACATAATAAGTAGGAGGGAGTATTACACTAGTTATTTAGACATATTTATGAATAATTAAATATTTAAAAATATACCCGTCCGTAAATTTTTTTGCACGGGCATAAAACTAGGGAATAGAAGATTAGGAGTATAACCTAGTTCACCAAACAATGTTATTACACACATGCGACCAACTGAAAATAAAGTGTGTAGGGCGTAGCATTTTGTTATCTTATCAAATCATAGTATTATTGACTAGTCATAAGTTTTAATGGAGACGTCTGTCATAAGGAAGACTAACTGAAAAAGCATTTTGAAAAACAAATATAAAAATCTAGGTGAATAGAAGATTAGGAGGAGTATAACCTAGTTCACCAAACAATGTTATTACACAATTTTATGGTGCGACAGTTGTACGTGCGACCAACAGAGAATAAATCAATGAATACTGTGAACGGCTCGTAGAAGTTAGAAAAATAATCGGGAAGGAATATATAACTGCAAATCTGCAATTACGTGATGAAATTGTTCATCCAAAATTAGAAATAAAGAATCCTTAACTACTGATTGAGTCGTCTGTTTTACAGCACAACCGAGAAGAAATCGCTTTATTTGAATCTGATGCTAATGCTGATAAGATCATGACAACGAGGACCATGATGAAGATTAAGCCTATAAATACCCAGAACTCGGCTTCTATGTCTCTCATCTCTCACTTCACTGTTTTTTTAATTGTCGATCCGACTCAAAATCACCCAATCCGTTTGTTTAAACACTTCATCATCTCTCATCTGTCAACTAATCGGAATTAACCTTTCTCATACGAATTTTAACCCTAATAACCATTTAACAAATAAATGCAGTTGATTTTGTTTTACAAGATGGTTGTACCAACTACCAATATACTACACTTCATGTCTCTTTGAAAACAAGGTACAGGGCAATGAGGTTTACATCCTCTATATTTCATGCTAGTAGTTTATCTTAAAAGTATCAAGCGCTCGATCCACGAGATCGTCGCTGTTATGCATGTATGTTGTGGAAAAACTCTTGTACTGGAAGGGCCTAAATAAAGGACGATTATCGTCGTCATCTGTTTTTGCTGGTTGGATAATGCATTCTTGTGCCGGATTCATAAAAAAGCCTATGCTTATTCGAGATTCACTTGAATTTGTTACCACTCTATGCACTCCACTCTTCAGCTTTCCATTGCTAACAACCTGCATTTTTGCGACTAAATGGAGTAAACGTGTGGCTAAGACGAAACGTAATGTGATATTGGAAGGTAATACAGATTCACAGAGAATTCAGAGATAATTAAATAGTGAAAAGTGAAAGGTAGTTCGGTTAAAGGAAAAATACGCACCTCAAGTTGGTTGCCTATGATAACAACAAAAGCATTAGGAAGAGTCTCAATGTCGAACCATTGTCCATCTTTTCGCACTTGAAGTCCGGGAGTTTGACACGGAGCCAAAATTGACAAAATGCTTCGATCCGTATGCTCGGGTAGCCCTATCGTCAAACTCGGATCCGGGCATGGTGGATAACAATTAGCAGCTAGGATGTGATGTTTACTCAATTCACCGGATAAGTATTCTTTTTCGAGACCAAGCCCTTCCGATAATAGCTCCAACACCTTTGCTCCTATATGCCTTACTGCAGTAGCATATGCCCCAACTACCTCCCTAGTAATCATTATGTAAACATATTTATTAACCAAAAAAATATGCATTATCATTTTTACAAGGATTAAAACTAAAAAAGTGCGTGCTTTTGTAGGTTATCATTAGTATGAATAATGGTAGTGGTTATATATATGGAGTAATTGAGTACGGTAACTCTGAAATACGACTATTCTTGTTTATTAGTTGTTACAGTTTCAAGGTTGCGATATCTCATAACCCTTTATGAAAGTCGGCTGGTGTGAGTGGTAAGAGTTTTCATCTCTTAATTAAACAAGTGGTCAATAGTTTTATTTCTGATCTTACGAATAAAAAACGTAAATTTGAACCTTCAGTACCCGAAAGAGATTGTCGGTCAACCCAAAAAAAGACACCTCATAACCACATTTTCTTTAAAGATACTATAAAAGGGTTTGAGACGTTAAATGCTTATACCGGCAATTATTAGGTTTTCGGGGCCAATGTTGCTTGCAATCCTCTAAGGGACTACAAATAAGCGTGAAAAGCTCCCTCCAAAACTGAATTTGTTCATTATCATAAAGGCCGCTGCCTGTTGAAAATTGGCATATCTCGTTTGTTGTACTTGACTTCTCTTCACTTGACATCTCAAAGAATTCCTTAAACACTTCCATGGTAGTACTAGTGGTTTCCATGGGGAATCCATGATTGATCACCTACTCCAACGAACAACAACAACAACAACAACAATATTAGAGTTTTAATCTTAAAACTAGGTTTGAACCTGTGAAATTCACGGGACTGCTTTCAAAATTTTACATAAATATCGTTAATCATAGTAAAGATATAACAATTTAATCCTGGTAAATATATAATTATAACTCATAGTTTTCTTATTCAATTTGATCGTTTTACCGAGTAAGACCGTCTCACACTATAACTTTTGTACATCAAAATATGCAAAACATCAAACTATGAGTTAACAACTCGTATACACGATTCACGGATTTTGAAAATGATTGTGTTGGATATTAATTTATTTTTATTTATTTTTAAAATTTATACAGAGTAATATGTTAGTAGGCTTTAAATCGGGCCACGTAAGACGGAGCTTGTTTTATGTGATGCCACGTCAGCGATTTGACTTCTGCATTAAATAAATATACGATGATTCAAAATTGGCTAATATAAATCACCCCGTCTTATTATTAATGGCACAGACTACAAAATCTCAATCCGTCTTATTTAACTCGACTCATCTATTCTTTTGTTGAGGACATGTAACCGTTCAAGTGTTCAAACAAATTAAGTCTCAAAGAGTCAAGTTTATCAAAAGAGGATGGTATTAATTATATACTGCCGTTTCGATTAACATGGTCCTCCACCATCATGACCTTAGTTGAGGATGATCTTTACAATGCTGGAACAATAAGTATTTTAGATAAAGTTTTATTATGTTATAAATAATAAATTGATAAAAATAATTAAAATTAATCTGTCAATTTTAATTACTAAAAATATCAAATTTTCTCTCTAATCTCTCGATACTACGCTTTAATAATTATAGAGCCGAAGTTAAAATTCAAATTTCTATTAAAAGCTTGTCAAATTTTGCAAGTGATTGGCACTAATACTACTCGTACATGATTACTCGGGTAGAATGCAAAAAATATGTTATCCTACATTCTAAAAATAAAATATATACTGTCAATTTTATTTAGTAAAAATAACAAATTTTCTCTTTGATTACTCAAATAACATGCGAAAAATAATCTTAGTTAAGATGTACTCGGAATCGATTTAAATAACATTGAAATGAAAGGAGCATTGTGAGAGAGTTTAATTAGAAAGAGGTTGGACATACTTGGAACAATCCATAAGACATCTTATCCTTTACCATCTGTTGCCCATTAGTTTTTTCATCATGGAGATCAACAATTGGAATAGCGGTTTTCCGTACAGCTTGTAAATCTTGTCTTTTTTCCGGTGGAAATATATAGTTTTTAGGCACCTTGCTTTTTGTTAAGCAGCTTAACAAAGACGTTTCCATTAAATTGTGCTCTTTTTTACGTGTTTAACAAGTTGTGAAAAAAACTCACACACTCTAACAACAGGGGTCGAAATTATTTAAATAGAAAATATTTTTTTTTAAAGGGAAAAAATCGTTTTATTAAATAGAAATTATTTTGATACAAAGAACAATTTGATTCTTAGATATAACCTGGTTAGATATGATTTGTTTTCCTGAAATGTCATCATTTATTTCTTTAAATATCACCATTTATTTCTTTAAATATAAGCTCTAATTTGGTATAATATATCACCATTTATTTCTTTAAATATAAGCTCTATTTTGATATAATATTTTAGTTAATTTATCTTGCGAAAATTTTGGGACGTGCAAAATACCGCACATCATTTTACTCAATCCCACACATTTTCACAGTTATTCCGAATATACCCTCTTCATTTTTATCTTCTCCACCAAAAAACAAAAGAGAAACAAAGCCCCCAAAAATCAACTTACTTCAGGTGCTGATTTTACTGCAATTGAATTTCCCGATTTCAACAATTGTTCTAAAATCCGATTTTACGGCAATTAGAATCTATATATAAGTATAAAAGAAGAACCGCTATACATTAAACTTGACACGTGTCACGCTACCGTTGATTTGTTTCCCGCCTAATCCAAACCCTAAAGATGCATACAATGAATTATTTTAAATATTACTATTTTAGATTATTTCCTTCCTTAAAAAACTATCCTATAATCTTCAAGATTATATTTTACCATAGTACAAATTCTTTAGCTTCGAATGTCAAACTCTCCAGTTAGTCATATTTTAATTTCTGCGATTATTTTTTTATTATAGTTCAATTTTGATGAAACTTTTTTGCATAACCAAATTGATTTATATAATCCATATATCATGTTATACATTTTCAGAACGGTGTAAATTTTTTAAAGGTATTTGTTCATCAGAACTTTTATCCACTAATTTAATTAATATTTTTACTATTTTCATTTAATTTCAAGGGATAAAAAAGATAAATGTGAATTGTAGGTTTTTTATTATAGTTCAATTTTGATGAAACTTTTTTGGATTCGAGTCATTTTGGGTTGTGGGTCAAGATTTACATGTCTTTGACCATGAAAAATTTAAAATCGGATCAGACCGGGTCGGGTCGGTCCAGGTTTACGGGTCAAATCATGTTTTGATACATTTAAAGCACACACAACTTTTTTATTGGTTTTCTTAATATTTCTTTTGTTTTCCCAAAACATCAAATTTAATAATACATTCTTAAATTATTTTTTCCAATCCTACATCAAATGTTTTGTACTCCTTATTACTACAATGATAATATGAAATTGTAAAACTTCATCTATACATGCCCGTGCAACTTTGCACGGGTTCTAAACTAGTATATAAATATTATAAAATCTCTCCCAATTAGTTCTTATTTTACTGCAATTGGATTTTCCGATTTCAGTTCAATTTCAGGGATTGATTGAATTGTAGTTAAGTTCAAACCCTAATTGTTAAAAAAACCTCTTTGAAGAGAAAAAACATCAACTAAATTAAATAAAAGACGGAACTTGATAAAAAATTATGATGAAACGACGAACTTAAGTTGATATGTGTGAATTACAATCCATAATAGTCGAACGAATAAGGGATTGATGAGGATTAAAGAGAGAGAAGTCTTTTAATTGTTTAAAAGTATTTTTTAATTATTTCGTTAACAAAGAGTAATTATAAAAATTTAGGGTAAAAAGTATTGGATTAAGCAAATTAGCGTGTGGGATTTAGCAAGCACGAAAATTTTAGCTACATTATATTTCGGTAAGTATTCGACATGTAGCTTATTTTACAAGCTAGCTGAAATAACTACTCTAGCATGTGAAACATAAGTTATAGGAGTATGTAACTTATTTATTTTGTTTACCCTCCCAATTGTTACGGCAGTAATAAAATCATAATTATATATGTCAATTTATGAGATAATCTCCCTATTCAATTAGAAGTTTGTTTTCTCCTTTATTGACGGATTTAACTAACTATTTACATTTTATATTTTGTCATGATTTAACATGTAACAAATGGCCACATCGATCTCCCCATGACCTCTCCCTAAAAAGTATCGCAAATTTTCATTTGTGACAGGTATATGGGTCAAATAATAAGTACATGGGTAAGATAAGATAAAAGTAAAGTGTGTACGGAGTAGCATTTTGTTGTCTTATCAAACCAGGTGGGTATTATTTGACTCGTCGTAAATTTTTAACGGATACGTCCGTCATACGGAAGACTAGCTGAAAAAGTATTTTGAAAAACAAATGTAAAAATCTAGTTGAATAGGAGTATAACCTAGTTCACCAAATAATGTTATTACACAATTTTTCTTGTGCGATGGTCGTACGTGCAACCAACAAAAAATAAATCAATCAAATACTGTGAACAGCTTGTAGAAGTTAGAAAAATAATTGGGAAGGAATTTATGCCTGCAATTACGTGATGAAATTGTTCATACAAAATTAGAAATAAAGAATCCTTAACTACTTTTTATTTTTATTTTTTATTTTTTTATTTTTTTAATAAGGTAAGGAAACTAGGTTGATCCTCTTGGATATAACCAACTTATCTCATCCTTTCGAATGAGTAAGGTAAGTTGAAGCCACCGGCTTTCAACCCACCTTGAAAGAGTTGGACATGAATGTTCAACAGAAGCCATGAAGTCAACAACCTTGTTGGGTTCACGGAAACAATGTTTAAATATCTCTTCATCTTAACACATGGCAGTCAACTATTGGTTGTAATTATAAAAAAGTGGGGTCAAGACTCTACAAAAGTCTTAAGTTAAGTCTTGGATTTTCAAGACTTAACTTATGACATACCAAAGGCACTTACCAAAGGCTTATCAATAGCGTTGTTTGGTTATTTACGAGTCGGGTTAACAATAGCGTTGCCCATGCGTTAGCTCATGTTTTTCCTCGTTCTGTTGGTCGTGTAATTTGGTCGTCTTTACCGCCGGCCGTTAACACTGCTGTTGAGTTTGATTTAGCTTTAATAACGTAAGGCTTTGCCTTTCTTTCAAAAAAAAAAAAAAAAAAAAAGGCACTTACCAAAGGCTTATCTCAATACTACCAATAATCTTACCCTAATTATATGTATGGCGTGCATCGTGAGAGTGCACCCGCACCTTAGTAAACAATTGACTCGTAAACTTAATAAAAATTACTCATACAATTACATATTAGTAATTGGTATCGATTAATCGTTTTGATATAAATCAGCTAAAAAAACACTTAAAACTCCCCTCAACTAAAGTTTAAGAACAAAAAAAATGTCGAATTTAATGGTTTAAAATTGATAATACTGGCGTTTATGTTACTATGGTTTGCGTCACCAATATTTGCAAAACCATGGACTGCTACTATTTCGACCCCATGCGTTACAAAAGTATTTGAAGGTTTTTGTAGCGAATTATTTGTTCACGTATAAAATGTTGCGACATTATTTTGGACCAAACTAGAAAGTGTATGATCAACGCTTTTGACATCGATGAAAGCTTTATTAATAGGTTTGTGTCGAACTGTTTGTTTATCGGAACTATTTATGAAGAAGTTGATACTCTTTAATTTGTCAGGGTATGGTCGTACTCTTCTCTTCTCTGAAGTTAGCACACCTTCGTCTCGATTAATTATTTGCTAGTTATCTTTTTGAGGTTGATATTTTAAACAATAAAAAAAAATGGTTTAATTTTTCCATAATTTGTACTAATAATTTGTTAAAATTTAAATAGAATACGATATATGATACCAAGCAAATAATATAGATTATAATTTTATATTGGGTTGTATTTATTTTCCCGAATTTTTTTGACTCGTTTTATTGTTTAAGTTTGTTTAAGCAAATCATATAACAAATGTAGTCGATTTTGTCTTACAAGATGGTTACAGAATAACCACCAATATACTACACTTCAGGTTTCTTTTAAAAAACCGGTTCAAGGTAATGAGTTTACATCCTCAATATTTCATGCTAGTAATTTATCTTAAAAGGATCGAGCACTCGATCATCTAGGTCCCCGTCCCTATGCGAGAATATTTTGGAAAAACTCATGTACTTGAAGGACCTAAATAAAGGACGATTATCGTCGTCATCTGTTTTTGCTGGTTGGACAATGCATTCTTGTGTCAGATTCATAAAAAAGCCTATGCTTATTCGAGATTCACTTGAATTTGTTACCACTCTATGCACTCCACTCTTCAGCTTTCCATTGCTAACAACCTGCATTTTTGCGACTAAATGGAGTAAACGTGTGGCTAAGACGAAACGTAAGTTGATATTGGAAGGTAATACAGACTCACAGAGAATTCAGAGATAATTAAATAGTGAAAACTGAAAGCTAGTTCGGTTAAAGGAAATATACGCACCTCAAGTTGGTTGCCTATGATAACAACAAAAGCATTAGGAAGAGTCTCAACGTCGAACCATTGTCCATCTTTTCGCACTTGAAGTCCGGGAATTTGACTCGGAAACAGAATTGTCAAAATGCTTCGATCTGTATGATCGGGTAACCCTATCGTCAAACTCGGATCCGGGCATGGTGGATAATAATTAGCAGATAGGAGGTGATCTTCACTCAATTGACCCGATAAGTATTCTTTTTCGAGACCAAGCCCTTCCGATAATAGCTCCAACACCTTTGCTCCTATATGCCTTAAATTACTTCAGTAACATATGCCCCAACCACCTCCCTAGTAATCACAATGTAAACATATTTATTAACCAAAAAAATATGCATTATCATTTTTACAAGGGTTAAAACTAAAAAAGTGTGTGTTTTCGTAGGTTATCATTAGTATGAATAATGGTAGTGGTTATATATATGGAGTCATTAAGTACGGTAACTCTGAAATACGACTATATTTGCTTATTAGTTGTGACAGTTTCAAGGTTGCGATATCTCAGAACCCTTTTATCAAAGTCGGCTGGTGTGAGTGGTAAGAGTTTTCATCTCTTAAACAAATGGTCAATGGTTTTATTTCCGATCTTACGAATAAAAAACCTAAACTCGAACCTTCAGTACCCGAAAGAGATTGTCGGTCAACACAAAAAAAAGACACCTCATAACCACATTTTCTTTAAACATACTATAAAACGGTTTGAGACGTTAAATGCTTATAATGCATTTATAAAGAAGAATTTGAGGAATATAACCGGTAATTATTAGGTTTTCGGGGCCAATGTAGCTTGCAATCCTCTAAACAAGTATGCTTCAATTTCTGCCTCCAAAAGTGAATTTGTTCAGTATCATGTTTGTTATACGTGATTTCTCTTCACTTGACATCTCAAAGAATTCCTTAAAAACTTCCATGGTAGTACTAGTGATTTTCATGGGGAATCCATGATTTATCACCTACTCCAAAGAACAACAACAACAATATCAGAGTTTTAATCTTAAAATGATTTAAAATTGGCTAATATAAATCACCCCGTCTTATTGTTAATGACACGGACTACAAAATCTCAATCCCGTCTTATTTAACTTGACTCGTCTATTCTTTTGTTAAGGACATGTCACCATGCATATTGTTCATCTAGCTAATCACTTTTCAATTAAATCCCATGTATTTTTCCACCAACCTTTTCACCAACTTTTTTTTAATTTTTCCTCATTAGTTGCGACCAACCGATCAAGTGTTCAAACAAATTAAGTCACAAAGAGTCATGTTTATCAAAAGAGGATGGTATTAATTATATACGGCCGTTTTGATTAACATGGTCCTCCACCATCATGACCTTAGTTGAGGATGATCTTTGCAATGTTGGCACGATAAGTGTTTTAGTTAAAGTCTTATTATGTTATAAATAATAAATTGATAAAAGTAATTGAAATTAATCTGTCAGTTTTAATTAGTAAAAATATCAATTTTTTTCTCTAATCTCTCAATACCTCGCTTTAATAATTATAGACCGAAGTTAAAATTCAAATTTCTATTAAAAGCTTGTCAAATTTTGCCAGAGATTGGCACTAATACTACTCGTACATGATTACTCAAGTATAATGCGAAAAATAGGAAAAGGCTACAAATACACATTGTGTATGAAAAAGTCCATACACGACTAATCACGTCGCGCCACATAGATAACCCAACTTAAACTACATTAGTTAGTTTTAGGATATTTTAGTAATTTTACAAGTCTAATTAACATGTAGTTAGTATTAATTTAGGAAATTTTGTTATTTTGTTTAAATTTTATTCTCTTAACAAAATTGAATGATTTTATTTGTAAGAAAATATTTTTGTAATATGTAATAGAATCAATTAATATTTTTGGAATTTATTTTTAAATTATTAATCAATAATAATAATTTTTTAAGTAATAATAATTTTTCTTTTCGATTTTTTTAAAAAATAAAATCGGTATTGTTATTATTAAAAATTAATATTCTGGAAATTATTATTTTAAAAAAATCATTTTAGTTAGTTATAAAATATTCTATGTGTTTTCCGAATTAATTAAATTACATGGAATATTTTTATCTTGTATTTTATTAAATTTTGTTTTAGTTAGTAGAATACAAAAAAAGAGTGTAAATAAATTGAATACAAAAAAGGGTGTAAATTAATTAAATAAAAAAAAAATTATTTTCTAAAATATTAATTTACAAAAAAATTCCAACAATATTACTAATTAATATTTCCGAAAATTTAACTAAATACAAAAAATAACAAAATAGTTTTTAAAAATATTAACTTAGTAAAACATAATAAAATCCTAACAAAATAACAAATATTCCTAAATTATGCTAACTACATGTAGTTAAAAACTTAACTATATTTGTATAATTACCAATTTACCCTAAAATTACTCATGTAAATTAACTATGGTTATACACGTGGCGAGATGTGATTGGTCGTGTATGAATTTTTTCATACACAATGTGTATCTCTATCGCCTTCCCGAAAAATAAGTTATCGTACATTCTACAAACTAAAATATATTCTCTAAATAATCTTAAGTTAAGATGTACTCAGAATAAATTTAAATAATATTGAAATGAAGGAACATTGTGAGAGAGTTTAATTAAAAGGAGGTTGGACAAACTTGGAATAATCCATAAGACATCTTATCCTTTACTATGTGTTGTCCATTAGTTTTTTCATCATGAATATCAACAAATGGAATAACGGTTTGTCGTACAGCTTGTAAATCTGGTCTTTTTCTAGTGGAGATATATAGTTTTCAGGCACCTTGCTTTTTGTTAAGCAATTCAACAAAGACTTTTCCATTTAATTGTCCTCTTTTTTCGTGTTTGAGAAGTTGTGCAAAAACTCACACACTTTAATACTAGTGGTCGAAGTTATTTAAGTAGAAAATATTTTGATACAAAGAACAATTTGATTCTTAGATATAACCTGGTTGGATATGATTTATTTTCCTTAGATGTTATCATTTATTTCTTTAAATATCACCATTTATTTCTTTAAATATAAGCCTTATTTTGGTATACTATTTTAGTTAATTTATCTGGCGAAAATTTTAGCCACATTATGTTTCGGTAGGTATTCAACGTATAGCTTATTTTACAAGCTTTGAAATAACTACTCTAGCATGTGAAACAATAGTTAAAGGAGTATGTAACTTGTTTATTTTCGGGTTATTTTACATGGTAACCCTGTATTTTTTCAAATTCTACGCGGTAACCCTACTTTTCAGTGAGCACACGTGGTAACCCTCAACTTTGTTAATAATTATGTATTGCCGTGACCCTTAACTTTTATTCCGTTAGTTTTGTCCGTTAACTATGTGACGTGGTCAATTGAATTTTGAGATTTTCTACCCGTAACCCTCTGTTTGTTGTATCCTACAAAATAACCCTACTTGTTTTTTTACAAAAGAAATAATCTTTAAAATACTCCCTTGTTTCCTCAATTTATTATTATTAACGTGCTTTTCACTCGATTACTCAAAAGAATGTCAACTCTTAATATCATCATCTCTTTAAAGTATCATTACCATAAATCCTCAAACATCGGGTTCAATAATCAACAAAGAAATCCACCAATGTTTACAAATAAGTCTCTACTCCTCAATTGTACCCAATTTTACTGTGTGAATATGTCGAACAATTGAAGTCATTATTGCGTTTACAACATTTTTAGCTTTGGGATATATGTTGAGATTTTAAAAACGAAAGTTTTCTTAATTAGATTACCGCTATGAATTAAATTTGGGATTGATTATTATAATGCTCCATATATAGTACGTTTACTATGGTATTTTGAATATTTTATTGAGAGTTTTTATTGATATCGAAGAACGTTTTTATTGAAGTTTTTTTCAAAACTCGATTTATTGAAGGGTAATGAGGGTTGATTTGACAATTTTGGTGTAATCAAGCAAAATTGTGAAAATAAGATGAATTAGGGGATTATGTTTTTATACACCTCTGATTTGTAGAAAAAGTAAGGTTATCTTGTAGAATTTTTAAAATTATAGGGTTACCTTATATAAAATCACAAAATTCAATTGACCACGTCACATACTTAACGGACAAAACTAACGGAATAAAAGTTAAGGGTCACGGCAATACGTATTAACAAAGTTGAGGGTTACCACGCGTGATCTCTGAAAAATAGGGTTACCACATAGGATTTGAAAAAATACAAGATTACCCGACAGAATAACCCTTTTATTTTCTTTACCCTCCCAATTGTTACGGCAGTAACAAAATCATAATTATGTCAATTTATGAGATAATCCCCCTTTTCAATTAGAAGTTTATTTCCTCCTTTATTGACGGATTTAACTAACTATTGACATTTTATATTTTGTCATGATTTGACATGTAACAAATCCCTCATTGATCTCCCCATGACCTCTCCCTAAATGATATTACAAATTTTCATTTGTGACGGGTATATGGGTCAAATACTAAGTATATGGGTAAGATAAAATAAAAGATAAAAGTAAAGTGTGTAGGGAATAGCATTTTGTTGTCTTATCAAATCAGGTGGATAGTATTTAACCCGTCGTAAATTTTAAACAAATATGTCTGTCATAAGGAAGACTAACTGAAGAGGGTATTTTGAAAAACAAATGTAAAAATCTAGTTGAATCCACTTTCTATAAAAGAAACAACATTTAGAGAAATCTGATTGGTTATTGAATTTTAAGTAAGAAGTTATTTGTTGATGTAGAGTCCTATTATCATTAAATGTTAATTAATTGCTCTCTTTCCCATCTTCTTTATATATTCTTCTATTAATTCAATTATTTCTCCTCTCTTAATTTGATAAACTCAAAAATCATTAAAATTAATTATTTTTCAAAAATAATTAGGTTTAATTAACTTTTATTTCAAAGAAACAAACAATTAAATAGTCTAGAGATACTACATTGAGATAAAATAGTTAAATAATGAAAAGTATTTGTGTGGTTTAAGAAGATTGGAGAGAGTGGATATATTATTGATTATAATTGCGGCCTTTGTGGGTAGAGAGATTAAAATAAGTAGTTTTGTGGGATAAGATGGGTTATTATTTGAGGTTGAAATGATGAAAAAAAAAGTATAACCGGTTTACTAAATATAGACAATGAAACATAATAAGTAGGAGGGAGTATTACACTAGTTATTTAGACATATTTATGAATAATTAAATATTTAAAAATATACCCGTCCGTATATTTTTTTGTACGGGCATAAAACTAGGGAGTAGAAGATTAGGAGTATAACCTAACCAAACAATGTTATTACACACGAGCGACCAACTGAAAATAAAGTGTGTAGGGCGTAGTATTTCGTTATCTTATCAAATCATAGTATTATTGACTGGTTATAAGTCTTTAATGGAGATGTCTGTCATAAGGAAGACTAACTGAAAAAGCATTTTGAAAAACAAATATAAAAATCTAGGTGAATAGAAGATTAGGGGGAGTATAACCTAGTTCACCAAAAAATGTTATTACACAATTTTATGGTGCGACCAACAAAGAATAAATCAATGAATACTGTGAACGGCTTGTAGAAGTTAGAAAAAAAATCGGGAAGGAATATATGCCTGCAAATCTGCAATTACGTGATGAAATTGTTCATCCAAAATTAGAAATAAAGAATCCTTAACTACTGATTGAGACGCCTATTTTACAGCACAACCGAGAAGAAGTCGCTTTATATATTTGAATCCGATGCTAATGCTGATAAGATCATGACGACGACGACCATGATGAAGATTAAGCCTATAAATACCCAGAACTGGCTTCTATGTCTCTCATCTCTCACTTCACTGTTTTTTAATTGTCGACCCGACTCAAAATCACCCAATCCGTTTGTTTAAACACTTCATTCATACGAATTTTAACCCTAACCATTTAACAAATAAATGCAGTTGATTTTGTTTTACAAGATGGTTGTACCAACTACCAATAGACTACACTTCATGTCTCTTTGAAAACAAGGTATAGGGCAATGAGGTTTACATCCTCTATATTTCATGCTAGTAGTTTATCTTAAAAGTATCAAGCGCTCGATCCACGAGATCGTCGCCGTTATGCATGTATGTTGTGAAAAAACTCTTGTACTGGAAGGACCTAAATACAGGACGATTACCGTCGTCATCTGTTTTTGCTGGTTGGATAATGCATTCTTGTGTCGGATTCATAAAAAAGCCTATGCTTATTCGAGATTCACTTGAATTTGTTACCACTCTATGCACTCCACTCTTCAGCTTTCCATTGCTAACAACCTGCATTTTTGCGACTAAATGGAGTAAACGTGTGGCTAAGACGAAACGTAAGTTGATATTGGAAGGTAATACAGACTCACAGAGAATTCAGAGATAATTAAATAGTGAAAAGTGAAAGGTAGTTCGGTTAAAGGAAATATACGCACCTCAAGTTGGTTGCCTATGATAACAACAAAAGCATTAGGAAGAGTCTCAACGTCGAACCATTGTCCATCTTTTCGCACTTGAAGTCCGGGAATTTGACTCGGAAACAGAATTGACAAAAGGCTTCGATCCGTATGCTCGGGTAGCCCTAACGTCAAACTCGGATCCGGGCATGGTGGATAATAATTAGCAGATAGGAGGTGATCTTTACTCAATTGACCCGATAAGTATTCTTTTTCGAGACCAAGCCCTTCCGATAATAGCTCCAACACCTTTGCTCCTATATGCCTTACTTCAGTAACATATGCCCCAACCACCTCCCTAGTAATCATTATGTAAACATATTTATTAACTAAAAAAATATGCATTATTATTTTTACAAGGGTTAAAACTAAAAAAGTGCGTGCTTTTGTAAATTTATCATTAGTATAAATAATGGTAGTGGTTATTTATGGAGTAATTCAGTACGGTAACTCTGAAAGACGACTATTCTTGTTTATTAGTTGTGACTCAAGGTTGCGATATCTCATAACCCTTTATTAAAAGTTGGCTGGTGTGAGTGGTAAGAGTTTTCATCTCTTAAACAAGTGGTCAATGATTTTATTTCTGATCTTACGAATAAAAAACCTAAACTTGAACCTTCAGTACCCGAAAGAGATTGTCGGTCAACACAAAAAAAAAAAAACCTCCTAACCACATTTTCTTTAAACATACTCTAAAACAGTTTGAGACGTTAAATGCTTATAATGCGTTATAAATAAGAATTTGAGGAATATAACCGGTAATTATTAGGTTTTCGGGGCCAATGTAGCTTGCAATCCTCTAAACAAGTATGCTTCAACTTCTGCCTCCAAAAGTGAATTTGTTCAGTATCATAATTGTCGCTGCTTATTTCAAATTTGCATATCTTGTTTGTTATACGTGATTTTTCTTCATTTGACATCTCAAAGAATTCCTTAAAAACTTCCATGGTAGTACTAGTGATTTCCATGGGGAATCCATGATTGATCACCTACTCCAAAGAACAAGAACAACAATAATATCAGAGTTTTAATTTTAAAATGATTCAAAATTGGCTAATATAAATCACCCCGTCTTATTGTTAATGACACGGACTACAAAATCTCAATCACTTTTCTATTAAATCTCACGTAGTTTTCCACCAACCTTTTCACCAACCTTTTTTTTAATTTTCCTCATTAGTTGCGACCAACCTATCAAGTGTTCAAACAAATTAAGTCACAAAGAGTCAAGTTTATCAAAAGAGGATGGTATTAATTATATACTGCCGTTTTGATTAACATGGTCCTCCACCATCATGACCTTAGTTGAGGATGATCTTTACAATGCTCGAACGATAAGTATTTTAGATAAAGTCTTATTATGTTATAAATAATAAATTGATAAAAATAATTGAAATTAATCTGTCAATTTTAATTACTAAAAATATCAAATTTTCTCTCTAGTCTCTCGATACTACGCTTTAATAATTATAGAGCCGAAGTTAAAATTCAAATTTCTATTAAAAACTTGCCAAATTTTGCAAGTGATTGTCACTAATACTACATTACTACTCGTACATGATTACTCAAGTAGAATGCGAAAAATATGTTATCGTACATTCTAAAAAATAAAATATATACTGTCAATTTTATTTAGTAAAAATATCAAATTTTCTCTTTGATTACTCAAATAACATGCGAAAAATAACTTATCGTACATTTTAAAAAATAAAATATTTTCTTCAAATAATCTTAAGTTAAGATGTACTCGGAATCAATTTAAATAACATTGAAATGAAAGGAGCAATGTGAGAGAGTTTAATTAGAAAGAGGTTGGACATACTTGGAACAATCCATAAGACATCTTATCGTTTACCATCTGTTGCCCATTAGTTTTTTCATCATGGAGATCAACAATTGGAATAGCGGTTTGCCGTACAGCTTGTAAATCTGGTCTTTTTTCCGGTGGAAATATATAGTTTTCAGGCACCTTGCTTTTTGTTAAGCAGCTTAACAAAGACGTTTCCATTAAATTGTGCTCTTTTTTACGTGTTTAACAAGTTGTGAAAAAAACTCACACACTCTAATACCAGGGGTCGAAATTATTTAAATAGAAAATATTTTTTTTTGAAGGGAAAAAATCGTTTTATTAAATAGAAATTAATTTGATACAAAGAACAATTTGATTCTTAGAGATAACCTGGTTGGATATGATTTGTTTTCCTTAAATGTTATCATTTATTTCTTTAAATATAAGCTCTATTTTGGTATAATATTTTAGTTAATTTATCTGGCGAAAATTTTGGGACGTGCTAAATCCCGCACATCATTTTACTCAATCCCACACATTTTCACACTTATTCCGAATATACCCTCCTCATTTTTATCATCTCCACCAAAAAACAAGAGAGAAACAAAGCCCCCAAAAATCAACTTACTTCAGGTGCTGATATTACTGCAATTGAATTTCCCGATTTCAACAATTGTTCTAAAATACGATTTTATGGCAATTAGAATCTATATATAAGTATAAAAGAAGAACCGCTTTACATTAAACTTGACACGTGCCACACTACCGTTGATTTGTTTCCTGCCTAATCCAAACCCTAAAGATGCATACAATGAATTATTTTAAATATTGCTATTTTAGATTATTACCTTCCTTAAAAAAAACTATCCTATCATTTTCAAGATTATATTTTCCCAAAGTACAAATTCTTTAGCTTCGAATGGCAAACTATCCAGTTAGTCATACTTTAATTTCTGCGATTATTTTTTTATTATAGTTCAATTTTGATGAAACTTTTTTGCATAACTAAATTGATTTATACACATATATCATGTTATATATTTTCAGAACGGTGTAAATTTTTTAAAGGTATTTGTTCATCAAAACTTTTATCCACTAATTTAATTAATATTTTTACTATTGTCATTTAATTTCAAGGGATAAGAAAGATAAATGTGAATTGTAGGTTTTTTTATGGGTTTTTTGTCTAACACCACCTTTAAAAAACTTTTTTCTTCCAAACACCGCCTTTAAAAAAATAATTTATCAAACACCACCTTTAATAAAAAAATTTTGTCAAACACCACATTTTGGCCAAAGTTTCAGCGTTTGTGATTGAGTGACTTTCAGTCGATGTTGGAGATAGCAAACGAGGTCGGTTTAGAGTGTTCTTAAACTCGTTGGAAAGGTGGGAGTACAAGCTTTCCAACGGTTGTCAACAAGGTGGTCAAAGATTTCCTTTTGTGGGGTAGATTGATGTGTAAAGTAAGGTTGGTTAGAGAAAGCGCTAGAAATTAGGGTTTACAACGAGTTGTTAGAGAGGTTTTCAAGGGCCTTTAAATGGGGCTATGATGTTTGGTTTGATTTGAAATTTGGTATGTAGGTTGAGGGGAGGGCAAGGTATGTCACAGTTGTGTTCACTGTGGTGGTCGTTGGTGCAAGTCGTGGTTCAACGAGAGTGAATTGACCCACGAAAAATCCTATTTCAACTTACATTAACCCTATGTGACTAGCCTTACTTTACACATCAATCTACCCCACATAAGGACACTTTTGACCACCGTGTTGACAGCCGTTGGAAAGCCTGTACTCCCACCTTTCCAACGAATTCAAGAACACTCTAAACCGACCTGGTTTGCTATCTCAAACATCGACTGAAAGTCACCCCATTACAAACGCTGAAACTTTGGCCAAAATGTGGTGTTTGACAAAAAAAAATTATTAAAGGTGGTGTTTGACAAATTATTTTTTTAAAGGTGGTGTTTGGAAGAAAAAGTTTTTTAAAGGTGGTGTTAGACAAAAAACCCTTTTTTATTATAGTTCAATTTTGATGAAATTTTTTTGGATTCGAGTCATTTTGGGTTGTGGGTCAAGATTTACATGTCTTTGACCATGAAAATTTTAAAACCGGATCAGACCGGGTCGGGTCGGTCCAGGTTTATGGGTCAAATCTTGTTTTGATACATTTAAAGCACACACAACTTTTTTATTGGTTTTCTTAATATTTCTTTTGTTTTCCCAAAACATCAAATTTAATAATACATTCTTAAATTATTTTTTCCACTCCTACATCAAATGCTTTGTACTCTTATTACTACAATGATAATATGAAATTGTAAAACTTCATCTATACATGCCCGTGCAACTTTGCACGGGTTCTAAACTAGTATATAAATATTATAAAATCCCTCCCAATTGGTTCTTATTTTACTGCAATTGAATTTTCCGATTTCAGTTCAATTTCAGGGATTGATTGAATTGTAGTTAAGTTCAAACCCTAATTGTTAAAAAAACCTCTTTTAAGAGAAAAAACATCAACTAAATTAAATAATAGACGGAACTTGATAAAAAATTATGATGAACCGACGAACTTAAGTTGATATGTGTGAATTACAATCCATAATAGTCGAACGAATAAGGGATTGATGAGGATTAAAGACAGAGAAGTCTTTTAATTGTTTAAAAGTATTTTTTAATTATTTCGTTAACAAAGAGCAATTATGAAAATTTAGGGTAAAAAAGTGTTGGATTAAGTAAATTAGCGTGTGGGATTTAGCAAGCACGAAAATTTTAGCTACATTATATTTCGGTAAGTATTCGACATGTAGCTTATTTTACAAGCTAGCTGAAATAACTACTCTAGCATGTGAAACATAAGTTTATTTTGTTTACCCTCCCAATTGTTACGGCAGTAATAAAATCATAATTATGTCAATTTATGAGATAATCTCCCTATTCAATTAGAAGTTTATTTTCTCCTTTATTGACGGATTTAACTAACTATTTACATTTTATATTTTGTCATGATTTAACAGGAAAAAGCTACATATACACATTGTGTATAGAAAACTTCATACACGACCAATCACATCGCGACACGTAGATAACCCGACTTAAACCACATTAGTTAGTTTTAGGATAGTTTAATAACTTTACAAGTGTAGTTAACATGTAGTTAGCAATAATTTAGGAAATTTTGTAGTTTTGTTTAAATTTTATTCTCTTAACAAAATTGAATCATTTTATCTGTAAAATAAATATTTCTGTAATATGTAAATCAATTAATGTTTTTGAAATTTATTTTTAAATTTTTGTTTTAGTTAATAATTAATCAATAATAATAATTTTTTAAGTAATAGTATTATTTTATTTTCGAATTTTTTTTAAAAAAATTGGTTTAGTTATTAATAAAAATTATTATTCCAGAAATTATTATTTTGGAAATTAACAATTTTTTAGAAAAAACGTTTTATTTAGTCAAAAATACGAATTAGCTTTTAAAAATTTTTAAATGTTGTTAGTGGGGTTCGAACCTGAGATTAGTTACACACAAGCCAATGTTTGCAAGCAGAGTATTAACCAATTAATCATCGGTATCGGCAGTTTCTTTTATGAATTACAATTCTTAATATTCTGAAATCTAGTAAAATAATATATTTAGGGAATGAAATCTACTAAAATAATATTCTAAAAAATCTTATTGCATATAATGAATTTTTTAATTTTAAAATTAGCAAGTCATCTTTAATTAAATTTGAATAATCGAAAAATTGATTTCACAAAAAAAGAAAAAAAACGAGTCTACTTATTAAAATACAAAAAAAATTCCAATATTAATTTACTAAAATAATTTCCAAAAGGATATTAATAAAACACAAAAAGAAAAAAGCGTCTAATTAATTACATACATAAAAATAATTTGTAGAATACTAATTTACAAAATAATTTTCAACAAAATATTAATAAAATACAAAAAAAAAAAACGTGTAAATTAAGTAAATAAAAAAATTATTTTCCAGAATATTAATTTACAAAAAAAAAAATATTCCAACAATATTACTAATTAATATTTCCGAAAATTTAATTAAATACAAAAAATAACAAAATATTTTTAAAAAATATTAATTTAATATAACATGATAAAATCTTAACAAATAACAAATATTCCTAAATTATGCTAACTACATGTGGTTAAGAACTTAACTATATTTGTATAATTACTAACATACCCTAACACTAACTCACGCTAATTAACTATGGTTATACACGTGGCGGGATGTGATTGGTCGTGTATGAGTTTTTCCATACACAATGTGTATCTCTATCGCCTAACAAATGGCCTCATCGATCTCCCCATGACCTCTCCCTAAAAAGTATCATAAATTTTCATTTGTGACGGGTATATGATGGGTCAAATATTAAGTACATCGTTAAGATAAGATAAAAGTAAAGTGTGTACGGAGTAGCATTTTGTTGTCTTATCAAACCAGGTGGGTATTATTTAACTCGTCGTAAATTTTTAACGGATACGTCCGTCATACGGAAGACTAACTGAAAAAGTATTTTGAGAAACAAATGTAAAATTCTAGTTGAATAGGAGTATAACCTAGTTCACCAAATAATGTTATTACATAAATTTTCTTGTGCAATGGTCGTACGTGCAACCAACAAATAATAAATCAATCAAATACTGTGAACAGCTTGTAGAAGTTAGAAAAATAATTGGGAAGGAATTTATGCCTGCAATTACGTGATGAAATTGTTCATACAAAATTAGAAATAAAGAATCCTTAACTACTTTTTATTTTTATTTTTTATTTTTTTAATAAGGTAAGGAAACTAGGTTGATCCTCTAGGATATAACCAACTTATCTCATCCTTTCGAATGAGTAAGGTAAGTTGAAGCCACCGACTTTCAACCCACCTCGAAAGAGTTGGACATGAATATTCAACAGAAGCCATGAAGTCAGCAACGTTGTTGGGTTCACGGAAACAATGTTTAAATATCTCTTCATCTTAACACATGGTAGTCAACTATTGGTTGTAATTATAAAAAAGTGGGGTCAAGACTCTACAAAAGTCTTAAGTTAAGTCTTGGATTTTCAAGACTCAACTTATGACATACCAAAGGCACTTACCAAAGGCTTATCTCAAGACTACCAATAATCTTACCCTAATTACTACCCTAAGTTAAGTCTTATCTCAAGATTTACCAAAGGTTTATCTCAAGACTACCAATAATCTTACCCTAATTATATGTATGGCGTGCATCGTGAGAGTGCACCCGCACCTTAGTAAACAATTGACTCGTAAACTTAATAAAAATTACTCATACAATTACATATTAGTAATTGGTATCGATTAATCGTTTTGATATAAATCAGCTAAAAAAAACACTTAAAACTTCCCTCAACTAAAGTATAAGAACAAAAAAAATGTCGAATTTAATGGTTTAAAATTGATAATACTGGTGTTTATGTTACTATGGTTTGCGTTACCAATATTTGCAAAACCATGGACTGCTACTATTTCGACCCCATGCGTTACAAAAGTATTTGAAGCTTTTTGTAGCGAATTATTTGTTCACCGTATAAAATGTTACGACACTATTTTGGACCAAACTAGAAAGTGTATGATCAACGCTTTTGACATCGATGAAAGCTTTATTAATAGTTTTGTGTCGAACTGTTTATTTATCGGCACTATTTATGAAGAAGTTGATACTCTTTAATTTGTCAGGGTATGGTCGTACTCTTCTCTTCTCTGAAGTTAGCACACCTTCGTCTCGATTAATTATTTGCTAGTTATCATTTTGTGGTTGATATTTTAAACAATAAAAAAAATGGTTTAATTTTTCCATAATTTGTACGTAATAATTTGTTAAAATTTAAATAGAATACGATATATGATACCAAGCAAATAATATAGATTATAATTTTATATTGGGTTGTATTTATTTTCCCGAATTTTTTTGACTCGTTTTATTGTTTAAGTTTGTTTAAGCAAATCATATAACAAATGTAGTCAATTTTGTCTTACAAGATGGTTACAGAATAACCACCAATATACTACACTTCATGTTTCTTTAAAAAACCGGTTCAAGGTAATGAGGTTTACATCCTCAATATTTCATGCTAGTAATTTATCTTAAAAGGATCGAGCACTCGATCATCTAGGTCTCCGTCCCTACGCGAGAATATTTCGGAAAAACTCTTGTACTTGAAGGACCTAAAAAGGACGATTACCGCCGTCATCTGTTCTTGCTGGCTGGATAATGCATTCTTGTGCTGGGTGGGAAAAAAGGCTATGCTTAATTCGAGATTCACTTGAATTTGTTACCGCTCTATGCACTCCACTCTTCAGTTTTCCATTGCTAACAACCTGCATTTTTGCGACTAAATGGAGTAAACGTGTGGCTAAGACGAAACGTAAGTTGATATTGGAAGGTAATACAGACTCACAGAGAATTCAGAGATAATTAAGTAGTGAAAAGTGAAAGGTATTTCGGTTAAAGGAAATATACGCACCTCAAGTTGGTTGCCTATGATAACAACAAAAGCATTAGGAAGAGTCTCAACGTCGAACCATTGTCCATCTTTTCGCACTTGAAGTCCGGGAATTTGACTCGGAAACAGAATTGTCAAAATGCTTCGATCCGTATGCTCGGGTAGCCCCATCGTCAAACTCGGATCCGGGCATGGTGGATAATAATTAGCAGATAGGAGGTGATCTTCACTGAATTGACCCGATAAGTATTCTTTTTCGAGTCCAAGCCCTTCCGATAATAGCTCCATCACCTTTGCTCCTATATGCCTTACTGCAGTAACATATGCCCCAACCACCTCCCTAGTAATCATAATGTAAACATATTTATTAACCAAAAAAATATGCATTATCATTTTTACAAGGGTTAAAACTAAAAAACTACGTATTTTCGTAGGTTATCATTAGTATGAATAATGGCAGTGGTTATATATATGGAGTAATTAAGTACGGTAACTCTGAAATACGACTATTCTTGCTTATTAGTTGTGACAGTTTCAAGGTTGTGATATCTCATAACCCTTTATCAAAGTCGGCCGGTGTGAGTGGTAAGAGTTTTCATCTCTTAAACAAATGGTCAATGGTTTTATTTCTGATCTTACGAATAAAAAACCTAAACTTGAATCTTCAGTACCCGAAAGAGATTGTCCGTCAACACAAAAAAAGACACCTCATAACCACATTTTCTTTAAACATACTATAAAACGGTTTGAGACGTTAAATGCTTATAATGCATTATAAATAAGAATTTGAGGAATATAACCGGTAATTATTAGGTTTTCGGGGCCAATGTAGCTTGCAATCCTCTAAACAAGTATCCACCATCATGTTTTAACCTTCTTTGTTGGATCTTCAATGTCTGTTGCATTTGCTTCTATGAAATTAGTAGCGCAAGTACACTATAGCTAGGAAGTGAGTCATTCACTACAGTTTCTGGGTGAAAAGCATAAACATCCCATTATTATAAGAATGCAGCTCTCCCACGGATAAGAAGATAAAACAGGTTTACAAATACAAATAAAGAATACAGACAGAACTTTACAATAGCCTCATGTATCACAACACGGATCCATTTCAACAAACAGCCTAAGTAGTGTGATTTAAATCAAGAAAACTGAGTTTGGCCGGGAATATGACTCCCCCTTGCCTCTTGTAGATGGGAACCCCCGTGTAAGATAAACAATTAGTAAAATAAGAAAGCTAAAGAATTCGTCTAAAAGTAAGGGAAAGGACACACATTAGATTCCTTTTCATTTCATCCAGAAAATTCCAGCAAAGAGTTTCAATAGATCATCTCTTACCTCTTTTCCCATCATATAAATTCTTCACTCCCAATTCCTTTTCATTTCATCGATCTCCGCCGTCGAATTCTTCTTCGCTTCAACGATTCTACGGTATCGATCCTCCGATTGCAGCTCGATCGCACGGAATACGTTTTAGAATGATTGTATTCAGAATGATTGTATTCAGAATGATTATGATTATATTCTGGTAAAATGAGAATGATTCTCAGATTGATTTTATTTTGTGCAGATTTGGAAGGATTTTATTCTGATTCAGTTTTTGTATTTAATAAATAAATAAATTATTATTAAATTATTAAATTATTAAATTAATATGAGGTGGCATAGATGAGTAAACCTGATTGGTCGAAAAAAATTGAAAATGCTGAGGATGAATGTGAGAGCTCGAAATACCCAATGCTGCGATATGACTGCGCCACGTAGGCGGAAATCCATCCTTCTTTTATAGTAATAATGATAAAACGGTTTGAGACGTTAAATGCTTATAATGCATTATAAATAAGAATTTGAGGAATATAACCGGTAATTATTAGGTTTTCGGGGCCAATGTAGCTTGCAATCCTCTAAACAAGTATCCACCATCATGATCTTACTTGAGGTTGATCTTTACAATGGTGGAACGATAAGTGTTTTAATTAAAGTCTTATTATGTTATAAATAATAAATTGATAAAAATAATTGAAATTAATCTGTCAGTTTTAATTAGTAAAATTATCAAATTTTTTCTCTAATCTCTCAATACCTCGCTTTAATAATTATAGACCGAAGTTAAAATTCAAATTTCTATCAAAAACTTGTCAAATTTTTAGAAAGACTTGTCAAATTTTTCCTGAGATTGGCACTAATACTACTCGTACATGATTACTCAAGTAGAATGTGAAAAATAAGTTATCGTACATTCTAAAAACTAAAATATATTCTCTAAGTATTCTTAAGTTAAGATGTACTCGGAATCGATTTAAATAATATTGAAATGAAAGGAGCATTGTGAGAGAGTTTAATTAGAAGGAGGTTGAACATACTTGGAACAATCCATAAGATGCTTTACTATTTGTTGCCCATTAGTTTTTTCATCATGGAGATCAACTATTGAAATAGCGGTTTGCCGTACAGCTTGTAAATCTGGTCTTTTTTTTGGTGGAAATATATAGTTTTCAGGCACCTTGCTTTTTGTTAAGCAATTCAACAAAGACGTTTCCATTTAATTGTCCTCTTTTTTCGTGTTTGAGAAGTTGTGCAAAAACTCACACACTTTAATACCTGTGGTCGAAATTATTTAAGTAGAAAATATTTTGATACAAAGAACAATGATTTATATTCCTTAGATGTTATCATTTATTTCTTTAAATATCACCATTTATTTCTTTAAATATAAGCCAATTTTGGTATACTATTTTAGTTAATTTATCTGGCGAAAATTTAAGCCACATTATATTTCAGTAAGTATTCGACGTGTAGCTTATTTTACAAGCTTGCTGAAATAACTACTCTAGCATGTGAAACATTAGTTAAAGGAGTATGTAACTTATTTATTTTCTTTACCCTCCCAATTGTTACGGCAGTAATAAAATCATAATTATGTCAATTTATGGGATAATCCCCCTATTCAATTAGAAGTTTATTTCCTCCTTTATTGACGGATTTAACTAACTATTTACATTTTATATTTTGTCATGATTTAACATGTAACAAATCCCTCATTGATCTCCCCATGACCTCTCTCTAAAAGGTATTACAAATTTTCATTTATGACTAGTATATGGGTCAACACAAATTCTTATTTGCAACGGGATTATCCGTCGCAAGCTTGTGACGGATACCGTTTTCTCTCACAAAATACCCACTTTTTCTCTCTCTCCAACACTATTCATGTGGTCCCCTTTCTCCACTAACTCATTTTGTATCCATTTTATCTCACAAAATATCCGTCACAAATGGTGACCCGTCGCAAGCAAGACTTACTAATGGGTCAAATGCTAAGATAAAAGATAAAAGTAAATTGTGTAGGGAGTAGCATTTTGTTGTCTTATGAAAAAGTATTTTGAAAAACAAATGTAAAAATCTAGTTGAATCCTCTTTCTATAAAAGGAACAACATTTAGAGAAATCTGATTGGTTATTGAATTTTAAGTAAGAAGTTATTTGTTGACGTAGAGTCCTCCATAATCATTAAAAGTTATTTATTACTCTCTTCCCCATCTTCTCTATATATTCTTCTATTAATTTAATTATTTCTTCTTTCTTAATTTGATAAACTCAAAAATCATTAAAATTAATTAGTTTTAAAAAATAATTAGGTTTAATTAACTTTTATTTCAAAGAAACGAATAAGTAAATAGTCTAGAGATACTACATTGAGATAAGATAGTTAAATAATGAAAAGTATTTGTGTGGTTTAAGAAGATTGGAGAGAACGGATATATTATTGATTATAATTGTGGGTAGAGAGATTAAAATAAGTAGTTTTGTGGGGTAAGATGGGTTATTATTTGAGGTTGAAATGATGAAAATAAGTAAAAACCGGTTTACTAAATATAGACAATGAAACATAATAAGTAGGAGAGAGTATTTCACTAGTTATTGAAACATATTTATGAATAATTAAATATTTAAAAATATACCTGTCGGTACATAATATACAGTTATAAAACTAGTAGAAGATTATGAGTATAAAACTCAGTTCACCAAACAATGTTATTACGTACGTACGACCAACTGAAAATAAATCAATCGAATGTTATGAACGGCTCGTAGAAGTTAGAAAAATAATCGGGAAGGAATATATTCCTGCAATTACGTGATGAAATTGTTCATACAAAATTTGACATAAAGAAGACAAAGAAAAAGAACAAAAGGAGATGATCATACACTGAATGTTATGTTAATGAATTTAACATTACGAAAGAATCCTTAATTATTGATTGAGACGCCATCTTTACAACACAACGGAGAAGAAGAAGTCACTTTGAATCCGATGCTGATGCTGATGCTGATAAGATCATGACGACGATGATGATGAATATTAAGCCTATAAATACCCAGAACTCGGCTTCTATGTCTCTCATCTCTCACTTCACTGTTTTTTTTAATTGTCGACCCGACTCAAAATCACCCGATCTGTTTGCTTAAACACTTCATCATCTCTCATTTGTCAATTAATCGGAATTAATCTTTTACATACGAATTTTAATCTTTCACAAACAATGAATCTATTAACTTGCAGGTTAAGAAACGGCCCGCCAAATGATTTCCCAATAGAATACTTAGCAGATGAGTCTGATAGACCCAACTCTATGGAATTATCGGCTTCGCAATGGGTCGATATTCCAACAATTAGTTTGGCTCAAACACGCTTCAACAACCTTTACGATCTTCAAAGGCTTGTTGACGATGTATGTGCAGCTTCTGCCAGTTACGGCATGTTTCAGGTTTGTTTTATTTGCTCCATTTTTCGTAATTTGTAGTATGCTTATTTACAACGAAGTTCTAATATATATAAAAATAGGTCTTACTTGTGATTCTGATTAATTTCTCATACAAATTTGTTTTGTCTTTAAGGTGGTGGATCACGGTGTACCCGAGTCTGTTTTGACCAACGCAATGACAGAAGGAGTTGGTTTTTTTCAAATGACAAACCAGGAGTTAGAAACGTTTAGCGAAGCATTAGAAGCAAGACTACACACGAGTAGTCAGATGCATGCTTCTGGATTCAGAACAATTAACTTTTATTGGAGGGATGCGTTGATCCTTGGATTAAACAGTCCAAGGCCAACCCAAGGTTGGCCCGTCCACCCTCCCCTTTTTAGAAGACGTATTTGGGAGTTCGCCTCAGGGGTTAAGCCCGTCGAAAATAAAATCCTAAGCCTTATCAATCATGGTCTTGGGTTGAGGCCAAACTATTTTACCGATAAGGGGTTAAATAAAGCTTCGGCGATTGTGATAAACCACTATCCAATTTGTCCACAGCCGACCTGGGCATGTGGACTGCCAAAACATGTCGACGGGCACCTCTTGACATTATCAATTCAAGGGGGTGCAAATGGGCTACAAATTTGGAAAGATGGGGAATGGAAACTCGTGGTGCCTTCTAGTAACGCCGTATTGGTTACGCTGGGACGTCAAATGGAGATCGTCACCAATGGAATATTGAAGACTCCCGAGCATAGAGTCATCGTGAATTCTCAGGCGCCCCATACAAGTATATCCTACTGTCCAAGCCCTCCTAATGCATGTGTTGTGGGACCCGCGGAAGAACTGACAAGAACGATGCTTCCTCGGTACCGAACGTTCTTGTATGGAGAATATATATGTCGACATATAACAGACCATACGACCGCATTGCAAAATTTTATGTATTAGATTGTATTTTGCAAGGAGAAAGCGTAGTATGTTAAATAATTTTTGTGATTCCATGCTCTTTTTACAATAATACGTTTATAATATGGCCATAATCTTGAGCTTTTTTCGGAAATGGATGATTCTCACTAATTAATTAACGAAATAGGTAACTTTTGAAATTTATTATCAAAAATGGGTCCACGTCATCACCGAAGCTAGGTTCGTATTTTAGTCGCTTACCCGAACAGCGACCCTAAACAAAAAATTATGCGCCAACAGTAAGTCGCTTTGGGGCTAAGCGACTATGAATTGAGTGAAAAAATCCACTCTCCCACAGCAAAAACGCCAGCGACTAAGATCTGCTCTCATCATAAATTCCTACGCCTCTTCCGTTCATTCTTCTTCATTGCCTTACTGTCATACCTAAAGAAATTGCTAGTTTTCCTCCTTAACCCAAGTAAGCCTAACTATTGGATCCATAATTTTGCTCGGCATCTTCTTAATTGTAATAATAATAATAATTTATTGCAATTGATTAATAATTGTGCAGATTACATTGAATAGGGTTGATAATTGATGGAGATGATGAACCCTATATTGATTTGAAATAGAGGTGATTATAAAGTCTGGATTTTGTGATTGTTATGCAGGAAGAGGAAGAAGTAATTGGTAGTAATAGAGTGATGTGAGAGAATCTCAATAGAAAATTGGAAGCACTAGGGATAGTTAATTAAAGCGTACAGTATGACCACAACCCAACAAAACTGCTGGTCCCACGTTATTCTGTCCCAACTCAAACTTGATGTCACACCAAGTCGCTGAGGCACACAGCGTTTAAAACCCAAATCGCTCACCGCCAAAACGACTTATTTTTTGTCCAGGTTCGGAAAATCCGATCCTACGTGGACCCATTTTCGGTAATAAATTTCAAAAGTTACCTATTTCGTTAATTAATTAATGAAAATCACCCATTTCGGAAAAAAATTCCATAATCTTATTAAATTAGTGATGATCTTCTTATTAGCTTGCAAGAATGATCAATAATGTTCTTATTATTAGCAATAACTCGAAAGCATCTATGGTTTATAAGTCTTGAACCATCTACGGTCCTTGCATACATGCTTTGTAGCACCCGAATTAATCCACCAAGCAAAATCGTCATCCCGTACATAAAATGCCTCAAAACTTAGTGGTATATAGTTAAACAACATGTTTAATACCATTGTCAATATGTAGGAGAGCCTTTGTCCTTTAACCCTTGTCCGGATTTGTTTTAGAACTTAGAAACCTTATTGGTATGTTGCATACTTGCACTAGGTAAGGGTAAGATTATCCGCTAGACTCCCCAAAGTGTTAAAACTCTGCCACATCAGTTTTCCACTAACTTTTATTATTTCTTTATTGTTCAAATTTATCTCATACTATAAACATTATTTCTCAGACTTATCTCAAACTCTACTTTTCCACTACACCTTAATACTCCCTCCATTTTTATCCAAGTGATACATTTCTTTTTGCACGTTTGCCAACGCACGTTTTACGTGCTTAATATTTTTAGCTACGTATTTGTAAAAATTATAAAAATTTTATATTTTCAATGTACTCGTAAAGACGAATTAAACAAGATCCCACATGAATATGTTTTTTCTTACGTATTGAGAGAAAATTGAAATTGAAGGTTAACTTCTGAATAGTGTACAAAAACCTTATGTATCACTTGGATAAAAATGGAGGGAGTACATTGTAGTCATCTATTGGTTGTAAATATAAAAACGTGGGGTCAAGACTCTACAAAAGTCTTAAGTTAAGTCTTGGATTTTCAATACTCAACTTATGACATTGTTAAAATTCGAGTAGATTATTAGTAGTCTTGAGTAGAAATGACAGTCTCACCCTGACCCTGTGGATATCCATCCACCCAAAATTAAATACTCCCTTGTTTCCTCAATTTATTATTATTAACATGTTTTTCACTCGATTACTCAAAAGAATGTCAACTCTTAATATCATCATCTCTTTAAAGTATCATTACCATAAATCTCCAAACATCGGATTCAATAATCAACAAAGAAATCCACCAATGTTTACAAATAAGTCTCTACTTCTCAATTGTACCCAATTTTACTGTGTGAATATGTCGAACAATTGAAGTCATTATTGCGTTTACAACATTTTTAGCTTTGGGATATATGTTAAGATTTTAAAAACGAAAGTTTTCTTAATTAGATTACCGCTATTAATTAAATTTGGGATTGATTATTATAATGCTCCATATATAGTACGTTTACTATGATATTTAGAATATTTTATTGAGAATTTTTATTGATATTGAAGAACGTTTTTATTGAAGTTTTTTTTCAAAACTCGATTTATTGAAGGGTAATGAGGGTGGATTTGACAATTTTGGTGTAATCAAGCAAAATTGTGAAAATAAGATGAATTAGGGGATTATGTTTTTATACACATCTGATTTGTAGAAAAAGTAAGGTTATGTTGTAGAATTTTTAAAAATATAGGGTTACCTTATAGAAAATCACAAAATTCAATCGACCACGTCAATACTTAACGGACAAAACTAACGGAATAAAACTTAAGGGTCACGGCAATACGTATTAACAAAGTTGAGGGTTACCACGCATGATCTCTGGAAAATAGGGTTACCACATAAAATTTGAAAAAATATAAGGTTACCATGCAAAATAACCTTTTTATTTTCTTTACCCTTCCAATTGTTACGGCAGTAATAAAATCATTATTATGTCAATTTATGAGATAATCCCCCTTTTCAATTAGAAGTTTATTTCCTCCTTTATTGACGGATTTAACTAACTATTTACATTTTATATTTTGTCATGATTTAACATGTAATAAATCCCTCATTGATCTCCCCATGACCTCTCCCTAAAAGGTATCACAAATTTTTATTTGTGACGGGTATATGGGTCAAATACTAAGTACATGGGTAAGATAAGATAAAAGATAAAAGTAAAGTGTATAGGGAGTAGCATTTTGTTGTATTATCAAATCAGGTGGATAGTATTTAACCCGTCGTAAATTTAAACAAATATGTCTGTCATAAGGAAGATTAACTGAAAATGGTATTTTGAAAAACAAATGTAAAAATCTAGTTGAATCCACTTTCTATAAAAGAAACAACATTTAGAGAAATCTGATTGGTTATTGAATTTTAAGTAAGAAGTTATTTGTTGATGTAGAGTCCTAGCTCCATGATCATTAAATGTTAATTAATTACTCTCTTCCCCATCTTCTCTATATATTCTTCTATTAATTCAATTATTTCTCCTCTCTTAATTTGATAAACTCAAAAATCATTAAAATTAATTAGTTTTCAAAAATAATAAGGTTTAATTAACTTTTATTTCAAAGAAACAAACAATTAAATAGTCCGGAGATACTACATTGAGATAAAATAGTTAAATAATGAAAAGTATTTGTGTGGTTTAAGAAGATTGGAGAGAGTGGATATATTATTGATTATAATTGTGGCCTTTGTGGGTAGAAAGATTAAAATAAGTAGTTTTGTGGGATAAGATGAGTTATTATTTGAGGTTGAAATGATGAAAAAAAGTATAACCGGTTTACTAATAAATATAGACAATGAAACATAATAAGTAGGAGGGAGTATTACACTAGTTATTTAGACATATTTATGAATAATTAAATATTTAAAAATATACCCGTCCGTATATTTTTTTTACGGACATAAAACTAGGGAGTAGAAGATTAGGAGTATAACCTAACCAAACAATGTTATTACACACGTGCGACCAACTGAAAATAAAGTGTGTAGGGCGTAGTATTTTGTTATCTTATTAAATCATAGTATTATTGATTGGTTATAAGTCTTTAATGGAGATGTCTGTCATAAGGAAGACTAACTGAAAAAGCATTTTGAAAAACAAATATAAAAATCTAGGTGAATAGAAGATTAGGGGGAGTATAACCTAGTTCACCAAAAAATGTTATTACACAATTTTATGGTGCGACAGTTGTACGTGCGACCAACAAAGAATAAATCAATGAATACTGTGAACTCGTAGAAGTTAGAAAAATAATCGGGAAGGAATATATGCCTGCAAATCAGCAATTACGTGATGTGATTGTTCATCCAAAATTAGAAATAAAGAATCCTTAACTACTGATTGAGACGCTTGTTTTACAGCACAACCGAGAAGAAGTCGCTTTATATATTTGAATCCGATGCTAATGCTGATAAGATCATGACGACGACGACCATGATGAAGATTAAGCCTATAAATACCCAGAACTGGCTTCTATGTCTCTTATCTCTCACTTCACTGTTTCTTAATTGTCGACCTAACTCAAAATCACCCAATCCGTTTGTTTAAACACTTCATTCATACGAATTTTAACCCTAACCATTTAACAAATAAATGCAGTTGATTTTGTTTTACAAGAGGGTTGTACCAACTACCAATAGACTACACTTCATGTCTCTTTGAAAACAAGGTATAGGGCAATGAGGTTTACATCCTCTATATTTCATGCTAGTAGTTTATCTTAAAAGTATCAAGCGCTCGATCTACGAGATCGTCGCCGTTATGCATGTATGTTGTGAAAAAACTCTTGTACTGGAAGGGCCTAAATAAAGGACGATTATCGTCGTCATCTGTTTTTGCTGGTTGGACAATGCATTCTTGTGTCGGATTCATAAAAAAGACTATGCTTATTCGAGATTCACTTGAATTTGTTACCGCTCTATGCACTCCACTCTTCAGTTTTCCATTGCTAACAACCTGCATTTTTGCGACTAAATGGAGTAAACGTGTGGCTAAGACGAAACGTAAGTTGATATTGGAAGGTAATACAGACTCACAGAGAATTCAGAGATAATTAAATAGTGAAAAGTGAAAGGTAGTTCGGTTAAAGGAAATATACGCACCTCAAGTTGGTTGCCTATGATAACAACAAAAGCATTAGGAAGAGTCTCAACGTCGAACCATTGTCCATCTTTTCGCACTTGAAGTCCGGGAATTTGACTAGGAAACAGAATTGTCAAAATGCTTCGATCCGTATGCTCGGGTAGCCCTATCGTCAAACTCGGATCCGGGCATGGTGGATAATAATTAGCAGTTAGGAGGTGATCTTCACTCAATTGACCCGATAAATATTCTTTTTCGAGACCAAGCCCTTCCGATAATAGCTCCAACATCTTTGCCCCTATATGCCTTACTGCAGTAACATATGCCCCACCCACCTCCCTAATAATCATTATGTAAACATATTTATTAACCAAAAAAATATGCATTATCATTTTTACAAGGGTTAAAACTAAAAAAGTGCGTGCTTTTGTAGGTTATCATTAGTATGAATAATGGTAGTGGTTATATATATGGAGTAATTATGTACGGTAACTCTGGAATACGACTATTCTTGCTTATTAGTTGTGACAGTTTCAAGGTTGCGATATCTCATAACCCTTTATCAAAGTCGGCTGGTGTGAGTGGTAAGAGTTTTCATCTCTTAATTAAACAAATGGTCAATAGTTTTATTTCTGATATATCTTACGAATAAAAAACCTAAATGTGAACTTTCAGTACCCGAAAGGGATTGTCGGTCAACACAAAAAAAAAGACACCTCATAACCACATTTTCTTTAAAGATACTATAAAAGGGTTTGAGACGTTAAATGCTTATACCGACAATTATTAGGTTTTCGGGGCCAATGTTGCTTGCAATCCTCTAAGGGAGTACAAGGAAGCGCCAAAAGCTCCCTCCAAAAGTGAATTTGTTCATCATAAAGGCTGCTGCCTGTTGAAAATTTGCATATCTCGTTTCTCGTACTTGATTTCTCTTCACTTGACATCTCAAAGAATTCCTTAAAAACTTCCATGGTAGTACTGGTGATTTCCATGGGGAATCCATGATTGATCACCTACTCCAACGAACAACAACAACAACAATATTAGAGTTTTAATCTTAAAACTAGGTTTGAATCTGTGAAATTCACGGGTCTGCTTTCAAGATTTTACATAAATATCGTTAATCATAGTAAAGATTTAATCATGGTAAATATATAATTATAACTCATAGTTTTCTTATTCAATTTGATCGTTTTACCGAGTAAGACCGTCTCACACTATAACTTTTGTACATCAAAATATGCAAAACATCAAAATATATACTATTCTGAGTTAATAACAAATATAACAATAACTATAACCCATAGTTTTCTTATCAAATTGGACTATCTTAATGTGTAAATCCGTCTTGCACTATAACTTGTATACAACTCGTATACGTCAAAATATAAAATGAAATGCATAACATTCTAAGTTAATAACTAATAATTTCGTAATAATTATTTCAATATGTGAAAACATTAGAAAAGGAAAATAGATTAAGATAAAACTCGAATGCGAATAACATAAAATAAGAAAACCTATGAAAAAACTCTATTGAGCAATGATTCAGTATTTATATAGCTTGAGAAATGATTCCGTATTTATATAGATAAGATGTTTATCTATTGAGCTATTTTTGGTCAATATATTTGCGGGAATGAAAAATATAATTTTCAAAAATACCGAGATTATTAACGTTATTATATATTATGATTTTTATATTCTGTAATATATTCAAAAATCTTGGAAGTAGTTATACTTAGCCTTATCTCAGATAATCAACGGCTTATCACAGAATTGGTGCGGTCAGACTTACCTCAGGCATCATCCGGCAATAGTGATAAAATCATTCAGTTATTATTCTTTTCAGATTAGGTAAATTAATTTTGCATAATTCATGGATTCACGGAATCTTCAAATTTTGTTTAGGAAATTAATTGTGCATCATATCTTTCAGTTATTATTATGATTCTTTTCAATTTAGGAAATTTAAACAAAATTAACGTGATTCACGGAATTTACAAAATTTGTTTTGGAAATTAATTTATTGACCATGTTTCACGGATTTTAAAAGTTTTGTTTTGGAAATTAATTTCAATCAAATCTTTTTGTTATTATTATTATTCTTTTCAGTTTAGTTTATTGACCATGATTCACGGATTTTAAAAATTTTGTTTTGGAAATTAATTTTAATCAAATCTTTAGGTTATTATTATTATTATTTTCAGTTGAGAAAACTTATTGAACACGATTCACGGATTTTGAAAATGATTGTGTTGGATATTAATTTATTTTTATTTATTTTTAAAATTTATACAGAGTAATATGTTAGTAGGCTTTAAATCGCGCCACGTAAGACGGAGCTTGTTTTATGTGATGCCACGTCAGCGGTTTGACTTCTGCATTAGATAAATATATGATGATTCAAAATTGGCTAATATAAATCACCCCGTCTTATTGTTAATGGCACAGACTACAAAATCTCAATCCCGTCTTATTTAATTTGACTCATCTATTCTTTTGTTGAGGACATGTAACCATGCATGTTGTTCATCTACCTAGTCACTTTTCAATTAAATACCATGTATTTTTCCACCAACTTTTTTAATTTTTCCTAATGAGTTGCGACCAATCGATCAAGTGTTCAAACAAATTAAGTCTCAAAAGAGTCAAGTTTATCATGGTATTAATTATATACTGCCGTTTTGATTAACATGGTCCTCCACCATCATGACCTTAGTTGAGATCTTTACAATGCTGGAACAATAAGTATTGTAGATAAAGTCTTATTTTGTTATAAATAATAAATTGATAAAAATAATTGAAATTAATCTGTCAATTTTAATTACTAAAAATATCAAATCTTCTCTCTAATCTCTCGATACTACGCTTTAATAATTATAGAGCCGAAGTTAAAATTCAAATTTCTATTAAAAGCTTGTCAAATTTTGCAAGTGATTGGCACTAATACTACTCGTACATGATTACTCAAGTAGAATGCAAAAAATATGTTATCCTACATTCTAAAAATAAAATATATACTGTCAATTTTATTTAGTAAAAATATCAAATTTTCTCTTTGATTACTCAAATAACATGCGAAAAATAATCTTAAGTTAAGATGTACTCGGAATCGATTTAAATAACATTGAAATGAAAGGAGCATTGCGAAAGAGTTTAATTAGAAAGAGGTTGGACATACTTGGAACAATCCATAAGACATCTTATCCTTTACCATCTGTTGCCCATTAGTTTTTTCATCATGGAGATCAACAATTGGAATAGCGGTTTGCCGTACAGCTTGTAAATCTTGTCTTTTTTCCGGTGGAAATATATATTTTTCAGGCACCTTGCTTTTTGTTAAGCAGCTTAACAAAGACGTTTCCATTAAATTGTGCTCTTTTTTACGTGTTTAACAAGTTGTGAAAAAAACTCACACACTCTAATAACAGGGGTCTAAATTATTTAAATAGAAAATATTTTTTTTTTGAAGGGAAAAAATCGTTTTATTAAATAGAAATTATTTTGATACAAAGAACAATTTGATTCTTAGATATAACCTGGTTGGATATGATTTGTTTTCCTGAAATGTTATCATTTATTTCTTTAAATATCACCATTTATTTCTTTAAATATAAGCTCTATTTTGGTATAATATTTTAGTTAATTTATCTTGCGAAAATTTTGGGACGTGCAAAATCCCGCACATTATTTTACTCAATCCCACACATTTTCACACTTATTCCGAATATACTCTCCTCATTTTTATATCTCCACCAAAAAACAAGAGAGAAACAAAGCCCCCAAAAATCAACTTACTTCAGGTGCTGATTTTACTGCAATTGATTTTTCCGATTTCAACAATTGTTCTAAAATCCGATTTTACGGCAATTAGAATCTATATCTATATATATCTATATATAAGTATAAAAGAAGAACCACTATGCATTAGGTTGGACACGTGTCACTTTCACGTTAAAATTTTTCCCGCCTAATGCTTAAAATACTAAAATTATATTGCGTATCTTTTAATTGAGCAATATGTATATGTACAATATCTTCTTAAAAGATTTCTCTGCCATGTTTATGTTACATTAAAAGCTTACCCAAATTACCCTCTTATTGTATTTTTTATTTGGCAATATTTTTCCGTATATAAATTTATTACTCATCTCTACTCACATGGAGATTTATATTTAAAGTTTTATATTCTCATAAAATTTATAATCAACTTTATTAGTTTGCAAAGTTGCACGTGAATGTATTTTGTTAACATTTCATCTATAAATTTTTCTCACATATGGTATTACTAATAACATTTAAAGGATCTAATATATAAAAGCAACAACCAGTCAACTGAGTTGTCGATCAATCCTTAAAAGGGGGAATTTATGGGGACCACATAAATTTAAGAATTAATTAATTACTTTGATTTATTTTCTTAATTTCACTACCCCACGTTCTACAAAATAATTAATTGCGTACAATTTGATATTTGCTTTCTGTATCTAAATTGTAATTGTTCAACATTGGATATGTTTACAGCCACTTGAATAATTATTTAAATATTAAATATGCAAACATTCAACTATGTTATTAAATTTCCTAAATTATTTTCAAAAAACTTAAAAGTACTAAAAATTAATAGAACTGAAATATTGTACGAAGTAAGAATTTACAGTACTAAAAACTAATAAAAGTGAAATATGAACTATCATCAAATTCACAAGTCCAAAGATGTCTGGTTTGGAAAAAAAATAATGAATCTTAAGAAATTCAATGAAACATGTTTTTTATAAAATGCAGGTAACAAATTTAAATATTTATAAACTTAAAAAAAAATAAAAGTCTAACTATTAACATAAGTCTAAAAAAAACATTTCTACATATAATCAAAATCTTAAATTACATTTATTCTTTTGAAACATAAGCAAAGAAAAAAAAATTGTTACATAAAAAATGAGAGAAATATTAGAATATCATCTGACCTTTTTAATATTTCGTCGTATCGTATAAAAGTAAAATTGTTTTAGCAAGGATGAAATTGAAATTTGGAGTTGGAGTTGGAGTTGCAGTTGAGTATATTGTATACAAGCAATGAAATTGATAGAGGGAGAGATCAGAGACGGGTAGAGGGAGAGATCAGAAATTGCATAATGAAAGAAATGAGAAGTGCAAATGACCGTGGAATGTGCATATGTTAAAGTTAGGGATTCTAATTTATTCTTTGACCATGAACAAGTTTGACATTGGGCCTAGATTAGTAAATTGGGGTGACCATATTATTTAAAAGTTTATTTTATATATTTAGCCCAAATTATATTTTCCTCATAACCTTTTAATTTTATTAAATATGTAAATGGGACAATAATTTTGGATAAATTATGAGGAAAATAGAACAATAAAATTACAATATTCTAGATAGTTTATCAATTTTCCTTAAATACTTTTAAAAAAAATATTAAGTGAGAGAGTTGTGTGTGTAATATGTATAATATAACGTGTACATATTAGCATGAGTATTAAGGCTAATAATTGAGGGATAATTTATATACGAGTGTGAGGGAAATTATGGGTCATGTACTCATATTAGGGTTTTTTGACATAAATTCCTATTTAAAATGCACATGTTTATCGTTATTTTAAGAGACCAGATAATCCTTCCTATTTCATATGTTATTCTCTTTTTAATAAAATAGTCCTCACATATATTAGATAAAGAGGAATAATAACATACAAAATAGGAGGGAGTACTAATAATAAGGGTAAGAAAAAATTAAAGTTCGTAAGTATTAGGAAAATAATTATACTATTTTGTGAACGGGGTAATTTTTTATCTACATTATTCTTGAGACGAATATATATGTCTTAAATGAGACCAGTTTGGAGTATAAATGAGGGACAATTGTGAATCTTTAATTAAGTCGGTTAAATGTATTAGGAGGATCAGGCCACGTTGGATCACACTTCACAATACGAGTTGGTTGAATACGAATAAGGTCAATGGTAGATTTTAGGCTAAGTAAGTTTTTGTCATCCTTTATTTTATCATATTTTAAGCCAAAAAAACATATTTCATTAAATTAAATCATATTTAATATTTATAATATAATTATATTCATGAGTTATCAAACTTATTTTATATTATTAATAAAAATTAAATTATTTTTTTATAAATTGTTCATTTTTTTAATGATATAAACTTATATAACATTTATTTTTAATTTATTTTTTACACTTAACATATTGAAATACAATTATTCTTATCTATTTAATTTATAAAATATTAATGCTTTCACAATATTGTTCATTTATATATGACCCAACGGGTCAAACGGGTTAGGGTTCGTCCCTTAAATAAGTTTCATGTTTTTGTCAAACAGAATGGATTTCGATGCTTAAATAATCTTCGTGTTCAGTTCAATGGGGTCATATTAATATTAGCATGTCTTTGACTTAAAAAAACAAGATGTGATACATTCATATATCAAAACATGAATAATCCCGAAGCGCGTCCCGTATTATTTTAAGGTTTGTATTATTTTTCATATATATTTTTTAAATTATTTATAATAAGTATTCTATACGAGTATAAAATATAGTATAAACTTCCCTTTAAATGTCAAGATGATAACCGAATTATCAAGTGCTACAAATCTACAATCGTATTAATTTGTCCGATGTTATTATTAGTTACCTTAACCATATCTTACTTTACGTAATATTTTGTGTACATTTTCATCCATATAATTTAGTTTTATCTTATAAATCAATTTTTTACGGTCACCGAAATATAAACACAAAATAACAACTCAAACTAAGATGACATATGATACTACAAAGAATACTTGGCAAACTTACCGCATCATTTACGCTACATGTTATGCACAAACTTGGTAATTGTAGTTAAAAATATAATATAAATTGAAAATCTTAAACATCACTTTAAACAGTAAACATTTTCTTATACATTATTAGATGATAAAAAAATCGAAAATAGCAACCCGTGCAATTTGCACGGGTTTAAGACTAGTATATTTTATAAATGAACACCAAAAGAAATTTTGTATAGTAAAATTAAGAAGGTGCGAAGTTAAAGTATTACATCTTAATTATATATTTTAAATTATGTTGTCTGACTGATAAAATATATTTAACATTATATTATTATATTTAACATTATATTAAGAGTATTTATTCCTGTTAATGTATATGGACTCTTAATATAATTATGGGTTTTTTGTGAGAAACTACCTTATATTTATGTCTATTTGTGAACAACCACCTTACTTTTTTGTATTTGTTAAAAACTATTTATATTTTATGTTTTTACTAAAACCTACCAACAATAAGACTCGCGCTAATTTCCGACGATAACTGTGGTTGGATTGACCACAACAACAAGTGTACTTCCCTCTATTTCACAGAGAGGTACATAGATTATTGGAGGCTTCAATCTGAGACAAAGGTAAACACTTTTCAGAAGAAGTTGTTAAAAGAGTTGGGGATTGATGTGAGTTATTACAAGGCATATTATGCTAAGGAAAAAGCTTTTAAAATGATTTAAGGGGAAGCAGATGAACAATATAAAATATTTTAACAAAAAAAATCCAAGTTATGGTCGAAAATTAGCGAGAGTCTTATTGTTGGTAGGTTTTAACAAAAATAAATAAAATGTAAGGTAGTTATTAACAAAAAATAAAAAATAAGACAGTTGTTCACAAATGGTCATAAATATAAGTTAGTTTCTCACAAAAAAACTTTATAGTTATTAAGAAATGTTATAGAGCAAATTAAAGTTTATTGCCTGACTGTTAAATATATGGATTCTTAATATAATTATTTATATATTTTATAAGAAATTTTATATAGAAAAGTTAAATATTTAAATCCCACATTTAAGATATAATAACCCAATTCTATCAAATACTCATGTTAATGTATTAATAAATAAATATATCTTTGTAAAGACCAAATGATGCGTGAATATATAAATTAATTTGTAAAATATATCTCTCTACTCAAATTAGATTTATATTTAAAATTTTGTTTCACATAAAAAGTATTGACTATTACACAATATATCGAATGTTAATTTAACTTTTCGTACTTTATGATATATTAAGAGTTGTTAAAATAATAATAGTAGTGCGTAAAAAGTATCGCATGTTACATAAAATATCAGATGTATAAAAAATAGTCTATATTTGACTAATACTTGACAATACATGACAAACACCATGTTTATTTACAAAAAAATAAGTTTGAAATATGTCAAAAATAAAAGCAATGGGAAGATGACATGCAATCACAGTTAGATAAGTAAATTAAGATAATTATGAATATACATACGTAGGGTTAATCTGTCCCCTACGCGGCTACGCCAACACAATTATGTGCCCGTTTGGCTAGGGTTTTGTTTTAGACCCAGAATTAGGAATAAGTTTACAAGTAAAAAAGTGAATGTATGACGTACTAAACTCATCATGGCTATATAATACTATATCGTATTGACAATAACATAATTTTATGTGCTCTCAAAATCAATTGATTTACGAGAACGGACACGGTTATAATATTTGTACTCCACAATTTATGTATTCTATCTTGAGATAAAGTTAAGGGACTTGCAGTAGTTATTTGATGGTGGATGTATTATGCATAGACTTATCAAACGGGTCGGTCCAAAATATGGGTCGGCTCATACGGGTTATGGGTCGGTTTATGTTTAGAATACGGGTCAAGAAAAATTTCTAACGTTTTTTTTAATTAAAATATTTTCTTAAAAAAGTTAAAAAAATATTTTTAAAATAATATTTTAATCATATTCAATTTACATTTGTATTTTGTGAAAACTAATCATAAATTTTTCCCAACTTTTTAGCTTTGGTGTAGTGTAGCTAATACGTGCTACCCAATTCATAGAGTCCGTTCATGATCTATACGCGATAAGGGAGCATCTTTTAATGACGATATTGTTGTATTAAAAAACAAAAAAAAAATATTTATTTAAATATTTTGATTATTATAATGATTAGAAAGAATCATTTGTTCTAAACTATGAAAATTAGCTAATTAGCAATGAGGTAAGTATAATGCTTTTCTATTTGTTAATTACACCTATGTCATTCTTTAAGGTTGATTTCGGGATACATATTTCTATATATGTAATATCGTTTATAGAAAAAGTTTTACATTTCGATTAATATCATGTTATAGTATACGAGTTTAAAACTTAATTACAAATATTATCTACATATGTCCGTGCATTTTTGCACGGGTGCTAAACTAGTATAAGTATAAAAGAAGAACCGCTATACATTAAACTTGACACGTGTCACGCTACCGTTGATTTGTTTAATTTCCCACCTAATCCAAACCCTAAAGATGCATACATTGAATTATTTTAAATATTGCTATTTTAGATTATTACATTTCTTAAAAAAACTATCCTATCATTTTCAAGATTATATTTTACCAAAGTACAAATTCTTTAGCTTCGAATGTCAAACTCTCCAGTTAGTCATACTTTAATTTCTGCGATTATTTTTTTATTATAGTTCAATTTTTATGAAACTTTTTTGCATAACCAAATTGATTTATACAAATATTATCCATAGATCATGTTATACATTTTCAGAACGGTGTAAATTTTTTAAAGGTATTTGTTCATCAGAACTTTTATCCACTAATTTAATTAATATTTTTACTATTGTCATTTAATTTCAAGGGATAAAAAAGATAAATGTGAATTGTAGGTTTTTTATTATAGTTCAATTTTGATGAAACTTTTTTGGATTCGAGTCATTTTGGGTTGTGGGTCAAGATTTACATGTCTTTGACCATGAAAAATTCAAAATCGGATCAGACCGGGTCGGGTCGGTCCAGGTTTACGGGTCAAATCATGTTTTGATACATTTAAAGCACACACAACTTTTTTATTGGTTTTCTTAATAATCGGGAAGGAATATATGCCTGCAATTACGTGATGAAATTGTTCATCCAAAATTAGAAATAAAGAATCCTTAACTACTGATTGAGACGCCTGTTTTACTGTTTTACAGCACAACCGAGAAGAAGTCGCTTTATTTGAATCCGATGCTAATGCTGATAAGACCATGACGACGTCGTCCACGATGAAGATTAAGCCTATAAAAACCCAGAACTCGGCTTCTTCACTGTGTCTCTCATCTCTCACTTCACTGTTTTTTTAATTGTCGACCCGACTCAAAATCACCCGATCCGTTTGCTTAAACACTTCATCATCTCTCATCTGTCAATTAATCGGAATTAATCTTTTACATACGAATTTTAATCTTTCACAAAGAATGAATCTATGAACTTGCAGGTTAAGAAACGGCCCGCCAAATGATTTCCCAATAGAATACTTAGTAGATGAGTCTGATAGACCCAACTCTATGAAATTATCAGCTTCGCAATGGGTCGATATTCCAACAATTAGTTTGGCCCAAACACCAGGGCCGTCTTTTAGGGGGTGCGGGCCGTGCGGTCGCACAGAGCCCCTGATTTTTTGGGGCCTAATAAAGTTAAATTAAGAATATATATCAATTAGTAAGTCTATTAATTATGAAATGTAGAATGGCACAATGGTTTAGTTTATTACTTTTTGGGTTTTCTATATCAATGCATCAAAGGTTCGATTCTCCATAACTACACTTTTTCATTTTTTTTCCAAAATCTTATCTATGTTAATACAGAAACATTTAATGATTTCTGGTGAAGCCACGTCATAATCCAAAATTTAATTTTTTTCCACAACAAAGAATCTCTACATAAACGATTATATTTATAACGTCAACTTATATATTATATATTATATATTATATATTTTAAGTTATATATTATATATTATATATATATATATATATTATATATATATATATATATATATATATATATTATAATGTTAATGTCGATTTGTACATAATTATTAAATAACGATTTATGACTAATAATCAATATTACAATAAATAATACATAATTATCATAAATTACAATAAATACTAGTAACAAAATATATTTTATAGTGATATTTACATTTTTAGGTACTCGATTCGATGTTCAAAAACTTAATTTGAACGTGCATTTTAACGTATTGTCCCATAACAAAAATTGAGTACAAAATATTCACGTATTATGGGTCACTATTTTGTAAATGTTAATTATCCACGATAATTTTCCTAAAAATAAACATGTGCAATTTTGCATGGGTCGAACACTAGTTACTTTTAGTGGACTAAGTTATAACTATATTTCAAAATTTATTGGTTTCATTACATTTAAAGCTATTTTTTTTTTCTTAACTCTTTCTTTTTCTAATATTCAAAGTTGTCTACAAAAAACATACAATAGTGTAGAACATTTACGTTATACCTGTATAGTAAGTTGTATAAAATAAATAGATTATAAACATTTCCGTAATATTAAAAAATAATTCGTATAACTAAATAACATTTTATAAAAGCAACGTAACTAGTGAGATTGAGGCCCTTTTTCAAAATTTTGTACAGGGTCCCCGAAATATCGGAGACAGCCCTGCCAAACACGCTTCAACAACCTTTACGATCTCCAAAGGCTTGTTGACGATGTATGTGTAGCTTCTGCCAGTTACGGCATGTATTTTCAGGTTTGTTTTATTTGCTCAATTTTTCGTTGTAGTATGCTTATTTACGACGGATTTATAATATATATATTGAGTCTTAGAGTCCAAATATAAGCCCTTAGATCTAAAGAGGATGAATGGTTGAGATTAAACAAAAAACACCCACCCAACATGTAATTAATCACCCAACATGTAATTAAATATATATAATAATAATAATAATAATAATAATAATAATAATAATAATAATAATAATAATAATAGGTCTTACTTGTGATTCTGATTAATTTCTCATACAAATTTGTTTTGTCTTTAAGGTGGTGGATCACGGTGTACCCGAGTCTGTTTTGACTAACGCAATGACGGAAGGAGTTGGTTTTTTTCAAATGACAAACCAAGAGTTAGAAACGTTCTCCGAATCATTAGAAGCAAGACTACACACGAGTAGTCAGATGCATGCTTCTTGATTAAAAACAACTAACTTTTACTGGAGGGATGCGTTGATCCTTGGATTAAACCGTCCAAGGCCAACCCAAGGTTGGCCCGTCCACCCTCCCCTTTTCAGAAGCCGTATTTGGAAATTCGCCTCAGGGGTTAAGGCCGTCGAAAATAAAATCCTAAGCCTTATCAATCATAATCTTAGTTGAGGATGATCTTTACAATGGTGGAACGATAAGTGTTTTAATTAAAGTCTTATTATGTTATAAATAATAAATTGATAAAAATAATTGAAATTAATCTGTCAGTTTTAATTAGTAAAATTATCAAATTTGTTCTCTAATCTCTCAATATCTCGCTTTAATAATTATAGACCGAAGTTAAAATTCAAATTTCTATCAAAAACTTGTCAAAATTTAGAAAGACTTGTCAAATTTTGCCTGAGATTGGCACTAATACTACTCGTACATGATTACTCAAGTAGAATGTGATAAATAAGTTATCGTACATTCTAAAAACTAAAATATATTCTCTAAGTATTCTTAAGTTAAGATGTACTCGGAATCGATTTAAATAATCTCCTATCTATAAAAGGAAGGTTATTTCTAGGCTTGTGATTGGCTGAAATTTTTCTTTTTAATTTTTTTTTTTTTGCACATTAACCAACCTCACTCTCTCCACTTACTTTCTCTCCAATTAATTACCCTCTCTCCTCATTTCTTATTGTTTTTCATATACATATTCATATGTTAAAAAGCTTATGATAAAAAAATTAATCACATTCAACCTTACAATAAAAGAAAATTTTAAAAAAATCGGAAATCTATATATGGGCAACAAATTTTAATAAAAAAAATTTACAATTCCGGAAAATTAACCTCTTGGATACTTTGACAATTAAAATTAAAGAATTTTTGTATGAACGGTCTCATACTCTCATACCATAAGACGATCAACATATATAAAAAGAAGAATCGTTTATTAGCACTGAAGGAACAACTTTTTATATGAGACCGTATTACTCTATAATTTGTGACAATGAAAATGTATAAAAGCAAATTTCTATATTATATAAACATATACATCAAATTTAACACGAGACCCAAATTTTAAGATTTTGATGAAAAATAAATCCTAAAAATATCTATATTTCCGAAAATATGAAAAAAAATGCTCACTATTTAATCAAAAGTGGTCATTACGTATCAAAATGTGATCACTTTCCTACTGGTCGCATGTGCGACCGTCGTAAAGTAGAATTTTGCGAAATGGTAAATTAAGGCTACATAAAATAATACGAGTAATAATTATTATTAGGTGATATTGTCGACTCATGCATCTATATCGATCCATGTTTTTATGGTTGTCTATTAGCCCAAAATATATATTTTTACAAGCTCAGAAATAGTTGGGGTCAACAAAAATATGCAATGCCGTTTTATTATATACAATTTTAGATTAAATAACTTATCTATAAAAGGAACAACTTTTCCTGTTTTTTCATCTGGTTGCTTAATTTTAGAAAATTAAAAATCTTCTTTCTCACCATGTGCCACCACTCACACAAGGAGCTTTAATTTTAATTCATTTTACTTTTCTCCATTTTACATTCTAAAGTTACAAATAATTTTTATCTCATAATAAAAAAAACTTTACTCCAAATTCGAAAATAAAAAAATCACTAAAATTCTACCCAGAAACATAAAATTAAACAATATTAAAAAAAAAAGTTGGACAATTAGAAGTAATTAACAAATATTTAGAGGTATGAAAAACGAAAAAAATTATACAAAGAGTTAAAAATTAACAAACATACGTATATCTAAAAAAATGAAAAGAAATACACGAGGAGATAAAAATTAACAAAAAAACGTAAATTAAAAAATGAAAGAAACGTAGATCAAAGATTTTTGAATAAGATCAAATAAACCCAATCCATAAAATTAAAAAAATGAAAAAAATACACGAGGAGATAAAAATTAACAAAAAAACGTAGATTAAAAAATGAAAGAAACGTAAATCAATTTTTTTTGAATAAGATCAAATAAACCCAACCCATTAAATTAACAAAAAAAAAATATAAATTTACGATTTTTAAGAAAATATAACAACCTTCGAGAATTAGTCAATTAAAACTACGTTAACATCGAGTAAAAAGATGGTCTTAATAACAATTTATTATTATTTTCTTTATAAAATCATCCACAAATTTTAAGAGACTACTATTAAAAATATTTCTATCATTTTATTTTCATTTAGAGAGTAAGTTATTTAAAGGGTAAGATATAGAAATACAATACAATTTCTTTATCTATTTTATATGGTTCAAATTTATTTTATAATGTCATGATTATTTATTTCAATTTATATAATCATTAAAAAAATTTAATTATACCAGTAAATCAATTATTTAGAGTCAAAATCATCCCCGAATTCATAATTTATATATTTCTCATTTAAGTTCATATTAAATTATATTTGTACTACCTTTTTTAATATATTTACGAAATTTTTAGAAATAGACCCGTACATTTTTTGTACGGGCATAAAACTAGTATTGAAATGAAAGGAGCATTGTGAGAGAGTTTAATTAGAAGGAGGTTGGACATACTTGGAACAATCCATAAGACATCTTATCCTTTACTATTTGTTGCCCATTAGTTTTTTCATCATGGAGATCAACAATTGGAATAGCGGTTTGCCGTACAGCTTGTAAATCTGGTCTTTTTTCTGGTGGAAATATATAGTTTTCAGGCACCTTGCTTTTTGTTAAGCAATTCAACAAAGACATTTCCATTTAATTGTCCTCTTTTTTCGTGTTTGAGAAGTTGTGCAAAAACTCACGCACTTTAATACCAGTGGTCGAAATTATTTAAGTAGAAAATATTTTGATACAAAGAACAATTTGATTCTTAGATATATTTGGATATGATTTATTTTCCTTAGAGGTTATCATTTATTTCTTTAAATATCACCATTTATTTCTTTAAATATAAGCCTTATTTTGGTATACTATTTCAGTTAATTTATCTGGCAAAAATTTTAGCCACATTATATTTCAGTAAGTATTCGACGTGTAGCTTATTTTACAAGCTTGCTGAAATAACTACTCTAGCTGTCTAGCATGTGAAACATTAGTTAAAGGAGTATGTAACTTATTTATTTTCTTTACCCTCCCAATTGTTACGGCAGTAATAAAATCATAATTATGTCTATTTATGGGATAATGCCCTATTCAATTAGAAGTTTATTTCCTCCTTTATTGACGGATTTAACTAACTATTTACATTTTATGATTTAACATGTAACAAATCCCTCATTGATCTCCCCATGACCTCTCCCTAAAAGGTATTACAAATTTTCATTTGTGACGGGTATATGGGTCAAATGCTAAGATAAAAGATAAAAGTAAAGTGTGTAAGGACTAAGGAGTAGCATTTTGTTGTCTTATCAAATCAGGTGGATAGTATTTAACCCGTCATAAATTTTAAACAAATATGTCTGTCATAAGGAAGATTAACTGAAAATAGTATTTTGAAAAACAAATGTAAAAATCTAGTTGAATCCTCTTTCTATAAAAGGAACAACATTTATGGAAATCTGATTGGTTATTGAATTTTAAGTAAGAAGTTATTTGTTGATGTAGAGTCCTCCATAATCATTAAAAGTTAATTTATTGCTCTCTTCCCCATCTTCTCTATATATTCTTCTATTAATTCAATTATTTCTTCTTTCTTAATTTGATAAACTCAAAAATCATTAAAATTAATTAGTTTTCAAAAATAATTAGGTTTAATTAACTTTTATTTCAAAGAAACGAATAAGTAAATAGTCTAGAGATACTACATTGAGATAAGATAGTTAAATAATGAAAAGTATTTTTGTGGTTTAAGAAGATTGGAGAGAGCGGATATATTATTGATTTTAATTGTGGCCTTGTGGGTAGAGAGATTAAAATAAGTAGTTTTGTGGGTAAGATGGGTTATTATTTGAGGTTGAAATGATGAAAATAAGTAAAATCGGTTTACTAAATATAGACAATGAAACATAATAAGTAGGAGAGAGTATTTCACTAGTTATTAAAACATATTTATGAATAATTAAATATTTAAAAATATACCTGTCCGTACATAATGTACAGTTATAAAACTAGTAGAAGATTATGAGTATAAAACTCAGTTCACCAAACAATGTTATTACACACGTACGACCAACTGAAAATAAATCAATCGAATGTTATGAACGGCTCGTAGAAGTTAGAAAAATAATCGGGAAGGAATATATTCATGCAATTACGTGATGAAATTGTTCATACAAAATTTGACATAAAGAAGACAAAGAAAAAGAACAAAAGGAGATGATCATACACTGAATGTTATGTTAATGAATTTAACATTACGAAAGAATCCTTAATTATTGATTGAGACGCCATCTTTACAACACAACGGAGAAGAAGAAGTCACTTTGAATCCGATGCTGATGCTGATGCTGATGCTGATAAGATCATGACGACGATGATGATGAATATTAAGCCTATAAATACCCAGAACTCGGCTTCTATGTCTCTCATCTCTCACTTCACTGTTTTTTTTAATTGTCGACCCGACTCAAAATCACCCGATCTGTTTGCTTAAACACTTCATTATCTCTCATTTGTCAATTAATCGGAATTAATCTTTTACATACGAATTTTAATCTTTCACAAACAATGAATCTATTAACTTGCAGGTTAAGAAACGGCCCGCCAAATGATTTCCCAATAGAATACTTAGCAGATGAGTCTGATAGACCCAACTCTATGGAATTATCGGCTTCGCAATGGGTCGATATTCCAACAATTAGTTTGGCCCAAACACGCTTCAACAACCTTTACGATCTCCAAAGGCTTGTTGACGATGTATGTGCAGCTTCTGCCAGTTACGGCATGTTTCAGGTTTGTTTTATTTGCTCCATTTTTCGTAATTTGTAGTATGCTTATTTATAACGAATTTATAATATATATAAAAATAGGTCTTACTTGTGATTCTGATTAATTTCTCATACAAATTTGTTTTGTCTTTAAGGTGGTGGATCACGGTGTACCCGAGTCTGTTTTGACTAACGCAATGATAGAAGGAGTTGGTTTTTTCCAAATGACAAGCCAAGAGTTGGAAGCGTTTTCCGAAGCATCAGAAGGAAGACTATACTCCAGCAGTAAGATGCATGCTTGTGGAGAAAACACAATTAACTTTTATTGGAGGGATGCGTTGGTCCTTGGACTAAACAGTCCAAGGCAAATCCAAGATTGGCCCGTCCACCCTCCCCTTTTAAAAAGCCGTATTTGGGAATTTGCCTTAGGGGTTAATGCCGTCGAAAATAAAATCCTAAACCTTATCAATCAGGGTCTTGGGCTGAGACCAAACTATTTTAACCATAAGGGGTTAAATAAAGCGCCCCAGACAAGTATATCCTACTTTTCAGGCCCGACTAATGCATGTGTTGTGGGACCCGCAGAAGAACTTACAAGAACCGTGCTTCCTCGGTACCGAAAGTTCCAATACGGATATTATTCATGGCGTCATTTTAAAGACTATAGGACGGCATTGCAACACTTCATGTATTAGATTGTATTTTGCATGGGGAAAGCGTAGTATGTTAAATAAATTTTGTGATTCTATGCTCTTTTACAATAATACGTTTATAATATGGCCATAATCTTATTAGTGATGATCTTCTTATTAGCTTCCAAGAATGATCAATAATGTTCATATTATTAGCAACTCGAAAGCATCTACGGTTCACAACTCTTGAACCATCTACGGTCCTTGCATACATGCTTTGTAGCATCTAATCAATCCACCAAGCAACATCATCATCCTACATAAAATGCCTTAAAAATAAGTGGTATATAGTTAACATGTTTAATACCATGGTCAAAAATCTGACATTGATGAGTATGACAGCCTTTGTCCTTTGACACTTGCCCGGATTTGTTCCTGTAGTTAGAACTAGGGATGGTAGTGGGTCGGGTCCCCGACCCAGACTCTTAGGGTCTGACCCTGGTCGGGTATGGTTTGAAGTTTTTAGACCCGCTCAAGTAAGGTCGGGTATAGGTCTTATAATATAAAAGTTTCGGGTCTGGATCCAGATCCTAGTGTTGAGAACCTACCTGACTCTTAAACCCGTAAATTTATTTTTTTTTTTAAAAAAGAAAAAGAAAAAGAAAAAGAAAAAACACACATACGGACGTCAATAAACCAAATAACACACATACATACGACCCTTATTATCAGTTATCACTAATGTATTATGCGCATATCCAAATACCCCTTAAGAAAAAATAGGGAATTGATGAAAATGATAAGTACGTGTACTAGACGAATGATATATTTTAAGGAAAAAAATGTTTAGTCGGATAAAAAAGAAGACCTTAGGGTAGATCCTACCCGGACCCGGATTCAGACCCGTCTAGATCGGGTATGGGTCCATTAATTTCAGACTCTTTAGGGTCTGGGGCAGGTATGGGTCCAAGGTATGTGACTCAGTTTCGGGTCCGGGTCTTATTGGACCCTACCCAGACCTGACCCGTTGTCAATGTTGGAGCCAGTGTCCTCCACAGTAAGTGTGATAACAAATTAACAATAGAAATCTCTTACAGGTTCACAGGATATACTTAGTATTATAATCAGTTCATTAATGTTTATCGATAACGATTGGGTTGCTAGAAGTTTGACGTTATTGTCATACAGATGGCGGTGATCAACTGGTCCCTAAAGGTTACACATAGACGATGTGTTTGAGAGATGTGATTATATGAAAATATAATTATATTGATTCCCTTAATGAGTAAAAGGTTAGTCGACTAAAAGGTTAGTAAAATGTAATAATGATGCGATTATTTAATGAGATTAAATAATATTAGGAGAAAATGTATTAAATGTTAATTCATTATTTAAATATAAAATGTTATATTTAAAATGCAAGTCATAAATATATGATATTTATAAATGACATAAAATTTTAATATACGATATTAAAATTTATAAATTATACGATAATTAATGATGTTCTCCTAAAATATAGATAGATATGGTATTATATTATTTTATAATAATAAATGAAAAAGCGGTTTTGTTGGTTATGATACAATTAGTTGTATCTAACTAATTTATATTTATTATTATTTTTAATATACTATAATTTATATATATATATATATATATATATATATATATATATATATATATATATATATATATGTAACAGCCCAACCAACTTTTTTTTTTTTTTTGAAAACAAAGAACAATTCATTAATAGAACGTCATACGACACTTACAGAGAATAAGTATAATTGAAAACAAATCTAATGGAAACCAAAGAAAAACAATTTTCTTATAAACTAGGGATCTCAAAACAGCATCTGACAATTCGGCTCGTTCTATTATCGCTATCTTCATGTAGCTTTTGAGGGGATCCTTCGTTTGATTTATGAGATAAAACATAAATCTAACTGGTTCCAAAGATCGTTGACAAATTACTTGTACCCTTTGAAAGAACACGCTACGAACCATCAACGAACTACTCTTGACAATATTATAGATGAAACTAAACCACGAATAAATGGACAAAACCCCGAAATAAGGGACGAAAACCCTGAAATAAGGGACGGAAAAACGATTCTCACTAAAAGGGAGACTTTTATTGAATAGATTAACGATAGACATACTATTAATTGCAACTTAATATAATTTTGGGGCTTACCATCGATCGATTGATAATCGATGGAAGCCTCCGAATGGTGGAGGCTAGGGTTTTTAGGGAGTTTTTGGAGAGGCTTTTTAGAGAGAGTTTTTGCCCAACCAACTTTTGAAAGTTAACAACATAAACATCAAAATTAGTTTTTAAGGTTTTTTGTTCTTCTTCCTCCTTGGCCGTGTAACATCAACAAAGAAGGAAAAATTCAGTTTTTTTCTTTTCTTATCATTATTGCATAATAATTGTATATTAGAAGTAATATATAAAAACTTGATCTAGCAAAAGGAATTGGGCATATTTGTACACATTTTGGGTGCAATCAATAGGAGAATGTCGAATTCGGTATTTGTTCTCAGGCCTAAACAATCAAGATTGAAGGTTTATTTCTTATTCATGTTATTTATTTACATATTGTATATGAGACGATAATTATCATATAAAGTTTCGTTATAATCCTAATAATTATGTCGAAATATACCGATATTTCTTACAGTCAACCCTAGTTAGAACCCTTCTTGGTCTTCCTCAACCGACAATCATTTTTGAAATGACCGGTTTTGCCACATATCCAACAAGCACCCGTGGGTTTCTTGTTTGTGTGATCGTTCGTGTAAGGCATGGAACGTTTTTTCCCTTTGTAACCTTTGGAATCTCCCACTTCCATCATATTAATTGAGGATTGTTCCATGGTTTCCTTTCCTTTGCCCTTAGTCCTCTCTTGCGCCCTAAGAGACTCCTCTATGCGCAAATGCCCCCAAGTTATACAGTAGATAACTCCTCTTTCTAATACTTAAGCATATGTTTGAAATCAGAATTGAATGGTCAACGGTAGAACGGCGGTGTGGAGTTGTGGTCGGTGCGTGGCACTAGGAGGGTGGTGGGGGAAGGGTTGTCGGGTTAGGGTTGAAAAGTGAGATGGGCATATTCGGAATAAAGGGCAAAAATGTGCAGGATTGAGTAAACTTTTGTGCGGGATTTAGCAAATCCCTTATTACTTTAATAAAAAAATTGGCTCGATTTATTGTTTTAGTTTGTTTAAGCAAATCATTTAACAAATAAATGCATTTGATTTTGTTTTACAAGATGGTTACGAGAGTACCAACTACCAACTACCGATAGACTACACTTCATGTCTCTTTGAAAACAAGGTACAGGGTAATGAGGTTTACATCCTCAATATTTCATGCTAGTAGTTTATCTTAAAAGTATCGAGCGCTCGATCCACGCGATCCTCGTCGTTATGCATGTATGTTGTGAAAAAACTCTAATACTGAAAGGACCTAAATAAAGGACGATTATCGCCTTCATCTGTTTTTGCTGGTTGGATAATGCATTCTTGTGTCGGATTCATAAAAAAGCCTTTGCTTATTCGAGATTCACTTGAATTTGTTACCGCTCTATGCACTCCACTCTTCAGCTTTCCATTGCTAACAACCTGCATTTTTGCGACTAAATGGAGTAAACGTATGGCTGGGTCGAAACATATAAGTTGATATTGGAGGCAATACAGACTTACAGAGACAATTAAATCGTGAAAAGTGAAAGGTATTTCGGTTAAAGGAAATATACGTACCTCAAGTTGGTTGCCTACGATAACAAGAAAAGCATTAGGAAGAGTCTCAATGTCGAACCATTGTCCATCTTTTCGCACTTGAAGTCCAGGAATTTGACCCGGAAACAGAATTGTCAAAAGGCTTGGATCCGTATGCTCGGATAGCCCTAACGTCAAATTCGGATCCGGGCATGGTGGATAATAATTACTAATTAGGAAGTCATCTTTACTCGATCAATTCACCCACTAAGTATTTTTTTTTGAGACCAAGCCCTTCCGATAATAGCTCCAACATTCTTTCTCCTATGTGCCTTACTGCGGTGACATATGCCCCAACCACCTCCCTAGTAATCACAATAAAACATATTTATTAAATAGAAAAACCGCGCATTCTCATTTTTATTGGTGTCATAAAAAAAAGTGTGTGCTTTGTAAGTTATCACTGGTATGAATAATAGCAGTGGTTATATATATGAAGTAATTTAGTAATACAGTAACTCTAAAATACGATTACTATTGATTGTGAGTTGTGACAATTTCAACGTAGCGATATCTCATAACCACCTATCTAAGTTGGCGGTGTGAGTGGTAAGAGTTTTCATCTTTTAAACAAGTGATCGGGGTTCTATTTCTGACTCTTGCAAATAAAAAAATCAAACTTGAGATCTTTAATACAGTACCCCGAAAGAGATTGTCAGTTAACACAAAAAAATCACATAACCACCTTTTCTTTAAACATTTTATAAAATGGTTCACAAAGTCAAAAGCAAATAACACGTTATAAATCAAAATTTGTGAAATACAACCTGTATTTATTAGGTTTTTGGGGCCAATGTAGCTTGCAATCCTCTATGGGACTACAAGTATGCTTCAAAAACTCCCTCCAATAGTAAATTTCTTCAATATCATAATTGATGCTGCTTGTTCGAAATAGACATATCTTGTTTGTTATACTTGATTTCTCTTCACTTGACATCTCAAAGAATTCTTTAAAAACTTCCATGGTAGTATTAGTGACTTCTATGGGGAATCCATGATTGATTACCTAATCAAAAGAACAACAACTATAACAATATAGATATCGAGTCTTAATCTCAAAATGAATTGGGATCGATTAATATGAATAATCCTTTAGAGCATTTATGGGTAATCGCACTACAAAGTACTTATACATGATTTAGGATAGAATATTCAATTATCGCTCTTAAAACGGATATATCTATCTTAAGATTAAACGGGTCAAATTTCTCATTTTTCGCACATATGCCATCCAATGTTTTACATGTATCATGTTAAGATGATGCTAATTAAAGAAAGATTTGCAACCCCGAGAAAAATTGATAGGCATATTAAAATATGTTCATGACACAAGCTAAAAAAATCTCAATCTCGTCTTATTTAACTTGGCTCATTTATATCCTTACTAGTTTAGAACCCGTGGAAAGTTGCACGGGAATGTATAGTTGAAATTTTACAATTTTATATTATTATAGTAATAAAAGTATATAACGTTTTATATAAATGAACTACTTTAGATTAAAATTAAAATGTTGTCTAATTGCATTAACCCTACACTGTTTCAATAATGCCACAATCGATTGACCAAAAGAATTTATATATAGTCTCTACCAATTATTTATTTACCATTTTTTTTTAAGTTTTGAGTTATATTTTAGTCAAATGTATATACATATAATTGAGACAGAAGGGTAACATAAATTGATGGATCAATAAAATGCTCACCCATAAACAGTTTTAACCAATGAATTCAAGATCGCTCATAAGAATTAGCGAGTATATACACCCGTTTTCAAAACCAAATTAAACCCAATATCATAAATGTAGGATTGGAAAAAAATATTTGAAGGGTGTACTATTAAATTTGATGTTTTTGGGGAAATGAAGAAGGATTAAGAAAACCAATAAAAAAAGTTATGTGTGCTTTAGACCTATTAAAACATGACTCGACCCGTAAACCTGGCGCGCCGACTTGATTTGATCCGATTTTTCAGGGTAAAAAACTCGAAAATATTGACCCGTAACCCGAAAGAATAAAAGTTTCTTGTCATTTGTCAATCCAATTTAATACAAAATATTTAAAAAGAAAAACACAAAAGTTGCCAGAAATATGTAACAGTTAAGAAAAAAAAGTAGGGTACGTAACTGACCTGCATTATAGGCAATGAGTTCAATGAACATCGAAAAAAAATTATACAGTAAACTATGTGAAGTTATATTACAAATTACAAAATTTATTAAAAGCTTGACATGAAGTAGATTATGCATCTGATGTACTGCCATCAGTTGTAGTTGTAAAGTTTCTGAATTTTATAATAAAATTTTCGAGAGTTGTTTTAAAGATTATTAATTTTATTATAAAATATCTAAATTTGTTATTTAAACATTATGCAATTACAATATATTTCAAAAACATTACATATAAACTCATCCAAAATTTGCGGAAAAAAATTAAAATATATCTTATAAACTTCAAAAAAGTTAGAAAAAATTCACATAAGCTCAACTAAAAATTAAAAGTTAGGCCTAAAATAGTACATATGATGTATGTTCTTTTTTTCGAAATAGACTGATAAAATCATTTTAAAACCTACAATTCACATTTATCTTTTTTATATCTTGAAATTTATTGATAAAAGTAAAAAATTAATTAAATTTGTCGATAAAAGATCTAATGAACAAATACCTTGAAATTTTTTACACCGTTCTAATAAGATATAACATTATATATGAATGATATTTGTATGTATAAATCAACTTAGCGAAACAAAAAACTTATATCAAAACTCAACTATAATAATAAATAATTTCAAAAATTAATGTATGACTAACCGGAGACTATGACATTAAAAGCTAAAAAAATTGTATTTTGGGAAATATATTCTTGAAGAATAATAAGATAGTTTTTTAAGGAAGGTAATAATCTAGAAAGGCAATATTGAAATAAATATTTGTATGCATCTTTAGTGGTTGGATTAGGCGGGAAAAGAATTAACGGTAGCGTGCCACCTGTCAAGTTTAATGAGTAGCGGTTCTTCTTTTATACTTATATATAGATGTCGCGAAACTGTCACCATGACTAGAATGAGGATTGTAACACAGTTTAACTAAAAAGAGGTTGGACATACTTGGAATAATCCATAAGACATCTTATCCTTTACTATGTGTTGCTCATTAGTTTTTTCTTCATGGAGATCAACAATTGGAATATCGGTTTTCCGTACAGCTTGTAAATCTGGTCTTCTTCTCGCCGGAAATACGTACTTTTCAGGGACCTTGCTTTTTGTTAAGCTCAACAAAGAGGTTTCCATTAAATTGTTCTCCTTTTTTTTCGTGTGTGAGAAGTTGTGCAAAAACTCAAACACCTTAATACAATGGGTATGAAATTATTTATTTTATATAATTATTGCGATCCGACTAATTAATGGTAAAAAAGGTTGATACAAAGAACAATTTGATTCTTGGATACTACATGGTTGGATACGATTAGTTTCTTTAAAAATCACAATTTATTTCTTTAAATATCACCATTAAGTTCTTTAAATATGACCATTTATATAAATCATAATAGGGTAGATACTAAAGTCAAAGTTTATAATCTAGAGGCTTGTTTGGTTGACATAAGGGGATTAAAGTTTCCAGAAACATCAAGATCACATGAATTTTCAATTCACGTGAATTCGCAAAAAGTGTTTGGTTCGCATATGAGAAGTTAATTCATGTGGGAAGTTCAAATAACCAAGAGGATTTGATGAGTGACTTGCCACATAATGGAGGAAGTAAATTCATGTGGGAGTTCTATTTCTCATGATCTTGGCAACCAAACAACATCATGGTTCAACATTTCATGATTTTAATGGATAACCAAACAAGCCCTAGATATAAGCATAATAGAATAACGCCTATCCATTAAACATGACACGTTTATGGGACGTACTTTTTCACATAACGATTGAATCAATTATAAAAAAGTTTATGGGACGTACTTTTTCATATACGTACTTTTGGATAATTGAATCATATCCTATCATATCACTTGTGAAAGCTCTTCTCTCTCTTCAATCTTTTCTCTATCCTTTCCTTCCTTCTCTCCCCGTCGCTGCCTCCGCCACCACCGCCGTCGCTGATGTTGCCGATCCCGAGGTTATTTACCGGACGTGGCTTCGCACAAAGTTTGATGAGCTTGTTGTGGCGTTAATGGAGATTGTTGTTTCTTAACAGTGTAAAGATACTCTTTATTCTTATGACGAAGTATGACTAGGAATATCCTAATACTACTATCTTTGCATACATGCTTTGTAGCACTCGAATCAGTCCACCAAGCAACATCATCATCATCATTTCGTACATAAAATGCCTCAAAAATTAATAGTATATAGTTAACAACATGTTTAACACCGTTGTCAAAAATCTGACTTTGATGAGTAGGAGGGCTTCTTTTGTCCTTTAACACTTGTCCGAATTTGTTCTTGTAGTTAGAACTTAGGACCCTTATTGGTATGTAATTATTATACACAAATTCTCATTTGTGCTTGTGACGGATACCGTTTTATCTTACAAAATACCCATAATAGGTGAGTGGGAAATCATATAAAGGGTGCCCCACCTTGTCTTCTCTCCCTTTTTGTGAGAGGTCATAAGCTTATGACGAAATAACCCGCCATAAGCAAGACCTGCTGATTATTATATATATGTATGACGTGCTTCGTGAGAGTGCACCGCACCTTAGCAAACAATTGACTCGTAAACTTAATAAAAAATTACTCGTACAATTACATATTAGTAATTGGTATCGACTAACCGTTTCGATATAAATCAGCTAAAAAACACTTAAAATACCCCTCAATTATCTATAAATATAACAAAAAGACAAATTATCTATAAAGCATCACATTTCACCATTCAATTATTTAAGAGTAATTATCAAGCCATATCATCCTTTCTTATTTTGAAAAAAACATTAAATGCAAATTAAAGCATAATGTTAAGAAAATTAAACTTAAAAATTAAACTAATATATCTAATAGTATTGAATACAAATTATAATTTTCATTATAATTTTTCAAAACAATGTCAATCATTCAATCTATTTTGAATAATAATTCACAAATAAAAGTTTAGAAATTTTTATTTTGACAAATTTCTTTTAGGTTAAATTAATTACATAACAAAAAAAAACAATAATAAAAACAATAGTTATTACAAAATACTAATAAACCTATCAATAATTGTGGCAAAATAATAATAATCCGTGGCAAAAACTTAGTAAATTGTGAAAAATATATTTTGACTATATATTACTCGTATTACAATGTACATATTTGATTAATAAATTAGTTGTTTTTGTTAGGAGTCCTTTTGTCATCAAAGCTTATTGAGCCTTTAAATCCGAACTTGTATAACACCAACAACGTGACAATATATCTAATCCCGTGAATTTCACGGGTATTACAACTAGTTAAAGTATAAAAACAAAAAAATTTCGAATTTAATGGTTTTAAAATTGATAATATTGACGTTTATGTTACTATAGTTTGCGTCACCAATATTTGCAAAACCATGGACTGCTACTAGTTCGACCCCATGCGTTACAAAAGTATTTGAAGTTTTTTTATAGCGAATTATTTGTTGACCGGATAAAATGTTGCGACACTATTTTGGATCAAACTAGGGCCGATTTAAAGTGTATGTGCAACACTTTTGACATCGATGAAAGCTTCATTAATTGTTTTGTGTCGAACTGCTTGTTTATCGGCACTATTTATGGAGAAGTTAATACTCTTTAATTTGCCAGGGGTATGGTCGTAGTCTTCTCTTCTATAAAATTAGTAGTCTCTTTGTCTCGATTAATTGGTTGTTAGGTATCTTTTTGTGGTTGACATTTTAAACGATAAAAAAATGGTTTATTTTTCTCACAATTTGTATGCAATAATTTGATAAAATTTAATTAGAATACGATATACTAAACCAAATATTATAGTTTCTAATTTTATATTGGGTTGTATTTATTTTTTCGATAAAAATTTGACTCGTTTTATTGTTTTAGTTTGTTTAAGCAATCATATAACAAATGCAGTCGATTTTGTCATATAAGATGTTTACAAAATAACAACTGCCAATAGACTGCACTTCATGTTTCTTTAAAAAAAGGTTCAATAAAGTAATGAGGTTTACATCATCAATATTTCATGCTAGTAATTTATCTTAAGAGGATCGAGCACTCGATCATCTTGATCCCCGTCCCTACGCAAGAATGTTGTGAAAAAACTCTTGTACTGGAAGGACTTAAATAAAGGACGATTATCGCCGTCATCAGTTCTTGCTGGCTGGACAATGCATTCTTGTGTCGGATTGATAAAAAGGTTATGCTTATTCGAGATTCACTTGAATTTGTTGCCACTCTATGCACTCCACTCTTTAGTTTTCCATTGCTAACAACCTGCATTTTACCGACTAAATCGGGTAAACGTGGGGCTGAGACGAAACGTAAGTTGATATTGGAAGGTAATACAGACTCACAGAAAATTCAGAGATAATTAAATAGTGAAAAAAGTGAGAGGTGTTTCGGTTAAAGGAAATATACGTACCTCTAGTTGGTTGCCTACGATAACAACAAAAGCATTAGGAAGAATCTCAAAGTCGAACCATTGTCCATCTTTTCGCACTTGAAGTCCGGTAATTTGACTCGGAAACAGAATTGTCAAAAGGCTTGGATCCGTATGCTCCGGTAGCCTTATCGCAAACTCGGATCCGGGCATGGTGGATAATAATTAGCAGCTAAGAAGTCATCTTTACTTAATTGACCCGCTAAGTATTCTTTTTCGAGACCAAGCCCTTCCGATAATAGCTCCAACACCTTTGTTCCTATGTGCCTTACTGCGGTAACATATGCCCCAACGACATCCCTAGTAATCATTATGTATAAATATATTTATTAAACAAAAAAAAATATGCATGCATTATCATTTTTACTGGGGTTAAAACAAAAAAAGTGTGTGCTTCGTAGGTTATCGTTAGTATGAATACTGGTAGTGGTTATATATGGAGTAATTAAGTACGGTAATTTTGAAATACGACTATTCTTACTTATTAGTTGTAATAGTTTCAAGGGTGCGATATCTCATAACCACTTATCAAAGTTAGATGGTATGAGTGGTAAGAGTTTTCATCTCTTAAACAAGTGGTCAATGATTTTTATTTCTGATCGTACGAATAAAATAACCAAACTTGGACCTTCAATACCCCGAAAGAGACTGTCGGTCAACAAAGAAAAGGACACCTCATAACCACATTTTCTTTAAACATACTAGAAAACATTTGAGATGTAAAATGCTTATAATAACGCATTATTAATCAGAATTTGAGTAATATAACCGGTAATTATGAGGTTTTTGGGGCCAATGTAGCTTGCAATCCTCTAAGGGACTACAAGTATGTGAAGCATAAGTTATAGGAGTATGTAGGAAGGAGTATGTAACTTATTTATTTTGTTTACCCTCTCAATTGTTACGGCAGTATAAATAATCCCACTATTCAATTAGAAGTTTATCTTCTCCTTTATTGATGGATTTAACTAACTATGTACATTTTGGCATGATTTAACATGTAATGTAACACCCCGTTATTTTCAAGTCTTTATTTATTATTAAAATTTTACTTTTTTTATAATAAGTATGTTCCACAATAAATAAATTTCCATTTAAAATTTATCGTTTTTGACAATGATATTAATATGGCCGTCTAAAACTTATATTCCTTAAACTGTAAAACGTTACTCTGTCCTTGTTACTAATTTTAAGATATTTTAGAGGCATATTTAGCTCTTACTTATAAAATAAAAGTCTTAGATCTTTTTGTTAGCTTTCCAACGCCACCAAAAACACCTCATTCCGAGTTCTTTGGAGGAAATTATGCCGGAAATACGAAAGGCTGTCGCAGAAGATCCGCCGACGAGATGCTCGCTCGTTGCTACCTCTTCCACTTGGCCTAAATACTTCGACACATAGGCTTAGTACCTCTTCCACTTGGCCTAAGAACTTAGACACATGTTATAATCACTTTTTCCATATGGCCTAAGACCCTCGACACATGGTTTAACCGTCTCGACACTTGGCGTAAGAGTTTCGACACATGGCCTAAGTTTCAACACATGGCAATAGCCTTTGACACTTGACTTGAACATGCAACTAAGTTTCTTGCTGCCCAAGGTCTACCTTGGCATGCAAGCAATTGACCATAATGTGATAGAATCCTTTCCTTCATCTATTTCTTCGGCTGAAGCGCACCAAACAAGCACAAACATTGTTATGCACACCTTCAACCTTAAAACGGTCGTAAAATCTTCGTTTCTTATTCGTTTTCGACGATTTTCGCGCCTATCTCTTCCTCTCCTCGCCCTCCATCTTTCTAGATAAGAAAAGTCTAATATAACTTCCTTCCTACCCTCTAGTTGTGGCCTTTAAGGCACGAATTTCAATGCTAACTCGTTTATTTGTGTGTAGCTAGTTCGGTTGTCCAAACCGGAGTGGTTTTGAGTCAAAATCATGCTTATTGAAGAGCTATAAGGTAACGGTGATGGGTTACCCGACTTTAATCGTCTATATTTGCATGTGTTACATATATTAGTGATACATAAATATGTTTGATTAATTAGTTGTATGATTAACTATTTTATAAGTCATATGTTTGGATGATTTTCATCTTGCATGGTTGTGTTGGATGATATTCTAGTTAGAAATTGATTAAGGATTGTATTGTTAAATGAGGTTATGATCATCGAGGATGGTTAGTTTGATAGTCTTTCAAGTTCATAGTGATTTGTTTACATTGGTTATTTCATAAAGTTTCAGCACCTTGACAAATCTGTCCATTGTCTTGTACAATTTATTTCGAAGTCTTAGAGTATCCATCTTTGAAAATGTTGAAAATAGACCCCTGTGTATTTTAAGTTTAGAGTCTACCTCTAAAGTTTCGTAATTTTCTTGCATGTCTTTTGTGCACAATAAATTATTTACGAACATTGCGTTGAAATACTCTCAGAACGGACAGTAGCTCAAGGATTATTTCGAAAACCATTTTTATACTTTGAAACTATTCTGGTCCTTTTCAATAACTAAACTTTGAAGAGTTTAGATGATGTTAGGAGTTTGCTTTGCCCCAAAATGATTTGTTAAACCCGTTTTATGAAGCAATACATTTTGTGTGACGATTTATGACACACTGTAAAGATCAGACAATAACCCCCTGTTCAGTTCGTATTTTGAAAATGTTTGTTTCACAAATATTGTAGATAAAAGTCTTTTTAATCTGACCCAATTGGGCTTGTATCATTTCGATTTTATTTGAATTAATTATGAATTTTACAGCAGAGGATAGCTAAAATGTAAAATGCTTTTAGAACTTATGTTTTATTAATCAGTTCCGTTTATTCTTCTCCCTTATGGAATGGACTTAAGTGTTGTCTTATTTATCGATTGTTGGCTCTTGTATGTAAATGAGTTGGTTAACGGTTATGTTAGCTTAAATTGTGTTTTGATGATGGTTATGTTATCTTAAGATGAGTTGGGTGACGGTTATGTTGCCTTGCTTGTGTTTCGGTGACGGTTATGTCACTCTAAATTGTGTTGGTAACGGTTATGTTGCCTTGGTTGTGAATAGATAGCGGTGATACGCTTTGTGTATCACTGTAATGAACAAACGCCACTCCTGTTATGGGATTTTATAAACTATGTTCGGGATTGGTCGGAATCCGTGGTTATGCGGTTCAGTCCCCGTGTATCATTCGGTGTAGGTTATTATATCTAGAGGTCTAGCCAGGTTTTAGGCATATAGTTGTCGGTTATGCGCTACAGATAGTATCCGGATGACGTGGTTATACGCTCCGGTAGCTAGGGCGCGGTTATACGCCCTAGCTTGTTGGTGGAGCGGTTATACTCCCTGACTATCATTTGTAGCGGTTATGCTACCTGACGGCGTTCATTCTATTCTTGGTTGTTGTTGTTTGTGTGATTGGACATGCCATCAAGTGTTGGTCTCTGAGTCGATCACCTGGTTGTACCTGATTTTGAGTATCATGCTTTGATATTTCTCATATTCAAATGTACTACTCCATATACAATATGTTCTTATTGTTATCTATTTGTATTTTGACGTAAAGTGGTTGGGAGAACCCTGAGTTACTCCCCACTGACTGTGGCATTCATGTTTCATGAATGTAGGTTGGTGCTGTTTAGGGAAGACGTGTGGCTAGCGAGCATTGTTGATCATTCGACAATTACCCTTACGCTTAGTTTAGATTTAATTCATCTTGTTATCACGGGATACCTTATCCCTACCTTATCCCTAGTTTATTTAAGTATTCGTTTTTAATTTATACTTTCTTATTAGTTTTAGTCTTCCGCTTGTTTTGATATTCCGCGAAAAAGTTTTAATAAATATGTCGAATTTTTTTTAAAAGTATCGTATTTCCGCTGCAAATTACTTGTGTTATTTTTATGCTATATCGCGGGGTGTCACATGTAACAAATGGCTTCATCGATCTCCCAATGACCTCTCCCTAAAAGTATGACAAATTTTCGTTTGTGACATGTATATGGGTCAAATATTAAGTACATGGGTAAGATAAGATTAAAGTAAAGTGGGTCGTGAGTAGCATTTTGTGGTCTTATCAAATCAGGTGGATAATATTTACCCATCGTAATTTTTTAACGGATACGTTCGTAATAAAAAAGAGTAACTGAAAAAGTATTTTGAAAAACAAATGTAAAAATCTTGTTGAATAGGAGTATAACCTAGTTCACTAAAAACACGCTCCAAAAATGATCGTGACCCCCCGTAATGAGTAGGCTAGTACATCATATGTTCCACCCGAACTTCCACAAATGTCTCAATTCTTCCACTAATAGTTGTAAATAAACATCCAAATGTCTTTTTGGATTTTAGGCCCCGGGACAATTAGTGACAAGAAAATAAATTGTCATTTATACATAACCAATGTGATAAGTTGTATTAGACCAGGCCGTGTCGGGCTTGTGTTCGTGTCATATGTAAATGGGTCACAAACCCTTCAACCCAAACCCGACCCAATTAAATTTCATATCGTGTTCTTGTCGACCCATTTAGATAAATGGGTCATCAAACCTCAACCCTAACCCGTTAATTTCGTATCGGGTTCGTGTCGTGTTTTTGTGTCATGTCCATATACAAAACCAAATATTATTATTTCAGCTTATATTATAGTTTAATTTTATACGGGGTTGTATTTATTTTTCGTAATTTATTCAATCCCGCACATCAATTTATTCAATCCCGCACATATTACCCTAATCCTCCATAATTTCCCTTCAACTAAAAAAAAACTGAAAAATTGTTCTAACTTCTCTCCCTAAATCTAATCAATTAGTTAATCATTCGACATGGATCGTGATTCGTACATTATTAACACATAATCTCGCCATTGATCAATAATTTTATCATCTCTATCTTTTAATCGATTGTTTTTTCGATTATAAAATAGTGTTTTTACAATTAGTGTTTGGATTAAATTGGGTTATTAAGGAGATGGTTACAGGGTCGTCCGTCTGGAGTAGGGTGGTCGAGGTTGGGGTTGAGAATTAGAATTGAAGGGTTGTCGGGGTTGGGGTTGAGAAATGAGATAGGCATATTCAGAATAAAGGACAAAAATGCACGGGATTGAGTAAAATTTTGTGCAAGATTTAACAACTCCGTTATTTTTTTAATAAAAGTTTGGCTTGATTTATTGTTTTAGATGGTTTAAGCAAATCATTTAACAAATAAATGCAGCTGATTTTGTTTTACAAGATGGTTAATAGAGTACCAATTGCCAATAGACTATGCTTCATGTCTCTTTAAAAAAAGCTACAAAGTAATGAGGTTTACATCCTCAATATATCATGCTAGTAGTTTATCTTAAAAGGATCGAGCGCTCGATCCCCGCGATCCTCGTCGTTACGCATGTAGTATGTGAAAAAATCCTTGTACTGGAAGGACCTAAATAAAGGACGATTATCGTTGTCATCTGTTTTTGCTGGTTGGATAATGCATTCTTGTGTCGGTTTGATAAAAAGGACTATGCTTATTCGAGATTCACTTGAATTTGTTATTGCTCTATGCATTGCACTCTTCAACTTTCCATTGCTAACAACCTGCATCATTTTTGCGACTAAATGGAGTAAACGTGTGGCTGAGATGAAACATAAGTTGATATTGGAAGGTAATACAGACTAACAGAGACAATTAAACAGTGAAAAGTGAAAGATATTCTGGTTAAAATAAATATATGTACCTCAAGTTGGTTGCCTACGACAACAACAAAAGCATTAGGAAGAGTCTCAATGTCGAACCATTCTCCATCTTTTCGGACTTGAAGTCCGGGAATTTGACCCGGAAATAGAATTGTAATAAGGTTTGCATCCGTATGCTCAGGTAGCCCAAACGTCAAACTCGGATCCGGGCATTGTGGATAATAATTAACAGCTAGAGAGTCCTCTATACTCAATTGACTCCCTAAATATTCTTTTTCGAGACCAAGCCCTTCCGATAATAGCTCCAACATCCTTGCTCCTATGTGCCTTACTCCGGTGACATATGCCCCAACCACCTCCCTAATAATCACAACGTATATATATTTATTAAACAAAAAACGCGCATACCCATTTTTATGGGTGTTATAACCAAAAAAAAAGTGTGTGCTTTGTATGTTATCACTAGTATGAATAGTGGTAATGGTTATATATGAAGTAATTTAGTAATACGGTCATGGGCGAAACTACCTTGTAGTAAGGGGTGGCGGTCGCTACCCCAAACTTAAAAAAGTTGGTTTAGAAGGCGGAATTTTGCTACCCCTAATATTGCGGAAAACTAAATAAGCACATGTTATCCTCTTGAATGAACAATAAACATTTAGTGGTATAGTGGTAAAGGTTTTAAATTTTTACCCATAGGTCTTGGGATCAATTCCCACTATATGCGTAATCTTTTAAAAAAAAATTCTGCTACCCCAAGCATTTAATTCTAGGTTCGCCCCTGAATACGGTAGCTTTGAAATATGACTATTATTGCTTCTGACTTGTGCCAATTTTAAGGTTGCGGTATCTCATAACCACCTATCTAAGTTGGCTGGTATGAGTGGTAAGAGTTTTCATCTTTTAAAGATGTGATCAGGGGGTCTATTTCTGACCCTTGCAAATAAAAAAACCAAACTTGAGACCTTCAATACCCTGAAACAGATTGCTAGTTAACCAAAAAAATCTCATAACCACCTTTTCTTTAAACGTTTTATAAAATGGTTTAAAAAGTCAAAAGCTTATAACACATTATAGATCAGAATTTGTGAAATACAACCTGTAGTTATTAGGTTTTTGGGGCCATTGTAGCTTGCAATCCTCTAAGGGATCACAAGTATGCTTCAAAAACTCCCTCCAATAGTGAATTTCTTCAGTATCATATTTGGTGCTGCTTGATCCAAATTCGCACATTTGGTTTGTTATACTTGATTTCTCTTCACTTGACATCGCAAAGAATTCTTTAAAAACTTCCATGGTAGTATTAATGATTTCTAAGGGGAATCCATGATTGATTACCTAATCAAAAGAATAACAACAATAACAATATAGATATTGAGTCTAAATCTCAAAATGACTTGGAATCGATTAATATGAATCATTTATTAGAGACATGCATGAGTAATCGCGCACGCTACAAAGTACCTATACATGATTTGGAATAAAATATCATGTTATCTCTCTTAAAACGAATATATCTATTTTAAAATTAAACAGGTCAAATATCACATTTTTCGCATATATGGCATACTATGTTTTACATGTATCATGTTAAGATGATGCTAATTAAAGGGAGATTTGCAACCCCGAGAAAAGTTAATATTGCAAATCCTTTTTTAATAGGCATATTAAGATATGTTCATGATACAAGCTTAAAAAATCTCAATCTCATCTTATTTAACTTGACTAATCTATATTCTTATGTTGAGAAATTGTCATCATGACTAGACCGAGAATTGTGAGACAGTTTAACTAGAAAGAGGTTGGACATACTTGGAATAATCCATATGACATCTTATCCTTTACTATGTGTTGCCCATTAGTTTTTTCATCTTGGAGATCAACAATTGGAATAGCGGTTTTCCGTACAACTTGTAAATTTGGTCTTCTTCTCTCTGGAAATACATACTTTTCAGGGATCTTGCTTTTTGTTACGCTCACCAAAGAGGTTTCCATTAAATTGTGCTCCTTTTTTCGTGTGTGAGAAGTTCTGCAAAAACTCAAAAACTCTAATACAAAGGGGCGAAATTCTTTACTTTATATAACTATTGCGATCTGACTAATTAATGGAAAAAAAAAAATTGATACAAAGAACAATTTGATTCTTGGATATAATCTAGTCAGATACGATTTGTTTCTTTAAATATCACAATTTATTTCCTTAAACATCACAATTTATTTATTTAAATATGACCATTTATATAAATCATAATGGGATCGAGATACTAAAGTCAAATTTTATAATGCTATCTAGGTGATATATACGAAAATTTCAAAGGAACGATCTCTTAATAGTGTTATTGAGAGACCTTTTATATAACGGGATGAGGGATTCATTGAAATTTTTATTTTCCTATTATGTCTCTCACTAAATTAGTGAGAGATGGTCTATACATTGGTGTCTATACAAAGGTTGTCATAAGGCAATATAAGCTCTATTTTGGTACACTTTTTTAGTTAATTTATCTGGCGAAAATATTTTGATACAAAGAACAATTTGATTCTTAGATATAACCTGGTTGGATATGATTTGTTTTCCTTAGATGTTATCATATATTTCTTTAAATATTACCATTTATTTCTTTAAACATAAGCTCTATTTTGGTATACTATATATCTGCGAAAATTTTAGGAAAAGGCTATAGATACACATTGTGTATGAAAAACTCCATACACGACCAATCACATCGCGCCACGTAGATAACCCGACTTAAACCACATTAGTTAGTTTTAGGATAGTTTAGTAATTTTACAAGTGTAATTAACGTGTAGTTAGCATTAATTTAGGAAATTTGGTAATTTTGTTTAAATTTTATTCTCTTAACAAAATTGAATGAGATTATTGGTAAAATAAATATTTCTGTAATATGTAAATCAATTACTATTTTTGGAATTTATTTTTAAATTTTTGTTTTAGTTAGTAATTAATCAATAATAATAATTTTAAGTAATAATATTATTTTATTTTCGATTTTTTTAATTGGTTTAGTTATTAATAAAATTAATATTTCAGAAATTATTATTTTAGAAATTAACTTTTTTTTTAAAAAAAAAAAATTAATTAAATTTAAAAAAACGAAATTCATTAATCTAGAAAAAACGAAATCATTACATTAAAAAAAACGAAATTAATTACATAAAAAAAAACGAATTAGCTTTAAAAAGTTTAAAAATGTTGTTAGTGGGGTTTCGAACCTGGGATAAGTTACACACAAGGCAATGTTTGCAAGCAGCATTTTAACCAATTAATCATGGGCATCAGCACATTTATTTATGAATTACAATTGTTAATATTATGAAATCTACTAAAATAATATATTTAGGGAACGAAATCTACTAAAAAAATATTCTCGAAAATCTTATTGCATATAATGAATTTTTTTTAGATATTTTAAATAAGATATTTAGGGAATGAATCTTATTATATTGTTAGGTTGTATTTAAAAATAATATTATTATATTTAGCATAATTTAGTTACCTATTGTAGTGAGATATGGCGAAAAATGTGAGATTCTGTAATATTTTACCTATTAACAACATTTTAAAATTTTTAAAATTAGCAAGTCATCTTAAATTAAATTTGAATAATTGAAAAATTTATTTCACAATAAAAAAAAAAAAACGAGTCAACTTATTAAAATACAAAAAAAATCCAATATTAATGTACTAAAATAATTTCGAAAAGGATAGTAATAAAATACAAAAATAAATAAACGTCTAAAATAATTACGTACAAAAAAAATTAATTGGCAGAATATTAATTTAGAAAATAATTTCCTACAGAATATTAATAAAATACAAAAAAAATCGTGTAAATTAATTAAATACAAAAAAAATTATTTTCCGGAATATTAATTAACAAAAAAATTCCAACAATATCATTAATTAATATTCCCGAAAATTTAACTAAATACAAAGAACAACAAAATATTATTAAAAAATAATAAATTACTTAAAACATAATAAAATTTTAACAAAATAACAAATATTCCTAAATTATGCTAACTACATGTGGTTAAGAAGTTAACTATATTTGTATAATTACTAATATACCTAACACTAACTCATGCAAATTAACTATGGTTATATACGTGGCGCGATATGATTGGTCGTGTATGAATTTTTCCATACACAATGTGTATCTCTATTGCCTTCCAAAATCTTAGCCACATTATATTTCGGGTAAGTATTCGACGTGTAGCTTATTTTGCAAGCAAGCTGAAATAACTACTAAAATAGCATGTGAAACATAAGTTTTATGGAACTTATTTATTGGGTCGTGCTTTTTCACATACGGATTTTACTTTTTCACATACGTCTTTTACATTTTTACCCTTATCATTTTTTTCATTTTCTAAACTAATTGAAATTTTTCCTTCCCCCACCAATACCCTTGCTCCTTGCTCCGATAAATTTCAATTCATCGCCGACTCTGATACACAAATGTCAATTTAGTTAACTGCTTATATGTTGAATCAAATCGTTCATTCCGGAAAGATTACTTCCACAGACTTCGTGGATTGATTAGTGGAATGATTAGCTCTTCCATAAATTCTTGTAGTAATAGCATTCGACGACTTGATTTTTAGGTATTCAGCTTTGTATTATTTAATTTTCTAATTCCTGTAATGCTTTTAATTTTTAGTTATTTGCTTTTGGATGCGGTATACATCATTGTTGTCATTCTCTCCCTCCTTACTTCAACCTAATTGATAAACAAATTAACATAATATTTTCTCTAATTGACAAACCCTAATAATTTCAACAAAATATGTTAATAAATAAATGTTAAAACAATTAAACTACTACACTAATTGAAGAATTATAATCCATTATTAAGTTTGAAGTGTAATTAGATTTGATTTTGGGTGTGTTTAGGGAGAATGGTATATGAGACTTTAATTTGTCTAGATTTAAAAAAGGTATCATATGGAAAGTCAATGAAAAAATGTATGTGAAAGAGTAAAATCTGTATGTGAAAAAGTAATTTCGTATTTATTTTGTTTACCTTTCCAATTGTTACAAAAGTAATAAAATGATGATTATGTCAATTTATCAATACCCCCCTATTTTATTAGAAGTTTATATTTCCTTTTATTGACAGATTTAACTAATTATTTGCATTTTCTATTTTGTCATGATTTAACACGTAATAAATGGTCTCATCAACCACCATGACGTCACCGACACCGACACCGCCATCACCACAACCATCGCCGCCACCGCCATGACACCCCCACCACCACCACCGTTTTGACACCCCACCATCATCACCGCCATGACAACCCACCACCGCCACCACTATTGTGACCAGCGCCGCTACCACCACCGTTACCGCCATGACATCTCTACCGCCGCTATGACACCCCCACCACCATCACCATCGTGACCACTACTACCACCACCGCCGCCATGACACCGCACCACCACCACCGTCATGACACCTCCACCAACATCGTCACCGTCGCCAGTAAATAAATGGTTGTTTATGATATGGTGGTGTGTGTTAGTGATAGGATTAAGTGTGGGTGAATCATTAATTCACTTTTTTGGTGTAACCAATTACCAAACAAACAATTAAATTTTAGATAATCCATTTTCTTTCCCTCTCTTACCCTTTCTTATTTCCTTTCGTTCTTTCTTTCTCTAACCAAACGTCCCACTAGTTGAATAGAAGAGACTATTAACTAGTTCACCTAACAATGTTATTACACAAATTTTCTCGTGCCATGACCGTACGTGCGACCAAAAGAAAATAACCATTTTTTCGTAAATAGTGACAATTTTTCTAAGTGGTCTCTATTTTCCCCAAAATGATCACTATTGACTAAAATATTCTTGTGCGACGGTCGTACGGGGTGCGACCAACAGAAAATCAACCAATCCAATATTGAAGCAACAATGTGAAATCAGTCAATCGAATATTGTGAATGGCTCGTAGAAGTTAGAAAAATAATAGGTAAGGAATTTATGCTGCAATTACGTGATGAAATTGTTCATACAAAATTTGACATAAAGAAGACGAAGAATAAGAACAAGAGGAGATGATCATACACTGAATGTTATGTTATTGAATTGAACAGTACGAAACAATCCTTAATTACTGATTGAGACGCCATTTTTACAACACAACGGAAAAGAAGAAGTCACTTTGAATCCGATGCTGATGCTGATAAGATCATGACAACGATGATGATGAATATTAAGCCTATAAATACCCAGAACTCGGCTTCTATGTGTCTCATCTCTCACTTCATTGTTTTTTTTAATTGTCGACCCGACTCAAAATCACCCGATCCGTTTGTTATCATCTCTCATCTGTCAATTAATCGGAATTACTCTTTTCTATACGAATTTTACTCCTTTCACAAAGAATGAATCTATTAACTTGCAGGTTAAGAAACGGCCCGCCAAATGATTTCCCAATAGAATACTTAGTAAATAGAATACTTAGTAGATGAGTCTGATAGACCCAACTCTATGGAATTATTGGCTTCGCAATGGGTCGATATTCCAACAATTAGTTTGGCCCAAACACGCTTCAACAACCTTTACGATCTCCAAAGGCTTGTTGATGATGTATGTGCAACTTCTGCCAGTTACGGCATGTTTCATGTTTGTTTTGCTCCATTTTTCGTAATATGTAGTATGTTTATCGATTCTTCCCTTTTAGTGTGAGCATGATACTTAAGGAGAGTAAGATCATTTTTATCAGTCATTCCTACTACCCTACCTAAACCGAATTCCTACATTAAAATACTAATATATACTTCTAAATTACTTACTAGACCTAGTTCCTAATTTTGTTATTTTATCAAGCCTTATTTAGACCTAGGAATTCCGACATTATTTTTGGTTAAAATTGGAATCACGTATGGGACCACATGCAAATATAAAGTTCCTAAACATGTTCCAGCAGGTCCATGACCATTTTAATTAATTTTTGTCCTTATTCAAGACCTAACCATTGTTAGACCTAACCATTGTTAGACCTAATCAATTGAAGGGGTTGTAAATGGGCTTCAAATTTGGAAAGATGGGGAATGGAAATTCGTGGTGCCTTCTAGGAACGCCGTATTGGTTACGCTGGGATGTCAGATGGAGATCGTCACTAATGGAATATTGAAGACTCCCGAGCATAGAGTCATCGTCAATTCTCAAGCGCCCTGGACAAGTATATCCTACTTTTCAGGTCCGTCTGCTAGGGGTGAGCAAATTTAGGTCCGGATCGGAAAAATGGACCGGGCCGGACCATTTGGTCTGGACCAAACCCGGACCGAATTATTTGGTCCGGTCCTCGGTCTTCATTTTTTCAAGTTTTGGTCTTCGGTCCGGTCTGGTCCAAGACCGGTTAATTTAAGTTCGGACCGAATGGACCAAACTTCATGTTTTTTTACGACTAATCATTAAAATATTTTGAATGAAATTAACGTTTTATCTTCAAAAGACATTACAAATTAGTATTGTCAATGTTTTTCATAAAAAATGTCGTCTAACTATTTAAATATATTTTATTTAGCAGAATTAAAATGTAATTATCCTCTACGAAATAGGGAAGAAAATAGTTTAGGTCCATTTTGGTCCAAGACCGGACCGGACCAAATATTTCGGGTTTGGTCCGGTCCAGGACCGAAAGTTTTAGGTATGGTCTTTAGTCCACCAAATTTTTAAGTTTGGTCCGGTTTGGTCCGTTCTTGGACCAATTCTCACCCCTACCGTCTGCTACATGTGTTGTGGGACCCGCGGAAGAACTTACAAGAACGATGCTTCCCCGATATCGAACGTTCCTGTATAGAGATTTTTCATGGCATCATATAAAAGATCATAGGGATCAAAGGGAACCTTTTATGTATTAGTTTGTATTATACTGCGAAAGTAAATTAGTAAAATTTGAATTGTCCAAATTAAAAACTATGAATATTATGGATGAATTATGTATTATGTCTATGTATTTATATAAATCAAGGTGATTAATGGATGGATAAGTAGTCATTATACTGTCGATGGTGGTATCGAGACTTGAGTGTATACTTACATAGTTACATAGTTTATTCGAGATTTTGTTCACGGCCCGACACAAGGTTTTTAGAACTCATCGAACGACTCAGCTCGAGTAAATGATAGCCTCGTAATCTCGTTGCTTCAACAATCTCTATTACGATCTGTTATCTCTGAATGCAGAAGTAACAATGTAAAATAAGATTAGAAAAGAAATAATCGGATTAGTAGTGACGTGGTACGGGGGTCACTGCTTTGAAAACTATTTCCGGTGCGACCGTAGTGACGATCAACAGATTATCGGTAGTTCCCCAAGGATATACACAACTGCACTCAGGCACGCCCACTCGAGACTGAGAGCACTGGAACGATTTAAGAACACTTAACTCAGAAACATTTCAGAATAGAGAAGAGAAGAAGAGAAAGTGTGTGTTAAATGTTGTGTGGTGAGAGCAGGTGAGACCCTCTATTTATTGCAAAATAGAAGCGGTTATAGGAGTCAAAAAGAACTCCTAAAACAGTCACTCACCCGTAACAACATGAGTAAAACTCTCTCTCACTTTGACAATGAACTTGACGTTCATATACACACGAACCAAAAAAAGATTAAAAGAAGGTCATTAGTCCGCACACCGTCTACCCAGACCCGGGCCCGAGCCGGGAAGGTGTGTGTGTGTGTTTGGACCTAATCTCACAAGCCCAACAGTCTCAAAAAAAACCTTATTGGTCCACACAACTGACTAGTGAAAACCATTAATCCGCACAACGTCTACCTAGACCCGGGCCTGAACCGGGCAGGTGTGCGTGTGTGGACCCAATCCCACAAGCCCAACGGTCTCAAAAAACCCCATGGTCCACACAACTGATTAGTGAAAGGCCATTAGTCACCACAACGTCTACCCAGACCCGACCTGAACCGAGCAAGTGTGCGTGTGTGTTGGTCTAATCCCACAAGCCCAACAATTTGAAAAAAATACCTTATTGGCCCACAAAAGAGACTAGTGAAGTGCACTAGTCAATATAAAGGAAAGCAACAAAGCATTGGCCACCGATGTGGGATACTTCATGGTTTGTTTTTTGGCAACACACTGCCATCTTTCCAACAGGATCAGTATAACAAAAACCGCCAATAATTCATTTCATGATGACAAACTAGTATAAGTTATAACTTGAAATTGAAAAGGCATTGAAAATTTTGACTAATTTTGATATTTCTATTCTTTGCCGGGGTGAGCGTCTCTATTGGCACTCCTTTAGCTCCGCCATTGGTTAAACAACTGACATGTTTTTTTTCTTTTCTTTCGAGTATTTGTATTAGGATATTGGGCCTAGCCCAACTATCATTAGGGTTCATTCTAGGGTTTGCTTGAGGATGAACCCTAATGATAGTTGGGCTAGGCCCAATATCCTAATAATTTGAGTTCAAAATAATACGTCTAGTTTGTAAGATCGTCAACTCACTAATCCATGTCGACATGAATTCCTCCTTCGACCATAGGCATAGAAAAAAAAGTGCATTGAATTTGGTCCGTTTAGATATGATACTACTCCATAGCTAGTTTACTAGGTAATGCTTATAATTTGCGGTCTAGTAGCATGAATCATCATCGTAAGGGTTTGAGTTAAGGATGCTTATATATTCCATAATTGTTTTTTTTTGTGTTTCACCTAGAGGGTAAGGTTGCGTGCACTGACCCGTCTAACCCCGAAACAGGCAGGCAAGATGCATGGGTGCCTTGAGAAAGTAATGTTATAATGACCCGGGCTTGAATTCTAGTTAAATATAATAATAATTATTATTATAATTAGAAAAGGAAAGTAATTACGATCCTTGAGAATAGTTTTTTTTGTTAGGAATGAGGGGAAGTCCCGAGAACTTAATCTATATTAGCTATTACACGAGGAATGGCTATCTCTACCTACTATGTCAAGACATCCCTGTATAGCAAAATTCCGTCGCATGTGACTCACAAAGCTTAATTCTAAAATTAACTACTCCCTCCTATTCTACATAAGAGTCTAGCTCAATTCGACAATTGCACAATATTTAAGGAATCGAATTAAATAATGTAAATATTGTATGTGATGAGAAGATGAGAGAGAGGGAAGGTATTATGGATTATTATTGTGAACAGAGTGATTAAAAGAAGTAGTGTTGTGTGGTAAAGTATGGTATTGTTGTGAGTCAAAGTGATTAAAATAAGTATAAAAGTTTACCAAAAATGGACAATGAGACATTATTGTGACTAGACGAAAATGGAAATCGGGACTCTTATCTACAATAGGAGGGAGTATAATATTAGGGTGGTGGGGGAAGGGTTGTCGGGGTTGGGGTTGGGGTTGGGGTAGTCAGTATTGTACGGTTTATTGCATTTTTTTCACTTTCTTAATTCTCTCTTGTTTCTCTCTTGGTGAGTTGAAATTGAGATGGCATATTCGGAATAAATGGCAAAAATGTGCGAGATTTAGTAAAATTTTAGGCGAGATTTAGCAAGTCCCTTATTTTTTTGATAAAAATTTGACTCAATTTATTATTTTATTAGTTTGTTTAAGCAAATCATTTTTGCAGTCAATTTTGTTTTACAGGATGCTTACCAAAGTATCAACTACCAATAGACTAAACTTCATCTCTCTTTAAAAAGAAGGTACATAGTAATGAGGTTTACATCCTCAATATTTCATGCTAGTAGTTTATCTTAAAAGGATCGAGCGCTCGATCATCTCGATCCCCGCGACCCCCTTTGTTAACCATGAATGTTGTGAAAAAACTGTTGAACTGGAAAGACCTATATAAAGGACGATTATCGTCGTCATGTGTTTTTGCTGGCTGGACAATGCATTCCTGTGTCGGACTGATTAAAAAGGCTAGGCTTATTCGAGATTCACTTGAATTTGTTACCGCTCTATGCACTCCACTCTTCAGCTTTCCATTGCTAACAACCTACATTTTGCGACTTAATGGAGTAAACGTGTGGCTGAGACGAAACATATATAAGTTGATATTGGAAGGTAGAACAGACTTACAAAGACAGTTAAGGGGGCGTTTGCTTAGAGAAAGGGAAAGCAAATTAGAAAGGGTAAAAAAGGGAAAGGTAAGAAATTATCTAAAACTTAATTATGTTGTTTGGTTACACCAAGAAAAAGAATTAATCACTCACACTCACTGCTACCACTAACATACACCACTACAAACAACCACTTATCTACTGGCGATGGTGATGGTGGTGGGGATGTCATAGCCGTGGTGGTGGTAGAGGTGTCATGGCGGGGGTAACGGGGGTGGTGGTGGGTGTCATGTCGGTGGTGGTGGTGGCACCAACGATGGTCACGACGGTGGTGGTGGCGTCATGGTGGTGGTTTGGTGGTGGCTAGTGTGGTGGTAGGTGAAGAAAGTGGTTGAAAGATAACAAGGATAATGAAATCTCATATCCTAGGGTTGTGGGAGTAAGGAATTAGATGGATTGAGGGGTAAGGAATGTAGTTTCATTCCCTTTGTTTGTGTCAAACAAACACCAACAAAGAAATGAGTAACTTTGTTTCCCTTTCCCTTTTTTATAGACCTCCAACCAAACGCCCCATAAATAGTAAAATGTGAGAGGTATTTCGGTTAAAGGAAATATATGTACCTCAAGTTGGTTGCCTACGATAGCAACAAAAGCATTAGGAAGAGTCTCAACGTCGAACCATTGTCCATCTTTTCGCATTTGAAGTCCGGGAATTTGACTCGGAAATAGAACTGTAAGAAGGCTTGGATCCGTATGCTCGGTTAGCCCTAACGTCAAACTCGGATCCGGGCATAGTGGATAATAATTAGCAGTTAGGAAGTCATCTTTACTCAATGGACCCGTTAAGTATTCTTTTTCGAGACCAAGCCCTTCCGATAATAGCTCCAACACCTTTGCTCCTATGTGCTTTACTGCGGTAACATATTTCCCAACTACCTCCCTAATAATCATAATGTAAACATATTTATTAAAAAAAAAAAATATGCATTATCATTTTTACGGGGTCATAACAAAAAAAGTGCATGCTTTGTAAGTTATCATTAGTAAGAACAATGGTAGTGGTTATATATGGAGTAATTAAGTACGGTAACTCTCAAGTACGATTGTTCTTTCTTTTTAGTTGTGACAATTTCAAGGTTGTGATATCTCATAACCACCTATCTAACTTGGCTAGTGTGAGTGGTAAGAGTTCTCATCTATTAAACAAGTGAGCATGGGTTCTATTTCTGACTCTTGCGAATAAAAATACCAAACTTGTGACCTTCAGTACCCAAAAGAGATAGTCGGTCAACACAAAAAAAAAAGACATCTCTAGGGGTGTTCATAAAATACCGAACCGCAAAAACCAAACCGAAAAAACCGTAAACCGCAAACTTTTTGAATTAACTTAACCGAACCGTTTTAATAGTTCGGTTCGGTGAACCGAACCGGTTTTTAATCCCTAAAACCGGTTCGGTTTCGGTTCACACTAAATTCTGTTCGGTTAACCGGTATAAACCGATCATAGTAATGGTACATCTGCCTTAAAAACTCACATAGAAAGATGTAAGTTTTTTCCTGGCAATCTAGATAAAAAAACAAAAATTGATCGATTTTCAGAGTCAAACTATTATAAAAGATGATGGCACTACTGAGGTTGTTAGTGTACCTAGGCTATGGCAACATGATCAAAATTTTAGTAGAAAAGAGTGTGCGGCAATGCTTATTATTGTTGAGTTGCCTTTTGCTCATTGTTGAGGGTGAAGGTTTTCGTCGTTTCATGAAAGCAGTACAACCTGAATTCATTCCTCCTTCTCGTTCTACTATAACAAGAGATTGCTATGGTCTCTACATCGATGAGAGGGTAAAGTTAAAAGAGTTTTTTTAGCAAATTAACTTCAAGGGTGTGTCTTACAACTGATACATGGACATCTGGTCAAAACTTGAGTTATATTGCTTAACTGCTCACTTTATAGATGATAGTTGGACTTTGCATAAACGAATCATCAACTTTTGTCAAGTAGCTGGTCATTCTGGTGAAGTTATTGGTAGGAGTATAGAACAATGTCTTCTTGAATGGAATTTGAAAAGAATCATGACTGTTACTGTAGACAATGCTAGTGAAAATGATGTGGCCGTTCAATATTTGAAAAGAAGAGTAAACTTTTGGAAGGGAAATGTCTTGCATGGAAAGTACATGATATGAGGTGTGCGGCACATATTTTGAACTTGATTGTTAAAGACGGTCTTAAAGATCTTCATACTTCTATCCTTAAAATCTGTGCTGATATTAGATTCGTTAGGTCTTCACCCGCGAGAGCCAAATGTTTCAAAGATAGTGGAAAAGAAGTTAATCTAAAATGTAAGGGTCTTGTCTCCTTAGATGTTGAAACTCGATGGAATTCAACTTTTGATGTTAGAGTCAGCTTTGAAGTTTAAGGATGCTTTTGCCAATTTGAGTAGCAAAGGTGGTGCCTTTACAAGGCATTTGACTAAACATGGGGGTGTGCCAAATGAGAATGATTGGGTTGCCGTTAAAACTTTCTTACCCTTCCTTGAAATATTTTATGATGTCACTTTAAAAGTTTCAGGTAGCCTTCATGTCACTAGCAATACTTTTATACCTCATATTGTTGGTGTTGGGAGTCTTATTTCTTCTTATTGTAAGCATGAGAATGTACACATAAGAAACATGGCTATTAAGATGAAAGCAAAACATGACAAGTATTGGGGTGATGTCGACAATTTAAACCTTCTATTGTATGTTGCCGTTATACTTGATCCAAGATATAAATGGAGGTTTGTGGAGTGGGCAATTAGAGAGGCTTTTGATGTTGAGAGTGCAAATATGTTAATTGTGACACTAAGGAAAACTCTTAAGTCATTGTTTGAAGCTTATGATACATCTTCTCTCCCTTCATCAAGTGGAAATGATGTGGCTAATTCTACATTTAGTTCTCCTATTTCCATAACTCGTGATAAAGAAGGTGTAAGTAAACTAGATGTTTCTCAACGTCTCATGGATAAGTGGAGAAGGGACGAACCCTCACTTGTTTTGGAGGAGAAAAAAACCGAGTTAGATACGTATTTGAGTGATAACTTGGAGGAAAATGAGCCTAAGTTTGATTTGTTGGGTTGGTGGAAAGATTGCTCAATAAGAAGATATACTACTCTTGCTAAGTTGGCAAAAGATGTACTTGCTATGCCAATTTCATCCGTTGCTTCCGAATCCGCCTTTAGCACCGGAGGTCGGGTTTTAAATTCTTTTAGAACCTCTTTAACCCCTAGGATTGTTGAGGCTTTGATTTGTTGTCAAGATTGGATACGCAAGTCTCAAGACCCTCTTATAATAGAGGAACGCTTGGAGGATTTGGAAGATATTGAAGAGAGTAAGTCTTAAGACTATCTTATATTTTATATTTTTGGTGTCATTTTAATAATTTTGATTTATACATGTTTATCGTCTTTTGTTTATTTGTTTGTTTTAATTATAGATTTGGGAGAGATGAAGGTCAATCAACCCGAAGTTGTGATTGATGAGTCTTTGGCGATCTCTATTGATGATGAAGATTTGCTATTTGAAGACTTGGAGTGATGGATGAAGCACGAGACATTTTATTATTTGTATTGTGAACATTTGGACTTTTGGACATTTGATTATTTTTAAACATTTTGTGGTAAATTTATTTTATTTGTAATTTGAACATTTTGGACTTTTGGACAATAGTTATGGCGTTATGCCGTTCGAGGTTTGGAGTTTTGTCATCGTCACAAGACTCACAACGCAAATTTAGCACGTCGTTGCAAAAATTTCTAGAAACTTTTAAAATGGTGAAAACCGTTTAACCGATAAACTGCACCGATTTAAATAAATAACCGAAGTAAATAAACCGGTTAAATCCGGTTCGGTTTCGGTTCCCTTTTGGTGCGAACCGACTGTGTCGGTGAACCGGTTTTCCGGTTCGGTTCGGTTCGGTGAACCGGTATGAACAGCCCTATAACCTAGCATTATAAGTTTTGACTTTAATATCTACCCCATACTGTCGAGAAAAAGGAACACACATCGGATGTATTATCTCATACTTCCTTGGTTTTGAGCATATGAGTATTTTTTAAGCTTATTATCTCAAACTTTATTTGTTTTGAGCATATGAATATTTTTTTGAGTTTATTACCTCAAACTTTATTTGTTTTTTAGCATATGAGTGGTTTTTTAGCATATAAGTATTTTTTGAGTTTATTACCTCAAACTTTATTTTTTTGAGCATATGTGTATATTTTTGAACTTATGAAAGTTTCTAAGTTAGATTTTAATTTTTTTCCGTCAAAACTAAAATTTAACTAAGCTTATATGCAATATTTTTAAGTTTTATTGTAATTTTTTAAGCTTAATATTTTAATTACTGAAATCAAAAACTTTATAGCAATACTAATAATTTCTTAAACAATACTGAAAAACATTATTATGATATTCAAATACTATAAAACAAGTGGCAGTACATCAGATTTATGATACTCCTATGCTCATATATCACCTAGCATTATAAGTTTTGACTTTAATATCCACCCCATTATGATTTATATAAATGGTCATATTTAGAGAAATAAATTGTGATATTTAAAGAAATAAATGGTCATATTTAAAGAACTTAATGTGATATTTAAAGAAATAAATAGTGAATTTAAAGAAACTAATCGTATCCAATCAAATTATATCCAAGAAATAAATTGTTATTTGTATCAAATTTTTTTCCATTAATTAGTCAGATATTTAAAGAAATAAATAGTGACATTTAAAGAAACTAATCGTATCCAATCAGGTTATATCCAAGAATCAAATTGTTATTTGTATCAAATTTTTTTCCATTAATTAGTCAGATCGCAATAATTATATAAAATAAATAATTTCACCCTTTGAATGTGTTCGAGTTTTTGCACAACTTCTGATCTCACACACGGAAAAAAAAAAGAGGCACAACTTAATGAAAACGTCTTTGTTGAGCATAACAAAAAGCAAAGTCCCTGAAAAGTATGTATTTCCACCAGGAAAAAGACCAAATTTACAAGCTGTACGGAAAACTGCTATTCCAATTATTGATCTCCATGATGACAAAACCAATGGGCAACACATTGTAAAGGATAAGATGTCTTATGAATTGATCCAAGTATGTTCAATCTTTTCTGTTAAACTTTCTTACAATCCTCATTCTCGTCATGGTGACATTTTCTCAACAAAAGGATGTAGATTAGTCAAGTTAAATAAGACGGGATTGAGATTTTTTAGGATTTGTCATAACATATCTTAATATTATGCCTATTAAAAAAGGATATGCAACATTAATGTTTCTCGGGGTTGCAACATATTTAGCATATATGACATCTTACGTGTTACATGTATCATGTTAAGATGATGCTAAGGGTAACATTATTGGTAAGACTCCCAAAAGTCTTAAGACTCTGCCACATCAGATTTCCACTAATTTTTATTATTTTTTTATTGTTCGACTCATCTCAGACTCACCCAAAACTTTATACATTATCCGTCAGACTCACCTCAGACTCTACTTTTCCATTTTACTTTTTCTTTTTACAAACTTATTAAACTACTTTTAGTGGGGTCAAGACCCACAAAGTCTTAAGGAGAGTCTTGGATTTTCAAGACTCGACTTAAGACTTTCCTCAAGACTCGGGTAGATTATTGGTAAAATTGAGGGAGTCTTGTCTTAAGACTTAAGAAAGTCTTGTCTTAAGACTCCCAATAATGTTACCCTTATAGCATCATCTTAACATGATACATGTAACACGTAAGATGTCATATATGCTAAATATGTGATATTTGACCCGTTTAATTTTAAGATAGATAGATCCGTTTTAAAAGAGAGAACTGAATATTCTATCCTAAATTATGTATAGGTACTTTGTAGCGCGATAACCCATGAATATCTCTAGAGGATGATTCATATTTTGATCCCAATTCATGTTAAAATTAAGACTCGATATCTATATTGTTTTATAGTATTTGAATATCATAATAATGTTTTTTAGTATTGTTTAAAAAATTATTAGTATTGCTATAAAGTTTTTGATTTCAGTAATTAAAATATTAAGCTTAAAAAATTACAATAAAACTTAAAAATATTGCATATAAGCTTAGTTAAATTTTAGTTTTGACGGAAAAAAAAATTATAATCTAATTTAGAAACTTTAATAAGTTAAAAAATATACACATATGCTCAAAAAAATAAAGATTGAGGTAATAAACTCAAAAAAAATACTTATATGCTAAAAAACACTCATATGCTAAAAAACAACAAATAAAGTTTGAGGTGATAAACTCAAAAAAAAAAATATATTCATATGCTCAAAAACAAATAAAGTCTGATATAATAAGCTAAAAAAGTACTCATGTGCTCAAAAACAAGGAAGTGTGAGATAATACATCCGATGTGTATTCCTTTTTTCTCGACAGCAGCAGTGTCTATACAAAGGTTATAAGGCAATATAAGCTCTATTTTGATACACTATTTTAGTTATTTTATAAGTCAAAAAATTTAGCCACACTATTTTCCGATAAGTATTTGACATGTAGCTTATTTTGCAAGTTAGCTGAAATAACTACTAAAGTAGCATGTGAAACATATGTTATATGAAACTTATTTATTTTGTTTACCCTTCCAATTATTACAATAATAATAAAATCATAATTATGTCAATATATCAGATACTCCTCTATTCAATTAGAAGTTTATATTCAATTTTATTGGCGGATTTAACTAATTATTTACCTTTTCTATTTTTTTCATGATTTAACATGTAATAAATGGCCTCATTAACCGTTGTAGAAAATGTATAGAAATTTTGCTTATGTACTTATGGTGACTCGATATCCACCGTCCACGGTCTACGTAACTACGCTATTTGTTAGTAGTGATAAGTGTTGGAAAAAATATAATAACCTAAAATAATTTAAATAATCGGTAAATTTGTGGAACAAGTCAATTTATATTGGCCTATACAAATTGTTGAAAAGGTACATCTATTTATATTATTAAAGGATTGGTTGGAGAATATAATAAGGTTTTCAAAATAAAAATAAGTAAAGATAAAATTTATAAAATGTTCGAAAATCTCAATCTTCGCAAAACACTTAAAATTAATAATAAGTAATTTCAAAATAAAAATAAGAAAAGATAAAATTTATGAGATGCTTCCTAATTTGTTAGTTGATAGTTCAAAATGATAGAATTTCGTTTGGGATAAAACACTTTTTTATGCATATATATATATATATATATATATATATATATATATATATATATATATATATATATATATATATATATATATATATATATATATATATATATATATATATATATATATATATACACGCGAATAAATATGACACTCATGCATAAAGTTGTGTTAATTGTGCCATGCATATTTTATAGTGACTGTTTTTAAGTGATTAATTTTGCACTATATATATTTAACATGTCAATTGGATTTTATTTTTTAGATCTCGCTCCGCATGATACATGGAGATTCATGATCACGATTTTTATAAATTTGCTCTCATCCTCATCATAATACAGGTAAACTTAATTTTTATTTTACTTAATTTTTATTTTATGTCAAGTTTATTTTAATTTTTTATTTCTAAAGATAGTTACACAAGACACTTCTTAATATATTCAAGTGCTATTAGAAATTGTAAACTTTTGATCCAGCATTAACTTGGATTGAAATCATCAATAATGAAGTTAAGTTTAAAACTTTATTTTAAAAAGAGATAGTAGAACTAATCTCTATATGTTTACTAATTTCAAGGGATAATTGACAAATTTGTTCATTATTTGTCTCTTAGGAACTTTGTCACAAGAAATATGAGTCAATACGGGTTAACGCCTTAACGGTGTGGAGGAAGTCAATGACTTAAATTACAACTATTATTGTTATGGTAGAAGTTAATGACTATGTTTATCTTATTATTAACAGGGAATATCGAATACTCTATAATTTTTATTTATCAGATATACGTGCCTATAGTGATGCAACTATAAGCAAACTCATAGTTTGAGATTGAATTGACACTATTCTAATCGTGGATTTATTTTTATGGTAAGTCTTCTCGTGAAACTTTTTAACTATAATTTTTTCTCATATTAGCGCATTATATTAAGGGATAAGATTCGAACGTCCAACCTCGCATATGGAATAAGAGAGCTCATAAAACACGTACTTGAAAGAACAATAACAATATTAACTTATGCATTTGCATTATATATATACTATTATACTTCCTTCATTCCACTCAATTCTATACATTTCACTTTATGAGCGCTATTCATAAGTCGAGTGAATCATCGACACAACTTCTAATATATAATATAAAAGATAGTCATGTGAGATCTTGTTAAGATTGTCTTACCGATTACATTGTGAATATCAAAGTGTTATAATTTTTATCGACATGTAACTAAAGATATTAACAAAACAAAATAAGTATTGACAAACGTGAATAAAGCAAATGTATAGAATTGATTGGAATGGAGGAAATAATAAATAGGCAGATGCATCGCACTATCATAAGACAATAGGATAAGCTCTTGATTACTATATACCATAAATTATAGTTTTACATAAATGAGTTCATTAGAATTAGGAAAATATAATAAAATTTCTAGATTTATTAGTAGTCCGCATAGCTCTTATACAAATATTTGAAGAGACGGTCTTTCAACACAATCAACTTTGTGAGTAATTTAAAAGGTACCACAATTATTAAGTTTAGTCCAACTTTTATGAATTACTAAATTATTAAACGAGTACAATAACATATAATATTAAATAGAAAACTTGTACATAAAGATTTTATCATTACTCCATACAGCTTATATTATGCGTGTATCGTAGGACTATCTTCAATATTATGCACATACAAAAATGTTATGTAGGTTATGATTATGTGAGTTTTAAAAGAAATTAATATAATATTGTATATATGTCTTAAATCGCTTAGTTAAGCTCACTTAAGGTTAGAATACTACATAATGGCACGTGCATCGCACGGGCATTAAATCTAGTCATATATAAAAATTAACTATTTATTTTGTAAATATTAATGAAAATTATCAACTTAAGAAAAAAATGAAAAAAATCGAAAATGAATGTCTCAAAATTAACGAGTTTGTTGTAACGACTATCGCCTCACATAACCACGCTCTTAAGCCCCTATATCAGATTCGTATTTAATCATTTGTTGCCCCTCAACACGCTCCAAAGCCTCATATGTAAATTTGTCATATTGACCCATCAAAAAAAATTGTCATATTGAAAAATTGAAATTATGTGGAGCTTGAAATATTAAATTAAAATTTGAATATTATAAAAAATCAAAATAACTCTCCACTAATTTTTAATACTGTACAAGTTTATCTAGATAATCGGATATGGACAAGACATTTTAAGAATAACACAAAGGCCACCAAATCACCAATTAACCCTTCTCAAACCACCAAATTCATACTCATACACAAAACAAATGTCACCTATTAAATACTCTACTCGTGTTCGACTCGAGTGTGGTCAAGGTGTCAAGCTCAAGCTTGAGATTTGTTCAAGTTTGATATCGATTGAGTTAAATTAAAATTTAGACCGAACCAATTCTGGAAAGGCAAAAACCCATCTAGTGGCTTAGCTCCATATTGGGTTGTGTTTATTTTTTTTTTAATAAAAAATTGACTCAATTTATTGACTTAGTTGGTTTTACAAGATGGTTATTATTAGAGCACCAACTACCAATAGACTTCACTTCATGTCTCTTTTAAAAATGGTGCATAGTAATGAGGTTTATTACATCCTCAATATTTCGTGCTAGTAGTTTATCTTAAAAGGATCGAGCACCCGATCATCTCGATCCCCGTCCTCATGCACGAATGTTGTGAAAAAACTCTTGTACTGGAAGGGCCTAAATAAAGGACGATTATTATCACCGTCATCTGTTTTTGCTGGCTGGACAATGCATTCTTGTGTTGGATTGATAAAAAAGGCTAAGCTTATTCGAGATTGACTTGAATTTGTTACCGCTCTATGAACTCCACTTTTCAGCTTTCCATTGCTAACAACCTGCATTTTTGCGACTAAATGGAGTAAACGTGTGGCTAAGACGAAACATAAGTAGATATTGGAAGGTAATACAGACTTACAGAGACAATTAAATAATGAAAAGTGAAACGTATTTCGGTTAAAGGAAATATACGTACCTCAAGTTGGTTGCCTACAATAGCAACAAAAGCATTAGGAAGAGTCTCAATGTCGAACCATTGTCCATCTTTTCGCACTTGAAGTCCGGGAATTTGACCCGGAAACAGAATTGTAAGAAGGCTTGGATCCGTATGCTCGGGTAGCCCTAACGTCAAACTCGGATCCGGGCATAGTGGATAATAATTAGCAGTTAGGAAGTCATCTTTACTCAATTGACCCGATAAGTATTCTTTTTCGAGACCAAGCCCTTCCGATAATAGCTCCAACACCTTTGCTCCTATGTGCCTTACTGCGGTAACATATGCCCCAACCACCTCCCTAGTAATCATAATGTAAACATATTTATAAACAAAAAAAATATGCATTATCATTTATACGGAGGTCATAACAAAAAAAAAGTGTGTGCTTTGTAAGTTATCATTGATATGAATAATGGTTGTGGTTATATATGAAATAATTAAGAACGGTCGAACGGTAACTCTGAAGTACGATCGACTATTCTTGTTTTTTAGTTGTGACAATTTCAAGGCTGAGATGTCTCACAACCATCTATCAAAGTTGGCTAATGTGAATGGTAAGACTTTTCATTTTTTAAACAAGTGATCATAGTTTCTAACTCTTGCGAATAAAAAAACCAAACTTGGAATCTTCAGTACCCCGATCGACAAAGATTGTCGGTCAACGCTAAAAAAAGACATCTCATAACCACCTTTTCTTTAAACAGTTTATATAACGGTTTTAGACGTCAAAAGCTTATAACGTATTATAAATCAGAATTTGTGAAATATAACCTGTAGTTATTAGGTTTTCGGGGCCAATATAGCTTGCAATCCTCTAAGGGACTACATGTATGCTTCAAAAACTCCCTCCAATTGTGAATTTGTTCAATATCATACTTGTAGCTGCTTCTTCCAAATCGGCATATCTTGTTTGTTATACATGATTTTTCTTCACTTGACATCTCAAAGAATTCCTTAAAAACTTCCATAGTCGTACTAGTGATTTCCATGGGGAATCCATGATTGATCACCTACTCCAACGAACAACAACAACAATAACAATATCAGAGCCTTAATCTCAAAATGATTCAAAATCGGTTAATATAAATCACCCCGTCTTATTGTTCATGACACAGGCTACAAAATCTCAATCCCGCCTGATTTAACTTGACTCATCTATTCTTTTGTTGAGATTGTTCATCTACCTAGTCACTTTTCAATTAAACCCCACATTTTTACCCCGCCAAACTTTTTTCCAACTTTTTTTTCCTCTTTAGTTGTGTCCATCCGATCAAGTGTTGACTCAAATAATTACTCTATTTTGTGATGGAATCCGTTACAAGTTGAAAACGGAGTGAATAAATAACGTATTAATTAATATGGATACAAGTGAACCATTTGGAGAATTCCCATGCAACAACTGAACAAATTAAATGAAGACATGGAGTGATTTGCTCACTTCAATCACTTTGTTGTTTTTCAGCATTTTTGTTAATATTCTAACTTGGGTATAATTACATTTCAACACAAATATATATGAGGTGATATGACCCCGTGGTTATTTTTATATTATTATCTTAAAATTTAATCAAACTCAACCAGATATAAATATAATGGTAACAGTTTTCGGTACGATATAATGTAATAATAACATGGTGACATACGTGTGTGATAAAAATGTTACCACATTAATTAAAAAATGTACATATTATATGAGATGTTTGATTTACCACAAATCTTCTTAAAATGAAAACATACATGGGAAAAAATGGTGACATTGAAAAATTTGTGTATCATTTTAGTTAGAAAATGTAACTAATATTTATTTGATTTGAAAGAATCTTGAAATAAAAATATAGATGAATTAAAATGGTTACATCTTAATTTATTGAGTGATGTTATCATTTTAGTAACTAAATGTCACTATTTCATAATGTGTTTTAATTATAACACTTATTTGTGGTCTGTGATACTGGATGTTTTGTTTTTACTGGGGCCGAGCAAATTTAGGTCCGGACAGGAAAAATGGACCAGGTCGGACCATTTGGTCTGGACCAAACCCGGACCGAATTATTCTGGTCTAGTTCGCGGTCCTCATTTTTTTTAAGTTTTGATCTTCGGTCAGGTCCGGTGTAAGACCGGTTAATTTAGGTCCGGATCGAATGTACCAAAGACCATATTATTTAAGACTAATCAATAAAATATTTTAAATTAAATTAACATTTTATCTTCCGACATTATAAATTAATATAATTAGTATTTTCAATGATTTTCATAAAAAGTCTAATTAAATGTTTTTTAATATCATCCCACGCTACAACGATATAGATTTTCTTATAATCATCTTGATATCATAAGTGAACACTAATGTTTAAATGAAGCCAAATACACAACAAAGATCAAGTAGCATGTGAAAAATAAGTTATTGTACAATCTAAAATATGATGTATTCAAAATCGATTTAAATAATACTTCGTATTGAAATAAAAAGAGGAATATGATTTAACTAGAAAGAGGCTCGACATACTTGAGACAATCCATAAGCCATTTTATGCTTTACTACGTGTTTTCCATTAGTTTTTTCATTATGGAGATCAATAATTGGAATATCGATTTTTCGCACCGCTTGAAAATCTGGTCTTTTTCCTGGTGGAAACACATAGTTTTGAGCTACGTGGTTTTTTGTTAAGCGGTTCATCATATAACTTAAATAAATGATTGAAATTTGAGATGGTATAATTTTTTATGGCTCTGAACGAAGTATGCATGCATGCATGTATGAGCGTGTGAAGCAATATATAGTCACGACTAATGATTAGTACTTAGTAGGTAGGTAATGATTATTAGACTAGTAGGTATGTTGAATAGTACGTAGATTAGTAGATTAGTAGCTTTTGAATGATTAGTAGACATGTAATATGTTGAACGATTAGTGGACTAGTACTATTGGGATTAGTAGACGTTGGAAGATTAGGTTATTGTGATTAATTTTTCGTATTGAGAATATTAGATTTAAGTTAGATTTAGGGATGTTAACGAATCGATCCCGAGTTCGACCACGTTTGACTTGCGTTCGTAAAGTAAGATCTCTAGCCGAACTCAAGCATGAATCAAGCTCACGCGAGCCAAGTTTGAATTCATCGCGAGCTGCCTCATCTCATTATTATCCTATTTGGACTACTCCTTTTGTCTCATTTATTTGTTTACCTTTAATTAAAATTCCATTCACAAATGAAAAAAACGGTAAACAAATAATTGGGATGCAAGAAATATATTAGGATATCGTCGTGAAAATGTGAATTTTTGTGTTAAGTAATTTGACTATATATTAGGTCAATGAGAAATTATATTGGTAGTGTAGGTACTCCTCATGCGTCATGCTCATCTAACTCATTCTGTAAATAAGGATTTACTATCGTTAATTTAATTGTCAGGTTTATGAGTCTCATATGGCTTTAAGAAGTAAATGAATTAAATTTCGGCAATCTGTAAACAACGCGTCTTATATGAGACGGACTTATATGTGTGACTTAATCTCATATAAGTTTTAGAATCTGAAAGATACTATAGTGCCAGGAGACGAAGGCAAGGGCTCAAAAAACAAGATCATTCCCAATATTATTATTTCATATAACAAATGCAATCGATTTTTTTTACTAATTACAATTTACCAATAGACTACACTTCATGTCTCTTTAAAAAAAGGTGCATACTGCATACTTGCATAGTAATGAGGTTTATTACATCCTCAACTAGTTTTGTGACCCGCGAAAATCGCGGGTAACTAATAGTTTTAGTCATATATGATTGATAAATGAAAATAAAAATTAAGGCATTTTCACAGTTGTAAATTGTGGTCGATATTAGTTTGTTATAGTGGTAATTGTTATCACCTTCAACTGACTTACATACCACGTCTTTAAAATCATTATGTCTATTTAAAAACCATTTTTCAAAAATATTACAATTTTTCACCGAAATGCCAAAATTTTAATGGTGAATCAAAGTCAGAACTTAAAATTAAGCTCATATCCGATATGCGTAAAGACTACTGAAATACATTTTTTATCGTCAAAGATAGATTGTTACACCGAATATCATTGCGCCAAAAGCTACTTTAATATGTCTAATCAACAATATATAAATATAATAACTCCAATTTTTTTCTTAAAATCAAATTGATATTTTTTAACATAATATTATATTTCATTGCTCATTAATGTATAATAACGCGAAATCTTTATAAAAACTTTAAAACATATTAACTAAAAAATTAATTGATGTAAAGAATAACACAAAAATTAATTGAACTCTTTTCTCATCGTCGTATATAGAGTACGTCTACATGTCTAATGGAATAGTAATAAGGTCACTATTAGGGGTAAGATCGCTTCTCAAAATTTAGGGGTTTCTCTTAAAAGAAAATGGATATTACATGCGGCTACGTAAAAAATGAGTTATTGTAATACTCTCTCTATATAGTAACAAACTAACAATAAGTACACCGTGTAATTAAAGAAATTATACATGAGGTAAACATATGGATATTTTACTTTGAAGTGAATAAGATGATCATTGTAAACTTTAAATCATGAAAATGAAATGAAAAACAATATACGATGGGTGGTGTTTTTTATATTACCGAAATTTATATTAAATTCTACAAGAAAGATAATGATTCTAGAAAAAAAATTTATTTAATATCATATTACAGAGTAACGATTAAATTTATTTTTAGTTTATCACATAAACTCTTCATCTCCTATATTTGACTCTTTAAGAGTTGTTTACATGAAAATAATTTGACGGTACCTTTAAGAAAATCATTAGAGTAACGTGAAAATTGTTGTCGTTGAAAGATTGTGGTTTAAATCTAAAATGTGATACTTTTATTTTTAAGAATATTATGAAAGCTCCACAATTATTATTTTTTTAATTTTTTATAACTTATAAATAAATAAATAAATGTAAAGATTTTGAGATGATTTCATAAAAGTTAATTTTAACAATTATATAAGAAAACAATATAACATTTTTAACCAATATTTCGTAATACGATAACCAATTAAGAAAAATTAGTATGAATAATTCTAATTGAGTCAACTAACATGTTCTCTCACAAAAATTTCAACTTAAATGTCACTTTTAGCTATAAATCATTGGATATGAATTTGTAAATGTTACATTAATTTTGATTTTTTAATTCATCAAATATGTAATATAATACACATTTAATTTTAGAATAATAATAATGTCTTTTTATTTCTTTAATTTGTTTGTTAGAAAATATATAATGTCATTCTTATAAGGAATTATAGTAAATATTTAATTTATGTAGAAGAGTAATTTTAATACTTTTATATAACTATTAGGTGACATCATGATAGTCTAGAAATAGAAAATCCTTATCAATTTAATTGGAAAAAAATGTAACACTTCCAACAAACATTTCTTCAATCAAAAAATAAATTTTAAAAATTAGTATGAAGAACCTTAAATATTAACATGTTCTATTACAAAACTCTAATTAAAATTTCAATTTTAATTATAAATTATGAAACTTGGATTTCAAAATTGTATGGTGAAAATCAAAATAAGAAAAAGTATAAACTATATGAGATTAACAGAAGACGTACCATATTTATCGACGAAGATCCAAAATTAAAAGCTGGTTGTGAAAATTTGGGTCTTTATAATAGGAGATAAGAAAGACTTATGTAATGGTAACAACTCTTCATCTCCTCTATTAAATGGTTGATGTTTTAGATTTCCGACTCTTGGTTACCTTTGATTAAGTTAGTCCATAAACATTGTAGTAATATATCTCTATTAATTATAATTCATATTTTACCACATTTGCTTTTTTAATTATACATCACATATATAAATGGTTCTAATTAATCATTTAACAATGCCACGTGTCACAATATTATGCTCAAGCTAGGCTTTTTATGTTATTTAGTTTATCTTAAAAGCATCGAGCACTTGATCAGCTCGATCCCCGCCAATGGTATCCCGTATGAATGTTGTGAAAAAACTCTTGTACTGGAAGGCCCTAAATAAAGGACGATTATTATCGTCATCTGTTTTTGCTGGTTGGATAATGCATTCTTGTGTTGGATTGATAAAAAAGGCTAAGCTTATTCGAGATTCACTTGGATTTGTTACCGCTCTATGCATTCCACTCTTCAGCTTTCCATTGCTAACAACCTGCATTTTTGCGACTAAATGGAGTAAACGTGTGGCTGAGACGGAACATAAGTTGATATTGGAAGGTAATACAGACTCACGGAGAATTCAGAGGTAATTAAATAGTGAAAAGTGAAAGGTATATATTTTGATTAAAGGAAATATACGTACCTCAAGTTGGTTTCCTACGATAACAAGAAAAGCATTAGGAAGAATCTCAATGTTGAACCATTGTCCATCTTTTTGCACTTGAAGTCCGGGAACTTGACTCGGAAACAGAATTGTCAAAAGGCTTGGATCCGTATGCTCGGATAGCCCTAACGTCAAACTCGGATCCGGGCATGGTGGATAATAATTACTAATTAGGAAGTCATCTTTACTCAATTCACCCGCTAAGTATTCTTTTTCGAGACCAAGCCCTTTCGAAAATAGCTCCAACACCCTTGCTCCTATGTGCCTTACTGCGGTAACATATGTCCCAACCACCTCCCTAGTAATCACAACGTAAACATATTTATTAAACCAAAAAACACGTATTTTCATTTTTACGGGTGTTATAAACAAAAAAAAGTGCGTGTTTTGTAAGTTATCATTAGTATGAATAATGATAGTGGTTATATAGAAGTCATTTAGTACGGTAACTCTGAAGTACGACTATTATTACTTGTGAATTGTGACAATTTCAAGGTTATGATATCTCATAATCACCTATCAAAGTTGGCGGGTGGGAGTGATAAGAGTTTTTATTTCGCAAACAAGTGGTCAGGAGTTCTATTTCTGACTCTTGTGAATTAAAAAATCAAGCTTGGGACCTTCAATATCCCGAAAGATATTGCTCCAACGGTAGGTAGGGCATATTCTTGGTCGACACAAAAAAGACATCTCCTAACCAACTTATCTTTTAAACCGTTAACATTTTATAAAATGGGTTAAAACATCAAAAATTTATAACGCGTTTTGATCAAAATTTGTGAAATAACCGGTAGTTATTAGGTTTTTGGGGCCAATGTAGCTTGCAATCCTCTAAGGGACTACAAGTATGCTTCAACAACTCCCTCCAATAGTGAATTTGTTCAGTCTCGTAATTGAGGCTGCTTGGTCGATATTGGCATATCTGGTTTGTTATACTTGATTTCTCTTCACTTGACATCTTAAAGAATTCTTTAAAAACATCCATGGTAGTATTAGTGACTTCTATGGGGAATCCATGATTGATCACCTACTCCAAAGAACAACAATAATAACAATATCAGAGTCTTAATCTCAAAATATCGAATAATATGAATCATTCTTTAGAGACCTTCATGGGTAATTGCACGACAAAGTACCTGTACCGCTGTACGTGATTTAGAATAGAATATCCAGTTATCTCTCTTAAAACAAATATATCCATCGTAAGATTAAACTAATAGGTCAAATACCACATTTTTTGCATATATGACATCTTACGTGTTACATGTATTGAATTTTATTACATATGCCTAATATAAGCACATGTTAAGATGTCAATTAAAAAAAGATTTGTGACAATGTATCATCAGAAATTGAAATATAAACTCATAATTATCACACTTAGAGAATTAATGTTCCAAATCCTTTCTTATTTGACATAATAAGACATGTTCATGACACATGCTAAAAAAAACCTCAATTAAAGTATTATAAACCCATATGTATACATCTTATAATATAGATTTCGAGCTTTATAACAAAGAATTTGAGCTTATGTATATATTTTACGAGTTTTATTGAAAAGAATTTGAGCTTCTTTATAAAAAAAAATTGTGAATCAAAACATTATATTGAAACTCAAAAATAATACATATAAAACCCAAATATTCTAATTTTAACACTAAAAAATCAAGAAAAAATTGTTAGAAGCTCGAAAAAAATTACATATAAGCTCAATTAGATTTGTATAATGTACGATACTCATGTACATCTGGATGTATATAATCTTATTTGTAAAAAAATCTCAATTCCATTTTATTTAACTTGACTCATTTATATTCTTTTATTGAGAAAATGTCACCATGTTAATCATCTACTCGTATTACCTAGTCACTTTTTTATTAAATCTCACATTTTTATTCCACCAACCTTTTCTCCAATTTTTTATCCTCTTTAATTGTGTCCATCCACCGAATGTTGACACAAATCAGGTCACAAAGGGTCAAGTTTATCAAAAGAGGGCAATACTAATTATAAAATTTATAATTTTGATTTAACTTGGTCCTTTACCCTCATGAGTCATACCTTTGATGAGGATGGTTTTTACAATACTTGAAGGTTTTATATAGATAAAGAAAAAACAATCGTTGAATATTTTTGACAAATGTACGTTCTTATATATTATGTTATAAACAATAAACTGATAAAAATAATTTAAATTAATTTGCTAATTTTATTTAGTAAAAATGACGAATTTTCTCTCTGATCTCTCGATGCTATGCTTTAACAATTATAAATTCGAAGTTAATATTCAAATTGCAGTTAAAAACTATAAGCTTAACTATTAAATTATATATTCGTATCATATTCAAATTGCAGTTAAAAACTATAAGCTTAACTATTAAATTATATATACGTATCGTACAATCTAAAAAAGTGTCATTTTGCACGAGATCGACACTAATACTACTAATACACAATTACTCAAGTAGCATGTGAAAATATGTTATCGTACAATCTAAAAAAATAAAATGTTTTCTTTAAATAATCTTAACTTAAGATGTACTTAAAATTGATTGAAATAATATTGAAAGAGGTTGGACATACTTGGAACAATCCATAAGACATCTTATCCTTTATTATGTGCTGCCCATTAGTTTTCTCATCACTAAGATCAACAATTGGAATAGCGGTTTTTCGTACAGCTTGTAAATCTGGTCTTTTTTCCGGTGGAAATACATACGTTTCAGAGACCTGGTTTTTTGTTAAGCAACTTATTAACAAAGACGTTGCCATTAAATTGTGCTTTTTTTTGGGTGTGAGATGCTCAAAAACTCATACAGTATAGATACCAGGAGTTGAAAATATTTATTTTATATAATTATTGCAATCCGACTAATAAAGAAAAATATTTCGATGCAAAGAACAATTTAATTCTTTGGATATAGCCTAGTTGATACGATTAGTTTCTTTAATGTGAGTCATGTGACCACTTATTTCTTTAAATATAAACATATATTTCTTTAAATATAACCATTTATCTAAATTATACTGTAATGGGATAGATACAAATTTTATAATGCAAGGTGATATATGACAGTGGTGTTTAATTGTCTTATTTGTCTATACAAAGGTTGTCATAGGACAATATAAGCTCTATTTTGGTACATTATTTGTGATTTTGGTTAGCTTGTTTGGCAAAAAATTTAGCCACATTATTTTTCGATAAGTATTTGACATATAGTTTATTTTGCAAGCTAATTGAAATAACTACTAAAATAGTATGTAAAAAATAAGTTATATGGAACTTATTTTGTTTACCCTTTCAATTGCTACAACGAGCATAAAATCGTGATTATGTCGATTTATCAGATACTTCCCATATTCAATTAGAAGTTTATATTCTCTTTTATTGACAAATTTAACTAACCAATTACATTTTCTATTTTGACATTATTTAAAATGGTCTCATCGACCTCCATAGACCTCTTCTAAAAAGTCTTATAAAAGACAAATGTAAACGTCTAGTTGAATAGAAGGGAGTACTAGCCAGTTCACCAAACAATGTTATTACACAAATTTTCCTGTGTGATGGCCGTACGTGCGACCAGGAGAAAATAACCAGTTTTGGTTAAATATTGACCATTTTTTCAAAGTGGTCACTATTTCCCCCAAAATGATCACTATTGACTAAAAAGATATTAATCTCTGCAAAAACAAAATACGGAAAAAACCGTCATACAAGAAATTTATTGATAGTATTAGCTACCTTGCAAATATCAACTCATAATTCTCGGTTAGCTTACAATTTTCATATTAAACTTTCAATAAACATTTAAAATTCCAACTATTTTTTCATATTTCAGTGAACCTTTCTCCAAATTTTGCCAAATATAAATTTATACCACCAAAAATAAAGGAATTTTAATGCATGAATAAATCATTTTGAGTAAATTGGCCGTGTGGTTTGATTGTAATTCAATCCCTTTAATAAAAAAAGGGTTTGGTATGATTCTTTTTTAATATAAAGATTCGTCTTCTTTCAAGACCAAAATTGTAGAAAATGCACAAACGTTTTGCTGATGGACTTATGGTGACTCGATATCCAGTGACTACACAACAATGCTATAGTTAGTAGTGACAAGTCTTCGAAAAAATAATTTAACCTGATATAACTTGAATAATCTTTAAATTTACACAATAAGTCTAGTTTATATTGCCCTATATGGGATGTGCTTTTTCACATACGGATTTTACTCTTTCACATATGATTTTTACTATGCTACTCTTGTCATTTTTTAACATTCATCCCATTAGTTCTGATTTTCTACCTTCATCCTCTTAAACCAACTACTCCGTTCACTGTTCCTCCGTCATCAACTCCATTTATCGCCGTCTACTCCGTCACCGCTGTCTACTCCGTCGCCGCCGTCTACTCCATTAATTTTGATTTTCTCCGTTCCTTCATCCTCTTAAAATAATAATAAAAGAAAAACTTTTAAAAAAAAAACAAAAAAAAAAGCAAAAACTAAAAAGGAAAAAAAAAAAGCTAAAACTAAACAATCATACGAAGAAATCATATAAACAAAATCAAACTTGAGTTGCATACAAATCTGGGGAGAAGTAGAAGTTGAAATTGGCTAAATACGCAAGAAGTTGCCGATGTAAGCATATAAAATTGTAAATTGGAATTGAATATTCATACGAAAAAATTGTTGAAAATGTATATCATATATAAAAAATAACAGTTTATTTTTGTAAATATCAACAAATTTTTTTAAAAAATGGAAAAAATGGAAAATGTATGTCTCATATTTAACGAGTTTGTTGTAACTACTATCTCACAAGCTCACATAACCACGTTATTAAAAACTATCTCATATCTGATGCGTATTTAATCCTTTGTTGCCCCTCCATACACTCTAAAACCTCCTATGTAAATTTGTCATATTGAAAATTTGAAATTATCTGGAGCTTGAAATATTAAATTAAAGTTAGAATATCATTAACTCTCAACTAATTTTGATACAAATTTTTCCAAAAATCGGATATAAACAAGACATTAAAAAACACACAAAAACCACCGATTAACCCTTTCCGACTCATACCCCTTACTTAGTAGTTAGTAGTCTACTCGTGTTCGACTCGAGTATGGTCATTGGTCAAGGCGTCAAGCTCAAGCTCAAGCTCGAGACTTGTTCAAGTTTAATTGAGTTAAATTAAAATTTAAACCGAACCAATTTCGAGAACTCATCGAATGGCTCAGCTCGATTAATTGATGATCTCGTAATCTCGATCAGTAGTCAGTACAGTAAGGTTACACTCGATCTCCCATGGCTGATAACACTGCAACTAACCAAATGATGGTACTATATACTTCATAGTTCTTTTATATTTCTCAATTTTATGATTTAATTATGCATTAATCAACAATTATTGGAATACCCACTTGATAATATCTGTTGATTATGGTTTGTATTGATTTAATTACTTGAAGTAGTCAACAATTACTGAAATGCCCACTTGATAATATCTGGTTTCTATTGATTCAATTACGCATTAATCAACAATTGTTGAAATAGCCACTTGATAGTATCTGCTAATTATGGTTTCTATTGATTTTATTATGCATTAATCAACAATTATTGAAATACCCACTTGATAATTTGTGTTTTTTGAAGTTTGAATTGATTTAATTAAACATTAACCAACAATTATTGAACTACCCACATGCTAATTTGTGTTAATTGTGGTTTTTATTGATCATAGGAGGTCTCTAATGGAGGAAATGTTGAAACCTCAATGGATGTGCTTGATTTAGGGGCATTTGTTGGTGATTTGTCCATTGAGGATGACTTTGCCAGGTGTGTTTTTATGCTTTTTGTATAGATAGTTTGTTGGGTAGTGTTCATAATTTGCGGTCGACTAATATGAATCATTGTCGTGATAATTAGAGCCGTAGGTATGATTGTATGTATCTTAGGTCTGAGTAATATGAATCATCGTCGTAATAATTAGAGCCGTAAATATGAATCATTGTCGTAATAATTAGAGCCGTAAGTATGAATCATTGTCGTAATAATTAGAGCCGTAGGTATGATTGCATGTATCCAAGGTCGAGTAGTATGAATCATCGTCGTAATAATTAGAGCCGTAGGAGTGATTGTATGTATCCTAAATAAAATAGAAGGGCAAATCTTTGTTTTCAAAATGAATGGTTTGTGGTTTTTGTTGATTATTAGGTGTTGATGATAAGTAACGTTGCGTGCATGTGACTCCCTTAGCCTTAATTTGAGTGAGCCCTTGAGGTACTTGGGTAATGTTGAATTGTTGTCCCGTTGAATTAGACGCTAATGATATTTCAAATTTTCAAGTTAGCTTCTTAAAATTGTATATAAGCATAAATTCTTTGAGCATGTTCTTCGCAAAGGATCCTTATATGCTCTGTACTTTAGTAAGGCTTAAGGAATTAAGGATAGTAGTTATGCAGTTTGCAGGATGAGTGAGGAGTGAAGTCTTACTATGGTAGCATTCTGGAGTACTCTCGTGGGTAGCATTTTAATAATTTAAGGAAGTGATCAATTTCTTCACTTAAAAGTGAGGTAGGGGATAGGGAGGGGAGTGTAATCAGCGTTCTACAATTGACCGGTTAACCATTTTGGGGGAAAATGAAAATATTTTCCCATCTCTGGAATTCTGAACATCTTTGTGGGCTCCATCTGGCTTAGTTATTTTTCCATTGAGGATGACTTTGGCAGGTGTATTTTTATGCCTTTTGTAGCTAGTTTGCTGGGTAATGTTTATAATTTGCAGTCGACTAAATCATCATCACAAGGATCAATTCCTAAATAAAAATAGAAGGGAAAATCGTTTTATAAATGATTGGTCTCTAGTGCTTGTTGATTATTAGATGTTGAGGATAAGGAAGGTTGCGTACGCTTGATCCTCTTAGCCTGCTATCGGGGTGATACCTTGAGGTACTTGGGTAATGTTGTCTTGAGTTGAACGCTGTTGATGATTTAAAGCTAGTTTCAAAATTGGTTGATGCACTGTCTTTTTATTGGAGTAAGAGAAAGCTTAAAACGTCAATTCATTGTGCGTATTCTTTGCTAAGGATGCGTATATACTCCGTACTTCACGAAGGATAATAGTAATAGAGGTTGCAGGATGAGTGAGGAAGTGAGGAGTGAAGTCTTACTATAGTAGGATACTGGAGTACTCTTTTGGGTAGCATCTTAAGAATTAAGGAAGCGATCAAATTCTTCACTTAACAGTGAGGCAGCAAGTAGTGAATATCGAGGGACTTTTGTTTCTGTAACCAATGGTCTAGAATTGGCCGTTAACCATTTTGGAGGAAATGCAAATATTTTCCCATTGTTTTGGAATTATGATCACTCCTGCGGGGTCCATCTGGTAGAGTTATTTGTGCAAGGTATTTGCCATATTAGGCTGAACCGCTGAACAGTGGCAATAATGCTGCTCATTCACTGGTAGATCGCTGAGCAAGATAGTTTATTGGCATTGTCTTCCCCCGCCCCTCTTTCACCTTCATTTCAGCTTATGTAAAATTTAACTTTTTCTTTTAGTGATGATGTCTCACTCGAAGGACTTCAACATGAATTGGAAGAATGTAAAGATGATAACGTAAGTGCTCTCTCGGTCACTTCTCTTAAATTTGGAGATTTCCAGATTGTATTCTTTGCTTTTCTTTAACTACTCGATATTTATACATCTTGGTTTGTCGTCACGATCTGTCTTCATCTTCTTATTGGTATATACAACTTGAAGAGAACCTCGGTACCGTTCAGGTTCTAGGACTCATGATTCACCTACCAATTTTGTTGTTTAGCGGGAATAACTTGCTACCCTTCCCTGGGACCCCCCCCACCCCCCACCCCCACCCCGGTCCTAGTGTCTACTGATTTGGCATCTTTTTGGAGTTTCCATTTCCCATGGGGACAAAGACTCACAATTATCTGACTTTGATGCATGTTAAAATGGAACTTTCATTATGGGTCATCTATTGGCTGCTTGTGTTTCACACGGGAGTAAGGATGCGTGCATCTGATCCATCTTACCCCGCAACACGTGGGCTAGCTGGGTCCTTCGAGATGAAGGTTCTTTAAGTTCAGTTTGCTTGTAGGGCTCCTTTTATATTACCTAAAGCTTACTAAATGGCCTGCCTAATAGGCATAAGATGATGTTATGAGCTTCTTGTTGCTTTTGTTGGGGAAGTTGATGATCATCTTTTGGTGGGCATTTGTTCTTAAAGAATAAGGGGTTGGGGTCTCAATAGTATAATGATCAAGAGCACGACTTCTATCAGGATATGGCTATTGCACTCCCTACAAGGCATTTGGAATTCCCGCACAGGATTTAATTAGGCACAGATGTGCCATTTCATGGAAAATTATCGAAGGCTTGTTTGTTATGCTGATGTGCCATTAGATTTGTTAGCTGTTCATAAGATTAAGATCCTTTTTGGGATATCACTTGTCTAAACAGAGCCACCTTTTCCGTTTGATATCTCCATGGTGCTCGCTGTTGAACCTTGTTTCAGTTACTGGCGGTTGAAAACATTTAATTATCTGCCAATGGTTATTTAGCCTTTTTTTTACTTTATAAAATGTGCTGTTTACAATATAATGAACTCCCTCCTGTGCAGGTGGTAGCTAACATCCTGTCAAAAGGTATCAAACTACGTGATTACACAAAGACGGTTGAAAAAAACTTACGACAAGTTGAGTTAGACTCTATTCAGGTTAGTGGTCTGTTGGTTTCACATTCTATGATTTGTTTGATTGAACATTTCCCTGTATTTTCTTGAAAGGAATCTTATTTATACTTGTGGCCCTGTGGGAGTTGTGGCACTCGAACAAATATACCGATACGGAGAACTTTTTATGATTTGGTTGTACTTTATAGAAGTTCTTGCATCATTGCCTTGGTTTTGTACAATATCTTATTGCTCTATTTCCTTTTAACTACGCAGGATTATATACAAGAAAGTGACAACCTTTTATCACTCCATGATCAAATCCGTGACTGCGATATCATCTTGTCACAGATGGAATCCCTTCTCAGTGGTTTTCAGGTTTGTGATAACTTTCTGGTAAAGTTGTCCCTGATGATTTCTCTTTGAACTAGCTTTAACAAGGAATATTTGAGTAGGATTCCTGATGAAGTAAATATATTTGGGGGCAGGGGAGGGTCTTTCGAGGGTGAGGTTGGGCCTTTTTGTTGTTGGGTTTGGGTGTTTGAGGTGAGGCTAGGAGAGCTCCACACAGGCTGCGGGGTAGTATGGAGAGGTGTTGTGGCGGGGGTGGCACTACCAATGGTGTCGGTGGGAGGTGTTGGCTGTTGAAGTGGTGTATGGAGGTAGTAGGGAAAGGGAATGGGATACCCTTCCTTTGGGGAATGAAAATGGGGGAATGAGGGGAAAACCTAAAATGAAGTTTGGGGACAGGGTAAGGAAAATGGGCAAACCAAACAACTAGGGAATGGGGGTCAAATTGGGACCCCCCATTCCCTTTCCCTTTTCCTGTAACCCCCTTAGTTTATTTTGCTTTGTGGACTGTGATACAGTTTTCCATTGCTGCGTGAATCCATATGATCAGGTGTAAGTTAAGTCATAGCTGGTGTTCATTGGTGCATTAATTCCTCAATTGCTGCATGTTTTCTTAATAATGTTGCTGATTTGGTCAGGCTGAGATTGGATCGATAAGTTTGGATATAAAAGTTCTCCAAGAAAAGTCAATGGACATGGGTTTGAAGCTGAAGAATCGTAAGGTATGATGCCAAAATGGTTTTATGAGTTCTCCTTTTTGAGTCATAAGTACATCATGTGCTCTTGAGTGTTGTATGGAATATCGGAATGTGAGACGTGTCATTATGGCCAAAGTAAAGTGTTAAAGTAAAGCAGCCTGTTTAGTCGATACTTCTGAATGTCCGTCTAATACGCCTGGTAATCTACCAGAATTGTATATATCTTTTGCATAAAGTATAATGTTTGAACTTGATTTTTGAGGAAGTGTAACTATAACCATTTCTTATGTATGAAGGTGAGGATAACTTATAGATGGGTTGATGTGTCTTTGGTGAATTTTTTTATTTCCTTTTCTTTATTAGTAAATTAGTTAACGAATAACGATAGCGAAGTTTGTCTGCAAATGTTTCACTAATGGTCCTAATCAACTTAATCTCCCCCTCCGTTCTTTGTGATTCCCATTCTAGCTAAAATTTATTGTTGAGGGTCAACAATAATGCTTTCTGCTTCTACACCGTTATGCACCAACTGCTTAATGGTCCTAATGTTGTACTAGGTGGCAGAATCAAAGTTGGCAAAATTTGTCGAAGATATTATTGTTCCACCAAGGATGATTGATGTTATTGTTGATGGTGAGGTAATTGCTGATCGTGGCAGCTTAAATTTCTAGGATCTATAATTTGATAGTTTAAGTAATGATTTTTTTGTATTTTTTTATGGTGGGTATTGTACATGTCTGTCTTTTGTAGTGTGGCGTGCTTACTGATACTTTTAATTTTTATCCAGGTCAATGATGAGTACATGAGAACTCTGGAGATACTCAGTAAAAAGTTGAAGTTTGTGGCTACAGATTCTTTTGTGAGTACATCAATGGCTCTGAAAGATGTCCAGCCTGAGTTAGAAAGGCTTCGCCAGAAGGCAGTTTCCAAGGTGACCAAACGATCGCTAAGATTAAGCAGATTTGAGCTCTTTATGCCAGAATTTTACATTTTGTGCTTTTGCATCGTTTTTACGCTCAGTACTGTCAAAAAGTTACTGGAAATTCATTGTTCTATTAATCTCTCATCTTAGCATCTTGGTTGCGTATTAATATTGCAACTCATTTTCTTATGGCATGGATAATTTTGTAGGTGTTTGAGTTCATTGTTCAGAAGCTTTACGCATTGAGAAAACCCAAAACAAACATCCAGATTCTACAACAAAGTGTGCTCTTGAAATACAAGTGAGTACTGTGTGTTAATGTTGCCTTATTCATACAACTAGATGATCAGTAGGCCTTGTTTAAGACCGTCTTAAGTTAAGACCTCTCACAATCCACCTTTTATTTTTGCTAATTTTAATCGGTCGTGAGTGCCGTCTAAACTTAGGACGGTCTTAACCGAGAATTTAGTGTTAGGTCAGCTTTTATCTTTTCTAGTCTATTGTCCACCTTTTCTTAGTTAGGCATATATACCGTGATTACTTAGTCAGATACTATATACGGAGTATGTAAGTATTTAGTTTTGTGTTCTGGGCGGTATATTCAGTTTCAAGGCTTACTGACTGGCATTAATATTTATAATTTACTCCCTCTGTTTCAAGAAAGAGTTACTGTTATCTCTTAAAGGAGGGGAATCCATGCACCTATTTATGGGTTAAAACAATTCTTCTTCTTCTTCTTGACTTCCTTTATTATCATCTCTCATATTTCCAGCGTTGTCCTACGCCAACATCACGACACCAATAACCGATGTTGAAAAATTATGAAGCAAATAAATTTTACAGATCATTTGTTATGAATCAGAGGAGCATGTATCGAGAAATTAAGGGAGTTTTTATCGTACAATTTGCAGGTATGTAATATCTTTTATGAAGGAACATGGCAAAGAGGTGTATAGCGAAGTGCGAGCAGCTTACATTGATACGATGAACAAGGTAATTTCTATGTAACTATTTTGACGACTGAGATTTCAAAATTAACATAGATGCATGGACAAATAATGGTCATTAGAGGTGCATGGTGTTCAGTAGTACCCTAAATTCGACACTATGTGTCATGAGCTTCTTTCATGGTGAATAACTGTATGCCCTTCTTGCATTTTTCTAGTGTACATTTATAGATCACTTGTGAGTTGTGAAGGCTACAAAACTCAGTTGAGCAGATGGAATTTTGAGTACTGGTGAACCTTTAGGGGGCGGGTAGGTTACTGGATTTAAGAGTAAAACAGTTCAATGGGATAGATCATCTCTTTTGTCATGCTTTTGCTCCAAGACTCCAATCACTTAACTAGCAGTAACTTCTGTACCTTAGATCATGAATAATGTTGATGTTTCAGGTCCTGAGTGCACATTTTCGGGCTTATATTCAATCCCTGGAGAAATTGCAGCTCGATATTGCGACATCCAGCGATTTGATTGGTGTTGAGGCCAGGAGCAGTGGACTTTTCTCCACCAGAAGAGAACCTCTGAAGAATCGTTCCTCTGTTTTTGCACTTGGGGATAGAATAAATATTTTGAAGGTTAATATGTTTATACCTGTCTGCTTATTTTTAGCATTTGTTTTTTTGTTAAGATAAGGAAGAAAAATGGTTTTCTTACTCAGATTCATAGTGTTTACCGACATTGTTCATACCTTTCAATTCACTCAAAATACTTTTCCTAGTTACTGTTCATATACTACAACGGTATTACTGTTTTTCATCTTAATCTTATGCATGGAGCATGGTGGTTTAGTTTTACAAATCGACATCATGTGATCAGGCTTAACACTTCTAGAAAAGCTACGGTTTTATGGGTTCAGTAGAATATCTGTATTTTGGGCAGAGTGAAATATCTGTGACGATGCCAAGTTCATGCTTGAATATGCCCTTAGAAATCTATCTTGCATATGAAGTTATATGGGTTGCCAACTTGCCGTTAGCACGTCATCCCTTTGAACTTGTCCAAAGTTAGGCATGATCAGCTGGACAAATTTCCCATTTCCACATAAGCTGGTCACCTGTCTGACATATATTTTTTTTGAATGTATCGACTTCCCTTCGCCTTTAGATTCTTGAGTCTAGAAGTGAGTCTTCTGACTTCTTTCGCATCGATTCTTTATTTTCACCGACCTCTTCCGTTGTATCCAGGAAATTGATCAACCTGCACTGATTCCCCATATTGCAGAAGCTAGCTCCCAGAAGTATCCTTATGAAGTCCTTTTTCGGAGCTTGCACAAGCTGCTGCTGGATACTTCTAGCTCTGAGTATGTATGAGAATCCAAATTTGATTGTACCGCTATTTCCCACAATGATGAGGGCGCTATTATTAGTCTTATACGGAGTATATAGTATTTGATATTGTTGATATATTGACCTGATCTGTCTTCGTTTAGGTATCTTTTCTGTGGCGACTTCTTTGGGGAAGAGTCCTTATTTAACGAGATATTTGCAGGTACAGCAAGTTTTTCTTGTTTGCTCACAACTCAATTCTCTCAACTATGTTCCCTCCGTCTTAGGTATTTATTTGCATTTGGTTTTGGCACAAAGAGTATGGAAAGGAGGTGGCCATTTTTGGCTATTGCCTTTGAATGGCAAGTGGACCAGTCGGTATTCTATTGTAAATGGATTATTATTTACAGATTAATATCATTCTCAAGAGCAACGCCTTAACCTGAAGTCCGTGCAGAAAATTACCTTATATGATTGCCGTTCACAGCGTTGTGAGGAAGCTTTTGATATCACAAATCATAATTGCCTCTTTTCTTTCAGGCCCATTTGCAGTTATTGATGAACATTTCAATGCAATCTTATCAAATTCTTTCGACGCTATTGGCTTAATGCTTATGATCCGTCTTACTCATCAGCACCAGGTGTGTCTCGTACTTGTCAGTTACTTCTCATGATTTTTACGGAGACCTGTTGATTGAATTGGGGTGTTCTTTCAGCTTATCATGTCAAGGAGGCGCATTCCTTGTTTGGATTCATATTTGGATAAGGTATGTGTATTATTTGAGTCATTTTTTTAATTGAGTCATATAGTTTTGCATTTCTGCAAAGTGAAGTAAAGATGTATTCTGCAAACCTCAAAAATACCGTCTTTTTACTCTCTTGCCATAACATGTACATTCTGGTGATTCGGTAAAATCTGCCAATTTAGCTTTGGGGAACTTCAATCTTAAGAATGTGGGAGTCTCATCAAAAGGGTTGCCGTGTATGTTGCTAGATTTAACGTTGTACATATTTTCTAGAGCTGATCATTTCCGAGCTAGCCCGTCCAGCCCGGCCCGTCCGACCCACTATTTGAGCGGGCTTGGTCACGGAAAATATTAAAATAAATGGTTAATGGACAAGGAAAACTCGGCCCGCTAGATTAATGGGCGGGCATGGATTAAATAATAATGTTCGTGGACAACCCGCTAAGCCCGCTAAAGCTCATAATGTAATTTTTACTTTTTATATATTATTTACTAAACTAATTAACTATTAAGTCGATGTAGTAATCACATACCCAAATAAATTAATAACGAAAAATAATAATGAAATGAGAAATCCACCCATAAACTTACTCGTTTTGACTTTTTTTGCCTTCTTTGTTATGCTTATGAGACCAATATCCGTATAATACACTTTCTTGTTGCATAAATATTTTCTATACTGAGATTTTTGAGATATTTATACATCATTTTTAAGTTTGTGACTCTTATGTTTAAAATCCCGACAGCCCATGGGCAGGCCCACCAACTTAAAACGGACGGGTACGGACAACTTCAACAAATTCGTTTTAGCAGACACGGGCATAAAAAATTGGCCCGTCGGACACTTTTTCTTAAGATTGGCCCGGCCCGTGTCCGGCCAAGCCCGCAAACGACCACCTCATTATTTTCCATATACGACAATTAGACTGACAAACATGTCATTCGGGTTGGGTAGGGTTTGGAGCTCGTCAAAAAGATCGAAAAGGTCCAAGCTAATAACTTGTGTGCTCTTTGCTCTTTCATAAAGCCATCTGTTTATTTGAATTCATAATGCATGAGCAGGCAAACATTTCACTGTGGCCACGTTTTAAGATGGTCTTTGACATGCACCTCAGTAGTCTTCGGACTGCTAATGTGAATACATTGTGGGAAGATGATGTTCATCCTCACTACGTCATGAGACGTTATGCCGAGTTTACTGCTTCCCTCATTCATCTCAATGTTGACTATGGAGATGGCCAGGTCAGGTACCTCTATTCGTATTATCCTTTTGCTTTATACGCATGTCTCTCCGCTCTTAGCACGTGAATCAACATCACTTATCGTCTATCTTTCAGTTGGAGATGAACTTGGAAAGACTTAGAATGGCAGTCGATGATTTGATTATGAAGTTATCTACACAGTTTCGGAAATCTAAACTGCAGAGTGTGTTTCTTATCAACAATTATGACATGATGATTTCTGTCTTAAAGGTCAGTGATTGTATCGTTAAATGTTATGTTACTCCGACTCTTCTAATTTTCTCGCGTATCCGTGTCCGACACTCGGACATGGGTATGACACATGGACACCTCATTTTAGACCAAAATGTGTAGATTTTTCAATAAAATAGCCGAGTCCGACACTTGGACACGTATCCGTGTCGGGTACTTCTAAACGAGTCTGTGTAACATATGTTAAATGCACAGCTACAACATTCTTTTTCTTTTTTTTTTGTTGATGACGAGGCGGTCGAATCCCCCGGGCCCATGCTTTTTTTTTTGTTGATGACGAGGGGGTTGAATCCCCCGGGCCCATGCATTCCCGCACCACCACATGGACCATGTAAGTCACCCTTTGGGGGCTGCTGTGGCCGAGTGGTTATCGCTCTAGCTGGGAGTCGAACCTGAGACCTCTCAACTCCTGCATTTCTGCAAGCTTCAAGGTTTAACCAGCTACCACTGGACTAACACCACTTGGTTAACTACAACATTCTTATTTTTTATTAATAATCGCGTTTATATATCATGTTTGTCTGTGAAATTTCAGGAAGCTGGTCCAGATGGCGGAAAAATTCAGATGCATTTTGAAGATGTTTTGAAGAGCCAAACTAGTATATTTGTGGTGAGTTTTCCAATATGCTTGTCAATGAACCCGTGTCTAATATTAACCTAATAAGAATAATTTATCTATGGTTAGAACTTCAAACTCGAACAATTTGTTTGCATATAGCCCATAAATATCGAGAAATTCTAAGATTATAGGAGTACTACTAAGATAAAGAAAAAATTAAATTTTAGAACTTCAAACAAGTCCGAGGCTTACAATTTACAAAGCTCGCGTTCCCAAAAAAATAAATTTCAAAGCTCGGGTTTGGTTTAGATTAGTTCAAGCATAGTTTCGGTCTTCAATAAGAATTTGTAATTGTCTAAATACATGTCACTTGTTCATGCAGGAAGAGCTATTGTTGGAGCACTTCAGTGATCTGATCAAGTTCGTTAAAACAAGGGCATGTAAGCATTTCGATTAATTTAATTGTCTCCATTAGATAAATCTTTTTTTTTTTCTGTTAGAATTTAGAATTCAAATAATTTTATTGCATTTGTCAATTAGCTGAGGACCCGAGTTCAAGTTCCGAGAAGGCGATAACAGTTGGTGATGTGGAGCCGCTAGTAAAGGACTTTGCTAGCCGATGGAAAGATGCAATCGAGTTGATGCACAAAGATGTGATCACTTCTTTCAGTAACTTCTTGTGTGGCATGGAGATCTTAAGAACTTCATTAACCCAATTGCTGCTCTACTACACTAGACTTTCCGAGTGCGTCAAAAAGGTGCCGGGAGGGTCTGCACTTAACAAGGATCTTGTTTCTATACAATTAATCATACACGAGATCCGCAAATTCTCGAGGACATTCTAGTCGAAACCACTCCAGCCGAAACCACTCGTATTAGATCCTCTAGGGTTTGTAAATGTCGATATAAGCTGGAATACTCGATTTTGATCGTCTTGATGTGAAAGTTACCCCTGTACTCGATACAGGAGATCCTCTAGGGTTTGTAAATGTCGATATAAGCTGGAATACTCGATTTTGATCTTCTTGATGTGAAAGTTACCCCTGTACTCGATACAGGCTGCGGGTTTGTTCTGTTTACTGTATCGAGTATGAAGTACTTCCTCCATCCATCGTAATGATTTGTTTATCATTAAAATACTAATTATAAATAACATATAAGGTAAATAAATTAAGGGAACTGAGATAATATATTTTTTGTCGCAAAGAAAATATTACCGGTGTAATATCCCGAACAAATCTTCTAACGTAAGAGTACGTCTTTGCTAGTAAATTAAGCTATCGTTTTACGTGTAAAATCAACGTACTCGAACAGAATCGTAATCACTTGTGTGGCCTATATCAAAGACAAAGCGTGTTGTCACAAGTTGAATATGAATAGTGTTCGGCCTACGGGATCGGATAATCTTAATGATAATTAGTCAGTTATTAAGAGTATATAAAAATTTTATCACTGTGGTTATCAACAAACCATCAAGGATCCGTTGTCGTCCAGCGGTTAGGATATCTGGCTTTCACCCAGGAGACCCGGGTTCGATTCCCGGCAACGGAACTTTTTTCATTTTTTTTCATTTTTCATAGGCATTAAAACGTGCAGCCAGTGGATCGAGCAGATAATTGGGCAATGCATAAAATTCTCTTGTAGCATGTAGCATCGCCATCCATGGCCTTTTTTTATCACTCCCTCTACGATTCCATGGTTTGTAACCGTATATAGTTACGTAAAATCAAGCTACGTTAAGTTCTCAATCGAGGTAAGCAGATCTTAAGTTCTCGGAAATTAAAAAGTTAAGAAGAAAAATGTTGGTATGTAATGGTCTACTACAAAATAAAAACAAGAAATAAAGTAAAATGTAGGCTGGAAAAAATTGGCGAAGAAAAACTAAAGTTGGAAATCAAGAAAACCGAGCATCACTTGAAGTGGCTATGGAGTATTAAATGGTGGAGCGAGGAGGGCTTGTAGAAGTGGTTATCCTCTAGCGACAAATCCTAGCTACGACCATCACTAGACACTAGCTACTACAGTAAGTTCTTGATTTCTTAGTTGAGGGGAGTTTAAGTTTTAAAATTTGTCGTTGATTATCTACAGTATATAACAACATAAAAAGTCAAACTGAGGAAATAAATGAAGTGTAAACATATGACTGAGACAGAGGGAGTACCATTTTTGCATATTGGTACGCATGGCCATGCCGAACCGTAAATTTTCAAACGAGCCTGGCCTACTTGGAGAAGCGGGTTGTTCGAGCTAGAGGGGCAAGCTCACAAAAATACTGAATCGAGCTATTAACCACGTCTTGCCTATTCCGCTCTAAGATCAAATCAAGAAACCATTTCGGTCTAACAAACCAAACCACACCAAATATCCCAAATTCAATCCAATCTAAGGCCTAGAGTTTTGGATCCAATTTTCAATCTACAAAATATTATTAAGGGTTTTATGTCCAATCCATATTATTATCTCCATTGATCTTGGACCAATGCCCACCCCTCTAAATGTAAAACTAAAATACAAATAAAATGCTATTTTGAGTTGGTTGTAGTTTTATCCATAGCAACTTTCTTGAATTGGGTACGCTCAGAATCTCAATTTTTCTCCTATGAACATGGATTTATTGGTACGCTCATAATTTCACACAAATTCAAACGTCATAAGTATTTCTTACTGATGCTGATGAATTAATTCTCTCTTTTTGCTGACAATTAATTATCTTTTTTTTAATTTTATTGTGTTGCAGAATAAAATCGTGACATTGCAGAGGAAAGAACCAGATAATGATAAACTTAAGGTAGAAGATGAATTGCAAGAACCATTTTGTTGGGTTGAAAAATCTGCTGATTCAATTAGTCGCAGATTTTGCTTTGACCCACATCAGAGTTCATATCTTTCTGTAAGTTTTTAATCTTCTTGGTTTTTGTAATTAGTTTTTGAATTGTGGAATTTTGTGGTGTAATTAGGGTTTATGCAAATGGGGGTTTTGTAATTTCGTTGTTTTGAGGAATTGAAGAACTTTTCTTGATGGGTTTAGAAGTATTCGATACGAGTGCGTGTCCAATGGTCGGATTTGGCTGTTTTTATGAAATGTATGCATATTTTGGGTTAAAATGAGGCGTGGAAGTGACAAGTGTTGAGTGTTGGACACGGGTATGTGAAAATATATGAAGAGTCGGAGTAAGATAGATTCAAAGTGATGATGATTTCACTGTTACTTCTAGTGGTAAACTGGTAGTGGTAATCAACTGGTAGTGTTATACAATCTGCAATTTGTTCATTGCACTAAGGATTTATTATCGATTCGATAAGAAGCATGGATATATTATTTGCTGGCAAAGTTAATAATTTTCGATTTGTATTGTTGTGTAGTAAAATGAAGTGAAGTTGGCATTATATTTATCAGTTTATGTGAGAAGCTTGCTGGGCATTTGGGTAAAGTGAAGTTCTTTGTAGTTCTACTTTAGTACTGATGAATCGAGAGTGAACGAAATGAGATGGACTTTCTTTTAGTTAATTTGGGAGTGTTTGAACTTAGATTTTTGATCTGCCTCATAAACTGTAACTGCTATGCTTTATACTAGCATTAGTTCAAGCGCTTATTAGAGTTTATGAGTTTTTGATGTTATGCTGTCCCTTGAGAGAGAGTAACTGGTAAGGCCCCCTTTTTTTATTGAATCTTTTGATATTTGCTTATCAAGTTATCAGAATTACTCAAACTCGGGCATGAGTGCCAATCATAAGTACATGTCCAAGTGCCGAACTTTGCCGTCACTCAACTTTGAGACATAAGTAGTGCGGACTCTGTCCAAAAGTGAGGTTTTAGTTGTGAGGGCACGTCTATGATACTTAGATATATAGTCATACTTTTAAAATATTAAATTTTTAAGGATGTAATTGCTCTGCACTATATTGTACTCTACAGTTAGGTTGTTTTAATTATATGCTAAGTTTTAGTTCATGTGAGTTTTATCAGGTAAAGGTGCTCGAGGATTCAAGGCCTGCATTCAGAAAGGTTACTGAATCCTTCTTGAATACGTTCTTCCCCTCTGGTTATCCATACAGGTAGGATTTATTCAAGTCATAATCCTTGTTGCCGTAATATGGCAGTCATGTGTCTCACAAATGTTTCTGTAACTGCAGTGTGAATGAGGGTTATCTCAGGTATACACAGTTCAGAGCGCTTCAACACTTTACAAGTGCCACGCTATCTGTCCTTTCAACTCAGGTCATCTCTTGTTTCTTACTAGCTAACTTTTTAAATCAGACTTCATTTTTATGATTAGTGCCTTGATTGCTGATGAATTGTCATAGATATATGAAGAGATGTTCATTTTGTAGACTGTTTTACATTCAACGGATGCATTCATGCAATTTTTTTTTGTCGAGGGTGTGTGATTTCATCATGTGGGCATAAGTGCATAAGTTAAAGCTTTCAAGTGTCTCTAGCGATAAGTTTCTGTTAAGGAGGCTTTACAATAATATATTACAAAACCACTAATTAAGGGTAAAAATAGTAGTTAACGGTAGATCACTAAAAATGGAACTATACCTTGTTTTACAACCCCTTTTATGTAAGGAGTTTTGGCAAAAGTATTTGTGTTGTGTTTACCCTGTTCTAGTATTTACTGGTATATGACATGTTTTTCACCATTGGTTTAAGGGTAGTTTGGAGGGAGAAAAAGAAACCCTAAACTTAGTGGCTTTAGAGCATTGTATTATTGAGAGTACCTTGCAGAAATACATATTGTTCTGACTTCTGACTGTGGGGTTGGTTTGTTAAATATGTTTCGATTTTCGACGCGCCGTCATGCATCTTCTGTATCATCATATTCTAACTCTTCTGCAGTCACTGCTGTTTGCTGCAGGTTTACGACCAACACCTGCGCAGGCAACTGTTGTAAGCTGGGTGAGGCACTGTTCTCCGAACAACTTGACTTTCATAAACCATTTTAATGTTTATTTAGATATATATACATCATCTTTGTTTTGCAGATACTGAAAGATGGTATGGAGCATGTTGGAAAGCTGATTTGTAGCAATCTTGGTGCAAGAATGGATTCTGAACCGAAACGTTGGAGAATTTTGGGTTAGCATTTCGTCTTTAGAGTTCTCGAATAATGAAAAAGTACATAGAAAGTACCCTAGCGGCCTAGTGTTGCCTTTTTTTTTAACTCATATGAGTGTTGGTTTTCATTCCTTTCAGCTGATGTTTTGTATGATTTCGGCACTGGTCTAGAAGTTATGTCTCCGTTATGCCCACATCTTTTTCTTCAAATGGCTGGCCTTGGAAATTTTGCAAAGGTATCAATCTTCTTTCTTTCCTCCACTAAGCGAAATGTTAGCTGTCGGGTTTATTCTCCCGGCTATCTTTTGGTCTTAGACTCCTAGCTCCTATTGAATGGCTGTGCAAACTGAATCACTTTGCTAGATGTGGAGCAGCTTGTCTTGCATAACTACAATGAACAGTCAATTTGATAATTCTCAATCATTGATGACAGGGAATGGCAGTTGTTGCTGCTAGAGCAACGAGGTTGCCATTGTATTCTTCATTTGCAAAAGAAGGAAACCTCAGTGATTTGTTTGCTAAAGGGGAGGCAATTTCTACGCTTTTCAATGTTGTTGGAATTGGAGTAGGAATTTCTCTCGCATCCACTGTTTGTTCAACCATTCAAGGAAAGGTGAATCTCATTATACTGCTCTTCCTTCCATAGGAACCAGGTGTACTAGTAATTACCGTTCACCCTTACATTAAACGGTTTCACATGTGAGACCAACCCCAATACGAGTACTTATGTATTCCTCATGTGATTATAGGTAAATGGGTTGTCGCCTCACATGTAAGAATGTCTCGTATAAGTCTTTCTGTAGTTACTGCTTTGTGGTTCTGTGTTGATTCTCATGAAACTGCCATCATATACCTAGTGGTTTTATTTATCAACTTTTAACAAAGGTTTTCACAGGATTCATTCAAACACCCATTTTTCGGACAGTTGCATTTATGATTGTTGGCAGCCAATCTTATTTCCTTAGACTTTCTCTGATTGAGTGATAATTGCTTATTTACAGATGATTGCTGCACCTCTTCTGTCGGTTTTGCATGTATACAGTGTCGTAGAAGAAATGCGAGCTGTTCCCGTTAACACTCTAAATCCACAGAGAACTGCAATGTTAGTGGCCGATTTTGTTAAGGTAACGTATAGATGGCGAACATCAGGCACCCGATGCGTGATACTTTAAAACCGATAGCGTCGAATTAAACCCCTTGTCTTCACATATATTTGGAGAACTAATAGTCAAAGTCGAATCACCTCACAGGCTCACATCATAGCCGAATGAGAAAAACATAAATGGAACGGAGGTAATACCTTGTACAGCATGTAACCAATTTCATTATCCGTTAATTTGACACAGATGGGCAAGATATCGAGTCCAGCCGACCTCAGATACAAGGAAGACCTTCTGTTCCCGGGACGCCTCATAGAGGATGCTGGGAGAGTGAAAATTGGTAGAGGTCTACACGAGGTTGCTACACCCTCAAAATTCCGGAGATGGAAAGAAATATTCCCGGATGAGAAGTTTGTTTTAAGCCAGGGAAACAAATGGACTGACATGGTGTTGGACCAAAATGCCACAGGGGAAGACGCCTTAAGGGGATGGCTAATTGCAGCCTATGCATCAAACAGTGAGCCATCTATCAATGAACTAAGCCCTAATAGTTTATATCAGGCTTACGAGAAAATGGAGACTGTGTTTCCGCAGTTTCTGACTCAACTCCAACAGAAAGGATGGCATACAGATCGTTTTTTGGATGGGACAGGAAGCCGTTTTGCATCTTGAACTCCAACTGAAGGACAAGTCTCATCCTTTTTGAGCCATTTGATACACACAAAAAATCGTTTTTACCAAAAATCGTTTTTGAGGGCTTCGAATCCTTTGGGAATAGTATTTTCTCTTCATGTTTGAAGAAACAGTCTAGGATGTTTGGATTTGAAATCCTAGATGGATAATTGATTGCCCTTAACCGGATTTGTCTCATAATTGTTTTAGCAGTTGGTCTTGTCTGATATTGACCATGGTATGGTAAATATGTTGAACATGGTTCTGTAACGTCGTACTGCGTCTTCTAACAGTTTTACTCGAGGTTTTTGCAGTTCAGGTATACCAGTTCAGAGACCAGAGGTTTTCGCAGTTCAGGTAATTTTTTTGCTTTGTGAGAATCATTACCAGCTTATGCTGCCTGTTTATTGTTTAATCAACTTCATTGAGCTAAGGTCAAAGGATTGATCCGATATAATTGCTTCCTTTTTATGTCAACCCCGGTGCCTCACTCTAGTGGTTAAACTTAAAACCACTACGGAGCGAATGTATAGGATATCCGGTTTTTAAAATCTCGTTTTTAAAATCCTGATCCGATACGGTTTTCCTGGATATACGGAAACCGTATATCCGTATTTTCTGTAAATCCAGAAATCATATATCCGGTATCGGTTTAATTTAATATATAATATAATTTTTCTTTTCTATGTGTGATTGTTGGATTTTAGTAACTTAAAAGTGTTCAGAAGTTATAAGAGTAAATAACTTATAAAATTTAATACTAATAAGGTTCAATTACCACCATATTGGATATTTTGTGATTTATGTATATATATTTTAATATATTATTCTAGAAAAAAGGCAATTATATTGGATATTGTAATCCGGTTTCATATTTTACCGATCTTTATAGATACGGTTTTAAAAGAAGCGTATGAATATCCGGAAATTCGTATCCGATAAACGAAAATCCTTATAATAAAGCTTGTACAGCTTATCAAATACGTACAATAAAACCCGTATCTTATAATATTGCTCAGCCCTAGCTATTTGATCTGACCCTAGCAACCGTCCGTATGATTTACGGACTTTTTTGTTCCGCAACCCTGAAATCCAGAAAACCGTGTATAATACACCAAATTTTGAATCGTTTGAAAGGTTGTACCATTTTATGTTTCTTTTCCTCTCTATTTTTCTACCACGTGTCTCGGCTCGCTTCAAGAGTTACCATCTTCAATTTCCAGCCCTCAATTGTTCTCGGTTCTTTTTGAAAATTTGTTTGCCTTCGAATAACGATCCGTGCGATTTTCGGACGGACATTTTTGTTCCGGGACAACAAATGCCAAAAAAACGTGTATTATATACACTTCAATTTGAGCCGTCCGCGAGGTCGTAGCGGGCAACTATATATCACTTTTGCACGATTATACGATTTTCGGCTAAACTGGTTTATAGCCGTCCTCCGTTGTTTTTGAAAATTTGTGTGGCCGCTTTATCTCACTTGAGTAACTACCCGTGCGATTTTCGAACATTTTGTTCCGGGACCCCAGATGCCTAAAAAACGTGTATTATACACTTTAATTTGAGTCGTTCGGGAAGCCAGGTCGTAGCGGGCGACGATTCTTTTTCTCCCTGTTTTTCTACGTGTTCGACTTCGCTTCATGAGTTATTTTATTCGATTTCAAACCCAAAAGACAACTATATATCACTTTTGCACGATTCTCTAATATTCGGCTAAAATTAGTTTATAGCATATCGGCAAGCTCAAGTGTCCTCAGGTGTTACTGAAATTTTTGTGCCGCTTTATCTGACTCGAGTAACCACCCGTGCGATTTTCGGACATTTTTGTTTCGGGACCTCGGATGCCTAAAAAACGTTTATTATACATTTCAATTTGAGCCGTTCGGAAGGTCGTAGCGGGCAATGTTTCTTTTTCTCCCTGTTTTCCTACCACATGTCCGAAACGCATCATGAGCTATGTTATTCGATTTCAGACTCAAAAGACAAATATAGATCACTTTTGCACGATTCTCCGATTTTCGGCTAAACTTGTTTATGGCGTATCGTCAAACTCAAGTGTCCTCCGTTGTTTTCGAAAATTTGTGTGGCCGCTTTATCTGACTCGAATAACCACCTGTGCGATTTTCGAACATTTTTATTCCGGGACCCCGAATGCCTAAAAAATGTGTATCATACACTTCATTTTGAGCCCGTTTGAAAGGTCGTAGCGCGCAACGTTTCTTTTTTTTTATCTTTTTTCCTACCACGTGCCCGAGGTCGCATCACGAGTTATGTTATTCGATTTCGGACCCAAATGACAACTATGTATCACTTTTGCACGATTCTCAAATTTTTGGCTAAACTGGTTTATAGCATATCGTCAAACTCAAATATCCTCCGTTGTTTTTGAAAATTTTTGTGGCTGCTTTATCGACCCGAGTAACCACCCGTGCGATTTTCGGACATTTTTGGTCCAGGACCCCGGATGCCTAAAAAACGTGTATTATACACTTCATTTTCAGCCGTTCGAGTATAGTTGCGGGCAACGTTTATTTTTCTGCTTGTTTTCCTACCACGTGTCCGAGGTCGCATCATGAGTAATGTTATTCGATTTCGGACCCAAAAGACAACTATATATCACTTTTGCACTTTATAGCATATCGACAAACTCAAATGTCCTCCGTTGTTTTTGAAAATTTTTGTGGCCGTTTTATCTGACTCGAATAACCACCCGTACGATTTTCGGACAATTGGATGCCTAAAAAACATGTATTATACATTTCATTTTGAGCCGTTCGAGAGGTTGTAGCGAACAACGTTTCTTTTCTGCCTGTTTTCCTACCACGTGTCATAGGTCGCATCATGAGTTATGTTATTCGATTTCGGACCCAAAAGACAACTATATATCAATTTTGCACGATTATCCGATTTTCGGCTAAACTAGTTTATAGCATATCGGCAAACTTAAATGTCCTCCCTTTTTTTGAAAATTTTTGTGGCCGCTTAATCTGACTCGAGTAACCACCCTTGCGATTTTCGGACATTTTTGGTCCGGGATCCCGGATGCCTAAAAAACGTGTATTATACACTTCATTTTGAGCCGTTCGGGAGGTCGTAGCGGGCAACGTTTCTTTTTCTGTCTGTTTTCCTACCACGTGTCCGAGGTCGCATCATGATTCATGAGTTATGTTATTCGATTTCGAACCCAAAAGACAACTATATATCACTTTTGCACGATTATCCGATTTTCGGCTAAAGTGGTTTATAGCATATCGGCAAACTCAAATGTCCTCCGTTGTTTTTGAAAATTTTTGTGGCCGCTTTATCTGACTCGAGTAACCACCCGTGCGATTTTCGGTCATCTTGGCTCCGGAACCCCGGATGCCTAAAAAACGTGTATTATTATACATTTCATTTTGAGCCGTCCGGGAGGTCGTAGCGGGCAACGTTTCTTTTTCTGCCTGTTTTCCTACCACGTGTCCGAGGTCGCATCATGAGTTATGTTATTCAATTTCGGACCCAAAAGACAACTATATATCACTTTTGCACGATTCTCCGATTTTCGGCTAAACTGGTTTATAGCATATCGGCAAACTCAAATGTCCTCCGTTGTTTTTGAAAGTTTTTGTGGCCGCTTTATCTGACTCGAGTAACCACCCGTGCGATTTTCGGACATTTTTGGTCCGGGACCCCGGATGCCTAAAAAACGTGTATTCTACACTTCATTTTGAGCCGTTCGGAAGGTCGTAGCGGGCAACGTTTCTTTTTCTGCCTGTTTTCCTACCACGTGTCCGAGGTCGCATCATGACTTATGTTATTCGATTTCGGGCCCAAAAGACGACTCTATATCACTTTTGCACGATTATCCGAATTTTCGGCTAAACTGGTTTATAGCATATCGGCAAACTCAAATGTCCTCCGTTGTTTTTGAAAATTTTTGTGGCCGCTTTATTTGACTCGAGTAACAACCCGTGCGATTTTCGGACATTTTTGGTCCGGGACCCCGGATGCCTAAAAAACGTGTATTATATACTTCATTTTGAACCGTTCGGGAGGTCGAAGCACCCAACGTTTATTTTTCTGCCTGTTTTTCTACCACTTGTCCGAGGTCGCATCATGAGTTATGTTATTCAATTTCGGACCCAAAAGACAACTATATATCACTTTTGCACGATTCTCCGATTTTCGGCTAAACTGGTTTATAGCATATCGGAAAACTCAAATATCCTCCGTTGTTTTTGAAAATTTTTGTGGCCGCTTTATCTGACACGAGTAACCACCCGTGCGATTTTCGGACATTTTTGGTCCGGGACCCCGGATGTCTAAAAATCGTGTATTATATACTTCATTTTGAGCCGTTCGGGAGGTCGTAGCGGGCAACGTATCTTTTTCTGCCTGTTTTTCTACCACGTGTCCGAGGTCGCATCATGAGTTATGTTATTCAATTTCGGACCCAAAAGACAACTATAAATCATTTTTGCACGATTCTCCGATTTTCGGCTAAACTGGTTTATAGCATATCGGCAAACTCAAATGTCCTCCGTTGTTTTTGAAAGTTTTTGTGGCCGCTTTATCTGACTCGAGTAACCACCCGTGCGATTTTCGGACGTTTTTGGTCCGGGACCCCGGATGCCTAAAAAACGTGTATTATACACTTCATTTTGAGCCGTTAAGGATGTCGTAGCGGGCAACATTTTTTTTTTCTGCCTGTTTTCCTACCATGTGTCCGAGGTCGCATCAGGAGTTATGTTATTCGATTTCAGACCCAAAAGACAACTATATATCACTTTTGCACAATTTTTCGATTTTCGGCTAAACTGATTTATAGCATATCTGCAAACTCAAATGTCCTCCGTTTTTTTTTGAAAATTTTTGTGGCCGCTTTATCTGACCCGAGTAACTACCCGTGGGATTTTCGGACATTTTTGGTCCGGGACCCCAGCCGTTCGGGAGGTCGTAGCGGGCAACGTTTCTTTTTCTGCCTGTTTTCCTACCACGTGTCCGAGGTCGCATAATGACTTATGATATTCGATTTCGGACCTAAAAGACGACTATATATCACTTTTGCACGATTTTCCGATTTTCGGCTAAACTTGTTTATAGCATATCGGCAAACTCAAATGTCCTCCGTTTTTTTTAAAAGTTTTTGTGACCGCTTTATCTGACTCGAGTAACCACCAGTGCAATTTTCGGACATTTTTGTCCGGGACCCCGGAAGCCTAAAAAACGTGTATTATACAATTCATTTTGAGCCGTTCGCGAGGTCGTAGCGGGCAACGTTTATTTTTTTGCATGTTTCTCTACCACGTGTCCGAGGTCGCATCATGAGTTATGTTATTCGATTTCGGACCCAAAAGACAACTATATATCACTTTTGCACGATTCTCCGATTTTCGGCTAAACTGGTTTATAGCATATCGGCAAACTCAAATGTCCTCTGTTGTTTTTGAAAATTTTTGTGGTTGCTTTATCTGACTCGAGTAACTACCCGTGCATTTTTCGGATAATTTTGGTCCGGGACCCCGGATGCCTAAAAAACGTGTATTATACACTTCATTTTGAGCCGTTCGAGCGGTAGTACCGGGCCACGTTTCTTTTTCTGCCTGTTTTCCTACCACGTGTCCGAGGTCGCATCAGGAGTTATGTTATTCGATTTCGGACCCAAAAGACAACTATATATCACTTTAGCACAATTTTTCGATATTCGGCTAAACTGGTTTATAGCATAACGGCAAACTCAAATGTCCTCCGTTTTTTTTGAAATTTTTTGTGGCCGCTTTATCTGACTCGAGTAACCACCCGTGCGATTTTCGGACATTTTTGGTCCGGGACCCCGGATGCCTAAAAAACGTGTATTATACGCTTCATTTTGAGCCGTTCGGGAGGTCGTAGCGGGCAACGTTTCTTTTTCTGCCTGTTTTCCTACCACGTGTCCGAGGTCGCATCATGAGTTATGTTATACGATTTCGAACCCAAAAGACGACAATATATCACTTTCGCACGATTATCCGATTTTCGGCTAAACTAGTTTATAGCATATCGGCAAACTCAAATGTCCTCCGTTGTTTCTTGAAAATTTTTGTGGCCGCTTTATCTGACTCGAGTAACCACCCGTGCTATTTTCGGAATTTTTTCGTCCGGGAACCCGGATGTCGAAAAATCGTGTATTATATACTTCATTTTGAGCCGTTCGGGAGGTCGTAGCGGGCAACGTTTTTTTTTTCTGCCTGTTTTTCTACCACGTGTCCGAAGTCGCATCATGAGTTATGTTATTCGATTTCGAACCCAAAAGACAACTGTATATCACTTTTGCACGATTCTCCGATTTTCGGCTAAACTGGTTTATAGCATATCGGCAAACTCAAATGTCCTCCGTTGTTTTTGAAAGTTTTTGTGGCCGCTTTATCTGACTCGAGTAACCACCCGTGCGATTTTTGGACATTTTTGGTCCGGGACCCCGGATGCCTAAAAAACGTGTATTATACACTTCATTTTGAGCCGTTCGAGAGGTAGTACCGGACAACGTTTCTTTTTCTGCCTGTTTTCCTACCACGTGTCCGAGGTCGCATCAGGAGTTATGTTATTCGATTTCGGAACCAAAAGACAACTATATATCACTTTTGCACGATTCTCCGATTTTCGGCTAAACTAGTTTATAGCATATCGGCAAACTCAAATGCCCTCCGTTTTTTTGAAAATTTTTGTGGCCACTTTATCTGACACTAGTAACCACCCTTGCGATTTTCGGACATTTTTGGTCCGGGACCCCGGATGCCTAAAAAACGTGTATTATACACTTCATTTTGAGTCGTTCGGGAGGTCGTAGCGGGCAACGTTTCTTTTTCTGCCTGTTTTCCTACCACGTGTCCGAGGTCGCATCATGAGTTATGTTATTCGATTTCGAACCCAAAAGACAACTATATATCACTTTCGCACGATTATCCGATTTTCGGCTTAATTGGTTTATAGCATATCGGCAAACTCAAATGTCCTCCGTTGTTTTTGAAAATTTTTGTGGTCGCTTTATCTGACTCGAGTAACCACCCGTGCAATTTTCGGAATTTTTTGATCCGGGACCCCGGATGTCTAAAAATCGTGTATTATACACTTCATTTTGAGCCGTTCGGGAGGTCGTAGCGGGCAACGTTTATTTTTTTGCCTGATTTACTACCACGTGTCCGAGGTCGCAGCATGAGTTATATTATTAGATTTCGAACCCAAAAGACAACAATATATCACTTTTGCACGATTCTCCGATTTTCTGCTAAACTGGTTTATAGCATATCGGCAAACTCAAATGTCCTCCGTTGTTTTTGAAAATTTTTGTGGCCGCTTTATCTGAATCAAGTAACCACCCGTGCGATTTTCGGATAATTTTGGTCCGGGACCCCGTATGCCTAAAAAACGTGTATTATACACTTCATTTTGAGCTGTTCGAGAGGTCGTAGCGGGTAACGTTTCTTTTTCTGCCTGTTTTCCTACCACGTGTCCGAGGTCGCAACATGACTTATGTTATTCGATTTCGGACCCAAAAGACGACTCTATATCACTTTTGCACGATTATCCGAATTTTGGCTAAACTGATTTATAGCATATCGGCAAACTCAAATGTCCTCCGTTGTTTTTGAAAGTTTTTGTGGCCGCTTTATTTGACTCGAGTAACCATCCGTGCGATTTTCGGACATTTTTGGTCCGGGACCCCGGATGCCTAAAAAACGTGTATTATATACTTCATTTTGAACCGTTCGGGAGGTCGAAGCACCCAACGTTTATTTTTCTGCCTGTTTTTCTACCACGTGTCCGAAGTCGCATCATGAGTTATGTTATTCGATTTCGAACCCAAAAGACAACTATATATCACTTTTGCACGATTCTCCGATTTTCGGCTAAACTGGTTTATAGCATATCGCCAAACTCAAATGTCCTTCGTTGTATTTGAAAATTTTTGTGGCCGCTTTAACTGACTCGAGTAACCACCCGTGCGATTTTCGGACATTTTTGGTCCGGGACCCCGGATGCCTAAAAAACGTGTATTATACACTTCATTTTGAGCCGTTCGGGAGGTCGTAGCGGGCAACGTTTATTTTTATGCCTGTTTCTCTACCACGTGTCCGAGGTCGCATCATGAGTTATGTTATTCGATTTCGGACCCAAAAGACAACTGTATATCACTTTTGCACGATTCTCCGATTTTCGGCTAAACTGGTTTATAGCATATCGGCAAACTCAAATGTCCTCCGTTGTTTTTGAAAGTTTTTGTGGCCGCTTTATCTGACTCGAGTAACCACCCGTGCGATTTTTGGACATTTTTGGTCCGGGACCCCGGATGCCTAAAAAACGTGTATTATACACTTCATTTTGTGCCGTTCGAGAGGTAGTACCGGACAACGTTTCTTTTTCTGCCTGTTTTCCTACCACGTGCTCGAGGTCGCATCAGGAGTTATGTTATTCGATTTCGGAACCAAAAGACAACTATATATCACTTTTGCACGATTCTCCGATTTTCGGCTAAACTAGTTTATAGCATATCGGCAAACTCAAATGTCCTCCGTTTTTTTGAAAATTTTTGTGGCCACTTTATCTGACACTAGTAACCACCCTTGCGATTTTCGGACATTTTTGGTCCGGGACCCCGGATGCCTAAAAAACGTGTATTATACACTTCATTTTGAGTCGTTCGGGAGGTCGTAGCGGGCAACGTTTCTTTTTCTGCCTGTTTTCCTACCACGTGTCCGAGGTCGCATCATGAGTTATGTTATTCGATTTCGAACCAAAAAGACAACTATATATCACTTTCGCACGATTATCCGATTTTCTGCTAAACTGGTTTATAGCATATCGGCAAACTCAAATGTCCTTCGTTGTATTTGAAAATTTTTGTGGCCGCTTTAACTGACTCGAGTAACCACCCGTGCGATTTTCGGACATTTTTGGTCGTAGCGGGCAACGTTTTTTTTTCTGCCTGTTTTCCTACCACGTGTCCGAGGTCGCATCATGACTTATGTTATTCGATTTCGGACCCAAAAGACGACTCTATATCACTTTTGCACGATTATCCGAATTTTGGCTAAACTGATTTATAGCATATCGGCAAACTCAAATGTCCTCCGTTGTTTTTGAAAATTTTTGTGGCCGCTTTATTTGACTCGAGTAACCACCCGTGCGATTTTCGGACATTTTTGGCCCGGGACCCCGGATGCCTAAAAAACGTGTATTATATACTTCATTTTGAACCGTTCGGGAGGTCGAAGCAGCCAACGTTTATTTTTCTGCCTGTTTTTCTACCACTTGTCCGAGGTCGCATCATGAGTTATGTTATTCAATTTCGGACCCAAAAGACAACTATATATAACTTTTGCACGATTCTCCGATTTTCGGCTAAACTGGTTTATAGCATATCGGAAAAATCAAATATCCTCCGTTGTTTTTGAAAAATTTTTGTGGCCGCTTTATCTGACTCGAGTAACCACCCGCGCGATTTTCGGACATTTTTTGTCTGGGACCCCGGATGCCTAAAAAGCGTCTATTATACACTTCATTTTGAGCCGTTGGGGATGTCGTAGCGGGCAACATTTTTTTTTTCTGCCTGTTTTCCTACCATGTGTCCGAGGTCGCATCAGGAGTTATGTTATTCGATTTCAGACCCAAAAGACAACTATATATCACTTTTGCACAATTTTTCGATTTTCGGCTAAACTGATTTATAGCATAACGACAAACTCAAATGTCCTCCGTTTTTTTTGAAACTTTTTGTGGCAGCTTTATCTGACTCGAGTAACCACCCGTGCGATTTTCGGACATTTTTGGTCCGGGACCCCGGATGCCTAAAAAACGTGTATTATAAACATCATTTTGAGCCGTTCGGGAGGTCGTAGCGGGCAACGTTTCTTTTTCTGCCTGTTTTCCTGCCACGTGTCCGAGGTCCAATCATGAGTTATATTGTTAGATTTCGAACCCAAAAGACAACTAAATATCACTTTTGCACGATTCTCCGATTTTCTGCTAAACTGGTTTATAGCACATCGGCAAACTCAAATGTCCTCCGTTGTTTTTGAAAATTTTTGTGGCCGCTTTATCTGACTCAAGTAACCACCCGTTCGATTTTCGGATAATTTTGGTCCGGGACCCCGGATGCCTAAAAAACGTGTATTATACACTTTATTTTAAGCTGTTCGAGAGGTCGTAGCGGGCAACGTTTCTTTTTCTGCCTGTTTTCCCACCACGTGTCCGAGGTCGCATCAGGAGTTATATTATTCGATTTCGGACCCAAAAGACAACTATATATCACTTTTGCACCATTTTTCGATTTTCGGCTAAACTGGTTTATAGCATATCGGCAAACTCAAATGTCCTCCGTTTTTTTTGAAAATTATTGTGGCCGCTTTATCTGACTCGAGTAACCACCCGTGGAATTTTCGGACATTTTTGGTCCGGGACCCGGATGCCTAAAAAACGTGTATTATACACTTCATTTTGAGCCGTTTGGGAGGTCGTAGCGGGCAACGTTTTTCTTTTTCTGCCTGTTTTCCTACCACGTGTCCGAGGTCGCATCATGACTTATGTTATTCGATTTCGGACCCAAAAGACGACTCTATATCACATTTGCACGATTCTCCGATTTTCGGATAAACTGGTTTATAACATATCGGCAAACTCAAATGTCCTCCGTTGTTTTTGAAAGTTTTTGTGGCTGCGTTATCAGACTCGAGTAACCACCCGTGCGATTTTCGGACATTTTTGGTCCGGGACCGCGGATGCCTAAAAAACGTGTATTATATACTTCGTTTTGAACCGTTCGGGAGGTCGAAGCACCCAACGTTTATTTTTCTGCCTGTTTTTCTACCACTTGTCCGAGGTCGCATCATGAGTTATGTTATTCAATTTCGGACCCAAAAGACAACTATATATCACTTTTGCACGATTCTCCGATTTTCGGCTAAACTGGTTTATAGCGTATCGGAAAACTCAGATATCCTCCGTTGTTTTTGAAAATTTTTGTGGCCGCTTTATCTGACTCGAGTAACCACCCGTGCGATTTTCGGACATTTTTTGTCCGGGACCCCGGATGCCTAAAAAGCGTCTATTATACACTTCATTTTGAGCCGTATGAGATGTCGTAGCGGGCAACATTTTTTTTTCTGCCTGTTTTCCTACCATGTGTCCGAGGTCGCATCATGACATATGTTATTCGATTTAAGACCCAAAAGACAACTATATATCACTTTCGCACGATTATTATATACTTGGCTTAATTGGTTTATAGCATATCGGCAAACTCAAATGTCCTCCGTTGTTTTTGAAAATTTTTGTGGCCGCTTTATCTGACTCGAGTAACCACCCGTGCAATTTTCGGAATTTTTTGATCCGGGACCCCGGATGTCTAAAAATCGTGTATTATACACTTCATTTTGAGCCGTTCGGGAGGTCGTAGCGGGCAACGTTTATTTTTTTGCCTGATTTACTACCACGTGTCCGAGGTCGCATCATGAGTTATATTATTAGATTTCGAACCCAAAAGACAACTATATATCACTTTTGCACGATTCTCCTATTTTCTACTAAACTGGTTTATAGCATATCGACAAACTCAAATGTCCTCCGTTGTTTTTGAAAAATTTTGTGGCCGCTTTATCTGACTCAAGTAACCATCCGTGCGATTTTCGGATAATTTTGGTCCGGGACCCCGGATGCCTAAAAAACGTGTATTATACACTTCATTTTGAGCTGTTTGAGAGGTCGTAGCGGGCAACGTTTCTTTTTCTGCCTGTTTTCCTACCACGTGTCCGAGGTCGCATCATGACTTATGTTATTCGATTTCGGACCCAAAAGACGACTCTATATCACTTTTGCACGATTATCCGAATTTTGGCTAAACTGATTTATAACATATCGGCAAACTCAAATGTCCTCCGTTGTTTTTGAAAATTTTTGTGGCCGCTTTATTTGATTCGAGTAACCACCCGTGCGATTTTCGGACATTTTTGGTCCGGGACCCCGGATGCCTAAAAAACGTGTATATACTTCATTTTGAACCGTTCGGGAGGTCGAAGCACCCAACGTTTATTTTTCTGCCTGTTTTTCTACCACTTGTCCGAGGTCGCATCATGAGTTATGTTATTCAATTTCGGACCCAAAAGACAACTATATATCACTTTTGCACAATTTTTCGATTTTCGGCTAAACTGATTTATAGCATAACGGCAAACTCAAATGTCCTCCGTTTTTTTTTGAAAATTTTTGTGGCCGCTTTATCCGACTCGAGTAACCACCCGTGCAATTTTTGGACATTTTTGGTCCGGGACCCCAGATGCCTAAAAAACGTGTATTATACACTTCATTTTGAGCCGTTCGGGAGATCGTAGCGGGCAACGTTTCTTTTTCTGCCTGTTTTCCTACCACGTGTTCGAGGTCGCATCATGAGTTATGTTATTCGATTTCGGACCCAAAAGACAACTATATATCACTTTTGCACGATTCTCCGATTTTCGGCTAAACTAGTTTATAGCATATCGGCAAACTCAAATGTCCTCCGTTTTTTTGAAAATTTTTGTGCCGCTTTATCTGACACTAGTAACCACCCTTGCGATTTTCGCACATTTTTGGTCCGGGACCCCGGATGCCTAAAAAACGTGTATTATACACTTCATTTTGAGCCGTTCGGGAGGTCGTAGAGGGCAACGTTTCTTTTTCTGCCTGTTTTCCTACCACGTGTCCGAGGTCGCATCATGAGTGATGTTATTCGATGTCGGACCGAAAAGACATCTATATATCACTTTTGCACGATTCTCCGATTTTCGGCTAAACTGGTATATACCATATCGGCAAACTCAAATGTCCCCCGTTGTTTTTGAAAGTTTTTGTGGCTGCTTTATCAGACTCGAGTAACCACCCGTGCGATTTTCGGACATTTTTGGTCCGGGACCTCGGATGCCTAAAAAACGTGTATTATACACTTCATTTTGAGCCGTTTGAGAGGTCGTAGCGGGCAACATTTTTTCCTGCCTGTTTTCCTCCCACGTGTCCGAGGTCGCATCATGAGTTATGTTATTTGATTTCGGACCCAAAAGATCACTATATATCACTTTTGCACGATTATCCGATTTTCGGCTAAACTGGTTTATAGCATATCGGCAAACTCAAATGTCCTCCGTTGTGTTTGAAAATTTTTGTGGCCGCTTTATCTAACTCGAGTAACCACCCGTGCGATTTTCGGACATTTTTGGTCCGGGACCCCGGATGCCTAAAAAACGTGTATTATACACTTCATTTTGAGCCGTTCGGGAGGTCGTAGCGGGCAACGTTTATTTTTCTGCCTGTTTCTCTACCACGTGTCCGAGGTCGCATCATGAGTTATGTTATTCGATTTCGGACCCAAAAGACAACTATATATCACTTTTGCACGATTCTCCGATTTTCGGCTAAACTGGTTTATAGCATATCGGAAAACTCAAATGTCCTCCGTTGTTTTTGAAAATTTTTGTGGTCGTTTTATCTGACTCGAGTAACCACCCGTGCGATTTTCGAACATTTTTGGTCCGGGACCCCGGATGCTTAAAAAACGTGTATTATACACTTCATTTGGAGCCGTTCGGGAGGTCGTAGCGGGCAACGTTTATTTTTCTGCCTGTTTTTCTACCACGTGTCCGAGGTCGCATCATGAGGTATGTTATTCGATTTCAGACCCAAAAGACAACTATATATCACTTTTGCACGATTCTCCGATTTTCGGCCAAACTGGTTTATAGCATATCGGCAAACACAAATGTCCTCTGTTGTGTTTGAAAATTTTTGTGGCCGCTTTATCTGACTCGAGTAACCACCCGTGCGATTTCCGGATAATTTTGGTCCGAGACCCTGGATGCCTAAAAAACGTGTATTATACATTTCATTTTGAGCCGTTTGAGAGGTAGTAGCGGGCAGCGTTTCTTTTTCTGCCTGTTTTCCTACCACGTGTCCGAGGTCGCATCATGAGTAACGTTATTCGATTTCGGACCCAAAAGACAACTATATATCACTTTTGCACCATTTTCCGATTTTCGGCTAAACTGGTTTATAGCATATCGGCAAACTCAAATGTCCTCTGTTGTTTTTGAAAATTTTTGTGGTTGCTTTATCTGACTCGAGTAACTACCCGTGCGATTTTCGGATAATTTTGGTCCGGGACCCCGGATGCCTAAAAAACGTGAATTATACACTTCATTTTGAGCCGTTCGAGCGGTAGTACCGGGCCACGTTTCTTTTTCTGCCTGTTTTCCTACCACGTGTCCGAGGTCGCATCAGGAGTTATGTTATTCGATTTCGGACCCAAAAGACAACTATATATCACTTTTGCACGATTCTCCGATTTTCGGCTAAACTAGTTTATAGCATATCGGCAAACTCAAATGTCCTCCGTTTTTTTGAAAATTTTTGTGCCGCTTTATCTGACACTAGTAACCACCCTTGCGATTTTCGCACATTTTTGGTCCGGGACCCCGGATGCCTAAAAAACGTGTATTATACACTTCATTTTGAGCCGTTCGGGAGGTCGTAGAGGGCAACGTTTCTTTTTCTGCCTGTTTTCCTACCACGTGTCCGAGGTCGCATCATGAGTGATGTTATTCGATGTCGGACCGAAAAGACATCTATATATCACTTTTGCACGATTCTCCGATTTTCGGCTAAACTGGTATATAACATATCGGCAAACTCAAATGTCCTCCGTTGTTTTTGAAAGTTTTTGTGGCTGCTTTATCAGACTCGAGTAACCACCCGTGCGATTTTCGGACATTTTTGGTCCGAGACCTCGGATGCCTAAAAAACGTGTATTATACACTTCATTTTGAGCCGTTTGAGAGGTCGTAGCGGGCAACATTTTTTCCTGCCTGTTTTCCTCCCACGTGTCCGAGGTCGCATCATGAGTTATGTTATTTGATTTCGGACCCAAAAGATCACTATATATCACTTTTGCACGATTATCCGATTTTCGGCTAAACTGGTTTATAGCATATCGGCAAACTCAAATGTCCTCCGTTGTGTTTGAAAATTTTTGTGGCCGCTTTATCTAACTCGAGTAACCACCCGTGCGATTTTCGGACATTTTTGGTCCGGGACCCCGGATGCCTAAAAAACGTGTATTATACACTTCATTTTGAGCCGTTCGGGAGGTCGTAGCGGGCAACGTTTATTTTTCTGCCTGTTTCTCTACCACGTGTCCGAGGTCGCATCATGAGTTATGTTATTCGATTTCGGACCCAAAAGACAACTATATATCACTTTTGCACGATTCTCCGATTTTCGGCTAAACTGGTTTATAGCATATCGGAAAACTCAAATGTCCTCCGTTGTTTTTGAAAATTTTTGTGGTCGTTTTATCTGACTCGAGTAACCACCCGTGCGATTTTCGAACATTTTTGGTCCGGGACCCCGGATGCTTAAAAAACGTGTATTATACACTTCATTTGGAGCCGTTCGGGAGGTCGTAGCGGGCAACGTTTATTTTTCTGCCTGTTTTTCTACCACGTGTCCGAGGTCGCATCATGAGGTATGTTATTCGATTTCAGACCCAAAAGACAACTATATATCACTTTTGCACGATTCTCCGATTTTCGGCCAAACTGGTTTATAGCATATCGGCAAACACAAATGTCCTCTGTTGTTTTTGAAAATTTTTGTGGCCGCTTTATCTGACTCGAGTAACCACCCGTGCGATTTCCGGATAATTTTGGTCCGAGACCCTGGATGCCTAAAAAACGTGTATTATACATTTCATTTTGAGCCGTTTGAGAGGTAGTAGCGGGCAGCGTTTCTTTTTCTGCCTGTTTTCCTACCACGTGTCCGAGGTCGCATCATGAGTAACGTTATTCGATTTCGGACCCAAAAGACAACTATATATCACTTTTGCACCATTTTCCGATTTTCGGCTAAACTGGTTTATAGCATATCGGCAAACTCAAATGTCCTCCATTTTTTTTGAAAATTTTTGTGGCCGCTTTATCTGACTCGAGTAACCACCCGTGCGATTTTCGAACATTTTTGGTCCGGGACCCTGGATGCCTAAAAAACGTGTATTATACACTTCATTTTGAGCCGTTCGGGAGGTCGTAGCGGGCAACGTTTTTTTTTCTGCCTGTTTTCCTACCACGTGTCCGAGGTCGCATGATGAGTTATGTTATTCGATTTCGGACCCAAAAGACAACTATATATCAAACATGATAAATTCCTTGTAGTTTAGATCCGGTTTACTCAGTCTATACCATTAAACCGTCTCACATAAGACCAATCGAAAAAAAGCCCATGTCTAAACATCTGCATGGTTACACATACACAACCAAATCGGAAGACAAATGTATGGCAAAATCAGACTCACATTGACACACATACAATCTTACATGAAACACTCCACACGTTGTACAATGCATGCATGATATGATTGCATGCCAATGTTGTTGATATGTGGCAACCACGACGCCGTTTCATGCACCAAACATGACCCGAACCACTATCTATATAACCCATGGGGTTTCAACAATCCAACCCATCTCAGAATACAACAATAATTAACACAAATACAGTCCTCTGAAATTGGCTAAGTATGGGTAGTAAGGTGTTTGTAGCATTATGTCTGTGTCTAATGGTAGGATGTTGTTTGGGACAGTTGAGTGTTGAAAGGAAGCTGAGCTATAGAGCTCAACAATGCCGGATTAACCGAATTACGTCGAACGAGCCGAGTCGGAGGATTGAGTGTGAAGGAGGGTTGATTGAGGTTTGGGATGAGAATGATGAACAATTTCAATGTAGTGGAATTGATGCTAGGAGGATTACTATTCAACCTAATTCACTTTCTCTTCCTAGTTTTCACCCTTACCCTCGTCTTATCTATATCCAACAAGGTTCGAGCGTTTCATTAAAATACTTCTCACAAATGAATAAAAACGTAAAAAAAAAAAAAACGTCTTGTCTACATGCAAACAAGATACACATCACTGGTCTGTAAGCATTGCCACGGGCTAGTGTAGTGGCTTTCTGGTTTTCTGTTTATTTATATAAGTCTACATTTTTCAAAAAAGAAAGATACACATCTTATTACGTTTGATTAAAATACTTCTAACGTGTGAATAAAAATGTAAAAGAACCTCTTCTCCATGCTAACGAGGTATATATCTTATTACGTTTGATTAAAATACTTCTGACGTGTCAATAAAAATGTAAATGAACACCTTGTCTACATCTAACAAGGTATAAATCTTATTACGTTTTATTAAAATACTTCTTACATGTAAAAACGTAAAAGAACGTCTTCTCCATGCTAACAAGGTATATATTAATATATTTTATTACGTTTGATTAAAATACGTCTGAGATATATATGAATGGGTGAACGCAGGTGAAGGAATATTGGGAGTAAGCTACCCAGGATGCCCAGAGACATACCATTCAACCTCAAGGAGAGAAGAGTCCGGTCGACGAGGAGAACGTCGTGAGGGCGAGGAGTGGCAGTCCGGAGGCCAAAGTGACCTTCATCAGAAGGTTCACCGGTTCATTGCCGGGGACATCTTGGCTATTCCACCTGGTGCCGTTCACTGGTGCTACAACGATGGCAACGAAGAAATCGTTTCCATCGCTGTTAATGACCTTAACAACCATGCTAACCAGCTTGACCAGAACTTCAGGGTGCGTTTGTTTCTAAGTGCTCTTATTATTATAAGCGATTTTACGTATTTATGCTTTATGCTAGTTTAGCTGGTGAAGTTATCGAGATCTTATAAATGACTCGAGTTTCGAGTTTAAGGCTTTAATAAATGGGGAGATAGGTAGCATATGTTAATTAGGTAGTTCGTAACCTCAATTGAGGTGATGTATGCATGTTCAGGAGCTGGGTTCAAATCCCGTCAGCATTAAAATCGTCCTTGTGGCTCTAGAATCGAAGAATAGGTGATGTATGCATGCATGCTTCTGAACCTGTAAGCATTAAAATCGTCCTTGTGGCTCTAGAATTGAAGAATAGGAGATGTATGCATGCATGCTCATGAGCTGTGTTCAAATCTAGAATCGAAGAATAGGTGATGCATGTATGCATGCTTCTGAACCCGTAAGCATTAAAATCGTCCTTGTGGCTCTAGAATTGAAGAATAGGAGATGTATGCATGCATGCTCATGAGCTGTGTTCAAATCTAGAATCGAAGAATAGGTGATGCATGTATGCATGCTTCTGAACCCGTAAGCATTAAAATCGTCCTTGTGGCTCTAGAATTGAAGAATAGGAGATGTATGCATGCATGCTCATGAGCTGTGTTCAAATCCCGTCAGCATTAAAATCGTCCCTGTAGCTCTAGAATCGAAGAATAGGTGATGTATGCATGCATGCTCATGAGCTGTGTTCAAATCCCGTTAGCATTAAAATCATCGTCCCTATTCACTAGAATCGAAGAATAGGTGATGTATAATTGTATACCCATGCTCATGAGCTGGGTTCAAATCCCGTCAGCATCAAAATCGCCCTTGTGGCTCTAGAACCGAAAAAGTGCAAGTTTTTAGTCGATAACGCTGGGACGGAAAGGAAATAATCTATCATTGTTTGTTATTGTATGTAGGAATCCTTCTTGGCAGGCGGTCTAGGAGGAAGATCATCGCAAAGAGGATCAAGGGAAAGAAGGGGAGAGGAACAACAATTCCAGCAATTCCAAAACATCTTAAGCGCTTTCGACAGCGAGTTGATGGCGGAGGCCTTTAACGTGCCAGAGGACTTGATAAGGAGAATGCAACAAACCCAGGACCGATCACTCATCGTGAGAGCCGAGAAAGGACAGATGAGGATCCTTAGCCCGCGGTGTTTGGAAGAGGAAGAGAAAGACGAGTACGAGAGGAGGCAAAAATACATGGGACTCGATGTGAATGGGTTGGAGGAGACCGTTTGCACGATGAGGGTGCGCCACAGCCTTGACAATCGCCGTGAGGCTGATGTTTTCTCGCGCCGTGGTGGAAGGCTCAACATTGTCAATGAACACAAGCTTCCTATTCTTAGGGAGTTGGACATGAGTGTCGAGAAAGGACATATGTTCCCGGTATATATACTTTGTTTTTACACTTTATTATATCTAGTTTCGAACAAGTCACTTATCGGAATTAGAGGTGGCAATCGGGTCGGTTACGGGTTGGGTCAAAGCAGGTCGGGTCATATCGAGTTCGGGTTATGTCGGGTCAGTGACGGGTTTGGGTCGGTTCGGTTCATGTCGGGTCATCGGCGGGTGACAATTCGGGTCGGGTCATTAGCGGGTCAGGTTATTGACATATTTTATTTTATATATTTAGTTTTAGATGATAATTTTACGTTTGATTAATGGATAGATGTATTAATTGAAGTTCAAGTTAAAATAGTTAAAAAATAGTTAAGAAGAATTATCAATTTGGTGTCATTTAAACCATTATTAAGCCAGTTCATTATCCTCATCTATCGGGTTGAGAAATATCGGGTCACATGCCGGGTCGGGTCGGGTTCGGGTTGGATAAAATAATGCCGCTATCGGTTAGCGGGTCGGTTCGGGTTGGGTCGTTCGGTTTCGGGTCGCCCAATTCTCGGGTCGTATCGGGTCGGGTTCGGTCGAGTCGGGTCGGGTCAGTTTTTGCCAGCTCTAATCCGAATGCTAACCTCAATTCTCGTGCGAAACAGAACACAATCTACTCACCACACTGGGCAATGAACAGCCACAGCGCAGTATACGTGACACAGGGCGATGCACAAGTCCAAATTGTCGGAAACAATGGTGAAACCATCATGGACGACACAGTACGTGAAGGCGAGATGTTCGTCATCCCACAGTTCTTCACCTCAATCTGCAAGGCCGGAAACAGCGGATTTGAATACGTCTCCTTCAAGACAACAAGCAGCCCAATGAAGAGCCCTCTTGTAGGGTATACCTCCGTTTTTAGGGGAATGCCGCTGCAGATCATTTCCAACTCCTTCCGAATCTCGCCTTCACAGGCTCAAGAGCTGAAGTTTGGGAGGCAGCACCAGACTTTCTTCCTTTCTCCACAGGCCAAAAGCGGCCGTAGGTCTTAGAGAAACTGTACTGTGGCTCGAGGTTGAAAAACGAAATAATGCTAGTGTTTTTTTCGACGTATGTTAGAGATCTCTGTAATGGTAGTGAGTTTGCTTAGAATAACAAGGTTGTTTGTAATAAAACTCTGGTTTTTCAGCTCAGTGTGAATAAATTTTGGTTTTGTTTCTTTTGTGTCTAAATTCTATCCTCGAGCTTCCCGTTTGTCTTAAAACCGTCTTAAACATGTGGATTATAACCTTCAGAATCGAGATCATCCAAACTCCAAAGTGAACGTGTTAGACGAATGTAGTCCCCGTGGATGCTCGATTAATCCATACATCATTCAGGCAGGGGACGGAAGTAGTGGGGTTCAAACTCGGGGAAATAGGTAGGAAACCAAAATTTGTACCATTGATCCACAAGTTGTTTATTGCACATTTAATGAGATACCATTTACTTATCTGTTATTCAACAATATTTGGGGAGCAAAAATCCGTCTTCTAAACCAATTTCTTTAAGTTTGGGGTAGCGGCCACCACCCCTTGCTAGTAGGTGGGTTCGCCCCTGCATTCAGAAAGCAATCCAAAACGTTTTCCGTCTATTTTTGTTCAGTTCCGGGATAACGTTCCATGAAGCCATCGGAATCTGAACGTGTAATATAGCCTTCAAAATCGGCCTTTCAGAACCATTTAAGTCAACTGTTCGACAAAGAACTGAGTTTTCCAACACGATTTCAGAATCACCCTCAAAACTATTTACCAAGCCATCGTGCCTATACCACGGCCCCCGGGTGAGCCACGTAAAACACCAACCAGGGTATCTCATAAATTTCCGACTCATAAAAGTACGATAAAGATGACGATAATAGGATTACACAATATAAGGTTCAACCAACGTATTTGATCATCCACATAACTTATAGTCACGAACTAATTCCTTAAAACATGAAATCAACTTCATGTTGCACTACAATTCCTTACCTATAATAACTCCGTAATTACAAGCAGTGACGTAACCAGGATTTACCGTCACTAAGAACAAGCATCATTAGCCAGCTTAAGAAGGTGAGCCTGTCGGGTTGCATCGGTTTCAGAGACAAGACCCAATAGAAACAGTGACTTGACCTCCCAAGCCTTATAAGAATATCCCACTCTACTGTAAGAGTTCAACAATGCAGCAGTTGAATGCTTCAACAACCTCACATATACATTCTCAACGTCGTCGTTTCGTGTTGCTGCTTCTAACAAGGTGAGATCGGATCTGAACCGCTCCACGGCTCTCGATCCAAACACCTTTGATACCGTCGATTTCAGTGGGACCATCCTTGGCCATTCTTCCCTCCTACTTCCCCAATACCTGTGGTTTAAGTCCACACTCAAATTAGTGCATCTAAAGCTTAATAATATCAGCAAGTCTCATCATTGAAGACGGGCATATCCGTTACCACCTGGGTATTACTTGACCTGTCTTCAGCTTATGACAGATATTTCCGTCTTCAATGAGACTTTGTGTAATAATATAGTACGAGTGTTTCATCTCGTGTCTCATTTTCTCCGCTCAACTCGATTCACTACATTTTTTGAAATCCCCATCCCGACTCGTTTTCAGAAAAATGTAGTGAATTGGAGTGAACTGAATACATCATCACAAATTCTTGTTTCAGACGGTCATTTCTGGTCTGAAGCTTCAGACGGTCCTTATGTGACCATTTTATAGTTATATGTAACCACAATAGTGTAGCCAATATTACAACTTATGATAACTTGTTTGTCAATAATGGTCACATTTGGCTGTAAAATGGAAGTATATGGCCCGTCTGAAGCAAGACCAATGATACATCATAGACTTGTACAAGAGTCTAAAACTATTAGTAAACGAGATGAATACTGAATTTAAAATACAATGTACCATTCTCATCAAATACTTCTTTTGTTCGACTGAATGATTTGAATTATTTACGTTTTTCAAAACCCGTCTCACATATTTTGGATAACGTAAACAATTCAATAAAACAAAGGAAATACACATATCCTACACAACAAAAGTCACATACTTGTATCGATATTTAACAAGTTTGTGACCGTAACAAGCTAGATTTCCGAATAACGAAATGGAAAAAAAGAAGAAGAAACATACTGGGGAGTGCAGTGACCTCTGTGTCTAGTAAAGATGAAACCCGGGCGAGAAGCCATTGAAGAAGATAAGAAACAAGATAAGATTAGTAAATAAATGAGTTGAATTAGTAAAATAGGAGGAGAGTAGTTCACCATTTTTGCTCTCAAATTTTGAATCTTTTTTACTAAAAAAAATACAGTACTACACTATTTTTTATGCTTATCTTTGCTAAAGTTAAAGGTCATAAAAAGTTGTCAAAAGGATGGTGTTACTGTGTAAGACAAATACTAAAATACTACTACCTCCCATTTTCTAACAGGTTCCCCTTTTCGTTTTGGTCTAATAACATTGATATTCCCTCTTTCCTCTTTTGGACAACTTTGTGTGGTCCAAAATCAATTTCATGTGGGGTCATTTGTATTGTGTGGTCCAAATTGATTTCCTTATTTCTTGTGTTAATATTAAAACGGAACAACACAAGAAATCGGAAAGAGTAGTACTTTGTACTTCGTGTTAAAATAGAGTATACTCTGTCCCTAGTTTCATCTGCATCCAAGACATTTATCTTTTTCTTACATTTTGGATTAAAAGAACTGTACTTCGTTTCGCTAAATATCGTTAGCTACGTATTTACAAAAATTATACAGTAAATATCAATACTTTTTATATAAATACTTATTGAAGATAGACACTATTCGTTATAAGTTAAAAACGGATAGTGACCCTCTCATAAAACGCAGGTGGCACAACACATGAAATGCTTCATTTTCTCCCACAAAATGGGAAAAAGTAATTCTGTAAAAAAATAGCGAGAGTACTAAATAGATATGTGTTAAAAATTAGAAATAATGGGACACAAAATGGGACATAAAATCGGTTCTCATTAAAATACAAAAGAAAGGATAAAAAGAGGTGTAGAGGGGTTTGTAGTTGTCTAATTGTCTGCTCTCTATTTTCGAACAAAAGTGACGGTTTGCTGGTCCTTAACTTTTGTTCACTTGTGATCCTGACTAAAAATGACACGAAACAAAATGTAAACTATTCATGGAGAGTACACATCTCTACTTTAAAAGCTACAGAGTACAGTACTACACTAACAATTTATCAAAAAAATCGACTTTAAAAAATCGACTTTAAAAATCGACTTTAAAATATCATACCTTGTAATCTTATTAGTTAAATTAGCTGACATCGGTGAAGTCATTGATATACCTCGACCCAAAATCAAACTCGGCGACTTTGCGCAGCGCAAAACTCATCAATGTTCGAACAATCTGACCCTAATTCACAAGCGAAATAAGAAGGTAACCATATAATGACCAAATCTCAATCCGAGTAAGTGATCTTCCCGATTGTGTGTTTTACATATTTGAATAGTCCGTCTTTGTGTTAGGAAAGCTTCAAGCTCTTGACAATATGACATAATCAATTGTACAAAATACATTTTTCCGGCATTAATATTACAGAATTAACAAAAAAAAGAATGGGTTTTAATCACTAAAAAATAGTGTTCACTTTACAAGTTTTTTATCAGCTATCACAGAATTTTCCCGTGTTAAAAGATTGTGATAAAACACAATGTACCTAAAGTCTATTCCGTATTCACTTAGGAAGTTTTATGAACTGAGGCGTCAGATTGATCGTCGGCCACTTCTAACTGCGGAGGTAAGAGGTTTAGAAAACTCCCTTTAACAGATTGGTCACCACTTGTTGCAGCTTCTGATGAATCAGATGAATCTTCCTCTGCAATAAGAGAAGGACTACGTGACGAACATTCAAGTAGACTGTCAACCGAGTCCAACATTTGGATACTTCTAAACGCGTATGAGTAACAGTGAAGTCAACACATATGCCGTAGAAATAAACCTATATGCTATTAGGAATATTAATAATAGTTCAGCCTCAACCATCACCTTAAGGTTTTGGTTGAGACGGTTCATCTATCATGGTATCAGAGTCTTTGTGACCAAAGGTCACGAATTCGAATCCTGGCAACCTCAAAACTCCTCAAAAACCACGAAGTGGTAACCAGCACACGGTATGGGTGGGCCTGTGCAAACTAACCACTCTTCAAGCCCAATGGGCATTCGAGTGAGGGAGCGTATTAGAAATATTAATAATAGTTCAGCCTACGGTATGGGTGGGCCTGTGCAAACTAACCACTCTTCAAGCCCAATGGGCATTCGAGTGAGGGAGCGTATTAGAAATATTAATAATAGTTCAGCCTACGAAGTGGTAACCAGCACACGGTATGGGTGGGCCTGTGCAAACTAACCACTCTTCAAGCCCAATGGACATTCGAGTGAGGGAGCGTATTAGGAATATCAATTAGTTCAGCCTCAACCATCACCTTAAGGTTTTGGTTGAGACGGTTCATCTATCATATGCAGAACGAAAAGACGACTAGCTGATTACGCTTTACGCAAACCTAAAGTCTGTTATTGTATCCTTTGAGCGAGATTGGACACGCTTCTCTAAAAGATAAATCCATTTTAGGTTGGTAGATAGCGATAAACTGACCAGATACGAAACAAACAAAATGTCCTTCACCACATTTGCTAGCCAGAAATTTGTCACATCCTTAGTAGTGTAACTACCCACAATTATTCAGAACATCTAAACTGTAAACTGAGAGTGGTGACATATTTTCGAAGAGAAACCAGAATAAAGAAGAAAAAAGCACATTAAAGATGAGTTTTTTGAGGAATAGCGAGATCAGATTATAAAGGTGTAGATCGCCTCAAAACATCTCAAATCGACAAAATGTAGAAACCAAGTTTTCTGCTCTTCTAGCAAAGTATAAAACTATAAGAGTATACACTTGTTTCTCTTATGTTGTGTAACCCCAAACTTTCCAAATCTAACTGTAAGTTTTATGTCAAGCCGATTTAACATGATCAGAGCATTACTAGCTTGAAACTCACATTGGGCATAAAGCAAGCGTAAAACAAACAAGAGGTTTTAACATACCAAAAAGTGATTTAATCGACGGTCTCTTCATCTTGGTGTCTTTCTTCTTTATTTCAGCTGCATAGGCATCAGAAGATGAAATGTCAAACACCAGTCATGATATTTAATAGTTAGATTGTGCAGATAGGCAGAGGGTCAAGACAACAATACCAACGCCTGGAACTTGATAATCGTTCACAATTTCGAAGTTCTTGTATGTGTAGCCCACAAAATTGAGGTCCTTCGACGAAAGCATCTGTAGAAGCAGGACAAATCAGAATAACAATTAGGTGTGCCAAGCCAGTGAATTAACTACCCAACTCTAAACGTTGTTCCTTTTATAGAAAGGGGATATCCTCATTGAGGCCTGAGAGTAACTACCCAACTCTGTTGCCCAAACTAATTTGAGGTTCAAAATGTCGCCGATGGGAGTATAATAATTAAAATAAACCTCAAATGAAAACAAAATGGCAAAGCCAAAAGTCTGTATGCTCACTTTTCTCCAAGGACCTGACTTTGATGCTGAATGCAATGGATGTTCAGCCTTCACATATCCAAAAAAAGTGCAGTAAGTCAATGAAAAATATACATTATAGAGGCTTCGCAACATACAAGTAATTATTTACCTCATCAAACTTCTCAAAATTCTGTGTGTCTAACTCATCATTAACCTCGGGAATAAAAGCAGCCTCCATTTGATATATTCTCTCCCAGTCAACACCATTGAACCAGGGATGAGCCTGGTGTCAATAAAAACAAGGATAACTCATTTATCTACATACAAAATTTCTACAGTCTCTACAAGATTGTTGAAGAGGACAGACCATACAACACCTGTATTTCATCAGCGCCATTTGAGCCTAATCTCTGATTGACATTGCACAACAGTTTACTAATAAGATCTTTTGCTTCAGGAGTTAACTTCGCTTCGTCAGGGAACTTTAAATGAGTTCTCCAATTTACTATCTGCACAGTATGTACTTATAAATATAGTAAAATACAATTATATCAACTTATAATGTTTAAAAAAATACTAAGACTTGTATATGATTTAGTCTTTTGACTCTAATTGTCAATATGTACTTATAAATATAGTAAAATACTAACGTGTATTTGTAGTTTTGTACGCATTACCCTGAGTTGATAACACCAATCTCATTAAAGATAATAATAATCTGTTTTTAATAGACCGCAAGAGTATTAAATTGGCATGTACAAGCTTACAATTTCAGACCAAGAGAGTGACACTGATAAAGTGAAACAAAAGAGTGAACTTCAGTATTTACCTTCCTACAAGTTGTCATGGGGTCATCTGAATAAAAAGGTGGATACCCTACTAGCATTTCAAACATTATTGCGCCAAGCGACCACCTGTGAAAAGAACAATCACGGAAATATTCAGAAGGCCACAAATCACAGCAAAATCATCAGAAATATATTAAAGGCATCATCAACTTTACCAATCGCATTCCATTCCATAACCCTTCTTCAGCAGTACTTCAGGTGCAATGTAATCAGGTGTACCAACAGTGGAATAAGCCTGCAATTCCCCAATATACCAGCATCAGAAGATTGGCTCACGGCCATCCCAAAAGAAATCTCCGGCATATTAAGGCTTATAATTTAGAAAAACAGCTGTAAATGAGAAAACATGTAATATTTGGATGCATGAAAAGTCATCAAGCGTTTCAATAAAATATTGTAAAACCGCTAAAAAACAGTCCTTTAAAGAAACAAAGTGAACCTACAAGCATTCTACGGTTCTTTTGCCAGTGCTGAAGCTGTTCTTGCTGAGTTCGCCTTGGCTTTGAAGAGCCATCGTCGGTGGGTGATCCTCCATTTGAACTGGTATCTTCAAAATTTTCTTCTAATGTACTGCAATCTAATGGTTTACAGAGGCCAAAATCGGACAATCTCAAGTGCCCATGTCTATCAAGTAGCAGGTTATCAGGCTTAATGTCTCTGAAAAGATACACATGGAGGTTAGCACTGTTCACTAGTTAATGTTACTAAGGTAATCAAAACTAGAGAACTCTTGCAGAAACCTGTGGATGTAGTTGTGTTTGTGGATTGATTTTACGGCTAATACAGTTTCTGCAACATAAAATCTTGCCTCATCCTCTGTCAATGTATCCTTCCTCATAAGTAACGTCATCATATCACCACCAGGAAGATACTCCATGATGAGATACAAGTATTCGTCGTCTTGAAATGAACAATAAAGCTTAACAATGCAATTGCTGTCAACTTCAGCAAGCAGATTCCTTTCCGCTTTCACATGTTCCACCTGCAATTTAAAAGTTAGTTGGCTGTATTTTGAGTTAATCATGAAACAGGCAACTAACTTTGATGTTCAACTTATTGCTCAAGTCAGCAAATCGTGAAATGGATCTTTCTTTGTTAGATTTCATATCAAGTTAATTGTACTAACATACTGCATGAAAGTTGTAACACTCTAAACACTAGCTTTAGGAAATAAGTGATGCAACAAATATTGAAGATCTTGCTAATAATTGTTTTACGAATATAGTAATATACCAATACAGAATGCATTCACATTGTGATATCACCCATACATTTTGTTTCCAGTGTCCCTGTGAGTTTTTTTTGAAATATTATTATATAAAAATCATAAATCTATGAATATTCCAACACAAAAAATGGACAAAATGGACAAAAAGATTTATCTCCTATGGCCAGGGACCCTAGATGCTATAAGGTGCTTCCGCCATACTCATATAGTCACCCCTACCCCACCCCACCCCACCAAAAAACAAAAACAAAAAACAAAAAATAATCCTGACTTTGCAAATAATCTGTACGAAACTAAAAAATATTTCCTACACATTACGCCAGTCAGAATCAGTACAGATAAACATACTTGTCCTCGACGAAGCATCTCTGATTTTTTGAGCTTTTTCATGGCATATACATGGTCAGTTGTCTTTTCCCTACAAACTCTGACCTGTCACATAAAGATAAGACAGTCTAATCATACTCACATATATCTGTACAGAGATAGATATATCATTAGCAGTTAGCACGATGCTTAAGAGTTCCAAGGTCAATCATAAATTCTGAAGCAATGTAGCAAACATAATTCCTACTGAAAGCCAATCAAGAAAATTCTGAAGCAATGTTGATAGGCCTTAGCAAGATTGACAAAGTCAGTAGGCTCAACTTCAGAATTACCCGCCTCACCCGTTTTGTTGATTATACTTGAAGTCAAGTCCAACATGTAGTTGTGCACTTGTGCACTTCCTTCTAGGCCCATTCTACTACATCGTCGTGATTCCTATAGCCATTTTTTTAATCAAGACTCGTTTCCAGGTATTGGCATATGGCACAATTATCAGTCAATATCATCATGAACAATATTCGACCAAGCTATTCATCAAGAGCAAAAATTTAAAACCAAGGCCACAAGACAGTCATACTAGCAATAGTCAGGCAGAATTGGTTCTATTTGTCGAATCTTAAAACATCACAGGTCAATAAATCCAGTTCAGAATGCTTGCCATGGGGCAAGAAATTCAACATGCTTTGCGAACATAATATATAAAAAATATCCCTAGGAGAGTCAGGATACAAACGTACATGACTAGATATCAACAGAATAGAAACTCACGCAAAAGAAATAAGAATGCCATTAAAAGACAAAGGGAACAATCAAATATGTGAGTTACAAAAGTTCAGAATTGCATACTTCGCCAAATGCACCCTTCCCAATCATAGTCAATAACTCAAAATCATCAGCACCCATTTTATGCCTTTGAAGACGCATGTATTCAGTCTCTTTCTTCTCCAAAAACTTAAGTAGATTGTTCTGGTCTTCTTCAGACACATCAGCATCAGCCAACTTCTTCTCTAATTCACTCCGACTGTGAAAAGATACTTCATTGTATGATTAAATTGGCTCCAAACTGTTATCCTCTTGATTTTAAATGAAATCCCAATTATAGTTAACAGTAAAAATTCTAGCCAAGTGTTTAAAAACATGCAATGATTAAAAAGAAAAAAACACTGACTATGAAAAATTCTAGACAAGTGTAGATTAAAGGAAGAGATAATCAGATAAATATAAAAAAAAATCAAGCATATATGCCTTTGGAGACCCGATGCAAAAATAGCAAAACAGAATAAATAATGAAAACGGGCAAGACGCCATTTTTCCTGAAGTGGACAGTCATTATGACAAATGCAGCAACTTCAGCAATAAACACATGACCTTCATTTGTTGGGCAGATAGAAGCAGATTCTAACCACAATATAGAAGTCAACCATTCACAAAGTCATAAAGAAGCACACAGATCACATATAATCCAAGATTTTTGAACATACCGTTCCCTCCTCTCTTGTAAATTCCTCATCTGCTCCTTGTAATGTTTCTCAATATATTGCTTTGCAGCTGCAACCCTTTCTTTTGTAATATTTGATGGTGCGTCATCATCTGACGCTGAACCCGAGCCTTCCCTGGCCCCCATTCCAGAATCCTTGTTTTTAGAACCAGACCTCAACTTATCACGAGGTTGAAGTTTGTGGAACCAACTCTTAGCCGAACTCATATTCTTATCACTGAGAAGTATCCACAAAAATTCAACGGTCTAGTGGGGTATTCAGGACTTCAACATCAGCAATAAAGACGTTTCAAGTAGCCAACCGTAAACCACTTCATCTGAAACTGTTCGAAGTAAGGCAATCCAACTTCATTAGGCAGAAAAGTAAAAATCCTAGTCTCACATTATCTGCAACAGCAAATCAAAGAGAGGTATTAGCCAACTGCAAGTCGGATTCCAAACCCAAAAATCATATCCAAATAACCTTCACCTCACAGAAATCTAATATAGAATGGAAAATTTTCTTAAGAAAAATAAAACCGCAGATTGATCGACATATTTGAATATTATACACAAGTTGGTACTGCGAAAATGGGCAAAAATAGCCTCATTAAACATCTCCATTCATGATAAAGTTGTCCTTCAGTTTAAACCCTTTTTTCCTTCTAAAAAGAAGGTAATAAATGAAGATCAAATACCTAGAATCGAAATTGATCAAGTATTTTGTGACAAACCAAAACTGAATGAAGAGGGACTAGAGAAACTATAGCCTCCACTAGTTATTAAAGTTCCATACAGAAATCAATAATGAAAGGCTTAGTCCAAGCTTTTTCGAGAAAGTACAAGCTTTTACAAGTTCACAAATTCTCATTTGTGACGGTGCTATTCCGTCACAAGCTTGTAACCTTCACAAGGAGCAAGTGGGAGGGTAAATGGGAGGGGCTGTGACTCTGTGAGAGGTCACAAACTTGTGACAATCATAAGCGAGAAAATTTGTTATAAGTTTAAGTGCATGGCAAATGGGTGATTCCTCTTAAACATTCTTATGATGCTAAAAGCCTAAACAAACAAAATGAAGAAACTTGTCCTCGACGTTTGAGTCGATCTTATCACAACGCAACGCCGACAAATCTACCACAATTGGCACCACGACAACCAAAAATCACAACGAATGGTTAATGCGCTAAAATTGACAATCCTACATTCCTACCCACATTTATTGTACACGCTTTTGCAAGCTTAAGTGCATTGTGAACATTGCAAAGGTACAAGCTTTTACAAGTTTATGTGCATGGCGAAAATGTGATTCCAGCTCAACATCCTTTTAATACAAAAACAAATAAATCTGGAAACTTGTCCTCGACGTTTGATCCGATCTTATCACCATCCAATACCGAAAAATCTACAATAATTCGGTGCTAAAATAGACAATTCTACACACAATATCAGTCAATTTCAAAGAAACTAAGCTAACACAATACATAAATTTCAATCGAAATCGATACAAATTGCGTTCTGTAACACAACATTCTAAACAAAGAAACTCAAACATCAACAAATTTGATACAACATTAAGAGCATTACTAAGAACCGTAAACAAAGCATCGAAATACAATCTAGTAACATCAAATTGATAACAATACTCAATTATTCCCCAAATTGAAACCCTAACACATCAAATTACCAAAAAAACAGTCGAAAAACACCAAAAAGACGGAAATTAAAGCGGAATGTAAATCAAATACCGTGAGAAATTCACCGAGCGAAGAAGCGATTGCATTGATGATCGTAAAACCGAGAAAAATTCAAGAAAAATTGGAAAAAATGAAGAACGGAAGATTAAAGAGAAGAATGAGAGGGAAGCGAAAAATGCGGGAGTGTATTTCTTGTTGTCCGCATGATACTATGAATATGAAAATTGGGGGGAAATTTAAGTATCTCTTCTCATGGGGACATGGGTCCCACTTTATTATACGTCATCCGTTTCAATTATTTGTTTACGTTTTGATTAAAATAATGAAGTTTTGACTGAAGTAATGATTTATTTATAGTTTATTCGAAATATGAGAGAGTTTTTGTGAGAAAAAGTTGGGCGTTCCAGTTAGTTAAGTTGATCTAAGATTTAGGCCTTGTTGTTTTTTACTCAAATTGATTTGATCTAATCTGAACTGAACTCATACGAGTTGAGCTGAACTGAAGGATTTGATCTGATTTAAACTAAACTTATAAAATCTTTGGTAAACTTCAAAGTCTAAAAGAATAGGGTCTTAGCGTTGAAGTTGAACTTGATTTGGTGTATAAGTTAAGCATGTGTTTAATATGGCTTAGATTGAAAAGGTTTCATTTATTTCTACATGAGGATAATTTTAACCAATAGAGTACTTATTAATTGTTGATTGTAATGGAAAAGTATACTATTTTTATGAATTAGACTCGAAAATATATAAAGTAAAGGATTACAAAAATTTCGCCACAACTCTTAAAAAAATACACTTTCTGATTTTTAAATTTTAGACTCAACGAGTTTAATGCCAAAAAATTAAAAAGAACCGAGATAAACTGTCAACATCCTCATTTCCTTTTTAACATTAACCTTTTTTCTTTCTTAAACCCCGTTCTATGTATGATTATTTACAATTCCTTTTTAACATTAACCTTTTTTCTTTCTTAAACCCCGATCTATGTATGATTATTTACAAATTTCACCTTCACATTGCAATAATAAACTGATTATAATTGGAGAAAGAGGGCATAAATGATAACAAATCTGCTAATGTATAAATCTGAGATTGAGTTTGCATTAATTGATTCATGTGAGCAGAGTTTCAAGGAAGCTAAGAAGTGTTCCTCATAATACAAACATTAACCAGACCAGAATAGTTATGGACTTGAACTCTTGAACATCTCTCAGATTCTACATGTGGCTTCACTCATTGCCTTCAGATTCTTGTTTTTTATCCATGTGACCCGATCGATCCGACCCGAACCATGTTTTTTTATTAATCATATGTTGGCTACACTGGAAGCTTCCTGTCGCAGACTCGGCACGGATTCAAATACCTGTATGAGAGACAAGAAAAAAAAAAGCTACTGGCAGATAATGCAGAACCCGTTTCTGGGGAAAACTTTCGCCGCACCAATATGAAATACTTCCAAAAAAACAGCCAGTTATTGATAGACGATAGTTAATACACCAATTATATGAAACGGTTACATGTAAAACCATCTCATATAGGACTTACAGAGTTACAGGAATAGAAGAAAAAATGGACATGCAATGAAATAATGCTAGTAGGCAGGCATGCATCAGTCCTGTTTGCCTCCAAAGCTACCACGTCTCTCGGACTGCCACCCGTAATTCCTTCCATCATTATTCATATCAGCTGACATGTAATTATTTTGATGCTGCATTATATGAGGAGGTGGTGGTCCCGGTGGAGGTGGTGGTGGGCCTGAAGGCATGCCTTGGGGTGCTCCCAGTAGACCTTGTCCGTTTTGGCTAGCTTCAAAAGGAGTGTTGTTAGGTCCTGCGTTCCAAGGACGAGAATAACCTTCTTGGAAATTCACAGGACCTCCTTGTCCGGGTGTGAAGCCCATTACTGATCCTTGATCTGATCCAACATCTGGTGTCGAGTCTGATCGTGTCAGATCATATGGGGCAGGCCCACCATAAAACGGTGGAGCTCCATCAGATGGGAAAGGAGGGAAACCAAATGGAGGTGGGCCCATCATCATTGGATTTGGATTACCATGCATCTGAAAATTAGGAGGTTGTTGAGGATACATTTGTTGGTCGGGATTTTGCTGCTGCTGCTGCTGCTGCATATCCATAGGCCAGTGGTTAGGCTGAGGCTCAGACGGGTTTGGCTGCCATTGAGGTGGCGGTTTTGGATGCATAAGTGGTCGAAGAGGAGGTTGGTCTCTCGGTTGTGGGCGGCGATTTTTATCATCACGATCATTGGAGGGAGGATCTGAATTAGACGGCCAACCAGGCCTTGGTGGACCCCGAGGATCCATCGTTGGAACTTGTTTACTGCCTGATACCTCGGGTTCATTAAAATATTCCTTCTTCATATTAGGCTGAAGCAAGTCAGAATGGCTATTGTATATATGAGACTCAAAATCGGACTTTTTCAGGAAAGACTTGAGGCAATGCGGAGCAGCACAAATAAAGATCCCTTCCATCATTTTGATTGTTTGAATTTTCTGGATACGTTCATCGCATCTGCCACACACACAAAAACTGTGAATTTTGTACTCAAAGCATCCTCCCGGTTGACTATACCCCTGAGAACATGATTGGGACTGTACAAAGACAACAAACAGTCTACAAATACATTGGAAAGGGCGAGTAACAAGCTAGAAACTAGAGGAAACATGTTCTCATTCACAAAATTTCCTTGCAATTTTTCTTTGAAAACTCAAAAGAGTAACAAACAGATCGACGAACTAAAGTACAGACTAAGGCATTGTTATTTTGGAGTAAAGGACGTAAAGGGGTGGTTTGGATGCTGACTGGTTACATCCCACGTCCTGAGTACTAGCTGTCAATGACTTCGCCAGGTATTCAGGTTACATCCGCACAAATTAAGGGTGTGTTTGGATGGAGGGAAAGGGAGGGGAGGGGAGGGAAAGGGTACACAATCCCTTGTTTGGATGACAAATGAAGTAGAAGGGAAAGAGGGGGAGGGGTTTGGAGGGAATTTTCCCTCCTCCAAGCCTAATGAAAATCCTTCCACCATAGGAACGATTTGGAGGGAAAACTCCACCTCTCCATTTTCCCTCCCCTCCATCCGCCACCACTTTTTTCTATTCAAAACATATCGTAAGGGTGTGTTAAAGAATAAGGAAATGATGAGAAAAAGGTCAAAGTAACTGAAAGTTAGGAAAAAGGAGAAAAATTGGTTGAAACAACAGGTAAACATAAGCATAGTTATGGACATAATTCTGTCCTCTCCGGTTAGCCTCAGCCTCAGCCTCAGCCTTACCCTTAGCCATATCCATACTCTCAACAGTAACATTCAGAAATCAGAAGTAGACTCACGTCCGACGTGAAAATATTTTTCAGGATAGGCGGTGCACCAATAGAGGTATAAAAAGAAAACTGCTCACACATACACTCAAAATTTATTAAGTTCGCTTAATAAACTATAGTTGCAAACCGAGGATCGCTCAACAATTCAGTATTATATGTAGCTTTTAGAGTTTCAGCAACGTGAAATTTATTGGGGTTCACGTTCAAGCATAAAGCAAAATATAGTGGAGGAACTACTTACAGATAGCAGATTGAGTCACTTCTTGCACAATCAAGACAGAAAGCATGCTCACAAGGACTCTGCAAAAATTGGAAAAAAAATTAGCAAGAGAAAAGTAAACAAATCACTAACTCAGCATCAGGAATTCAGCACAGAAAACATTATTTTCTCGTTTATTTTCATCATAATGAAATGCCCAAACAATGTAATACTTTGCATCCCTTTTAGATTCTCTTAGATCTATGTTTCTTACTTTCTTACAATTTCCATCCAAGCCATTTTAATTGTAAGGTAAAAAAATATCACAATAGTACAACACTATCATCATCACTAGTACACGTACCATAATACAACCAAAATACACATTTTAAACTACTACAAGGCTCCTACCCGTATCACAAAATTATTGTTAAGTCTGAATAGACTCAGAGCATATGTTTATGTATTTAACCTGCAATGCAATTATTTTGCTGACATCAAACCACAATTATATCATTTTAAGGAAGTATCAAAAATTAAGTTCTGTGACCGCAGTATACAAACAAGTAACTGTGGCTAAAAAGGTTGCATATTGGTACGAACATTTTTATCATAAGGAGTTCACATCACAAAGAGCTCTTACACATCAAACAATGGCATTGCTACTATGGATAGAATATTCAGCATTGCCTATAAAAGCATGAACTAAATCTATTGATACCTAACTTAAAGATCAATTACCAGAGTAAAAATAAACGGTAGTTGTCATGTATCGTTTCTAGTCATGATCATGAAATCAGTTACAGCACCGTAATTTTGGCCGCTGCACCATAAAATTGGCAGATTCTGCTGAAAATGCAGTCTCAGTAACCTTTAAAACCAATAAAAAGTAGATGCAATGTGGTGTTGTGATCCAGTCTAAACAGCATTATTAGTCATCATTGAATAATGTCCAGATAATCTGCAGAGCATCATCAATGAGTTCATCATCCCCACATTGACACAGGTACTATAGAACATGGCATAAAGGCGTCATGGTGGCCTTACGGCCTTACTAGCACTCAGATCCCCAATGTAGAATTCTTATGCTAATTGCATATTTTGAAGATATCATTCCCGCTTTGTAATGGGTAGAAGAAAAAGATTTGTTTAAAAAGAAGGAAAACTGTTGTTACATCCTCCTCGATAGATGTGAATCGATAGAACAAAAAAACCTTTCAAAGATGGAAGAGAAAAAAGATGACAAATGCTCTATTGCTACGTTTCTCTATTGGCTTGTTTGGATTGGGTATTTGGAGGGAAAGGAGGGGGGGCAGCAACGCCGGCAAGGGAAATAAAATGCCTTGTTTGGTTAGAAAATAGGGGGGGGGGGGAGACAGAGAGGGGGAAGGATTTGAAGGGATCCATTTTCCCTCCTCCGTGACAAATCAAAATTCCTCCCCCATGAGAGTTTTGGAGGGAAATTGTATCTACAATAGGGTCCCTCCTTTTCCCTCCTATTTTTCAATCCAAAGTTCCAAACAATTCCTTAGGGAATTTACATGATTAAGTTTCTCTATGACAAGGTCGGTCCAGTATTACATTTAAATGAGGGAAAAACCAGTGCAGCTAAATCTTCCTGGCTTTTTAGATAAGACAAGAACAGAACTCAAACCAATTGGTGGTTTCAAGGATTATAAAAATTTAGCAGAATACGTAGGAGAAATTCGAAAAAGACAAGAAACTGAAAGGATAATCCACAAATAAATAGGAAAAATGTTAGTGGATGCTCCGTAGTAGTCTAGTACTCGTTTGACCATAATTCTGTAAGCAAATTAATTAAGATATAAAAGATAAACTGACTATCGCACGATACAGTTATAGAGTTTCAGCTTTTTAGAACATTATGAATTGAATAGGTCACCACATTTGAACAAGGAGCTCAGGCACTGATATCAGACGTCAACTATCAGTATAATATTCATAGCATGCAACAAATATATACGGAGTACAATTAATATAAGCTGCAAGGCCAAATTGTAGCAGAAGTATACCAACAACCATGAAATTAAGGATTCTAAAGCACATCATCCTAAGAACGGAATAAAAGAAGTAAAAAGATCATACCAGGCGACCATAAACTGCAATAGGGAAATCACAACGAACACAAAAGTGGACTCGCTCTGCAAGCTGTCGACGGGACCTACGACCAACAATTTTCACCATTGAAGCAGAAGTTACAGAACCAAGACCTTTGGCCACAGGCAAATCAGCAAGAACGAGGTGATCAGGACATGCTACAGTCACTGTCTCCTCCGGCAAAGACTTAGCACCAACGCCTCCATCGACAGATGACCCTTTGTTAAGTCGAATTTGAAGCATTGTCCTCTTGCTACCACGCCAATCTTCAGTCTAACACCAACACTAACACAAATGCATGCAAACACACCAACAAATCAGCAAATCAGCCAACAAAATAGTGAATCAGTCTAACAGACAATCGGTTTAATCCAGCAAAAAAATTCTACTGAATACATGTCAGCAACCGCCTACAATACACGAAATCACTTGACAATAAGACCCACTTGCACTAAATTTTTAACCTTGATTCAGAAAGAAGTATATCATGTTTTCCTTTCTTTTTAACCCTGATAATTCATACTGGTAACTAGCCTACCCAAAATCATCATTTTTTACCTTGATAATCCATTATTCTACGTCTCATTGACGGTCTCAGATAATTCATACTAACCGACCCAAACACATGATTTTGAAATTAAGGCACTGCCCCCGATGTTCGATTAAGAAATAAAGTATCCAAGCATACCCTTCAATCAACTACACCAATAAGTAATTCCCTACGCCCACCACACCATATCATTAAGTACCTAGCTAACACGAGAAGCTATCGGCTTTCCGAATCGTTAAATCAGGGAATAGACAACTTCCAACCTACAACACCCAATTCCTCATCATACAACAACAGCAACAGAAGCAGCATCAGCAACAATGATGGCGACAACCTCGAAAACAACGACAAGAACAACACCAAATAAAACCTAATTCTAAAATAAAACAAATTAAAATGTTCATCAACAATTCAACAAATAGCATATAATTAGGGTTTTGAAATCAAGCACAATGAAGTTGAATTAACGATTGATTTGAAAGTATGAGCATTATGAATTAAACAACAAATCTGAGTAAACATACCAGCGATATAATTAGGGTTTATCGATCAACGGACAAATTCCGAGCAAATTTGAGGCTGTCGTTCACTCCTTTCGCTCGTCCGATATATTCAGTTGTTATTTTGATTTTGATTTATGCGATTCGCTTATTACACAAATATTCGAGAGAGACGGTTTTAATCGAGTTTCTTTCGAGTCGGGATTTTTTTTTTCTTATGCGGTTTTAGTCCGTTTTTATGTAAAGTGTAAATACGTCTTATATAAGCTCAATTTAAAACCTTTTTTTTATTTTAAGCCGATTTTGTATCCTTTATCCGACATGTTTAAATTCGAGTAATATTTTTCGATCCCGAGTGTTAATGAAATTATGTAGGAGTAATATTTTTGTGAGTATTGCAAGTTGTAAGTTTTTACAAATCGAGTACTATCAAATCACCGCTTATATACTTCGTATAATATTCTTGTTTTTTGCCAAGTGGAAAACTAGTATCCGTTACAAATCAAAGACGACAGCCTACAACAGCTTGTCCAAGTGTCCGATACGGGTTACAAATCATGATTTTGGGTCGGAGTAACATAGAATGACCTATAAGAATGTAAGGAGTCTTTGTAACCCGTATCGGACCCTAACCTGATCAATTTAGCCATCTCGTCATCTCGAAGGCTTCGCCTGTAATGACTAATGAGTAAGGAGTCGAATGTAATCAGCCTTACTGACATACGAGTATACGACATACTTAATCGAGAAGAAAGTGCTCCGAGCATTTAGGTACCACGGACACTTCTCCTAATTGGTCGTCCCGTGTCCGTAGTGTCGGACACATGTCAAAACATATTATAGCTTAGACGAGGAATAAATTTTTAGAAAAGATCAATTAAAAGATGAATTTGGATGAAAAAATGAGAATTAGTTATAATAAAGGTCGAATTGTACCTTTACTTGTTTAGATTTAACTTCAAATAACTCATAAAAATAAAATTATACGTTATTTATAACCATAAAATATATATTTTATTATATTTAAATGCAGTGTCCCGTGTCCTAAATTTCATGGGATGCCATGTCCCGTGTCCGTGTCCGTTTTGGTGCTACCTAGCCGAGCATACATCGTAAAGGAGTAGTTCGATCTCCCCTTTCACTCTACATAAGTGTTACAGTAGCGAAACTTTCTAACAGTTTTACAGAAAAGAACTTCTCGACAGAAAAAAAAACATGGAGGCATAGCCCTAAAACTCAGTTATATGCCTATACTAAACAGCAGACTACAGGTCATCAAGCAAAAGACTAAAACGGTTACTTTCCTTTGACCTAAGTACCTAACTCGACATAATAACTTGTAAAAAAAAGTAAAAACCAAAAAAAAAAACTCGTTCGACCAGGTGGCTTTGTCAATAGTCAGACATTATGAATCATCACTGAGCAGCGCAACAAGCTCGGTCTTCTTTAGCTTAGAGAACCCTTTAATGCCTTGAGCTTTTGCGAGCGCTTTTAACTCTACTATTTTCATACTATTCAAATCATTGAGCTTGATCCGTTGTTTACCTGTATCTTCTTCATCGTTAACACCATCTTCGACATCTAAATCATCGGCCTTCAATAACTCATTTTCCGGATCCAATTCTACTTCCGGCTCCTCTAGTTCTTCTTCTTCGTCTTCTTCGTCTTCCTCCTCTTCTAATTCTAGCCCTGATGTTATATCAATTTCTGATTCCAAATCAGAATCGGATTCATAATCAACGACTGGTTCATAATGAGTTCCGTTCATGTTTACGTCAAGCTCAGTCTGAGTTAGCGAATCATAGGTATCTTCTTCACGTGAGACAATCGGCTCATACTTGACCCTTGAGACTGGAGACCTACGCCTGAAATTTGAAACAGGCCTGCTGACCGAAGGTCTATTATGGGTATCTTGCGGCTCTTCCTTGACAGCACTTTTAGGTCTTGTAAATCTCTTGGTCTTATCTCCGACCAGTTTAGCATTCGGTCTAGTACGGTCAACACTGAACTCACTGCCATTGCCACCGTTGATTTTTCTTTGACCTTGCTCGGCTGAATGTTTTCTCAGGAGGTAAAGAAGGGAATCAACCGTTTCACTCTCTTTGTTTTGTACTTCAATTGCTCCAAACTTGTTCTCTTCTTTGGCAGCCGCCCTTTCACGAAGCTTGGCCTGGACCTTCCGAAAAAGTTCGAGAATATCTCTCTCTCTTTTTCCTGGAGCAGCAGTGGCATTGGGCTTTGAGTTTTTAGAAAGAGAAAGTATTGGCCCGTTTTTTGTTGATACAAACTCCGATTCATCAAGGTTCTCAGAATTGTCTCTCTCTTCATTGTTTTTGTTCCTACTTCCAGAGAATATATTCCTATTTTGCCTAAAGTCTGGATTTCTTCTCTGACCACCAGAACTTGCCTTGCAGACAAACGACGCGTGCTTAAATGAACACTTAGCAGAAATCACTTTCGCTTGAAATGATTTAAATTTACTTCCAGGACAAGGTGATATGGAGATTGCTCTTCCAGATGCTCCAAAGCAGGGGAGAGAGACGGTTTCAGGTGGTCCATAGCCTACAAAATCCCGGAATGAGAAAGAACTAGACCATGAAATACATGTAAAAATCACACAAACTCGAGAGAAATGAAAGCGTGATAGAGCACAAACATTAAACCCACACCCCTAACCACAAGTGGTATTCATGGATACAGTAGTAAGACAAATTGCGAGTTCGTCTTCCCCAAAATATTGGTAGTCATCGACTCCTCTGACTAACTCATTGTGAACCCCGAAAAAATATCTCAGCCTAGAAAATCAGAGAAAAAGATATATCATATTATATCATTAGCAACATCTTAAAGCGTGATCTTCAATAATCTAAACTAGTACATCTTTAACTACGCGTGATGAAGTCAAAGACACAGTGCCGGAAAATGCAAATACACTGATCAAACTCCCACTCATTCAAGAACCCCAGAATGCTGGCACATCAATCCTCCATCAGAAAAAGGATAATGTACCATACATAAGTTTTCAAAATTCATCTCCGAATTGCCATTGGCATCAGAAACAACTATACTCGCAAAAATATAGGCTCGACTTTGCAATAAGAAGCCCATAACTTGACAGACAAATTAGAAACGACGTACGCAAAAAACCATTTCAAATTTAGCAATCCTAGGTAGGACGAGATCACTGAAATGAAGTCCTAAATCGTTCTTTTCATCTTTGGAAACCGTTTCATCAGTGTCATAACTCATCAGGGTCCTTCAGTACCACTAGTCGACTACATCTCCGATGAAAACACGACTGCCATAGTCATGAAATCGTCAATACATTAATAAACTTAGTTAGGGCCACGGGCAATACATTGTCAATTACGCTCATAGTTAGTAGCAAGCCATAAGTATGATAGAACATACGGATTATTATTATTTCAGTACCACCACGTCTCACCAACGAAAAAACTTCTGAGATAATCATTGGTACTGGTGAAACCTACTGTGACTGGGAAAGTATCTAATCACAAAAGATCAACGGGATTATGTACAACAGTACAAGTTAAAGCTTGACCATCTATGTGAATGTAAGAAAGGTAGGTGCGGACCCAAAAAACGCCTATTTCCATCCTAAAGTTACTATCCCCATTTGAATAGGGCGGCCAACCAAAATCAAACTAGAGCATCCTGGACCTATGATTGGCACCCCAACATCTATAAAAAAAAAGGGCAGCACGGTGCACGATGGCATCCCTGCTAGGCGAGGGTCCGGGGAAGGGCCCCACCACAAGGGTGTAATGGGGGCAAGCCTTCCCTTGCTATTTTGGCAAGAGGCCGCTGCCAGGGATAAGCAACACCTTAATTGGTGCGCCAAGGCTCCCCTTCGGCACCCCAACATCTATCAGACTAAGAATTTTGTATCATACATACGTTCTCAAAATTCATCCAGGAACTACGATTGGCATTAGAAAGGCGAAAGTTTACGCTCGACTTTGCAATAAGAATCCCACAATTCAACAGACAAAGCAATTTCCAAATTACTAATCCTAGGTAGAACAAGATACCTCAAAGGAAGCCTGAAATCACACTATAGCGAAGTAAAAGAGCGACTTCCCCTAATTCTTTTCCTCGATTCTATTTATGAAAAACATCGAATAACAATCCATTTCATGGCATTTGGCATTTGGCATTTGGCATTTGGCATTTCTACATACACCTGGTGAGCATCATCCATAGCTCTACCAAAACACCCAAATTTCGGCGAAAATTCACAACTTTATACCACAAACACAAACACCAATTACAGGAAGCGCTACATATAGTTTACCCACTTACTCATTTACTCCCCATGATTCAATTTTCGTGAAAGTTATCAATTTTATACTACAAAATAAAAACCAATACAAAGGAGTGATTACTTCCTCCAATTCATCTGGTTCTTTACCATATTTGTTCCCTCCCGTATTGGAATACTTTAATCAAACAAAAGAATCAGATGAATCGGGGAAATTGATTTGCAAGTCTACTTAGTCCGGGATAGTATCATGATTAATCCGTCTTAAGAGAGACTAGCTCTAAGTTTTCAATTGAGAAATCTAAATGATGAGGTATAAGAACAAGGGTACCTTGAAGATTGGTAGAGATAATGTTTATGGCACGAGACATGACCTGACCTTCAAATGGTGTTTTAATGGCGGCTTTTTGTTTGGATTTCTTCAATAACTTTATATAATATCCGATTGAGTTTCGTTATTTGGCGCTTTAACCAATAGATAAATAACCAATTTTAATAAATAATTATCACTTTTAATTAGATAGTAACTACTTTTTTTTTTTTTGGATTAAAAATGACTTTTTTTTAAGCAGTCACTGTTTATAAAAAAATAATTACAAAAAAATACGGATGAGAGTGTTGCACGAATAACTATTTATTTTTGCAGCAACGAAATGGACTTGTATATGTATTGCGACATTTCATAAAATCTCATTATAATCTTATACTTCGGAAAACAAAAATGGTCTCTATGGACTATGGTGCATTAATATCGAAAAAGCTACTAATATACTTAGGCCCTGTTCGAAACGAGCTGAATTGATAATTGAAATAGAGCTTAATTGAACTAAATTGGGTGGAACTGACGTGAAGTGAACTTAGTTGAATTATGAAGATATTAACTGAACATAATTGATTGAACGTAAATAAAATTTAACAGAATACAGGCTAAACAAGATTAAAAGGAGCTGAAATTAAGCAAGAAAAAACAGTGTCTGGTATATAGAATTTTCTATACGTTTGGTTCTAACCCAACTTAAACCCATATCTTACAATCTTACAATTGTAATCTTTGGTTTCATAGATCAAAATATTCAGCCTACTCTCCCTGCTCCAACATCCTCCGTCCCGACCTCACCAACATCACACCGCTAAGTCAGTCAAAAGTAATACAAATACTTATCAACCAACCAGACGATTTCTTCATTATCAGTGATCGAAAAGGTCGTGAACAAAGGGTCGTGACACTTCACTATGTAGACGCTTGTGCTCACGAGTCATGGCATCGCCCATCAGGTCATCAGTGAATTGGGGTTCATAATACAAAGATGAATCATCATGAACACCGTAAAATAATAAGCTCAAATTGGTACCCGATTTTTCAAAGATGGTAAAACCAATGGAAAATTACTTCATTAATCGGAGAATTGTTATCAATTGTTCAAGTCTTTCAAGAAATTAAATTAGGTTTTACAAAAACGTGATCAAAGTAAGGAGTCTTATTTTCCGGTACCATGAAACACCAGATAGCAAAGCATGAATTTGGCTGAATCAAGAGCGTGCGCGCCTTAGCATGGATATTCAATTTACGCCTTGTGATTTTTAGCCATCTCGTCAACATCTAGCTCTACCTCTAATATAGGATAATCCTTCCTTTCACCGAAAATACTGCAAAATAGTGATGGTTACTAAATTACCGACTTAAAAGCTTATACGAGACAATTGTACACAACCCTTCAAAGCTTCAACTAAATGAGAAAACAGTGGGTCTTGCTTCAGACCACAATTTTGGTCTGAAATAATAAGACGGGATTTTGTAACCATTTTACAGCCAAATGTAACCATTATTTACAAACAAGTTATCATAAGCTGTAACATTGACCATACTATCGTGGTTACATTTGGCTGTAAAATGGTTACAAAATCCCGTCTTATTATTTCAGACCAAAAGTAACGGTCTGAAACAAGAATTTGTGATGAGCAAAACATAAGAATTTGGGTCGTCTCGTCTGACATGGAACTAGGTGAGAACTCTAGCTACGACATCATAAAACAAGATCAGAAATGTAGCAAGTTACCTGTTCTGCACAGGACCGTGATCAACAGCATTTCGCAAGCAATAGATTACTCTACCAATTATATCTGTCATTTGAACAGGACCGAAAATTCGGCTATCTTTGGCATCCTGATAAGAGGTACAACCCATGCATAAAATCATAAAATAGTTAGAAATTATGAGTTTTTCTATAAAGTTTCTGAGTTTATTTATTTAAACATTAAACTCTAAAAAATCACAATAAAACTCAAAAATATTACATATAAGTTTAGTTGAACTTGAGTTATGACGGAAAAAAACTAAAATCTAACTTATAAACTTTAATATGCTCAAAAAAAATACACATTTGCTCAAAAACAAATAAAGTTTGAGATAATAAGCTCAAAAAAAATACATATATGCTCAAAAAATAAGAAATTGGAGCTACTACATCCGGTGTATGTTCCTTTTTCTCAAGAATCTAGATAAATTCCGGATGATGGTAATGGCTTGACAATGTCCTGGGAGTCTAGGACTCGTAGTATACACTCACTAACATTGCAAGTTCCAACCCAATAGGACACACACATGAATACATGATCAAAACGTTACAAGCTGAAAAAAGGTGGTCATAATGGAAACAAAATGCAAACTGTGGTGCTTACACCTGTGACCCCACCACAACAAACACCCCCACAAGCTATGTTACTCCGACTCGGCTTGAAGGGTTGGACACGAGCGCGTATCCAAGTGTTGGACACGGCTATTTTATGAAAAATTGTCAAATTTGTGGTTTAAAATGAAGTGTTTGAATGTCATACCAATGTCCAAGGATCGAGTGTGGGACACGGGTATGTGAGCTCATATGAAGTGTCGAAGTAACATAGCCCACAAGGGAGTGAACTAATATAAACGATAAGACTACGAACTACTAACGGGAAACTCAATCTGGCCCGTTTCAGGTAATCAACAACATCAAAGTATTGTGAAATAGCAACAGCTAAATACCTGAGGTTTCAAGCCTTCATTATCAGCAACAACCCAGCATTCGTCCTTCTCAAGAACAAAAGGCTCCTCTTTTTCATCTTTAGAAACCATTTCATAACCCTCGAGAGCAGCTAGTCTTCTGACTAAATAATTAGCTGGTTCATCAGGGTCCTTCAGTACCACTACATCTCCAATGAAAACACGGCTGCCAAAGTCATGAAGTCGTCAATACATTAATAGAATTAGTTGGGGACAGGGGCAATACATTGTCAATTATGTTCATGTTAGTAGCAAGCCATAAGTACAATAGAACATACAAAGTATTATTATTTCAGTACCACCACGTCGCCTACGAAAACATGACTGACATAATCATTGGGCCATTCTAATGATGCTGTGACTGGGAAAATATTTAATCACAAAGATCAACAGGATAATGTACAAGATAAAGCTCCACATCTACGCGATTTAGAATGTAGGAAAGGTAGGTGTGGAACTGCGGACTCTAAACACGTCCTATCTCTATTCCAAATTTACTGTCCCCATTTGAATTCGGTAGCCAACCGAAGTAAACTTAGAACATCAATTTCTCAGAATATATGTGAAGATAAAATGTGATGTTTGCCTAGACTAAAAAATATTAAAAAAAAGGAATCATATTATCATGTTGTAAGAAGTTGTAACTATTGAAAAATGTGAGAAGATATATACCAAAATCGACACTCTTTACCACCGAAGCCAAATTGTCGGAAATTTAAACGGGATGGAGGGAAATACAATAGGAGTCTTCGCCCAACCTAAACTAATTGAGATTACGGCATTCAAGTTAGAATTGTGAAATAGTTGGGTCTTTTCCTTATAAAGGAATACAGGACGATAAAAAAGGGTAACTTGGAATTACCGTTGATCTGGTATTGGTATCTTTCGAACTAAAAGTGTTCCACCCTGAGGTCCTATTGTAGGCGCCATCTCTTCTCCTTTATTCCAATGTAAAAAGGTTAACTTGCCCTGAAACACGTTTTTCCATACTGTGTCACCCACTTCTCTTTCAGTTATATGGCCCCCTTGATAGTGCTACACACAGATTAAAGATAAAGTCTTTCAGCAAATAGCAAAGGCACCGATTTAATTTCATAAGAAAAGGAAACAAAAGAAAATGAACAACATAAATTTAAGACTTTTCTATGTTACTAACATGAAATGAATGTAAAATTGCGAGCATTGATGGTGAAGTACTAGCGAATTAGCTTGGCATAATAAAAATACAAACTGGGTTCTTTAAAAGACAGGAAAAACAGCAATGCCCTCTCTTCATTTGAACACCCATCTACACGAAATCAAGAGTAATCCCTCAAATGGTTTGAATTATAAATGAATAACACAACGGCGTATACATGTTAAGATTGCTAACAGCTTATACACCACAAACAAAGACCCAAGTGAAGAAAATACTATAGAATCCTATGGCACTGATACTGAAGTTCTGTAACGTTATTTATGCGCAATTTCACAGATCTTCAAAATCTTCAAGAACTATTACGGGGTTGATCAAACGTCAAAACTAGCTCTTCTAGCCAATCTAACTACTCTTACTATCAATAATACTACATAAAAAGTCAAAATTTTCCAATTGCAGCAAAAAAACTTAAGAACTTCAGTCAATCTGAAAGGAAGATGCAATAAAGATTGCACCTTTAGGTATATAATAAGAAAAACAAATCAAAAAATTGGCAGCAAAACAACACATTTCAACATCATAGCCTTAGTCCCAAAAAGATTTGGGGTCGGCTGACATGTCATGTCTGAAACCGTCCGGGGTAACACATAAAAAATGCTAACAATATCAACATTTCCATTAACCCTAATCCCAATTCCCAAAACAATGAGAAAAACAACATTGCCCCACTACCTTAATAATTCCCACAAATTGCAGAGTAAAGGGGATCGGATGTAAGTTACTCGTGTTAGTAATACAAAGAGGCTGAACCCAAAATGCAACAACAAGAATCAATCACTAAAACCATAGAATCAAACTTTCTCCATAAGAAGGATCAAAGTAAATTTAGAAAAGAACCATAAACTTTTCTCTTCACTAGTAAATTTAGAAAAGAACCATAAAAATGTAAAATAGGACATAAAAGGGTTGATCAAAACCAACTCTTTAAGCCAATGCAACAACTACTTTCAATAACATTACGAAACCGGTCCAATATTTCCAATGCTAGCAAGAAAAATAAGAACTTCAGCCAATCTGGAAAGGAAATTGCAATCAAAGATTGCATCTTTAGGTACATAACAACAACATTAACCCAATTTCTAATGGCTCCCACTAATTGCGCGGTAAGAAGTCGGACGTAGACAGCTTTAACCCTAGTGTTACAACTTTAGGTATGAGTACATAAGAGGAATTAAATCAAAAACAATAATTGGCAACAAATGAATTAACCAGCCAAAGCAAAGTGCTAACAAAATCAGCATTTCCATAAACCCTAACCCCAAAACAATCACAGCAACAACAACATTACCCCCATGACTCAATACCTCTCGCAAATTGTGGGGTAGGGGGTTGGGGGTAGGGGGTAGGGGAGTCGGATATACGCAACCTTGCTCTTGTATTAGCAACCCCAACAAGCTGAATCGAAAATGCAACAAGAAAAAACAATTACTGAATCCAAAGAATTAAACTTTATCAACATAAAGGATCAAAATCCCAGATTTCACTAACAAAAAAACAAACCCAGCAACAAATTACTACAATCCTTTAGAAACAAACAACAAAATCAACAAAATTAACAAACTAAGATTGAATTTTGATTAAGAATAATCAAAATAAACAGGATTAAGAAAAAAGGGTAGGTATACCTTCCAACTAAGTGCCATGGAGTATTCAAGCTTGTGGCCTAAGTAACGATACCATGTCAATAGAGACACCATGTTAACACCTCAATAAAATTGTCAATTTTCTGATTTTGCTGCCAACACTTTCTTTCCTTGCTCTTTTTTGGGTCTTTTTGGGTTTTCCTTAAACCCTTTGTCTTCAAATGTTACCGTATGTTTGACGGTAGTTGTCTAGTTGATCATGTTCACTGATAGTTGCGACTTGGGACACATGAATTGTGGACCGTGATTCTGTGAATGGGCAGTCGTGAACTCGTGAGTCGGGACTCGGGAGTCGTGAGTCGTGAATTTTGTGAATCGGGCGGGGCTTTGGATGGAATTTGATTGACTGAGGTTCGGATTTGCTTGATGTATATTACTCATTTACTTGTACTATATTAGGTCTTGTATTTTTCGAATTAATTTCAGTTAATTTCAGTTTTATTCAGTTCAGTTTAGCTACTCTCTTCACAAATTAACTTTTAATTCAATTCAGTTCAGTTCAGTCCAGCTCTATTAAATTTAGTTCAATCCATTTAAGACAATTTAAGTCCGAAAAAACACGGCTTAGAGTAATGTCTACCTTACCTACCTTTTATATTGGCAGAGCTGATAATGGATGGTGCTTTGAGTCGAAATATGTTTCAGTAACTTAGGAGTTGTTTGGTTGTTTAGGGAAGTTAATTTTCCTATAAACTTACAATTCATGGGAAATAAGTTCCCACATCCAATTTGGGTGAATTTGAGAAAAGTGTTTGGTTGCGCATGTAGTAATTAAATTTCACGTGAACTTCGAAGGACAAAGGGGAGTAGGTAAACAAGTTCCTACATTATGTAGGCATTGGAAGTTCCTAGGAACTTCTAATTCCTCCATTTTACAAAAATTATGCAACCAAACAACCAATGTTTTTGCAAATCATGGGATTTTGCAATTCATGTGTTTTCGAAGTGTCAACCAAACAACCCCTTAAGAGAACACGGTACTGTACAATATATGCACGATTTGATATACTTTTTATGTAATACAATATAATATTCGGCTCACAATACTTCATAAAACCCATCAGAAACAGGCTGAGATGTATATTTGTGAAACTTGTCATTTGGAATTTGGAGACCAAAAAAATTGGTCCAAAACTAGTGCTAAGCTAAGATTGGGCTAGAGACAGATTTCAACATAAGATTCCATGAACCAAAAATTTAAAATTTAAAAATAAAAATAAAATGAAAATTGAAAAATTAGCAAGGATTCGTGTAAAATAACTCCAAACCATAAAGTTAACTCAAATTGTACTCCGTAAATAATACTCCCCCTATTCCGATCATTGTTATACATTTGTGGAATATATACGAGTTATATTTTAATCAAATATATATAACTGATTGGAATATAGAGAGTATTGTTCATTTCTTTTTATATGTGTTGAGATTTAGGCTCGATCTTTTGAACTTAATTTCAGCTTATTTCAGTCTAGTTTAGCTATATTCAATTTTGTTCAGTTTCACTCTATTTAATTTAGCTCAGTTCAGTTCAGTTTAAATGGTTTCAATAAAAAAAAACTAGGCATCATCTTATTTTTTCTATAGTTGGTAAAGTTTAAAATACATGTTAAAAGAATAACAAATAGTAATATTTATAGTAAAACACAAAAATATAAAAAATGGTTAATTAAATATCGTATTTAGAAACTGTCGAAAGAAAAATATCGTATTTGGAAAATTGTGCTAGGTAGAGTTATTTTACAAACTCTAGAAAATCATATCAATACTCCAATAAACTCCAATAACAAACGCGATGTAAGGATAATATTATAAAGAGATCTTGAAAAAATCCGAAAATTTAAACTAAATATTTCGAATTTTCAAATTCCAGGGAGTGCGATCGCCTCTACTAACCCCTCGCTCCACAGTTGCGTAAAATAACTCGATAACAAAAATAATAAGATGAGACTGCATCCCAAGTTTCCATAAACATTGATTTTAATTAACAAAGATTAGTAAACAATGACTAAATCAAATCAAAAGCTGTCTAAATTCTGATTTCCAACCTGATTAGCCTCTAGTGATCCAGCTAATCTCTTACTATCTCTTCTAAACTTATTCCTTAATTAAAATTAAATTATTGATTAATAGTACTAACTGGCTCAGACTCCCATTACCAACATACACAAATCACGGATTATAAGGTCATGTCATGCAATATAATGCTTACCCGTCTGCAGTATAAAACGGGTTAAAGGTTACAAAGCCGGATTAACGTAAGCGAAAATAGATGTGGTAAAAGAAAATCATAAATGACAATTTTGTTAGAATATTTGATCAAAATATTATAGTTAACATTTTTTTAAATGTGGGTGGTAATTAGCAAATTAATATTAATAAATTGTTTTTTAAAATGAAATAAATTGTTTTTTCAAAATATGTCCGATAGGACACGATTTTACCATTATTTAAGACAAAAAAAAAGCATACGTCAGATGTATTACCTCATATATTACTTGTTTTAACAGATGTGTTATTTTTTGAGTTTATTACCTTAAACTTTATTTGTTTTGACCTTTTTAGTATTTTTTTGAGTTTACCAGGGATTATAAGTTAAATTTTAATTTTTTTCGATTTAAACTAAAATTTAGCTAAATTTTATGTAATTTTTTAGAGTTTTCTTATGATTTTTTGAGCTTACTATTTTAGTAAATAGTAAAAGTTTCATTTATGAATTTGTGAATTGTTAATATGCGTAACATTGTTATATCAAATTTTGAGTTTTTATAAATTTACACATCATAATGTTCTCAAATTAGAATGTTTTATCTCGTCTTACAATTATTACGCATATTAACATTGTCATATTATATATTTTATAAATCAAATGTTATTATATATTTTATAAATATATATACACATTTTATATAAAAAATTATAATATTTGTGGTTTTATGATAACTATAATTTATCGTCTTCTATAATTTTAAAACTAAATACACAATTTCGTGAATTTTCACGAGTGTTACACTAGTTTAATATAAACATGCTCAATACTCCAATTTACAAGGTATGTCATTTAAATGCAGAAATTTCAATTATATACCCTTGAAAATGTGTTACTAATTTAATTTTTTTGGTTGGGTAGGGATATGTAGATTGGAGAGACTGTTATGTTATTAGGTAATTGGTGGGTGGATGACTAATAAATGGAATTTGGTAAGGGTAGAATTGTAAAAACAAGTAAAAAAGTTACTAAATATAGACAATGTGACACTTTCCTGAATAGACAGAAATGGACAATGGACCATTATTTGTGGGTAGGACCGTAGGAGGGAGTATTGATATTATATTATTTCTTTTTTATTTTTAAAAGTACAATTGTTCGAATAAATAGAATTGCTATATAATAAGTAAAATTTATATATGTGATCTTTAAAAGTAAGTGTACGCAACCTCATGTGTTACACTAGTATATACACTACTAAATAACATACATAAATTCTCATTGAAAACGGGCACTTTTCGTCACAAGCTAAAGACGGATAGTGCCCTCTCACATAATGCAAGTTGCATCATATTTTGCTCCAGTTTGTCCCAGTTGCATCTACACTTCCATTTTTGTGAGAGTAAAGTATCCGTCTTCAGCTTATGACGGTCGACGAATATTACGCTTCACAAGCAAAACTCTTTGAATAACACAAGTGAGACTGAGAACCGGATATAAATATAAGAAAAAACCGTATCAAATAAGGATAACAAAAAAAAAGGGATTTTAAAAACGAATATTCAATATGATTTTCAAAACCATTTCAGATATCTGGTTTTGCTAAGACGGATAGTGCCCCTCACCTAATGCAAGTTGCACTATTCATAATTTTATATGATGCTCCATTTTCTCCCACTTGCATGTTCACTTGCATTTTTGTGAAATTAAAATATCCGTTTTCAATTTGTAACGAATATTACCCGTCATAAGCAAGACTCTCTGATCAAACGTAACATGATTGAAGATCCGAGATATGGAAAGAGGAGTTGCAGCCCGTGGGTCGATCTATTAAGCTCTGAAAATGGGGTTTTAAATTTCTCACTAATATTTACTCGTGATGGTCATAAGCGCTCTAATATCTAGCATCCAATTTAAGCCGATTTATTGGTTTATGAATCGTTACAAGCAGGACTTCTTATTCTTTCTCAACTAGAAATAGGGTTTTAATAATAGTACATGTATTAAATTTGGGTTTGGGATTTATTGTAGCAGAAATATCTGTCACCAAAATAATGTACGACACCATCTTAAAATTATTTTGCTTAAAACGCGTAATAATTTATGAGACAATTACATTAAACACAAATCCTTATTTGTAACGGACTGACAATCACAGGTTATGATGACTCTCACATGTCACTGCCGGTCAATGATGTTAAACGGAAAAGCTTGTGATTCTCGCAAGAAAAACTCGTTAATAAACAGAGACATGATAACCAACTTTTAATGTAAATTTCCACCTGAGTATCAATCTATATAATTGATTTCAATTCCGTCACTAGCTCATAACTAAGCTGATAATCAACAGTGTCGTCAATGCGGGGAGCCGGTGAAACAAGACCCAAAAACAGTTCAAAAAAAAGACGTGAAACAAACTAGTGGTTTCTTTGGGATCATCTGACACGGTTTTCTCGAGGTCAAGTCGTTAATTGAGACGATATTTGTTGCGAAATCAGGAGATGGGCGGGACAATAATTTCTTCCACCATGGCTGCTTCATCTTCTTGTAGGGAATCACATCATGGAAGAAGGTATACGATTCTAGACTCGTGCTAACATCATGAACCTCCTTCGATCGAAGAAATACGAATTAATTTCCAATATAAAGCTGCTAAATATAATAAATAAACAAAAGACAATAGCAACCCATGAAACAAAATTCTCGACATAATATACAGGATAGTCATAGCGTCACTCGGAAATATACTACTATAAATAACCTGAAAAACACCGTAAAAAAAAGCTAACCCGGTCAAAATAATGCTCGAACATCGTTGAGTGGCAGAGTACACCATTATTTACTGCTGGTAAAGTGAATACCAGACTGGTTAAATATTGAGAGAAGATGTATGAACTCATTTTGAGTGAGTTTGGAGGATCTCTTATCAGCATAATCATACTTCTTCAGCACACCCACAAGTTTACTTTTAAAACTCGAATCATCCGCTTCGTCATCCTCGTCCGAAGCTTCTACCTCCATTTCATCGTCGCCCTCTTTTCCGCCATCAACCTCCATGACCTCGTCCCCATTTTGATCGATAAATAGGATTTTATCAACGTTTTCGTCGACTAAGTCAGAGATATCAATAGACACGGTAGTGTCGTCTTCATTCTTGAGTTGCCCTAATGATTCCAATGTCTTGTAATTCTGTTCTAGAGCTGCAACGACTTTCTTCTGCGCAAATATTGAACCTAGAGTTTTGTTCTTCCTGCTAAAACATAGGGATAGCATTCCGTTCCACTCCTTGAGTTTGCCAACCGGAATAGGAAGAGGTCTTCTAGGTTCGATACGAACCACAGAGGAGTCGACCTTAGGTGGAGGTCTAAAATTATTTTTCCCGACTTTGAGGAGATGATTAACACGGGCAAGTAGTTGAGTGTTGACAGATAAACGGCAGTACAGTTTGTCACCGGGTTGAGCAACTAGCCTCATGGCAAACTCCCTTTGGAACATTATGATAGCGCATCTAAAGCTCTGCCTCTGGTTCACATCTAGCAACTTGAACACTAGTGGAGACGAGATTTGGTACGGGATGTTGGCTACGCATATATCAAAATATGGGAGATCACACTTGAGGACATCGCCCTGGATAACCTGCAGATCATGATGGATGAAGAAGTTGATCAGCAAACTATAAGAGACGATATGACAACAGTCTGATCGGACATAACTCGTTGAGATAAATGCAGTAATTTTCTGGCAAAAAATGGTATTTTTATCCAAATTCGTCCCCAAGCGAGTCAAAATGCATGACTGCAAAACCCCGTCAATTGCATTACATTGATTGTTTTTACTTTTTACAATGGCACTGTCAGGAAAGAGAGCTGCTAACACTACCACTGGTGAAAGGCACTGCAGATAGCTTTCACAATTTAAAGTCTAAAATCAAAGACACGGAGATCGTCATAGACATATACTGACTTTGTAATACTCCAAACGACACGAAAGCTGAGGTCTTTCTGCAGGTTCCAAACACCTCTCTGCTCTTACATTAGTTTAGTAGTTAAGACTCACATAAAAAAAGAAACAAAAGTTCCAAATTATCAACAAGCTATACAAGTTAAGTTCCAAAAAACTCCGTTTAATAATAGTCACAAAAAACACCAATCAAATTCGTTAATTATCCATCCAAACACAGCAAGCTACACTATATCATATAAGAACCACCGGTGTTGAAAATAAGGGAGGTTAGCACGAGACTACGAGAGATTGCCTCCAAAACAATTGAAATTTTTCGAAACTTCCAGCTAAACTAAACCCTATTTTCCTAGATCGCTTTATCCCATTACTAGTTTACCCCCTGACCATTTTGAGCAAGCACTGTCTCACATTAAATTACGGAGCAAGTCTCCTATAATGTGAGAGGTCTCACCCTAACATTATTGTGAGTACATCTCACACGAGATCAGTGGACAATATTAGCAAGCATAACGATATATCCGGGTTCCGTCTCATATTAAGATTAATGGCAAGCAATCATCTATTCTATGGTCGTACAGTTTAATGTGAATCATAGATGCTATCATAGCGTCAAAACCATAACTCGCTGAGAGTCTGAGATAGATGTCGTATATTTTTGTTACAAACTCGTATTCTTGTTTAAAGTCCTCAAGCAATTCTAATTGCACGACTGCAAAACCTGTCAATTACATTACGTCTACACTGTCATGGAAGCGAGCTGCTACACTACCACCAGCGAAACAACTCCATATAGTTTTCCCAAACCAAACTCAAACATCAACAACTCGAGATCATCACACACATTTAGCAACTTGGTATTTACTCTAAACAACACGAAAGCTGAAGTCTTTCTGCAGGTACAAAACCACCTCCCCGCTCCCACACCAGCTTAGTAGTTCAGAGACTCAAAAACAAAATCACACAAAATGTCGCTAATCATACATCATAAGTCACAACCCAATGCATACCCACCCGAAGTTTCAACAAGCCATACAAGTTAAGCTCCAAAAATCCCCTCATCTAACATTATTCACAATAAACAACAATCAAGTAGTTTAATTTTCGAAACACAGTAAACTAACCCTATACCAAAACATACAAACATCAAATTAAAAGCATCTGAGCTAAAAACAACTAGAGGCTAGCAGAGACAATCGCCCCCTAACAGTGAAAAAATCGAGTCTTTAGCTAAAACTATCGATTTTCTTCTCCTAACTTACTTTTATCCTACACTAACTCGCGCCTTCTAGCAATCTTGCCCAAGTCTCCTAAGATCCCATATCATATTAAATTAGTTTGGGACAACTATTATTCATTATTGTAAGACCGTCTTACACGAGAATTAGTAACTATAAATCCATCCCCTCCCTACATCCCAATCATTTGTATACCTTTAATTAATGCAAGGCCGTCTCATCTAATAATTCATAAACAACATTAATTATACAATAATTAATAAACAATCTTACACTCTCCGTCACAAACGATTGAGACCGAGAGGGAATTAATAACCAATATTACTACAATACTACCTCCATCCCAATCATTTATCCAATGGAGCCAAACCCTCATTACTCTTTGGTTATCGATTATAATGGAATAGCGGTATTCTATTGTGAAGTAGCGGTCCTTTGATACAGTTCACAAGGGTAAGGCCAGCAATTTGCAATTTGCAATTTGCAGGAGCTATCGAGGCACTGGAGTAACATTGTTGCATAATAAAAAAAGTAAACAAATGATCATAACAAAACTATAAATCCCGACTCGGCCACTAAAAAAGGTAAAACGAACCTGAAGACGATTAGAAAGAGGAGTGCCTTGAAACCGACGTTGAAGTTCAAGAACCATACGAGAATCCAATTCAACAGCAACAACTTTCTTACCAGCTTCAACAAGTTTTTTAGTTAAATTACCAGTACCAGGACCAATCTCAAGAATAACATCAGTAGGTTTAATACCAGCTTTTTGAACAATTGATTCAACTAACATTGGATTTTTAAGAATATGTTGTCCTTTTGATTTATGAAAAGGTATTCCTCCTTGAAAATGGCTGCTACTTCCTCCTTTTGGTTTCTCTTTCCTTATCTTTCCTCCCGCCATTTTTGTGGGTTTTCGAAGGTTTTTGATATTTGGTTTTGATAAACTGATAATGCTGAATGAAGGCAGAAAAGCCGTGAATATTTCTATAGGTTTCGGCGGAGAGGTGTAGTTTTGGAGGAAGACGAGGAAGAGAAATATTATTATATTGGGCTTTGAAGGGAAATATTATTATATTGGGCTTAGTTGTGATTTCAGCCTGCCCCAATTACTCGCTCCCATTACCAACATACACAAATCACGGATTATAAGGTCATGTCATGCAATATAATGCGTATCCGTCTACAGTGTAAAACGGGTTAAAGGTTACAAAGCCGGATTAACTAAGCGAAAATAGAAGTGGTAAAAGAAAATTATAAATGACAATTTTGTTAGAATATTTGGTTAACATTTTTTTAAATGTGGGTGGTAATTAGCACATTAATATTAACAAATTGTTTTTTTAAAATGGAATAAATTGTTTTCTTCAAAATATGTCCGATAGGACATGATTTTGCCATTATTTAAGAGAAAAAGAGCATACGTCAGATGTATTACCTTAGATATTACTTGTTTGAACATATGTGCTATTTTTTGAGCTTATTACCTTAAACTTTATTTGTTTTGAGCTTATGAGTATTTTTTTGAGTTTACCAGAGATTATAAGTTAAATTTTAATTTTTTTTCGCTTAAAACTAAAATTTAGCTAAATTTTATGTAATTTTTTTAGAGTTTTCTTATAATTTTTTGAGCTTAATATTTTAGTAAATAAATTCATAAATTTTATAATAAAACAGTAAAACTCATACTCTAATTCATAAAACTAAACTCAATTTTTTTATTATAATGCTAAAAAATTAAAAACTGACAGTAATACATCAAATGTATTACACTATAATCCTTTTACCGATTATTTAGGTATTATATTTTTTTTATTTCATCCATTTATTTAACTAATTTTATTGTTTAAGACGGACCTAGCTATCCGTCTAAAATAAGAATTTACGTATATATAATCACAAATAGCACTATACATTCAGATTTATATGAGCACCATACGTACCGTATATCTAATACAAATCTAATTGAGTTTATATTCAAATTTTTTCAAGCTTTTAACAATTTTTTCTTGCATTATAATTTTTTAGTGTTAAAATTAATTTTTTTTAGTTTTATATGTATTATTTTTGAGTTTTAATATAATGTTCTGATTTACAATTTTTTTTATAATGACGCTCAAATTCTTTTTAATAAAGCTCGTAAAATAGATGCATAAGCTCAAATTCTTTAATATAAAACTCAAAATCTATACGATCAGATATATATCTTGTTGTAATCCACCAATTGATATACCGAATCGCGAAAGGTCGTTGACGTTTTGCGAAAAATCGTCGACGAAATTCAAAAAAAAGACATTCTTGCCCTTTACCTCCCAAAAACCTCCCAAATTCAAAACTCTCTAAACCCACCCAAACCCCTCCCACCCACGACACACCACCACCACCTCACGCACCACCACTACTCCGACACAACACCACCACCACCTCACGCATCATCGCCGAGGACCACCACCGACGTTTTTGTTGTTTTTGTTATTTTTTCAATTTTTCTATTGAATTTGTGTTATTGTTTGTTGTCGTTATTCTTGTTAGTTGTTATTGTTATTGTTATTGTTGGTATTATTGTTGTTGTTGTTGTTAGTTGTTATTATTACATAGATTGAATGAATCGAAAAGGGTTGAAAATCCGATTGAGGGAGGGGTAGGACGTGCGGGATGAACGTCCCTCATGGGTGAGGGACGTGTGGGATAAACGTCCATGTGGGGTGAGGACGTGGGGGATGTACGTCCTAGGGAGGTTAGGATGTTGGGGATAACCGTCCATAGAGGGTCAGGACGTGTGAAACCCACGTCCTTGGTGGTATTGGACGTGAGGTTTTCACGGCTTCATAAGGTATGGACATGTGGATTTCATGTCCATCCATGGTTTGGATGTGAAATCTACATGTCCCTACATGGTTGGGATGTGAAATTTACATGTCCCTACATGGTTGGGATGTGAAATCTACATGTCCCTCCATGGTTCGGATTTTTTTTTTCGTTTTAACCGTATATTTTCAATTTTAATAGTTAAAAGTTATTATTTTTTCATTAAAAGTTGTTAATTTTGTATTAAAATGGGTAGTTTATATTTAATTGTATAAAAATTTGTTAATTTTGTGTTAAAAAATCTAAATTTATGTTTAAAACTTAATAAAATGACGGAAAAATAAGGGACTTGAAAACTGGCCGTCCATGCATGGTATGGACGTGAATAGTACAAGTCCAAACCATGCATGGACGTGTACTATTCACGTCCACACATGGTGTGGACGTGTACTATTCACGTCCATACCATGCATGGACGTCCAGGATTAACGTCCATGCATGGTATGGACGTGAATAGTACACGTCCACACCATGTGTGGACGTGAATAGTACACGTCCATGCATGGTTTGGACGTGTACTATTCACGTCCATACCATGCATGGACGGCCAGTTTTGCCGTCCATTCCACGCTAGGACGACCAGTTTTCAAGTCTAATTCAAAATTTCGATTGACTTCAAATCGTCTTTCTAAGCCTTCTACGATTAATTCAACCTAATTTCAAGTATAAGGCTTAAACATGTAATTCAACAAAAAATAATTGAAAAAAAAAAATTTAAGATTTAAGTTATTATCGATGAATCGTTGTCGTCGTTTGACATTAAATCGTTGTCGTTATATGATGTTGATGTTCGATGTTGAAACCGTTTTTTTGGAATTTACGTTGTTTTTGTTTCAGAGAATAAAAGGTAGAGAGAGAGAAAAAGGCAAAAGTTGTCTTTTCTCAAAAAAACGTCGACGATTTTTCGCAAAACGTCGACGACCTTTCGCAACCCCCTTGATATATAATGCCAATTTCTTCTACTACTAGCTACGTTATTAAACAATTATTTTCTCCACGTTACATTCTTCTTCATAAATCATACTATAAATCATACATTACAAATGATATTATACACCCCTCCAAATATATAAATCAAATCCTCCTAACAATCTAACATAATCTCAGATACATTTATATATATATATACAAAATTATATACGTTTTTACGATAAAATGGGTGATTTTGGGCCGAGTCATCGATTAGACACAAGGAGGGACCATAGCATGGTAACGAGTGGTCGAGTGTACGCGGCTCGCGACGAGCCACCCGAGTTCTTGCCGTACCAAATAGACGTGCCACGGCCGAGCCGTGACTCGAAAAAAGGGAATAAGAAATGGGGAAGACTCAATGATCCGGAGATGAAGAGGAAGAAACGAGTTGTAAAGTATAAGGTTTATACAATGGAAGGTAAAGTCAAAGCTTCTATTAAGAAAGGGTTACGTTGGTTTAAAAATAAAGTCTCCGAGTTGGTTCACGGGTATTGAAAAATAACGATATATGAGACGGTTTTATGATAATCTTATTGTTCCGATCAGACGGAAATTAAATTAGCGAAAAATAGAGGAGGGGGGAGGGAGGGGATAAAAAAATTATGAGGAATTTGGTCATGTAATTTAATTTAATTTATTTTGTTTGGTTGGTGTAATTTGTGGCATTAGATTAAATGAATATTAGTGTAATTTGTTTCTTAATATTTTTTTTGTTTGGATGATGATGACATTGTTTCATTGTTCATTAATTTGATCAAATGAAGAAATTAAATGCAGTTTTTAAGACGATTGTATAATAGAATTTACGATCATGTACATTAAGTGTTTTTTTCATTTCTTTTTATCAAATTTATTGCATAATGTGCATGCATTGATGCATATTATTATCAGGAAACTATAGCATAAGCTAAGAGAAAAACAATTTTTTAGTTAAAATTTCCGATTTTTTTAAAGTTTACGTTATGTTATTACTTATTTGTTCGGATTTAATTTTCCGTCTTCTTTAATTGTAAATCCCGACTCCGCCTACGAGCTCAGAGCATTGGTAGGGATTGGAGCATCTAGGATTTGTCTTTTGTAACTAGGGAAAACATTATTGCAATGAAAATTTATATTGTAGAAAATCCATTTGATTTAATTATACCATGGATAACAACGATAGTGTGATGTACGGAGTATTAAATAGTACTCAAACTCGGTATTACCGGTGACATATCTCATTTTTTTTTTACAGTAATTATATTGGGAAACTTTTTTTTTTTATAAAATCGGTTTGATTTGTACAATGGATAATGATGATTGTGCGATATAAGAGAGTACTCAAACTCGGTATTAACATTTTCCTTTTCTACAATAATTATATTGTGAAACTTTTATTTCATAAAATCTGTTTAATATATACATAGAATAAGGACGATTGTGTGATACTCAAACTCGGTACTACTAATGACGTATCTTATTTTTGCTGTTCTACAATAATTATATTAAGAAACTTTTATTTTATAAAATCTGATTGATTTATACCATGGATAATGAGGATTCTGCGATATTAAACCGTACCGAAAACTCGGTATTACCAATGATGCATTGACGCATCTCATTTTCCTTTTCCACAATAATTATATTGTTAAACTTTTATTTTGTAAAATCCGTTTAATTTATACAATGAAGATGATTGTACGCTATCAAACATTACACACTCAAACTCGACAGTACTGATGACGCATCTCATTTTCCTTTTCCACAATAATTATATTGTCATACATACTTTATTTTATAAATTTCATTTGATTTATAATTTTATACTAGGAATATCATGATAATTGTGTGATATTAAATACGGAGTAGTACTCAAACTCGGTACTAGTGATGACGCATCTCATTTACCTTTTCCGCAGTAATTATATATCGTGAAACTTTTATTTTATAAAATCGGTTTAATTTATACAATGGATAATGATGATTGTGTAATACTCCGTATTAAACAGTACTGAAACTCGATACTACCGATGACGTATTTCAACATCCAATTGTTCAACAATTGTAGTGAACTATTGAAATAGAGATGAGCATATATATTACTTCCTCCATTCCAATCAATTCTATACATTTACTTTATTCACGTTTGCCAATACCCGTTTTCTTTTGTTAATATCTTTAGTTACATATCGATAAAAATTATAAAACTTTGATATTCACAATGTACTCGGTAAGACGATTTAAACAAGATCTCGCATGACTATCTTTTATGTCATATATTAGAAGTTCATTCGACCTATGAATAGTACCAAAAAAGTGAAATGTATAGAATTGATCGGAACGGAGGAAGTAGATATGTATATTTAAACAACAATAAGACCATGTCTCAAAAAATACGAACATTGACAAAGCATTTGGAAAATTGGAAGAATAGTATCGATAGCAACAAAGGTCAAGGGAATCCCAACAATATCGATAACAATGTGCATACCATTACCGAGGCTTGCCTCTCTGTAATCTACCAACAACCCTAATATTAAATTATTAATATCACAAATTCTCGTTTGTTACGGATTTAAACCCGTTATAAGTTTGTGACGTAAGACAAGCTTATAAATGGGAAATGTTACCGATATTGATTACAAAAACATTTAGGTATATTCGGGTTTATAAGTGATGTGTTTAGACCCTTTACAAGCTTGTAACGTGTTCACGAGCAAGACGGATTGTATTAATATATACTTGATTTTGTTTTACAAAAAATGGTGTTGTATTAATTAATTAACCAAGTCAATTAGCATAAGCATTAAAGCATACGAGAATTCTAGATAGCAAGCAAGTAATTGAAGTCAAAAAACCTTTGGAATAAATTTATCATTTTTATTGAGTTTAAAATTTTCTTATTAGCAAAATCGGTTTTTACAATAATAAGCTAACTATAGAAAAATTATAAAATATTGTAACTAATTATAATAAAACTAAATTTATTCTTACATTTTTTTACGTAAATATGATGTGAATCTCTTGACAATGTACATGACAAAATTTTGTGTTCAAAAAAATTTGTCAAACGATCTAAAAGAAATGACAAGAATTAATCACTCGGGTGATTAAAATAAGTGACGTGATTAAAATAAATGACAGTAATAGACAGCCAAGACCGGGGTCACGGATTTTAGTCGCCAAATTGGCGAAGAACATATAGAATTGAATTCAATTTTTTTTAAGGCCCGCTACATGAATTTTTGTAGTGCGCTTTATCACATTGAGACTGTGAGACATTGTTATTGTTAATGTTATTGTTTGTCTGAAAAAATGCTCGAGACAAAGGGGAAGTGAAGGGGTAAGTAGGTAAGGGTTGTGAAAGGTCACAAACGTGTAACTGGTCGACATATTATTTCTAATGAGATATTTATAAGGTTTTGAAGACATAAAGGGTTGGAAATTAAGTTGTTTTTATAAAGTTTGGGAGATATTTATAAAGTTTTGAATACTACTATTTTCAGGCTTCAGCAGCAGAGCCAGAATTTAAAATTTTTAAGTTAGTGGGATAAAGTGATAATAATATAAAGCGTTCTCAAACAAATTCGATAATTCTGATAATAAACTTAAAATTTTCAAACGCCAACAGAATCGAGCGTCCCTACTAGCTCTCGCCGAGTCACTATGTCATTGCAAATGGTATTTTAGGAAGCTGTTTTGCAGTTTTTCTGAGCTGACCGACCATTTAACAAAATTCAGGTTCACCACTCACATAGTCACGTCTTTATGCACAGGCTTCAGGTTCACCGCATGGCGCATACCCTCTCAATTTGCAAGCTTCTAATCATTGAATAACGCCCACCTTAGATTGTGTTCTTGTTCACCCTCCGTTTCGATGAGTAGTTATCTATTTTCTTTGAAATTAAAACCGACAAACTAATCAAGTATAGCGTTACAACAATTCACTTTCCAAAAGCAGAAATTCGATTTTTTTGGATTAAAACTGTCTGAATTGACTGAATTGTACTAAGCTGAACTGAACTAAACTAAACTGACTAAAAGCGAAATGCTTATCATTTTAATTGGTTGGTTTGCACAAGAGTTGTATTTTGGTATGGATTTGTTTCAAATACAAGCCCATCTTCTCATGTTAATCAACTTATTAGGCCCAAATTTGAATTGAAAATGGAACAATAATTCTCAAATCGGATAATGTTACGCGCATATAGACATACGGTATAAGAAAATAATTTCTATATACCGGTGATTGATATGACCAATATATTATCAAGGTAAATCTACATTCTATCACTCATATTTTAATTGACTAGTTTAACACTCCTATCGTATAAAACCGGATATTCTCCATAATGACGAGGACATATGACCAACAAGAAACTGATATATTATATCGATTGTCAATTGACCGATAAGTCGTCAGTCAAGATAAAAGTATAAAACTACATTCCAATGTTAACTGACTGGTTTTACTTTTCCATGATATAAAACCGTCTCATCCAACAAATTATGAAGATGAGGAGTGCTTCCTAGATCTTTCATTTGAACTACAGCCGCTAACAACTGAATTAAAAGGTCAAGAAAAGCAATAATGAAGAATTAAATAAATGCTTTCAATCATTGAAATAACAGTGTTTTTAAGTCTTAATATCTAAGTTTGAGTTTGATTGTTAAGAAACAAGTACGTTACGTATAACGTGTTTCTGTGTTTGGCAACAAATTTGTTTGATTGTTATTGTTAAGAAATAAGGAGGAAACATGGAGTGCTACTCCACTCCAAAAATCCAACCAATATCTTCAAGTCTTCCGATTCACACCCGTTCCTGCTTAAGACGGAAATATTATTTCACAGTTACGAGTTAACTTATACTCCGTACCTTTCATCTCGGTTATTTGTTTACATGTGCTATTTATAGCGGTCTAATTTATGTCGGGAATATTTCAATAAGACATTTGCCCACTTGTAAAAAAAAATTGGACCCAAAAAACAGTCTAATAATTGCAATTTGAAAGTGATGCACAAGTAACTTTCTCACATGATTGTATGAGAGATTTTCTGCAAAATCGAAAACAATTGGCACAGGAATTCAGGAACATTTCTCATAAAATCAGTTTACGCAATCACTCAACTTGTTTTACTCAAAAAATTATAACAAATTATCATTTTTGACGGTCATATCCGTCGCAAATTTGTGACAGATCATAACTAGTACATTCACGAGATAATTGGGAATTTGGGGTATAACCATAATCAATTAGTCTTGCTTAAGATAATAGTAAAAATTAAAAACGGATTCAAATGCTGGGAGATGATGATTATTAGTAGATTACAGAGTATTTATTACTCCACATTACATAATACATAGGCAACTTTCCTTATTACTACCGCATCTACCCAATCTCGTTAGCACCCTCTCACATGGATTTATATAAATCTATTATTTTAGTTGTCCTGTATATTGTAACTAAAAGGGTGATACTAAAATTAAATACTACCCGATAACACCGTTTCATTTTCCGAAACGAATATTGCCGTCTAAAACAAGAATTTGTTAACGACAATTCACAACTTCTCATTTATTACGAGTATATCCGACACAAGTTTGCAACGGGTTAAGTTCTAAGCACATCGGGAAGACAATACTAAAGTAAAGTTTTCAAGAAGTATTATTTTGTTTTGTCTTATCTAACCATGTGGATAGTATTTGATCCGTCGTAAATTTGTGACGGATATATCCGTTATAAGAAAGACTAACCTAATCCAAGACAAGGTCAAAGAACAGAGAAGCAACAGTAGTGAGCAGCTGTATGGAAACCATGTTACAAGTTATACAAGTTACAACCGTGTTTCAATGCAGCCCCTTGGTTCATCCATTAATCTCTCTCTCTCCAATCACACCGCGTTACAACATTTTCTATTATCCAATTAAACTTTATATTAATTTTAACCTATAGTTTTTATATCTATATCTATATATATACCCATGCATAACTTTATTCCAGAACAACAAACTGCAAGACTTGCAAAAGACATTAAACTTTCATACTACAATCTACAACTACAGCAACATAATTAACATGGGGAAGAAAAGTTCGACATGCGACGACGCGGCTCGTCGAGCATGGAGACTGTTAAGGCTAGCATTGTTATGGGCTAGGAAAGGTGGGTTGTTAAAATGTAAACTTCTGGCTGAGTTAAGGCACATGCCCAAGTATCTTAAGGGTCGTCATAAAGGGTCTAGGGGTATGATTCGGTATGGCGAGCGTGAGCTCTCGTTCGATGATACACCCGTGTTTCATCTTCGGATGAGTCGACATAGCTCGTTGAGGTTTAAAATGCCGTGTATTAGGCCGGAGGTTATTGACTTTGATTACGAGTTTGAGGATGGTGATGAAGGTGGGGATTATGAGGATGTTGGGTATAATAAGGGGTACGGAACGGGAACGGGAACGGGAACGAGAACGAGAACGAGGAGTTTCGACAATGGTGGTGAAGAACTGGTTGAGGATGAAGGGATTGATGTTAAAGCAGAGGAGTTTATTGCTAATTTTTATGCACAAGTGAAGATGCAGAAACAGATTTCATTTCAGAGAAGACAACAGATTGTTCAAGCACTTTGAACAGAGATCGATACAGGGTTCGATGATTCTAAGAAACGTGTTTTGCGATATTATTTCCCCGTTCCACCTTAGATCGATAAAAAGTAAAATGTTGTATGCAATTTTGGTTCTTTACTGAGGCGCTTGTAAATACAGAGTTTTCATATATAAGATATTTTCAGTCATTCCGTCACTTCCCAAAATGGAAAATTAGTTACGGAAAAACGACTAAAAAACTGAAATCGATCTTAAGAGTGATACATTTATAGGGGGATTGGATCGGAATTTGACAGAATGCAGAATGCTTAAGGTAAAACCGTAAAACCAACAGAGACGGAGGGGTACTCCAGATCGGTATTCAAATCTTCCGATAAAACATTATTAGTGAAATGAAATCAGCCGATTTTTCAGCGGATAGCAACAAAACCACGTCTCTACGTCTATAAGAGTCTCGACAACAAAATCAAGCTCAACTGTATATGTGATCTGACAGTGGGTCTTGTTTCAGACCGTCACTTTTGGTCTGAAATAATAAGACGGGATTTTGTAACCATTTTACAGCAAAATGTAACCACGATAGTATGATCAATGTTACAGCTTATGATAAGCTGTTTGTCACCAAATTTGTCAGTCTATACAAATGAATTTATGTACTATTTGACGATTGATAGACGGAATAAAAGAATACCATTATCAGAGAGACGGAAGCTAGCTACCGTTCTGAAAAGTCTTCAAATAACCTTCCAACTGTTTGGTTGCGGCCAATATGAGACCTATAATAGCAGTTTCGGAAGGTATAACATTAGTATTTCATGACTAGACTGACCCGTTTCTTTTTCAGTAGCTGGTTCAAGTGTTTCTCGTCTCAAAAGTTGCATACGGAAATTTACCTAAAAATGGTGCTGAAGGTTTTCCAGGCCGTGATTTAAACTCGGGATGAAACTGAACACCAACATAATATGGATGACCAGGCAATTCCAATATCTGTAACACATTATGTACTTTATCAGATAACGGAAATTTCATATATGAATCGGTAACTCTTAATATCGTCAAAAACTGTTATAGCCTATGTTACTCCGACACTTCAGACTTCACTTAACTGCCGTATCGCGTGTCAGACACGTGTCGGTGTCCGACACGACACCGTGTCAGAGAGTCGGAGTAACACAGGTTAGGTTATCACGAGCCCTACACAAAAGAAGTCGATCTCTGAAACTGTCGGGAACATACCTCCATTCTTTCGCCAGTTTCATCCCTCCCCACAAATTTCAGGCCGCCGTCTTCCAGGGCACTAATCATATTTGGATTTACCTGCATCATACAGTTTTAATATAATTTCAATTGTAGAAACAGTATGACACTACATAAACAACCATGCATCAGCAAGACGAACCTCATATCTGTGGCGGTGGCGTTCATCCACAAACTTCGAGTTGTGACACCTACGGAATACCAATCAATGAACAACAAAATCCGTGACTCCAAATCTGCCTTGAGAAATTATACAAATGTGAACTTCAAATGCAAGTATAGTTCAGCTTACAGTTTAGAAGTAACACAATTCGGAGTCTGGAATAAGGTTCTTCGTGAACCTAATCTCATTGTGTTTCCCATGTGCGTTCGGGATCCCTAGATCGACAGATTACATATAATTTAGAAAGGCAATCAAATATATAATATCACACATTTCTCCATGTCTATTTACAGAATGTAAACTGTAATTTGACATACCTCAGGCATGAATATGACCACGGGATTTGCAGCCTTTTCATCGAACTCTTCACTATTAGCATTTCGCCATCCCAGAATCTACACATTTAGTCGATGATAATTGAAACTCGGGTATGTCAACCAAAAAATATTACAAAGCAGGAAAATAGTACTTGTGGATGTACTTACGGATCTGGCGAATTCTATGACTGAAATCTGCATCCCCAAGCAGATTCCCAAGTACGGTACATTATTCTCTCGGGCATACTTCGCCGCTAATATCATTCCTCCAACTCCACGATCACCAAATCCACCGGGGACCAGTACACATGAAGCATTCTACAGACACATACGCTATGTTGTTAATATTTACAGGATAACTGTTTCTGAAATGCTGACAGCATTTGATAGCAGAACATATGGCATTATCAGCAGCAACGAAGTAGTAACAAGGCTCACCTTTAGAGTTTGCCACGCAGAAGCATGCGCATCAGGAGTCTGCCAAAGAAAAAAGAATATTAAAAAAATCATTATGAACGAGTATAATTTATCTGCAATATGAGATTTGCCATGGTCCGTAACTTTCTGAGGTCATGTCTATTTATTTAGCTAGAGATAATTGATACCAATTCGGCACTTTCATCTTCTAGGTCAGAAGCTGCAATCCAGTCGATAGTGGGGTTCAAAGAACACGCAATGCAGGCATGCAAAAGGGCCTGCACAAGAGTTAACAATAAGTTCATGTAAAAGCATCCCATCATCGGTTTGAGATGCCTAATCTTACAAGAGAAGATTATTCTTTGGTTTTTGTTAGATCTGATTTTCTATACAACATTCTCTTTCAAGTGTTCATTTTCGGTTTCACTTCACTTCCGTTTCTTTTTTTCTTTTTTTCTTTATTTTTTTTCTCTTGTCGGGATGAGAGTTCACCCTGGACGGTTCCAAAGGATGATTCATGTCAGCCGACCCCAAAACATTTTGGGACTAAGGCTCTGATGTTGTTGTTGTTGTATTCTCTTTGAAGTGTCATACGACGTTCTGTTAATGAACTTGTCGTTACCAAATACGTTTCAATGAAGCAATGGCGATAAAGCAGAAGCTCCGAAGGAATAAGAAGTGGTAAATGATTCACCTTTACAACAGACAAGTAAGAATCTTGAAAACCAACATATTTTCCAACCATAGCAATCCTCACCTGCCAAAACGAGATTTTTTAAATACACATCGACAAAAGGGGGAAAGTCGGGAAACATATTGGAAAAATACAAGATTAAGCACTAAATACTAACAGAGGTTGTTAGGTTATCGTAGTTTGTCGCACGGGTGGTCCACTCTTGCAAATCAGGAGCAACAGCAATACTGGAAAATCAAGGGGAAAGAGACGGTTATCGTATGCTCAGAAGCAAATCCCGGGATGTGAGAATAAATTCTCGAAGTCTGTAGGCTATGCACAGGAGACAAAAGGTACGTGATAAAATCTGCTAAACTTACTCGAGTAAATTTAGTTGTCTCAATACAGCCTCATGCGCGTTTTGGTGCTGCAGCAGACAAGAAAGGACAATATGTGACGAGTTTGTGAATTAAAAGTTAGACATAAATGAGACGAGTTTGCGAAATCTGGATATTGACAATAGACCCACCCGGAGTAGAAGTGGAACATGCCAAATGTTGGGAACATCGTGGATGCTAAGAATATTTTCCAACTGTAGAAAGTCATTAACGATTGTCAAAGAACGTGTCACCGCAACTGTTATCATTAAAACATTTCTCGCAGACACTTACCGGAACATGACAAAACTGTGATAGCTTCTCCTTTGTACTGTCTAACAAAGGCTGCAACGCGATAAATGACATTCATCATTAAACGGAATAAAATACTGAGTAAGATCAGCAGACTGTGGACATGCGTTAATAGCTGTATATTTTAAGCCTATGTATAGCCTGGGCAGAACGGCAAGCAAGTAGATGAGGAGTTAAGCCTAATGCTCTCAGTTCTCGAACACTATGTTGAGTAGGCTTTGTTTTCTGCATGTCAAATTACAGGATGAGATAGAAAACTGAAGAAAGAAATAGAAACTGGACACCATGAAACAGTGAAAGCACGCGATCTGAAAAAGATGAAGATTTTTTTACACAAGTACCTGTTCTCCCACGACTCCCAGAACAGGTATGAGGCTTACGTGAACAAGACAAAAATTCTCCTTTGCTGTCAAGGGAATGCAAAACTAATAGTGTCATTGTAGGTCCATAACTATAAAGATAAAATGTGTAATAAATGTGAGACCGTCTCTACAAAAAAATCTGTACTTTTACAGAGAAATCAGAGACCATTTGAAAACATTCAGCATTTCAAAGTGGAAGCAGTTACAAGAAATTTAGACATACCGACTGTAAAAGATAGTTGACGTAGAGCCTCAATGAACGGCATTGACTCAATGTCACCTTCACATTTGAAAGAAATGAGATTTACATTTAGTTCCGATAATATTGTAAAGCACAATACAAAAAAATTTTAGCATCCTTAGAAGCTTACCTACAGTCCCTCCTAACTCTATAACACAAACATCAGCAGGCCCCTGTTTTCCATCAACAGGAACCGCTGCAACTGACTGAATCCACTCTTTGATGGCATCTGTTATGTGTGGAACAACCTTCAAAGGATTAAATGCATCACGACTTGTTCAAATCCAAAATATAAGACATCATCGCACTAAAGATATGTATACAGAATCACCTGTACAGTTTTTCCAAGATAATCACCTTTCCGCTCTCGGTCAAGCACAGACTGTAATGAAGTAAACGGGTTAGTTATTTGAGCAAATTGTCGCCGTCAGACTAAATTTAAGATTTGATCAAATTTCACCTGATATATCTTCCCAGTAGTAATGTTGTTGTCTCTGGTAAGCGTCACATCTATAAAGCGCTCGTAGTTACCAAGATCTAAGTCCACCTTTTTTTAACAAAAGAAACGGAAATCAACATCTGAAAGCTTAAGATTGGTTTCTATCAGCATAAAAGATGAATACGAAACAACAAAGGTCACTCGTTTGTACACGAAGCACCTAAACAAGGTATTACGGGAGGCTATGGTAGTCAGAATATATAAACTGCGAAACTGAGCATGCTATGCAAGCGGAAAATTTATAAAAAAAATTCAGCACTTTAACAAGACACACAAAAGCAATGATTACTAGTGCCCTGCCAATCTTCAAAGCACAAATGACCAGCAGGTGAAAGGTTTTCAACTCATCGGTAAAACGTAGATGACTTGCAAGCCGGTGGAAACCATAAGAATAAGATATCTCGCGAAAGCCATTCATAAGTGTCGGCAAAATACACCACCAGCTCAAACTCCTTAAAGAGACTATTATATATGGGTCATTTTCTGTACGAGGCCAAGTATAGATAAAAGCAAACCTCTCCCCCATCATCTAGTACAAAAACTTCTCCATGCTCAAAAGGCGACATAGTGCCAGCATCTGTGTTTAAGTAAGGATCTGCAATAAACGAAAACTTCTGAATGTATTGCCGACATGAAAACTACTGGAGACAAATGTGGAAAATCACCGATAAGGCGATAACAATTCTCTTTTACAGGAAAAGGGTGCTCTTCAATGGGAATTACTAAGATATACTCCATAACTCCTACGTACAGGGTTAACCAAAAGGGGATAAATCAATACAACACAAAACCCTCTAATCACAGTAAATAAGCAAGAAGGAATTGAGCATTTTCCAAAGTCAATAAACACATTAGATAATACAAAAGAAAGAGTTGAAAACATCAGCAAAACCCTGAAAAGTTAAACACTTCCAAACTCAGTTAACACTAGACAAATCGAGAGAACACCCCAAAAAAGTCGAGTACTTGAGCAAAACCATGAAAAATACACCATTTTCACACTCGATTAGCCTTAGTCCCAAACCGTCCACAGCTCCCAATATCGCTCGATAATACAAACATTCGACAAACAAACAATACAGAAAAAAGTTGAAAACTTGAGCAAAACCCTGAAAAATACACCATTTTCACACTCAATTAGCCTTAGTCCAAAACCATTCACAGCTCCCAATATCGCTCGATAATACAAACATTAGACAAACAAACAATACAAAAAAGGTTGAAAACTTGAGCAAAACCCTAAAAAAATCAATCATTTCCAAACTCAATTACCACATTAAACAATACAAAAAAATGATTTTTTTAGCAAAACCCTGAAAAATTAACACATTTCCAAACTCAGTAAACACATCAGACAAACACCAATAATATGGGGTCGGCTAACACGAATCATAATCCGAAACCGTCAAGGGATTCCAATAGGGGTGCATAACAATGAACATAACCATTAAACAAACAAACATTACAAAAAAAAAGATGAAATTTTCAGTAAAACCCCGAAAATTTAACAAAACAGAAATCAAAATTACAGAAACGAACCAATCTTAATAGAAGTAACACGAAGGCCACAAGCTTTAAGAACAACACCAATACTACTTGCAGTAACACCTTTTCCTAAACCACTTACTACACCTCCTGTTACCAACACATACTTCATTTTTTCAACTACCCTTTTCCCAAATTCCTCTCTTTTGTGTAATACTTGAGCTTTTGAGTGAGTATAACAATGGCGACTCAATAAAAATGGTGTTTTCCTGGGAATTATGTAAGAGGGTAGAGAGATTAAGAAGGTATATTTGTTGAACAATGAAGTTAACATAACAACATATGTTTTTGAGAATCAATTGTGAATGAAGCAATTCGTCTTCTTCAGAATTCTGTTAAATTTGGTAGCAGAAATTATTAGTGTTCACGAAGGAATTTTGAGATGGAAAATGTAAAAAGTTCCACTGCCGGGCATCGAACCCGCGTGTATAAGTATACTGCGTAAAGGAAGTTTGTACTTTGTAGTTTTGTACTTTTGTTAAGTGAAGCGATAATTAGAGTACGCATTTCGGATCGGGTTAAGCAGGCGACAATGAATTCAACACGGTGATGAAAGAGGTGGTTCGGTCCGGTATAACCGAATAAGAGGCAGGTCGGAGGCCAAAATTCCAACACGATTAGGAGACTTGGTATTAACCCGTTTCCTTTTTGTCCCGTTTGTAACTTGACGAGTGGATTATCGATTTATCGTTTAGCGATAATTTGTTACGATTTGTGCGATTGCTGTATAATTAAAATTCCGGGAAAAAACTTCTCGCATAATAAAAGTCGGTTGATAAATTTGTCATCTTTTGTCATTAAATAAACATGATGAGAACCCCTACATCAACAGAAAAAGGTTTTCATATAGTATCATTTTTTTAACTAAGTTTGACAAAAGTAAAAAACCATTACATTATAAAATATTTTAATCATTTTTTCTTCCGTTATCATAACTTAATTGTTAAATACTTTTCCATTATCTTTCCATTTTTCCGATTTAATATATGAGAAGATAAAAAACAAAGTAAATATGATAATTATAATGTTAAGTGTCATGCTTGTGACGAGTATTATGGACTTCAACTCGTATATATGTTGTCGAGCATGCACTTGCCTATACGCCTTTCACCTTTGCGTTACTCATGTCCTTTACTCACACAGTCAAAAAGTCAAGCTTTTTCTAAATACTAAGCCACATCTTAATTTGTCAAACATAATATCTTTGACCAATGAACTTTGTATATTAAATTTACCATAAGAGTTAAATTGTCGAAAGATATGAGCTAAAATGAACGGAACTAAATGAAGTTGAACAAAATTAAATAGAGTTCACTGAATTAAAATAGGCCTAAAATAAGTTCAAAAAACAAGACTAAATGTACTTCTACTGAAAATATTATATTTTACTTTATTTTATTTATTTAATTTAATAGACCATGCAAATGAAAGTTAATCTAATCTTTTCTTTTCGTTTTGTTATACTCAAATTACATCCCAACATTTTTCTTCTTAACTTTACAGCCCTGGTTTGGTGTATCAAAAACAAGTCTTACTGAAAACGGTGACAATCCGTCTCCTCAAGAAGACGGATCAAACGTTACCATTTTAACGTTAAATGTAACTATTATAAATTTTTAAGTTAACGGGTTGTTTTTTCACATGGTCACATTTGTTCTTAAAACGGTGATATTTTGGCCTGTCTTTTTTAGAAGACCGAATTATCCGTCTTCAGTGAGAATTTGTGACAGAAGAATGAATTTATACCAAAGGATTTGAATGTGATTTCAATGGTTGGACTAGACAACTTCAACAACAATAACATCCGTCACTTTGGACCATCAAATCGTTCCTATGATACTTTCAAGCCCGCCATGACAATTAATAATTATACCGTTTCTTTATTTTAATCATTATTTATTCTTACTTATAAATACTCCTATCTGTATGTGAACACATTTCATCACACACTTACTTACAAATTATAAATATAAAAGTATAAAACGTAGAATAACGTACGTTATCTATGGAAGGTGACAATAATAATACGAGAAGAAGGCCAAGAACTTCAATAGATAACCCTCAAGATTCCGCTTCGAGATATCGAGGTGTCCGACGTAGACCATGGGGTAAATATGCGGCCGAGATTCGGGACCCGAAAAGAAATGGGGCTAGGTTATGGTTAGGAACTTATGATACTGCTGAGGAAGCAGCTCGAGCATATGATCGAGCTGCTTTCACTTTAAGAGGTCATCTTGCCATTTTAAATTTTCCGAATGATCAACAATATTATTCTAGTGATAATTCGGGTCAATCGAGTTGTGTTCGAGGAAATACGGAAAGTGTATCGTCGTCTTCGACGGTACAAGATGATCAAAGACAAGTTATCGAGTTTGAGTATGTTGATGATAATGTGTTAGAGGAGCTTCTTGATGTACAAGATGATGTTGGGTTAGATAATAAGCGGGTTTAATTTCACTTAATAATTTACGTTTGTTTAAAAAAAATAAAACAAACTAAATTGTTTGTTTTTATATATATAACTCCTATATCAGATCTCATGCATGCAACAAAATTTAATTTAATTTCCATGACAATTATAAAATAAACGTAAGAATAATGCATTTTGTTAATACATTTTGGAGAAAGAAATATTATTTTTAGTGGATGAACTTAGTTATACTACTGATCTTAACGAATCTTACTCTTTTGTGATCTTTTCAGATCTGCCATTAATTATACAATTATACATAATCAAGCTCGATCTAATGACTAATTATTATCTATCTCATGATCCCTCCATTCTAATTATTTATTTACCTTTGATCAAAGTATGTCTCGTAATAAATAAACATAAATAAATGATTAAAATGAAGGAAGTAAGGTAATCATTAATTACGTCTACAACTTATCGTTAATAATATTTCTAAAATGAAACCTATTGTTTGTTAAACAATACATTTTGGAGAAATAAATATTATTTTTAGTGGATGAACTTAGTTATACGTACTGATCTTAACGAATCTGACTCTTTTGACGATCTTTTCAGATCCGCCACTATACAATTAATTATACATAATCAAGCTCGATCTAATGACTAATTATTATTGGGAGAAATAGGAACATACATCGGAGGTATGTATTACCTCACACTTTTCTTAGTTTTTGAGCATATGTATATTTTTCGGAGCATATGAATATTTTTTTGAGCATATATATATTTTTTGAGCTTATGAATATTTTTTTGAGCTTATTACCTTAAACTTTATTTGTTTTTAAACATATGTGTTTTTTTTGAGCTACTTTATTTGTTTTTGAGCATATGTATATTTTTTCTGAGCTTATAAAAATTTATGAGTTAAATTTGAATTTTTTTTGTTAAAACTAAAATATAACTAAGTTTATATGTAATGTTTTTGAGTTTTATTGTATGTTTTTGAGCTTAATATTTTAATAACTTACTCAAAAACATTATACCAATACTCATAATTTTTAAAACAAAACTCAAAAACATTATTATAAATGCTCAAAAGGTATTAAATTGGTGGTACTACATTGGATGTATGGTCCTCCTATTGCCATCTCACGATCCCTCCATTCTAATCATTTATTTACCTTTGATCACAATAAACCTCGTAACAAATAAAAAAGATAAATAAATAATTAAAATTAAGGAAATAAAGTAATCATTAGTTACATCTACAAATTATCGTTAATAATATTTTTAAAATGAAACCTATTGTTTTCACAATCCATTCTTGTTTGGCAGTTTTCAAAAGAACTCACATCGGTCCACAACACATGCATGAAATTGAGTCGTAGAGACGATTATTTGTCGGACGTCCGGTTATTTGTCTTCTAATAGACCGTAACAATCATACAACAGCGTAACAAAATATTACAAGCAGTGGCGAATCCAAGTATGGATTATGGAATGTCGGCTTGTCGCATGCACCCCTAAACAATAACAAAAAAAATACAGTCCTTCTGCTTTACTACACTAGCTACTAGCTAGTAGCTCATTCTTACATTGCTGGAATATTTGAATCCCGACCTCTAACGTCAAATCCTGCTTTCGCTATATCGAGTCTAATATATCATCATAGGGGGTCAATAATAAGGCAATAAGGAGTAAACCAAAAAAAAAAAAAAAAAAAAATAAGGCAATAAGGTCTTAATCTAATATGCACACGTTGTTCGAGTTATAATATTATTCCATTATTTTCGTTGTTCTTGCTCAAACAGTCAAACACGAGATCTGATCTGGTTGCGCTCATTCACTAAAAATGTGTAAGTGATTGATAACGATGTCATGCACAACTTTGTGAGTTACGTAGGAATGTTACACACATACATTCGATTTTATACATGCCTCTAACAACAGGGAGACGGGACGGTGTGATAATTTATTTAAGACGACTTTTACACATAGTAAATAGAGATAAAAATAAATAATGTTATAGGTATGCCGATATAGAGGAGTACATGACTAAGAGTAGACCCTCTTCTTTTGAAAGCTAAAAAAAGAGTCAAAAAGTTCCCAGAATAACAAAATCTCACAGCCCATAATAACGAAAAAGTAAAACAGAAGGCAGCTCTTATAATTAATTAAGAACAAAATAACACGATTTCAAGTTTCAATAGCATGAGACGGTCTCATACGAGAATCTGTTAATTAACCGTTAAAAGGCGACTGATTACTCGTTTTGCAATATTTCCTAATGTTATACGGTTTTCAATTTGTGACGGACTCTGTTGGTGTTCAACGAGAATTGTGTTCATTTTTAGCGAGATAAGCATCTATAAAACAACAAGAAGATCAACCTTCCGAGTTATCAATTATAAATTAGGGTTATTTCATACGAATAATCCAACATATACCTCATCTTCTCATATTAATGACTACTAACGATTAACTGAGAAAAATCCAACCGTAACCTTGACTTACTTTTTGTTTTTCCTTCTTCATAGTCAAAGTTCAATGAAGGTAACCTACAATGATTTGCAGTAAAAGGTCAGTTGAAAAATGGTGTAGATATCACAATGTGCTTCTTCCAACATCTTCAAATGTTCAAACATATAATTGTGACATACGTTATGGAAACACCGATTGAAAACTGAACGGCAATGATTACATTTTCGAGATGCAGGCAGATAAAGAGATTTCAGTGAAGGTAACCTACAATGAACAATTCACAATTTCATAAATGAAAGTAATGGGAATAAAAGTAGGCTCATGCAAGGAGTTATTTTCCAAGCGATTTTCAGCAATTAATTAACGAAATGGGGTTACTTTTCAAATTTATTACCGAAAATGGGTCCACGTAGGATTGGATTTCCCAAAGCTGTGGTCAGAGTCAAGTCGCCTACCCCATAGCGGCTTGACCTTTAACAACACAAACCCAAATTGAACGGAAATAAAAAAAAGAAAAACAAATAAGAGGGAAGTCTCCCAGCCGGATAACGGTTTGACCAAAAAAAGTGGAAAGTAGCTGTGCAGGACAGCGTTTTGGCATGAATTAAGTAGTTTCACAATTAACAACCAAGTTTTCAAAATTTTGACTTGACTATGGACTGATTTTAGGTCAAGTCGCTCCCCTCCAAAGCGACTTTACCCTGCATTCAGCTTCGGATTTTCACAACTATACACTCCGCATTTGGTCGTCGTCCGAGTAAGCGACGTGGACCCATTTTCGGTAATAAATTTGAAAAGTAACTTATTTCGTTAATTAATTGTTGAAAATTGCCTATTTCGAAAAATAACTCCTCGTGCAAGTATGTTTATAAATTAAATGAAAAACAACTTACAACTCTGCTATATCCATGTAAGCTAGTGGATGCAATGGGGTAGTAGGCAAGATAAGCTTTTTATATTGATTCTGGGATCTGTTCAGAATATTGCGCTTCAAATGAGGGTAAAAAGTTTCCCATATTTTTTTGAACCTCCGATTAGCACCACATACGAAACCAGGCATGTCCTCAAGAAAACTCAAATCAATAACGTCGACTAACGGAAACAACACATCGAGAAATGCCGACAACCATGACTTACAAATCATGAAATCATTACGATATCCCCATTCATACCATCTGTACTTGCTCAGTATTAAAACTAATATCTCATGGTCCATCTCTTCCCACCTTCTATTATTAGAAGGACTACTTCCTTTTTCGCATACCATTAACTTTCGACTCTGTTCATCTCCATCCCTCCCAAACCTAGAACGTTTTTTAGAACTTGTCGCCGCCATCACGCACCAGCAATCTACATTATCATGTTTAAAAAAAGTAAGTTCAAAAAATAATACTGAAAAATAATGGTGCTACAGATTCGACCATGAAATTTGTTGGGTCTATGCCTTGAATATGTTAGTCGCTGCTTCGAACGACTATCTGATTTCTGTATTGGGCTAGGGTTTCTGTCTGGGCTTTATTAGATTAAGTTTAATTGTTTTGTATTAGGTTAAGAGTACTCTACCCTAGCAGTCATACTTTTTTATATCCTTCTGAATCTATAATCTGGAAAACTCCTAACACACCGTTAGTGAACCAACCACGGTGTTAACACACCGTTAGTGAACCACGTAACACATTCTTTATTGTTTATTTTAGTCTTTCTATGTGCTTCCATTATAACAAAATTTAACCAAGAATCCTAGCAAATCTGACATGTTAACACCAAAAATTCATATCAAATCTCATCAATTCCATTTTTGACAGTTGAATTTAGACAACAAAATAGAAAATTAACACAAAATAGTCGTGTTCTGACACTCTGCACATAACTTGAAATTATTATCCATCACCAAAAATTCATATTAATTCTCATCAAATACATATCAACGAATTCAAATACCGAGTTATGGAATTGAAATGAAGCTTTTAGGAACAAGCATATTCATAGTAACTTCATACCTATAACAACAATGTCGATATATCAAATTTCATCTTCATCCAATTTGAGAGACAAGGAGGTGGCAGCAGTGAGAGAGGGTGGAGACGGGCGGGTGACGTTTTTGACGGGTTGGGTAGGGTTTGTTTTTATGGGATGGGTTGGGTCATGGGTGATGTTTTAGGGTTTAGGGTTGGCCAAGGGTTTTATGGTATAGGTTATGGGATAGGTTGTATAATTTTGAGGGTTGAGACGACACTTTTGCTAACTGTCGTCTTGAATTTAGGTAAACTTACATGTTTCTTTTTATTACTCAACTCGATTACCGTCTAAATTTTTTTTTCTTAAGAAAAGACAATATGTAGTTGATTTAGTTCAATGTTGTTAAAAGAATAAAGTAATATTTATTTCGATTTTTCTAACGTATGCGCTAGGGACACATATATAGTATGGGGATAGTCCTTCTTACGGATTACTAATACAAGACGAGTCTAACAACCCATTATAAAAATGACCCTAAGAGCCCACAAAACACAACAAAACCGGATAGGGATAGTCCTTCTCCAGACAACACAACAAAATACTAGACAAATAAAGGGATGTGCTAAATCACGCACATTCTTCTACCCAATACTACACAATTTTCACATTTATTTCGAAAAATACCATCCTCATCCTTATCATCCTCACCAAAAAAAAAAAAACAAGAGAGTGAATAGAAATCCCAAAAATCAACCCACTTCATGTTCTGAATTTTACATTGGATTTTCCGATTTCAACAATTGTTTTAAAATCTGATTTGAATAATCTAAAATCCCTCGCAATTGGTTCTTATTTTACTGCAATTGGATTTCCCGATTTCAGTTTAATTTCAGAGATTGATTGGATTTTAGTCCAGTTCAGTTCAAACCCTAATTGTTAAAACCTTCTTTTTAGAAAAAAAACATCAACTAAAATGAATAAAAGACAGAACTTAATAAAAAATTACGATGAAACGACAAGCTTACGTTTGATATATGCGATTTACGATCCATAATAGTCGAACAAATACGGATTGATTAGGGTTAGAGAGAGAAGACTTTTAATTCTTTAAAAGTCTTTTTAATTCTTTTTTTTTACTAAGGACAATTATGAAAATTTTTGGGTAAAAAATGTTGAATTAAGCAAATTAGGGTGCGGAATTTGGCAACCCACATTTTCAGCCATGAGCCACCAAAATATGTTACAGAACTTTCCATCTTCCTCTAAACAGTGCTACTATTTGCAAATATTACGCTCATTATAATTGCTATATATACAAATGTACGCAATATTTCATTCTAACCTCAAAGTTTTGTGGAAAAAAAAAAAAAACAATAAACCAATCATTGCACTACTGTTTCTATACGGCTATATGAGTATATGAGTGCTAAACTAGTCTTCTTGGTCTGGATGTCCAAGTATATTGATTTTGAATTTTGCATCACCATTGTTGTTCACCAACGGTTGTACATTAGCAATTTGGCCTCGAAGGACATTGCAGGTATCAAAAAGGTGTACTTTTCTGGTGGGTTCAGTATTGCCTCCCATTTGGGATCGATCGTAAATATCTTGCCAATTTAGGTTATCAAATTGGGACTGCAGAAAACAAAATACTCCTGTATTGATCCACAAGTCATCCAAATTATTCGTCACCTCAAACTGCGGATTATTCCCTTGTGTATATTTATGTGAAAAACATGCAAGTATGTCATTTACTTGAACCTCTGGATCAAAAATTTGTACCCGTTTTACTTTCTCTAAACACAACTTTTTAGTTAATATAATTTTCGGGAATTGTGTCTCGTTAAGTACCATTCTTATATCTCAGTCCCAATCCGAGAGATCCAATCATTTACGTTTTCTCAATCCGTAGTTCTTGATCTTGTTATCTGCGGCAAGAATGATGATTTGGGCGTCATTTATTAGTTGAGAGTAATTTGTTATTTGTTGATTATTATTCCGTACCACAAATTCGACATTTATATTAGTTCGATTCACAATCATTTGCTGTAATCCTGGTTCATAATGTCGCAAATCTTGCGAATTCCATTTCTGAATTTTACCATGGATGTCTCCAATTACAAATTTTTTAAGGTTTTTTAAGGGCCACATGGGTGAGGTGGTTAGCCATTGTTATTTTTGTTTTTACTGTTCACAAGAAATTGTTATTTTTGTTTTTACGGTTGACAAAATTGTTCTTTTTGCGTTTTCCTTTTTGTTGAAAACAAATTTAGTTGTGAAAAAAATAATAATCTTGGCTACTATTTATAATTGGTTCAATTTCCTTAAAATTCATTAGTTTCCTTAAATTTGTTCCCTTAAATTATCAATTCCATAAATTTATTTTTCTTTGATTAATATGTTATTTTTTATTTTCGTTATTTCCAAAAAAAAAATTCCTTAAAAAAACATGAAAAAAAAGGATTCAGGAAGAGTCTGAATTACTCGGCTTTTTCATTTGTGGTAATAAGTCTTGCTTGTGACGGGTCACTATTTATGACGGATATTTTGTGAGATTAGTGGAAAAAGGGGACCACATATTAATAAGCATTGACGACAAAAGGGACGCGTAAGAAAAAAATTATTACTAATCAAATAACTACATTGTCATAATATATAATCAAAATATATTTTCACAATTTACCAAATTTTTGCTACAATTATTCGTATTTTGCCACGAATATTGTTATATTTATTAGTATTTTGCCACGAATATTGTTATATTTATTAGTATTTTGTCACGAATATCCTTATATTTATTAGTTATCTTTGTTGGGGTAAACCACCAACACAACAAATGGAGTTTTAGTAATTTTTATCCTTTCTGATTTTCTTTCTTCTTCTCTAGCCAAACGCCGCCTTATTCTTTTATTAATTATATTTGGGGTAGCAGAAGCACGACTTATTTATTGTTATCTTTTTTATTTGGGTTAGCGACTGCTATTCCTTGCTACCTATTACTCTATTAGTTTTGCCCTTGGATAAATATACGTTGTAATTTGTTATAGTAAGTATCCGTTGTAAATAATTTATTTCCGTCTATAGAATATATAGGCAATATGGGCACACATCGCATATATGTTATAGTCCGGTTCATTTTAATAAGGTAAGTGTCCGTTGTAATTAGTTATAGTAGATGTCCGTTGTAGATAATTTATTTCCGTCTATAGAATATACCAGCAATATTGGCACACGTTGTATTTGTATATATCAATATATGTAGTCGATAGGGACATACATATCGTAATGCAATAAACACATAAATCGTTTGCGAATTACTTGAGTTTTTCATAGTTGCGATTGTTGCGATTCCCTGCTAGCCTTCCTAGTTCCGCCACTTAATTGCACATTTGCACCTATTAAATTAAGATTTGATTTATAACATACGTTTGTGAATTATATTTTTATCTTTGTCTGCTAATTGATTTTATGGATAATGATAGGTATGGGATGTTACGTGAGTTTATCGATGCATTGGTTAGTTCAATTCGTCTTTTTCGACTGAAACGAGTTCCTGCAACACTTTCCAAGCTTAGTCGAAATATCGAGTTTTTGACAGACAGGTAATTCACAGATGATGCTGAAATGAGATTGAATTACAGTAGCGCTTTGCTTGTTTGTGATTTCGGGTTTGCATTATATTGATTTATAACGAGTGGTATCTTGTTAATGAAAATTATGCAATTCTAATATAATGAAACCGTTTCTATAATTTTATCAGGAGATTCACATTGCATCACTTGGCGCAATTGAAGCACATAGTCCCGGATATTATTGTTGTTAAGAAAATCCGTGTGCAGGATGGAGAGACGGGTTGTATGAAGGAGGAGCTACTCGTTTCTTTAGAAGTTGATGCTGTGGAAACTGATAAGAATGCGAAAGGAAGTGGTGGATATTCTCATCTAAAGCGAGTCTTTCACTCGCGAATCATTGATTATGCTACGACTCATCCTGAGGTATAAATTCATATGGGAGTCTCCCATCGCTTCTGTTGAGTATATACTCATGAGAAACCCGTCAGCATTAATATTGCGCGTGTTACTCAAACTGTATGTTTGCTGTCAGAGTGCTGATGTGCCGGAGGGAGAACTTCCTGAGCTGTTTTACAAGCCAAAACTAGAACCTGAGCCAAGCATGAATCGATCCTCAGTCTTACCGGGAATAGCACTTCAAGGTCCTTCCTTTAAGAGGCGGTTCTCATCCCGGACTCTTAGAGTTCCAGTTTCCGAACTTTCTTCAGCTGTGCCCTCGCCAGAAACTCCCATCAAGGAGACCGCTATTGATACTGATACACCATCTAAATTTGACTCTACTCCTGCGAAATTTGCTTCAACGCCTGCAAGATTGATGGCTGCAACACCTGCATCACGAACACCAAAGCGCTCTCTTACAGATGACGGAGCTTCTAATTTACCTTTCAAGTCAGCCAAGCGTAGGGCTTTGAGATTCGAAGAAGAACAATTATGTCTAGATAATGACAAGGAAATTGATGTTCAAGTCCGAAATTCTGCTGCTTCTAAGGATCTCCTGTCGGTACTTCCAGAGAAGTTGTTGCATTCAGTAAGCGGAGTTTGTCATAATCTGTTACTGTTTGTTTTCAGTTTCTGAAACATCATTGTGCATATGCCGATAAATTAGTTTTAACTAAAAGGGTATGTTGCAGTTAATGGAGAAAGAGCAGAGGATATTAGAAGAGCAGAACCCAATTGTATCAGAAGCACGAAAGCGACAACAGTTGATGGCCGGTGCTCCTAAACTCTTTGACATGATTCAGCTATTGTTTCAGTCAATCAGGCGAACAGTGATGACAAAAGAGGAGCTTATTCACAAATTAATTACAGGCCATTTGCGCATTGTCGATAAAGGTAGTCTTGAATAACTTTTATTCCTTCTGCAAATCGCTCAAATCCAAAATTTCATGAACTCGTTGTTTGCAGGAGAAGTCGAGGAGCAACTTAAGCTCTTACAAGAAGTTGCCCCTGAGTTCATAACTGAGCAGTCCTCTTTCAGTGGCGATACTCAATTGCGGTAGCTTCCTTTGCATCCCTAAATTAATCACTAGTGAGTCCGTCTCATACAAGACTGACTGTTAACAGATGGCTTATATTTAATGCATTTTTTTTTTCTGAATTTGCAGCATTAACAAAATGTCATCTGCTGCATCTATACGAGCCAAACTTCTCGAAGCCATATGATATTTCGAAGACTTATCAGACTGACTGTTTACAGATAGTAAACTGAACTTCCTTTTTTTCACTGTTCATTTATCTCAATTCTCAAATATGTTTTACAGTCTTCAGTCAGAACAGTACTATAATTGGGTAACAGCGTGGTAAGGCGTTGGAGCTACCGAGGTACGTTATTTGAATGCCTGTAGATTATGACTGTAGATTATGACTTAATGCTGGTCTTATCTTTGTGCCATTTGGATCTTGTTGCGCTGTCTGGTCGTTTGAATCAAATAATCGAGAAGCATGTATCAATCTAGGCAGACGGCAAGACACTTCCTGCAAGTTACGTCTTTTCATCAGCGAAAAGACCAGGACAGAAAGTCGTTCCAACAGTCTCCAAGTCAGAGTAGTGATCGCGAAGAAATAGTTCAGCAGATCACTGAGGCTGCCCAACACTTTGGATTCTTCCAGGTTCACTTCTTTTGTTAACTGACTAAAGTTACTCCTTTTCTTCAGTAATATATAGGTCGTCAAAAAACGGTCTGTCTAGGACGCAAGCGTCTTACACGACAATTTTGCAAAAAGTTTCGTTCTTGGCCTTATCCCTATATTTATTTTCTTTAATTCTACAGATGATTAGCAACGGAAAGCTGAGAAGCATGGAGCACCGAGCAGTAACAAATGCAGTGATGGTTTCAACCCTCTCGTTCTTACGAGATTTGAACAGGTGATCTCTATAGATAGTGATGGTTAACAAATGATGTGCTTTCTTTAATTCTTTGTTGTGTTAAAATGACCCGGCAGAAGAATACCGAGTACACAATCTATGGCGAGGAGAATACGATACCTTATTATGGAGTATAACTCTAGTAACTTGGTCACATCACAGGAAAAAAGAATCATGAACAAATAATCCATGACATCTGTGGTTAACATTGTATGCAAAATGAGATTCACTATTTAATTCTGACATTTTTATTCTTTTTGGCAAAAGACTGTAAGCAATCAGAACAATATATGCATCAGCATCACTACTGTCTACCCCAACAAAAATGCCCGTAAACAGCGAAACTGAATATACCCTTTACAGTTTGGGAGGCCGAACTGAGATCGTCCCATTTTTGTGTCCCGTCTCTTATCCCCACTAGTTCTATTTCGTGACATATCGTCCCTCAAACAACTAGTAAATATTGTAATAATTTATGTCATAATTTTGGTCGTATGTTCGTCCATGTAGTGATCCAAACGGAATGGAGCGAGTACAAGTTTATCGAAGTTGGCACTCAAAGTCATTGTCAGGTTCCATTATAGAGTAGAGAATAAGCATATATTATTGTGCATCAGTAGGAAGCATAAAGTGCAAAAAGCTGATTCTGCAAATATTAGTAATAATCTGTTTAAAATAAGAATAAAGGGCATCCTGTACATAATACATGTCTTATTGAATGATAATTAATTCTAACAGACCATCTCCATCAGACGACGAAATGTGCAACAGCCTGCAGACGGGTTCCTGAAAGCATTCAGAACTGCTGTTTGTAAGTTATTTTGCAACGAGATATTAGAAACTGTAAAAAGGGCATGAAACTATAACAGTTAGAATGCTGAAAGTAAAAGATACCTTGAATAAACTAGAACTTTCTGTCAATCATTCTGAGAGAAATAGAGCGACAGTAAGGCGGAGCATGTTTGACAGTCGCCAAACGGTCTTTAATGGGTTTTACCTAGTGAATATTCAACTTTTAATCTCCTGTAACTGCACAGAATGCTAGCTAGAGTTTCAACTAGGCAGAAAAAAATCGACTTTTGCAGATAACAGCTTCGAATAACACAATAAACAAATTCCAATTAGATGAAAAAGAAAAAGGGGAACACTTGGAATATCTTTTTTTTTTAATATTTTCAATTGATTTCTGCAAGTAGAAAGCAGGGTCAGAATTGATCAGGAACATGATACTTCTGTTGTGCAAAAGAATCAAACGACTGCAAAATGTCTACACGCTGATCACTCTACTATAAAATGAAGACATCATTAAGCGGATTTACTTACTAAAGAGCCATGGTTTCCGAGGGTTCTAACTTGGGAGTCGCTTACAGAAGGCTGAGGCCACATCTACTGATGGTGCTAGTTCAGTTAGGATCAGCATTTCTTTATTTCATATTAGAAGCAGCGTTCAGTCGTGGACTGAATGCTCATGTCTACGTTACCTACCGTCATGTTGTAGGTGGTATTGCACTGTTTCCGTTTGCCTACTCTTTAGAAAGGTGTGTTTTAGTCTGCAGATTAGCTTCACACATCTAAACTGCTCTGATGATAATAACTTATCGCGCTGTCTCCAAGCAAACTGAGTATTTGACACTGCAATATTTCTTCTGTGCAGGAAAACAAGACCAAGAATGACAGTAATCATGTTCATTGAAATCTTTCTTTACGCTCTACTCGGGTAGGTCATATTTGAAAACCGTCTCAAGTTTCTAATGTTATATCCACGCGAAAAGTTGATAACAAAGTTTATTTCTCTGCGAAAACCAGGGTGGGATTAACACTAAACATGTACTTTGCAAGTTTAGAATACACTTCACCGGCATTTCTGTCAGCTACAGTGAACATGATTCCAACTCTGACCTTCCTGCTTGCAATTTTCTTCAGGTGGAACAAAATCTAACTACCAGCTGCTCTCTAATATAATACCTTGACCACTTGATCCTGAATTGATTCATAATTAATGCAGGCTGGAGGCTCTGAACTTAAGAAAACCGCAAGGAGTAGCAAAAGCAATCGGAACATTAGTCTCATTAGCAGGAGTCATGACTATAGCGTTGTACCGAGGACCAGCGATTAAGAGCTTGTGGAAGTCGTCAATTCATCTAACAAGAGGTGACTTCAAAAGCGATTGGATTAAAGGCCCGATTCTTTCAGTTGCGAGTTGCATTGCTTGGTCTATATGGTTCACAATGCAGGTATCACATTACCTTTACATTCTTCTGATAAGTGTTTCAAGCAACAACTACAGAATCTTAGTCCCGGAACACACAGACATAGTGATTTGTGTGTGAACACGTACAAGCGCGTGATTTGGAACAATGGCACTACGTAAAGTATCCCCACCATTATCTTTGCAAAAAAGAAGACGGAAAAATGGAAAGTTAGAACCTTTGACAAATAAAAAGGGATGGGAAAGATGCCCCTAGCCATTTGTCATCCAATGGCACTAACAGTGTCGCGAACACCCTGACAAAAATACTTCAAAACACAAAAGAGAAAAAAAAAACTGGCAAGAATAGAATCCTGTCTCCTGAATCTTTTAATCCTCAGAAGTTTTCCAAAATATGCTAGGCTGCTAACAAAGCGCGAAAGTGATAGCAGCATATAGCTAACATAAACTGTTTACTATATGACACGAGTACACGACAGTTCAGATGATATTAAGGAAGTACTTACAACCTCATCATCATCACCTTTGCAGGGATCCACAATGAAGAGGTATCCAGCACCATTGTCATTAGCGACGTGGGCAAACTTCATTGGTGCAGCACAATCTGCAGTTTTCACTTCAGTAGCTGTACGACATCAACCAAAAACATGGGTGTCAACGTCGTTCATGGACATTGCGACCATTCTCTTTGGTGTAAGTTAAAACCGACAAAATGAAAGATATAATCATCATACTACAAAATATAGTTGGTAAATATTTAGTTAATGGTTTTAATTGCAGGGAGTGGTTTCATCTGCTTTAAACTTCATGATGATTATACAATGTTCGAGAGAGAAGGGGCCGGTATTTGTGACAATGTTCTGTCCCCTACAAACACTACTAGTAGTAGTTTTCGCGTACTTCATTCTCGGAGAAAAGCTCTATACAGGCAGGTAAGAATAGCTCAGGAAATGTGTTTCTTGCTTGTTTGCAGCTATGAACACAGTCGCGTGATAAAAACTCTTCCCTGCTTGTTGACTTGTTCAGCATTATAGGAGGAGTTACAATCATCACAGGACTTTACCTGTTACTGTGGGGAAAAGGAAATGATGAAGAAATCAATGTCACAGCTGGAAAGGAATCGCCTCCGTCCATCATCACCCAGAACGAAATAAAGATGCAAATAGACGCGACAACAGAAAGTGCATCACTCAAGCCTTAGACTGTAATACCGCGTGCAGATAAAAAAGAAGCTTTAAGGCGGAACCAATTCGATCAAATTTTGTAAGGTTTATAGTTTCAGAAAAGTTGTCAGTCAATGAAGTGAACATAAAGTCACAGAAAGATCAGAATGTTGTAGGTATGATGTCCATACACTCCATAGTTATAATCCATGTTGAGATTGAATGCAATGTTTGCAAAATGTAATCATTCTGAATACAATACAGTAACAGTCTGATTATTATAAGGCTTTACTCTATGCCAGAGCACGGATCGACTAGAATAAGGTCGGACGGAGTGGGTTGTCGCCTTGACGGGGAGAGGCGAACCGAAGGGTATCAGTCCTAGGTGAAAGTGTAAAATTCGTACGCGAAAAATACGATCCTCAAAAAATAAAGAAAATAAAATACGTGTAACGTGTGTATTAGGATTGGTCAAGAGTGCGGGTCGGCACTGGCAATTTGGACCCGACCGCCACCGAACCCGAATCTAACCCGCCCGCCTCACCCGGGTCCAATTTCTAGAGCCCGGCCCGAAAGGTGACCCGTACCCCCAAACCCGTCCTCTACCCTCCCCAGGTCGGGTCCAGGTTACACTTCCCAAGAACCGGGCCCAACCCGTCCCGGACCCGCCCTGACCCAGGGTGTCCGGGTCCCACACCTTGAACCCGCACCGCCCCTCAACTCGTTCCAGACCCGACCGATCCACACTATTGACCACCCCTAGTGTGTATCCAACTCGTATTTGACTCTAACCGAATTCGAAACCGAGTTATTTGACCAGCCGAGTCAACCTATAACCCAATGACCACGGCAAAACTTCCTTTTCATTTTATACAAGAAGCAAAAATTGTTAAAAAAAAAAGGAAAAAGAAAAAGGAAGAAGAAAAAACGTGGCAGTTTTTTATTGGATACAAACAACAATAGCTCGTATCTGATTGGTAGCTTCAATGGAAGAACACGTTGGCCAAAAAACCACACCACACTGAATAACTTCAACAACAAACTTCACTCTTCTGAGAAATCTTCACACAATCATTCGTCAAATTCTCCAGAAATCTTCACTAATTACTCATAATCGCGATATTTTAATCATATTCATATCAAAATTTGCAGAAATTTGATTAATTTCAAGCTAATTTACGACATCTGGTGATAGATACACGGAGAGATCGCGATTTCTCTCCTCAACAATGGCGTCTCACAAAAAAACGACGAATTTATTGTTCGTTTTATGCGTTTTTTTTGCACGCTATATTCGCCATTGCAGCGTATGTTGATTTTCTCTCTCTATCTCTATTGTGATTACGATTGAATTTGCTGAATTAATGAAGAAAATAGCTGATTTTATGTGATTATGATTAAGTTTTTGAATTATTGATGAAGTTTAGCTGATTTATGATGATTACGATCAATTTGTTGAATCAATTGAAGAAAAACAGCTGATTTTGTGATAAATTTTGCAGAAAGAGTTATTACGATATACTGCAAGTGCCGAAAGGTGCGTCAGATGATCAGATCAAACGAGCTTATCGAAAACTTGCGTTGAAATATCATCCTGATAAAAATCAAGGCAATGAAGAAGCTAACAAAAAGTTCGCCGAGATGAGCAATGGTAATTTGATTTGGTACTTTGTTTTTGTTGAAGTTGTTAAGTTATTGTTGAATATTTTAGTTTTTTGTGTGTATATGTGTGTATGTATTTGATTGGTTTTTGTTTTGTTTTTCGGCAGCTTATGAAGTTCTATCAGATGGTGAGAAGAGGAAAATCTATGATCGGTATGGTGAGGAAGGTCTTAAACAATATGCTGCAAGCGGTGGGGGTAGAGGTGGCGGTGGTGGAATGAATATGCAGGACATTTTTAGTCAGTAAGTTGATTACTTCGTACTTCATATTATTTATGTGGGTATTGAGGTATGATGTAGTTATCATTTGAATAGTTGAAATGCTTGGTGACTTGAGCACTGTGTTTTTTTTATTAGCATTGATGAGAGAATTATGCTTTCTTCGAGTGTGATGTTTTGGCGTCTGTGTTGCTAATTACTTCCTCCATTCAATCCAATCAACCATATTCAATTTTGTACACTATTTACTGAGTATTCACTTTCAATCTGCTCTCAATAGGTAAGTGAAAATATATTCATGTGAGATTTTGTTTGGTTCGTCTTTACGAGTACATTAAAATATACAACTTTTAAAATTTTTGCAATTACATAGCTAATGATTTTTAACGTGTAAAACCCGTGTTGACAAATGTGAAAAAGTAAAGGGCTAGAGTGGATTTTAATGGAGGAAGTACTTGCTAAATGGGGACAATGGCTCAGTGTGCTAAGTGCCATTGATGATGATTAGGAGTATCGAAAAAGTGCTTAACCTTACACGTCGGGACTTATTCTAAAATGTGTCTTCCTTTTAAGTGTCAAACTCATGCTTTAAATTTGTTGCACATGTTGGTATTTGAAAGAGAACGGGTGCAAATTATTGAATGCAAGATGTGACTGTATTAGTTTTAGAATTATAGGAAAGAATTCGTCAGAAAAGTAAAGAAGAGTATGATAGTCATTGACCTCATTGCATTTGAAATTGTAGCAGTGAACTGGGATCGACTGGTTAACTTTAAAAAACAGTCATTGTTGAGGGAAGTGATGAGGACTCCGAGTAGATTTTGAAAATTTGTGTCTGGTTTCATGGATGTTACACTGTGTTATTGCACAAAACTTGTGTGGGATTGGTGTTCATCTATTGGCATTTCACTCAATTGTACACGACAGGGTTAAAATGCTCCTTCTCGCACAATTTACTTCCTCCAATGAGATTTGAAACATTACTAATTGGGGAAGTGTAGTATGTCCTTATGTGTATTGCGCTGTCTTAATCAACTATTTTACTGGTCTCTGAGGTGGGAAGTGATTGTAGAACGGTGGAATATGAGGTCCTTTGAGATCATATTTACCAATTATTGTTCTGTCAGCTGCAGTTTGTAACTTTGTATGTATCTGTTCTTGTGAAGCTGTTTCCATAGTGAGCATTAGATGCTCTCTGATTATTTTCTGTGTAATTTTATATGTGCACGACAAGTTAGATAGATTTTAATTGATTCACTTGTTGGTTCTCAAATTTTGGTACTTATTCTAGATTCTTCGGAGGTGGTGGTATGGAGGAGGAAGAGGAAGAGAAAGTAGTGAAAGGGGACGACGTTATTGTAGATCTAGAAGCATCCTTGGAAGATCTCTACATGGGAGGCACAATGAAGGTAGAGATATGTTTATGCTCGTTGATTTTCCTATTTGCTTGGTGTTTTCTTTTTTGGATCCAGTCTGTTTGTAAATTGATGATGTGGAAACCTTTATGCTACTAGTTTTGTATGCCAATTGTAGTAGCTTTTCTTTTACTTCACTAGAAAAATGACTTCATACACGAGAGAACCCTTCTTCCTTCTCCATTTGTCCTTTCCATACAGTAAAGTAGCATATGATGATTTTCATAGGGTACATGTTTGACACGTCATACCTTTTTTTGACATTCTAAAGTCTTCTTTGAGTTTGGGTTGCATGGGATGATACCCCCTTTTGGTTCTTGTGGGCTACCTGAGATGAAAGTTAGTGTTTTGTTGTGATAAAAATGGTTTTTCCTCTACATATGCTCACAATATAGTTACGTAATCTAGTTCGTGAATATGCCAGGTTTGGAGGGAGAAAAATGTTATTAAGCCTGCTTCAGGGAAAAGAAACTGCAACTGTCGTAATGAGGTTTATCATCGGCAAATAGGTCCAGGAATGTACCAGCAGATAACAGAGCAGGTTATTTCTATCGCACTTTCTGTTATAATAAGTTATTATTTGTAACACTCGCTTGGGTTTGCTTCATTGCACATTACAATCCCCTTGTAATTTAAACAAGTGTGACTGGTAATACATGATATCTACCAGTGGAGAACTTTGATGTTGCACTCTTACTGAGTGTGGCTTTTTAGTTATTCAGTGTCTGTCGTTCTGTTTCTTCTGTTGTTTAGACGTTCTTCAGGCTTTAGTACGTGCTTCACACAACCTCTTAAATACGCACCCGATTCTGATTTCTGCAGGTTTGTGACAAGTGTCCTAATGTAAAATTCGAACGTGAAGGTTACTCTTTGACCGTGGATATCGAAAAGGGAATGAAAGATGGAGAAGTAAGTTTTTGGTGCACTGTTTTAGCATACATCTGGTTGTTTCTATTGAATGGATGGAGTAATATATATTTTGACCGACAATTGATTGTTCGCCATCCGGAAAACAAAATTCTAACTAGGTGGACCTTGCACATTTTTCAGGAGATATCTTTCTATGAAGACGGTGAGCCTAAAATAGATGGGGAAGCTGGGGATTTGAAGGTAGGGGGTTTCCTTTATGATTTTTGATTCACCTGTGACTAATGTTTCAAGATTACCAACATAATCTTAACAACTCGTGTATTTTACAGTTTCGTATTCGCACAGCACCCCATGATGTTTTCGTGAGAGATGGAAATGACCTGCGTACCACTGTTAATATTACTTTGGTAAGTACTATATGCATATAATCTTACTTAACCACCAAGCTTGGTCTGAGTTCAGACTTCCAGTGGCATGTATAGCTGCTGGAAATTGTTTGAAGATCTTGAAAACGCTTTTTAGTGCTCTGTTTACTTAGACTGGCTCATGGCATGCCTCCTCAGTTTTGTGCTTGAATAATGACTCCCAATTAATGGCTAGTATGTCATAGTTAAATTGTTTTTAGCGAATCCAATTTGGTGGCCTACGCTGCTCATTTGGGTACTCAAATCCAAATTCATAATAAAATTTTCAACATTAAAATTTCCATATTAAGATACATTATTATGATTTTTCAGTCAAATCGGAAATTTTAAACCAGTTGATAACTGAATATCCAGTTGTGTGTCTTACTGTGAGTGTATTTTCAGTCGACAAAATTTTTGTGTAGTGCTTGAAACGGTGTATGCTTATGTTACTCTGTGTACTGCTATTTGCTGTGTAGTCGTCTAGAGCCACATTCTTGGGGTTTAGTTGTAAGTGGAAACAAAATAGCTGTGCAGGATGCTGACACATCGCAACTACTAGTTAGGTTTCAGTGGAATTCTCTTGGGCATTGAAATTATTTCATGCATTGTGTTGAAAACTTGAAGCATGTAATCCCGACCTTTCCTACTGTCATCTGCTTAAAGTCTTGTAATCTTTTATCATGGAAAGGCGCTCTATTTTTTGATGTCAGTTGCATGTTAATCTAATGGTTTCTACCTATGTGCATGTAGCTTCAAGCACTTGTCGGTTTCGAGAAGACAATCAAACACCTTGATGAGCATTTGGTAGACATTAGTTCAAAGGTGAGATTCTGCACATTTCTCTATTGTTTTAGCAATGCATCTTATGTTCCTTGCTTGTGTTTTTCTTAGGAAAGTGGCTCAACCCCGGCCATGTTTTGTTTCGGGAATATAAATGTTTTCCGGTGAATATGGGAAAAATATGCTCCCTCCTATTCACCCTAATGTTACCCTTTCATTATAATACTCCTCGCATATATTAGAGAAAAGATGAACTATAGACTGAATAAGAGCGTATAACATAATTCTCGGAAGACGTAAAAAGCCTTTTTTACCCCGAGCCCCCATGTTCTTCTTGCAAGCTTCTCACTCTTTGTAAGGGGTATTAACTATCACAAATTCTTATTGAAGACGGACACTATCCGTCACAAGCTGAAGACAGATAGTGTTCCTCTCACATTATGCAAATGGCACAATCCATGAGGTGCTCCATTTCCATCCACTTGTCTTCCCTCTTGCTTTATCGTGAGAGGAGTATATCCATCTTCAGCTTAGCTTGTGACGGATCTTTAATTAATTAAGTACCTTAATATGGGAAATTTTAATGTAAGGGGCATTAAGTATTAACATGGTTCAACTCGGATGATCTTAGGGCGTTACTAAGCCGAAGGAGGTGAGGAAGTTTAAAGGAGAAGGAATGCCACTGCACTTGAGCAACAAGAAAGGCAACCTTTATGTCACCTTCGAGGTTTTGTTCCCGACTTCATTAACGGACGAGCAAAAGCAAAAGATAAAGGAAGTTCTTGGTTAGAAGATTAGCTTGCAGTAATTTTTGGTAGCCTTTAAAGATGGGCTCTCTGTAACATGATGAACATTTCACTCTAGCTACATCGTTTCTTCGTTTTAATTATTTTCCTCCATTGATTTCAGTTTTACGATGTAGTATTAGGTCGATAGTGAATTTTGCGTATTTGCTATATTTGGAAGGGCTTTTGCCGGGTTGCGGAGCACTAACAGTCGAAAGAACATTATAAAGTTATATAAGCCAAGCCTGTAATCCCCTTTAGATTACTTATTTGGTTCACAAAATCAAATTTTGGATGCTTTGTATCGAAATGGATTGATTTGCTTGTCGTTCTTGATCCTCTTTCCTAACCGCAACGGCGTAATCACAGATTTGTAAAAAAGTTCCGTTCAATGCACTGTGTTGTACGCTAATCCCTTCTTCACACTTCATACGTACAACTAGGGCTGTTTATGAGACGAGACCTCTCGAAAACGGCTTGAACATTTGAGATTACATAGGATATTAATCATATTTTATAAAAATATTTTATCATATTATATTTTTGTATCATACATATCAAATATCATGTTTATTTGCTAAATATTTTACATAAAATTTTTAAACCTTATTATTGAAAATATCAGAAGGAAAAAATTAAAAAATAAATAATTTTATATTAGCTCGATTGGGGCTCGAGCTCGTGTTAAAACCAGCAAGCTTTGTAACAACCTCATTTTTTTCAAGCTCAGTAAGCTTGAGATCGGCACGAGCTCAAGTTTTGGTAATCGAGCAGAAGCCAAGCGCCGCTCGTTAACTCCCCTAACTACAACATTCTGATCTTTCTGTGACTTTTATGTTCACTTCATGGACTGACAATTTTTTGGGAATTATAAAGCTTATATGATCATGATTCATGATCTTGCAAAATTTGTGGTTCCTACTTGCAACTTTTTTTAATCTGCACTCAGGTATTTTAGTCGATACAGGTCACCTTCGTGCCATGCTGGCATTACAACTGAGATCATCAGAAAGAGCGGATTTATCCTCCATATAACAAAGAGAGAAAGTGAGCAACCGTCACAATGACAACAAACCAATGAGTACAAGTACTACAGCCTTCTTGCAGAGTTCAAGTCAAACAATGTCAAGCACATGACTTATTAAAGCAAAAAATGATTAAGAAATTGTCGAGAACTCGAGATTCTACTTCTCATCATCAGATACTTCCTTCTGCTCATAACGACGCTTGAACTTGGCTAGCGCGCCTAAGCTTTGAGTCTTCTGTCTTTTCGCTCTCAAGTGGTAAACCTTGGGTTCTCTGTGAATCTTGGTCATCATCACATGCATCAATCTACCTGTCTGAGTTACATAAGATATCCATTGCATCTGAGGGTGTATTCCTTTCTTCATTTTTTAATTCCTGTACAAGAGCAGAACAACGACTATTCAAAGGGTCTTAAACTGGCATGATGACGTTCGTATTGGCAGTCAGAAAATTAAAGGGAAATAAACGGGAACGTGGAAACTGGAAACTATCCTTTGAACTGGAGCTCAGAAATTTACAATGTGCAGTAAGCAAAGTCGCTATCTCATCAGTTATAACTTATAACCTAAAGCAATGTTGCCCAATTCCTAAAACTAGAGGCAGTCATTTATCGATAAAGTCGAGTAATCATACAGTCAAGTGTAACCCTAAACCCTAAACCCTAAACTATCCTTTGAACTGGAGCTCAGAAATTTACAATGTGCAGTAAGCAAAGTCGCGATCTCATCAGTTACAACTTATAACCTAAAGCAATGTTGCCCAATTCCTTAAACTAGAGGCAGTCATTTATCGATAAAGTCGAGTAATCATACAGTCAAGTGTGGCAGCCAAATAATTCAGAAAATGATAATTCTGAGAGCTAAATGATATGTGGAGTAGCAGTAGTAAATTAGTTAACATTAAAGAAACCTTGAAACCGAATATTCAACTGAACAGCACACAATTCTTCGTCGTGTATCTTTGTTAGCATAAGGCATACGTTCAGCAGGATCTAAACATTTAAGCTGGTTTATAAATTCAACAGTTATACTCGGCCATTTCTGCAATTCTGCTAACCCTAAATCCTAATGGCACTGTCAACCTAATAGAGTATGGATGCAGAAGGTTCTCTACCAATTAATGAATTCAATCAAACTACCCCAATCAAATCTACAATACAGAACTAAATTACCAAACATTCAATCAAATTCAACAATCAAATTTGGGGAAAACGTATGAACAATAAACATACCAAAAAGAGGTCTTTAATGAGGACGGCCGTTGATTCGCCACGCGGCGGTTGAGGGCGGCGAGGCGGCGGAGGCGTGGTTATGGGTTGGATTTAGGGTTTTAATTTGATGTAGGTTTGTTATTTGTGTTTGGGTTGTTTGACTTGTTTCACTCATTTCTCTACAGTTTTTCCGTTTTTTTTTTCTTTTTTTTTTCACCTAATTTTCTCACGTGAAGGCACGTGCCCCACTTTCCCCCAAATCGGGTTGGATTATTGAAAAAATAAACGTGTTGCGTTAGGGTTGATGCATGTAATCCGTTTATCTAATTGGGTCGTGTCCGAATTAAGAGGTCATGACCCATTTAATAGTGACACGAACCCGAACCCGACAAAACTCGACTTGTTTACAGGTCTATAAGCCAAACTGATTGTTTGACCCAAGAATCCGAACATTAAAATAAAATAAAACAAAATAAAATTTAAATTTAGGGGGTGTTTGGTTGGTTACCTTGGAAAGAGAGGAATTGAATATTGAGATGATTTAAGTGTTTGGTTGAATGATTTTGAAATAGAGTTAGATATCCAATAAATTCTAACCTCAATTCCAACCTCAACGCCTTGGAATTCCATACTCACGTCTCAAGCCATACCAAACGACCCCTTAAAAGTTAAAACCGTAATGCATGGCTCGTCAAATCATGGCGCTGAAAAGGAACTACCTACAGTTACTCAATTAGGTATCGTGAACGGCTACGCTGTTATCAAACAAACACTAAAAAACCTCCTTCACATATAATTTTATTCGTCACATTCCTTCCGTTTACACCTAAACCTAATCATCTTCTATCTTCCTCTACTTATAATTTTACCCCTTTGCAACTTTCAAGGTAACCGTAAAACCCCTCCTACTATCTCGATCATTTATTTACTTATTTTAATTCGAAATGTCCCGTTTATTTGTTTAGTTAGTTTTTTATATTTGAAATGTAAAAACTAAACTAAACAAATGTGTTTAATTACGGAATAATACAGTAATATTTAGTAGTGGGTTTTTTCTAACGTGTGTCCTTGCTCCTTAGGTGACATGTTAATAGTCAACATTCACAACATATTCTCGTCTGATTCTTTCCGTATTTAGATTATTAACCTATACCCTAAGGGCGCACGTTTGAAAAAAACCGATATTCTATATTTTATTGAAGGTAAATAATCTATTGTATGCATGGCGTAGATTTGATGTTACTTTGATCAATTTGAATTGACTCCATTTTATTGGACTTTTTGTGTATTTTTACTGCATGTGATTTTCTCAAATGATATTGTTTTGTTGAAGGTAAAAAATAATGGGGCGCAGGCCTAATGGATATAGAACAAGACATGTAAATAATGAGGGTAATCTTCATCAAGTTACAGATCCTTGTCGTTTCTTCAGAATTATTCTCTCCCCTCCTACACAGTTAAAGAAAATGGTAATTTTTTTTATACTTTTTTCACCGTGTCGTTTTATCACTATTTTCCCATTTTTTTGGTTTTTTTTCCTCATGGAACGACCCACTGAACATTTTTTGGTTTGGAGAGGGACGGATTTTAATAGTAAAATGACTCGATAAATTGTTTAGACGGATGGATAGAACACGAATGTGTGTATGACGACGTGTTTCATAGTAATAGATGGATTTTTATAGTAAAATGACTGATAAACTGTTTAGACAGGGGTGGATAGAAGATGAATGTGTGTATATAACGAGGGTTTCATAGTAATAGACGGATTTTAATAGTAAAATAACTCGATAAACTGTTTAGATAGGTGTGGATAGAGCATGAATGTGTGTATGATGACGTGTTTCATAGTAATAGACGGATTTTACTAGAAGATGAATGTGTGTATATAACGAGGGTTTCATAGTAATAGACGGATTTTAATAGTAAAATGACTCGATAAACTGTTTAGACAGGGGTGGATAGAGCATGAATGTGTGTATGATGACGTGTTTCATAGTAATAGACGGATTTTAATAGTAAAATGACTCGATAAACTGTTTAGACGGGGTGGATAGAACATGAATGTGTGTATGACGACTTGTTTCATAGTAATAGACGGATTTTAATAGTAAAATGACTCGATAAATTGTTTAGACAGGGGTGGATAGAACATGAATGTGTGTATGACGACGTGTTTCATAGTAATAGACGGATTTTAATAGTAATATGTCAATTTCTAGGATTACGGAGATACGTGGAGATATCGACATGTTATGATCAGGAAAGAATGAAAGATATCGACGTATTATAATTAGGAAAACATATTTTACGCTATGGACCGACCATCCAACATCAATAGGAATATGACTATAATTAATTTTGATTTAGCATTATTGATTTAGCGTATATGTGTAAGACCGTTTTATCGTAGAAGTTGACCTATTGCTAGAACGCGTCTCATAATGCTCTTGATTTGCCTCCTTATTTGTTGGTAGAGGCTTCCAGAGACCTTTGAAAGCACATTTCGAGACGAGATACCAGAAGCATGCCATCTTACAGTTCCTACAGGCGAAACCCATCAAGTAGCATTGGTAGAAGAGGACTGTAAGCTATGGTTTCATGATGGTTGGGAACAATTTATGGACCGTTTTTCCATCGGCTATGGATACTTCATGGTGTTCACTTATGTCGGAAATTCTAACTTTAAAGTCAATGTATTTGATCTAACTGCATGTGAGATACCTTACCAATGTCATAAACACGGTAGTTCTCGACTGCAAAATGAACCACCTAGTATTGATTCTCTTAGTCCTGAGTTTGGTGAAGAACTCGGTGGTGGTAATGATGACGAGAATGCAGTCGTAGATAACTTGCATTCACCACCAGCAAGCCACCAACAACCTGCAGTAGAAGTTTTGGAATTGGACAGTGGAGATGATGAGATGCAGTCGGAAGAATCGAGTGAAACTACTGCTGATACAGGGGACGAAACTGATGGCTCTGAATTTGGTAAGTCGGCTTATCGGTTTAGACAATTTAAGCGGAACTGGTCGTTACAAGCCAAAAGGTTACATTATTTTTCGGGTTTCTGATATGATTGGCTCAAGAGAAACAATTTAGGGTTTAGGGTTTAGGGTTTAGGGTTTAGGGTATAGGGTATAGGGTTTTGGGTTTAGGGTTTAGGGTTTTTATCATTTCCCGTATTCTTATCGTCCATTCATCCCCTTGGCGGGAACCTTTTAAAGTACTATATATGGTAATCTTGTTGTTATTGTTTTAGGTGTTTTATGATACGGTGGAGATAAGCTAAATGCATTGTAACGACATGGTCTTTGTACAGGAAGCAAGTTTCCTATCTGGTTGAGGAATTACAAGGAAGAAATAAAAAGCGCGGTTGCTGCTGGCATTCACATTCCCTCAAACCCTTTCTTTGTGGCTCTGATTAAGCCATATTCTTTGCATAGGGGCCGCTTCTTGGTAAGTATTTCAATTGTATCTTGTGAATTGTTGTCGCTTCTGCAACGTCTTCTTTTTTCTGCGTGAAACGTGAAAGATGTTACATGGCCAGGACTCGCGCCTGGCGCTAGTGGTTTCAAGCTGAATATATGGAACCAATTTAACTTAATCATACAATTAATACTGGATCAAAAACATTTGATTGCTGCAGAATATTCCAAAAGCGTTCGCTCAAAGATATATGAAGTGTAAAGCAGGAGATACCGTCAAGGTTGGGATGGGCGATGGAAAGGTATGGTTGGTGCGATGTTGCCGATCGATAACCCAATTAACTTGCTCCTTGGGTAAAGGGTGGCTTAATTTTGCAGAAGATGTTGGTTTGGAAATCGGAGATGTCTGTTTTTTCGAGATAACTTGTGTTGAAAACTGTGTGTTTAAAGTTCAAATTGCCAAGTCGTCTTCTATTTAGGCTTCCCGAGTTATTAGGGGGAATGTCCAAATCAAGGCATTGTTGCTCGGAACGTCCCTCGGTTTCTGCTACCACGTGTGCTTTGATACGGACGGCCTCCCGCAGCTACGAATCTTCATTGGTCCTAGTTTGTCACTAGGATCAACTTTTGCTTGTTTTGTGCCCGCCGGTCTAATTGGCCTGAAAGCAAAAACATTGGCATTTCTTACTATTTTATTTTGTTAACGGGTTTATTCATCGGGTTGTGCTCGACTACTCGTACTTCGTACTTATGTTATCTCGACATCGAGGTTTATCTTGTGAATGTACTGAAACAATGTGTTGTGAAACACAATTGAAGCTGTACTATTTCTAAACGATTTTATCCAAACTAAGTAAGTACTTTAACGACTCTCGCAAATAAAGAAATAAAAAGAAGACAGAAATTCAAACGTTAGTGCGTGGCTTAACAATTCGAGACACATCGAAAAGAACCAATTGATAGCTACAGTATCAATGTGTGACAAAACACTGAAAGTACATCACTCAAATTAAAGTCATCATAGGTCACTCCATCCCAATTGTTTATTCACGAATTCTCAATCATAACGATATATTCGTCACAAACTTTTCTTTTTACGCCGGGTGTCCTATCACGTGTCTGGAGTCACATCATGAGGTATGTTATTCGATTTCATACCCGAAAAACAACTATACATCACTTTTACACGATTATCGATTATCGGCTGAATCTGGTTTATAGCACACCGTCAACATCAAATGTCGTCCGTTGTTTTTGAAATATTTTATGTCCGCTTTATCTCACACGTATAATGCAAATTGCGGACGTTTTTGTTCCGGAACCCCATAGGGTAAAAACCGTGTATTAACACTTCAAAATGAGTCGTTCGGGAGGTCGGAGCGGGAACGTTTTTTTCAAATTCGGGTTCCTACCACGTGTCCGAGGTCGTGTCACGAGGTATGTTATTCGATTTCATACCCAAAACACCAGCTATACATCACTTTTACACGATTATTCGATTTTCGGCTGAAGTTGGTTTATAGCATACCAACAACATCAAATGACGTCCTTTGTTTTTTTAAATTTTTGTGTCCGCTTTATCTGACAAGTATAACCATCCATACGATTTTCGGACGTTTTTGTTCCGGAACCCCAGAGGCCTAAAAACCATGTATTATACACTTCAAAATGAGCCGTTCGGGAGGTAAGAGCGGGGAAACGTTTCTTTTTACAACGGGTTTCCTACCACGTGTCCCAGGTCACGTCACGAGGTATGTTATTCCATTTCATGCCCAAAAAGCAATTATACATCACTCTTACACGATTATCCGATTTTTGGAAGAAACCGGTCTATAGCATATCGGCAACAATGATGTCGTTTGTTATTTTTGAAATTTTTTGTGGCCGCTTTATCTTATACACATATTCATCCGTGCGATTTTCAAACTTTTTTGTCCTGAAACCCCAGAAGCCAAAAAACCGTATACTATATGCACTTCAAAATGAGCCGTTCGGAAGGTCTTACAAATACCCTTTTCCTGAGTTAGCGAGTAATTGGCTACAGTTCCAATGTCTGATGAAAGGGCCCAAAGGGGTGAAAGAACGTCAGACACAGTGACACAGCACACTTCCCTATCTCAATTTCAGTCAAAGTCTAATCAAACATAAAATCAATTCCAGATTTTAATTGGGTTATTGAATAATTCGAACCTACTTATTTTCATGAATTTTCTTGAGTTTCTTACTGAAGGTAATAATGGAGCCCAGGGTAAAGAAAGGTAAGAGAATCCATGGACAAAATGAGAGCAATCCTCTGGCTAAAATACCAAACCCTGCTTGTTTCTTCAAGCTCATTGTCTCTCCCACCATACAGTTAAAAAAGCTGGTAATTTTCTTTTTCATTTTTCACTAAATATCACTACTTTTGATACTTGCATGCTTTATTTGATTCCCACATAATTTATATTCAATAATATAATTAGCTACTGATTTTTAACTTTGGTTTTGTATGCTGAAAAATGAGGTAAAATTAGTCACTGGATTGATTGTGTTTAATGAATTATAGTGTTAGTCGTATTAGAAATCGGAGAGGGGAGATTGCATAGAAGTGAATCGTTGTATTATTGATAATAATCGTTCGTGTCTTGAATGATTACATTGGCACGATATTTATACTACGCTCGAGATCTAAATCGTATCAACTATTATAGGCTGAGTAAGTTGATTTATTCAAAATAAACCGACTTAGTTTCAATTCAGTTCAGTTAAATTAAGACGGTTTCGTTCCAAAAGAACACGGGCCTAAGTCCGTGTTTTCAACCAATAATCGGTCACATTTTTACTCTATTTTAGATATATTCATGTGATTTGTGTTTTTGAATGTGGATTTGTGGGCATACCTCAAAGTTCACTACTTTCTTCAGGTTCTGCAAGCCTGTCTCAATCGTTTGTTTACCTTTGATTAAAATACTTAACACACCGAATATAAAAGGTAAATAAATGAACGAGACGGAGGGAGCACAATGCTATGATTTCATGTCACCAACATTTTTTCAAGATTACAAATTTATAGTTTGTCCCCTGCTTTTTTGGTTTTGGGTTTTGGTAGAGGCTTCCAGAGACCTTTGCTAGAGCTTTTCGGAACGAAATCTCAGAAGCTTGTCATCTCACAGTTCCCACAGGTGAAACCCATCAAGTAGCATTGGTAGAACAGGACTGTAAGCTATGGTTTCGAGATGGGTGGGAACAGTTTGTGGACCGTTTTTCCATAGGATTTGGATTTTTCATGGTGTTCACTTATGTTGGAAATTCAAGCTTCAAAGTCAATTTATTTGATCAAACTGCTTGTGAGATATTGTATAGTTGTGATAAGTACGCGAGTTCTCCAACGCGAAGTAGTGACCCAAATCTCGGTGATCATATGCCTGAACTTTCTGAAGAACTCGGTGGTGATGATCACATGAATGTAGACGAAGAAAAGGTGGATTTGCCATCTGCACACCGCGAAAAATCTGAAGTTGATGTAAAATTGCTTAATAAAGATGTTGAGATAAAGGTGGAAGAATTGAGTGATATTGATACTGATGTTGATACAAGGAAGGAAACTGAAGTCTCTCAATTGGGTAAGTCGGCTCAATCAGATTTCACTTTATCGTTGTATGACGGGATTTATAACAGCCAAACGGGTCTTACTATTTGTTCTTTGTGCAGGAACTGAACTTCCTATATGGTTGAGTAATTGTAAGGAAGAACTGAAAGCTGTGGCTGCTGCCGGAATCCGCATACCCACAAATCCTTTCTTTGTGGCTTTAATGAAGTCATATGTTTTGACTAATGGCTTCTTGGCAAGTATTTATTTATCATTGCTTGCATAATGTAGTTAAATTCATGTTTTTGGGTATGAAGGGAGCCACGAGGGCGGCTTTGATGCTGACGGGATATGATCCCAGGTCATGAGTACCACCGCTCATGACTTTACCACCTTAAGCTAGTCGACATCTGCAAATGTAGTTTGAATCTTGAACACGCAATAGGTCTTCACGACCTGGTCTGGGTATCCCGCCATGTATGTGGAGTGGATCATACTGCGTTAAAGTTAAACTACGATCATGTTTACTTTCAGACGATCATGTTTAGGCCTTCAGAATTTTGACTGTATCCATGGATGCAGCACCTTCCTATTGCTTTTGCTCGATGTCATATGAATTGTAAAGCTGGGGATTCCATCAAGATCGAGATGTGTAATGGAAAGCACTGGTTAGTGCGGTGTTGTAAATCCCGTGCATACCTCTCCTTTGGAAAAGGGTGGCTTCAATTTGTGCGACATGCTTGTTTGGAACTCGGAGATGTTTGTCTTTTCGAGCTGACTGATGCTAAAAATTGCGCGTTCAAAGTTCATATTTCTAAGTTGTTTTGAACTAAAGCTGCCGGAGTTCTGGTGTGATGCATTACGAGGCCTGGATAGTTCAGCTCTAAAAAGCCAGAAAGAACAGGGCCTTATTGTGTTTGTATTTTATTTGTACAATGAAGCATGAATGACATTGTACTCGAGGGACGAACCATGGAAGCATGGAAGCGATAGGCGAACTTCCAAAGTTCATGTTTTGTATTGTTTTTGTACTAAGTTGGATTGTCGGAGTAATTCTTGTCCGTCACAACTTTCTGTCAAGATCTCCCCCTGGTCGGAGTGTTTATTTTCATATTGAAACAGCGGGTTTATAACTTATATGTAATTCTTTAACCGCATGTATTTTCAGAAAAATTCGAAAATTATTGAACTATTACTTTTTTTGGTTCTTAAGATTCGGTGCAGGAATTTGGAAATAGCAAAAGTTAAATTTCTATGTATTTCTATGTTAGACCGTAAAACGATTTTGATAAATTTCCTTAAATTTAACACGGAAATCACATGTCTAGTTCTTTGCAACTCATGATTCAGATTCAGGTTCCGATTCATTGATTAACCAAACAAATCGGCCATCCAAGGTTAGATCTAAAAGCTTTTATAGATTTTTTTACCGCTTTGCTAGATTAACCAAACAAGTCGTGTTATACACTTTTGGGTAAATTTGAATAAAAGTAAAAATACTAAAATTGACTTCATTGGACCCAAAAAATATTCAATCGTTATTATGTAACTTTTATATTTATTTTGCTAGATACGAGCCTAAAAAGGGGTAAAAACACCATAAACGTAGATATTTACCACCAAAAGATACACAACAGCAAACAAATTAACAGAAATAATTTACTGGTAGTAAATTTTGGGTAAATTTGACTCGGAGTATAATTTACTGGTTGCAATTTTCAGGAAAAAGTATGAAGCGTAGACGAATAATAGATGACGCAATTGACAATAGTACTTGTGGTGTGACGACAAAACCTCGTACTTTCTTCAAGTTAATGCTCTCGCCTATGTCACAATCTACTAAATTGGTAATACCCTTTTCCTTTATTTTTCATATCGGATTTTCTAACATGTTGTATTTACGTATTTATCGAATTGATTATTCGTCGACTGTCTTCATGAAATTAAGTTCGACATTAATGGTGCTATGACATCTTTTATTGCGTACATTCAAGTATTAAACCCTACCGTATCACATGAGAGAATGTGACGAGTTTTATTTATTATCGTATATATTTAGGTTGTGCCTTGATACCCTATTGTGTACATAGGGATGAAATTGTGTACATTAAACCCTATTTCCCTACCGTGCCACTTGAGAGAAAATGACGGGTTTTTGTTATTATTGTCGTGTGTAATTGGGTTGTGACCTAAGTTATCCTGACTCGGTTTGAAGGGTCGGACACGAGTGCGTATCCAAGTGTCGGACTCTGCTATTTTATTAAAAATCATCAAGTCTTTGGACTATATTGAAGTGTCGAAGTAACATATGTTGTGACCTGTGACAGAGGATTCCGGAGAAGTTTGCAAAGGCGTATGATGACGAAATATGTACGAGTACAAATGTTACCCTCGAGGTTCCGACTGGAGAAACATGGGAAGTTGGAATAATCAATGAGGATAATAAGCTATGGTTTTATGAAGGGTGGAATAAGTTTGTGGAAAAATATTCAATTGAATATGGATATTTCTTGCTTTTTATATATGATGGGGATATGAAATTTAATGTTCATATATTTGATCTAACTACTTGCGAAATCTCGTACCAATGTGACAAACCACGTAATTCCCTTGACGGAATGGAAGTTTATCATGAAGACCTGGAAGCGGAAGAGGAAGAGGAAGAGGAAGAGGATGTTGATGACGACAATGATAGCGATTTTGAATGCTTGGGTTCTTTTTTAAGTGACTCGGATGATTGTTCTGATGCAAAAGTTGTAGAATTGGCTGGTGAAACTGATGACGACGATGATTATTTTGTTGGTGATGACGAGGAGGAGGAGGTTAAATCGCGTGATGGGAGTAGTGATCGTGGTACTAAAGTAACTAAACCAGTTGTCGCTACAAGCAGCACTGCAGTCACTGGTAATCCGACTACTAGTACAAGAAAGATCGTTTTGCTTGAGAATTTGTGTTCTAAATTATATCAGTAAAAAGGTCTTGTTCTTTCTGGCTTAAATTGAGCAGCTCCTTTCAATTTTGTTTGCTTGTATTTCGTTAAGTTGTATTTATGTTCAATCAATTATGTTCGGTTAATCTATTCACAAAATTAACTTTTAATTCAACTAAATTCACTTCATCTTTGTTCCAATCAATTTAGTTCAATTAAGCTCTACTCCAATTAATTTAATTCAGCTCGTTTCAGCCGAAAAGAACAGGACCAAAATTGATCAGTAGCTTACCTTGAAAATGCAGGTCTCCCTGACTGGTTTGGACCATATTCGGAACTGCTGAAAGCTGTGACATTTGCTGGTATTCCCATCCCGAAAAATTTGTTCTTTCTTGCTGCCATACATGTTTATAGTCTTCACAGAGGCCTTTATTTGGTGAGTTTTCGATATTGTTTCATCCATCCTATACCTTGATAAATGAGGATTATGTATTTATGTTGGATAACACCTAACATTTACACTGTTTATAGAAATAGTACCTGAAGTTATTTTTTTTGCCCAACAACACCTAATATTTTCTGTTTTTTGTCTAATAACACCAAAATCAGTTTTCCGTCAAAAAAAGTCAAGATTCCGTCTTGACTAACGGTAAAATTGATTGCCGCTTCTTTCTTTTCCTCTGATGCATTTCATTACCCTCTTCATCATCATTTTCTAAATCCAATTTCACCTTTTGCTAATTTCCCTCCAATTAAATCCTTATGTAACCTGGTCCTTAGTTATTTAATTCCCCAATTTTCAAATTAAAACCTCAAAATGGGCTTACTTTGTCAAGTTTTCTCCTTTTTCCCACCTTCCTTTCAACCAAATGTCTTCTTCAAGCTCATCCTCAAACTCAATAAATCGGGTGAGATGCAATTGTGGCATTCCAGTAGCTGATAAAACATCATGGATACATCAAAATCCGGGTAGAAGATTCATGGCCTGCAAGTTTTACAATGTAGAGACGGGTTTGCGTGGGTGTTGTTTTTTTTTTTTTAAGTGGATTGGCTTATTGAATGAAAATAAATCAATTAAGAATAAGATTCATTGTCAATTACTTTAACAACGCATCAATCGGTGGAGAAGAAAGAATGAAGAAATAAGGTCAAATCAATTTCACCGTTATTTAAGACGGAATCTCGACTTTTTTTGACGGAAAATCGACTTTGGTGTTATTAGACAAAAAATAGAAAATACTAGGTGTTATTGGGCAAAAAAAAATAACTTCAGGTACTATTTTTACAGACAATGTAAATGGTAGGTGCTATCTGACAAAAAACTCCAGTTAGAAACTGTCAATTTTGGTTTTGGCGAGCTTATTTTATAGGCAAATTATACCTCATCTTCTCATATTAATCCCTACTAACGATTAACTGAGAAAAATCCAACCTACGACCTCAATTATCTTTCATTGAATTTTGTCTATTTTTGAACTCTTATTTTCGATAAGCAAGCATGTCACCTTGACTTACTTTTTGTTTTTCCTTCTTTCTGGACAAAAAGTAAGTGAAGGTGACGTGCTAAACTACCGATAATAAGAGTTTAAAAATAGTCAAAGTTCAATGAAAGATAAATGAGGTTATAGGTTGGACTTTTCTTAGTTAATCGTTAGTATGGATTAATACAAGAAGATGGGAGCGCCGTAAATTTGTGGTACCGTCTGAGTCTGAGACGTCTGTCCAATGTTACTGCAGTATATTCCGATGCCATTTGCTAGAGAATTGTTAGGATGCAGTACCAATATTTCAAAATTCATTAAGCTTCAGGGTTCAGATGGAATGCAATTCCAAGTTAAATGTTACAAACACGGTGCAAAAAGCGTATTGGGTCAAGGATGGATTAAATTTGCGCGTCATAACGGTTTAGAGGTTGGAGATATCTGTATTTTTGAGGTCATTCCTTCAAATACAGATGTTCTCAAAGTTCAGGTTGTTAAGAACTCGAAGATCAAAGCTGCCGGATTTAAGTTCTGAATTACTGATGTTTGATCTTGTAAGATCCCTGTACTTCTTCTCTCTTTCTCGATTCATCGTTATAACGACTTCGTACTTTAGATTCAATGTTCCTGTAAAAAGTCGGGACAGAGATTCGAGATTTTATACAAAGTTTGTCGAAATTCCATTAAAACTTACTGCAACAGTAAAAAAAAAAAAAGCTAAAACAAACAGAGGAAATAAAAAGGGGAGTACTTAATTACATATCAAACTATCATACAAATCTGTTTTCAGTTTTCGATTCTAACCCCAAACCAATCCCTTCTTCTCGATTCTTTTACCGACTCTATTAGCTAAAATCACCAAATTAACAGCCCTTTTCATCTCATTTTTCTTCTCTTCTATGGTGTTTAAGCTCGGCTTCCAACCCTTACCCGAAACTGTTCTGCTTAAATAATCCGGCCTCCCAAAACCGTCCGTTTCTTCCTTTTCCTTTTCCTTTCCCGTTTCCTCGGGGGCCAAAATCCCGGTCTTTGTAGTACCCACAACCTTCCCATAAGACTCATCTATAGTGCTTGCAGGACAAATTTTCGCGAAAAATGGTAAAAACTTCGACCTAGACACCAACGCTCTCGACCTAAGCACCGCGTTAGCCCGTAAAAGAATATGGTGAGCCTCTTGGGGTGACAAAAGAGCTGGTTTACCTCTTTTTACTGGAACCATGAGGTAAATTTTATTTACCTCCAAGTTGAAATCAGCAGGTAAAGGTGTTGGCTTTCTTTTTGCTGAATTTAGGTCAACAACCACTTGTTGTGGGTACTCTAACATTAACTCTGCCACCGTCATCGGGTTATCGATCTCCTCGATCGACCCGTCTAAGAGAATTACCTTCCGAGTCGATTGAGAACCATGTGACACCTTGTTTCCCATTATGGTCTTGACACGGCCTGTATGTAAATTGAACGTGTAAAGCTTATGAAGTTATCACGTGAATTTTCCGATATATATAATTAGGAGGGGGGCAAGTTATAGGAAGGTGTTGGTTAAACCGTTCCATGTTATGATAGATTGTGAAGGTGGACTTGGTAAAAAAATAACTAAACAAACATGAATAATGTTACTTACGTATGACATTATCTTTATTGGAGTCGTTAGATTGGATAGAAGTTCAAGTTTACTTTTATTTGCAACACTATTTGTTGGGTTTTGATTATGACATAGAATGTTATTAAATTAGAATTTAGTCAATCATAAGGTTGAACGACTTTTTTTTTAAAAGTAGATCTTGCTTGTACCCATATAAATTGACTTAAACAAAGATATATACCCCGTTTCGGATAGGGATGACCGAATTATGAATCGGGTTTTGCGAGGTTCAAATCTGATCCACTCGGTTATTATATAACTGATCATATTAGCGGATTTGGGGAGAAAAAGGGATGGCAAATGGCAAGTGTTATCACGCGTCCCAAAAATGATAGTTATACGTATAAGTTAGTACCATTTTGTTTGCAATGTAATGTTACTGGTGTAGTGACAAGTGTAGATGACTGATAGCTTGCGGACACGAGTTCAATTCCCAGAAGTGCCTCCCAAACGAAAAATTCCTGCGTCCACCCCAGACTAGGGATGGCAATGGATCGGGTTGGATCGGGTTTTGCAAGATCCAAATCCAATCCACTTATTTAGTGGATCATCGATTCATATCCAAACCCGATCCATATCCAAAAGTCAATGATCCATATCCAATCCACCATTTATTTTTATCATCCATATCCATACCCGATCCATGATCCAATCCAAAACCATATCCATAACCCGATCCATATCCATTTCAAACCCGATCCATACCCATTTCAAAAACCAACTCATACCTATTTGGCTATTTCAAAGCGCACACACTATAATTGTAATTCCGCTTTTTTCGTATACACATTAATATATGATATATATTTCTTGCACTTTTCCCATCTACTTGCTTTCATAGTTAAGGCAGAAAAATGGCCATCATAAAATTACATTTTTAGCGAAAAGTAATACGGAGTAATATAGAGTAGAAGTTGAACTGGTAAGAAAATATAAAACTCCAAATACAAAGAAAATAAAATCCCCACAAAATAAAATTGTTAAAACAACAATATCATGTCTCATGTTACAAAACAAAATAAGAGAATATGGATTTTGATTTCCACGCTTCTAAATGCATACTTTATTAATATTCTTAATAATTTTTTAATTGTTTACGGTAGATTTTCTTAATTTAGCACAAGTTTAAGAAAAAAATTGTTATTCTACTATTATTAAATTAAAATCAAAATTTTAAAGTAAAGAACGTTAAAGAAAAAAGTGAACTCGAAATTTTCATTAACTAACAAATTAATAATAATAATAATAATAATAATTTTGTTAATGTTCAGTTGCTTTTACTTCGTTAGTCGTTACACCTTATTTTTTTACACTTGAAATCTTACTCTTTATTAAGTTCAGTTCAACTTTATTCGATAGAGTCAATATAATTCAACTCTTTCAAGTTTAATTCAGTTTAGCTCAATTGAGCTTATATAAGCTAAGTTTAACTCCTATAAGTTCAATTCAGAAAATTAAAGTTTAGTTCAATTCATACTTATTTTCCTACAACTTCAGCTTCTATAAACCTAGTTCAACTCCAATAAATTTAGTTTAGTTCCTACAGAAGTTCAGGTTCAACTCAGCTCCTCAAAGTTCATTTCAGTTGATATAAGTTTAATTCAACAAATTTAAATTCAAAAGAACAAGGTTTTCTTAATTATGATTAAGTTCATCTTAAAAGATAATTTGAACATTTAGTAGTGATAGTATCATTAGAATTATGAATAGTTTAAGAGCTTTATTATTGTAAAATTTATGAGCTTTAATGTAAATTTATGAGCTTTAATGTAAATTTGTATTCTTTTTAATGATCAAGTTGAATTATGGTGGTGCGGGAATGTATATGGTGCATATGGTGGTGCGGGAATGTATGGGCCCGAGGATTAAACCCCTCATAACAAAAAAAAATTAATAAAAATAATATTTTTTTAGAAAAAAACCGAGATTAATTAATATTAGTATTTCGCTTTTGAAAAGAATCTGGGTCGATTTGGTAGTTTAAATGGGTCTGAATATGGGAAAAAATGGATATGGATCAAATTTGGATCGGGTTAAAGGTGGATATGAATCGGTTTTGGATCGGTTTTGGATCTTAAGTGGATCGGGTGGATCGGTTCGGTTATGGTTATGGAATGGATCGGCGTGGATTCGGTTCGGGTATTTTTTGGGTGGATTTGGATTCGGGTTCCAACTAATGGATATGGATATGGGTTTTCAAACGATGGATTCGGATCGGTAAATTTCCCTCGGATCGGTTCGGTTTCGGTTCGGTAATGGACAAATTGCCATCCCTACCCCTGACTGATTATATTAAATTTGCAAGTGTCGGGATTGGGTCATTTTTTCGAGTCTATATCCAAAATTTTAAAACTTATTCTACCCAATTATAATTTTTCAAAATCATACTTCTGCAGGTCATATATTTTGGGGTGAATTAAGTCTGGTCACTTTCGGGTCATATATTTGAGCTCATTTTCAAATCTTGGATCAACTTATCAGATCAGGTCATTCTAATCGAGTCAGTTTTATCAGATCAGGTCATTCTAATCGAGTCAGTTTTATCATGTCTACTTTAAAATGGTCGAGGGATACGAGCTGGTTGATCGCGAATCATAATGACTGCAAACAGCCAAAGTCACGCAGTAGCATAAACATTGATATTTCTGGAATTCTGTTGCCTTACAGTTCAGTTTCGGAGTTCCCTTTCCTCCCCGTGAAAACGACACCTCCATTAATGAACCATGCTTGGAGATTTGCCCCAATGCTCCTACTCAAAGAGAAGGTTTTGTCAATGTAAAACAATGCCCAAGGTCATGACTCATGAGCATCGCTGCATCGGATTACATATACCTATATATGATCCAGGTGCAACTGTATACTGAAATCTTGAGACCTATTGTACAATCACTTTTTTTATTCGATAGTTTCGACTCCATTGATTAATGCTTTGTTTCTGACACTGCTGATTTGTGGGTCAGTCAGAAACATTGCCATAGTTCAGCATTCGTAATTCTCGGCAACATCTAATGACAGGTTTACTGGTAAAAAAAACCTGCAGAAAATGTATTGACTGTATTACAGTAATCAACAGCTACAGAGTTATAATCAATAATCATAGGCTCGGCCAACAAAAACTCTTATTAAAACGGTACTAACTGGTTACAAGCATATCCGCATTAATCAATAAGCTACTGAAATCAAAGATCAGAAAGCAAAAGTAAGCATCTTTTGGCATGTAATTGGATGAAACGAAATGGTATGGGCACTGAAGGGCGATGAATGTTTAGGCAAGTTGCGGTTCCAATACACCAATGCACCATAAACACAGTCGAATGCATATTTCTTATGGTCTGAACCCCTTTGGATTCGCCTGACATTCATCTTCAATCTATAAGTAATTCCGCCTTGGTTGTCCTTCAAGAACTCGGCTTTCAACACGCTACGTAAACGTAAACCGAAATGATGTGTCTTCAGCATATATGAAAAGATGGCTGATTCTCCAAGCTCGAATACATGGGCATAAAGGTAGTCTTTCTTGTCAATCAGTGTGTATTTTCCGGGGTGTTCGGAGGGCGATGGTGCCGGAGCTAAGCCAGGGCTCGGGCTCGGGCTCCGAGAAGTGGCTGTGACTTGAGCCAATGCAAGGAAGAGGGGAAGCAAAAGTACAAGTGTCAGTTTTGTCATCTTTGCTTCAATTTTGGATGATTGTTTGTACTGATGTTTGTAGTGAATGTGCATGTCATTGATGTAAAATGGTCATATTTATACTACGGTTTTAACGGTTTTTCTAACGTGCCTTAATGATCTACTTGATTATGATATCTACTTGACTATGGAAACAAAATTTCAATTATGAATTGGGTATCACAATATGTTGGTTTCATACCATGTATATAATGATCTACTTGATTATGATATGTTGAGTAATTATGAGGAGATCTCCAGTCCCATATATATATAGAGTTTTACTGATTTTGGTTACGAAACTATCATCATAAGCTTAATTTACACGGCCAATAATAATAAACTAGGTTGTAACCCGTGAAATTCACGGGTCTGTTTTTTAAATTTTAGATGAATATAGTTAATAATATTGAAGATAAACAAATTAATTATTTACGGTGGTCTGTTTTTAACTTTAGATGAATATAATATTTAATAATATAAAAGAAAGCTGATTAATTATATACGTATAAATAAATTTCGAATTATTTATGACACATGTCGGTATGACGGTATACATGAGCTATCATATAGTTGTTCGTTAAGATAATCAAGACTTACAATAGAATTAGTACACCTCTAATTACCCATTGCACCATTTTCAAAACACAAATTCTTATTTGTGACGGCGATATCCGTCACATGCTTGTGACGGATACCGTTTTTTCTCACAAAATACCCATTTTTTCTCTTTCTTGACACTATTCATGTGGTCCCCTTTCTCCATTAACTCGTTTCCGCAAACTTGTAGAGTTGTAGTTTTTAAAATTTCATTCCATAATATTTCTGTTTATAAAATTTTTGCTTATAGTTAGTATTTAGTTTAGGAAATTATTGCCATATCTTCGCCTTTTGTAGATATTATGGAATGAAAATTATTCATGACGGTTTTAAAATTATTTTTCACGGTTTTTTAAATTTTTTTTAGAATGAATTTCAATCCATAATAACTAAAAGATCAGTGTTGCTGTGATTTAGCCTGCTTATTCCTTTTAAAATATTATTCCATAATATTTCTATTTTTAAAATAATTAATTAGAGTTAGCATTTAGTTTAGGAAATTATTCCATGATTTTCGCCTATTGCAGATATTATAGAGTTAATAGCCTTTTGTTTGCAATGTAATGTTACTAGTGTAGTGACAAGTACAGATGACTGATAGTTTGCGGAAACGAGTTCAATTCTCACAAGCGCCCTCCCAAAGAAAAAATTACTGCGTCCACCCCTAACTGATTATATTAAATTTGCAAGTGTCGGGATTCGGTTATTTTTTCGAGTCTATATCCAAAATTTTAGAACTTATTCTACCTATTATAATTTTTCAAAATCATACTTCTCCGGGTCATATATTTTTGGGTGAATTAAGTCTGGTCACTTTTAATCATATATTTGAGCTCATTTTTAAATCTTGGATCAACTTATAGGATCGGGTCATTCTAATCGAGTCAGTTTTATTAGGTCTACTTTAAAGTGGTCGAGGGATACGAGCTGGTTATGCAAGTAGGTGGTGATGGATATAACCGAGTATAGAGATGTGTGCAAATAAATGATATGAGTAGAAGGCAGTTGGGCCGGATTATTAATGAGTGTATGGGTATAAAGTATAAACATAACCTATACGGGCCAGAGTATTACGACTTTACAATAACGTGCCATGTCGAACCTTAGCTTGAAGAACTTGAGTATATATAAACATACAATGAAGCATTAGAGTTTATATATCTTCCTCATAATTAATCAATAATTTTCATATAAACTTGGAATTAATATAATTATTATTAGTATAATTATTAGTAGAATGGGGTGGAATAAGGGCGTCATAAGCATGATATGCATTACCATGGCCATCGCGCTGTTGTGCACGCATGGCCATGACGAGGGAGAGGGTATTGCTGCATTAGATCCATCGTGCCAGCGATTAGTTAGCTCCTCTTTACCGCTCAAGGTGGGAGTGGAAGATGTTTCAAAGTGTCTACGAACTCTGAAACTATCAAATTCTCTAACCCAATTTTGTGACGCGGTTACCAAGGCCTTTAACGTTACTTCTCGAGCTGACGCTCTTAATAAGTTTCGTACCATAGTCTCGTCAATTAATATGCCCGCTTCTCTTCGCGAACTATATATAAATTCGCTCGACTCCCAGCTCAAGACCTGCGATAACTTGTCTTAATATATGGATATGTAAGACTTCGTACGTCCGATTTCCCTTCCGGCTATTTACGTTTGTCTGTTTGAATATGTTACTAAATTATTATTAGTGATTTTGTTTTTATTTGTTGGATGTATTATTCTCAGCACGAGCTATAAAAGAAACGAGTATCTCAAACTTCAAACGTTTTTATATAAAACCGTTTCACACGTGTTATTGTAATGTTAATTATCGTAGAACGGCATTCTAGCAGGCCGGATAACTCGTGAAATATTCGAAGAAGCCGGCTGAATTGGAGTATAAATGTATAATACACAACGATATGAGTTGGCTGAATTGGAGTATAAATGTATAAATATACAACGATATGAGCCGGCTGAACGCAATATACAATCGATAATCTCTCTAAAATATGCGGAATTGATTTTCTCCCTTTTCTTTTACCACGTGTCGTTTATCGCACACCAGCATACTTCTCAAATTTTGTATGACCGATTTGTCTCACCCGAGAAATCAACTGTATGATTTATGAACATTTTTGTTCAGAAACATTAAAATCCCTAACAACGCGTATTATATATTTCAATTTGAGCCATTTCGGGCTATGTTTCTTTTTTTTTCAAGTTATTCTACCACGTGTCTGAGATCGTTTCAAAAGTTACATTATTCATTTTCAGGTCCAAATAAATAGTACTAAACCATTTTAACGGGTATTCGGTTTCCGTCCCTCACTTAAGTCTAACGGAAATGTCATATGTTATTTCTTAAAAATTTGTGAAGCCGATTTATCTTACGCTCGAAACCGTTTGTGCGATTTACCGACATTTTTATTCCAATACCCTAAAATACCGAAAACCATGTATTATATACTCCAATATACAGTTTAACTTGAATTGTTTTGCTCTGAAATTTTCCGGGTATAGAAGGAGGCGATTTGATAATGAATGTATAACGAATATATTCTCCAATAGAAGTCATCCCTAACAACTCACTACATACATAACGAATATATTCTCCAATAATACAATTATGAACACCAACCAGCATGCCAACGGAATTATGATCATGGGCGATTAGTGGCAGATTTTGAATAATTATGTTGATATTATAATTAAGAAAAAAAGGTGCAGAACATAGAATACTATTTGTCTAGTACTATATAAACAAAGAATGAAGTGTTTGAGTTACTGTATATTTCCGTCCGGTTTTTCCGATAGTCAAACAATACAAGAATGGGGTGGAAGGTAGTAATAATAATATGCAGCATGGTATTGATGAGCATGAGCATTGCAGTGGCTAACGGGGCAATATTAAACCTTGATCGTACTAGTCGATCTTGTCAATACTTGCTTAATTCCTCAAACATTAAGCAACGAGATGCTGCAGTATGTCTATACTTTTTAACAAGACTCGTACGATATCGAGACAGCTTTTGTCAAGACGTAAGCCCAGCGTTCGATGCGACTTCCCTCGATGAAGTCGTCACCGCGATTAAAGCCGTAAATTCAATGACTACCGTGCCTCTTAGGTTTCGTCAAGTATATGCAAATTTGCTCACCCAAATTAATGAGTGCTCTTAGTTGGATAACAGGATAAAACTGCGTACTTTCGACTTTCTTAATTTTATTCGACTAGCTTTTATGTATGCCACAAAACGTAGTACGAAGTACTACTCTCTCTTTTGTTATCATTACCTGTTGTTTGTTGCTTTGTTTATTTTGTTTGATTGATTGTATTTGATAATATATAATTATTCTTATTTTTGTTCTTGTTACTGACTCGGTTTTTGTTTGTTTGATCTTGGCATGTCGCCGTTTTTTTATATATTTACTCAATAAAATTTCCTATTTATTATTTTCACACAAAGTTCTAATTCAATTTATGGAAAGACGAAACAGTCGCGTATTAAGTTATATAACGGCGGCTTTTAATCTCATTCAATGGCACCATTACCATGCTCATAAATCACCACTTAATGAGTCATTTTATTTTGATAAATACGGGTTTTTGATGCACGTTTTAAATAGGTACATTTAAGTATTAAAAATAATAATAAAATAACTTTCTAAAAATATAGTTAATTTCTTTTTTTTTGTGACGAGGGGTTTAATTCTCAGGTCCATGCATTCTCGCACCACATGAACCATGTAAACCAGCCTTTCAGGGGTTACAGTGGACAAATGGTTAATTTCTCTAATTTAATCAGTTGTTTAATTTTAAAAGAAATTATTTGTTTCTTTTTTTTCGTGTCTAAAGGAGTGACAGAAGCGAATCTAATGTTAATGACACACATTTAATTATTTATGAAAATTATTTTGTTCAAAGACAAATTAAATAAATGGTAGATTGGTAGTTGCGATGATTATATACTTCGTGGAAGATTATTGTAGCAGGCCGACTATATATATTTGTAGAGATGATCTAGCCGGCCTGGTTGTTACTCCAACGTGCCTTGGATGACTACTAAATTATGTATGATGATTATATGATATTTCGGTTAAATTGAAAATCAACGTGTTGATTCGATAGTAATTTGTAATATTTGACCATCTTTTTAGTGGATTCGACCTTCTTATCACTAGCTAGCTACTTGTTAGTAACATTTTAAAACTACTCGTATTTCTGATATAGATATATGACTTAGCCTTATCAAGGATATGGAACTAGATCGATCCTACGGGTTCATATCAATATTATTGAAATGATAGTTGTATTTATTAAGTTGATGATGGAGAATATGTCACAAGAAGATGATAGTGGGACACGAGATAAAACACAAAATAAAGTGAAAGGGAGTTCGCCTTATTATTCAGTATGAGTAGGTTAGCTAGTTTAGAGAAAATGTGGTGAGGGTGTAACTCTAACGTGCCTATATCGATCTTGTAGACTAGTTCTCCATTCTATTACAATATTTATAAAACAAGAATAATATCAAGTATATAAACAGAGAATGATGCGTTAGAGTTCATTCAATCAAATACTACTACAATACATACATACATACATACATACATACATACATACATACATACATACATACAGACGCAGGCGTTATTAGGTAACGAAGACTTAACAAACGGGTTAAGAGGTACTACAGACTTACCGAGAGAGTCGGTAAAAGATTTACCAAATGAGTTATTAGGTATTAACGAGACAATAGGAAATAAGACACCAAAAGAATCGTGTTTGCGGGAAATCGATACCTACATCCAGACAAATGCTTTGGACTGTCTAATTAACCATAATGATTCAGGACAATCTCTAAGCCGATATTGTAACGTCGTTAACAAGATCATCAATATGACTACCGAAGATACTGAAGATCCGGAACAGCTCAATTCTAAGATTCTAACCCTAGCCAAGGACATCTCCACGTCTCCTACAGCTCACAAAATTTTTCTCGAACAACTTAGGGAGATAATCGACTCTGAACCCACGTTATGCGATCATTTTTAGGGATGATAATAGTTGGGGTTTGGGTTTGGGTTCGGTTTGTGGGTGAAATTAACCATCGTCGTCCGTCGTTATAATTCAAGACTTTGTACTTTTGGTTTTGTTTCAAGTCATTATTGTTGCATTTTGTTTGTTGGATTGTTTATTTGTTCAATAATTAATTGTAATGTGTTATTTATTATTCCATCAGTTACGGATAATTTCCAGTGACTTGTTTATCCTATACCAGTTTTTGTTGTCTCAGTTAGTTGTTTTTAAGGTATGTTCAATCATGTACACAATTTGACAATTTACTTAATCATGAACATAATTTACGATTTTACCCCTCTTCTTTTAAGACCAAACATTTTCAATTTTTCCCACCTCATGTCACTCATCCATTAGACCATTACCGACCTCCTTCCCAAAACACCTTATGTCACTGCCGATCCCACCTACCAACAATCCTAGCAACCACTCTCCCTCACCCGCTGCCACCCGAAGAAAAAAATCCCCCTATTTCTGCCACCACCCCAATTCTCTCATCACCGGCCTCCCCCACCCTTGCTAAACTAGCCTATAAGTCTTCCAGTCGCCCCTTATACGAACCCAGATATATGCGGATCGACATATCACTTCTCCTCGACCACGAATCCTTTACTGAGCGCCCCTCTCTCTCTCAAAATCCGCCACCAAGACCACCAGTCGCCCTATCTCCCGCCACCCCACCTCCTCTTCCCTTTTGGTGCCCTAATTTATTCGCATTCCAGAAATAATTTATAAACCCTAATTTTAAATATTGATACAATAATTTGATGCATAAATAGTTAAACATAGAATATGTATCTGATAAATATGACAATATGTGATTTTAGAATGCATTATCATTGGATAGTTAAGAATTTGATTGATTTTTAAGAAGTATTAGCATTCATAATTGTGTAATTTGACGGATTTGGTAATGTTGGGAGGGAGAGGACTAGAGATAGTTTTTTTAGACAAGGGGGCATAGAATGAAAAAATCATGAAAAAAAGTTCATAAATGAGTAAAACCCGTATTTGAATGAGCAATTGAATTGTTTTTTTTTTTTTATCGTCTTTTGAATAACTAGTTTTACTTCTGTGCAAAAAAAAATGCACGGTCGGTTTTACAACTATGATATACTGAGCTTATAAGAGCAAGTGCAATGGTGAGCTAATGCACTATTAGCTTGAATGGACACATCATATATTTTAAGCTATATCATTTTAAGCAACAATTGCAAACAATGGTTTCAAGCTAGCTTAAATGTTTCCACATGAAACAAAAATTCCACCTTTTTTTTTTAAATAATTATTTTTTTATAAAAACTTTAATTTGATAGGTTGAAATTTTAGAAATGTCCATTTGAGCTAGTAGCTTAATGGGGCTACTAGCTTGATCTAAGCTAATCCAAAAGTAGAGGTACAATGGTTTGGCTACTAGCTTATAACTTTTCATATTTGCAAGCAAGTCCCTTAGCTAAACCATTGCACTTGCTCTAACATAATTTTCATTTTATCGGCAATTAAATTAAAAAGATATATGAGCTAAAATTAAATTAGATAATTGCACCGACTTTGAATTAAATTAAAATGTAATAATAATGAATTAAATACATTTTGTTGTATAGTTTTTATTAAATTTAGACTTTTCTAATTAATGGGAGAGAGGGTAATTAAATCAATAAGGTGGAAGGTGCAGGTCCATACCGTAAAAAAAAATTAAAAAAATTAATTTTTTCAATTTAATAAATTAAGAACCAATCTAGTCTCTTAAATTTCTATTCGTTTTATAGTATAGAGATGATTCATTTTGATTCAACTGTGATGCGAGTCATGCGACTAGTTCACTTTAAGACAATTCATGGGTTGCAAATCTTATTCCTTGCAATCTACTAATCACAATAAGTATTGTTATCTCGTCCGTTTATATTAAGCGTTAGCTTTCGTGTGATTATATGCAAATTTGATTCCCCGAGTACTAAAAATAACAGTCCCTCTATCTCGATGATATATTTATATTTTTTTTCTTTTGTGAGAGAGAAATAAAGTAAGAGTAAATATATTAAAGGAACGAAGGATAATAAAATAACCTTTTATAAGTATTGTTAGTTTCTCTAATTTAACCAGTTGGTGAACTTTAATTTTTTTTTTTGTGACTAATGGAAGTGACAGGAGCGAATATAATGTTATTGATAACTTTACGAACTAAGTTAGTTGACATCTACACTTCTAACTATTTATGAAAATTATCTTAATTAAAGACAAATAAAATAATCGCTATGATATACTACGTGCAAGATTATTATAGATGGGAATAATAACAAAGGTAGGTGTATTAATAGCAGGCCGGCCGGCTGTATATATTTGTAGGGACGATCTAGCCGGCCTCGGAGTTACTCCAACGTGCCTAGGATGACTAACGAAAGTGTACGAGTATATATCGAAGACAAAGTGGTACGCATGCACGTAATAATAATTAGACTTTTTTTTGGTTATTCCTGGAGTATTTCCTACCAAAATAAAGTTTTTGATTTTGATAGACTTGCGTGTGATTGTTGTGTTTGTACAAATTCTTTTCAAACTAATAAATTATTTATGACGATTATATGATATTTTTGATCATATTGGAAATTCGTGTGCAGGTTGTGTAAGATGAGTGACTTAGATGAGACTACTAGCTTGTACGGGCTTAGGCTATGTCGAGATGGATTCATAATATTAGTTGAATATATATATTGTAGACGATTTCACCGCTCTGTAAATAATACGAGGGCGAGTTCGCCCTCTATTATTCGGTATGAATAGATTAGGTAGTTTAAAGAGAATGTGGTGAGGGTGTAACTCTAACGTGCCTATATCGATCTTGTAGACTAGTTCTCCCTTCTATTACAATAATATAACAAAATAAAACACGCAGAAAATCTACTATATAAACAGATGAAGCGTTGGAGTTTATTCAATCAAATACTACTACAATACATACATACATTATACATACATATTCTCCGATATATCTTTGTGATAACTCGTATTTAATTGATACGGAATAGTCGTAAATCGTAATAGTAATATTAATAGTAATAGAATGGGGTGTAAGATAGTAATAAGCATGATGATGATGATGATGATGATGATGATGATGATGATGGTGTTGTTGTGCATATATGAATGTGCATGGGCAGGGTCCGCAGCAGCAGGAGTTAGATTATATTAACAACTTAAGAAAAGAGTTACTATCAGGTAACAAAAACTTACCACCAAATGAGTCGGCCGTAATAAAAGACTTACCAAACGGGAAAGATATTAATGGGTTACTAGGTAATAAAAACTTACCCAGAGAGCCAGTACAAGACTTGCCAAACGGGTTATTCAACGACGAACTAAACAAGGAAATAGAAGAGCTGAAGGAGTTGAGTCGAAATAAGACAGCGAGATATTTATTTATAAAAGATAAGTGTATGCAGAAGATCGGTAACTACATTCAGACAAATGGTTTAGTCTGTGTGTTAAGCATTGATAGTTCAGGACAATCTCGAAACCGGTACTGTAACGTTTCGAACAAGGTCTTCAACATCACTTCCGAAGATGTCAACAAGGTCTTCCCCCGCAGTTCCGAACAATTAGACAGGGCCTTGAACAACCCTCAGGAAGATTATATCAAAGCGTCCTCTAAGATTGGCAACGTCTTAATGGTGGGAGCGGCAAGGCCTGTAATGTATAATAGTTTTCTCAAAAAACTTAGCGTGGTGCTCGACTCTGAACCTAAGGAGCTATGCGGTCAGTTTTAGGGATGACATTGGATCGGGTTTGGGTTTGGGTTCTGACGAGTCAACTTAACCATCATTCATCATTGTAATTCAAGACTTTGTAATTTCGGTTTTCTTTCCGTTCATTATTATTGCATTTTGTTTGTTGGATTGTTTATTTCTTCAATTCTTCAATTGATTGTGTTTATTATTGCATTCCGTTTTGGATAATTTAATTTCTTGTTATTTGTTTATCCTATGCCATTTTTTTGTGTCTCAGTTACTCCTCTACTTCATTTCTTGTTTATCCTGTGTGTTAAGCATTTTATTGTTTTTGCTTCATTTTATTGTAATTCAAGACTTTGTAAAAGAATCGTGTTTGCAGGAAATCGATACCTACATCCAGACAAATGCTTTCGAGTGTCTAACTAGCCTTAATGATGCAGGACAATCTGGAGGCCGATATTGTAACGCCGTTAACAAGATCATCAACATCAGTTCCGAAGATACTGAAGATCGTCTCGCTTCTAAGATTCTAACCCTAACCAAGGACATCTCCACGTCTCCTACAGCTCACAATATTTTTCTCAAACAACTTAGGGAGATAATCGACTCTGAACCCACGTTATGCGGTCATTTTTAGGGATGATAGTAGTTCCGGTTTGGGTTTGGGTTCGGTTTGCGGGTGAAATTATTATTGTTGCATTTTGTTTGTTGGATTATTGTTTATTTGTTCAATAATTAATTGTACTGTGTTATTTATTATTCCATCACTTACGGATATCCTATACTAGTTCTGTTGTCTAAGTTATTTGTTTTTTTGTACTCTTTTGAATAACTACTTTTACTCTTGTGTAAAAAAAATGAACGGTCAGTTTTATAACTATGGATATACTGAGCTTATAATATAATTTTTATTTTATCGACAATTAAATTAAAAAGATATATGAGTTAAAATTAAATTAGATAATTGCATCGGCTTTGAATTAAATTAAAATGTAATAATAATGAATTAAATACATTTTGTTGTATAGTTTTCATTAAATTTAGACCTACCTAGTTAATGGGAGAGAGGTAATTAAATCAATAAGGAGGAAGGTGGAGGTGTCTACCACAAAAGAAAAAGAAAATTATTTTTTTCATTTTAATAAATTAAGAACTAATCAAATCTCTTTAAATTTTATTTTCTTTTATAGTATAGAGATGCTTCATCTTGATTCAACTGTGATGCCACTAGTTCAATTTAAGACAATTCATGGGTTGCAAATTAAATATTATTCCTTGCAATCTACTAATCACAATAAGTATTGTTATCTCGTTAGCTCTCGTGTGATTATATGCAAATTTGCTTCCCCGAGTACTAAAATAACACTTCCTCTATCTCGATGATATATTTATATTTGTTTTCTTTTGTTAGAGAGAAATAAAGTAAGGGTAAACATATTAAAGGAACGCAGGCTAATAAAATAACCTTTTATAAGTATTGTTAGTTTCTCTAATTTAATCAGTTGTTGAACTTTTAAATTTTTTTTTTTTTCTGACTAATGGAAGTGACAGGAGTGAATATAATGTTAGTGACGGGTTTAATATCACCTTTTATAACTTTACGAACTAAGTTAGTTGATATCTGCACTTCTAGTTATTTATAAAAATTATTTTAATTAAAGACAAATAAAATGAACGATAGTTATAATATACTAGGTGCATGATTATTATAGCTGGGATTGGAATAATAATGACAGAAGGTAGGTGAATTAACAGCAGGCCGGCCGACCGGCCGGCCGGCTGTATATATTTGTAGAGACGATCTAGCCGGCCTCGGAGTTACTCCAACATGCCTAGGATGACTAACGAAAGTGTATTGATTGTGTAAGATTGGTGACTTGGATGAGACTACTTTGTACAGGAGTAGGCTCACCCGAGATGGATTCATAATAGGAATTGACTGAGTATATTATAAACGGTTTTACTAGTTGTTTCGTAATTGTAGACAAAGTTTTAGACTTTCACTTTTGAGTCGTAAATTTAATTCGTTAAAGTTATTAATCTTTGTAATGTGCTAAGTTGTATTCGATTTGGTTAATAATCAATCAAATTGTTACCTTAATAGTTTAGGATGGTTTTTTTTGGTCATGGTTCATAAAATAGGAAAGCTCAACCAGCCACACACGAGTGTGCAAATAGTTTAGTAATTAGTATCGTTATTCATAGTAATTTGCAATATTGGTAGTATTTTAGAAATATTTATTAGTAGTATTCTAGAAATATTTTAAAACAAGTATATGATTTACAACTTTTAAGGATATGGAGCTAGATCGATCCTACGGGATCATATCAATATATTTGGTAGTTTAACTTGACAACGAGATAAAATACAAAACAACGTGACAACAAGTTCGCCCTGATCTATTATTCAGTATGAATAGATTAGCTAGTTTAGATAGAATGTGGTGAGGGTGTTAGTCTAACTAACCGACTTGCCTATATCGATCATGTAGACAAGTACTCTATTCTATTCTATTACAATATAACAAAATAAAACACGGAGAAATTCAAGTACTATATAAAGAGAGAATGAAGCGTTGGAGTTTATTCATCAAATGCTAAATACATACATAATTACATATCCTTTAATATATCTTTCTAATAACTCGCTCGTATTTAATTAATACGGAATAGTCGTAATAATAATAGTAATAGTAATATAGAATGGGGTGTAAGATAGTAATAAGCATGATGATGATAGTGTTGTTGTGCATGAATGTGCATGGGCAGGGTCATCAGTAGCAGCAGCAGCAGCAGCGCAGCAGCAGTAGCGTAGCAGTGCTGCTGCTGCAGCAGCAGCAACAGCAGCAGTTAGATTCAGTGGCGGACCCAGGCGGGGTCCCGCAGGGTCACGTGACCCCGTAACATTTTTAGAATAAATTTTTTATAAGTATCTTATATGTGTGTGAAACTGTCATGGCATAGTTGGTAAAGATAGTGAATCCTATCTAGGTGGTCTTGAGTTCAATCCTTGATAGCAACATTATACTAAGTTTATATTTTTTTTTTGGGCCCCAAGCCCACTTTGTTCAAATATATATGTAAAAATTGTTTCAACTGTGATTCGAACACATGACCTTCGGATGAATTAACAAATTCTAAACCATTGAACCACTTACTTTTATTGTTAAATTAACTACTAATGTTAGTTATATTAACCAAAACAAATATTGTTTTTACATATATTTAAAATTTAAAATATTTTAGAGAAGACATTATTTTTTAAAAAAAATATCTATAAGACTAATTATTAGTATTTTTATTCTTTTATGTGTATAATAATAACTAATTTAAATAAAAAATTTTAAAAATGTAGTCTTAGACGCGCATAAAAATGCGCGTTTAAAAAAATTAGTGCCCCCTCGGCTCCAATTTCCTAGGTCCGCCACTGGTTAGATTATATTAACGGGTTAAGAAAAAAGTTACTATCAGGTAATAAAAACTTACCACCAAATGAGTCGGTAAGAAAAGACTTACTAAACGGGACAGATATTAGCAGGTTACTAGGTAATAAAAACTTACCCAAAGAGCCAGTAGTAAAAGACTTACTAAACGGGATACTCACCGACGAACAAAACAAGCAATCGGAAGTGATAAAGGAGTTGAGTCAAAATAAGACAGCTAGATATTTATTTATAAAAAATCAGTGTATGCAGAGGATCGATAACTACATGCAGAGACATGGTTTGGGCTGTCTGTTAAGCATTGACAGTTCAGGACAATCTTCATCAAGCCGATACTGTACCGTCGCCAACAAGGTCTTCAACATCACTTCCGAAGATGTCAAGAAGGTCTACCCCCGCACTTCCCAAGAACTCGACAGGGCCTTGGACAACCCTTACGAAGATTTTCTCAAAGCGATGTCCCAAGATGTCAGCAACGTCTTTCCCCGCACTTCCGAATAACTCGACAGGGCCTTGGACGCCCCTTACGAAGATTTTTTCAAAGCGATCTCTAAGATGGACACCCCCTTAAGGGGGACCCCGGGAGGGGAGTTTGCGTACAGGACAGTTTTTCTCAAACAACTTAGCGTGGTACTCGACTCTGAACCTAAGGAGCTATGCGGTCAGTTTTAGGGATGACATTGGTCGGGTTTGGGTTCTGACGAGTCAACTTAACCATCATCCATCGTTATAATTCAAGACTTTGTAATTTCAGTTTTCTTTCTGCTCATTATTATTGTATTTTGTTTGTTGTATTGTTTATTTGTTCAATTGATAGTGTTATTTATTAACCCTATTTATTTTCAACTCGTGATTGCACTGAGAACGATGTTTATCAGCTGGATAACCTACCTATACCTTGTCATGGCATGGGAAAAAGTAGTCAGTCAGCCAGCGCTCACCACCAAAATACAGCGGGTTTGTACACACGTTCATTTACCCGAAAACAGGCAAATCTGCATTCTATACTTGAGCATTTTAACCACCCTAGTAGGGAATTACAATGTCTCTAATGAGGAGATGCCCAATAGCAGTTTCCAGTAATCAGAATTCGGCTTACTGGAAAATGGTTTCCTGAATTCTTTGAATTTCGGTTCAAGTTTACTAACATTCCATGATAATTCAGCACCATAATGAAAACACGCTCTACCAAACGAAGTAGACATCAATCTTTCAACCGTTCCCCTACTTGATGTACTGCGACATCCACTTGAACCCCTCACCATACCCCATTTTGCGGACAATGCTGCACATAAATATCTCGAGGGGACGAACGTTGGAATCCGCGAGGTTCACTTTGCCTTTGCCAGTTGTACAGCTTGCAAGGCCGAGATGGTACCGAAGTTCATCCTCGGAAGCAGCATATGGGATATCAATCTTGTTGCCAAGTATCAGAAATGGGACGGTAGCCAGGGCTTCATCGGAAAGAAGGGCATCCAGTTCTTTCTTTGATTCAGAAAACCTCTCCTTGTCGAATGCGTCAACAAGGTACACCACCGCATCCACCTTAAATCTCAATACATAAGTCATATAGTATAATCTAAGACAAACCCACTTGACAATAAAACCCGTCCACTAACAATTAACCCACTAAAAATTTACTCTACCCCATCCTATTAGTTTTTTTTACCTCTGTAAATCTCGAAGATACAGAGGTACCACGCAGTCACGCTATAGAACAAATCCTGTTCAAGTAAGATCATTGGCTTAATATCAGCTTAAGCAATGTTTTTGGTTGAGACGGTTCTCTAATAGAGGGAAATAGTGGGTTTCCCTCGAAATTGTATTCATTTAAGTGCGACCATATTCAGCTAGTTCTCAATCATTCAACGAAACTAGCCCACGACAAATAGGATCATCCTCTAAGTTTTCAATTATTTGAGAAAGGTAGTTTTCTGTCAAGTATGACAGATGCTAGCACAATTTGCCGTGTTGATGCTACATACACAAGGCAATTTGACTGAATCACACAAGGCAACTCAAATGATGACTGATTAAGGTGAAAACAAAAACGACGGTGATCAATCATTCACTCCAAAAAAATGCATATCATCCTGGTAAAATGTACCTTGGCATAGTAATCCTTCCAAACTCGACGAGCAATCTGGTGACCTCCCAAATCAAAGGCCTTAAACTTGATCTGCCCAATGCTCAGTTCTTCTGATGTAGGATGCTGTGTAGGCTGATGTTGAACCAACCTCTGTACTCCCACCAAATTAACAACATAACAACAATCAAAACAAGCATAACCAGCACTTCCTTGATTACGAGTTTAATCGACCATAACTCCTAGCTACGAGTTCAGAAAATTCCGATTTTCTTTCAAATTCAACCATCCATCCATTAGAGCCAATTCTATTTATTCGAAAATCGAATTTTTTCATTTCTACAATCAATGTGACAGCATTCATGCACCATATATACAATGTAAGACTATGTTACTCCGACTCGTCTTGAAGGGTCGGCCACGGGTGCATATCCAAGTGCCAAACAAGTCTATTTTATGAAAAATTGTCTAAGTTTTTGGTCTAAAATAAGGTGTCGGAATTTCATGCTAATGCCAATGTCCAATGATCAAGTATCGAACACCGGTACGTGAACTCATATAGGGTGTCGAAGTAACATAGATGTAAGATAACACAATGATCATATCATAAATTCATTCACCAAAAACCACAATCACAAATCAATTTTCCACTTCAATTACAAAATGAAATAATCAAGTAATCACACAATAATCAGTAAAATGAGATTTGGGTCTTCAAAATTCAATCTTTCCTAACAAAACCCATCAAATACAAACAAAAAACATCTCAAAGATTCAATCTTTCCTACAAAATAATGAAAAACTGAAGAGAAAAAAATAGAAAGAAAGACCTCATCTTTGAGCATATGAAGGAGAGTGGTTTTTCCAGCATTGTCAAGACCTAAAAATAAGATCTTGGCTTCTTTTTGCCAAAGTCCAAGAGATGCTAAGATCCCATAAAACCAATCTATGAAGAACATTTTGATTTGTAGTTGATTTAATTTAGTTTAATTGGAATTGGGATGTTCTTCAATTGATTGTTTAACAAGTTGATTGAAATGGGGACATGTAGATTCTCACTAGGTGGAAATGTGGAGTGGAATGTGGGTCATGTAAATGTGTGTGAGATCAAGGAACATGGTTTGAATTTGTGATACTAGGAAGTCAAAATAAATGAAAACAATGTGTTTTGTTAACTTTAAAACGGGTTAAGTAGTAAATCATCTATGCGAGTGAGATGATATTCGATCGGTTTTAATGTTAAAGACGAGTATATTAAGATATACTCCGTATTAATTTGAATGAAAATAGAGTACCAATTTTGGCATAACTTGGTTTAGTAAGCATGTTCTTTTGAGTTAAATTTAAGCACTATATTTTGGACTTAATTTTAGATTATTTTAGTTCAATTCAACTCAGTTTAGTATAATTCAGTTCAGTTCAGTTCAACTATTCTTTTAACAAATTAACTAACAAATTAACTCTTATTTAAGTTCAGCTTAGATCCATTAAGGTTAACTCCATTCAGTTCAATTCAAATAGATTAATTTTAAAAGAACAGAGCCTAAATTTAGTGGTGATAGCTTAATAAATTATAGATTTAAGTTAAATTGAACTGAAATCAAAAGCGTCAATTGGATTTAGTAAAGCTAAATAAACTTAATTAAATTGAACTGACTTGACTTAACCGTATTAATCATAAATTAAGCTAAAAACACATGGCATAAGTAGTAATTTGTGTTGCTTCCATTGCATGTATGTGTATGATTGATTTAAGTATTGAACAAAGTTTCTAGACCCTACAAGCTCTAAGTTTAGGTAATATGACATCTAATGTGACATGGAGTAGCTTGAATAATATAGCCTCTTAATTGAAGTACATAATTGAGCTTAATTTAATAGATTAATTAAGTTGAATTTTATCTTTTTTGGATCAAAATAATGTTGAACTTTTATCACCGAAATTCATATAATAATAGACTTCAATAATATTTTTATTTTAACAGCAAATAATTTATCTGTACCAGTCAATAATTAACATTTATTTTATTTATTTTTATTAAAATAAAATCGATATAAACTAATCATCGAAATCGACGGAATAATCAATATTAATTTAAGACTAGTTATGCCAAACCGCACAATTATGCTTGTTTCTGGTGATGAATTTATAATTTGGGGACGGCTCTAGTGGGACATTGCAATCATAGAGCATAGGTCGATGGAACCAAGTCTCACAAAGACAAATTTGTATACTTCATACCATCATGTCCGACATAAAATAGATAAATATCTTGTAAAATCTATCAGCAAATAATCGTATTACAAGATAATAAGTGGGTCAAATTAAGTGTTAATATTAAATTGATCATCAAATAGAATTTTAAAATAAAAAGAATAATCATCGACTGAGACACTTGAGAATTAAATAGGATGACAAATAACGAGACGGAGGTTACAATAGCATGAAAGATTGGTTATTTAATTGAGTATGAGTGAAGTAATCGCAGCTGGTTTATTCAACTAATCGTATTTAATTAGTGTATTAACTAATTAAGCATGTTAATTAACTTATTAAGCAATATCAAAGCAATAAGTGTCAATATACGAAGTCCACGAAGAAACAATGGAGTATATAAGAGGAAATGTAAGAGTTAATTAACGAACTTTGAGTTACTTAATCAATTATCCATCAAATCAGAGCTTGATTGCTTAACATTTTATATGAGGATTAATAAGGAAGGTCGCTCTCGTATAAATCTGAAAATGAGTTTTTTTAGGTAGCTCGATATAGCAAGTTATCGTATATTTTAGTCATTGGGAAATCATAATCGAAACTTTTTATAACAGAATGAAGAAGAATCCAAGTAAAATACATAAAAATAAAAGAATTAATATCATTAGTTAATGTTGTACGAAGTAGTAGTTTATTTATGAGAAATTTGTGAAATTGTTTTACAATAATATAATATAAAATTATATTATAATCCTCGTTTCTTATACCCACTCTAATTCACCATTATTTTTTCCTTTTCTTCAAAAAATAAAAAATAATTTAAGGAAATAGGAAAAATTGGTGAATAGAAAGGAATACGTTTTTAAAATCCTTTATAATAATATTAATGTTGACCTTTTCTGTTAAATTACGTGGTGCGTATATAATGACTTTTAGTAAAGGAAGCCAAAAAGGTAATATTTTACTAACGAAATTCAAATTCAGGCCATTTAATCACTTCTTAATTCTTATGCACGAGTAGAACTATACATCCAGATGTGTATATGAGCATCATACATCAATTAAAAATCTAATTAAACTTATATAAAATTGTTTGGAGTTTTTAAAAATTTCAACTTCCAATAAATCAAAATCTTATTGAGTTTATATCCATTCTTTTTAATTTCAATATAATATTTCGAGTTTTTTTTTTTTTTTTTTTTTTTAATAATTACACTCAAAATCTTTTTGATAAAACTCGTCAAACGTACATATAATAAACTCAAATTCTTTGTTATAAAGCTCCAATAATTACTTCTTAAGACATAAAAATCCGATAAACTAGTTGACATCCGCACAAAAGGCACTGATCCAATAAGTCACAAATTCTACATTCGGATAGGGGTACACTACAGCATAAAAGGGTAGTTTGGGTATTTCACATTCCCCCATACACCTTATATAAACCCCAGTCGACACATACCTACATAACCGCGTAACAGAGCACCCCAGACGAAAGCAACATCAAAATAACTCAAGAACACAGAAACTCAACCCAAAACCCAAAAAAAAAAAAATCGAAATCAAATTGAAACCGAAGCGAAGAGATAAACCATGGGAGAAATTGTATTAGTTGTGGATGATTATGATACAAATTATTGTAGAATTTGTCATGAAGTTGAGTATGGAAGTTGCAGCAAGTTAGAAGCTCCATGTGCTTGTACTGGAACCGCCAAGGTTTGCGTGATGACGTTATCTCATTTTCCGTCTTTTGAATTAATCATCGTTCCGACTTTGATAAGAGTATGAAGCTAATAAGTTTTTATTGTTGCAGTTTGCTCATAGAGAATGTATACAGAGATGGTGTAATGAAAAAGGGAACATTACTTGTGAAATTTGCTTACAGGTTTGTTTTTAATTCATTTTAATCTTTTTTTTTTTTCGTATTTTCATTTAATCATGAATCATAATTTAAGTTTATTTGTTGATTATGTTTGTACAATTTCTTGAGACAATAACTTCAATGTTTTTTAGCCCTCGGTTCCATTGAATTGTTTATGTTTTTTAAAATTCTTTTGAGATATTTTGAAATATACAAAGTTAGACCTTGTTCTTTCTGGCTTAATTTCAACTCTTTACAATTTTGTTTGTAAATTTCCAATTAATTACGTTCAATTAATCTCTTCACAAAATTAACTTTTAATTCAACTAAATTAACTTCACCCGAGTTAGTTCAATTAAGCTATACTTTAATAATTTGTTCAGCTCGTTTCAGCCGAAAAGAACGGGACCTTAATCATCGTGTCTGAACTAAGGGCTGGGAGAGATAGTCGTCCTCTTCGAATCGTTTAAGTGTGATTTTTCGAGTTTATATTACTATTTTATCGGTTAATCCTGTTATAGTTTCAATTTCAATTTTGCCAAGTTCAAAGTTTAAACCTCGGGTCCTCCATACTCTCATTTCCATTTTAATCCTTCTATTATGAGCATAAGGAGACGTCCTTCCGGAGAACGCAAGTATTTTCCGTTACGGAGTAGAATCTTAGATAACTTTCTGTGCAGCTAGCCTAGGCTTTGCCTTCAGTTCAAAGTTTAACTCTTTATCTGTCTCTTACTTCATCATGCATCCTAGGCTTCTAGCCTTCTTCAATTGCACTTGAATCTTCAATTTTACGTCCAGTTTTTACTAAAGAAATTATTATTACTTACTCGTTTTTGTTACTACTTTTTCCGTCTCAATTACTCGTTTTCCTATAAATTAAATAGGAATGTAACTAATTATATCAGAATTCTCGGTCCCATTTCCGTATATTTATAATATTACATGAAAATGCATGCAGAATTATGAACCAGGGTACACAGCTATTCCAAAACAACCAAAGAAAACTATTTTATTATATGAAGTAGTCAGAATTAGGTAAACTACTATTCTCCTTATATTTGTATTTAATTTTTTGAATTATTATTTTATGTGACTATGATTTCTTAGAAAAAGTTAAAATTTGATTCTTTCCCAATTGACATTATTAAATTTATTATATTAGTATCAATAATAATAATAATAATAATAATAATAATAATAATAATAATAATAAGGAATCAATTAATCAATTAATAATATGAAACAGAGGAAGCTGGGAAGACTCAAGAAGAGAAGAACAACTTGGAAATCAAGATATTATAACCATTGATGAATGCTCATCTATTATAGATAGAGGCATTTCATCTTGCAAGATTATTGCCCTTCTTGTAAGTAACCTTTTTTGTTCTTTCATTAAACCCGAGCGATTTAAATGCTGACGAGTTTAAACCCAGGTCATGAATATCACATCTCGTGACTTTACCAACTAAGCTAGCTGACATCTGCACTACTACGTAAAAATTATCATAACACATTCATATTGTCGCTAAATAATAAAGGTTTCGGGTTTTGTATTAATTTTTTAACTATTATAAGTTGAAAACTCGTACAAAGGGTACAATCGATAAGGCCATAGTCTTAAACTTAATATCATAGATAAAATCCGGGGTATCGACCTATCCTCCTCTTGAAAATCGCTCTCGGAACTATATGTACAAAATTATTTTTCCTATATTTTCAATAAAATTTTGGATAAAATAAAATTAGATAATAAATAAATAAAGAGGTATGATGATATTGTTGAGACAATGATTTATTAGGATAATGTTATAAAATAAAGTACTTAAAAATGTCCTAATCTTAAAGGGGGGGTCCTTTACATTTGGTCACTTGGTTGGCCTCTTCTTAACACAGATTAGTGTACACTTCTGAACTATTGTCTGTACCACACACACACACACCCTATTCATTATTCAACGTCAATTTAATTTATAATTAATAAATGTACATGAAAATGGAAAGAAATGGCATGGAAACACACATTATTCAACAATTAGTTACTGTCAACCTTTATGTTTATTTCAAACTTGTTAATACCCAGCTGTCGGGTTTCGAGTCACACCAGAAAAAGCGGTTTTTGTATGAGACGGTATCAGTTATTTAACATTTTCGGTCATGTAATTGTAAGATTGGTAATTAAATTAAACCTGTAAAAAACCGTCTCAAATATTTACCGTTAATGTTGACAGATTACAGCCCTTCTATTGCTGAGATATCTGTTTGAATCACTAGCAGGAGAAACACATTACCCATTCTCACCTGCAACAGTAAGCAGACTTCATTCCTTTTCAAACTACACTTCAAACATTAATTTACTGTGTGTTAAAGCAATATGGGTTTTTTTTTACTTTTTAGATTTACTCGGGTAATTTCATAAACGAAATAATATTACAGGTAATAATCCTTAGAAGCTGTGGAGTGATAATACCTATGTGCATAATTATCCAGACAATATCAGCACTTCAGAACAGTATCAGACGACCACGAAACATTCATGTAAGCTACAGTTTCCGAGACTGATACGTTTTGAGACTTTCGGATATTGGATTCATATTAACGAGTTAAAAACTTATTATTATGTGTTTATTTCCATATCAGAATGCTTTAATTCACCAGGAGAACTTAAGTGAAGCGGCTGTCGATGAAGAGCAAGCACTCCAAATATAACAGGGACCCGAATGCACTCTTTCACATAGTTTCGGCTTGTAATTAACAGTATGTACAGAACCGGCTTATATAAGGGGGGAAATCACTATGTAGTCTCCTATTATACTGGATGACTGAAAGAATCTTCCCCTAATAGAAGGATATAATTACAATGTACATTTCTCGCTCGAAAATTTTCAATATATGTTTTTCACAGATTTTAAGAAACATAAACACCAGTATATGTTCGATGGAGTAACTTTCGAGAACATGTAGAGGGATTGAAACAGGGCATGAAATAAATCATTGTCGATGACTCTAAATGATTTCCATAAACACAAAAGTCGGCACTAAATAGTCGGAACATGTAGTTGTGCATTTCAGCAAGTACAATGATTAAATATGTACATTGTACACAATTAGAAGCCGATGTACAAAAGGTGTCGACAATAGTTAGATAAACGCAGGATCACAACGACTAACAAAACCTGATCCCGAGTTTGACACTACTTATATGCAAAATGGCCAATACATCGACAGCAAAATAATATAACGATGAAAAAGTAGGTAGTTGGATAATGGACATGCACCTGGAGTTGTACTCTCATGCCAAAAGTTCAACATTGTTCCAAAAGAATCCTCGCGTTGCGTTGAAGCTGACTAAATGAGGCAATCTCGTGCAAATCAGCGTCTGACGTAATTCTAACCAGTTTTTGTATGAAACCAGCAGCTTCTTTCTCCCAACTCTCGACGTTTTTATAGGGTCCCTTGCTATGCCTACCAAAAGCCATCTCGAACTCTCTTGACTTCGCAGCAGCTTTGTGTAGTACACAGTCAGGAATTCCTAAAATTTGGTGACAAAGGACAATGATCTTATCAGGATATGCCTTGCTCAAAGGTGTTATATTTTAAATGCAAGGAATTACTCGAAAATGGTAACGTACCGGCTATCCGTGCAACATTGACACCGTAGCTTTTAGGGCATGCTCCAAGAGTCAGCCTATAGAGGAATGTGACTTCTTCCAAACCACCATTTCCTTCTCCTACTTGACAAGCCATATGACATAGAGATACCTGTAATTACAAGCTCGTTGCTCAGAACTTTAAAGAAGAAAGAGTGTGTCGAAGCTGTTACATAACTTACATCAAATATACAAAGTAAAGCATTTACACGTAATAACTTGCAAGCAAGAAACGGAAGATAACCTTTGGATCTCTTTCATAATTTATAGCTAATCGGTGATAATGAGTGGAAAACAGGCCACGACACTGTACTTCTCGCACAAAATGTTCAAGGACTGATTCCCTGCAGAAGAAAATCCATTACAGACAAATACACAATACGGTTGTCAGATGAAGTTGCATGTTTACAGGTTAAAAAAATATGAAAATTAAAGTTGGCAATGCAAAAAATCTCAGAACTTGTCAGTCAAACTCGAACAACACTTACGCAATAGCTTGTCCATCTGAAGTTGAAGTGCCACGTCCAAGTTCATCCAATGCCACCAGTGAATCACTGGTAGCAGATGTCTGGCAATGAGATGAAATAGAAATGTCAGTATGTTAAACTAATAACACTACTGCTTCAATCAGACTTCAATAGAACATTTGGTCGGACCAAACTACAAAATATAATTAGGAAGAAAGGATACGAGTTTGTAACATCCAAAGTAAAATCTCATTTGACTCGAATGTGTCAGGGTCTCAGCCCTCAAGGGCTTAAAGCCTTAAAGTATCTCAGTAACTGACAATCTAGTTTACATCAGAAAGCCAAGTTTGCCATCCACTGAACATTCGTTTAGATTGAAAGTCCAGTTCCGGACTAAAAAGAGTTAACATGAAACTGTATCTTAAATGAGTCTCACCAACATGGAAGCAGTTTCTGAAAGCTCTGTTAGAAAAGTACTCTGTCCAGCCATAATGTGATCTTTTGCTCCCATGCGAACAAAAATGCGATCAACAAGGGATAGCTTAAAGTGTTGTGCAGGAACATCAGCTCCTATCTGGAACAATTGAACAAAAAGCCGCAAGTGAGAACAAAACAAAACACGAATATGATTCCTTGATTTCTTATGCATGATTAGGAGTTTCACCTGAGCTAAAATTACAGCCAGGCAGATTTGGCGAATAAGTGTTGATTTTCCACCCATATTAGGACCAGTAAGCAAGACAAAGGTGGCATGATCAGGGCCACCGATATTAATGTCATTCGGAACAAATGTGCCCTTGCTTAAAGAATCACTTTTCAGGAGAGGGTGCCCTAAACTTTCCGCTATCAAATGAGGCACATCACTACCATTGGGCGCTTTTGAAACACTTGGTCGGCATGTGGGTCCTTCGTAGTAATCACTTGCAATCACCAAGCTGATGAGAGCATCTAATTCTGCAAAACGAGTTGCACAAGTTATAGCCGCGTTCACATATCAGAATAAAAACAGGAAACATAAATCTAAAATCAATGAGTGGGTGTCATACCAAATTTTTGAGTAGATTTTTTAATTACGTAAAGATAATATAACCACCACATTCATAAAGCTGTGAATAAAACTTGCAGGATCAACATACCTGCGACAACTGTAACCAGCCTTCTCCACATTGTATGATGCTTACAAAAACGTTCAACTAAATCTTGCAAAATGCCTTTTAAGTGGGATTCTTTCACAGCTTCAGCTTGCGCCAGCTCTCCTACCATCTTCTTAATATACGGCGACCAATATCTGGAAAATCCCTGCAGACAACAATTTCAAGCACGATTGGCATTTTCAAGTCGTCAAAACTTAAACAAAATTAAATGAAAGAAAGAAGACACTGGAGTTAAAATACACAGATAACGCTTCCGAGTCAGTTATATGCTATAAATCTTTCTGTCTAAAATTATAATATTATATATACAATGCCATTCGAGATGCTAATTCACAATAATAAGAGCAATCTAGCATTCTGAAGGACTGCAATAACATTCAAGAGACAATTGAATGCATACTTGTTGCCACTCAAATCCAGTAAGCTTCATAACAAGCTTCAAACTTACTAAGAGATGATCTACATATATCTTTCACATGTTTACCTTCTTGGATGACCGCAGCTCATAATCCCGAGGAACACTTCTGGATAAGCTTTCAGACATTTCTAAAAGGTATTTGTCCTTTCCCACAATCACATACTTGATCTGAGGCAATCACAAACATATACATCAATGAATCCCATTAGGACAGGAGATAGATACTGAGAGATTTATTCAACGCAAATTTGAAGGGTAATACGATTATCTGAATGGCCTTTACCGATTTATCACCGATGACTTTTCTTTGTTCAATGATATGCTTCTCTAGATTAGATTCGATCACCTCAATATTTTTACAGGCAATATCATACTCTGCATCAACTCCTTCGTGAGGTATAATACGGCCTGAGCTGTTAGCTTCTACCCAATCAAAGGCATCTCTAAATTGCTGCGAAGTAGAGCCCACATCAGGAAGTTCTTGGCCTGTAAAACGCATGCAGTGGTTAGCAGATGAAGCTGTACAAACTCCTGGGAATATTGGTGACCAACAGGAAAAATGAAGGTTTATCTGACATTACCAGGAACTAACAGACGGCGTAACAATTCAGACTCAGTATTCTCCAAAATAGAGCTCAGAGAAGAGCAAGCCAAGGTCATTATTTCACAACCACGTAATGCTGAAATGAATTCTTGAAGCAGTTTCTTTGCAGCATCTTCATATAGAATAATCTTGTTTGAATTTCTTCCATTCGCTTCACTGCATTAGGCAAAATCAAAATCCAACAATAAGCTTTTAGAGTGTAAAAGTTAAGAAAAGTTAGATAGGTACACAAACTACACAATTTGCTCACCTGCTAGAAAAGAGGCGGGAAAGCAATTTCTCCATGTCAGGCAACTTGGCCAACTTGTCCCGAAATTCAAGAGCGGATGATAAATTATTCCCCTAAAAAAGAAAGGAATTATTAGCCATCATAGTTAATAATTTCAAGATAATCGAAACATCATCTACGCAGATGTGAGCAGTAGCTGAGCCTGTGACATATAGAGAAATAGCAGGATTATAAGTTGAGATTGGAACCCCTCCTCTGACAGTTCTCTTAACTTTGGTTCTATATAGTTATTTTGACAGCCAGTTAAACGGTAACGATTAAATCACACTGGTCATGATGCATAGGAGATAAAAAAAATAGTAGGCAGCATCCAGCCGCTGCAGTAGCGAAAATAAAATTACCATACACAGGAAAAACAAAACCAGTAGTGTTAAAAATTCACATGGGTGGAAGAAATTAATATTTCATCCCTGAGTTGATTGATTCTGACAGACTTTGCAGTTTGCATAATATTAGCAATCCTTTTGGAAACAATATGTTTGGTACATAACAGAATAGAAATATAAACAACAAAAACAAATGGCAAGAAGGAAAAAAATTTAAGACCCTTTCAAATTATTTTTATATGAGAAAGGGGGCAGAGCAAAATAAAGAGAGGCTGAATGACAGCTAGCACGAAGGAACATAAACTAATGGAAGTAGGAAAAAAACATACTCGAAGCCCATCTACAGCATCTTGTCGGTCTCTAATTGACTGAACATCATACAAGGGCCTTGCAAGCCATGTTTTCAGTAACCTCCTCCCAAATGCAGTTGCACAATGATTGAGATGGGAATACAAAGTCCTTCAAGAATGCAAGGAACCAAGATTAATTAAAAATATAAAAGAAGGGAATAAATAGTTGTTTAAGTGTAATAGATCTTACCCTGTAGAACCCCCGTTTCTACTGTTCTCAAATAATTCCAAGTTCTCCATTGCAGTTGCATCTAATACCATATACGGTTTTCGAAGAACATCTCGAAATCCAAAACATGGAAGTCGCTCAAATTTAGCATATCGGAGCAAGGTCTGATCAAGGAAAGCCTGATTTAGATAGTAAAGACTGCCTCCAAAAGCCGACAGGGCAAGACTACCATCATCCCCAGCAGTCATAAGTTCCTTAATGACATCGGGAAGTTCGCATGAATCATCGTCCATACCAAAGTTGGAGACTGCCGTTGGACTCGTACCAGATGAAACAGAGGGACTACCGGTGTAGAAGCTTTTCAACTCCCCAATTGTTTTGTCAGCTCCCCAAAATTCAACACCTGGAACCAACTCATTAACGAGAGGATTTCTTGTGTATCTGGTGATTGCCCTTTCAGTCTCAAAGCTAAGCATGTTAGCAGGTTTTATAACTTCAACTGGCCTTAATTCTGAGAGAAGGCAGCACAAAGCACTGCATTCCACATCATCCTTCATCTGAGAAAGAGAAAAAGAAACATGTCATTAAGGGAGGGAGGCTTATAGCCAAAGTTCTTTTTTTCGCCTTCAGGTGTGGCCATGTGGGGAGTGGAGTTTAGACATCGACTAACTACGATACTGGACCAAGAATCTTAGGACTGAACATAAGAAAGGGGAATAATAAACATCTTTAAAAAAATTACAACATTTTCAAAGGCAAAATCCAAATTTGTCTACCCACTCGAGAAAAAAGAGTGTGAATTCGATAAATATAATCTCACTGAAAAGTTGTCCATTCCAAAGCCTACAACATCACTTGACTGGAAACTAAAAGGAAGCCCAGTAAAATCTTAAGATTAGAAACTGCCGATAGAAAGTACACAGTTGAGAGACATACCTGGCCAACAATTACTCGGCTTGTAGCAACATCAACAACACAAACACCGTAGACAAGCTCCTGTTTATTATCTGAAGAGGCTGGGCATCTTTCAGTCACTGAGATTATGTACGATGCATCCACATTTGTAGACAACTCTCCTTCAGTGAGTGTTCCTTTTGACACAATGGAGCATATTTCTCGTTTAACCACCTATACATTGAGAGGTTTGAAAATTTTAGCTGAGAAACGCTAGTGAAAAAGTGATCCCTAGTTAAGATTTACATCCTTTGCTTTAATGCACAAGTTGGACTGGGGAGAGAAGAGAGTAAGGTATAGCAATTCATAATTCAAAACAGAGCATATTGTAAGAAGAAAAAAACCACAGATTGATCATCCAAACCTTATCTTTTGAACCTTCCTTTTTGTTACGGATCCCGAGCTGATCAGGAGTTTCAGTTTGTTCCACCACTAACACACGATAGCCCTATCAAAGAAGCAAATAGAACTTCAAGCTCAATCTCATAACGAGAACAAGGTGACAGTAAACTCTAACAAGTAGTACTACTTAGATGTAATAACAGTAAATTTGAAGAATGACCTTTCTTGCTAGTTTCTCCACATTAACCGAAAAATTCTTTTCTGGGAACCCGCAATGAGGCTGTTCTCCCTGCCAATAAGAGCAACTTAATCAGAATTAAAGGAATCGGCCAACTATTCAACAAGAGGATCAAGACATAAGCTAAATGCGCACCTTCATGTACTGAAGATCAAGTTCTTTCACACCAACATGGGCATCCATTTCAAAAAGCTCATAAAATTTGCCCATCTAAAAAATGTAAGCTACCATCAATATACTGGCATTGCTAGTAGACAGTAGATTGGTACTTTGATATAAAGACTTGAGTATGAAGTACCTTAAAGAACATAACTTTGTCCATATGCTTTGATTTAAACTCCCACCATTGTCGCTACATAAGGGCAGCACATTTCAAAATCAAACAACTACAAATAGACAGACATAACTTCATATGGAGGATCATTAAGGGATAACGCAGTTACCTGACCACTAGAAAGACTTTTCAGAAATTGAACGGGCAAGTAAAGGGTTTTCGCATCATAATGTGGATCACTTGGGAGTCTCCTCTTAGCATCCCGGCGATCTCTGTTTTGATGGGTCAGTGTAAGAGCATTAGATACACGACCCCGAAGCGGGGAAGTAAGATGTTAAAAGTTGAGCTCAAACTTACTTGCCCAGGAATGGCATTTTTTTCTCCTCACGAATACCAAACCTCTCCAGAGCATCAGTGTCCATGCTATCAACAACGTTGGTAGGTTTTGTCTCTACAAAATAAGAATAAGAAAGCAATCAGATACAAGCCAAGAAACCACTTAACCAAGATAAGAGACAAGAGATGAGAAAGCAGTAATGCAGTAAAGCTCATGCAGTAGTGATCAGCCAAATAGATCGTACTACTACCTAACTCCCACCCACAAGTCACGACACAGAGAAGTACAAAGCTTAACACCATATTATCAGTTCAAATTCAGGAACGCCTTAAAGGCTCTCCCATAGAGGCGAAAATGGAAGAGATACAGAAGTTTACACAATTCCTGAAAGTCGGGCTCTAAGAACAACAAAGCTAAGAACGTCACCTCCATTACATATGCTAGTAAAGTCCTGAAGCATTTACTTCCATTACCCGTCTCATATCCCACAAAAGACAACGTAAAGTTCATTTACATGTATTACACATTTACACCCTATTTCTTCTAAGTAAATGATTATTAAAGTAGCATTAAATGAGTTAACTATCCTCTAACACACGTAGTATCGTCAGTACCGCATCATTTCTCAAACTCAAACCGTATTTCAACACAAATATTTCTCGCCACAGCGCAACGACGCCATTGATACTTCTGTTAAATCATAGAGAACTCATGTCTCATCGGCTAAGAAACAATAAAGTGAAGGGAATCACCTAGGCTACGGGACCTATCGCCTATGCATTACATTAAGCATCAAACAGAAAGCAAAACACACACAAAATTATTACACTATCAGCTTTACGTATACAAATCGACAAAATCAATCCAATCCCACCATCAATTACCTTTACCTTGAACACTAGCAGCCACCTTCTCCACCTTAGTACCAAACTCCGTAACCAAAAACCCGCTTTTCTTCTTCCTAACACTCATATCCGCATTCTCTCCACCGTCTTCCTTGCAACTTTTCCCCACACCTCCATCTCCACCACCGTCTCCCCGTTTCCTTTTCAACGTCTCCGACCTAACCGCCTTCTCTTCCACCAATTCCACCTCCTCCATAAAATCCTCCTCCTCTAACTCCGCCTCCGCCTCCTCCTCCTCACCAGTTCCCACATTCTCACCCTTACCCCAATCCTCATCACTCGAATCATCATCCTCAACTACATCACCACCCACATTCCCCTCCACCTCCTCATCCTCGTCTTCGAGGACCGTTACCGATACCGCTTTCCTCAACCTCCTAAACTTCCTAACACCGCTCCCACCATCCTCAACCCACTGAATCTTCTCTTTACTAAGATCAATCAACTCCTCATCACCATCATCATACACCACTAAATGCTTCCCTACACTCTTATCATACGCCTTCACACACCCTTCAAACCACTCCTTATCCAACGGCCAGTAAACCCTAATCCTCCTACTCACAACTTCTTCCCCAAATGAATCGTCCAATTGCTTATTCGACCCGATAACTAAGACGGGTTTGGGCATGGATTTGGGTCGCAATTTGCCGTTTAAAGGAGACGGGGTTGTCGGCGGGGATGAACTCGGACTAGCAACAAATTTAGGATTAGGGTTAGGGTTTTTCGGTTGGGAAATCGATGAAATAAGTGGATTAATCGGGGATTTAGTGAAGAAGGAAGTGATTTGGTGTTGTTTATTGATTAATGGTGATCTGCCATTGGCGAGTTTACGTGAAGGCGCCATTGTTAACCAGGAGAAAGAAATTGGAGAAAATGACGAATTACAGTGAGGTGAAAAGAAGGTGATGAAAATTATACAGAAAATGGAAGTGAAATGTGGCGGGAAAGTTAGAAAAGGAGATTTTTAGGTAAGAAATTTAGGGGGAAATTATTAGGGTTTAGTTTTGGCGGGAAGTTATTGCGGGAAATAGAGAAGATTACCTATTCTGCTGTGGAGATTGAGGTCAGGTATCAAAGTGTGAGGGATAATTTATTGGGTTGGATCGGGTTTTGCGAGATCCAAACACGATCCATTTATTTAGTGGATCAACGATTTATATCCAAATTTTATTCATATCTAAAATTTTGAAATTTATACCCGATCCATTATACCTTTTTCAAATCTATATTCGCTCCGAATTCATGCCCGATCCATCACATAATCCGAAACCCGATCAAAAACATGTTTTGGCTATATAAAAAATTCATTTATAATGCCAAAGTTGAAGTTTCAAGCTTAATAAAGCCTAAATTTTCAAGAATATTTGAATTGATTGGGCTCGGGTTTGGACTGATCGGGTTTAGATTTGGTTCATGTTTTCCAAATGTGAGTTTGGATATGGGTTTTTAAATAGTGGATTGGTTATGGGTTTTCAAAAGTTGGATTTGGATCGAACTTTTTCCTTTGGTTCGGTTCGGTTTGGATCGGTTTTCGCCACTCTTGTCATCCCTGTGTGAGACTCGTCGAGTCTCCCGAATAGACGGGTATAAGTCGAGGTCATTTACCTCGGAGCCAATTTTCAACTTAGTTAAAACTTAAAACTTGATCGAAAACTCGTTTTTAATTACCACGATCTTTATAGTATATTTTTAATTCTTTAAATTTTTAATTACATGTAGATTGATATTTATAACTGTGATATAATTATTGTTCCGGATTCTAATCTATTCCCGATTATATTCAGTTTCTTTGCAAGTATTTTTAGGTACTTAAAGAGCAAATAAAAAAAATAACAAAATGACAAATCGAGATTTAAACACGGCGATTAGTCAAACTTGAGCTTGAGCTCAAAATTCTTAGCTAATTTCAAACTGCCTGAATTCAAATTTAAATCACACAAAATTTTAAGAGAAATGATTTATCATTAATAATGCTTGTGATTTTTTTTTCTTTTTCTTACTTAATTATTGGTTATTTATTTGTCGTCTTTTATCAATGTAGTGAAAAACTGTCTCATCTCTTATTGGCGGATTTAAAGGGACGATGGGGTGACGCCGTGACGGTGAACCCTCACCCGACCCCATTAATCGGGAAAAATACTTATATATATATTTATCTATGTACTAATATTATATTGAAGTTTGGTGGATTAGTGGTAGAAGTATTTTTTCACCGTCAAAGTAGTCCAGGGTCAACCCCCCACAACTTAATTTTTTAACCTTTTCATTGCATGTTATATTTTGACGAGTCTTACTAAAACTATTCATTAAATTGTTTTAATATTTATCAAAATGCATATGTATTCTAATATAAGTTTTTTTTTTAATTAAGGACTTAACTTCTAAATATCTCATAGGGATGAAATTAATCGAGTGATTATATTTTGACTTTTTTTTATGTTAGAAAATTTACTCGCCTCCATTTATACATCCTATATCCGCCATCTCAAAAGACTTACTTAAATAAATCGGCTCATTAATTGTAGAAAAGTAAAGTGTTGAATTCAGTGTTTATGAATTCAATCAATGGTGATGATATTACTCTGATGAATGAAGAACAGAGTAAATAAAGTGATGATATTATTGATCAACAATTAATTACAGATGTATACAATGGCTATGTATTTATACTAAGTCTAAATAAAATATCTAGACTAAAATATCTGTAACAGACTAAAAATATCTGTAACTAACTTGCAGTAACAAACTAACTGACAGCAACAAACTAATAACAGATTGCTATGCATCATAAGTGCACAGTAGCAGTAACAATGCTTATATTATCAACAGCCCCCCCTCAAGTGGGAATCAGGTGGATCATCCACGAGTCCCATCTTGGTAATAAGATAATGGTGCTGCTGTGCTCCAAGGGCCTTAGTAAAAACATCTGCAAGTTGCTGAGAAGTAGGGACATGAGAGGTTCTTAATAAACCAGATGTGATCTGCTCTCTGATGTAATGACAGTCTAGATTGATGTGCTTGGTTCTTTCATGGAACACGGGGTTTTCTGCAATCTGTTGAGCAGATTTATTGTCACATTATAGTGTAATAGGTAGTGGAACAGTGACATGTAGCTCTTTGAGTAACTCATTGATCCAAACTATCTCACTGGAAGTCTGACTCATACTCCTATACTCAGACTCTGTAGTTGATTTGCTTACAGTAGCCTGCTTCTTAGTCTTCCAGGATATCAAGGAATTACCCAGTGATACACAATAGCCTGTTATAGATCTTCCAGTGTATACACAAGAACCCCAGTCTGCATCACAGTAGGTGCTTAGGACTAGATTGTTCTGTGCTGAGTAGAACAGACCTAAATTGATAGTACCCTTGAGGTATCTAATTAAGTGAAGTGCAGCATTCAAATGTGGCTGTCTTGGTTCACATAGGAACTGACTCAGTTGTTGTACACTATAACTGATGTCAGGCCTTGTGAAGTTTAAGTAGAGCAGTCTGCCAATGAGTCTTCTGTAAAGCTCTGGCTTGTCCAAAATCTGACCTTCATGAGTAGATAGTTGCAGGCCAGTAGGAAGAGGAGACTTTGCTGACTTGGCTTCAGTCATGCTAGAATCTTTTAGGATATCTACTATATACTTCCTTTGATTCAACAATATGCCTACTGAAGATCTTGAGACTTCCACCCCAAGAAAATATCTCAACTGACCCAAGTCCTTAATGGTAAACTTATCATGCAGCAATGCTTTGATATTCTGAATGGCTGATGTATTACTCCCAGTAATGAGGAGATCATCAACATAAACCACAATAGCTACAAAAGAATCAGTGGTTTGTCCCTTGGTAAACAAGGAGTAATCAGAATTTGCTTTGGTATAGCCATGTGAAATGAGAAACTTAGACAGTTCTAAATTCCACTGTCTTGATGCTTGTTTGAGACCATATAAAGATCTCTTTAGTAAACAAACATCTTCAGGACTTCCCTTTTCATACCCTTCTGGTTTCTTCATATATACCTCCTCTTCTAGGAAACCGTGCAAAAAAGCATTATTTATGTCCAACTGATGTAATCCCCACCCTTGTGCAGCAGCAATTGCAATAAGACACCTAACAGTTGTGAACTTTGCAACTGGACTGAAAGTGTGTTTGTAATCTTTGCCCTCTATCTGACTGTACCCTTTAGCTACCAATCTAGCTTTGTACCTCTCAACTGTGCCATCTGGGTTAAATTTAATCTTGTATACCCACTTTGCCCCTATGGCTTTCTTCCCCAATGGTAAAGGGGTCAGTATCCAGGTGTTATTTTGTTCAAGGGCAGCAAGTTCAGCATGCATTGCCTTCTGCCAATTAGGATCAGTTTTGGCTTGACTGTAAGAAGATGGTTCATACAATTGGAGGACATTATAGCATGAAGCTTTGTAGTCTAGGGAATATCCTTCCAGGTGAATGACTGCATTATTTGCAGAATGAGGAGTAGCAGACATATCTGCAATTGAGGGTGGCAGACCTTTGCAGACAAAACCATTCAATCTTGAGGAAAGTTGTCTGGTTCTTGTGGTTTGTCTTATGGAATCAGCTATTTGATTAGAAGAAGAGGGATTACTATTATTTGGCATAGTATTGTTTTGAGTAGCAGTAATATTTGTTTCATCAGTAGCATTTTCAGCAGTATCTATGAGATTATTATTAGAAAGCTCAACACCTGTACTGTCATCCTCCATGGGAATAGAGGAGGTGACTGTGACAGGAACTTCATGAGATGAATAACTTGGTGATGTTTGTTTGAGAAATGGAAAGATATGTTCTCTAAAAATGACATCTCTGCTGTAAATGATCTTATTAGTATCCAGAGTGTAAAGCCTGTACCCTTTCTTGCCCATTGGATACCCAAGAAATATGCACCTAATAGCCCTATCCTCAAACTTATCACCATCATGTCTAGCAGCATAGCACAGACATCCTATGACTCTCAAATGAGAATACTCAGCAGGTCTTCCAAACAGGCACTCATGTGGAGTTTTCCATTTAAGGACAGAAGTAGGTAACAAATTAATGATATGAGTGGCTGCCAGTATCATGTCACCCCATAATTTCTTAGGTAAGCCTGCTTGAAGTCTCAAAGCTCTAGCAACTTCAAGCAAATGACGATGTTTCCTCTCAACTCTCCAATTTTGTTGAGGGTTTCCAGGAATGGAAGTTTGATGAACTATCCCATTGTCAGCAAAAAGCTTTGCACAATCCTTTTGGAAAATCTCAGTACCATTGTCAGACCTTATTGTCTTGACAGTGGTGTTAAACTGAGTTCTCACATAAGTCAGAAAATGCCCTATAGTGTCACAAACTTGGGTTTTCTGGTTTAATAACATGGTCCATGTTGTTCTGCTATAATCATCCACAACAGTCATAAAATAGGAGGCTCCATTCAGTGCTAGGACTCTATACCCTCCCCAAAGATCAATATGTATGAGTTCAAAAATTGATTTAGTGATAGAAGAACTAACAGGGAAGGGAATTTTATGGTGCTTGGCTAACAAACAAGTATCACAATGGAAATTCTTGTCATTTATTGTAGAAATGGCCTCTGGCCTTACATGCTTTAGTGTAGACAAAGCACTGTGACCTAGCCTAGCATGTAAAAGAAATGCATCAGGAGATGCTACATTTGCTGAAATGGAAGCAAAATTATTGGAAGAAATGCTAGCTTTATTCGCATTACACTTATTAATACTAGTGAGATGGTAGACGCCAGCATACTTCAAACCAGAACACAATGTTTCCTTAGTGATAGGGTCCTGGATGAAACAACCATCAGGTGTGAAGTTAGCACATAACTTGTGATGTTGTAACAATTTTCCCAAAGAGAGAAGATTATGTTTGAAATCTGGCAGATATAAGACATTGTGCAGAACTAATTTGGGAGAGAAATTAACATCACCAATATAAGACACAGTTTTGACTTGTCCATCAGGTAGGGTGACTGTCAAGGGCTTAGACAAATGTCTGACAGAATGCAAATTAGTGATATTGTAGGTCATGTGGTCAGATGCACCAGAATCAAGAATCCAACTGACATCAGTTATAGTAACATCAGAATGGTGAGCACTGGCAGCGAGTATTTTACCTGAAAAATTAGAAGAACCAGCTGTGTCAATTGCACTTTGGGATTGCATCTTGAATAATTCCTTAGCAACAGCATGCACAAAAGAAGCATTGATCACAGGTGCCTGGACAGTTTCAAGAGGAGTGTCAGCTTCAAAATCCTTGGATCCCTCAACATTTGCTGCAAACCGCTGTCCAGCAGTGTTGGATGCTGGTGTGACAGTAGATAATCTCTGCTGTTGAGCACCTTTCTTGGCCTGTTCCCTCTTGTGAACCCAGCAGAACTCCAGAGTATGTCCAGCCTTCTGACAACGAGTACAGAAATACGCAGGTTTCTCTGGTTTAGGTTCTTCTTCTGAAGACTGATCATACTTGACCTTCTTGTTGTCACGTCTCCAAACATTTTTAGGAGTGGCATGAACAGCCAAAGCAACATTATCAGTGTTGACAACAGGATCAGCTGCTGCAGTAATGTTCAATTGAACTTCTGACTGATGAATTTTAGCATAAACTTGATTAATGTTGGGGATAGGATCAAGAGCAAGAATTTGACTGCGAATTGCATCATATTTCTTGTTTAATCCCATGAGAAAATCAAGAATGTGATGAGTGTTCTCCCTAGAAACAATCTTCTTTAGCAGATTACAGGTGCAGGCAACAATGGCTCCACAATCACATTCAGGCAAAGGATCTAGAGATCTGATATCCTCCCAGCCTGAACGAAGACGAGCATAATACTCAGCAACAGTAAGGTCTCCTTGCTTGATCTGACTGATGTCCTGACGCATTTGGTAAAGGAAAGGAGCATTCGATTGATTGAAACGCTCATTCAATTCCTCCCAAAATTGCTTGCTGGACGTTACATAGGAAAAACTCTTAGCAATATCTTCTGCAAGAGAAAATTGAATCCAACGCATGACAGTGTAATCTGTCCTGATCCAATCATGATAACGAGCATCAGTTTCAGCAGGTTTAGAACAGGTTCCATTGATGAAACCGAGCTTGTTTTTAGAGATTAAAGCAATGCGCATATTCCTAGACCAGTGCAGAAAGGATTTGCCATTGAAAACTTGAGGTAGCAACTGCAAAAGAGACTGATCACCAGTAGTGAGATGAAGAGGATCTTTGTAAACAGAAGCACTAGGAGTAGCAGAAGTAGGAGTCACCATTGTTATAACTCTCAATTACTCAAAAACCGAAGAACAGCGGAAGACTTTGAATGATTTTGTGATTTTTGAGGATTTTTGTGAAAGAAAAACAACAAATTAGAATCAATTTGATGAAGAGAGCAATGAAATGTCAATTAGGATCGATTTTGACGATGATACCATGTAGAAAAGTAAAGTGTTGAATTCAGTGTTTATGAATTCAATCAATGGTGATGATATTACTCTGATGAATGAAGAACAGAGTAAATAAAGTGATGATATTATTGATCAACAATTAATTACAGATGTATACAATGGCTATGTATTTATACTAAGTCTAAATAAAATATCTAGACTAAAATATCTGTAACAGACTAAAAATATCTGTAACTAACTTGCAGTAACAAACTAACTGACAGCAACAAACTAATAACAGATTGCTATGCATCATAAGTGCACAGTAGCAGTAACAATGCTTATATTATCAACATTAATCCTATAATTATAAGTAAAACAAACTCTAATAACAAGACCAAACACACATACCCCCACAAATGTTATTAAAAGGAAGTAATGAAACAAAATTGGGTTACAACATACTCAATTTATTCCAATAATATATACTTGCATTATTCCCTTTTATAAAAGGTAAGTGTAAATATATCACGATTGATTAACGCTAATGGTGATCATATTAGTGCAGTGCTACTGACTATTGTGTTGTTAATAGAGAATATATACTACTAATGGTTTACATTTGTTGACTTCATGGTACGAGCATTAATAGTAGAATTATTTTTGTTAAAGCTTCCTAGTAAACGAGTATAAGTCGGACATCATTTTCATCGAACCCAATCTCGACCTCAGTTAGAACTTTGATCGAAAACTCTTTTTTAATTACCAGAGTTTCTTTTAGTATATTATTAATATTAATATTTTAATACTTTTTAATTCTATCAATTTTTAATTATATGTAGATTGCTATCTATAAATGTGGTATAATTATTACTCCATATATACTCCAATCGATCGCTTTCCAATTATATTGTTTTTTAAGTATTTTTAGTTATTTAAAAAGCAAATAAAATAAAAATAAAGTAACGACAAACCGAGTCGATTTAGACCCGACCCCAAATCCGAGTATTATTATTAGAAGTATAGTCATCATATATTTTTATTGTAGATAAATCTTTTATTTATATATGTAGTTTTTTTGTTGTTGGATTCACACTAAATACTCCTAATACATATTATAATATTTTTTTTTGCTTTATTTATCTTATCTTAATTCTATTTTTTTTCTTCTATTTGTAAGATTTACATGCATATTATTTATTTCTTATAACAGCCATTATATTTCTCTTAATTAGTCTCGTATATGATTAATAATTTACAGTTGTATAATTGGATAAGAATACAAGAATAACAATCCTATTACATATCTAAATCAGTCTTGTAATCGGATTTCTAAACTTTCACTACTATAAATAGCTTTAATCTCTTAAAACGTACTCATCAAAATTACAATCTTAAACTGCACAAACCTCAGACAGTCACACTCACAAATTATCTTGGTATGTATCATGTTTATTCCCTCTCTTTATTTTTACTTATTTTTATTAAGACGGTTTATATCAGAAGCAATGTTTTACGATAAATTTGTGTAAAAACCGTAATATTTTTGAATTATTATTACAATGCGATATGTTTCATGTAAACTAATGCATGTTCATACCAAGGCAAAGATTTATTTTGTTATATTTTACTTACTCGTAGTCGTAGCTAGTTAATGTATGCATGACATAGATCATGATATTAGTTAGAGTAGATGATTATTTTTAAACTTAATCAATAATTTGGATTTAGATTACTACTAATTTATTTTGTAGTTATATCGTTTTCATTAACTCCGTCTTTTTATTTCAAACAGTTATTCTCTTGAAGTACGATTATAAAGATGGTGGATCCAAGTACAATCAGAAACATCATCGGAATTATTGGTAAGTTCAACAAAAATAGATTAAATTTTTTGATATACATGAATATAGAGTAATTTCCTTTGCATATATCTCGGTTAACATAAGGAATGATGTTTAATATTATTATCGATTTATTTATTGTCGTGTTTCAGGAAATGTCATCTCATTCGGTCTTTTTCTCTCCCCGGTGTATGTGCTATTCTAACTTCTCCTTTCATCTCATTCATAATTGCAATTTATTTTAATATACATACGTGCAATGCACGAACACAAAAACTAGTAAAAATATTTATACGAGTGCATCTTTTCTTCGCAGACCAACAATGTACAACATTATCAAGAACAAATCAGTACAACAGTTTAGTGTCGATCCATATATTGCAACGATATTGAACTGTGTGATGTGGGTTATCTATGGACTTCCCACAGTCAACCCGGATCACATCCTAGTTGTCACAATCAACGGCGTTGGGTTAGGGTTAGAGGCCATCTATGTCGGAATCTTTTTACTTTACTCTACTGGTTGGTGTCTTACCAGGGTATGTATATTTCTCGTTTACAATCTTCTCTGGTTCGTTCCAATACGACTTTAGATCATAACATTTGATTTATACTATTTGTTGCAGAAAAGGATTACCTACGGACTAATAATTGAGGCCATCTTTACTGTAATAGTGACGATGATTACCTTCTATGTTCTCCACACCACCCAGAAAAGGACAGTGTTTATGGGAGCCTTATGTGTTGCCTTCAACATTATCATGTACTTCTCGCCGTTGACAGTCATGAAACAAGTGATTACGACAAAGAGCGTGAAATACATGCCCTTTTGGTTGTCGCTTACAAACTTCCTCAACGGACTTTGCTGGACCGCTTATGCCTGCATCCATTTCGACATCTGGATGGTGGTAAGTTTCTAGCAGATTAAACCGGTTTCATACAGTTGTTATTAAAACAGAATGGTCATATAATCCATTTACATTCTGGTGACAGGTTCCGAATGGTTTGGGAGCGGTTTCTGGATTGATTCAGCTGATACTGTATGGCTGCTACTACAGAACAACTGACTGGACCGATGACTCGGCTGACTCGCCTAAGTACCCAAAAGAAGTTGAACTTAGAATGGCTCAAGACGTTTAAATTCCTGGCTCGTAAAGAAGTCACCTAGGTTTAGAGCAAGAGTTTTCATAACATAGGCATTTGATTTTGACACAGTATAGTTCATTTAGGATTCTGGAACCGATATATATTTATCTCGTATTCATTAAGTAGATATCGAATTCTTTTAGCAAGTTAATAAAACATAAGCATTCCCGAATAAGTCTGGTTTTTTGCAAATTGAGACCTGAATAAATGATTCAGTCTAGCAAAGTGCAAATTAGTGCAGAACTGCGAGAATACAGAAACATAGCTATTGTTTGTGTTTCTATGATTTCGGTTCCACCACGACCTCATCTCCGTCTCCTGAGTACTGAAGACCCTTTAAGTGGTTCATCAGGAACATCAGCGGGACGAAGAAATTTCCCCAATTCCCTAGTGTCAATATGTGGTTCAGACACGATTCTCAGCATCAATATCAATTTATATAGTACTAAATAATGTCAAATTCTTTTTGTTAAGATTCAAAAACATCAGCATTTCTAAGCAAAGTTTGCTTTGCAAATTAACACCTGATTAGACAGAAGTCGGAGAATGCAGAAACATACAAATCTATCACTTGCGTTTCTTTGATTTCGGTTTCATCAAGACCTCCTCCTCGTCTCCTGAAGACCCTTCAAGTGGTTCATCAGGAACATCAGCGGGAGCATTATGCCTGGTAATGTAATCCTTCAAAATGATCATGCTTTCTTCTTTCATTGACACCAACTGATCTGAGAGAACACTCGACGTCCTTCCATTGATTGTGTAGACCTCAGACCCTAGACGTATCGACACTTTAACACTTGATTGAGGCTCCATTATCGAATCTAGCAGTCTAGCAGATCTGAAAACCAGACTACTACTGTTATCATCAAATTCTTAACTACCAAAGCTGTCACACATTCAGAGTAATAGTTTGTCTAATCAATTCAACACTTCGCTTTGTTTATGTCTCAAACATTCAAACCAGACTACTGTTCATCGAGCCAGGGATTGGGGATTACGGAAATAGCGAACAGGATCAAACCGAAACAGCCAATACATCCCAGGAATTGTTGGAGAATATCTTCCAGACGATTCTAGGTTTAGGTTTTATACACTATACAAAGTGTATCATAATGTAATCCTCTGACATCGAACTATCAATAAAATACAATTATTTTCATGAAATTCCTCCTCCCGGAAATTCGACTGGAATCAATGCTATTGTAGTGTTCATTAATTTCCCTAATTTCCTAATTTCAGAATGTCGATCAAACACTGTCCATTAGCATAGGCCACAAATGAACTATATTCTTTGCTAGGAGATTTTTAATTTTTAATTTTTAATTTTTAGTTAAACGTAAAAAAAATGATTGGGATGGGGTGAGGAGTAGTTACTAATATACTATAGCATCCATGGATCAGAGAAGAACAAAAGAAACAACCCAGCAAGAGCAATTACTTACAGCTAAAATAAGAGAATAAATTGATGGTGGGATTAATTATTCGTTCCGTCCCGACCATCTGTTTAGCTTTGATTTAAATATTCGGGATAAAAAGTAAATAAGTAATTGAGACGGAATAGGTAAAAGATTAGAGAGTACCGTGGTGGGTGAGCGGAGGGCGGTGTGAAGAATGGGAACTGCAGTGCCGTAGTTCCGATAAGACGAGACTTGTTCAATTGTTCACAATAAACCGCGACTTAATTTCAATTAATTTTTTTTTTTTTGAAGGATTATTAGATTACGCCGGTTGGGCCTTTGGATGTTTGAGCTATCCAAGTCCAGCACTTTTAACTTAATAGTAAGTCTTGCTTGCGACGGGTCGTCATTTGTGACGGATATTTTGTGAGATAAAATGGATACAAAATGAGTTGGTGGAGAAAGGGGACCATGGGAATAGTGTTAGTGAAAGAGAAAAAGTGGGTATTTTGTGAGAGAAAACGGTATCTGTCACAAGCTTGCGACGGATAGTGCTGTTGCAAATAAGAATTTAAGTTTAACTTTTAAGATGACCTCTTTTTAAATGTTCGGATATTTTCGGGTTTGGTTACTTTATAGAGTATCCGTTTGTTCAAATTTATATCGATGCATATTTATCTAATCAAGATTATCGAAATTATTTGATTAAAACAGGTAACAGTGAGTTTATCTTTGAATTTCCTATGAAATATTCTTGAGAACTTTTCCATATATGGCTTATTAATGTGAACCGTTTATATAATTATGTTAGGTTATTTTAAGACGATATGAATGAAAACTACAGAGTACTTGACTTTTATATTATATCTATTTTTAAATCGGTTTGTTATAATCATAGTAATTTATCAAGTTTAACTACAGAGCGTCTTTAAGTTGCCTCATAACTTTTGTGATGAATTGCGTCGTATTGTCTCTCGATTTTGGTGGGGATCGGCGAATGGGAGATGCAAAATTCCGTGGGTTTCGTGGAAGCGGCTTTGCCAACCGAAGAGTTTAGGAGGGCTTGGGTTTCGCGACTTTCATAATTTCAATTTGGCACTTCTTGGCAAACAAGCGTGGAGACTTTTGACGGACCGTGCTAGTCTTATGGCTCGCGTTCTCGGGGCGAAATACTTTCCTGATGGTCCGTTTATGCGCGCCAGAATGGGGACTAATCCTAGCTATACGTGGCGAGGAATTATGGAAGCGAAGGAGGTTTTGTGTTTGGGTGCGAGAAGACGTATTGGGAATGGGTTGAGTACTTTGGTGTGGGAGGACCCATGGCTGCCCAACACTCAGTCCAGGAAAATTTTGTCTCCGCGGCGAGATTCTAATCCCTATTTAACGGTGGCCGAGTTGATGACGGCGGATGGTAAGCGATGGAATTCTAGTCTGGTACGTACTATGTTTCTCTCTTTTGAGCATGATAGAATCCTCAATATCCGGATTAGCAACACCAATCCGGAGGATTCGTGGATGTGGGAACTCGAAAAAAATGGTGAATATTCGGTTAAGTCGGCATATAGAGCTTTGGTAAAGAATGGGGATGAAGTGGCTAGTGGGTCGAACTCTCAGAAGGAAAAAATGCTTTGGAATAGAATATGGCGTGCTAAGGTCCTTCCGCGCATTAAAATTTTTATGTGGCAGCTATGTAACGAAGCAATTGCGACAAGAGTTGGACTTTCCAGGCGTGTCCCTTTGATCGAAGCTGGCTGTCCTATTTGCTGTAGTGAAATCGAGACATGCCTACACTTTATTAAGGGGTGCGGGTGGTCGGGTGGGGTCTGGGATAGGCTGGGGATAGAGGTGCGTGACACGGAGGGGTTTGAGCGGGTGAGGGAGTGGGTGGAGGATGTGTGGAGGGGGCTGGAGGACTGTGAGATAGATACTTTTATGATGGGTTGTTGGGCTATGTGGGATGCTAGGAACAAAATGGTGTTTGAGGGCTGTCGAGTGGATGTGGAGAGAGTGGTGAAGCGGGTGGTCGAGTTAAAGAGGGAGCTGGCGGAGGTCCACAAGGAGACTGTCAATGGCGGTGCAGGGCAGAATGGCGGGGAACAGAGTGTTCGTCAAGGGTGGCAAAAACCGAGGAGAGGCGAGGTTAAGCTTAATATCGATGCAGGTGTAAAAGAGAATTGGGGCGTGGGGTTCGGGGCGGTTTGCCGTGATCAAGATGGCACTGTTTTGTGGGGCGTGGCTGAGCGGAGGAGGGGGCTGATGGACGTGAGAATGGCTGAGGCGGAAGGCCTGCTCATGGGGTTACAAGAAGCTAAGAAACACGGATACTCGCATATCGTTGTTGAAAGTGACTGTAAGGAATTGGTCGAAGCTTTGAGGATGAATTTGCAGGGGAGAAGTGATTTCCATTTGCTGCTGGATGAAATCCGTATCTGTGGCTCGATGTTTAGTTCTTTGTCTTGGTCTTTTGTGAGTAGGAAAAACAATATGGTCGCGCATAAACTTGCTCATTTCTGTTCAGTTACGGTAGGTCGTCATGTTTGGGGTCCTGTTCTTCCCGAACACATTATGTCTATGGTTGCTTCTGATATTAATAATATGAGGTAGTCCCGTTTTCGGGCTTTTCAAAAAAAAAAAAAAAAAATTAGTTCGTTCACACATACAACGCATTCATGATTTTGTTACGGTTTCACAACTAGAAATACTGAAGAACTACACACCCGTAGGCCCGTAATTACTTGGTACAAATATGATATATGGTGTATGTTTCGATTAAAGTTCATTATCAACTCAATTGCACTTAAATACGTTGAATTATTGCTTTTGTTAATTTATTATGTTAGTCTCACATTCTTTTTCTTTTTCTTTACAAAATTGTTTTGAATGGGCCGAGATTATAAAGTACTTCAAACATCTTTAATAACCCAGATCGATTGTAATTATCAAATTCACATTATTCTTATCGAAAAAACAAGATTAACTAAAATAAAACATAACAAACAAACCATTAATCTCCACTTAACTTGATCAGCCAAAAAAACCATCCTTGACAACTTTATAATAAGTGTAACAATTACAACTTACTAGTACATCAATACCGTAACCTTTAATCCAACCCTACTTTCCGATCATTAATTCACCTTTAATTAATTAACCACGCATCACAACCAACATAATACGTAAAAGGTAAACAAACGACCAAAACGGAGCGTAAACAACAACAAATTAACTATCATAAGTCCTGCACTCATCGGTCTCAGGATTATCCTTACAATAAGTTTCAAGAACATCAGTAGCCTTATTTTTATCTCTAGCATGACTAGCCGCAGCGCTAACCTCTTCAACTTCATCCCAAGCCGCAGCACACTCTCCGCTAACCGGATCTTCAGCACATGTCTCCTTAGCAGCCTTAATACTTTGCTCAATGCTAGCTGCTAGCTTATCTGGCGTGGCTCGGACCATTACGAGCCTCTTAGCCGAGGTCTGGTTAATTACGCACCTAACCATGTTCATGTTGGTTAGCCTCGGTAGGGTTTCAACGTGGGTTGTGCATGTTGGTGTGAACAGGTTAGGGCTCCTTAGAGAAAAACTCAAGCTTGCCATTTTTTTAAAATTTGTTTTTGAGTTTTTTTTTGGGTTGGAAGGGATGATAATGTAACGACGTATGGAATTGCGTTTGGTTGTTTTGATGATTTATGTGGTATGGTCGTATTGTGAGCGAATTGGGTGCACATATTTCTTATCATGTTTTGTCCAATGGTTAGCTGCCACGTATCAATATGTGGGTTAGATATTTTTAATATCGGCTTGATTTTTTCAGGATGTATATATTCGTTGCAGATTTACGTGGGTTAAGTTATACGTGTGTAGAGTAGATAAAATAAAAGTAGAGTGCTTAAGGAGTAGCAAACGATTTTATTTTATTTAGCCAGATGAATAATACTTCACTTATTAGAACGTTGTGACGAATACTACGTCACAGGGACAACTTACCGGTAAGTTTAAGACTTTCTAAGTTTATAAAGAACCTTATAAAAAGTCATAAAAAATAATCACTTATTGAGCCTAATGTTCTCATTTCATTAATACATGTAATGAGTATTATAATAAATAATGAGAATATTAGACTGAATAGGGGAATATATTTTTTAATTATTTCACTTATGATGGGCGGAATTTTTCTACACGTATCTGTCCCGTTACCTACTGAAGCCCTACCCGTACCCGTTTTAATTGAGGCAGGCACTACTTGCTTTTACCCATCCCGCTGAATCCCTATTGGTTAAGCATTCCGATCATATTGTGTTTCAAGAATTCAAATGAAATTGGGTCGAGTCGGGTCATTATCATATACGTAGTATACTAGTATTAAATTATTTGAGAATAATGACCCGTATGCAACAATAAACATTTATATTTGATTATATTAAATTGGTTTATTCAAATTATGACTCACCCTCAAATTCTTATTCATATATCGAAGAATACAAATATTCAATCAGATCGGGCTATTTAGATCGAGTTAATTTTAACCGAACTACGTGGGTCACAATGGCCACACACATTAGCATGGATATTAAAAAACTTAGAATATAGTCCAACAATGGTGCAACTGTGAGAAATCATGTGCACATCACACAGTCACTCATAAAAAAGTTCAGTCTTCAGAGCAGTACGACCCAATCACAATTCAGATACACTCCAATACTAAACAAAAAGATGCGATTTTGTAAAGTTTATCATCGCATACCTTTCCTAACACTGTCTTCGACCCATCAATGTCTTCATCTTCGTCCTTCTAATCTCTCTACATCGCCATTTATTTCTCCTGTTCCATTCAAATTCCCTGCAACAGTCAATTCTTCCCGCCATTGTAGGACTGTTCCTTCAGTTTCAAGGAAACCTCATTTTGGTAATAAAATGAGTAGTAGTAGTAGTAATTGTAGGATTCGTAATCTTGTTCCTCTTGAAGCTGTTTCTGCTGAGAATAGTTCTGCTGCTGCAAATGGGTTTAATGGGTCTGCCTCTAACTTCAATTATGATGAAGGTTTGTTGCTGTAATTAAAGTTTTTTTTTTTTTTTGTTTATTTATGGTTTATGGTTTTTGTTGTCTAAAATTGGGTAGGATTTTAATAGAAGAATTAGTATTATTAGTTGGCGGAGCCAGGATTTTTCGTTAGTAGGGAGGCGAGCTAGTAATGAGATAAAGTATACTAGAAACAAATCGAGAATTTAGATAAATTGAAAATTTACAATTGTTCAAGGGGTGGCCGCCCCAGCTAGCCAAATAGGTCCATCACTGAGTTGATGTAGAGGTTTTGAAGGTGAGTTTGATGAGATGGGGTTACTGGGTTGGAGTAGAATTGTTGAATTAGTGTTAATTTGTGTTGATTTGGGGTTGAAATTGAGGTTATGGAGGTGTTTTTGAGGAATTGGGATTGTAAAGGAAGTATCTTTTGAATTGGGTAGAAGTATAATTGATGAATTAGTGTTAATTGGTGTTGATTTGGGGTTGAAATTGAGGTTATGGGGGTGTTTTTGAGGAATTGGGATTGTAAAGGAAGTATCTTTTGATTGTTTGTTTGGGGTTGAAGTTGTGGTTTTGAAGGTGTTGTTGATGAATTGGGTTTGTAAAGGAAGTATCTTTTGATGGGTAGCAGTGGCGCAATCAAGATATGTAGTTAGGTGGCGAAAAATTTCAGGGGGTGAAGTAGTATGTCAGTACCGTAAACTAGCAGAATTGTTGAAAAATTTCGAATTTGTCATTGTTTTGAGGGTTTAGGGCCAATGCTAGCTCCCCTGAGTATCTTTTGTATGGAAAACCTCTTCTTTTTTTGAAGGTAGTGTTGAATGAAGAATCGAAATTGAGTGATGATTGTATTTGGCCATTTGGGTTAGTTAGTTAATTCGACGAATTAGGTTTAGGGATTTGGTGAATTGAAATAGAGCCTGGCTTTGTGAGCACACTGGTGAAGTTATGATCCTCATATCATTTGTGAATGTGAGCTGAAGCAGAATTGTGAGCTTGGAAGTGAGGCAACTTCTATGAGTATTATGTCCCTGATAGAACTATAGAGTTTTGAATCCGACTTCATGGTTTTTCAGTTTAAATTTCGTGTTTTGGAACTGCATGAGAATAAATACTCGCTGTACTCGTGTGTAATGTCAATTAGTGCTTTGGTTGGTAGTCTTAATGTACCCCCTTTTGTCTTCTATCCATAGATGATTTGTCAGCGGCCAGTGGATATCAGCTACCTCCACCTGAAATAAGGGATATTGTCGATGCTCCTCCATTGCCGTCCTTATCCTTTTCTCCTCACAAGGATAAGATATTATTCCTCAAGCGAAGATCTCTAACTCCTTTGGCAGACCTTGCTAGACCAGAAGAAAAGCTTGCTGGTGTTCGTATTGATGGCAAATGCAACACCAGGAGTCGAATGTGAGTAATTATATGGAGAAACATCTTCATCCTCGTCTTCATTTTGGTAAACATACAAACTCGTATAATCACTCTTGATTCAGAGTTCTAGCTGCTTTTATAACCTTGTCTAGTCTTAACGGCTATATATATCAATATATGTATAAGACATTGACCCATACTCTGCGACACAGCGGGAATTCAGAAGTCACCATTTATCATTTCAGATCTATCATTCGGAATAATGATGGGAGGGGGATTAGTTTGCTGGGTTCACCTGTCTTTGTTTATCTATTTGTCTATATGGACAATTGTTGTTGAGGTGTGAGCGGTACACTTGTACGCAGGTCGTTCTACACAGGTATTGGGATCCATCAATTAATGGGAGACGGTACCCTTGGGCCAGAAAAGACGATACAGGGTTTACCTGATGGTGCCCGTATCAACTTTGTTAACTGGTAATGTCAACTTTTCTCAGTTTTTTGGCTTTATAATATGTTGTGTTGTTTGATGCATTAATAATATACTCCATTAATAGGTAGGTTTATGGAGAAACTATAATCAGTTCACTCTTGCATTGTGCGAAATTCTGGAGTAAGTGTATATCTGAAAGTGTCTGAAGTAATTTCTGGTTTAGTAGCTATTCGCTTGAGTTTGGTATTGGGTAATGTCCTAGAGAATTTCCATACGCTGGCATTTTCATGATGTTCATATGACTGCTTCTGAAATGGCCACTAATGCCTTCACATTGACAAAGAAAAAAAGAGTCTGGCAAGTAACAAGATTACTGCTTGTAGTTTGAAGGCTGGTTGAGCGTTATAATTTGACGCGGCCTCAAGATTAGAAGTATAATGCATTGCAAATTTCTTCATTGTATGCATGATCGTGATGGACATCGTTTTATATTTCAAGTTTTCATTTTATGTTTAGTTTCTCTTCATGGGCACCATTTACGAGTGATTTTATTAAAATTAAAATGTGTTTCCGTCAATGATTTTTCCATTTTATTCTTGGCCAGGTCAACCGATGGTCAGCATATAGCATTTACTGTTCGAGTTGAGGAGGTACTCGCATTTTTCTGGTTCTATTATGAATCTTTTGTATCCGTTTTACTTTTTTTTTCCCTAAAAAATTCCTGGTTTCTGCTTTTATCTGTGTTGGTCTGTAAGGTTTCTGGATTTAGTTGGAGACTCTATCCGCTTCCAATGAATTTATCGCTAGTTGCTTAGCATAACACATTACTTCCCAATTAATTGATGCTAGAGAGTTCATTCTTCATGTCTAGGGAATCCTGCCTCTTGGCTTTTTATACTTTTCCCAAATTTCTGTATTTTTTAGCATCGCGTTGACCAGTCCAGCTTTATTATGGCGGTATCTTAGTGCAGGATGATGGTAGTAGCAGCAGGCTCCGCTTATGGGTTGCTAACGTGGCAACTGGATTAGCAAAACCTTTGTTCCAGTCAGCAGACCTCTATGTAAATTCCATCTTTGACAAGTAGGTGCTTGTTGTCTCTTGAATTGTTCAATTGATGTCCAAGTCCCCAAGTACCACCTACTTGACTTCCTGCTTTTCAAGTTTTGTGTGGTTAGGTGACTCAACTCTATTGGTGTGCACCATTCCGACGTCTCGTGGCAATCCCCCCAAAAAGCCTTTGGTCCCACCTGGCCCTAAAATTCAGTCGAACGAGCAAAAGAATACCATTCAAGTCAGAACATACCAAGATCTTCTGAAAGATGAATATGATGCTGACCTATTCGACTATTATACAACTTCACAACTGATGTTGGTTTCTCTGGATGGAAAGGCAGAACCTTTTGGAAAACCAGCTGTATATACATCATTGGACCCATCTCCCGATGAGAAGTACATAATGATTAGTTCATTCCACAGGCCGTACTCTTATACAGTACCGTGTGGAAGATTTCCAAAAAAAGTAGATCTATGGACAGCTGATGGGAAATTTGTGAGACAGCTTTGTGATTTGCCTTTAGCTGAGAATATTCCTATTACTCATAGTAGTGTGAGGCAAGGGATGCGTTCTCTCGATTGGAGAGCAGACAGGCCTTCAATGCTCTACTGGTACGTTTCTGCTTGTATATTGTGTTTTTGCTCGATCTGAAAGAATAAGACCTTTTTCCTTTGCTCTTCAGTATTGATGCTCTGTGGACTGTGCAGGCATTTTTTTTTTCCGGAATGTGGTCTGAAAAAAGAGTCGTGTCTGGACTTGACCATTTTAAAACGCTTTGTAGACAGTGTTGATATGAGATAGTTTTAGCTTCCAGCTAGTAGGAAGGCCGCTTCATTTCCTTTCCCGTTGCAATTTCGTCTTTGGCATGTGGGTAAAGTGGTGAACCTAGTAGGTTTTAGCTTCCAGCAAGTAGGAAGACCTTTACTTGTAATATGCCCCTAAACCTATTAGGGTTTCTGTATCTTTGAATCTTCAATGCTATGAGTTACGGAGTATATGATTATTTATCTTGGTCTCACAGCTCTTCTGTCGGTTTGTAGGGTGGAGACTCAAGATGGCGGTGATGCAAAGGTGGAAGTTTCACCTCGAGATATAGTTTATATGCAACCGGCTGAAGCAAGTGAGGGTGAACAACCTACCATCTTGCAAAAACTTGATCTTCGATATGGGTGGGTACAATTGTAAAATCTTTTTGTGTTACTTTTACTTGTGTTCCCTAATTTCCTTGATGAAATCGTTGGACGGGTTCATTCAACTTTAGGAATGAAAAACATGCAGTCAGTCAGCATCAGTTTTCCAACAACAGCCTTTTCATCTCTGCAAATTTGTGTGAATTTCTTGTGGATATCTGAAATTTTTGTGAACCGTTTCTTGACAGGGGTATATCATGGTGTGATGATTCTCTTGCTCTAGTGTATGAATCTTGGTATAAAACAAGAAAATTACGGACGTGGGTTATATCTCCCGGAAGTGAAGCTGTCAGTCCACGAATATTGTTTGATAGGTCGTATGAAGACGTGTATTCTGATCCTGGTTCTCCAATGTTTCGGAGAACGTCATATGGATCATATGTGCTTGCAAAAATACGTAAGCAAGATGATGAAGTCACCTACTTGTTGCTTAATGGTGACGGAGCCACTCCCAAGGGAAGTATCCCGTTCCTCGACTTATTAGACATGTGAGTGCTCTAAGGTTTATGATCTCCTTTTGGAGATATGTGTATTAGCGTGTTTTAATCTCAGTCTGACACACTATATCTACAGTAATACAGGCAAGAAAGAAACGATATGGGAGAGTGACAAGGAGAAGTATTATGAAACAGTCGTTGCCTTGATGAATGACGCAGATGAAGGCGATATTCTTCTCGACCATTTGAAAATACTGACATCTAAGGAATCGAAAACTGAAAATACCCAATATTATTTACATAGCTGGGCAGATAAAAAGGCATTTCAGATCACAAATTTTCCTCATCCGTATCCCCAGCTAGCTTCGTTACAGAAGGAGATGATCAGGTATGAAAGGAAAGACGGGGTGCAACTTACAGCAACACTATACCTGCCACCAGGGTATGACGTCTCAAAAGACGGACCCCTTCCTTGTCTCATCTGGTCTTATCCGGGAGAATTCAAGAGCAAAGATGCTGCTAGTCAAGTACGTGGTTCCCCAAATGAGTTTGCTAGTATAGGCTCTACTTCTCCCCTTCTTTGGTTGGCTAGAAGGTGCGTGTCTCATTTAATGGTTCACAGCGTTACTTGGCTTAGTTCAGCTGAATCGAGCAACATTTGACCGAGTTGCTTTAGTGTAGGTTTGCTGTTTTGTCGGGGCCTACTATTCCTATAATTGGTGAGGGCGATGAAGAAGCAAATGACAGGTAATTGCGAGCTTGCACTTCTTATTGCTCTTCGCGTATGCATTTCAAGGAGATTACTACTTTTGTATGTCTACATCGTCCTGCTCTGACGATCTTTTTCACCAGGTATGTGGAGCAACTTGTTGCTAGTGCTGAGGCTGCAGTAGAAGAAGTCATTCGACGAGGAGTGAGTAATTTTGGTTTCCTGAACAAATCATTTGGTAGCTATCAGGGAAAACTTAACTGCATTGATGTTCACTGAATCCTCTTATTTTAACCTGAAGGTGGCTCACCCGAACAAGATAGCAGTTGGAGGTCACTCTTACGGAGCATTCATGACAGCAAACCTTTTGGCACACGCGCCTCATCTTTTCAGCTGTGGTATTGCTCGATCTGGAGCCTATAATAGAACTCTAACTCCCTTTGGATTTCAGGTAGCTTGTTCAATAATATCACTGTATCCTAACCTAGAGACCTGTCGTACCTTCATAATCTAATTCTCCGCCAATTCTGCTGTTTTGTTGGTATTGTGGACATGGTAGAATGAGGATAGAACTCTCTGGGAGGCGACAAACATTTATGTGGAAATGAGCCCGTTCATGGCAGCGAATAAGATCAAGAAACCTATTTTACTGATCCATGGAGAAGAAGACAATAATACAGGAACATTGACAATGCAGGTAAATGATTTTGCACAGATTGCCCCTTCCATGTAACAGTACTTGGGTACAACAGTTTTACTGACTTATGTGTTTGTGGTCTGTACATCAAAATATCACAGTCAGACCGTTTCTATACTGCGCTGAAGGGTCACGGGGCTCTATGTCGCTTGGTAATTCTACCTTACGAGAGCCATGGGTATTCAGCTAGAGAAAGCATCATGCATGTTCTTTGGGAGACAGATAGGTGGCTGCAGAAACATTGTGTTGCAAACACGTCTGAATTGAACGTAGATGCTGTTTCCCTTAAGGAGGGCGGAGGAAAAACAAATTTGAATAGCCAAGTAACTTCTACAACGGGTGGAAGCGGTGGTGGTGGTGCTAAAGAGGAAGATCTCGACCTTGGAGTCCATTCTCTCAGGAGGTCATGCTTGTAATTCAGGTGTTAACGATAAAACTCAAAATAGACGGTCTCTCCCAATATTTTTCGGGATGCTGCTTCATTTACCTGCTAATTACCTCATCAATGCATCATTTAATTCAACCACTGTTAAAACCATGCTGCACAAATTGTCTCAGTTGCAGATGAAGATCATGGTTGGTCAGATACTCAGGTATAAAGCCACGACAAAACTGATGCAATAGACGTTGCTGGCTTGCTGCTGTTCTTATGAGCCGAAGATTCTGATATGATCAGTTGCTCTAGGTTCTCGCTAACCCGATACCCTTTAAAGAGTGATACATGCATTTGTCTGTGTACTCATTAAACATTGATTCATAAGTTACCACAGAAACAATTGTACTGATTTATACAGCTCTGTACATTTTATCCCACTGGATTATACAGCAGGGTATTAAATACAAATACTCTGTATGTTCTTTCAAACGGCGTGAAAATGACCGTTTAGTACAAATACCCTGAAGCTCGCTGATATCTGCATCGACTCACAAGTCTTGGCATCATCATTCATCATCATAGACCCTAAACCATAGAAATTGTCGTACAAATGAATACGAGTCAAATAATATGTTCTGTTTTCATATATTTCATTTACAGTTTAAGAATGCAACACAAGTTGGAAAAATGACCCAAACTGAAAAACTGAAGAATGTAATATTTATACAGTATCAACAACACAACAGATTGAAGAATCATCAAACTTTATGATCAAGTTCAAAACCCGAATCTTGATCATCGTCATCATCATCCTCATCAACTATCCTTCTACAGAAAAACCTCATAAAAAACCACATGACACCCTTTAAAATCCTCGACATTCCGATCGCAACCGTCAAATAATACAACCATAACCCAACAAAATCCCCCAACCCAACTTTCATCATCATATCCCTTTTAACCCCAACCAAAACCACCAAGGAGTCCACTTCATCCCTCAACCGCCACCACGACAAAACCCCGAAACAAGCGGCTAGGGCCCACTTCTCCGGCCACTGTTCCTCCTTAGGCCCACCGTATACAGTGTCGTCTACAACGGGCCTAACAATAGTCCTGGCCCAATGGACCATGGTCTCATGTAACCCAACAAAGAAGACTAGTTTACTTATCATGGACCGTCACCACCGAATCCTGCACCATCAATCCCGGCTTTTATTGTAGTTTCGATGCCTAACCCTACGCACACTTGCAAGGTGCATAGGAATATCCATGCTGCATGGACTCGGGGCCGGAAGATCGGCCCCGGGAACTCGGTTATTAAGCTTATTCTCCCTGTTAATGAATGTATTAACGTTGATAAGCTAATAACTAGTATTAGGGCATGTAGAATATTTGGATTTGTGTGTAGGAAAATATTAAAAATAAATGTTTTAGGTGGATTAATTGATGCTAATGATAAAAGATATTGTGCACTTGATAATCTTGCTAAAAGAAGAAATGATAATGGTAATAATAAACTAAGAAGTGTAATTGAAAGTACGTAAAATGGTTGTAATAAAAATGGGTAACCAAAAACATTTAAATTTATGATTTTTTCCTTCTTTTGCCATAATTTCCACCCCATTTTACGTCGATTTAATTATATCGAAAAATAAAACTATGTTATGATTATCGTTGTTTGGATTGAAAAGGGTATGAAATGTAAAGTTTGAATTTTTTGCTGATTTAATTATATCGAAAAAAGAAATTATGTGATGACAAATAGAAGATTACCAAAAAAGAGTTGTTTGGATCGGAAAGGGATATGAAATGTAGAGTTTAAATTTTTGGCGGATTTAATTAAATCGGAAAAAGAAATTATGTGAGAAATAAAGTTGTTTGGATTGAAAAGGGATATGAAATGTGAAGATTATATATGAAATGAATGAATTATTATAGGTTGGTAGTGAAGAAGAGGTGATGTAGTTGTCATGATTATGAATGTTAGTTGACTTGAAAATTACTAGTTATATTATTAATAATATAATATATTTATATAATATGTATATATGTAACTACCAATAAAATAAAATAATTTGGTGGTAAGTTGTAATCTGCTGTATTATTTTGGATTAATTCATAAATCATAAATTAATCATGATCGATCTGTTTCATATACATTATTTGAGTGTGATGGCCGATGGGATTATTATTGTTCCAAATTTCAATAGTTTGTTTTTCTGTTTTATTTTGGGTTTGCATGTAGTTTTTGTGTGCACTTTCTTTTGTAGATGAAATTTACGATATTATAAAATCGAACTAAATCGAACTAACTGAAGCTGAAATTAAGCCTAAAAAAAGGGAGACAAAAACTCTTAGTTATAACAAATATGTCCTTAATATAATGTAGTTAGGGTGAATTATGGAGCGGAATATAAATATATAAATATATAATATCGAATATGAATTATTTATAGATATGGAGTTATCTTAGGGGACAAATTAGACTAAGGTTAAAGTGCATTATATATTTTTGTTAAAATCACGTATTAATCATTGTCGAGTATAAATTATGGCTTCTTAATACAACTAGTTTTATACCCGTACAATAAATGTACGGTTCTGATTTTAAATATTGGTTACATAAATATATGACTAATTAATACAAATATAATTCAAAATAAAAATTAAATAAATAATATATAATATATAAATTATTATAAAGGAAGCTTCTTTTCTTGCTGCTTACGATGGATTACTAAAATAAACCAATTTTTTGCTATAAAATCCGACGTATTTCATTACTAATGTAAAAGGCAAATTTTATTTGTTATGATTTCAGAATTAACAGATTTTTTATTCGAAATATTGATCCCGTGTTTTTTTAGTACCTACTTGTGTGTTGTTTATAACTGTCAATTATTTGATTATTATCAATATCGTCTCCATCTCTTAGGAGTAGATCTACATGAATAAGTGCAGTGTTTTTAGCATAATAAAATTATAATTTTCAGATTTTCAGGTTATTTCCAGTATTTTATTAGTATTGGTATTATAATTAGTATTATCATTAATCATTAATATGCAACCTGATTAATAAACGTAATATCCCCACCTGAATAATTTTTAGTTGACTATTAGTTATTTAGGTTGGAATTTCCGTTTTGTTTATTTTTTGTGCTGATTTTCAGTCTTTTTTAATATACAGGATTTTTATTACGACATTGGCGAAAACGTAATAATTTGATATATATTGGAGTGTTGTATATCGTATTTTACCGTATTTTATTTTGTTTGGTATCTTAATTTATATTTGATTTGATTGGAACATTGAAAAATATAATGTAATTTAATTTTTTGACAGTAATTATTTTTCGTGTTTGTAATTTTTTGTTTTTGTATTTGATTTTTATATTTGGACCGTTCTATATCGTATTTTATTGAAACGTTGTATACTGTTATTTATATGTCGATGAACAATAATTTGATCTTATCGTATTTTATTATGACAATGACGAAATGTAATAATGCAATCGATTACGTAATTAGGAATAAGAATTCTGAATTTAGGAGGGAGAGAAATTAAATCAAACTAAAAGTTAGTGGGTATTTTTTTTTTTCTTATTTCTATGAACCAATCAAAATGAGTTAAATTTTACTTCTTTTATAGAGATAGATTATACTACGTACATTATATCATATGTAAGACATAAAGTTTTATATGTTGGCAAGTCATTGTCGTCTTTAATTAGGTAAACTATACATATAATATGCATGACTCGGGACAATTTCACCTAGACAAAATAGCTAATCTTTTATAAAACGTTATTTTCACTGTTATTACTTTTGATATGTGTTATTAAACACAAATCAAATATTTTACCTTTTTAAACTAAAATTTATTGTTTCGTATTATATATTCTAAATATATTTATTAAGAATTAAATATTAAATATACTCCGTACTCGATTATTGTGAATTTTTTATAAAGTATTATTGAGTCAAAAATAATTGAATTAAGGGCACCATGTCATTTACACTTAGATAAGATCAAGACAACTTAGCCTTAATGATTTGTTTAATTGCGATTTGGATAATATTAACAACTTAACAAGCTAATTAGACAATATAATACTTGAGTACTCAAGACATATTTTATATTTATATGGTCATACAAATATACGTAATAAATGTTGAAAAGTCGTTAGAGAAAATAGCTTAACTAAAGATTGATAATTAGTCTACAACAACAATGTAGTCGTCACTCCTCACTCCCTCGAACAAGTCCTCTATAAAACGGTTTTACCGTAGTCCGTATTAGTGTTCAGTGGAAGTTAAGTTGATGGATTTATTTTGGTACAATTGAATTTACAATAATATTTTAAAACATCGATTTTATACAAGAATTGTTACTGTCACTCAATATCAAGTTTCAAAAGTAGCTTTAAATAGAAGGACACAAGATCTTGATCATTTGTGAGAAAAAAATATTTCCATTCATTATGTTCTATTTTTGGGTTACAAATATTGAAAAATTGTACTCGTAAAATTAAGGTAGTAAATCATTTGGTACGATTTCCTAATTTTGTATTCTTTATTTGTAAGATTGAGTACTCTTTATTGATAATAGATCAGCATATTCTATTGCTAAAGCGATATCATAAACTGATCATAATCACCTGTTAAAAAAAAAAAAAAGAGTACTCTCTATTTGCTTTCTTATTTTTCAATTGTTTACCTGTATTTTTCCGTATAAGAGAAATAAAGTAAGTGTAAATTCTAAGACGGTGAACATATTATTAGGTAAATTAGGCATATTATGGTAGTGTATGAAATTCGATCTCCCTAAATTTGTAACTTCCTCGTGAATAAGAGTTAGCTCAGGTGATACGAAACCTCATATTCCAATCATAAAATTAAAAACTGGAAGTATGTTAAATCCCAGCAGCAGTATAATTGTATATATGAGTTACATATTTTAAAAATGGTGCAAGTGGTAATTAGAGGTGTACTAATTCTATTGTAAGTCTTGATCATCTTAATGAACAACTATATGATAGCTCATGTATACCGTCATACCGACATGTGTCATAAATAATTCGAAATTTATTTATACGAATATAATTAATCAGCTTTCTTTAATATTATTAAATACTATATTCATCTAAAGTTAAAAACAGACCACCGTAAATAATTAATTTGTTTATCTTCAATATTATTAACTATATTCATCTAAAATTTAAAAAACAGACGCGTAAATTTCACGGGTTACAACCTAATTTATTATTATTGGCCGTGTAAATTAAGCTTATTATGATAGTTTCGTAACCAAAATAAGTAAAACTCTATATATGAAAGTGGAGATCTCCTCATAATTACTCAACATATCATAATCAAGTAGATCATTATGTACATGGTATGAAACCAACAGATTGCGATACCCAATTAATTGAAATTTCGTTCACATTCACACACGTTAGAAAAACCGTTAAAACCGTAGTATAAATATGACCATTTTACATCAATGACATGCACATTCACTACAAACATCAGTACAAACAATCATCCAAAATTGAAGCAAAGATGACAAAACTGACACTTGTACATTTGCTTCCCCTCTTCCTTGCATTGGCTCAAGTCACAGCCACTTCTCGGAGCCCGAGCCCGAGCCCTGGCTTAGCTCCGGCACCATCGCCCTCCGAACACCCCGGAAAATACACACTGATTGACAAGAAAGACTACCTTTATGCCCATGTATTCGAGCTTGGAGAATCAGCCATCTTTTCATATATGCTGAAGACACATCATTTCGGTTTACGTTTACGTAGCGTGTTGAAAGCCGAGTTCTTGAAGGACAACCAAGGCGGAATTACTTATAGATTGAAGATGAATGTCAGGCGAATCCAAAGGGGTTCAGACCATAAGAAATATGCATTCGACTGTGTTTATGGTGCATTGGTGTATTGGAACCGCAACTTGCCTAAACATTCATCGCCCTTCAGTGCCCATACCATTTCGTTTCATCCAATTACATGCCAAAAGATGCTTACTTTTGCTTTCTGATCTTTGATTTCAGTAGCTTATTGATTAATGCGGATATGCTTGTAACGAGTTAGTACCGTTTTAATAAGAGTTTTTGTTGGCCGAGCCTATGATTATTGATTATAACTCTGTAGCTGTTGATTACTGTAATACAGTCAATACATTTTCTGCAGGTTTTTTTTACCAGTAAACCTGTCATTAGATGTTGCTGAGAATTACGAATGCTGAACTATGGCAATGTTTCTGACTGACCCACAAATTCCTGTAAATCAGCAGTGTCAGAACTCAGAAACAAAGCATTAATCAATGGAGTCGAAACTATCGAATAAAAAAAGTGATTGTACAATAGGTCTCAAGATTTCAGTATACAGTTGCACCTGGATCATATATAGGTATATGTAATCCGATGCAGCGATGCTCATGAGTCATGACCTTGGGCATTGTTTTACATTGACAAAACCTTCTCTTTGAGTAGGAGCATTGGGGCAAATCTCCAAGCATGGTTCATTAATGGAGGTGTCGTTTTCACGGGGAGGAAAGGGAACTCCGAAACTGAACTGTAAGGCAACAGAATTCCAGAAATATCAATGTTTATGCTACTGTGTCACTTTGGCTGTGTCAAGAATTGGGCTTGAAGTGTGAGTGCAGGCGGGATTTCCTTGCCTGTTCTGATTATCCACTTTAGAATGGAGGGGGTGGGATTCGAACCTGTGACCTTTGGTCACATGGCTCTGATACCATGTCAAGAAACCAACTCAACCAAACGCTTAAGCTGATGGTTGGAGTTCCTTGATTCGTTTTATATTCTAACAGGCTGTTTGCAGTCATTATGATTCGCGATCAACCAGAAGTCATTTTGCAGTACTACTAGTGACGGCGTATAGACAGTATGCTAAGAATATACCTGACAGCTATAGTCTTTGAAGTTTGGTTCCATAAGCAGAGGAATTCCCATTTCTTCCTTGAAGAATGTCTGAAAACGTGACAAAGGGCATATATGATCACGCGACAAAGCACAAATTCTCAGGCTTACTGTAAGATTATCTACGAAATACTGAGAATCAATGCTACTGAGTACTGACCTGTGTCGGAAGTTTACATGTATTGACACAAACTCCTACACATTTGCTTTCCTCCAAATATTTGCATCTCTCGACCAACACCTACAAGTAATGATCTTGGTTTAAGTTACAGCCTTACAGGACATCGTAAATTAACTGAGCACGCAGTAATAATGACCCACCCCGCTTTGGCTCGAGGATCCATCAGGAAGATCGATGGAGTTTACTGAGCACGGTCCCATGAGCCACTGACATGTGAATGCCGTTACTCTGGCTTTAAAATCATCAAATCAAAGACAAGAGGATCAGTAAGTATATACTGGTCTTAGTTGCTCAGATATAACGCGAGCTGAGAATGACCTACCGACCATGATGGCAGCGATCTTTCCTCCTCCGATTGGGGTTACTAGTGTCCGGTAAAGGTCGAGTAGAAACGGTGGGAATAGGGACTTGAGTATCCTTACCTATCATAGACAGTGAAATAATAAACGTCTTAAGCAAAAACCGCGGTATAGTTCGTTGTTGTAAAACTACTCACAAGTCACAAGTCACAAACAATAAACTAAGAGTCTACGACGTAGTACATTAACAAGCTACTCCGTATGTATCATGGGCGGATCTACCCACAAGGCTAATTGGGCTTAAGCCCAACCTGTTTTCAAGAGTATAACCATTATACATCTAAATATTTTTAGTATTGTAATGTAGCTTAGTTGGTAAGAGTAAATTTATAAGAGTTGATTTGTACCGGTGGTCAAGTGTTCGATCCTTGCTAGTTGCATTTTTTTATTTGCTATTCTAATTATTTTTTTTAGCATTTTATCATAAATCTTAATAATATTAATCGTAAATTGTTATTATTATTTTCCCTAAAACTAAAGTATTTTATACCCAAAGTTTTTTAGCGTTATAAATCCTAATAATGTTAATGTTAATTGTTAGAATAAGAATTTGTTAATGTCAATTGTTAGAATAAGCATAATTAGTTTTAACAAAGTTGATACATGTCTATGACTCTATCCAAGAATACAAAAATATTTTATTTTAAAAAGAAGGAGATTATAAAAAGTTTACGTTTTTTTTAATGATGATTGTTGAATTTACTAGTATATATAGCGATACTTGTATCCTTAAATAATATCGTAAAATAGATTTATACAAGTTTGCATTTTGTAATATTCAATCATAGTTTATATTTTTATAAGATATCCCTCTGTATTTATAAATAATAAAACTTTTGCCCAAATGACGGTAAGTATGTGACAACGGAGCAACCCCTAAATGACTAATAACATCTTTCACATATGTGCGAGCGAGTGTGCGACCTCAATTATACGTTTTGATAGTTTCATTTGACTAATTATCGCAAATATGAATTTAGCCCACCCTACTTGTAAATCCTGGATCCGCTACTCCGTATGTATTTGACTAGTTTTATATGCTACGGTCGCCTCTTATACAATAATTTGTTTTGAAATGAATCATTGAATGATTAGATACTGAAATTAAACAAGCATTTATGCTACAATGACGAACATTGGTGTAAGTACATAAACAAATTATTTCAGTAAAATAATTAACACGTTGGAGTTTTAGGAGTATGAACGCCGTCTTAGCTCAGTGGTAGAGCGCGTGGCGTAATTTTTCACATTTGTTAACTACTTTTGACAGACAGAACTAAGAACTTGCATATACACAAATCTCTTGTGCGACCGTTTTTTCCCGTGGTCGTTTTTCTGAAACGATTGTATAATAGAATCATGTGTAGACATATAGACATACATACCGCAGCTTGACTGGCTTTTTCTTTACTTCGTCCGACCAAAAGACCATTTGCAAGTTCAATCAACCCATCGTATCCTTCTTTCTCTGATTCCCATCCAACCTCCTGTTATTAATATTCATCATACGACACATAATAATGAAAATTGTGTCGAGAATTATGAATCCTTACAAATTGTTAGTTTGTTACCTCTACTAGCTTTTGCCTAAACGAATTAAGGAAGAAATCGTCAAGCCAAGTGGGTTTGTATTCCGGCCTCGGTCCCAACTTTTGGTCATTAACCTGCACCAAATGGCCCGCTTAATACGTCTCAATCATTGGTTTACCTCTCGCAAAAAGAAGATAAAAGTAAGTTAAGAATAGGAGTGTGTACTCCTCCTAATTTGGTTGGTGATGAGGATGAACATGAGAACTGAAATGATAAGGTTTTGGATAGAGATTTTGTAGGCAAGTTTGATGTTTTTGTGGAAATGGAGAGGAAGTGTGGAGTTTGGGAGTGGTAGGGATGGGAGATGCTCTGCATAATTCTTAGCACACTTCCAAAACCTCTTAACTTTTTGATAATTGAATCATATCATATCACTTGTTAGGACATTGCTAGCCTTTCATATCCTTTAGCAAGGAGTATTATTTTACTAACCCTTTAACGATTAGTGGATTATACAATTAGACACGGATTTGTGGTTAATTAGTTGAATGGTTGAAGTTTCACTTTCTAAATAAGAGTATCTTGCAAATTCGAATGACGTGAAAATAAATAACACAATAAGCCGATTCACTCTTGTTTAGGGCGCTGTTTGGTAAACAGCATATTGCAAAAAAATTAGCATATTGAGGCAATTAGTAGGTTTGACCAAACAATATGCTATTTGGACCGTTTGGTAAACAGCATATTGGAAGAGTAGAATGGGCTTCAATATGCTCTTTTGGAATATGCTGCTCCCCCAGCATATTCAAAGAGTATATTGACAAAATTTAAAAAAATATCTTTTTACCCTTCAAAAGATATTAGCCCTATTTTTGACAAATATAAATCAATAATTTATTCATGTCCTTTTTTGTCATTTGACACATGATTGAGATAATCTGCTAATTTAATTCTGCTAATTACCAAACACCTCTGACAAATTCTGCTAATTGAATATGCTAGTCAAAACTGCCAACAAATTCTGCTGGTCAAATCTGCTTTTACAATCTGCTCCTGCTAATATCAATCCGCTGTTTACCAAACAGGGCCTAGGTCCCGTTTGGCAAATGGCAGTAGCAGATTCATAATAGCGGATAATGTTAGCAGAATACGATAAATTTGACTATTAAATTAAATTAGAAGATTGAGAAATGATGTTTGTTAATTAGCATATTAGAGGATAAAATGATTTCACAAATAAATCGAATATGCTAATACAATATGCTGCTAATAGTAGCACATTCAAAAATAGTAAATTCCAGTCAATCTATTATCAGAATACGAATTTACCAAATACATATAAGTGATAGATTGATATGTCAACTAGATCAAATTTACCAAACAAGACGTAACCAACAAAAACCCAAAATTCAAGCTAACTCGGCCAAATTGACCCGACTCAGATGGCCCGTTCGGTCCTCCAAAATAAAACCTAACTTAAAACCTCAAATTTGTGAAGAACACAAAAATGATGCACAGGTATTGAAGCTTACAAAAATGAAGGTCTCCACCGCCATAGCCACCCGCATACTCAACACCAACCTTCACCCTCTCCTTCGCCGCATATCCACCGTCACCGCCGCCGCCGCCACTAAAACCTCGACGGCACAGCCACAGGCGGCGACGAAGGCGCATATCATCAGAAAAATACATGAAGCGGGGTCCGTAGGTGGCAAAGTGTCCGACGCTTTATACGGTATCATAAAAACAGGTCAACGGGTCAATACAGTTACCCTGTTTGATTGTATCAAAGACCTCCGTCAAAAAGGCCGTTATCAACAATGTCTTGAGGTATCATACATTCCCTCCTTTTCGATCATTTATTTATATTTTTCAAGTACATGTTTTAGTTCTGCGTGACGGCCTGACGAGTATTTTAATAAAAGGAGAACAAATGATTGAGACGGACTGAATAATATTAATATGTTGAAAAGATGCTAACTTTTTCTCTGGTCACGTTGTTTTGTTTGAGTTTGATTAGTGTAATTATTATATTTGCTTAGCTATGATATTCCGTCTCGGTCATTTGTTTACCTTTGCTTAGCTATGAACGGCGTAGTATAAGAAAACAAGACGGATTCTTTTTGGTTTAGTAGCATATGCACACATTGATCTTCCTTGAATTAGTCTACATTTGCGAGATGTTGTATGGTTTAATAAGTACTAAACCGACACTACACTTGGATACGTACTCGTGTCCGACACTTCAAGCCGAGTCAGAGTAACATAGGTTATTCCTCCTTAACTTTCACAGCTGCGAAATGTTGCTGTGGGTAATCTGTAAGCAACACTATCCAAGATAAAAAAAAATTGGATTTTCCGGTTTGTCGCCTTTCCTTTAGTTTGTGGCATTTGTGAAATGTTGCCATTGGTCGGTGTCATGTTCCGTGTTTGGAGCTAAGTTTTGAATTTGCAGTATGGTGTTGCTCTTCTAGTGGCAATAATGTTTGATATGCTTTCATAGTTTCAGGTAATCGGGTGACTGCGTGCTTTAATAGATGTTAGAGTACACCCGAAGGATATAAGGTTCTTTCTGACGACATTTAATTATGTCGTTTGTGTTTGATGCAGATTATAGATTGGATTGAGAAAGGCAAATTTGACAGTTCAGGTAGAAACTTTACAGTTTGCATAGATATATTGCACAAATTTAAGGGTCTTGCTGAAGCTGAGAAGTACTTTGACGGCATTCCGTCTGCTTTTAAGAACCAATATGTATATAAGTCACTCTTAAGTTGCTACTGTGCTGATGTGGAAACTGATAAAGCCCTGGCTACTTTCGAAAAGATGAATGAGTTGGGTTTTGCATCCCATGTTCTTGTCTTTAACTTTGTTCTCAATCTATATCTTAAAATCAAACAGCCGGAAAAGGTTTCAGAACTTATATCAGAAATGAAGGAAAAACACGTACCTCTAGACGGCCACACGTATAGCTATTGGATTCAAAGCTATCGACTTTTAGGAGATCTCGAGGGAGTGGAACAAGTGTTTCACGAGGCTCAAGAAAATATCTGTTTAAAGGATGATTGGCTAATATATAGCAACGTTGCATCAGTGTTTATTGAGTTTGGCCAATTTGAGAAAGCTTCTTCATACTTGAAAAAATTGGAAAATGTCTCAAATAGTTCCGAGGATCCAAGTCGCAGTGCATTCGAACATCTGATTAGCTTGTATGCCCGTGCTGGTAAATTAGACTCTGTTATCCAGTCTTGGAACACGGTTAAGTCCAAGTTCAAAGTCATTTACAATAAGAGTTACCTTGTACTGCTTCAAGCATTGTCAAGACTAGACGATATTAAAGGCCTCGAAAATTACTTCGGGGAGTGGGAATCAACCTGCAAGAATTATGATGACAGGATACCAGCTATTGCAATAGGTGCATACTTGAGACATGGCATGCTCGAGGAGGCCAACCTTTTGCTGAACAATGCTAAAAAGAAATCAAGAAATGTATTATGCTTTCCGCATGTCGAATTCATGAATTACTACTTTGGGAAGGGTCAGGCGGAGTGCGCATTGAAGCATATGGAAGCTGCCATTGTTTCCAAATGGAAACCAATGGCAGAGAAGCTTGATCCTTGCTTCCAGCACTTCAAAGATCAGAAAGATGTTGATGGTCTAGAGAAATTTTGCCAGTTATTAAAGAGAGCTCAGGCCTTGGACACAAAAGCCTATTTATGGCTCCTTCAGACTTACGTGGACGCTGAGAAAACAGCGCCTGATATGCGTAAAAGGATAAAGGATGGTGGTATTAATGTTACTCCCGAGCTTGAGGAGTTGCTCAAGCGGGTTTGCCCTAATAGCTTTTAGAATCAGGGTTGTCATTCATTGACAGTTCGATTAACAGTACCAAGAATGGTAAAAGAAGTAGTGAAGTTTGTTCAATAAGAGCGGTAACAAGCCTAGGATTTGGTTTAGAAGTACTCGTGTTGTGATATGTTGGATGTAAGTCGTAGTTTAATTGGGGCAGAATTTGTAAGATAGCTTTGTTTTTTAGAGCATTCTGATGTGGGATGACACTTATATATCATTCGTATGATCAGAAGGTGGACATACAGCAGCTTGACTGGCCTGTTCTTTCTCCATTTCCCTTCCAATCCTCCTGTGACAACAAGTTTCTTTCATTCTTAATCCGCGCCTGATGAGTCTTTTCCGTTGACAGTTGGAGTAAGAGTACCATGAATGGCAAGAGAAATAGAGACAACATGAGCGGTAATAACCTAGGATTTTGTTTAGAAATACCCTGTCGTGATACATTATGTAAGTCCTAGATTTAATGGAGGCAGAATTCTCAAGATAGCTTTGTTTTTCAGAGCATTATGACGTTGGTAGACACTTATATATTGTTCTTTCGTATGATCAGAAGGTGGACAGTGGACATACAGCAGCTTGACTGGCCTGTTACAGCAAGTTTCATCAATGAAAGGTACTACCCTATATATTCTTAGTAAAACATACTGCCACTTTTAGTGAGACGAGGGGGTCATGAATGCAAGTAACTACAAAACATCGTCTTTAAAAATACTGTGAAATGTGTCGAGAATTTCAATGACGCTAACAAATGGGGGTAATACATATAAGTTCAAAAAATAATTTAGATTTAAATTAGAGGTAGCTTAATGTTAATACATTTGCTGACCTTTCATACCCTTAATTACCAAGGAGTATTCGTGTCGTGATACATTAGATGTATGTAGCTTAATTGGGGTATAATTCTTAAGCTAGCTTTGTTTTTCAGGGAAATGTGTGGAGGATTACACATGAGTAATTAACCTATTTAGTTCCACTTAATTAGTTGTTAAGGGGAAATTAGTGGGGTTTACAAAAGGAGTTAACTTATTAATGTTCTAATTGAGATTTTGGTTAATTGTTTACCCTGGTCCGTCAATTGAAGTTGATTATGTCGATTTGGGTTGAACCCGGGAGGGGAACTCAAAGAGGATGTCTTTGGGAACCGGTTTGACCGGGGAATCATCATAGGCTTAATGACCTTGACCAATACTTGGATACTTTGAGTCGGGTATTAGAGTGTAGTGTTGGCGAGTCCGACTTATGAACCCGGGAGGGAGGGAGGGAGGTTTGGGTGACTATTGTCCTATTATGAGTAGGCGAATTAAAGGTGTTTAATCAAACCCTAGACCTTTTTTTATTGCTTAAACCAATTTACATTACTTGTTTAATTTAGTAATTTATGAGAAACTACTAATCAAAACTTGGTAGCCGATGTTTTGCACGCACTAAATCATAATAACAGGTGAACGGATTACTAAATTTAAATTTAGTATTTTGATTGTTTCCAAGACCTCTGTTAGATATGAGAGTTTGTGTTTGGTTCAAATAAGCGCACTTATATCGCAGTGAGAATCGAACCCGAACTTTTATTGAATTCAATTGAACTATACTCCACAAGACGATAATCGATACTAAAATTGCTTTTACAATGTAACAAACTAACCCCAATTAATAGAATCAAAACGACTACGAAAACTCGGAAGAAGCATCTGAAGTAAACTTGTATTATTCCCAATGGCCGCTAGTATGTGCTTCAACTCCGCATCAGTCTCCCCTTCTTGTGCCATTGACTGCTTGTACTGCACCTCGAGATCACACTTCTTATGTTGTTTGGACGACTTCACAAATTCATACGTAGCTGAACCTTCTTGGTCGATGTTTCCGTCACATGATGAGACGAGTTCGGACACACGGACATTGATAGTAGCAACACGTTTGTTCTGAAACCACTTGCCCTGGTTGAAGAGTTGAAAGCGAAGATAATCAGATTCTAGATTTACGTTGCTGAACTTCATGTTGGCCCCTCCTTCGGCATTAAGGTCTGATTTATGCTTCTGAACTTTCGAAGAACCATGGAAGAGTGTTGTAACCATGTAGGATGCCTTCTTCGTCGTGCTGAGATTGTTTTCCGACCAAATGATGCACTTTAGTTGAAGCTCATGGATTGTAGACGCCATTATTATTACGTAATTGCTATCTCTTACGCGCTATTTTACTAAATCTTATACGTAATTGCTATTTGCTACACGCTATTGAATGAATTTATGAATCCCATTATGGTGGATGCCCGGAGGGTATATATATAAAAATATATGTAACAATAGAATTTGAATAGGATTTGGAGAAGCTAGGGACTAGGGTTTATGGTAAAATAAGGAAATAAGGAAATTGTTAATTGTTATTGTTATGTAACTAATATTCCTTTCCAATCAATGCTTTAGATAATATATATAATATTTTTGTATATATATAATTATATAATAAGTTGTTTTAGGAAAATATGAAAAATTTGTTTATGGAAACTAGGTTTGTAGAGGTTGTAAGTGAATGCATGACGGTGTTTATGAAGGACAAGGTTTGTTTGTTTGATTAACTTCAATTCGACAAGATCAAACATTCTTAATCGGAATTCGGAATTAAGATACCAATCTAAGAAATAACACAAATTCTATTTTATGATGATCGTACGTACGACCAGTCAAAAATTATCACATTTTGATAAGCAATGACCACTTTGTTTTGTTTAAAAAAAATCTCTCACGAAACTTACTGTCTTTTTAATTTCGCTTGCTATATTGACTTTAGGGGATATTAATATGAGGAAGAAGAAAAAAATCCCACTTTTGGCTCCAACAAAAGTATACTTGGTTGTACCGCTCGGGACACCTGATCCATTCTATTTAAAAAGATGATCTAATGTCATCCTCAGAACCTCAACATTATGAAATGATCCAATAACATATCTAAAACAGCACAATTCAACTTAACCTAAACGTTTGCGTAATTGGTTATTCCAAAAAAATCTCAAAAAATTACTACCCTAGGGCACTTAATTGAATTACTCGTTCATTGTCCGCTCTCTTACCGTAAGAAAACTCAAAAATTCACGCTGATCCGACTAACAGATGACCCGACCGAAATAAGCGGATAAATCCCGGAGAATAAATCCCACCAAAACCCCTGATTTCTCAAGAACCCAAAAACGATGCATCAGGTCTAAAGCTTACAAAAATGAAGGTCTCAACCACCATAGCCACCCGCATATTCAACACCAATTTCCACTCGTTCCTCCGTCACATATCCACCTCCGACTCCGACGCCGCCGCCATTACAACCACCAAATCCGCGGCGGCTAAGCCAAACACGGTTCCCAAGGGATTCATCTTCCGTCAGATATATGAAGTGGGGTCCACAGGTGGTAAAGTATCCAATGTTTTGTACCGTCTCATTAGAGCAGGTCAAACTGTCAGTAAATTTGACCTGTATGATTGCTTTAAAGATCTCCGTAAAAGACGCCGGTACCAACAATGTCTTGAGGTTTTTTAGCTTTTCTTCTTCCTTTGTTTTTTAATGAAAGGTAGACAAATGATTGAGACCGAGTCGTAAAGGAGTATTAATATGTCCCAAAAGATGCCAACTTTTTTTATCCAAGCACATTGTTTTTGTTTTAGTTTGATTAGTGTAAGATGATGGTAATCAGACACAATTAGTAAGAGTAGAGGGGGCAGCCCGGTGCACGATGGCGGGGAAGGGCCCCACCACAAGGGTGTAATGAGGGCAAGCCTTCCCTTGCCACTTTGGCAAGAGGCCGCGCCCATGACCCATAGCTTGAACCCGTAACCTCACGGTCACAAAGCAACATCTTAACCGGTGCGCTAAGACTCCCTTCACACAATTAGTAAGAGTAATTACAATACACTTTCTTAGGAAAGAAAGATGGATTCTTTTTGGTTTATGAGTTTACATTTGCTAGATGATGTATGGAGTAATTGGTAATATAGTTGTCTTGCTTGTGAGTTGTGACAGATATGAACACGTTACAAGCTTGTGTTCCTGTCACAAATGAGAATCTTAGTAATAAACCTAAACCGAAATCGAAACAATTTCTTTTTTGGGTTTTAGGTTCTCTGCTGAAAGCATTACTATCCAAGAAGAAAGCTTGAATTTTTTAGGTTGTAGCTCTACCTTTAGTTTGTGCCATTTGCGAAATGTTGTCATTGGTATGGTAGTGACTAGTGACTAGTGAATAGTGAGTAAAAGACACCATTTCTAAAGGAACACGCCGTCTGAACTGGCGTGTTTCCTTTCAAGAGCCAAGTCGAGTTCCTGATCTCAGTGGACTTTATTAGCTAAAATAAAGGTTTGATTTTGAGCTTGTGCTGAGAGGAGTGTTCTCTGCCTGATTCTGACTAAATTTGCTTAGTAATAGTCTTGTGTAGTCACTTAACCACTCGAGTCGAAATGCATTTGGGTACATCTGCACTAGTGGCAGTGGTGATTAACACTGCATGCTATGATAAATGTTACAGTATATAAAAAAGTAGGGAGTATAAGTTTCTTTTTGGTGATGTCTAATTCTCTTGTTTTATGTTTGATGCAGATTTTAGATTGGCTTGAGAAAGGCAGAATTGACTCTTCTGGTAGAAACTTTGATTTGCGCCTCGATATATTGCACAAACTAAAGGGTCTTGCTGAAGCTGAAAAGTACTTTGATGGCATTCCCTCTGCTTTCAAGAACCATTTTGTATATCGATCACTCTTAAATTGCTACTGTGCTGATTTGGAAACTGATAAAGCCGTGTCTACGTTCAAAAAGATGGATGAGATGGGTTTTGCTTCGCATGTTCTTGCCTTCAACAATCTTCTCGATCTATATGTAAAAATCAAACAGCCTGAAAAGGTTCCAGAACTTATATCAGAAATGAAGAAAAAACAAGTACCGCTAAACGGCCACACATATAGCTTTTGGGTCCAAAGCTATCGACTTCTTGGAGATCTAGAAAGAGTGGAACGAGTGTTTCAAGAGGCTCAAGAAGATAGCTTTGTAAAGGATGATTGGGTAATTCATAGCAATGTCGCCTCAGTGTTTATCGAGTTTGGCCAATTCGAGAAAGCTCTTTCACACTTGGAAAAATTGAAAAAATTGTTGAATAATTCTGATAATCCGAGTCGCTATGCATTCCAACATCTGATTAGCTTGTATGCCGGTGCTGGTAGTTTAGACTCTGTCATCGAGACTTGGAACACTATGAAGTCAAAGTTCAAAGTCGACAACAAACAGACTTACATTTCACTGCTTGAAGCCTTATCAAGACTAGACGATATTAAAGGCCTCGAAAATTACTTCCGGGAGTGGGAATCAACCTGCCAAAATTATGATGACAGGGTACCGGCTGCTGTAATAGGTGCATACTTGAGGCACGACATGGTCGAGGAGGCTGAACGTTTGCTAAAGGATGCTACAAAGAAAGCAGGAGATGTATTACTCTTACGCTTGCCACATGTCAAATTTATGAACTACTACTTCGAGAAGGGTGAGACGGAGTGTGCTCTGAAGCATATGGAAGCTGCCATTGTTTCTAAATGGAAACCAATTGCAAACAAGCTTGATCCTTGCTTCCAGCATTTCAAAGATCAGAAAGATGTTGACGGTTTAGAGAAATTTTGCCAGTTATTAAGGAAAGCTCAGGCCTTGGACACCAAAGCCTATATACAGCTCCTTCAGACTTACGTGGCTGCTGAGAAAACAGCGCCTGATATGCGTAAAAGGATAAAAGGAGATGGTATTAATGTTACTCCCGAGCTTGAGGAGTTGCTTGAGCGGGTTTGCCCTAATATCCTGTAGCTTAGTCATGTGGTAGACGCTGATGAATTGTCGGTGCAATCAGAAGATGCAGTAGTTTTGTTTCTGTACATGCATCCAAGTTGAAAAGGATAGTCGAGCAAATATGAGAAGAGTCTTCCTCTTTGAATTCGTAGTTGAAGCCTCCTGCATAGAACATGCCAGGTCTTATTCCATATTATAGAGGTCAATGAGTAGCTACTAAATACTGACTCCAAACTTATGAGTACAATGTTTAATGGGGCACGTCTGCGCGCATAAGATTTTAAACGCTCTATGTTCTACCTTCCCCTCTCATAACTGATTAAATTATCGATTATTTTGCTTCATCCACGTGTTTTCGACCCCACCCCTCGTAATCTTTTATTTTCTACCATACAAATTACGGTGATAATCAAGTCCATCTGCAGTTTCTTAGTAAATGCATACCCTTGACTGAAAACATAAAACATTGAAGATCTCATTCAAACCTTCTTACCTTCCAACATAAAAATGGCAACAAATTAAGCAAGTACTCTACAATTTACAGACATACTGGCTCGAACTCAGGTGCCCAGGTGGCTTGGACAATTAAAATATGTATTCACCTATGTGCTATCACATTTTTGTTAATATACATGAAGATTATTACGTATATATCATTAATTTTGTATAATTTATATATGAACACAAGGTCCAAAAATATGGAGGCCCAGTTCGCACGCTCGGCCCGCACTTGGTCATAGCCATCCCTGTTAAACAATATTCACAATTTAAGAGAATTTTAAATATTTTTGACTGTTTATAAAAGAAAATATAGTCACGTTAAAGCTTGTTTGATTCATTTTTGTAAAGGCATTAAGTATTAGAATTTTTAATAATTTTTATCAACCCAAAATGAAAAATATTGATGGTGTTAAATACTTTCTCCATTCCAATCAATTCTATACATTTCACTTTATGGTCACTTTCATAAGTCGGGTGAATCTTCGACACAACTTCTAATATATAACATAAAAGATAGTCATGTGAGATCTTGTTTAAATTGTCTTACCGAGTACATTGTGAATATCAAAGTTTTAGTAATTTTTATCGATGTGTAACTAAAGATATTAACAAAAGAAAACGAGTATTGATAAACATAAATAAAGTAAATGTATAGAATTGATTGGAATGGAGGAAGTAAGATATTGCATCTAATTGGACTAGTGTATTAGTTGTTTCATAAAAGCCAAAAAAACAAAGAATTCCGATCAAGTAAAACTCTTATAAATAGATAAGATAAATTATTTGTAAAAAGAAAGAGTTATAGTTCAACTTAATTGTTCTCTTAATTCCTTTTATACAAACGTGTTTACCCAAAATTACAAATTCTCATTTATAACGGACAAAATCCGTCACAAAACTCATAAATTGTAACGTGGAACAAAAAAACAAGTAAAAGAGGATAATAACCGTCACAAACACGACGGACGGATCAAAATTCAAAAATACAAAATCTAAACTAGAGTAAAAACAACAAACAATGACTTAATCGCCCACGAGAATTGACAAATATACACACGCCATCCTTACTGACTGACTGAACGCAACCAAATTTCCAAAAAGAGGGGCCCGCATGCATACTGGCGCCCTACCAAAAGCAACTACTGATGTACGCTATTTTCGTAACAACGCTAGGACCCACAAATCGAAAACAATTTCCGGACTTTCATACGAAAAGCGGGTCCCACTTACTGCCAATCACGATGCTGCACCTCCTTAATCCAACGCCTCTCATTTCGCCACGTCAACAACCAACTCCCCTACCCAACCGTCCGATCTTCTCCCCGAAGCAAACCGCTTTACCCCACCTATCCCAGGTGGTTCACACGCCTCAACCGCTTCGTTTTTACTAAACCCGCGTTTTTTCTTCGAATTTGACGCTTTTGTTGTTGATTCTAACTCCGGTTCCTTGTTTTCGTCCGTCTTATTATGTGTCCTCGACGTAAAAATCGACCGGAAGTTGATCCAAAACCCGGCTTTCCTCACTTTAATGCTTTTATTCCGGTCCAATCCTCCCGGTTCAGTAACCTTCCTCCGGCTATTTCCCTTCCGACTACGATCCTTCCTAGACCTAACCCGTCCCATACATGAAACCTTCGGGGAAGACGGCTCGGATAATCCCGCACCGGTTTTACTCCCAACAGACTCAGACCGTTTTGGAAAGAGACGAATGGTAGCCGTCTTGGAGTGACGACGGTTCTTCGCTTCGGCGTAGTTTGGCTTACTAGCCTTAGGCAGGCCAATAATAGAAGGTTTAGGCTTCAAGTTGGCAGAATAACGGTTTGAACCGGCGGAGGAAGGATGAGCCGGATTGAGATTGGTTGAATGAGACTGTTGCGAAGCTGCTTTCCCAGAATCTTTGCGATCAATGAAGGCATTCCGATCAAGCCAGTCAAGTTCGGCGTCTTCGGAAAGCCAGAATGATTCAGGCGCGTAATCCAACTGCGGTGCCGGAGCATCCTCGTCCTCCGCCGCCGCTGCAACTTGGGTGTGGCCGCCGCCGGCACATACAGAAGACAGGTCAACTTGAGGCATTTATTTTTATTTTTTTATTTTTTTTGGAGAGAGAATGTGAAGGTTTGTGTTTTAGAAGAGAAGAAAAGAATATAAAAAGGAGAAACATGAAAGGGATTGTTTCGTGCGTTGGGTTTTGGTTGGGTCGTATAAATCTTCTGGGGAAATCACAATTTCAACTGCTGCCATTTGACTTTATAGCTTTGCTTTTCAAATTACTAATCTAAATTTTTAAATCCGTAATTTTTATTTAAGACGGTATTATTACCTTAAAATATGTACTCGTACTATCTATGTCTGATATATAAAAATGTGGCCTTTTAATAGGCTTAATTTGAAAAGATTTGCAAAATATTTTTGTCAGAAATGTAAGTATAAATTTAAATTTACAGTTAGAGGATTATAAAACCAGATGTATACATTCGGTGGTATAAATTTCAAGTTTTATAACAAAGAATATGAGCTTATACACATATTTTACGAGCTTTATTGGAAAAAAATCTGAGTGTCTTTATAAAAAAAACTAGTATAACACCCGTGAAAAATCACGGGATTGTGTACTTTTTTTAAAAGCAGACGGCAAAGTATAATTATTATATAACTAAAATTGTTGATAATTATTATATGGTCAAGATCCCGTGCGAACTCCCTTACGGTGCGAACCGTTCGTACGGTTCACACCGTAAGAAAGTTCGCACGGGATCTTGATTCTAAATATATATTGATAATAGGAGTATAATAATTGTAAGACGGGATAAAAATGGAACTATTAAGACATAATTAAAAAAAACTATAAAATTCAGATTTGAGAACTTTAAGATATATGTAAATTAATTACAGAAACAAAATGAAGATAATTATATTCTATAGATTAAGAACATTTGTCATCGCCATTTTAGAGATTGAAAACTTTCTGTGGAGAATATCCAACAGATTTTTGGGTATTGTTTTACAGGATTCAATTTGGAAGATGAATGAAGAGGAAGCGAAGGGGAATTAATATTCAACATATCTTTTACTCATCATTTTTCGAGATGTATATATGGAGACTAAAAGAGATTAATGGCTCTTGCAATTTTCGAGCAACGTTGAGAAAGTAAATTCAATTTTGAAAGACAATTTGATAAGGTGTTTAATTGATAGATTAAAGTATATCTTGTTTTTGTAGTTATATAATTATGGGTTTAGCATGTGTTTTAATTGGCAGTTTAGTTGAGTCATTTTTTTGTTACCGTAGTTTATCTATTTCGGTTTTTTTCTACTGCGTGCCCTATAGGCACACATTAATATTTAGTTTGGCATAGATTAAGCCTTATCCTTAATTAAGATATTATTTATCTTAACTATCTTTTATTCTTCTCTCTCTGAGATATATTATTTTATGTCACTAATATTTCTTTTTTTTACAGAGCTTTATCTTGAATAAATCTACGTATTATTTATAAATCAATTTCTCATTTATCCCAAGTCAATTTTTCTGTTTCTATAAAATATGTGGTCATCTGTACACACTTGTTAATATTTTGTTAACGGCTCACAATTTTGATCAAAATTGTTGTGTTTTGTTTTGAATACAAAAAAACAATTGTCTGAAGCCATAATAAATTGTCGAATTGGAATTAGGATCATGTTATTATCTAATAACCATAGATAAATTATCAACTGAGTGGAATAATAAATTATTGCGTTCAATATTTTTTGTTGGCCATGTCAAGTTGTTTTTTCATATTATTTGGCTATTTGTTTAAGTAGTTTAGTATACACTTTATTGTTAATTCTCCCGTTTAAAAACATAAGATCGTCCAAACATTGTGAATTTGTACTTTTTGTGTAAAGGAGTAGAAAAAATTTAGAAATTATATCATATTCGACGAAGTTTAAATTTTTGTATCTTAGTAATTTAGCTTTGACATTTATTTTGAAATTGTTCAAAGTGGTTAAAATTTTATTAGTACGTCAAATTGTGCAAGGCAATGAAAATGTGTGAGATTGTAAATAAAAAGAAAAAGTCAAACTCCAAGGTTGTTGAACTCGTGTATAAGGGGTGAAAAAGATTAAGTGAGATAAAATAAGATTTAGGAAACAGAAAGAATAAAAGATAAATAAGGTCAAAAGGAGAAATTTAAGTAATTATATGGTTGACACATTAATTAATAAGCTGATATTTAATGGAAGCTGACGTGGCTGTTATTATTCACGTTATTGGCCGAAAAAAACTGAAATTCTGAGGTTGAATGAGAGAGTTCCATTAGCCTAATTCTGAAAGCACATTGCGCCACATAAGCGATTTTACAAGATTCTTTTATATATATAATGATTATAACTCAAAACATTATATTGAAACTCAAAAATAATACATATAAAACCCAAATATATTAATTTTAACACTAAAAAATTATAGTGCGAGAAAAAATAGTTAAAAGCTCAAAAAAATTGCATATAAGCTCAATTAGATTTGTATTAGATGTATGATGCTCATATACGTAAATTTACCCTAATTAATGAGAATATCTTAATTATAAAATTTTCTTTATTAGCCTTAGGGCACACACTAGAAAATCCAAAAAGAATATAAATGGATAAATGGATAATACCATCTTTAAATAAGAACTAGTTTTATAACCCGTGAATTTCACAGAATATTTTGTTTTTAGTATGATGTTTTTAGTAATTTGTACTTTTTAAAATATCAAATCACATAGTAAGATTAGCTCATGAATAATTCATATAGATCGTATACTAAAAATACGGGCATTGACAAGTTAACATAAAGATCAAAGTCGATAAACTAAATAGGCGCAAGTAGGTGCAGAGTGCTATTTTTTCAAAGGTAAAATGATGAAAAACAATAAACAAATACCAAAATTAAAAAATACAGTTGTGTTTGAAATATTATAGTATAATATTATATGGATGTCCATATCTTAGAATATCCTAGAGTTATTATCTTATGAAAACTTTAGCTCATTGTATATGTATATATACCCTCATAATGGAATGAGAACATACTTTCGTCTCTCTTACTTTCTCTCTATAATTCTCTCTTGTCTTTATTTCATAACACGTTATCAGCACGAGTCTCTACAAACATCATACATCATTATCTCTGACTATCCGTGTTTTATATTAATAACTGTATTCAGGAGGTAGGTTCATATCAGATCTTATTCTATTATCTTCAGTCGACCAGGCACTAGGGATGGCAATGGGTAGGGTCTGGGTAGGGTCCGGCAAGACCCGACCCGACCCGGCCTAAAAATCCTTAGACCCATACCCGACCCATACCCGGCAGGGTCTGAAATCAATGGACCCATACCCGACCCTAACGGGTCTGGGTCTGGGTAGGGTCTACCCTAGGGTCCAACGTTTTTTAACGAATCTTTCGATAAAATGTACCAAGGTTCAAATTAAATTACAAAGTCTTGGAAAAATTCTTAAATCTCTTACAAATTACAAATACCAAACACAAAGAAATTGTTTGACAATTAACAAACATAATCAAACCAACTGTAAGCTTATATTTTTAATCTCACATGTCCCTATTAAAGTATTATGAGAAACATGAGGTACCAATGTACCAGCAAACCACCAATTGTAAGCAACTAAACATATATTTTTAATCTTACAATTATAAAGAGGTGCTCTCCATGTTGATTAAGGAACAATTTCATGATAGACGCGACATCACAACTATTATTTTAGCTCACATGTAGTTCTAATGACATTCAATGTTAGTCCCAAACATCATAAGAGAAGAGAGTATTTTAAAAAATGACCCTGGGAACGTAAGTTGACTAGTTGATTTATGATTTTAATTTTTTTTTTTTTTTTTTAAAAAAAATGCACGGGTCCACGGGGCGGGGCGGGTCTCAATAGTTAGACCCATACCCGACCCTACATTTTTTATATTGGACCCATACCCGACCCATACCCGAGCGGGTCCCAAATATTCAAACCCATACCCGACCCATTAGGGTCCGACCCTAAGGGTCTAGGTTGGGTACCCGACCCGCTGCCATCCCTACCAGGCACGCTTTTGCCGCACAATTAATATTCGATATTATTTAGTTTGAATAATCAATATTAATGACTGTAATTCAATATTGTTCATAATTAGAATTTGGTCTGCCCAAATTTTTATATCCATGAGTTGAGTAATTAGAACATGTGGTTTTGATTAGTATGGTCAACGTATATTTATTTATTAACCATGGTGGTTAATTTGCGTAAGAATAACACTATTTACTGTTGAATTACGTTATTGTCTCGTTGTTTTCTTATAGGATTAATTCACAATAACTACCTAATATGTTACACAATTTCAAAGTTACTACCTAATATAATATTTTTACAAAAATACTACCTAATAATTGGTTTTTTCTTAAATATTAATACTTTTCCTGTATACTTAGTGAGATAAGATATTCTATGACCATTATGCCCTTCTCTTATAATCCATATCCTTCTGGCTGTCTTCTCACCTTTACCATTGCACTTGTTCAATTTTTACCTCATTAAAATATTCATCATTCACCTTACCAAATATACTGCGTAATACTTCAAACTCGGTCATCTTCATCTTCATGCCAAGGGAGGATCTCCACAGTAAAAAAAAAACCAGTAAGTTTACTTAAATTTGCATTATTTCTTATACCTAATTGTTTTAATTTGAAACCCTAATTTTAGTAATTTGGGTCTGGTATTAATTAGTTCAGTTTTGACGACAATTCACCCATGACGACACTTTACCCATGACTACTTCACCATTATTTTTGCTTTTGCATTACCACAGATACAAATTAGTTAACGTGGATTAGAAACTTTGTTTTAGTAATTTGTTGATAGTCTTAGTTCTTCAATATTCACTAGTTTTCATTTAAGGCGGTATCATCCGTCTTAAACTTTAAGACGGTATTATTAATCTTAAAATAACACAGGTCAAGTATTATACCACTTGTACATATATACAAAAGTGGTATGTATTTCGACCGTATTAAGTTTAAGACGGATAGTATCGTCTTAAAGAAATTCTTAAGTGAGACTTACTATTAAATATCTCATCTCTCATTGTTTCTTGATTATTTATAGGAATGTACCCAAAATCATTCGAAGTCAATTTAAGAGTATATTATAAGGGTAAATTTGATTTCGTAAAGGGGAGAATTGAATATGTCGGAGGAGCTGTAAACTTGAGTTGTGGTTTGTCAAGTAGTACCATAAATATGAAGTTTTTGAGAGGTGTAGCTTTGAAGTTAATGGGCAGAGAATGTGAAATATGGTACAAGGCACATGGGTTGACTCTTACTCTGGGTAAAAGAATGCTTGTTTCTGAGTATGATGTTGTGAATTTATTGAAGTCTAGGGATACATATGGTATAGTATGTGTGTATTTAATTCAGCCTATTCCCTTTCCATCACCAAGTATCCAACACTCACCCAGAACAAATGTGGTCCAAATGAGACTATTATCCAATTCAATGCCTACTTCACAAACCACTCTTAGAAGAAGTCCTAGAAACAAAGTGATTCAATATGCTGAAAAAACTATTGTTCCGTCAACAATAACAACCTCAGTTTCCCCTCCTATCCAAAAACAACCACTTGATGTCCCTTCTAATTCCCTAAAAGGCCGGGAGAAGTTACCTATTAAGAGGCAATTGAGCTTTGTTGCTAGAGAAAAAAGGAAGATACAAAGTGAAGAATTTTATGAAGATGATGACTTTGATGATACTGACTCAAATGGTAGTGACAATAACATTAGTGATATAGAGTGGCAGGTAGGTGAAGAAGATTTTAATGATGTTGATGAGTTGTTTGATGACAATAACAGAAGTAGGCTGATGGATAATGTCGAGGAGAGTTTGGGGGTTGTCAGACCTAGTGGTGAAATAAAAGCACAACAAGCTCATATATGGGGTGTAGATGATTTGGAAGTGGATGTAAATGCAGAACAAGAGTATGACTCGGATGATTTAAGAAGTTTACAAGGATCAGACAATGAGGTAGATCCTTATCATACTTTCAATGCTGACATAGAATTTAAAAAACCTGTGTATCTAAGTCAAGGATTGAAATTTGCAAATGTTCAATTGTTTAGAAAAGCTTTGATTAGTCATAGTGTCGAGAATGGATATGACTTTTATTATTGTCATAATGGTAGTGCAAAAGTGAGTGCTTATTGCAAATATAGATGCAAATGTCCTTGGAATCCTAAAAAATCTAGACTTGGTAAATGTAACTGCATTAAGAAGAATGATTGCGGATTTAGAGTGTATGGTGTTAAATTAGATGGACAAGAAACCTTTCAAATAAGAACTTTAAACCTAAAGCACAATTGTCCAATGTCAAGATACAATAGGAAAGTATCATCCGAGTACTTGGCTGAGAAATTTTTAGAGTTTTGGAAGACAAATATTGATTGGAAGTTGAAGAACTTCAGAGATCATGTTTTGAAAGAGCTTAATGTACATGTTAGCTATGGAAAATGTTGGCTTGCTAGATCTAGGGCAAAGTTAATCATTTATGGAAATGGAAAAGAGCAATATGCAAAGATCTGGGATTATGCAGCAGCTATACGGAAATACAATCATGGATCTTCAGCATTTGTTTCATGTGACAATATAGAGCGACCACCTCCGTATTTTAAGAGGATTTATATTTGTTTGGAGGCTTGTAAAGTGGGTTTTACAAAGGGGTGTAGGCCTATATTAGGCGTTGATGGTTGCCACTTGAAAGGTGCCTATCCAGGGATGTGTTTGGTAGCTGTAGGCAAAGATGGAAATAATAATATATACCCAGTGGCTTGGGCAGTGGTAGAAGTTGAAAATGCAGACACATGGAGGTGGTTCATTGAGCTTCTGTCAAACGACATTGGGAGAGAAGACGGAGAAGGTATGACCTTCATGTCTGATAGGCAGAAAGGTCTCATTGATGCCCTGAAATATGTGGTGCCCAAAGCGGAAATTCGATTTTGTGTAAGACACATATGGGCAAACTTCAAACTTAGTTTTGGTGGGCAAGTGTTCAAAGATGTTTTCTGGATGGCGGCTAGAGCTAGCACAAAGGTACAAATTTAATACTTAATTATACATATATAAATGCATTTTATATATTATTCACTTATAAGTATTTGTTCTCACTGATGATGTACATACGTACATACATGTAGGCTGCATTTGACTCTCACATGGAAGAAATCAAATCCTTGTCCAATGAAGCATGGACTTACTTGAATGATATTCCAACAAAACACTGGTCAAGACATGCTTTTGGCACAACTAGCAAGTCTAACATGCTTCTTAATAACCTCTGTGAGACATTCAATGCTGTTTTAAAGGATGCAAGAGACAAGCCAATTTTAACACACATGGAATGGATGAGACGATATGTAATGAAAAGAAATTGTGGCAAAAGGGAGGGTGTGGTGAAGTATGAAGGGAGGTTGATGCCATATGCTGAGAAGTACATAAAATGGGCAGGAGATGACTCAAGGTATGCTGTTGTTAGTTCAGCAAATGAAGATAAGTATGAGGTTGACTTAAAGGGGAAAACATGGAGGGTAAATTTAAAGGAGCACACTTGTGACTGCAACCATTGGAATCTTACTGGACTCCCATGTCCTCATGCAATGGGAGTAATTTTATACCAACGTCTAACTCCTGAAGATTTTGTAGATGAAACTTACACAAAGATGAGATATATGATGGCTTATGAGCCTGTAGTGAGTCCAATGCCGGGAGTACATGAGTGGGAGAAAACAAATATGCCTGAACCACTTCTTCCACTATTAAGAAAAATGCCAGGAAGACCCTCCGCTAAGAAGAGAAGGAGAGAGGCGGGAGAGGAGCAAAATAAGTATGTAAAGAGACCTAAGAGATCCAACAAATGCAGTCATTGCGGACATGCAGGCCACTCCAAAAGGACTTGCAAAAATCCACCAGCACCTCCAAAACCGACCAATGTTGGAGGACGACCTGAAAGCACCTCTGAATGGGCAAAAGAAGGCAGAGTGAAAGCAGCCAAAAGGAAAGAAGAAAGGGAAAAATATGCAAGCGCACATCTAACGTCATCCACCTCTCAAGCTACATCGTCAACCATTCACAATCCGTAGACTGAAATGTCAAGTCAAGCAAACGTAACCATACCATCATGGGCAAGAGAATGAATATAACTTATTTTGTTGTGGAACAATTTCTAAGTTTGTAAGGTATTTATTATTGGCAAAATTTTGTTAAACCTCTGCCAATTTAGTTTTAAAATATGGAATATAACTCATTTTATGAGCATGTAAGATACAATGGTTATTTGCAGCCCTTTGAGGAGTGCAAAAGGAATGTTCTTGATTAACTTGAGGTTATGGACAAGAATTTTGCTGTCAAAATAGTTATTTGCAGCCCTTTGAGGTTATATGTGGTCCATTATGTTGTTGTCTTTGAGGGTGTGAAGAGTTGCATTGCTGCTTTTATATGCTTACATTGGTTAGTAATGAATCGGCCTTTTAACAAATTGTGGCCTTTTAACAAATTGTCGAGATTACGAGAGAAGAAATAATAGGGTAAAGTAAGATTGAGAGCATAAGAAAAATTTATAAGATGATAATCTTGAATCTTAAGAGAGCGGAAGGACAAACATATAATGATAGAAGAAGATGTTTACTGTGAAGTAGAAAGAATAAGGAGTAAGGTAGGTTATTATAAGGGTACAATTGGTATATAACAATTTAAAAGAACATATTTGTTCAATAATAAAGACTTCTCTCACTAGTATACCAATGTGGTATCAATATTTACAACAAATTCATTTATTAGGTAGTAATTTTGTAAAAACATTATATTAGGTAGTAACTTTGAAAAAGTGTAACATATTAGGTAGTTATTGATAATTTATCCAATAAATGAAAAAAAACCTTATTTTCAACTTGCTTTAATGAATATGTTGAATACGTTGGTTTATTCTCAATTGTTATTTGTAATACCGTAATAATAATAAGTACGAGAACATATTTCATGATTATTATAATAATTAATTTGGACATATGTTATTATTGAACATGAAGATCTATATATGGGTCCACAAGTTTTGACAAAGGACATATCTGATAATTTTGGGTCTATTTTATATAGATGGGTATTATGACTTTGACCTGAGATTCAAAGTTTTAAGGGGTGTAAATTTAACATTGTCTCATAAGGGAGATATGTTTATATTATGACTTTGACCTGAGTTTTAAGGGATGTAAATTTAACACCGTCTCATAAAGGAGATAGGTTTATATTATGACTTTGACCTGAAATTCAAAGTTTTGAGGGGTGTAAATTTTTACAATATCACATCAATATAATATGACTTTGACCTGAAGTTCAAAGTTTTAAAGGGAAAATTTAACACCGTCACATCAATACAATATATTCATATTGTATTTTGGACCCAGAAGTTCACAATTGCGATTTTGGTACGCATTTGAGTTTTAAATATCATAGTGCATAGCTATGGTGTGCTTAGGGGCATACATTCTGTAAAGAGACAAGTCAGTTCCCGTTCCGGATCCCAGTCCTCTTACTAAGCCACATTGAGCATGAACTAGAAGAAGAGTCAGTCGACCGCCTATTTCCAAAACGTATAAGCAAGACTAAGTCTTTCCGGGGTTTGGCAACAAAGGAAATGTCGAAGAGTGCGAAAAAAGGTTGTGATGTAAGTACGTGGCTATAAGCATCACTGCCCTTATACTATACAAAACAGAACTCTTTTCTAAGAGGTGTGATTCTGAGGACATCCCCGAAGAGCGGGGGATTTCGTGACATTTCTGATTGGCAATAAAACGGTTTAAAATGAATAAAACGGTTTTATTCAAGGGAAATTATTTCTAAATTGATTCTTGTTCACCTGAAGTTGAACAATATAATGAGATTTAAAATTTGGTTCATTCCTGGAAGCGAATATGACATCTCATAAAGACTCTACCAGAGATCGAGAACATGACATTATGAAAGCTTAATGATGTGGCCTTATTGATAACAAGCTTAATGATGTGGCCTTATTGATAACAACCTTAATGATGTGGCCTTATTGAGGCTAATAATAGGGGCTCAAGTAAATGATGTAGCTTTATTGAGCCTAAGAAGCCTTTTTGAGCCAAAATTCATTTCATTTAAAGTAATGAAAGTCGGGTGAGACTCATATATGCTCGAAATTTGATACGATAAAGGATAAATTATTATGGGTTGAAATTTTGACATTCACACTATGGCCTGAAGTTCATAGCGTTTGCAAATAATGAAATTATGGCTCAAATTATGACCGGAAGTTCATATTGTTTACAAATATTAAAACTGTGGCCTGAAGTTCACAGTGTTTTTTGCAATTTATTTTTGTATACAGTGATACATTTTATGTATTAAAACAAAAATAAAGTCGGGATTTATTCATGAATGTCAAAAACTCATAAATTATGGCATATGAGATTTTGCAACGATGCAATATACTTTTCAATTTTCATTTCACTCATATAATGTAGTCTTGAAGACACAATATTGTGAAAAAAAAAAAAAATTGTTTTGAGTGAAATTATTATTTTATTGGGAGTAAATTATGTCAACGATAGTCCTTATATATAAGGACGTGGTGTGTTTATTTTGAAACACTTATATTTCTATCAAAAGTGGATATTTACTATACTCTTGAAAGAAAGAGGACGTGATGTGTTTATCTTGAAACACTTATATTCCTATCAAAAATGGATATTTACTATACTCTTGAAATAAAGGTGTTAATGTGACGCTCATAAGGTATTATGAGGTAAATTGTCGGGAAAAATACAACTAATTTTTAAGTTGTTGGAACCTTTCTGGTTAAGAGAATAATTGATTTGTAAGTTAAATTATGATCAATTTACATATATAATTTATCATGTTATACGACACATTAAAGGATGTGATAAACATGAGTATGTCATCATTGTATATGTTGACGATTATAATTATTGGTCATTTGAGAAAACTCAAAGAGGAATATATTTCTTATTAGAATATTGATGAGTCTTGCCTACATATATGAGATACTTATTGTGTCATTTGTCACATCAATTATCAGGTTAAATAAAGTATTACTGACTACAAATTTAGCATGAGAAATATAGTCAACTTGGAGTGGCGTTCAATAAGTGAAATTATTGAGACACGGCCGATTCTTATTAAAGTTTGCCATGAATTAATTGTGGGCAACTTAGAAAGTTGACATGAAATAATTCAGATGTGACATATTAAGGCCATCCGGGTTCTTATTTTACCCGTTTCGATAAACCTGAAGTTTATCCTAAGGAAAATATAAGTGCTGAAACTCTTTCGTGTAAATTTATTAAAAGCAAGACGTTACACGGAGATTGAGTATATTCGGTATTTGAGATCTAACAACTACTTGGAGTGTAATAAAGAACGTAAATGTTCATTTATGGATTGTCATTATATAAAGGGGCTTGTAGCCACATAATGATTTTTTCTAAGTAGTTATTGTGTGGTAATCACAGCATATTATATGAAATCGTTAGTCTCCAAATTGGGCATTGTGATTCAGCACATTTAAAATCCAACTGCATTATATGGTTATTATACAAAAAATGTCAATATAAATTCTTATCGGTGAAATGAGAAATTAAGGTCTAAAGTGGTTATGGTTTTTACCCCCTTAGGGGGAAAATGATAAGGAAAAGCTGGTAAAAACAAACAAGTATATTATCCTCAACTGGACATGATGTTCAACGGTTTGTTTCGAATATGAAATACATCACATAGAGGTTCATGGATTTAAAATGATGGTATTAATTTAATAATGAAGATGTATTAATAATACCACTTTGATCATCTTATCAAAAATGTGATATGTTCATACAATGAAATCTATGATTTAATTACAGACAGATAGCCCTATATGTGGTATAGCGAGCTATAAATTAGTCATAGAAAGTTGGTGTAACGAAAATTAGATTCTTGCCAGTTTGAACAACAAACACACAAGAAAGATAGTGTGAAAGTCATATCGGTTCAAATATTTTAAGTAATAAGAAAATGGCAAGCATGAGCAGTTGGTACTCTTACAGAGTAAAGAAGTTTGGATGTCTCGGAAGTGACATAGATATCTGAATGATAATAGATGACCTATATAGAAAAAGAAATGGTACCGTATATATTCAGATATCACTGATTCAGTACTGAATATCACGAGATATTGAAATTATATCGATATGGTTAAGGAACCGATATGCAATTGCGCGCGGAGTTCAATGGACTAGATAATGGGGATCTTATAAATAAGTCCAATTTTATTGTCGACAAATAATCAATGATTATGAATGAGCTCATGGACCGGATCGGAAGTCCATTTATTGACCGGAAGTCAATTTAAGTTATGAATTTTGGAAAACAAAATTGTACAGTTTGCATTATCGAGTCATCATCATGTGCATTTCGAGATTTAGTTCATCATTGCATTTAGTTTTAATATTTACATTATTATTATTTGTTTTAGAATGTTGAATAGAATCGGTTACATATCATATGCATGCACGTGATTTATTATATTGTTATTATTTGATAAATGTTTTTTAAAAAAAAGAAGAAATATTATCTTATGACATACTCCAACGAGGACAACTCCTTATAGGTGCCTCTTATAAATGATCATCAAATGGTGATGTTTTATTAATTGAGTTTTGGGAACTCAGGATTATATATGAACCTTTACGACACGATTGAAAGGTTATCGTGATTATTTCCAAAATGGAAAACTTCAAACTCATGCAGAGTTAATTCAAGGAAATTATTATTATGTCAAACTGAAGTTTGAGCATATGAGAATAATAATTTAAATGAGCTTCATGCTAAACATTTGAAATTAATTTATGCTCCAGAAGTACCATAACAGTTGGAAAATATTGTAGTCAAAATCTATAATGAGGATGTCAATCAATACATATATGGTTTAACAAAGAAAATAGCTCAAATGTATTGGGTGATTTATTCAATGATTATCGTATTAATTCTCCTTAATACGAGGAATTAAGGAATGATGGCTACACTCTTTTTCCCTTCGACTAGTTTTTTGTCCCAACGGGTTTTCCTAGCAAGGTTTTTAACGAGGTAGCAATATAATCGCATTATTACGCTATTGTCATGATCGTCATTATTGTTGGAGATGACAATTATTTTCGACATATAATGTTATGTCGTTTTTGTGGAGAAGTTAAATCATTATTGAGGAAGTATTAACTGAAATGAAGATCCAAGATTTGTAATGAAATGATTATATCCAGAGTGTGAGTTATCAAAGAAATGTGATATCGAAACTGTCATGGATTTCTATTGACTGGAGATTCAAGTCTATTAACTACAATGTGTATTACTTCAACGATCGAGAAGTTATATCAAAGCATGGATCATTTCAAGATTTATCAAGTTATGTCATCATCAGGGGGAGTAACACGCGCTGTACTCTTTTTCCTTAGCTATGGTTTTGTCCCACTGGGTTTTCCATAGAAAGGTTTTAACGAGGCAGTTTTGCTATGCGTGTTTGAAGATTAGTGTACTCTTTTCCTTTACTAGTGTTTTTCCCACGAGGTTTTTCTAGGAAGGTTTTTAACGAGGCATCTTCTTTAGCGATGGTCATCCAAGGGGGAGTGTTATGAAATATTATAGTATAATATTATATGGATGTCCATATCTAAGAATATCCTAGAGTTATTATCTTATGGAAACTCTAGCTCATTGTATATGTATATATACCCCTCATAATGGAATGAGAACATACTTTCGTCTCTCTTACTTTCTCTCTATAATTCTCTCTTGTCTTTATTTCACAACAAGTTGGAAAAAAATATTATTACTCATCTATGTTGATATCGTCAATCTTACAATTAGTCTTCAATGTGTAGTTTTTTAAGCAATCCAAATATTCAACTTCTCCCTATAGTCTTCTTTCTCCAATCAATCGTCCCTATAAAAAAAGTAACTCAGTAAATAGTGCGAATAAACCAACCTAACAATGGAATTTGTTTTATACAATATTATCCTTATTAACTTAAACTTCCTCTTAAATAGAGAAAGGACGAGGGATATGAATGGAATCGTAGAGATGTAATTATATTAACTTTTGAAAAGATCAACACCACAAATCTTGATAGATCCTAAATGAGAACAAAACAAATACATACAATGGATTTGAAAAATGTGATGAACGCTCTACACTTACACTAAAAAAGAAATAAATTAGTTAATAATCTAAAACCTTAATACATATACGTTGATTTGAATAAATAATAGGAAATTAGTGACACATTTAGTTCTACTAACAATAGGGGTGGGAAAATTTTTGATTTATAAATTTTGTCTTAACAATAAAAATATATAAACAATTGAGGATGCGTTTATCACTTTTGAGCATCATTTTTTATTATTAATTATCAAATTTAATATAAGTATAAATATGAATCAAGGTTGAGATTTAACTTTTGAGCTTCATTTTTTTCATTATTGTGAAATTAATATAAACATAAATACGGAGGAAGGAGAAATGAAATGTATCAAGTTTATGTAATTAAATATGACATATAGATTATGCTAGATAGTTTGACTTGCTTTTTATTTAGATTTATAGGTAGATTATAGATTTTTATTTAGATTATAGAGTTATGGATTTTTCTTAGTATTACGAAGTCCAATATAGACATAAATATGGTGTAATGAGAAATGAAATGGGGAAGCCTTGCTTTGTTATTGTTATTACTACTCCTATAATAAATAAATATATTAATAACCAAATTTGTGAGAGGAAAATAGAGAGTTTATGTTAGTTTTTTTTGTTATTGCAACTACAATTTTTTTTTTCATACTTATAAGCATGTGACAGTTTTGGAGATAAATAACTTTTTAATGCATGCATAGATGAATTAGTATTAACCACTATAATAAAAACGGCATGTGAATTAAAATTAAATGTTTTAATTAGCATTTTAATTATATATTGTATAGGTTTTACCTTAGTTACGTGCCGTTTGTATTTTTTCCCTCTTTGGATTATCCATGTGATGTTTTTTTTGTATTTACATACATTTTATGATACTTTAAAGTTCATACAACATCAATATGGCAAAAACTTAACAAACAAATCAAAACATTGTCACATGTAAATCATTAAAATTAAACCAAATGAAAAATATAAATTCAAATATAAATCACAGAATTTATAAAAACAATAACATAACAAATTGAAATATTTTTTATTGTACATAACAACAAAAATACTCAACAATAACAGTCAATTTACTAGATATAATCAAATAAATAGATAAAACCATAAAATATAATACGCATCTTAGAAACTCATAGGCAAATGAGCAATAGATTTTAAGTAAATATTTTGAATAAAAACTGTAGGGATTTTATAGCCATTCTACAACCATAGACTCTCATATTTTAACGTTATTTTTAATTTATTTTGTGGTATTATTAAATTAGATAATTGATTGCTGAGCAATTTAAGAGGTGAATTAAATAGGGAAAAATATTGATGAAAATTATGGGTATTAAGTAGTATAAAAAATCTAATCAAATTATTAACATATTATATTACAAAATTCAATTAAATAAGAATAAATTTTAATTAATTTGGTGGGTGAAGTATTATGAAGAATTTTAATCAATTTATTATGATGTTTAATTAAAACAATGAATTGAATAGGTGAGAGTGTTAATAAAAAATGGTGGGTGTTAAGTAATACGAAGAATTTTAATTTATTAACATGTTTTAGTACCAAAATTTCAATTATGTCAATTTTAATTATAAATTATGACATTTAGTTACATATTTTATTACAAAAGTTCAATTAAAATGTCAATATTAATTATAAATTATGAAATGTTCATGTAAATTTGTAGAGATTTATTTACATGTTTTATTACAAAAGTTCAATTAAAATGTCAATATTAATTATAAATTATGAAATGTTCATGTAAATTTGTAGAGATTTATTTACATGTTTTATTACAAAAGTTCAATTAAAATGTCAATATAATTATAAATTATGAAATGTTCATGTAAATTTGTAGGGTAGAGTTACATAAATTAAATTATTTTATAGAAAATTGAATTAAATCTACAAAATAAGACAATTACGTGGCAATGAGTTTACGTGGCATTTACGTGGCATTTTTGGATCCTACGTGGCTTTGTCTACGTGGCATTTATTAGTCCTTTTAGTGTAGACTTTTAATTATATTTTATAGATTTGTGCATGAGAAATCATGGGTAATTGATTAATATTCATTATACGGTTTACCTTGAGTTTGTTTTTTTGTTTTCTTTGTCAGACCCATATATCATTAATCTTACTATGACATTATTGATTGTTTTTGCTAACTTAATTTCTTAATTGACGTATAAATAATCGTCTATTGATCCTCTCAATTACTCGATAATTTCAACCTTTTTAAAAAAAATTCAATTGTACAAAAAAACCTTTCACCCTCGATCTTCTTGGATAATCTTTGAGAAATGATTATGATCTTTTACGAGGCAATCTGCACACTCGTGGTCTTAGCATCATCAAGAATACCTACAATCAAACTAGACTAGGAGATCCTATATAACCTTGCTAAACTCAATCTTAAACTGCCCTTAATGAAGGAATACAACAGAAACAAAAGATAAAAGAAAAACTTATACAAAGTCGACACTTTTCTTGAATTCTGACTGAATATCGACACTTTTCTTGAATTCTGGACAGTTATCCGAGTTAAGGCCGACAGTTGCAGGGTTGTATCCAAAATTGAAACCCTTAATTACATCAAATAGGGTACGTACCAACATTCGCAGCAACCGGCCCAAGATCGAAACTCTCTGTTGTTTCGTAACTATGATCAGAGAATTCAGAGCTGAGATTCAAGAACATCCGGGAAATCATATCTTCCAACTCTGAACTTTTCGGTTGATTGTTCGTAATAATTACAGACTTGGGATCAAGGTTAAAGCTGTTTTTAGACTCGTGTCCTCGACCGAGTTCACCAACCCTCGAATCGGCGGCATTCTGTAACCCTTTAAGAGACCCCATTAACTTCTCAAGCTCCTCCAACCCCATATCATCATGTGATGCTTCCCACCAACTCTTCCAACTACAACCAACGTTCTGAGAACCACTACCCTGTTGATTATCGTCAAGAAACCGATTAATCACATTATCGAAACAAGGGGACCCATGGGAAAAGGGTTTCCCGCCGACCGAGAAAGTAATTGCGGCAAATTGGGTAACGGTAAATAAAGTGCATAGCTCTGAACACTTCTTGAATAACCCGGCTCGACGCTTAGAAAAGGCTACTTGACGTGTAACACCCCGATATTTTCCGTATTATAAATTTAAAGATTTAATTTAATTTAGAGAATAATTTATATTTTATTATATTTCGTAAATATAATTTTATAGTACGAATATTCCATTTTTAAAGCTTTTTAATTGCAAACGGTATTTCGAGTTTTATAAATTTAAGTTTCGGTTTTAATTTTCGAAAACGACAAGTATGTAGGATAATTTCATGAGTTGTGGGCTATTTGCATAATTGGTTCTATCTTGAGTAAGTTTGGTCTTAAGATGTTATTTCCGTCTTAGTTGGTGAATTCCGAGTCATCCCGACTCATTAAATGAATCCCGAGCCATTTCCGACTAAAAAACCCCTTATAACCCCTATGTTGTGTTTTATTTCTCACAACTCACTCATCCTTCATCTCCCTCATCAAAAACCCCCAAACCCTTCACCATTGTTGGTGTTCCTCAAGAACACAAATCCGACTCTAACGCCTTCGTTCCTTGCTCAAATCCCGAGTTCTTTACATGTAAGTTCTCCTCGCCTTCTTCTCCTTCTTTTGATGTAATCAATTTCTCATCTTGTTGAGTTTTCTGAAAACCCGTCTTTCTAGGGTTACGTGTTTAATTCGTTTTTCTTATTGTTTGTTGGTGAGAATGGATGTTTGGACTTCAATGAAGGATTCTTTGAAGATTTGAAGAGGTCTAAAGGTAACTTTGAGAGGTTACTCGACTTTAAGTCAAAAATCGATTTGTGAATGGTTGTGGTTGTTTAATTTCTTAAATAATGAGCATTGTGTTGATTTATTTCTTGAAATTGTGAAGTATTGAGTTGTTTAGTTTATCCTCTAATTAATTGAAATGGGATTCATGAATTATTTGGTAGTAGTGAATGATGAATTGTGGTTATAGTTAATGGGTACACTAGTATCCGTCACATGCTCAATTCGTCTCATCAATAATGTGGTTTCCGACTGTTTGTAGTCCATGTAAGAGTGTTCAATCATGTCTATAACCGGTTAGGTATGGTGTAGGTTGATGTATATAAGTCTTGGATTGAATGTTGTGTTGCCTAGACCGTGTATGGTGCATGTCCTAAACCGTATCGAGTAGCCAAACGCGACAAGAACCCCCGAGCTGCTGCTGCCGCGCACAGCAGCCTGTGCACCCGACAGAACCGCAGCCTGCGGCCCCAAGCGCAGGCTTGCGGCCGTGTCTAGCGCAGCCTGCCCGCAGGCTGCGGTTTGGACTGGTTTCAGGCGTCATTTTGGGCTGTTTTAGGGGACTGTTTGGGCATTGTTTCGTCGCTTGTTCGGACTTTGTTTGAGCATGTCAAATCATTATAAAACACGTATTAGAAAGAATATATGATATATGTATTACTCGTGAGTTAAATTCCGTTCACCCTTCATGTTTTATCCACTTGTTTACGGCCTTAAACTTGTGCCATCTAATGCAAGTCTTTTTATATCCCGAATGGAATGTAAACCCGTACATGAGACTTGTCATATGAATTTTCATTATTATATTGCTCATGTAATTGAAATGTTTGGGTGTTTCCATTATGGTTGTATGGTTGAATGCTTAAGCCGTTTCCGTTATGGCTGTGATGGTCCTAGAGTTCCTAAAGGGAACTGAGAAACAGGTTGTTGGTGTTGCCAGGGAATAGGTCCGTTTGAAGGCTAAGGATAATTTTGTTGCATCCACGACATCCCATTGGGTTGAAAGCCACTTGACATTGCCATATTTTGGGGTTGTGATGGCATTCCGTTATTAGCCCAGTTGCCATTAAGTTGAAAGCCATTAGAGTGTTTGTAATGAAATTAAAAGAGTGTGAAATTCTGTGATTATATATAGAGGATTAATGGGTAGAAATTGTTTTATTAAATTTATGTTTGTAAATTGTAATAGACAAGAATTGTTTAAGAATCAGAAATATGGAGTCTTAAAGGTTTCTGGAAAGTACAGTTGTATTTCCCGCGTTATATTTCACAACAATATATTTCGAGTTAGTTATACTTAGGTAATTTATACTATTTTGTAAGACGGTTTTTTATTAGGGCGATAATAGAAATATTAACTAAAGACGGATATGTCGCTTTGTTATTTATGAAAAAGTATTTAAGAATGGGTGCTTTCGTAAAATATAACTAGTCTTAAGCCCGTGCAAATTGCACGGGTTCGTTATTTAAGTTATTGTTCTAAAGTGTGTTAATAACGGTAATTGCTTTTTAATTGAAGTCATATTTCATGTTCTCAATCCGTATGATAATTTCATTTACAATTAATAATTTTCTACTTATTGAGTATATCTAAAATATGACAATAATAGAATTACAATTTATATAGTCATATGTCAAAACAAAACAAATGTAGTTAAATTTGAAATGGAAAAAAAAAACAATAATGAACTAAATCATAAGTAAACTGTACAATAACTTCTCGAAAATTTCTTTATACATCATGTAACGGACTATTAATATTTTGCCACGAATATTGTTATGTTTATTAGTATTTTGTCACGATTATTGTTATTATTATTGTTTTAAATTTTTTTTGCTATGTTATTAATTCAACCCAAAAGAGCTTTTTCAAAATAAAAAATTATAACCTTTTATTTGTAAATTATAATTAAAGAGAGATTGAGTGACTGCTTAACCTTGTTATCAAAATTATGATAAGAATTACAATTTAATATTAAATATATACCTGTTTACATAAACATTATGTTCATCCAAACTTTTATATATTTAACATTTTTATCTTTCAAAATTGAAGTAGATTTGTAAATTCGTTGTTTTTTTGCATTTTTATCATTCGCTTTTGATTAATTTTTTAATATGAAGATATATTAGTTATCTATTTCTTTAGTACAGAGTAATTTTTTTTTGTAATTCCGAGTTTCAAGTACATAGCCAGATAGTCTTGGTTCTCTGATTCCAAAATATTCTTAATTTATATGATTGTGTTATATCAAATTATGTGATTATATACTCGTAATTTTATTTATTGCTCGATATTGTACAGGACAATTGACATGATCGCTTTTAAATTTATAAAAATAATTTGTTAAATATGGGTGGGACCCTTAACTTGAAAAAATAAAAGAAAAAAATAAAGAATATGCAATTAACCACAGGCTGACACGTCAGCACTGTGGTTGTTGCTTTAATAAAGAAGATAATTTGGGTTAGTTACCTACGAATAGGACGGAAATAATTAATCCTACGGATAGGACGGAAATAGTGGTGCAAGAAAGGAGAATATTGTCTTCATATACAGTCAAACCATGTTTTATACAAGTATTTCAAATGGAATGTTTATAAAGTATTTTACGTAAACTGTTATTATTTTATAAATCGTATTTTTATGATTATTTCGTATTTCATAATCATTTTTATATTTGACGATTATTTCTTAAAATGACATTTCACTCGTATTTCTTTAATTTTGATAATATTATTTATAATTAAATATATTTCCTAATTTATATTTAGAAAGTTGGGGTGATTGTAACATCCCGTATTTTCGTAAATAATATTTTAAGGATTAAAATCAAACTAGACTAGGAAATCCTATATAAGTAATATAGCCTTGCTAAACTCAATCTTAAACTGCCCGTAATGAAGGAATACAACTTAAAAAGAATCTAAAATGCAACTGTGTATTTGAAAAAAACAGAATGTAAATCAAAACCACAGGAATCCAGTGTCGAGACTCGAGAATGCAGTAGAAACAAAAGACAAAAGAAAAACTTATACAAAGTCCGTAACATTATTATCGGCCTCTTCTACCCCCGAAATGGCCACCTCTTTGTTGAAATGACTTCCTTCCTCTACCTCGACCTCTACCTCTACCAGAAGAGACACCTTGGTGAGTTTGCGAGGATACTTCTTCATTTCCGGTTGGATAGTTAGAGTTAGGTCCTGTTGGTTGAGGTCCGTTGGGCATAAATCCTGAAAACATAGGCAACTGAGCATTTGGGTTCATAAAGGGAGCTTGAGCAGAGGGATTTGGACCCGGCATGCCTGACCAAGGTGAATTTTGGGTGCCCATATTGAAATTCATAGGACCGAGAAGGCATCCTGTCAGTAATTGACTGAGGTCGAATTGGGGCTGAGATGGTCCTAGAGTTCCTAATGGGAACTGAGAAACAGGTTGTTGGTGTTGCCAGGGAATAGGTCCGTTTGAAGGCTGAGGATAATTTTGTTGCATCCACGACATCCCATTGGGTTGAAAGCCACTTGACATTGCCATATTTTGGGGTTGTGATGACATTCCGTTATTAGCCCAGTTGCCATTAAGTTGAAAGCCATTAGAGATAGGCGTGTTTTGGGGTTGTGATGGCATCCCGTTAGTCCAGTTACCATTTAACGTGACTGGACCTTGATGTGGCATCTGGTTAAATGTATTGGACCCACGCGGAAAAATAGGACCAAAAGGAGATGAGCTTGACTGATTGCTTTGGCCGAAGGACTGTGCGGAGGGGCCACCTGACTGATTACCCCGAGTGAAGCACGGTGAAGGAGGACGCAAATGCTGCTGCTGCTGCATTTTACTAGGTTGTGATGATGGGATTTCGAGCATTGGGGACTGAGAGGCAGAAGGTTGATTCTTAGTCCATGTGTTTTCTCTACCTTTGGCGTTCCTTGTGTTTTTTTTCTTGGTCCCAGACCCCTGACTCTCATTGTTGTTTCCTCTCTTGGACATCTTCAACATTTGCTTGTATCCAGCCTCCTTCTCGTCATCTGAGAACTCGGTCTCATCTATTTCTTCATCATTCTCACCAGAAGCATCATATCCTTTCTGGTAGAGATTTTTGTCATTGAGAACATGACCAACAAACTCTGACACAAACCCTATCCTCGTGCCATTTTGGATATCGGAGGGGACTTCACTTTCCAAATTATACCGAACTATATAATATGGTGTTTTGACAGGTCCAAATATCTCATCTATTATGCCTAGTGGCAACCTTGTCTCGGTTATCCATAATATTGAACCTTCACTAATCGGATTGTGTTTCTCTGATCCTTCAACAATGACTTGAGTGCCTAAGACCTGACAAACAATAGACATGAATGTGTTTACTCAAGGGGACAATTATACTGACACAAATTCCAAACCTTCATAGGTTAACTAGCAACGATGGTCAAGTCATCGAGTGTTGTACTCAGCCTAGGCTTGAAATCCGACAGTAAAAAACTTCCCTTGTGGACAGTGGCTCTCTTTACACCAAAAAAGAAAGAAAAAACAAACAAATTTTCCACAACTGACGTTGATTATGTCATACTAATTCGGCAGGAGTCCATGGAAAGGAAGGAAACTAGCAGTACGGATGCCAATAAAAACAAGGTGACATCAAAGGGCGGAGGGCTAATGCTTATGAGATCTTACCGATAAGACAACTCCCACGGGCGATATCTGGTGGGTTGGCTGCAAACTAACTGTGACTTGAGGCACTGGAGGAAGATCCTGGAATTTAGATCAAAAGCAATTTTGTCTCTAAAATTAATAAAAATGTGCAACACAAAGGCAATAAAAAGGAACAGATTAGGCGGGCACATGACACTACACTAGACAGAGAGCACGCAGCAGAATGGCAGACAAGTAACCTGTATTATTGAAATTAGGAGAAGTCACACATCAGAGCATTCCCTGACAAAATATGAATCGCATACCCTACTAGTCGAAAGGCGGCCTCCAAAAGATTGATGAATGGGGGTTGACATGCGACTTCATATACAGAAAAAATAGCTGATGCGAAAGTAAGATCAAAAGGCATACAAGTTGTAGAGATCACACCTGGGTGAAGGAGTTCCTCTCAGACTACAATAAATTTATCAGAATTGACGCAAACAAGTTTTCTGAAACTACAATTTCAACACTATTCCTAAAAGAATGAACTAAGGGAACCTAGTGATCAGCAAATTATGCTAGAAGTTATGTGAAAAAACTTATCAGACATAGAGCAAAGAGCAAAACAAATATATTAAGGGGATGCAATATATAAACAGGCCTTAATTTACCTGCAACTCGTTCTTTGACCTAATAGGCCCCTTAGGCAACTCAGCATCTCCATCTTCATCGTCAAGAATATCTCCAAGTTCCAAATCATGGGAACTCTCAGTAGCATTACCATCCTGATCCTCGTCGTTGTCATCATCGTTATCATTATCATTATCATTATCAGTCCAAGAAACCATCTTCTCTGAATCGGAATCCATTATTTCACCTTCTTCTACTTCAACTTTCTGCTCATTGCTGTCTGTCTTGGTTTTACTTAAGACCTCTACTTTAACCATCTCCTTTGCCTCGTCAGCACTTCCACTGCTCTCCGACTCAGACTCTGAGTTTGAATTTGTTCCTGCGTCTTTACTGACAACTTTCGCATCTATCTCGATTTTGTCATTTACATCAATGACCAAGCCATGAGTACCACCACCCAAAGATACTTTCTCCAGGCCTTCCTCGATAGAGCAACTCAAACTCCCCAATTTGCTACAACTCCTAATATCCAACATGGCCCCGCCAGTCCCATCATCAAGTTCGACTGTTGAAATTATGTCACGTTGGTGATCTTTGAGCGTGGTTTCAGAACTTTCTAAATCAACTTTTAAAAAATCATACAAGCTAGATTCTTCAAAACTATCCGATTTCACCATGCCAACTATCCCACCCCTATCTTCCAGTAGGAGCTCATCTGTTCCATGGCATTCAGCTTTCACAGTCCCACACGTTTCCTTGTCATCCATACCTTGAGCAAAAACATTGCCAGTAGAGTTGCGCAAGGCACTATTCTCACCAAACCCACCTCCAATTTCAGCATTGTTGCACTCCACACTCTCGGGGACTTGCATTTCCTCAATCCAATCCTTAATGACGTCAAAATCTACAAATTGTTCAAGAGAGGCAAGAGATAAACCATCCAATTCAGTTGAATGATCTTCACAACCAAAACTATCTCTTTCAGAATCGTTTAGCGCTTTCGTCTTGAGGTTATTGACTACGCCGTCTGCGCCTTCTTTAGCAGATTCACAGAAAAACCCTACCATCTCCAAAAACACATATAGAGTTAGACTTTTTGAGCACCAAGATTTGATCTTTATCCATTTCAGTAATAATGGGGTTTTAAGTGCCAACAATGGGCCCACAAAAATACTACTCCCTTCACCCTAATTCATTAATTTACCTTTTTTATTCATCACGAGGGGTATTTTAATAACGGTAAACAAATGATTGGTACGAAGGGAGCCTAGAAGGCTATTTGCTTACATTAAAACCTAATGGAGGAGCTAGAGGGGACTAGCAGGCCCGAAACAATTGAAACTATTAGATTTTCAGTTGCCCTGTAACGACAAATCCTAGTTCCGCCACTGTAAAAACCCATTACTAGCTTGTACAGCAGAAATTCAAACACCCAATAATTATATGACAGATATAAGGGGGTAAGGGTGTAGTAACAAGCTTAAAATAAAACACAGTGTGGAATAAAAGACAATAAAAAGTGCATTATGACAAAGTGAAACATGCAGAAGAAGAAGACGAAGGAGACGAAGAAGAAGAAGGAGAAGATACCTGTTACAGTGTGGTGATGGAGTTAAGAGGAGTTTTGAGTAACAGAGTCGGTTGTTTATGGAGGGTAGTGATACTAATTTAGGGCTTTTAATTAGTTAAGCAATTTGATTTGATTTCTTAATTTGGTTTTACTAATTCAAAGATTTAACGTAGGTCTATAACTTGTTAATTGTTATAGATGATTTGGCCACACTACATATTGTCTTTTGCAATGTGTTCTTGATGACTAATGGGTTAGGTTTGCCCATTGGAAACGAGTTAAGAGGCGGTTTGCTCAATTGTACATAACCCGATATTTTGTATTTTTTGACCCAGTCATGAGCGGACGTGACCTAATTATGTTTCATTTAATCGTAATGAGCAGACTCGATCAAATTATGTTGGACTAATTCCCATCCTTTTTACCTCGAATCAGGGAGGTCAAGTTTTTCTTTTTTTATTCGCCAAAATTAACAAAAAAGTCAATAAAACTGCAATTAAAGGGCAGTGTGGGGATAGATATGGTCAGAATTGTAGGTCGTAAAAATTTCAACTATGACCAAACCAAGATTGGGAGTGTGTCAAATTAGGTTTTTGGTCTCGGGCATATGAAACCGATATTTAACTGAAGTTGACTAAATCGACTCATACTCCTGGTCATCCTTGACTCTACCTTGATCTATCAAACGGGCTGTGTCACTTCAGGTTTACATGAATTTAGTGTTCATGTCAGATCACGAGGGTTCAGGTCATTTTGAGTTTTGGTCCGATATTGGCAAGTTATTTAGGGATAATGAACCACGTTTTTTAGTGCAACAACAAACATTAAAGCCTGATTATTTTGGATCACGATTCACACTTGTTCATCGACTTAAATGTAAGTGCAAATATAATTCAAATCATTACTATCGGATCCATTCGAACCGGTTAGTTTCACCACTTATTGCTCCACCAAAAAAGAGATCCAAACCCAAACGAATGTGACCAATTCAACCAAACTAACAAAGTGACAAGTATTTGAAGCATATATCTTCACTATACTTAAACTAAACTAAACAACAATCGTGGACAGAAGTAGGCAAATAAGGTGATGAACTGAGGACTGTAAAACCATAAACCCTCATTTTTTATAATTAAAATCACCAGATCCAATCTCTCCCTCTTTCCTTCTCCTTCTAGTTCCGATCCACAGTTGATCGGAATCAATGGCGTTCGTTAATTCGATAATAACACTGTTAATTATACTCCATTTTACTTCATCCTACGCTGATTCCATTCACGGTTGTGGCGGTTTCATCGAGGTTCTTTTTCACTCCTTATTTGACTTGTCCGCTTGTTTTAAGTTTAAGACGGATTTTTCCGTCTTCAACAAGAATTTGTGCTCATTTTAATTGATGAATTTACCAATCTTGAATCATTTGTTAACTTCATTTTCGTTAATTTTATACGCAGGCGAGTTCTCCGTTGATCAAATCGAGGAAGACGAGCGATGCCAAATTGGATTACTCTCATATCACAGTACTTCACTTGTTGCTTTATTTATTTTGTTTGTTTATGTTTGTTGACTTGTTAAATTTAATGTGATTTTGGAGTAGTAGTGATTTCTCTGATTAGAAGGGGAGCCTTGGCGCACCGGTTAGGGCGTTTCTTTGTGACCGTGAAGTCAAGGGTTCCTCTTGCCAAAATGGCAAGGGAAGGCTTGCCCCTATTACACCCTTGTGGTGGACCCTCCCCTAGCGGGGACGCCATTGGGGCTGTCCTTTAGTGATTTCTCTGATTAGTGAACATATGATTTGTTTTTTGGTTGTGATTTGCAATTGTGATGTTTGTAGATGTTTCCAGCTGTTGGTGTCTTGACTATTGGTTGGGAATTCGTCATTGTATTGCACAATTTGGAGTTTGATAAATAATTTTGGAGGGTGTGGAAATGATAGTGTATTCGTGTGTGCTTTGTATCGCTTGCCTTTGTGGGTTATTTACGATACTTCAATATCCCTTAGAATCTTTAAAAAATGAGGATGACATCTATTGCGGACGAGAAGTTATGCTGGGAGATTGACGCTCTTACTGATCATTTTATTCTGATTAATTGACATGGGAAGTAGAGTAGGCAAGAGTGTGATGAGAAGTACACCTTATATACGGTTATTGACTTGTTGGTTATTTGGAGGGTTTCCTTTCTCTTGGACAAACATGGAAACTTTCAGGCTTCATAGTTTGCAGTAGCTAGCATTTAGTCTTCATTAGTAATGGTAATAAGCATGCTTGCGATTCTCTGTCTGATCTTTAACGAAAAAAGCATAGACCTATAGTCCGACTTTCTACGTCATATTCTATTCTCCCCGTCTCTTGGGGAATGTTTCTGAACCTTCCATAATACCCGCAGCTCTATTAATCAGAGGGGTGCGTGTAAAGGTAGTTCAAAAATTCACATTTGTAGTATTACGTATGGAATGTTGCAATGTCTCTGCTACTTTACTATATTTCTCAATCTTTTGTCTTTTCTGTGATCTGATTTTCGAGGATTTACATATTTACATAAATGTCTGATATTAAACTGACCACTTTTGTGTGTTTACTGTGTCTCAGGTTGAACTTCAGACATTGGATGGGTTGGTGAAGGATAGGACTCAGTGTGCTCCTAACGGTTACTATTTCATTCCAGTTTATGACAAGGTAATTCCAAAGCTTTCTTGATATAGTTGCCGAAAAAAGGAGAACCGGGTTTCTAGAATTAGTCTATTAAGAGATCTGAGGTTATGAAATCGAACCCAACTGGACGAACATTTTTTTTAATCTGTATCTGGTCAATCTATAAAACGCATCGCGTCAGCTGTGTTTTATTGAACTCTTCGATATATTGGTTGTAACTTATAAGTGAAATATTTGAAGTCTTGAGGCCAGATCAAAGAAGGTACGAATTCATGATTTCTGTTCAATTGGATTTAGAAAAGGGGCTTTTTAGGAGTGTGTTCATTAGTAGATAGAATTAGGTATGGGAGGAAGGCTTTCACAATTTAATATAAACAGAGAGAAGAGAAGGAGCATAAAGTGCGAGACCCAAGTAGAGATAGGGGGAGAATAGTTGAAGTCAATTCCTCCACTCGTATCTTTGTTTCTTTTTTGTGTTGATAAGATTACTCGTGAGGGCTTAAGCATCTGGCACTGCTTATGTGTTCAGGTGTCATCCCCGACTTGTAAAAGATTAGTGGATAACATGAAACGATAGAGGGTAAACCATCATAACTGACCAATAAAACCTCTCTAATGATTACACTCACCTCCACAAATTACATATGAGGGATAATTTTGTGGCTTTGTGCAATCATATTAACCATTTTTGCCTTTTTGTTCTTTGCTTGTGGAAGCAACTCATGTACTAGCCATACTTTTTTCTTCTCTCCTTACTTACATTTATCCTTCCTGCAGGGATCCTTCATGATAAAGATCAAGGGACCAAAGGGATGGACATGGGATCCTGACATGGTAATAACTCTGTTCTGGTCTAAAATATTCTGCTCAAGTAGATTTTCTCTGAGTCTAGTGGTTAATTTATGGTTAATTAATTGATGTGCTTGTTTCTAACTTCTTTTCAAATAAATGCCTGGTTTCTAACTTGAACTGAACCATGTTAATTGTAGGCTTCCGTTGTGGTTGATCAAATGGGATGCAACGGAAATGAAGATATCAATTTCCGATTCACAGGGTTGGCTTCCATCCACTGCCCCTCTTACCTTCCTATTTAAGATAACCCAAGTTTGATTCATTAATTTTGGTTTTGCTTCCCCAATTCCTTTAAATTTTAGAATTACCCTAGCAGGATCATTAACCACCAACAACCTTCTTCTTGAAGACTTGAACACTACAAAATCATCAATGACCAACAATGAAGACCCCATCAGCATCTTTTGCTGCGATCCCCTTCTGTCGTCCCCCTCATGTCTCCACTAAATTAATAACCCTTTAGTTACATTATATGAGGAGAGATGGATCAAGGAGGGAAACCCTAATTGAGTTGGAGTTTGATTAGTGAGAGATTTAGGGATTATAAGGTTGCAGGGAGAAGTCGAATGGTGGCATGGAGGGAGGGCGCCATCTACGAAGGTGAGAGGTTAGGGAAGGACGTGCTGTGAGAGTGATTAGTGGTGGTGCAATGAAGAAGGTGTTCTTGAGATTGTTTTGGAAACTACAGCTGAGATTAATTAAAAAAGTTGTGTCAAACTTTAGATCTTTTAACTGAACCTGTTTCCGGAAGCACATAATTATATAGTCCTAGTTTATACCTGACTGTTTGTGGTCACGTATCTCGTGGTTTCCTGCTTTAAAGAACTAGTACATGGGTGTCACCCCCTTGATGTCCCTTAATTAAATATTATATCTAACTTCTCTAAAAAATTATAACATAAGTGGATGTCACTCTTTAGGCTCTCTTATGTTTCCACAATATATGTTAAAAGTTCAATTTTTTCTCTTTTAACGTTTTGTTTGGATTATTTTTTATCAATTCATATTTGTTCTGTCTGTCTACAGATTTTCTGTGTCTGGAAGAGTTTTGGGGGTTGTTGGAGGAGATAGTTGCGTTTCAAAAGAAGGTGGTCCATCTAATGTTGCCGTTGAGCTCTTATCTTCTGCAGATGATCTTGTTTCTTCTGTGTATACATCTTCAACAGGAGATTACTTTTTCAAGAATGTGACTCCAGGTTTGCGCATAACCTTACTATATGTTGATCATCTTTAGCTGTTCATGTTCTGTGGTACAGTTTTTAACCAACAGTTTGTGTAGCTGTACCACTCTTCGTTTGTCTCAACTCTCTACGCCCATTGCATGTGAAGAATAACTAGTGTTACATGGTTACTCTTCATTTAATACACCGGTAATCATATGATTAGCCAAACTAAATTTTCTTTTAAAGAAATTTTCGTTTAATTGTAACTATGCGTTTATGATAGTATTAACTGTAATATCTTTTCATATATGGAGTAGGTTTGCTATTTATAATATCAGGAAGGAAATCGGATAAAACTGAAACTTTGACATTCTTCAGATCTGCTTAGAGTTTTTATTATAAATTTCTTTGTTTCATAGGAATGAATTGATTCATCTACGAACGACTGTTATATTTGGTATTACACTTGATTGTTATAAAGCTTTGGATTTTCTTATGGACATAAATTTTTTAAGTACCCTTTGGGTTTGGTGGCTTTGGGGATGTGCTAAAATTGTGAAGAGTAAAGTATGTACTTATAGTGGATTACCCTGCTTTACTTTGGTAACCCTCTAACCTCCATACGTGTCTTTTTGCTGTTACTCTTTATGGTGTGACACGTGAAGCTTTCTTGTTTTAATCCTCATTACCGGACTCCTCGTTTGTTGCCTGTTACTTTTTTTCTTTTCTTTAAGATCTTATCTTATCTAAAATGTTGGATAGTTTTAGTTTCAATGGACAAAAAGAATGGTTCTAATTTCGCGGGAGTTAAACTTTATTGCAGCTACTTACAAATGAATTAATAGTTCGTCGCGTTTCTTTCTTTCAAGTTTGTCAAGATCATGTATTTAGCTTCTTAATCTTATAGTTGGGTTTTCTGATTGCAGGGAGGTATAAAATACGAGCTTCTCATCCTGATATGACTGTGGAAGTTAGAGGTCCTACTGAGGTCGTTATCACTTCATTTGCTTCTTTTTACATGCTTCTTAATATTCTGCTTTCTTGTGGCTATAGATGCAAGAATCAGAGCTGACAAAGTTACATCCGTATTTTAATGAACAGGTGGAGCTGGGCTTTGGAAATCTTGTTCTTGACGATATTTTCTCTGTTCCTGGATATGAAATTCGTGGGTTTGTTTCAGCTCAGGTTGGGCTCTCCTTCTTTGGCAGCATATTTGATAATTCTCTTCTTGCATAAAGTTTTATCTTTATTCCCTTTTCTTGTAATTTTATTAACAACTATCGTCACACTCACGGTTTGACTTCTACACCAATCATTCCCATCTTTTCTAATGTTGTTTTCTCGAACATTAAACCATCTTCTGAATATATCACGTCTCTTCATTTAGGGTAATCCAATCGTGGGCGTTCACATATATCTATATTCAGATGATGTCGTAGAAGTTGAATGCCCCCAGGGTGCGGCTCACGGTCCTGGGATAAAAAATTCTCTCTGCCACGCTGTTTCGGATGCAGATGGAAAATTCACATTTAAGTCTATACCATGCGGTAAATTTTTCTTTTTCTTTTCTGTTTTTTTTTACTTAGCCATGTCGTATCATGAACATTAGTTTGCCTGGTTAGCTTCTTCCATGATTGGTCCAGCTGGTTGTCTCGCTCCATTGCATTTTGATTATTTCAATGTGTAATTATGGGTCCAGCTGTGCTCAATTTCGTTTGCCTTAATAACTCGAAATACATCAAGAGATATATACTCTTCTCTGTAATATGAGGTGCCAAGGAGCATTGAAATGTCGTACTCAGTCTCTTTAGGATTTTTTTTGGATTGATGAACTAATCAAAATAGAAGAAATGAGGGCAAAACCTCCTCAAAAGAGAGATATCCAGAAAGATTTGTCCATGCGTATCCAGAAAGATCAAGCAATGACGCAGTTCGGAAATAGGTGTGAGATATCTTCATAATTGTGTTGACACATCATACATCTAGTAAGAGAAAGGTAGCTTCTAGGGTTCTTTGCTGCAACATGTCATGTTATGACCCAACACAATAGTCCAAACAAAACTTGAATCTTAAAAGGAGCCTTGAATTTCAAATGAAATTGCAATTGGGGAAGGTGCATGTCAAGAAAGTTTGTTGATATGGTTAAGAATTGATTTATATGTAAAGGAATCCTACCATCGACGACTCGGCCCTAATACCTTAACATCTCAACTCTCAAGCGATTTCACCGAGTCCACTAGAAGTGTTAAGGAAGATTTCTCTTCATTCTCTTGATTGTGAGGGTTTCCATGTAGGTCGCAGTCCCAAGAGCTGCCCGTGTTTTTTTACACAAGGAAACATAGTACCAAAGAGTTATCTTCTATCCTAATTGATACTCTTATGGTCTGACTTCATGAAGTTGTTTTAGGGTTTGTCATGCTTTGCTGCTCTTTTGTCAAGGTACATTTATAAACCTTTTTGTTTGTTCCCTGCAGGAGTTTATGAGCTCGTTCCATTTTATAAGGGGGAAAACACAGTCTTCGATGTTTCACCATCGTCTGCTACTGTATCTGTTGAGCACTCCCATGTTACAGTACCACAAAAATTTCAGGTATGAGAACACTATGGACTGTTTGAGTTTTTGTATTATATCCAAAGTCTAATGCCTGTCAAAGTTTTCTGCCTCTTAGATCCCCTTTCAGAGTAAGTTCTTATTCTCGAGCAGTCGAGCTCCAAGATGAAGTTCTCGGTTACTGAATTTTGGTAACTAGGTGACGGTTGAGTCATTGACAATTTTTTATCAAAGCGGTGAGGAACAGATAACTTAGAAGCAATCTAAGACACCCTCAATCCAGGCAGACTTTTATATGGATTATGTAATATAATAGTACAGGGCACTGTGTGAATAAGTAAGAAAGACTAGTCACTCAAAATCTTAAACTGTCCCCTCCTTTTAGTGCCCTTGGAATCCACGGCTCTCCTGCGATTGCTTATTATATACCCCACAAATTTAGGATGATGAAATTTCGTTTTTTAATCCTGCTGCATTTTACAAAAAAAAAAAGTTGTCTAGTTTATGAGGTTGTTTTTTCCAGGAAAAATGCTCAATATTAGTTATATTATGCAGTGTTTCTGGTTTCCAATCTGTTTCAGGTATCCAATCTCAATGTATGCTATAGATCCATAAATTTACTTACCCATCTTATTTTATTACCATTTATTCCAAGTTCATTGCTTGGGAAAACTTCAGTCTTCTAAATGCTTTTAGCTGTGTTCTCCATTAGAACAATTCTCCTGCGACCCTTCCTCACTGTATAAGGAGGTGGGAGCTATATGATAAATTAGATAAGGTGTTAAGTCAACTAGTAAAGTGACATTAACACCTATTATTATTTTTTAGATAGAGTTTATTGAGCACACCAATGGGGTGATGACCATATAGGAAATAACGCAATGAAGCTGAATGTGAAGTTGAAAATCACCATACGATACATGATCAAAGATATGTTCCCTGATTGATGGACATGGGGTTGGGGGGCGCTGCAAACTTGCAAACATAGTGATTGGCTTTAGTTTTCGTCACAAATATGTAAACTACCTTTTAATTAGACTCAGGGTATGGAGGATCAAGGACAGCATAAAATTACTGAGCCGGAGTATCTTTTATTATTGATTAGTTGAATCTGGGCTTAGGCAAACTTCCTTTCCCTTCAAAGCTTGTTTCAGTTTATAAATTAGTTAATTCCTGTGTCAGTAGCTATGTTACTCTGACTCGGCTTGAAGGATAGGACACGGCTAGGTATCCAAGTGGCAAGTGTGGGACATGGCTATTTTACGAAAAAAGTTCAAGTTTTCGGTCTAAAATGAAGTGTCCGAATGTCATACTAATATCCAAGGATCAAGTGTGGGATACAGGTACAAGAGGTCATATGAAGTGTCGAAGTAACATAGGTCAGTAGGGTCCAAATATATTAGTATGTGTTGGGAAACACTGTCAAGTGTCAACATACTCAACAGTGTGGCTTACTGGTGCAAAGTTCTTTGATTTTGTGTTTATGTCAATTTTCTTCAATATCTTTTTATTACTCAATGGCTCCACCATAACTCATAAAGCAGGATAAGATGGGTGAGATCATCTGCTTGAATAACAGGAGGCTGTTTCCAAGTGACCTTTATTCCACAATGGGATTATTATCTTCTGCTTCATGCATGAGCAAGGGCAAAGTGGTTTTCCGAGCCTCTCTGTTTTAGTCCACCATATCCCAAAGCCAAAAGAATAGTATCGCTTTGGCTTCATAGGAAATGAACAGATTTCATATACTGTAAAAACTTAAAATGACTTGTTCTTATTTAATGTTTTGGCTCTATTTGTCCTTGTTTGAGTTCACAGCTGCTGCTTATTTCTGAGGCCCGAGTATGTTCTTTTCTCTACTGAACAACATTGTGATTCTCATATAGGCTTTTCACTCTGCAAATCTGTAGGTTACTGGATTTTCTATTGGTGGAAGAGTTGTGGATGGAAATGGTGCTGGAGTCGATGGAGCTCAACTTATAGTAGATGGTCAAGAAAGATCCGTTACTGATGAAAGCGGATATTACAAGCTTGATCAGGTATTGAATGATAATGATCTAGTGGCCCGTAGCAATTAATCGTCTTTTTCTCCAACATTATGGTCAGTGAGTGTTGCTGAGGATTGTGATCACCTGCCCATTTAAAATTGTTTATATCATCTCTAGTTTGTGAAGTTATAAATCAGGATTGTGTACAGTATGCATTTTTAACTTTGAATACTAGTTTTTGTTGTTCATTTGTCACTTTTGATGTCTCTCATTGTCCCTTGGAGATCTAATAGAACAAGTTCATTACTTCTTTCCTGTATATTGATTTCAGTCTCAGGCAATCGAAATATTTGCCGTGTTTCTACTTGGTCACTTGGTCAGTAATGTTTTTCAGTCTACTCAACTTGTGTAGGATGGTTTGACCATAAGGTTATGAACACACTGGTTAGATTTTACAATAAAAAAACAAGGCTTTATAAACAATATCATTTCTTTTTCAACATTTTAGTTCAGAGGATGATTCGTGTCGGCCAACCCCAAATCATTTTGGGACTAAGGCCGATATGTTGTTTCAAGACTAGTGTTCAAACCGTTTGGTTTTTAAAACATCACTGTTTATCCTGCCACCTAGCATTACCTTCATGAATCATGGTGTATGCATGTGCCTGAGTCCTGATATATGTAGATTTTGGTACTAGTTATGTGAACTTTTCTTGTTGGACTGTGATTAATGTTTATCTCAACAAGACATTTTCTTAATTATTTTTGGCTTATTTGTGAGCAAAATCAGCAGGTAACTTTAACATTCTTTTAATGGGAATTCCCGCTACATTGTACATATCACTTATCAGGTGTCTTTCTAAATGCTTATATATGAGGACCCCTTGTGTTCTTTTGGCTCTGTATTTTTCCATAATTTCCATTCTTTTATCGGGTGGTTAATCAAACAATACAAACACATGAAGCATTTCCAAATTATAACTTGTAGAACCTACGTCTATATTTCGAATGGCAGCACTCTATTAGTCTATTGTACTCTGTATGTAGCACTAGGTATAGCCATATAGATAATATAACTTTGAGCTATGTTTTTTCCCCTCTTTTATGTAGTTGCTGTCGTTTAACTTGGTTCAAGAGGACTAGTCTTCTTTTTGAACGTGTTTTCTTGGATCTCACTTGCAATGCTATGAACTTATAGGTCACTTCTAAACGCTACATTATAGAAGCCAGGAAGAAGCACTACAAGTTTGAAATTTTGAGTGACCTTTTGGTATGAAACTCCTGCGGTTGATTTAAACCCCCTCTCTTTTATCTCCTCTCCATTGGAGAAATTATTGTAGCAGAACTTTGATTTTGTTATTTTTTCCCTCCACCCACTGGAGAAATAGCCAAAACTCTGTTTGGTTTCATAATGTTTAAATCTTTTCTTAATTTGGTGTTTAAATGAGTTATTATGTATGTTAGGTGCTACCCAACATGGCATATATTCCAGACATCAAAGCAGAGTCTTATGATGTATGTGGCATCGTGCATATGGCAGATGCTAGTTATCATGCTAAGGTAGGTACACATTTTTTGTTTACTTGGTATGTCACACTGTTGACGTCATATTGACTTGAAATCTCTTATTTCCCATATGCCAAGGTAGGTATAATACAATTTTTGTAGACTTGTCTCCTAATCAATAGTTGAACCCTCTTGCATCTCATATTCCCATATGATAATTCTCTTTCTGAGTTGAATTTTAGAATATAGTTCCTTTCTTGGCTGACAGAGGCATTAACTCGATTTCATATTGTAACGTAGAGTTTCTCTTATGTTTTGGTTAAGACTGGAATCTTAGTTAGTTTTGATCCCTTTCCCCTTTTATACTAATTTGAGTGCTTTTTTGCATCCTTCTCACTGTCCCTGCTAACTGGTTGGCGTGGTAGCAATTCAAAAGTGATACTTATTTGATACATACTGCATTTTATTTGCACATTCAATTGAAGTGTAATCCTAGACTATAACATATTATATCTGTGTTATGCGATGTAAACAAGATGTAATCATCTCGTTTGTTGGTATTCAAAAGTTGCCAAACATCTCTGTGATTAACATAGTATTCTTGTCTGCATTCTAAATTCTAGGTAGGCTTAACACATGGACCAGAGAATGTTAAACCTCAGATGAAGCAGGTAGACAAGTCTGGGAAATTCTGCTTCCAGGTATTCTCAACTTATTCAAATTGCTTCAGTCTCATTCTTTCTGTGCACTTCCCTTTTGTTTTCAGATGTACCACCTTGTGACGATTGTTAGAGTTACAAGATGTAAGTCGGTTATCATTTTGTTTGTGTAGCAATCCTCAGATTCCTCACCATTAGCACTCCTATATGTGATGCTCTCTTACAGCATGTACAATAGCAAAAATGGAGAGCATTTATTTTTCTCTCCATTTACAATCTGTCCTTGGAGAGCAACAAATCAATATTACACCTAGAATAGCAAAACTCTCCCTACATGCTCTCAATCTCAAATGTTTGTCCCATTTATTAGGAAGCGTTTGGTTGGAGGGTTTTTGAAAAGGGAATAAAATTTATTCATTCCCTTGATGTTTTGTTACCTCAATTTATATCCCCCCCAATAGGTGCACTGGTGATGGTAGAGGTGACGCCGATGCCGGCGGTGGTTATGAGGGTGTGTGGGTTGTGGTGGTTTCAGTGATTTTTTTTCTTTTTTTCTTTCTTGCATGTTTCCAACCAAACGTGTTTTCCCCTTGTTTCACTTACTTGATTCCATTCCCTTACCCTCTCACCAACCAAACACCTCCTTACACACATTATAAATGAAAACAAATTTCTCTCTCACAGTTTTACTTTTTATGACCTACTTTAAATAGAGAGTTAGCTTTCCGTTGCTCTTCCCCTAGAGCACACATTGTACATGCTCTTAATTTATAGCATATCTCAAACTGAAGTTGGTGATAAATTGTCTTTTAATGCCAACTAGGGATATTTAGTTGTGTTTTATGCTCGCTTGATGGCTTTTCAGGCTCACATTCCTGACAATGGAATTTTGTTTGCATGTTACCAACTAACTTTCACATGATTCAGGTCCCCCCAGGTGATTATCGTTTGTCTGCAGTGGCATCCACCACTGAAAGTTCTTCAGAACTCATGTTTTTGCCTCCATACACTGATGTCAGTGTTAGGAGTCCCCTACTAAACATTGAGTTTTCTCAGGTAGGTTTGACTGGTTCATTCACCAAAGCTGTCTTTTTTTGTTTGTGTATAGACAACATGTAACAAGTAAAGTAACCACCTATAAGAAAGTTGAAACATATAGGGCACATTTTGGTGCTGAATGGGTCTTTAAAAAGCATTTTATATTTGATCTGGAGGTAGTCCTTTTTTTTATTGTATTGAAAGAAAAAACTTACGCATCACTTTTATGATGTACCTCTTTTAAACTTCAGGCTCAAGTAACTGTTCATGGAAAGGTTATATGTAAGGAGAAATGTGGCTCATCTGTATCCATCACGCTTTTGAGATTGGGTGCAAAAGGCAACACAAATACAATCAGATTGACAGATGAAAGTAATGAGTTCACATTTCCAAAGGTCTTCCCTGGAAAGTACAGGATTGAGGTAAAGGTTTCGAGTCTCTTAACTTTATCTAGATTCTGTTAATGTCTCAGCTCCCTTGTTTTGTTATCGCTATTTTGCTTTCAGATGGATCATGGATGTACCTCTTGCTCATTCAGCCATCTTATTAATTCATATTTTATTCGCTGATTTGTATGCGCATGCATAGAATTTGTCCTAGCTGCATGTTTCAATAAGTAGTCATTTCCGGAATTTAAACCTTCAGATGAAATTTGTTACATTTTTGCTAGATTACTGGTACTCTCAGCGCATCTGGAATAGATCGGTGCATTTGTTTAAAGTGGCACATGTTAAATTTGTAGTTAAATGTCACTCTTATGAATGAGCACTTGAGCAGGGTGCTTCATAGTTTTTAGTTTGGGAATGGTAATAAATTCTGAAATCTAGCTACGATTATGTCCACCTTGGTAGTATTAAACTAGTGCAAATGTAAATGTCTTCCACCTCTTTGATGTCTTCCAATTTTTCTATCTGGTGTGTTTCTTTGGTGGCTTCCACATCTCTTTGGTGTAACTTAGTGTAAGTGGCCCACTACTCTCTTTTCTCACTAGTTTTCTTTTTCATTGTTTCTTGGTTTCCTTAAATCTCGTGTCATACATGAAAATGGAAGAAATCAATGAGATAGAGAGTATAATATATGTATTAACATGCATTGGAAGCCTTTGAACAAAGTAACAGTATTGTACTTCTCATTTGAAACTGGACAATTTGCATAGGATATCGTCATCTCACATGAATTAATGTGAGTTTGAATAGACTGGTAAAGGATATGAATGAATTTAGGGGTTGTTTGGTAGGTCTTCATGGCATGTGCCTTTAGCTAATTGTGACCAGAAAATTGGTTTAGTACTTACTACTTAGTAGTCATATTGCATCATAATGGGTTATTTATTGTCACCCTTTTTTAATGTATAACTATCATAAATTTTTGTTTTGTAGTTGTGTCTTTATCCTTGACATGCTATTACTTCTATTTATCTCTCTGTTACTTTTGGCATGGCTTGTATTGGGTTCATGCTATATTCAGCATCTGTTTGTCTGTGTTGACACTTTGTCACATATTTTTTACTATTTAGGACTATTATTTGTAATTATAACCTTGGTTTTGAAGAAATGGAAGAGCCAAGGTGCTAAGTATAGTTCTGATGTTTTGCAATGAGTTTTGAAACACAACTCAATCTAGTTTTATGCTTGTTGGCTAATATTATACTCCTCAGGCAAAGCATGATACTGCTGACGCCGGCCAGAAAGAAGATGAGTGGTGCTGGGAGCAGAGTTCCATTGATGTTGATGTCGGCATGGAGGATGTTGAAGGGGTTTTGTTTACACAGAAAGGCTATTTGGTTGATGTCATTTCTTCACATGATGTTGATGCTCGCATCATTCATCAAGATAGAGAGCCTGTAAATTTGAAAATTAAGGTTGGCTGCTCTAGCAATTACTCTTGCCTGAAATGTGAAATTTCTATACTTCAAGAGAATGGTGTCTTTATTTGAACCTAATAATATGTAGTATGGTTTAACTTTTGCAATGTGAGGTTCATGAAATTAGCAAGTACACACTTCTGCAGGGACTTTTAATATAACATAACCATTACGGTTGCCTTTTCTATATACCTTCAATGGTGTTCCTTCTTTCTTCTTCAGAAAGGTTCGCAGCGTTTATGTCTGGAGTCTCCTGGGATACATTACTTGGAATTTGTTAACTCGTGCATTTTCTTTGGGAGCTCTTCCATCAAGATAGATACAGGAAACCTAACTGTATGTTATCTATTTTAATATTTTCTTGTTTCAAGTTTTCCCATCTATGATACTGTCATACTGCTACGTTTGTGCTGAATAAGTCTTCTTAATTGCAGCCTGTTACCTTGAAAGGTGAAAAATTTCTCGTCAGAGGAGAAATACAGGTTGATTCATCTTCAGTGAACTCACATGAGTTACCTGAGAGCATCTTTGTCGATGTTCTTGACGGCGATGGTGTGGTTGCTAGACTTGCTTCTTCCCCTGATGATGTGATAAATGTTGCTGTGTATAATTATTCTCTATGGGCTAATCGTGGGCAGAAAGTTACTTTTGCACCAAGGGATTCGAGGTATTTAGCTTGCTGGTATTGAGATTTATACAGGTTTTACTCTTTATGCTTGTGCCAATTGCTAAGTTTAAATGTAATGGGGTTGTTTGTTTGCCTTCCAAATTCATGTGAATTGGAAGTTCCTAGGAATTGTAAAATGAGGTCTTGTTTGTTTGCCCAATCCATGGAACTCCAGTTCCTACATAATGTAGGAATTCACTTACCTAGCCTCCCCTTGATTATTTGAACTTCCTGAATTGAGTTACCAAATTCCAACCAAACAGGACAATGGATCATGAATTAGGTGTGAAATACTATACTCCCTCCGAGTCGGAGTATTGGTTCCCTTTGCTTTTTGCACAAAAAATAAGGAAATGATTTTAAACCACACAAAACACCCTACTCCACATTGAATTGATTTTGGACCACAAAAAAGTTACTAAAAAGGGAAAGAGGAACCATCACTAAACTCGCATCAAAAGGGAAACAGGAACCAACACTCCGACTCGGAGGGAGTATTAAATAAAGCTATTAGAGGAAATGGACCTCTCCATTTATAAAATTAAATGGAGATGATCCTCCCCTAAAAATGAAGGTATAAGGTTTGTTTTAATAGGGGAGGTCATTATTAGGCATAATTCTGTGCACTGTTTGGGACTCTGTGTACTCTTTGTCAGTATAGGTTATGGATAATTTAGACAATTTTAGAAAATGTATGCAGATGCTTAGAAAGCATAATATATTCAGTAATGTAAAGAGATTTAGGAAACTTCGAAATTCTGATAGTTCAAAATAATGCATCATAAGAGCAGCAAACAGTATATATATTCACAAAAACAAGGACAATGTAATGGATTTTCCTCTATGAGTGGTTACTGTAAGATTTTTTTTTTTTTTTTTTCAATCTGTGCGTCTTATATAAGAAACTTGTGGTCAAATGAGGCAAGATTTTAAAATTTTAGGGGGAGTTCTGCTTTAGTTCAGATCTAATGTCCTCATTTTATCCTAGCGCTAGACCGTCTTAAACATCCTCTATATTTTTATAGGTGGATAGAATAATGGACTGACATTTTTATGATCTCTTCAGTAAATTGTGTGATAGAACACCATTCAGATTACTACTCATTCCTTGGATTCCTACCATTAATTGAATGTATGTGAGGAGTATTTGATTCAAATGGTATGAATCCAAAGAATGAGAGGGAGTATCTTTTATTTCATATTCTTTCATTTGCGTGTCTGATTGTGGTGCTTCCATATCTCACAAGCTTATTTTTGTCTAATAGAACCTTGGCTTCAACCAAAGATGTGGTAAAGAAGTTCTTGTTCTACCCAAGACAATTTCAAGTAAGTTCACTTTTCTGCAGCATAGAGTTTTAGTCGTGGAAGTCATATGCGGTAGCTTATCTAACTGAGCTTTGCGATCTTTCAGATAATTGTTGCACATGATGGCTGTCTTGCTCCAGTTCCTATATTTACTGGCCGCTTAGGTCTATATATTGAAGGATCTGTCTCTCCCCCTATTTCTGGTGTTAATATGAGAATTATAGCAGCGGGAGACAGTCACAATGCTCCTCTTAAGAAAGGCGAATTGGCTCTTGAAACAACAACTGGACCTGATGGTGTTTTCCTTGCTGGGCCTTTATATGATGACATAAGTTACACGGTTGAAGCTTCAAAGGTAATAATCTCAATTTGAAGAGATTTGATTAAAAATGTGAGATGAATGTGCTAATGTCTTTAAAGCAACGTGTAAATGGCCTTCGGTTTGCTGTTGTGCTCAACCTTAGAATTAGCGTTCTTTTATTGCACGTGTTGCAATATGATCGTTGACTGCAGTACAGTAGGTCTCTATTATATGTTGTTGCACCCTGAGTACAAGTTCACCAATTGTTCGTTCCTATAAATTTTTGAGTCAGTAAAGTGACTGTGCACATATCAAATTATTGTACTGGCGAGAGGCAACACGTGGCAGCTCAATTTAGAAAATTTCACTTTTCTTTGTGGCTACTCTCTCTGTGTAACGTTACGCATGAAGATGTTGCCAAAACTTTAAGGAAGTTTAATTGTAGCCGGTGAACAGATATATTATCACAGTAGATCATAGTAGAGAACCCTACTCTGGAACAAATAATTATGGCTGCAAAGCGAAAGTGATTCCTTTTTCTGGTCTTTTCAGTAAGCTTGTCAACTTGGATAAGTATTTTGAAAAAGGAGGCTGGATGAGGGAGAGAAAAGGGAACACTATCCAAATTGCACCTTCCTCCCTCCTTTGTGCCTCCTCCCTCCTTTATTGCTGTCCATAAAACTTGTCAGTGGTGTAGTTGTTTAATGATACAGTGTTACTACTATTTTCATTGATAAATAGTTAAATAATTATCTTTTTGTTGCCAATGTTTTTTTATCTTGCAGCCTGGCTATCATTTGAAAGCTGTTGGGCCTCATTCCTTTTCCTGTCAGAAACTTGGGCAAGTGTCTGTGCGCATATATTCTAAAGAAGATGCTGAGGAACCTTTCCCTTCTGCGCTATTGTCACTCAGTGGTGAAGATGGATACAGGAACAATTCCATTACTGGAGTTGGTGGACGGTTCATTTTCGCAGACTTATTCCCAGGAAGTTTCTATCTCCGTCCTTTGTTGAAGGTACATCCTCGAAGGAAACTGCAATTAGAATTAGAAGTAAATTCGTGTTGTAATGTGTTTTCTGCTTCTTTGGTCTCCTGAGCATTTACAAGTATACAAACTTTAGAAGACATATAATTCTGCAAGAGTCTGGCTGTTCAAGATTGTCACTGTTATATCTTCAGTTCATTTTCTAGTTAATTTGAGTCATTTATAGTACGTGGATTAGTGCTTAAACTTTCATGTTTTGTAGAGAAGATTACTTGTGATAACTTGAGAGCATAAATTCTTGTTTCACATGTTGGAAAGGGGTCACCGGGCGTTACTCCCATGGTGGATTTTTTTTATACAGGCACCCTGCTGGTGTCCTTTAATAATTAACTTTGAATAAAAAAATTGTTTTTACTTAATTGATAACATAAAATGAATTTTGATGGTATAATTTTGTAAACTCATATGTATGGTGGAATTATGACAATGTACGAAGGATTGCGTTAATTCAGGGTAGAAGAACGTAATTACCATGTTGAGATGTTGGTTTCTCGACTAGTTACCATTCTTGTAATTATAATAGAGGCATGAATTGCTGCATTCATATACTGAAACAAATATTTTGCAGGAATATGCTTTTGCTCCACGTGCTCAGGCTATCGAATTGGGATCTGGGGAGACTAGAGAAGTTGTTTTTGAAGCCACTCGTGTTGCTTACAGGTATCTAGTCTATAATATTTTTTGGCTCCTCCTTTTGTAAAGCTTTTTATATGTAAATATTTTCTGATGCAAGTTACATAATGCTAAATTTTGAAAACTATAAATGATAATCAAGGGACGAGTCGACGACAAGAATAAGTGAAATGAACGCCGTGAGTTTTTCCCTGACTGACTGAATGCAAATTTTGTGCTTACCTTTATACTGAAGTGAATGCTTAATTTTGCCATGGTAGAAGAAGATGTGTGTGGCTTGAATCATAATTCATAAGGAGTTTTGACTAGCACGACTCTGCAACAGAGAGAGTCTGCTGGGTAGAAAGAGTCAGTTAAGATTACCTTGTGTCAGAGAGAGACTATTTCCGGAGGCGCCAAAATGAAAAAAGCTTCAAGAAGTGCATCAAATAACTAGTACTTACCAATTAACAGAAGCACAACCTGTTTAATGAGCTCTTTTACTTTATTTCATGATAATCCCATACCAAAGGGTAATGAGTCTTTGGTTCTCCGTTGGAATTGGAAATAAACCCTTCTGAGGGTAAATCATTAGGTGACTATTTTCTAATTGTCCTTTATTGGGTGTTGTGCACTAGTGACTAGTAAACAATGATGTATGAAATGTTGGAAGCACTTTGGCACTGTGGAGAAATCGTGCTAATTAATTGGAATGGATTAGGGACTGTTGTCTTACAGATATCAATGTTCCATTTCTGTGGGGGTTTGTTTGGTAACAAGTGATTGTTTAATAGTATGGAAAAACTGTTCAAAAATTAAGAATAACTATGCACAGTAGCTTAGCGATATGGAAAATTGTACAAAATCAATCTTCTTTTTTCCCTAATCCTCCCTTGGTTGGTGGTAGACCTGGCAAACAGGTTGACCAACTATTATCATGTTTTTTATGGATAATAATCAGTTTGCAACAATGAACATTTAGTTCGTATTATACTAGACGGGTCAATTCAGGTTCGGTCATTCTTGGGTCTTGAGTTCGGGTGTCCAACCGGGCGGGTCGGGTTAGTTTTGTCTAGGTGGTGGTAGTGGGAAAACATGAACATAACTTAAAGAGGGCCTATTTCATCCAATCACTTTCCTCCTAGCCTCTTCACATCCTAGTGAAATCACCACTCTCTTAGGTCACCGCATCTTACCAAATGGATCTAGCAAGTACCACAAAGTCATTTCTGAGTTATACCGGGTATTTGGAGAACATGGTTTGTTGGCTTCCTCCTGGCTGTGTTATGCCTCTTACACTGAAACTCTATTTGCACTATCCTGCTTAATGTTCTACTCAGTTTTCGTCTGATTGCTGACTTGCTGCCTTCCCAACAGCGCTATGGGTGTGGTCACTTTATTGTCTGGACAAGCTAAGGAGGGTATCACAATTGAGGCACGAGCTGAGTTAGAAGGATATTATGAGGAGACAACCAGTGATTCATCTGGATTCTATCGGTTAAGGGGACTTCTACCAGATACAACTTATGTACTCAAGGTTACTAAAAAAGTGGGTGCTGGGATTGAGCGTGCATCACCTGCTAGTTCAATTGTGAAGGTTAGGTTTTAATCATGACAACTTGAATGCACGAGAACTGAGATCCTTCACTTAGCTTAAATATTTGAATAAGCAGGGCAAAGTTCTGTTTATTGCCGGCTGTTGTTTTATACTTAGAAACACTCGTATATAGAAGCTGAGTATTCGTGCATTTAAAATTTATCTAATTCTCAATTCTCATGCAGTGGCGATTAGTACTTTAGACGATGAATTTTAGTTGGTAATCTACTACTTCCTCCAATTTATTCCTATCTATCTATACGTCAAAAATCGTCTCCTATTTTGGAATATAGGTACAATTCATGTGATTTGAGGGACTGTATCTGCCAGTGTTGATTTTGATTTCTCCTATAATAATTGAAATATTTACAACATGACAACTTTATACGGAGTATCATCCTCGTTTTGGTATGTCGTATTGTTTAGGTCATTGTATTTAATTAATTTATCTTTCTCAGGTTGGTACGACGGACATCAAAGGATTGGATTTTATAGTTTTTGAAGAGCCTGATAAGAGCATTTTGAGTTGCCATGTTGAGGGTGAGAAAATGGGCGATTTAGATACACAACTTTGGGTGGAGGTTAAGTCCGCAAATGAACCATCCAGAATCGTCTCTTCCTTCCCCTTACCACTATCACATTTCTTCTGGGTTCGAGATTTGCCCAAGGGCAAGCACTTGCTGCAGCTGCGGTCTAGTGTTCCATTAAGCTCTCATAAATTTATATCCGATACTATCGAGGTTGACTTAGAGAAGTACACCCAGTTACACGTCGGACCTCTACGGTACCGAGTTGAAGAAAGTACCCATACCCAGGTTGGTTTTCGCGCATGATATACCAAACTCTTGTTACCGTTGTGTCGTTATTTCTGTTTTGTTGGAAACGACTCCCAACACATTGATGAAAGAGGTGAAAGTCGTGTCACGTTATAAGCCTAAGGAGTTACATTCATTGCCAAGTGGATTATGACGGATCCCCTGTCAATTGAATCTCTCCACGTAGTGTGGTCTAGACTCATTTATGTGATTTCATATTGCTGATGATAAGTTTTTCTTTTTACGTCTAGGAACTAACGCTGGCATCAGTTTTCCCTCTTGTTGCCGGAGTCTCAGTTATTCTTCTTTTTCTAAGTATGCCAAGGTAAGCCAGCTTTTTTCCATGCCTAAAGTTCAATCTCATTCCTAATGCATGTTGCACAAATTTATATCTTCAGTACCCTTGATGTGTAGGTTAAAGGATTTAGCCTCAGGAATAGCAATGTCAGGATCCGGGTTGACAGCAAAGAAAGAAGCAAGGAAACCTGTTATAAGGAAAAAGACTTATTAATATTGTCCTTGCTCATAGCCTATCGGAAAAGGGCATACTATAGACATCCTTGCACGACAAGTTTCGAAACTGACTGACTCAGGCTCTCGCTTTTCTGCCCTACTACGTTCTCGTCCAATTCTCGCGGAGCTAAGCTGCCTATTTCAGAGTAATGCAGATTAATGCAGCTGCATTAGCACCGTACTTGCAGTGGCACCATGTTTTGGCTTCATTCATATAGGCAAGTTTTACAGCTCCCAAAACGAGAAGCATTTGTAATTTTTGACCTCGGAAAACAACGTCTTTTAGAGTTAGATTTCTTGTACCATTCCATCTCCTCTTAATTTGAGTATAGTTCTGTCCTGGGTAATACTCTATCGGCATGATAGATTCATGTATGACTGACGCACGATAATACTATCACTCAATTACAAGGTTCGACAATTGAATGTCTTATCTTTTTCGCCTATTTAATTCATGAAAAACTCGTATAACTTTATGCTAATTTATTTCCGAGAATATTAACTCAACAAACATATCCAGAGTTGCACGTAAATGGCTACTTGGAGCATCCTCTGATATTTAAGAGTGTTTCACATAATTGGAAGAACCTCCAGAAATGGTACATCATCTAAGCGTGCAAGATATCACTCGTTATCCATTCACCTTTTCTTACCCTTTCAATGAACTAAATTAAAGACATTCTACCATTAAAAGTAAATCTTCCAAGCTTTGATAGTCATAAATTTAACTAACAACGATCTTATTAGTACCTTTTACAAGTATAAGAACCACACCTGCCCTTCAAAGAATACTTTTGCCGTTGAATGATGTGTTACAACATTATTGAGTAACCTAGCTAATATTCGTATGAGGCAGTTTAAATAATAATACACCGTTTTCAGAATTTAAGGATCCTAGAACAAAAAAAATGTCCGTATATCATACGGACGATTTTTTGGGTCAGATAAAACAGCTACATAAATTTTGAGAAGCAATTGTACATTTGTACACATTTGAGGGTACCGGTATGCTATAAACAATTTTTGGATGAAAATTGGTTGGTCTATACAGCACTTTTACACGATTATCCGATATTTAGCCGAAACTTGTTTATAGCATATCGGCAACCCTAAATGTACTCAGTTATTTTAAAAAAATTGTGTGCCCACTTTATCTGACAGGAATAACCATCTGTGCGATTTTTCGAACATTTTTCTTCCCTGATACCGGAGGTCTAAAAAACGTGTATTATACACTTCAAAATAAGCCGATCGGGAGGTCGTGGCGGAAAACGTTTATTTTTCTGCCGGTTTTCTACCATGTGTCCGATATTGCGCCATGTGGTGTGTTATTCGATTTCATGCCGAAAAAACAACTATACAACAGTTTTACACGATTATCCGATATTTAGCCGAAATTGGATTATAGCATATCGGCAACCCTAAATGTACTCCGTTATTTTAAAAAAATTGTGTGCCCACTTTATCTGACACGAATAACCATCTGTGCGATTTTCGGACATATTTGTTCCGGGACCATAGAGGCCTAAAAAACGTGTATTATACACTTCAAAATCAGCCGATCGGATGGTCGTGGCGGAAAACGTTTCTTTTTCAGCAGTTTTTTCTACCACGTGTCCGATATTGCGCCATGTAGTGTGCAATTTGATTTCATACCCAAAAAAAACTATACAACGGTTTTACACGATTATCCGATATTTAGCCGAAACTGGTTTATAGAACATCGGCAACCCTAAATGTACTCCGTTATTTCTAAAGATTTGTGTGCCCACTTTATCTGACACGAATAACCATCTGTGCGATTTTGGGACATTTTTGTTCCGGGACCATAGAGGCCCAAAAAACGTGTATTATACACTTCAAAATCAGTCGATCGGATGGTCGTGGCGGAAAACGTTTCTTTTTCAGCAGTTTTTTCTACCACGTGTCCGAGATTGCGTCATGTGGTGTGCAATTCGATTTCATACCCAAAAAACAACTATACAACAGGTTTACCCGATTATCCGATATTTAGCCGAAACTGGTTTATAGCACATCGGCAACCCTAAATGTACTCCGTTATTTCTAAAAATTTGTGTGCCCACTTTATCTGACACGAATGACCATCTGTGCGATTTTCGGACATTTTTGTTCCGGGACCCCAGAGGCCTAAAAAACGTGTATTATACCCTTCAAAATCAGCCGATCGGGAGGTCGTCGAAAACGTTTCTTTTTCTGACGGTTTTTATACCACGTGTCCGATATTGAATCATGTGGTGTGCTATTCGATTTTATGCCCAAAAAACAAATGTACCACAGTTTTACACGATTATCCGATATTTAACCGAAACTGGTTTATAGAACATCGGCAACCCTAAATGTACTCCGTTATTTCTAAAAGTTTGTGTGCCCACTTTATCTGACACGAATAACCATCTGTGTGATTTTCGGACATTTTTGTTCCGGGATCCCGGAGGCCTAAAAAACGTGTATTATACCCTTCAAAATCAGCCGATCGGAAGGTCGTGGCGGAAAACGTTTCTTTTTAAGCCGGTTTTTCTAACACGTGTCCGATATTGCGTCATGTGGTTTGCTATTCGATTTCATGCTCAAAAAACAAATGTACCACAATTTTACGCGATTATCCGATATTTAGCCGAAACTGGTTTATAGCACATCGGCAACCCTAAATGTACTCCGTTATTTAAAAAAAATTGTGTGCCCACTTTATCTGACACGAATAACCATCTGTGCGATTTTCGGACATATTTGTTCCGGGACCATAGAGGCCTAAAAAACGTGTATTATACACTTCAAAATCAGCCGATCGGATGGTCGTGGCGGAAAACGTTTCTTTTTCAGCAGTTTTTTCTACCACGTGTCCGATATTGCGCCATGTAGTGTGCAATTCGATTTCATACCCAAAAAAAACTATACAACAGTTTTACACGATTATCCGATATTTAGCCGAAACTGGTTTATAGAACATCGGCAACCCTAAATGTACTCCGTTATTTCTAAAGATTTGTGTGCCCACTTTATCTGACACGAATAACCATCTGTGCGATTTTCGGACATTTTTGTTCCGGGACCATAGAGGCCCAAAAAACGTGTATTATACACTTCAAAATCAGTCGATCGGATGGTCGTGGCGGAAAACGTTTCTTTTTCAGCAGTTTTTCCTACCACGTGTCCGATATTGCGTCATGTGGTGTGCTATTCGATTTCATGCCCAAAAAACAACTATACAACAGGTTTACCCGATTATCCGATATTTAGCCGAAATCGATTTATAACATATCGGGCTGAAAATAGAGGAATATTTCTTATTTATGTTGGAAAATCGAAGATGTTAACTCATGAAGCGATCCTAGACACGTGGTAGAAAAATTAAAAGGAAAATAAACATGACCCGAGACAATCTTCCTAACGGCTCAAAACTAAGTGTATATATAATACACGGTTTTCGAGATTTTAGGATTGCGGAACAATATTAGACAAATAACATAGCACATTTGAGGGTGCTTGTGTGTCACAAATGAATTTTAGACAAAAATTAGTTACTGCTTAAAAATTGATTATATTTATGTTTAGGACTGAAAATCGATAAATTTAAGCTAAAACATGCATGAGGTCATGCGTACGACGACGTATCTCAAGCTCATTGCATGCACTTGAATTCTTGAAATATATATTACCCACTTGATTCATGTTTACGTTGGATTTTGGTATAGAGCACTAAATAGGGAGTAATATAAGGGCTATACGCCTATACATAATACACTTAGCATATAATTTCAAATAAAATCTTTTAGTATCATTAGCTAGCTATGGCAATTAAGAGAGCAATAATTACTCTCAAATTTTCAAACAAAATATAGATGCATTATATACTTATAATAATATTAATGTACAAATTATATCTCACATTTAAATTAGGATATCAAGTATACATACGACAAGTTATTAACTTGATAAAAATAGAGCGAGTTAAACAATCACGGAGTACTACAAAACAACACATACATATTCTGATATTATTTGATTTAGTTCCGATTTTATTCGAATAGTTGCTAAAGGTGCGTAATCCCTAATGGTAGAGAAAACATAAGAAGGAAGCAGTAAACCGACAAAGTTGACCTAATGAATCAGACAAAATGCATGGGGTAGTGTAAGTTCATCCACCTAAAAATAATAAATAAAAATAATGGTAACTCAATAATTAACGCGTCATTACCAACTAAACCCTAGATTAATATAGTATACAATTTAATGAGATTGAGTAACGTAGAAAGATTAGGTTGCATGCAGTGCTATAAACTTAGAGTGAGGGCAGTTGAGATTTTTGCTAGTAACTCCGATCCCACAAATCTATCGTCTTTTACTAATCTTAATTAATTACTCGATTATTCTTTGATTTTGGCACAAAGTGTTAGAAAGATATACTGTCAAAGAAATTAAGATAATGAAACAATACCGAATCGCTATACTTTTCTTATAGAACAATTCGTCCCGTATATTATGCCTGAGATGTTCCGAATTTTCTACAGAGATAAGACGATGTTCCTCGGTTTTTGGCAAGAAAAGAGAGATATAATTTTGAAGTATTGATCTGAGATTTGCTTTTCTGTTCAAGAAGAATAATCAGAAGTTTTTCTCGTAAAGGAAATCTGATTCGTTTCGTCCCATATATATAGGGAAATGAAAGGGAAAAAGGGAAGGATAGTCGTTCGTAAGGCAACTATACCGCGAACTTATAATATAATAGACTAGTGTACACTCCGTACTTCCCGAACTAGTTTTATTATTTATAAGTTTGCCCGTCTTTGAAGCAAACCCAAATTACGGAAAATGAACCGGTAATTATACTTAAATTACCAACACAAAGATCAAAGAAAGAGGATTGAGTACAATAATAAATAACGAAAGGATTAAATTAAAATAGGTCTGATGGTCAAATTGATCGTTAAGTTCATTTTGAAAACTAAAAAGAATAATAATTAATTAACTGAAACATAGTAAGATAGAATAAGACAACAAATGATGGGAAGACACGGAAAAAGTAAATTATGTTTAATACATTCCGCGTTTCCTACAGAGTTTCCTAACTTTGTTCAATTTCCCCGATTTTGAATAGTTGTGCTGCTTGCATTTCCTGCTTATTTGTAGTACGAAGCAATAGATTAGCAATGCACGCAATTAGAGGTAGCAAGAGTGTCCGTCTTTACTGCACCATGAAAAATATAAATAATTGAGTTGTTATAATATATGTTGGTCTGTATTGAAGTTTTTGGCTCCCATAACCGTAAATCTTTGTTACAAGTTACAACATTGCTCATGCATGCTTTAGTTTGAAACTGATGAATAGTATTCGTGTATCATGATTCATGTCGGTGTAAATTGAAGAAGGAAGCATGGGGCATTTAGATTGTATATATGGATGGATTTCATAACACTTTAATTGACCTTTCATTTGACTCTAAAGAGGTCATAACATTTTGGCCGACAATACCTTTACAATCTATATATACTTTTACTTTCTTTAGTTTACTCTTTTTAATTTTATAATTTGCTTTTAATCTGGCGCAAATTCAAGATTTTAAAGGCTAAATTAATATCAATATAAAAAACAAGTATGATATTGTCATCATGAAACAGGCCAGGCATAAACAATCATACGATCATAGTATTAGTAGTATATCAATACTCTGAATGTAACCGGTGCTAGTGTGAATTATTCATTTTCACGGACGTCGGATCACATATATGATTAATACTTAATCAGTCCCGACTCATAGTTATAGTTATCGTTATCGTTGTTTGAAATATATGAAGAGAAATCTAAATAATAATCTACTATTGACAGAGACAGAAGAAGTACGATATTGTCGTCATGAAACTAATAATGAGACCGTAGAACATGCATAGTAGTGCTTTAGTTGCTAAGCTCATAGTATAATTAGTCTGAGTTCATTGCAATGGGCAAAAAGTAGGATGTGTTAGGTAAAATATCAGAGTCTAAGTAGTTAAATTATGTAAAAAGAGCATTAAATGCAGTGATTAAGCTAGGTCAAACTTGTTTGAAAAATTTGCACTGCCTATTTGCCGCAAACCACTAGTTATTAGTACCACGTATGCATGCATGAAGCTGTGGAGTCAGGAGGAGTTGTTATGAGAAATTGATTGAAATTTAAATCATTTAATTAATTCATATTCCACGTCATCATAGTTTCGCTATAAATAAGCAGTATGTCCCGTAGTTGTATGCATTCAAATTCAAAACCAGAGAAGGAAAAAAGGTAGTATTAGTAGCTTAAGTGAGTGAAAAATGATGAAGTTGGGGAGGTGTGTTGGTGGTGTTAGCTTTCTAGTGTTATTAGTAGTTGTGGTGTTTGTAGGGATAGCCGAGGGAAGGAGTTTGGAAGAGAAATTAAGTAAGGACGGTTGTGTGGGCGGTGAAAGCGGTTATGGTGGAGGAGTTGGTGGTGGACAAGGTGGAGGTGTTGGTGGTGGATATGGAGGAGGAGGAGGTAAAGGAGGTGGGGAGGGAAGTGGTGTTGGCGGTGGTTATGGAGGTGGAACTGGTGTAGGAGGAGGTGTTGGTGGTGGTCATGGAGGTGGCGTAGGTGGAGGTACTGGCGGTGGTTATGGAGGTGGAGCAGGAGGAGGCACTGGTGGTGGATATGGAGGAGGTGTTGGTGGTGGTCATGGAGGTGGAGCGGGAGGAGGCACTGGTGGTGGATATGGAGGAGGTGTTGGCGGTGGTCATGGAGGTGGAGTAGGAGGAGGTACTGGTGGTGGATATGGAGGAGGTGTTGGCGGTGGTCATGGAGGTGGAGCAGGAGGAGGAACTGGTGGTGGATATGGAGGAGGTGTTGGCGGTGGTCATGGAGGTGGAGCAGGAGGAGGAACTGGTGGTGGATATGGAGGAGGTGTTGGCGGTGGTCATGGAGGTGGAGTAGGAGGAGGAACTGGTGGTGGATATGGAGGAGGTGTTGGTGGTGGTCATGGAGGTGTTGGTGGTGGATATGGAGGTGGTCATGAAGGGGGTGGTCATGGAGGTGGTGTCGGAGGAGGCACTGGTGGTGGATATGGAGGAGGTGCTGGTGGTGGTCATGGAGGAGGCGTCGGAGGAGGCACTGGTGGGGGATATGGAGGAGGTGTTGGTGGTGGTCACGGAGGTGGTGTTGGAGGTGGCTATGGAGGTGGTCATGAAGGGGGTGGTCATGGAGGTGGTGTCGGAGGAGGCACTGGTGGTGAATATGGAGGAGGTGTCGGTGGTGGTCATGGAGGTGGTGTGGGAGGAGGCACTGGAGGTGGATATGGAGGAGGTGTTGGTGGTGGTCATGGAGGTGGTGTGGGAGGAGGCACTGGCGGTGGATATGGAGGAGGGGTTGGAGGTGGTCATGGAGGTGGTGTCGGAGGAGGTGTTGGTGGTGGATATGGAGGTGGTCATGAAGGGGGTGGCCATGAAGGAGGTGGATATGGAGGAGGTCATGGAGGTGGTGTAGGAGGAGGTACTGGGGGTGGCTACGGAGGAGGCCATGAAGGTGGTGGTAGTGGCTATGGAGGTGGTGTTGGAGGAGGTGCAGGTGGTGGATATGGAGGAGGTCATGGAAGTGGCCAAGGAGGCGAGACTGGAGGGGGTTATGGAGGAGGCGGTGGGGGTGGTTATGGTGGTGGCGGTGGAGGGGGTTACGGAGGAGGTAAAAATGGTAATTAAGAAGCTAAGGTGGAGTAATATGATCGAGAAGTCATCATAGCTGAAACCAAAATGCAAGTGATGAAGGAGAGTTAATTAGGTATTGGGTTAGTAGTTGAGCCATGCAACGTATACATGCATTGCATTGCATGGCTAAAGGAAGTCTAGTAGTAATAGTAATAGTGCTTGTATTGTATTATTATTCTGCTTTAATTTAGAAATAATAAATCGACTTTATTCACTTCATCACTACCTATATCTTTCAATTCATGGCAATTTTTCTCTATTTGCAAATCCCAACTTATTTCATTATTGATACCGACGACCCACGCATTGTCATGTTGCATTAAAACATTACGATAAATAAGAATTAATATATACTTATCCAAATGAATGTAAAGTCAGATAAGAAGTAAGACGGATTGTCATATCGGGACGTAGATAATATATACGGCTAATCAGTTAGTAACATGCTATGAGTAAATAAACGCATTTCGTGAGATTACTAAACAGCAAAGAACGATGATGATTTTCCGCTATAGCTTGAAAAATTGAAACTTAACTAAAAATATAAAAGGAGACAAGCCTCCTTAGTAACCTCGAACTCGGGTTATTTTGTGCTTTCCACTAGAGTTGTTTCAATGTTGTCATGGAAAACTTGGATAATTAGATCTCTTGTTTTTGTGGTATGTTAACAATGTGACAATGTCAATACTGCCTCGTATTAATTCGAGTATCATTAAAAAATTTAAATCTTAATTATATAGTATTGTCTTGTTATTAAAAGATGAATTCTTTTGCGTAATGTTAACGAATCAATTGCTGGCAATGTTAATCACACTATAATAAAATAATGTAACTCAGAAATCAGCATATAATTAAGCTCTATTACCTCTCAATTGTTGTAATTGTCTGCCATTTGGAAGTCCGAATCACAGATAAAAAAAGGTATTCCCTCCGTCTCAGTTTATTGTTCAGTACTCCGTATGTTTATTGAATCTTTCAAACATCAGTTAACTTACTTCATCTCATAACAAAGATCACTTCTTTATGCCGTAATCCAAATTTGTGAATCATAGTTTCGAGTATTTAACTTACTGATTGTTCTGATGTCCTGTCTTTTCGTTTTCTTCGTTGCTGTTAGTAATTTGGTGTTTCTGATCGTATTTAATTTCTGCATCCACGAAGGGCAGTCAGTGTTTAGTGAACCATTTTGCTTTGTTCCATCATAGTCAAATACGAAAGAATTACGAGTCTTTGATTCCGTTGGAATTATGAATCACGCTCCGATTTTATCGTGGGAATTTAAATTGCTGACAATTTGTTGAGTTGGTTGCATAGTGACATTATTGGTAAATAGATCTACCAGGAGGAATAAGGGAAAACAATCAAACTGAAATCCGTACTTTTGCCTTTGAAGATCTGCTTCTGATGTTTTTCATTTTTCGGTTTTAATGCCCTCTCTAGTCGCTACTGATCGCGTATGTGGGATCTCTTGTTGTTGTGGTAAAGAGAGCGCTGAATGCCTGAATATCACACATGGACAATAGGTCGCATGTTTGAATCCCCCCTCCATCCCTTTGTTATTATATCGGCCTTCTACCTCCGTTCACAGTTAAAGAAAAGAGCTTTAAAGATAGGCACTGATTGTTTTAGAACTATTACTTGTTTTTAAAGGCCATTTTCTACTGGCATCTACTTTAATGTTCTGAAGCATTTGCGCTTCTGCTTTAGGTGTCACGGTTGTTCGTCCCTGGAATTGTGAGGTTTAACAAGGCAGATTTCAGAGCAGGGAAGATGGAACTCAATCTTACACGACCTGATGATTGGCACCTTCATCTTCGTGATGGGGATCTTCTAGCAGCAGTTGCTCCTTACAGGTAACTCATAATGCAAAGAATGATGTTAACGTTACATGTGGTAGATTCATTCTGCTTATGTCAGGATGTTGTGTCCTTCTGTAATTTAGTGCTACACATTTTGGAAGGGCGATTATCATGCCAAATCTCAGGCCGCCTGTTACCACTACAGCGGCTGCTATCACTTATCGAGAATTAATTATGAAGGTACTGCCAGATGGAAGTGACTTCAATCCACTTATGACCCTTTATCTGACTGACAAAATGGAACCTGACGAAATCAAACTTGCCAGTAAGTCTACATTTTAGTTTAAGCTACACAGTATATTCACCATGCTCCTATAGTCCTATGACTGAATGTTGATTGCCAGTTGTCGAAGCGTAAAACAATATTTTTCTATATGCTTCTTTGTTTGTTTGTCGGTTTAGATGGAGGACGCGGGTACTACATGGCTGTATCTATGTAGCTTGTAGAGAACTGGACTTTATCACAGTAACGGTTTTCACATCACAATCCCCTTGTTTCTACACTAAATGTAGTTATGTTCCTTTGTATGCTGTATTGCTGTCAACAACTTAACTGTCAATCTGGCATTTCATTCTCTAATATGATGTTCTCTCTTCCAACATCAAGGCATCGTCAAGTGCTGAAATGGAGAACACGTTCCCTCCAATACGCTCAGCACATTCTTATAAGAAACAGACTTTTTTGTAACTCGTAGTCATACATCAACTGGCCTACATGGACTGATAATCTGATTCATAAGACAGGAGACAGTGGGGTAGTTTATGCTGTCAAATTGTACCCGGCTGGAGCAACAACTAATTCGCAAGATGGTGTGACTGATCTTTTCGGAAAATGTTTACCTGTGCTCCAAGAGATGGCTAAGCAAAATATGCCATTGTTGGTAAGTTTTCTTTTCATCAACTAACATACGCCGTACTCCCATGTTTCTGTAGTTATATCTCGCAGAGTTCTTGCTATTTGTTTTTTGATTTTTACTCTACACCACTTTGTCCTAACATTTATATTGACCTTGAACACCGAGTATGTTTAAACTTTCCCTGATGTTAAACATGGGATCTTTAATACGGAGTACTACACTGCATATAATGTATGTTGCTTGTTGTTTAACGAAATAGATTGAAAACTTGTGTCAATTTCAAGTCTGAACTGTCATCTCATGGTAGACTGGTAGTAGCAAGCCCATATCATGGTACACTGATATGATGTGCATTATACAGGTCCATGGGGAAGTCACAGATCCTAATGTTGATATATTTGATCGTGAAAAAGTATTTATTGAAACTGTTTTACGACCCCTGATCCAAAAACTACCACAACTTAAAGTTGTGATGGAGCATATCACTACAGCTGATGCTGTTAATTTTATTGAATCGTGCAAAGAAGGTAACTTTTTTGGTTCTTACAGCGTTTTCTGTGAGGGGTAAATCTGGCTATCTCAACTTTTACTTTGTCATCTATCTCAGGGAATGTCGCTGCAACTGTGACACCACAGCACCTCATTCTCAATAGGAACTCTCTCTTCCAAGGAGGACTGCAACCACACAATTACTGTCTTCCCGTTCTCAAAAGAGAAACCCACAGTATGTGTATTGCCTTAACTCAAACGAACAGAACGTGCTGTATATGGCTATATGCTTTTATTATGTCTCAAAATAAGGCTGTGTTCCTAATATTTGATTTCTACTTACTTTTATTTGCTGATACAGGACAGAAAATAGTTACAGCTGTGACGAGTGGAAGCAAAAAGTATTTTTTGGGGACTGATAGCGCACCTCATGAGAGACAGCGGAAAGAATGTTCCTGCGGATGTGCTGGAATCTTCAATGCTCCCGTTGCTTTATCGTTGTATGCCAAAATTTTCGAAGAGGTAACTCTTGTGGAGTGTTGGCAATTACCTGCGGCCCCATGAAAATATATTAGCCGGAATAATATTCATTGACTGCTTCCCTGACAGTTTTTTTGTTGTGGTATCTGCATTTTCAGGCAGGTGCACTAGACAAGTTAGAAGCATTTACAAGCTTCAATGGACCAGATTTCTATGGTCTTCCAAGGAGTACATCGAAGATCAAGCTAGCTAGACAAGCATGGAAGGTGCCAGAGCGTTTAACTTATAGTTTTGGTGAAATAATTCCAATGTGGGCTGGGGAGACGCTCGATTGGCATCCATGTTCTTGATCTGCAGGCTGCTTTCTTGCTTCTGAAGCTCCTGATGAAAGGCCTACCCTTTTCATGTCTACTGGCGAGATTTTGTCGACAAAATCCGTTTCTTGTTTATTTCTATAAATCCTCCATAACATCTGGCCTGGAAATCTACTTCCTTGAAAATGTTGGAAACATCACACCTGACTTTGGGAAGTAGGATTATAGAACTGTTTCCGAGTTTTCTCAATTCTTTTGTCAATCGAAGAAAGACATTTACAGTTACGATAACGGCCTGTCATTTGATAATATCAGCTATCTTAGCTGACATCTGTAACAGGCTAACAGCCGACTTTTACTATCAAAGGTAATCTTACAAAAAAACCGAGGGGAGTCTTCTTTCCGACTGTATATTGCTTACTATTACGCGGTAAACATGTCCTTTCTACATTCTATGTATTCTGTAAGTTCACAGTAAGGTCACTAGTCACTACTGCCTTAAACTTTTGCCACCCAAGTTATAGCATTACGACATTTTTAGGAAATTGAACTCGATATACAGAGCCTCTTAACAATTGATCTAAGCGAGTGGCAATAAAGGCATAATTATTGAATGTTTATTTTGCTTCCTAAGCAGGTACACATCCCAAATTACAGCAAACAAAATACAATTAAAGAGTATAATCAGGCCTAAAATGAGGATGGTTTCCATGTGCACAGCCGTCACCGTAATTTGTTTAACTCGAAAGCATCCCATTAATCAAGAAAGACCATGATTTACCCACATATTGCTGTGCTTAATTGCATTAGTTTTTCAATCGTGCATACTGACGTTGCTTAAAATCATGGTATTGTTTTACTTATTTCGTCGTATGGCCTAAGCTAAAATAGTTGCAAATCGATAGAACAGAAGTTTTGGTTCAAATCGATTCAGGTCAAATCTGAGTGACTCGTAATTGAATTCAGTTCACGTCCGATTGAAAAGAAGTATTGGATTCAAATCGATTCCGAATTGCCAGCAGATTGGGTCTGCTCCAATATTGGTTGCTGTCCCTTATCACATTCAATCAGAGGTCCTAGTTTTTCTTTTAGAACACCAATAAAATTCTTTTTGTTTTAGTTTGTACAGGAAGGGAAACTTGGCCGCTTACGCCTTAATATATACAGCTTGTGTCATTGAAGACCTATACAATCAGTTATAAAGTGAAGACGGATAATGCTGCTCTCAAAATATCACGAGTGGAAGGATAAGTGGGATGTTCAATTTAATTTTCAATAGATTTGTCATTTACATAGTGTGAGAGAGGCATTAGCCACTAGCTTTAAAAACATTATTACGCTTAATATGGCTAAACGTGGCCTTAGACGCTCCAGATGATTAGGCTACACATAGTGATTAGAAGAGCACCGTACGTAAAGACACAAAAAAATAGCTAAGGTACAACTCAACGCAAAAAAAAACCTAATTAAACATGAGTATGTAAGTGACGTTGATGAATTTGGAAGTATGTATGTATATGCATGTGGTTGCATGTTCTTAGGCTCACAGCCTTCAAAACCAGGTAAGCATTATTTAATTAACGGAAGTCGCTTTGCATTTCTTGCATGTTTCTGGTTCACTCGATCCCGTTTAGCTTTCACAAAAATTTTGGATAGACGGTTTATCAATAACGTTGAAAGACCACTCCTATAATAAGAAAATGGAGTTATTTAAAATCTATTTTCTATAGAAGATGATTTTTCAAGAGATTTATTGGCTAGCTATCAAACATCATGACACTGCCACTCCTGTTATTCTTACTCATTCTTCTTTCCACGCTAAACTAATTATGTTTCAGGTATTATCACCATCAATATCTTAATTACTCGTAGGTTTTTAATTGATTCTTCTAATTGATAATCAATTATTATGAGAATAATATCATTTCTCCAAATGCACATACATTGTACAACAAATTTAGATGCAATGTATACCATTTCTCCACTTAACCTCGTAATAAGACAAAATAACAAACTAGCGAGTTGTACAAATTTGTATTTTAAAATATGTTATAATAAAAATTAAAAGTTATTTATTCATTATTTATTTTTCAAATCACTGCAAGCCTCTCGTAAGACCGAAAAATGCCAACATCATTCAATAGAAATTAACTATTAACTATTTCATAATGTGCATTTTATAAAAAAATGATCTGATTCAATCCGTCTTAATTTTAAACGGAGTAGTCGGTGTTAAACAAAAGTTTGGCTTGTACTATACAGTATATATTAAAATAGAAGTGTTGGTATTATTACTAGACAGAGAAAAGCAGGAGTAATAATTGGGAAGCATAGATTTGGGAAGAAATGGAAACTGCGAAGAAACAAAGGTAAGCAGCAAGTACATTGATGGGTTGGTGAATGTATTTTGTCAGAAGATCTGTATCTTATCCCTCTTATCCAATCACTAAACCAAAAAAAAAAAATTAAAAAAAAGAGAAACATATAAAATAAACTCTGTATTTACCACCTAAGCTATGACATTTTGCCATGCAATATACGGAGTAATTAAATACACTTCCAATGAATCCATAATGTACTTTGAGCTATACTCTTTTCGTCCCTATTTATCAGAGGCGAACCCACCTAGTAGCAAGGGGTGGCGGCCGCTACCCCAAACTTAAAAAATATTGGTTTAAAGACGGATTTTTGCTACCCCAAATATTGTTGAATAATAGATAAATAAATGGTATCTCATTAAATGTGTAATAAACAATTTGTGGTTCAGTGGTAAAAATTTTGGTTTCCTACCTATTTCCCCGAGTTCGATCTCCACTACTTGCATTTTCCCTTTTTAATTTCTTTTGCTACCCCAAATATTTATTACTGGGTTCGCCCCTGCTATTTATCAGTTTAGGTTATTTGCATGTAAATGTCGTGGTCGTTTACTCGTGTCCATAAGTTTTCAGTTTTACGTATATATGTATGATGATAGTCTTTATAAGGATAATCTGTCAATACCCATAATTTTTTTTTCGTAATTTAATAGGCTGCCTAATAATGTGCACTTGTTTACCTGGAAATGTATAATTGTATACTGAAGATATATTTATTTATGTTAAGTTGAATATATTCATTACTTGCCTCCTAATAAAGAGGTGGAAAAGGGAAAAACCAGGGTGTTTAAATTCAATGATAATAAGGTCAGTATTGGTGATAACAAAGATGTTGTAGGATTGAGACTTTTAATTTGTAAGGGAGTAATGCTTAAGGATTAATTAGTGATGGTAGTGGTGAGCTCAAGTCATGTGGAAACATGTGCTATATTTACGAGTGGAAGAACATGCCTTAAAGCTAAGCATGTATGGCTCTATCAAAATTAATACTAGGGCATGCAATCATCAATCTATTTACATTCTTCTTCACCCTTCTCTATATACAACTGTCTTCTACAAGTATTATTACAAATCAAATACTTTGTAAATAACTTTAAAATAAATTTATAAATATACTTCATACATTTGCATATACCTTTAAAATACGACTTAATTTATCTCTAGAGTTCAGCTCTCCAAACCTAATATAAATCTTAACTAGACTTATGTTTTTTTCATTTTGTCCTCTAATTTATTCCAGTTGCACTTATTATTATTATTAGAAATGATAAATAACGTCGTTAAGAGCCATATTTAATATCTTTAAAATTTAATATTATTAACTTAAGAATTAAGGACTAGATTACACATGTATGAATACGACAATTTACATGTATTTAAAGTCTATCTCTTCTTTTAGTTCCTACAATATTGACATCACATGCCCTAAAAACTATATTTATCACAATTTATTATTATTATTTTTTTTTTTTCTATTCACATACATGCAAAAAAGTAAAAATTATATACACAATAATTTATGTACTCTCAAATTATAATATATCGCTATCTTAATATGTCGAGACATCTCAATTATTATGGTTTTGTTAGCTTATGAGAAGTTTAAAGAGCACATGGGATGAAAAAACAATTTCTCCCATATATGAGGGTGTATATTATTTCTAAGAAAGGGACCAATAATTAATTAATTGTAATTACTTACTTGGCCAACAACTCATTAATACTCCTCAAACATTTGGACTTATAAAAGGACATAATGTGAGGCACTATCCTCATAGTAACCAACTAAAAAAGCCATCAAAGTGTAAAAAACATTACTTCAATTCTTCTAATCTCTACACAAAATCCATCTTAATATATAATCTATTAAATATCAATTGTTTAAAATGGGAGTACCTCAACATTCCCTAAATAATAAGGGCATTGTACTAGAAAACATTTCAAATTGTATAACTATTCAAAGGATAAAACTAAAGCAAACAAAGAAGAAACAAATGCATATGAAGAAGAAGGAAAGAGTGTTGATGAGAAGAAGGATTATTAATCGGGTCGAGAAACGAGTTCGATCTCTTAAGAGATTAATTCCGAATCGACCCGACTCACAAGAGTCGGATTTGGATGGATTGTTTAGAGATACAGCTACCTACATCATGTCCTTGCAAATGAGGGTTAGAGTTATGCAAGTTATGGTTGATGTTTTCGCATCTTCGAATCAATATTAGCTACTTACTACATATCATCATTTTTATTATTTATTCTTCTCATACATTATTATTATTCGTAAACCTTAATTCATACATTATTATTGTTTATAATATTTGAATTTTTTTATATCGTTATTCTTTCTTATTTTCACTTTTCTCTTGTTTTTAATTTCTCATATAAATTATCCTAGCTTAAATATGAGATACGTATGGTATGATGGATATAATCTAGCGTAGGAAGACGTGTACTAAACCGACTTTTTCCTACTAATTTTTCTACTACGCTTATTGGGTCGTTTTATGAGTTTCCATCTTCGAATTTGGGTCTTAAATAAGAAATAATCATCTATTTTGGTTTATGGCGTACATGCACCTTCAAATATGCTCTCTTAGTTGTCAACCTTTGTGTAGCTATTTCATTTAACCGGAGAGACCGTCCATATGATTTACGGACTTTTTTATTTCGAAATCTAAACCCCTGAAAACCGCGTATTATATACTTAATTTTGAGAATATGAGAGGTTGCACCGGGTCACGTTTATCACGTGTTTAAGGTCGCTTCATGAGATACCATCTTCGATTTTCAATCCTAAATAAGATTTATTCATCTATTTTTAAGGAGCAACTAATTTTCGTCTAAAATTCGTTTACGAGTATCCTCAAATGTACTGTGTTCCGGAACCCTGAAATCCTGACCAGATAACCAATTCGTACGATTTATGGACATTTTTGTTCCAGAACCATGAAATCCTGAAAACCGTGTATTATACACTTAAATTTAAGCTGTTTGAAAAGTCTTACCGACACATGTCTTTTTTCTCCCAATTTTTCTACCATGTAACTGGGGTTGTTTCATGACTTACCATATTTGATTTCTAATCTTAAATAAGAAATATTCATCTATTTTTAAGGGGTAATTGGTTTTCGTCCGAGATTAGTTTATCGCGTACCAGTGCCCTCAAATGTGTTATGTCGCTTCTCAAAATTTGTGTGGTTGTTTTATCTGATCCAAGGAACCGTCCATATGATTTACAAACCTTTTTTCAGGACTCTAAAATCCCGAAAATCGTGTACTGTATACATATTTTTGAGCCGTTTTAGAGTTCGTGCTGTGTAATGTTGTTTTTCCTAACAATTTTTGTACAACGTGTTTGGGGTCAGTTCATGACTTATTATCTTCGATTTTCTGTCTTAAATAAGAAATATTCATCCATTTCTAAGGTATGATTGATTTTCGTTCGTTTTATCATGTACCGATAATCTCAAATGTACTTTGTTGCATCTTAAAATTTATGCAAGTGTTTTATCTGACCAAAGAAACTATCCATATAATTTACAGACGTTTTTATTTCGAGATCCTGAAATCTTGAAAACAACGTATTATACAATTACTTTAAAGCCGCTTAAAAAGTTGATCAGGTTATATTTTTTCCTCAAATTTTTGTTACCACGTGTGTTGGGCTTAGTTTGATCAAGTTTGGGCTTATTTTGATCAAGTTTAATAGCTGAGTGATAACACCATATTTTACCGATTTTTAACCCATATTTTATCTCTTATTTGCACGAAATAATAACCGAGTTAGCTTAATTGGCTCATTTTAGTGCCAAATAATATATTAGTCGATTAATCTTAAATAATGTTATTTCATATTACTTTTTAGTATTTTAGTACTGTTTTCGTTTTTTTTATTTTATAGGTACCCAATTCGAGTATGAAAGTCGGTTTAAAATGAGTTAAAGAAAGACGAAACTGAAATGAACCGATAAAGACTTGACTCACAAATTGAATGACACATTATTTGTTGGGCTGCAACTTTGATATGGGAAGACGTATATGGGCCCATATTTGTAATGTCCTACCCCATTTTTCCGAAAACAAAGAGAAGAAAAGAAGCAAGCGGCCAGCAGCTCGGGAGTTCTGAATTTTGGAGGAGGCCTGCACTTCATTTTTCTGATTTTTCGTTCTGGGCAGCAACTTTTCGAGAGGCAGAAGGAAGTAGAGTACGTAGGTTAGGAATTTTAGCTTCTTGTTCAATAAAATCAAAACAATCCCTCTTTTCATTCCTTATTTCTTAGATGGAGTCAATTAGTATTTGGGTCTACAACATTTGTAAGAGGATTCATCATCTTATTTCCATTTAATTCAAGTTGGGTAACTAATTCTCTTTCTCTTCAAGTTGTTATTTTCATTCATTTATGCAATTGTTTGGTTAAAGTTTCAATCTTTATTATCCTTATCATGTTTAATATTATTGTTATGGTTATTTGTTTAGTTTGATTTAGTTTATTTTAAGGTTTCAATTTTTATTATTTTCAGTATGTCTATTATTGTTATTAGAACAGTAGTTACTATGTTTATAGGGCCGTCTCCGAGATTTTGGTGGCCCTGTGCGAAATTTCAAATGAGGCTCTTTTTTATAGTTTTTTCGTTTGAATGTGAAATTATTATTAAACGATATTATTTATTATAAACAATAATAAATTATATAAAGTTAAAATTTAAGTTTTAAACTACACAAAAAAAATGAATATATCTATATATATATTTATATAGGGTTGGGATCCGGTGAGAACCACCTTACAATGAAAACCGGTGAGAACTCTTCGTTACGGAGTTTTTTTTAAAAAATTAATGACATAATTGGATTCGGCATGGAATTTTATGGCCAGAGAACATATTTCTTGGTCTAGAAAATAAATACTAGTGACGGAAAAATAATAGGTACGAAAAAATAGATAGTATGTGCATGCAAATAAATAAAACGTATCTCACATTGATTTCCGTCGCTAGTATTTATTTTCTAGACCAAGAAATATGTTCTCTAGCTATAAAATGTCATGCCGAATCCAAATATGTCATTAATTTTTTCTAAAAAAATCCGTAAGGTAGAGTTCTCACAAAGTTCTCATTGTAAGGTGGTTCTCACCGGATCTCAATGTTATATATATATATATATATATACGCGTCGTTTGGATCAAATGCAAGGTTTCAACCACCAGACTAGTTTCAATATGCTATTATATGAACACCCTTCTAGTTATATGTACTGTTTAACCCTTTATTGGGCCCTCCACAACTGGGGGCCCTGTGCGACCGCACGGGCCGCACAGGCTAAAAGTCGGGCCTGTATGTTTAATGTTAATTTTTGTATGATTAGTGAGTAGTTTCTCACTAGGGTGCGATTAGACTCCGACATGTATAAGTTACCGACTTAATTCCATCGACTTGGTGTCGAGGGGGAGTTTATTGGGTTAATTAAGGGACTATCTTGTTTATGTTTTATTTGGGATTGATGTTGACTTTTGACCCTTGACCGTCGATGAGAGTTGGCTAGGTTGGGAGTTAGCTCACCCACTTGGACTAGTTTGTCGTCTTGAGTTGAACCCGAGAGGGAGGATTTGAGAGGGGTGCCCTTAGTTTTCGGTTTGAAAGCGACTCTCGGGAGAGGGAGTGGGATGACCGGGGTATAGCGCGGACTTAGAACCTTAATCTTGGGGAAAGGGGAGTCAAAATAGGCGTATTTTGGTAAGATTTAACCCTTGACTTAAGGAGTTTGATGCATGAGCCCGGGAGTGAGTTGTGTCGACATAGCTAGTGTCTCATAGTGAGCCCGAGAGGGAGTCTATGAGCGAATTAGAGGCGTCTCACCATTAACCTTTCCCCTTGACAACTTGTTATAGAGTTAAGCGGTAATTTACAAGTGTTGGAAGTCGAAATCGCGCCCTAGGCCTTTCTTTATTGCTTTTATCTTTATTTCATTGTTTACTTGTTTACTTAATTTAGTAGTCTTAGTTTAATTTTATTTTAGTTTAGTTAATTAGTCTAATGTTAATCATTTTATTGATTCGCGTAGCTAACCTATAATCTAAGACAAGACTAATACTCAAACTTGACCTTCCTGTGGATCGACCTCGACTACCCTACTACATTAGTTTTGTAGTTGAGTTTTATAGATATTTGTTTGATGTGGGGAAGGGCGACAAACCCCGTTATCACTGAGCCTGGTTCAATATGATGGTAGGTCCAGAAGACCTTACCGATCTACTAGCTGAGTTTGAAATTGGTAGGTATATTAGTGAGCTAAAAGAAAAACCAAGTGATTTGGATTTTATTTAGTTCTTGGCCCATGGGCCTCTGTCCCTGCTGCTAACACCAACTACAAGTTATTATATCATCATTTGGCCAAAACTAGCGCTAATATATCGAGTAGCTGCGTTGCAATTTACTAATATTTGGGATTACGAAAGAAAGTGGTGCAGAAATAACTTTTAAACATGTTATCAAACTAATGATACTGTATTAAGCAGTGGGAGTATTACTAATTAAATTATGTATTTTTGGACTTAATTTCAGTTTTTTTTAGTTACGTTAAGTTGAGCTTAATCAAGTCAGGTCAGCTCATATATTCATAAATTAACTCTTATTCCAACTTAGCTCATTTAATTCGGTTTAATTCAACTCTTTTCAACCGAAAAAAATAAAGCTGATACTAATCATATGTAATATAATAAAAATGAAAGTTGTTTGTCGGATAGGAGGACTAAAAGAGCATATAATTAGGCCGTATGGATGATATAAACAAATTAATAAAATTAGATCGAGATCAAAAAAGACAAGGAAAGAACTAGTCGTAGTCGTAGTCGTAGTCAAATTAAATTACAAATAATAGTAGTTGTAAACCGGTGTGGCGCCATGAGTCATGAGTCATGACTTCCAAGTTGGTAGTTAAACAAATATCGGGTGCAAGATGCTGCATTATTGCATATTTGCATGTGCTTCTTCTTCGTTTAACAAATTTTAAACAGGATTGTGAATGATGACTCATCATTCTTATGCACACAGGATTGAATTTGAATATATATCATTAATCAAATAATAGTGAGTTACGTTAATTAGCCGCATAACAAGGAATTTGTCAACCTTCTAGAAACTAACTCAATTTCAAGTCCTTCATTTATATTTCTTATTATTATTAGCTTCTTTGAAGTTGCCGCAATAAGTTTACCCAATTTCATTCTACTCTTAACCGATATATATTATTAAGGTTATGTTTTCTTCCAGTTAAAATTAACTGAATTAAATAAAGCTAAAGTAATCTGAATTTAGTAGAATCGAACTAAATTAAATCGTGCGACAGTGAACTAAAGTGAAATAAGCCCAAAAAAAATTCCTACAAATTGGCTCTTAAATATGGTCATATTTATTTCATAAACAATTAAACATAACATTTTATTTTTGGTGATTCATACATATTTTATTATCAACACCACCATTAAATGATGTTACCATAATGAGTATGTTGCTAATTTAATTGAAAATGGTTTTAGGTTGGTATTATTCCACTAAGTGGATATTTGTAATGAGACAATCCACTACAAAACGAAGTTATAGATTACAAAGTTCATTTTGAGTCCTTTGTGGGATTCCAAACGTATAAAACAAGCAATATCGCCACTCAAAGTCTCAAACAACCTCCCCTCCTTTTCTTATTTCTTTTCTACAATAATCATGTTGGCAAAGGACTTAGTCTTACTAAATAAATACCAATGCAAGTGCAGATCAGTATCAAACTATGTTTAAGATGTGCTTAAATGAAATTTTTAAATCATTAGGTATTAGATGATACTATTACCTAATGACGAGTTTAATTTTATTTGATAATCCCATCAGACGACTTTAATTTGAAACAAGAATTTAAGACGAATAACATAACTTTAATATAACTTTACGTGAAATATTTAGAGACCGTAACCGGTAAGCCTATTTCTTGGATTGTGTCGGTAATAGAAGAAACAAGCTAAGTTGAATTCTCTATTCTACGTTGTTTTATTAGTGATACGAGCATTCGATAGTCATATATACACATGCTGGCCCTATAGATAAGTATCTGCAAATAAAACTTTTTCGAAATATTATTGAAAACCGTTGTTTTTGAATGTTGCTATCCACGATTCTTTAATCGACTGGGGTCTGGAATAAAATGTCTTTAGCATAGACACCCGTACACCTTAGGTAGTGAATGACTGTATGAGGTACTTAGCCTGTAACTGATTCAATAATGCACCATGCTCCAGTACGTATTGCTGCTGATTGGATATTTCATTTATCACGCAAAAGGTAATCAAGGTGTTATTTGCTTTGATGATTTCAAATTTCAAACCATCATCAATTTACTTTACCATTATTAATCTATTGTAGATTCTCTACGATCGAATAAGATGTGATACTAATTTAATCACTAACCCACTAGAATTAAGAAAATGCGCTTAGTGGCTGATTAATAACAAACTTATCCTACACATTTTGTTGCAAAATAGAAACCCAATACTTCATTTTTTGTAAGATAATTCGTACACTAAGTTGTTAATCGTATCATAAATTACAAGGATATAATATACGATATAGCTAGAGCAAGACAGAGATGGTAGTATGCATACAAAACTTAGGCCTTAGGAAGTATATAATTTGAACAAACCAAGTTTAATAACTCTTTCGAAATTATTTGAAAGTCGGTGATTTTAACTTATCTCACTCGCTCACACGTGAAAAAGAATGGGTATTAAGTTTTTGTAAGGAGGCGTAACATTCATTTTATCGCCTATTTCCTCTGTTTACTTCAATTTTTGATTTTGTACGTAGTACGTAGTGGGCCTAGCAATTACGTTTGCACAGTCAAAAAAGACTTTATTATACACTTTGGTTTTTATCTTTATAGGGATCGGTGAAAAAGGAATGGGGGAATCGTAGAAAAGCAAAAGAGCAGCGATCGTGAAGAATGATGATGATGATTCATTCATATTTGTCTAATTATTAAAAGAGACCTGTCCTTTGCATGCATGGGGAGTATATTGGTATGTGCTTTCTACTTCCTATTACAAAATAGTTGTTGCATCAACGTGCACGTCTACCTTTACTCCACTCTCCTTAATATATAAGGTAACTCTCCCTTTTTACCCCCATTTACCATCCCTCTTTAACCATATAATGCAATTATATACTAATATAATAATATATTTATTTCATAAATTGTCCTATTCATTTGCATGCAATCATATTCGACCAAAAATGTACTGTAATTTGAAAGAGCATAATATAAACTACAGTTAATAAAACACACACTCTATATTCTTATCAATATGATAGACTAGTCTTTTTAATATGGCAATATCTATTTTAAGCAGAAACGGTTCAAATATTGCCCAATTGACATGTTTAAAGATAAATTGCTTAAACAGGTCGGGTACGTTTATAGAAAACTTCAATAGACGAATTAGGGCTGGGATAAATAACCCGTCTATGTAATTGAGCCGAGTTAAGATTAGAGTAGTGATAACCCGTTTAATATTAACACGAACACGTGAACGAATACGAACAAGATCGAGACCCAATATGTTTGTTTGGTGATTTGGTGTAGTCAAAGATAGAACAGTAAACAACAAGCATGAAAGATGTGACCAGACTATCACCTTCCGTCCGTCGACCAAACACTCTCACATTTAATGCTACTTACGCCACGTATTTTATTATTTTTTGTTTTTGTATTCTAGTTTCATTTTTAGTCAACCATCGCTTTCCTTAATCGAGCTACTAAGCCTACAATTATCGTAGCCTCTTATTAATGAACGTCTACTATAATTTATATACAATCTTTACTTGTCCCGATGAATGAGGGACACCTTGAAATTTTAATAGGAGAAAATAAACTATTCGACGATACAAATATCTTTACAACTCTCACCAATGTTATAGGTATGGAAGATTCTTTTATTGTGGTAACTATTTACACAGATGTAAGGATTATTAAGTTAAGATCAAGTCTAATGTTATTGAATCTAAAAACCCTATATTTTTTTTTGTACGTTTTAACCAAGTTCCATAAAGAAGTCAAACGAGCTGAGATTATTTTAGAAATATGCCTTATACGGGTAAATACATCACCTAACCATATTCATCTTCTCTCAACACGATGTATTAACGACAGCTACTCGGGTAAGATAAAGCAGGCAGTCAAATTTTCAAAAACAACCGATGACATTTGAGATTGTCGGTATGCTATAAAAAAAATTGGACGAAAATCAGATAATTGTATAAAAGTGATGTATAATTGTTTGTTGGATATGAAAATCGTATAAGATATCTCGTGATTCGACCTCGGACATGAGATAGGAAAACCGACAGAAAAAAATGTAGCACGCTAAGACCTCCAAACAAAAATGTCCGAAAATCGCACGGATGGTTAATCGTGTCAGATAAAGCGCGCACACAAATTTTCAAAAATAACGGAGTACATTTGACGTTGCCGGTATGCTATAAAGGTTTCGGTTAAATATCGAATAATCGTATAAAAGTGATGTATATTTGGTTTTTCGGTATGAAATCGAATAACATACCTCATGATGCAATATGGACACGTGGTAGAAAAACCGGCAGAAAAAGAAACGTTTTCCGTTACGACCACCCGATCGCCTGATTTTGAAGTGTATAATACACGTTTTTTAAGACTTGGTGGGTGCAGAACAAAAATGTCCAAAAATCGCACGGATGGTTATTCGTATTAAATAAAGCGGACACACAAATTTTCAAAAATAACGGAGTACGTTTGAGGTTGCCAATATGATTTAAACCACTTTCGGCTAAAAATCGGATAATCGCGTAAAAGGGATATATATTTGGTTTTTGGGTATGAAATCGAATAACATACCTCATGATCCACGATCGGGCGCGTGGTAGAAAAACCGGCAGAAAAAAAGACGTTTCCCGCTACGATCACACGATCGGCTGATTTTCAAGTGTAATATACGTTTTTTAGGCCTTGGTGGCCCCGGAACAAAAATGTCCGAAAATCGCACGGATGGTTATTCGTGTCAGATAAAGCGGGCACACAAAGTTTCAAAAATAACGGAGTACATTTGACGTTGCCGGTATGCTTTAAACCGGTTTCGGCTAAAAATCGAATAATCGCGTAAAAGTGATATATAGTTGGTTTTTGGGTATGAAAAAGAGTAACATAACTCATGATGCACTATCGGACGCGTGGTACAAAAACCGGCAGAAAAATAGACGTTTCCCATTACGACTACTCGATCGCCTGATTTTGAAGTGTATAATACACGTTTTTTAGGCCTTGGTGGCCCCGGAACAAAAATGTCCGAAAATCTCACGGATGGTTATTCGTGTCAGATAAAGCGGACACACAAATTTTCAAAAATAACGAAGTACATTTGAGGTTGTCGATATGTATTAAACCGGTTTCGGCTAAAAATCGAATAATCGCGTAAAAGTGATATATAGCTGGTTTTTGGGTATGAAAACGAGTAACATACCTCATGATGCACAATCGAACTCGTGGTAGAAAATTCGGAAGAAAAAGAAACGTTTTACGTTACGACCACCCGATCGCCTGATTTTGAAGTGTATAATAAACGTTTTTTAGGCCTTGGTGGCCCCGGAACAAAAATGTCCGAAAATCGCACGGATGGTTACTCGTGTCAGATAAAACAGGCACACAAAGTTTCTAAAATAACGGAGTACATTTGAGGTTGCCGGTATGCTTTAAACCGGTCTCGGTTAAAAATCGAATAATCGCGTGAAAGTGATATATAGCTGGTTTTTGGGTATGAAAACGAGTAACATACCTCATAACGCACTATCGGACTCGTGGTAGAAAATTCGGAAGAAAAAGAAACGTTTTCCGTTACGACCACCCGATCGCCTGATTTTGAAGTGTATAATACACGTTTTTTAGGCCTTAGTGGCCCCGGAACAAAAATATCCGAAAATCGCACGGATGGTTATTCGTGTCAGATATAGCGCGCACACTAATTTTCAAAAATAACGGAGTACATTTGACGTTGCCGGTATGCTTTAAACCGGTTTCGACTAAAAATCGAATAATCGCGTAAAAGTGATATATAGTTGGTTTTTGGGTATGAAAACGAGTAACATACCTCATGATGCACTATCGGACGCATGGTAGAAAAATCGGTAGAAAAAGAAACGTTTTTCGTTACGACCACCCGATCGCCTGATTTTGAAGTGTATAATACACGTTTTTTAGGCTTTGGTGGCCTCGGAACAAAAATGTCCGAAAATTGCACGGATGCTTATTCGTGTCAGATAAAGCGGGCACACAAATTTTCAAGAATAACGGAGTACATTTGACGTTGCCGGTATGCGTTAAACCGGTTTCGGCTAAAAATCAAATAATCGCGTAAAAGTTATATATAGTTGGTTTTTGGGTATGAAAACGTGTAACATACCTCATGATGCACTATCGGACGCATGGTAGAAAAATCGGTAGAAAAAGAAACGTTTTTCGTTACGACCACCCGATCGCCTGATTTTGAAGTGTATAATACACGTTTTTTAGGCTTTGGTGGCCTCGAACAAAAATGTCCGAAAATCGCACGGATGGTTATTCGAGTCGGATAAAGCGCGCATACAAATTTTCAAAAATAATGGAGTACATTTGACGTTGCCGGTATGCTTTAAACCGGTTTCGGCTAAAAATCGAATAATCGCGTAAAAGTGATATATAGTTGGTTTTTGGGTATGACAACGAGTAACATACCTCATGATGCACTATCGGACGCGTAGTAGAAAAAATCGGAAGAAAAATAAACGTTTTCTGTTACGACCGCCCGATCGCCTGATTTTGAAGTGTATAGTACACGTTTTTTAGGCCTTGGTGGCCCCAGAACAAAAATGTCCGAAAATTGCACGGATGGTTATTCGTGTCAGATAAAGCGGGCACACAAAGTTCCAAAAATAACGGAGTACATTTGAGGTTGCCGATATGCATTAAACCGGTTTCGGCTAAAAATCGGATAATCGCGTAAAAGTGATATATAGTTGGTTTTTGGGAATAAAAACGAGTTACATACCTCATGATGCACTATCGGACGCGTGGTAGAAAAATCGTAAGAAAAAGAAACGTTTTTAGTTACCACCACCCGATCGCTTGATTTTGAAGTGTATAATACACGTTTTTAGGCCTTGGTGGCCTCGGAACAAAAATGTCCGAAAATCGCAAGGATGGTTGTTCGTGTCGGATAAAGCGCGCACACAAATTTTTAAAAATAACGGAGTACATTTGACGTTGCCGGTATGCTTTAAACCGGTCGGCTAAAAATCGAATAATCGCGTAAAAGTGATATATAGTTGGTTTTTGGGTATGAAAACGAGTAACATACCTCATGATGCACTATCGGACGCGTGGTAGAAAAATCGTATGAAAAGAAACGTTTTCCGTTACCACCACCCGATCGCCTGATTTTGAAGTGTATATAATACACGTTTTTTAGGCCTTGGTGGCCCCGGAACAAAAATGTCCAAAAATTGCACGGATGCTTATTCGTGTCAGTTAAGGCGGGCACACAAATTTTCAAAAATAACGGAGTACATTTGACGTTGCCCGTATGCGTTAAACCGGTTTCGGCTAAAAATCGAATAATCGCGTAAAAGTGATATATAGTTGGTTTTTGGGTATGAAAACGAGTAACATACCTCATGATGCACTATCGGACGCGTGGTAGAAAAATCGGAAGAAAATGAAACGTTTTCCGTTACGACCACCCGATCGCCTGATTTTGAAGTGTATAATACACGTTTTTTAGGCCTTGGTGGGTCCGGAACAAAAATGTCCGAAAATCGCACGGATGGTTATTCGTGTAGGATGAAGCGCGCACACAAATTTTCAAAAATAACGGAGTACATTTGACGTTGCCGGTATGCTTTAAACCGGTTTCGGCTAAAAATCGAATAATCGCGTAAAAGTGATAAATAGTTGGTTTTTGGTTATGAAAACTTGTAACATAACTCATGATGCACTATCGGACGCGTGGTAGAAAAACCGGCAGAAAAATAGACGTTTCCCATTACGACTACTCGATCGCCTGATTTTGAAGTGTATAATACACGTTTTTTAGGCCTTGGTGGGCCCGGAACAAAAATGTCCGAAAATCTCACGGATGGTTATTCGTGTCAGATAAAGCGGGCACACAAATTTTCAAAAATAACGGAGTACATTTGAGGTTGCCGATATGCATTAAACCGGTTTCGGCTAAAAATCGGCTAATCGCGTAAAAGTGATATATAGCTGGTTTTTGGGTATGAAAACGAGTAACATACCTCAGGATGCACAATCGGACTCGTGGTAGAAAATTCGGAAGAAAAAGAAACGTTTTACGTTACGACCACCCGATCGCCTGATTTTGAAGTGTATAATAAACGTTTTTTAGGCCTTGGTGGCCCCGGAACAAAAATGTCCGAAAATCGCACGGATGGTTACTCGTGTCAGATAAAACAGGCACACAAAGTTTCTAAAATAACGGAGTACATTTGAGGTTGCCGGTATGCTTTAAACCGGTCTCGGTTAAAAATCGAATAATCGCGTGAAAGTGATATATAGCTGGTTTTTGGGTATGAAAACGAGTAACATACCTCATAACGCACTATCGGACTCGTGGTAGAAAATTCGGAAGAAAAAGAAACGTTTTCCGTTACGACCACCCGATCGCCTGATTTTGAAGTGTATAATACACGTTTTTTAGGCCTTAGTGGCCCCGGAACAAAAATATCCGAAAATCGCACGGATGGTTATTCGTGTCAGATATAGCGCGCACACTAATTTTCAAAAATAACGGAGTACATTTGACGTTGCCGGTATGCTTTAAACCGGTTTCGACTAAAAATCGAATAATCGCGTAAAAGTGATATATAGTTGGTTTTTGGGTATGAAAACGAGTAACATACCTCATGATGCACTATCGGACGCATGGTAGAAAAATCGGTAGAAAAAGAAACGTTTTTCGTTACGACCACCCGATCGCCTGATTTTGAAGTGTATAATACACGTTTTTTAGGCTTTGGTGGCCTCGGAACAAAAATGTCCGAAAATTGCACGGATGCTTATTCGTGTCAGATAAAGCGGGCACACAAATTTTCAAGAATAACGGAGTACATTTGACGTTGCCGGTATGCGTTAAACCGGTTTCGGCTAAAAATCAAATAATCGCGTAAAAGTTATATATAGTTGGTTTTTGGGTATGAAAACGTGTAACATACCTCATGATGCACTATCGGACGCATGGTAGAAAAATCGGTAGAAAAAGAAACGTTTTTCGTTACGACCACCCGATCGCCTGATTTTGAAGTGTATAATACACGTTTTTTAGGCTTTGGTGGCCTCGAACAAAAATGTCCGAAAATCGCACGGATGGTTATTCGAGTCGGATAAAGCGCGCATACAAATTTTCAAAAATAATGGAGTACATTTGACGTTGCCGGTATGCTTTAAACCGGTTTCGGCTAAAAATCGAATAATCGCGTAAAAGTGATATATAGTTGGTTTTTGGGTATGACAACGAGTAACATACCTCATGATGCACTATCGGACGCGTAGTAGAAAAAATCGGAAGAAAAATAAACGTTTTCTGTTACGACCGCCCGATCGCCTGATTTTGAAGTGTATAGTACACGTTTTTTAGGCCTTGGTGGCCCCAGAACAAAAATGTCCGAAAATTGCACGGATGGTTATTCGTGTCAGATAAAGCGGGCACACAAAGTTCCAAAAATAACGGAGTACATTTGAGGTTGCCGATATGCATTAAACCGGTTTCGGCTAAAAATCGGATAATCGCGTAAAAGTGATATATAGTTGGTTTTTGGGAATAAAAACGAGTTACATACCTCATGATGCACTATCGGACGCGTGGTAGAAAAATCGTAAGAAAAAGAAACGTTTTTAGTTACCACCACCCGATCGCTTGATTTTGAAGTGTATAATACACGTTTTTAGGCCTTGGTGGCCTCGGAACAAAAATGTCCGAAAATCGCAAGGATGGTTGTTCGTGTCGGATAAAGCGCGCACACAAATTTTTAAAAATAACGGAGTACATTTGACGTTGCCGGTATGCTTTAAAACCGGTCGGCTAAAAATCGAATAATCGCGTAAAAGTGATATATAGTTGGTTTTTGGGTATGAAAACGAGTAACATACCTCATGATGCACTATCGGACGCGTGGTAGAAAAATCGTATGAAAAGAAACGTTTTCCGTTACCACCACCCGATCGCCTGATTTTGAAGTGTATAATACACGTTTTTTAGGCCTTGGTGGCCCCGGAACAAAAATGTCCAAAAATTGCACGGATGCTTATTCGTGTCAGTTAAGGCGGGCACACAAATTTTCAAAAATAACGGAGTACATTTGACGTTGCCCGTATGCGTTAAACCGGTTTCGGCTAAAAATCGAATAATCGCGTAAAAGTGATATATAGTTGGTTTTTGGGTATGAAAACGAGTAACATACCTCATGATGCACTATCGGACGCGTGGTAGAAAAATCGGAAGAAAATGAAACGTTTTCCGTTACGACCACCCGATCGCCTGATTTTGAAGTGTATAATACACGTTTTTTAGGCCTTGGTGGGTCCGGAACAAAAATGTCCGAAAATCGCACGGATGGTTATTCGTGTAGGATGAAGCGCGCACACAAATTTTCAAAAATAACGGAGTACATTTGACGTTGCCGGTATGCTTTAAACCGGTTTCGGCTAAAAATCGAATAATCGCGTAAAAGTGATAAATAGTTGGTTTTTGGTTATGAAAACTTGTAACATAACTCATGATGCACTATCGGACGCGTGGTAGAAAAACCGGCAGAAAAATAGACGTTTCCCATTACGACTACTCGATCGCCTGATTTTGAAGTGTATAATACACGTTTTTTAGGCCTTGGTGGGCCCGGAACAAAAATGTCCGAAAATCTCACGGATGGTTATTCGTGTCAGATAAAGCGGGCACACAAATTTTCAAAAATAACGGAGTACATTTGAGGTTGCCGATATGCATTAAACCGGTTTCGGCTAAAAATCGGCTAATCGCGTAAAAGTGATATATAGCTGGTTTTTGGGTATGAAAACGAGTAACATACCTCAGGATGCACAATCGGACTCGTGGTAGAAAATTCGGAAGAAAAAGAAACGTTTTACGTTACGACCACCCGATTGCCTGATTTTGAAGTGTATAATACACTTTTTTTAGGCCTTGGTGGCCCCGGAACAAAAATGTCCGAAAATCGCACGGATGGTTACTCGTGTCAGATAAAACGGGCAGACGAAGTTTCTAAAATAACGTAGTACATTTGAGGTTGCCGGTATGCTTTAAACCGGTTTCGGTTAAAAATCGAATAATCGCGTAAAAGAGATATATAGCTGGTTTTTGGGTATGAAAACGAGTAACATACCTCATGATGCACTATCGGACTAGTGGTAGAAAATTCCGAGGAAAAAGAAACGTTTTCCGTTACGACCACTCGATCGCCTGATTTTGAAGTGTATAATACACGTTTTTTAGGCCTTCGTGGCCCCGGAACAAAAATGTCTGAAAATCGCAAGGATGGTTATTCGTGTCAGATATAGCGCGCACACTAATTTTCAAAAATAACGGAGTACATTTGACGTTGCCGGTATGCTTTAAACCGGTTTCGGCTAAAAATCGAATAAACGCGTAAAAGTGATATATAGTTGGTTTTTGGGTATGAAAACGAGTCACATACCTCATGATGCACTATCGGACGCGTGGTAGAAAAATCGGAAGAAAAAGAAACGTTTTCCGTTACGAGCACCCGATCGCCTGATTTTGAAGTGTATAATACACATTTTTTAGGCCTTGGTGGCCCCGGAACAAAAATGTCCGAAAATCGCACGGATGGTTATTCGTGTCGGATAAAGCGCGTACACAAATTTTCAAAAATAACGGAGTACATTTGACGTTGCTGGTATGCTTTAAACCGGTTTCGGTTAAAAATCGATTAATCGCGTAAAAGTGATATATAGTTGGTTTTTGGGTATGAAAACGAGTAACATACCTCATGATGCACTATCGGACGCGTGGTAGAAAAATCATAAGAAAAAGAAACGTTTTCCGTTACCACCACCCGATCGCCTGATTTTGAAGTGTATAATACACGTTTTTTAGACCTTGGTGGCCCCGGAACAAAAATGTCCGAAAATTGCACGGATACTTATTCGTGTCAGATAAAGCGGGCACACAAATTTTCAAAAATAACGGAGTACATTTGACGTTGCCGGTATGCGTTAAACCGGTTTCGGCTAAAAATCAATTAATCGCGTAAAAGTGATATATAGTTGGTTTTTGGGTATGAAAACGAGTAACATACCTCATGATGCACTATCGGACGCATGGAAGAAAAATCGGTAGAAAAAGAAACGTTTATCGTTACGACCACCCAATCGCCTGATTTTGAAGTGTACAATACACATTTTTTAGGCTTTGGTGGCCTCGGAACAAAAATGTCCGAAAATCGCACGGATGGTTATTCGTGTCGGATAAAGCGCGCACACAAATTTTCAAAAATAACGGAGTACATTTGACGTTGCCGGTATGCTTTAAACCGATTTCGGTTAAAAATCGAATAATCGCGTAAAAGTGATATATAGCTGGTTTTTGGGTATGAAAACGAGTAACATACCTCATGACGCACTATCGGACTCGTGGTAGAAAAATCGGAAGAAAAAGATACGTTTTCCGTTACGAGCACCCAATCGCCTGATTTTGAAGTGTATAATACACATTTTTTAGGCCTTGGTGCCCCGGAATAAAAATGTCCAAAAATCGCACGGATGGTTATTCGTGTCGGATAAAGCGCGTACACAAATTTTCAAAAATAACAGAGTACATTTGACGTTGCCGGTATGCTTTAAACCGGTTTCGGTTAAAAATCGATTAATCGCGTAAAAGTGATATATAGCTGGTTTTTGGGTATGAAAACGAGTAACATACCTCATGACGCACTATCGGACTCGTGGTAGAAAAATCGGAAGAAAAAGAAACGTTTTCCGTTACGAGCACCCGATCGCCTGATTTTGAAGTGTATAATACACATTTTTTAGGCCTTGGTGGCCCCGGAACAAAAATGTCCGAAAATCGCACGGATGGTTATTCGTGTCGGATAAAGCGCGTACACAAATTTTCAAAAATAACAGAGTACATTTGACGTTGCCGGTATGCTTTAAACCGGTTTCGGTTAAAAATCGATTAATCGCGTAAAAGTGATATATAACTGGTTTTTGGGTATGAAAATGAGTAACATACCTCATAACGCACTATCGGCCTCGTGGTAGAAAATTCGGAAGAAAAAGAAACGTTTTCCGTTACGACCACCTGATCGCCTGATTTTGAAGTGTATAATACACGTTTTTTAGGCCTTGGTGGCCCCGGAACAAAAATGTCCAAAAATTGCACGGATGCTTATTCGTGTCAGTTAAGGCGGGCACACAAATTTTCAAAAATAACGGAGTACATTTGACGTTGCCCGTATGCGTTAAACCGGTTTCGGCTAAAAATCGAATAATCGCGTAAAAGTGATATATATTTGGTTTTTGGGTATGAAAACGAGTAACATACCTCATGATGCACTATCGGACGCGTGGTAGAAAAATCGGAAGAAAATGAAACGTTTTACGTTACGACCACCCGATCGCCTGATTTTGAAGTGTATAATACACGTTTTTTAGGCCTTGGTGGGCCCGGAACAAAAATGTCCGAAAATCGCACGGATGGTTATTCGTGTAGGATGAAGCGCGCACACAAATTTTCAAAAATAACGGAGTACATTTGACGTTGCCGGTATGCTTTAAACCGGTTTCGGCTAAAAATCGAATAATCGCGTAAAAGTGATAAATAGTTGGTTTTTGGTTATGAAAACTTGTAACATAACTCATGATGCACTATCGGACGCATGGTAGAAAAATCGGTAGAAAAAGAAACGTTTTTCGTTACGACCACCCGATCGCCTGATTTTGAAGTGTATAATACACGTTTTTTAGGCTTTGGTGGCCTCGGAACAAAAATGTCCGAAAATCGCACGGATGGTTATTCGAGTCGGATAAAGCGCGCATACAAATTTTAAAAAAAAAATAGAGTACATTTGACGTTGCCGGTATGCTTTAAACCGGTTTCGGCTAAAAATCGAATAATCGCGTAAAAGTGATATATAGTTGGTTTTTGGGTATGAAAACGAGTAACATACCTCATGATGCACTATCGGACGCGTAGTAGAAAAAATCGGAAGAAAAATAAACGTTTTCTGTTACGACCGCCCGATCGCCTGATTTTGAAGTGTATAATACACGTTTTTTAGGCCTTGGTGGCCACAGAACAAAAATGTCCGAAAATTGCACGGATGGTTATTCGTGTCAGATAAAGCGGGCACACAAAGTTCCAAAAATAACGGAGTACATTTGAGGTTGCCGATATGCATTAAACCGGTTTCGGCTAAAAATCGGATAATCGCGTAAAAGTGATATATAGTTGGTTTTTGGGAATAAAAACGAGTAACATACCTCATGATGCACTATCGGACGCGTGGTAGAAAAATCGTAAGAAAAAGAAACGTTTTTAGTTACCACCACCCGATCGCTTGATTTTGAAGTGTATAATACACGTTTTTTAGGCCTTGGTGGCCCCGGAACAAAAATGTCCGAAAATTGCACGGATACTTATTCGTGTCAGATAAAGCGGGCACACAAATTTTAAAAAATAACGGAGTACATTTGACGTTGCCGGTATGCTTTAAACCGGTTTCGGCTAAAAATCGAATAATCGCGTAAAAGTGATAAATAGTTGGTTTTTGGTTATGAAAACGAGTAACATAACTCATGATGCACTATCGGACGCGTGGTAGAAAAATCGGAAGAAAAAGAAACGTTTTCCGTTACGACCACCCGATCGGCTGATTTTGAAGTGTATAATACATGTTTTTAGGCCTTGGTGGCCTCGGAACAAAAATGTCCGAAAATCGCAAGGATGGTTGTTCGTGTCGGATAAAGCGCGCACACAAATATTTAAAAATAACGGAGTACATTTGACGTTGCCGGTATGCTTTAAACCGGTCGGCTAAAAATCGAATAATCGCGTAAAAGTGATATATAGTTGGTTTTTGGGTATGAAAACGAGTAACATACCTCATGATGCACTATCGGACACGTGGTAGAAAAATCGTAAGAAAAAGAAACATTTTCCGTTACCACCACCCGATCGCCTGATTTTGAAGTGTATAATACACGTTCTTTAGGCCTTGGTGGCCCCGGAACAAAAATGTCCAAAAATTACACGGATGCTTATTCGTGTCAGTTAAAGCGGGCACACAAATTTTCAAAAATAACGGAGTACATTTGACGTTGCCGGTATGCGTTAAACCGGTTTCGGCTAAAAATCGAATAATCGCGTAAAAGTGATATATAGTTGGTTTTTGGGTATGAAAACGAGTAACATACCTCATGATGCACTATCGGACGCGTGGTAGAAAATTCCGAGGAAAAAGAAACGTTTTCCGTTACGACCACCCGATCGCCTGATTTTGAAGTGTATAATACACGTTTTTTAGGCCTTGGTGGCCCCGGAACAAAAATGTCTGAAAATCGCAAGGATGGTTATTCGTGTCAGATATAGCGCGCACACTAATTTTCAAAAATAACGGAGTACATTTGACGTTGCTGGTATGCTTTAAACCGGTTTCGGCTAAAAATCGAATAATCGCGTAAAAGTGATATATAGTTGGTTTTTGGGTATGAAAACGAGTCACATACCTCATGATGCACTATCGGACGCGTGGTAGAAAAATCGTAAGAAAAAGAAACGTTTTCCGTTACGAGCACCCGATCGCCTGATTTTGAAGTGTATATATAATACACATTTTTTAGGCCTTGGTGGCCCCGGAACAAAAATGTCCGAAAATCGCACGGATGGTTATTCGTGTCGGATAAAGCGCGTACACAAATTTTCAAAAATAACGGAGTACATTTGACGTTGCTGGTATGCTTTAAACCGGTTTCGGTTAAAAATCGATTAATCGCGTAAAAGTGATATATAGTTGGTTTTTGGGTATGAAAACGAGTAACATACCTCATGATGCACTATCGGACGCGTGGTAGAAAAATCGTAAGAAAAAGAAACGTTTTCCGTTACCACCACCCGATCGCCTGATTTTGAAGTGTATAATACACGTTTTTTAGGCCTTGGTGGCCCCGGAACAAAAATGTCCGAAAATTGCACGGATAATTATTCGTGTCAGATAAAGCGGGCACACAAATTTTCAAAAATAACGGAGTACATTTGACGTTGCCGGTATGCGTTAAACCGGTTTCGGCTAAAAATCAAATAATCGCGTAAAAGTGATATATAGTTGGTTTTTGGGTATGAAAACGAGTAACATACCTCATGATGCACTATCGGACGCATGGTAGAAAAATCGGTAGAAAAAGAAACGTTTTTCGTTACGACCACCTGATCGCCTGATTTTGAAGTGTATAATACACGTTTTTTAGGCTTTGGTGGCCTCGGAACAAAAATGTCCGAAAATCGCACGGATGGTTATTCGAGTCGGATAAAGCGCGCTTACAAATTTTCAAAAATAACGGAGTACATTTGAGGTTGCCGATATGCATTAAACCGGTTTCGGCTAAAAATCGGATAATCGCGTAAAAGTGATATATAGTTGGTTTTTGGGAATAAAAACGAGTTACATACCTCATGATGCACTATCGGACGCGTGGTAGAAAAATCTTAAGAAAAAGAAACGTTTTCCGTTACCACCACCCGATCGCCTGATTTTGAAGTGTATAATACACGTTTTTTAGGCCTTGGTGGCCTCGGAACAAAAATATCCGAAAATTGCACGGATGCTTATTCGTCTCAGATAAAGCGGGCACACAAATTTTAAAAAATAACGGAGTACATTTGACGTTCCGGTATGCTTTAAACCGGTTTCGGCTAAAAATTGAATAATCGCGTAAAAGTGATATATATTTGGTTTTTGGGTATAAAAACGAGTAACATACTTCAAGATGCACTATCGGACGCGTGGTAGAAAAATCGGAAGAAAAAGAAACGTTTTCCGTTACGACCACCCGATCGGCTGATTTTGAAGTGTATAATACACGTTTTTTAGGCCTTGGTGGCCCCGGAACAAAAATGTCCGAAAATCGCAAGGATGGTTGTTCGTGTCGGATAAAGCGCGCACACAAATTTTTAAAAATAACGGAGTACATTTGACGTTGCCGGTATGCTTTAAACCGGTCGGCTAAAAATCGAAAAATCGCGTAAAAGTGATATATAGTTGGTTTTTGGGTATGAAAACGAGTAACATACCTCATGATGCACTATCGGACGCGTGGTAGAAAAATCGGAAGAAAATGAAACGTTTTCCGTTACGACCACCCGATCGCCTTATTTTGAAGTGTATAATACACGTTTTTTAGGCCTTGGTGGCCTCGTAACAAAAATGTCCGAAAATCGCACGGATGGTTATTCGTGTCGGATAAAGCGCGCGCACAAATTTTCAAAAATAACGGAGTACATTTGACGTTGCCGGTATGCTTTAAACCTGTTTCGGCTAAAAATCGAATAATCGCGTAAAAGTGATATATAGTTGGTTTTTGGGTATGAAAACGAGTAACATACCTCATGATGCACTATCGGACGCATGGTAGAAAAATCGGTAGAAAAAGAAACGTTTTCCGTTACGACCACTCGATCGCCTGATTTTGAAGTGTATAATACACGTTTTTTAGGCCTTGGTGGCCCCGGAACAAAAATGTCTGAAAATCGCACGGATGGTTATTCGTGTCAGATATAGCGCGCACACTAATTTTCAAAAATAACGGAGTACATTTGATGTTGCCGGTATGCTTTAAACCGGTTTCGGCTAAAAATCGAATAATCGCGTAAAAGTGATATATAGTTGGTTTTTGGGTATGAAAACGAGTAACATACCCCATGATGCACTATCGGACGTGTGGTAGAAAAATCGTAAGAAAAAGAAACGTTTTCCGTTACCACCACCCGATCGCCTGATTTTGAAGTGTATAATACACGTTTTTTTAGGCCTTGGTGACCCCGGAACAAAAATGTCCGAAAATCGCAAGGATGGTTATTCGTGTCAGATAAAGCGGGCAAACAAAGTTTCAAAAATAACGGAGTACATTTGAGGTTGCCGATATGCATTAAACCGGTTTCGGCTAAAAATCGGATAATCGCGTAAAAGTCATATATATTTGGTGGTATGAAATCGAATAACATACCTCATGATGCACTATCTGACGTGTGGTAGAAAATCCGGCAGAAAAATAGACGTTTCCCGATACGACCGCTCGATCTGCTGATTTTGAAGTGTTATAATACACGTTTTTTAGGCCTTGGTGGCCCCGTAACAAAAATGTCCGAAAATCGGACGGATGGTTATTCGTATCAGATAAAGCGCGCACACAAATTTTCAAAAATAATGGAGTACATTTGACGTTGCCGGTATGCTTTAAACCGGTTTCGGTTAAAAATCGAATAATCGCGTAAAAGTGATATATAGCTGGTTTTTGGGTATGAAAACGAGTAACATACCTCATGACGCACTATCGGACTTGTGGTAGAAAAATCGGAAGAAAAAGAAACGTTTTTCGTTACGAGCACCCGATCGCCTGATTTTGAAGTGTATAATACACATTTTTTAGGCCTTGGTGGCCCCGGAACAAAAATGTCCGAAAATCGCACGGATGGTTATTCGTGTCGGATAAAGCGCGCACACAAATTTTCAAAAATAACGGAGTACATTTGACGTTGCCGGTATGCTTTAAACCGGTTTCGGTTAAAAATCGAATAATCGCGTATAAGTGATATATAGCTTGTTTTTCGGTATGAAAACGAGTAACATACCTCATGACGCACTATCGGACTCGTGGTAGAAAAATCGGAAGAAAAAGAAACATTTTCCGTTTCGAGCACCGGATCGCCTGATTTTGAAGTGTATAATACACATTTTTTAGGCCTTGGTGGCCCCGGAACAAAAATGTCCGAAAATCGCACGGATGGTTATTCGTGTCGGATAAAGCGCGTACACAAATTTTCAAAAATAACGGAGTACATTTGACGTTGCTGGTATGCTTTAAACCGGTTTCGGTTAAAAATCGATTAATCGCGTAAAAATGATATATAGCTGGTTTTTGGGTATGAAAACGAGTCACATACCTCATGATGCACTATCGGACGCATGGCAGAAAAATCGGAAGAAAAAGAAACGTTTTCCGTTACGACCACCCGATCGCCTGATTTTGATGTGTATAATACACGTTTTTTAGGCCTTGGTGGCCCCGGAACAAAAATGTCCGAAAATAGCACGGATGGTTATTCGTGTCGGATAAAGCGCGCACACAAATTTTCAAAAATAACGGAGTACATTTGACGTTGCCTGTATGCTTTAAACCGGTTTCGGCTAAAAATCGAATAATCGCGTAAAAGTGATATATAGTTGGTTTTTGGGTATGAAAACGAGTAACATACCTAATGATGCACTATTGGACGCGTGGTGGAAAAATCGGAAGAAAAAGAAACGTTTTCCGTTACGACCACCCGATCGCCTGATTTTGAAGTGCATAATACATGTTTTTTAGGCCTTGGTGACCCCGGAAAAAATATGCATGAAAATTGCACGGATGCTTATTCGTGTCAGATAAAGCGGGCACACAAATTTTAAAAAATAACCGAGTACATTTGACGTTGCCGGTATGCTTTAAACCGGTTTCGGCTAAAAATCGAATAATCGCGTAAAAGTGATATATATCTTTGGTTTTTGGGTATAAAAACGAGTCACATACCTCATGATGCACTATCGGACGCGTGGTAGAATAATCGGAAGAAAAAGAAACGTTTTCCGTTACGACCACCCGATCGGCTGATTTTGAAGTGTATAATACACGTTTTTTAGGCCTTGGTGGCCCCGGAACAAAAATGTCCGAAAATTGCACGGATGCTTATTCGTGTTAGATAAAGCGGGCACACAAATTTTCAAAAATAACGGAGTACATTTGACGTTGCCGGTATGCTTTAAACCGGTTTCGGCTAAAAATCGAATAATCGCGTAAAAGTGATATATAGTTGGTTTTTGGGTATGAAAACGAGTAACATACCTAATGTTGCACTATTGGACGCGTGGTGGAAAAATCGGAAGAAAAATAAACGTTTTCCGTTACGACCACCCGATCGCCTGATTTTGAACTGTATAATACACGTTTTTAGGCCTTGGTGGCCCTGGAACAAAAATGTCCGAAAATCGCACGGATGGTTATTACTGTCGGATAAATCGCGCACACAAATTTTCAAAAATAACAGAGTACATTTGACGTTGCCGGTATGCTTTAAGCCGGTTTCGGCTAAAAACTCGAATAATCGCGTAAAAGTGATATATAGTTGGTTTTTGGGTATGAAAACGAGTAACATACCTCATGATGCACTATCGGACGCATGGTAGAAAAATCGGTAGAAAAAGAAACGTTTTCCGTTACGACCACCCGATCGCCTGATTTTGAAGTGTATAATACACGTTTTTTAGGCTTTGGTGGCCTCGGAACAAAAATGTGTGAAAATGGCACGGATGGTTATTCGAGTCGGATAAAGCGCGCATCCAAATTATCAAATATAACGGAGTACATTTGACGTTGGCGGTATGCTTTAAACCGGTTTCGGCTAAAAATCGAATAATCGCGTAAAAGTGATATATAGTTGGTTTTTGGGTATGAAAACGAGTAACATACCTCATGATGCACTATCGGACGCGTAGTAGAAAAAATCGGAAGAAAAAGAAACGTTTTCCGTTACGACCACCCGATCGCCTGATTTTGAAGTGTATAATACACGTTTTTTAGGCCTTGGTGGCCCCAGAACAAAAATGTCTGAAAATTGCACGGATGGTTATTCGTGTCGGATAAAGCGCGCACACAAATTTTCAAAAATAACGGAGTACATTTGACGTTGCCTGTATGCTTTAAACCGGTTTCGGCTAAAAATCGAATAATCGCGTAAAAGTGATATATAGTTGGTTTTTGGGTATGAAAACGAGTAACATACCTAATGATGCACTATTGGACGCGTGGTGGAAAAATCGGAAGAAAAAGAAACGTTTTCCGTTACGACCACCCGATCGCCTGATTTTGAAGTGCATAATACTAGTTTTTTAGGCCTTTGTGGCCCCGGGAAAAATATGCATGAAAATTGCACGGATGCTTATTCGTGTCAGATAAAACGGGCACACAAATTTTAAAAAATAACGGAGTACATTTGACGTTGCCGGTATGCTTTAAACCGGTTTCGGCTAAAAATCGAATAATCACGTAATAGTGATATATAGTTGGTTTTTGGTTATGAAAACGAGTAACATACCTCAAGATGCACTATCGGACGCGTGGTAGAAAAATCGTAAGAAAAAGAAACGTTTTCCGTTACGACCACCCGATCGCCTACCTGATTTTGAAGTGTATAATACACGTTTTTTAGGCCCTGGTGGCCCCAGAATAAAAATGTCCGAAAATTCCACAGATGGTTATTCGTGTCAGATAAAGCACACACACAATTTTTCAAAAATAACGAAATACATTTGACGTTGCCGGTATGCTTTAAACCGGTTTCGACTAAAAATCGAATAATCGCGTAAAAGTGATATATATTTGGTTTTAGGGTATGAAAACGAGTAACATAGCTCATGATGTTCTATCGGCCGCGTGGTAGAAAATTCGGTAGAAAAAGAAACGTTTTCCGTTACGACCACCCGATCGCCTGATTTTGAAGTGTATAAATACACGTTTTTAGGCCTTGGTGGCCCCGGAACAAAAATGTCCAAAAATCGCACGGATGGTTATTCGTGTCGGATAAAGCGCGCACACAAATTTTCAAAAATAACGGAGTACATTTGACGTTGCCGGTATGCTTTAATCCGGTTTCGGCTAAAAATCGAATAATCGCGTAAAAGTGATATATAGTTGGTTTTTGGGTATGAAAACGAGTAACATACCTCATGAAGCACTATCGGCGCATGGTAGAAAAATCGGAAGAAAAAGAAACGTTTTCCGTTACGACCACCCGATCGCCTGATTTTGAAGTGTATAATACACGTTTTTTAGGCCTTGGTGGCCCCGGAACAAAAATGTCCGAAAATCGCACGGATGGTTATTCGTGTCAGATAAAGCGCGCACACAAATTTTCAAAAATAACGGAGTAGATTTGCAGTTGCCGGTATGCTTTAAACCGGTTTCGGCTATAAATCGAATAATCGCGTAAAAGTGATGTATAGTTGGCAAAGTGATATATAGTTGGTTTTTGGGTGTGAAAACGTGTAACATACCTCATGATGCACTATCGGACGCGTGGTAGAAAAATCGGAAGAAAAAAAACTTTTTCCGTTACGACCACCTGATCGCCTCATTTTGAAGTGTATAATACACTTTTTTTAGGCCTTGGTGGCCCCGGAACAAAAATGTCCGAAAATCGCACGGATGGTTATTCGTGTCAGATAAAGCGCGCACACAAATTTTCAAAAATAACGGAGTAGATTTGAAGTTGCCGCTATGCTTTAAACCGGTTTCGGCTAAAAATCGAATAATCGCGTAAAAGTGATATATAGTTGGTTTTTGGGTATGAAAACGAGTAACATACCTCATGATGCACTATCGGACGCGTGGTAGAAAAATCGGAACAAAAAGAAACGTTTTCCGTTACGACCACTCAATCGCCTGATTTTGAAGTGTATAAATACACGTTTTTAGGCCTTGGTGGCCCCGGAACAAAAATGTCCAAAAATCGCACGGATGGTTATTCGTGTCGGATAAAGCGCGCACACAAATTTTCAAAAATAACGGAGTACATTTGACGTTGCCGGTATGCTTTAAACCGGTTTCGGCTAAAAATCGAATAATCGCGTAAAAGTGATATATAGTTGGTTTTTGGGTATGAAAACGAGTAACATACCTCATGAAGCACTATCGGCGCATGGTAGAAAAATCGGAAGAAAAAGAAACGTTTTCCGTTACGACCACCCGATCGCCTGATTTTGAAGTGTATAATACACGTTTTTTAGGCCTTGGTGGCCCCGGTACAAAAATGTCCGAAAATCGCACGGATGGTTATTCGTGTCAGATAAAGCGCGCACACAAATTTTCAAAAATAACGGAGTAGAGTTGCAGTTGCCGGTATGCTTTAAACCGGTTTCGGCTATAAATCGAATAATCGCGTAAAAGTGATGTATAGTTGGCAAAGTGATATATAGTTGGTTTTTGGGTGTGAAAACGTGTAACATACCTCATGATGCACTATCGGACGCGTGGTAGAAAAATTGGAAGAAAAAAAAACGTTTTCCGTTACGACCACCCGATCGCCTCATTTTGAAGTGTATAATACACGTTTTTTAGGCCTTGGTGGCCCCGGAACAAAAATGTCCGAAAATCGCACGGATGGTTATTCGTGTCAGATAAAGCGCGCACACAAATTTTCAAAAATAACGGAGTAGATTTGAAGTTGCCGGTATGCTTTAAACCGGTTTCGGCTAAAAATCGAATAATCGCGTAAAAGTGATATATAGTTGGTTTTTGGGTATGAACACGAGTAACATACCTCATGATGCACTATCGGACGCGTGGTAGAAAAATCGGAAGAAAAAGAAACGTTTTCCGTTACGACCACCCGATCGCCTGATTTTGAAGTGTATAATACACGTTTTTTAGGCCTTGGTGGCCCCGAAACAAAAATGTCCGAAAATCGCACGGATGGTTATTCGTGTCAGATAAAGCGCGCACACAAATTTTCAGAAATAACGGAGTACATTTGACGTTGCCGGTATGCTTTAAACCGGTTTCGGCTAAAAATCGAATAATCGCGTAATAGTGATATATAGTTGGTTTTTGGTTATGAAAACGAGTCACATACCTCATGATGCACTATCGGACGCATGGTAGAAAAATCGGAAGAAAAAGAAACGTTTTCCGTTACGACCACCCGATCGCCTGATTTTGAAGTGTATAATACACGTTTTTTAGGCTTTGGTGGCCCCGGAACAAAAATGTCCGAAAATCGCACGGATGGTTATTTGTGTCGGATAAAGCGCGCACACAAATTTTCAAAAATAACGGAGTATATTTGACGTTGCCGGTATGCTTTAAACCGGTTTCGGCTAAAAATCGAATAATCGCGTAAAAGTGATATATAGTTTGTTTTTGGGTATGAAAACGAGTAACATACCTCATGATGCATTATCGGCGCATGGTAGAAAAATCGGAAGAAAAAGAAACGTTTTCCGTTACGACCACCTGATCACCTGATTTTGGCGTGTATAATACACGTTTTTTAGGCCTTGGTGGCCCCAGAACAAAAATGTCCGAAAATCGCACGGATGGTTATTCGTGTCAGATAAAGCGCGCACACAAATTTTCAAAAATAACGGATTAGATTTGAAGTTGTCGGTATGCTTTAAACCGGTTTCGGCTAAAAATCGAATAATCGCATAAAAGTGATATATAGTTGGTTTTTGGGTATGAAAACGAGTAACATACCTCATGATGCACTATCGGACGCGTGGTAGAAAAATCGGAAGAAAAAGAAACGTTTTCCGTTATGACCACCCGATCGCCTGATTTTGAAGTGTATATAATACACGTTTTTTAGGCCTTGGTGGCCCCGGAACAAAAATGACCGAAAATCGCACTGATGGTTATTCGTGTCGGATAAAACGCGCACACAAATTTTTAAAAATAACGGAGTACATTTCACGTTGCCGGTAAGATTTAAACCGGTTTCGGCTAAAAATCGAATAATCGCGTAAAAGTGATATATAATTGGTTTTTGGGGAAGAAAACGAGTAACTTACCTCATGATGCACTATCGGACGCGTGGTAGAAAAATCGGAAGAAAAAGAAACGTTTTCCGTTACGACCACCCGATCCCAAGTGTATAATACACGTTTTTTAGGCCTTGGTGGCCCCGGAACAAAATTGTCCGAAAATTTCACGGATGGTGATTCGTGTCAGATAAAGCGGGCACACAAAGTTTCATAAATAACGGAGTACATTTGAGGTTGCCGATATGCATTAAACCGGTTTCGGCTAAAAATCGGATAATCGCGTAAAAGTGATATATAGTTGGTTTTTAGGAATAAAAACGAGTAACGTACCTCATGATGCACTATCGGACGCGTGGTCGAAAATTCGGAAGAAAAAGAAATGTTTTCCGTTACGACCACCTGATCACCTGATTTTGAAGTGTATAATACAAGTTTTTTTAGGCCTTGGTGGCCTCGGAACAAAAATGTCCGAAAATCGCAAGGATGGTTATTCGTGTCAGATAAAGCGGGCACACAAATTTTCAAAAATAACGGAGTACATTTGACATTGCCGGTATGCTTTAAACCGGTTTCGACTAAAAATCGAATAATCACGTAAAAGTGATATATAGTTGGTTTTTGGGTATGAAAACGAGTAACATACCTCATGATGCACTATCGGACGCGTGGTAGAAAAATCGGAAGAAAAAGAAACGTTTTCCGTTACGACAACCCGATCGCCTGATTTTGAAGTGTAATACACGTTTTTTAGGCCTTGGTGGCTCCGGAACAAAAATGTCTGAAAATCGCACGGATGGTTATTCGTGTCGGATAAAGCGCGCACACAAATTTTCAAAAATAACGGAGTACATTTGACGTTGCCGGTATGCTTTAAACCGGTTTCGGTTAAAAATCGAATAATCGCGTAAAAGTGATATATAGCTGGTTTTTGGGTATGAAAACGAGTAACATACCTCATGACGCACTATCGGACTCGTGGTAGAAAAATCGGAAGAAAAAGAAACGTTTTCCGTTACGACCACCCGATCGCCTGATTTTGAAGTGTATAATACACGTTTTTTAGGCCTTGGTGGCCCCGGAACAAAAATGTCCGAAAATCGTACGGATGGTTATTCGTATCAGATGAAGCGCGCACACAAATTTTCAAAAATAATGGAGTACATTTGACGTTGCCGGTATGCTTTAAACCGGTTTCGGCTAAAAATCGAATAATCGCGTAAAAGTGATATATAGTTGGTTTTTGGGTATGAAAACGAGCAACATACCTCATGATGCACTATCGAACGCGTGGTAGAAAAATCGGAAGAAAAAGAAACGTTTTCCGTTACGACCATCCGATCCCAAGTGTATAATACACGTTTTTTAGGCCTTGGTGGCCTCAGAATAAAAATGTCCGAAAATCGAACGGATGGTTATTCGTGTCGGATAAAGCGCGCACACAAATTTTCAAAAATAACGGAGTACATTTGACATTGCCGGTATGCTTTAAATCGGTTTCGGCTAAAAATCGGATAATCGCGTAAAAGTGATATATAGTTGGTTTTTGGGAATAAAAACGAGTAACATACCTCATGATGCACTATCTGACGCGTGGTAGAAAAATCGGAAGAAAAAGAAACGTTTTCCGTTACGACCACCCGATCGCCTGATTTTGAAGTGTATATAATACACGTTTTTTAGGCCTTGGTGGCCCCGTAACAAAAATGTCCGAAAATCGGACGGATGGTTATTCGTATCAGATAAAGCGCGCACACAAATTTTCAAAAATAATGGAGTACATTTGACGTTGCCGGTATGCTTTAAACCGATTTCGGCTAAAAATCGAATAATCGCGTAAAAGTGATATATAGTTGGTTTTTGGGTATGAAAACGAGCAACATACCTCACTATCGGACGCGTGGTATAAAAATCGGAAGAAAATGAAACGTTTTCGGTTACGACCACCCGATCCAAGTGTATAATACACGTTTTTTAGGCCTTGGTGGCCCCGGAACAAAATTGTCCGAAAATTGCACGGATGGTGATTCGTGTCAGATAAAGCGGGCACACAAAGTTCCAAAAATAACGGAGTACATTTGAGGTTGCCGATATGCATTAAACCTGTTTCGGCTAAAAATCGGATAATCGCGTAAAAGTGATATATAGTTGGTTTTGGGTATGAAATCGAATAACATACCGCATGATGCACTATCGGACGCGTGGTAGAAAAATCGGAAGAAAAAGAAACGTTTTCCGGTACGACCACCCGATGGGCTGATTTTGAAGCGTATAATACACGTTTTTTAGGTATCTGAGATTTCGAAAGTGCAAAATATTACAAAGGTCGTTTGTTGAAAGATGGTCTACATTTGATTTAGCTTGAATATAAAACCCTAGTTTAAAATAAATAAGAAGTGTAAAACAGATAATTATAATAACGCGTTGGTCCTAGAATCCAAAACTCTTTATGTCTCTCTCATACAATAAGAGTCATTTTCATTTTCATTTTCATTTTGATATCTCTTTTCCTAATTTATTAATCCTTGTAAGAGGAAGACACATATAATTGTCTGATTTTAAACAAGATAAAACATCAACGTGGAAACAAAACAAGCTGCTGCAGCTGTGAAGTTTGAGAGTTTATTAATGGCTGATTCCAAGTACAACTATTTAACACAAAATAACCATTCATTATTATTACCATCTTCATCATCATCAACAACATCAACAACAACAACAACAGCAGCAGCAGCAGCAGTTGGTTTTATGGAGTTATTAGGTATGCAAGACATGATTAACATTAACCCTTGTCTGTTTAGTACTATCATTAATGATATTGATAAGGAAGATATGATTAACAAGCTTGAAGCTTTCCCTACTCCACTTTCTTCCAATAATGTCAACCCGGAATCGTCAGAAGTGCTTAACAATAGTAGTAATAATAATAATAATAATAATAATAATAATCCGACGACACCCAACTCGTCTTCTATTTCATCTGCATCTAATGATGATCAAGAGGAAGATGAGCCACCACAAGCTAAGAAACAGTAAGTCATCTCCCTCTCCTTTTAGTGCTTTAACTTGAACCCGTTTTACATTTAAGACGGACTTGAACCTTTGAGTTGGGTGTTTATTATCTAAGGGGATTAGTGTGTTCCTTGATTTGGGATAGTGTGAGTCATGAAATGTGTACGAGTATGACAAAAACGTGAAAAGCGGGATTTTCTTTTGGAATTATACCAAGATTTGTCGGCACAATTAATCTTTATATTAATACGCAGATTATTAATTTGTATATTTTGTGACGAAAGAAGCTTCCATTAATGTATGTGTGTGTATTAAAAAAGGAGGACAAATGAGAAAAAGACAAAAGAGAAGCGGCAGAGGGAAGCAAGAGTTGCGTTCATGACTAAGAGTGAAGTTGATCATTTAGAAGATGGTTATCGTTGGAGAAAGTACGGTCAAAAAGCTGTTAAAAACTCCCCTTTTCCAAGGTTTTTTTTACTTTACATTTACTTCTTCATCCTATCAATTTACCTCATTACATTCACTTTCATTGTGCATTCATGCAAAAACGACTCCCTTTGTCCCGTCCATTTGAAGGTAAATAGACGGAGACAGAGGGAGTATAAAAGGTGAAGACTATGGTGTCTTAGTAATTGATGTGAGTTAAAATGGTAACAGGAGTTACTACCGGTGCACAAGCGCATCATGTAATGTAAAGAAGAGAGTGGAGAGGTTACTAACTGATCCTTCCATAGTAGTCACTACCTATGAAGGCCACCACACTCACCCCTGCACTATCCTGCCGCGTGGTATCATGCCACCAACTTCTGCCGCCGCCTATATGCTGCCTGCTATGCAAATGAGTAATAACAACAACTCCAGTTTACTACATCATCTTCATCAAATGAACAACAATATGAACAGCATGGAACCTCATCAGCTCAACCAATTTGGAAATATATGGTCACAAAATACTAGTACAAGCTGTCCTATGTTGTCTGCCCAACAAAGGCGTGGCGATACGACACTTAATGCTGCTACTGCTTTGAGTACTGACAATGGCTTACTTGAAGACATTGTTCCTTCATTTTTCCACAATCAAGAAGACTGTTAGTAGATAGATTATCATCTTTATTCAAGACATTGTTCCTTCACTTATACCTAACTTGGTTCAGTAATATTTATAGTCATGCTAGGTAGTTTCACCTTGGCAAATACTAAATACTTCATTGTAGATTTCACTCTAGTACTAGTATAGTATAGTATAGTAGTAATACAAGTGACATTACTTTCTTCTGTTTTTTGTGTAATTTGTCAATTTCGCTACTAATCGTTCATTTTCCTGTCTAAAGTGGTTAGTAATGATAAACGTTGATAAAGTATAAGACTCGTATTTATGAATTACGATAACCTACAGTAACACGCAAGTATTTTCTGCGTCCTAATCACTTGTTTACCTTGTACTTCAAGGACGGCAATGTCATACATATGAGTTAATAAATCGATTGCTATTTAAGTGGTTAATAGGTACAGCCTAAATATGCTAGTGCCTAGTGGCTTGTATACAAATATAATAGAGGAACAAGTGAAGAAACAAAGGGAAGAGGGATAATTAATACAAGAAGCCAAACACAAGAGAAGAGTATAGGTGTTGTTTAGGGTTAGGGTTAGGGTTAGGTTTTGCATGGGCTTGTGTAGGAAATTGAGCTTAATATATGCATATCAATTGGTGAATTCCTTCGGTTTTGTCCTTTCCATTTGTTACATAGTACACTATTGTAAACTAGATGATAGACTTCTTAATGTTTCAACTCTATAGTTAATCTAAATAGATTGAAATGATCACGAGCTCACGACTTATAGAATACAATCTCTCATTGGTGAATTCCTACTCTTTAAAGCTCTTTTTATATTAAAGGATTAACATTTTGGTGTTAAATTATGTACAAATTAAACCAACCCTGTGAATAATGTGGGCTTGTTTCGCTACAAGGGCAGGTATGGGCCTATTTGTCTTTTATGTCGCCAAAACTAGCCTAAAATAGTGGGAGTACACAACTTGTTAGAACGACCAAACAAGAAACAACGTAAACAAACATGCATGTAATTTTGTCTGTCTAAGGTGAGCAGTTCCGTTCTAAAAGCGAAAAAAAGACCGACACTTGAGCACGTAGGAATAAATACACAGATGAAACCAGCTTAGGGTAAAGCTGCCCATCAAATGATACAAAAGTTGGGTTTGAAAGCTACACAAGTACAGTATGTTACAACTAACAATTGAGTGTGAATGTGTGATCCACAACTACTAGTCAAGAGTTCCGCATTATCTAGGAGACGGAGGGAGGTAACTCAGCTCTCAGGAACATCAATGGGTCTTCACTAGGATTTCATAAATACCTCTCGACAAAGTTGCCGTAGTCAACTGATACTAATCGGGTAGTTTCTGTTTTCCCACATCACAATGTTCTCCAAAATAATCTGTGGTCTGTGCTAGGCAAGGATGATTAGAGCAGAGGGCATTAGTCTGAGACAGTTATTTCTACAGGCATTTAAGTCATCAAATGCTCTCTGGGATGGCCGATTCAGTCGCTTGCGTCGAGCATGGTGAACAAGGGAGACAAGCTGGGGGAGCAAAAAGATTCACAGTAATCTAAGCATTCAATGAATTACCAATAGCAGTAGCAGTATAAAGAATTGTGAAAATTCTACCTATTGAACAAAAGCTGCCTCCCCAACTGAGTTTGGTTCAACTGGTGCAACCTCATGACTGTGTTCCTACACCATACACACATAATGAAACCTTCATCGGAGTACAAATTACGAATTATAAACCTAAAATCTTCAAGCCATGAAAGACAACAGAAAGGAAAAGCAAAAAACTGACACGATAAAGTGGTTTCAATAATTAATTATATTATACGGATTCAATTTCATTTTTCCAACTGAATACAGCTTAATTTATATACAATATTGTCAATACTCAATATGTATTGCATCACAACTTTTGTAGGTGCAAAAAAACATTAGTTAACTGTACTGGTAAACTTTTGGCACACAATGTGACCATTCGTTTAGTTACCGAACACAATCATAGTCAAGTCGGTCATAAAAATTCCAGAGAGAGAAATGTGACGAATGAAAAAGAAAATTCATAAATCCCTCGTTCCCGACATAAACACTTATAAATCAAGGGTTGTAAAGAGCACTAACCACTGCACATGACACTGTCAAATGGGCTTTCTCGAGATCACAGATTTCCCTCTCAGCTTGTACTGCTTCAATGTGCTCATTTACATTAGGAAGAGCCTCTAAAGGTGAAGAGGCATGAGGTTCTCTGCGATATAGATTTTGTAACTTCTGCTCACAGACGGCAAACTCCTCTGGCTTTTCCCACTAGATATTTTCAGAAAGGTTTAACCAGCGTAGCAAAGTCAAAAGGACAAAGAAACAAGGTAAAATTAGGAAAGTTAACAGTTACCCTGCTTTCAGAGGTGACGCGGTTGAAGTAATACTTGTTTCCATCTGGACAGATGTGTTCACTCCAATCACATCCCTCAAATGCTTCCGAGTAATCTTTTTGCGATAGACCCAAAGAACCATGTCCACAAGACAGCTTAGCTGAGTTCACCTCAGAGTCTGTACAATTCTTGGGTGACTACAAATCAAAATACAAACAAATCAACCTAGAATTAATGATCATATAGACAGAATGAATGTTTCATATTGTGACTTCATGAATCCAGTGCTATCCTACCAACTGATGTTCAAACTTAGTGCGCTAAGTGAGACTAAAAATCCATTAATATTTACTACCGGGAACACACCTGCAAAGTCTGTGACTCTTGCAATGACATCTGAGACAACCGTGAAGGCGAAAATGGGTTGGCAGTTACAATTCGCTTTGATTCATGAGGTGGAGAGCCTAACTGATTTGCTACTAAACAGTTGGTGCCACCTTGTTCTACTGAGGAATTTAATTTTGAGCACGTTGCCGAATTTCCCTGCAGAAATAAGATTATAATTTACTCTCCACAATCAATAAATAAATTCACTGAAGTCAATCTAAACAACTAAGATCCAAGAAATGGTAACAAAGAGGGTAAAAAGTCTTGTAAAATCTCGTGACAAAAAATTGATTGGTAAACATGAGGGATTGGAATCCTCCAAAAAATAGCCCCGGAAACAGACAGGCTGGTCTGACAATTATGTCATTCTTTCAATCTGTTAAAGCCCACATCATGGTCAGGGAAATCCAAAAGGAGCTCACCCAAACTCTTCAAAGAAAGCACAAAAGATAGTTATGAGGCTTGCAAATCCATAATGCAAGATAGAAAATTGCCTCGGTGAGCCACCGCCATATGAACTCAATATCAGACAAGGAACACCAACTAGGCAGCAAAATCTAATTGATATCAGTATTGGTTATTGAGCATTTCTGACCAAGCAGCTGGAGAAGTGAAAAGAACAAAATCCTAGTCTTGACCGCCCCAGACTTCCACACTCCAAAATTCGTCAGCTAACCTATTATCTTAAAAATAAAGCATCGTAGTACTCCTCAACAGTATATAAAAAAGAAGGAAAAACCTAAGAAAAGCTGATTATCCATTCCAATTAACGAGTGAATCGCCAGCATGTAAACTAAAATGCTACCCGTAAATATTTGATAAGGCAGATCTTATACAAGATATTACACAACATAGCAAAACATGTAAGGTTTTTTTTTTTTGTCAAAAACAACCTTATTAGGAATTTGTACAAGACTACCTTACATTATTTCTATTGTTTTCAACTACCATTGTTTTCTTTACCTTTTGTAACTTTAGTTAGATGTTCGTAGTTATTAATGAAATATGTAAACATAACTTTTGCTTGTCTGAATTGCAGTTAGACAGGTACTGTCGCTAAACTGATCTCGCAGTATTTTCAGCATAGGTAGTTTTTGATTAAAAAAGGAAAAGAAAACAAAGGTAGTCTAAAAAAAATAATACTCCTTTGTTTTCTTAGACTACCTTTGTTTCCTTTAATTAAGGTAGTCCTTTTACAAATACCCTTAAATATAAGGTAGTTTATGACCCAAATAAACCATAATATAAAGGTTAGAAAAAATGACGATCAATTCATTGCAACAGCAAACTCAGGTGTGTGACTGGTCCCATTACTTACCAGATGGATAGCATTGGACACATTATCCCGTCGAGTGTCAGCCGGATGCGAAGTAGGCCTGCCAGCAGTAGTTCTAGTTCAACCATTGATGAAATGAATTTAAATAGAAATAAAACAGCGAAAACTCGAATTTTTGTGTTTATTTGTGATTTTACTTTATATGCACCATAATTCAAACGAGACCGACAACCTGAAGTCTCCATTCTTTGGCTTCTTAGGATCAGCAAAGCGGACAATCAATGGCTTGTCACATCCCTAAGGAGAATAAACTCATTATGTAAGTAATCATCGACGTATATGATTCAGATAAATGCTGATATGCAAAATTGCAAACAAGCATATTACTCTCATCATATATGTTCCATGCAATCCGTTGATTGCTGCCATCGCCATACATTTCTGAGAAAAGCCCACAAAACCTAATCCTACGCCAATATAGTAAACAATGATATCAGTTGTTGAGACAAAAAAAAGGCCTACGTAATCACCACATGCAGCAAAAGAAAATGGACTTGGATAACTTTGAGGAGATCTGCTGTTCGAACTCCAGAATAAATATAGATTAATAAACTTATTAACCCATATACCATATACTCGTATATGGTATTTTTAAAAAGGGGCAGTATATGATGATTTAAATGATTTTCAAAATAAGACTGGCGGCCCATATTCATCCAAGATACTTAGCTGATATTTAAATAAAGTTACAGCCTGTAAGTAAAGAATGTTGGAAATTAAATACTAGAGATGAAAATAGCAACAAACTAAATAAAAAAATCAAATGAGTAAACAGAGAGCTAACCACGACTTCGTTTCGAATCATCACGCATGATGTAAATATCAGTGACGATTCCATATGAAGAAAAGATCTGAAAAAGAAAAAAAAAAAAAACAAGAATACTATACTTAAAGGAGTTGGATCCCAAATGCTAAACCACTACGATAGAAAAAAAAATGCTATAACTAACTTAACAGCAAGGGTAGATTAAACTCCCTTCATCACAGTTATGTCGTCCCCTTTAACTTTGAATATTTTCGGGATAAAGGAGTAGTATTCAAAGTTTTCATGCTTTGACATCATATATTTAATGATTGAGATGAGGCTAATACTTCTGTAATCTCCTCTTTTGAAGCATCTCTGTTCAGGCCATTTACATACAACTTGTGCACCTCGTGCTCAATCTCTGCAGACACTGTAAAAAGCGAAGCGTAAATTGAACTAATCTCAGTGGATACGTCAACAACATGTTCATCAATATTTGGGCAAAATAGGCAGGAATAAGAAGCCACTTTTGAGTCAGACCATGAGATGTTCAAGAATAGTCATTTTATTTCAAGCATGAAAGAGGAAGTACCTTGTCCTGTAAAGTTTGAATCGTGTTGCCCCAGACCTAGACAATGTGTCCCTGCAAAAAAAAGAAGGTTCCATATTGAGTTTTTGTTCATTAGTGGAATAAAAAATAGTTCTATGGTCTTGAAAAGATCGTACCTGACCTAGAAAGGGATGAATCCTGCGGCATAATGTGGTGCAAACCTAGAGGATGTATGACCCCAGAAAAAGGGCAATTGATGAGGATAGAAGAAGACTATATAAAACAGTCACTAGCATTATTCAACCTGTGACTTACACAGATGGCTGATAAGGTAGAAACTCTAAGGTAATTGGATACTAGTACGTTAACTTTCTATGCATGATGCACTCTGAATAGAGTGCCTGATGAACAGAATTTAAGCATGCGCCATGAGAGAATATGCTCAGACTGATGGGCAATAGTGAAGAAAGAGGAACAAAAATAATATGGAAAACAAGAATTTTATTATTGAAAGTTACAACTTCAGTACTACGAGGGTCTTATCGACTCCATCTCGTAGGGAGACGATGGAGTCTTTCTTGTGACTAATTATATTTAAGTACAATTTGGTAGTAGGATGGTGGGGTCGTTTTGAGACTTAATACATTGTTCTTTTTCTAACTCTAGAGATGGAGTTGTATATATAGTAGAGTGGCTTGGAGGCAAGGCAATAAATAAATATCCTATAGTATCTTAAGATATTATCATAATATTTTTTTTGATAATTATCTCTAAATACTAAATATATTAAGTACCAAAATACAAAATTTCGGTGTCCATAGTGAGCATTAATTGTGGTGAATATCATGGCATTCGAACGGTTAAATATAATAAGATTTCCAATTGTTGGTGTTGGATTGAATGGTAATGATGCGAAACAATTACTCTCATGGAGTTAATGTATTATCTTAGGAGGGAGGGACTCAATAGGTAACTATTACCATCCCTTCCTAATTGCTACCATCCACGACTTCCCTCTATTTTCTTCTTGCTTTAAGCTCTATAACCCATGCAACAATTACCCATCATAAGCAATCCCTCATTGATGGTTATTTAAATGATTATTCATGCTGTCCGACCTAAATCATTTAAGGAACAAGGCTGTCTTCTTTTAATCATGGAGCCAGAGGATTCATGGTTCTTCAGCTTTAGAGTATAGTTTAACAAATCAAATGACTATATTACCTACCTGGGTTATCATTTATAAATAATTGAAGAAATGGCCCGATGCTTTCAACAAGGCCTCTCAAAAATGTTTATTTATTAACTATCACAAGAGTAGGCCACATATAAGTGTACATCCCAGTGATAGAAGGGTTTTTGGAAATGATAGGGTAGATGTGTTATTTATGTCGGTATCATGTCAGTGTAGTTCCTTAGTTACTATTGCCATTCAGTGTCAAACAAGAATTGGCAAGGTAGAGTCCCGAATGCCTACCTTAGTACAGAAAATTCTTTCAAAATGGAGAAACACCAAAAAGGCATACTTAGTTGCGAAAGGGGAAATAGCTCCACCACACACCGTGTGCCAACAGGCAAGAACAAATACATGTTTTTTTATAAGGTAAAGTAATAAGCTTGATTGATTACGTTCATACAACAACAAGAGTGTTAGTACCAAATGATTTGGGGTCCGCTAACATGAATTATCCTTCCAACAGCTTAGGCCGAAACCAATAATGCAACAAAAAAGAATAGAGGGAAATGAAATCGCGCGCATACTTGTACATTTAAGGAAATAGAGGAAATACCTAGGCGTTTCCTTTCTCCATCAGCATACTTGACTTTTAAGGAGGCCATTGCCTAAAATTTATAGAACAGTTAGATCAGATATAGAATGTTAAGAAGCAGAATGTTGACAGGATGGGTAGGTGCATACCCCAGGGAAGGTAAACTGATTATGCAAAGCATTAATTGCCTCCTCCGCCTCGTCTACAGACGAATACTTGACAAAGCAAAACTCTTTTGAATAACAAGAGAGATATCAGCAAGACAGTGATGGTAATTAGTAATTATTAGAATAAAATGCACGAAATCTTGTGAATTCCTTTTCTTTGTTTTCGTGTTCCAAGGGGTTAACGCAACAATGAGTTTGATATGTAATAATACCTTGCTGCAGACCCGTCTTTTTATCAGTGAGAAGAACAACCTCAACAACGTTTCCAAAATCTTGAAACAAATGAAAAACCTAAGCAGTAAGCAAGGATGATGTAAGATTGTAAGATAACCGGAAATGAATAAAAGACGGAGACGGGTATGGAAAAGTAACAGAAAAAGAGAGCACCTCTTGTTGGGAAACGTGGCGGGGAACGGGGCCGACATAAAGTTTAGCAAAAGGAGCGTTCATATCAGGAGGCTGTCTATCTATGAAACATAGAATAAATGGGTCTTAGGGTTTTAACATTGAAACTAAAATTGAATGATTAGACAAGAAGGCGATTGGAAAGTCGGAAAATAATAAAGAAAAAGGGGGAAAGAAGAGAAATGAATACCGAACTTCCTCTTCCGGAGAAAGGGAGGAGGTGGAAAATGGTCGAGTGGAGGAGGTGGGTACTGAAATTGATCGGGTGGTTGGCCCCACTCGAACTCCGATGGCGGCGGCGGTGGAGGAGGTGGGTCCCACGGGTTGTACATCCTCCTCTCTCTCTCTCTCTCTCTCTCTGTTTCCTTTTCAGTTCTCAGTATCACACTTCGTTCACAAGGAAAGAAACAAAAAAAAGATGAGGAGTCAATCCGAACGATTCTGATTCGGTCGACTCGCCTGGATACCGTATCCATCACTGTTTTTATTTTTTAGTTTTTATAATACTTTTTGTAACCTACTCTTTATGTTGTTATTAATTTATTTTCTCTTTTTTTAAAGTATTTTCTATCCTCTATGTTAATCAGTAACGTAGACACTGTCGTACGTGTTTACAATGAATACGTGTTAATAAAAGATAGATTTCCCCTACCAAAGAATCAAATAAAGGATTCCGTAAAAACGTAGTACATGGAAAACGATATAAGGATAAAACGTAGTAAATTGTTTTCCATTTTATATAAACTTTGTAAATAATACACTCTTTTTTTTTAAAAAACAAAAAAGTGTATACGCAAAACCATGACACGTTCACCTTAAAGCATGTTACTGTATTCACACTCGACACCTGTGGTGGCCGCAGAAATGATAGATATGATGACACGTGAAATGCAAGAGCAATTATCCAAAAAAAAAGAGCTACTGTAATTTAGAATCTTAAAATGCTTTTGTCTGTTTATGTTGGATTGTTGACTGGTTGTTGTCAACCTGTTATCCAAATTCAATTACTAAACAGTGAACAAAAACAACTCTAATTTTTCAAATTTTATTTGTCTTCTACTCTTTTCCATCCTTTATCCATTATTAATTATTTAATTAACTACAGTACACCATTGAATTGAATTGAATTGAATGAGGTCATTAGTTTTGGTCTTTTATTAATTTTGCATAACGGAGAGATACAATACTTTACATTCTAAATTTGGTAGTAGTTGTTGTTGTTATTGATGTTTATCCCAATCTCCATTAATTTCATCCTTCATTTTCGGAGATTCATATCAAAAAACTAACTTTGGTTTACCATTCTCTCTCTTTTGCTTCTCATCTAGGATTTGCCTCCCTCTTTTCTACCAGGTTTTTTCGATTTTCTCTTCCTTTTTTCATACTTTTTATTCTTATTTCTAAATTTTTATCTTGCTTTTGTTTTCATGCTATTTCAATGCTGTTTTGTTGTTATATCAAATTATGTCTAATCTACCAATAACTTTAGGTATTACCAATTGGTCTTTCTTAATCGGTTGTGAGAGCCGTCTTAATTTCAGACGGTTTTAAACCAGAATTGCCGAGGTATATGTCATATGTGCATTATGGGTTTCATCTTTCATTCTCTTACTCTTCTCAATACTCTCATCTACCAAATTGTTTACCTTTTTATTCTTATTCAGTCTATTTAATTAAAGCTAAACAAATGATTTGGACAAACAACGGTTTTTTCCCGTTTAAATGTCCCCTCAATAATGAACCCCACCCCCTATTTTGCTTGATTGTTGAAAGTTTAATTCTTTTGGGTTGAATGTGTTCATGACAATGGTTTGGATTGTGGTGCAGATTGGTGTGTGACAGGAACTGCAGGGATTTTTCCTATTTTACAAGCTAAACTTTGAGGTTGCTTCCGGTTTCATTTAGGAATTATATCAGCTTGTGCCAAAAGAATTACGAAGTACTCTGGATAACACAATCTCGATACTGCAATTAAGATTGGGCATTTGTGCAAAGCGTACATTTAAGTACACTAGCTATGGGGAGATAGGGTGATATTCTGTAGGTTAATTTGGGTGTTATTGTCGTGATCTCGACAAAGTTTTGAGTAGTTGGTTGGATTGTGAGCCTTTTAAGCTGTTACTTTAAAGATACAAGTTATACGAAACCAATTTAGGACGAAATCCACTTAATCTATCACCTTATGGCTTCTGGGGTGAGGGAGTTCTTGGTTGATCTTGAATGTGGTGGTGGTACTATTACCTCAGAAGATGAGGGAAGTGGAGAATCTGGAGATACGGGTCCTAGCTGTAGAATAGGGAGGAAGATACTAGTGAGTAGAGCTACAAGTTGTAATGGAGTAATGAGCAGTGAAAGTGATACTGACTCAGGCGATGATTTATTAATTAAGAGCAATACTGGGTGTCGACAAATAGAATTAGTGGTTGACAAATGCTCAGGATGTGAAGAGAGTGAAAACCTAGTGGCTGTCCTTGAGATGAGGAATCCTGGTGAGCCACGGAAAAAGCAGAAGACGAAGAAGCCCTCCAAGCCTCCGCGACCTCCTAAAGGTCCGTTGTTGAATGCTTCTGACCTCAAGTTGGTAAAAGAGCTCTCTGAGATTGCTGCAAGGAAACGGGCAAGGATTGAGCGCATGAAAGCATTGAGAAAGATGAAGCAGACAAAGCGGCCTAATTATACCAGTAGCCTAACTGCTTTGATCATAACTCTTCTCTTTTTCATTATCATAATTTGTCAAGGTATGTTGGCACTGTCGCCATATTTCTTTTTCACATGTAGAAAGCTTGCTGAGATGTATTTATTCTGAATATGGACAGAAGGAGAAAGAGAGGGAAGGATGCATTTTCCCGCGTTTTGGTATTAAGGAAAATGGAGGGGTGGCAAATGGATGGATCCAATTATCTCCAAAAGCTAAAATTAAAATGCATCCAATAAATGATATGGATGAGGCCCCTTTTCTCCTGACTCAAGTATAAAATGAAAAGTACTATAAACTACCTATGTCAAAGAATTACTCGAGAAGGAAATCAGAGATTTGGTATTTGGACATTATTTGAATGATCTTTATGGATTTGACATTCATTTTAGTTTATAGGTTTAGGATACCCCTTTGAGCGAGATTCAACACAAATAAGAATGACGCCTTTCTACAGATACAATTCTAGGGACTTGTTTAGTGTGCTCACTACTTCCCTGGAGAAGGGAAGATTAAACCAATATTTTCTTTCCATGTTTGTTCACTGTAGACTTATTTTTCGCATACGTGCATCTTTGAAACTCACAAACTCTTCCTTTAGCTTTAATCTTCTGTGTATATTCTTCCTCTTCCCTAAAACTCTTGCCTTTAGTACGAGCAGTATGACGGCTTGTACCAGTCTCCAGAGTCCTGTATCGTTATACAGTTAGCTTGTGAACTTTGTTAAATAATTTTTCCCTCCGTCCGTCCTTAAGAGGATTAATGTCATTAACCACTCTAAACTTAGACTCATTTTGGAAGAATACGAGGAAATGTACCCTAAATACCCTCTCTGTAATCAAAACAAATGTAGTCCTCCTTGAATCCCTTTGGGTTCGTTATTTTGGGTGAAATAAAAGTGATACTCAAGCATTTTGTCCTTGAGCAACCTCAGCTGAAAATCTGAATTTTGGGGTAGTCCTTTTTCAGGTGCATTCTCTGGAAGTAAAGTAAGAAAAGAAATAGACGAGTCTCCTGCACCAGCTAACACAAATGAGGCTTTGATTTCAATTCAACTCTTCAACAATGCCCCTACAAATCTGCAGTCATCTCCGTCTTTTGAGTGAGTTAATTACTCCATAGTTACTACTACTATGATCACATGCTCCATCCATTTCTTGCATTTCTTAATTTTCTTGTCCGTGTAGTTCTATGGAGCAACCTTCAAGTTCAAACCCTCAGGAAGAAGGAAAGGATGCATGACAGAATTTTCCTTTAGAATTATAAAAAGGTTTGTTTTGTTCCGGCTGTTTAACGTTCGATGTATTCAAGTGATTCTCCAACGGCTGCGCTCTTGTAAATATGTAATGTGTGTTAGGGAGGTTTGTGTAGATACATGCGTTTATTTGTAATGCTCAAAGATGCAGATTTTGAATGAGTCCATCTTTGTGCAAACCTTTGGGTTTGGTAGTTGTAAAGTCAGTTTTGTTGCCCATGGGTTCGTTTCTTTTACTCTTGTTTTTGTTCTGCTAGGACAAAAATGGGCTATGTCTAAAATTGCAGTTACCGGAAAGCTTTACATAAGAGTTGTTAACGATATGTTTGTGAGCATGAGCATGTTGAATGTCATGGATATACTAGTATAGCATATGATTGTTTAAGAAAGATTTGGTTGTCATGGGAGATGGAAAAGAGAGTAAATGGATAAGTGCAACGCGTTGACATTGTTAAAGCGTGGGTGGTACATTGACATGTTGAAGTATTCAAGTACTCAAGTGTAGAAACATTGAAGAGAATGTCAATGCGAAATGTGTGGGACAGGGGAAGATGAATAGATGATGGTCTTTATGGCCAAGTAAGTTGTGCCCATTCCCGTACATAGCGGGCTAGCCAACCCTAAGAATCTCAGATCAGTTTCCCCATACTTCCCAAGTATTGTACTATTAAAGGATCATTGCCCTACTCATGATCTCGCATCGTCTTCGTTAAGGCATAGCTGACCTACTAAACTTGATGGCTTGCATATTTGCATGTTATTTTTTGATGTTGAGATTATAGCCGTGTGAATTCTATTTATTATTTGGTTAAGTCCATTGTATACATAGAGTCATAATCAGAGGTCTGGTCTTTAAGCATGGTTGTGGATTGATTCAAAGAACAAGATTAATGAGAATGGGAGCATTATGGTGACGCCATTGGTACTGGGACCTAGAAGCTACCAGAACTTGGCGTCCATCCAGTCCATTCTTCATCTTTGTTTCTTGGTAATTTCAATTGACATAAGTAGGTCTCCATATTTCAGAGGACCCTCGGATGTGAATTGTGATTGATTACTATTACGATCTCTGTTACCACCAATTCCAACTTTTATACACCTACTGATTCGGAACTTGAAAACATTAGTCTGTCTGACCTTACGTATATTATTCTCGTTAAGATTGAATGCTATGCGGAATATGGAATACGGACTACATACATTTCACGGATCATGGTGTTCCGTTAATAATAACACTTAAATATTCCTGGGCAAGTTGAGCACATGCATGGGTGAGTTAGACATTAAAGAATGGCGAAGAGAGATGGAAAGAGGGGTGGCATTGGGAATTGAAGAAGGAGGAGGATAATGTTGTTGCAGAGGTCTGCCATTGGTGCTCACCCTTGAGAAGTGCCGCTACAGATGCGTTCCAATATCATATGCTTCCCTTTGCTCATCCCTTCTTTCTGAACAACTTGTAATACACCGCAATATATAAGACTGTCTTTTTTCTAAAATAATTTCTAATATGAAACGGAATTGGTAATTACCTTTCTTTCTGAACCGTCGTATATTATTAGCTTCATTCATTCATTAATTACTTATTCCTATATCATTGTCCCCATTTGGCATTTGCTATTACGTATTTTTTATTCCTACCTATTACTCATTTCAAGATATTTTAAATACATGATTGATAAGCCATTTCCTTTACCCGTCAACTACATACCCCCACTTAATTAAGATATTGAGTTTCAGTAACACTTTTACATACTCGTGATAAATTCAAAGATTGATACTTAATAGGAATATTAATGATGATTGAGGCCCGACTATTATTAATATTCCTATTAGTACTAAACTCATTATATAATTGGATCAAAATCATTTATTGTATCACAAATTCTTATTTGTGTCGGAAATATCCATCGCAAATTTGCGACGGGTCAAGTATTATCCATTTGAGTAGGAAAAGACAAGTCTTTTGGGATTCCCCATGCTTTGTCTTCTCTAATTAAGTGGTAATATTTGACTCATTAAAACCTTGCGACGGATATACCCGTTGCAAGAGAGACTTGTTGTTGTTGTTGTATCACAGCGTACATATATACTTACTAATCAGTGAACAGTAATTGTAGGATTTATCTTAGGCGCGTAAAAAAGCATTGACCATATCAAAACGGCTTCAACCAAAGTAATAAGGTTATTGTCAGAAGTGAGGCAGCTTTGGGTTTGACCATGTTTCCTATTTAATGCAACTCGTATTAGTCCAGCTGCCTTACTAATTCCCAATAACAATCCCATTTTCGTAATTAACCTCCTTTTTTAGTGGCACTTTTCCTATTGTCAACCCTATATATACATTCTCACATACCCTTTCCTTCTTCACAAATCACACACATACATACAATTCTAAATAATACATCAAAGCATGGCAACTTATGCATTTTTGTTCAAGGCTATTATATTCTTATTCTCTCGTATTCTTCATTTCCACTACAAAACGCCTCGTTACCTCCATAGACAATTCAGCAATGCCCTTAAGCTTCACAAATACTCTTCTTTCACTCAATCACTCCAACATTATCGCTTCTCTAATAATACCGAGGCCGAGGATGAAACCATCGTCTTCAATGTCGAAGAAACCCTACTCAAATCATCCTCTTTGTTTCCTTATTTTATGCTTGTCGCTTTCGAGGCGGGTACCCCCATTAGGGCACTCATCCTTCTTTTGGTGTACCCTATAACATGCTTGTTTGGAAAGGAAATGAGGGTGAAGATTATGGTGATGGTGTGCTTCTTTGGGATTAAAAAAGACAAGTTTATGGTTGGAAGGGCAGTTTTGCCTAAGTTTTTTCTTGAGGATGTTGGGTTGGAAGGATTTGAGGTGGTGAATAAGTTTAAGGTAAAAGTGGGTGTCACTGAATTACCTCAAATCATGGTTGAGAGTTTTTTGAAAGATTATTTGGAGATTGATTATGTTTTTGGAAGCGAACTTAAAGTTTATAATGGATATTTTATTGGATTAATGGAACAACAAAAGGGATTAAATAATACTAATACTAATACTGATAATAATGTGAGTAATAAGATTAAGGATTTGTTGGGAGAAGTTGATAATAGTAATATTGTTGGAATATGTGGCACAAGAGCATCTGTTAATCATCCATTCTTTTCCTTTTGCAAGGTAATTAATTAATTAATGCTTCTACTATTAAAATGCTTCTAAATGAAGGATTATTACCAATTTCATTCATTTGGGTTTTGCATTTTTCTTTTTTTTTATATATATATTAATGCAACACATAATTTGGATCAACAACATAATGTAGGGTGTGTCTAAAATTTGTTTAGGTCTAAATTTAACATTTGTATTTTCTATGACGGTATACAAAAGTCCAAGTAAATAGACGAATGTTTAAATCTATTTATTTGTGTCTTTGCCTACGTCTTACGAAAGTTGAAGTCTTGACAAAAAATTAGATTTTGACATTTTGTCTTACAAGTTATAAACACCATGCATATAAATTGAATATATTGTTGATCTTTTTCAATAAATCACGTGTATTACTACTGTACTGCGTATAAAATGAGTCGTATTTTGTAAAATTACCGTATTTGGAGGGTGTCTATTAATTGTGGGGTGGATTATTTGTAGCAGGATGTTAAATGAGCTAGAAAATGACTAATTAGCCTTCTAATTAGTTACGTAGTTTACAGCAGGATGGAGTCACCCACTGTTGTTGTCACCAGTACTAGAAACACCTTTAAATACGGTGCAAGTACTGTGAATAAAACATGTGATTGTGATCATGCATTCCTTAACAGCAATCCTTAATTATAAACTTTGAATACAAGTAATAACAATAAATAAATGTTTTTTTTTACGTTAAAGGATTGTCTTCTGCTCTAGTGCGATTCTTCTATAATCCGTGACTGAAAATGAAGTTGCATCTAACAAGAGTAAGATTTTAATTTGTATGAATAAATGCAGGAAATATATTTGTCAAGTGCATCAATGAAGAAGAAGTGGCAACAACTTCCAAGAGAAAGCTACCGAAAGCCATTGATCTTCCATGATGGTAGACTGTCCCTTAAACCAACACCAAAGGCTACTTTGACCTTATTTATATGGCTTCCCTTTGCATTTATTGTTGCCATTTTTAGAGCCCTCATTGTTTTGTCCCTCCCCAAAAAAGTTGCTACTCCTTTGATAGCATTTACAGGACTAAGGCTGCTATTATCCACTGCACCAAATCCCAGGGAATGTAACAAGGGACAACTGTACGTGTGTAACCATAGGACACTGTTGGATCCACTTTACCTATCCTATATGCTAATGAAGCCACTCACAGCAGTTACCTACAGTCTAAGCAGAATATCGGAGATTTTAGCGCCAATCAGGGCAGTTCGGTTGACGCGTGACCGTAATCAGGATGGGTTAATGATGCAGAAACTGTTGAGTCAAGGGGACCTTGTGGTTTGCCCTGAGGGTACCACTTGCAGAGAACCCTATCTCTTAAGGTTTAGTCCTTTGTTTGCTGAGATGAGTCATCAAATTGTGCCTGTGGCTATGGACTGTCATGTGACTATGTTTTATGGGACTACGGCGAGTGGCCTCAAATGTTTGGATCCGCTCTTCTTCCTGTTGAACCCGCGTCCTAGCTACACCGTCCAGCTGCTTGAACCTGTCCGCGGCCTGGCCACGTGTCAAGAGTCGAGCCAATCAAAGTTCGATGTAGCCAATCATGTGCAAGGACAGATTGGGAAAGCATTAAGTTTTGAGTGCACAAAGCTTACTAGGAAAGACAAGTACTTAATCTTGGCTGGTAATCATGGGGTTGTGTAGGTAGCTTTTCCTTATATGTAGGAGGCTAGGAGCGGAGCGGGATATAAAGTTAGAAATTTCTATATATCCTTTTGAGAGGATGATCAGTGCCCTTTGCTAGCCCTACCCTCACTACTCTACGGACGAGTAACTTCTAGTTTTGTGTATATTTCTAAACCACAAATTCCACAATAGAATTAATTTTTCCTTCATTTATACGTTTGGCACTTTAGAATATTATAAATTATGTATATGTTTTGCTTAATTGCTTTTAGGTATCTTCAAAAATTAACTTACTGCATTTCGCTATATAGTTTAAGAGTTACATATTACTCCCTCTGTCCCGGTCATTTGTTATCTATTGTGTTCTACACAAAGACCAAGAAAAGGTTGAAAGGTACACAAAAGAAATATTAAATAAAGAACAAAAAACCCACTTGCACAATAATTAAATAAAGAACACTTGACCCACTTGCCCCAACTTACCCTATTTAGAAATAGATAACAATTCATTGATACACCCATTTAAAGAAATAGATAACAAATGACCGGGACGGAGGGAGTAATTTTCAAATTTATAAGACGTGCAATGTTGTGTAAGCTATAGGTACATGCATGATGCATATGTGAAGTGACTTGCAAATTTATAAACTATTTTGATTGAAACATCATGCAACATTTTTTACTAGTTACAAGTCTTACAATTGATTGTAAAAATATATCGAAATTACGTTTGAGTACTCGCGTATATATAAATAATATATGTATTATAGGTATATGGTGTACTTTGCATTATTTTATAGGTAATTCAGTACATGCAACTCTTTCAATCTTGCACCATAATTCTGAAACTTTTGCTAAAATGGTGCCCAAAACCAAAGTATCTACCAAATTGGTGCTCATTTCAAAGTATTTACCAAAAATGGTTCCACGTCACCATTTTTGGTTTTTCCTTTTTTTTTTTAAATTTTTAAAACACGTCGCAGTCCCAGACTGCGACCAGATGAAGGGGAAAAATTCAGAAACTGTCAAATTGAGCAGGGATTTTCAGAATTTATGAAAGCATCTGGTCGCAGTCTGGGATTGCGACCAGATGAAGGGCATAAATTTTGTAAAAACACAAATTGGGCAGTGACTTGAGAATAGGATTCCTTCATCTGGTCGCAGTCCCAGACTGCGACCGGTTACGTACTACCCTTTCAAAACCGGGTTTCCCCCTTCCCCTTCCTCATTCCACCTAAATTCTAAAAAAATCCCCAAATCACACTCAAACCCTAACTTTTCGCCTATTCAATTTGTAGCTTATTTCCGCCCAAATCCTTCCATTTTCACTTCAATTAACACTCTAAGGTAACAATCTACACTTTCTTTTATATAAATTGTAATTATTTCAATTAGAAATTGATTAATTTGTGAAATTTTAGTTTATGTCATTTTGCATTTTAGGCTTTAATTTGGTTTTAGTTGTTGAATTTTTAGGTTGTATTTAGTCATTTGGTTGATTAATTTAGTTAATTTGTTATCAATAGGCATAATGGAGAAGACTAACTATCCTTTGTGTTGTTACTCTAATGGTGAAATATTGGTTGAGGGAGAGAACATTAGCTATAAGGATGGGGATCAATTTTTTGTGTTTGTTGGTAGCAATGACACATTTGATGAGTTGACTTCTTTAATTTGTGATGAATTAGAGGTTGATTGTAGTCAATTTGGTTTGAAAATTAAGATGAAGTATCCTAGTGCGAAAGGGTATAAGTTGATATCTTTAGCTAATGATCGTGCTTTGAGGGCGTTGTGGTCTAGTGTGTATCATTCAAATGCGGGTTCTATGGATTTATATATTGAGTTGATACCCATCCAACAACCTAGTCCAATACCTTCCAACATGGGAAGTAACCTTAGTTTTTCGAACATATTGGGTCAAGTGATGAGAGGAGAGAATCCCATGCTATCTTCAATACCTTCCTCCATTGAGAACAATGTTGATCAATATGAATTTGATGTAAATGTGGATGGGGAGAGCTTGTTTCCAACCGGTTCCGGATGAGGCTAATTGGATGCCATGGAATGGAACAAAACTAGTGCCTAACACTAACTTGAAGAGAGGTGGAGGGAGACCTAAGGCATCTAGGATTCATAATGAAATGGATTCACGTTCCACGGTTACATGTAGCCTGTGTGGTGTTGAGGGTCATAACAAGCGAGGTTGTCCATCAAAAGCAACTTCTTCAAGTGCTTCTAATTTGAACTTTGCAACAATGTGATTTTCCTATTATGTAATTTTACTTATCTTATAGTTATTTTACTTATCTTATGTAATTTTCCTATTAATCGGATTAAGTTTGAATAGTTTAGTTATGTACTCGGTTGTAGTTCCTTTTGAACAATGTTAGTTATGTACTCGGTTGTAGTCCCTTTTGAACAATTTTCGTTGTTTTAATTTAAGGCTACTAGTTTACTTATGTTCTTATTTGGCATTATACAGATACTTTGTTGTGGGTTGTCTCTATTTTGCAGGTCAAATGGATCCTGGACCTTATGATGACAGCATTTTACATCTCCAAAATTCACATAGGAGTACTGCAATATGGGAAGGAGAGGTAAAATTCCAACGATTGTTTGTCATTTAGTACACAATTTGCCAACATTACTAATATTAGATGTCACTTGTTCTTAAAGGAATGTGGCACATTGATGTGTCGGAGTCACTTGAAAGCTCTTCTAAGCTTCAGGGTTCCCGATCCCGTTCAGAACTACGTAAGCGGAACCCAATTTGCCGGAATAGCTAGACTCCGTTTTGTGCCAACAGATAGCGACTTGATCACGGCATTAGTTGAGAGGTGGAGGGAAGAAACCCACACCTTTCACTTGCCATTCGGGGAAGCGACCATTACCCTTCAAGATGTCCAAGTTTTATTTGGACTAAAGGTGACCGGGAGACCTGTAACGGGTAGTAGTGAACACCCTTGGGCATACATGTGTGAACAACTGCTAGGTGCTAGACCATCAAATGTAGCACTTAAGGGTTCCAAGCTTAAACTTGTATGGCTACATGACAATTTTCAGCAGCTACCACAAAATGCGAGTGAGGCCACTTTGCATCAGTATGTGAGAGCTTATCTACTTTATTTGATTGGGGCAGTAATGTTTCCGGACAAAACCGGAAACCGAGTGAGCACACTATACCTTCCCTTGTTGGCGGATTTGGGGAGATTGGATGAAATAAGTTGGGGAAGTGGAGTTCTTGCATGCCTATACCGAAACATGTGTAGGGCAAGCAAGAAAGGGGTTTTCCAAATGGCCGGTCCGGTACTTTTGCTGCAACTTTGGAGTTGGGAGAGGATCTCGATAGCCCGTCCGGTTATTAGGAGGTCAACCATCCCAATGGAAGAGGGTGTGGACTACCCACTCGGTTCACAAATGCAAGTTGGTGTTGATCCTTTGGGATGTAGATGGCTTAGGGTAGCCCGATATTATAAGGATCATCGCCTAGGTTTAAATGTCCTAAGAGACTTGTTCGATACAATGGTTGAGTTGCAGTTTGTTTGGGTACCCTACACTCAAACAATACTCAATTATTTGCCACAAAGATGCACGGAAAATCAAGAGGAGTGGTATGTTATCGCTCCTCTAATTTGTTTCGAGATGATTGAGTGGCATTTACCAAACCGTGTTATGCGCCAATTTGGGTGGGACCAACCTATTCCTGAATTGTGCAACACCTGTCCCGAGTTGCATGCTTCTAATCGCCAAGGAGATACTACGGCGAACTATGCAATCGAGTTTGCTCCTTACATAACCCAATGGCGAAACCGAATGCGCAAGACCGTTCAACCGGGTACTCCATACTCAGGGATTATGAGTCGGGATGCAGAATATTACGAGTGGTACAACGCTATCACACGTCTCCGTATTGCCCCACCACGTGCAAATATAAATCGAGATTATGCGGATCATCACTACTACTACCCTACCGCCACCGATTACCAAACCCTCGTAAGTATTCTAACAATGTTTTATTAGATTGTTATTTATTTATCAACTATTACTATTCTAACAATGTTTTATTTTCAAAATGTAGACGGAAATGGGCGTAAACAACTACAACGCCACGAATGACCTCATCAACAACTACCCTGAGAACGCTCCTTTGGGTATGTATCAAGTTCTCGAGAGGGTTCGCAACATGTCACTTGAAGCTTTGCGAAACACGAACCAAGGTCACCTCGTGCATTATCAAGAACCGGAAGAACCGACTCCTCCATCACCACCAAGATACGACTTCCGACATCTCGATCATCGTATTCAAGGCCAAGAAGGTGAAGCGGGTGCGTCCACATCACAAGCACGAAAGAAGGGAAAGAGTCGAAGGCAAGATTAGTGGATTGTCGCTTAGTTGTTTTGTTATTGTTAATTTCAAACATTAGGAAGTAACGAATCTTTAGTTGTTTTGTTACAATTTATGCATCTTTAATGAAATGAGGTTGGATTCCAAAATCATGTTGTTGTTTGTCTGCTGTGGGTGATTTAAAATGCAGGGACATGAAAAACGAATGAATCGAAAGAAGGAATGAATGGAAAACATGTCCATGGTTAGAAATCTTTCTGATTTTTTTCCAAGCCACCCTTCATCTGGTCGCTGTCCCAGACTGCGACCAGATGCATGCTAAAAATTTGCCCTTCATCTGGTCGCTGTCCCAGACTGCGACCAGATGAACCTCCATCTTCTGTAACTCTCTGCCCAATTTGTGTTTTTACAAAATTTATGCCCTTCATCTGGTCGCAATCCCAGACTGCGACCAGATGCTTTCCCAAATTCTCAAAATCCCTGCTCAATTTGACAGTTTCTGAATTTTTCCCCTTCATCTGGTCGCAGTCTGGGACTGCGACGTGTTTTAAAAATTTTTAAAAAAAAAGGAAAAACCAAAAATGGTGACGTGGAACCATTTTTGGTAAATACTTTGAAACGAGCACCAATTTGATAGATAGTTTCGTTTTGGGCACCATTTTAGCAAAAGTTTCCATAATTCTTGCGGATAATACGGTTTGCAAGTATCATAGGGCTAGATATGTCAATTATTGAATGGATATCACATAGGCTTATCGAAACAAGTTCAGTTGATATTTAGACGGCTATATCCTTTCTTAAAAATGGATTAACACCGTACGTGGACAGTTGGAAAGAGGTGTTTTGCTAATCTTTCAAGCTATTCTACTTTTATTCTATTGATTACATTTTATCTGTTTTAAATTCGAGATGTATATATTCTGCATTAAACAAAAATTGTTTAATCTAGACTATCTAGTACGGCGCACATCGTCAACAAATAATGAAATAAGTGAAATTGGGTGTACCAGTAGTCCCATACAAATATACAATGCGAATTAGTTATCATGATGTTTGCGTATTTGGCCCTAAGACATGATGAACACAATTCCGCACTCGAATTAGTTATCACCATTATTTCGCCTACAATTGGTCATTGATTATCATGTCATGTCGTGTTATACGTCGATTTTGGTTTACAAAGTTGTCGAATTTTGTTGGATCGAGTTTGGTCGGTTTTGGGTCATCTCCATGATAGAAGTGTCGCTTGGGAGTTAAATAGACAATAAGATAAGTAGGCTAAGGTGGCGTCGGCCCATGGACTTAAAAAGATAATAATATAAGCGTGGTAGCCGCCCAGTCCAGTAATTACCAAAATCAAAGCGAGAAGAAGGGTGTACTACTTAAAGCCTTAAAGCATATTCTAATCCTCCTCTTGACTTCGCCTCTAGTATTTCTCTCTCCTAGGGTTTAGTTTCGTTAATTTAGCGATAAATTAGGGTGACTATCAATCAATAATGGGAACTGAGAGAAAGAGGAAGGTTAGTTTATTTGACGTTGTTGATGAGAGCGCTATCCCTGGTAACATCGACGGCAAGCGTGTTAAATCCAACGGCACCATGTTCACCGCCGCCGCTAATCTTAATCCCTCCGTCAATCCCTGGAATCTTCGTCCTTATTCTGCTAGATTCTTCGAGATTCTCGAAAAGCGTAAATCCTTACCCGTTTGGCAGCAGAAAAAAGATTTCCTTGACGTATTGAAGAATAATCAGACTATCATCCTTGTCGGTGAAACCGGTAGTGGTAAAACTACTCAGGTGACTTCATTTTTCTTCCTTTTTCAATTATTTGTCTTTTATTCTTGTCTACTCCCCCGTCCCTATTTACCTTTGGTTAAAATACTCGTAAATACTCGTTACGAGTGATCTGTATTGATTCAAAAGGGTAAACAAAGGAATGGTACGGAGGGTTGATATTGTTTGTAGACCACCACTATTAGCTCTATGTATTCTATTAATTGGCAATAACAATTTCGTTATTGAGCTCATTCATAACTGAAACTAATCTGTATTGGAGGTCAAGTATTAATCTTTTTCAGCTGCAATGATTGTGAGGTTTGGTTCATGTGTAGTTTAGTTTAATTGATACCCTCAGACATATGCCTTGGCTCTATCATCAAATTTGGGTTAGATGCCTCTAGAATCTCAAATGCTCACTCAGGAAGTTGCCCTTTTGTTTGTATTTGAAATCATGAGTTTGGTTGTCTTATTTCTACAATTACAATTGCTAAAGGTGTTAACTTTGGAGTTTAGAACATACTGTTTGAAGGGATACATATGTGAATACTCTTGGGGCGCTTTTGATGTCCTTGTTAAGTGCAGATAAAGTTCTCCCTTTTTAATTAACAAGTAGGAGTTTAGCTGCCTGATTACTTGCCATACACCGGTTAAAGGTGTCTACTTTGGCGTTGATAGTTTAGGGATCCTCTTTAGCTTTCTCCTTTTGTTTTTGATAGATTAGATGTGTAGTGATCTTTTTGGCGGGGGTGTCTGTTCATATCCATTACCCCTATTTACAATTATGGCTTTGGTTGTATCATATTGGCAGATTCCTCAATTTGTTTTGGAAGCAGTTGAGTTAGAAACTGCTGATAAACGAAGAAAGATGATGGTTGCTTGTACGCAGCCTCGTAGAGTTGCGGCAATGTCTGTCTCCCGTAGGGTTGCAGAGGAAATGGACGTAACTCTGGGAGAAGAAGTTGGTTATAGCATCCGGTTCGAGGACTGCAGCAGTGCAAAAACAGTTTTGAAGTATGTATGCCTCTTTTTTTCGCAAATTATATGTTTATATTCGTGTGTTGTTGCATTTATATAAGATTCTATGTGTATTGTAGGTATTTGACAGATGGTATGCTTCTGAGAGAAGCAATGACGGATCCACTCCTCGAGAGATACAAAGTTATAGTCCTCGATGAAGCTCACGAGAGAACTTTGGCTACAGATGTGCTTTTTGGACTTTTGAAGGAAGTTTTGAAAAACAGACCTGACTTGAAGTTGGTAGTTATGAGTGCTACTCTTGAAGCCGAAAAGTTTCAAGGATATTTTAGTGATGCACCTCTTATGAAAGTTCCTGGCAGGCTCCATCCTGTGGAGATATTTTACACCCAAGAGCCTGAAAGAGATTACTTAGAAGCAGCTATCCGGACAGTTGTACAGATACACATGTGTGAACCTGTTGGCGACATTCTTGTCTTCCTTACCGGAGAGGAAGAGATAGAGGATGCGTGTCGTAAAATCAATAAAGAAGTTGCCAACCTAGGCGATCAAGTCGGTCCTGTAAAAGTAGTCCCATTGTACTCTACTCTCCCTCCTGCGATGCAGCAGAAGATATTTGAAGCTGCTCCACCACCTGTAAAAGAGGGAGGTCCTGCTGGAAGGAAAATTGTGGTGTCTACTAACATCGCAGAAACATCTTTGACCATTGATGGTATAGTTTACGTCATTGACCCTGGGTTTGCTAAACAAAAAGTGTATAATCCTAGAGTTCGTGTGGAGTCGTTGTTGGTCTCTCCCATATCGAAGGCTAGTGCACATCAAAGAGCTGGGCGTGCTGGAAGAACTCAACCAGGGAAATGCTTCAGGTTGTACACAGAGAAGAGTTTCCATAATGACCTCCAGCCTCAGACTTATCCAGAGATATTACGGTCTAATCTTGCAAATACAGTGCTTACATTGAAGAAGTTGGGCATTGATGATTTGGTGCATTTTGATTTCATGGATCCTCCTGCCCCAGAGACACTGATGCGAGCATTGGAGGTCCTGAATTACCTCGGGGCATTGGATGATGAAGGTAATTTGACCAAGCTTGGCACAATCATGAGTGAATTTCCACTGGACCCTCAGATGGCGAAGATGCTTGTTGTCAGTCCTGAGTTTAACTGTTCCAATGAAATTCTTTCGATTTCGGCAATGCTTTCAGGTAACTTTATCTGCTATTGTAAATTTCAAAATCATGGAGTCTCATGTCTGCTTTATTGAGTATTTGCCTTAGTTTGCAAGGGACAAAGGAATGTCCCTGGAAGTATTCATGCATACATCTCTCCTGCCCCACGTTCATTTCCCTGTTTTTAAATTCTGAAATATCTAGTCTCTATCTGTTTTACAGAGGTATTTGCATGTATTGCGAAGTTTGTGTCTGAAAGTATGCCCACACAGCGTCTTCTTCCATATAACCTATATAGCCAATATAGGCACAGGGCATGCGTTGTGTTACACTTGCGCATTATTGCCAAGTTTGTCGTTGCATCTAGTTGAAATCATGTGCATTGCGTCTTTTAAGTCTGTATAGGTCACCATCAGCAACTATTTAGCCTGGGTTTCATGCCCCTGGTTGGCATGTACCATAGTGTTTCTAAGTAAGTGCTGATGAAGATAGTTCCAGTTTTTCAGTATTTTCTCATCAAGCAAATGGTATCGTCTCGCCTCTATGCATCTGCTGACCTCCGTGGGCCTCGTCTGTGATAACAATTACTTTATTTAGTACCCAATTGCTTTGTGAGGCCTCGGGAGGCCCAGAAAGCTGCAGATGAAGCAAAAGCTAGGTTTGGACATATTGACGGGGATCACCTCACTCTGTTGAATGTATATCACGCCTTCAAACAGAATCGTAAGTCACTTTTCCCCTTTACTGTTTGTTTCCTTCTAATGCAAAAACTTCGATAACATTATTTTATTGCAAAAAACGTGGGCAAAATTGTGCTATGGATTTGGGGTGAGCTTTTAGAGTTTTGAATTGAAAACTCAGCCAAAGTCTTTATAAGCTCTCTGCATTCAACCATGGTACTGTCTTGCCCATTCTGGGATTTACCCGAGGGGTGTTTGTTTACTCATCATAATTACTCTTATTTTTCACTCAATGACATGACAGAGGAGGACTCAAACTGGTGTTACGAGAATTTCATCAACTTCAGGGCTATGAAGTCGGCTGAAAACGTGAGGATGCAGTTAGAGCGCATTATGGTTAGATACAACCTCAAGTGCTGCAGCACCAACTTTAACAGCAGAGATTACTATCTCAACATAAGGAAAGCGATGCTAGCAGGATACTTCATGCAAGTTGCTCACTTGGAAAGAACAGGACACTACCTGACAGTGAAAGATAACCAAGTGAGTTAGATTCTGACATACACTTATATTTGCTTTTCATGTTTTGTATCTTTTCCTAGATTATTTCTTCTCCAATGGGTTCATTTATTGACCATCTGGTGTTTAACTGTTTCAAGGTTGTTCACCTGCACCCTTCAAATTGCTTGGACCACAAGCCCGAGTGGGTGATATACAACGAATATGTGTTGACCAGTCGGAATTTCATCCGTACAGTTACTGATATTCGTGGAGAATGGTAAGTTTTCGTATCCCTCAGCAGTGTATTGATTTGCTCCTTGATTCTACATTCTCTCAATTCATGGAACAATCTCTTAATGTGATTATTTTTTTGTTATCGGGAGCAGGCTTGTTGATATAGCACCACATTATTACGATCTGGTAAACTTCCCCAACTGTGAGGCGAAACGGGTTCTTGAGAAGCTGTACAAAAAGCGTGAGAAAGATAGGGAAGAGAGCAAGAACAAGAGCTAGGATGATTAGGATTGGGAAACGTGTGGGTGCTTGTACTCGAGGAAGAGGGCTTTGTTTGTATGGATATTACATTACATTTATGAAGCTGCCTGTTCCTAATTTTATCCTATAGTTTGATAAAGTATTTATTTTGTATGACTTGGTTCCATGTTTGGATTTTGATCGTGTAATGACTTTTAAAGATATGTTCAATTGATTTCTTAATGCTAAACGCCATTACTCTACCAAGGAGACAGTGCCTGTTATATATGTTAAGTAAGACTTGTGACTTGTGACTTGTGACTTGTGACTTGTGACATGTCTAGAGCATTGATTTTGTAAGCCACATTAATATCATATACGTATTCTCTTCCCTTTGTCAATTTGCACTTGCAACTTTGCAAGTGACGTGGACATCATCTGTCAAACCACGGTGGCCAATATCCCATTTAACTATATAAGTTTGTTCCATTTAGCTTAGCAAATAAAAAAGTAGCGAAACTTTGATATCTCTACGTCTTCTTATTTGATTTTGTTCTATTTAGTTTGGAAAATTTGATGTTGGAAGATATTTTTTCTTTTGAAAAACCATCATTTTGTCACATGTAAGGAAAGGTAAAAAAGGGTAAAAAGAGAATTCAATTGCTTGTTTGTTTCTAGTAACGAATATCGGCTTTGTGTAACTATATTTAAGTTCGGACCTCTTGGATTATATTAATAATCAAGTGTGAGATTTATCTTAAGTTAAGACGAAGCTCCATAATAATCAGGTGTAAAGGTCGTTTTAAGCTAAGATGGGTTAAACAATAATGACTCTATAATAATCAGGGGTAAAATTCGTTTCAAGCTAATACGGTCTTAAACAATAACGAGAGTTAAAGCAAACAGAGGGTATCATTTGAGCAGCTGAATCCCGAAATTGTTTAAAATAGAATAGAATGGCTTCACAAATATCAGCTACTTTATTGAATAATCCCTCAATCAATCTCCCCAAACTCCCTGTCAATTCCCCTAAATCTCCTCCATGCTTTGTTGCGTTTGGTGGGAAAAGTTTGAAACTTGTGAGATGGGTTAATCTCCAAAGGGTAATTAAATCATCGTCATCATCATCATCATCATCATCATCATCATCATCATCTTCATCAAATGGGGTGTATTCATCAAAGCAATATGAGCTGAATACGAAGAACGTTGACTTGGTGTTGGAAGATGTGAGGCCTTATCTAATTGCTGATGGTGGTAATGTTGATGTTGTTTCTGTTGAAGACGGTATCATTTCCCTTCAACTTCAAGGTTCCCTCTTTTTCATTTCTTATCCTTTTACAGTTCTACCCTTTTATCTTTGCTTTATGTTTAGTTTGTTAGGTTTGGTTAATCAAGGAGATAATGATGTGTAATTTGTAAAGGTGTAGTCTTTGATTGTTAGTTTGTAGCTAGATTCAAGTTTTAAGGTAAATTGTTGAGATAGGAAAGAGTCTTGGATTATGGTATCTTACTTTTGCTCATCCATTCTGTATATAGATGCTACCTTCTTATGACTGGAGCTACTTGCATAATTATCTCTTTGTGATGCCGTGACTTTTGTCTTCTTAGACATAATAGTTTCTCTGAGTCTTCCATGGTAATGCACTAATGCCCTGCAACTTTCAGAGGGACTTGGGGACTTGGGGTTACATTTAAGACTGTTAGTTCCCTTTTCATGATTTGGTGATGAATTCAAGTTAGCTCTTGTTTCTTGTCTTCTGTTTGGACATACATAGCTATATATGGTTCTAATCTAGCCAACTGCTTTCAGAGTTGATAACACAACATTTGAAATGCATCCGTTTCTTCTATATTCTGCATTCCATATTTCCTCAACTCTAGATGGTAAAAGATTGGAAATATGTCATATAATATCTTCCATACAATAGCAGTGCCACTACTGTAAGTGTGTAACGGTTCTTTTTAAGGTTCGGCTTCTGAGTGTAGTGATTTGTATTGGATGCCAGGTGCATGTGGGAGTTGTCCTAGCTCTACAACAACTATGAAAATGGGCATAGAGCGAGTTTTGAAGGAGAAGTTTGGTGATGCAGTCAAGGATATCAGGCAAGTCAACGGAGAGCTAGTAAATGAAACAACAGTTGAGGTATGTTTAAGTCTCGAAGCTTCAAAGAAGCATATATGCATCAAAATTGAATTTTAGGCAACCCTGATGAACCATCTTTGTTGTACGCTTGTGTTTTAGGCGATTAACCGTCATTTAGACATACTAAGGCCTGCTATCAAGAATTATGGAGGAGAGGTGGATGTTATAGCAATTGAAGGAGGAGATTGCACAGTGAAATATGATGGACCAGACACCATTGGATCAGGAATAAAGGCTGCTATAAGAGAAAAGTTTCCAGAGATTCTTAATGTGGTCTTCACAAAATAGGTTATATGCTTTCCTGAAACAAACAATCAGTTCCTTGTCATTCAGATATTAACAGGGAGGAATCAAAAAACAAAAAGATTCTGAGTTACCCGAAAGCATTAGTATCTCCTTGCTCGATAAAAAGGCTGCTTCTGTTTTGCCTATTCTCTGAATAAAATGCAGTCGGTGCATTTCCGAGCCAAATTGTATATGTAGGATAATACAACACGGGGACATGTAACAATGTAAGCTTAAACAAGGACAAGAGAAGTCACATTCAGGTGTATGCCTCTGTAAATGAACAGCTACCAAGAGTTCAAGACAACAAAATCCAACAATGGATATGCTACGAACTATGATGAAACTGACAAACTTAATGAGTTTGAGTTCATGAGTTTTGCGTACAGCACAAGTGACACCTTGTGGTTGACGTTTCATCCGATAGTGAAGACTGCTGACTGCAGGAAGGAGGAAGGGGAGTTTCTCTACGCGGCTCAAATGACAGTGTATAATACACGTTTTTTTAGAGCTGGGTTCCGGAACAAAAATGTTCGAAAATTGCACGGATGTTTATTCGAGTTACATAAAGCGGGCTCAAAAATTTTCGAAAAAAACGGAGGACATTTGAGGTTGCCGGTATGCTATAAACTAGTTTGAGACCAAATATATAATCGTTTTTTGGGTATGAAATCGAATAATAGACGTCATGATGCAACCTCGGACACGTGGTAAGAAAAGCGCCGGAAAGAGAAACGTTCCCCGCTACGACCTCTCCATTTTGAAGTGTATAATACACATTTTTAGGGCTCTAAGGTCCGAGAACAAAAATGTCCGAAAATCGCACGATTCATCATATTGTTACTGTTATAGCCAAGTATTCTGTTGGTCCTGCTACTACGGAATGTGGTACTCGTGCCGTTGTTGTCAATAGTTTTTTTTCCTTTTTTTGGTATGCGTTGTGTATCTGGATTCGATAGTTTGTTACAATTATAATTAAAGAGTATGTTTTTCCATTTCAATAGATCGTTTAGATATTTCATTACATGACTCAAATTTTGATATATATTCCTTGCGACATGAACAACTGCTTCAAATTCTTGTGTTTCATAGAGGATTGCTATCACTAGCTATTCGAGCATAGCGGAGGAGATTCAAGTATGGACATTAACAATTTCGATATTCGTAAAATTACACCAAAACTACTCATTTACCGTCATAACTCGGCTGAACTAAAACACAAGCCATATAGAACAGAAAATGCAAAGCCTTCGTCATTGTTAGCAAGTATCTGAAGCTTTTCACACTGTTTCGATGCCAACTCGACTTCAAATCAGCGTATCTGCATGAGAAACCAAACCACCAACTATTTAATCGGACACAGAATTCACACATGTTTTCAATAAAAAAGGGGTCCAATTTTAACACTAGGACAAAAGACACCCATGTCATCAGATGAGATGAAAGATTCAGAACAAAGAATTGCTGTACCTTGATCATCCATCTACTTTGAATTTACGTGCCCTTTTTGTTGCAGGAGATGAAGGAGCATCGGGTGGTCTTCCAGGACCCTACAAATCACAATTATAAAATAAGAAACTCTTTCCTTAAGCTAAGGAAACCTGCAGGGAAAACAGCATATACACGAATGAATATGACAGATTTTAAGACCTTTCTTTTCTGATCCTTTTTGCCAACTCTATCGCCTGTCATAAGATTAAGGAGTAATAATTAGTTCCTCTGCACAATGAGCCTCCCCTTCACTGAATCTGCCAAAACAAATAAGCAAATGCCAACTTCTAAATGATTACCTCCAAAATTCAATGCATCGGGGATAAAAGGGCGGTCTTGATCACCAACACGGCGCTGTTAAACAGATAAATACCAAAATGTAAGTTCTAGTAAGAAAATGGTATAAATGCACGTATCATAACTCATAATATACATGTAACTCTAGTTTATGCACTAAAAATACTCTAAATGTGCAAACTTTTACTTCACCCGCGTATAACGGAGTATAGTGAGCTCCATCCATCTATAACAGTATATAGCTTACATGGAGTACTATGTAGCTAAAAACAGCATGACACATTAATTCCATACCTTGGGTGTCCCTGGTGTATCAGCATATGCGCCATCACGGTAAGATGCTCCGTCCGCTGCTTTGTACTGCAACTAATATTAGCATATAAAGAAAATAAGTTGGTGAAAGGACAAGATAAAAATGAAATGTGCAATTACAGTCAGTGAAGTACCTGCTTCTGGAGATTCAGTAAAGTCAGTATCTCCTTTCTTAGCTCAAGATGCTCTGCACAAACAGCTTTCGTTGGAACCTTTGGTTTCAAATTAACCTGAAAGAGAGAAACCAATTTCATCTTATTCAAATATTAACAACAAAGAAACAAAATGATGATAAGTTTGAACAATATGATAGATGAGTCAGACACATCATCAAACTAGGGCCAGATAAATTCCTAGTTGCTCGAAAGCCTTAATAACTCCTCTTTGCTCTATATAATTTCTATCAATCTGTGAGAAAGGATCTCCTTGCTGATAATAATCCAGTCAATGCATCCTCGAACCAAATTGTATATGTATTACAAACGGACATGTAAGCTTAGACAATAGTAGTGAGAATCAGGCACGGTATGTACTTCAAAAGTAGCAATTCAGCATGATAATAATCAACACCGGGTGAAGCATAGCTCTCAGAATGCATTTTGTGGTCTGGAAGATGATTCAGTTATTTCAAATTGAGAACTTGATAGACGCTTGATTTTTAAGCAGTAACCAATGCAGACTAAGTCACTAATGATGCTTAAGAATGTATACCTCTGCAAATGTATAACTACCTAGACAAAAAGTGCAATTCCTAAGAAAAAGAAATAAGGACAAACCCCAAGATCTTGTAAAGTCTCCTCAACCCGTTTGATGGACCTAGGGCCAGCCGTTGAGTTTGCAGCCTCGACCATTTTTTCTAAAGCAAAAGACCTCAAGTAGACCTGCAACTGAAATGCGTTTACAGTCTTAAGTTAAATGCTCACTGGTCCGAATTTCACAAAAAATATAAAATGAACTTTAGAAGGCATTGGCTAAAAGAGCAGATAACGGTCAGCTATAAGTATTAAACGAAACAAGAGGAAAGATAACATGTTACAAACTATTAAAGCAAGGATACTAGATAACAAGTCACCAAGCAACGGGGAATTCCGAAAGGACAAAGATTTTGAAATTTACCATACGGACAGAGGCTGGAATAGTTGTAGTGTCCACTGCAGCAATTGCTGCAGCAGATGCAGATGGTGATACTTCATCAGGAGCAACATCAGTATGTTCTGCAGCAACATCTGTTGCTGATGGTTTTTCATCTTCTGCACTCTGGAGAGCAATATTTAGAAATCAAATTTATACACTCTAACGGTAACTTTATAGGACAAGCTTGCAATCACTATTATATACAAGCAGCCGAGGGCCGAACATCAAGTTCAGTTTATAAACTACTCATTTTACTATAATGCCATAGAGAGTTGTGATTGCCTGACCAGTGACCACCTCTAGACTAAGTAGATTCAACTAGCAAAATTTTCATTTTACCCTGAACTCGTGAATCAAAATTTGCATTTTGGAACCTTTTCAAAAAAAAATTTATCTTTTAAAAGAGTCAAGCAGGAAGGAACATTTTAACTGAATATAAATGGCATTTATGTTACATCACCTACCATCGTTAATAATGAGGCCAAAATAAAAGATATCTATCAGTTTGGAACGGAACAAATATTCAACAACTCCTAAAAGTCTAGAGTAGTATATCCTACATTTTGCAGGCATGAAGAGGATTTTTGCTCACACCTTACCTTTACATACAATGTATGCATTCTGTTCAATAAGTCCTTGATCATATTAAGCACAACGTTCTAAAATTAGAATTTAGAAGTTGCAGAAGTTTCCAGATAACTAGTTCAAACAAATAACTCACAGATTCTCAATTGAGCTAAGCATATTTAACATTCAAGCTATACAAGGACAAAAAAGCATAAAATATCATCATGTAGTTCATCCTAATAACAGGCTAGAGCTGAAACTACAAATATTCAACATGCGTGACTCATTTAACTACACAATACACAAAAGCCACATTGTGGAGACAGTAAACTCATAACATACCTTAGACAACATACGTAACTCCTGAATTCTTTTGGCTTCAGCAAGAACCTGCAAAACGATGCACACATGATGAAATCACAGTAGAAAACAGAATGACTTTAGTATCATTCAAGGTACAAATTCTAAATGTCACAGAAAAGCTCTTTTCACCAAAATTTTGTAAACAAATTTAAACCTCAGCATCTTTGCGCTCTTGATGCTTAGATTGAGATAACACCATCGATAAAGCACGCTTGCGTTCAGTTTCCTGTTGTGCATTGTATGGTTCCTAAAACATAAAAGAGAACAGACTTACTTTAGTATCATTCAAGCGGAAGAGAAGTACACGGGAAAATGATAGTCTTACTCCAAGTCAAAATCACAAGAAGGATTTAGGAATACCTTCACCAGTGGATGCGCTGATACATCTGCAGGAGTTGGAGCTCTGGCGATCAATAGCGTACGAGATACTGTATGCAAGGAAAAATACAGGAGTCAAATAAAAAGGGTGTGTGAAAGGAGTCTGGCACGTTGGTATCATTAGGTTAGTCAAATACCACAGTAGTACCGATCCTTCAACTCCTCCATGGTCCGAGGCAATGGAAACCTATCGGCTATTACTACAAACCGAAGATCGAACCTTTCACATAGGTCAAACAACGTATCTGTTTCTTCCTTGGTCCATTTCTAGCAAAATGAAAAACCTCGGGAATCATTACACATTTTACATATACATTACAAAAAAAGGAACTTATACAAAGCCTAAGAGTGGCTTTATGAGGTGGACAAAAATGTATAGGCAAAATCATTAAGATATAAAACATGCACAAGATAGCGGAAAGCTCAAAAGATACCTACAGGATTCGTCAAGTACTTCTCATACTCTTCATCTGTATATCTTATAACATCAACCGACTGCAAGATCCACACAAACATAGAAAATTAGGAAGGAGTGAAGAACATCACCAAATCCAAGTGCCAAACACCATTTTAATTGGCAGGATCAAAAATTCAGTTGGGAAACAAATTGGCAATGTTTTTATTCGTGGATTTGCATACCTTATTATACTTGGCGAAAGGGTAATCACCAGTTGGGGGGACACCGTTAACAACTCTGACCTAAAAGCGAAACCAATATTTCATTAGTACTCACTTGTGACAAGGCCACATGTGTTCCCATATTCATTTACCTTGCACCAGAAAAACAAAAAAAAAAGGAAATGGAAGAAAATGAATACCCAATGGTAAAGTTCCAAGTCATCTTTGCGAGCCGAGTTTTTGAAAGACAGCCACTGCCAGGTAACCTGAAGTGACATGGATAAAGACGAATGAAGAATTAAAATGAAGAGCGAATGATCAACACACAGTAAGCTCATAAATATGTGAGGGAACACAACATCAAGCAGCGTAGATACTTTAGAAGCAGGTATGAGGTAATTAAGGAAGAGAATTGTGTAGATTGAAGAGGAAAGACGGACCTTTTCATCAGAAGGCGGTCGCTTTTTGAGTTGAGAAGTGTCAATGGCAGGCATCAAAGGGGCGACTCCGCCAGTAAGCATGTACACCTATTCATTCATGAATTCATGAATTCATTCAACTTAAACAATCAAATTAAACAATACAAAACAAAGAGTCGTAAAATAGCATACCTCGCGAGAAATGCCATCAGGCTTTCGATGATGTTCTTTTGGAGGTTTAGATTTCTTCTCAGGTGGATGTAAATTCCCATTTTTGGGTATTCCTAGTATGTCTTTCGCATCCATTCGATGTTTTCTGGATTACAAATTGGGTGAAATTGAGGAAAGATTGATGCTTTGAATTAGCGCGAGTCAAAATTAGGGTTTATTTTATACCCCAGAAATTGGTTCGAGCGCCAAAAGGGGGAAGAACTCAAATCAACTTAATGCAAAAAAACAGAAAAACAGAAACTCATCAGTTGCCTTTCTTTCCAGCTGACGTGTCAGTTACTCCACGTGTACTGATTTGATTGGTTATATAACATTAATATTAATCCCAGCTGGCATTCTTCAACCTTCCCGGCTTAAAAAGACCGGACGAAAATGGAATAGCGCTGCCGCCACCAAGACCTGACAATAAAACCCCTGCTTAAATGTTTCAAGAGCTCCTTCCATAAATACCCAATTCCACTGGAATCAAGTATCTATCAAGCATCAAGCAAGCATGTTAATTTGGTTAGGAATTGTGTTAATTATACTCTCTGTAATCGCAATTAGATTAGAATCAGCATTGATCTTGGTTCAGAATGGCTCAAAGTGGGTGTCGTCAACTTGAATCTCCGTCGCCATCAAGTCTCCTCATTTAATCGCATTTCACTCCGGAAATCGACTTATCGGTGAAGAAGCAGCCGGATTAATCACTGCCAAACTTATTTCCCGACCTTATTTCCAAACTTTTGATCACACCAAGAGATTTATTGACACTTACTACCTGCCATACCAAATGGACAATGGTACAAGATTCTAGAGGACTTGTGGCTATTAAGGTTGATGATGGTAATTGGTGAGGTTTATACGTTGGAGGAAATGCTGGCTATGGTTTTTCATTATACGCTTGATTTGGCCGAGTTTCATGCCAAGATTAAGGTTTTAGATGCCGTGGTGAGTGTGCCCCCGTATTTTGGGCAGGCTGAGAGGAAGGCGGCGCAATTGGGTGGGGTTAATGCGTTGTCGTTGATTAATGAACATTCTGGAGCTGCATTGCAGTATAGCATTGATAAAAAGTTTGGTTATGATTCTAAAAATGTGTTTTTTTTTTTATGATATGGGAGCTACTAGTACTTATGCTGCTCTTGTGTATTTCTCTGCTTATGATATTAAGCAGTTTGCCAACACCGTCTCTGCTAATCAGTTTCAGGTATATATTCCCAATTCCGAATTCCCCATCTTTTAGTTTATTTCTGAATTCTGACGTGGATTGCTTTTTGCTCATCACATTGTATATAGTTTAACAACTATGGCTGGCTATTAGTTTCTGAAAAGTCCTTCAAGGAGATGAAAATCTGTGTTGGTACACCAATATTTGAGCTTTCACTGTACTTGCCTTCTTTTTTGATCATCTGGCTGTTTGAAAGTTACTTTCTTCTTCCTCACACAAACGACAAAACTAGGCTACCATTAGTGGAAACTTTTAATGGAGATGGAAAAGTCTCTTTTGATAGACCAAGTTCGAGTCTGCCTATGCGCTTGCCTGTTTTGGTCGTGTACGCTATTGGTTACAAGGTTGGATAATCTCAATGATGGTTCATCGGAGGCACTTTATCGAAAGCTGGCCGATCTTCAGGCAAAGGTAATGTTATAAGCGGTGAAATGAGATGGATGATGAATAGTTAGTCTCTCCCTTGTGGTGGCATAAGTAGCTTCTCAGTTCTCAATAATGGGATGTTTGTTTCTAGGTTGCAAATGAAGATAGAATCCCAAAACCAAAGCCAAAGGCAGAGAAACCGGTAAAGAACAGGGAAGAATCTAGTATTCTAGTTCCTCTTCTGATACTTCTGAGGAGGATTTTAGTAAGGAAGCTCCTGTCCTGACAACACTCAAGGCTCAGCAACAAATAATGATACTGTAGAACCTGGGCATGAAGAATTAAAATAATATGCTCACTGGGTTGGCGAAATGCATATGTGATAGGTGATAACAGGCCTGTTTCTCCTCACGACATCCACTTCTGGCAGTTTTCGGACAAAGGTATCTTTTATTTTAATGGTTAAATACCTTACCTTGTATCTGTTCTGGCTCAAAGACTAACAACTCCAATTTCCTAGACTAGAGTCCATATTAGGGAGAACAATGGTAACATTAAGCTTTCATTTGTATTTAAGGACATCAAATTTTGTTAGTAAGTAGCTGATCTACAATACATAGTGCAGTGTGTTAACATCCTACACTTGTGGCTAACATCACCATATAGAGAAATTTATAAGATTGACGTGTTAAAATAGCTTTGAGGTATGAGAGGGGGACTATCCTGTCCTATAAGCCTATGTTTTCCTATGTGCTCGATTCTAAATAATCAGAGAAACAATATATCGTCTGCAGCCTACTTTTTATATTGACTGACTGAGCTTCATATTGAAAATCTGAGATGTATTTCAAACAATTTATCATCTGCAGCCTACTTTTTATATGGAATATTCTACTTTTCCGGAACATAGGAGGAGTAAGTCAATTAGAAACAATATTCTGAACAGTAATATGTAGCCATATAATACATCTGGATCTAATTAGGGCTTTGGGGTTAATGAGAGGGAGCAGTGAAGCAAGCTAGTTTACTTTCACAAGAGATCGAGTACGAGACAATGTGGTCTTGTTATGCATATATTGAAACTCTCACAACCCGTATACTGTTGTTCATGCTTTACTTGTATTGAAAGCATGCATCAAACAAAATACACTAAGCCTATGATATAACAAAACAAGATAAATCAAGTCTTTGCTTGTTTAGAAATGGTCAGGTAGTGATTTAAGAACTGTTAGTCAGGTGAGGAGCATTAAGCAATGCCGATTCCTAAATTCCGAACTGTGGTTTTCAGAGTTGAAAGACAGAGACAGTAGAGTGACAATTTTCAACGAATGGTAATTATTCTGAATAGCAAGTAATCATAAGTAAACATATAAACATGCTGAATATTTAGAGTTGGTTACATGTGTGTAATATTCTTCAGCTCTTCCTCTATTTAGTTCACAAACCAATACTTAATGAGTTTGCAAGACTTGTTACTTATGATTTAGGATATGTTCCAAACAATTAAAGTTTATATGTGTAGAATGTAGATCATCTGATCATATGAGTTTGTGCTAGGGGATATTCAGGGTATTAGGTAGATGTGCTGACGAGCCAAGAATCGCCCTCCACAAAATGAGTGCCAACAAAAGGCTGAGCCTCTTCGTCAGTAAGAGCCCGGGCCCAAGGTACCCTTCCTGTCATGTTAGATCCAGGCCCACTGCATTTGTATTCCCCGTAAAACACTGTCCTGCATCAATTTATTAGTAGCACAGAAGGTGGAGTTAGAAGTGGTTGCACGTAGGTGAATGGTAAATTAGTGAAGAAATGAGAGGATCGGAGGGAGAAGAATATACAAATTTCGAAGAGGGTTGCCCCAGTTGCTCCAGGCTTGAGGGAGCACAAGTTTGTCGAGGAAAGTGAAAGTGAAGACGACCCTAGAGTAATCTCCCCATGCCCTTCCCAAGTATACAAGTCCACTCCCAGTCACGCTGCAGTCCTTGAATGAAAAACCACTTGACATTGATGATGGGCTCCTCTTTTGGGCAGTTACTGAGGCCACCTTCTTTGTTATTGAGTTGAGTGTGCAGTTCTGTCCAGGCCATACATAATATCGAATGACACAGTAAATACTTTTGACCTCACCTGTTGCATTGCAGTGGACTGGAAAACATAACGATGAGGCAAACAAACCTGATAGAAGGATCTTCCATAGCCAAAGATAAAGTCAACAGAGCCTTGAATAAAGCAATTGCGAAAATAGTGAAGGCCTTTGTGGTCGTAGAGGGTGTCTTGTGAGCCATAGAAGCGACAGTTATAAAAGGCGGCTTTGTTTCCTGATATCCTTAGAGCTACGGCTTGCTCCCCTGTCCTACCTACTTCATGTGGTGCTGTGTTCTACATGGAGTGCCATTTACAAGGACACAATTAAATGAACATACTCCTGTCCTACCATACAATCTATCTATATTATAGAAAACAAAGAGCAGCGGCAATAAACAAGTGTTGAGTTGAGGGGGTACCTGAAAAATGATATTAAGAGCGATGAAGTAATCGGAGTCGATGCCAACGGTGGCAGTCTGGAAAGTGTTGAAAGTAGAGGCGTCTCGAGGGGTGATAGAAGAGGCAGTGTCATTTCCGGTGATGGTGGGTGGGTTGTTTACGTCCCCCACAAAGCTTATGAAGGGCTTTATTTTTGGAATATGTATCTTCTCCCTTGAACATTTTTGTATCATGTCAAACTTGAGAATTTCTTATAATATTTTTATCTTTTTTTTGGGTAAGTTTAATTTAGTCCGTACTTGTTTGATACTTGAATTTGTTAGTTGTAAGTTGTGCAAGTGTATATCCATGAAGTAGATGCAAATGTTAGTTGTTTTAACAAATAACAATAGACCTACTTTACGTTAGCATTAAGGCTTCCCGAAATTCTGGAAATGCTGAAGCTATGACTGGTTAGTTGTTATTTTGGAGAATTTACAAGATTTGTGGATGATTAGGTGAAGATTGAAAGCGATAAAGAAATACTTCCATTGTGTGACTGTAATTATTGCTATAATTTGCGTATCTGCATGGCCCTATTAGCCTATATAATATAGAGACATGCAAAATGAGTGTAAACATAGTTTAATTTAGCACTAATCATCTCGATCATACTGGACATGACTCATTGCATGAGGCTCCATTGGCTAAATGGTAATGCTGTAGTAGTCAGAGTACATATATAGGAGACTGCCTAACTTCTCAAATCAAATGTTTACATCTAAACACATATCCACTACTTAATATGTATTGCCTTAATCGCAATATTTGATTTATTTGGCTTGGTGATAATTTACAAGTATTTTATATGAAAAGTAAATAAATGAATAAGACGAATGAGGGAGTATATATATGTATGTAGTAGCATACCTATAAAGACCAGGAGCGATATGAAGAAGGAATCTACGCGTGTTGTAGGAGGGAATGGTATTGAGTGCTTGGGCAATGCTAGTATAATCACCACTCCCATCTTGGTTAATTATCAACCTTGTTGGATTAGACTCCGCATTCTGAAGCCTCACATCCAAGACCACCTTGGGAGTGACTTGTTCCAGAGTCACCCTCCTGCTCCTCCGGTCATGCTTTTCAACGTTCCACTGTAACCATTCTTGGTAGTTTAACTCATTTGTAGCACTCGATATTTGGAGCTGCAAAACAAGGAAAATGGATAAGAGAGGCAGTATCATGATGATAAAATTAAATGATAATTGTAGATTTGTAGGTAGGAGCAGTGACTAGTGAGGGTTAAGAAGTTGAGTATGGATAAACTTGTATTTATATTATAAAGTGTAGTAGTTGTAATGGTGTATACTACGTATGTTATATGCTAGTATTAAGCGAGAGAGCATTATGCACTATGCAGTAGTAATCGTAGATGAGATAATGGATCCAACCTTGCAATATACAATACACTAGTCCTATAATTAATGTCCTTATACTCCTTATTACTTATACTTGATGACATCATAATCTACGTCATCCTTGCTTCAATTTTAAACCATTTTATTTTATTTTTTTCTTATTTATTTGTGAATATATTGTAAATTTGTAGTAGCACGAACGTGTGAGTATATGTCATAACTCATGTGTATCATCATTCATTCATTCATGATTGATTGATTAATGTCTTAAGTAATTAACCAAATTTGCAATGCTTCATTTTCCAGTCCGTAAATTTGTGTAGATTAATTTAACAAAAAATGACAAAATAGAAATGTAAGTATTGGAATTGGAATGCATATTGCATAAATGCATAGTGGTGGGACTAAAACAAAACAAAATGGAGGTAGAGACGTCCTTAGAGGGCCACCCTATAAGGTAATAAGGTGAGAGAAGAAGAGGAAAGACAAGGCAGATAATCAAAGTTGGGTGTAAGTCTGTAACCCATCTCATTTTGCCTTCTTCAACATTAACCATTCAAATTCATCATCATCATCATACATCATACATCCAAAACTACTACACCAATGCCGCCAGATAATATGCAATATGCATGTGCGCTGCTACCTACCACCTACAGTATTAACACTAGGGCTTTATTCATTCTATCACCATTGCTTTTATTCAACTTATCATTCAACTCCACAGTCAAGCCAGATGCGCATTCAATCATCTCAAGTTTTGGAACTAGGAAGCAACAAATAGGACATGCAATTAACATAAATTTACTGTCCGTCCCCTTTGTTCCCAAATTTTTAAATCAGAATTACAATAAACACCTCACTTTAGACAGCGTTTTCGCACACATCTCAAACGACTCCCTTGCATAATACACAGATTGTCCGATTACAATGACCAAATAAAATGATTTCACATACACAATAAACTCATAGTATTATACTTGATACAGCACTGCTCATTACATCATTACATGATAGAACAAGCACCAGGATTCTCATCACTAAACGCGGTGGTGTACCGGACCTCAGTGGAGCTCATGCGAGCTAGCTGGTTAACCTGTTGATCATCGGCCCTCCTCACATAACCGGCAGGTGCTCTGCGGTCATAAACCCCGGCGGCATAAGGGTGAGCCACCACATCATACGGCACGTAAGGCCACAGCTCTGCCCTCTTTCCTGTCCTATGCTTAACACGGGCCACCACCTTGTTCGGCTCCACATAACCTGTTACTGTTAGTTTGCTCTGTTTAGGCTCGATGTCCACTTGTGTCACTCCCTTCATCCCTTCCACAGCCCTCCTCACCTTTCTCTCGCATCCTTCACAATCTATCTTCACCTTAATCTCTACCGTCTGACAAACAAAGTCACTTTGGAGTTAGGAATGGCCTATTTAACATACACAAATCAATACCAAGCACATTGAGATAACTAAGGCTCTAAGAGGACATATTATTGCGCGGTCCAGCACAATTGTTCCATAGTTGGATGTTCAAATGGATTCTAGAAAGAAGCTGTAGCTCACAGACCGCTGTTGAATTTGAATATGGAGAATTAAGAAATGGAACAAAGCGCATCCTATATGCCTATGGTGTTAAGGATCAGCATTCAGCAGGTGATATTATTTCCAACGGTCAGTAACTCAAAATGCTATGCTCCAATACAACTTGTAACAAGTCATGTTTCCATTTAGATTAGGTTCATAATCGAACATATAAGCAGCAGGCGCGTTTAAATGAGACTCCATAAAAGTTCTAAAGCGAAACAAAGTTTGGGAGCTGTCTATAATCATAAAGTGAATGCATTTGGGTTGATGGGCACATGAGAATTAATAAGCAGATATAAAAGACACAGGTCCTTGTCTTAGTGAGTAAGGAAGCCAAGTGCAAAGAATATTGACAAGCAATGAGACAGAAAAGACAAAGATATTTGATCACATGTACAAATGGACATTAATTAATGATCAAGTTGCTAACTTACTAAGCAATCAAAACCTAAGTCGGACAGTAATAATAATGCAAAACTTTATAAAAGGGGTGGTAAATGGTAATGATAAGTCAGGAAATATAAATGACAGAATAAGGTAGGGATAGACATCGTGTATAAAAGATTATGTATGCGCAATAGGGTGGTAATCTGTGTATGGAGGATCCATCTCTGTGGCCATTAAAATGATTGTTAAGATGAAAAGTTGAGAAATTGACATTCCCAAAAAGTTGGAAAAGGGGGCGCAAGGTACAAGGTAGTAGACTAGTATGGCGGGCTGGGAAATGGGAATGATTGAAGAGAAATGGTGTGAAGGAAGATGAAGGGATGGAAGCAGGAAGAGGTAAGTAAGGTAAGCTAAGCTAAAGGGGTTGATGTAGAAGTAGAGTATGAAGTTATCCATGTTCCTGAAAAAGAGTATAGAGAATGGAAGGGGGAGAAGTGAAGTTGTAAAGTAGTGATTTGAAGGCAGATCTGAAACATATGATTTGGTGAATAGGAAATGAGTAGCCATGGCATGGGAGTGTAACATAAACATAAAGAAGAGCGAGCTGAAGAGCTAAGAAGAAGAAGAAGCAGAAGAGGATGGATGATATACCTGTAGCATCTTGCGTCTGTTGTGGCGGTGGCTGTGACCACCTCCGCAATCAAAGTACTCTGCTAGATGATCCAAAGCTCCCATCTTTCCTTCTTCTCTTTTCTTTCTTTCTTTCTTTCTCTCTTTCTCTCTTTCTCTCTTCTCTGTGTGTGTCAAATCACTCAAGGAAGGAAGAAAGGAAGGACGGACGGGATATTCTGTCTCAAGTATACTAGTCTTACCACTTTACCCCTTTAATTTTGAGAGTAGAGGCTACGGAGTATATCATTGATTCATGAATATCTTTATCAACTGCCAAGTCATTAAAGTATCATAGTCAATGACTCATAGGGGTTTTCTCAGATCCTACCATTTTAAACCACCCACCGACCTCTTTATTTTTCTTTTCCATATTTATTACTCCCGCTTAGACAAAATAAAACTATACACCAAGTAAGAGAAACTATTAACTTATAAAATAACACTTATTCTTGTTTCACAGTTCACACATAAAATGGATGGTCGTTTGAAACAAAGATTTGTGATAAAATGAAATTGGGAAATTCTACATTGTTCTCTAGCCTTTTAGAAATTCTATGATATCCATCAATTTTATACTATAGTTTATATCATGATCTTACTAGTTGTCTTTATTAACTTAATTTGCCAGTTGATCAATTACTACAGTCATGGAGTCATCAACTACTCATTAACACATCCGCATAAGTGTTAGCTTATCCAATTATCCATTAACTCGCTTAATAATCAATCAATATTTCTAAATATGCACAAATTTTTCATTATTGTTTTAAGCTTTTTTAAAGAGGTATTAAAGGACAATTGTAATTGATTATATTTAATATGTGATGATTATTGTAAAAGAAGGTGATATAATGTTAAATTGTTAACAAATGGGATTTAAGGTTAAAGGCGATTGTTTGAGAGGTAATGAACGAAGAGACAGTTGAAAGAGGTTCTTATATAACTGAAATAAAGAGTTCAAGGGTACACCGAGAAGTAGAGGATGTAACATATAAAACATAACAATTAAAGGGTACGAGACTACTAGATATAATTTCCCAATAAAATGATTTGACTATTTTTCGATTGCTCCCTCTATCTTCTTCACTTGTTAACTCTTGAACTAGTTTTACGCCCGTGCAAAAAATGCACGGGTTTATTAAACCGGAAAAATAAAAATGAAAAGGCGAATATATTTAATAAAAAATACGAAGTATAATTTTAATATTGCAGATATCGATCTAAACAAATAAAAAGAATTTATACGCTTAACTTAGACGTAAGTAAACAACGCACTTGCTCACATTATAAAATTATACAAATTCTTATATAGGACGACATTACCGGTTTAAGTTTAGGACGGATCAAATATACATATGTAGCATGAATCAAACAAAAAAAAGCATTATGCATGGCGAAAATAAAATAGTTGTCCTATAAGTCTATAACCCATGGGGAGTGATAATCACTTGTTTTAAATTTAAGACGGATAATAGCCGGTAAAAATATATATAGATTTTAAAAATTACACTTAAGGTTTAAATTCTAAGTTCATAATCATCGTAATGAACCCAAATTATTATTAGTATGATTCTCTAACTACCAAAAAACTCCGACCATATAATATACGAAGTAAATCTTATCTATTTTATGTACATTTAAGACGGAATTACATAATTTCGTGATTTCCAATTCTCAACAATTTTAATTTGTTAATTTCCAGTATTTAAATGTATTATTTTTTGCCAATTTATATATTATTATATTTGATATTCACTTTTTGTTTCTGTTTTATACTCATTGTCACTCACTTTAATCGTTTTATTAGTGCATGTTAAATGGAGTATTAACAATTTTTTTAATCTTTGAATATACTATATCTGTAAAGTGTAGGCGTCTCAATCATATTATTATATTTAATCTATACCTTTAATTTATGTAAAATTAGTTAACTTATTATCAATGATCATTAAAGATTTGATTTTTACTGTTCAAATTGAATAGTTAGAATTTCGGAAGATTTCATATTCGATGTGTAATTATAGATTGTAACTTATTTAATTAACGAAAGTAGTGAGAAAATTAAATTGAAGTAATTAATTATGTAAATGAACATGGCGGACCCCACATTGATTAATTTTTTTTTCTTTTCTTAATTTCCATCGACCAATGGGAGCTCTTTAAATTCTATCCCTTTTATAGTAAAGGGATACCTACACACCTACACTTACCTTTTACTCCCTCTATTCCGGTCATCTGTTTACCCTCACTTTTGGCACGAAGATTAAAAAAAAGGGAGGAGACCATATAAGAATAGTGTTATTAAATGAGAAATGGTAAATAATGAAATTAAATGACCAAATAACCTATTAAAGACATGTATAATATTAAAAGGTAAATAAATAAATGGGACACTTTAAAATGAAAATGATAAACTAAATGAGCCAAACGGAGTAAGTACAATTTATTTTGTACTTGATAGATTAAGTGACTTGATATACCTTTTCATTTATTTAGCATTTATGATTATTTGATACTACTCGTTGCTATTATTATTGTTTTCGTTATTTTTGCTATTATTACGGTTACTTTCCATATTCCTGTTGATTCTATGATTTTTCGTCGACTATCCTCTTTGGTATTACTCCTTTCGTTTCAATTAATTACTTACATTTATTTTTGCACAAGTATTTAAAAAAAATGGTAGAGAAATGGTGAGTGTACAATTTGAAAGTTTGATATTGTAATTGTTATGTGAAAAGGAGGAGTAGAATATAGTGAGAAAAGTGGAATTGGAAATGGGGCAAAGTTGGGCCAAAAAAGAAGAAGGGTAATATGATGGAGAAGTAGAGGATGTAGCAAACTGATAATCTGGAAGCCTTAGACATTGGTTACTTGAGTTGAGAGTTGAGGCCCATTATCTCAACTACCACTGCTCCTCTGACTCCTCTTCCTCAGTAATCACTAATCAGTAGGACTAATTCACTCTATGCTCTCACAATTCACAAACTTACTCTCTCAAAACTCAAAACTCAATCCCCAACTTCATTATACGGACTATATTATACTGTATCAAATCTAATGAAATCAAATAAGATGTTGTCCAAACATATGTTAATGCAATATGTCTAACACCAAATTTACACGAATTGTTTCCGTTGCAATTTACGGCCTTCTTTTACATATCATGAAATTTACACGAATTGCTTCGGTTGCAGTTTACACCTATCTTTGTTAAATTTTGAATTTGTTCGATTTTATGATCTCCGCTCAATAAAATACTACTGAATACAGAATACTGATGACTTAATTACATATGTATCATATCTTGTCATTTCCGTTCATGGAAGCATTGCTTTGTCCTCTTCATTTTTTCCACGTTATTCACCTCTTATACTTTAACATTAAACTTCTAAAATTAACAAATTGCGGGGATAGCTCAGTTGGGAGAGCGTCAGACTGAAGATCTGAAGGTCGCGTGTTCGATCCACGCTCACCGCATTATTTTTTCGTATTTTATTTATTCTCATTGTTGCTGGTTATTTATTCCCATTTGTATCCCTGCATTGTTCTTCCCTTGATTGTGATAGTTTGCTATAGGTATAGGAATGCTATGGCCTATTGCTACGGCTATGGGTGAATATTATTTAATTACCCAAGCACAAAAAACAAAAGATTTGCTTTTCTCTAATTTGACAAAGAATTATGTCCACATACTGAGAAAAGCAAGATTGTAGACAAAATGATTTCATGGCAACTTTGTAAAGGAAGGGATGGACATGAGGGGCTAAGAAATTAGCAGAAAAGAAGGTCAACAATCCATCTTTATTACACCTTACCAGGCCACACTACCCACTTATGCTCTACTATTATTGCTTGGTTTACCAAACACTGGTGGTACTTACTTCAAGTACGCATGCGCTAAGTGAAGACTCCATATCATGTCACCCGCTCTGTACATGTTTAGGTGTTTAGGATTGGAATACCTCCATCTTGTGCTTGTCTTAACAGCTCGCTAAATTCGGAGGAAAACAGTGCAGGATATAGATAGCATCATAAATTAGCGAGACTAACTATCATGGAGTACAGAGTCTAGTCTCTACGCAGCATCTTTGAAGCTAGCTTTGCTTTCATGTGATGGAAAATACTGAATCCTATACATACAGTCTTAAAGGAGTGATTTGTGACAAGTATGTAGGGTGTTGAGAGCCTCTTGTTTTGCCATCATTAAAGTTGCTACATACATTATTTTAAACAAAGCTGAGAGGTCGATTCTGCAAACGCACAATCCAATTATGGTTCAACCCAATCATAACATACATTCTACCCCTCGTTACTAGTCTGTATTTGATCCATAAAAGTGTGATGATAGAATGAGTGGCTTAAATTGGATGAATCATTGTTTTGAGATAGAACAGTAATTCATTAAGAGGCAGCTCGTAATCTGATTAAATTTGAAGTCCTTCAGAGTTACTTAGATTATGAGTATAAGTGTATGATAAATAAAAAAGGAGAATGGTTGGCGTGAGAAGAAATGTATGTATCCCGGCCACATGCCATGCCATGGGATCTGCGATTCTGCATGCATATAACATATTATATTGCATCTGCCTCTCTTTCTTTCTTTCTTTCTTTCTGTGTAAATTGTAATGTAATCAAGATTATTAAATTTCAGAGTTGACTATGACTAATATTAACCACAATTAAGCAAGTATTCCAGTTGGGAAGATGATGCCCCTCCTCAATCTAGCATTCCATCACCATCTGATTGCCATTTAATTTGCAAACCACCACGCCACTCGTGTCTATGGCTACGACAGTCGACACATACACTACCTGCATGCTGCATGCTGCATGCTTGCGATGCTTCTTAGACCTGGAACTCTTTACTCTAACTCTTAAGACTGTGCAAAGTGCAAACATAACATCAACTACTTTAATTTCTTCATTTATTTTTCACCACCCCCTTTTTACTTAATTTTATTTACCTTTGTTTACCCCTATTCCTATTTCTTTTAAAATGATTAAGTAGCTCCCATCCATTGCTAATTCGTTAAACGTAATTAGGCTTGGTTATGTAAGCATCAACACGTCGATGTCGACAAAGTCTGTTGATTTGATATCCACCGTCTTTAGCCTCCTTCAACTCTTATCTTCCTCTTTAATCTATATACTATATAATTACAAGATTGACTTTCTGCAAAGATGAGATCACCTGATTTTCTACATATACACTTTTAATAAGAGTTGATTATTATATGATGACTCTTAATTGACAGGGCGTATAGTATTATGAAAATAATAAGGATATTATTTAGATTCTGATGAGGTTCCTTATTATGTCACAAGTATTTTATATACATCAACGGCAGTGAAATGGCTGAGTTGAATGGAGCTGAAGTATATAGATAATTGAGATAAGTGGAATTTAAAGGAGGTGAAAGTATAGAGGAGGAGAATGTAGGCTGGTATGAGTGTATGAGAAATGTATGCTAAAATGGGAGTCTGTTGACCCAGAATGCGAGTTTATGAAGCCATTTTGCAAGTCAGAAAGTAGCCAGCCTGGAGTTGCTCACAATTTTGATTATATGGAGTTGTTTAAATATAGTATTACTGGAGTTGTGATTAATTATAAAGCAAGCACATAATGAGTTGCAAGATTGTTAATTAAGCAGTAATAATAGGTGGCCTGTACTATACATATTACATACGTAGCATTGATATTTACAGTACTTGTTTGTTTAGACACTACACTGTATATATATTATACTGTAATTCGTAGGAGTAGTAGTATAGTTTTGTAGGAGTAGTAGTATAGTTTTATAGTATATTATCCCGTCCAACTTGGTGTCACCCGCCAGTTTGTTTTTTTGTGGAAATCAGCTTCTTTCCAATGCACCCTCCTCTTTTTATCTTCACCTGTTTATTTCTTTTAATAACCGGCCTACCAATTATCAATAATGATGCATGTGTTTTGTATTATACTACTCCTATCATCTAACAATAATACTAAATCATACCCCATTTTGTTTTCAATACAATGAATCAACAAGAAGCAACTAATCTAGGACATGGAATTGATGGAATTCAGGGCAACTTAACTAACTAGAATATGATTTCTTATTTCTTTGTCGATTTAAGCCTATGACCTGAATATATAATTTATTAATAATTAATAATTAATAATATGCACGAAATGAGCAAATCCTATGTGATGGAGTCATGAGTCATGGCCCTCACCCAACCTCCTTTATTACTTTAGAAGCATTATATATTTGGAGGTTTGGTTGCTAAGTTCAGCTCATCATCAAATCAAATAATTCAAATAATTAGGTTTAAGAGAAAAGCCAAGAAAGACGAAAGGCCAATTAATAGTTAGTTCATAACATCAGCAGCCTAAAAGGTTTCAGAGTTGAAGTTAGTGTTTGGTGGCATTTGCTGCTGCTGCATCATTGCATCTTACACTTCCTTTATTCCCTGCTGCTTATTTAAAATATCATCACAACCTCCAGCCTCCAGCTTGTATTGCTATATAGCCTTTCTAACTCTCTACTTCTACTGGAATATACTCCTCACCTTCCTTCTAATTTTGACTTCATCTTACCACCTTTCTACCTTTTCTTCTATACTCTCTTTATTATTTATTTATATTCATTATTATTATTATTATTATTATTATTATTATTATTATTATAAAGTGTTGGAAAATCATGTAATTTATCGATATATCTGGGATCAGTAGTCAGCTAAGCATTGTTGACTCATGTAAGTAAGTGGATCCATTGAGTCTGCTAAGGAAGTAGAACCTTTGTTTACAGTGTGAAATAGTATTAGATCTTGAAGCAATGGAGGAGACATTCATACCATTCCAAGGGATCAAAAATGACTTAAAAGGGAGACTCATGTGTTACAAGCAGGATTGGACGGGTGGATTCAAAGCTGGATACAGGTTTATTATATATACTTACTTCCTTTGCAACTTTCATGTTTTTTCTTTTCTTCATCAATCATGAATTCATGATGATGGTGATGATCACTTATAAGTTGCAATCTTCATTATTCCAGGATTCTAGCTCCTACCACATATATATTCTTTGCTTCTGCAATCCCAGTCATTTCTTTTGGAGAGCAGCTTGGGAGAAGTACAGGTACTACTTACTTTCTCATCTCACATACTTTTTCCCATAATGTACTAGGATTTGCTTACTTCCTCGATTACACCAACATATAGATCATCAAATTAGTAATGCTTCACTTTACATTTATCACATGACATCAATTGCAGATGGAGTTCTATCCGCAGTGCAGACGCTCGCATCCACTGCACTTTGTGGCATTATACACTCAATTATCGGAGGTCAACCTCTGCTCATCCTAGGAGTTGCAGAACCCACTGTCATAATGTACACTTTCATGTTCAATTTTGCCAAAGACCGCGCTGGTTTGGGTCGTAATCTCTTCTTAGCTTGGGCTGGATGGTCAGTGTTTACTGATACCGTTACTAACTACTATTTAATCTCTTCTTAAAAATACCTGTAATTGTTCCTCATACCATTTCCAACTTGTCTCAGGGTGTGTGTTTGGACGGCAGCCCTATTGTTCATTATGGCAATCTTAGGGGCTTGTTCCATTATTAACCGATTCACCCGTTTGGCTGGAGAATTGTTTGGTCTTCTTATAGCTATGCTATTTATGCAGCAAGCAATTAAGGTATTAAGCCTTAAAAGCAACTCCTATTCGACTTGGTACTTTTTCAAATTGAAACATCAGCAATTGTGTATCCACTTACTAAGAAGAGTGCAAATTGCCAACCGATTGTTTCTACTTCTTATTATGGAATTGATACGTGATGATTGTCTTAGGGGCTAGTGGAGGAGTTTGGCATACCTGAACGAGAAAATCCAAAAGCAATAGAGTTCATGTCTTCGTGGAGGTTTGCTAATGGGATGTTTGCCTTGGTCCTCTCATTCGGACTTGTGCTCACAGCGTTAAGAAGCAGAAAAGCGCGGTCATGGAGATATGGAGCGGGTATGCAAAAGTTCCTGCTTATTCTTTCTAAACCAAAACATTGCATATATTGCCAGGCGTAAATTCATGGACGTGCGTCTTCCTTTTTCAGGTTGGGTCCGGAGCTTGATAGCAGACTATGGAGTCCCATTAATGGTTCTGGTTTGGACAGGTGCTTCCTACATACCATCTCAAAGTGTACCACATGGAATACCTAGACGTCTCTTCAGCCCAAACCCATGGTCTCCTGGTGCATATGAGAACTGGACAGTCGTCAAGGTTGGTGTCAAATTAAGCTTGTCTAATATTAAATGCAAATGATTTCAGGCTACAAAATACTACTACTTACTGGCACTGGCTCATCATGACAGGATATGCTGAATGTTCCAGTAATGTACATAGTAGGGGCTTTCGTACCAGCAACCATGATTGCAGTGCTTTACTATTTTGATCACAGTGTAGCATCCCAGCTTGCTCAGCAAAAAGAATTCAATTTGAGAAAGCCACCTTCTTTTCACTATGACTTGCTTCTTCTTGGTTTTATGGTATCCACCACCTCTTTTCATCTTCGTTTTCCCTTTGCTTCTTTCTTGTTTATTTCCGAGGTACTCAACTCTCAGCTCCATTTTCCTTGTGCGTAGACATTACTTTGTGGTCTTCTCGGTATTCCCCCCTCTAATGGTGTCATTCCTCAGTCTCCTATGCATACAAAGAGCCTAGCTACCCTTAAACACCAGGTAATTTCTCCAAAAGCACAATTAAAACAAGGAGTGCAATGTATAATCGACATTAGGGGCTTTGATCAACAATCGACAAATTTTGTATCCAGCTTCTCAGGAACCGGCTTGTCGCAACAGCTCGGTCTAGCATGGGAAAGAACGCAAGTCTGGGAGAGCTATATGGAAATATGCAAGAAGCCTATCAGCAGATGCAAACCCCTCTTGTTTACCAAGAGCCTTCAGCTCGAGTACAATTCTTCAACTCATTCTCATTGCCTAGATCATCTAGTTAAGTTAGCATGAAATAAACTTGCTTGAGCAAAATTATTGTTGAACAGGGGTTGAAGGAGCTAAAAGACTCAACCATTCAAGCTGCAGCAAGTATGGGACAAATAAACGCACCTGTAGATGACAGTGTGTTTGATGTGGAGAAGGAGATTGATGAGCTACTGCCAGTTGAGGTTAAAGAGCAACGCGTGAGCAACCTGCTTCAAGCAACGATGGTAGGTGGATGTGTTGCAGCCATGCCTATTCTAAAAATGATCCCAACATCTGTACTTTGGGGTTATTTTGCTTTCATGGCCATTGAAAGCTTACCCGGCAACCAGTTTTGGGAAAGAATCCTCCTCTTGTTTACAGCGCCTAGCAGGCGTTACAAGTAAGCCCCTGCTCACTTGAACATATTTTTGTATTGCTGGGGGTTTTGGTGAAAGAATGTGAAGTCATTGATGAAAGTCGTAATTGCAGAGTCCTGGAAGATTATCACGCGACTTTTGTGGAGACGGTGCCTTTCAAGAGCATTGCTTTATTCACCATATTCCAGGCATTGTATCTGGGAGTGTGTTTCGGAATAACATGGATACCAATAGCAGGGGTGTTATTCCCTCTGATGATCATGCTATTGGTTCCAGTGAGACAATACATTCTGCCAAAGTTTTTCAAAGGAGCCCACCTTCAAGATTTAGATGCAGCTGAATTTGAAGAGTCGCCTGCTCTGCCATTCAATCTGGCAACGGTATTACATTACTACACTTTGATTTTGATTAATAGCACAGTGGTACTTTAGTCGGTCTGAATGTACAAATCTGACATCTGAAACAGGAACTGGAGCTCGCGTCAGGAGCTACACTTGTTGGGGATGCTGAAATATTGGATGAAATGGTGACAAGAAGTCGAGGTGAGGTAAGGCGCGTTTGCAGTCCAAAAGTAACAAGCTCGACAACAACACCAGCAAGGGAGATGGGAATTCATAGCCCGAGACGAGCAGCATATAGTCCTCGGGTGGGTGAGCTTAGAGCACAGTTAAGTCCCCTATCTGGTGTCAGTGGAGCTTACAGTCCGAGCTTGACACAATCTCGGTCATCAAATCTAGGAAAAAGTCCTGCAACTCCAACAAACAAGTAATTTGTACTTTGTAGTAGGGTGGGTGTATTTGTTTTTTGGCAGCTTTGTCTCCTTGGTTGAAAATTGAAGGAGATGTTAATTGGGCATATTGTTTATTGTATTAGGCTATAAGTATAACTAAACTAAAATGGGTTGTAATCCTATTAATTAAAGGAATATGTATAATCTTCCTAGTCATCTATATTCACAAACTCTGTAATTTCATCTCTTTTTCTCCAACGAATTAAGAACTCGTACTCGTACTCTTGCTCGTAGCGCTGCATAGTTGTCGAGTTGTAATGTGAAGAGACGGTAATACGAGTGTTGGAGCAGTAAAAATGTGCGTATTAGAAAATGGAGAAACGCCCTTCCTACTTCCTGCAATCACGGTAGTGTGAATTAGACAGCTTTGGATTATTTGAGAAACAGAGTATAAGAAATGAGTGTATAGGTAATAGGCGAGGCCTATATTCGCGGTACATTCAGCTCCACTATGCATTGTCTATGGCTTTCTAATTCTCACAATCATCAATGCCTTTGACTATTTCTATTTTCTATCCATCATAATAATCATCATCATCGTTGTCATCATTATTTGAGCATCTCTAAACTTTTAGGTTGGCATCTATCAGCTATGTTTTATGATTCAAAGCGTCTTGAATCTTGATTATAACCAACACTATCCATCGAAGTTGAAGACGGATGATGCCTCTCACAATAAGACAAATGAGAAGGTAAGTGGGAGGATGAAGCACCCCATGAATAGTTCCACTTGCATATTGTGAGAAGAGAATTATCCGTCTTAAACTATGACATATAATACTAATACCTGTTTTCAATGAGAATTTGTGTTTAAGATTAACACATGTAATGAGTAATGACCCGTTTCCAACACCAAATCCTCCATTACTGAATCCATCACTCGATTATACTACTGACAATCGACATGAAGCCGTGCGTGATAGGAGATGGTCATCATTGTGATAACTACAACACAATGACGTGCAATCCAAAGTTAGAAAGTACTAGTGTCATTTGTGCAGCAAAAGTTGAGAAATAAAAGAAAAGAGAGATTAAAAGAACACCTTTTTTAATAGTATGAATGGGAAAGCAATGGACAAAATTTGATGTGGAGGATAAAGAAGTTGAATCGTATAGAGAGTAAAGACCCTACAAACTTGATTGCAGCAAAAAATTGAGAGGGAAGTGCAATGTTGGACATATCTGATAATACATCCATTTCACATAGCATTTGACCTATCGACTCTTATTGTTTTTTCTTCTTTGCTTTGCTTTGGTTTGCTTTGGTTTGGTTTGGTGGATGTCGTACCCTTATTCTCTTTCAATCATAACCTACCTCCGTCTAGGATTCATTTTCAGATCTTTGTCGTCGTGCGTTATTTAGTGCAACCAACTCCCTACAAAATACAAAATAGACTTATCATAATTTCATAATGGTGGGGAACGTCTGTTTCGATTTACAGGAGCTCATACAGGGTTGGTTATACATGAGTTGAGCCGACTCAGCAAGCTCTCTAAAGTGTTTCAATCAACTAATCTCAACCCCAATCTTATCCAAGCAAAGCACAACCTTTGTTCAATCATTCAATCTCACGCTCAGCTCAATCCTAACTCTGGACTTCATATTTATCCATCCATCTTCATCTTCATTCAAGCATCCACTTTTTAGAGAACGATGAGTAGGATCACAGTTCATGCCACCTTGCCAATTTGAAATAACTGAGCATCTCAGAAACCTCACTTGCTTCTTGAAAAAAGGGGTTACCTCCCATGGCATGCGTAATTCAAAATCGTCACTTAACAATGGCAGCCTCGCCAAAATCGAGCACAGAGTTGGTGATTTTTCCATACAAATATTCAAAGAAATTAGCCAATGTACACAAGTAATTGCTACACATAACATTGCTAGGGCAGTAAGGCCACCACCATAACACTAACCAACCAGATTGGACTTTGATAAAGCCAGATATAGAGACTAGAGTACCTTTTAACCGGCGAAGCTTTCATCAAATCTAAAGCTAAAACCAATATACCAAACCTAGTGACAATGGATTTCAGAATCCAGCAAGTTCGCTTAAGTGCGCTGCTTCCTGTCAGCATCTTCGTCATCTTCATCAGAGTCCCCACTTTCACGGAAACGAGGATTTTTCTCCTGCATTTGTCAATGCGAAAATGCCAGTGATTATTCATAATTTAACGCACAGGGAAAAACACATGGTCATGTAACAAAACTTATTGCATTTAGTAATTTTGTCCATATCACCAAGAAATCTACAGAAAAGTTGGAATGGATCAATACTTCAGTAGCTCTACTCTCCCTAGTCAGCCGCGCACTATAACCCCCACTTTCATAGTAGCAGCACTGCTGCTGTGGTCGTCATTTATTGGGATTCGTAGTGCGAGGTTAAAAAACTTCTGAAATAACTAAAACTCACCGGTCTAGATTCATGATCAGAATTCCTGCGAGGTTCACGGTCAATTCTCTTCGACATTACAGTGGGATGACGTTCATCCTCCCTATGCCGCTTTCGATTGTAATCTGTTACAGTCACAACAAAAGGTGACATTAGGAACAAAATAAAAACATCCTCCTTTTTCGGTTGTAAGACATCGAGGGGAAAAAAATACAGTGACTACCTCTACCCTGTCGGTTGTAAGAACCTCCATGACCGTGGCTCCTTTCCTGTCTTCCATCTGCATAAAGATGTCCAAATAAAAAGAAAATAAAAAAGCAACTAGCTAAAGGCTTGCTTTTTAAGACATAAAAGCACAGCTAAAACTTTATCAATCGAGCACCGTGTTCTAAGCTCGATTGTCAAGGACTAGTCTAATTTGCAGGGTAAATTGTGGAGGAATCTCCTACGTAAAGTAACTGCTAGAGCATTTAGATGTAAAAGGTTTTAATAGACAACCTTCATTGAGTAACCTGATTAGCAGCATATCAGCCATTACCAAACATAGGGTTCAAAAGGCAAGAGGCAAACGGAGGTGACAAGGATCGGGAGACAAAGGTGCGTACATCATGCACACAAGGCACACTGTTTTGCAAACAAAATTTTATTGTTTTGCAAACAAAATTTTATTTTCAATATAATATTTTGTGAAACAATACGACTTTTATGCTTTAAAGATGGTTACCAAGTAAAAAGTAAAAGTTAGACATAGCAAAGTAAACGGAAGAGCATGATAACTGAATTGTTAGGAAAATAATATGAAAATTGCATAATTGTGCGCTTTGTGAACTGCACCTTATGTAAAAAGCGCACCTAAGACACCCTGAAGCATTTTGTATAGTACTTCACCAAGTTTTGCATCTAGGTACACCTAATGCATGATTTTTGCAGTCTAGCACATAGCGAGTTCAATCATATGCATATCCAGAGTGTCGAATTTGACCACATATTAGCACATATTCACAAAACATGCTATGTCAAATGCAGATCCAGGAATTACAAAACAACAATACAACTGACAGAATTATGATAAGACGAGACTTACGGTGTGCAGTCATGACGGGTTGAAAAGCTCCCAGAGAACCAGCACCATAGTCAACAAGGGTCCTTTGAGCCTCTAGTTCTCGTTGGACCAACTTTCCATAACCACCTCTACGTACAACTTGTCAAGGTAATGACTGAAACTATTGTTTCTCAGATCCAACGTTCACTAAAGCTATATGTTAGTGTATGCACACACGACTCAGATCTCACCAGTTGAGCTGAATTTTGTCCTTGAAGTAGTAGATAAACTTAGAGTTCAAAATTAATAATACTACTGTATGTCACATTCATGGCAGAGGTCCAGTAAAAATGTTGACACACATGCAGGCTGTATAGATATTTCATATAAGCATCGCAGATTCCCAGCCAAATACCCAGCTATAAATTGAAGCTTTATCCAGAGGCAGAAGGATGGCTAGTAATGACCATTTCACACATTGACCTAACATTGGAAAGCAAGTAGATAAACAACTGCTCCCATGATCATAAGAAAGCAAAATCATAACATGGGAAAAGTTGACGTGGATGTTGTGATAACCGATTGCCATCACGATTTGTGTAAAAGACCCATGCATATTATTTTCCAGTTGGCTAAGGCTGCAGGGAATTTAAAGGACACCCCTGTGGCCCTGTCACAAACTTACAGCATATTGGGGTACTCTGCAGTCTGCAGTAAGCGTCCTGAGAGGATTTCTTACACTAACTTTGTGAAAAATTTCAAGCAACTTACACAATTATCTCTACTGCAAACAAAAGGGCATAAGTAGCACACCCAGCAAGCAGTCCATGATTTCAAACACCCAAATAATAAGATCCATCCCACAACAAAAACTGAAAAGACAAGTGAAAATAGTGTTACAGAAACTGCCTGCATTCAAACCCAATCAGTCAGGTTATATCTTCTCCATGTCAGAAGCATCTCCTTTTTAGTTAACTACGTACCCTTCCATTTATATGATTAGGTGGTTGGACCACCAGATGACTATAACGCTTAAACATGACAACTATTGGACCATCAAACGGTGTATGGAATTCACAAAAATTGGTCAGACATGCAATAAAAAGGCTTATGCAGATGTATACTAAACCTAGCGCAACTAGGCAGATAAAGGGAGATGACCCTTATCTTCGAAAGGATATCAGGATCATAGTCAGTACGATATTCGTCTCGGACCTGAAATAAAAGAGACAGCAGAATAAATAATCAAACTACTGAGCACTGAGACAAATGTGAAGGGTGAGAGAGCATGCCTAGAAGAATCCACACCTGACCACCACTTCTGCCACGCCCCCATTGTCTCCCTTCTTGGAACCCCCAGTCAAAATCCACACGGATAGGACGATCATCAAGAATTGTTCCGCTTATATATTTGACAGCATCCTCAGTGTCTTCTCTAGAGTAATACCTTAAAAAGTAATTTTAATTTTTAAGTAATAAGTAATCTCTAGGATAAAAGTGAATCACATCTTAGTGTCACAAGAAACATAAATTGCGCAGCATTCCAAAGGACAGTTAGATAACTAAATCAGCATTCAATAAGATATTAATAATAATTACTCGAACAGCTACTTGTACTACTAATTTTATCTATATTAATACAGCAACATTTCGTGCAATTTCGTGATTCCATATCATCACATCCATTTTCATTTATTTTTTATTTTAAATAAATGTAGGACCCGCCACAAAAGTATGGATATTATTTATAAAAAACCAACTTTGTTAATAGAATTTCGTCGAATAATCAATACAAAACTTCAATGAACCATCATAATCAATTCCATATATGTAGCATAAATAATACAATATGAGAATGAAAGAATTTTCCCAATAATCCACATGGTTTATCAATAATAAAAAGTAAAATAAAAAAAAATGAACAAAGAACATTATTAGACAATGAAAATAATAATGATAAAACAAATAGCTTTATTATATTTATTTTCAAACTTTTAACTTTAACATTTTGACCATCATAATAGCAAATTTACGAGATATTACTAAATTTGAGTAATGTTTTTAAAAAGTAATAGTTTTCAACAAAAAAATTTTTAATAAATAACACTGTTTTAATTTTCAATTTCAAAAATGAGATCCAAAAAGTTAACAAAAGAAATAAATTGTGAAACAATGTTAACTAGATTTTAGAGCATTCCGTTAAAATAATATTCTAAAAGAATCCGTTATAGATATTGAGCTAATCCTCTAAAATGAGTAGATCTAAAAAATTTGTTATCATGTTTTAACACTGAATTCGTGCATTTTTCACGGGTTTGAAACATGTGTAAATTTCAACCGTTACAATTGTTGCATGTGTTTTAAACTATTATGAACCTATAGACAAGGATTCAGAAAAAAAAAAAAAAAAAACATATTTCGGGTTCTAAAAAACCGAAAATAGTCGATTTTGAAGATTATTATCCACGTTTTTAGGCCAAAAAGGTCCCGAGATAAAAACTTGTGAATTCTCACCATAGTACTTTAATACCATATAAAAATGACTCAATGTGTTAAAATTGGCATACGTTATAAAATAGACACATTTAAAGGCCCTATCATTATTTTAAATGTCGTGTTTGAAATAGACAAAATAAGTTATATATTTTATTCTATTTTGTTTTGGAAAAAATCCGAGCATCCAATATTTGTTATTGTATATAATGAGCCTATTGACAAGGATTTAGAAAAAAATATTCCGGGTTATAAAATGACCGAAAATAGCCGATTTTAAAGCTTTATCCACGTTTTTTAACCCGAAAAGGTCCCCAGATAATTGTTTTTGAAATTCGCACCATAGTACTTCAATATCATATAAAAATGGCTCAAGGTGTTAAAATTGGCATACGGTTTAAAATAGACACATTTAGAGACCCTAACATTACTTTAAAAGTCATGTTTGAAATAGATAAAATAAGTTATATACTTTATTTTATGTTGTTTTGTGAAAAATCCAAACATCCAATATTTATTATAGGATATAATAAGCCTATAGACAAGGATTCAGAAGGAAAATATTTCGGGTTCTAAAATGACCGAAAATAGCAGATTTTGAAGGTATTATCCACGTTTTTTAGGCCGAAAGGTCCCGGGATAAAAATTCTCGAAATTCGCACCATAGTACTTTAATATCATATAAAAATGACTCAAGGTGTTAAAATTAGTATACGGTTTAAAATACACTTGAGGATTTTACATTATTTTAATGGTCGTGTTTAAAATACACAGAATAAGTTATATACTTTAGTTTATGTTGTTTTATGAAAATCCAATCATCCAATATTTATTATTGGATATAATGAGCTTCTTGACAAAGATTCAGAACAAAAATATTTCGGGTTCTAAAATGACCGAAAATAGTCGATTTGAAGGTTACATCCAAGTTTTTTTTTGGTCAAAAAGGTCCCGCGATAAAAATTCTCGATATTCGCAGCATAGTACTTTAATACCATATAAAAATGACTCAAGATATTAAAATAGGCATAAAATTTAAAATAGACACATTTAGAGGGTCTAACATTACTTTAAAGGTCGTGTTTAAAATAAACAAAATAAGATATATACTTTATTCTATGTTGTTTCTTGAAAAATCCAAACATCCAATATTTATTATAGAATTTAATGAGCTTTTAGACAAGAATTCAGAAAAAAAAAAATTCTGGTTCTAAAACGATCGAAAATAACCGATTTGAAGGTTATTAACTTATTATCCACATTTTTTAGGCCGGAAAGTCCCGGGATAAAAATTCTCGAAATTCTCACCATAGTACTTTAATATCATATATAAATGACTCAAGGTGTTAAAATTGGCTTACGGTTTAAAATAAACACATTTAGAGACTCTTACATTATATTAATAGTCGTGTTTAAAATAGACAAAATAAGTTATATACTTCATTTTATGTTGTTTTGTGAAAATTCAACCATCCAATATTTATTATAGGATATAATGACCCTATAGACAAAGATTCAGAAACAAATATTTCGGGTTCTAAAATGACCGAAAATAGCCGATTCTGAAGGTTATTATCCACGTTTTTTTGGCCGAAAAGGTCCCACGATAAAAATTCTCGATATTCGCACCATAGTACTTTAATACCATATAAAAATGACAAAAAGTGTTAATACGGTTTAAAATAAACACATTTAGACGCTCTAACATTACTTTAAAGGTCATGTTTGAAATAAACAAAATAAGTTATATATTTTATTATATGTTGTTTCGTGAAAACCCAACCATCCAATATTTATTATAGGATTTAATGAGCCTATAAACAAGAATTCAGAAAAAAAATATTTCGGATTCTAAAATGACCGAAAATAGCCGATTTTGAAGGTTTATTATCCACATTTTTTAGGCCAAAAAGGTCCCGAGATAAAAACTCTCGAAATTCTCACCATTGTACTTTAATACCATATAAAAATGACTCAAGGTGTTAAAATTGTCATTCGATTTAAAATAGACACATTTAGAGCCTCTTACATTATTTTAAAGGTCGTGCTTGAAATAGACAAAATAAGTTATATATTTTATTTTATATTGTTTTGTGAAAATCCAATCATCCAATATTTATTATCAGATATAATGATTCTAATGACAAAGATTCAGAAAAATATTTCGGGTTCTAAAATGACCGAAAATAGCCAATTTTGAAGGTTATACACATTTTTTAGGCCAAAAGGTACCGGGATAAAAACTCTCAAAATTCTCACCATAGTAATTTAATACCATATAAAAATGACTTAAGGGGTTAAAATTGGCATACGGTTTAAAATAGAAACATTTAGAGACTATTACATTATTTTAAAGCTCGTGTTTGAAATAGACAAAATAAGTTATATACTTTATTTTATGTTGTTTTGTGAAATCCAATCATCTAATATTTGTTATCGGATATAATGAGCCTAATGACAATGATTCAGAAAAATATTTCGCGTTCTAAAATGACCGAAAATAGACGATTTTGAAGGTTATTATCCACGTTTTTTAGGCCGAAAAGGTCACGAGATAAAAATTTTCGAAATTCGCACCATAGTACTTTAATACCATATAAAAATGACAAAAAGTGTTAAAATTGGTATACGGTTTAAAATACACGTTTAGAGACCCTAACATTACTTTAAAGGTCGTCTTTGAAATAGACAAAATAAGTTATATACTTATTTTTTGTTGTTTCGTGAAAAATTCAAGCATCCAATATTTATTATAGGATATGATGAGCATATAGACAAGTATTCAAAAAAAAATATATCGGGTTTTAAAACGACCAAAAATAGTCAATTTTGAAGGTTATTATCCACGTTTTTTAGGCCAAAAAGTTCCCGAGATAAAAACTCACGAAATTCTCACCATCTTATCTATATTAATAGAAGAACATTTCGTGCAATTTCGTGCTTCCACATCATCACATCCATTTTCATTTATTTTTTATTTTAAATAAATGCATGACTCGCCACAAAAATATGGATATTATTTATGAAAAAACATTTTGTAAATAGAATACAATATGAGAATGAAGAATTTTCCCAATAATCCACATAGTTTATCAATAATAAAAAAGTAAAATAAAAAAATGAACAAAAAACATTATTAGACAATGAAAATATAAATGATAAAATAAATAGCGTTATTATATTTATTTTCAAGCTTTTAACACCAACATTTTGACCATCATAATAGCAAATTTTCGAAATATTACTAAATTTGAGTAATTTTTTTAATAAGAAATAGTTTTCAACAAAGAAAAGTTAATACATAGTACTGTTTTAATTTTCAATTACAAAAACGAGATTCAAAAAATTAACAAAAGAAATAAACTATAATACTATGTTAAGTAGATTTTAGAGCATTCCGTTAAAATAGTACTCTAAAGGAATTCGTTATAGATATTGAGCTAATCCACTAAAATGAGTAGATCTAAATATTTTGTTATCATGTTTTTACACTGAATTCGTGCATTTTGATTTGAAACATGTGTAAATTTCAAACCCTTACAATTGTTGCATGTGTTTTAAACTATTATAATTATAAACTAAATAGAGTATAAAATATACATGTATTTTGGTTTAGCATTTTTAAATATTACTTCCTCCATTCCAATCAATTCTATACATTTACTTTATTCACATTTGCCAATACCCGTTTTCTTTTGTTAATATCATTAGTTATGTATCGATAAAAATTATAAAACTTTGATATTCACAAAGTACTCGGTAAGACAATTTAAACAAGATCTCAAATGACTATATTTTATGGTATATATTAGAAGTTGTGTCGAAAATTCCCTCGACTTATGAATAGTATCCAAAAAGTGAAATGTATAGAATCGATTGGAATGGAGGAAGTAATTGTTATATCGATCTTCCTAAAACTATACCCGTGCAATTTTGCACGGGTTAAAAACTAGTTAACATAAAATACAGAAACTTCACTGACAAACAGAGGCAAGTTTGTGAAGATTGACAAAGGTTTCACATCTTAACATAACATGAATCACAATATACTGATAGCCGCTTGGTTGACTAACAAAAGAGAATGTATAACCTGATAGATGAATCATCTCAACCAAAACCTTAAGGTGATGGAGGCTCAACTATTACAAATATTCTTATTACGCTCCCTCACTCAAATGGTCATTGGGCTTGAAGAGTGGTTAGTTTGCACAGGCTCCCCCATACCGTGTGCTGGTTTTCCAATTCGTGTTTTTGAGGGATTTTGAGGTTGCCAAGATTCGAACTCGTGACCTTCGGTCACACTGGCTCTGATACCATGATAGATGAATCATCTCAATCAAAACCTTAAGGTGATGGTTGAAGCCCAACTATTATAAATATTCCTATTACAACCAATTCCGACATGGCAGGGCCTTGAAAGAAATTGTAAAAAAGTCTCTCTAGTTAAGCAGGTATCAAAATGCAGCTTTGAAAGGTTATCTTGACGATGTTGAAGTTAGTAGAATATCAGAATATTACAAATAGGAAATAAGCCAATATATTAGTAGTATTTTAGCAAAAGTAAGAGTGCCAAAGAAAACAGATGCTTTAAATATAAAAGTACATTCCTAAAGTAACTTCTGAGAAGAGTAATGAGACTTACAATATAAAGCAAAATCCACAAGGGGTTTTAGAGTTCTTATCCAGACCCATGGTTATCTTCTTTATCTCTCCAACTCGAGAAAACAGCTCATAAACTTGCTCTTCAGTTGTATAAAATGACATATTCCCAACATACACAGTTATTGAATTCTTCAATGCTTCCTCAAAATCTTCTTGGTTTCCAGGAAATCGCCTATCTCGGTAGGCAGATAACTTGTTCAGATCCTAGGTGCAGGTAGAAAATGCACTTGTGGTAAGAGTAACTTTTAACCAGTATGACACAAGGTACCCATCGAAAATTGCATATAAACATACCCGTACAAACAAACAGACGAGTGAAGCATCCACTGTTTCAGTGAAGAATAGATATCCGCTAGGAAAGTTGCAACGGAAAATAATAGTCGTTTGGCTTACAGTATAAACCCATCACTTAAACCATGGTACATAACTGAACTTTATGTAGAGGAATTTCAGGACTGAAGTATGTAATCTTTTGCTATAAGGTTTTCTGTAAAAAAAAAATGCTGATATTTCAGCCTCAGCCACTGATATTCCTAATTTCCTATGTGTTGTCTTCCTATATAATATTGGTTATAAACAGAAATTTCTGCAACCTGTTCTATATTACCCGCTATTTTTCAAATAAAATGATTGGTAAACGGGATCTATTCGTAAATTAAGTATGTAACTGTGGAAAATGAGGACATGGACAATTAAGATGGAAAATCTACTCAAAATCCTAATCTCACAGAGAAGAAGGAATACATTTGGTGAAAGTTTTTAACATTAAGGCCGCATCTATTGTGATCCACTATGTTAGTCCCAATGGTCCTCCTAAATAGAGGTTAAGGATATTATAACTTTGACATCTAGATCAAAGAGGCCTACTTATGAGCTACACATCTGTGTAGAGAGTTTTTTAACATTACGTCATGGGCATAAAAAATAATGAAAAAACACGGTTGAATAGGGGATGTGGACTTGGTGGCTTACCTTGAATAGTAAAGCCATTACCAATGTAAGGAACTTATGTCCTGCAAAGAAGGCCAAGGAGAAGGGTTAACTAGGTTGAAATTTGAAATTAATTAGCATGAAATAAGCAAAGAGAAGAAAAATGAAGTGCTCAATTCCCCCCTCCTCAAAACACAAATTAGCTTGTGACCATCATAGGCAAGAGGCGCTGCTGCAACTCTAAATCCCCAAAATTGAATTTGCTAATCAAACAATGGAAGAGGGCTGCAATGCAAATACTCGATACGAATGAATTGCGGCAAACAATACTGGGTATTTGCAAGTTACTGAAACAGTGTTTAACCCAGCGAATCATCAATCAATCAACAAACTAAGATATTCGGCATTGGTCATAGCTTGTCGTAAAAATCAACAAATTGAAAACAAGAGCAGGCTCGAGCGAAATTAGGGCACAAGCAACTCCTCGACCCTTTGTCAATGGAGTTTAACCGTACAATTAAGTGATATGAAATTTAAAAGTATCATCACTGTTGATTAAGATGAGTAAATAAATAAATAAATAGGTGTAATCAGTAACAGAGGTGCAGAGGAAGAGACAGTCCGTAACAACTGACCTTGACCAAATTAAGAATGTCGTCGCCAACGAGGATCGATACTTCCGCAGATGAAGCAATGGCATACGTACTTGTTTATGCTCCCCGGTTCACTCTATTTATAAGCCAAATGCAAGCCCATTTTACATAATTAAACTATACCTTATTATTTTAAGGGTTATTTCATAAGAATAATTCAACTTATATTACATCTTCTCATATTAATCCATATTAGATTAATTAAGAAAAATTCAACCTATAACCTCAATTATTTTTTATTGAAATTTGTGTATTTTTAAACACTTATTATCAGTAGCTACTAGCTAGCAGTCTAGCACGTCACCTTCACCTACTTTTCACAAACTTCAATGAAAGATATTGAGGTTATAGGTTGGATTTTTCTAGTTAATCGTTAGTAGAGATTAATATAAGAAGATGAGACATAGTTTGGATTATTCCTATGAAATAACCTTATTTTAAAACCCTTTTGTATAGAATTAACTCGTTTTACCCTGAACATGAGAGCCGATTGTAAGCCAGGTTTTACATTAAGACGATTTAAGTAATTTAAGACATCTTTCCTATTATTTCGGAACAAAAATATTAAGTTACAATCAGTTTTTCACTGTTAACTTAAATTAATTAGTCTTTTGAATATTCCATATACAATTATCAAATAGTGTGGTGCATAGCGGATCCATAAAAATATATTTCTAATGTCGTTTAACTTTTTTCTCTATTATCAATCCTTACATTACTCGATTTTAACATCAGAGTGAAAGCCATTATCGTGTTTCAATTTCATTCACATTTTACGTTTCCAGTACTGTTTTTGACATATTTTTTCCCTTTTATTTTAGTGATGATAACCTTAAACTTATAAAAATAAGGCTTATTTCATGGGAATAGTCCAATCTATGTCTCATCTTCTCTTATTAATCCATACTAACGATTAACTAAGAAAAATCCAACCTATAACCTCATTTATCTTTCATTGAACTTTGACTATTTTTAAACTCTTATTATTGGTATGCTAGCACGTCACCTTCACTTAATTTTTGTACAGGAAGAAGGAAAAACAAAAAGTAGGTCAAGGTGACATGCTTGTTTACCGAGAATAAGAGTTTAAAAATAGACAAAGTTCAATGAAAGATAATTGAGGTTATAGGTTGGATTTTTCTCAGTTAATCGTTAGTAGGGATTAATATGAGAAGATGGGGTATAGGTTGGATTATTCCTATGAAATAACCCTAAAAATAAAGCCAAAGCCTCAAAATATCTTTAAATTGACAGGCTCCGACTTCATTTACTTATGTATGTTTACTTTTTAGTTTAGTCTTTCGTATATATAACTTAGTTTGAGCTGTTAGCTCTGTGAAGTTACTATATTAAACGAGCTCATTAGAAATAAGCAATCAATAAAAAAAGTAATAGTCAACTTTTTAAAGCTAGGTTACGTTAAAGAAAATAAAAATAACATAATTAAATAAGGAAGTACGATACGTGAATTCACGAATTTACTAAATCACGAGAGTAATTTGTAATTTGAAATGATGGTAACTCGAAATATGATGTAAGAAAGCTAGTTTGTAGATTGTTGTTGCTTAGTCATTGGACTTGCTCGTCAGTGGTTTACCTTTATTGTTGCATGTTCGCTTGTTATTAGTCTTAAATCGTAAGAAAGTTAAACTGCCTTAGGTTTATAAGTTTGTCTCAAAAATTATCTTTGTAGTAAATAACCAAAATTTCGTATGCCGAATGTAAAACTATGATTATATTCTATTTAATTTACATTTAGATTTAGATACGAGGAAAGTGTAAAGGAGTAATATATAATGCATATTTTGAAATTTATTAAATAGGTGGTAGGCGGGATAATTAAGTTGAAATCTGAGATTGATTAGGATAAATTAATTTGGAAAGTTTCCAAAATAATGTTAACTGATGTCAGTCGAATTTGAGATAGGGGATACTTTCCCTTAAAAAAGAAAATTCCAGATATACCCCCAGAAGACACGGAAGGTAGAAGATAGAAAGAGGGGAGAAGGCGTAAGAAGATGGATAAGTAAGGGTTAAAAAGGAAAATCAGGGGAAAATAAATGGCATAAGGAAAGACACGTGTATAAAAAAAGGGCATACGGCCGCCATAGAAAGAGTCGTATATATATACATATAAGGGCGATAATATATGTTACTTTCCTGTTTTCCAATTTTACAATTACAAATTTACAACACACAAACCCAACGACCACAATTACTCAGAAATCACAATTAATATTTTCCATCAATCCTTCGATTCGATTCAATATTCCAAATTAGGGTTTAATTCTGTGTGTTTATTGCAATTAGGGTTTGCTTCATTGCTTTGTTTTTGTGTGTTATTGAATGATGGGTGCGGAAGCTGAAGTCGTTTGTCCTACAACAACAACAACATCAACAACAACCCTTCATAATATAGATGCTCTCATTGCCTGCTCTCAATTTGTAAGTTTCTTTTTATACAATTCAATTCTTTCTATTCAATTCCTTTTTCATAGATTCCTGATTTCTGTAATTCATAAATCGGTTCAATCAGGGTTTTGGCTAATTTCACGTTTGTAAAATCCCCTTTTGTTTGTGTAATAATTGTATCAGATAGATAGATAGATAGATAGATAGATAGATAGAGACATAGATAGATAGATGCTTTGAATTTATTGATAAATTGAGGTGTGAATAAGAATAATAGTATTTGCTGTAAGGTTTTGATTGATTCAACAACCACCTCCTCTAACTTTCTTGCTTCTAAGTTGTTACCTAATCATCTTGTCTTCCTGTGAATTCCCCTCCTCATACTTGATTACAAACCAATCCTTACTTGAAGCTGCCCGCAATCGTCACACGTTGATATTTGAGGATTGCAAACTTTACGCCTTAATTTTCATGCTTTCTAGTTTAATGTTTGCCTTCAGCAATCTTATTACTAGAGCCGACGGCCAGGGATTTGATTTATTCAACGGCGTAGGAATTACTCTGCTACTCCATCCCCTCCGCCAACTGAATATGATCCCCTCCCTCTTCTACCCTCTTTCCAACATAGCATCCTCATATCGTCCTGCTTTTTGTTTAAGAGCCACTGTTGCTTATATTTTGTTTCTCTTTTCAGGTCAAGAAAACGTCAGATGCAGTTTCAGACAACTCTCTTGCCGCTCCTTTGCTGCACTTTGTCCCAACTATTCGCTCAGGAAGTTTTGCTGACATTGGCCCACGTCGTTGTATGGAGGATGAACATATAATGATTGATGATCTTTCCATGCATCTGCAATCTCTGTTTGTCTGTCCCAAGCCGAGTGCGTTCTACGGGGTCTTTGATGGTCATGGAGGTCCAGAAGCAGCAGCATATGTTAGGCAAAATATGACCAGACTTTTTTTTGAGGATTCGGGTTTTCTGGAATCATCCGAACTAGAGAACATATTAGATGAAGGGGTTGAGAATTGCCTTCGCAGAGCATTTCAACTAGCCGACCTAGCCCTAGCTGAGGATTGCACCATCAGCACCTCTGCAGGAACAACTGCTCTTACTGCTTTGGTATTAGGAAGGTATGAATGCGGGACTTGGGTTGCTCTTTTTTTTGTCCTGAATTTATGTTTCGTCTTTTATTTGTTTTCTGTTTCTAATGTTATCTTTGCTCAATTCAGGGTCTTGGTGGTCGCTAATGCTGGGGATTGCCGAGCTGTTCTATGTCGGAAAGGAGAAGCGATTGATATGTCTAAAGACCACAGACCTACATGCCCAGCTGAGAAGAGAAGAGTGGAAGAAGCAGGAGGATATGTGGAGGATGGATATGTAAATGGAGTACTGTCAGTGTCAAGGGCTTTGGGGGACTGGGACTTGAAACTGCCCAAGGGATCGACATCTCCCCTAATCGCTGAACCAGAGGTTAAACAGGTTATTCTGACGGAAGAGGACGAATTCCTAATAATAGGGTGTGATGGAGTCTGGGATGTGATGTCAAGCCAGCAAGCAGTGAGCATAGTGAGGCGGGGATTGAGACGGCACAATGACCCAGAGCAATGTGCAAAGGAGGTTGTTAGAGAGGCCTTAAGGCTCAACACTCCTGACAACCTCACAGTAGTGGTCGTCTGTTTTTCATCCCCGAGGAGTTATGAACAAGATCAGTCGACAGTGTGGAGACCACGCAGATTCAAGTGTAGCCTTTCTTCAGAAGCGTTGACTTCTCTGCAGAACTTGCTGGATGGAAGTGATGGTCACTAGTTTTGTTCCCTTAGATTTGTTTACAGGTGACATCTGTTTGTGTACTCTGATTTATCCAGACAAACTTATGTATGTCTTGTTACTTCATTTAGCTGCTGCTGTACAAGTGTTAGAATTAGCAGCTTACAGTTTTGTTAGGTTTCATCTTCCATTATTTACTGTGTGGGGCAGGAGGTTGATTTTTATGTAAATACAAGAATTTGGACACCCATTCATTATTATAGAGACCATCATTCATAATATTTGTGATTACATTTGTATGTGATTGCTTCAAATTGATCCGTATCTTTTTTTAATTGAGTACTACGTACTACGTAGGTTTTTTTATTGTCGAGAGGAGCAAGTGTTAGCATGAAACTAGCAAATACGTAGTTCTCCAGTTAAACAAGAGCCATCATCAAGAAATAAAAGACGGAAATAACAAAGTAAATAAGATGGGGTTCATAAAAGTGATGTTGGAGGATATTTGATTATTTGGACTACAAATGCTAGGAAGGGTACAAAACCAGGTGTGGGGTGGGGGAGATAGGGGTGTATGACTAGGGAGCTTGGGTGCTAGTAGAGATAATTGGAGCATGATTGCCGACAGTGAAGCCACCGTCAACAACAAGATTGTGGCCGCTGATGTAGGCAGATTCATCAGAAGCGAAGAAGAGAGCGGCTTCAGCAATATGGCGTGGCTTTAGGACAAGTCCCTTGAGACAAGCTATTGCAGTTACGGATTCTTCAAGCTGAGCCGGCTCCAGATTGTAGGCCTTGCAAGGCAAGGGTGTGCCGACTCCGGAGGGAGAGATGGAGTTGACACGAATCCCATGGACGCCCAGCTCAGTACTTGCAGAGCGCACTATACCCAGCACAGCATGCTTGGAGGCAGTGTAGGGGAGGGGACCGACACCGCCAAGGCAGGAGGCGACGCTAGCAGTGCAGATGATGGAGCCACGAATGCTGCGGGACACCATGGCACGGGCAGCATGCTTGATAGTAGCAGCAACCCCGCGGACGTTGGTGGCGAAGGTGCGGTCAAAGAGGGAGAAATCGAGATCCAAAACAGGAGCAAGAGAACCCATGATGCCAGCATTGCTGAACAAGATGTCAAGGGTGCCATATTTAAGCAAAGTAAAGTTGACAGCAGCTTCGACTTGGGACTCATCAGTGACGTCGCAGTGGAAGAAGCAGGCCTTGTCATGACCAATGGAGTCAACGACAATGTTGGCAAGTGAATCTTGGATATCTGCGACTACAACGAGAGCACCCTTTTGAGCGAAAAGCCTGGCAGTCTCCTCCCCGATTCCGCTGGCTGCTCCTGTAATCAAGGCTACCTTGCCTTGTAATCTCTCTTGGGACATTGCTTCTGTTGATTAAAGTGAGAAAATAATAGAGAGATGATGTATTGGTATTGTGTGTTAAAAAGAGTGGCAATGTTTGCATATATACAACCAACACTAACAAGCATGTGGCCTGGGTTGGTCAAAGTTCAATATGATATTGCCAATAAAGTTTATTGATGAATGCGGCAACATATTTTGGTAATTGTGAAGATCAGTAGAAATTGGAAGAAGATGAATTGATTATCTTTCTTATTCAACCTATACTGTATACCTTACACATAATATACTAATTGGGGGTAACAAAATCTTTGACTCTCAAAATTCTACTTCTACTATTATGTTAACTAATTACTCCTGTATACATATATAACCACAACATAATATCCTCCCATATCATGCGTATCATTATCTCGTGTCCTTAATTCAATGGTAACTAACTGCTCGTTCCACCAATCTCGCTTCACTATATGCCTATATGTGTACACTCTAACTTGTGTTAACTTCTCATTGCTCGAATATCATGGTTGTTTCTTATTAGGTTCGTGAAGAACATGTTAATAGATGGAGCCAATTACTCAATTATTAATTATTGATGAATGGTGATTGGTGATGCATGCAATATGCATAGTTGGAGACATTAACTAATTAAGTCATTATTTTTTTTTTTGGTGATAACTAATTAAGTAATTATTACGATATCCTTATTATTGGATTGGGAGACCGCAGAAGTATGTAAATTTTCACATGGGAAAGGCTTTCAACCTTGGCTACCTCCCTTAACATATGACGGTGTGTCCAATATTGTTGACGAAACTCAAAACTACGTAAAAGAAGACGCAAGCATACAACAATACACAAACCCACTATCTTTCACATTAATTGCATTCAATTAAATAAAATAGTACACCAATTTTGAATACTTTTAGACTAAAATAATACTCCTACTAATTTATAAGCCAAAAATAAAATGGTTTAAACCACAAAGTACAACCTTAATAATGGTTTTAAAGGGAGGTTCACAACAACAATATTATATGTGATGTACAATAAATTAGTTAGTCATGTACATATTGAATTATTGACACTCATATTTCATCCTACTTTGACTTTCTTATTTCCTTTTCTTAATTAACTCAATTTTATGGGCTAACTTATTTTAGTGGGCCGCTGGGCTGAATTAGGACTTTAGGCTAAGTCTGCTTGGGAATTGGGAGCCCAACAAATCAGAATCTTGTTTAATAAAGTTCAAATAAATTAATAAAACCTTCTCTCTCCTCTTTATTTATTCTTTATTGTCTCTTGTCCCTTGTCTCTTGTCTTCCCCATTTCCAAATCTCCAACCCTAAAAATTCCCCCAAATTCCCTCAATTCAAACTATCAAAAATGGACGACAGCTGTGCTGTATGTGCGGATAATCTTGAATGGGTTGCCTACGGCGCATGCGGACACCGAGATGTTTGTTCCACCTGCGTCGCCCGTCTTCGCTTCATCTGCGACGATCGCCGCTGCTGCATCTGCAAATCCCTATGCGACGTCGTTTTCGTCACCAAGGTAACACTCACTTCATTCTTTCTTTCTTTCCTTCCTTCCTTCCTTCCACTTGTCAATTCAATAATTCCGGTATGTAGGCGATGGGGGATTATACGAAAATGATAGGCGACTTCTCGAAGCAGCTGCCTGCGTTATCACAAGGGAAGGAAGGGAAGGTCGGCTCATACTGGTACCACGAGGATACTCAGGCTTACTTCGACGATGTTGAACAATACAACATGATCAAAGCTACCTGCAGGCTTTCCTGCAGTGTTTGTGATCAAGACTCCAGCATTACCAAGCGCCTTCGCTTTAGGAACATTGGGCAGCTCAAGGGTCACTTGGCTCACCAACACAAGCTCTTTATGTGTGACCTTTGTTTGGAAGGCCGTAAGGTTTACAACCACTTCATTCCATTCATCATTTCTTTCACATACATATTTCTATATATAGTATATGCATTCAACCTTTAACCCTCCCTCACCTACCTACCTACCTACCACTACCAGGTGTTTATCTGCGAGCAAAACCTTTATACCAGGTCACAGCTCAATCAGCATAAACGGACCGGGGACTCCATTGTCGATGGAACTGAAACAGAAAGAGGTGGATTTGCTGGACATCCCATTTGTGATTTTTGTCGTACTTCTTTTTATGGAGAAAACGAGCTTTATAATCATATGTCCAGGGAACACTTTACTTGTCATATTTGCCAAAGGTTTCTTTTACTTCCCTTTCTTTCTCCCTGCTTTTATCACTTGCTTCTCAACCCAACAGAGGAACCCCAATTAACATTTTTGCCTATTACTTCCCAGGCAACATCCTGAGCGATACGAATATTTTAAAGATTATGACGACCTCGAGGCAAGGACTCTTCTCCCATAGTTAACTTGAATACCCTTCTACATTGTCAACCTTATACATATGTTATGTTACTTTCTCTTTCTTTTTTGTTACAGAATCATTTTCGTCATGTTCATCACCTCTGTGAGGATGAAGAATGCCTTCGGAAAAAGTTCATCGCTTTCCAAACAGCCGAGGATTTCAAGGTATAAGGGAGAATTTGGGCAGCTCAATTTTGTTAATTCTGTCTTTCTAGTTTTCTATTTCAAACCTCACTGGAATTTTAAACAACTCGTTTTTGGTGTCTTGTTTATGCATGCTTTGGATTTTTGGATCCCTTGTTCTGAATTCTCAAGTACTGCATCTGTTCAATGTTGTACTGTTACCTTTTAATGATTGGGACTGCCTTTTTTGTATGCCTTTATGCAGAGACATAATGCTTTGGAACATGGAGGCCGCATGTCTAGGTCGAAACGGAATGCTGTGCTTCAGGTATGCTCGAAGTTACATGTAGGCTTACCCAGATTCCGATAGTTGACGGAAATTGGCACTGCCATCGGGTGGGGCTAACAATTGATGTAACTGTCAAATAAATTAAGAACTGATTTCTATTTTGAGGGGCTGAAATGCAAGCATGTAAGAGGTTGATACATCAGGGCCATGTCTTTGCAATTTATGTTCAATCACTTCTTCCTTGTTCTGCTTACAGATACCAACCAGTTTTAGATACCGGAGCAACAATGAGTCGGGTTATCATCGTGGACGGAGGCGATCTTTCCGTCTTGAATCTTCACCAGATGGTGAGCAAGATATGGCTTTCCAAAACAATCTTGAGGATGTTAACTTAAGTGTCGTGTTGCCTGATCCTTCATCAACCTCAGCTTCTTCCGAGCCAAGCCTTGTGCAATCATTTGAATCATTGGGCACTAGTGAGTCTGAATCTTCATTAAGATACCGTCAGGCTGTATCTCAGATCTCACCTGCAGGACCTCTTGTAGAATCTTCCTTTCCTCCACTATCAACTGCACCCAGCAGCAGCCAACAACAAACTCAACCAAAATCTAAGAACACTTTGGCAGCTAAGCTAAGGCGTCAAAATAAGGCAACCGTTCTTAATGCTGCGCAGCCTAGAACTGCTTCTTCAAGCCCCTGGCATGCTCCAGTTGTTCCGGCTCCTCGTCCGGCGGTCCTAGCCCCAGCCTCACGCCCTGCGGCCCTATCCCCAGCTTCACGCCCTGCGGTCCCATCCTCACGACCTGCAGTCCCATCCTCAGCTTCACGCCCTGCGGTCCCAGCCCCAGCTTCACGCCCTGCGGTCCCAGCCCCAGCTTCACGCCCTGCGGCCCCAGCCCCACGCCCTGCTGCCTCACTGCTTGCCCCACGCACTGCCACCCCTACCTCAGCAACCCAGTATTCTCAGGAAGCTGCTGCAGCCGGGCCTGCTTCTGCTACTTCAACCCCATGGCCTTCTCTTGTTCCTAATTCTACCACTGGTTCAACGAAAATTAATGGGCCTGAGTCATCTAGCTATGCCAGTTCTCTGCGATCAGCTGATGAGCACGGTAGTGCAATGGGCGGTTCATGGACATTAAGGAATCCAGGGGGTAGTAGTCGATTGAACCACTCTACCTCAGCTCCTAATCTCATGGATAGTAAATCATTAGATTCTGCAACTGATTTTCCGCCTGTCTCAGCCGCACAACATAATAGATTGCATTCTAGTGGAAAAAAGAAAACAGAGGATGCTCATACTGCTAATAAGACCGTCGTGGAGAGAATGCGGGCTGCTTTAGAGTACGATGAAGACAAGTATAATGCTTTCAAGGGAATTTCTCAAGAATATCGCCAAGGTTCAGTAGATACATGGGAATATCTGGAGTATGTGAAGCAGTTTGACTTGACACACCTTGTTCCCGACTTGGCTAGGTTGTTGCCTGATATTCGGAAACAGAAAGAGCTTCTTGAGGCTTATAATGCTACTGTGCAGAGTAATGGATCACGGGACACATTTTGGGACGATGGCAATTTTTATATGAAGGGAAGCAGTAGTTCAATAGCCAAAGGGAAGAAGGTGATGAATTCTCAAGAGTTACTGGCAGAGAATGTCATTAGCACTGTGAGAAGTCTGCAGTCTCAGTTGAAGCCCTCTGAAGAAGTGGAGGTTTTAGAAAAGGATGGTTACAGGGGAAGTAAAGGGAAGTCAACTGTGGCAGACCAGCAACCTCCTTTGCAATCAGCTGGAAGCAAAAATGGTCAAAGCTCAGTGGACGGGGGTGGAGCAAAGACTCAGAAAAAGAAGACATCAAAGTTTCACAGACTGCGACTTGGAGATAACTCCCCCGCAGCCACTTTAGATGTTAGGAATTTCAATACCGATGCCACTTCAGATGAGGCCATGGACCCATCTAAAGGGGCTTCTACTCGCAGCGTATGGAGTGGTGGAGGTGGGCAGAGACTGTTTACAAAGTGATGATAGTTTTGCCTATGCCTTTTGAGGCGCTATTATTCAGTTTGGACTGATATCATTTTTCATGTCATGGGATGCTTTTTGGATATTGTGCATCATGTTGTGTTTTGATCACAAGCTTAATTTTGCCTGTTTTAGCCGAGGCAAGCTCAAGTTTATTACGTAGTATGATATGATACAAGTGTATACACGAGGAAATAATACTTGCTGTAAGACAGTTAACCTTGGTTTATGACTGATCGGAATGCTTTGTAATGTTTTTTTACCCCGAAAATTTGACTAGTGTCCTGAAATTTCAGGACAATAAGGATTAGAATACCTGTTTGTTTTTGCAATGCTTGTCCTGAAGCTCTAGTGCCCAAAGAGGTGGTGTTTTTTTCTTTACGGGGTATCATCCTCATTCTTCAAATTCTACATGGTACCCCTTGTGTTTTTCCAAAACATTAGCGGTACCCTTTTCTAACTTGAGTAGTGAAATCAACCAAGATTCTGTTATCCTGTCAGTCTGTGCCGTTTTAAGTGGGTTGGTAAACTATGTTTTTACCCCTTAGCGATTGATGTTATACCTAGAGCTTGATACCTTCTTCCATAACAATTATCGCCCATATCCTGAAAGTCTTCATCAATGCCCATCAGCAGTCAGTAAGCAATAGGTGAATTGAGCCTGCTTGGGCTTGGTGAAAGACGGTTTGGTTGAGATTGATGGGGGAGTTGGGGCTGATTGTTTTGATTGCGGATTCGTTGAGCATGAGTGTTATGAGGTTGGGCTGGCTATAATGGTGATGAATGGTGTAGGTTTGGCTATAAAGACTGAGGCGTGTTAAAACAAATGTTAGAGGAAAACTCTTAACTAGGAGCGAGTTAACAGAAATTTATGTATTAGTGAAAGAAAATGTGGAAATTACTAACAAGGTACTATTTGGAATAAGTAAAGGACTTTCGGAAGAACCAGATGTTTTGAAAAGATGAGGGGTAGCGCGTAAAATATTGGAAAAACAGGAGAATAGACGTATAAAAATTGAAATGTATTTTGGATATTGAAATGGTTATGCTTGGTGGTTTAAACAGACTTTGATACAGTGATTTGCATCAGCATCGGAAACAGACTAAGCAGATACAGAAAGTGTAACGGGAATTGATGTCATTAATTTACAGAATACAGAGTATGTTTATGTTCTCAGAATTTACAAGACTAACTTAAGATGAGCTTTATTATGCCCATGTGAAATAGCAACAGCATGAAATCCTGGAAGGATATCCGTTATTTAGTGATTTACATGATGGAGGGCAGCTCCAGCTCCAGCTCCACCAAAGGTGTTTTCAGTGCTATAACATATATACAGAAATCCATCTTCATCCTTGCAAGATTCATACACAGAGTCCATCAAAGAGGCTGCACCAACAATGAATGAAATGAGAATATTGGGTATAAAGTTGACATTAAATGGGTGACCAAATATATAAAATTCCTTACATGTTGAAGGCAAAGTATCGTTGACAAATATAAAAAGAGCGCTGCCAGGAGTGAGCTGAAGTCTGCTGCTTAATATGTGATTGAATGCTCCAACAGACATGTCTCTAGGAACTAAAAACCTGGATCAAGGAATGAAATGGCATTCAATCAGAAGAATATCCAATGAATCAATGAGGTTGTAATTCTAATTCTAATGATTGATACGTAAGCACTAAGGTTGATAAGGATACCCACTTACTTTTTCTTCTCAATTGCAGGAAGCTCAGATCTTGAATATTTTTCAGCGATGATCTGAACATCAATTATCGCAACTAAAACTGAATTGAATATATAAAAGAAGATGAAACAGAAGAAATAATGGAATCAAAATATAAAAAACCAACAGGAAGACGGTCAGGATACTTGGCAAGCATATCAGTAGATTCATGGCACCTCTGATCTGGAAAACAAACAAACAAACCATCCATAAGATCCATTAGATCCATTAACAACTATTTAATCAAATTAGCAATCACAAATTCACAAGTCACAACCACAAACAAAAGGTAAGAAAAGCAGTGAATAATACATACCGTAACTGAATTCGTCCTTGAAACCTTTAATCTTCCCCATCTTTATCTTTATCTTTCCCTTCTCCTGCTTTTCCCTCTCAATACGTCTTCCTCTTTAATATCAATAACTTATAATTATCCAATTTTTGGAGATTCAGTATACACCAAACTCAAAAGGTAACTCCTTTTTATTTTCTCTATTTTATTATTCTTTTTTTTTTTTCAACCTAATTGTTTAAATCTATTACAAATCTTCAACGTATACGTTAGACACACGTCTAAAATTTTCTAATATGCTGTTTTAGCTTAATTAGAAGACTTCGTTTTGGATCCTAGCAATAAAAAATAGTTTCCAGGTCAATCATTAACAAACCCCTTATATTTTGTCATTAATATGGCTCTACTAGTTGCGCGGAAATAAATATTAATTATGGTAAAAATGTCGTTATCAAAAAAAAAAAAATTATGGTAAAAATGTAGAGTACGGTGTAATTTTTATAATGCGATACAAGTTGTGATACTATAATTTAATAACGTCATTTAAATATATTGATGTTGAAATTGTAATTAGAAAATCCAAAAAAATGAGAAATAAAATTGGTAGTTATACACTTATATATATAAATATTGAGGAGATGAGCATGTGCGGGAAGATATGGCAATGGAGAGGCAGTTCTGTAAGTAATGGGTCCCTTTATTATTATGATTTTATTTATTTTTATGACGAGGTGGACTCTGGACACGCAACAATACCATTGTATAGTTACTCTTCACTGGAAGACCAGTCTCATTATCTAGGGAGATTCGAACCCAGGACCTTGCCGTCCATCCTTTGAAAGTTTTGCGAGAACCCGAATTTTCACTTAGACCAAGAGCATTTGGTTAGGTCCCTTTATCATTAGCACATGCTACTATGTATGCTACCATTAAGGCATTAAGCAAGCTTCTTCTCTGTTCTTGGTAGATACAGAGTACAGTAGAATGTAGATTAGGCAAATCACTAGTGCAGGAGGCAGGAGGCATCCCCACATTCACATTCACATTCACATTCACATAATAAATGCATTGTCCTCTATTTTCACATGGTGATGCTGCCTGCCACATGTTGTACATTCTTCATTCAAATACGCATTCACTTTTACATACTAGTATAGTAGTATACATACTACAGTATCAGTCAACTCATAAATACATTCACTTGCTTCATATATTATTCTCTCTTCCTTTACTTTATACTTTATACTCATATAGAATTGCAAATACATGCACTATATAATACTTCATATCTTGGATTACCCACTTTAGCTCGACCCATAATTCAGTGACTCCCAACGGAACGGCTGGAATAGACACACAACCGTAGGCATACTCTTGAACAACAGTGCCACGCACACGCACACTGCCGCTACTGCAACCATCGACAGCATTGCCGGCCTGTACACCATTGACCTACCTGCATTTCCGTAATACCCCATTTTCTTATCACATTGTTTGCATGCTGCCATTGATCCAATCTCAAATCTACCACCCCCTCCTTGCTTCTCCACTTTATCCACTTCAGGACTCTCTCCTCGGATGTCTATTACCACCTGCTCTGCCTCTGCCTCTGCCCTTGCGCTGCGTTTCAATTTCCTCTGGACCAGATGGATGTATGAATAGTGGCCTCGTAAACGTGCATAATCCTCTGGGGTGGACCCCGTGCTATCCCTTGCATTTTTCCATGCTTCAACCCCAACCTGTGCACACAACCACACTCAGAAAATCCACTCAACCAAATGTCCAAATCTAAGATGCAAAAAAAGGAAGCACACTATACCTTTCTAGGGTCATCCGTCAAAGCGTCCAAAATTTCCTCACACCCATCCCTACCAGCAGCAACATGTAGTGGTGTCAACCCACCAGGTCCCTGGGCATCAGGCGTAAACAAATAGTCTCCATCATTGGTTGATCGCAACTCTTCTGCACAAGTTGTAAGCACATATCCAACCAGAAGCTCCACCATAGACCTGCAATTTCTACGTACTGCTCGATGAAGGAGACTCATCTCGGACAATGCAGCATTCAAGGAAGGGTGGTCACCGAACCCTACACTTCCAGTCATCCAAACGTCTAATAGTTTCTTAACCACCGCACACCAATCATGATCCATAGAGAAGTCCATCAGCCATCTAAACCTTTTAAAACCAAATGTGGCAGTGTTGGGATCTAGGTGTCCCAATCGGGATTTTGATTGGATTCTGTGAAGCAACCATCCCATCTCATTCAAGAAATCCATGGCTTGACGCCTAGCCTCTGAGTTTTCGTTGAATTCATACATATCTTCAGTATTCTCCTTCAATTCAAAGACACTTTCTAGCTTGCGTATATCAGAGCATACATCCTGTTCTGCGACAATGAAAGGGAAGAAACTACTGCTGAGGCCATGATCTTCAACCTGGATAGTAAACAGTGAGTTCCTGTCAGTTCGTCAATTTTCACAAGATATTGATAAGTTCGACTAGGATTGCTCAAGAAGTTCAGTGATTTCATCTACAGCAACTCTCCCCGAGGATAATATATTAAAAGGATAGAAGAGGGGCAGAAAACGAGAAGGGAGATAAAAACAAATATAACGGCTGGTTTCAAATTACATGGGCAACACCTCCTTAGCGCTCTTAAAACAATATTGTCTAAGACAACAAAACATCAGAGCTTTAATCCTCAAAGGATTTGAAGTTGCCTAAAAATGAATCATCGAACCGATTTTACCTAAAAAGGTTGGAAAATAAAACCAAATGACCTGGTAACTCTAAACTTATATGAGACGGCTGGTGGACCTATAAGACTCGAGGCACTTGTAAGGAGACATCCTGAACTGAACCAGGAAATGGAACCAAAAACTTGTCTTGCTGCTGTATAAGATCAAGAGTCGTTCAAAAATATTTATTTTCTTAATTACCAACTTACTCTTTCTCAATAATTCTTTGATTTCACATATTTACACATGAGTCATGACTGATAACTCCAGAGTTTAGGCCGCTTAACCAAAACTTATTTTTACTGAGTGATCTTGAAATGTATAAAATAGTAAAACTTCCATTAGAGCAAGTGATACCTCAATAAAGCCTCGGCCAACGACGTTGGGTATGGGACATGTTAAATTGGCATTCTCATTATCACCTTCATCCTCACAGTCACCATCCTCACCAACGTCTTGACTTGGCCCTTGATCAAGATATTTTCCTTCTAGTGCACAGAGTAATCTGAAAAAAGTCACGGAGGAAAAATAGTGATACCCTTTAGTTCTGTTATATGGTGAAGGTTGCAGGATTTTGCAGCACAAAGCCCTAAATCTAATGAAGCACGTGCACAACATACCTTGTCCCGGAACGAGAGAGGCTGCAACCTGTAACGTGAAATTGTGCTTGTTCACCAGCAGATACAGCTAAAGGTACGACACTCAATATCCTACGACACTTGCTACTCTCAAGAGATAATGACTTATCTAAGAGGACCTGGCCTGGAAAAAGTGAAAAACACACATTTTAAAAGAAATGAGTCGACTTCGACAAACTAACTACTGATGAGCAGGAAAAGGAGAATGGTGAAGACAGCTAACCATCACGGACAAATGCAATCTGATTTTGCACTCGGACAAATACCCATCCAGTAGTCCAAAAGGAGTCATCAGTGTCCAATAGTCGAGTTAAGCAGGATGAAAGATCAGAGCACATCTAGATATAGTAGTCAAGGAACTAAGTTACTACACAGTATTGTCCAACAAATAGGAGTAACATACTGTTGACAAAGACGTTATACCTCCTCCCACATGGAGTCAGCTAAGCGAAGATAGACAGTGAGAATTATACAGCCAGGCCTGATGTAGCTCTCGACATCAGTAGGAGTATGGGCCAGCCAGTCAAGGATCTGCAGAATTGTAAATTCTAGATATCAGCACCTGTGTCAGTGTTTGTGTAGACATGAGTCATTGAACTTTAAAACTTGTAGTCCTTGATACCTGTCCACGAAGCACCATAGGGAACTCACTAGGTTCTTTACCAAATAGCTTGAAAACAATTCGATCAGTACGGCTCTGCAAAGGTAACACGTATAAAAACAAAACTTATAGTTTCACATAAACATGGGAATAGCAATACAAGTAGAAGAGAAACGGGAGCTACCTGTGCTTCTTCACTAGAACTAGAAGGTGAGTGGCCAGAAGCGGAATCAGAATTCTGAGGTGGACTTGAGTTGTGTGAATCATGAGGTCCCCATGGAGGGTAACCATTAGAACCACTAGCATTGGTGTGAGTAACTGGTGATCTCTCCAAATCGTCCATTCCATCATCGGAATCAATGTAAATGTCGTTGAGGTCAAAATTATTCATCTTTTTGCGGCCTTCAGTGGTGTTCGAATAAGCAGCGGGAGGACTTTGGTTAATAGGGAACAAGCTTCCGGGACTTTGAGGAGAGGCAGTCTGCAATTCCAGGCCCCTCTTATCAACTCTCTCTCTTGGAATTTCTGAATCCAGCAAAACTCCAGAAATGGGTTTCCCCTTGTGCACTCCAGACGGGTTAGCAAGGCTAGTTAAAAGCTGAGCCACTAGGTCCGGATGGGTAGGCTGGCCAGACCTGTTATTAGCTGGACAACACAGTGTGTGACAGAATAAACAAGAAGAATGAGATAAGTAGGCATCCATTTCAACCATTTACATTGGAATACAGTCAAGTTATTCATGTAAAAAATAAAGTCAAGCATGTCTGATCAACTAATCTCAGTCGTGCCTGATGCTTTCTAGTTGTTTGTTTGGTTTTTTCAAAGAAGGAAGAAAAATAGCAATGCTCTTGAATGGAAGTATCAGTTGTACAATAGAAAATAAAAAATTGAAGGATGGGGATGTTGTGCCGAAGAAATTTAAGCACCCATTTATTGACATTGTTAATGGAACTTTTGAAGTAGCACAAACATGCGAAGTAAATATCATGTTATTTTATAGGAATTGTGTTTGTAGTAGCGGTGTATACAAAAAATGTAGTGAAAAACTAGAATTGATGAGTATTATGATAAAGGAGCATGAGAATGCAGGATTTGGTGGTATGGATTTGTATGATGTTGAGCATAAACATAGGGAGGGGTAATGAAAAGTAAATGTATATAATTAAAAAATGGGAAGATAAGAGCATGATGAAACATACAGTGGATGTTGGAGAGTATGTTGAGTAAGCTAATTAAGACAAGGTTGTTAGTGTGGGGGTCAGCGATGGGGGTTCCAGTGGGATGAGGAGGAGGCTGTGTTTTTCTACGGCGCTTATTGTGGCCAGCCAAGCGACGCCGACAACTTCGCTTACCCTGATCAAATTCTTGAAGAAGATGAAACCTGGTAATAAAGTAAGTAACAAGGAAAATAAGTAGAAAGTTGCGGAAAAAGAAGGGAAAGAAGTTGGGAAAGAAGAGGACCTGCTACACTGCTGGCAAAAACGTTGAAGGACATTATTGACAAGAGCATGAGTTGATTTGGAATGGATCTGACAGACCTTGTGACGGCGGTGATAGTCCTTTGCTTTGGAGAGATCAGCTACGCAGTTCTCAACCTGACACACTGAAATAACAGGGACAGCAAGCTTAGTAGGAGTATGAATAGGATTGGGGGTGGAAGGCCCGAGGTTAAAAGGCAAGCCAGGTTCATGCTGAAAGCAGTTATCTTCATCATTATCATTATCATTATCATTGAGTCTCCTTTTGGTGGCATCTTCATGTGATGAGCAGGTGGTGGAGGATGAAGATGTGTTGTTGGAGGAAGCTATAAACAAATCACCATCCCATCTCCACTCATTCAAATCCCATTCTAACACTCTCTTCCCCGACCCCCGAACTTCCATCTCCATTCTTAACCCAAACTAAATAAATAAATAAATAAATAAATAAATAAATAAATAAAAGAGAGATTGATGAAGCAATAATGAAGGTGTTGTAAATCTAGGTAGGGAATAAACAACAGTGGCAGCTGCTGCTTGCTTAATTGCAGGATTCCAGGGTGGTTATCATTTCAGGAGATTCCTGAATTCAATCAAATTAAACAAACTTGAAAATTTGTAAAGAAAGGTCAGTAGAATATTATTATTATTATTATTATTGTTATTATTATTATAATAAAAAAAAAGAAAGAAAGAAAGAAGGAGATAAAGGATGGAGAGAATAGAAGACAAATGTGGAAGAAATGCAGAGAGAGTGGAAAAGATACAACTCATACAAGTATGGAAAGTGAATAGAAAGAGAAAGAGAAAGAGAAAGTTAGAGAGGTGGGTTGGGTTGGGTTGGGTTGGGTAATTGGGTCACTCTGTACTCTGCTTTATCAATTGATACACTAACTTGTCTCCCACTCTCCCTGTCTTGAGGATTCTTCTTTTTTTAAAAAATTTTTAACTGCCGTAATAACTAACTAACTACTCTACTTTATTACGCCTGGACAAACCCATGCACATACTGACATACCCATGTAGTCATGTGCACCCAAAGCGCCTAATTTTTCACTCTCATTTTGGAGTTTGGACCCAACCCCACACACTAGTAGAATTATACCCTACGATGTCTGTTCTAATAGCCCATTAATGTCGGTTTTCTAGCGACGTGATTGCTGGGGTCACATAATGTTTGTGTCGGTTGTAAAACCGCCACCGTAGCTTACCCTACTGTGTCGGTTTTGAGTTACCAACCGCCACCGTAGGATAACTATGGTTTAGGTATTAAGTCTAAAACTGGCACCATAGGGTAAGCTATGTTGTCAGTTGTGAGTCCCAAACCGCCAATGTAGGGGTCTAAAACTGTCACCATAGGGTAAGCTATGGTGTCAGGCTGTCAACTTTGAGTCTAAAACTGTCACCATAGGATAAGCTATGGTGTCGGTTGGAAGCCCTAAACCGCCACCATAATGTAAGCTATGGTGTCGGTTTTAAGTCTAAAACCGTCACTTTTTTGTATGCTATGGTGTCGGGTTGTGAGTTAAAAAACGTCACCTTATGGTATGCTATGGTGTCGAAACCGCCTCTATCAGGTTATCCATAGTGTCGGTTTTAACGTAAAAACCAACACTGATAAGAAAAAAAATTATGTCGGTTCCAATTTAAGAATCGTCGCCATAAATAAATTTTTATATATATTTAAAATAAAATTAGCTAGCTAATTTGGACTACACTCCCCCTAAATTGATGCTTGACCGAATATAAATATTGATGGAAAATATCTGCAAAGAATTTTAATCAATTACCAAACAAAATAATGTTTCATACAATAGCTTCGTAATAACCATACATCTCATATTCTCATCCAACAATACATTATGTTTCGTCCCAACGACGACACATCGATCCGAGAAAACAATAACTATATTTTCTAACAACGCATCTAAGCGTAACTGTAAGTATCCTCGGCAATAGCCTCAAGCAAACAACAAGTAAAAAATCAAATAATTTAATCTAAACTACAAGTTCTCGAAACATTTTGTAGCACACACCTCTTCAACTTCATTCATATCTTCATCTGACATGGTTGAATCTTCAATAACCTACATTTAAGAAAATCGAGAATGAGATGCTTTTTTTAAAAAGAAAATAGTAAACTGCAGGGACTAATCTTTCAATGTACTATGCACTGAGCTTTCTCCAGTGTGCATCTATCCACAACAAAACTGCAGGGACGTGGTACAAAGATATATGTCAGATTGTACTAACAAAATAGTAAGAACAAATTTAAACCAGAAAGGATAAAGAGCTATATATTTTGTATGGTTAGTTAGAATAGATACCTGTAGAATTCTCCAAACATATAGTGTACAAAACCTGGAAATATTGATATGATAAATACTTTGTTAATATATCATTTATTTATCTAACTCAATATAACAAATAAATACTCTGTATTTATTTTATCACAAAGGATAAGCTCACATATGATATTTAGGGTAAACATAGATATATAGAAACATAGGTACTAACAAACTATCATATTTTTTGTATAAAATCTTGCACAAAGAATGGGTATTTATACTAAATACTAATAAAATCCGTATGATAAAGTATTTAGTATAAATATGATAGTTAGAGATATATAATGTTTCTGCTCCATAATGCTTGTTATATAGCTTTATATTCTTTATATAGCATAAATATACCACAAATAAGGCAATTATATGTACAATTATAATCATTATAATCCGTAACCCGAATGGTGACAAATAGATAAAATTTCCTAGCCAGGTTTGACAATAAATAAACATCTCTACAAATGCCTCTTCTAAACCTAAAGGATTGTATGATTATTTGGTTCTGTGTATGTGATAAGCATTCATCATACAATTTGTTCAGGTGAACTGGATATTACGAACCAAGATTTTAGAGTCTGTTACATATCTCTAAAGAGTAACCAAAAAGCAATATTATTATTATGTACAACAAATGCCCTTTCATACAGTGGCATGATATTTCAGTAGATATGGCTCATTGTTACACATCAGTTCTTCTATGATCATTCTGCTTTTTGGAGCATAAATTTTCCATCTAAAGCTGTATCTAGCCTTTGGTCATATCGTTCCAATAAAAACTATACAAAAAGCACCTTCTGACTTATCAAAGTCATTTGATTGTGCCAACCAACTACTAATAGAAGTTGAGAACCTACTACCCTATCATTTAAACTCTTTATGGCACAAGATTCACAAAGCACGTACTCCAAATATTCATATGCAGATAAAGAAGAAATTAATGAGAATAAATGTAGCCGACCTTGAAATAAATGACATTGTCAGCAAGTACGGAAGTTGTTGATGAGAGAGTCTGGGAAGATGATCCATTGTAATCCTGCGCACTACAGCTTCCTTTGCTATGGTTATCCACTGAGGAGTGGCAAAATTAGCAGCTTCTCCACAATTGAAACCTAATGAACATAATAATAAGATTTAATCAAACATATTAGCACATCAGTCAGTGTATCTTCAACTTTTGTAATGTTAAGAAAAGTCGGAGAATCATTTAGAGCTATGAGATGAAATTTCATTGTCGTAGCAAAGTCACAATAGTTACTCTCATGAGAGATTGTCTCCCCTATGGCCCTATAGATATATAGAGACAAAAAGGTTTGGATTATGTTTTGATAGGCTTTTTAGTTGTATAACTAAAGCAGTCTGACAAGGACATTGTGTAGGTTAGCCTCTTCTGGGGGAATTATGAATAAATGGGAAAAATATCATGGTTGTTTTCAATTCTATAAATAATTGTACTATAAACTAACACTTCAGGACAATTGACTGCCATTGATTAAGCAGATTGGCCAACCAGAATGCTAAATGACAGTAAAATGCTCAAAAGTAAACATAACTAGCTTGTGTTTCCTTCAATCTTGATTGGGTGGGACAAGGGAAAAAATATGAAACAGACATCAAAACCAAAACATAAGAGTGATGCAGTGATCAAGTCATAAAACTACTCAAAACGCCAAAAAAAGAAAAGGATATCTCATTCCTACTCTAATAGCAGGAAACTCATGAGCAGGAATGAGATGTCCTTGTTTTAGTTACTGTACACTTCTGTGAAGACGAATTTCCACTTAATAAACTATGATTGTAGGTACACTCTTAAATAAGCATCTGTTGGTTTATCACTCTTTACAGTTTTTGTTTTGGCGTCCTCACATTAGTAGGATTGTAGGGACATCTTCACAGGATTCTGTATCAACCTAATTAAAATAGTCAACGTATTAATACAACAGTCGAGGAAATGAGCTGAACAATCGAGCTGAGTGACAAAAGTAGAGCTCGTAATCATGAACGGGAAATCTAAAATCAGCCAATACATGGGAATTAACGATAAACGGGATACCTGCAACAAGGGATACCAGATCTAACAATCATATCACGTGAGAGAAAGGTGATCTTTTCACCAAGAAGTTTCAGTGCAGCTGTCCAGGAGATAAAAACCTAAGTTACAATAGTATTATGTTCAATTTGTATTTATTTCTACCTAATAAAATTAAGACCATGATTTCAAAAAAAAATTAACGAACATGAGAACTCAACAAAACTGCAATTTAAGCATAAAAATATTCACTGGATGCCAGATAAGTGGTTCCGAAAAAAGACAACTCCAGACATGCATACACTCTACCATTACAATCAAATGGAATCTGGTCTCTCATTGTTTCTCTTATGACTCACGTGAGTTACAAACTTCCAGTGCAGGCTCTTAATGAGTTAACTCCAGCCTCTGTAGTTTTAAACTTCTACTTCCCAGCACAGGTCACAATGCAACATACAGCATGCCGATAGCTAGTTTATCTCACTTTTGTACCACGAAGTATGACTCCTGGACACTAGCATTACATAGCACTGGCCCACACACATTCATCCTAGCTTTTGTTAAGATACTCCAAAATTGTTCAAGCATGAACGGAAATAGATATTTAGTCATAAAATTTCCTGTTTCGGGATGCCAGTAGTTTTCTTGCATTTCAAGTCAAAAGCACCGTTATTTTATTACACTAGCACGTACAATGCACTTTTCATTGCAATATTAACAATGAATTATTATTTGGCAACAATCTTTTTAGGATGTTAACACAAGGGTGGTTGCGCAATTCAATATTCAATACGTACAAACAATCAACCAAATAAATCAAAGTGATTTGTACGCAAGACTAATAAGAAATTTGTTAGAATATATGTTAGAACATATTGTCTGATACCATATAAGATAAGTGTATTGCAAGGTGTTTTGGTTAATGTAAAAAGCTTACTTTATTCACAGAGACTATACAATTATATATAGCAGAGAATACATTGTAAAAGGATACTAAACCTTTGTAAATAAGGTTAATTTACATGATTATACTAATCAGAATATTACTTGACTAAATTAGTGTTTATCTTTATTTCTTGCTTGATTGTCTCTTGCTTTTGAATTGTTTCCTGATTTGTTTGAGTAGTGTTTTGTGTCGTGGGCCTTGGGTTTATATTATTGTTAATACATATATTCTAACAAAATTCATAGGAGTATTATCTATAACATACCTAAGTGGTCAAACTCTCCTCCATAAGCCTGCTTACGTATAACATCCTCAAAACCAAATGCATAGTATAGACCTCCCCACTTTGCCACACCTGCTTCCTCGCAGTCTACGGCAACTTCTTCCCCTCCCATTTCCCTCTCCCTACACTTTGTCCTAACTCTTGCTGCCTAGTCGTGCCTAGTCGTGAACACAGCTCTCTCACCGCCCTCCTTCCCCCTCACCCTCTTCGACAAATCCTTCGCATCTAGATCTCTTAACCCTAGCTCTCTCGCATTCAACATAGATTTATTCACATTGTTGAAAACTATACTACTTCATAAGCTACCACGGAAGACAGCCAGCCACTTAATTAAAGAGCCTATTTTCTTTATGCCTGAAAACTATACTACTTCATAAGCTACCACGGAACACAGCCAGCCACTCGCTTTCCAGGAGCCCTCATTGAGTTTACAATACACAAATTAAAAGCAGTTAATAATTCAGGGAACATTTATACTCTACTTCTGATATTCTTCCCGTTTTGATTGACTAATCGACATTCCCTTCTCAAATCCCAGAAATTTCAATGACTCGGCATCACTACTAAAAGAATCATCATCTTGACTATAGCCAGTTGAAAAAAACTATGTTAGAAACTATCAAATGACAAGCAGCAAAATGGTTCAACAAAATCGATTGATAATTTTCATAAACAAGATAAATTGAGATGAATATCTAAACGCAAAATATCTAAATAGAAATCAGATTAATTACTCAAATAGCTATAAAATAGTTCACATAATTCTATTTCTATTGTTCTGCAGTAAGCTAAAATTAGGGAAGCATTATAGGTATGAAGATGAATATCAAATTAGACAACATATTACTGAAATTGATTATAGAAAAAACAATATTAGTATGGCAAACCTTGGATTGATGAAGCCTGCGGAGGAATTCGTTGATAATTGCAACGGAAGAGAGTGATAATTGCGAAGTCATAACTGTGAACGAATTGATTGATAATTGCGAATTGTGATCGAATTGATTGATAATTGCGAAGTCAATAATTGCGAATTTGAAAATTGCCAATTGTGAATTGATTGATATATGGTGGGTTTTGTTTTGCAGTAGGAATTGCATTATGATTGAGGTAGGAGATGAAGATTGAAGAAGCGCGCGTCAAACAGTAGTAGTAGTTTACTGAATTGCAAATGTATATATGTATAGTAGTCTAACACGGAAAAGGATCATCTCCATTACTTTTTGGTCCATTACCACTCTAAGAGAATATTATAATATATATCTCTATTTCACTCATTAATCTTTTTCTTTTTTAGTTAAATTACGACCACCGGATCGATCCAAAACTAGATCTAAACCGTTCAAAAGTAATGGACCTCCATTTCTTTTAGAGAAATGGAGAGAATCCTTACTCGTCTAACACCCGTGTAAAATCGTGCGAATTGTAAAAAAAACAAATATAAATAGGTATTTAAAATTTTATACGTAGCTATGAGCTTATGAGTAAATCTTTTATTTTATACTAGATTTCATTTTAAATCTTTATAGGATATTGAGTTTATACACTAAAATGAGTTAAAACACTTTTAGTGTATAAGCTTAATACCTTTTATTTTATACTCCGTACTATTTTATACTAGTTTACCCGTGTTTTAAATGCGTGAAAAACACACACATTTAGTGTTAAAATAGGATAATAAAAGAAGAACCACTATCCACATGTCAATCTTACGTTTAATATTTTCCCGCCAACATTTTTTTCCTAATACTGATTACATGCAGTTATTTAAGGAATGTATAATATACTCTATTATGGTAATTATTAAACGAATCAAACCAATAAGGAAGATAAATGGTTAGTAGGGTCCACTAAAAACAATTAAACAAAGAATTGTACACAATATTATTGACATAAATATTGCATTATCTTTACCAAAATACATCATACCTCATAGGTCAATTTGTTGTCATTTTTATTTGCCGCAAAATTACCGTATAAAAGTTATTTTTAAAAAATAATAGTAGCACTATACTGACTCCATGTTTTTATGTGACGCTTTTTATTCTTAAATTGAATTTTTGACTTTAAGTTTTGCTAAAATATTTTTGAAACATTATTAAACAATTAGAAATTTATAAGAAAACATTTTTATAAGAGTAAACATATTATAATATTTATATTTTGAAACATTAAAAAGAAATGGGTAATTGCCTTTAAATATAAAAATTAATGTTCCGAACATTTTTTTTTTACGTTTGATTTTGGCAAAAAAAACAAGGGAAGAGAAGAGAGACATTTATTTGATGCCAAGTAATCAAATTAAGTGTGCGTTATTAAATTGTTCGTTAAAAGATTGTCAAAATAAGAATTTAAACAATTGACTGAGACACCCAAAAATAGAATAAATAAACAAATGACCGGGATGAAGAGAGTATTTAAAATCAAAGAGAGTGTCGGACTATCGGGTTACTCGGGTATATCATAGTAACCGCCTTCACTTTTTTAGTTATTTATTAACAGTCAGGTGACCGTTAAGAAATTATGCGCACCTTCTTACTAAGGCCCTGTCCTTTTCGTCTGAAACGAGCTGAATTGAATTAATTGGAGTAGAGCTTAATTGAACTAAGTTGAGTGGAATTGAGGTGAAGTGAATTTAGTTAAATTAAAAGTTAATTTTGTGAAGAGATTAATTGAACATAATTGATTGAACGTAAATAAAACCTAACGGAATATAGCCAAGCAAAATTGAAAGGAGCTGAAATTAAGTCAGAAAGAACATGGTCTAAGACTAGCATTCCTAATTTATTAACACATATTCTTAAGCCAATTGCGGCTCACTAAGACTTATGAATTATTCAATCATGTTTAAACAGATGAGCAGGCACATTTTGACAATTATAAAAAGAGTAATTTATGTTTTGGAACACTCTCATTAATTTTTATACTTTTCAAATGTAATCGTTATCTGCATTTTTAGGTACTCTTTCAATAATTTATCAAATCTGTATATAATTTGTATGTTTTTAGAGATTTTTCTTAATGGTTCTGATTAAGGCGAATAATTTTGTAATTATTAGTCTTCAAAGGAAGCAAACACCAATATGGTTGCAAGACAGTACAAATAAGTACATAATACTTTGCGATTGTTTTGTCACTAAAGTATGTAAAGACCAAAATATAAAATAATTTTATTATTTAATTCCTTAGAGAGCTTTATAATTGGCCAACAAAAGTATAACAATTAAAATTGACGACATTATTGGTAATATATAAGACATATATATTAATAATATAAGTAATGGAGTATGCGTTCATGAATACCTGTACCAAGTTCAAAAGAGGAAAACATAGTATATTCACTTAACTACTCCCTTTGTATTTTAATAAATTTTTTTACATTTCAAGCGAGAAGAAAGTTGAGAAGTGTGGAGAAAATAAAAAGATATTATATTAATCATTCGCAAAGATTAGTAAATTATGTGCTCTAGACGAATGTATATTAAGGACTTATAATTGTTAATTGTACCTCATATTTGACATTTTATTTAGGTTGATTTTTGTGTGAAAATATCGATTGTTTATTTAAATTGTAAATTCAAACTAACATAATGGCATACAATATTTATTTTTAAAAATTTAATTATACATGTTAATAAACATCCCCGTGCAATTTTGCACGGGTCCTAAGCTAGTTTAGTGTATAAGCTCAATACCTTTTATTTTATACTCCGTACTATTTTATACTAGTTTACCCGTGTTTTAAATGCGTGAAAAACACACAAATCTATATAATAATAACATAAAAAGGCTTCTTGAGCCTCCATTGAAGTGACATGTATCATCTTTAACTTTTTGCCACATAATACTACTAAAAAAATATTATTATTATTATTATCATCATTATTATTGTAAAAATAAAATAGTAATTCTTGAACTTTTCATTTTTCATGGCTCTTTGTATACCCTATTAAATTAAAATTTCAAATTTAATATCTCTATTGATTGGGCATTCTTAATTACATACGGAGTATTGATTAAAAATTCATCATATAAATATATAATTATATAAGAATATTCATGACCCATCATTTTTCTCATTTTACTCATATGTTCATTGCAATAAAACAATCTCTTTATCTCCTTTTTATGTATAATAACATAAAAAGGCTTCTTGAGCCTCCATTGAAGTGACATGTGTCATCTTTAACTTTTTGCCACATAATACTACTAAAAAAATATTATTATTATTATTATTTATTATTATTATTATCATCATTATTATTGTAATAATAAAATAGTAATTCTTGAACTTTTCATTTTTCATGGCTCTTTGTATACCCTATTAAATTAAAATTTCAAATTTAATATCTCTATTGATTGGGCATTCTTAATTACATACGGAGTATTGATTAAAAATTCATCATATAAATATATAATTATATAAGAATATTCATGACCCATCATTTTTCTCATTTTACTCATATGTTCATTGCAATAAAACAATCTCTTTATCTCCTTTTTATGTAACTTATTTTACAATATCTTATATATAACTCATTTGTTTTAATATAATGAAAATCAATGCGTTGAAAATTCAGTTTTTCTTTCTAAACTTACATCTAATGTCCTAACCATTGCCAACAAGACACCATTGTAATTACAATTTTTTATCGCTTGAGTTATTTTCTTGTGTAATTTTCATTTCTATCTCTTTTTTTTTTATTTATCAGATGGTCATTTGTTTATTCTTGATACCATGGTACAATGTTTTTTGTTTTTAGACTAATTAATTTGAATTTTGGAAGGATAGCTTATATTAATTTATTTATCTAATGGTCATTTTTTTTTTTGCTTAGTACGTCTACATCCATGTATAAAAAATGGTAAGTGACACCTATACTATTTTTTTCATAGAAGTTGATTTTTATTATTTCTTTATTTCTTGAATATTTAGCATGAAATGAGTTTAATGAATTATCTTTTATCAATAAGAATGGTACCAAAAAGTTCCAAAAAATCTAGATATGAGACTATGACTTTGATGGAGTTTGACAAGAAGTTCTTTTTCCCCCTTTTTTTGTATGTACAATATTGTATAGTTACTGACTAATAATTTATAGTTCAACGATTATTAATATGAGTTTCTGAATTTCACAACTACATTGCTTAAAATGTTGACCACTGGTAAAAATCGAATGCATCAAGCTACAATTAGCTAGGTGATCGAATAAATATGTAAGTACTGCTGGAAAATAAGAAATACGCTAATCGGTTTTTCAATTTTCACCTACTTGACAAATTTCGACCTGAGTTTCTCAACATTTGAGATATTGTTGAAGTTGGTTATGTCTTATTATTGAATTTGTTCCCTCCATTTTAGAGAAAAAATCTCTTAGGTTTGGGTTTTCTATTTTTACGGGAGCGAAAATCAAAATTTTTTCCTGTGATTAGAGTACTTAAAAAAAATGTACACACTACTAAGAGCACTATAACATTTATAAAATACAAAAAGGAAAAAGCAAGGCAAAATATCCATTTACAACTTAATAATACACAACAAAATTACGTACTAATGAAAATCTAATCACAAACCGTTACAACCACTAAAAAAAACGCCCCGTGAATTTCACGGGAAACAGAACTAGTTTAGTGTTAAAATAGGATAATAAATTTCTAGATCTACTCATTTTAATGTATAAGTTCATTATCTATAAAGACTTTCTTTAGAGTGTTATTTTAACGAAATACTCTAAAATCTACTTAAGAAGTTTTTATAGTTCATTTATTTTGTTAACTTTTTATAAATCTCAATTTTAAAATTGAAAATTAAAACAGTACTTGTTATCAACATTTTTTTTTGTTAAAAACTATTACTTATTAAAAAAAAATTACTCAAATTTAGTAATATCTCGAAAATTTGTTATTATGATGGTCAAAATGTTAGAGTAGCTTGTAAAATAATATAACAACGTTATTTGTTTTACATTTTTTTATAATTTATATTCTCATTGTCTAATAATATTTTTTGCTAGTCTTTTTTTTTTTTTATTATTATTATTTATAAAATATGTGGACTATTGAGTATTTTGCAATTTCATATTGTATTATTTATGCAAAATAAATGGAATTGAGGATGGTGGTTTATTGAAGTTTTGTATTGATTATTCGATGAAATTCTATTAACAAAGTTGATTTTTTATAAATTAATTTCCTATTTTTTGTGGTGGGTCATACATTTATTTGAAACTAAAAAATAAAAGAAAATGAATATAATGACATGGACGCACAAAATAGCACAAAATGTTCTTGTATTAATATAGATAAAATAAATGTGTGAATTTTGTAAAATATGATTAGTGATTAGGTTAATCGAAAGATCTATAATTGGTAGAATGGTAGGTTAAATAGTGAAACATACTTGTTAGATTTGGCCTTAAATGAACCCGACCCATTTTTTCAAGGACAAAAGTAGATAAATGTATATACGTATATTGAAAATTACAAAAGTAGAAAACAATATATAAACAACCAAACTGAATTATCTAAAATAAGAAAAATAAACAATTCAATGAAAGAGATGGTGTATTATCTATGTTAAATACTTAAATCAAATATGAGCTTACCTATTCGACCTGGTTTCTCGCTAAAAGTTATCGATTTTGTTATCCTTTTATGAATATTTTGATGATTTTTTTATTAGAATTGAATTTGAGCTTTATACTTCCTCCATTCAACATAATACACCTCACGTATAATGAAGAATTGGGATGATAAAAGTTGAATGAAGGAACTATGAATTATTTGAGCTAAAATTTATAAATTATGCGTTTATTTGAAAGAATCTAAGCTCAATAATAAAAATATTGGTTTTTAAAAATTATAGTGAAACTCATAAATATTATATAAGTTCACTTCAATTAAATTTTAATTTTGATATCAATTTTTTTTTAATAAAAGCTCGAGAAAAATTAACATAAACTCGGTTAGATATATTATTATTGTACAATGATCTAATACAACAAGTTGGAGGTTGTATAGTAATATTTGTGTGTATGAAGTTAACTAATTTAATTGAATGATTATTTTATACGAGTTTTGAATCATGTTATCGTAATAAATAGATGGAGAATATAATCATATATAGGGCCGAGTTGAGCTCCACTCAGCTCAAACTTGCAAGCTTAACAATGGACTCAATTTTTTGAGCTCCAGGTTCGAGTTAGAGTTTTGGTTATTGAGTATAAGCCGAGCAAGTCAAAGTTCGTGCTTGACTCAATTTGCTATCATTAATAGTTTTATGTACAGTACTTGACTTGTTTTATGTTTGAAACGAATATTACGATCTGGGGTAAAATAAAAAGAGAGAAAAGGATAATAAAAGTAGTTGGGTATTGTAAAATAGGACAAGTAGGTTATAGTGGGGCGTATGGGAAGGGGTAGTGACAAGACAAATGAAGGTGAGTGGAAGAGAGTAGGGCGAGGAGTCGTAATGTCGTATTGACCACGATTGAAGGTCAATTAAGTCGTGTAAATCAACTGTAAAAAGGGTAAGGAAGAGAAGAGAAGAGAAGAGAAGAGAAGAGAGGGGTTTTTAATTCATTCATTATTCAGAAAATTAAAATAAAGTGGAGGAGGAGGAGGGGGAAGAGGAAGAGTTGCAAATCCAGTGAGTGCATACTTTCAGAAACGGAACTAGGGTTTACTACATTTTTATACTCTAATAATAATAATAATAAGAAGAAGAATAATAATAATAAATGGGAGGCGACGAAGGAGGCGGAGGCGGAGGCGGAGGCGGAGGAGCGGAGGAGAAGGCGGAGTTGGAGTACAGAAGGGCTAAGACGTCTGTGTGGTGGGACATCGAGAACTGCCAAGTTCCAAAAGGCAGCGATCCACATACAATTGCACAGAACATCACTGCTGCTCTATCCAAGTTGGATTACGGTGGATCCGTATCCATATCCGCATACGGCGACACCAATCGCATCCCTTCTTCCATTCAGCAGGCTCTCTCCTCCACCGGCATCTCTCTCAACCACGTTCCTGCCGGTATTCTATTTCCAAGCTCCTGCCTGCCTTCCTTCATTTTATTATTTTTTATTATATTTTCATTTATGCTCTTTTATTATTTGATCTTAATTATTAGGTGTTAAAGATGCTAGTGATAAGAAGATATTAGTTGATATGCTGTTCTGGGCTGTTGATAATCCCGCCCCTGGCAATTACCTGTTAATCTCTGGTGACCGCGATTTTGCCAACGCCCTTCATCAACTCCGCATGCGCAGATATAATATACTGCTTGCCCAACCTGTCAAAGCCTCCCATGCTCTTGTTGCTGCTGCCAAGAGTGTCTGGCTCTGGACCAGCCTTGTTGTCGGCGGTCCTCCTCTTTCTCGTAATGATTCTCCTCCCCGTCTGCCTCCCAACAATAGGAATTCTAATTCCGCTCCTACTAATGGTAATTACAACTCCTATCACCCACCTTCTCCTCTAATCACTGTTTTCACCACTCCCACACCTGCCTTTGTCCCACCCGATGTTAAATGTAAGCCTGTATATGTCCCCAAGACGTCTATTCAAAAATCTCTTAGTTTGCCTTCTGCACTTCCCCAAACCGATCCCCCTCAACCACCCAAACCTGTTACAAAATCAACTCATCAATTCTTTGGTCCTAACCCCCCTCTTGCCTCTGCAGGTTGGTCTGCTTCCGGTGGCTTCCCAGGAAATCTTGACCTCTCTGCCAGGAGTAATTCTGACTTTGCAGCCAATCAGCAGAATACCTATCCTCTTATGCCTAGGCCCAGCATTTCCCCTGCTCCTTCTGGTACAGCCCCTGGCTCTGGGAACATGTTCCCTCCGGCTGTGAATAACCATAATTTCCGTCCTGCGCAGCCTAGACCTCAAGCCCCTTCTGCTCCTTCACCTCCCATTTTTAATAGTGCTCCTGATATTGGTAGACTAAATATATCTGAACGCCCTTGTTATGCCCAAAATTCCGTCAATCTTCCGCAACAAGCTGGAAGAGATGTTAAGCTTAATCCTTCCAAATATTCAAGTTCTACAAACCGAAACTTACCCCAAAAAGGGAACAACATCAACCATACGAACTACTCTCAACGCAATACTCTGAACAGGCAAGCATCCGCTCCTGCTCGTAGCACACATTCCGTACCTGCACCCACTGCTGCTTCTACGTCACTCCCTCGTGCGCCACAAGGGGCTGGTACCAACTCTCCTCCTTCCGAACATGAGCAGGGCCTTGCAGGTCTCGTCTTGCTTGCCTTGGACAGCCTCAGAAATGACCTGATTACTCCAACAGAAGCAAACATAGTTGATTGTATAAGATTTGGTGATTCTAGGCATCGGAATACTGACGTCAAGAAGGCTTTGGAATGCGCAATTAACCAAAACATGGTAGAAGTACAAACTATGGGTCAAGTTCAGCTTTATCTTCTCAAGAATCAGCCGCGAGTGTGGTCTTGTGTGAATCCTATGGGTGGCAATCCTAATGAGTTTACCAAGGCAACGTGGGATAAGGTTCAGGAGTTCCTTGTTTCTTTGAATGGAAGATCTGCTATAACTGCATCTGTATGCAGGTTAGAAACAAACTTTCTAATCATTTCACCTATTATATTTGTTTTCTGGAAGATCACTGCTTCCTGTCTTCCGCTGACAATTCTTAATCTTATTCACAGCTATGAAGCTGCATTAATCTTGAAAAATTCGTGCCTGCAAGGCTTTGCACTTGGGCAAGTTATCCGTATATTGAATATGTCAATTACTTGCAAACGATGGATAAAACATCGTCAATCAGGATGGCAGCCAGTCGTAGTCACGTTAAAGCAGGGTGATACTGGTAAAGCTGATTCCTAATAAGGTATCAGCCAGGGTGATAGAAGATAATTGAAGTGGTATGCTTATCCTATCACCTATATTTTTCTGGTTTTATTCATTAGTTAATTACGGAAAATGTCGCTATAGTGGTACTTCGTAGATTTGTTGCAATATAGTCACTGCAGCTCGAAGGAACATATGACGGGGATTGTTAGCAAGGACGGTGATGATTGTGTTTTATATTTGGAGGCTTCATCTTCTCTGGAAAAAGGGAAGGTTACTAGACATTCTCCGAAAGAAACTAAAATTAGTCTTTGAAGAAAATTAAAATTCAGTCTGCTATTGGTAACATCTCTGGGTTATAGTTCTCTAGGAAAAATTCGGGACCAAAAACCTTATGAAACTAGTCAAACTTGTTACGGGCTTCAATATGAATTATCGAACTGTTCTTAGTATTAATATTGGGAAGCCTAGCGTTGCTTGATACTGGCAAGGAAATATAAAGGATAGTATGACGAACATACTACGTTTCTCGTTGGCTTTGGATAAGACAGCTGGGAAGTTTACAATATTACTAGTCTGGTTGCTTCTTTATCTGGTATCGTTTAGGTCGTCAGTTGTCACTTGAACTGACAGTCTGCAACTGCTGTCAATGAAGACTAAAGAGAGAAAATAGTAGTTAAAAATATCTCGAAGGACAAAACTTCAACTTACTGGATTCCATGACGATGGATGGATGGATGAGATGAACTATGCTGGAAACAGTGCGCTTTTTTGCTTGTTACCATTTTGTGACCTTGTGTTGCGACTTGCGAGTGGGAGGCACAAGGCAGAGCCTAACTTTTGAGCAAAATGTTTCTATGGAACTTTGGGAGATAGGAGATACTTTATTTTAGCGCTACGCTGGTTGGAATATTGTGGTTATGAAGATGGGAACTCTTACTGTTTTAATTATCTTCCTGTGTAAATTTGCGTTTCATTAGTGTTGTATGAACTTATTCCTTGGCTTGTTGTTGTTTTCTTAGTTGGTCTTTGTGTCCCTAATCCTTTAACGGACTGGGGGAAGGGCCTGATTGTATCTGTGAATGCATTTCAAATTATGCAAGTCCTTTGTGGAGAACTTTATAATACTCGTACTTATCCTGCTTTGATGGTTTGGCGAATTGTAACGATTTATCTACTGTTTTTTTTATCACGGAGCATGGGGTTGTGCCTCTATAGCCTTCACTGGCTACGTGGCTGCTACTGGTCTGAGTTACTTACAGGCCGTAGTTTAACAATGGCATAATAGTGCCTCCTGGTTGTGCCTTGCGAGCTTTTAAAGCACCCCAATATATTTTCACCAGTGACTCCTTGAATCTTGCTCTTTAGAGTTGTTAAGTATACCTTTCAAAACTGAGATTTAGATTTGGGAGCCAACAGTAGTGTGCGCAGACTACGCACTTGGCATAGTAAACAAAGTGATGTAAATCTCAGGTTAATTTTTGAAAGACTTGAGCAGATCACTCCAGCATGTATAGTAAAAGGCAATAAACAGTTTAGAGATGCGGTTGAGAGGCCAGGTTGTGGAGTCTGCTAAGGAGCACAACCAGGCAGCAGAATGGTGCGCTAATCCTGGGAAGAAGAGAATGGATCAAACAGAAGGGAACCAAATTTCCAAGATTGTGCAAGAGAAATTAAAACTGTAAATACTTATTCTCTCTTCCATTAGCGATTTCTGGATATTATAGCCCTAATTTAGCTGGACCTGCACTTAAAACAGTTGTGCAATATCCTTCATGTTTAGCAAATTTCATCAACAATGGAAGTTATTGAATTCAGATCATAAGAACAAGAGAGAGCTAGGAGTAATAAAGAGTAATAAAATCCATCTTTCTGTCAGCAGCAGCTGCAGTGCCGTAAGTCTGACAACATGAATACGTTTCCACGTTTATACTTCTACTACTCACTACTTATGCACAGACTGAATAAGGTATACAAGCAAGAGTTGGGACTATCCCTTATGTGCATCAATGCAACTTTGATACAAAGTTCTGCGCTACTAGAAGTATGGAACTTGTCTGTCATCAAAATGACCCTCAGTAGGTAAGGACATCCATGCGACCTAGGCTATTCATGTCCTGATCAGGGAAGGAAGGGATTATGTGACGGATACGATTCTTGTTCCTTTCTGTAGGCCCTGAGAAACAAAAACAAGTAAGAAAAAAAAGAGTGATATACAAGTGGAATAAGGCAATAAGCAAGTCCCAGAATTTGAAGTAGTGAAGAGAATAGCACCTGGCAACAGTGAAACCTCCAAGACCGACGGTGGCGAGAATGATGAAAAGGAAGGGCAGGCCAACTAAAGGATGTCTTCCACCTCCACTTGGGGTTGGAACCCCGGTGTTGACAACTCGTGTGTACGAAGCTAAAAGAAAAGGCAAAGTAAAGAGGAATTGAGTTGGGCAGAGGTAGTTGAATCTTAAACAGTGTGAAAAAGGGATAAAGGCGGCATTACCCGAATGTGAATGTGACCTTTCCTGAGCTGCAAATAGTAATTAGCAAGTAAATGAATGATGAAAGGAATGGTTGCGTAAATACTTAGGATGATGTATAAAGTAATGAGAATTGAGAATTGAGAAGAGATAATAACCGGTCAAGAGGGAAGTATAGGCTTCTGAAATCTGCAGGAAAAAAGAAGCATAATAGAAGGAAGATACATAAGCAGAGAGAATGATGATAATTGAATGGTATTATGGTAATAGGGAGGGAGAATAGAAATGACCATTTTAAAACGAGATTCAGCGACGCTCCTTTCAGGCTCTGGGAAACGATCAGGGTGAACATCCCAAACCTTGTTTTTATATGCGGCTTTGATCTGCAACACCAAATTCAATTCAATTCAATTCAATTCAATTTCAACAACTAGCAAATACCAAATTGGGGAGACATTCTCAAAAACAAACCTCAGAAGCGGTGGGCCGAGATTGCGGATCAAATCCTAGAAGAAGCCTCGCGTCACCACTCTTCATCTCTCTTTTACTCTCTCTCTCTCTCTCTCTCTCTCTCAGCCATACATATTTTTCCTGGTTTATTACTTACCAACAAGGCAACAAGCTACCAATCGGTTGACAACTGCTAACTGGTAACCGACCCTATTACTACTAGAACTAGGTTGGGTTCGGACACCAAATTGGCCTAGAACTAGTATATTTTAAGTCAATGCAAATATGGAAACTTGACCAATATAATATAAAATATATTCGTAAATGTTAAAATAATACTCATCAATGTTATTAGACCAAAACGGAAATAGGAACATCATAGGAAATCGGAGGTAGTATTTGATTAAAAACAAAAACAAAAACAAAAACAAAAACATTGCAAAATGTTAAACCTAGCCTCTAACTTGGTTATCATATTTTCATGAAACTATATAAATAACGGTAAATTTTAATTGTTTGATGATTTTTCCATTTTTTATTTGTGGTCTATCTCTATAATTATTTTAGCCGCTCATATTTAAGGTATGTATTATTGAGCAAGAAAATGAGTCGTTTTTTTAATCAATAACAAAAATAAAGTTGAAACACGAGACCCTCCACGATATCTCATATTAATACCCTCATATTTATGAAAGTAAAAGATTGACTTTTAAAGAAGAGGATGAATTTGAATTTATGGCAAATTAACGAAAGAATTAAAAGTTAGAAAATATGGAAAGACACACCAAGCATTTGTGCAGAGTTCTAATTATTGTGATATTATGATAGTGAAATTGAAAGGATGATGGAGATTTATTCAATAGGATATAGAAGATAACCTATTGTGAAAGTGAAAGAGTTGAGCTATAACTTGACATTAATTTGTTCGCGTAATTTTTTTACTACTTTTCGTTGTAGCTTGATATTCAGTTAATTACGTACGTTATTCTTTAGTATTGTTTTTCTATTGTAACCTATTAGTATTTTGTTATTTTCATTATCATCAAATTTGATATTTTTGTTAGTCAACTCTATTAAAATGATAATATTCCGTATTAATTTAAAAAAATAATAAGTAGTATATAACATAATTTATACATTTTTTTAGTTGGAATTAATGATGATATTTAAGACTTAAAATATTTTTCACTCATTTTCGCTTAACTATTGTAACGTTTAATCAAATTAAACTAATTTAAATAAGGTAAAACTTTCATTCTCAAATTGAAAAATTAAAAGTAAAAAGATATGCTGCTCATAAGTATTATGTTTTTTTTGGGATAAAATGTAAGTAATTATACTAAGAATTAATATATATCGAAAATCGAAATATACAATGTACTTTTGCCATTTATTCATCAAAACAACAATAAGACAACAAAATCAAATCTATCTATCTCATCTCATCTATATAATAACATAAAAAGGCTTCTTGAGCCTCTATTGAAGCGACACATAAGCTCATGCATGACTTGCCACATGTCACTAGCCATCTTACTCAACATTTTATCCATACACTAACAAAAAAGTGGTAATAAACAAAAAGGAAAATTTACAACCAATTACGTTTTTCTATATAAGGAGAAGAGTTGAAGAGGTAAAACTGTTCAACTCTTTATCTTTCCTTCACCCTTCATTGCTTCCTTTCATTATTACTCATTTTGCCGTGAACACTAATTTATTTGACGGTTTCAGACTTAAATTCCAGTTTTATTAAGTGCAACCGATTAAAAAGGGTAGACGAATACTATATAAAGAACAATAGTTATTTTGTGTGACGGTCTCATCCCGTGTCTTTTTTTTTGCAAAATGTGATCATTTTTGGGTAAAAAATAATCACTTTGTAATAAATAATCACCACCTTGGAAAAATAGGTCTTTTTTAACCAAGAAAAGTATATATTCACTATTTGATTAAAAGTGATAAATATTTATCAAAAAGTTGTTACTTTGTTATGGTTGCACATGCGACTGTCGTAGAATTTGTGTATAAAGAATTACTAAATTGCAAATGCTACTTGGCTTACCGAAAACATTGTGCAGAATGTGCGTTATCTTTTTTTTCTTCCCTATAACTAAATTTAGGTTAAAACCTATAATAGGGGCTTAATTGAACAATTTCATTTAAATACGTATTATGTTAAACCGATCATAGTTTAAAATGTATATTTTATGCGTTAAACTAACTACTAAGTAAAACATATAATAGCTTAATTTAACAATTTCATTTTAATACGTATTATGTTAAAATCGATCATAGTTTAAAATGTATATTTCATGCATTAAACTAACTATGAGTTAAAACATTTAATAGCTTAACTGAACAATTTCATTTAAATAAGTATTATATTAAAACGATCATAATTTTAAATGTATATTTCATGCGTTAAAATAACTATTAGGTATGTAAAAAAACAAACTAAACATGCTACGAGGTATATTTAAAAGGTATTTTCGAAAGAATCGTCATAAACGCCTCGTGATTTTCACGGGCAACTAAACTAGTTAGTATTCAAATCCTAAGGAAAATATAAATTTAGCCATCTATCCAAATTAATTAAATAATCAAATGTATCATATCTTATCTCATTACACTATCACTATCTTGCCTTAGTCATATTTGTAATTTGTTGTTAATATCAATATCTTCGTTCATGCTAACATTTGTTGCATATACACAAATTTAGAAAAAGAAAAGCAATTGAAAAAGTCATTCAAACCAAGCACAAATATGTAAAGAATTGAGGTGAAACATAAGGTTTTGTTTGTCATGTTCTAGTATTTTAATTATAGTCTTTTAACTATATTGTATAGATATAAATAAATTTCAACGCGGACCTCGCTAATTCAGAGACATTTTGGCAAAAGATTGTGGAAGAAGATATTTCGAAGATTGTATATGTAGTTGATTCATGTTCGGGTGGAGTTAAAGAATAACGATTACAAATGGTATTTAGTTTTATTTTTTTAAAAGAAGGAAAAAAATGGTTGATTAAGAAATAATTTATTGTTAGGTGGTTTTTAGTCGATGTCTATGTGGTATTTATAATCGTAGGTGGTTTTTACGTGACATTTATAATCGAAGGTGGATTTGTCTACGTGACATTTTTTTGTCTAGCTTTTAATCATATTATATAGATTACTCTTAATTCTTAACTTACGTAGTAATTGACAAAAAAAATTAATTTAGCTATTCACCATTTACATAATTGAGCTTAGCTTCTAAAGTTACAAGGGTCGCATTGTTAGACAATCTTAGAGCATTTCAACTTGTATAGATAAGAGAAAAACAAAGAAAAACAAGAAAAGAGCAAGTTAATTGTCTTATCTATGTAAGTGGGTCAGTATTCAATCCACCTTACGTTTAAAATAGATACTTTGATTTTAAATAAGAATTTGTGGGAGCTCTTATCTTCTGAAACTTGAATTAGGCAATTGTTACTTTTTAGAGGAGAAAAATGAGTAGAGCCAAGAAATAAATGCGGTGTTTTATTTCTAAATATAGGATGCTGAATCTGTTTTGTGGTATAAACTATAAACTATAAACTATAAAGAGGCACCAAAATAATAGTGCTAATATTGCATTGCCACAATTTGCAAGGGAAGGGAGAGATAGATAGACCGGTAACATCACAAAGCTCTCTTTTCCTCTGTCTTATGTTTAGGCAGTAATTATTAGTATTTTGCATTTGTTGGAGATAAATAAAACCAAAAAAAATGGAGGGGCGAACGATGGTTGCAAGGTTGATTATAGCCTTATTCTTAGTGGTGAATGCGCAAGGCCACGAGAATGTAGGAGATGATTCCACAGCAAAAATGTTGGCCACCCTATGTGGAGTCGCAACCTACAAGGATGCATGTATGAAGAGCCTTCAAGCTACGGCACATAGCCAAGGTGTAACCCCACAAACGCTGGTGGAAAGAGGGGTGAAGCTTGCTTTGGATGAGATGGCTAAGGCCTCCGCAAACCCTGCACTCAAAAGCTGTAAGCACCTGCTTGAACAAGCTACGGACCGTCTGCAAGAAGCCATGACCCAAGTTTGCGACGTCAATAACTTCAAGGACCAAGCTCAATTGTTTAACATTCGAATTGAGCTGGGTGATGTCAACACCTTCGCTACTACTTGTGTTGATGAGGCTCCTCCTCAGCTCCAGCAACTTTTCAAGGCTGGAACCAGCTCTGCCACCCAACTTAGCATTGACATGCTCGACGTTGTCACCATTTTTAATCAGCAGCTCTCTTACAAAGTTCTTCTTCCCTCTCGCATCTCCAACCGTCGCCTTCTTGCCTCTTCTTGATTCATCTACATTACACTTTTACTGTTGCTCCTTGTTTTTCTATTAATCCATTATGTAAGTAATGTAATCCTGCTTGTTATCATGGTAGCACACGCAAATGAAGTACTAGTATGGAGTTAAAACACTATTACAGAAATTACACAAGTAACCTAAAAAAACCAAAATTACTACTCTATGCTTCAATCTGTTTGCTTAAATTATGAAGCTTTCATCAGGACTAACATAAATCATTTGAAACCAGTAGTGATGGATAAAACAACTGATAACTAAACGAAACAAGGATAACATAGAAGGAAAACAGGCAATACTAAAATTCAGTATTACATGTAGAATGCCATTAGCTTAGGAAGGAAAATATATAAACATAGAATTATGATCAATTTCATACAGCTGGGACAAATAACAATGATTTACAAATAAGTCACCCATTTGTAGTTGTTCAATTCAAACGATCAATATCTGCAATTCCTGAGCTATCTTATACTTGGCAAAACATTTGACATACATGTAGGTAGCATCTATTTGACATGTTTGAGCAAACGTTTATGAGTGATGATTCTGCAAGAGATCGGGTAAAGTTATCCTCCCCATATTGTTGGGATCGAGCTTATTGAACTGATTGCAAATTTGAGATATATCCTGCTCGCCTATCTTACCCATCTCTTTAAGCTTGTAAATAACATACTCTGATTTTCTGCAAATGGAAGGCAAATAACATGGGGGTGAGGTCACAAATCCTAAGACTGGGATGTTCCAACATTCAACCACGCCCGCATATTTCTATAGATGGAAAAAGTGGATATAAACTCAAGGCATAGACACACCACTGCAACTCTAACATGAAAACAAGATGTTAGGATATTGTTTACCAGGAACACAAAGCAGGCAGCATAGCAAAAGTCAGTTGAGTTGAAGAGTGAAGCAAATGCAGTCATTATTGAAACAACAAGTAACGGCAGCACGCACAAGGAGAAGCATGTTAGAGTTGAGAAATAAGGAATTGAAATCAAAAGAAGAAGAAGGTACGTACGTGATGAAATTGTTGTTGTTGATATTGGCAGCAAACAAATCCTGAGGAGTGATGTCTCTCTGGAGAACCCACTTAGCAAGAGTGCGCTGGCGCTTGTCAATGCGAGCCTCGACAAGGAAGAGGAAGGCACGGGCGACAGCGAGGGTGGAAAGGAGAAGCCAGATGGAGGCGAAAAGGCGGCCAGATAGAGTGGAGAAGGCCCTGTCCCCGTAACCAACAGTGGTGACAGAGAGGGCGGAGAGGTAGAGGGAGTCAATGAAAGAAAGGCCCTCAACAAGGAAGAGAAAGAGGGAGCCGATGCCGATGCAGAGAACGACAACGAAGAGGGCAAGGGCGACCTTGAGGCGGATGCGCATGCGGCCTTTGCGGAGGTCGACAAGGAGGAGGTTGTGGTGGTGGATGTCAGCGAGAATAGACTTCTCCTGTTGATCAAGGACGTAATTGAGGACGCTGGTGAGGAGGATGTCGATGAAACCAAAGCCGACGAGGACGAAGGCGCAGACAAAGAGCTTAGTGGAGGAGGTGAGGGGAGTGATGTCACCGTAGCCGATGGTAGACATGGTGACAATGCAGAAGTAGAGAGCGTCAACAAGTGGATGAGTCTCAATACCTGAGAACTTATCCCTGTTAAGTCCGTAAACAAGAGCACCCATTAACAGGTACACAATCAGAAGCACAGTTGCTTGCTGAGCTGGACTACTACTACCAACACCGCCAATCTTTGATTCCTCTAAATCTGAATCATCATCATCGTCATCATCCTTCTCCTTCTCCTTTGCTGCTTGTGCTTGCATCTCTCTCAGTACAGCCGCCATATCCATGGCCGGAGCTGTTTTACACCTGTGCAGTCCCGATTTCGTTCTTGGCAGCTGCTCACTCGGGATAGGGACACTACATGCCGATGATAATTCATTGTCCTTTTCTTTTTCTGTTATTTTATAGAAAGATGTTGATGATGATGATGATGTAGCCAAGAAGAGAGGCTGCCTTTCCTCCTCCGGCTCCCCCGTCATCTTCCTTTCCCTTCCTTTATTTTTCGACTCAAATTATACTCCGTATTCCGTAACACGCCTTTTTTATTTAATTATTATTTATTTTTCCCAGATTTATTTAAGTTACATTTCTGACTGACTTTATCATGCCAAATTACCACTATAGGACGATATTGGAGTACAAATTACCATTACAGGACTAATTTCTCTTCATCTCCCAGTCCCCCCACTTGAATTTACATTTACATTTACATTTACATTTACATTTACATTTACATTTATTTTTATTTTTATTTTTATTTTTATATTTCTTACCTTTGTATGGACCATTCCGTCTTGCTATGATGCTTGTTTCATCTTCAAATTTGTAACAGACCCGCTCGGTTATAAGTTAGCAAGTAATCCGCATTATGAAATGAGTCATCCAAATTTTGTAACAGACCCCACGCTATTTACTTGCATATTTCTGATACAACCAAATTTTGATCACTATAAACTAAATATCAAGTTACAGCTGCAACTTAGCAAAATGACCCCCATTTTCTACCAACACCCTAACTTAGGTCACTAATCATCCTCACTTTCATCACTATATGAAACCAGACCAATCTTTGTTACATCGTCCACTTTTTCCCCATTGCCCTCAGCCTCAGAACGTTGTACAGGATCACGCTGCCCTAACTCTTGTTGCATCTCTGCCAGCCGCTTAATATTACTTCCTGCTTCTGCCCCTGCACATGCCTCCACTTTAGCCTTCTTAGCCTGTGGTTTAACCTTTATAATCATTCCCAGTGCCTGACCAGCTTGATTTTTCTTTCCCACCATCCTTTTTGGATCCTATCAACAGGTCACATCAATAAGCAAGTTACTAAAGTAGTAGAGCATAACAAATTCCATTCCAAGCTCACAAAAGCCACATAACTCCAGTTATCCCCCAAACCCAATTCAGCGTGTACACCCCTCGCCTTTACAATTCTAAGAATACAATATATTACATCCACTTGATTCTTCATGACAAGTATATTCATCCTTCTTAACCAAATGCGTCAGTACCAATCAATAATATGCTTATTACATTTCAACTACTCAGCAATATAACAGGCTAACATCACATGGTCTGCAATCTGCATATTACAATTGAACATTGCAAGAGAAGGTCAACTCTACAACATAAGACAAACACATAAAATACAGAGTGGTAAACCAAACCTCTACTAATCCTTGCAATAATGATACACAAACAGAGAAAAAAAGGTTTAGATCTGTAGCGCACTGACATATAAGCAATACGTGGTCTCCTGGATTAAGTTCTTAGGACCTGAATCATATTTAATAGGGTTATTTCATAGGAATAATCCAACCTATACCTCATCTTCTCATATTAATCCCTACTAACGATTAACTGTGAAAAATCCAACCTATAACCTCAATTATCTTTCATTGAACTTTGTCTATTTTCGGTAAGCAAGCACGTCACCTTGACTTAATTTTTGTTTTTCTTTCTTCCTGGACAAAAAGTAAATGGAGGTGACTTCCTAGCCTACCGCTAATAAGAGTTTAAAAATAGTCAAAGTTCAATGAAAGATAAATCAGGTTATAGGTTGGATTTTTCTTAGTTAATCGTTAGTAAGGATTAATATGAGAAGATGGGACATAGGTTGGATTATTCCCATGAAATAACCCTATTTAATATTGCTAGGCCACAAAAGGAAGCATGCAATGCCTCAATTTCCAAAACCATTCATAAAGTCCCAGCCCTTCATCCCCCACCCTCGCCCTCAAGAAACCAAAAAAGAAAAAAAAAGCATCGGCAATTGTTCCCAACAAACCTGAACATTAGAAACAGGAGGTATTTCTATAATCTGCTGTACAGTCGAAGATTGTGCCGCCACTGCTGCCTGCAATTGAAAAGCTCGAACTTAGAAAAAATGATTTATATTGCCAAAAATATACATCCGATGCAGCCAGAATAGAGAACACTGAAACAGGTTAATAGGAAGCAAAAGAAAGAAAATCATACAACAAAAAAGTAAATTGTGAACAGTACAGTACGTAAGCAAAAAAACTAGTAGAAATGCAGTAGATAACACAAATGCATCCAATAACCTAGTGCTTGTTATAATCATCGAAAAAAACAAAGTTACAAGCTACTACCTTATATACTCCCAAAATCCTGTTTCCAAAATTTTACAATTTAGTAGACTTCTTATCGAATTTTGCTACATAAAGTCATTTCCGGAGAAAAAAAATGTACATGGGGATTTACAATTGATTTTAGATTAAAAAACATATTTGGATCCCTAATCTAACAATACACATTCAATTACACTTGTGTTACTAATAACCCTTATTATGGACCCTAATTTCACAAATAATACGCCCATTCATTTCGGCATTCGCACTTGAATCAGTCACTTGTGGCCAGAATGTTGCTCCAACATATCCATTCATCATCATTTCTCCCCTCCCTCCTTTACACATGTTCATGTTTGAGGAATCTTTTCTTCACGAAGTTACATAAGGCAACTATGTATACCATTAACAACATTACTAGTACTAATAAACAACAATAAAACGGCCATCTGTTTAGAACCGCTAAGCACTGTTAAGTAACTGGAGGAAGGAAAAAAACAAAGGGAGGAGGGTAACAAACCCTTACCCCGCAATACCAGATGCAACCATGCGCCACACGCGTAGGAGTAAGGTCGTGAACACCCCCCCCCCCCCCCCACCCAAAGTTTTGCGAGTGCCCTTGGGGCCTCCGGGCAGTGTTGTTGTTGGTACGTATACTTGTTGATGCTCTTAGTAAGCCGTTGAGCTACTCACTATCATCTTCTACTATCCCTGATTAGCCATGGAACATCCAACTTGCTGAGGTGTAATAAAGATAATGGGGAATAAATGGGATTGTGGCTACATACACTACATTGTTTGTGGTAGAAGTGCAAGCCTCTTTATTTCTAGTCCACTCTTATCACAAAGGCATGGAGACTAATGGACGCGTCACTAGGTGAATAGCTAGAGGTGGAAGTGATAGTGTCCTTTATACATCGGAGAAGATGTTAGGGAGCAATAGAAAATGACGTTGGACCTACATGAAAGGGGCGAGATTGATAATGGCGTAAGCTATATACATGTGAGGAATTGGTAGTAGAGATTTCCAACAATGGCATGATAGTCTATTGGATTGGAAAGCCACCAGAGTGGAAGTGGGTTTGTACTTTGTAATCATGAAATGATGGGAAAGGAGATCATAGATTTATTTGTATGGTGTGAGAAGATCTTTAGGCTTGGGACTAACTTTGACACTTAGGAAGTGACAGAAGAGCTCTTTGAAAGAAGTACTGATTGGCTAGATAGGTTTGAAAGGATGTGAGATGAGTTGGGTGACTATTTCCCAGAGAGAATCGACATAAACCAGGGAACCGAGTGACATCTACATAAACAAAGAGATTAAAAGGGTATGAGAACCATAATGGGGTAAAGGAAGGGAGGGGTAGGAAATATAGTTGCAGGAGGCACAAGTGAGAAGATAATACTTAGGTTTAGAGTGGCTTATAAGAAGGCATTACTAATGTCGAGTTGACGGACTGTGCATGGCTAATGACAAGAGAAAAGATAAGAGTGAGACTAGGCAAAGTGCCGCATTGTACCTTTGCTAATTTGGTACTGTATTGTACAAAAAAGGTTTCTGTTTTGGATTAATATTTTAATGTTGATGTATATCTTTTTGTTTCAAATAATAATAATAATATTCAATGGAAGATTTTAGAATTTGAATATGTGGAGTTGATGAAAATATGATATATCATATAAATAAACTTAGGGGTCCTTTGGTTCAGTGCGTAGGAATGGAATAGAATAAGAAACCATAATGATATGGGGTTCTAATTCCATTCCATTAGAAACTTGTTTGGTTCATTTTAATAACAAACATGAAGGAATGGTGTTGGAATCCAAGGGGAATAGGTGGGTATGGGATTCCAAGGGGTTGGGTTGGGGTGGAGTTAGAATCCATTAAGTATCTAACTCCATTCCAAAATCACCCAACCAAACACTTGAATCAACTTAATCCATTCCATTCCATTCCAGGTATTGAACCTTCCTTCCGAATGAGCGGTTCCTCAATTTCAAGAAAAATAATATTTCCTCCATCCGAGTTTGGCATAGAAGAAAAAAAAGATAAGATAGTTTAGAAAGGAGGTGAATACTGAATAGGGAGTGAAAGAAAGAGTGAGAAGGAAGAACAGAAGATACTTGGAAGGTGCGGAGTTGTTGGGCTTCTTGGTCAGCAATGAGGCGTTCGTATTCCTTCCTGGACTGGCGAAGCAATACAAAGGAGAAATAGAGTTAGAGAGCGAAGAAGAATAAAGGAGGAAAGTGAAAAAGTAGAGAGAAATGGTGAATGAGACAGACGGAGTCTAAGTTGTCAAGGAATTCAGTTTCATCTTGATCCAAAGCCTTAGGGGGTCCTGAAAGATGATGCAAAACAGAATAGAATGTAAAGAGGAAGCCTTAGGGGATGATGAAATATGATGCAAACGGAATAGAACATAAGCAGGAAAGGCTTATGGGATCATGACAGTCTGACAGATGAATAAATGATGCAAACAGAATAGAATGTAAGCATGAAGCAGGTAGAGATAGTGGAATTAGAAGGAAGGAAGGAAGGAAGGAAGAAATGACATACGGTGCTTGAAACGGTCATTAAATTCGGCATCACGTTTGTCCTTGTTCTCTTTCAATATCTGTGAAATCCCAAAAGATGAATAACTAAACTAATATGCATTTGTCAAATTAAAGAAGAAAAAAGGAGAGATGATGATGATGAGGACTGACCTCGAAAAGGGGACGGTCCCTCTGAGCAGTGCCATCTTCGAGTCTTTCGCCCCTGCTTCTTTTGGCCTCATCTAACTGAGAATTAGAATTAGAATTAGAATTATTAGAATTAGAGTTGCAGCATAAATAAAGGAAAATAGTATAAATCTGAGAAATAGAAACCTGTTCCTCTGATACAAAATTCATGAGCCTAATCCCACCAGGAACAGGAGGAGGACCATCGCCTACTTCTTCTGCCATCACTACTTGTCGTTTTACTTTTTTCCTTCTGCCTCGCTACTTACTTGTATTCCACTATTCGGTAGTCGATATAGTTATAGATGCATATGCCTTCATCACTACCATTGCTCAGCTCAGCGTAAACATCATCTGTCTATCTGTCTGACTGTCTGACTGTCTGTCTGTCTATCTATCAATTAAACCTAATTAGGCTGTCACAATCTCTACACACTTTCTCCTCTCCCGTCTCACTCTAGCCTTTTTTTTTTTTTTTTTTTTTTTTTGGTATCCACACCCCTTGTTTCCTCTATACGTTCAGGGGGTGTTTGGTTAATGTGAAAAAGTACGAGGTATGGCTTTAGAATGAGCTAAACTCATACCATCTGTTTGGTTGACAAATATAAGAGTGTTATATTCATACCTCAAAGGCTCAATCCCACGAGGTATGAGTTTCATACCCAAGGAGAGGGTGCCTATGAGAATAAAATTAAAATGAATCAAAATGTTAAATACAAATAGTGGCATGATGTAAATCAATTCTTCCATATACTTATTTGATTAAATTTTTGTTTTTATGATTTTATAATACTAAAATTTTTAATTTAAAATAATTTTTTTTTACCGATTTTAACGTTTAATTAAACTTCAAACTCATACTACCCAGAATTGAAACAAACACCGGGTAGGAGGAATCAAGTTTTAACCTCATACCACCCGGGTATGATTCCTGATCCCATGTTTGAACCAAACACCCCCTCATAGTTTTAGACCTGGCAAAACCCGACCCGACTCGACAAAATCGATCCGACTTGCCCGATATCGAACCCGTCTGTTAATCGATAATATTATAAAATTCATTTCAGCTACTTTATAAACTAGGGATCTCAAAACAGCATCTGACAATTCGGCTCGTCAATAACACGTTACGAACCATCAACCATCAACGAACTACTCTTGACGATATTACTGAGGTTTAATTAGTTTAGGGTTAGGTTAGCACAACCTTTGGTTAAGGAATACTAGTTATAACCACTATGTCAAATTCATCTTGTTGTTTATTTTGCATATACTTTTGCTATAGATCTTTGTTAAAACATGTGTTAATAAAACAATTGTATTGTAGTTAGATTAGGGTTATATTAGTAAATTAACATATGTAGTTAACTAAGGTTAACTATATGTATTTAATTTATTTATGGAATTTCTATTATTTTACACATTATTTATTGTTCTTAAATAATTCATCTAATCAATTTACCTAAAATAATTTAATCAATCGTGATTAAGTTCATCAAAAATTAATCGTGATCGAGATCAGAATCCATGATCAACTGATGAACACAAATATCATTATTACTATAAAAGAAGGATGAATTTCAGCCTACGTGGCGCAGTCATATCGCAGCATTGAGTATTTCGAGGTCTCACATTCATCCTCAGCTTTTTCACTTTTTATAGACCAATCAGATTCACACATCTATGGCACCTCACATTAATTTAATAATTTAATAATTTAATAATCATTTCTTTATTATTAAATACAAAAACTGAATCAGAATAAAATCCTTCCAAATTTGACTCATTCTCATTTTACCAAATATAATCATCATAATCATAAAATCAAAAATCAAAATCAAAAATGTTTCAATTTGATTCATTTTGACCAGTGAAATCCCCAAATCAAATCCTACCCCTCTTCTCAATTTCGCCCAAATTAATGGCATCATTATTTCTCCCCTTTTGATCCACAAACCCTAATTTCAATTTCAATCCAACAAATTGAAATCCCATCACATGTTTCATTAAAAATCAAATCAAAATCCCAAACCCTAACCCTAACTTTCCAAAATAGGGTAAAATCAATCAAATTAATCCAATCAACGAAACGATGTCGTCGCATGGGGATGTAGATCGGCAAATAGAGCAATTAATGGAGTGCAAACCATTGTCGGAAATGGATGTGAAAACATTATGCGAACAAGCGAGGGCAATTTTGGTAGAAGAGTGGAATGTTCAACCGGTCAAGTGCCCGGTGACCGTTTGTGGAGATATTCACGGGCAGTTTTACGATCTTATTGAATTGTTTCGTATTGGCGGCAATTCTCCTGATACTAATTATCTCTTTATGGGTGATTATGTAGGTCTGTATACTCAAAACATTTTTGATTTTTGTTTTAATTATTGATTTTGATTAAAAATGCGGAAATAGTCTTAATAACATTATTCATCGGTTATTTTTAATTTAATTGTTTTTAATAACATTTGTTCTTAAACATCCGCCGTTATCTTCTTCTTTTTCTCGCTGCTTCCTCTACTTATCTTTTTTAATGAATACTGTATTGTTATATCTGGGTTTTTTTTCATTGTTTCGATGTAATTTAAAGAACTGGGGCTATTCATTGTTTAGGGATATAATTTGTGGGATTAAATAGATTGGTTGAATTTTTAACAAAGGTTTAGTTTATTATACTTAGATCAGTTGACTAATTTTGGATATGATCGATACCTTATTAATTTGCAGAGTGATCTCGAATTGGACGTTGACAAAGATTCGGGATATTAAGGAGCTCTCAATTGATGAAGGTAGGGGATTTTTTTCCCAGGTGTTTCTATGCTAGATAATTTGTAGAGTATTTATTATTCATCATTTCTTATCATTTTATTTCGAAATTGTTTTAAAAAAACCTAGATGAAATGAAACAAGCATCACTAATGAAAGTAATACCCTTTGGTAATTTTCTTTTCATAGCAAAATATTTGAGTTCTCCAAAAGGTTGAATATGGTGTGAATGGTATTGCGTTACTCCTGATTTTGCTTACTTAGATCTAATTATATATCTTTAATGGAGGATAAGTTTCTTGATATAGTTTTTTTATGCATTACCATGGTTATCATATGTTATATTGGTTATTTATCCAATAAGTTATCATCTTCGTCACACTATTATATTGATGCTATGTAGTCCGGTCACTGTTGGCTAATGATGCGGGTCCAATTCCATATTTACTTCACATTTATCATGTGAATCATAAAAATCTTGGGTTGACTTGATTACCGTCTTTAATTTTTGGATGAAAGTATAAATCTGTAATTCATATTGCTATCAGTTTCATTTAGTATAACATTATTGTCTAATGCTTATACACGAAGTAAAGACTCAATCTTTTACCGACTCTTTCTCTCAAATTGTCCATATCCCTTATGCCCATGAAATGACATTGTTTTAGGTAATTCACCCTAACTGCTTCCAATTCAATTTATTTGGCTTTTTATATTTTTTTCATGATTGGTTATTGAATTCCGAGAATCCCAGCCTTTTATATTTGACTCAATTTTTTTTAACCCGACCTTCATAATTTTATTTAATATACTATTTTTTATGAGTAATTAAAACTTTTTGAGACGAACACAGTAGGTCTTAAGTCCGAACTTTTATACTTCATCCTTAACATGGTTTTAAATCTCGGCCGAGTCATCCTTAACATGGTTATTGAATTCCGAGAATCCCAGCCTTTTGCATTGAGGACAAAAGGAGGTTACTGGTGTACGAGTATATATGCAACAAATCCCTGGACACGCATTTGTACGGTAATGTACTTTTATCTCTGTCCATTCCGTTTTGCAGATATTGTTATCGTTGTGCAGTATGTTTCTTTGTATTCTGATATCTAAATGTTCCAATTGCTTTCTGAACTTACTGAGCTGAATGATTTCACTATTGCAGGGAGGACTCGGGCTCCACTTGAATGGTATGCACGCCAGAAGATTGCAGTCGGAGCTGCCCGGGGGTTGCGATATCTTCACGAAGAGTGCAGAGTTGGCTGCATTGTTCACCGAGACATGCGTCCTAACAATATTTTGCTCACCCATGATTATGAGCCACTGGTATGAAAACAGTACATTTTTTCATCTTGGTACATACGCGTGGTAGACGGTTTTACATTAGCAATGATGTAATACTGCATGCCGTTTATTTAGCAACTTCATAGAAAATACTCTTTCCATTTTTTTACGTTCTTCCCAGCCTTCCAAATTCGCCGTGGATATTTTGAAAACTGGAAAGAACACGCCTAGACGTTATTAGTTTTATCAATACGGACATACAAGGTAAGTTTGCGATGATTTTGACGTTGTGGATTGTGTATATGTCAGGTGGGTGATTTTGGCCTGGCAAGGTGGCAACCGGATGGAGACACTGATGTGGAAACGAGAGTAATAGGCACATTTGGGTATTCCTTTGACTTTATTTGATGTGACGATTCCATAGTTTCTTAGAACTTGGGGAGAAATTCAATATTGCAGCTGAATTAGATTGAAATTGAGAACACAAATAATAGTGTTACAATATCAGTAGGTTGAAATGTTGAAATCAAGGATTGTGGGTTTTATTGCAGCTGAATCCCAGAGATACGACTGATGGATTTCTGTCATCATGATTATATATTTTTATCGATTTCAAATCTGCAGGAGCATCGAGGACAGAGTAAGATGTTATTTTTCATGTGGAACAGGGAATTATGTTGATGTTTGCTGGCTTTGTTGTGGTTAAAACTGGCACAAGAACAGCAAGCGCCTAACTGACTGTGACATTGGCTTTGTAGAAATGCTATTGATGGACGGGATGGCGATTATATGTCGACACAGACCGCCACGTGATGTGGACACGGTTAACTCCTGGTATTTTGAAGCATGCTGTCATCCAAGTCGTATCTCTGGGATTCAGCTGCAATAAAACCCACAATCCATCAGATTATTCTTGCAGATTTAGTAATTATAATTTGACTGCCTGCAACATTGGGTTTTAGTTACTTTAGTTGCATGAATTAGAGGAAACATTACAATATTGTAGGTTATTTCATTTTTGTTCGACATTGGTGTTTCTTATTTTTCACTTTAATATACTTAAAACTTTTGTATATCAATAATACAAATGACTCAGAAGCATAAAAATGGGTGGATGAGCATATTCCTTTGGTTAATCATTTTTTAGCAATCCATAGATATTGTTTTCAATATCAACCTACTGATATTGTAACACTATTATTTGTGTTCTCAATCTACATACATTGTTATAGAACTAAACTAAATATGTACCAGTGAACCAGTTAACCAAATAATGAGTTGATTTAAAACTAAATATGCCATTCATCATCGAAAGTCAAAACAATTTAACTACTATTCTTTTTTTTCAAAGCTAATAATGAGATTCCTGCAATTTCCGAGCCTCCTTGGCTAATTATTTGCATGTAGGTTTAATGATCAAGGAATGTGAATTAATAAAACAACTACAATTTCCTACTCATTCGGGGAACTACTTTGCTAGAGTTTTGGATATTATAAATAATTGTGATTCTTGAACGTTGGTCTGTGTTTTTATATTATGGAGTACTAATAATTTAACTCATTTTGCGTTTTTTACCTTTGTATTTTCTCCAGATATATCACACACAATGGGGAAAGATAAATAACTGAGAACGATTGGAAGTCAAACTGGCCCTACTTGGAAGCAATACTAAGTTAAACAGTTCGACCAACTCAAGATGGAGCATACCTTAAACCATTGGGGTTAAACCAAAGTAGAATTGATGAAGTTATTTTTGGTTATCAAAAAATGGCCATTAGACAAGCTCAGATCAAAATTAGAAGGAAACATTTTACACCATTTCACACTTACATATTCCTAGGGTTAAGAAAATTGATGAGCATGTTCATGTTATGACAGTGTGTTGCGTGGACAGGCATTTTCCTGAAATGCAAGTTTTATGTTTTTCAACAGTTTTTTCCGCTTTTGTTTTTATTTATAAAAAAACGTTCATATAAAAGGCGAGACCAAATATTACTCTATAATTCCAAATAAAGAATTATTGTCTAACTAATTTTAACATATTAACAACACTATTATTCCGATTTTTTATATGTTTTAAACATTTATTTACATAGAACTAAAAATTATTCAACCATGTATTTCCATGCAATTTGCACGGGTTCTAAGTTTGAAAGAAGACAGTTTCCTTTAGCAGTTTGTTTCGCCATGACTATCAACAAAAGTCAAGGTCAATCTCTATCCCGTGTTGGACTTTATCTTCCAAGACCAGTCTTTACCCATGGCCAACTGTACGTTGCTATATACAGGGCCACGAGTAAGAAAGGTCTAAAAGTGTTACTTCTTGATGAAGAAGGAGGGATGACTAATACAACAACAAATGTTGTTTACAAGGAGGTTTTCGAGAAACTGTAATTTTCGTGTTGAGTTATCGAATTTTAATACACCCATTTAATTTATATTTGTACCTGATCAGTTATTTTGTTCATCGTATTTGCCCGTCAAATTATGTTCCGTAAGTAATTCATCAAAAGACAGTAACTTTCCAAACTACTCATTATTAGTTATTTAATCTTTTTTTATTCGTCTATTGTTTTTTCTTATATAGCTTATTCATTAATGTTATCATAAGTACTCCAAATATTATCATCATTACTAATAGTTATTCGAATATTAGTGCATCAGGAAATTCACCTTTTCACCGAATATATCTTATATTCAAACATCCCGTTAAAAAACAATTCGTTAGAATAAACACAATTGTTATATATTGAAATAAATATACCGACGTCGTCTTTAAAAATAAGTGTACACAACCCCGTGATTTTTCACGGGTATTACACTAGTAATTTAACTAATCAATTTACCCTAAAATAATTATATTAATCAAAACATTAATCAAGATCAAATCGTCAAATTAAATTTAGATAATCCTAAATTTAATCGTCAAATTAAAATTAGACCAACACTAAATTAATTTGATTAATAATCAAGATCAACACCAAATATCATGATGAACCCTATTTTTTTTTAAATCATCAAGTCGTATTAGATCAACTAATTCGATCAATTGATTAACCCTAATTGAATTCCCTTAAGGCAAATTAGCTTAACCCGAAATTAATTGATGAACCCTAAATTAGGTTAGCGTGAAATTAGTTGAAAAAGGCAAAAAAAAGGGAACAAATGAGTTGATGAATCCTAAATTGTAGCTATTATATTGTTTACATAATTAAAAAATTTATTTAATTATAAAGATTTATTAGGTTTAGTTTATGAAAGATTTATGTGTATAATATCTTTTACTTTTTATGTGTATTATATCAAATCTTTCAATTTATTTATATTTTCATATTTTTCAAATTATTTTTTCTGATTTTTAATTATAAAAAAAATCACGTTTTATTTTTATACTTTCTCATATTTCGTTTAATTTAATGATATAAAAATTAAAACAAAAATTATAATATAAGGAAAGTATTTTTCCGAAATTATATAAAAAAGTGAACGATATTATACACTTAATCCTTTCCTAAAATGGAGGTAACAATAATTTTTTTTAAAAAGAAAAGTTCTTAATATGTTAACAAAATATACAAAATTACAAAATTGGAAAAAAAGTTTAGGCGATTTTTCTTTTAGAAACTAAAAATATTTAACTAATTAAAAAACAATATATAAAAACATAGTTAATAAATAGATTTGCTAATACTTGCTTGAATGGTTACAAGTTGATTTGCAAAATCTTTCTCCCTTGTAACACAACCTGTGTTCGAACCTTGACAACAACACTTTTTTTTCCTTTTTCGCTTTCATATTTTTTGCACTTTGCTTGATCGAAATTAGTTAATTTTTGGCGTACAATTTAATTTTAGCTAATTTTGTAACGTGCTACATTTCTTATATTTTACCCCTAATTTTGATTTTTTTGAATTTAACACCATTGGCGCAAAATGAATTCATTACCGATTACAATTAAATTAAATCTGACATATCATGTAAATAGTACTCCGTACTAAATTATATTGATTATATCATATAAAATAAAGTTAAAATCACCGTTTTATCTACGCAAATACGTTTCTACTAATAAATTAAACCGATCAAAACTTAAATTCAATATCTATGCATATACGTATTAAGTTATACCGATTATAATTTCGAAATCCGACATTTCATGTAAATAATCCTAAATTATATTGGTCGTAGCCTATAAAATAAAGTTGAAATCATTAGTTTATGTTAATACATACTTAGTTAAATCGATTATATCAGAAAAACATTATTATATGTAAATATGTTATATGTTATAGTTTAGGGTTTCTAAATTTTAATTGAGGGTTTAGGATTTCTACATTTAGGGGTTAGGGTTGCTGAATTTATAATTGAGGGTTGAGGGTTTCTAAATTTAGGGGTCAAGATTTCAAAATTTATAACTGAGCGTTTAGGGTTTCTAATTATAATTGAGGGTTTAGAGTTTCTAAATTTAGGGTTAGGGTTTCTAAATTAATAATTGAGGGTTTAAGGTTTCTAATTTTAGGGGTTAGGGTTTCTAAATTAATAATTGAGGGTTTAAGGTTTCTAATTTTAGAGGTTAGGACTTTTTGAGACAAGCTTAGTTAAACTTTAAATCCGACATTTTATGTAAATACACCTACTTTATATATATAGCCTAAAATATGTCTTTTTTATGAAGATACGTTAAAATTATATCAATCATAGCTTAAATTATACCAATCATAACTTCGGGTGGATCTCGCATACTTTGCGTTAAATTCTTTCTCATAAATTTACCATACATTAGTCATATTATAAGGAGATAGCCTCATAGCTTTTTCAATTTTTTGTGGATCATCGAAAAAGTCTAGCATTGCCCTAATTAAGAAACGAGTTTCCATGTTGTCAGTAACATGAATTTTTCGCTCTTGAGCACGGGTTAGGTTAACAATTTGATTATATTGATTAGCCATGAGAATTGGAATAAAGATGAAGTATTTGGTAAAAGTAAATGTGATTAGGTTTAAAATGAAGTCCACTATTTATATACAAGATACCTACTAATAAATCATCCCAAAATTTCCCACCAAATGTGAATTATCTAAGTAATTGAAAAAAAAATTGCATAAAAATCTCAACAATAAGATAATATTTCACAATTAAACTAAAATCTTTGGAAGAATAAAAAAATTAGGAAAAGAATAGGTCAACAAAACGAATTAAATGTTGTAAACGAAATAACATGAATTTCATGAATATAATGATATGTAGTTGCTACATGTGTGTGCTGATACCCCTTGCTTAGTTGGTTATGAGAACAATTGTAAAACACTAGCATCCAAGTCCATGCGTGTTCGAACCTTGAAAGCAACATTTTGCCTAAATTAGGGTTCATCAAGTTTCCCCAAATTAAAAGTTAATTGATTTTATCAATTGAATTAGGGTTCATCATTATAAATTAAGATAGCAATTAATGTTATGACAATTAATCACTATAAGTTATAATCTTGATGTTGGCAATTGAAAGTTAATTGATTTTGACAATTGAAAGTTAATTGATTTTGTCAATGGATTTGTCAACTGATTTTTTAATTTTGATGTTGATTAACGTTTTGATCAATCGATTTAATTAATTTAGTAAGATTGAGTTTGATCATTTATTAATCGATTATGATCATCATTAAGTTTGATCGATTACGATCATGATTAAGTTAGTGTGATTGAGTTTAATCCAGTTTGTTGAGCAATAATGTTATACATAATAAAAAATCGGTTTAATTAAATCAATTAAAATGGAATAACTTAAATGAAATAATTAAAATGGAATTAAAACAATAAACATTTCATAAATTTGGGAAAACTTGATGAACCCTAAAATATTTTAATTTATTAATAAAATAAAATTGATAAATTAAAATGTTTAAATTATTATTCATAGATATAATAACTACATTCCATAAATAAATTAGCTACATTCCATAAATAAATTAACTACATGTAATTAACCAAGTCAACTACAAATGTTAATTTACTAACTTGACCCTAAACTAACCTATACATGCTAACTTGAGTTTGTCACGTGTTAAAATATGATTGGTTGTGTATGGAAAAAAACGATACGCATTGTGTATGTGTATCATCTTCCTGTTTAACCCGATACGTTTAACAAATAATGAAGTCATTACACCAAATAACGGTTAAAAACTAAATTTAATGGCTAAAAATTGAAATCATCTTCCTATAAAAGGAAGGACATTTCAAGGCTTCTGATTGATTCGTTAATTTGAGGTAGATGGGTCCACCATCAATTTCTTTCCTTTAATTACTTTCTCCTCCAAATTCATTTGCATTCCATTTTACAAATTTTCGATTCCTAAATATTCGTATTCGTATATTAAGTTTATGTTAAAAAGTTTATTTACAGAAAAATTTATGAAACAAAAAAATAAAAATAAAAATAAAAAACGAAAATTGTACAGAATGCATATGTTCAAAGATTACGAATTAATAAATTTCAAATTAATAAATTAAAAAATAACAACCCTAATGAATAATAATAAATAAAATATAGACAAACAATTTCATATAACTACTAGTTTTACACCCGTGCAAAAAATGCACGGGTTTAAACTGAAAACATAAAAATAAAAATGTGAATATACTTAATAAAAAATATAATTTTAGTATCGCAAGTATATCGATTTTAAAAATAAAAAAAATTTTATACACTTAACTTAGACGTAAGTAAAAACAGCGCATTTGTTTGACATTATAGAATTATACAAATTCTTATGTAGGACAAGGCTATCGGTTTAAGTTTAGGACGGATCAAATATACATTTGTAAACGACTCTATTTTCTTTTTATATAGGTTGACAGTCTTATAGTATGAGACTGTCTCACACAAGAATTCCTAGTTAGTTTTACTTGTCAAGGTATTCAAGAGGTTAATTTTTTCGGAATTGTAAATTTTTTTGTTATTGTAAAATTTGTTGTCCTTTAATATATGAATTTCTATACTTCCGATTTATTTTTGTATTTTATTTTTATTGTAAGTTTGAATGTGATTAATTTTTTTATCATAAGCTTTTTAACATATGAATATATAAATGTACTTATATGAAAAGTAATAAGAAATGAGGAGATATGGTAATTAATTACCTTAATGATACTGGAGATGAGAGAGGGTAATTAATTACTTAGGTGGTGTTTGGTTGGTTATTTTGGAATGGAATGAAATGGATTTAGGGCATTCAAGTGTTTGGTTGGGTGATTTTGGAATGGAGTTAGATACCCAATGGATTCTAACTCCACCCAACCCCTTGGAATCCCATACCCACCCCCCATTGGATTCAAACTCCATTCCCCTCTTCTATAATTTATGGTGAACCAAACAAGATTTTGAAAGTATGGATTTAGAATCTCATACCCCCATAGTATCAAACTCATTCCATACCATTCCGACTTGTTGAACCAAACGACCCCTTAATGATAGTGGGGATTGGGGAGTGGGACAATTAGTTTTTTTTTTTCATGAACAAAATTCCGACCAATCAGATTTCTCTAAATGTTTTTCCTTTTATAGAAGGAGGATACACCAAATCTAACACTAAGAGTCAGATTATAATATTTTGATAAAAAGAACAAAAAATGATCAACTAAAATTAACTATCGGAGATAAAAAAGTTATGAATAATTATTTTGCATGTGGAAAAAATAAACTCCATATATGGTGATAATTTTTTTGGGTAGTAAGAGGGTCGGAGTTTATATTTTATGATCGGTGTTTTTTTGTAGTTAGAGGGTCGACCAATAATAATTTGGGTTAATTATGCTATTTAAGAACTTAGGTTTAAACCGTAAATATAATATTTAGATGTTTACATATTTTTATTAACTATTATCCGTTTTAAGTCTAAAACGGGTCAATATCTATTCTTTGAGCATATAAGACAAATATTTTACTTTTCATTTTTTTTAATGTTATTATTTTGTTTTGTTCATCATACACATATATATTTAAACCCTCTTAAATAAGAATGTGTTTATTTTCTATAACGTTGAGTTAATGTGTTGTTTTTACATACTTTAAGTTAAACGTATAAATTATTTATACACTTTACATCGCATAACTATAATATTAAAATCATATTTTTTAAAATATATCCACCTTCTTATTTATTTTTTAAATTTAATAAAATTAAGCCCGTACATTTTTTACACGGGAGTAAAACTAGGGATAAGATAAAGTAACGATAATGACCTGACTCAAATCCGACCGGACCTGATATCCTGATATATCATTTGAATTTTAAACGACCCAATATGATCCGACCCGATATGAGCGGACTTGACCAATAGCCACGTCTAAATTCAGAACCACCCTACCAAAACCTCGATCGTTTCTTTGTCCCCATTTTCATCCAACACCTGCCTTGTTTCGTCCCTACAACGCTAGTGCCTAGTGCCCCCACTTTGACGTTGCGTGCTTCGATTACATCGTTGTTAGGCTTAAAATCTGGGTTTGGCTGACTGGTGGTGTGAGGGAAGCCGTAGGAAGGAATGTTGGCTTTGCTTATGAATAATTGAAAGAGTTGGTTAATTACTGTAATTGAGAAAAGCAAATGGGGGAAAGGGAAGCAACAATGCCGAGATTCGTACGACCACCATTGTTGCAGAAGCCGGATCAGAATCAGAATCAGATGTCGCCATCGACGACAACTTCATCACCACAAATGAGCACACCACCAGGACCACCTGTATTTACGTCGCCGGTGAGGCCAGCTGCGGTTCCATTCAGAACATCACCAGCGTCACCACAACCAGCTGTACTACCACCTTCTTCACCTCCAGGTTTTGCACACTCAGATCTCCCTCACCACTTCTCACCTGCCCCCGATCTCCTCGTCTCCCCACACTCCCTTCCTGCTGCTCCCCACCTTCTCTTTTCTGCTTATAAGGTTCCTCCTTTTACTACTACTCTTTCCTTCATGCTTTACTTCTTTATTCTTTCTATTCCTATCCCTATCCCTATCCCTACCCCTTTTTCATTTCCTTGTTTTTCAGGTTCTCAAGCACAAAAAGCTTTCTAATCTTCCCAGTTTGGGTCTCGGTGTTTTGATCTCTCCCGCTAGAGACATCTCCTTTTCCCCTCAAATCATCGACCGCGATCCTCACCGCTGTCTCAATTGTGGTGCTTATTCTAATCCTTTTTGTAACATCCTTCCCGTCTCTGGCCAGTGGCAATGTGCCCTCTGTCGTTCCTTGAACGCCAGCCAAGGCGAGTATGTTGCCTCTACCAAAGATGAGCTTCATAACTTTCCTGAGCTTTCCTCCCCCGTCGTTGAGTACGTCCATACTGCCTCCAGGATCTCTGGCTTTGTTCCAGTTTCCGATTCTAGGATGTCTGCTCCTGTTGTGCTCGTCATTGATGAGTCTTTAGACGAACCCCACCTACAGCATTTGCAAAGTTCCCTCCATGCGTTCGTTGACTCTCTCCCCCCCGCAACTAGGATTGGAATTATTTCCTATGGCCGCGCTGTTTCTGTCTATGACTTCTCTGAAGAATCCATTGCATCTGCTGACTTGCTCCCTGGTGACAAGTCGCCGTCCGAGGACACTCTAAAAGCTTTGATCTATGGGACCGGTGTATACCTGTCCCCTATTCATGCTTCCTTACCTGTGGCCCATACTATTTTCTCCTCACTCAGGCCCTACAAGGCAAACACCCCCGAGGCTTCAAGGGACCGCTGTTTGGGTACCGCAGTGGAGGTTGCCCTAGCAATCATTAGAGGCCCGTCTGCTGAAATGTCTCGTGGGGTGGTTAAGAGGCCTGGAGGTAATAGTAGGGTGCTCGTGTGTGCTGCTGGCCCCAATACTTTCGGACCTGGATCGATTCCTCATTCTTTTAGTCACCCAAACTACGCCTTTCTCGAGAAGGCTGCGACCAAGTGGATGGACAATTTGGGTCGAGAGGCTCATAGACAACAAACAGTTGTGGATGTTCTTTGTGCTGGGACATGTCCTGTGCGAGTTCCAGTTCTGCAACCTCTCTCTGGAGCTTCAGGTGGTGTTCTCATCCTTCAAGATGATTTTGGGGAGGCCTTTGGTGTGAACTTGCAGAGGGCTTCCAGTAGGGCTTCAGGTTCACATGGTTTACTGGAGATTCGGACCCCTGAGGATATTGCTGTTACCCAGCTTATTGGTCCTGGCGAGGAAGCCCATTTGGATACTCGGGATAGTTTTAAGAACGATACCTCTATTGCCCTTCAGATGCTGAGTGTCGAAGAAACACAAAGCTTCTCGGTCTTCATGGAACTGAAAAGAGACATCAAGATTGATCATGTATTTTTCCAGTTTGCAATACAGTATTCCAATGTCTACCAAACGGATATTACTAGAGTTATGACAGTGAGATTGCCTACCGTTGATAGTCTTGCGGCCTATCTTGACAGTGTTGAAGACGAAGTGGCTGCAGTTCTTATTGCCAAGAGGACTCTTCTGAGAGCCAAAACTGCTCTAGATGCTATTGACATGTGGTCAACCATAGATGAAAGAGTTAAAGCTATGGCTCTGAATCTTGGTTCTCAAGTTCCCAAATCAAAGCTTTATAAATTCCCCAAGGAGCTCTCTTCTTTGCCAGAGCTTTTGTTCCATCTTAGAAGAGGCCCATTGTTGGGAAGCATTGTTGGTCATGAGGATGAGAGAATTGTATTGAGGAACATATTTCTTAATGCATCCTTTGATCTCTCATTGCGAATGATTGCTCCTAGATGTCTAATGCATCGGGAAGGGGGTACCTTTGAAGAGTTACCTGCTTATGATCTTGCAATGCAGTCAGACACTGCTGTAGTATTGGATCATGGTACAGACATCTTCATTTGGCTGGTAAGCTCCCTCTGCCCCTAACTTCCTGTACTATTATGCTCTGTCTATTCATCACTTAAGGGTGTCTGCATCTTTAAATCAACTGTCAAGATGTCATGTATGCATTGAACTGAACACTCAGTTCACATCAAGTCTTATTTACTTTTTAGATCTCAGTGTCTTAATTTTCCATTGGGAGGGTCAATAATTGGTGAGAACTGTGTATAGTATGGAAAATACAATGGCAGGTATTCGAGATGGGGTCACTCGGCTTAGGAACTAAGGAAGGGAATGCAGACATGAGAATCTCACTTGTCTGCTGGTTGTAGTTCTCGTTCCTGTGCATTCTTCGGTTAGAGCTAGGTTGCTGAACAGACAATTTATTTGCTCAAGATCAAACGATTTCAATTTTACCAACATTTTCTCTCTGTAGTGTCTATACACTAGGTACAACCGTACAAGTGACCGTGCAACTTCTTTGAAATGATAAAATGAAAATAAATGTTTTCAAAAATTCAAGGGGACTAAAGATACATTGTATTTCTACACATTTTTGGAGACAACCAAAATGGGTTGGAGGTGGTACTGCATCAAAAATGACTTGAGTGATTTTATACAATCGTACCTAGCTCAGAAGGTATGGGTTGTGATACTCATAATTGTTATGTTATAGGCTTGTAGACACCAGTGAAGAGAAAATGCATGGGCAGGTCAGTTAAATAGACCATGTCTTACTCTCTCTATTTTCTGACCTATTTCAGTGATTTGTTCTGGTCAAGGGTTCCTGCCAATTTTTTTTCGTCACTCCATTAATTAGCTTCTGCCAAATGCATTCCTTGCATACCCATTTCTTGTCAGACTCCAGTCTCCTTCGCCCATTCTAGCTTCTAATCAATTTCTAATATTCAGGGTGCTGAGCTATCTGCTCAGGAAGGAAAATGTGCTGCAGCCTTAGCAGCCTGCAGAACACTGGCTGAAGAACTTAGCGAGTCACGTTTTCCTGCTCCGCGTATTCTTGCATTCAAGGTTACATTTGTTTTCTCTTCTGTTGTGGAGTTCCTTGTCGAAGCTTTTTCTTCAATTCTTCAGATAAATGGTGAATCCTATTTTATTAATCCTTGGCAGGAAGGGACCTCCCAAGCACGTTATTTTGTCTCTAGACTAATACCAGCTCACAAGGATCCAGCTTACGAGCAGGTGGGCAGTTACCACTATGATTAATATATTGTGGATCAATTTGCAGTTTGTTTTGTAAGTCAGTTAAATGTCTCATTTAGTAATATGACGTTATCATATGATAAAGCCTTATTAATTGCAAATCACAGGCCATATTAACCTGATGCCACGATATCACCATCAATTTTATTTTTTGTTCTCTCATTTCTTTTACCTACCATCACCGTCACCATCACCACCACCATCCCCCTCCCCCCTTCTGACCACCCAACTCCCAACCCACCATCCTGAACAACCTTCCTCCATCTTATGCCCTCATTAACCTCCGTGTCCCCACCCTCCCTTAAGCCAACTTCCAAGAGTCCAAGACCTCCGTTGCTTCCAACTTACTTTCTCACCTAGATGCGCGACATGATTGTCCACCATGGCTGTTCTGGCGCCATGGTTGACCTACAACAAAGCCAATTTTCACACTATATATTCATTTTATTAGTGTCCAAACTAGTGTCACTTTATTATGTACTCCTTATTTATTTTGATTGTTCTATTAGTCCCTACTTTTTATTGCTTTTATACGTTTCTTTTTCTCTATGTTTACTTCGCATTTGTGGGAGCCATTGAGGCACTTGTGTAATGTTGTTGTTTACTTTGCATTGATGCTTTCAAACAAAGATCATGTTAGCTGGATCATTTGGGACTAAAGCTTTGTTGTGGTTATAAATGGAAAAAAAAGAGAGAAAGGAAGAACAATAACCATGTCAAGTAGGAATTTTCCTAGGTCTAAAGTAGGTGTATGGTAAATGGTTGCAGGAAGCAAGATTTCCGCAGCTGCGAACCTTAGGAGCAGAAGAGAGGGCTAAGTTGAAGAGTAGCTTTATCCCGTTTGATGATCCAAGCTTCTGTGAGTGGATGCGAAGCCTAAAACTGGTGCCACCAGAGCCTAGTTGACAATCTTGGTCAGAGTCTTTGGTTGAGTGAGGGACTGAAGTGAGATGCAGTTTGGTGACTACACATTTGGGTGTGGGTTGTTATTTTACTACGTCACTGTTATGCTGCCTGTCCCTTGATTCTTGGACGTACACAGTCAAACTCTAAGATAAGAACACTTTTACTCTGCACAGGGAAAGGGTGGGCATTGTATGGGCTTCTAATTCGTGTTCCCTATTCAGAGCTTAATAAAATTTCTAGTTAGGCTTGCACAAATATTTAGGTTTCATTAATGTGGAAATTGAAATTGACGATACTTGCAATCAGCACGTGCGACCATCGTAGATGAGAATTTGCGTTTGGTTATATAATTTCCCTTTTTTAAAGTAATGAGATTGTTTGGGAATTCACATCAGCCACTGATCAATCATCAGGCATCAACAAAAGCTTATACAAGGCAAGGCTGGTTTCCTTGAATTTTCATTTCCAGTTTGGCGGTGCCATTTCAGTTATTTCCGGCCCTGCCAACTTGCCAAGACTTTGATCGGGATGAATAGCAGTCTTTATTTATTTATTATTATTATTATTATTATTATTATTATTATTATTATGAGTGAGAGAGTATATGATTGAAAGAGTGTCAAATTGTCCAAGTACATTGTTACGTATAGTCCAATCCAAGATGTCCAACCCACATAAACATGTAGCCAAGTAGTCTAATGAAAACTAAAACACATTCCTACATAACTAATTGTGCAATGAAAAAAAAAAACATTCCTACAAAAATAATGGTCTAAACTAGGTATGTGTATGCTATGTTTCAAAGAGTTGTGTTTTGTCATGAGCGGGACTTGTAGCTTTCTACGATTCATCAATAGTTTAATAGAACATAATTTTACAAGTGGCCCGTGTATTGCACGGACATTAAATTAATGACTCTAAATCGATTAGTTTTAGTTACAATAGAATTCAAATCATAAAAGGGTATATATATTATGATTCTTAGCCATGTACTCAATAATTATGAGATTGTTTGTTTTACTTCCCTTCTCTTTATAATTTATAATTCCTTCGTTTGTCAAACCACATAATTAGCTGCATGTTTTTTTCCCTCTAATTATGTATTTACGGACTTATTTTTGTTTATTACTGTGTATATTGTTACGCTAATCGTATGTTTACCTTAATATACTACTTCATAAATAAGGGTCGTTTGATTGATGCATAAAGTGTAAATTCATGTGAAATGGAAAATCATAGGAAATAAACTCCCTTACTTAATTCACGGGAATTTTTAAAAAGTGTAAACTTAATTCATGAGAATTACAAGTTACCAACGGTATTGATAAGAAACCTTCTGTATTTTTGTAGGTAGTCAATTCCATGAAAAGTTCCACTTACCACATTTCGAAAGTTTGAGACAACCAAACAACTCTCATTTTGTAATTTGTGGAAACTTCTATTTTCCATGAGTATACAAGGACAACCAAACAACTCCATGAAATTATAGAGCCAATTAAAGATAGTAGTAAATTTTTTTAGTTAGAGGACCTGTTTTTCGAACTTAAAATCACTACCTTTAAATTCGGTTCAACTATTATAAACTTAGTTGAGAAACATTAAGCTCAATTTATACCCATTTTTTATAAGTTAACCCATAAGTCTGGTTCAATGAAGTTGAGCCTTTATAAGTTTAATTTAGTTTTTATAGAATTGGTTACATCATAATCACATGTTATTACAAATTGACACGGGCATTGTCTAAGCATTAAATCTAGTATCAAAGGATTAGACAATAAATTATGCAAAATATATGATCAACGAAACATGTGATTTAATGGTTATCTTACATATCTAATGGATGATCGTTAAATACCGCAAACTTGATTATTTTAATCTCTGGAAAAACTGAAGATTGATTAACAACGTAACACTACTTGGGAGTGTTGGGACTTCATATTGTTTGGTTGAAAACACCATCTCATGTCATACTTGTGCATTTGCTGGTTGTCAAAAATAGCTACAAAATTTACTTGAATACATAAAGAGCGACAGACAACGCAATTGTACAAAAATAAGGTCTAACTACCACCCAAGTAACAGTGGTCAGAGGTGAAGGTTTAATGCATGCTTGAGAATAATACTAATACCTACCCAAAATTTTCCTCAAAAAACCAATAATTGTTGGGAATTGGAATCAGTAGACTCATTTCAAAATCTTCTTAACTGTCCCTGCTGATTGAAAAGCCAACTTGAGCCCGTCTTAAACAAAATGGCTAATCACACCTCGCACTTCTGTAAATCAGTCAATCTAGGGCAGTTCATCAGAAACACAAACTAAATGCTCGACAGTCAAGGACCAGCAGAATCTATTTTGCGTTTAAGTATCATCTGGGCATAAACACGACTAACTGTCTTCCCCTCCACCACCTACTTTAACCCTACGGTAGAACAAGACATAAGCTGCTGAAGTCCTGATATCAGATTCACTAACAGAGGAGACACAGCTGTCATCAAAATGATACCATCTGTCATCGTCAATCAACTGCATGATTGAAAAAATGAAGTCAATAAGTACACAAACTAAACAAAACACATCCAGGTTATCAAAACAGCTCGTGAAATCATACAATAATGCTTCCCCATCCCGTTAAACAAGGCTACAGAGAAACAGAAGCAAGCAGAAAAATATGAAATGGAATTAAAATAAGGGGGAAAAGTCAGATGTATGCGCAAAGATTTAGCGTCAGCATTTGGCAGCATATAATAACAGCAAAATGTAACTAGACCCAAAAATAGATTCTTGAGCAAGAAGCCAGACCTTCGCATATGCAGTATAATGTCCACCACCCAAGCCACCATAATGGTTGCTAATGGCATACAATTCATAGATGTACGGATGATTAGAAGCATCCTTGCTCTTGGAATACTTGCCTAGATCTAGGTTCCGGATTGGGAAGTTAACAAAAGTATCCAGTTTGTTCTTAAGATATCTATTATAAGAAAACCTTTTCAAGTGAATGACAAGTATATCGGGTAGTCTCCAGAGATCTAACTTCTTGGAGGCCTGTTGGTGTTCTTTGCAACGTGGGCAGTACCTGCATACAGATATATACATATATCATTGGCAGATCTTCCATAGTTCCATATGTTCAGAAAGGACTGCAGAGCTTTCTCCTGGTTCAAAAGTTAAACAGAGTAATATTACCACATATCATCTACCCCAAGAGGCTCCTCCTTCAAAAATGAATCAAGGCATGAGAATAGAGAAATAGCTTCTTGGCGTGTCTTCTTAGCAGTAAAGCCAGAGTTACAGACCTCAGGAAGATCCTCCAAGTAGCTCATGTCATATAGGTCAAGTTCTTCATTAGTCCAGTTTAGAGTAATCCTCAAGAAAGGACTACGTTTAACATAAACTTCGTCTACTGCTTTGTCACTCGAACCACTTTCTTCAGTCAAAGTGAGCCGCGAGGATAACTCATAGGCACAACTGCATCCTGCAACATCTTCTACAAAACTATCTAATTCATCACATATATCTGATGTAGAGCCACTTTCCTTCTCACAATGGATCTTCCCCAAAGAGACACGCGCCTTCTTCAAGGGAGCAAGGGCATTCTTAATGGCAACCACAACATCCGAAACAGTTGACTCATCTCGCAAGTAGGAAACGAGTGGTGACCCTAGAAGCTTTCTGGCAAAAGTTGCATATTGTTAGGATGCTGGTACGGAGACAAATGTACTCGTAAAACAAAGGCAAAATTACTGCAGTGTCTCAAAGGCCTTAACTATGGCACGATAAGAAGAGTGATATGCACACAACATCAACCCTATGTACGGAAACACAAAAGGTTGTTTTTGCACGACCCGTAATGAAAATTGCCTAATAGACAAATTCGGGTCGTACTGATGGAGAAAGCAATATAAAAAGTAATTGAATAGAACACCAATATAAATCCTGGAAGATGCATTTTTGGTTGGCACTTCCTCATGCAGCACAACTTACTTCTCAGGTGACCAATGAACTATCTCCAGTCTTTTGTATCCAGCTAGTTGTTTAGGAATTCGGTATGCTACAATATGTTCATCATCCTTAATAGAATACAAAAACTCCAAAGGTTTTTCCAGGAACCGATAAATTTTGTGATCATAAACCTGATAATGAGCACGTTAATTCAGTAACAAATACCCTGAGTAGAGCCACAAGGAGGAAATAAATTATAGACCACCTACCTCAGCAAGAAGAAGACTCTCATCATTTCTTAAACAGCATGCATTACCCAGCCCCTGGATTAGATCTCTACAGAATCCATTTTTAGAAACGGTCACTGTGTATGGCATTGGAAGCCGACTCCCATCACCATGAAGCACAGTTACTGTCATATTCCTATTGACTGTTGATGGCAAGGGTAGACTCAAGTACATGAAAGGATCGAAAGTAATTGAAACATTGTTGCAAACCGGACAAACCAACGTAGACTTGTACTGACCCTGTGCATTTTTTGTGAAGGTGCAAAAAATCAGCAATCATCACGAACTTATATCGGAAATAAATCAGGGAATTGAAGTGTTTGACTAGTGCCTCACAGGCTCATGTCTTAGCAGGTAGGCAAGCCGGACGTGCATTTTTTTAACACCACCCAAAATATAACATGGATGCGAGATATTACCAAGTATTTGTCGAGAAAGCTTGGAAAAGCTAAGTACAATGGTCACGGTGTAACTATGAATGAATGAAACTAAAAATGATGCGCCATAACAAAAAACTTCACCAACCTGGCACATATCAACAATAATTGAATCATTTCGTGCCTTATGGCTTTTCCAACACTCAGCTGCATAGTCTTCATCTGCACGGCCATCTGAATCCTTCATTTCTATATAAGGTTTCTGCTTAACACGATTTAGGTCTTCATGCAACCCATCCAACAAGAAAGCAAGCAACTCCTACATAACATGTGTTCATGTTAAGCAACAAAACCTATCTTAAAAAATATTCCGTAACAAGGAGAAAGACATGGGTTTCTTCTTGGATTCAGTTAAAGAAGCAAGGGGGCATAATTCTCAAAGATGGTTGGACAAAAAGTTAATCCCTAAAACTAGGTATTTGACGCTTAAGATTAAGAGTTGTTCATGAGCTGGTTGCTGCAGTGTGGGGACAAAAGCTGACAATGATAACCACAGCACTTGATTGATTGCTAGTACATTAGCTTCTAAAAGAAAGCAATAAATAAGTTAACATAAGAAGATGAAAGAATAGTTCTAGACATCTCGTTCAGCTTCTACCAAAACCAAATTCGTGGCTGTTTTTTTATTAAAAACTCTAGGTTCATGACACCAGCTACAAACAGACCAATGTTTCACCTTTTTTTTATTATCCTGCACCAAAATTTCACTGACACCAGAATAAGCAGGAGCAGCCAGAGAAAAGAAAAGCAGGCAATATTACCCCCACAAAGCCTCTCCCCAATAAGCAGGGCAATATCTTGTATCAGTAGATTTTGAACCATGACTGTACCACACATCAAATGAATATGCAAGTAGCCACGTACAGCAATTAAAACTTGTGAAGGAAATTGTAACCTGAGAATCATGCTGATTATATCCGCTGAACTGGGGTGCAAACCGAGATAGTTTCCCCTTAAATACACGAGGTGCAATTGTAGACCGGCTGGCTGACCACATGTTTCTCAATAAATCACCAAACGCTATAGCAAGCTCGCCCTAAACAAGCAGGACAGCACAGGACAAATGCTCAGTACGTATGTTTGGGCGACACTTGTGAAAATCAATTCAGTGGATTGAGGAAACAAAACTGTACCCGCATTCCTAAAGGGTTCCGCTTGTTTATCTCATTAGAAAAGTCTAGCATAAAGTAATCCACAAGGGGCGCAGTGTGGACCAAACACTGAAGTGCGCTATTCATGAAGCAAGTATTTCCAAGATTTTGCAAGCCTGCCAAGCCTCCGTTCTCCCTTTTCCTCGGAGCACCAGGAGTATCATGAGAATCACACATATCACCTGAGCTTGAATTCAATCTTGGGTACAAATTTGAATTGTAATTCATTGAATAACCATTTGACAGGGCTGGGCCTCCAGCAATCGTCACAGATGACCTCGAAGGTTCAATAGGCACCAAAGCCAGCTCTTTCCCAGTTAAATTAACCTTCATAGCAGACAAGACCTCTCGACGATCTCGCACCTCCAAGAGAATCTGCATGGAATCTGAAGGGTCAATACAAGTGTAGCCACATTAAAACAATAGCACCCTCACTTTTATTTTACTGCATTATTAGTTTCCACTTTTGCAATACATGACCCATAAATGGACTAAGCTGGCACATACAGTGTCAAATGTGCAAATGTACCTTACACTTCAGCATAGGATGACAAGATAGAGATGCTCAGCTTCAACAAAAATATCACATCCCTCACTCCATCTCAATACTAACTTGTGTTTCTTCGACTCCCGACACGGTGTCCGTGTCTGACACGTGTCAGAGTGTCAAACACGGCTATTTTGGGTGAATTTTCCTATTTTGTGATCTAAACTGAAGTGTTGAAGTGTTGTCCCGTGTCGTGCAGGACACTGACACGTGTCTCACACGCGACACGACAGTTAAGTGAAGTGTCGGAGTAACATAGGGGTGAGCGAAAAAATACGATATGGTTTTATTATACAAATACGATATGGTATGCGATTTCGATTATACGAAATTCCGTACATACAATATGAATTTCTGCATATATGTTGCCGGTTTCTTGAAACCGTATCGGATCTGACTTGGAGAATCAAAACCATATACCCGGTTTGAAGATTTAAAAAAATAAAAAACCAAGTACTCTCAACAAACCGTAGACTATCAACAAACTAAATAAATCCAGTCCCCCTTGCTCTTTCTATATCCATCCAAACCCTCACTCCCGGAGTCTCCACCGCACACTCCTCTCTCATCGGCACTCAATACTCCGCTAAATCCTTCCTTCTATTTTGTTGTAAAGACAACAATTTGAATGTTGTAGAAAATAGCTACTCTATTGTTTTTGTGTATTAAACCTTTCTTTGCTATTGTAATAAAACCTATTGCCCTTTTGTGCTCTGTGCTGATACGGTTGGGCTGGTTGTAATGGCATAGCGGCACGGATTTTGTCTATTTTTTTCGTTTTGAACTTCAAGGGTCAAACAAAAACCGGATACATATGTATGAAATCCGTATACTGGGATTAACCGTATGGGTAGAGTGGTTTGAATGGTCTGAATAATACCTAACAAAAGCAACTTTTATGGTTATTTAAAACCATATTAGGTATATGGTTATGCTCAGCTTAAGATTACTAAAAAAGTCTACCTCAGTAATCACTACAGGAATAATACCTAACAAACCCCTTTTTAAGATCATCACACAAATCAATATCATTGATAACTAACATTTACAAAGATTTTGAAACTTGAACAGAACATTGAGTTACAAGTCATATAGGAGAAAGCAAGAGCTCCATCCATCAAAAAGATATACTCTGGTTTAGTAATATTTTTTACTAAAAAAGGAATGGGTAGAGTGGTTTGGATGGTATGAATAAGGTAAGTGTTACCTTTGGTTTTGATGGGAGGAAGTATACGACGGAGGAGAATGGAGATGGCAATGGGTGGGATATGGATAGGGTGAAGGCATATCCATATCTATTTAATTGTGTCTCATCCGTATCCACCCTCGTGCATTAAATATTTTTCCATTCATTTCACCCTTGTCCATAGGATGAAGCGGGTAAAAAAGGGCAACCATTCGATATTTTCACCCTTAAAATTTAAAGGCATAGACATCAACAAATTCCGAGATGATAGAATTTCAAAAGAGCAAAATGAATAATTTTTAAATCAAATTACAAACCAAATGTCCATATTTGACTACAAGTAGACAGTAACTTTTTATTGATTGCTGATGTCGCCAACTAATGTCTTCAATACAAATACAATTACGTCTATCTGCCAATTGACTAATCAGAGCCGCGGAGAAGAGTAAAAAAGATCGAAATTTCGAAGTTAGATTTTTCATTTGTGATATATTTTTATTTTTTTCATCGTAAAATTTTTGCAAATTTGATTTTGAATACAGACTTTTAAAACCTTATTACAAATATGAATTTAGGGTATCCATATCCCGCCCTAAATTCACCCATACACATATTCTACCCTACACTAAAAACAGATAAATAAATAAGAAAAAACCGCCAGCCATATCCCATCCATTTAATTTAGGGTGGATATCCACAGGGTAAGGGTAAGGGTGGAAAATTGTTGAGAATGAAGTGATACACTTGTAAGAAAATTGGAGAGAACTAGTGATGATCTCAGGGTAGGGGAAGACCTCAAAATAAGAATCTGTACAGAAAACAAATCCAATGACCCTCTAAATATGAATCTTGAAGCTACAAGGTATGACTTCAACAGCTAATAGTTCCACAAAACACACCCCATCCAATGAGACCTACAATTCCATTTATCAGCAAAAGATAAGGAGCAACTTACATACTGATCCATTGCAAGGTTAGCATCCTCCAGTGTCGTCACTGAAGAATCCAGAATCGAGTCTTTACTGTTATTGAAGAAATCCCAGATGCAAACCTGTTTTTATACATTCAGAACGAAAAATCATTGTTTAAAGCAGAGTAAAGTAGCTTCAATTCCATGGAAAGCGATAGCTCACTGCTCACCTTATTTTGTGGCAACCCCTTAAGTGAAACCACTTTCTCATGAAGCTCGCATAGAGTAGCCTGGCCATTTGAATATCTTATAATCAGAAAATGTCAACAAAAATAATAAAATGCCTTTCAAAAACAAAAGATCAAGAAGACCAGAAGCATAGAGAGGTTGCTTGCATAGGTAAGTTTCCGCAATAACAACCCAACCTTAGCAATATAATGACATTGCAAAATATGCATACAAATTGAGGATGGGGAGCCCTTTTCTCATATACAGTCATAATAACATTATGTCCTTCAGATGAAATATTTACTAGAAGCCCATCACGTCTTTCAGAAAGAATGGTAAAGGAGTCAAGCAATTCAAACAAACACATCACATGTTTCAGCAAAGCTTCTTCATCGTTGAAGTGAGATTGTTTAGGAAAGGGAAACATTAATGTCCAAGGCAGGAGAAGAGATAGTCTTCAGTACCTTTTTACTTATCCTTATGGCTGTTTCACTGTTGTCCCTAGAGTCGATTAGCCTAAGAGTCAGAGGATAAACCTCAACGTTGAACTTTTTGTGAATGGAACCCTGCAAAATCAACCTCCTGGGTAGTGGAGGTCCACCTTCATACCTATGAAAATTGTAAAAAGAGATATCAAAAGATGTCCTATTAGCACCACAGAAGTAAGCAGTAAACAAAGGGAGCATTAGATGAAGTATCATTCCATCAAAAAATCACGTTGCACATGGTTAAATACTCAAAGCATGCTGATATAGTATAGCATTTAAAAAAAAGTTAGAAATGAAAATTATACCCGTGTACAGATGATAGAACACAATCGAGATAAGAAGAAAGACCTACATATGGATTTCATTGATTTAGAGACGGCATATGATGATGTACCAAGGAAGTACTATAGTAATATGATGTGTGTATCTTGTATAGTGTCTTTGCACCCTTCTCAGGGTTGAATTTTGTATTTTAAATTGCTCTCGGGAGCCATTTTATGTCATATTATGCTCCTAGTAGGGGTTTTGTGCTCCTTTCGGATTTCTTGCATATAATAGAATGATCTTAAGCGGATACGGACACATTGACTTTAACATGGAGGGTAGTGAATCAAGAACCAAGGTAACACAACTTATAAGAAGCCAAGAGTGGTGCTTATAGCCTTGCAAAAGTGGATATAAGTTAAACTTGAAGAAATGGGTTGAAAGATCAAGTCAATGCAAAACGAGAAGGAAAGATGATCGCTTGCACAAAGGTAACTTTAGACAACCGACCCCAAACCCACTCCAACCAACACCTACAATCTTAATCCATGCACTACCACTCTACCCTACTCACTGACGACACCTACCTCTTCCCCTCGAAAACCACCTCTAGACCAAAACTACCCTGCTCACCCACCCAACCAAAAACTACCCCCCCCCCCCCCCCCACCCCCAACCCACCTGAGCCAAACGGGCATGACCCCGTGAAATACCAACCCCGACCACCAATAATACACCCCCACCCACAATACCCTTTCTATATGGGTTTTGAGGGTATAAGAGGGGGTTTCGTGGGTAGGGGATGGGTTTTGGGGGTTTGGGTGGTGGTGGTTTTCAGGTGGGATATTGTTTATTGTTTCTGGTGGCAAATATGGGATTGAGTGATAGAGATGGTGGCCAAGAAGTATGTGGAGGCTTAACTTGGGAGGCACACCAAGGCGTTAGGGGAGTCAAATCGACAAGGCGTGCTATTTTTGGTAACAATTTTGTATTTTCCAACTTGAGGCTATGAGGCAAAAAGGGGAAGGGGGATATAAGGAGATGTTGGTTATGTGTATTTGGGCCATTTATGAGGTTGATTTTTACCATTGAGGGAAATCAAGTAAATCTAGTGAATGATCTGGAAATGGAAAAGTATGATTTTCAAAAGAATTGGAGGGAGTGATAAATATGTCTATCAAACTGCGCAAGAACTCCAATTTATCATTTCATTTTATAACCACGGGAACCAGCAATAAGTCTCAATTCTAGATACTAATCACATCTAAGACATACTATGTTGCGATATTCTCTAAAGTTGCAGCAAGGTTCTGGAGAAGGTGCCAAAACAGGTACAGGCACTAACCTCAGTGTGGTGTTTCAGGAACTAAACACTTGTTAAAAAATGACGAATTAGGAATCATACCATTCCAACAACATCTTCCAAACACCTTCCGGAACTAAAACATAATCACGCCCTTCCTCCAACGTCCGAATAAGCTCAAGACTATCAGGCTCACTGTAACTCAAATTTGACACCAACTCATAATTGTCGATGGGCCCTGGTCTGTCAAGTGTGTTTGGTAAATCCAGTGAATCAGCAGTCATCATAATTCCATTTTCATCTATCCCGGTATATTTTTGCCAGCTTACAAACCATCTGGAAACCATGAAAGAGAAAGTAGATGCAGAGATTATTTAAGAGATTATACATCACTTATTAGTTATTACTAAAGGACAGATGCGTATACAAGAACCAATAACTGGCATAAATCTTCCCTTCTCCAACCCTTGACAATGAGAACCGGCATAACATGGTGGCATTGTTTATTTATAGAAAATGTTGAAACAAAGTTACATAGAATACTCCAAACCAAAAGGTTGGAACTAGGCCCTCAAGCAGAAGATTACGCATTTTGATTTATTTCATGTGCCAGAGTAACTATCTTACAAAATTGATAACCACAAAATTACACACCAATAGCCAATCTCTACAAAACTACAGCAGTATAAAAGAAATTGTAACTTTTCCAAATAGAGTGTCAAACAATAGTACATAGATGTTTTCAGGCATAGGACTAGATTAGAAGATTTGGTGACCAAAGTTCAAGTGTGGGAAGTGTGGGATGCGGAGGAGTAACCAAAAAATCTTCCTTTTACTATTCCTTTTTTCATCACTCTCTCATGGCGGTTTCAAAAGATGATTCATGTTAGCAGCCAAAAAGTGACAGCTAAAGGTTTGTTTTAGGCAATTATAAGACCCGTCTTGAGGGGTTGACCAGGCACTACATAAGCAGCCAATCAGGGGGGCCATTGATAAGGGGCACAAGCATGTAAATAAATGCAATTATTGTTTATTTTATATACTACAGAGTACAGAGTATAACGCTGTTTTGTGAAATATGTAGACTGCCTTTCCTTGAGCAGTCCACCTGTTAGATAAGCTGTAGCGCTTCCTCTGTCCAGATCTTATAGGCGTTGCACTTGTTTTTTTTTTTTTTTTTTTTGTGACAGTGTTCTTCTTCGTTCTTTACTCCTGTTTTAACACTAAGATTCGAAGACTTGCTTAACACTTAGAATTGCATATGAAAGATTATTAATTTCAGAGAGGCACATGAAAAATTCAAGGGAACCACCCCACCAACTAAGTTATTTATCCAAGAAAATATATCATCAAGAATTAATGGTTAATTAAACATTTGCGAGCCAGAAACGCATTAACTAACAAGTTATTTTGAATTTATTGATTTTTTTCAATCCATGGTGTCGACACCGAAATTTATTTTGGTATCTATTCATTATTTGATATCGTTTGTATTTAGGGATAATTATAAAAAATATTGTGATAATATCTTAGAATATTTAGAAGATGTTAGTTTTGCCCTCCACGTTACTTTACTATAAATATAGATCTCATCCTTAGGATTTAGAAGAGCACATGGATTGAGTCAAACGACCCCGTCTTCCTACTACCAAATTGTAGGTAAGATGAAATAAGTCACAAGAAGACCCCGTCATTTCCCTACGATCAAGTCGATAAGACCCTCGTAATACTATCAAAGCCCTAAATCCCCATGAAATCAAGAGAGTTACGGAAATTGTAATCTTCAATCTCTCAATAAAAAAAATCTTGCTTTCCGTATTCTTTTTTTTCCTCTTTATTTTTCTTCCTCTTTATTGTCTTTTGCAGGTTCAAAAATTTTATGGTTTACACATGGCAAAATGTATCCTAAAAGAATAAATTGGGACAACCTACAATCGTTAATATGGTCGTTCACCATCAAACCCCCGACTAATACATGCCGTGCCTTTAAATCAATATTGCGTTATATACACAACGGGGTGGAGAAAATTGCCAAAGCTCGAGACTTTGAAGGGAGAAGTCTAAGAATGAACCGAAGGATAGTTGGGGACTAGGTTTCTAGTTTAGCAAGAATCTAAAATTCAAATGAGAATCCCCTAAACTTACTAAGTGTCACATTAAATCCCATGCTATTATTTTAATTTATATTCAATGACTACAAATTATTAGGCCAGGAAATATTCACATTCTCAAGTTTTTCTTATTTGTTACATAATCCATTACTCACCCATTTCATCAAGTTCTTCCAATTTTATAGTTTTTGAGCATTATAGTAAAGTTTTTGAGTTTTATTGTAGAAATTATGAGTTTTCTTATAAAGTTTCTGAGTTTATTTATTTAAACATTAAACTCTAAAAAATCACAATAAAACTATAAATTATTACATATAAGTTTAGTTGAATTTGAGTTATGACGGAAAAAAAAAAAGTAAAATCTAACTTATAAACTTTAATATGCTAAAAAAAACACACGTTTGCTCAAAAATAAATAAAGTTTGAGCAATAGGGTAAAAAAAAAATACATATATGCTCAAAAAATAAAAACCTAGAGGTACTACCTCCGATGTATGTTCCTTTTTCTCCTTTTGGACCGTCTCAACTCTCAACCATATTTTTAATGTTTTCTTTTTGAGGAAAATGTTAAACGACAAAATTGCTTACTTACGGTACGCATTCCTACTCTATCTTCATCCTAACCACTACCCCACCTACCAGTCTACTACCGCCTCAAACCCTCTAGCCCCGAAACTCCCTCCCTCACCCTTGAAACCCAATGGGAAATAGTGGTTGATAAGGGTGACAGAACAGGATTAAGGTACGTTGCTCAGAGTGTCCGATCCTGGTATTGGTATGGGTCGAGTGTCAGGCACACCATGATGATAAATTCCAGACACGCGACCTTGTTCAAATTATAGACATGGGAACGGGGACAGAAATATTATATTATTCTCTGGAAATTATTTGAGGAACCTTATTTTCTCATAATAGAATTGCACTTCAATAGTTTTCTAAAGTACTTGCTTTATTTTAGTAAGTGAGTAAAGAAGAAGAAATGAAAACTCCATTAATCAACTGCCATTGGGTGTCCTAGTTTGAAGGGTTTAGCCATTTCATATAAAAATGGATTACCAATCATCGTAAGTTTAAATTCAACTCTGCCTTATCTTCTGTCCTCATGTCCTTAGGCCTTAATTATGTGTGTAATAACTTGTATTTTTATATCTCGTAATAATAGAATATTAATATAATTATTATGACTAGAGATAATTTTATATCGTAGTTGCTCATTCATGAACGAGTTTTACTCATTCATGTACTTTTTTTCATTATGTTTTCTCAACATACCCTTTTTCTAAAAAGTGAAAAACAAAGAACCCTATTTTCTCATCCTATCAAATTCAAAATCAATCAAAATCTTTATCAAATCAATCAATTATGAATTTAAATTCTCATATTGATCAAAGTGTTATTTCCACTTGATAGAATCGCAAACCAATCTGCAGAATCTCACCTTAAAGGAGTAGATTGTTCTATTAAAGTAGGCAAGTAACTCATGAATTTTCGAACTCCTCGCCTTAACCTTACCTTCACTTTAAGAAGGCTCGCTCCCTTTATCTTTTCAATATGAATATAGGTACAATCGTAAACGTCTTCCTTTCTTCGTTCTCTGTTTCTTCCTCACCATATGCTTCTTATTTTTCTACCTCGTCCTTTTCTTGTTCTTCGGCATTTATTTTAAATGAAATTCTTCAAGGTACGTTATTTATCGCTTATCGCTTATTTCACGTCATTGTTTACAAATTTACAACTCGGCAAACATCATAATTAATCTGACCTTAGGAAACAAAGTTTTCGGGATGAATTTTGTGTTGATTTGAAGATTGCCTTGAACCAATGTACTGCAGGTGGGTGCCTGGTGGTTAGGGTGAACCTAAGGATTGTGTTGTCGTGGCCCTTGGTGGTGAAGGACACCACCACGGCGGGTTTCAGCATGTAAGGTAATAACCAGAGACAAATGGAGAGGGTGAGGACGTGCGGTTCTCGTGGTGGGGACCACGAGAAGGGGGCGGTTTTTGGGGTCATAGTTGCCCGTGAGGGTGGTTTTGGACTTTTGGGTAGATAGGTAGACGTGGTGGATGCCGAAGTCTGGTGTGGCGGTTGACACTTCTGGCTGTGCGTTTGCCTGTACACGCAGATTAGGACGGGTTATGTGAGTGTTGCGAGGGTTTTTGGTGGTGGTAAGAGCGTGAGGGTGGTAGTTGGTGGCATAGACGGTGGTGGTAAGGGTGACATGTTGCGTTTAAGAGACATAAAGGGGTAACAAGGTGGAGTTATCAACCAGTGATACGATTGTTTGCTAAGTACTATTGTTGTGTTAATAACCTGGTCTCAGCCTCCACGTTTTATGAGCAATGAGTAATATGGTCAGGAGTCTTAGGACGAGGGTGTGTTTAATAGTGCACCAAATTTCGAAATAATGAGATATGGTGTGAAGTAGTAGATGCAGGGCTGAGCAAGGATTCGTTTGTATGTCGTGTTGTCAATGTTTGTCGTGGGTTTTAATAGACAAGTAGCTTGGTTAATTAATATTACTTATTAGTAGTAGTTAGTTATGTTTGATTAGTTAGTATGACTTACTTAATTTGCTATTTATGTCGGTCGTAAATTTAATTATATAAGTCGTATTTCATATAATTCGTTACTTAATTATTATTTGTTAATACTTAATATTTAGTGGTGGGATAATTAATATTGATTCTTCATGATAATCGAGAATGTAATTTTATATTAAGCGACAATTATTTATCAAGGATTTATATCGTTGGAACCGGATTTGGATATTAGTATACATAATTAGTTTACGTAATTTCCTTATTAGTTTATATAACTAATATTATGAGTGGTAATTTGTAAATAATGATAATAATAATAAGTAATATGTGAGTATTGTAGATAAAAATTATCAGAAAACGAAGTATGTTAATTAGTAACCGGATAATTAATATTTGCTAGGTGACGATTCTGAAGTGGCATAATTCTGATTACTTACTGGCTTGCTATTGGCCTATATTGTTATCCAGGTAGGATGTACCTACTCAACCTTGGTTTAATATGATTATCTTGGTTGTCATATTACATGTAATGCGATGATTGGTTGGAATATTTATTGATTATTTATTAAAGGCATAAGATTGTTATTTTATGATCATTGGCATGAATATTGCATTATTTAATGGCATGACATGCATTCATATGGTATCGGTGTCAAAGTGGTGATTAGAACTATTAATGAGACGAGACAGCTCGCGAGTAACTCGAGATCGACTCGGTCAAAGCTCGACTCGTGTGAGCTCGACTCGAGCTCGGGATCGGCTCGGGAGCTTAATGAGTCAAGCTGAGCAAGCTGACTCGACTCGAAAAGCTCGCGAGCGCCCCGAACATTTGAGATTACATAAGATATTAATCATATTTTATTAAAAGATGCTCATATTTTAAAGAAATATTTTATCAATATTATATCTTTGTATCATACATATCAAATATCTTGTCGATTTGCTAAATATTTTTACATAAAACCTTTGAAACTTGTTATTGAAAATATCGGAGGAAAAAAAATAAACAATATTATATAGGCTCGAATTGGGCTCGAGGTTGGCTCGAGCTCGTGTTAAAGCTCGCAAGCTTTGTAACGAGCACATTTTTTCCAAGCTCGAGTAAGATCGGCTCGAGCTCGAACTCGAGTTTTGGTAATCGAGCACAAGTCGAGCAAGGCCAAGCTCGGGCTCGGCTCGGCTCGTTAACACCCCTAGTGGTGATATTGATAAAGGCCGAGCTGGCGCTGCCAAGCCTGGCTTGTCTTCGGACCTCAGGCTTGGTTAAGGCCCGGGCTGCAGGTCTCCGGATAACATCTCGATGATGATCGAGTTATACCTCGGCCTAGGGAATGGCGGGGTAGGAGTTTTGGGATGTGATCACGGGAGTTCGGAGTTGTGTGTGGAGTTGGTCATTTATTGTTGTTTGGTTATGTCCTACTCAACCGCATGTATTCGTTTGACACCTGTGATGATCCGTAATGAGGAGCAGATTTGACAGGAAATATGATCCGTAATGAGGAGCATGGGATAGCGTGAGCACTTGGATGGAGCGACTTAGAATTAGACCACATACTTAGAAGTTATCAGTTGCATTTTCTTTTCCGCTGCGCGTAGTAATTGTAATACTAAAAGTTTAAATTTAAACAGTTTTATGTGAAGTACTTTGGTTTGTTTTACTTTGTTATTCACTACCTCGGTCATTCCGAGATGTTGACAACTCTATTTATTTGAGAATGTCTTGCTAAAGGCTCTTAAATAAATGAGGGTGTTACAATATGCCACTAATCCTTGTCTTTATTTGAATTGGACATAGTACAACCTCATATTTGATTGTATTGCTCTGACAAAGTGACAATCAATGATCCAAATATTGTGTTTTGAAGCATTTACTAGTTGGAGTCAAAACGAATCAAATGTTTCAACTCCGACTAATTTATTAAGCTAATCAAGATTCAAATCAACCCATCAAGGCATAGTAGATACCCCGGAAAATCAATGGTGGGCACAACCACAATGATTCTACATCAACAAGTGAAAAAGAAAGACAAGAACTCATCCAAGATATATCCCTAACCAGCTTTAAAAAAAGGAACAGCTTTAAAAAGATATATACCTGTTGGAGACAACATAATACAAGTTGCCTTCTCTCAAATTAGACTCTGCCTTATCGGTCAAGCTCTTGATGATAAGCCTCTGCTCTTCAGGAGAAGGCAAACTGGGGCCCAGGCCAGAGACCATCATACTGACTGGCTGATAAGATTCCAACCTATAAAAGTGAAATTCCCTCATAAGTAAAATTCCTTTTGTAAAACGAGATCACAAAGCTCAGTATTTCCTTAATTAAATGAAGGAAAATATGGATAAGCCACACAAGAGGATCAAAATGCATTCAATAATGGGTTTGCAAATAATTTGAATCCCACAAAGAATTAGGGTTTGCAATTGGTTTTAAGATAAAATTTGCACGTGTATTTCTTCTTCTTTTTTGGTGAAATGCGAATATACATTGATAGACATGAAGAAGTCGCATCACCATACAACTAGGTATCAACTATCAACCTAGCAGACCATCTTACAAACAACCACATTGATGCAACCTAATTTTGTTAAAACAATGACAATCAACTCTATGCTTTATGTGATCAACCTTCCCAAGCCACCTAGGCAATAAGGACTCTGATCAGCAGTAAAACAGCATGGGGATGAATTGCAACCCCCTCAATCTTGCATCTGTTACGAGCCTGCCAGAAATGATAGATCAAGCTAGCAATACCAGCAATCACGATTTGGGAGACTGATCACGAGAGGCACATTCAAACACTGATCACCAAAGGCAAGTTCAAAAAATAAATGTGCTCTGGAGAAGATGAACGAGTGCTTTGGGAGACTAAATCTATTCCATACCACAAGCCACCAATCCACCTTTTGCCCCACAGCCTGCAACCAAGCATAACCCTTCTGCACAAAATAATCACCATCATTCCAGGCTCCATCCTTAAACAGATCCTTAATTTTACAGATCTTCCCCCAAGTCCAACTAGAGTTAGAAGAAGGCTTGTAATCCCACCAGTAAGTGTACATTATGTAGATAGTAACCACCCATTTGATCCACAAGTGATCATCTTTGTTGGCAATCCACCAGGTATATTTAGCCATCATGGCTTGGTTCCACAAACTACAGTTCAGAATATCAATCTCACCTTCTTTTTCGCTTCTACAACAGGAATCCCAAGCAACCAAAGGAGTTTTACAATGGTCATCTCCTGATCACAGAAATTCCTACAGATTCTTCAATCTTCTTAGTGACAGTGCTATCACAAAATTCCTAGCCTTATAAGAGTGCATATCAGAAAGGACAGATTTACAAGAACTAGCTTGCCAGTATAGCTTAACTACCTAACTCCCCATCCCCTGATTCTTGAGACGGGTTGTTCAATAAGCCTATTGCAACCTCCTACAAAAGGACTCGTGTAAGAGATAGGAATGCCAAGGTACTTAGGGGACGTTTGGTTTAAACATCAGGTATGGAATGAAATGGATTCTAACTCCAAAGAGGTATGGAGTTAGAACCCCATACATATTAAAGTTGTTTGGTTCAATCCGGGAAAGGAATAATAATGTGTTGGGTGGAAGGGAGTTAGAAACTTAGAGGAAGAGGTGGGTATGAGATTCCAAGGGTTTGGAATGGAGTTAGAATCCATCATGTATCTAAATCCATTCCAAAATGCTTCAACCAAACATTGGAATGGACTGAATCCATTCCAACCCATTCCAAATGCTCCAACCAAACACCCCCTTAAAAGGGAAGCAGCCAGCCCTAAAGCCAGACAACCTTAGAATCCTAGCACTTTCCAGCTGATTAACCCCATTCATATAAATTTCAGATTTATCATGATTGACTTTGAGCCCAGAAGCCTCATCAAAGGTCTTTAAAGCTCTCATAAGGACTTTAATAGAGAATACAAAGCTAAGATGGTAAAGTTTCAAACATCTACATAGTGGACGGAGTTTGAACCCAGGTTTAGAGGTAACCACATTTAAGATCCTAGTCAACTACTCCACGCGCAGAGGGTAAACAATAATGGAGACATAGACATAGGGTCACCTTGTCCAATCCTTCTCTTACCCTTAAAATAGCCAAATTTAGGCCAATTTAAAGACAAGGAGAAAGAGGGAGTAGTGACACAGACCATGATCTATTTCACCATTTTATCAGGAAAGTTCAACCTCTTAAGCATCCCTTCAATGAAACTCCATTTAAGTTTTTCACATATCTATTGTCATCATATCCCTAGGTGAGCAGCTTTTCCTGTTGTACAGCCTCAGTGTGTGTGTTGTACAGCCTCAGCACGTGTATCTCTTAACTCTCCTCTAGTTCATTCCATATGGTAACAAAAATTACGTGCTCACTGCTCAGTTTGCCTCATCTACTTTTGCCATTAGTTCGTAATCTATCACAAAAAATCTTATATACTCCACTCTGCCAAACACACCACCACGCACTTCCTTCATCATCAACCTTCAAGATCACCTTAAAATGGGGTGATCCTATGATTATAAATAGCAGTATCATTGGAACTTAGGTGTTAACCCAAAATATTTCGAGTCTCCCAAATCTTGTCTTAGAGAGCTCTTAAGAGTTTGTATTATAATCTCCACAATAGTGAAATTTATTATCCAGCCTACTTCATAACTACATCGACTATCTTCGAAACCACTCAAGCCTACAACAACACAAGTACACAACCATAGCCAACTTGATAAGCCACCTCCTCTCACAAAAACCGTAAAAGACAAGAGATCTACAATTTGACTTGTGGTGAGCTTGAGGCACGAAAGGTAGGTGGTCGGGACTTGTTGGCCTAGAGGAGATGGGCTAACCACATTAATTTGCCTTACAAATCTAATCTCACGGCTCATTTCATATAATCAACAGCAAGAAGACCATTCAACTCGTCTTCATCAAATCGAACAATTTAAAACACTAAACAATAAAAAGAAATCCGTCTCTTCTTCAACTTAGCATTAACAATCAAAACTCTTCTTCCTCGATCCTCCATCCTTGCCCTTCATCTCAATTTTACTTTGAATCATTTCCACCATTAAATCCTCAAAAATCCCATACTTTCATGTCGGAAATTAAGATGGAATTAAAGCTAGATCTACTAACTTTATATCAAAACGGGTAAAAAAATGTAAGTATCTTTGATATACTTGACTTTTTTCTTCGATATTTCTCGTTTTAGCACTGTAATTCATTTTGGTCTTACTTGGTGAATTGATAATGAGACCGTACTGATTCGCCATCGAATCACTAATTCACTAGTTGATAAGATCGTACCGAATCCCGCAGTAACCCTGCTTAAAAGAGAGACAAAGATTTGGCCTTATAACAGGCCCAAAGGGAAAACGCATCTGCCATGGTGTATGAGTGACAGACACTAGTCACACTAGCCTTGCCCCAATGTTCACCCTAATTTTTTTGACGACATTGAACTCCTTTAGACAAGGCATTTGCTTGATAATCTAACAATATCAAGACGATTACGGAGTACAAATACAGAATACATACTCCAACGATTTCATTTATATTGTCATTGACTAAACGAATTTTAAAAAAAAAACATTTTTAACCATCTGAACGTGGATAATTAATTTGGATTTGGGATGAACACAATACCGGTATTATTAGGGCGGCAGAAACCGTGTCACCTAAAAAAATGCATCAAAAATCAACGACGAAACTGAAAATGGAGCAAATATTCAGAATTGGAGATAACACTCACAAAATACTAGTAGTACTAGTAAGAGAAAGAAGGGACGGTGGATGACTGATGACTGATGATTGATGAAGAGGGACGCCCGCCGGAAAGAGGAGTGAGAGAAGAGCAAAGGCCAATTAGTCAAACAATTATGGCAATGCCCGTAAATAATGATGGACCACTAATTCATTCCTCCCAATATATATATACGGCAAGTGGATTATATCCTTTTATACGAGAAATAGGAAACTACGTCGGTATTACCTCATACTTTTCTTAATTTTTGAGTATATGTATTTTATTTTTTGAGTATAGGATTATTTTTTTTTTAGCTTATAAATATTTTTTGAGTTTATTACCTAAAATTTTATTTGTTTTTGAATACATGTACGTTAAACTTTATTTGTTTTTTAGCATGTGTGTATTTTTTCTAAGCTTATAAAAATTTATAAGTTATATTTTAATTTTTTTACGTTAAAACTAAAATATAAGTAAGTTTATATGTAATGTTTTTGAGTTTTATTTTATGTTTTTAAGCTTAATGTTTTAATAACTTAACTCAAAAACTTTATATCAATACTCATAATTTTTAAAATAAAACGCAAAAACATTATTATAAATGCTCAAAAAGTATAAATTTTGTGGTACTACCTCGGAGGCATGATCCTCCTGCTTTTATACTTTATGTGAGTTTTATTATAAAAATTACTAGCAAGTCTTCCGTATTACAAGTATATTCATCCCAAACTTGCGACGGGGCAAATACTATTCATGTGAGTGAATAAGACGAGCAGTTTGCTACTTCTAGGCATTCTGATTTTTTTATATACCACATGGTATTACCTAACCCGTTGCAAACTTGTGATGGATCGGCCGTCACAAATTAGAATTTGTGAAGAAATTATAAGTATTGTTATAAAGTTTTTGACTTCATTTATTAAAACATTAACCTAAAAAATTATAATTAAACTCAAAACATTAGTATAAACTTAGTTAAATTTTAGTTTTGACATAAAAAAATTATTTACTTATAACTTTCATAAGTTTAGAAAAAACAAATAAAGTTTGAAGTAACACAAAAAACATTTAAAGTTTAAGTTAATATATTTGATGTATGTTTTTTTTTTGGCAATATATGAGGATTTATTTTATGGACTTAGCTTCATTTAGGCCATGTTCTTTCTGGCTTAATTTCAGCTCCTTTCAATTTTGTTTGATTGTATTCCATTAAGTTTTATTTACGTTCAATCAATTATTTTCAATTAATCTCTTCACAAAAGTAACTTTTAATTCAACTAAGTTCACTCCACATCAGTTTCACTCAATTTAGTTCAATTAAGCTCTACTCCAATTTATTCAATTCAGCTCGTTTCAGCCGAAAAGAACAGGTCCTTAGTCTATCGTTTCATTTTAGGGTCTTAATTTTACAAAAAATTTAAATGTCTCATTTTGTAGTTTTATTTAGTTAATTGTCTTAATTATAGTAAGTAAAAAACTTTTCTTACAAGAGTGTGGCCAATATTTTTTTTTGATGACGACGACCTGGGCAGCTCAATCCACGGGGTTCCTCACAGTCTATCCTTTATATATTTTGAGGAAACCCAGATCTCCCCTAGACCAAGAGCAGCACTTGGTTGTGGCCAATAAATATTAAATGTATATAGTCTTGTTATTTCTATCTAAAAGTCGCAATTTCGTTTTAGGGTCTCAATTTAAAAAAAAAATTTAAAATATCTAATTCTGCGCATCTACTTGTTCAAATGTTTTCATTACGATAAGTGAAAAAACTTTTGTAATTGCAATGTGGTCATTACAAGCACGTACATTAAGGTATTCGACCCAAGAGTTACAATTTTGTTTTAGAGTCTCAATTTTAGGAATTTTTCAAATGTTATTATCATATATTTATCTAATGCAGAAGCCAAGCTGCTGACGTGGCATCACTAGAAAAAAGCTTTGTCCTACGTGTCGCGTTGTAAAGCATCCTAGAGCTATTGTCCAATTAGATTCATCCTAGAGCTATCGTCCAATAACATTCAAGATTTTCAAGATATGGTATAATGGTATAATAATTATTCCAAGATTTCACGGACTAAATCTATGGAATCACAAGATTTCATTCCATATATTGAAACAATAAATAATGACAGTTTTGGCTGAAGATTAATTTTGTAGCACGGCCTAAATCCTAGAGTTACCAATCCATAATCACCGAACAAAAAAATACCTACAAGTATTTTTTAGACTACATTTTCGATTTACATATGGGTCGGAGTAATTACGGGTCGGAATACCTACAAGAATTTTTTAGACTACATTTTTTTATGGTTTAATCGTTATTAAATATGGGTCGGAATAATTACTCTTCGTCGGTATATACACTTATGTGAGCGTCGTGATTTATTAGACTACATTTTCGATTTATTGTAAGACATTTGACTATTCACGTGAATGCGAAACATTTTAACAACTACAGAGTATTTATTTAATATAGTAAATAGTAAATGAGTGGTCATTTAATAATTTTGGAATGTCTTCGTGTAAGATGTCGCGCGCAATAACTGTTATTTATTATATGAACATCTTTAATAAATATAATTAAAAATACGTTTTTTAACCCAACTATACATTTACTACTCACGTCTCATCAGATTATTTACGTTTTGCTTTTATTGTACGATATGTAATATAAAACTTTATTTTATATATGGGTTACATATTTTAAAAATGGTGCAATGAGTAATTAAAAGTATACAAATTCTATTGTAAGTCTTGATCATCTTAATGAACAACTATATGATAGCTCATGTATACCGTCATACCGACATGTGTCATAAATAATTCAAAATTTATTTATATGTATATAATTAATCATCTTTCTTTGATATTATTAATTACGGTATTCATCTAAAGTTAAAAACAGGCCATAGTAAATAATTAATTTGCTTATCTCAAATGTTATTAACTATATTCATCTAAAGTTTAAAAAACAGATCCGTAAATTTCACGGGTTACAACCTAGTATTTTATCAAATGTCTTAATTATGACAAGCAAACAAACTTCTGTAACTATACATGACCATTACATCCTTCTATGTTTATTTAATCGATCCAAAAGTCGAGATTTCGTTTTTGGAGTATTAATTTTGGAAATTTTTGAAATGCCTAATTTTACAGTTCTACTTAGTCGAATGTTTTATTATGATAAGTGAAGAAACTTTTGTAGGTGGGGAATAACTATTAGACAAATGTAGGTTGATTTATTCAATTTGAAAGTCGGTATTTTGTTTTAGAATCTCCATTTTTAAGATATTTTCAAACGTTTAATTTTACAAATCTAATTGGTCAAATGTCTTAATAGTAGGTCTTCTGAGAGACCGCCTCTCAATAAGCTTATTGAGAGACTATTGTACAAATTTAAGAAAAAGTGATACTAAAAGTAACAATATTGGTACAAATCATGATTAAAGATAAAATAAGTACATTTACTGTGTGAATAGGTACGAAACTACTATGGTACAATAACAAAAGAGTCCCAAAATACAAATAAAAGGGTACAAAAGAAGGGTCTCTCAATAATTTATTTAAAGGCCGTCTCTCTTAAGTTTTATTGATGTCTTAATTATTGATGAGAGAAGAATCTTTTGTAACTGGAGTCTAGCCATTAGAAGAACATAGGTTGATTTATTCGATTTGAAAGTCCGGATCTCGTTTTAGGGTCTCAAGATTTTAAAAGTCGCCATTGTTATTTCATTTATTTTAGCCCTACAACATTTGACAGAATGATGGAACACTCTTGAGGAAAGAATAAAATGACCAAGAACTTGACGGTGCATCAGCTCAATTATAGCTAAGATCTAAAAGCAATCATATACGGAGTTTAGTCCCTGTAGTCATAGCTAATTACAGCAAACTTTGTATCCCGGGTTGGACATTCGACCTTCGAGTGTTTCGAATGGGTAGGGCCTAGGGGATACAAGAAGAGAACACCTCTGATCGCATCTTTATCTCTTCTGCAACATTGTAGTACGCCAATAGTACCAGAAACTGAGATCATATGATCCAACAGGTTCAACATGAACCCTTCTCATTTGCGAAGATCTGCATATTTATGACCTGCAGTAACTAAAGAGGCCACTAGACCATGTACCCACTACAAAATTTCGCAGTTACAGGTATCCTCAACGCATTTAGACAAGGTTTAGGTACTCTGACGACTAGCAGATGGGGACGATTCCACAGCGCCAACTGCATTAGGATTCTCACTGTCGGTGCTAGTTGTTCCATTTGACAGACTTCTACCTGATTTCTCCTTTTGTGGCTGTTCCTGGTCCTTCACCATCAGAGGTTTAAACTGCCAACAGATTGGAAAAAATGCATGTGTACCATGGCAATAAGACTTAGTAACTGTGTCATAAATCCATCCCTTGTTTTAACTTTGTCTATATTTACATACATACATGGGCAGTAACATGTCAATAAGTAGTAACGGAATGTAATAAACAAGGATTGGATTTGATACGGACCTGGTATACTGCATATATGACATTTCTTCTTATCTGTGCCATCATTTCTAGGAAAAGATTATAACCTTCCAGCTTGTACTCTATGAGTGGATCCCTCTGTGCATATCCACGAAGACCAACAGCTTGTTGGACAAACTTGATTGCTTGCAAGTGCTCCTTCCATAAGCGATCGATGTTGCTCAAGATAAGATATCGTTCTGCTTCCTTCATCAAGCCTGGCGTTTGTTTTTCTACTGTGTCCTGCAGCAAAAGGTACACAAGGGTTTATAAAAAATGGTTGCTCAATCTTGGTGATTCCCATAGTTAATTTTTTGTGACTTTTTGTATCGAATTCTCATATATATCTCAAATTATTTTTGTTCGATAGCTCAAGGAAACTTCACATATATAGTCAGTGGCGGATCCAGGATTCTTGTGTAAGGGGGGCACAAAAAAAATTTGACGCGTAATCTACGCGTGTCTAAGAAAATATTTTTAGATTTAAATTTTTTTCCTATATTAAATAATATTTATGTAAAAAATGGGAAAAATTGGACTTATAGATATTTTTTTTCAAAAATAACGTTTTCTCTAAAATACTACAAAGTATATATATATTAACTATATATAAAAATAATGATTTAAAGTTGTAGAATATAATAAATTTTGGTACAAAATTTAACAATAAATACAAGCGGTTTAATGGTATAGAACTTCCCATATAATCTAAAGATCATGGGTTCAAATCTTATATTACGCAATTTTTTCACGTATTTTTGAAAGAGGTAATATGGACACTAAGGCCCAAAAAATTTATCAATATGATGTAGCAATGGGGAATCGAACCTGCATCTCTAAGATAAAAATTGACACTTCTACCACTTATGCCATGATAACTATATGTCTATATTGAAGACTTATAAAAAGTTAATTCAAAAATTTCATGGGGGGCACGTGCCCACCCCGACACCGCCTAAATCCGCCCCTGTATATAGTCCCAACTTCCAAAACTTCCAAACCCATGCAGGCCGCTGCTTATCTGTGAAATATTAGCCAGCCATACTATGAATCTTCAATACTCCTTAGTCCTTCCTTCTCAGTTTTCTCTAGAAGGCTCAGGTTCCATACTATTTTTTGAAGAAATATCAATGCATACTAGGAATATTAAAAGTTAAAACGTACTTTTCGGCTATTTTTCTTCACCTCATTTTGTTCATCAATGATGTACGAAAAGGATTGAAAAAACAAGTTCATCTCACTTTTCTACTAGAAATGTTAAACATATTTTATCTGCCTATTTCAGATTAAAGTCTACGTTTTTTCTTCCTTTAGACTTTTATTATTAAACTATATTTATTACTCTCCTAGTCGCTGTTTTGTTTCTGTTTTGTTCCTTTTTCTTTTGGACACGTGAATTAAGAAAATGAATGTGGACCACACAAAATACCCCACATGCAATTGAATTAGACCATGGTTTTCAAATAAGGAAAGAGGGGACAAAAACCAACCAGGATGAAAAAGGATATAGGGAACAAAACAGCGATTAGGAGGGTGTGCAAATTGATAAACAGTACCAATATAAATACTCTTTTATGAAGGTACCAACATAAAGTTTAATTTGTAAACAATACAAAAATATGGAAAGTCGCACTTTTTAAGTAGTTTTGAATATTCCCGCCTAGTGTTTGCTTTTTTTTAATACCTATTCTACCCCTCCTCTATTTTCTACACTAACCCAACCACACCACCTTAATGCACCATTCCTTATCTAACCTCAATCCACCTTAACCAAACACCACCTCACCACCCTTACCCTGAACTACCGGCACGATGACCACCATCAGTGATGCCCCCTACCATAGCGCCTCTCCTCAAAGGCGACCCAGGATAACCAGTATGTGTGGTTTGCACTTAGCCTAACCCTCTTTTTGGGGTTTAACCCGTGTGTACCCGGTAAAAAGTAAACGGTCCCGGGGTCCTTCGACATCTAGAAAAACAGATGGGATTTATAATGGGTGTTGATTTTCGGAGTACGCATTTTGCTTATTTTACTACACCTATGACAATTCTACCCCTTTCATTTTCCATGTAGTACACATCCAAATGAATGAAATGAAAGAAAACCACGACCAAGTAGTTGCAGTACACACCATCAACCCCACCGCCAAGTTCAACCACCACCCATAGATCCATCGTCAGATCACCACCAGCCACCAGCTGGTTGCCGCGCCAAGCCCACCATCTCCTTGTCAAACAACATGTTCCCGCTCCTACATGCACACAACCACCACCGAACAACCTTTCTCGCCCTCCAATCCCCCCTGCCCTGCACCTCTTCCCCTCCCAGATGAAACTGCACCATTCGTCTCTCCTCGACAACCCTCTTCACCCTTCCCCATACACTGCTTCCTCTCACCAGCGGTAACGTCCTGGGACATTCCGCACAATTGAACCAACGATTTTCCATCGTGCTACCCTACGCTGCGCTCTCCCTACACGCCTCCACCAGCACTGCCCTTCCCTCGCCGTCCCCACCCAACTCATTAGTTCACCATCACCAAGAACCAATATCTCATTAACAATAATTCTTCAACAAAAACTAACCCAAAATTAAACCAGAAAATTCTAACAAAACATTGATCTAATTCATAAATTTGAAATTAACAAAAAAATCAGTGTCAGTTGAATTTTGATTAATTAAAGGAGGTACTAGTACTACTAACAACAGAGAGAGAAATATATTTAATTTTTAATGCAAATGGAAAACATCGCGTAAAATGTAGTATAGTGAATAAAAAACGTAATGCGAAAATAAACTACGTTTTATAATTTATACGATGTTTATAGGCATTACTTAGTTGTTGACAGGACAAAAGGAATGCTTATTCGACCTGTTGTATGCAACACAGAAATGTAAAAAAATTTAAGACTACTGACCTTTTTCTTCAAATAGGCTTCACGACCAAGATTATGCAAGTAATCTCTTAAATCTTCGTACGTTGAGCAGCTCTTCAAGAGTAACTCGGGAGTTAAATCCTCCAACAAATAGCAATACCTGCGAAAAAAATTCTTACTTAGAAATCACAAGCTGCCATTGGGACAATTGGCATCGAAGATGCAATAAAAAATGTTGTTTTAGAATACAGATGTTGTCTTTGTTTGAATGGTAGTTGACTAGTTGATCATTTATTTACGTAACCACATGCAAGAGGGATTCAGAGTCCCACATGGCCACATTCATTCGAACTTCGGTTGAAAGAGTGTTAAAAAAATAATTAATTTTCGTTTTAGGTTGGGAAGTAAACTATTTCTCATTTAGAGGTCCACGTAGGCATGTTTTTTAACTAACCTAACGGGCCTAAAGTCGCCATCGGGCACGGTGGGTCTAACACAAAACCGCCATTTGCCATGGCGTGTTTAGTGTATAATATTTTTCTTCACTTGTACATAATATGCTTCTAATGAACTCAAAGCCGTCATTGGGCATGGCGGTTCTATCATAAAAACCAGCATTGGTGATGGCGGCTTTATCCTAAAAAATAAAGCCCAAAAACCGCCATAGGAGATGGCGAGTCTAGGCTCTTTAGGTTCGTACAAAATCCATGCTTACGTGGACCCCTAAATGAGAAATAATTTACTTCCAGCAAAAACGAGAATTAATTTGTTTTTTAGCATTATATTAACAAAAAAGTTCCAGTCTTCTCAACCACACAGCATGCCTAAAAAGAAAGCATAAACGGTCAGCTACAGATTAAAATGTATACGTACAATATATGTGGGGATTCAGGGAGTATATCCTCTGGTATATTTAATTATTTATGGGTAACAAGTAGGGTTGGCAATGGGTAGGGTTCAGCAAGATTCGGACCCGAACCTAAGTCACATACCTTGGACCCATACTCGACCCAAACCTAAAGGGTCTGAAATTAATAGACCCATACCCGACCCAAAGGGTCCGGGTCTGGGTAGGGTCTACCCTAAGGTCTGTTTTTTTTTTACTAAACAATTGTTTCCCTAAATTATATCATTTACCTAGTATCCAAACTTATCATTTTCATCAATTTCCTCACTATTCTTAATGGGTATTTGGATATGCGTATAGATATTAGTGATAACTAATAAAGGTCGTATGTATGTGTTATTTGGGTTATTGACGTTCGTATGTGTTTCTTTTTCTTTCTTTTTGTTTTTTTTAAATAAATATAAGAGTCTAAGGGTTGGGTAGGGCCCCAACACCAAGACCCGAACCCGGACCCGAAGTTTTTATATAAGACCCATACCCGAACGGGTCTAAAAAAATTCAGACACATACCCGACCCGTTAGGGGTCAAACCCTAAGGGTCTGGGTCGGGTCGGGCCCCACTGCCATCCCTAGTAACAAGTAGACCTGTCAAATTCTGACCCGACCCGTAAATTCGACTCGCCGACCCATTCTTTCAAGGGTACTCAACCACAGACTCATTCGACCGGAACCATAAATGACCTATTAATTTAGGGTCAAAACCCGGTCGTTGGATCAAAGATAAATCAAGAATTTTACTAATATTTTAAATAATAATAATTTAGTACTTTATATTACACATGTACTTAAAATACCCGACTGCTGGGTCAAATATAACTTTTGTAACCTTTAATAATGAAATAATTATTAAAATTACTTAATTTCTATAATTATCTCAATATAAAACCATTTAATATGATTAAAATATTAATATTAAAAATATTTTATTTTAAAAAATGGTAGAAAAAGCTCATGTTCTTTTTCAAGGATGTCGATATAGTGCCATAGCCCCACGTGTAATCTAAAAAATTATACATCCCCGGCAAAATACGAATAAGTCCAACAAATATAGGATACATCCAAAACTCCTCATAATGGTAACTAGCCGACAACTTCCATGCATAACATTGGTGAAGGGAAAGATGTCACAACCATGGTTAAGTAGTCAGACATTCTGAAAGTAAGGAACACATTGGGCATTTCAATTTTGGTGACAAAAAGTTTGTATTGTGTTTGTTGTTTTGAGATTAAAACAAGAGCTTACAATTCCAGCAAAGAATAGTGATGAAGGTCCTTAAAGCCATTTCAACATCACAATTTTGGTTGAGATAAGATGTCGCATCTATACTTTGTTTCCTTCTATGGCACTAGGGAAAATACATAAGCTAAGAACATTCGGGAGAGGTCGATTAACGGGTCACTTCTTTAAAAACTTTTCATCGACATTAATTTAATATAAACTCGTATGTTGCCAACTTGAGATTTTTATAAAAAGGGGTATAAAATTGGTAGTTATCGTCAATTTTTTCTTCTAAATATATGATTATCCTCGAATTTGCGAAATATAATTGAGAGAAAAAGGGAGAAGTTATTTTTTATGTTAAAAATGCTCAAATACTAATACCTAAAACGTTATAGCACTTCCTTTACAACAATTTTTCTTATTGAACAATATATGCTACTTCAAAAGAAATATTGGACCACTGTGGAAAACTAATGAATGACCCTAGATGTCAATGCAAGTAAGAGTATTATTTGTCGGCTTGTCACTGTTATAGCAACGCAAATTCGCAAAAGCCACTGGCTCCCGGGTATTTCTTTTTCCTTACCATGCGTGGAAAACCTACACATATTCAACTAACTAATGATTTCCAGTTTTATACTTCCTCCGTTTTTGAAATACCTTCCATTTTTTACTATTTGTTGTTACTGAAATAGCTTTCAATATTCCACTTGCACTTCATCTCATCCACACAATCACCCACTTAACTAGCACATTTACACCATCATAGTGGGGTCCTTAATGGCTTATTGTTTATATTACTCCTATAATCGTACAGTTTCCGTATTTGGGAAGGGTATTTGTGAAACTGAGAGAGTATTGGATTCTACCAAGTATTTTAGTAAACTGTCTACCTCTTCTGAGTTTGGCTCAACTGGTCCAGTAAATAAGCAGCTAGAGGACATCCCATCTTAGAGAGTTGTTTAGCAATGGTAGTAAGATGGGTTGTACTACGATTTATTGCAATAAAATCACTATCAGTTAGCAAAAATCATAATTAACAGGCGCACATTAAGTAGAGAAAGCAGCACTGCAGCAGTCATGACTCATGGGTAATTACTATAACAAAATATATCACGTCAAAAGGAGACCCCAAAGGCTGTGTGTGTGTGTGGGGGGAGGGGGGGGGGGGGGGGGGGGAGAGAGGGTGAAACTCCTTAAGCCCATCTGATGTCCACAGCAGAAATCCATTCTTGCTAAGGACCATCAATTTGTATACTCACAAAAATTGTTTCAAGGTTGTTTTGAAATTTTAAATCAGGATAATTGTGTTACTCACTGTTGAAGTTTTGCAATCAGCTTATTAAGATCCCAGCTTTCCTTTGGAACATCAGGACCAATATTTGCCTGTATATGAACAAAGGCGGTAACAAAGATAAACGCAGTGTTCAAAGAAACAGACTATTCTTGCAACAATCAAAAAGTAATGCAATTATATTCACCATATTACCTCTAAGATGTCATCCATTGTTAGTTCAGCATACTCAATTAGAAGCGATTCAAGATTATCAGACTCAAGGGCTCGCCTTCTCTCTGCATAAACTCTGTCTCTTTGGCTATTTAGAACTTCATCATACTCAAATAGCTGCTTCCGTATATCAAAAAAATAACTTTCAACTTTTCTCTGAGCTTCATCAAGTGCTCTTGTCAGCATCTTGGACTCAATAGGCAAGTCTTCTACTCTGAAAGCTCGCATCAAACCCTATGGTACCAGCCAAAGTGTCAATAAATGTGGCTTTAAAAACGAAAGTAGGTTTGAAGAAGGATATACTTGAATCCGGTCGCCACCAAATATCCGGAAAATGTTGTCTTCGAGGCTAAGAAAAAAACGAGAACTTCCTGGGTCCCCTTGCCTGCCACTTCGACCACGCAACTAAACGAAGAAACAAGCATTTAGATATTCTTCATCTTGGCAGTAGGCAGCACACAAAGAAGCAAAAAAAAAATGAAAGAAAAAAGACTACACAAAGTATAGAAAAGAGATAATGACAATATATGATCTCCATCACCTGATTATCAATACGACGTGACTCATGACGCTCAGTTCCAATAACATGAAGTCCACCGGCTGAAACTACCTGAACTAATATACATCATCAGACAATTGAATTTACATATTCACTTACTTCCTCCGTTCGAATCCAAAGCGCACATATGCTTTTTGCACAAATATTAAGAAAGATATTAAAAAACTATTAAAAGTACATTTGGAAGTGTGTAAGATGTTTTTTTATTAATTTAAATGTGTGATGGTGGATTATAAGTGGGCCATGTAGTGACATTTTATGTAGATAAATGGTTTCCATAAGGGTAGTTTAGTCATTTTGTTTTCTTTTTTAGGAAAGTGGTAGAGTGGATATGAATGGATGGAAAAGGAATATATGTAGGTTGGATATGAATGGAGGAAGTACATGTCAAATCTAATGAATTACAAACCTTGACTTTCTCTTCCTCGGTGTAAACCTTATATTCTTCAGAAATTTCCAAAAAAGCGCAACGGAGTTCTGATATGACATCATTCTGAGTAGGACCCTGGCTTGTAAGATAAAACAACAACAAATATGGCTTTTAGGGAAATTTCTATAACCGGCAAAATCTTTCAATTAAGCTCAATAGATGGACTATTGATAGCGTCAAATTGAGTCAAGTCGTTAAGCTGAGTTTCAATATCTATCTATCTTATTAAAAGAACTTTTTTTAGAGATATGGAGGGTCCAAGTGGTAATGCAAAGTGAAGAAGTGAAGACGGTGGTGCATGGTGAATGAAGACGTGGCGAGGTGATGAATGGTGGTGAGTGGTGATAATGTGGCGAGGTGGATAAGTGGGTGGATGAGGGGTGGGGTGAGGTGGTCAGTGGTCTGATGCTGTGTTGGGTGGTAGTGGATAGTTAAATAATGTTTTTAATTTGGGTAAATACTATAGTAAATAGGTTATGTTATTAAGAAGATTAGAAGAGGTGAACATGATAAGGACTAAATTGCAATATTTGAAAATTTAGTGATGACATGGAGCCCAAAATGACAAATACTTTAAAAGAACACTAAAATGAGAAATATCATCATTATTACTATAAAAGAAGGATGGATTTCCGCTTACGTGGCGCAATCATGTCTCAGCGTTGGGTATTTCGAGCTCTCACATTCATCCTCAGAAATTTCAGTTTTGTAGACCAATCAGATTTACTCATCTATGCCACCTCATATTAATTTAATAATTTAATAATTTAATAATAATTTATTTATTATTAAATACAAAAATATGACCAGAATAATATCCTTCCAAATTTGACCAGAATACTATCCTTCCAAATTTGACCAGAATAATTTAATAATATTTAATAAATAATATACTATAAAATCATTCTCAGAATCATTCTCAATTTACCAGAATACAATCAGATTGAGTCCATATGACTGCATTGGAAGATTCTGTCTCTGTTATTGCAAGATTTCCGTCTACGATTTTGCAATTGGAGTCATATCACTTGATTTTACATGGCCTTTAAATGTGTAATTTTGTTTCCCTGGCTCTGCAGAACAGATGTGGATTTGAAGGAAAGGGTGAAATTTGGATGGAGGACATTCTAAATCTTGGCATTTCGTAAGTCTGACCTTGCCTCTTTGGCTCTTTAGTTGCATATGTGATGCATAGATAAAATCGGAAAAGCAATTACTAACATGCTTGCTTCTCATAAAAATGTAGAAAAAATGTTGCTCTTATTATGTTCTATTATGTTATTCTTTTCCTGTTTTCGTCTTTTTTATATTAACATGCTACTATCCTTCTCCTTTCATACTGCATTGGTAAAATCACTGTGTTCTTTTCTTGCTTTAATATTGGTAAAATCACTGTGTTCTTTTCACGGGTGTGCAGATTAGTTATTTTGTTCATCGTATTTGTCCGTCAAATTATGTTCCGTAAGTAATTCATCAAAAGACAATAACTATCCAAACTACTCATTATTAGTTATTTAATCTTTTTTTAGTCGTCTATTGTTTTTTCTTATATACCTTATTCATTAATGTTATCATAGGTAATCCAAATATTATCATCATTACTAATAGCTATTCGAAAATTAGTGCACCAGGAAATTCACCTTTTCACCGAATATATCTTATATTCAAACATCCCGTTAAAAAAATAATTCGTTCGAATAAACAGAATTGCTATATATTGAAATAAATATACCGACGTCGTCTTCAAAAATAAGTGTACACAACCCCGTGATTTTTCATGGGTGTTACACTAGCTTGTTTTTTAAACATTAGTTTAGAAGAACACTCAACAAAGCTTTAAATGAGTTTACTTTTATATAAAAGAGATTTTTTATTTTTTATTTTAAAGCATTTTATTTGACTTATGTTAATTTTTATTTTGGGTAAATTGATTAATACTCCCTTATATAATTCACTCTTTTAAACCTACTCCTTTATATTATTTTTTTTAAACTTACTCCCACCACGTATAATTTTTATCAAATATTGCTCCCATTTAATAATCCCAGTCCTACGACTCCTTATCTTGAGGAGAGTCGCCTAGTCTGTTCCCATTTTTTTAAACTTGCTCCCACCACGTATACCTACTTTAATAGAAGAAGGAAGCTCGAGAACACACCCCCGTCAGGGTCGGGAGGCGCCTTGCAAGGAGCTCCGTTCTTAGCTTTTATAGAGACCACTACTACTGCCTTTGAATAAGAAGATCTGGGAATAAGTGAGTGCTTGTGTAAGAATTGGCGTGGCATATGTAGGAGACTCTGTTGGTCCAGTCCTTCCTATAACAAGGGGGATTTCCCTAGGGTTCGTGATAAAAAATTCCAGCTCAACCACTACATAATTAGTCCAAAGCCTTTGATTGATGCGTAGCTTTTCTCATGAGCAATTGGATCGAGAAAGATTCTTCTTAGTCGCACGGAAGAAAATATTCCATCCAGAATTTAAAAGTTGACATTAATTCTTATTGTTTATGATTGTATTGCCTTTTGTCTTATTACATGACCAATTTCCATCACCTTTCTTTCTCCCAAATTCGTTAAATCCCTTAAACTATTTATCATTGTTTAAAGAATTTGGAAGGGCTGGATTAATCTAAATAGGTCATGAAATAAGGCAAATGACAATAAATTCATAAGCAACAAGAAGTAGTACCAAATTTCAAATTTTGGACGAAATATTCTCTTAATTGTCACCGAAAGCATTAATATGGGAGCAATATTTGAAGAAACTTCCATATGATGGGAGTAAGTTTCAAAACACATTATATAAGCGAGTAAGTTTCAAAAAATGAATTTATAAGGGAGTAATAATCAATTTACCCTTTTATTTTTTAAACTTTTGCCACTTATATTGTTCATTGCATTTTCTTTTACTTTAGTTTTACTTCAGAGCTTACTGATTTCATGTCCCTTTATTTTATGTCATTTACTTTTTCTTTTTATACAACAATTAAATAACCAAAAAAACCCATTTTACGTGTCTTTTTCTACAGTATTCGGCTCATGCTTAAACGGATTCGAATGATGTATCATGTTAGCCGATCCAAATCATTTAGGGACTAGGGATTCTTGTTGCAGAAATATAAAGCATTTTTCAATTTCTTCACCTTTTCACAGGAGTAGGACAGTCTCTCCTCAACCTCCAGCTCACTTAAGGATCTTTGCCCCCAAGTTGTAACTGCTAACTGCACTGCCTCCTCAACCAAATTTGTCTTTTCTAGGGAGAGTTTGCAGGGAAACAAACTTTCTTTCACCTGAAGGAAGGCCAAAATAAAGCGACGTAATATATATTCACAGTTTCAACACACACTTTATCAGTAACAATATCAAGGGAAGATAATCAGCTAACCTTCCAGGTTTTCATGGGCGAAGGCTTCTTGACAGAAACAAACCCTCCATCTCCTTGCCTAGCTATCCTGCAGGAGTCATTCAAGCCTACAGAATTAAAGCATGATCTAACAAGCATAGAGATAAGAAGACTCTTTGAGGACAAAAGTTTAAAAAAAAAAAAAGAACCCATGTTCTGAATGATTTTGGTACCAGATAAACGTGCTCAGAACAAACAAGAAGATCAAGTTCTAAAATATATTGACATCTCAATCTCAAGATACTCAATGACTAAGCTTATTATGTGATGGTGCATCTTAACCAAACTCAACAAGAGTGAAATCAGGAAGGCCAGAACCTTAACTGTCATCACCATTATTCATTACTCAATACCCCAGTGGCATACTGGATTTTGCCTGATTTTCAGGAATAGTAATTATGGAAAGGGATATGAAGCAAACTGGATGGCTCTACTACCAGTACCTTGGCATAAGCATCTCACGAAGCTTCAACCTTGCCATAAATTCAGCATTACCTCCGAGAATTATGTCTGTACCCCGGCCAGCCATATTTGTAGCAAGAGTAACAGCTCCAAGGCGACCACTTTGGGCCACAATCTCCGCTTCTCTTTCAACATTTTCTGGTTTTGCATTCAGAACCTTCACTTGGAACAATAATCAGCTATTTTCACCAGGAAAAAGGAAAATAATCTGACTAAGATACAGTTGCCTACATATCAATATTGATTAAAGCCAACCTCGTGTGGTATGCCAACTTGTGTCAACTGCTCAGACAGTAACTCACTCTGTTCCACACTTGTTGTTCCCACAAGCACAGGTCGGCCTGTTTTGTGCATTCTTGATATTTCTACCACCACGGCCTGCCATTTTCCTGTAGTGGTCCTAAAAACTACATCAGATTCATCCTGAAAGGACAGCAAAGGTAAGAGTTGTTAGCATGAAGTGAATCTCTACAGATGGGAGAGCAGATGTGAGACGAAGGCAAGGATTCACCCAAACAAACTTACAGTTTGAGTCTAATTGGAAAGGGAATTGGGGGACTAAGACTCCTAAATATGTACTCTTTCTGTCCCAGTCAATTCTTTACTTAGGGTGTCTCAGTCAATTCTTTACTTAGGGTGTCTCAGTCAATTCTTTATGTTTATTTAGCATATTTTTCCCTTGTAACATTACGATAAAGACCTGACACCACCCATGTGCAAGTAGGCCTACAAAAACAGAGGAGAAAAGTAAGGGTAGCTTAGTACATTTGTTGCATACCTTGGTCTTTGTACAAAGCAAATGTAAAAAGTTCTCTAGGACAAAGGGGTACAATAATTAGCATGCAAAACCTTTTACAACTAAATCTCATTGATGACACATAAGGTCGCAAAATTTTACTCATTGACTGGCTGCCATGTGTTCAGGATGCAGGACGTGTTCAGGAAATAGGGTCTGAGCACCCATCACTGAATTGGAGGCACATGATCCTGGCTGAAGTAGCCAGGATTGTACTTCAGTGAAGAAAGAAACTCAACTTGATTCGAGCATGAAACGATTACACCAAAACATGTAACAGTAAAGTAAGTGGCTCACAGACTTAGCAAACAAGGCAAAGTATTTTAGTTCTTTTAAGTCATTATAAAAACTAAAAAGCTGGAAATTATCTCCAGGGGATAAGGTCATTCTTCGCAGTTCTAATAAAACTCGGAAGTTGAAATGTTACCCTTTAGTAATTCTTAGTTTCATGGAGAGTGTCATAATTAATGCAGAGCAAAAAAAAAGGGAAGGATAAATCACAGACCTTTCTCATCATGGGCTTGTTTGTGGGTACAATAGTGACTTTAAGCTTGTAGATGCTCTCAAATTCTGCACTTTCAGTAGCTGCTGTGCCGGTCATCCCACAAAGTTTTGGAAACTAAAGTGAAAACAATATCACTTTGAGAAGTGAGGAGAAAAAGGGCCTAATAGAATTTGATATTCGTTTGTGAAATGCGAGATTAAGGATCTATTAAAATATTGTATTCAATATTAGAAAAATGCAAAAAAAGTGTCATTAGATTTGCGCTGAACAAAGGTCTCACATAAGTTCTGTTGATTTATGACAAAGTTTCATCTCAATCCATAAATGATAGATACAAAGGAATGCATAGAGCAATTAACTAAAAAGCTCAAATATATTAGCAGCAACCTGAAGGAAGAAGTTCTGGTAGCTAATTGAAGCTAATGTTATTGTTTCATTTTGTATAGGCAGACCTTCTTTTGCTTCAACGGCCTGGTGAAGCCCATCACTCCATCGCCTTCCCTGACACCAAATATCAAACATTAATAATAGTTATACACGGAATGTTACTGAACTATGTACTAAAGAACGAGTAGCATCCCATTAAACTTGTGTATTTCTACAAACCTTGGGTTCCTTAGTTGCCAACAGGTTGACGCCTCTAAGACAAGGCTTTGACTGTGGCTTTTTACATTTATTTATCAATTTTTATTGAAAGTACAAACTTTATGAAATATTTTTTTATTACTTGTGTAAATATTTTAGCATCATAGTATATACTTTCTACATTTCCCAATATAATTAAGGCCAAAGTTTTAAAACTTCAGACTCAAATAATAGAACATGAAGATCATAGTGAAAGGAGGGAATAACTCTTAACTAGAAAAGATGTACTGCCATTTAAATAATCAATGTGCAAATTCTGAAAGAGCAATACATCCAAATATACAGAGGATATGAAATAGCAAATCAACAACGGAGGCAATAAAAACCACCACAACCTTCAAATTTAAGTGGAACACTCTATTCGGTTAACACACGAAGGCATACTTCTCTTTTCTAGTTCAGGGGAGGGGAATAACTACAGTGCACACCAAGGTTACACCAACAACATTACCTAAATGCCCCAAAGGCTCCTACCTAGGGAGGCATACGCCACAAATACCATGTCTTGACATTAATGAAAACGTGTCAACCATTTGGCTACTCCACAATGTAGAAGTGCATTGTAAACGAAAAAACATGGCCATCATAATATAGGCCAGTATAATGCACATGTATAGCAATCACACAAAAACCCAAATTCTGGCCAGTAAAAAGTCTAGCAACACACGTGGCTAACAGGTCAATAACCCGATCAGTGACTTGATAGCTATGCTTTCATATTAGAGAATGAATCATCAAGCAAGCAAAAGAAACATGCGGGTGGAAAATTACCCACTAACAAATCAAAGAAGACAAATCCCACAATTACCTTACCTGCATAACCCGACCCGTGAATTCATCCACTATAAGAATTTCCTTCCCACGAATAATGTAGTTGACATCTTTCAAAAAGAGCTCTTTTGCCTTAATTGCATTCAAAATGTATAGAGCCCATTGCTCACGTGGATCATACAAATCGTTAACACCAAGAATCTCTTCAGCATCCTGATAACCTTGCTCTGTAAGCAATATGGTTTTCTGCTTCTCATCTACCTGAACAGATATGAGCATGAAAGTAAAGAACAAACACTGAAGAAGTTAAATCTAGCTGCATCCCAAAAATACTGTAGGTCACAGCTAAGACTACTGAAGTGTTCCAGACTAAGCCAAAGTTACGCAAGCGAGCTGGGAATCATAATACCATACCGTGTAGTGTATGTCAGACTCAAAGGCAGCGGCTACTTTAGCAGCTTTGTAGTAGCGATCACTTGGCTTCTCAGCAGGTCCAGATATGATCAGAGGAGTTCTTGCTTCATCAATAAGAATGGAATCAACCTCGTCAATGATGCAGAAATTGAAGTTCCTCATAACGAGCTCATCAATGCTCTGCAGCATATAATTGTAGTTTTGAGTAAAAGGAGGCCTCTAGAGAGTTGTTTAGAAGGTAAAACAGGATGATGATGATGATGATGATGATGATGATGATGATGATGATGATGATGAGTACTTACTGTGGCAAGGTTATCTCTCAGAAAATCAAATCCAAGCTCACTATTAGTGACATAGGTGATGTCACACGAATAATTTTCTCTCCTGACTTGGCTTGTCATGTTTTCTGGGAAACAAAACAGATATACTTGGTAGTTAGAAGATGAGAATGTGAGATAAAGTTGAGCAATGGGGTTGTTAAGGTCAAATGAAAAGGAAAAAAGGAAAAGGTACGTTGAATGAGGCCAACAGAGAGACCAAGAAAACGGGGAACTTGACCAACCCATTCACAATCACGGCGGGCCAAATAATCATTGACAGTGACGACATGAACGCCTTGAGAGGTGAGGGCATTGAGATAGGCCGGTAAAATGGCAACGAGGGTTTTGCCTTCACCCGTGCGCATTTCAGCGATTTCACCTTTATGGAGCACCATGCCTCCTGGGAAACGTAACAGTTGATGGAGTGAAAAAGAAGAAAGCAAAAGAGAGTGAGATAGATATATAGATAGATAGAATACCGATGAGTTGGACATCAAAAGGGCGGAGACCTAAAACTCTGTTGGAAGCCTCCCTAACGACGGCAAAGGCTTCCTACGGGTATTAGTATAATAGAATCAGCACAGCAACAATAACAATAACAATAACAATAACAATAACAATAACAATAACAATAACAACCACCACAACAACAACCACAACCACAACCACAACCACAACCACAACCACAACAACCACCACCACCACCACAAACACCACCACAACCACAACCACAACCACCACAACAACAACAACAACAATAACAATAACTTACAACAACAACAATAACAGAAGTAGTAGAGACTAGAGAGCATGCAAAAACTAATAGGCCAACAAACAAGAACAAAAGTACTAGAGCATGTATAAAGTAGCGAGAACATACAGGAAGTAGAGAATCGAGTGTTTCGCCGGAAAGAGCGCGTTGACGAAGGAGAGAAGTGAACTCTCGGAGCTGGGAGTCGGAGAGGGAAGCCATACGAGGCTCCAAGTCATTTATACGATCAACAGTAGCGGCATACTGCTTCCGAGTGGACTCGCCGGGGTCTCCGCCCTTGAATAATAGTCCTCCTACATTTTTTAAAAGAGATGCCGATACCTTAATCCGCCGTAGCCGTCCTTGTTGTTGAACATTCCGATTCAAGTTCCGATACGGAGACAGAGACGGAGACCGCACCCGCAACTGCTGCTGCTTCAGTTGAATACAATAAGGGACAGCACTTGTTGCACAGCAGCAAATCGCCGATGATTCCCTCACCCTCATACTTGCCGCCCACGCCATTGATCCTTTCGTTGTTCAAAAACATATATTATGAGTGACGTGGAATGCTAGACACACACAAGCGATTGATTGAAAGGATAAGAAAGGCAATCACAGTGTCATCAAGTGTAACAATTTAATTAGATGCTACAAAGTACAAACTAATCTAATACTCTCATTTCTAGTACATTATTTACTCTCTTCATATCAATTCTATACATTTGCTTAGTACCTTATTTACAAGTAAATATTTGTATTTAGCATCTAAAACGTGCATTGATAAATGTGAAAAAACAAATATACAAAGTGAATTTAGATGGAGGAATGATTGATTATTGAATATTAAAGATTTGTCCCTTTAAAGAAATGTGAGATAATGGAATGGGTGGTTAATAAGTAAAAGGGCAAGTGAAAAGCCGACTTGTAACTTTGTGAGTCAACTATTTATAAGAGGCATCTTTAAAAAAACAAGAGTTACAAACAACATGTTGAGATATCACAAATTCTACTCATTTGTTGAGATATATGGCACATTTCTAATCATTTGACAGTAAGACTCGTACAGGAGAAGATCATGAAACCAGGGTAATGAAGAAGTTAATCCAGCTAGTGATCCATTGTTTTACCTCACACAAAATTTCTTTAAAGACAGACACGAATTGCCACAAGCTGAAAACGGATAACAGCCCTTCATAATATGCAAGTGACACTATCTATAAAGTCTTTCGTTTTCCTCTTACTTGTCCTCTCACTTGCCTTATTGTAAAAGAAAACATTATCCATCTTTAACTTGTGACATATAAAATCCGTCACGTGCAAAATGTTTTGTTTACTTAATAGATGCATTCCAATCGGTTCTTATACCCCAAGATCCACAATCAAGCTGCAATAAGGCAAATTTGAACAAATGATTGCTAGATTCTACTTCCTCCATTCCAATCAATTCTATACATTTCACTTTATATACACTATTCATAAGTTGAGTGAATTTTCGACACAACTTCTAATATATAACATCAAAGATAGTCATGTGAGATCTTGTTTAAATTGTCTTACCGTGTATATTGTGAATATCACATTTTTATAATTTTTATCAATATGTAACTAAAGATATTAACAAAAGAAAACGAGTATTGACATACGTGAATAAAGCAAATGTATAGAATTGATTGGAATGGAGGAAGTATTTATTTAATATAAGGTTTTTTTGTCTAACACCACATTTAAAAAACTTTTTCTTCCAAATACCACCTTTAAAAAAATAAATTGTCAAACATCACCTTTAATAAAAAAAAATTTGTCAAACACCACATTTTGGCCAAAGTTTCAGCGTTTGTGATGGGGTGACTTTCAGTCGATGTTTGAGATAACAAATGAGGTCGGTTTAGAGTGTTCTTAAACTCGTTGGAAAGGTGGGAGTACAGGCTTTCCAACGGCTGTCAACACGGTGGTCAAATGTGCCCTTATGTGGGGTAGATTGATGTGTAAAGTAAGGCTAGTCACATAGCGTTAATGTAAGTTTAAGTATGATTTTTCGTGGGTTAATTCGTTCCCGTTGAACCACCATTTGCAACCAACGACCACCACAATGAACACAACTGTGACATACCTTGCCCTCCCCTCAACCTACATACCAAATTTCAAACCAAACCAAACATCATAACCTCATTTAAAGACCCTTGAAAACCCCCCTAACAACTCGTTGTAAATCCAAATTTCTAGTTATTTCTCTAACCAACCTTACTTTACACATCAATCTACCCCACATGAAGACATCTTTGACCACCGTGTTGACAACCGTTGGAAAGCCTGTACTTCCACCTTTCCAACGAGTTCAAGAACACTCTAAACCGACCTCATTTGCTATCTCAAACATCGACTGAAAGTCACCCCATCACAAACGCTAAAACTTTGGCCAAAATGTGGTGTTTGACAAAAAAAAAATTATTAAAGGTGGTGTTTGACAATTTATTTTTTTAAAGATGGTGTTTGAAAGAAAGAGTTTTTTAAAGGTGGTGTTAGACAAAAAACCCTTTAATATATAAGTTATTTTACCCGGCTTGGAAAGTCACATTTCAGAAAAGGAGTTGTCAGTGAATCGAACAAATATGCAGCTTACGAGGTACAAATGACTAGAAATTACTCTGCCCCAAACTATTTACAATGTTGTGAATTGAATGATGTAGTTAAAAATCCCGCCATATACCATTTTGATCAACAAAGAAGTAGAATTACAAACCATAGCAATTTTATTTGAGATATCTTAGAAATCCTCATTGTTCACCTTTCAAGCAAATATTACTGGCCAAAACATGCCAAGTAGCAACTTTGAATGACCTATACACAAAGCAGCGATGAGTCACTTGTCAATTCTGAGGTGTTTACAAAGATAGCCAAGTTCAGGCCGAGCATTCATCCAAGACGTAAATGAAGTGTCAATCGCAGAAGCACAGTAGAGGTAAGATCTGAATGTTATCAAGAAAAAGTACCTCCTGCACATGAAAACAGCAAGATATTATTCACGGAGAAAAATGAATGACCTATCTGTAATAGATACCCAACAAAGAATAGCGGAAGTAATAAATCCAGAACTTCAACCATAGAATTCCAGCTTCAGTTTTGGATTACCTCACCTGAACTTTAGGTATTTAATATATTACCAATTATTTTGGAAGGTTATTTCAACCCTATGACACTTGAGTATATACTCTCTAAAAGTTTGAGCACGAGAAACATCCTGTAGAGTACATAGATATCAAAAGGTAGCAAACACATCCTTTCAACAGTACAATATTACCCCAGAAAGAAAATGAATGATCTTTCTGTAGTCCAAAATTGCAAATAGTCCACGCCACTTTGACCAGAGTTCCAGCTTCAATGTTAGATTATGCAGGTCTAAATCTTTTTGATTTTTAATTATATTACAAACTTGAAGCATAGGAACCAGAAGGATCCGCCTTAGAGTTAACTTATTAAACCCTAATAAACATGGTCAAAAGCCTTTCTAAATACATACATATATACTCAACATATAAATACTAATAAGTTTTGAGGTTTCTATTAGGAAGTACTTTGTAAGAAAACGTACATATGGTAGCATACAGCAATTAGCCTGTAATAATTGACAATCAAAAGATAGAACTCATCATGGTGGATCACTGAATTACCTTAACGCCTTGACACCCATATCTATTAGGTAGGCTTGTCGCTCTTCATTGCCAGTACAGGTTTGCTTCAGTTCCACAGTATAGCTAACAATATCATCATGTATGTTACCGGCTCCTACACATCTATGAAGGTGCAGCAGAGACTATTAAATTAATAGAGGTTCAGCCTAAAGTTATTATAACCCATTATGCTAATTAGTTAGATACTTGATACAGTAGATATGCGAGATATTTTAGAAGATTGGCTAGCCCGTCCACAGATTAGATTATAAAAGGATATAGTGAATTGGGCCGGATCTTGCGGTGATGAGAAGCCTATTGTAAAGCACTACAGTTACTACCATTATAGTAATCTTGACTTATAAGATTGTGACTTCATGATAATGATACTATGCCTGCTGGATTCTCTCTATCCTTCCAATGTTTACTCCTCGGTCAACTTCATACGAGTGTTTTAAAGGTATCAGAAGGGAAAGAGTAGCTCCTTTAAAGCGCAAAAATCCCAACCATATTTACATAAATGCTCGACTAGTTACCCTTTTATTAGTGTCAGAGAAGCCACAAGGCAGTACAAGATGCTAACCTTTCTATGATACTGTCAACACACGCTTTACTCCTAGGCCCATGAGGAAGAACTCTCATGAGGCTGAGAATGTCCCTATAATCACCTGACTTGAGTGTGGTTTCACCAGATGCTGAATAAGACAATGTATCGGGTACAGGAAGCGGAGACTGACTGACAGCCAAAGAGCACGAAGCATCATGTTGCACATTTAGATCAGCGTCAAGTCTTATGCAAATGATTACCATAGCATAAGCCACCCCTCCAAATCCTGTATGTGATACATACAAATAGCATCCTGCGGAGCTGCAAGTGAACGAAACATAGCTCAATAAATAAAGATTTCCCTTAACTCTTGCACAAGTGAGAAACATCCTTGACAGGGGAAAAGAAAAAACGCAGTCCCAGTTACTCACTCGTCTTTGCAGTACTGGATCGCATCAATGTCAGAAGACAAAGCTTCTCTCTCCCTTGTTAAAGGTATTCTCCGGTATACTATATCAAAGCCTTCGTCCTTAAGTGTAGCAAAAACTTCTGCAGGAGTCTTAACATCTTCGGTGAAGATGTTCTCCCAGTATCCAACAACACTAGATTGATTCAGCGTTGGACTGTATTCTTCTCTATGTAAAAGCATACGTCCACCAGATTGAGTAACCTCCAATATTATATCTTCTTTCAATCGTGTCTCCATATGTTCCACCTTTATAATTAGGGGGGAAGAGCATGGTCATTAAGCCTAGTAACCTTTGCTTAAGGATACTTTATACAGTCAAATGATGCATAGTGTCAAAAGGAATTAATGGAACATACCACAGGACCAGTAATTCCCACATGTTTCAGTGTATCAACAGGTTTGTTCAATTCTCGGAGCACAAAAGGTATGCCATTGATGTAAACCACGGCCTCCTCTCTCAAATCAGTAATCACTACTTTTTTCCCACTTGCAGCACCCTTGGAAACTAGAAAAGACAGCATTTCCTTAGCACCAGTGATTGTAGGAGTGGCCATGCTGTAGACAGGGTATCCTGGCACCTAGGTTAAAGGTAGTATCAGACGCGATTACTAAACTGTGACTTGTGAACATAGTATAAAGTAAATACCGACAAATATAGAAAACCAACTTCTATACCTCATAAACATGAGGTGCCCCATGTATCTGTATGTTGCTCGAAGTTCTTTGACCAGGAAAGAAGTACATTTTTAGTATAGAACCCTTCCCCAGCACTGAGCCATTTCGAGCCCCGATAATAGCCTCCATTACTGCATCTCCGTGCTGAGTCTCATATGGTGTACGCAGATCTTCCTAAATCATGAAAGCCAAATAATTGGCACAATAAATTAAGAGACATATCCCCTCTATCTACTAAAAGAAAAGGTGATCTTAAAAAATTTCCCTCCAAAATGCATATTTTTAAATAAGGAAACTAATAACAATTTATTTCATATCATTTCATTAAATTAATCTTTTCATCAAATTATATTATTCTCATTAAACTCAAAATTATAATATATTAATTAAAATAAAATAAAACTGATATAAATTGTAAATTGCTAAATCTTATACTGATGCTATTATTAAATGATGAACATGCCATACTCTGAATAAAAACAAAACTATAAATCGATATTATTAGTTTCGTGATAAAAAAAAATTGAGAAGAATTTATAAATTGAAATATTGGGTTTTATGGTGCATCTACAAAATTTTCATTAAATTACATTTCAGCTCATTACTCAATTCTCTAGATGTTCTAACTTTTTTTTATCAAAGCAAAATACAATAAAGAGAAATGTGAACAAATAATGACGTACCAATTTTATGTAAATAATTTTATAAAACATAGAAAAGTTTATATACCGTGCATGTATTGCACGGGGTCTAAACTAGTGAGTGATGAAAACTATTGTAGTCCATATTTGTGTCTTTTTGTTTAGGACGTAACACATAAGCCAAAGAAGACATTACAGGAACAGTGAAGAATCGTCCTGGACGCAATCTTATGCTCCATTTCATTGCTTGGACTTCTGATCTTTGCTGCAACCAACTCTTGAACGTCATCTTGTATTCTCCTTGGTCACAAAATCCATCAAATGCTTCACTTCCGAGATACGCTGAAAACGCAATTAAACGAAAATACCGCTCTAAGTACTCAGCACCACGGTTTAAGGCAACCCTTCTAACCCTTGGCTCAACTCGCTGCAAGTTGAATAATTCACGATATCGCAGGACAGCATCCCGTATATTCTGCAGAGCTGAACATCTATCAATAACAGCATCTAATGCCTCTCTACATTCAACCCCATTATCAAATAATCTTGTGATTTTCCACAAGAGTAATATATCATTGATGCCAAAAGCACGGCTTGACTTTCTGCCTGTTCCAAGATCAATTCTAGAACTCGATACAACTTCATCACCCATAGTCTCTTCACCACTTGAAGAACTATCATCCATTACACAATTTGACCAGTCATCAGACAGAATTCGTATAGGCTTCCCATAATCTATTCTAAGTTTGAGTAGGCAGGCTATCACTGTGCCCGTTGTCGTCCTTCCTCTGCCCATCTGTACAAGATTGAAACGGTATTCAAAATTCCCTTAAAGTGAACTCGTTGCAAAAACTCAATGACATTTGCACCCACAAATGAACATACCTGGCAATTGAACACAAAAGCAGTGTCCTTTGAAGCTGAAGCCACATTTTTAGACAATGTATCGAAATCAGAACTTTTTGGAGCTTTTCCGTCAGTTATAGGGACACGTGCATACTTCACTTGATATCCCTCAGCCTCTAGGCAGCTGAAAACTTCATGTGGTGTTTGAACTAAGTCATAATTGACATGCTCCCAGGCATCATATATCTGGCCATCGTCTGTTTCATGGATAACCATAATAGCACCTCCAAAGCGTTTAGATTCACACAAAATATCCTGCTTAAGTCGAGCTTCCATTCTCTCAACTCTCGCACAATCAATTCCCTGGACAGAGTAGAAGAAATACCCAATAGGTTACTCTTGCACAATTCGTTGCAGAAATCAAGACCCTTGAACAAATCCAAATCCATCAAGCTTCACAATAGTCAGCCAAATGCAGGTAATTGAATCTACCAACATCAACCAACAAGAACAATAACTAATATATTTTCCAGCCATAAAATTTTGGATTTCATATCTGCATCATCTCAAATTCACAAAGAAATAACTATAGATCTGTACAAGCATACTTGTAGACACAAGTTTTGGAAAAAAAAAATAATATACGTACTGTGTATTCCAACATGTTCTTATAAGGTCTTTCAACTTCACGAAGCACAAATGGCTTGCCATTGATGTAGATAACAGGCTCCTCCCTCATGTTGTGCCAAAAGACAGGACGGCCTGCTTTTGAGCTACCAACTCTCTGTATAACAGAACGAATGCCATCAATTGTTGGATTTGCTACACCATATACAGAAAATCCGGGGACCTCTCTGAAATTTGGAGCACCTTCTACCCTCTCCGGCAAAGTCGAGTTTTGACACCCTGGACAATGGTCACTCTTTAAAACCGTTTGACTGCCCAGTACCGCTCCATTTCTCAGTGCAGCAACAACGCTCATTTCATATGGACGGCCATTTGCAGATTCAGCTAACTTCATAAGAGATTTTTCTGCATTAAGATAACCTAATGCACCCATTGGGTCTCTCCGCAACAACCTGTACAACATTGAGTTAGGAGAACCATCATCCAAGACAAAGACAACTATTTGAAATGCATTTGTATTTGCATACATACCTACGAAGTATGCTATAGAGTTCCGGCCTTGCTCTCATCCACTCGGCAAAACTACACTCCACAGTTGATGTAACAGCACTCTTGGTGTGAAGATACACGGCGAAACATATCAGAAAATAGTATCTCTCCAAATACTCCACAAAAAAGGAAAGTGAAGCTTCTCTTTTCATCTCATCTGGTTGGTGTAAAATACTGTTGCGATAGGTCGCTATAGCTTCTCGTAAATTCTGCAATGATGATAAATGACATAAATTAGCTCCGACCTACCACTAAAACCAAGGAGTCATAATGTGTGTATGATCAGTAATTAAGTATAACCCTCATCAAGTTCTCCTTTTTTCCTAGAACAGGTTCGGGATGCAGCCTATGTCTTATCGTCTAAGACATAGTCTGAAATGTAAAATAATTAAATAAATGTCTCATTTATTACATTTGGGGCTAGTATCCCAGATCAATATATTGGATTACTGGTAGTGGGCAAATCCGCAACTCACTTTACTATGTGACCAATATCATTATGAGGATAGAGGAAAAGTGCAAGGTATGAGTGACAAACAATCACCATGATCTTTTAGTATATACACGATTTGCCATTCATCCATTGACACCATGCCAAATTGAATTGACAAGTGTGCAACTCTCCGACTTAATGTTTCATGGTAAGGCTTAGATAAAATGTTCAGTTTAAAGATAAATCTATTGTTCATAAATATGCAACCTCGCTCACTTATTTCGTAATGTCATTTTTTAATCTTGAAACCTCATTGTTTTTATCTTGAGACCTCCCGAATCTGAACATAACCTTAAATCAAGATTATCACAAAGGAGAATTTTACTGCTTCACGAGCTAATCACAGAAAACCAAAGACCGAACAATAGGGGAATAGACAAATGGGCCTTAAGATTAACAAGCTGTTTTGATTATTCATGGCAAATTAAACCTCAAACACACATCAAACATGTAAGAAATTATCAATAGTATTAATGGGTTAACACCGTCAATAAGAGCAAGAGCATGTAACAGCAGCCATTAAAGAAACCACGACTAAATGAATAAAAGAGAGGCGGTGGGTTATTGTCGAAGCCACATTTAAATAGATTGACACACAATGAGTCAATGATGTAATCGAAAATTCTACAGTGGAGACACTGCATAAGTAACACTCCCTCCATCCCATTTAACTATCCCTTTTGAGCTGGAGGTCATGTGCCGTGTATAAGATTTTGTGGTAAACTATCACTATTTTTTACCCCTTGACTCAATAACTTACATGCAGAGATGTCATCCCCTCCCGACTATGAGTGTCAATGGGATGAATGGAATGTGTTACTTGACTAAAGATAGGAGGGCAAGTTCCTTTTTCTAATTTTAATAAAATAGAAAGGGATCAACTTTTTCAATGTGGACCAAAAAGGTAACAGGGATAATATAAATGGGATCACAAATTCTTGTTGACATATTCTTCTTAAATATTAAACTGGTCAAACAGATAGGACAAAACACAAAGGCGTAGAGAATAGCAAAAAGTTTGTCTCATCTAGCTAAACGGGATACAATTTGGCCCGTTTTAACTTTTAAACCTAGGACAAATATGCCCGTCTTAAAAGAGACCAACTAAAGCAGAATAAAGAGAGCATGAGATGGTCGAAACAAACATTATCGTTGGAAGTCTAATGAGGAGTAACTGACAGTACCTGCATAGAAGCACACCTGTCAATCACTTTGTCCACCTGTCTTTTACCTTCCACACCTCCCTGAAAACATTCACTAAAAGACTCTCAAATGTGTATTCCCTGAAAATATTCATGTAATAAGAAGTCATTCACGAGGAAGGCGAGGGGGGGGGGGGGGGGATATCGCACCTCCAAAACACGAATCAAGCTTCTAATGACGGTATATTCCCCCCTACGAATTGCCTCCTCTGAGCTAAGCAGGCTATCAGCACCACTGCTCATATCAGAAACTCTTCCAATGGAAATACTCCTACTAATACCTGTTGACATCAATGGTCACAACTCGCTCATGTCACGGCAAATTGTCCTTGGCTATCTCTTATCGATATCTCATACCTTCAAATCAATTTTTTTAGTAAAAAGATATCCCCTTAATTGTTTTCTGTAGAAAATGAGGGGGAAAAGAAGCTCATTCATTTATTTATTCATTCAGTTTCAAACAAAAATTAATTCTTACGCTTTATCGGTTTAAACAAAATGGGTAAATTATCTAGGTACTCCTTTCGAACCTAGTTCATTGTAGGTAGATTTCTACGAACTCAAACCCCGTTCTTTAAGCCAAATCGGCTCCCAAATCAATAACACTGGGGCCAAATGTCGACAAAGTAGGCACGATCATATTTAGAGGAGTGTATGACTTGATTCAACGGCTTGCTAGAGGTAAGTTTAATATGATCAGTTTTTGCGCCTATTTCATTTATTTAACTCTATTCCAAACAAAATACATGACAAATGGCACAGGATACATATCTGAAATCAAAACTTCATAAAGGTGGGAAACGAAATGAGATTAATCCAGGAATATGCCAATTACCAGAGGCTCCAATTCGGTTGAAGTAAATCAAGGTAGCAACCACCATGCCTGTTGTTGTTCGTCCACGTCCCATTTGACAATTGAAAATTATCTGGGTACCAAGCTCCTCATGAGATATCTTATCAACCTAATATAAACAATTAATAAGCCTCGTTACTCTGTATTATATGAAGTAAAAAGAAGTTGGATATCCAAATATGGGAAGAAGATAAAGGGTGATGAAAACATAAGTGCCTGAGTGCCTAACCCATACCTTGTCAAAACAAAGCATTACTATTTGGGTTTAGCATATTATTGATTATAAATAATTAAGTCAGATGCGAAAATCCCTCTAAAAGATGGAGTATAATTCCCTACTTCTCAGACAACCTACTAATGACTTCATATCTCATACAAATTAGCTTTAGCATCACTATTGACACTATCAAAATAAACGGATCTCAATGTCAAAATAAACGAATCTCAATAGAGCCCATGAAATTTCTGCCCGAAAACTTAGGAGATTGAGAATAACTATCTTTGGGCTTAAAAAGTCCTTTGCCAGCAAAAGCAAGGAGCTAGGAAAACAGCTCGATATATCAAGAGAATTTGAAAGGTCTAATTATCAGTTTCTGAGGTCCGTTGGCAATACAACCCATTCCCAAAGGCGACAAAGATCTTGTGAATATGGAGTATAAAAAAATAATACAAGACGTACAAAACTTTTAAGAGAACCATTAAGCCATCCTCAGTCTTTGGTCTGCACACAACTTCTCCAAACCAAAGATAATCTCTTTTCCTCTGCAAGAATTAGCCCTCGAATCGTAAATTGGATGTTTGACAATTACCAATGTAAGATAAAAAACTAAGCTACCACTCCTAGCTCAAAAGGTTACAAATAATGCTCAGGAACAAGGCTTGACAGGTAGCCTTTCATTTATTCATGGATGACAATTCCCGTGCTCCTTTTCACTATTGGTGGAATTTCTCCATCCTACTTAAAAAAAATAGTTAAATTAAAAGACAAGAAAGAGGATTTCATCATTCCTTGCTATATTATTGGTTGTACATTTCCTAAACAAGCATGAACCTACCAGGATATCAAAGTCGGATTCTTTAGGAGATTTCTCATCAGTCACAGGAACTCGTTCATATTTGACAAGAAAGCCCTCCACTTTTAGTTCCTCATAAACCTAGCAAATGATATTCATAAGATACAACTATGAAGAAAAAAAATGTCACATTGTCTGAGAAGCAATCTAAGTTCTTGTACATGTACCTCAAGTGGAGTTTTCACCAAATCAATAGTTACTGGCTCCCACTGATCTACCATTTGGCCATCAGGCAGTTCATCAGTGACAAGAATCTTATTTCCATATCTACAAATCATTGCCACGTCTAGATTAAGAAAAATAGAACAAAACAACCATAAACACATAAATGAACATCAGCACAGTTAAGCACCTGGCTGCCTCCAGTAAGATATCTTCTTTTAATCGAGATTCCATGTCTTCCACCCTATCCCTGTTGATTCCCTAATTAACTCAAAAAGAAATTAAAAAAGATAAAAGAGAAAAATGGCAGAAAAGAGAAAAGTTATAACAAAATACCTAAATTAATTTGTCCTCCCTAATGGGACGAGACAAGATAAGCAACAATAGGAGGATCATACATCCGATATACTACCACCAATTTTATAGTTTTTGAGCATTATAATAACGTTTTTGAGCTTTGTGTAAAAAATTATGAGTATTGCCATAAAGTTTCTGAGTTCAGTTATTAAAACATTAAGCTCAAAAAAATTACAATAAAACTCAAAACATTATATATAAACTTAGTTGAATTTTAGTTTTGATGTTAAAAAAATTAAAATCTAACTTATAAACTTTAATAAGCTCAAAAAAATACACATGCTCAAAATCAAATAATGTTTCAAGAGGAAGTGACAAAATAATAACTTTACCACTTGACTTAAATAAAATGGGGACAATATAATTGTGATGGAGGGAGAAGTAGTTATGTAAGCAGAAGTAATATTGGATGTTTTATATTTTTTCCTAACTATAAATAGAAAGGGGGCAATTGTTTGGAAAGCCAAGAGAGAAAAAGGGACAATATAAATGGGATGAAGTGAGTATTTAAACAAGCTACTAAGAAATCCCCTCAGAGAAAGACTCAGCCAACATCTGGAAAACTTATGTCAGAATTTGTAGCATGGAAAAAGAAGGCTAGCCTCAGGTGATGCTGTTTTCTTAGAAATGGTTGCTTGAGAAAGTTAACAAAAACATTTTCCGCCTCTTTACAACTCTGGCTTAGGCTGTTTGGAGCTTCTGTAATAAGTGTACATCTACGACGGACCATGTTGAAGTATTTCGTCTTGCGCAAGGCTTTGTTAGGATGGTGAATGATTATAATGATTATGCTAAATGTTTACATACCAGTGAACAACAAACCCAAATGTTGAGCTTGGCTGAGAGGGAAGAAACCACCCTTGGGATGGACGCAGCTATTATGTTATAGTTTTAGGGCGGTTTTGTGGGGATGGGAGCACTTAAATGAAGATTGATAAACTCTGTATTTGGCTTAAGTAGGCCATTATTTGTAATCTCGAAAATTCAAAAGAGTGTAACAAAATAGGAAAAAATGTTATAGTTTGCCTAAATTTGGATGGACAGTTGAGAGTTGAGACAAATGACATACCGTATACTCAAGATTGGAGAAAGGTCTTTCAACATCACGCAAAACAAAAGGTCGTCCATTGATATACACGACCTGCAGGATGGTAATATAGCAAAATAAGAGGAGATTAGAAAGTATGAGGGTGGACTGTGGAGCAATGCAGCATGATAGATAAAATGATAAATAAATGAATGGATGAATGAATGGTGAAAGGGATTTATAAGGTAGAAATATGTGAGAAAAGTAACTAAGTAAGAATGGAATACAGAAAATATACATACCGGTTCCTCGCGAAGGTTAATCCACAAAACATAGGTTCCAGTTCCAGTTCCAGTTCCAGTTCCAGTTGTATCGGAGCAGGCTAAAATGTGTTTAAGGACATTACGGATTCCGTCAATAGTTGGAATGGCAACACCATGAACATGCAAGGAATCGGCCTGGGTATTCAAATAAACTAATAGTATTAAGTTACAGAAATAGAGGATAAAATGTGAAATGAAGAAATAATAAATAATAAAAAATAAAAAATTAAACAAAACCTGACGGTAATTGGGAGCACCATCAATGTTGGGAGAAAGGCGTTTGTTGTGGCAGCCTGGAAAATGGTCGCTCTTTAAGATGGTCTTCTTGCCAAGTACGGATCCTCCACGCAACTTCATCACCAATTCTGGCTCTCTTGGTATCGACATCCTCCCCAACGTTCTTGCTCTTGCTGCTCTTGCTGCTGCTGCTGCTGCATATATATTATCAGAAATCCAAACTGATTATTTGATTTGATTTAATTTGGTTTGATTTGATTTGATTTGATTCAACCTCCAACTTCCCTAGATCCACCACGCTCACCGGATGCACTCGCCTCTACCTTATATTCGATTATTCTCAGCCTTTCTATTTTTTGGAAGAGGATACATCAAACATAGTTACATACATGTGTTATTCTTTGCAAACTTCATACACAGCCTATCACAGCTAGACACATGCCAATTTTGAGTGAACTTTCAATTGGTTACTTTAAGATTAGCTTACCCATTTAATTACTACCGATCTCGCGCGATAAATAGAAGCTATTTATAGAGTTTTTACCCAAAAATTATCCGAAATTCATAAAATAATCACGATATAAGTATTAATTGGGTGATAATTAGTGGGAAGCTATTTATTGAGTTATGAGTTATGAGTGAGTTCTTAAAAGATAGGTTTGCTATTTAGGATTTGCTTACATTAAGGGGTAAAAAAGAGGAAATAAATATGAGAGTTACATGCATTTCCATGTTTGATATTAAAGTAATTATTCACTTCCAAATCGATTACCCGCATGAACGATAATACATTATCCACACTCCCTCGGATAAAGATTATGGGAGGAAAACATCTCCTGGGTAATAATTACTCTTATGTGACAAGCATACAATTAAGAAACTCATTACACGGGTAATTAACTTCCCTAATAATTATCACCTAATTAAAATTTACCCCCGATTATTCCATGAACTTCGGCAATTCCATAGGAGTAAGGATTACTAAGAAAATGTTTTACTCTCAACGTCTTATATGTTACTCCCCTATTTATATTCCTTTTGTGTGACCATTGGTCCAAGCTCCTAGTGTGAAATACTTATCCGTTTCTAAATTTATACCTTATTTTAAAAAAAAAAAGTTCATCGCAACCAATAAATTAAGCGGTAAACATCACTAATTTATCCGTGTTATTTGTGCAGCTTTGCTGCTCCGTGTTGCAGCTTCTAATTGCTCAACCACCCTTCGTCCTCTTTTGTCCTTTCGTTTGTGTAGTTATTGTAGTATTTGCCATCATTTTCCTACCGAGATGGATGTCGAATGTTCTTTGACAAGCTTAATGTCTTTTTTGTAATTTTTAGCTTAATTTATTTACTGTGATATTTTACATGCCTAGTGCCAACTGCCAACTATGAATGATTACGGAAGATGAACAATTCATTACTCACTGAGTTGACAAATACTATTGAGTTTGCAGCTTCGGAGTAACACATAGGAGTATTTCCTATCTAGAAACTCGGTTTATGTTGCAAATTCACGAGGCTATATTAGTTGAGCTCAATGTACATCCAAAAATATAGTCAATATGAAAAATTAATACCACTTTAATCAAAGGGTTGTTTCGATGTTAACCCAACACCACATCCTTTAAGCACTCTCCAACGGCCAATTTCAATTGTTGCATCTTCTTTCGTCTCATCTGCAATGTTGGACAATGCAGAATCATGTCAGCATTCATCTATGACAATACATCATTAAAGATCAATAATAGCATCAGCATTCGGCAACTAGGAAGTTAAGGGCTTTCTTTGGGGAAACATTATTTAAATGAAATCATTTTCCCACTTTATTTATTTATTTATTTATTATATGGGACAAGGGGGAATCATTCAATTCTTTATCAAGAAGAGTTCATTTTTTCTTCCAATCACACTGACCTCGCAGGCCGGCAGGGTATATGAAAACTAAAAAAATCCTTAAAAAGTACATGACTTTCAGAATGCACAGAGATGCAGGATTTTCCACCGAACACCATTTCAAGGCTTTCAGCACATACCTTACAGACAGACGTGATTTTTCTGTGGGCATCACTGATATGGTTCTCAACTGCTGCTTCTGCTTGTGAAACAAGCTTCCTTTGTGATACTTCTGCAAGACAAAAGAATGTCATGCACAGGGACAGATAAACAAATCAAATATAACATCGTCTTCTAAATTCAATATTATCAGAAGGCAATGCAATAGAGGACTAACACCCATGCGATAATTAGTCAGCAGCCATACTTGGTTCATCTCTCTCATAAATTTAAAATGCCTAATAATATGAGGCCTCTATTGACATTGTATTCAAAAAGCATGGTATAATCCTTTCATTGTTCCGAATTAAAGTATGGATTTCCATGGTCAAAACTATATCCAGTATGAGCCCATATAAAATTCTGAAGAGCATACACCATTATGTTCAATCTGTTTTCAACATATATCAACATATGGTTGTCTTCAGTTAATCAGAAAAGGACTTCTTGTTCAGTTAATCAGGGAATGGAACTATGGAAACATACATCTTGGGCTGGCTAGAGTTCAGTATGGTGGAATGAAAAGCTAACTTGGTGCAGCTATTAAGCCTATTTTTGGGCAGTGGAGTGTATTATGTAATTAAAAATGTGAGTACCGCACAGTCAACGCCAATAAAATTGTTACATTAAGCACCCTTTAAGCTTAACATACGTAACCATAGAATGTGCTAAAGTGTAGTATGTAATTAAAAATGTGAGTACCGCACAGTCAAGGCCAATAAAATTGTTACATTAAGCACCCTTTAAGCTTAACATACCTAACCATAGAATGTGCTAAATACCAAACAAAAAGGTGACAGTACTGCAACTCTGCAAGAACATTAAGAATAAGAGAAACTCACTTTGTGCCTCTATGGCTTCTTTTAGTTCGATGTGCTGCATTTCCAGCCCTTCTACTGCACCTTTGCAATCCTGAAGGTACGTATGAATATCTTCCATAAACTTTTCATGTATGATCTTGAGACATTCTTGTTGTTCTGCATTACAAATACAATTTAGACATTTAAACAATTGCAAGAGAACCAAGCCTTGTCACCAGAAACATGCAGCACTGAGGATATTTACATGTACGATCTTCATCCCACATTCTATCTGTTGGGTTTGGGGATGGGTTTGGGGATCAAAGTTTGTCAACTTTATCCGTTACTTTCTCCATATATGCTTAAATAGTTAAATATATAATGTAACATAACTCTCTAAACTAATTGCACTTGTTTTCATATTATCATCTTACAAAAGTTTTACCTATATATTACGAGTAAATATAGATCAAAGTTATCGTTGGACAATCAAAGTCAAATGGAGACAGAAAAAATTGGATGAAGTATATCTTAGTCTCTCACTTAGTCCCTTCAAAAAGAGTGCACATTGACTACTGACATACGGAGTATTAAATTAGACTCTGTTAAAGGAAGTTGAGAGAATCCACGTTTAAGCAAGCACCAACTCATAAATGTTTAAAATGATGTCATAGTGGCAAATCCAAACAGTGGGAATATCAAGTCTTAAATAAGAAGCATCACAGAAATTAGCTCGAAATTCAAGAAAAATGTAACGTCATAGATGAATTGACGCAACAGTGATGTGTTGATTACCTTGAAGCCTAGTCTCCAGATGTTTTCTTTTCAACGTCTTAAGGCACATAAGTTTCCTTCTGAACAATCAGCAGTTACCACTTTTAGGACTCGATAATCTACAGGAAAATTAGTGAACAGGTTGAGAGCACCTACACATCAGTCTGAATCTGAGATTCAACGTCCTGTAACTGGGAATGAATTTCCTTAGAAGCAGACATCAAAATATCTAAGCATCTTCTGTTTGTCGCCAATGCCATTTTGCTCTTAACCTTTTCTAAAGCCGACCCCAGCAATGGAATTACTCTGAAATATCATCGAGGAACATCGGTGTTAATAAGCACTTCCTAGCACACGGAAAAAAAAACAAAGCAAATTTAACTAATTCTCTACTTTTCCTAAAATCGGGATTAAATGAAAACCTTGCAATGCCATTGTCTGCATTTTCCTCTGAAGCTTCCATGAATATATCATCTGGTTTCCCACCAGCTGCCCACTCATAAATTAGTCATATAACAAACAGAAAATGACGTCTTTACGTTTACTAGAAGACCCTAAAAGCAGAAGTAAATGTACCTTTTGGGTTGGTGATAGCAGGACTGACGTCATCAAAATCAACATCTTGGCTGCGATGTCGTTTGTTCCAGAAGAATACCGGTTTCTCAACAAGCCCAATCTCTGAAGATGTTTGAACATCTTCCATATAGGCTGTCAGGAATACCCACATTTTTCATCAATAAATTAGACGTGAGAAAGAGAGACGGACTAACAATTATAGACCCATGTATATTGTGAAGAACGATGGCACAAAACTTGGTTTTCTGGCTGATAACACATTTCTCTAACTACTTGTCTCCAAAGTCTTAACATAAAAAGTCAGCTGTGTACTCTCTTTAATTAAATCGTGATTCTCCATAGAACAATTAAGGTACTATCAATGTATTGGCATACAGATCAAGGGATGTCTGTTCCTTAAAGAGCACTAGTTAGGGTCAAAGGTAATCCCTTTTTTTTGTCACTAATCACAAAAATATGCACATCGCTTTGGGTAAAATGGGAAAATAAGGGATAGTTCTTTTAATCCCTGACTATAGCATGTAAGCCCGCGTCTAGAGCTTCAGTGTCTGGCTTTAGTAGACTTTGCTGAGCTCTGCTAATGCATCTGGATTGGCAGAGTGCTTTGTTTAACAAGATCAGTTATCACTAGAAGCTGCATTTTGGGAGTCTAGAATAAGCTTCTTACTCTAAAGCATCTAGGCACCTTTACATACTGCAGCAACTTCCATCCTGAAAACTACTAAGTAATTGTCTTCTAGTGAGTGGTTAATTTATACTCCGTCTAACACAGCCCCTGATACCATAAGAAGTTTAGACACAGATAAAGAGTACTTTCAACCATGCCTGTACTAGGGATATAAAAAAACAAATATTGGCCAAGAATTTCGAGTTCCAGTAAGGGAAGACCAACTAAATATATTAATATCTAATGTAGAAATTAATCCACACATAATAAGTAGAATCTGCATCAAGATATCGGCATATTGCTATTAAAATCACATGTATCAGAAAATGAAGACCAAAGCTAAGCTAACTTAAATTACATAAAATGTAGAGCAAAATTTCCCAACGTTATGTTCATATGGCATATGCATATACACAGTTTAAAAAGACTGCTAAATGTAGCCTTCCAAAACACTGCAAAGAGGATGCGATTCTAATTCTCTTCAGAAGAATTATTTACCCAAACAAATTGTGAATCACGGCTTTCCGGAGGGAAGCCATATCCCTCTTGTAAATTGTAAGCTTTTACATCTTCACCCACGATGACTTTTGTAAGATAGAACCTCATTACAATAATGCTTCCTGGAGGCTTAGAGCTACTAAAACAATGGCCTAAGTTCCCATGTCCTTCCTTATTCCCCCCCCTCCCCCCTACACACACACACACCACCGCCACCTAAATGACCTGATAGTTTATTTTGGTGAATGAACATGAATCAGCAGCAAGCATAAATGAGAGTAGAAGGGAACCAACCTCTCTTCAAAGATGAAACTTCCTCGGTGCCGTCAGGTTTTCCTTTACCAGGTGTGAAAAGCCAATCATCAGCATCCTTCTCTTCTGAGTCACTGGCATTGGAATATCTGTCATCAGGTGTAGCTGTGCCATCCTGTGAATACAACAGAAACAACAATATTACATGAATAAGTGGCGAAAGTGCGCGAAAGAGTCCTAGTAAAAATTAAAATCAGGAAATAATAGTGTCCTCACAGAAGAATCAGAATCGTTATCGTTTTCCGTAGCTGAGCTGCTCATAGTTAAACATTTATCTTCGACTATAGACGGACCAACTTTAGGGGAAGATCCATGTGGTGGAGATGAATTAAGAACAAACCCTGTCATTTTAAACAATGGGCAATCAGAACGATCATCATGATCTTCCTGCGGAGCTGCAGTATTTTGGAAGCCAAAAGACTCATGAGGCTCTGATTTTTCTCGCAGATCTGGATTTTCTGAGTCTAACAGCTCAATGTTTTCATTCAAACAGCCATGTGAAGGAGGAGGTTTCGTGACACTTCGCAATGGTAGTTCTTTTGCAGGTGTTGACTTTTCATCCCCGGTCACCACGGGCTGGATGTTCTTCAAGCCTGTCAAAGGCAACAGCAAGTCACTTGGCTTGATTCCACAGCTTTTCTTTGCGCCATCAATACGATCAGTCGTCAAGCAGCCACGATTTACAGCACAATATTGAGAAGGCTTATGCTTTCTGGCAGAAGAGGATTTACTATTACACTGTTTCGCCTCTTTATCACGAAATGAAGACTTGTGCTTAAAATTTCCAGTCCGACCGGCAGTGGGAGCTTTATATCTTGCAAAAGACCTGGTTACTGGCCTCTTAGTGGTAAAACTAACATTCTCAGAATCGGTTTCTATGGTGTCTGAATTCTGCCTGAGTTTGGAATCGCGATCAACTTTGACATTTTGCTCCGGCATCATCTGATGAGTACTCGTATTCATCCTTAGAGCTTCTTTGCTACTAATTTCCATACCACTCGTCTGCTCTTGAAGCTCCTTTGTTACTGACACACGAGCTTGGTTGTATACAGCAGAGAAATTCTCAGATCTTCCGTGTGTCCCAGACATGTTGCCGTTCTTTTGAGAAGTGTTGTCAGCATCTATCTTCCTGGCAACAGCATGTTCTAACAAAGCTTCATTCCGAGCATTCTGTACAGAATGTGTTTTCGCTGGCAAGGATGTTGGCTTTTCAAGTTGACCTATGTTTGCATCAACTTTGGCATTTTGCTCCTGCATCATCTGACGAGTACTCAGATTAAGATTCTGTTTAAAAGAGAAAGGGGTAGGTCCTAAAATTTGACGGAGCTTCACCCTTAGAGCTTCTTTGATTCTAATTTCCTCACCACTCGTCTGCTGTTGAAGCTCCTTTGTGACTGACGCAGAGAAATTTTCAGATCTTCTGTGGGTCTCAGGCATGTTGCCATTCTTTTGAGAAGTGTTGGCAGCATCTCTCTTCCTGGCAACAGCATGTTCTAACAAAGCTTCATTCCGAACAGTCTGTACAGAATGTGTTTTGGGTGGTGAGGATGCTGGCTTTTCAAATTGACCTATATTTGCAGCAAGTGATTTGACTCCTTGGCCAACATTACGATCCAGCAAACGGTGAGCAATAGAAGGTTCCTTGGCTGTGTTAAAATTACTTTCCTTTGTCGGCTGTGGAGCTACAGAATTCACCACAATGCCGACAGACATCTTTTGGGATTGGGAATTATACGCGGAACTCGGACAGTGACTCATTTTAGCCTAACCTGAAAGAAATAAAAAAAAAACTGAATCCATAACCCTAATCCTAAAGTGGAACATTGAAATTGCAATTCCAGAATGCAATGAAATCATGCTACTCGTATAATTCATTTTTGTTATGCTAACTTAAATGAAACATGCGTAAGCTCAAAGCTAGTAAGTAATCTAAGTTGACGAACTCGAGAGAAACATCAGAGTCACACACAGCAATAATAGAGAAATGTGAAGAAGCTAAATCTGAAATTCAAATTCAAATTCAAATGATAAACTAACAAATGGTCAAAATTAAGAAGCGTACCCAGTAACCTGTACTAACCTGTACTAGCGAAAATAGAGTATCGAATCAAAGATGATAAATCAAAAAATGAGGAGAAGAGGATAGGGATACCTGACGATGTGGATGATAAATTGAATTTTAGAGAGAGAAATGTGGAGGTGAAAAACGATTACGATTACGATTCTGATTATTGAAGAAGACGCAATCGCAGCCTGAGGAGATGAACGTCAAACATTAGTACAGGTTTCTCCCGCTCAAATATTTTATTCCTCGGGATTTTGTAGTTTCAGAATTTTTGAACCGTATTTTCATTAGGTATCATATCTTATCTATATAACTAGCTTAGAACCCGTGCAAATTGCACGGAAATGCATAGTTGAATAGTTTGTAGTTCTATATAGATAAATGTTTAAAACGTATAAAAAATCAGAATAATAGTATTGTCAATAGGTTAGAATTGTCAGGCAACAATTCATTATTTGTAATTTGAGATTTGGAGTAATATTTGGTCTCACCTTTTATCTTTATTTATAAGCTCCTATTTTCAGTTACTCGACTATCACAGTTTATCCTTATTATTATTATTGTCATATTTCAAAGTATTTGAGAACAATAGTTGTTACAGATCCAAAAATAGGCTGACCTAAGACCCGACATTGACCCGAACTACAACACCCTAATGTAGTAGTAATGTGACCCAAAATCCGAATTGATCTGACCCGGTCAAAATGACCTAAATTATCTTGACTCATAAGTCATAACTGATCCAACCCGAAGTGGCCGATCTGAAACCACCCATATTCAAAATTACGATTTTCGCTCTTGATCATTAACCCGAAAATGACCCGACCCACGCACTAAACCGACCAACCTATCAAAATAAATCTGAAACCCAAAATGACCAACCCAACCTGAATTATTCGGAAATAATGATGAACTAAACTTACCCGACCCAAATTGATCCGACAGAACTTGATTCGACTCATTTACCAAATATAGTTTGACAAAAGTATAACAAAAAAATGAGGGCGGAAGTAAAAGGGTGTAAATAAGGAAGGCAAATACTTATTTCAGACGGGCTGTTTTCCCGTCTGAAATAAGACGGACTAATTGTGATCATTTTTACAGTAAAATGTTACCATCATTTTCAAGGTAAAAAGTGAATTTGTTATATAACATTACGTTATTAAATGATTACATTTTATTAAAAAGATGGTGACATTTGATCCATCTGTAACGACGGATTTTGTATTACGATAACTGAAATACAAAACACAGAAACAAAATAAGTTTTTATTAAAATCAGAAATTTCGTGTACAATCTCTAATAATCCTCTGATTCTAACTAAACAAACAGGTTACACGTGCACGATCCACTTAAGGGGTGCGCGTGCGTTTTTGTTGAAGGGGGTCGCGTGTAGAGGGTGGATGCACTCTACGCGTGACGCTGACTTGTATTCTTGAGAGGGTCGAACGACTTGAATCTCTCTTGAATGTTTGAATATTCAAGTTTGAATGTTTGAATATTCGTGTTTAAGTGTTTGAGTTTTCTTGCGCAGGCGGCACGAATTTGTTGTGCTTGTTGACTGCTTAAGATGAATTTCACGAGATTTTCAGAGAATTTCAGAGCTTTTCTTTTCTTCGAGTTTTCTTATCGTTTCCCTTTTTTTTTGAACAAACTTCGCTCTATTTATAGAGAAAGGTTTGGGCTTCGGTGGGCTTTGGGCTTCGGTGGGCTTTGGGTTTCAGGCCCATTTTCTGGTTTGTTTACGATTTTGGCCCAATTTGGCTTCTGTTTGGACCCGAATAACTCAAAATGACCCAAATTTGATTTTAAAACGGACAGAGATAATTAAATTGAGTAATTTATTTTTTATTAACTCAATTCAATTCATTTCTGTATTTCGACACTTAAATAAATTTTTAGTGCCTACAAATTGCCCCCTCGAGACGCTGTCACGTGCACTTTTGAGTGTCTTGACGTGGCGGGGTCTCGATTCCTTTTGCTTTGACTTGGAAGTCAACGATCACCTCAACTCGGGTAACTCCATTTTGCTTGACTCGGAAGTCGCTGGTCACCTTGGCTCGTCGTTACGGTAGCTCCATTTTACTTGACTTGGAAGTCGATGGTCACCTTGACTCGTCGTTACGGTAGCTCCATTTTACTTGACTTGGAAGTCGACTGGCCTCCACTTTGTTGTGCCAGTAACATTTTTTTTTTTTGCGTCACCATGTCATTATCTGACTTGACGGATGACTGGATGCGCCTTTCATCTTGATAATTTTGTAACCTTGATGGATAACGCTTGAATTTTTATCGTCTAGGTCATTTCGTAACCTTGACGAATTGTACATAAATTTTGTTGCCTTGGTCATTTTATAACCTTGACGGACGACATTTGAATTTTTATTTGTCCCCAGTGATAAACGTACCTATTTTATCTAAGATATTCATGTACTTAGCTTCATGGCTAAGCAATTTGTCACACCACAAATTATTATTATTACTTGTATTAACCGATAGACTTGGGTAAACTCCCCTGAGCTTCAATCTTATTGGTTCCTTTCATAGGTGGAGGCGGCCAATTTTTTTCTTTTTAACGAATCTTTGAGAGGTGAGGCGGTTCCTTACTAGGCAAACCACTCATTTTTTTAATCATAATTCTACCTATATATATACTCCTCAAGCTACGTATTGATAGTCTCGCATACAAACTTATCCCTGCAACTACATCTTTCAAGTCAGAGGTACTCCTTCTTCATGTGTAAGACATAGCCTTGTATATTTTTCCCCTTACATGGATTTGCTTTGCCTTACTTGAATTGCTTCAACTTGTCCATGCTTTCCCTCTTTCTTTCCTTAACTTTCATGTTTGATTTTTTTTATCTATTTTCTCTTGTTTTACGGCCGGTGCAGGAACACTCTTTGTAGCTTTATTTTGCTTTTGGTCCTTGTCCTTGACACCAAGAGGGATTGTTCTCGTAGATTGGAGTTCGTCATCTTGAGATTGAGTACCAACAAAGGAAACTTCGACAATTTGTTCAACAACTTTGGCGATTGTCGCAACTTGAGCTACTTCCTAACTAGTGAAACTGTTATAGTATCGCCACTGGACGTATAAAGCTAGCATCGAGTAACATGACGATCAATGGTGGAACGGTAGACAACAAAGCTGACTTATCTCCTTTAATTTCATTTTTACCGCACACTTGGCTTCTGTTTCCTATAGAGTAATAATTTGTCGTTTTTTAGTGCAATTGATTTGCACAATTGTGATCAGATATACCCTGGTTTTATAGCTTCATGTATACCTTTTCTTAAGAATCTTGATTTGAATGTGCACATATTGTTAACTAGGTACTGACCGAGATAACAATCCGAAATTGTGAGTGACGAATGGGCTATGGCGAGGAGAAATTCAGTGAGACTTGACATCTAGTAGCGAATTGATAGTGACGTGAGTGATCGGCTATGAGAATCACTGGCGAGGAACGTGACTATTAGTTTACCATTGATGCGGGTTTTATGGGGTTAAGTTTCCCCTATGAGGAACTGCAAATAAGTGTATCACCAATATCTTTATTGTGAGTAACTTCAACCCCTTTTTTTTTGTTGTAGGGAGAAAATGGAAAATGCAGTTATACTTAGACAAGTAACGGTCAATTTTGGTGTACCCTTTTTTTATTACCATTTTGTTCCTATCTTGATCATTCTTACCCATTCACTTAATGCTTTGACAGGTAATCTCTCCCACAATTTTTTAAGATTATGTATGCTCATTATCATTTTACGCCTGCTATATGCATGAAGTGTTTACACACTCCAAAACTCATATATTAATGTAGCTTGTATACAAATGTTGAATTTCTTTATTTGTGTGCCCAGGAATTGAAGGCACGTACATTACAAGTTGTCTTGGCTCAACCAAAGGTTTCGAGAGCGGATCGGTTCGATTTTCTTTGAGTCTACCGTGGGAAAATCTTAAAGCTTTCAAGATGGCTCAATTCATCTTCTCGCCAAGCTATGCAACGCACTTGTCTAGTCAGCCACAAGAAGATTTCAATCTACTCAGAGTTGATGCGTTTTATCTCTTCCAAGCTATGGAGCAAGCAACATTTTTTTTGGTGGAATATTGGAGCTTGTCGGATGATTTGAAGCTACTCAAAACTTATGGAGGCTTGAAGTTTGTTGTTTTGTAGAGCTCAAGCTTTACCTTGAAGAATTTTTTTTTTTGCCAGACAGTCATTATTATTCTCATATGGGCTACCATGCAATGAACCCGCTGGGTCATTTCGGTTATCATGTGAGCAATTATGACAAATTCCTTCTTTTTGAAGACCGAAGATTTGAAGGTGGTTCAAGCCTCTTAGGGAAATGTTTCACGAAAGGTGTTGGAGTTGTTTAAATACCATTGACGCTTTTGAAGACCCGATCACGGACTTTCATGACGATTTGTTGAAGACTCCTTAAGCTTCATCGAAATTGTTGACCGCCTGCGGATTACAAGTTGCTCCTCCAAGTCAGATCACTATGCTACTTTGTCAAACCGCCATGCAACCCGAATTTCTCTGAAGTCCTAGCAAATGGAAGGCCGAGCGTGATGACCAATTTGAAGCAGAGCTACGAGGATTTGGATAACATAAAGAGCAAGAACGATATTCTAGGAAGCGATCTTGACCATCATGGATAGTTAGAAGCACGCCACAGATTGCCATCAGCTACAAATAGCCTATACTCTTCGAAGGAGGCAAGGCACTTGGAGATCCTAGAAGATACACAAGGGCATCTACTTTCTTACAGAAGACATCACTGATCAAGGTTGTACTTATACCTCAAGACTGATTGATTTGAAGATGATTTTAGTTGTGCCTACGTACTCGCAAAGCTGACAAGGTGACAACTAGCAAGATCAAGCCAACGTAGTTCAAATATGGATGAGTTTGTTTGAGGGGGTGGCTGCACTTGAGCTACATGTTCACCCAAGCTGCCTACGTACCTGTAAAGCGCAAAGTACTTTACAAGATCAGGCCGACGTAGTTCATGATAGATGAAAGGATAGGATTTTTGTTTTTGAAGGTGTGGCTGCACTTGAGCTACATGTTCACCCAAGCTGCCTACGTACCTGTAAAGCGCAAAGTACTTTACAAGATCAGGCCGACGTAGTTCATGATAGATGAAAGGATAGGATTTTTGTTTTTGAAGGTGTGGCTGCACTTGAGCTACATGTTCACCCAAGCTGCCTACGTACCTGTAAAGCACAAAGTACTTTACAAGATCAAGCCGACGTAGTTCGTGAAAGATGGACACGTTTTTTTTTTTTTTTTTTGTTTTGTTTTCCTTTTTCTAGATATTTTTTTGTGTTTTTTTTTTTTTTTTTTTTTTTTTTGGTTTTTGTTTTTTTTTTTTTTTTTTTTTTGAGATTTTTTTGTATGCAGTTTATCCTCTTGCTTGGGAGCATGACTGGCAGTTTACGCTCTTACTTAGGAGCAGGACTGGCAGTTTACGCTCTTGCTTAGGAGCATGACTTGCAGTTTAAGCTCTTGCTTAGGAGCATGACTTGCAGTTTAAGCTCTTGCTTAGGAGCATGACTTGTTTCAAGAGTAGTAACGTTTGAGAAACTTCCCATTGATTGGGCCTATGAGAACTCCATCTTCATCTGCAATTTTGTATGCGCCATTTGTGTAAACTTCTTGTACCACATACGGGCCATCCCACTTAGAAGTGAATTTACCAATCGGCTTGTGAGAGGTGATAATCGGCCTTCGTACGGCAAGTACCATATCTCCTACTTGAAAAGAACGAGGGCGCACCTTTTTGTTGAATGCGCGTGACATCCCTTGCTTGGTAGCACTGGAGCTTTTGTTGAGCCTCTAATCTTTTTTCATCAAGAGCCTCTAGCTCTGCCAACCGCAGCTTATCATTTTCATCTTCCGTGAGTCCCTCCTGAATAGCAATGCGTAAGGAAGGGATTTGCAACTCCAATGGTAACACGGCTTGCACTCCATACACCACGCATACGGAGTTGCTTGAGTAGGTGTTTTGTATGTGGTACGGTATGCCCATAATGTTTCATCAATTCTTTCATGCCAGTCTCTCTTGGACTTTGCTACCACTTTCCTCAACAAGTTGCAAAGGGTTTTATTGAAGGCTTCAGCCAAACCATTTGCAGGAGCATTGTACATTGATGACTTGTATTGTTTGAATTTGAATTTCTCACCCAGACTTTTCATGAGATGATTGAAGAATTGTTTCCCGTTGTCAGTTGTGATACGCTGCGGTACACCATATCTGAAGATGATGTGTGTTCGAATGAAGTCCACAACATTTTCTTTTTTCACCTCCCGTAGTGTGATTGCTTCTGCCCATTTTGAGAAGTAGTCGGTACCTGCGAGAATGTATTCGTGTCCATTTAAGGCCTTTGGAACTAGAGGTCCCACAACGTCAAGTCCCCAAGCTTCAAAAGGCCATGAAGAAACAATAGGGTGTAATGGCTCCGGAGGTTGGTGTATGAAGTTTGCATAGAATTGACAAGGTTCACACTTTTTTGCGAAGCCCAAGCAATCTTGTACCATGGTTGGCCAGTAATACCCCATTCTCTTTACACGGTCATGAAGTTTAGGCCCAGATTGATGAGCACCACAAATACCAGAGTGAGCTTCATGCATGGCTTCTGCAGCTTCGGATTTGCTTAGACACCTCAACCATTGTCCTGAGAAAGAACGTTTGTAGAGCGTCCCTTTATAATGAATAAATTTTGGAGCACGACGACGTATCTCTACCTTATGTCTGGGATCGTCGGGTAATTTTTGGTGATCCAAGAAGTCAATGATGGGCTGACGCCAGTCATCTTCATCAACTGTGTAGACGCATATCATGTTTGTTGCATCTACGTTCTCTTCTCCTTCAAGAAATGATACTGCCCAACGATTGCAGACTGGAACTTCCATTGATTCTTCTGCCCCCAGTGCCAAAGTGGCTGCGAGGTTAGCAAGCGCGTCAGCTAACTTATTGGCACTCCACGGTACATGACCAATTTTGATGGAGTCAAGTTGGTTGAGTAGTTGTAATGCTCGTCGATGATAAGGAATCAAGTCTTCCTTCTTTACTTCATATTCATCAAGTACTTGGCTTATCACCAATTTCGAATCACCATAGACGTCCATATCTCTGACGCCTATTTCAATTGCCATTTGGAGACCAAGTATGAAAGCTTGGTATTCGGCCATATTATTTGTGCAAAACTGGGTGAGCGTAAAGGCGTATGGCATGAGATGATTTTGTGGAGTTACGAATACAACTCCAGCTCCAGCTCCATCTTGTCTTGCAACACCATCGAAGTACATTTGCCATGGAGGTAGAACATCGACGTAGAAGATTTCTTCTCCTGGGAGATTGACTGAAATTTCCCACTCATCTGGTACTGGATGATCAGCGAAGAAATCAACAATAACTTGACCTTTCACCGCCTTTTGGGGAACGAACACCAAGTCATACTGCTTAAGTAACACTGCCCATTTTGCAAGTCTCCCAGACAAGACTGGTCTTGAGAGTATATACTTAATTGGGTCGGCCTTTGAGACCAAGTGTACGGTATGCGCCTGCATGTAGTGTCTTAGCTTTTGAATTGCGAACACCAATGCCAGACACATCTTTTCAATTGGGGAGTAATTCAACTCGGCTCCAACCAAGGTACGACTCAAGTAATAGAGTGTCCTTTCCTTGTGACCTTCAATCTCTTGGGCACACATTGCCCCCAACGAACGTTCTTGTGCTGCGATATAGAGGACAAGCGGCTTTCCTGGAATTGGTGCCCCCAGAACCGGTGCACTGGCTAGGTACTTCTTAATGCTATTGAAAGCATTTCCGCACTTTTCTTCCCATTCGAATGGAGCATCCTTCTTCATAAGATGACTGAATGGTTGGCAACGTCCTACTAGGTTAGAGATAAACCTTCGAATGTATGCCAAACGTAGTCCTTGCAATCCCCGTAGCTCCTTGAGCGTTTTTGGTTCTGGCATTTTGTTGATGGCTTTGATTTTTGTTTGGTCGATTTCGATACCTCGATGTCTGACTACGAAACCCAAGAACTTCCCAGATGTGACACCGAACGCACACTTGAGTGGATTCATCTTGAGTTGACATTTTCTAAGTCTTTCGAAGACAGCTCGAAGGTCTTTGATGTGGTCTTCTCTTTTTTTTGATTTTACCACCTCGTCATCAACATAACACTCTATTGTTTTATGCAACATGTCATCGAATATCTTTTGCATTGCGCGTTGATATGTAGCGCCAGCATTCTTCAATCCAAACGGCATGACCATGTAGCAAAAGATCCCTTTTGGAGTTCGAAAACCTGTTGCCTCTTGATCTTCAGGTGCCATGTGTATTTGATTGTAACCAGAAGTACAATCCATGAAGGAGAGTGCTTCGTGACCAGTGGTTGCATCAATCATCAACTCCGTGACTGGCAAAGGGAAGTCAACCTTTGGACAAGCCTCATTAAGATCTCGAAAGTCCACACATATGCGTAATTGTCCATTCTTCTTTCTGACTGGGACAATGTTTGCTATCCAGGTAGGATATCTGACTTCTCTAATGAAACCCGCCTCTATGAGTTTATTGACTTCCTTTTCAATTTCAGGTACAAGCTCCGACCTGAAACGACGTTGGGATTGCTTCTTGGCACTGATGCTTTTCTTGACTGCTAGGCGATGAACTGCAACGTTTGGGCTGAGTCCAGGCATCTCTTTATAACTCCAGGCAAATACATCTTTGTACTCGACCAACAACTTGTAGTATTCTTCCTCTTCTTCCTTAGTTAGTAGAGTACTGACATAAATGGGGCGAGGATCTTCAGCAGTTCCCAAGTTGAGTTCTTTGAGTTCATCCACAGTCGATTGCCCCCCGTCTTCAAGTGTTTCAGGAGCCTCGTCGGCCTCAACTTCTTTGTCCGCGTCAGTTATCTCTTCTACTGTGATGTGATACGACGACGTGGCATTTTCGAAGTCTTTTGGTTCCTTTGGATTGGAGAGACCTGAAGACGAAGGAGTAAGCTCTTCGACATCTTTTGACTGGCCCGTGAGAATTAGTACACGCCTCCTTACTTTGAGTGGTTCATGTTGTATGATATCCACTACTTGCATACGTTTCATGCGAGATGGTACTGCGCTTCTCAGGTCATCACTTAATCTTATTTCTTCTTCAATTTGTTTCGCAGACGCTGAGAAATGATGTTCGTCACCATCACCCTTCTTGGGATCTCTTAGTCGATTAAAGACTGTTTTTGATGGATTGCCCAAGCGATCATGTACTGTGCTCTTCTTGGTCATGCGTATCGAAGGCACTGGTGTTTTGAATTCACTTCTACCTTGATTGCCAAGCCTAGCAAAGACTGAGGTGTGTTTAGTTGAAACATTTGATCTTCCCAACCTTGTAAATACAGAAGAACACGACTTCCTTGCAGGTGGACTTATGCGATCGAAGACTGAAGATGAATGCGCCTTTTCTCCTTCTTGTTCATCTTCTGCAACCTCTTCCACTGTGATGTGCTGAGAAGATGTACTAGCGCCTCTTCTGCGAGCACCAATCTTCACAGGTGCAGGAGACTCATATCCCAACCCAGGCTTGGACGCTGTGAAACTCCCTTGTTGCTTGAAGAACTCTTGTTGTGCCTTATTAAGACCGTATGGCTCAACCTCTATAACTTTCCCAAGGGGCGTTGGATTTACGAAGTCATAACCGGCCTTTGCAAGTAGCATGTAAGCATTAGGATCGAATATCCCTTTGTTTTCCTCATATCCAGGTTGACTGGATGAACAGACAAAACCCTTAGGAGGTGGTTTCACGATCTTTGTTCGGGATGATTTTGTCAGAGGTACAGTGACTGTTGCCACCCATTCTTGTTTGGTCGTCTGACTTGACTTATTTTTGTCCTTAGGTTTTATCTTCGCTGTCGAATATTCTGCGAAATGACTCTCCCCATCTTTGCGTCGAGACTTTGGGATATAACGGAGTACTGGCGGCGTGGCCTTCTGCGTCATTTCTTCCTTTTTGGATGATACAAGAGGAGTAGTTACCTTGCTTGTCTCTACCTTGACATCGACCTCTTCAGCAGGATTTGGAGTTGCATTTTCCGTGATGACAGTCTTTTCTCGCTTGCCCCCTTTTCCTGTTGAAGAGATGGTGGTTGGCATGAACTCACTGGAAGTACCGTTTTCTTCAAAGAATTTTGCATCAGCGAAAAAGGCATCGACTTTAGAGAAAGGCTTTGCATCTCCGTTTATCTTTCTCTCACCGTCGCGATAATACTTCAAGCATTGATGAAGGGTTGAGGCGACGACTCCATTTTCGTGTTTCCAAGGTCGTCCAAGCAACAATTTGAATGATGTCTTGGCGTCGATGACGTGGAACAATGTGTCAGAAGACAAGTCACCCATGCTAAGGTTTACTCGAATCATTCCAACTGCGTGCTCCCCATTTAAGTTGAAACCATGAATCATTGTTCGATTATTTGATAGTTCATCCATTGTGATCCCCAACTCTTGCATGGTCGCCTTTGGCATGAGGTTGACTCCTGAACCTCCATCGATCAAGATACGCTTGACTTTATGCCCCCGGATGTACCCTGACACATAGAGAGGCCTGTTGTGAAGTGTAGACCCAAGAAGTAAATCTTCATCTGAGAAACTTAAGGCTGCGTTGCAGGAGAAACATCCAGTTGATTGCTCAGTAGACTCAACCTTCTCTTTCATTTTGCCCGCATACAACTCTGGTTTTTCGAGTCCTTGAAGTATCAATTCACGCTTCTCTTCAGGCAAATGAAATATTTCTCTCCATCCCATATTTGCAGGGAGGCCGTATAGAGTATTCATCACTTCAACATCCTTTTGGGAGTGAGATTGTTGCGTCGACACTGCATCATCCGCCTCTCCTTCCTTTGTCTTTTCTTGCTCGCTACTTTTACTAGCCAAGGTGGTGCATACAGTAACTTGATGCATAACTGGTTCTTCAGGCTCCTCCAAAACCGCAGTAGTTTGATTTGTTGAAACTGTTTCATCCAAATCAAGAATGATCTTTCCTTCCTTGGAGAGCTACATTATCTTCTCCTTAAGTGTTATACATTTTTCAAGGGGATGACCCAACAATCTATGGTAGCGACAGTAGTTGGGATCTCCTGTCTTGTTTGCTTGCTCAGGGCGCTTGGACTCTGGCAATTGTATAACCCTTTTCTCCAAGAGGTCATCTAACATTCCTGACAAGTCAGAGTCTGGAAATGGGTACTTTTTTGCTTGTAACTCCTCGAAGGTAGGCTTCTCTCGTTGTTGGTTGTAAGCAAACTTCTCCTTCCTCTTTTCATACTTAGGCTTGGATGAGATTTTCACAGGTGCGCTGCTGGTTTCGACGGCCATTGTTTCCTTTGTTGAAGACCTCGAGCTCTTATCAATTTTCTTGAACTCCTTCTTTTCACTCGCAGCCTTGGAAGACGTTGATCGGGACTTGTCACGTCCTTTGATTGTAATCTCCATATCATGAGCGCGAGTCACCAGTTCTTGAAAGCTTCTCGGCCTGATTCCCTTCAAGATGTAGAGAATATCCCAGCTCATCCCGTTGATGCACATCTCGACTGCCGAGGTTTCACTTAAGCGATCCTTGCATTCCAGACTCAGCGCACGCCACCTGTTGATGTAGTCGACGACAGGTTCATCTTCCCATTGAGTTGTATTTGTCAATTCACTCATGCTAACAATACGCCTAGTGCTATAGAATATGTTGAGGAACTCATCTTCCATGCGACCCCAGCTGTCAATTGACTCAGAGTCCAGATCCGTATACCAATCAAACGCAATTCCTTTGAGTGAGCGTACGAACTGCTTTACCAAACAATCACCTTCGGTTCCGGCGTTGTTGCATGTCTCAACGAAGTGGGCGATGTGTTGCTTTGGATTTCCCTTCCCGTCGAATTGTTGAAACTTTGGAGGCTGATACCCAGGAGGCATGCGCAGACTGTCAACCCTCTTAGTATAAGGCTTGATGTAGCGTCCATTATTTGTTGAGCTCTCACCTAACTGTCTTTTGATTGTCTTAGCTATCAACTCCTGAAGTTTCCCTTCAGTGTAGGCGCCAAACTCGTTATTAGGCTTTCCATTGTCATCTGCATCCTCATCAGTTTCACCATCCTTGTCGGTATCACTGGACTCGTTGTGAGTCTTCCTGTCACGGAGTTCTAACACTTCCTTCTGAAGTTCATCAATTATCTTGTTCTTTTCATCGTTCTCCTTCATCATCTTTTCAAGGAGCTTATTCATGTTCTGGACTTGTTCTTCAAGTGTAGAACCAGCAATCACCATGACTGATGCGCTAATAGGAGTGGAAGCATCCTTCTTTCTTGGCGACGCCCTAGGTTTGCAGGGGGAAGCGCTGTTGTTGACCTTAAAACTTTGAGCCTCCTTACGCGAAGGAGTAGAGGCAGAAAGGATAGCTGTAGCAGCGGCAGCTATAGAGGCAACAGAGAACTTGCGTGGCCTGGTAGGGACATGTGCAGAGCGTAGGCTGGTAGCAGCAGCGTTGATAGCAGCTTTCTTCGTCATTCCTCTAGTGCAGATGCCAACTGATTGCACAGCTGGGGAGGCAGCAGCAGTAGGGGTACCCTGCATTATTGCTGCGTAGGTCTTCTTAGAAGCGTTGGGTGATGTGTCTTGCTTGGTAGACATCGTTGATACGTGTCTATTTTATGATGTTTTACATCTATTTTTACACGTATTTGGTCGCTCATTTACTATGTTTTAGCCTTTATTTCCCACAAATTGTGTACTTTCGTATTTTTATGCACTTTTGCAGATTTACGCGGAAAAGAAGCAATTTAGCACCAAATTCGTATCCTCAAGTCTTTTGCTTAATTAAGGAATAAATGGAAAGTCAACTGGAGTCAAAATCAAGTACCAAGAGTCAAAACAGAAGAAATCCGAAGACTTCCGTGCAGAAGCGGTCGACCGACCACCCAAACGGGTCGGCCGACCAGGCCCGATTTTCATAAAGTCCAATTTTCACGAAAGAGCCGGAAATAAAAGAAGCCCAGTAGGAAGTGGTCGACCGACCAGCTATACGGGTCGGCCGACCAGAACGAAGCCCATACGATTTATTTTCGGAAATAAAGTAGAGTTTTAGCTTTTAGGAAACTCTTAGTTTTTACCCTATATAAACTAATCTGGTGATTAGGGTTTTGAGCTAGACTTTTGGAGGCTTTTTCATATGCTTTATCATATATCATCTTTTACCATCTAGTTCATCATTTATCTTTATTCAAGAATTCTCAAGCATTCAATAAAGTTTATTCAGTTCTGCCTTAATTCCAATTGTGGTAATTACTCTTTGATCTAGTTTTATTATTGTTCTTATTGCTTTTATTACAATTATTAAGTTAGAATCCCAAGCTTTATTTGAATCTTGCATGTTTAGATTAATTACTATGTTCTTCATGTTTATTCTCAATTTTATATTCGTCTTAACAGTTATGAGTAACTAATTTTCATATGTTAGGATGTAGGGAATAATATGCATAGGTAGATAAAATCCGAAAAACCCGACCTGTAGCAGGACCCCGGTCGGCCGACTGGAATAGTCGGTCGGTCGACCGAGGCCGTGGTCGGCCGACTGGAGTAGCCGGTCGGTCGACCACTCGCGTCTGTTTTCTTATTTCGTCTTTTCTTATAAATTATAATATCCTGCAATGAGACCAATAGGAGACTTGTAGGATGTTAGTAATGACCTACCCAAGATTGAAAGATACGGGAAGGGCATTGATTTACACTTTAAGACGGATAGGTTACTCAAGGCTGAAAGGTATGTAACCTGGGATTTAGGAATCACCCTTATTGTTGACACCCAATAATTGTGAGACCTAGGAACTAATAGCATAGGCCGAAAGGAGCTATTAGGTAGCATAGACCTAAAAAGATATGTTACACTCCCTTACGCGACTGCATTACATGTTGACCTTAGGATTTATTTTGCCTTAGCTATTTATTACCCGAACATCCTAGCATCCTCTTTTATTATATTTTACTCTCATCTTTTAATTCTTGTTTTATTTTAATCTTTGCTTTAGATATAGTAATCAACCAATCAACCCCCAAATTTGTTACCTTTAAACATTAATATTAAGACAATAAACATTCCCCACCTCCTTGTGGTTCGACCCTGACTTTCACTATCTATTGTTAAAGTTAGGAATTATAAATTTTATCTTTGGTACCCTCAACGACGGGCATCAAATTTTGGCGCCGTTGCCGGGGAGGTGACGCCAGTGTTTATTGTTTTTTGTTTATGTTTTCTCTTTTTCTTTCGCTGTCATGACCATCGCCCCTTTCCCACAACTCGAGCATGAACCTTTGTATTTCTATTGTGATAGATTAATCTCCTTCCTTTCTCAATTTGGCTATCCTATTAGTATTGGGGAGGTTTGTCGTATCTTATATGATGGAGTTACTGTTAAGACCTTGATCGAGATTGAGAGAAATTGCGAATGAGAATTTTTAGACCTACCTGTGAGAAGCAATGGGAGCTTCTCAAACACCTAATGCGAGCCGGTGCAGATACGGAGGGGTATGAGGGCATTGATATTAGTAACCCAGATATTCCTGTTGAGTGTGATCCTATCACACCCATTACTGAAGAGTCACTCATTCTTAAGGATGAGAATGATAGGTTATTTGATTCCCTCTGCCTCCCCGTTGATGATACTGACTTGGATTTAGATACAGATGATGAGTTAGACTTTCACCCCTTGACTGACCAACCTATTTCTGTAGGTGTTAGTAATGAACATATTCCTAACATGTTTGAACCCTCGGTTGATGAACCTTGTGTTTTGCAGGATTCTTCTATTGACAACTCTGATGTTTTTAATAATATTAGTGAATGTTATGTACAAGGATCCTTTACAAAGGATCCTTCGGAGGCTTTGATGTGTTTTGAGGCATGTGCAGGTGAATCTCTTGCTCAAGAGGCTGATTTGGATGCTCCAGATATTGCAGCACTAGTGACAGAGTCTATAGGCAGTAGGAAGAGAGATGTTCTCGATCGAGTAGTACCACTTACTCGATCAAATGCTGTAGAGAACGAGGTCACTCAAGCAAGTGATCATTTGGCTGAAAAGAAGAGCCCAAGGAAGAAGAGACCAAGGAAGGTGTCGACCCACGACTTGGGAGTCGACAACCCTAGGAGATGGATGGCTAGAGCTATGGATGATGACCCACCCATCTACATGGTGGAGAGAAAATCATCTACCCAAATCACCATAGCTGAAGGAGTAGCCTGTAGTCAGAGCCCTTGGTCAAAGAAACGCCGAATCCTTCGCGGATGACTTCTTCTTTTTGCTCGTTTCTGTTTTTCTTAAGATTTTTTTTTTTGTTTTGCTAAGACTTTCTTGCTTGCTTTCTTTAAGTTTTTAGGACACCTTTTTTTGTGTTTGCGTAGTTAAGACTTTTTGGACTTGTTCTGGGATCTCGCGCATTTGTTGGGCGCATATTTATTGCTTTTTCAGGTTTTTACGAAGAAACGGAGATCGTTGAGACTCAGAGGGTCGACCGACCAGATACACCAGTCGGTCGACCTAGCCGCCGTATCGCTGAATTCCTGTTTTCTGCAGGAAAGGTCGGTCGACCTGTCCTCTAGGTCGGTCGACCTACACGTCCGTCGCAGTCTTTCGTTTCTTCCTCGGAAATCGTGCAACCATCTTGGGTACTTGAGTGGCACTGCTGGCCACCAAAACCTCCCAGCTTACGCTGGTTTGGGGAGGTTTTTCTCTTACATCTTTTAACCCAGTGAGTTCTTTTCAGTTTTTCCTTAGTTTTTATTTCTTTGCATCTTTCCTTTAATTTTCTGAAACCTTTACTTAGGCTAATGCACAATGGGGACATTGTGCGGGTTGGTTTGGGGAATGGTTTCGTGTTACATGCATTGCATTTTGTCACACGTTTATTGCATTTCTGTCTTGCACCGTTCTTTTCTTTATTTTCTTTATATATACAAAAATCCAAAAAAATTAAAAAATTCAAAAATTCCAAAAAAATGCACGTTTATTTTAGCATATAGGTCGAGTCGGAACGAAAGTATTTCAAGGATGATTTTGCTTTCTTACATGTTTTGCCTTTACATTGCCTTGTCAACTTGTTTTAGTATGAGAGTCTTTTGCATATCTACGAGTTTTTGTCAGTTTGTATATCTTGAGACTTGACTTATACCTTGGCAACCTACTTATACATTCTAAGTTTTAGAGCCTTATTCCTGGTTTCATTCTTAAACCAGTCGTCTAGGATGTGAGTAGTACTCCCCTTGGAACATGTTACATCAATATGCATAAACATGAGCTTGAATTGCTATATACTTGTTTTACTTTCTCGTTTTGTGAGTCTTGATACGTGCATTTGGGATCCCTTTTCTCATATTTACCCATAAGCTTCACATAGCCAAATTTGCCTTTTTATTCCCCCAAAACTACATCCCATACTTAGCCTACCCCTCCAAGCTAGTATCTGTGGTCTTTGGTTTATTTTTTGAGGCATCTTGGTTTGTGTGCTATCATGAGCAAAAAGAGAAAAGAAAGAAAGAAAGCAAGAAAAGGAAAAGAACAGAAAAATTCAAAGAAAGAAAGAAAAGAAAAACGAAAAAAAAAATCCGGTAAATACGAAAGTCAGTCGACCGACCACATATACAGGTCGGCCGACCAACTGACAGCATCAGAAAAAAAAATTCGTTCCAAAAATCCCTTTCTTTTATATGTTATCACTCCCGTACTTCATTCAAAAATATTGGGGAGTCCTTTCTTATTCAAATGTGAGAGTTATGCTACAAAAGAGCACTTTCTTAATATCAAAAAGTTGTGAAATATGTTGTTGGGAATCGGTTTTACTAGCTTGGCTACTAACCCCACAAATCTAAAAACATCTTAACCACTTTTACCTTTTACCTCACATATTTTTCGTACCTCATTTGCATGTATCTGGGTCATTAAATGAGATTGTTATACAAAGTTGTAGAATTCTTGTTCATGTTAGATTGCAGGCATGTTTCCATGGGTCGCAGTTAGGTGAGTGTCTCTACAAAATTACTTCTTTCTATCTTTTACATATACTCACCCTTCGCTTCATGAGTGTCTCGAGCGTACCGCGAGAGTCCATGGTATAAGTCTCTATAGTCTTTATGTTTTCAAGTTTGACAACCCTATAACTCGTTTGCATGATTTGAATATTATCTCATTTTGTTCTTGGCATTGGTATAGGCTAACATGTAAATTTCGCTCTGAGATTGAAATCGTTCCATTAGTTAAGATCGAGTCTATTTCTTGCTTGAGGGCAAGCAAGGGTTTGGTTTGGGGAATTTGATACGTGTCTATTTTATGATGTTTTACATCTATTTTTACACGTATTTGGTCGCTCATTTACTATGTTTTAGCCTTTATTTCCCACAAATTGTGTACTTTCGTATTTTTATGCACTTTTGCAGATTTACGCGGAAAAGAAGCAATTTAGCACCAAATTCGTATCCTCAAGTCTTTTGCTTAATTAAGGAATAAATGGAAAGTCAACTGGAGTCAAAATCAAGTACCAAGAGTCAAAACAGAAGAAATCCGAAGACTTCCGTGCAGAAGCGGTCGACCGACCACCCAAACGGGTCGGCCGACCAGGCCCGATTTTCATAAAGTCCAATTTTCACGAAAGAGCCGGAAATAAAAGAAGCCCAGTAGGAAGTGGTCGACCGACCAGCTATACGGGTCGGCCGACCAGAACGAAGCCCATACGATTTATTTTCGGAAATAAAGTAGAGTTTTAGCTTTTAGGAAACTCTTAGTTTTTACCCTATATAAACTAATCTGGTGATTAGGGTTTTGAGCTAGACTTTTGGAGGCTTTTTCATATGCTTTATCATATATCATCTTTTACCATCTAGTTCATCATTTATCTTTATTCAAGAATTCTCAAGCATTCAATAAAGTTTATTCAGTTCTGCCTTAATTCCAATTGTGGTAATTACTCTTTGATCTAGTTTTATTATTGTTCTTATTGCTTTTATTACAATTATTAAGTTAGAATCCCAAGCTTTATTTGAATCTTGCATGTTTAGATTAATTACTATGTTCTTCATGTTTATTCTCAATTTTATATTCGTCTTAACAGTTATGAGTAACTAATTTTCATATGTTAGGATGTAGGGAATAATATGCATAGGTAGATAAAATCCGAAAAACCCGACCTGTAGCAGGACCCCGGTCGGCCGACTGGAATAGTCGGTCGGTCGACCGAGGCCGTGGTCGGCCGACTGGAGTAGCCGGTCGGTCGACCACTCGCGTCTGTTTTCTTATTTCGTCTTTTCTTATAAATTATAATATCCTGCAATGAGACCAATAGGAGACTTGTAGGATGTTAGTAATGACCTACCCAAGATTGAAAGATACGGGAAGGGCATTGATTTACACTTTAAGACGGATAGGTTACTCAAGGCTGAAAGGTATGTAACCTGGGATTTAGGAATCACCCTTATTGTTGACACCCAATAATTGTGAGACCTAGGAACTAATAGCATAGGCCGAAAGGAGCTATTAGGTAGCATAGACCTAAAAAGATATGTTACACTCCCTTACGCGACTGCATTACGTGTTGACCTTAGGATTTATTTTGCCTTAGCTATTTATTACCCGAACATCCTAGCATCCTCTTTTATTATATTTTACTCTCATCTTTTAATTCTTGTTTTATTTTAATCTTTGCTTTAGATATAGTAATCAACCAATCAACCCCCAAATTTGTTACCTTTAAACATTAATATTAAGACAATAAACATTCCCCACCTCCTTGTGGTTCGACCCTGACTTTCACTATCTATTGTTAAAGTTAGGAATTATAAATTTTATCTTTGGTACCCTCAACGACGGGCATCA